>OX421398.1:2541710-5075920 GCA_949126875.1 Lochmaea capreae
AATCAACCGAAACTAGCTGTAATCGAAGTTATTATACGTTTTATGGCTTGACTTTGTGTTTCTTTTTTTGTTCACAATGTCTGACAATTAGTTTGGAGTAACGAGTAAATTAGGTACTTGTGTGAAAAGTGTCGCATTTCACACGAGTGGAAGAATGTTATCTCACGAGGTGTCAGCTGGTTGCGACAACCCCAGGAGTGTGAATACGATACCCTAACATTACATTTTTTTTTATTTCAGATTTTGTCGAAAAATGTTTGATCATAACTACAAATCAACGATTGGAGTTGATTTTGAAGTTGAAAACTTCAAGATTTTGAATATACCATACTCGTTACAGATGTAAGTTGTAGGCTTGTATTTTTATTTTCCTAATATCAATGAAAAACTAATTTCAAATATACAGGGTGTCCCAGGAATGAGAGGCCAAAACTTGGGAACGAGTAGGTGGTGTTAAAATAATGTCAGTACTTCATATAACTTTTTTTCTACGGACCTCCCGTGTTGAGTTGTAGGGCTTTAAAGCTAGAAATTAAAAATACATTTTTATTCATAACTCCAAAACTATAATTTCGAACTTGATGAAAATTTGGTGGATTGTCAAGTACATCAATTCATTTATTTTGTTCATGCCAGTAAGTATACTAATGTTGCAGAAAGTCAGGATCGGACTTGGCTCACCGGATAAAAGGTCAGAACTTTTAAAGTGACAAGGCAAGTAACTTTAAAATACTGTCAGTTTATTCTCCAACTATTTTCATGAAAAAAAAGGTACCCTTTGTCCAAATCGATAACATCAGTGGTTTCCGAGAAATATGGAATTTTGTAAGACACCGCAGAGCACATTCAGATTCTATCATTATTTAGGAAATGGGTTATAACCAAGTAGGCTATCGTCGATTATTTGTCATATGCATTAACCATCCTTAAAAAAATGTTATTTTATCAAGTAGGAAGCTGTCAATGTATGTATCATATGCCTCAACCATTCTTTAAGTAATGTTCAGCAGAACAAATAAACTCATAATTTTCATAAAAACGAGTATTAATAGTAAGAATTATTCAGAGTAACATAATAAAAAAATACAAACAAGAATTTTAATCTAATAAATGTTTAAAATGTGCACCTCCTATCTCTACACATTTATTGAGCCTACGAATGTTTCGTTGTACTTGAAACAACATTCCTGGATTGTTCCTTATAGCATCGCAATGGAAATGAATTCGATCCAACAATTCATTCCTTGTTTGTATGGGTGTTGCATATACCAAACTTTTCAGGTAGCCCCAGAGGAATGAATCCATTGGATTTAGACCCGGACTACGCGGGGGCCATGAAATTGGACCTCCCCTTCCAATCCATTGGGAGTATGCAACGTTTAAGTGATCACGTACCACAATGCTAAAATGAGGTGGAGCACCATCGTGCATGTACCACATATTAATTCTGGTTTGTATAAGTACATTTTCCAATAGGTAATTTAAATAATTTTCCAAAAAGTCTAAATGTCCATCTAAACGACCATCAATTATAAATGGACCAACTAAGTGGTTTCCAATTATCCCAGCCCAAATATTTACCATAAACCTTTGTTGATGCCGTGTCTGAACTATGCCGTGTGGATTCTCATCAGCCCACTAATGTAAATTATGAGAATTGACAACGCCATTTCTCGTAAATCCCGCTTCATCAGTAAACAATACTGATTTAATAAAATCTCGATTATGTCTTTGTTTTTCTAAAAACCACCGAGTATATTGAAGGCGTGCTGGATAGTCTCCTGGATCCAAACCTGTACTTTTTGAAGATGGTACGGACGTCAAAGATTATCTTAAAGTATTCTTTGCGCGGTGGTTTCTGAAACATTATGTTGGATCCCAAGTTTTCCAACACTTGATGTAGGGTTGTTATCTACTTCATCTAGGAAACCCTGCTCTAAAACAATAGCAGGGATATTTCTTACGGGACCCACACCACCTGCTTTCCGTATAAACGAACCTAACAATAAAATGTATTACCTTTTAAAATGCATAATTGCAATATTTCATAAAGTCATACCTTTTTCTCGTAAATTTCTGTCAACATGATCAATAGTATATTACACTCCAAGGGCCGAAAGTTGAATTTTCGGCCCTGCGCGTCATGATGCTGCTCCGAAGCGAATTTCGGCCCTGCGCGTCATGATGCTCCGAGGCGAACGCCAAGGCCATCATGACGCGCAGGACCGAGATTTCAACTTTCGACCTGTGGAGTGTATACTATTTTTCTTCATAGCCGGTCGGAAGCGAGTGCCGCTGGTCGTAGTTACGAGTATAAATACGCATGAGAAACTCTTTCCTCCCGCTGTTATAGAGGAAACGCGTGTACTTTTCACAGGGAGTAAATGTTGAACTTTCGTCCCTGCTATGAGGGACGAAAGTGCGCACTTTCGACCGAGGTATGAAGAAAAAGTTTTTCTGTCTGTTAAAATTCTCTTGGGAAAATGTTCAGAATAAAGTCTCCTTGCTTCGCGAGAATTTCCAGATGCCCTTCCATAAATTAAATGCATATCTGCATATTCATCGAACGTATTTTCTGCCATTTCAAGCAATACAGGAATAATTAAAATATTCTTATTTAATTCCGAGTATGGCAAATAAATTGACAGCTTCTTACTTGATAAAACTGAATTTTCTAAACTAAAGGATAGTTAACAAATGCATATGACAAATAATTGACGGCATCCTACTTGATTATAACCCATTTCCTAAATAATGATAGAATCTGAATGTGTTCTGCGGTGTCTTACGAAATTCCATATTTCTCGGAAACCGCTGATGTTATCGATTTGGACAAAGGGTACCTTTTTTTCACAAAAATTGTTGGAGAATAAACTGGCAGTATTTTAAAGTTACTTGCCTTGTCACTTTAAAAGTTCTGAGACCTTTCATGCGGTGAGCCAAGTCTGATCCTGAGTTTCTGCAACACTAGTATACTTACTGGTATGGACAAGATAAATGAATTGATATACTTGACAATCCACCAAATTTTCATCAAGTTTGAAATTATAGTTTTGGAGTTATAAAAATGTATCTTTAATTTCTAACTTTAAAGCCCTATAACTCAACAAAGGAGTCCGTAGAAAAAAAAGTTATATGAAGTACTGACATTATTTTAACACCACCTACTCATTCCCAAGTTTTGGTCTCTCATTCCTGGGACACCCTGTATATTGAAGTTATGTAATATCTTATTCTGATTATTAATTTTGCAGCCAAATAATGAACCAAATTTTTATTGTCAGTTATAATAGGTTTGTTCCCGAAGCAAGTTCGTAACTATTATGGACATATTCAGTCAGCGCAGTATAAAATAAGCGTTCCAAGACCTGTAACTTGTTCAAAACGAAATCGTTACTCGTTCTCTTGGTTCCACAATAAAAAGAACTTTTAATTTCGCGCATGCATTTTGATATAAAATGACTTCCTTTAGTAGGTACTATTACTTTTTAATAACAACTGTGCTTTTTGGTTATGTTATCCTTATTTGTTCAATATTGATTTTTGTGTACGAATATTATTGTTATTGTAATCAAAATAGATGCTTTTTTTATTGAGAGTGAATAAGAAACTCTTCCAAATCTATATAATACCAACTTTGTAACAAATCTTTTAAATATTTCTTTTCTAAATTCCAAAGTTTATAAAACAATCTTATCTCTCAGTCAACAATGCATGCAACAATAATAGTTAGAAGTTGATATTTTATAACATAACCTTATATATCTCATTTTCGATAATAATAAATCATTCATTGTGTATTCATATTGAACGTACAATTATTATTGTAAGTAATTTTTGAAACATTGTTATCTGTCGATTAGCTTGGTAGTGCAAGGCAGCGTTTTTTCAACGATGTTAAAATGATGTTAATTGCTTTAGGTATGACTTGGGAGACTCCGTTGGAGAATGACCAGTAATCTAAATAACTTCTTGTAAGTTGGTTTCAGATTTTGTAAAATTGCTTACAGCGGAGGAGCGATTTATATAATTGGTTATTTTACCTTCTTGATATCAATCCCAATACCTATTGGACAATTTTTGTACCAAATTGTTGTCTTCTTCCAGTCCGGATTTGGAGTTAAGAACAATCGATTGGTTTTAATATTTGGAGTTCTTTTGAAAACATCTTCTGTGGTAGACGCTCTGGATACTTGTCTTCACATTCTTTATTCTATGTTAACCGTTCAAATGCAGCGGTAGGGTAGGCAGTTTTGGAGAATATGGGGTGAGGTTGAGAATCACTTCCATGGCTGCCGTTGGGCATGTTCTCATTGCTCTTTGATTTTTGTTGAGGTTTTCTCTCGTCGTCCATAGACTATACTCCACGCAATGGCTCCGTAAGTAATAATTGGTATCACTATGGCAGTGTACATCTAGCTCAGGATTTTTGGATTACAGCCCCAATTTCTCCCTGCCAAATTCTTGCACATCACTAGAGCCATTTTTGCTTTGTATATAATCTCCTTTTTGTGTATGTTCCACAGAAGTTTACTGCCTAGAGTCAAACCTAGATACTTGACTTTTTGTCTCCATTCAACCTCGCTCTCATCAAGTTTAATGGTTTTTAAGTTGAGGTTTCTTTTCTTAGTGAAGGCTATTAAGATGTTAAGTCCCACTAGCCTACACCAGCTATTTGTATAGTTCAGACCCTTTTGTACGATGTCACAAAGGGTGTTTTTGAATTTTCCCCCGACTGTTATGACAATATCACCGGCATGGCAGGATATTCCGAGGTCAGTCAAACAACACAGGAGTTCGTCAACCGTCAGACTCCACATTAATGGGGATGCTACTCCTCCCTGTGGGTATCCTCTGGTTGTGCAGATGGAGACAATGTCTTTGCTCGTTCTCGTCTCTGCTTCTCTAGTGGTGAGCAGTTCCGACATCCATTTGGATGTTGTACCGTCTACACCTCTTCTATTTATTGCTCTTTTGACTGTCTCATGAGGAGTATTATCAAAAGCGCCTTCTATATCTAAAAATGCGCATATTACGTTTTCTTGGTTGTCTAGAGCACCTCGGATATCCTCCGTCAGTTGTACCAGTGCAGTCTCCGTAGATCTTCCTGCCCGGTTAACATGTTGATACGGGTGGAGAGGAGGCATTTTCTATCGTTTTGAGTACAAACGATGTTAGACTAATTGGTCTGAAGAATTTTGGAATGAAGGTTACTATTGCCCTTCTCCATGCTTCTGGTATATAACCCAGTTCTAAGCTGCTTCGACTAATTCTAACCAAATGTGGTATGACCTTCGAGAGGATTATCTCCCCGATTTGGGGTACTCCCAGGAAAATAAGTTTCTAGTAAAAGTCGCGCTCTTTCCTCTTCATTTTCGGTATATTTACCGTCTTGCTTTCTCAAAGCCATATCTGTGTTGACCCTACTTTTTGCCATGACTTTGTAAAGTATTGCCGCAGCAGGTGTTGTGTTTATATCTTCACAGAATTTTCTGAAGCTATTTCTTTTTGTTTTTCTAATTTCCTTGTAGTAGGTGTTTCTCTGTTTTTCCTTGGTTTTCTTCTGAGGCTTGTCTCAGGTTTGGCTAATTCTGACTTGAACGTTATGATACTGTGATCGGAGAGAGATGGTTCGCCCGATACTCTCCAATCTTTTACTATACGTTTCAGATCTTGTGTTGCCAGTGTGATATCTAAAACTTCTTGCCTTACCCTTCTCATAAATGTTGGGGTATTCCCTATATTGTGAATATTAAGGTTTTTGTTAAGGATATATTCTAAAAGTTGCTCTAGAGTAGGGAGGGTGAGTTAGGCCAACAGCACTTAGGCCACATGTGACCCATTGTTCATCCTCCCGAGGAGTTGTCTTATTCCTAGGTCATCGACCATCCTGTCCTTTCCAGGAAGGTGGACAGGTGACTAGGAGACATCTCCTTTATATCGGCAGGTGTAGGCCAAGACTCACCGAACACACACTCTCTTATTGACGATAACTCCGGGCACTCGCATAAGACATGCCTGACAGGTTCATCTTCCTGTTCACACATCCTGCATAGAGGTGTGTCTACTAGCCCATAGTATGGAGGTGTTTCCTTAATTGACAGTGGCCAGTCAGAAATCCTACCGTTAAACGTATTTTCCTGGTCATCGCCAAAATTTTTTTCGACTCCAGCTTCCCAGGGTCGCCCAGGGTGATCCTAGCCAGACTGCATCCCTTGATTTCATCCCATCTCTTTAGAGATTGAGCATGGGTATAACGTTCCGCAATTGTCGAATTCGTCAGGCCGTAGGTGTCGCGGGGCCAAGAATTCTTAGTCCAGCCGCTTCCCTGGCTAAAGAGTCAGCAATGCGGTTACCTTTGCTCCTGTCGTGCCCCTTAACCCACCTCAGGATAATATTGTTATCTACCGAAGCGTTAGCTAAATCTCGATGTCACTCTAATACTAGCCCTGATGTAACACGCTGTTTGTTCAAGGCTAGTAGATCTTGTCTGCTATTAGTGCAGATTATAATTTTTTTGCCAGAAATTCCTTTTCTGGTTAATTCCTTTGTGACAATTGAAATACCAGCCAGTTCTGTTTGAACCACGCTGGTGTTTTTTCTCATTCCCCACTTAAGCTTTAGGCTTTGGTTTTTGAGCCGTCTGCATGTATATATGCGTATTGAATTTGCAGCATCTGACTCTGTGCTCTGTTTTATTTGTATTTTGTAGGGTTTATTAAACACAAACCTGGATTCAATTGCCTCACTGGCCGCCTGCAGCATAGGTAGAGCAGTAAGCGCTTCCCGCCACAGTCGCAGACTTAATTGACCCATTCCTACTTCGGGGTTTACACCAGCCGTGCGCAATCGTAACATGGCCATTAACGCAACCTCTTGGAATAACTTACTTGAGGATATTTTATACTATATATAACTTTAAACATATAAGTAAAACACAAAAAAATGTTCATTATAATTTTACATTTATTTATAACAAACACTTTTCAAACTATAAAAAATATTTTAGTTGGGATACGGCCGGCCAAGAAAGATTCAAATCTATAGCCCAATCATACTATAGAGGTGCACATGGTAAGTTTTAAGATACCTTTTATTACAGTTTTTAACACAACACATTTCAAACTTCCATACAACATACCCTCTAGAAGATGAATATTACAGATTGTATGAGATAAATGTCAAAATCCAGTTTTACTATATTTTTCTCTTAATATTCACCTTCAATTTTCATTATGTCTCAGTCAAATGTTCAGGTACTAGTAATTTGGTTCCCGTATTAAGAAGGTTAAGAAATAATGTGTTAGTTTCCAATATTTTAGGTTTACCTAACTTTTATGTGTAATTTGGTTCCCGACACTTTCTGATTACCTGGTCTCTATTAGCAATTTGGTTCGCGGAAAGCAAGAAAACCCCATTTAGTTTTTATAATTGCTTATTACAGACAAAGTATTCACAACACAGAGATAACTGAAAAAAAATTGCAAACAATAATTATTTTAAATGTATACCATCTAAATTAATTTTAGGAACTATTATATTAACACGATTATTTTTTGACGTTTCTTAAAACCAATGAAATGCTTCTTTATTTGTCACAAGGGTAAATTTCAACCAATTATGTCATTATTATAGTGGGAATAAATCTCTTGTGATTATTTTCGGGAATAATCACTGTGGATTTTATTTGCCTAGCAAGTGTCAGATAGTTGTCAAAATAATTACATAATTGTGTCAACGCGATATATAAAATGGGTGAAAATTATCGGTTTAGAACCTTTTCTGATGCAGAATTAACAAAAAAGATTTTAGAAACTACTTCGAATCAAAAAATAATCTAGTCAAATAGGTATAACTCACGAGTTCCATAAATTAGAAAATAATTTGACAGATTTTGTTCAAACTTGTTGCCATTTGAAAATAGCCACGAGAGCCCTGCGCGCTCTCGTGACAATTGCCTGGCAACAAGTTTTCAAAAAATCTGTCAAATTATTTTTAATTTATTCTCACTTTCTTGTTATATTATTACTGAAAATACACTATCTGTTCACTTCTGCTATTACCCAATAAAAATTGCTAATTTCTAGAGATTTGGATCCAGGAAGTCAAAATTTTCCTTGATGTTTTTCGGTAACCTTGGCATAATTTTTCTACAAACGTTATAAATGTTTTTTCTGACACAAGCAACGTCACATACAGATTGCGTAAACTACATACGAACCGTCCGAATTACACAAGAACGACAGAAAAACAGCTGAAAGAGAGAGAAAGAATAATTATGCGTGGTCATTAAGGCGTGTACTTTGTTTCACCTTAGGGGTGTATACTTATTTCCCGAGACTGGACGAATGCTCATTGCCCCCCTATTTTAACCGCTGTTGCCAGAAGCGCAGATTAATTTGTACAAATGATATTTTTGTCTCGTTATCGTTGACTTTTTTTCGAGGGTGAAAATTCAGCACGTTTGTGCCAGCACTACGCCAAATAATCTTAGAGATATGAGATCAAATCTGTATCACAGATTTGGTTATTGTCTGGCACAGGAAGGTGATTTATTTGAGCACTTAATTCATTAAAATTATGTTTACCTTTAGAATGGATTTTTATTTTTATTGTTTCAGGAAGTTTATATTTTATGTTTAGAATAGGTGTAGGTACCTACCTACTTATTTTATTTTTTCAATTTAATTTATTAATGGAAGCGATTTTTAGTTTATTAATTATGGGTCTCTCAAGAAATGCCGTTTTATTTTCAAGTTACAATGGCTAAAATAATATCCTATTGTAGTTAGAAATTGTCAACTTGGTCTGAAATGATCATGTTGACAAAAATGAATTTTAAGATGTACAGGTTACGTAATAACGATTGTATTTTCTTATTTCTTTAACACCCTCACTCCTTCCATGCTGGGAGCATACTGAATATCACCAACCACAGATAACATACTAGTGAATTCTCTCTCTAAAGGACCATTCGGTCAGTCTCGGGAAATAAGTATACACCCCTAAGATGAAACAAACAACACAATTATTCTTTCTCTCTCTTTCATATATCTTGTCGTACTTGTGTAATCCAAGGCCTGGGTTCCAAAGTAATTTACGCAATCTGTATGTAGTAAATGTTAATGGTATATTCTTCTGTCATATTCTGCGAATTATTTTGGAGCAGGTCCTCTATAGTAAAAACCAAATAAAGTTGCGTTTACGTCACCAAGGTCGTATTTCTATCGCATGTGTGGCTACATTTCTATCGAAAAGTGCATATACTTACATTTGTTAATTAATCGGTTCTAAAGATAACCCAATCAATAAAAAAACTTTTGTACCTAAGTAATGTATAAGCAATATAGCTTTATTGGGTTTAGACGTCGCTCGATGTAAAAATTTGTGTTAAAATTTTCATAAAGAAGCCTCCAATTATTGACGGTAAAATAGTCACTGCCAGAAATAATGTCATGTTGCCGCGTTGTTTGTGACTTTTCTACTCGTGTAGTGTCATCGCTTTTTGAGGTTATAGTTACATGCTTTATAAAATTTTCTTGTGACAAATATTTATAATCAAAACTGTTTTCTTTCAAAACAACAAAGCATTTTCTTCTGTGATTGTTAAAATGTCCAAACAGCTGAATAGCCGATGCAAAGAACTTGTGGCTTCATTAGTAAATTATTTTGAGCAAGGAAGGAATAATAATGGTTCTTTGTTGCCCTTAAATGCTGTACAAGAGGTAGGTAATACGTGAATAAACTATCCTTACTTTACTTTACAAAAATTTCTATTATCTTAGCGTGTAGCTGCTGCTCTAAAAATCAGTGTAAGAACGTCGTGCTCCTTACCATTGCATATTCAACTCTATCGAATTAATTTGGGGCATAGCAAAAAATTACTACAATAGGCGTACTGGTAGGGATGGTAACAGTGCGAATAACTGCCTGAACATGTGGAACGAGGCACTGCACATGATAACTCCTGATATGTGGAAAAATTCTATACAACATACTGAAAGAGAGATATTTAAATGGTATGATAGGGAAAGAATATTTGATCGTCCAGAAATTAGTCCGATAGTTATAAATTTTAATAGTGAAGAGAGTGACACTGATGTTGAATCAGATGAAGAAAATGAACAAGAATTTGAATTTGCCTAGTTTCATTTCACAATATGTTGATTTGTTTAATGTTAGTTTTTGTCTTTGAAAATACGTTCATTATTAAACAAATTTTATTTTATTGCTTGTATTTTTATTATATTTATTTATTAAAAGATTTGGTAACTCAGTAATAACCTTACCACTTTTATTCTAGAATTCCTTACTTTGTGAAATCTATTCATAAATTTAATTAACAAAAAACGTAAATGAAAAAACTCCACGCTATATTAAACGAAAACTATCAAACTATCGATAATTTTGTAGTTTTCATTTATAATATTGTGAAATTTTCTACATTTACGTTTTTTGTTGACTTCAGTTATTTTCTGTTAATTTCCATATTTCGTGAACAATCTGACAACGCTGAAAATGTTCACAATGATGACGTAAACGCAACTTTATTTGGTTTTTACTGTACATCTCTTCGTTAGCAGGAAAAATTAACGATTTGGCAATTTAAGTCTTGCAAAACTGCATCATGAAAATGCTCTTGTACGTGTTTTATGAATTTTAAACTTCCATCTTTTGAAAATCATATTTAAAGTTATTAATGATTCCTAGTCCACTCAAAATTATTTCGGGATTCGTGACGAAAATTAAACACAACTTTAAATAAAAGTGAATGTCACTGAGGAAACACAATTCGAAATACAACTGAACGTCACAGAGGAAGTACAACTCTGAATAAAAGTAAAATTCGTAGAAGACTTACTAGGTAATTTTTCTGCAATAAACTACAAAAAAATTAACAACTGATTACGTAGGTATTGGCCGGGTAACAAATTACCAATGACATTTTTGGGTTTGGGAACCAAATTACATATTATTAACATGCATTTTAAATTTTTCCCACTCTCCTGTGCTTTTCGCACTGTTAAACAGTTTACGTGTTTTTGTTTTAAGTTTGGTAAGCTCCTTGTTCCACCATGTTGATCTATTCCTAGAAATGCGGATTACCTCAGAGCAGTTGTTGTGATAAGAGAGTTCGATTTCCTCGCAAAGTTGTTCGGAGTCAAGCTCTATATCATCACTGTTTTTTATTTTCTTCTTAATATTCCCTAGTAAGTGTCATTCTTGTGTTTCTCCCAGTTCATACTTCTCGGATCTTGGTACCTTACTACAGGTTTCTCCATTTCGGAGATTTCCATACAGATGTATCGATTATCCGTAAGTGACGGTTCTTCAGACACGTGCTAGTCAGTTAGCTGAGAGCTTATATCAGTAGAGGTTATGTCAATTATCTCCTTACGAGTTTTTGTCACAAAAGTACGTTGGTTTAGCGGGTCCGGTAAGGTTCGCGACCCTCGGAATCTTGCATTGATTTTTTTTTTATTAGAAAGATCTATTGCTATAGAACATTTTAATAGAAAAAAATTCTTGGATCATTCGCTTTTGAAAGAGAAAATCGCAATTGAAAGTACTAAAAATCCGCCATATTTTTAAAATTTTTGACAATTATGTCTAGATAGCAGCTGATGGTCACAAATTTTAGAAGGAGCGGTTGATGGACAATGTTGCCAGTTTTCATTTCCGTAACTCGTTACGGCTTGGAAATACTTTACACAAGATTTTAGATCTTTTCCATATAACACGGAAATACTTAAACGTTAAATGTCCCGATGAGTATATAAATATTCGTCCTATCACGAACATATTGCTGATAATTAAAGGAGACCCGGCAAGCATTTTTCACAATCTGTTGATGGCTGTTCATTCAATTTGGACTCGTCAATTTGAAAAGTCAATATGTTTATGAATATATTTTCTAATTCAAAGATCTAGATAAGATTAGATTTTCGTTTGAAATACTGAAGCTGACTAATATCGCGAGCAAATTGTGTATATATTCCTGATAGTATACCTATTTGAGCTCGTATTATTTCAGAATAATGTGGATAATAATGTGAATTATTTTTGGAAAACTTCATGTGGAATAAAAATTATTTGACATTTTTCCGAGAAGGGGAAGGGAATAAATATGTATGTATATAGATTATAGATAGACATAAATATCAAATAATTTGTATTCCACATGAAGTTTTCCAAAAAGGGGAAGGGAAGCCAGAATGTTTATGAATACATTTTCTAATTCAGGGATCTAGATAAGATTGGATTTCGCTTTAAAATACTAAAGCAGACTAATATCGCGAGCGCGCCGGGTCGACGTTTCGCAATTCACTCGTGCGAATTGCGAAACGTCGATCCGGCGCGCATTTTTCATAATCTGTTGATGGCGGCTCATTCAATTTTGTATTTGCAAATTGTGTATATATAGTATATAGTATAGTATATAGTATACCTATTTTAGCTTCTAGCACTGGACAATTTGTTAGTATTGAAAAAATTACCCCTATCAGAGTGAACTAAAATTCGTGATAAAAGAAAAATACTCTGTGATCCAGTAGTTAGTTTGTTTTAATCTCTTTTATTTTTGTATAAAACAAATCTAAGATAAACATTACATTCTAAGGATGTTTAATATTTCAATTTTCATTATAAATGTAAATAATTTTCTATTTTTATGTTATATTCATGTAATCTATTACAATACATAATTAAGTCAACTGAAAGAAAATAAATACCATTCGACAACGCCGCTAAATGTGTCAGCTGGTCCTAAATTGTGAACCTAGGCTACCTAGACATGAGATTTTAGTGTCAGACTAGTGTGTAATTTTATAACCTAAAGTGTCAACTGAAAATAATTTTGCTGAAGAATATTTCTAAAAATTGGCAAAATTTAAGTATTTACTTACATTTAGTTCAAGATAATAACCTTCACAGTTTAAAGTGCAAATATTTATCGTAAAATAGCATTAATTAGTGTTGAAAAAGTACCATTTTTTTAACTAAATTCGTGATTTTTGAAGTAATTTCTGAATGATCCATCGAAATTTTTGTTCTAATCTGCTTTATTTAAGGTAAGCTATCAAACTCAAAATGAACATAAAATTCCAAGGGTCGCGAAGTCGACCAGAACCTGACCCCGATTCACTATTACTAAATCATTAGACATAATAAAATCTAATAGGTAGGTACTCACCTCTTGAGTTGATCACTGCTATTCCACGCAGTGTGGTGCTAATTGGCATCCATCCTAGTGGAGTCTTGATCTACATAGAGATATTTTTCTAGGTAAATGCTTGCCTATATATGTGTTCAATCAGTCAATCTAGTCAGGAAACTTTTTTAATATAGTAAAAGTCACGAATCTTTCTCGTTACGTCAGAACACATAAGCATCCGAATCAAATCAATATGACAGTTTTCAACAGCGGCTCATCATTGTTCGGAGAGAGTTCGGCAAGTATTTCTGGTGATCTAATTATGAGAGGAAATAAATAAAAACCAAATTTAACATGTCATAGTTACACTACAATTTGAAATTTTACAAATAAATTGTTACAAAACTTACCTCTTGAATAGCATTCAACGGCAGAAGTGGTCCGCCATTAGCCAACTTCTTTTGGAAATATTTATGTAATTTTCTAATACACTCACGTTCACTTTCGTCCAAACGTTAATCAGGCATTTTGTCGAAAAATATCACAATAAATGTAAATGAACATTACCTATTTAAAATAATGACAATGACGACGAACTTCAATGGTGACAGAATGATTTCCGCATAAAGTGATGTTTCAATTTTTAAGTACAATCGTTCTCACGTGTTGCTGTCTTGACAAACCGGTAAAAACGTAATGGTGTAGCTTAATTCAGGCACAAAAGACATACAGATTGCGAAAGGGCTTTTCGAACCGTACGATTTACATAAGCACGACAAGGAAAATATGAGAAAAACAGCTTGAATAGCAATTTAAATGTGAATTATCTCTGTTGCCGGATGGAGGTGTTTGGTTTTGCCTAATAGTGCATGAGCTCGAAAAGGAGTCAACGATGACGAGACAAAAATATCATTTGTACAAATTAGTCTGCGTTTCTGGCAATAGCGGTTGAAATGGGGGGGGGCAGTGGACATTCGGCCGGCCTCTGGTCACGCACAGTTTTTCTTTCTCTCTCTTTCAAACTGTTTTTCTCATATTTTCCTTGTCGCGCTTGTGTAAATCGTACGGTTCGAAAAGCCCCTTCGCAATCTGTATGTACTTTCCATTTGTTATAATTGGACATAGGCGGTCAGCGATATCCACATAAAATTAGAATGTCTTTGATACATTCAGGGAAGTATGACGTAACGAGAAACATTCGTGAATTTGACTGTACTTATTTATTGCATAAATAGAATACTTCGAAAATATTTTGACATTTCTAACAACCAATTAAATTTTGTCTTTTTGTGTTATATGAAACACTTTCACCCAATCATGTGAAATTATCAATCACTACTACAACACTATTGAGTTTGACAACTTCATTCCAAATAAATTTCAAAATGTCACGTTTTGGCAATGCAAATGTTCAAAGTATAAAAATGCGCTAATCAAAGAAAAATTCCCAGAAATAGAACCCACAGTCACAAATATATTTGGGGAATATTTATGCAATTTTGGTGCGAACGAGAATATGAATTAAATGAACATAGAAGCTCAGAAGAAGTAGCATTGATACTAAAATATTGGGCGGTCAATATGAAAGAAAAAGACGGGACCGAATTTAGGTGGTGAAAACAATGTGAAACGTTTCTTGCAAACTTTGGTAATGGTAGACTTCGCGACCCTCAGAATTTCATGCTTATTTTAAATTTGTTTGATAGCTTACCTTAAATAAAGCAGATTAAGGGTTCTACAATGGGAGTATAAAAGTCGGTATAGTTATTCCTTCGATATTTTATACCTAGATTTATACCGAGAATAACTTGTTGTCGGTTCTACAATCGATTTCTATGACAGGCACAGTTATTCCGAGAATATCTCGCTAGTAGTTCCAATCAACCAACATTTGACGCTTTGAAAAGTGGAAATTTCTGACATTTCTTGCTTATTGCTTGATAGTTTGGTTTTGCAAATTATTAGCATTGTAGTATTTTTAATCATGGATAAAAAACGTTGTAATAATTTCACATCAAATGAATACCTATATTTTACCTAACTTTAAATACTTTAGGATTTCGGTATAATCTGATCTCAATATCTTCATCATCTGATTCAAAAATGTTAGGTAGATTGAAAGGATCCATCTCAAATGTGTTCAATGTAGATAATTAATATTTAACAAAAAAAGCCACTAATTTTAGTCAAAACAAAAAAGTAGGGTTATGTAATAATATTTATATGTCAAAACCAACCATTAGAAATGCAGAATAAGTTTATCCCTCGGTTATACCCTCAAACTGGTATAGATAACTTATACTCTGGTTTATACTTGGAATACAGATATACCTCTATTGTAGAACGCAATAGTGACCCGTTATCCTACGTATAGCGTATGCCAGGTTAATACTCAAATTGTAGAACCGGCCCTTAAACAAACATTTCGCTGGTTCATGTTTTAGTTGTATTTTTGTACTTTATTTAGGATTAAATAAATTAGAATAATCCAGTGTTTCTAGCTTTATTTTGGTTGCTGGTGTTACTTGTCACCCGGTTGACACGGAGCTTAAAACATTTTATAAATATAAACATGGAACAAAACAAACTCTTAACTCTATAAGCTATACAGCCATGACAGATCATTCAGTAATTATTTTTAAAATCACGAATTTAGTTTAAAAAATGGTACTTTTTCAACACTATTGAATGCTATTTTACTATTAATATTTACACTTTAAACTTTAAAGGTGATTGTCTTAAACTAAATGTAAGTCTGTTTCACACAAAAAACGGAAGAAAATTTTTGTAAATTTTTAGAAATATTTTCAAGCATAATTATTTTCACTTGACACATAAAATTGCACACTAAAATCTTATCTTATTCATAAATTATGATGGTTGTGGATCAGGTGATAATTTTAGCGTTGTCAAATGGTATTTATTGTGTTGAATTAATTTTACATTTTAATAGATTACATGAATAAATTTACAGGGTGTAACAAAAAGGCAGGTCATAAATCATACCACATGTTTTGGGGCTAAAAATAACTCGATCCAACCCAAGTTACCCTTGTACAAATGTGTATGCGAAAAAAGTTACAACCCTTCGAAGTTACCAAATAAAAATTGATTTTTTCAAATATTTCGACAGTTGTTCGACATATTATAATGAAAGTTGACAAGTGGCTTTCTTATGATAAGAGCATCTTAAAAAAAAATTAAGGAATTATTGCACTCCGTTAACAATTTATGGGAGTTGAGATCCCCTAAACCCTCCCCAAAATTTTTGTGTACGTTGCAATTTAATGCTTATTGTGGCACCATTATTCAAACACATTATTTTTGAAACTTTTTTGCCCCCTAGTACTTTTTACAATTATCAGTTTTTATCGAGATACGGCCTATTTTTCATTATGCTTCAAAAATTTCGAGTAACAAAAATTAAAGTCAATGAATTTTTTTCGAGGGTGTATGCTGTAAAAATGACGTAACTTTTTTCGCATACACATTTGTACTAGGGTAACTTTGGTTGGATCGAGTTATTTTTAGCCCCAGAATATGTGGTATGATTTATGACCTGCCTTTTTGTTACACCCTGTATAAAAGTATAAAATTATCTGCATTTATAATCAGGAAAATTGAAATAATAAACATCATTAGAATGAAATGTTTATCTTAGATTTGTTTTATAGCTTACATTAAATAAAAGAGATTAAAACAAACTTACTGCTGGACCAAAGAGTATTTTTCATTTATCACGAATTTAAGTTCAAAATGATATAGGTTATTTTTTCAATACTAACAAATACAATTCTATTATATACATACTCTCTCCCTTTATGCTTTAGACTCTTTAGAGGTTATTACTTTGGAATAAATGAAATGATATTTTAAATAAAAAGCTAAAATAAAATACTTGAAATGTTTGCTAATATAATATTTCTCTGAAAAATATTATACAATTTGTATTCCACATGAAGTTTTCCAATTAAGGGAAGGGAATCGCTTTTTCGAAAACTTCATGTGGAAAACAAATGATTTGATATACATATACACATACTTACAGTAAAAATCACGAATGTTTCTCGTTACGACATACTTCCCTGAATGTATCAAATACACTCAAATTTTATGTGGATACTAGCAGACCCGACAGACGTTGTCCTGTCGTCTTATCATATTATACAAATTTTGACTATTTTCATTTTGAATGAAAAATATCACATTGTTACTTATTTTGGGTGGCAAAATCAGATAATATTGTTAATTTTTTTATAGAAGAAATATATTTCTTGAAAATTCGACTTTCCTGAATTTTTTACAATTTTTGACTGCATAAAAAAACCTATACTAAATGCCATCAAAATCGGTCAATCCATTTAGGAGTTGTTCAGTATGAATCCGATTGCAGCGCCACCTGCTGGGACTAATTGTTAATATAAACCATCCAGTTACTTACTTAAATACACACAAAAAATTCCATCAAAATCGGTCCATCCGCTTAGGAGTTGTTCAGTATGAATCCCATTGCAGCGCCACCTACCGGGACTAATTGTTAATATAAACCATCCAGTTTCTTTCTCAAATACACACATAGAATTTCATCAAAATCGGTCAATCCGTTTAGGAGTTGTTCAGTATTAACCCCATTGCAGCGTTACCTACCGGGACATAATGGTAATATAATGCATCCAGTTACTCAATAAAACACACACATAAAATTCCATCAAAATCGGTCAATCCGTTTAGGAGTTGTTAAGTATTAACCCGATTGCAGCGTCACCTACCGGGACATAATGGTAATATAATGCATCCAGTTACTTAATCAAACACACACCTAAAATTCCATCAAAATCCATCCGGTTAGGATGTATCCGATTGCAGCGCCACCTGCCGGGACTAATTATGAATCTAAACTGGAGATTAAAATAAAAATGTATTGTATTCGATTGCCATGCAACCCTATTGCTCATGTGTGGATGAAAAGAAAAAATATTAAAATCGCAATTTAAAAATATGGTATCTTCTGTAAGTTAATTGTGGTATTATTTTTTCTATTATTTTTTTGGGAATCAAACCACAATAATGTTTTTTATTTTTTTATTTCGACGTTTCGGTAGCGTTCCAGCTACCGTTGTCAAGATTAACGATAGTAAAGAAATAATTTTTGGTCCCTATCTGACACAACGAAAAAATTTTTTGACATGGGTTGATCGTAGAGGGGTGAAAATGCGCCGCTGGTGAAAACTGTCTTATTGACTTGATTCGGATGCTTATGAGTTATGACGTAACGAGAAACATTCGTGAATTTTACTGTATTTCTCTTCACGAAAAAATACAATTCGAATATAAAGTATTTAACTACTTTTTACCTAAAATATCTTTCCAAATAGTGGTCATGATGAAAAAATATTGTATTTTGATTTTTCTCCATAAATTCTAAATGTATCACAAATTTTTTGGTAAAAAGATCTGAAACTTTGTGTAAAAGATTTCCAAGCCGTCACGAGTTACGGAAATGAGAAATGGTAGTAGCATTGTCCATGTACCACGCTTTTTAAAATGTCTGACCTGATATCTAAACATAATTGTCAAAAATTTTAAAAAATGGCGGATTTTTAGTACTTTTATTTACTTGATTACAGATTCCTGTATCAATTGTCATATTTATGTAAAGCGTGTTATGAGTAGACGTCAAAATGATAGTGTAAAACTATTAAAACGTTTTACAAATTAGAAAATTACTTTCCAAAGGATAGACCATTCACCAGGAAGCAACATCTACTTCTCGGACAATATGCCCCGCTAGACAATGAATTACACTTGCTAGATAAACGGGGTTGGTATATATGAAAATATAGAACCAACCATTCTGGTTTATAATTACTTGCAGACCGGTTTCGGCGTATTTGCGCCTCATCAGTACAAGGTAGATATCCGTCCAGAAGCTCTAAGACCCTAATCCTGGACTGAAGACAACGCTGAAATCACATTAATACATTATACCCAGTGAAGGGAATGCCAAGAATGTGATAATAGCGACATCTCCACCCTTATTAATGTGGTTTCAGCGTTGTCTTCAGTCCAGGATTAGGCTCTTAGAGCTTCTGGACGGATAATATCTACCTTGTACTGATGAGGCGCAACTACGCCAAAACCGGTCGGCAAGTGATATTATTCCTTCTAGTTATAAACCAGAATGGTTGGTTCTATATTTTCATATATACCAACCCCGTTTATCTTGCAAGTGTAATTCATTGTCTGGCGGTGCATATTGCCCGAGAAGTAGATGTTGCTTCCTGGTGAATGGTCTATCCTTTGGAAAGTAATTTTCTAATTTGTAAAACGTTTTAATAGTTTTACACTATTATTTTGACGTCTATTTAGTACTTTTAATTGATTTAATTGACTTTATCTTTTAAAAGTCCATGATCCAAGAATTTTTTTCTTTTAAAATTTTCTATAGCTGTTGTAAAATAAGGAGGAAAGGCAGCTGCTTGGCTGGTGAATTATTTTCAAATCGAGAAAAATAACGATAACTCATGACTCTCCAACAAATCGCATTGAATACAATCCGATGTTTAGTAAAACGTGCCAAGCCAAAAGCTGTAAATGGTTGATTTCCAATAGTGAAAGACAAAGCTGCCCTGTACCTACGTCTTTTTCATAAACTGATATCAAAACGACGCGACAATATTACCTCACCAAATCGACACTGGAGAAATGAAATTGACAAATGGTACGATAATGGACCTGTTGAAAGAAATGGATGGACTAAATCTGCTTCTGAGGCAATTAGCTTGAATATAAAGGACAAAAAGATAACAAATCATTCGAATAGATCAACTGATGTTAGCGAATTATTGAAATTAATTGAAAAAATGTGGGAGGTATTGCTATTTACTTTTCATCATTCCACTAGTAGCCTAGTCAAAGTACACATAAAACCTCACAAAAAATACAAAAAACTTGAAAATTTAAAATTGGGTATTTAAAAGGGTTGAGTTTAACGTGAGAAAAACGATGTTAGGCAGGCGATTTTCCGGAAAATCGTCGAGTGAAAATGTTTGTTTTTGTTTTTTCGCTCTAATTGCTTAAATAATAAATATACAGAAAAACTTACAAATCAAAATTTGTAATTGATGCATTTTTCTACAAATTTTGTCTGAAAAGTTTTTCTGTAAATTAAAAAGTTTACGAGAATAAATTAATTTGAATGGTATTCAATTCGAGGTTACGCATGAACGGCCCGTGAGCCAAATTTATTAACCGCTCGACTTAAAAGTTAATAATTTTGGGAATATAACATTCTGAAAAAATAAATAAACTCATGTAAAATGTAAAGAAAGATCTCTTAGATAGAAATACTTTCAAATTTGAAAAAGTAGATTTTTCGACTGTAATATCAGTTTATTATAATTCCTATTTAATTAATACTTATCCCAGCGAAAATTCCTTTTGGATTTAACATTGCAAATGAGCATAAAACATTATTATTATAAAAGCAAATCCATCAATATTTAGAATTTTAAACGAATGCTTCTTAAAAATCCGTTTTTTTTTTGCATGCTTAGGTAATTTTACTAGTTTTTTTTAGACTTCATTCAATTATATCTTTTTCGGAAATTAATATAATTTTATGAAACTTTACTACTAAACACTTTGAAGCATCTACTTTGGAAACTACTATACAGTTTTTCTATAAATATCAAATTTTTTAAATAATAGACAATTATTTAATATAAATACTTAAATCAGAGGTCTGTCAGCAAACCTTCTATAACTTTTTATACCGTTCATAATATTATCTAAAAATTTGTGAACTTTATAATGAACCTATTTAGAAGTGATCGCGATACAAAAGAACACACCTATGGCTCAGGTAAGAAAGAGAAGGGAGCACAAATAGAGGTGAAAAAGCAGGTGAGAGAGCGTGAAAAATCGATGATAATACATTAAAAAATAAAAAAAAATAAAATTTTTTCAATGTATTCGTAGATACCCCATTATAGAACACATTTCATATGAAATTTTTTTTTCTAAATTTAATTGTTTATTTACTATCGTAAAATTAAAAACATGAAAATTGATGAAATATACTACTATGGAAATTTCGTATATATTTCAAAAAGTAATGAAGATACAAGAAAAATGTTCAGACAAATTTTGTAGACAAATGTATTAGCTGCAATTTTTGATTTGAACATTTTTCTGTGTTTTCATTATTTAAACATTTAGAGTGAAGAAAACAAAAACAAAAATTGTCACTCGACGATTTTCCGGAAAATCGCATGCCTAGCATCGTAAAGTTTTTCTCATGTTAATCACAACCCTTTTAAATACTCAATTTTTAATTTTCAAGTTTTTTGTGTTTTTTGCGGCATTTTACGGATATTTTGTGTACTTTGACTACGCTATAGTGGTTAAAGTAGTACTTTATATGCTTCATAAGTGTGGATAAAACTCCAATTATAATGTGATAAAATAATTTTATCTTCTATAAGTTCCTTGTGGCATTACTTATTCTTTTTTTTTCTTATTTTTTTGGGAATCAAACCACAATAATGTTTTTTTTATTTTTTATTTCGACGTTTCAGTAGAGTTCCAGCTACCGTTGTCAAGATGAACTATATTAGTTATTATATATTATTGTGATTTGATTCCCAAAAAAATAAGAAAAAAGAAAAAAATAATTTTAGTTACTTTGACTCCTTTATAGGGAATAATACTGTTTAATCTTTCAGCTGTTGTAATTGTCTTTGACCTTACAAATCCAGATAGTTTATATAATTGTCAAACATGGTTAAAAGAAGCCTCACATACTTTTCCCACAAAGTCTCCATTTTTATTTATCGTAGGAACCAAGAAAGACCTAATAGTAAGTACCTACCACTATTAATAAATAATGCAAAAAATTATTAACTATAACGTCCCTATTACCGAGTCGCGAGTAAAGGACAAAAAACAAATCGGAATCTATACAGCAATAGGCATGCTAATTAATTTCTAATTATATTCAGTCCCGTCTCGTGAATAAGATGTCATGTCGTACCTCCATTTTGGTGCTATTGATCATTGATCACATGTTTTAAAGCAGAGATAACTAATAAACAAGTTGCCCACGTCAATGCTGTAATGGGGGATTACGGTTCAAGTTGCCAATCCAAAAAATTTCATATCTTTCTACTACTGGGTAAGTGCAATTTCAGATCGAATTTGTCCGTAAACGGAGCCCTGGCTCTTTAAATTGGGTAATTTGATGCAAATATCGATATTTGTCAAGGTCATATTGTATGATTGGCTGATTGTTGGGTTGGGGCACATGATTTCATGTCAATTGCGACATTTGTCTTATCACATGACAATATTAATTAATTATTGACGTAAAATCATAAATTTAATGATCTTCACAAAAATCGAACCTAAATAATACAACAAATTTGATCTGAAATTTCCTTTCTCCAGGTGTAGGAAATTCCAAAATTTTTGGTTTGGCAACTTGGACCTAAGTTCCCCAGTGGGAAATATATTCCATCATGGTTTTGGAATCAACCAGTAGATGGAACTAGTTCCGTTAATTCCAAAGAGAGATTATAGCTTCATCAGCTGCAGACCTCCTACAAGAAACACTACGAATTGAGGAGGAATGGTGCTTTAAAGAGGATCTTTCAGTTAATCCAATAATCTAAAAAAAAAACTAGTTACTTTCACGAATAGAAGGGTTATCCCGCTGGGTAGATTACTGATGTCCGAAGAAAAATTAGAAATATCCAAAGAAGTTAAATATCTGGGAGTGACCCTTGATTCCAAACTGAATTGGAAGACACACCTGGAAAAAATTAGTACCAGGGTGACTAGGCTTTTCTGGCAATGCAGAAGAGTTATGAGCAAAACCTGGGAAATACGACCTAAGGCTTTACAAAACTGTGATAAGGCCCACGATCACCTGTGGTTCAATGGTCTGGTGGAGAAGTGTCCTCTGCTGTGAATATATTAACTACAATCCAAAGACAAGTCCTTCTTGGTATTACCGGGGCAATGAACACTACGGGAACGGCATCAATGGAAGCCCTTATAGGACTTCCACCTTTGGAACTTTTTGTAAGGTCGGAGGCAATGACGGCAATTCTTAGGCTGAAATCGGGAGGTAGTCACCGAACAATGTTCGAGAAGGACACACTGATCTGAGACAATACTAGATGAACCCATATTTCACATGAGTTTTGATAGCATGACACCGGGGAATATATTCACTGAGCGAGTAAACATCATCATCCCATCTAGGGAACAGATGATGCACCAAGGTAATTCTGGAGAAATTATCTGGTTTGTAAATGGTTATAGAATAAACCATGGCACTGGGGCTGGTATAGAAGGACCTAGAAATAGAATGATCTTTAGCCTTGGCCGATATTCGACTGTGTTTCAAGCGGAGACGATTGCCGCTATAGCTTGTATTAATGAAAAGATCAGAAGAGGATATACTAGACAAAAAATAAAAATATTCACTGACAGCCAGGCTAAAGCTATCAGTAATCCAACAACTAGGTCTAGACTGATAAAAAACTGTAAAGAATCCCTCAACAGACTGGCAAGAGACAACAAAGTGTCTCTAATATGGGTGCCGGTACATGAGGGGATTGCAGGTAATGAAATGGCTGACCAGTTAGCTAAAGAAGGCTCTAAAGGAAACTTCATAGGCCTGGAAACATTTTGAGGAATCACAAATGATTTAATAGAAGGGATAGGGAACACCAACTGAAATGGAGGTCGACACAAGGGCACCTCCATACAAAGAGTTTACTGAACAAGCTAGACAAAGAACTCTCAACCAGGCTATTGAAACTGAGTAAGTGGCATTTGGAGACAGTTACCGACCTGGGTGACTGGATACTGCACCATGAGGAACCATCTGCACAAAATGGGCAAAGTTAGTGAACTTATGTGCAGGAAATATGAACTTTATGATGAAACATCTACTCACATATACTCTGCTTTTGCGAGAACTTTTTTTTAAAGGAGCCGTCTCTTCGCCGGCACCACCTCAGCCTCTTGGGCTTATTGTGGATCCTCCTAGTGTACTATTCAGCCAATCCGTTCCCTGTATAAGCTCATGCAGGTTCTTTACTGGTTGGTTGTAGAAGTCTTCTGGAGTCGTTTGGGGTCTTCCCACCTCTTTCGTTGGTGTTGGTGCTTCCCCAGATTATGTGAATTGGCATCGCACGCGATGATCAACTGCACACCTTTCTTCCTGACGACCTTGACCAGTTCTTCGACTTCCCTGGCTGGTGGTAGTCTGAGGCCATCGTAAGGAAGATAGGCCGATGCGATAGTTGCTTCTTTAGTCCCACTTAATTGCCCCAGTGTGATGAGGCGCCGTCCCTGCAACAGAAATTCTTTATCGGTAGGGCTTTTATGCCTTTCTTGACAATAATACATGTTCTTGGCTGGTCAGAGGTTTTGTCGTAAATCAACTCACCAATGCCATCCAGTCCCATGATCTTACCTCTGTTAATCCAGGGTTCTTGAAGGAGGGCCACTTCGTATTTCCCTCTTATCACAGTTCCGCCGAAGCCCCCTTATTGTGATGGAAGTTCCCCTGGAGCACCCTGAATCTCTCCACCCGACTAACCGTTTTGTGGAATTTCAAAGATTGCATAAGAGGGGAAATCGGGAACTGGCTAGATAGGGAACACCAACTCAATTGGAGGTCGACACAAGTGCACCTCCATACAAAGAGTTTACTGAACAAGGTAGACAAGGAACTTCCAACCAGGCTATTGAAACTGAGTAAGAGACATTTGAAGACAGTTACCGACCTGGAGGAAACATCTGCACAAAATTGGCAAAGTTAGTTAGGAAATGTGAACTCTATGATGAAACACCTACTCACATACTCTGCTTCTGCGAAAACATACATGGACTCAGACGGAAGCACTTTGTAGAGGAAATAATACAACCATTACAACTGCTGAAAATCCCTCCAGTCAAACTAGTAGGATACGTATAAGACACAGAGTTTCTGGAATGGAAGTAATGAACATGGGAAATGGTACAAAGATTCAGTTCAAGTGCCTGGGCTGTTGAGCACAACCCAATCGAATGAATGAATGAATGAGCTGAAGGAAAAAAAGAAAAATATTTCTTCAAAGAAATAATTTTTTTTTAACTTTTCTCCTTCGAAATAATTGAAACACAATATATTATTATTTAACTTTCACCATATTGTGTTGGAATAAAAGATTTAATATTTCCAAATATTGATTGAGACCATTTATTCACTTGACATTTCACTCCCATAACGTGCTGTAACAATACTGCCTCTGCTGAAGGTATTTTGTCTACTACTATATTCTTAATAGTTGCTTTATAACTTTATATCAGTCATCTATTGACAATATCTTCTCTAGGTGCCAGGATAAAAAAATATAACGTAAAAATACGATTCGCAACGAGTAAATTGAGACCGGAAAGTTCAAAAAGCTTTGGTAGAAGCCGAGAAATTTTTTTATTTTGAAAATTACGATTTTTAGGATTTCTTGACTAAAATCGCCCTTAGGAAGCAAAAATTACAAGAGTTAAAAAGTGTTTATTTTTGCCCAAAATATTTAAAAAATGTGTTCTCGGTATCTATTTGTTGGCTTTTTGCTATTTTGCAATTTATTTATTAATAACAAATTACCGACTCAATAACTCAATGCACCTACAGCATTATAGGTTTCATCCTAGCACCTCTTCGTGATACCAATAAGCAACATTGGAATACTGGCCACCCATATGTTTTATTTATTGAGACTTTTCAAAGAGCATTTCTAAGTTCTTCCATATTTCCAGAAAAATTATGCATATAAGAATATGGAAATTTGTGCCGTGAAAACAGCAACAAAATTAAATGGTGAATACTGGGCAATTTCTTCAAAAACCGGAAAACATGTGGATAATTTATTTAAAAGAATCGCAGCTTTGACATTCATAGAATCAATTAAGATGGAATTTGCTTCAAA
The DNA here is from genome assembly GCA_949126875.1 of Lochmaea capreae. Lineage (NCBI taxonomy): Eukaryota > Metazoa > Arthropoda > Insecta > Coleoptera > Chrysomelidae > Lochmaea > Lochmaea capreae. Next base: position 2,567,850 of record OX421398.1, read on the forward strand.
GCAAACCCATCAAATAGGAAATAATTTAGTTGGTAAGTATATTTTGGTGATTTGGGTTGGTATATTTTGAACATTATCGTTTCTAAGCTTGTTTCAAATGAACTAATTATTATTTACTAGCGACCCGTCCCTGCTTCACACAGATCGATAGATAAACAGATAAAAAATTAATTTATTTGTAAAGATGTCTACATATATCGTCTCCATCCATCATGGGTGTACGATAAATGTTTTATAGGGTTTAATTGATTTCTTCTTTCATATAGGCTTGCGATAAAATTTTTTAAGGGAGTTGATTTATTTGTAAAAGCTATTCGAATTGGATTTCACGATTCACGTCGATTCCATTGAACTAAACTGTCTATTCCAATTTTAGCTGTTTTGAATCGGAATCGGCGTGCTCTGTGGATATACCGTAAGGTTACGAAGTAGGTATTGGATATGTTAACCAGAAGGGGAATGGTGAACAGTGTTATCAGTCCTTTTTTTAAATGTAGTAGTTGACTCTCAAAATTGTAGCAGATTCGACAAAAATGTAGTAGATTTTTATAAAGTAGCTATTATTGAGAACGGCCTAGAAATTTTTTTTTCTACTACCACCCGTACGTAAAGTAACAACTTTACGTAAACTGAACAGTGCACAAAATACTACTTATTAGGGTGTAACAGTTATTTATGCAACAAAGTGCATAAAGTGGTGCTTTTTTTCACAATTCCATGAGTGTAAAAAAGACACTTTAGCACATGTTTCATACAATATTTTTTCTAGTTTCATGCACAAACCAAAAAATGTCTCATTTAGGTTGCTCTAAATGGACTAAAAATGGTGTCGCGGCAGTCGATTCGTAGTTTGCTGTGTTTGTCAAAGTAGAGTTGGAACGTATGTTCTACGATCCATGTGAAACGGTACTAAAAAGAAATCACGATCTTAATTCTCAATTTTCCTATTTTTAGTAAACACGTACGTATAATTTAAACCAGTGTTCTACTGAATTTCATAGATTATCATGGTCAGAGTAAAATAGTTAACCATAAATTGATGGTTTTACATACCGATTTGCGAAAAGTCTATTCGCGCCATACGATTTACACAAGTACGACAAGGAAAATATGAGCAAAAATACTTGAAAGAGAGAGAAGAATAATTGTGCGCTCAGCGATGAGCGTGTGTTCAGTTCCCTCTACCAAAAGAGGTTCACACCATTACATATGGTGGTGGAGAGTGTTGCAGAAAGAACAAGATACAGACTAAGTAGAGAGGGAATCATTAAAAAAAACCACCTCTTCACTTCTTAGAAATCGGACAGCCTGGGACATGCCACAAGATGGTATGATGAAAAAGTATAATTTTTCAAAGAAATTCGTTACGGAATTAAGCAACAAGAAGGAATGGGATCCAAATACCATTTCCAGACTTGGAAAGAATGCCATTCAATGGTACACAGACGGCTCAAAAGCAATAGAAGGAACTGGGATAGGAGTGTACGGGCCAGGAACCAAACACTCTGAAAGCTTGGGAAAAACCCCAAGTATCTTTCAAGCGGAAATTCACGCAATAAGAAAGTGTGCCCAGTTCAATATTGACAAAGGATATAGAAGGCAAAGGATTATCATAATGTCTGATAGTCAAGCAGCCATTAAAGCGCTGAGTTCTTGTGTAATCAGTTCCAAAACGGTGTGGGAATGCCTAGGCAAACTTAATGAACTAGGCGAGAGCAATATAGTCACCTTACTGTGGATTCCAGGACACACTGGAATAGAAGGAAACGAAATAGCAGATGAACTAGCGAAGAGGGGGACTGAAATACCCTTTTGGGGGCCGGAACCCTTTTGCGGAATCAGCTCCAATATAATATTGGAAGAAATAGGTAAAGCCGAAGAAAAGAGATGATCTGACAATTGGAAAGATCTAGTAGGGCTTAGGCAATCAAAGATTCTTCTGGGTGACTACAACCTGTTGAGATCAAATGAATGCATAAGTCAAAGCAAAACTGCACTAAGAGTTTTAACAGGAATCCTAACGGGACATTGTCGCCTGAATGGACACCTTAAAAAGCTCAAAATAGTGGAGGAAGAAGATTGTAGATTTTGTGGAATGGAAGAAGAAACCTCCATCCACATACTTGCGAACTGCACAGTATTTCAGAATCCTAGGGCACAGTACCTGGGAGACTAATGGATAGAAGAGGGATAGTTACCTAAGTTGAGGCCTGCAGATATCCTAAAATTCCTCGGGGAAATAGGACTAAAGGAGCTACTAGTCTCTGAGACTTTCCTCAGGAACTAAGTAGAAGTAAGGGGGCACAATAGATCTTTTAGGTCTCAGTGAATGTTACCCCAAAATACATACATACATACATACCAAAAGAGGTTGGGCGTGTGTTCAGCCCCCTTCTTTTTATTTTAACTGTTGTGTTGCCAAATGTACTTATCTGTAAAAGTTAGTTCCAATTTTTGTCGGCAACAATGTTAAATACCAATAATTGTTAAATCGAAAGCAGTGTACAGATTTTATTTATTGCAGATTGTAATTTGTCCAAATTTTTTCTTGGACTATATTATTTTATTCTTATTTGTGTTGATCTCACTTATTTTTCAAAAGTCAATAATATTACCAATCTCGATTTTCTCCCACTAAATACGGCGTTATCCCGTGTTAAAAGTCAATGCAAAATAAGTTATTTATTCCTTAAAAAGTACCAAACATTCTAAGCTGGCAACGCTGCTTTCATATCAGATTGACTATCCCCACTCTGGGAGTAGGTTTCAGACATTGCTACGCAAGGCCTGTGTTTCATTTTCCTTCCGTCGTGCGCATGACGTCACTCAAGACCCTATTTGTATTGCTGAGATAGCAGTTTTGTATGTTTTTCTCTATTTACGCGTTTATTTAATTAGTTACAAAAAAACTGTAGAGACGAAGTGTGTTCCAAATGAGCTGTTCTATCCCCATAAAGACATAAAAGTTTTGAAATTTGTAATACTTATTACTCAAAACTCTTTTTTCTTACTGTGAAATTTCTCTTCGACGTATTAAAACGCGATTTTCATGAAAACGGTGCAAGATAGAGTAAACTGAGAAATGAAATAATTTGTAGAGAACAAAATTTACTACAACATTAGTCTTGGAGGGGAATACGAGGTTGAATAAAAACGCGAAAACATTTTATAAAAAGTGGACTTTTATTTATGCAGTTTTTACATAGGAATATTTTTTCATTTAAACAGTTTCGAAATAGTAAATACCGGATTTCAAGATCACAATTCCTTTCCTACATATCACGTATTCTACAATTAATTAATATTTAATCATTAACAACTTACTTATTATTTTTCTTATTTTTTTGGGAATTAAACCACAATAATGTTTTTTATTTTTTATTTCGACGTTTCGGTAGTGTTCCAGCTACCGTTGTCAAAATGAGTTGGATTTTTAAACAATTTTTGGTCCCTATCAGACACAACGAAAAAATTTGACAACTAGAAAAACAATAATATTTTGAACTTTGTTGTCAAATTTTATTAGGTAAGGTTCATTCACAGTAGGTCATATCTCTGGTAAAATGTAAAATATAATATTTTATTGTATGACTTTCTAACAATATGATAGTCTACTAGGAATGGGATCCAGTGAAGTGCACGTTCAGGGTACGGTTTTTTTGGGATAGCACTTTTCTGCTTATTTCGGAAATGTTACTTTTTTGTTATATGATTATTTTTGTTTTCAAAATACCTATGTCTAAATCAGTTTTGTGGTTTTGTGTATTGAAATATGTATCGATTAACTACTATTCCAATGATAATTCATAAGAAAACCTGGATAAAAACTTACGATGCTATCCAGATAACGCAGGTAATTTATTATTGGATATTTCTCTTTCTAACATTGGAAACCAAATTTGACTACATTTGGCTGAAATACTAGCTACACATTATCCATATGCGTCCACCAAATACACCAAAAGGTCTTTAAACTGATCAGAGTTCACTAAAAATCATCAAAAACACGAGAACTCTTGGGAAATACTATAGGTAAACAACCATTTTAGGTCTTGAGTGACGTCCCAGCAAACACAAATGTATATATTACAAAAAAATACATAACGGAAGAGGAACGATTTTTATATAAACCATTTATATATTCTTTACGTAGTATTTATGTAACAAAATCTTTGTAAATTTTGTTATATATTCTCAATATTTATATTATAAAATGTTTTATATATTGGTTATATTTAATTTTATATGTATTCAAGATGTAAATATATGTAAAAAATTATATATATTTATTACCTAACATTTGCTATCGCCATACACGTACCTACTTCGTCTCGTCTTGAAAAAGAAGAAGAAAATCATAACCTTTAAATTGTAACACCCACGCTACCACAACTAGTAATGATTGAAAAGTTGATCTGTGAGCATAATAACGTTTTTGTCTGTGTGCTTGTGTTTAGAGGATTGAAGAATACATTATGTAAGTACTATTATATTATTATTATCAGAGATATGTCTCTTACTATTTTGAACAGGCACGCACGGGGATAAGGCTGAATAAGCAGAGACTTCAGATGGAAAAGAAGGGTGAAACAGTAACCCTTCAAAACAAGGGATAGTATTAGTCTACTATTATTTTTTATATTTTGTTATCATTTAGTTTTTGAATATTTTTAGATTTTGTTTTGCAATATTTTTGTTACAGTATTGTATTGTCAATGTTAATTATGTTAGTAAAATAAATGTACTTATATGCATTCATTTGCTGTTTTTTTTTAGTAACTAAGAAAACATCCACCAGCTACTAAATATTCCAAATAAAGATAAATACCATTTACAATATAGGTATAAATATTCAGTTGCTTTATTATGTTTGAAATATTCATAAGGTAGGTATTGAATAATAGGTATAGTTACAATAATTCCTTTTTTCTTTTGACCCTCATCCATACTGAAAATATTGTATTTCATTTCATCTATTGAAAATATTGTTTTAACAGATTTTTCTCAAATAATTTTTTCATAGATCCAATGAAATAAAATATTTTAGGTAAGGGGTGAGACAAAAGTAAAAATAGGTAACTTTTGTTACATCTATATTATGTAATATTTAATACATAAATATTCTCTAGATATTATCTCATTTTTACATAATATATATTACATAGTGATTTGGACATATTTGAGATGTAATATAATTTACATAATAAATATGTAATATGAATATGTATCTTTTATATCATTATTGTTCTCTAGATGTGACGGCCTTTGTCAGTATTCAATACATAAATATTATCTAGTTGTGACTTCAGTTTTATATAACTGTGACTTTTATATTTCAAAAATTACATAACATAGATGTATTCAATATGTTTTTGTGTTTGCTGGGGTCACGCGTCTTATTAACGACCGCCCACTCATGCGCAACATCTTATCTTCGGTGTGTTTATATCGTGGATTCTTTCAGTTCAGTATTCACTAGTATTCAGTATTTTCCCAACATGGAAGGAGTGAGTGTGTTAAAGAAATAAAAAAATACAATCGCTATTAGGTAACCTGTAAATCTTAAAATTCATTTTTGTCAACTTGATCGTTTCTGACCAAGCTGACAATTAATTTCTTACTAGTGTTTAGTTTTACCTAATAGTGTATGAGCTCGAAAAAAAGTTAACGATAACGAGACAAAAATATTATTTGCACAAAATAATCTGCGCTTCTGGCAACAGCGGTTAAAATAGGGGGGCACTGAACACACACCCATCTGGTTTTGGTAGCTGGAACTGAACGCACGCCCATCGCTGAGTGCACAATTATTCTTCTCTCTCTTTCAAGTAGTTTTGCTGATATTTTGCTTGTCGTCCTTGTGTAAATCGTATGGCGCGAATAGACTATTTGCAATCTGTATATGATGTTGCGGTGGATCGTATTGTGTTGCGACCTAGCGGCGCGTGTTGAAAATAGGAATGAGGAAAAAGCAGAAGACCGGAAAGTTTAATCAGGGTGCCGCCATCTACATCTCACTCACTTAATAATGTCAATGTTGCCGTGTTTAAATTATAAACTAGATATTTCATTGTTCATGTGAAAAACCAAGACAGACACGTCTTAATGCACAATTTTTCTACAAATATAAATTGTCTTGGTTTCTCACAAGAGTAATGAACACTAAAATATATAGTTTATAATGATTTAAACAATGACATTATTAAGTGAGTGAGATATAGATGGCGCTTTCTGATTACCTATTTTTCTACCTCAGACCTACATTCGACATGCGCCTCTAGATCGCACTACAATACGATCCACTACCATAGAGATACTACAGATAGAGGCAACAAGCCAGCTCGGAACCTGTCAGCATGTAAGAGAGCGATAGAAAGTCAGAGGTTTAGGCTGTCTTTCTCAAATACTATATTATGCTATACACTGTGTCCGTAAAGTATGGAACAAATTCATTTTTAGCTAAACAGGCCATTTTAAGAAATAATCCTAAAACGGATTACTCTAGCTGAGCTGATTCCAAAAATTGTATCACATGTTGATTCCAATTGGTACAGGGTGGACAAAAATACAATAGTTTTGTGTGTGCTCATAAAGTAACGCGTAACATTCTTTATTAGTTAAAGTAATAACAATATTATCAAAAATACTTATTGTCTGGCGGACAGAATATGATGAAATACATGACTTTATAAATGTTCGAGCTGCAGCCCTTGCTGTATTTGATAGTAACCCAACCGGTGTACAAATTCTTGTTGAACCTTGTTTATTGTGTCTTGAGAAATATTTTTGATTGCTGTCCGAATTCTCTCTTTTAATTCTTGAATATTTGCTGGTTTCGTTTGATACACCACATTCTTCAGATGGCCCCAAATAAAATAATCCAAAGGTTTGAAATCTGGTGACCTCGCTGGCCATTCAATAGGTCCACGCCGCGTCTACCAATCCCTTGTACGGAAAAATTTCATCTAGGTACCTTCTAACATCTACAGTATAATGTGGAGGTGCTCCATCCTGTTAAAACCATAAACTTTCATCAAAACCTCCAGGATTACGTCTGCTGGGAAACAAATTACGTAAAGTAGGTACGAGATACCCCCTTAAAAACTCAAGGTACGTTGCCCCGTTTAAATTACCTTCGATAAAGTAGGGTCCAATGATTCGATTTCTTACAATTCCAGCCCATACATTTACCTTTTGAGGTTATTGTGTATGATGCTCACGCATCCAGTGGGGGTTTTCTTTTGCCCAGTATCTACAATTCTGACGGTTAACATCGCCATTTAACGTGAAATTGGCCTCATCAGAAAAAATAATGTCTTGTATCAAGAGAGGGTCTCGGTGACATTTATCCATCATTTTTTTCGCAAAATTGGATTCTTATATCGGGATCATCTTCGTTTAAATCCTGCACAAGTTTGATTTTATAAGGATGCCATTTTTCAAACTTCAATAGTTTTTGTACCGTTGTTTTGCTAACACCGATATCGCGACTAACTTTACGCACAGAAGTGTGCGCATCTTCTTCAAAACTAAGTAAAACATCTAATGCTGTATCAGCATTTGCAGAGGGATGACCTGATTTGCGTGCATTTTCAACCGTACCAGTTTCTCGATATTTCTTTTCAACCTGTCTCCATACCCAATCATCATAAGTATTTCAATTTTTTGTTTTACACTTAACTCCATTTCTACTTCAAATTAAATCTAAGCAATAATTAAAACATTCACGAATACCAAAAATATTATAGTGCTAAACTGTCACTGAACATCAATAAATTACTAAACAAATAATGACATTTCACAAAAAACTAGACGACTATGTTTTTTTTTTAAATAATAATTTCTTTCATATTCTGTCTGCTAGACTACAAGTACCAAACATGTTACGGGGTGTTACATTTAAACCAATTGCCGCTAGTCAAAAAGTATTTTTGATAATATTGTTAATTTAACTAATAAAGAATGTTACGCGTTACATTATGAGCACACACAAAACTATTGTATTTTAGTCCACCCTGTACCAATTGGAATCAACATGTGATACATTTTTGGAATCAGCTCAGCTAGAGTAATCCGAAAATAGAGACAAAATGGGGGTGTTCCATTAAAAAAAAATGACCGTGATGTCATTGCTCGAAAGTAATTTACCCTGTATATTAGAATATTATTTTAAAATACGGTAAATTAAAATAAAAAATCGACGTGTTTCAGGATTATTTCTTAAAATGGTTTCGCTAAAAATACCCCGGTCTAACTGTCTATAAGAATTATATCAGATTTTAGAAAAATCATATACAGGTTGAAGTGTTGAATATGAAGCAGTCCCATCAATTTTGACGAAGACGGTCCTGAATTTTTTAAATTCTGAATATGTCAGTTACTTGCCAGACACCATTCCACACTTTCACCAAAAATTGAGACAAATTGACTAAGTAATTTAAAAGATATGACGAAACATTGTTTTGGTGAAAATCTATAATTCACCCTGTATATTCATAATCAAAACAAGAAGACATTTTTTAATGGTCATTTGATAATCCCCTAAGGTGCCTCTACTTATGGTAGAAGTATGTACAGTTCCTCGTGACTCACCCTGTATACAGACAAAGACAGAAACGCCTCTGATCGTCTATCTTTTTCTCTCTCACCGGAGTTCGCTGGGACATTCCCTCTTACACAGCGGCCTATGGCTTATTGCCTCTATCTGTAGTATCTCTATGTCCACTACACACTACAACATCAAGGTATGTAATAGTATATTACGTAACAAGAAGCAGCAGCAGCGAGTGCGTAATGGGATTACATCTCGTGTAACGTACTATACTTTTTCTACGCCCATCTACTTTCTTCTGAGTGCTCATAATTTCATATTTTTCATTACTAACAGTCATATTCATAGGTAAAGTTGAGAAAATGTTCGGATACTATAATTTGTTAACAAAATTGACAGCATAAATAAAATGACGTTTTTTCCCATATCAAGAAACACCGAATTATTTTTTTTGAAATTGCAAAATGCGTTGCCGACATTTAGGGGCATCACTCTTTTAATCTAAAATGTATTTCACTAATGCTAAGAGCTTTTATGTTTTTCAATTGATTAAAAGTATGTAAATAAACCAAATAAAGCATTACGTAAATGAAAATTTGATTGCAATTTGATTCAACAAAGAAATCTAAGTTTTTCTATCTAAACGCACATGTATGTTATGAGTTTTTCATTACGTGCATGTTATTGTTAAATGTCACTTACGAGGAATGTTGTCAGTGCGATTTTTGACGTTTACAGACATGGGCGTAGAAAAAACCATTAATTATAGCAACGTTAGTTCTATTTAATCAATTTAAGTTTTGACACCGTTTAAAAATTATTTTTTTTTTTGGAGGTATTTTAAAGAGTAGAATTTATGAAACTGAACCTATTTTATTAAAAGAGTTAAAACAATATTTAAAAAAATGTTAAGTCAGTTAACGATTTATATTATAAGTAAACTGAGGAACTAACAAATTTTTGTTTTACAGATCTACATATCAAGAAAAATCTTCCTGACAAAAGTGGTAAATGCATAACAACGAAATGTACTAACTGAAAAAATCAAATTATTTATAATTTGATTAGCCTAACGAGCTCCTTTTTATTGTGTGTATGGTTATCTACAATAATTTTTAATTGAAAAATAAAATGTATTAAACTTATTCTTTATAATAACTTACAATTAGATATATGTATATAAAGTATACTTTTTCAAAAAACAAGGCTGCTAGATATATTTTCTTAAACTGCTAAGCTCACTATACAAATGTTTTCCTTATTTCAGTAAACTGTTATTTCGTGACGATCTTAGAAAGGCGGTTTGGAAATATTTAAAAAAATACAAAGATATAAATTTATTAGTTAGCATTAAAATAAATCGTTTAAAATTGCTGAAAAACTAATTAAATAAAACAACTTTATGTAAACTAATATACTTAAGTAAAATGTTAAAGAGACGGGAACATGCCAGAATGACTGCTAAAACAAAAGAAGAACTAAAGTAACTTTATTTTGTATTTGCACCAACAAGTCGGTTATTAATTTATGCAGTCCACTTTGTCGTTAAAATGATTTACATTTGTAATACACACCAGTGACGTCGTTACTTGTGTTGTGTTTAGATATGTAGAGCAGTATTTTATTCCAACTAGGTTTGCTTTCATTATAACTATTTGCCGAACAACCAGTAAAGTTCAGAAATATAATCTATTATTAATTAAATAAAATGCCATTAAAATGACAGTTTTATAAACATTTAAAAAAATATGGAATCCACAAAAAAAATTGAAAAAAATAAAAAATACTAACGATACTAAAACATAAATGGAAAAAAATAATACAAATATTTAATATATTATAAAACAATATTATAATATGCTAATGTAACAATCTCCATAATATAATCAAAAAAGGGTCGAAATACCGTCAAGAATAATCTTAACAACCATGTCTATGATAAATATCTCTTGATAGCCCACTTCACAAAATAAGGACGTCCTTATCGAGGTTTTCGTAGGTGAAGGGGTGGCTGTACGCTAACATGGCAAACCTAACACATAATTCGCTCCCGAATTATCAAATTGAGCAGCAATCTGAAACAATAAAAAAACTGCGGCAGATTCGGGTTTGTTTTGTTCTTAAGTAAAGGTGAATGAATACAAATATCATTATCAAGATCAACTGTACGTCGAAAAATCCGATGTACAACATCGAGGTATTCAAATTAAATCGTGTTATTATTCATAACATCGTAGGATACAAAATATATCATCGCAGAATACAAAATATATCATCGCAGAATACCAAATATACAGGGTGTAACAAAAAGGCAGGTCATAAATCATACCACATATTCTGGGGCTAAAAATAACTCGATCCAACCCAAGTTACCCTAGTACAAATGTGTATGCGAAAAAAGTTACAACCCTTCGAAGTTACCAAATAAAAATTGATTTTTTCAAATATTTCGACAGTTGTTCGACATATTATAATGAAAGTTGACAAGTGGCTTTTTTATGATAAGAGCATCTTAAAAAAAATTAAGGAATTATTGCACTCCGTTAACAATTTATGGGAGTTGAGATCCCCTAAACCCCCCCCCAAAATTATTGTGTACGTTGCAATTTAATGCTTATTGTGGCACCATTATTCAAACACATTATTTTTGAAACTTTTTTGCCCCCTAGTACTTTTTACAATTATCAGTTTTTATCGAGATACGGCCTATTTTTCATTATGCTTCAAAAATTTCGAGTAACAAAAATTAAAGTCAATGAATTTTTTTCGAGGGTGTATGCTGTAAAAATGATGAGCGAACAACAACTGAGGAGTAGAATCCTTGAGGCTGCAATTAGATATCGTCAGAAGCCATTGCTTTTCCAGAATATTCGGTTTTCGTTAGTAGAACGGTGCCGACTGTGTATTCAAGAAAATGGGGGTCATTTCGAACATCTAATAAAAACTACACATTTGTAAATAAATAAGATTCAATCAAAAATGTGGGACCCTCGAAAAAAATTCATTGACTTTAATTTTTGTTACTCGAAATTTTTGAAGCATAATGAAAAAAGGGCCGTACCTCGATAAAAACTGATAATTGTAAAAAGTACTAGGGGGCAAAAAAGTTTCAAAAATAATGTGTTTGAATAATGGTGCCACAATAAGCATTAAATTGCAACGTACACAATAATTTGGGGGGTGGGGTTTAGGGGATCTCAACTCCCATAAATTGTTAACGGAGTGCAATAATTCCTTAATTTTTTTTTTAAGATGCTTTTATCATAAGAAAGCCACTTGTCAACTTTCATTATAATATGTCGAACAATGTCGAACAATGTCGAAGGGTTGTAACTTTTTTCGCATACACATTTGTACTAGGGTAACTTGGGTTGGATCGAGTTATTTTTAGCCCCAAAACATGTGGTATGATTTATGACCTGCCTTTTTGTTACACCCTGTATAAAATAATGAAACTCAAAATATATCATCGCAGAATACAAAATATATCATATCAGAGTACAAAATATATTAATCATAAAATTTAAAATATATCATCGCGTACTATGCAGACCAGCTCTTCGAGCGTTTTGAGCTTCAACCACAGTACCAATGGCTAATACTTCAACAGAGGCGTCGGAATTGATCAGCAGAATCGAAGAAACCGAAGGAATCTCTAAATATTGAAAGCGAACCAGCTATTGTACCAGATTCTAGAATCCAACTGATGTTTAGTATCCATTCTTAGAAATTTTCACGTCCCCCTTACCGGATGAGTTATGGGAAACTCCAGACACCAGATCCCCAGACGTTAAAAATAATAAGCATACACCGAAAGAAAAATATCAGTAATATTTATCGAATGTTTGTTAATGTCAAATTTGTTCATAATTACGTATTGATATTTATAATTATTGAAAAAGCTTATTTATCATAATCATTACCGATGATTTGTTTTATTAATAAATAATAGAAGATTTGTTTCTGCTATAATTGTTTATTTTGAATAAAATGTTTTAATAATAAACAAATCATCTAATACTTGGTTTGATAATTATTATAAATGGTACAGTGTATGTTAATAAATCTTTTTGTATCATTATAACATTCAATAAATTCATTTGTTTGTTATAAACCTACGTTATACAAATGAGCAAAATATTGTTTAATAGTTAATCTTGTTTGTTATAAATCAACAAACTGTCATGCGCGTTACCTTAGTCTGCATATGTGATGTAGCTTCCCTGATTTAGATTTGCACGTGTGCTGTGTATATCGTCGTAAATAATAATCTTTCCCTCAGTTTCAGTAGTGTGTTGTGTTTTTATGTTTAATTATATTATTTATATATTAGCAATAGTATGGGCGGCGTGGGGGTGGGTAAATAGTTTAGTGTTTACTGAGTATGTGCTTGAACTGGTGTATTTGGATATTAGACCAAAATAATGGCGGACGGCGGTGTATGTGTCGACTTTAGTAGCACCCCCCATATATTACATCTATGAACCAAGAATAGGTTAGTAACCATAGTTCCTAGTAACTCTACTATTTTACTGTAATGTTATTACATCATTTCTTTGTGATTGACATTTATCGTTTAGTCAGGATTCAAAATATAAATTTGATAAAATGTAAGTTCCCTTTTTGAATAAATCGCTTGATTAAAAGTTTTGTTGTTTCATTTACCAGCATCTAGATATGTTATTTTGAAGAAAAGCACAACAATGTATCATTTATATATTAAAAAAACTGCAATGGTGTAGAAAACGAATAATAGGTATAGCTATAAACACTGAAAAAAGCAAAGAAATTTTCAAAAATGTCTTAACACTTATTTCATCAACTGCAATGAGTTGCCATCTTCAGTAAGATCCTCTAAAAGTTATAACCCTCCGTATGGGTAGTTACGTATTGCCGGGTAGGTACGTACAGTCAGAGACAGGATTCCAAGATAAAATAAAACTTTATTCTTAAAAATACTATGTACAGTTGTTATTTACAAAAAGGCATTCGGATTTAACAGCTAATTCTAAATGAAAGCTTCTGCTCCTGGGATTTCGCCGACGGTGACGTCTTCTGTTTGTGGGGTTTCGGTCGGAGGAGTGTCTATCGGATCGTACAGTAAACGCAGCGGAATATCCCTAAGTCAATACCTTAGAGACGGGAAATTTAGGAGAGGGCGAAAGTCAATACCTTCCACTCTCTATCGGGTTTCTGGATGTACGCTGAAGTCAATACCTTCAACGAGGGTGGAGTATCCCTAAGTCAGTACCTTAGGGACAGGAGCTTCGGAGGAGTACGAAAGTCAATACCTTACGCACGCTAGCAGGTTCAGGATTTTCGCTGAAGTCAATACCTTCAGCGCGAACAGGTTTGTTCAGACAGGTCAATACCCTGCTGAACGGGGGAGAGGGATTGTCGACAAGTCAGTACCTTGCCAACCGGAGAAGGAAGCCCACCGAGTCAATACCTCGCTAGACTGACTGCTACGATTCTCGGTCGTCCTTTTATATCTACACTGGCTTGGTAAAAACAGCTTTGTATCGAACCATAGTCGTCTCTAGAACGATGTTTCAGGGGGACATCGTTACAAAGTAATCAATGTATTAGCAGAAATCACCAAAGGCTGATATGGTTTCACTATCTGCTAATATCATGATAACTTTTAGGGTCTACTAAAGGTGGCAGTCTAGTTGCCGAAATAAGTATTTGGACATCAATCTATAAATATTCGTAACAAAATGAAAAAAATATTTGTTCATTATCAATAAAGGGGCTTTTGTCATGTTGTCATTGTGAACAAATATATGGGTATAATAATTCAATCTGGAATAACAGTGACAGAATATAAATAACATACGGTGTGGTGGAAAAACATATATTCTTAGTGATTATTCATTTTTTCATAAAAACAAAATATACATTTATTGTTAATAACTAATTATTATGAGAAAATATTCTCATGTAATAGTAAATAATTCTTTATTTATAGAGTGAAAACAAATAATTTGTTTTTTACTAACAAACGTTTAATAAGCCATATTTCAATAACGGATTTGGTGATAGTTAATCCGTGAGAGTCTTCCGTTGACTTACTCGCCATAAAAGAAAACAGGTACCAAGCGGAAGAGCCTTGAGCCATTTAGTTTCGATGTTTCCCTGAAACCGAACGAAGCCGCAATGCTATGCTCGACTACCACGAGGACGGAGCATCGAATAGACACAGGCACTATTTGCCCAATTTTCAGTGCGCCTTATCGTCTTAATGCCACCAAGCAAACCATTTTACGCGACAAACTCGACGAGATGTTGGCTAATGAAATAATCGAGGAAAAGTGAAACCGCGTGGACTTCCTCCGTCGTAAAGGTACCAAAAAAAGATGGCGATGTTAGGGTGTGCGTCGATTATCGACGGTTAAATACGATTACGATACCAGATAGATACCCATTTCCTCGTATCGACGATTTGCTACACACAGCAAACAGCAAACCTTATATAACCACTGGTTACTGGTAAATATGAGGAAGATAAGAAGAAAACCGGATTTATTACACCTTTTGGAGTTTACTGCTTCGTGTGCATGCCATTTGGTCTGAGAGATGCTCCGTCAACCTTTCAGAGATTAATGGATAGGTTTAAAATTAGTTTGAGCCATATATCACTTCTGGTATATTTGGATGACTTGGTTATATCGTTCATCTACGTTTGAAGATAACTTGAAGGACTTGGAACAAGTCTTCCGACGTTTACACAATTTCCAACTCCGTATTAATAGAGCGAAATGCCGTTATGCTTATTCGACCATTGGATTCTTATGCCATGTGCTGACCCCAGATGGGATCACGATGGATCCCAACAAAATCCAAACAATTGTGGATTTACTCACGCCTACCCTCCTAAGATTCATCCAAACTTATGAAAAAAAGAATATCATCCACGCCTATAGTGATTCCCCAACTGCTGGACATTACGGCGTCGACAAGACTATCAGACGAAAAGGTATTACTGAATAGGAATGCGGTGTGATATTGCCCATCATCTCCAATTTAAAGCCAGCTGGTTTACTTCAGACAACCGCAACTAACCAGAGATTCGAGGTGCTGGCCATAGAACCATTCGGTCCATTGCCTACCACTAAAGACAAAAAGAGATGGATTTTCATAATCGAAGATGTTGCCAGTCGCTGGGTTAAATTATTCGCTCTGACCAAAGCTACGGCCGAGACGTGCGCCCATACCCTATTACGTGAAGTAATATTCCGTTATGGACTGCCGCGAAGGATCATTAGCAACAACGAGACGCAGTTTATATCGACTGTCATGCAAAAGCTCACTTACTGCCCAGCCATCAAACAGGCATTTATACCGGTTTATCATCCAGAAGCAAAAAAAGGTGGAACGAAAGACCTAAAAACGCAACTTGGTATCCTTGTTGGGAATAGTCATCAAGATTGGTCCAAACATTTCACCACCATTAGATGTGCAATGAATAGCGCTCGGTGTGATAGCACTGGACACACGGCTGCTTACCTAACATTTGGACGTGAGTTAAGAACCTTACAAGATATCGCTGACAACTATAATGCTATTATACAGTCAAAAAAATTTGTAGGCGGAACCCTAAAAATGGCAAAAGAAGCCACTGAGCTGCGCCAAGACTAGAATCAAGCCCGAATCAATCAGCATCGACGAAACGATCCTTGTTATGGGGACAAAGTTTGGCTGCTAAAGGTAACTGGTCAGAGTTTGAACCTCGGCGTGATGGACCTTACGTTATCATCCGCAAACACGGTCCCACAATAGATCTGCAAAGGTCGCAGTGGGATAGGACGAAGAGTCACTCAATTTTTAATTTAATCTACGGTCCTACTAGTTACGACCATGCTGATCTTGAAAACCATACTGTACCTTTAGGCATCCACCACTCGTCCACTATTTCCCTGTACGAAGGAGATGAGATGAGATGGAACCAGTTCCATCGAAGACTACGGAGGAGGTAGCACCTCCTACCAATCCACCCCAAGAAAGAAATGATTACGAGGTAGTCCCAAGAAACAATGACCCCAATCGAACCTGCTCGCTGTACTAGCTCCCGATCGAGGCGATCTCGAAGCTACAAAGAGTGGGAGATTGTAGTAGAACGATCGCTATTAGGTTGTGTAACTCTATCTACAGCATCGCCCTTAAGCAACACCAGTAGTGATGTAACCTCGTTCTATACATAGTGGTGCAGTGAAACGATGAGTAGGTAAGAACCAACACGGATTACATCTTGTTATATGTCAAATAGTTTGTTAAAGTTTAATTTAATTTTGTAATACTTTGTTTAGAAATAAATAAAATTATTACTATTGTTATATATTACATTCACTTAAAAAATAACTAATTAAATGAAAATAAAACAGATATTTAAGGGGGGCTCCCGTACAAGAAACGTGATTTTTTTACCGTTTTTATAGTGAATTGTATGTATGTATTTATGATGGGGTGACATTCACACTGTGACCTAAAAGATCTATTGTGTCCCCTTACTGCTACTTAGTTCCTGAGGAACGTCTCCGAGACTAGTAGTTCCTTTAGTCCTATTTCCCTGAGGAATTTTAGGATATCTGCAGGCTTCAACTTAGGTAAATGTCCCTCTTCTTGCGTCGACCTCCATTTGAGTTGGTGTTCCCTATCTAGCCTGTTCCCGATTTCCCTTCTATTGAATCCTTTGTGATTCCTCAAAATGTTTCCGGGCCTATGAGTCTCCTTTAGAGCCTTCTTTAGCTAACTGGTCAACCATTTCATTATCTGCAGTCCCCTCATGTACCGGCACCCATATTAGAGACACTTTGTTGTCTCTTGCCAGCCTGTTGAGGGATTATTTACAGTTTTTTACCAGTCTAGACCTAGTAGTTGATAGCTTTAAGAAAAGCAGGCTGTCAATGAATATTTTTATTTTTTGTCCGATATATCCTCTGATGTTTTCATCAATACAAGCTGTAGCGGCAATCGTTTCTGCTTGAAACACAGTCGTGTATCGGATAAGGCTAAAGATCATTCTCTTTCGAGGTCGTTTTATACCAGCCCCAGTGCCATGATTTCTTTTGGAACCATCGATGAACCAGATGATTTCTCCAGAATTGCCTGGGTGCATCACCTGTTCCCTAGATAGGATGATGATATTCACTCGGTGAATATATTCTCCAGTGTCATGCTATCAAAACTCATGTGAAATTTGTGCTCATCTAGTATTATCCCAGTTGTATCAGTGTGTCCTTCTCGAACATTGTTCGGAGACCATAAGTCTCCAGATTTCAGCCTAATAATTGCCATCATTTCCTCCGCCTTTACAAAAAGTTCCACATGAGGGCTTTCATTGATGCCGTCCCCGAGCTGTTCATTGACCCGGTAATACCAACAAGGGCTTGTCTTTGGATTCCAGTTAATATATTCACTGCAGAGGACACTTATGTCCCCCTCCACTATACTATAGAACCATAGGTGATCGTTGGCCTTATCACAGTTGTATAAAGCCAGTGAACCACCTCAGGTCGTATTCCCCAGATTTTGCCCATAACTCTTCTGCATTGCCAGAAAAGCCTGGTCGCCCTGGTAAAGTAAAACAAAAAGCCGACAACTTTAAGTTCGCACTATACCTTTTACGTCAACTATACCATTCAGCCGACCTTTGTTATTTCCGAGAAATTCACAGAATTCTTATTGTCACTACATGTAAAGGTTTATGTTAAAAATTTCAACGTCATTTCTACGGATTGGGGTCCGTTTTAGGAGAGTTATTACATAATTACAACAACCTAATACAATCAAAGGTAACAGTCACAGCCACATTTGTTAGTTACTGCATATGGGGCAAAGCGGGGAACATTTTATTTGGTTTCTACCTCCTTACAATACCCCATATTTATTGTAAATATTTTTTGTTTGCAACAGAACGGTACGATAGCTTGAACGTATAAGCGAAAGACAAACCAGCACTCCTGGTCTTTGTAATCAATCCCGAAAGATAAAAGTAACTTAAAAATGTATCCTCTGACGATGACGAAGATGCTGAGTGTCTGTGGCTATCTACGGTCTCAGATGCCGAAAGAGATTTTGTGTCGGAGATGAAGAAGATGAAGATGGTGAAGCTACGCATATTTGTGCACCTGAGTTGATTTTGTTATCACGACAACGTAGGTATAAAGTGTATTTGTTGTTTTTTTTGTCAAGCTGATCAGTAAAATTAGTTTTTCTACAATCTGTACGATTTTCTTTGATAAATAACCTATAGGTACCCCAGATTGTCCCACTAACTATCCTAATTCTCCCCTATGGCAAACAACTTTTAACGACAATATTATATTTGAATGATCAAGAATGAAGCAATGAAACTATGATGGCAAATGATTGACAACATGCCAGTGAGCAATCTCAATCATTAAAACCGTATTTCTAACAATATAATGCCGCATTACTAGCTGATTCACCTTAAGTACCCCCTACAATGCCCCGGTCTCCCCTACATACTCATTGTATTATTGGCTGGCATTCGGTATAATACCAGCTAGATTTAATTGACAACATTATTTTCAGATTTTATATGATTATATAGATATTTTTGTTAAAATAAATAATATTCAAAATGATTTGCAATGCATGTTAACTTGTTTTTGTGTTGCGTCACCATAATGTTGTGGCAGATTAGTTTGTTTATAAGCAGAGAAAGATACACCCACCGAGAATATAAACATAACGTTAAGTCATTCAGATTAAGTTTCCAAAATATTATAACCGAGAATAGAGAGCTTTCCAATTTTTTTTATTTAATAATATCAATAAATGGAGTCTAAAAAACTTAATGCTCGAGGCTTTTTTTTAAATACAATATTATAAGTTCTTCCAAAGTTAATGTAATGACCCATATTTTTAATCCCTTTGAAGGAAAAAGCCGCCCCATGGCATGCATATAAATTCGAATATTGTGAAATAATGTTAATCTACTACATCAATTTGAATGAAAAAAATTAACCTGCATACGAAATTCATAAAATTTGTAATACAATAATAACTCCTGTCTAAGTTCAGCGATACGCCGAGATTCCACTATTACCATCCGATTATCTAACTTCTTATATTTAAATCCACAATTCAATAATCCCGCGCATCATCTTGGATTGTCGTTTCAAATGGTCTCCAAAATGACATTCTAATTAATTATATTATAAAACTTACCCTACCGTCTACGAACAAATAAATATTAATATATATTAATAAATATTAATATCAATTCACTGACGCCACTTAACCACTATACCATCAAATAGGTATTATATTAATGATACTTTTCTACACTAGATCACCTACACTTTTCTATACCTACAGATTGCGAAAATTACATCGGAACCCTCGGATTAGACAAGTACGACAGAAAAACAGCTGAAAGAGAGAGAAAGAATAATTATGCGCGGTCATTAAGGCGTGGACTTTGTTTCACCTTGGGGGTGTATACTTATTTCCTGCAATGAACTTTTGCGTTATAGAAAATGCAGCGTTATTGCTTAATTATCATTTTTAATAGGTATATTCAAATGAATCAATGGCCCCCCCTAATAAAAAAGTCTGCGCACGCCTATGGTGTGCTGCTTAAGTGTAAGGCTACATTCGTAATCAATTCGCTGGCCAAGTGGCACTTTGGCACGCAAGCTAAGCAAACCTATTTCAGAGTGATCGTTCACAACGCAATTTGGCGTCAGAGTTGAAGTGGTCGAAATTTCTTGCAAGCTGCAAACTTTCACTTCGACTTGCACTTCTTGCCGGCTAAGGGACATGCGCATTAATTTTTGTTATTTGTTTTTTGATATATCTGACATCTGTTTGACATTTTCATCGAATTGATCAACATTGAATTGATATTCAGCGTTGTTCATCACTACTCAACTCCAGTATATACTGCTATGAGAAATAAATCTAAATTATATATTATAATCTCTAACCTCAGACTGAACTAAATACAGACAGAATCATGCTTCGTCTGGACCATATGTTGAAGGAATCCTGACAATTATTTAGGTACGAACGCGCATTCGTTAAAGTCGACTTAGTAGTTATTGTGAATGGCAAATTTCGTGCCGACTAGCGTGCCAAAGTGCCACTTGGCCAGCGAATTGATTACGAATGTAGCCTAATACTTGTGAATCGATGGCCGGCGACAACAGTGATGCAAATTTCAGGGATTTTAGGGGCTTCTTAGGGACAATGCTTGGAAGGATTTTTTAAACTGCATTATAAAATTATAGGCATTTTTATCTAACCCCAATGATTTCTTGTGTGTTATTCGGAATAATTTACATCAAAAAAATAAAACGTGTCTCATATATTCTATGCCTCAGAAGCTATTGAAACTACATTCATATTTTAAATATTCTACAGCGTGTCCACGGATGGGGTATCCTGTAAGTGAAAAATGTTTAAATATTAGTTTTAGTGAAAAATGTCATTGTTGATGAAAAGTTCTGAAATCCCATGAAATGAAACAAAATTCAAGTTTTTCAAAACCTGTCTCATTTTATAGCCAGTTTTATGAAAACCGTATGAATTTTTGCGCCAAGTTCGAGAATAATGTATTAATCTAGTGAGTGACATTTACGATGTACCAAGCAACTGTCAACTTTTATAAATAAATTTCAAATTGTCATCCTTTAATAAATATTTGACAACAATGTTAACTATTCAACAAAGAGTATATTTTATTAAGTGTTATGGTATTGGTGAAGTTTCGTATCAGTATGCAATTGCAAAATTTCACGAAAAATATCCAGATATACCCATTACGCGGTGTGGATTAAAAACATTAATAAGGAAGTTGGAAGAGACAGGATCTGTTCAAGACAAAATGAAATTGAAAAAGGAGTACGTTAAGGAGGATGATGCATATAGTGCATTAGCTATGCATTCGTTAAGAGAAAATCCCAAGAGGAGTCTACGAAAAAGAGCAGTGGAGTTTGATTTTAGCAAGAGTCACTTGGAGAAAATATTTAGGCAAAACAAAACTCTTCCATTCAAACCGAAATTTATTCATACCTTACAAGATTATGATTATGACACAAGGTTAGACTTTTGTGCGATGATTGGTGGAAAACTTATGCATGACCGATTCTTTCCCAATAAGATTTTGTTTTCTGATGAAGCAACGTTTACAACAAACGGAGTCTTTTCTTCCCAAAATTGTGGCTGGTGAAAACCCGAGCTACAGGATTAACTACTACAGTGACGGTCATAGGGGGGGGGCACGGGGGCCATGCCCCAACCGTAGTTGTTCAGAAATTTAAAATAATAACATTCTCGTGTAATTATCTTCATGTGTAATTAACAATTACCTAAAAAACACTTTAAAATAAAATAAGTCGAAAATACTTTTCTGATCTTTGGCACTTGGACAAAGCAGGTAGAAGACCATATATTATACAATTCACATCTTTCGCAATTAATGACGACAAACACTTATCCAGTGCTTCGTCAAGTCTTCATTTTTTTGTAAATCCATAGTATTTTATACCGTCTCTTTCGTATTGCGATTGGTATTTTTGCATGTAGCCACCGCTCAGCCCGGCATTATGGTCTTATAATTAAAGTAAAATAAAGTTAAACGTTTTAAAACAAAAAAAAACACTTAGATCAACTCTATAATAATTTTAAACACTGGCTTAGCATAAAACAATATCAATTAACGCAGAAGAATAGCAAAACCTCAGGAAAAACAAACTAAACACGTACAACTCTATCCAACAATTTCTGATTCTGATTCCAAGGTGACGTCATGCTCAGAGCGTGCACAATTTGAGTCAACCAGTCAGCATACTGTGTATTTTTACCGTGGTTCAGTCGTATCACACAATCTCCCATGGCCCCCCTCTCAAAGTGTATATGACCGCCACTGAACTACTATGATAGTTTTTTTAGTTAATGTTTGGTGTCACATTCGACTTTGCAAATTAGAGGATGACTGGATGAATATTTTCCTGGGCGATGGATGGGACGTTATGGACCAATATTTTTTCCGCCCCGATCCCCCGATTTAACTATTTTAGATTTTTTTTTATAAGGCTACTTAAAACAAAAAGTTTACGCAAATAATTTAAATCATTGATGGCTTTAACGAAATTACCCCATAAATGCTGCCAAATACTTACAAAAAAATTAGAAAGAGAATTGAGAGATGTTTTGAAGCTGAGGGAGGATCTATTGAATAGATGTTTCTTACATTATTATTTTTTATAGTGATTATAATTCTTGAATAGTTAACATTATTGTTAAATATGTATTAAAGAATGACAATTTGAAAATTATTTATAAAAGTTGACAGTTACTTGGTACATTGTAAACGATACTCACTAGATTAATATTACATTATTTTCGAACTTAGTGCAAAAATTCATACGGTTTTCATAAAACTGGCTATAAAATGAGACGGGTTTTGAAAAACTTGAATTTCATTTTATTTTACGGGGTTTCAGAACAAGCAGAACTTTTTATCAAGAATGACATTTTTCACTGAAATTAATATTTAAACATTTTTCACCTATAGGATACCCCATCCGTGACACGCTGTATATGTATGAAAAGTTTCTTGAAATATTTAATTCTTTTTTTTAACTACGGCGTAATATATTATATATGATGATGGGAATTTTTGTGGGGATGTGGCAATAATACCAAAGTGTACTCTTTTAAGAATTTATTTCCGAGCTTTCGAACAACTACGTGTTTATTTTCAAGGACTGAAAAATGTATAAAATGAAATAAATTATATAGCAGATAAAATAATACTTACATATATCTAAGTGAGATTAATGTTAAAATGTTGTAAAAAATGTAATAAATCTAACATTGGTATATAAATATAAATAAAAACTCAAAAAACAATATAATATACAATTTGAAATATATTTGATTGACGTATGAATTCAATTCAATTGTTTAAAAATTCTCTATAGTAATTCGTTTTTTCTAATTTTTCAAATTCTGTTTTTCTAAATCCAAAAGAAATGCATATATTATACTTAGATTATTTAGATCAGTTTTTTTGTTTATACATCGATCTTCTTGAGCTATATAAGCTGTCTCTAAAAAGATCCGTTTTTTATAATTTTTCTCTGTTGATAAAATTTTGGCATGTTCGTAATTCATTATATGGCCTTCAGAAAATACGTGTTCAGCAAGTGCACATTTTTCTGGGTGAAGTTTGCTGTCACTTTTATGAGATGTTATTCTATTAGCAAGAGACCTTTTTGACTGACCGATGTACTTTTTATCACAATTTTTACAAGGAATTTCATAAATTATGTTAGGTAATTTATTATTAGGTGTTTCATCTTTGATTTTACTAAAGAGCGAGTGGATTGTAAGATGTTGTTAATTTGCAATTTTTATATTGTGTTTTTTAAAAACTCCGGAAAGTTTAGGTGTGATTGTTTTGATATATGGTAAAGATACATAAAATGGAATGGTATTATTTGTAGAACTGATGTCATTATATTCTGTGTTCCTTGTCATGTTATGAATTATGTCATTGGCATTGTTAGAAGTGTTATACAAAATTTGTTTCAAAAGATATGGTGGATAAGAATTTTCAAGAAACAGTTTGTAAAAAATTTTTAGATTTTTTTGGTGAAATATGATCTATTGATTGGTATAGAAAAACAATAACTAGTAGTAGGTTTATTGTTCCTTCGTACATACATTACATGAACAAGGAGAGTGACCTGAAAATAAGTAGTCACACGTAAAGAAAACATAAATAAAATATTATTATAAACAAACAATAAGGGAACCTAGTAAAGTTACATAATCAAAACATAATGTGTCTATATAAGAACACGCATTATGAAAGGTTGGATGATCACATTACATACATTAATGTTATTCGTTGTTGATAAATGCTCTGATTTTCATTGCTCCACTCAAAAATTGATATAATCTGGTAAGATCCATGATATTCGTTGATGAAAGTATAGAGTCCAGGTCGTTCGAATGTCCTCGAGGTTTGATCAAGTCATATCTTAGGTGTTTATACATTGGACAGACTAGCAGCACGTGCTCGAGAGTTTCAGGTTCTTGACAATTGCAAATTGAGCATATTATATTGGTTTCTATTTTATAGGAGTTGCTATTGATATAAATATATAATTTTTCAGTGTTGGCTGTTCGGAGCTGAGCTACAAGCTCTGGTAGATATATTAACTATCATTCATATCATCCACGTAATACCAAATTAAACTTGATCAAACAAATGAAAAATAGAGTGTTGAATATAGTCTCCATGATTTCAATTCTCATTATATTAATTACTGTAGAGAATTGTTAAACAATTGAATTGAATTCATATGTCAATCAAATATATATCAAATTGTATATTAAATTGTTTATTGAGTTTTTATTTATATTTATATACCAATGTTAGATTTATTACATTTTTTACAACATTTTACCATTTACAATTAATCTCACTTAGATATAGATATAGATAAGTATTATTTCATTTTATACATTTTTCAGTCCTTGAAAATGAACACATAGTTGTTCGAAAGCTCGGAAATAAATTCTTAAAAGAGTACACTTTGGTATTATTGCCACATCCCCACAAAAATTCCTATCATACAAATATTTCTTCATAAATTATTATACAGTGCTATTCAAAAGTCCCCTCCCCCCCTCGTATCTTTTGAACGGCTACACTTACATTAATAACATTTGGAGTGTGAAAATAAATTGTTGTAAACTTCTCTACGAATGGTAACAGGTGACGTAATAGTAATAGATGACGTCACAGTGCCACTCTGGCCAATAATTTTAAATAGGACCTTATGGCAAGAGATATCTCGTTTGAAAGGCATTGACATTGGCTACATAGCCATATTGATTTTGTTTGGGTTTAAACTAATTTTGACGGATAAATTAAATAAATACCAAAATTATTATTTCACATTTAAATATTAAAGATTTTTCAGTCCGCATCTGGTTAGTTGTCAAAAAAATTGATGTTTTTAATTTAATAGTATTTGTTGCTTTGCAAATTTTTTTAAATAGCTTAAATATTTAATTTTATTATTGTTTAACGAGAAGTTTAAGAGTTTACATAGGCAAAATGGTACGTACTCAAGCCGACAAAGTAGCAGCTATCTTAATAATTGGTGAATCTGGAAAGAATCTCCATGAAGCGGAACGTTTATTTAATGAGAGATACCCAGATCGCCGTATCTCGAGAACTTATTTGAGGGAGCTTCTTCACAAGTTTGAAGCAACAGGTAGTCTTCAAGATGCCAAACGATCTGGTCGACCAACATTTAGTGATGATAAAAAAATTGATATAGTTGCTGAAATGGTAGTAAACCCTACTTCCTCTTCAACTAAAGTGGCGTCCATCTGTGAAGTAAGTAAAAGTACAGTACAGAGAGTGTTGGCTAAAAATAAATTTCATCCATACAAGTTAAAAATGGTGCACCACCTTTCGGATGACGACCCCGACAGAAGACTCGAATTCTGTGAATGTATGACAAATAAAATAAGTCAAAACCCACATTACACAAAATCAATTTGTTTTAGTGACGAAAGTACTTTTTGCCTCAATGGAAATGTGAGTACACAAAATGTAAGGTATTGGAGTGACACAAATCCTCACACCTTTCGTGAACAACATACCCAATTTCCAGAAAAACTCAATGTTTGGGCAGATATTTTGGGAAACCACATACTTAGTTGGTCCTGTTTTTCTAAATTCAAATTTAAGCGGTGAAGTGTATCTGGAGATGTTACAAAATGCAATTGAGCCGTTAATTCTTGAAATTCTGGAAGATAATCCAAATGAATTCGGCCATCTGGAAATAACATTTCAACAAGATGGTGCTCCTGCACATTATTATGGTGCAGTAAGACGTTACCTGGATGAAGAATATCGAGGTAGATGGAATGGCCGGCGAGGTCCTATAGAATGGCCACCTCGGTCACCAGATCTGACACCATTAGATGTTTTTCTATGGGGGTACTTGAAATCCAAGGTTTATACTACGGCACCAGATAGCATTGGCGTTTGAATTATTGAAGAATGCAATGCAATTTCAGCTGACACATTCGAACGAGTACGACAAAACTTTACTAATAGGATGTATTACTATCAGGAAGTAGACCGAGCACATTTCGAACACTTGTTATAAGAATCCATTGTTGATATTTGATTAATTAAATTTAAAAAAATAATTTCAATAATTTTGGTATTTATTTAATTTATCCGTCAAAATTAGTTTAAACCCAAACAAAATTAATATGGCTATGTAGCCAATGTCAATGCCTTTCAAACGAGATATCACTTGCCATAAGGTCCTATTTGAAATTATTAGCAAGAGTGGCACTGTGACGTTATCTATTACTATTACGTCACCTGTTACCATTCGTACAGAAGTTTACATTACTTCATTTCCACCCTCCAATTTTCATTAAAATGTAAGTGTAGCCGTTCAAAAGATACGAGGGGGGGGGAGGGGACTTTTGAATAGCACTGTATATTATATATTAAGTATAAAACCAGAAATATTGGGGAAACGGCAAGTTTATAAAAGTGAACTCTTCTTACTAATTTTACAAGCTTTCGTAATCTTTTATTTCCATTATCAAGTAACAGTAAATTGAGGATATTGACATTGGTATAAGTTGGTAAATATAATTAAATGCAAAAATTGGTATTTGAATTTTGATCCTATAATTATAGATTATGGGGTTTTACAAGAACATCGAAAACAACTATGGTAAATGTGCTGTTAAATCATTAAAAGATTGGTCAAAAACAAAGATGGGACAATATTTCACATAAACTTTTAAGAAATTCTTAAAAAATTCAAATACCAATTTTTGCATTTAACTATATTTACCAACTTATACCAATGTTAATATCCTCAATTTACTGTTACTTGATAATGGAAATAAAAGATTCCGAAAGCTTGTAAAATTAGTAAGAAGAGTTCACTTTTATAAACTTGCCGTTTCCCCAATATTTCTGGTTTTATACCTAATTAGTCGGCAAAGAGTATCCTATATATTATATATAATATATAATATATTATATATTATATATTATATTATATTATATATTATATATTAAATATTATATATTATATATTATATATTATATATTATATATTATATATTTATTATATATTATATATTATATATTATATATTATATATTATATATTATGCCACGTTTAAAAACAATAAAAATATAGATAATATCAAAACTAGCAGCATGATTTTAATATTTATTATAGGAACGTTTAAATTGAAATCTATTTTTGAAAAACCAAAGTACGTAACAGCTTCTGTATTTACCTTTTACTTTAACACCACGAATTTCTCTAAGAGAAACATTTTCACTGTTTTTGATAAAATTTGCTAACATCATCATATCGATACAAGACAGATTGTCGGATTGGCTCTTGTAATATCCTCCGTCATGTTAAAAATATTATGGATACAAACAAAATTTCTCAAAGTTTAATAAATCAAAATGAACCAAAAGTACAAAGCAATAATGGCTGTTTTAATTAATACAAGCTCGTTCCTTGTCGTATGGTCGCAGACGCATACCGAATTATACTGTCCTACGTCACAACAAATAATTTGAATTTTTCGGCATCTTAAATTCTGTAACTGAGCAGACCACCTCAGGGAGTGGAATTCGGCACAAATTAATAGTTATTTATTATACAAGGATGAAAAGTATTAGCTTTTAGCTCGAGGTTATGTTGTCTCCCGACGCGAAACGGAGGGAGACAAAAAACCGAGAGCTAAAATCTAATATTTTTTCCGTGTATAATACACTATTTTTTTCTGTGACCAGAAAAATGACGATGTAATATTGAAAAAATGTCTTATTTTGGTTGCTCTAAATGGATCAAAAATGGCGTGTATTTTAATATTTATGTTTGTCATGATGAAAAAATGCTGTAGAAAAATGTCAGATGAGTGCAATAATATATCTATGTATATGCGGGAAAAAAGTAATTTCATAAAAAGTGATATTTTGTTACGAGATAACAATGATAATATGTCAATCTTTTTTCCCGTCACAGAAAAAACTAATTTATGCGCTATCACTGGGATGGGGTGTACAATTAATATTTAATTGGACGCCACCAGCTTTTTAAACGAACGAATGCAATAAAAAAAACAGAAACAAAAGGTGGAAAGCTGGAAACACCTCGTAAAAATTAACGTTAAGTTACTTAAGAAAAGATTAACAAAATAAAACTACTTATTCCCGAACACGTTAATCCAATTTAATAAATATTGTACTCAAAAAAACCAAACGAAAGGATACCAATTGTAATATAGCACGCCAAATCCAAATCTTACACACCCTAAAGATAACACGAAGGAACTTATCTTAGAGGGTTGGTGATGTTTTGCAGCTCTTAGCGCGATGGCTTCACAGGCTATGTACCTCGTGCACGGGAACGAGGACAGGAACAGGAACTTGATGATGGCCTCAAACTTAAGACGTAACTTGCCTAAACGTTACTTGCCGGCTGCACAGCAACCAGACGATAAAAATTGTTCACCAATAGTAAATTAAAAAAAATATATTGAAATGTTGCCTTCTTTGTGGCAGTTAGATAGAAAAAAGAGTTCCAATCGAAACTTTGAATTTCGAATATCTAAAGACAAAAATAAAAGGGGAATTTGATAAAAATTAACGTTATATTTTGGAGTGACTAATGCGACAAGGAAACGGCATGTTTGGAAATTTAGAAGAAATTTGGGAGGAAGTGACTTATTAGCCACAAAAATTAACTAAATAAAATAGTTTTTGAAACGAAAAACGTAAAAGGCTGAACTGCATGTTACAATTCGTTATAGTGGTTTTTTCATGCCAGTCGTTTTCATGCAATGTATTCTTACGATTTAAAGCACATTTTTTCTAATTAAAATTTTAGTCAAGCTCCTTATTAGTTTAGTTAGTCATCTTCTTGCTTTTTAAGAAATCGGGTCGTTTCGCATTTTTTGTAATTATATTTATATTTCTTTGTTTATAGTTTAATTACATTTATTATTTTACTTTTCGATTATGCATTGGCTTTATTTAAATCCACCCAAAAACCCAACACCCTATAGGTAGGTCTAGGTACTCCATTGCTAAATCTTTCGTTTTCAAGAGAAAAATTGATTAACTGTTGTATCGAAAAATAAAAACTAGCTATTTTAGGTGGGATACAAGATACAATTAAAATAATCAGCTGGGTTAAACCTATATAATGTGGCGGTGTTTTTTCTAAAAATATCAAATTCTATTCCTAATTAGGTACTAATGTATAAAAAAACGGTAACTGTCTATTATTTTCGAATTCATATATCATGTGAATTTAATACTTGTGAACACAAATGAGGTTTTATAAAAGGATTATTCTTCTATGTTGGTAAAACCCTCAAGGTGTGGTGTGACACTTTTTTCGTATATAACTTTATTTTAGCATGTGTACAGATTTTAGCTATGTAATTATCTAGTTGCCTTGAATTTAGTCGTTTGTAAAAACTTTTGTGCTGTCAGTAAATTTGACAGAAGTGTCAGACATAGTGGAAAATATCTTCTGTTATATTTAAAATTTTAATTACACTTATTTAAAATGGAAGAATCTCGAGAAGAATGCATTTCTTCGGATTGTACACCACCTGAAATTCCCGGAAATGCAATTAATAATCTGGTTCCACAAAAATGTCAAAAAATTTACACGAAATCTTATGCTGATTTTTTAGATTGGTGTAACAATAAAAAAGTCAAGAATGACACCGAAAATGTTCTAATAGCATATTTTTCCGAAAAGTCAATGCAATGGAAATTATCTACTTTATGGTCACATTATTCAATGTTAAAATCTGGCAGAAAATTCTTCAATCTCACAGCCCAAATCGAACGATTTCATCGATATTGATACACCTTCTACTTCAAATTTAACATCCCAATTATTGTCTTGTAACTTGTAACCAAGTTACTTTAAAAACAGACAAATTACCCAATGTTATAATTAGTAATTTGAATAATTGTCCTCATTTTACTGTAAATATTAAGTAATTTAAATAATTAGAATTCGTTGTGTATATATTTGTTTATAGAAAATTTATTTTTATGTTTTTTAACCCCTTCAGAGCACATTTTTTTATTTTTTCTTCATGTGGTCGTAGATAAAGTTTTGTATGACACTTGTGCGTGAAGTACTTTTGCGCACTCGTTGCGAAAAAGGCACTTGCTACGCTCGTGCGCAAAAGTATAACTTCACGCACTTGTATCATAAATAACTATTTTGTACAACTTCTATTTTGATCATAAAATAAAAGTATTTCACGAAAATCACATTTTGACGTATATTGTCAGTTAATTATTTTTTTGACGTTTTAACAATAATTCTCATTTCCTGGGAACTGACCATGTCAGATGACGCTGATTCACTTAGTTACCAACAAACAATATATTGTTTACAGATCACGCTTTTTATTAAAAGTTCTTGCTGGTATTTAATATTCATCTCGGATAATGAGGGATAGTATCGTGTATTCCTGAAAATATTAAAGAGGCTGCAAAAAGAGCGACATATGAATTATTACCGAAAAAATCGGCTCAGCAGTATGATGTTGCATATTCTAATTTTCTCAAGTGGTGTAAAATGAAAAAAGTTGAAGGAGACTTCAGTGAATCCGTCTTTTTGGCATATCTAGAAGAGTAACCAAAAATATGAAACCCGTCAACTTTGTGGAATAAGTTTTCTATGATAAAATCGAGTGCGCTATTTAAAAATGGGGTTGATGTAAGCAAATATTTCAAGGTAATAGCATTCTTAAAGAGGAAAAATGATGGTTATAATCCCAAAAAATGAAAAACACTTACGATTGAACAAGTTCAGAAGTTTATAAATGAGGCGCCAGATGAAACATACTTTATGGTAAAAGTTGCTACTATTTTTGGAATATATGGAGCCTGCCGACGTGAAGAATTGTGCCATTTATTAATAGATCATATTAAATTAATAGATAAATCATTGATTGTTAAATACTAAAACGAAAATAAGTCGTTCTTTTTGCATTACTATTGACTATTTTAATAAATACGCTGCATTACGTCCTTCTGCTATTATTCATGGACGTTTTTTCTGAAATATTCAAATTATAAATGCACTGCGAATCCAGTTGGTATAAATACGTTTGGGAAAATGACCTCATTGGTTGCTGAGTTTCTGGACCTACCGGATCAAAAGGAATATACAGGTCACTGTAATAGAAGATCTCCTGCTTCTTTGCTGGCAGACTCAGGAGCAAATATAACGGAGGATGGAAGTCTACAACTGTAGCTGATCGATCAATCTATTATTCATCAAAAGGGAATTGCTGAAAGAATTATGCCGTCTGCAAGCTGCAGAGATACATATAGTAGGGGAGCCCAGGCGGGGATTTCGGAATTTACTAAAGCGTGGCAGATTAATATACAGGGGGATACCTTGTACCGGGTTAAGTACCTCCACCAAATATGAACTCCAAATATATGGCCGCCCGTCAAGGATAAAGGATCAGATTAGTGAAAAAAAATTGATCATCAGATCAAGCACAACAGATTGAGTTAATTACATCGTAAAAAGTGGAAAAATGATGGTTATAATCCCAAAAAATGAAAAACACTTACGATTGAACAAGTTCAGAAGTTTATAAATGAGGCGCCAGATGAAACATACTTTATGGTAAAAGTTGCTACTATTTTTGGAATATATGGAGCCTGCCGACGTGAAGAATTGTGCCATTTATTAATAGATCATATTAAATTAATAGATAAATCATTGATTGTTAAATACTAAAACGAAAATAAGTCGTTCTTTTTGCATTACTATTGACTATTTTAATAAATACGCTGCATTACGTCCTTCTGCTATTATTCATGGACGTTTTTTCTGAAATATTCAAATTATAAATGCACTGCGAATCCAGTTGGTATAAATACGTTTGGGAAAATGACCTCATTGGTTGCTGAGTTTCTGGACCTACCGGATCAAAAGGAATATACAGGTCACTGTAATAGAAGATCTCCTGCTTCTTTGCTGGCAGACTCAGGAGCAAATATAACGGAGGATGGAAGTCTACAACTGTAGCTGATCGATCAATCTATTATTCATCAAAAGGGAATTGCTGAAAGAATTATGCCGTCTGCAAGCTGCAGAGATACATATAGTAGGGGAGCCCAGGCGGGGATTTCGGAATTTACTAAAGCGTGGCAGATTAATATACAGGGGGATACCTTGTACCGGGTTAAGTACCTCCACCAAATATGAACTCCAAATATATGGCCGCCCGTCAAGGATAAAGGATCAGATTAGTGAAAAAAAATTGATCATCAGATCAAGCACAACAGATTGAGTTAATTACATCGTAAAAAGTGTATATTCCACTAATCTAACAATTTGGGAGTGGCGTAAAGAAAGGGGAGGGCAACAAAGTTGTTAAAAAAAACGTCATCTCAACATTTTTGAGCGTGGTTGAATTTTTTTAAATTTTAAAGAAAATAATTCAAGGATGACGATAAATATATAATCTGACGATTTCCACAAGTCGCAGTAACAAAAATTCTTCGATAACGTTTAATACGTGCAAAAATTTCGAAGGCGCTTCCAGCTTTGCGCATGCGTTCACTGGTTGCGATTTCAATTTGGCACTGTACCGACGAGGGAAAAATAAACCTTTACAATTTCCAATGAATTTAGAAATTTTCCAATTGGCATTTCTGGATTTGGGATCCAAGGAGCATGATGTGCAGGATTCTTTTAACATCATACAGACTTTAACTTGCCACTTATATGGGTTACAAGGTAAAAGATAAATCACAACCCTTTTCATTGAGTATCCGGATTTACAATGCGTGCAACTTGCTATCCTGTCAATCATAGTTACTCCAGCAAGTGTTACGCACAAAGTTTATTGCATGCTTATGGAGTAATGCCCATACTGCAAAAGTTACTGATATTTCACCAACGGACTATGGATGGAAAGTTGTCGACGGAAAGTTCGAAATGATCTGGTTTGCAAGTAATCAATTGCTGAAAGCTTATGAAGATGTAGCCATAACACCTGATATTATTGAGGATACTCCAGAATCAGGTATATATTTTCTCATATAATTAAAAAATATGTAATTCATGAAAAACAATATTTGAATGATTTGTTGTAACAGAAACGCAATCTGAGGATGGAATTCTACAGATGAAGATGATGATTAATTGATTAATTGATTAATTATATAAAATGATGTTTCATTAGCATTTTCTTCAAAAAAATTTTATAATAAATACGTCTATTCTACTTGAACAACTACCACTTTTTCATTTGCATGCTATTTCCTGAGCTTTTCAATTAATTAAGTTCAAAATTTAAAAACATAAAAAAAAATTTCTTTTTAAACTATCAGATTAGGCCAATCCCTCCAGATAATCGTCAGATTATGAGACAGCACGTCTAAGACATAAATATAAGCCATATATATCTTAATCTGACGCGCTGATGGAGTATTTCAAAATGACGAATTTTTTTGCATATTCTATTAACAGCCGCGAGTTTGCATCACATCCAAATAATCAGATTATCAGATTTTTAGGTTCACTTAACATCCCCTTATGAAATCTGATCTCGATTAAATTTTTTTCTTTCTCATTTTCAACCCTTACGTACGACCACCCCCATCATGCAAACGATCAGATTAACGTACGTACATTATTAAAAATACGTAGGACATGGATGCTATCAATATCTGACGCGCTCGAGTATGTCCATGCAACAGTTTTTTTTTACATTTTTGAAAATATGTAGCCACTCCCCCCACCGATGAAAGGGTATACATTATATAACATTTTTTTCATTTTATTATCTAAGCTTCGCAACTCAATAAGTCTCTCTGATGCTCGAGTAAATCCCCATTTAGCATCGTGGGCTCCCCTACTAATACACTTTGTTTCACGAATTGACTGCTATTGCTGATGTAATTGGCAGCTAGGCTAGTTCAAAAATGCAAGGTATTAATAACAGCAGTTGTTCGAATTGTACTAATAATGTTAATGTTATTACATTATATTACTATTATAATACTATTATATTGAAAGTTCCATTAAAAATTTAATCATTATGTCTCGTTTACTTCTATTTGGTGATTATGATTATGTTTCTTTTAACACGCTACTTTGTAAACGTCTTCTTTTAACACGATTGACAGGCAGTAAAAATGTTACTTTTAATGGCGGTTGTACAAAAATATCTATAGTATACAGGGTGGAATATTGATTAAGTGGAGAAAATGTTTGGTATATTAGTAGGAAATTGGATGGTTTGAAAAAATTTAAAATATCTCGACTAGTTGCCGAGATATTTGACAAAATCCGAAAATGGTCCTTTTCGTTAGTTAAATTTGCCGTCGTTATTATGAAAGATATCAAAAAAAGTATTCTCAACTTTTTTCAATAAACGAGGTTTTCTATAAATTACCATACCAAAAACTTCATTACGACGTTTCGTCTTTACAGAGTTACCATCAACTTCATTTTTTTATATCCGGACCTGGATTTTTTATTGCAATATTTTTTACGTTTTGTATAAATACATACAATGACATAGCATACTTGACGATTCTACCACGTTTCGTCTTTAAAAAATTATCATCTTTTTTAAGTCAGTCCTCTTTACTAAAGTCAAATTAATAATTTTAAATATTGGGCATTAAATGAGAATTTTGATGGAAAAAGATTAAATTCAACAATTTATTTTGAAACTTAATGACAATGAATAACTAATGATGGTTTTACAAATGACACTCTAAGGTAATAATAAGTTAAAAATAAATTAAAAAATTCAATGAAAAATCAGTTATAAAAATTGTTCAAACTGACTTCCGTTCTGTGCAATATACAGGGTGATTCATAAGTAATGGGCCAAATTGTAAATCTACGTTCAGAAGGCCAAAATAATAATATTTTCATTAACAATAATGGGTCTTAGTCTGCTCCTCACTGAGGTACAGGATGTTAAAGCGAAAAAAATAAAATAGATTTTTGTTAATAGATCAGCTACTTTTCTACATAATGACTTGAAAATTGGGTATGAGCTAGTTTTTGTAAGGGTAAACAAGAATGTGTGAGAGGATTTGAGTTAACTCGTAGATGTCGCCACATGCGCCATATGAATTAGATGAAATCAGCTACAAATTTTTTATCGCTCATTATTTTACAACTTACTTATTTAATTTGGATAGCCCCATCATTTCTGTAGAAAAAAGCTATACTTCTTTGATCTCCAAAATATTAACGATTTTCGAGATATTTGAATTTTACTAATTCACTACACTACATTTCACGGTGGTCGACGTAGCATTAATCTGTTAAGACACAAGCATGCCATGGAATGTTGACATTTACCTAACCGTAATTGATAATTGGTAATAATATTAAAATGAAATCATACAAAAATTACGTAACAAAACACATTTATTGTACGCCAGTTAATAAAACGAAGACAGCATTAGAACAGACTTGAACTAGGACCACTTACAAATCTTATCAAAACCTACTTGTTAAAGTTGTGCGAAGTTAAATTGAATTTAAGCTTAATTATGACCTACTGCAAAAGGTTTTCAACATGGCCACCACCAGCATTTATACACGCATTTAACCGTTTGGTTAAGGATTGTCTGACTTTAAAAAATGTAGCAGGATTATTTCGTATTGAATTCTATTCCATAACTCGTCTCGTGTATTTATAGGTTCAGCATAGACCATTGATTTCATGTAACCCCACACATGAAAATCAAGTGGATTAAAGTAGGGACTGCGAGGTGGCCACTGAAATTCACTACCACGCCCAATCCAACGGTGAGGGAATGTTTCATTCAGATGTTCGCGCACAGCAAGTGAATTAGTAAAATTCAAATATCTCGAAAATCGTTAATATTTTGAAGATCAAAGAAGTATAGCTTTTTTCTACAGAAATGATGGGGCTATCCAAATTAAATAAGTAAGTTGTAAAATAATGAGCGATAAAAAATTTGTAGCTGATTTCATCTAATTCATATGGCGCATGTGGCGACATCTACGAGTTAACTCAAATCCTCTCACACATTCTTGTTTACCCTTACAAAAACTAGTTCATACCCAATTTTCAAG
Source organism: Lochmaea capreae (assembly GCA_949126875.1). NCBI lineage: Eukaryota > Metazoa > Arthropoda > Insecta > Coleoptera > Chrysomelidae > Lochmaea > Lochmaea capreae. The sequence continues at coordinate 2,604,587 of OX421398.1, forward strand.
TCATTATGTAGAAAAGTAGCTGATCTATTAACAAAAATCTATTTTATTTTTTTCGCTTTAACATCCTGTACCTCAGTGAGGAGCAGACTAAGACCCATTATTGTTAATGAAAATATTATTATTTTGGCCTTCTGAACGTAGATTTACAATTTGGCCCATTACTTATGAATCACCCTGTATAATTCGATCCTCCTTGGCAAATGAGACGCATATCTACTATATTATTCGGCATATTTTTGCTGGAAACTTCGTTTTTTATGAAGCCCCATACAAAATAATCTATGTGGTTAAGACATGCGGATCGAGGAGGTCGTTGGTACCAATCCAATTATCTCCAAAATATTCATATACTGTACAACTCTTCTCAAATTTTCAGAAGTTAGGTACTACTACGAAGTTATAAAACGATTTTATTTAGTTCGGCACGTAACACCTAGTTCTTGTTAACCGATTCTCCATACATTTCCCGTTAACCAATTTAACAGATTTTTGGACACATGTTTAGTGCACTCATTTGCTTTCAAATTTCTTATTTTAATGCCCAATATTTAAAATTATTAATTTGACTTAGAAAAGATGATGATTTTTGAAAGAAGAAACGTGGTAGAATCGTCAAGTATGCTATATCATTGTATTTATCTATACAAAACGTAAAAAATGTTGCAATAAAAAATCCATGTCCGTATTTAAAAAAATGAAGTTGATGGTGACCCTGTAAAGACGAAACGTCGAAATGAAGTTTTTGGTATGGTAATTTATAGAAAACCTCGTTTATTGAAAAAAGTTGGGAATACTTTTTTTGATATCTTTCATATAATAACGACGGCAAATTTAAAAAACGAGAAGGACCATTTTCGGATTTTGTCAAATATCTCGGCAACTAGTCGAGATATTTTTAATTTTTTTTGAACCATCTAATTTCCTATTAATATACCAAAATTTTTCTTCATTTAATCGATATTGTATCTATTGCGGTTTACTAAATCTCTGTATACGTCAATTAAATCCGGTCCACCCTGTATACATCCCATACTGTATGAAAATATTCAAACTCTTGACTAATCTAAAAGATCTATTGTGAACAAACATTAACCAGATTTGTCGCAGTTATTGTGATACGACTATGTTTAAATGTGTGTGAATGATTAACTGCTTCTCCTCCATCAATATATGCGACAGCTTCAAATACCCAATGCTTCAAAATTACTTGTCACTATTACATGCCTTTAGCGGCTGTGATACCACGTCTGCTTTTTATAACCAAGGTAAACTCAAATTCGTAGATCTTCTTAGGAACATGCAACTGCTCGATCAACTAAAAATATTTTCTACAACAGTAACGCAACGAAAGCTGAAGTCGAAAAAGCTGGCACAGAATTTATAAAATATGCATATGTGTCGAAACCAAATCACAATGAATCGTTAAACATGCTACGATTTACATGTTTTTTAAAATCTTCAGCTAAAAAAACTTTTAATTTATCAACTTTGCCACCAACGGAAGCTGCAATGAAATTTCATTCTTTTAGAGTGTTTTATCAACTCTGGTTGTGGGATAAGGATAAAACCATTATTGACAAAATGAAGCCTACCGACTGGGGTTGGAATTTCATTGATAATTATGGCCTCGCACCAGAAATGACTGACGACGTACTTGTACCCGACGAATTATTGAAAATTATTTCGTGTTCTTGTACCACAGTGTGCTCCACTTCCAGGTGTGGTTGTAAAAAAGTTGGCATACATTGCACGATATTATGTAAAAATTGCGAAGGCAAAAACTGTTGTAACATCGAAATTGTAAGTACGGTACTTGACAATGACAAGGATGATAATGAAACTCTGAGTGATGAGCCGAATTTTTATATGAGTCAATTACTCGATTGTGAACTTGCAATTGATAGTAGCAATAATATCGATGAGGATTTGTTTGCTAATGATAATGACGAGGAAAATTGTACAGAGCCACTTCCTCAGAGACCAAAAAGGGCGAGAATTTGTAGAGAATAGATGTAAATTTGTAAATAAATATTATTCTTAGTATCTACGTTTCGAATTATGTATAATATATATATAATAAATGGATTTATAGATATAAATTATAAATATCATTGTACCTTATTTCTAGCAATATGTAATGGTTGATAATAACCATACTATTAGCAAACCACAAATGCAAAATTTTTACAAAGAAAACCAAAATAAAAGCTTGAGCTTCGTTCAACTGCGAACGAGCGCTGACCCCCCACCACAACGCCAAGCAGCTGCCGCCGCACCGTTTGGCCGAGCGAGCTAGGATTACTATTCTCTTTTGAATGGACCAATTGACGGTAGAAAAATGAAAATTTGTGTTTAGGTTTAGTTGGGATTCGACAACCTAGCGAAGTGATCAAAATTTGAAAATTTCAATCAATATTATTACAGTATCTAACAGACTTTGAATTTGTTTATCTCAGCTTGTAAAAGTCGCATCTAAAATTTTTTTTATTTAAATACTCGTCTTACTAAGACACACATATTTATAATGTGAAAACATATTTTAAACAAATTTTTCAACGCCAAAATGAGAAAAAACTAGATGGAAATTTTTTTATTTTCGGTAAATGTTCTAAAAAATTATGTAAAAAATTTTTTAAAAATTTTGTTTATGTTATTTATAAAAATATAACTTTCACTCTGCCGATTGCAGCAAACCGTTTCTCAATATCGTTAATGTTCATAAATTTAGACGCGAATGAAAAAAAAAAAATTGTTTCCAATTTGCGCAGCCGCCATTTTGAATTTTCCAAATCTGAAAAAATGTAAATTTTAAGGTCTTTGCCCTCTATGTTTATCTATGTTTTGACCTCGATATTAATATTTTATTTATAATTACCAGCCAAAAATATAATTTTCGAAAAATTTTTCAATTTTTGGAAAATTTAAGATCGGAAAATTTTTTTTTGAAAAAACTATTTACGTCACCTTCAAGAGCATAAGATTTGCTTCAATTTTCATCTCTACGATTTTTTTGTAAGAACACATCCAGAAATGACACGAGCATAAATCACTTGAATTTTAGGTGGTCTGAGCTGTGCTTGCAAGCTGCGTCGCAAGCTCCAGCGGAAATTATTAGACAATCTAGGAGAGTGATGCTGGGTCAATATATTTTCATTTAAAAACGAAAAGTCAATTATGGGAAACTTTTGAACTTGATTTCCTTACTTTCCCGGACTAATAGTACAATAAGATTACATGATATGTACAGGAACAATATTGTAAAGAAAACTCAATCCAAAGCACTATATATTATCTTATATGAAAAGTCAGTCTGACAAGTGTTTTCTTTAACAAAAACAAAAACTATGTACATATATATAGCGTTGCTAACCAGAGTTCATGCTACAACAAACCGCTCATTTCTTAGTATTAGCACAAAGCACAGAATCATTATTTTGTACCCAGTGGAATATTTGAAACCTCAACAAGATTCTGTTTGTCACAATTGGCAGTTGTTTTCTACATACAAGATAAGACTTAAACCATTTCAACGGAATACCTAGGATACCATAAAATTGTAGTATTGGTCGCGTTCATCCCAACGTAGCGCTACCGGAGCGATTAGCAATTTTCTGCTGAATGCGTGTTTTATCAACTGATCAGATGTGAGCGCTGTGGTAGTGGTCTCCATTTTATTCATTAGAATTAACTATCATTTATGCCAAATATTATGTTATTAAACATAATATAAAATGACAGCATATTTTGGTTTGAAGATATTTTAAACATTTGTATCTTAAAAATTAATGAACACCAGTAGGAACTATTAAACTGAATTGAAATCGAAAATGAATGAATAAATATTGATGTCATATTATATCAAATAAAATATAAGCACGTTCAGAAGAATTAAGAAACGATGGATCACTCTAAAAATCGCTACCTGATCAACTTTATTGTGATGAACGCGACCGTTTTCATTGAAATTTCATGATCACAGAGTTAAAAGCCTTCGCTAAATCACAAAAAAATGAAACAATAGAAAGTTTTTTTATTGATTGAGATACATTAAGAACAAATAACATTGCGTTATATTAGTGCATTTATACCTACCTAGTATGAAGCCAAATTCTTGTATACGGTTTTTCATTAGCCTTTTTATCTTTGATAATGTTGATAATTTATGCTTGTAGACTTTCGACATAAACTCTTTACGAGCACAAGCTAATTTCAATTTGAAAATAAAAAATATTAAATTAAATTAAACGATTTACTATCATGTAAAGTCAGTTCATAGTTTAAATGCTTCTATTTCTTATCTAATTATAGCATTGTTTAATGATATTTTATTAAATGATATACTATTATATTATATCCAAGGTCTGGTATTTCGGATACAAGACTTGGCAACTGCGCAGCAATTCACTTTCTGACGTACACAACCCGTAAAATACAACACGTTTGTATAGTCTGAATCCGATGTTGGACGGAGTCGTTTAGATTGAACCCGAAATAAACACGTTTAGTGATCGTGTTTGGTAATCTGGAGTGAAATATTTGTGCAAATTTACAAATTTAGTGAAAAACAGTGCAGAAACGTAAGTAGTTAAATGCATGCTAGTACATACTGTTACATTATTTGGGTTAGAGGTTATAACGATTAAGGTTATGTATTTTGTTATTGGATTAAAGTATTTTTTAAATACGTTGTACAATTAAATTTTTAAAACGTCCTGAATTCGTGCATATAATTGGTTCATCTTGCAAAAAACGACCTTGATTACTTCAATCAATTTTAATAATACTTCTAATCGACAATTAACGTTAGATTTGTGCGTAAAATAATATGATGTAATACTATGTAAACCCTATTCACAGAGATAAAGATTGTTGATGTTTAGAGAGATTACTTATGATTTTTAACTGTATAACAATGCGAGTGACCTTGAAACGTATTTTGTCAAGTAGAAATCACTAAAAGACACCTGTTTATGTACCTAAACCTGAATAAATTATTAAAATATAAGTCCCTACTTACCTTTTTTTAAAAAATACATTTTACCATTCCTACTATTTTATATAGGTAGTGCCTATAAAAACAAAAAAATATCTTTTAAAATTGATATACCTACCTGGTAAAGTCAAAAGTTTAGAATGTCAATTTGGAAATGGTGCTACTTCAGAAACACTTAATTGTCAAAAATAAAAGACGGAATGGAAATAAAAAGGCACAAACATTATTTCAAAAATACCTACATTGTGAAAAAAATTGCTTCAAACCAAAACATGGTTACTCTCTATTATGACACTTATATTTTCCAACGAACATATTAATTCTTAATCATTTCAGTTCACACGAATTTCTAAAAAAAAATATTGGAATATTTTATGTATCTTCCTTATGGTATTCAATTTTTATTTTATTTTTTTGGAACAGTTTAATTTCCCAAAAAATAACAAAAAAGAATTCAATTACTCATCCAAACACTCGTCCAAACATTTAACAATTTTGCGGCTATACCTAGGTACTGTTTTTTCATACGCGAATTTTTATTATGAACAAAATATTGAATTTTTGAGTAGCGGCATAGGTATATTTACAAAACTTTTTTTTCTACGACGTTTTCAGCTTCGTCAAAATTTGACACTAATTGGTATTCTATAGTGGCAAAGTTACTTTGGCTCTTACCTACCTATTTCCATAATTTAACTTAAAAAATATGAAAGATGGAAAAGTAGTAACGTAACTGGATATGTTAATAATGTTGTTTTGATTTTGACAAATAAAATATTGATTGATTAGTACAATAGAATAATTAAAAAAAAATATTCGATAAATCTACGTCGTAAGTTCAAGGATATTTAAATTTTACGTCAAATACCTACCTATTTATAGCATTGCTTTTTCGAACACTAAAAATCTGCACTCGTACTCTGATACTCTATACTCTGATAGAAATAGCAAAGAAAAGACATTTCTTTTTATCAACAAATGGTATTATCTATGACTTTTTCCTGAAAACTTCGGGCGAGCTCTTGTAGAAAGAAAAGAATACTACCGACGAGACTACCGAATACTACTAACTTGAAAACATTTTCAGAATTTTTATATCTTTTGATGATTTCGACGTTCAGTTGCCAGTAATATCAATTATCTCCATTTCTAAGTTTTGTTTTTGATGTCACTCCATAAAGGATGTATAATTTTTTTTTTTTTTTTTTTTATTATCATTAACGTGCTCGGCAACTATGGCCACTCGCACGGGAGCAATTACATTAAATTAGTATAAACATATTCAAAATTTACAATAGGATGGGGTTAAAGTTTGTGGTACACTGCAATTTCTTTGAAGAACTTCAATACAGCCTTAAATTGGGTTGAGTCGCTAAGTACTTCTATGTAGTTGCGGTTTAGTTTGAGTTGTTGCCTTTTTGCATTATATTGGTGGCATTCAGAGAGAAGGTGTTTAATGCTTAGTCGGCACTGACAACTTTGGCAGCAGGGACTGGGGGTTGATGACATCAGGTGACCATGGGTAAGCTTTGTGTGACCAATACGGAGTCTACGAATTAGAGCAAGCTCTTGCCTGGAAATTCCAGTAGGTCCGGTGAAAACAGGTTTAAACAGAGATGGCTGGATAGCATGAAGAGAGGTGTTTACCGAGTTCCAATGGTTTTGCCATAAAGAGTTGGTAATTCTTTTCATCTTTGACTTCAGATCCTGACAGAGTTGAATGTGTGTCATGGAAGTGGTGGAAGTAATGGCTGCTTTAGCGCGTTCATCAGCGAGTTCGTTGCCAGATATGCCGATATGTGAAGGTACCCAAATAACGGTAACTGTAGTGTTTAGGGAACGGAGGTGGTGATAAGATTGATGGATTTCTTTGACAAGAGGGTGCTCGGTGTATAATTCCTGGATAGATAGGATAGATAGGATAGAAGCTAGAGAGTCTGTACAAATGGCAACTTTTTTATTAGGACGGTCGACGTGTTTGAATGCTTGTAGAATACTGTACAGTTCACCAGTGTGCACACTGCAAGTTGGGGAAATAAGGAAGGAGCAAATGGGGTTTTTGGATGTTGTGACTGAACAGCCAACGCCGGAATCACTTTTGGAAGCATCAGTGTATAGTACTAGGTCGAAGCGATTAGTATGAATAATGTCTAGAAATGCGTTAATCATGAGCTCTTTAGGTGATTCGTGTTTGTTGTACTTGTTTAACGATGTGTTAATCTGGGGATAATGCATAGACCAAGGAGGAACTGGGGAAAGAGGAATGGGATTTGTGAGTGTTGGGTCGACGTCATTAGATAATGAGGCTAAAATTAGGGAGATAGGTCTTAAAGTTGGTAAAGGGGTGTTGAGAGGATTGTGGGCAGTTGATGTAAACAAGCGGTAAAGAGGATTGAGGGGATTTGCGGAGATTGTGGATGCATAGGAGAGGAGTAAATATTGCCTTCTAATCCAGAGAGGCGGTTTAATCGCTTCACAATAGAGACTTTCCGATGGACTGGAGCGAAAAGCGCCTAAACAAAGTCGTAGGGCTGTATTGTGAATAGAATTTAGAGAATCTAGGACTGTTTTTGACGCAGACATGTAAGCTATGCAACCATAATCTAGTTTAGAACGAATAAGGGCTCTGTAAATTTTTAGGAGGGATTTTTCATCTGCACCCCAGTGATAATGGGACAGTGTTTTAATAATGTTTAACCTTTTGCAGCATATACCTTTTAATTCGACGATATGTTGTTTCCATGAAAGGCGGGAGTCGAATGTTAGCCCTAAAATCTTACAGTGATCAACCACGGGGAGGGGTGAGTCATTAATAAAAATAGAGGGGAATGGCGATGGTGGGCGCCTGCTGAATTTGAATGTCTTGGACTTTATCACAGATAAATTTAATCCTAAGGAGTGTGTCCTGTTAATTAGTAACTTATTAATCTTTAAAATAAGAGAGTATTCATTGGTTTAATACCTAAGTATTATTGACATAATTATTTGCTTTGCTACTTTGTTCGGCTAAGCGCTTTCCTTACACAGTGAGGGTCGTCGGTTCAAATCCTATCGACTAAGTTTTATTTGTAATTTTATTATGTTTTAATATTGATTGTCATCATTTATCAGAATAATATAATAAAAGCGATATGTAAGTCAAAAGCCAGAAGGTGGTTGTGAATAATTTGAGTACTTTAATATACTTAGCTTAAAAATGAGAAGTACCTACTTAGATGAAAAAATCCATTGCCTTACATTATAAGTTTTTTTTTTCATTTATTTACCGCATTAACCGCTAGGGGTTATTAGCGGGAGTTTAATATAATACTAATAAAAATACATTAAATTAAATGCAAATATTAATGGATTACCGTATATTTTAGATTTTAGTGGCTAGTGTTCTTAAGAAAGTTTATTACGTTGTCCACTTTTAAAACTAGGGAATTCGTTCTGGTAATTGTGCTATCGTTCTGGCTTGATGGTACTGTGGGCAGATTGTTAGGATATGGAATGTATAGAAGAGAGATATACATATATTACAATTACATCTTGGCCGATATCTCGGGAACTTTGCACTTTAGGGCAAAAGTCATTGAGATAATTATTGTAGAGAATAAAATTTCTCACCTTTTGTTTCCAGTTGTATCTCGGCCGATAACTCTTAAAATGTTGGATAAATCAATAAAATGCAATCATCCATTTTTAAAGATCAATTAATTATCTACAACTTTTGTTTGAAACCTTTTTTTTCTAATGTCCATACTTTTTGAGATATAGGACGTTTAATGTAGAAATGCCGACGCTCGACGGGTGACGCGGCAGCCCAAAGGTTTTTTCTGTAACAGGTAACCGTGTCTTTTCGGCTTTTCTGGCATTGGGAAGTATATCTATATATATTATATTAATAAACCTAGTCTTCAACGAGGAGTCGGTTAAGATGTTGACGAATTTGACCATGAGAATGAAGAATTCATTGAGGCTTTATAGTCTTCTTTGTATTCTTTCGAAAAGGGTGACGAATATGAAGAAGAAACATCAACTATAATATTGGATTTTCGCCGCCTACAATACGCTCGAAAATGTAATGAAATTTTGAATTTTTATTGTTTTGTGGGTTTTCTAAAAATAAATTTTGAATAAATTTTTGAAAAATATTCCCTTTTTATTATATTTCATTATGACATCTGAACATAATCAATAATAATTACTCAATAATCCAGGATGAAATCAAAACACTAAACATTTTATAGTTGTACGAAATATCTAATATACAATATGGTGCAAATGAAAGGAATAAATTCGTTATTTCGTAAGCCAGCCAGCCTGACTTTAAGGAAAAATCCCTAAACCCGTCGATTTTTATTTTTAAACAGGCTATTCGTAAGGATACCTTTTTATTTTTGACGTCATCTATATGAGCGTGATGACGTCATCGCTAAAATTTTTAAATGGAAATGTGGGTATTGTAATACATTATTTGAAAGGTCTCTTAAATACCTATTCAGCCATATCAATATGTACAGTAATTGATTTGCGTATTGTCACAAATATTATTGATGAAATTTCAACAGATTTCTTAATAAAATGTATTAAGTGAGGAGTGTAGTTCCATAGCCCGCCTAATTCTAATTTCAGCCATTTAGAAAGCATTCCAATCATCGTTACGTTTTTGTTTTGGCCTCCACATCCGTCAGCAAAAAGTTTTATTGTATTATAATCTTCTAAGCTGGTATTATTCAGTCGATGATGAACAGCCGAAGCAATTTGATTGGATCCTTTTAATAATTCAGTCTCCAACCAGGTGTAAATAAAAACAGTATCTTTATTTTTGGGTGAACCTGAATGTCCTTGGCAAACTGTAAAGTTGTAACAATAGAGTTGCCTACTAGAATAAGCCGCTTGATCTGGAATTCGAGTTTTTTTTGGCAATCGAACGAAAATTTCAAAACTCTTTCTTCATCAGATTTTAAAAATCTGAAAAAAGATTTATATTTTAAAGTATGAAGTCGCAATTGCATCATTATGCGATTCTTCTCATGAACAGGACTTCTCTTGACTGTCTCGTTGAACTCAATGCATTTTGAACATGTATCTGTGGCAGGCACGCCAAAACCAATATTATAGTCTTTTACAAAGATGTGCCGAAAATAGTGATATTTAACTTTTAAGTTATCAGGTGATTTTTCATTATACATTGTCCACATTTTCTTCACAGACAAGTCGCTAGATAATTATTGCCTTCATGATTTGCCACGACTATAATGGGAATCGACAGCTTTGAAACTTTCTATAAAACGTTTTACTTCAACCTTTCTAGACATGTATTTTCTGCTACGTGTATCGCCTCCCCTGTTTTCTTTGGCACCACAGCCGGTTTCCAAATGCTTCTTCACAATTCGCTGTACCCTGTTCTTCGAGACACCCAGCATGGATAAAAACGCTTTGCGGCATATTGGAACATGTGTTTTTGCTTTAGATTTCTTAAATAATTGAGGAGCATAATAACGTATGGTTACTTGTTTCCGAGAACTGCCTTCCTTTACTTGTCTGGCTCTTTTTGGTTTCTCCGCTGCCGTATAACGCAAAAAAAAATTATCTTGGATAATATTAACTGGTTCATTATAAAATGCTTGATGAAACTTTCGTATATCTTGTAAACTTAAATGTTGACACTTATATGTTGGGCCTGTGTGTTTTTGGCATGATTCTGGCATAGTTGGAGGATTTTTTGACGTGTATCTAAGAAATGAAATAAAAAATAAAGTCAAGTTGGAATTCAAACTAACCTCAAACAAGTTGCTTACCTGGCATTTTTAACAATATTTTTCTTCCACACTGATTTGTCCTTTCCTTTTTTTCTTCCTTTATTTTTCGGAGCTTCACAAATGTTTTTACCACTATCCATTGCTTTGCATTCAAGAATATTTTGGAAGGAAGTGAAGAAAGTTATAATAACAATTTCGTCTACCCACAACTGCATACAATATAAAATCACGGGGGTATCCCCATAAGGAAAAGACCATTGGATAAGACGCCGTTTGAAAACAAAAGCAATTTAGCACGTACGTACTCAAGTAATAAGGCGCACTTTGCTTATACCAGACGGTCGTGACATAGGCGCGCTTTGGAATTAAACGTCAATTGGATAAGGTGAGTTTTGGAACTACATTCAATAATAGCACACACAAATAAGCGGGAATAGGCAAGTTTTGGTAAAACTTCTCAGCAGATATACTAGAGATTTTGTTTCTGTAACTGGCGTGATTTTTAAATTTTTTGGATTAGGCGAGTTTTGGAACCACACTCCTCAAGTATTGGTATGATGTATTTATTGACACCCAAAAATAAATTTTGTGAAGGCAGTCACTGGTTACGAAATGTCTTATCTACCTACTTTTTACCTTTTTTAAAAATCTAGTTACCTTATCCTAAGAGTGTAAAGTATGTAACAATTTATTTCGCGTTTTATTTTTCGCAGTTATTGGCAAGTGGACATTTTATCTATCAAGGAAAATATTATCTTAGTATATTATACTTCTTGGATTTCGCACACAGGCGCTGCCGGGGGTCGGCGCGGCCATTTACCTACGATTTTTACATAACGTGGCAAAACCATATCAAAACTTTCAAAAAAATTTGACCAATCCGAATTCGGTTAAATATACAGTGGATCTCATTGAAGAATTCATATATTTCGTTTGTAACGGAGTTATGCAACACCCTGTATTGTTCGACATAATTTCAAAATATAGGACCTTGGAGACATCTACTATTTTTGTTGATAACATTTTTTGGTATCTCTTGAAATATCCCATATACCGAAGTTTGCCGTAAGATTGGTATACCCTGTATATTTAACGGTTGATGCTATATTAAAAATAGTGGTAGTTTGGAGCGCTGTAAATAAAAACGTTGGCATTATATAATAATAATATATATTGTAAAAGTGATAGGTTATGCGATTATCTATGAAAATGATCCTCACCACTTTTGTCGTAGGATGCACGGTTAACGAGATATTGAATGAAATGCGTTTTGCAAGATGGCGGTTGAATTTACCTTCGGATGGTGTAGGATTGAACGAGAGTCTGAGCGGACTGTAAGAAGGGTTGATGAAAATTAAGAACGAGAATTTGGCTTGGTTCAAATAAGGATCCTACGCATGTTTAATCGCGGGTTGTACAAGTTAGAAATGAATCGAAGGACCACCCTGTAAACAGGGAAAGCGGAAGTAAATAAAAGTCGGTTAATTATACCAAACTAAAATATATATATTGTGTGAACCTTCCAAGTTTAGGTTGCAATAATGGAAAACAAACATTATAAAAGGCGACACATTTTTATGAAGTTTCTGAATTGGCATAACATGTCGGCTCAAAGTTATAAAGCGCGAACACAAATGGTAGCGTAACAACAATCAACACTACAATAAAGATAAAGCTACAATAACATAATATAGAAGATTCAAATATTAAGACAAATCAATGTCCAAACGATTTTTACAGTAGCAGCAATTATAATTTCTCCAACTTGGCAACGCCGTGTAAAACTTCCCTTAACGGTCTCGTACTTTGCCGCGTTTTCGGCGAAAATGAGCCTTATGACAGGCGGTGAAATAGTAATATTTATATTATAATTTGTTACCTGAATATAACACTACTTATACACTAAAATCACTAACTAAAATTGAGAGAGAATTGGCAATCCATGAAATATGGATGAGAAATATGAAAAAATGGCATGGTAGCCGTATTCTAGTATTTTTGCACTATAGCAGGAAACATGCTTGCTGTTCCATAGCTTAACGGACGGACTCTGTGGGTACTCAAGGCGAGGGGGACACGTCGCTCTTCGGGTTTTCCCGGGGAAGCGGTGATTTACGACATTTGAAATCTTAGTGCTCAACTAAGATGGTTTGGGTATACAGGGGCGCGTCAAGAGAAATTAAAAGAAGCGGAAGGCGTCACATGTTGTTAAAATAAGTGATTTTAACAGATGGCGATCCTGAACCTTTACCAAAAAAAAATCCTTTCTGTATAAAATTGCATTATGAATCACGTAGCCCCATTTTTGGCAATTTTTATCCCCCCCCCATGTATCTTACCATACCTTTCGGACAAGCCCCCCCCCTAAGAAACTACATAGCACTTTAAAATCAAATTTATATTACATTTAAAAACATAATTGTAGACTTAATACCATCTTTATTGCTCAAAGATATCGTTCAGTACAAATGGTGAAACGCGCCAATCAAGTAAGTTATCAATTACAGGTAAGTTTGACTCTCTACTGGAATATTTACGAAATTCAAATCAAGATTTTCTTCCTCAAACCATTCTATAATAGGCTCCATCGTATCAAGCTCGCACAAAAATTCACCGTCTTTTTTTTAAAAAAACTTTTTTTACTTTTAGTTTCTCATTGATTACTTTACCATGTATCGCCTTGACATGAACATTTATCTATTTTTTTGAAGCATAATACATTCCACAGTCAGTCCAGGCGGTATTTGAAAATCTTATTAATTTTTAAATTAAAAAAGCTATAGTTGTGAGTAGAATTAATTTGCACTGTTTCACGTTATAATAACAGTATGCGGCAAGGTCCCTTTGATGATTAAAAATTGTCGGACAGGCATAGCATAGTGTGGGGGAGCTCCGTCTTGTTGAAATACCAGTAAATCTTCGGAAAGGTTATCATCATTTTCTATTATTGTTGTAATACGTGGGTCAACCCCTTCCCTGAGTAACTCAAGATATGATTCACCATTTAAATTTCCGTTGATGAAGAAAGGTCCGACAATGTGGTCACCTAGGATACCACACCAAACGTTTAACTTTTGGGGATGTTGTGTGTGGAATTCACGCATAATATGTGGATCACTTTCAGCCCAATATCTACAATTATGCCTACTTACTAAGCCATTTAATGAAAATGAGCATTCATCAGAAAAGCAAATATTGTTTAACAATTGTGGATTGTTATTGATAATTTGCGTCATTGATTCGCAAAACTCTAGATGACGATCAAAATCATCTTCATTCAACTCCTGCACCAACTTAACTTTGTATGGGTGGTACTTGAATTTATGTAGAACTCGGAAAACTGTAGAAGATGAAACACCGATCGCTCTACTTATTGTTGACAACGATTGGGGTTGTTGAGCCTCTAAGCTGACTTGCCCTAAAATTGCCACTTGGATTGCTTCGTTATTTACGAGTCCCTCTCGCTTATGCACTTTATTGCAAACAGACCCTGTTGTGGTAGATTTCTCCATCAGTTGAATTACATACTCTTATGAGTTGCATGTCTTCCGTCATGTAATTCGTTAAATATTCTAGCAGCAGCTCTTGCACAATTATTATTTTGGTAGTATAAACCCACAATTTCAATTCTTTCTTGCAAAGAGTAAACCATTTCAGAGAAACAAAATAAATAATGTATCAAATTACACTATCAATAGTGACTAAAAATTCTAGTTGACAATGTCAAACTTTAATAAAAAGTAGAGTTTTTTGTTGTTTGGATTTTTTAAGTAGAATAAATAGCACAGTTAAAAAGATTAAAGAGTTTGAACTGTTGTACAACCCATTTTAGTACAGGCAAATAAGGTGAAAGTAAATAATAAGTAAAATTTGTGCTCTTAAAAGAAAAATTGTTTATCTCATAAACTAACCACTTTAACCTACAAGTATTATACATTTTTGAAATCAGCTCAAAGAGGAGTATCCAAATTTTACATAAAAAATATGAAAAGTAATTTAAAAAAATAAAGGGGATGCTGCTAGGGGTGAGGGGGTGGCTTTTCCAGTAAGTTTAAATAAGCCATAATGCTTGCCCCTTCCAACATAAATTGACGTGTTTTTGGATTTTTTCTAAATACCAGTATTACAAAAGTTATTAAAGGTGGATACTTTTATCTGAAAAGCACTGTATTTTCGTATAATCATGGACGACGAATCTGTTGCTATTGCTTGTGCTGCGTTTATTGTAATTGCTGGTTTATCAAAAAAGCCAAAAAGGAAATTGACAAGAAAACGCCGTTATTGGATGACAGAGTTATTTAAAAGTAGGACGAGATACAGTGGAAGTAATTTACTAAATGATTTAGCTATTCAAGACACAGGCCAGTTTAAAAATTTTTGTCGAATGTCCTTAGCAGATTTCGAGTTTATTGCTAGCCTAATTGGTCCAAAAATAAAGAAAAAAAATACTAATTTTAGAGAGTGTATTTCAGTTAACGTAAGATTAGCTGTAACTCTCCAATTTTTGCCAAGCTATTATTGATGGATTAAAAGAACACATTAGGGTGAGTATTTTTTATTTGAAAATTTAACTATTAACAGTAGGTATCTTAGTGTAAAATAAGTTTCAATAGTTACTCATTAGTGGTACTGGGATTAAATAACTTAAACAGTGTTTGTAAAGGATTCAAATTATTTTGTGAAGTCTGATCTTGCTGACTTTGTCCTACAGGATGATTAGAATTTGAGACCTGAGAATTAGAATTTGTCTCTGAACGGTAGGACCCACAAGAATCATTGGAACCCTGCGAATTATAATTATAGTTGGAGCTAGGAGGCCGTAGTGGTGTTAAGTTAATCTGTGAATTGTAGGAATTATGAGAGTAGTTGGAATTAGAGGCGTACAAGGTGACTGTGTCATTGAGGGTTCATTAACTTCAATATTGTTTATGTAGTTGTTGTACTTTCCCATTTCAGCATCGATTATTATATTGTTTATTTTGTGAATAACTACAGACCGCACTTGATCTTTAAATTTTGCGAGTTTTGTGGCTATATGTTGTCCAAAAGTTGTACATTCATCTTTTGGAATTTCAGAATATCGAACCCTCTCCCTCCCAAATTGGCTACGTGATTTATTACAGCCCCTTATGAACAATTCTTAATAACACCTTGTATAACCATTCAAGTATTCTTTGTAGATTATTTTTCGCCTGTTGCATTTCGAAATCATACTAATTAATTTTTTTCATCAAATTGCATTGTAGGATAAAACTGAGTCAAGGTAAGCTTGTGGACATTACGTTCGTTTTGTCCAACAGCAATTGCATATTATTGTGCAACAATGATGACAATGAACCTGGTTGTCGAGACGATTCATGATATGGTTATTTTTAATATAAACTTTGCGAAGTTACGGTATGTTACATTTTCTGAGAAATAAATCGATTTCGTCGACATAAGGCTTTTGCTTAATTGAATTTTAAAATAACAAATAACAAACCTATCTAGTCCATTGAAATGTTACAATTTAAGGACCTAATATTGCAGTTTTTAGTGGATGCAATTTTTGTTTTTGGGACAATAGAAGCTTAACCACAAGTTTGTAGGGTTGCCGCCCTTGTCCCCCGGCCTCCATCTTGGAAAAAGGGGTGCAAACACCTTTTTCGCGATATCTCGGAAACTATGCGTCCTACAAAAAATTCGTGAAGACATAATTTGTAGCAAATCGCTTTGCCTACAAATAGTTTATTAATTAATTAATTAATTTTTTGCCCTAAATTTGAAATTAACGAAGTTATAAGCAAAAAAGTGAGAAAATTTCTATAAAAATTTTTTTGTTCTATAACTTTTTTTAATACATTTTACAAGAAAATTACCTCAGACCAATCTTGTAGATGGTCCCTATCTACAACTTTACTTATTCATTGCTAACTCTTTTCCTCGCCACCTATGAGGTAGAGTCGGTAGGCGCGTTTTTTTTACGAGGTATCCCCAGTAGGCCTACTCCACAGACATCTTGACGATGAGGTAATCCTCAACATAATTAAATTTTCAATCAGTTATCACCTAGCTATTCTATTCTACTTTTCTTCGATGGTCCAGGCTTTGGCTCAGAATGTAATTCAACGTCGAATGAGAACGTTTGGGGAATGACAGGAGTTTAAATTGGAGTCATAGTTGGAAATACACCTTCGAATTCATTTTTTTCCATTAACTTTGATATTTCCACGATGTTGCTGCATGTTTCGCAAGAACAATGGAGGCATACTGTAGAACATTTGAAGCCTGCTTTTCTGTAGCTACACATGCTTCCACAATTTCCTTTGCAATTAATTTCATGAGATCGGGGGGTGCTGGAGGCTTCGAAGCTTGTATTGGCATCCAAATGTTTGCATGCTTTTTCCAATCTTCATATATTCCGAGCTACGACTGGACCTGGTGATATACTCGGAGACTGTGATAGCGAGCTGCATCTTGTGTTGGAGGCAGCGATGATAAACTAAATGGGTTTTTTTAGTCACTGTCTTGGCAAATCGTTTGTATCGTATGCCGTCTAGTGAGTCGTCTTTATTACGGCTGTATAAAGCAACTAATCGTTAGACAGGAACTAATTTGTGAAACAACAATGCATCTGAAACATTGAGAGAAGATTGTTGAAAATACCTTTCCGAACTTGTAATTTTATTAACAAAAGAATTAATGACAATAAGAAATTAGATAATTACAAACTTTTAAATAATATCCCATTCAACATAATTTTTTTTTTCTTTTTCACTCATTAAGTTAATCTTGACAACGGTAGCTGGAGCGCTACCGAAACGTTAAAATAAAAAACATTATTGTGGTTTGATTCCCAAAAAAATAAGGGAAAATAATAAAAAAAAGAATAAGTAATGCCACAAGGAACTTACAGAAGATATTTAAACATAATTTTTCACTAAGCAGCCAACACATTAGAAGAGAGGTTCAAAATGTTGTCCATTTACATATTTTATGACATAATGTGCAACTTTTTCTCATTGAAAATCGCATATCTTCTACCATTTGATGGTGTGGGGTATAGTTCTATTATTTATGTGCGAATTTCTTCCAATGTTTTCTGTTTTGTGCCAATTCCGCTGCTTGTTTTCAGCTTATATCTCTTTTATTCAGTATGACTCCTATTGTATGGGTTGTAGTCACCCATCAGAATCTTTGATTGTCTAAGCCCTACTAAATCTTTCCAATGGTCAAATCTTTTCTTTTCTTCGGTTTTGCCTATTTCTTCCAATATTACATTGGGGCTGATTCCGCAAAAGGGTTCCGGCTCCCAAAAGGGTATTTCAGTCCCCCTCTTCGCTAGTCTATCTGCTATTTCATTTCCTTCTATTCCAGTGTGTCCTGGAATCCACAGTAAAGTTACTATATTTTTCTCGCCAAGTTCATTGAGTATGCCTAGGCATTCCCACACCATTTTTGAACTGATTACACAAGAGCTCAGTGCTTTAATTGCTGCTTGACTATCTGACATTATGATAATCTTTTGCCTTCTATATCCTTTGTCAATATTGAACTGGGCACACTTTCTTATGGCGTGAATTTCCGCTTGAAATTTACTTGGGGTGTTTCACAAGCTTTTAGAGTGTTTGGTTCCTGGCCCGTACACTCCTATCTCAGTACCTTCTATTGCTTTTGAGCCGTCTGTGTACCATTGAATAGCATTCTTTTCAAGTCTGGTAATTGTATTTGGATCCCATTTCTTCTTGTTGCATAATTCCGTAACGAATTTCTTTTTCCTTTTCATCATACCATCTTGTGGCATGTCCCAAGTTTTTTTATTTCCCAGAATTAAGGAGGTGCTTTTTTCTTTAATGATTCCCCCTTTACTTAGACTGTATCTTGTTCTTTCTGCAACACTTTCCACCACCATATGTAGTGGTGGTAGGTTGAGAATCACTTCCATGGTTGCCGTTGGCATGTTCTGATTGCTCCTGTAATGAATATATATACAGTCTTTGAATGTTAAAGAGGTTTTTTCTCTCATCGTCCATAGACTAGTTCTGCTACTCCACGCAATGGCTTAATTAGTCTCACTATGGCAGTCTACATCCAGCTCAGGATTTTTGGGTTACAGCCCCAATTTCTCCTATTACTTTGTCCCACCTTTTTCTTGGTATGTCCCTTTTCTTATTATTTTGTATATTCGCTTTCCAAACTCTTTTTACTGGTCCTTTTTCGTTCACTCGCTGCAAATGTCCTAACCAATCTAGCTGTCTCCCTTCTATAAATTCTAATGTGGATTGTACTTCTAGGTCTTGTCTTATATCTATATTCCTCAGCCTCTCCCTCTTGGTGACTACTATAGCTCTTCTAAGATATTTCATTTCTGTTGCTTGTATCTTACTTTTCAGAAATGGAGTGGCTCTTTCTTCTATCCCACTGCGACCTTTGCAGATATATTGTGGTCCTCCCTATCCTTAGAGCTCGATATCTAGCTTTATTCTTTTTGGTAGACCTATTAGCCTAGATACCGCCTCCCTTGCGTAGCTCTCTGCACCCTTACTGGACCTTCGCACTCACAAAGTATGTGCTCCGCGGTTTCGTCTTCTTCCTGGCAAAACCTACATAGGCTGTCATCTGCTAGGCCAATTGTGTGCATATGCTTGTTCTGGCATAACAATATGCATAATCACCCCGACAATTCCAATATCCAATACACATCATTCCAAAACAGGTTTTGTGTCACACTGCGGTGGATATTGTTTTCGTAAAAAGATGCCAATGAAGTATTTGGAAGTCGTGTAAGCTAGTTGTTCTGACGCATATTGGGCGAGTAGAATTCAATGAGACCTCTGGCGGAAAAAATTGTGATTGTCGCAATGAGTAAAATAATTCATTTTGCATTGTTTTTGTATTATATGCAAGTCAGCTTATTTACCGTAAATTTGTACTTTGTTTGTTTAATAGTGTGTCAGTGACAAACTTAAAACTGTGTTTTACTATTCAACTCTACTGTCATCATTTTTGAGGTAATATTTTGATATTACCAGAGATATTTTGGAAGAGATAATGTTATTGTATTTTTTGTATTAAAGATTTGAAATATTACTCAATACAAACGTACCTTTCCTGCAATTAAGATAGAATATACGGTCAATTCTATAAGTGGTTAAAAATTAACGGCAAGCCGTTATATTTGAGATAAAATATTCATATATACAGATGGATCTAAGACGAAAGAGGGGGTAGGGTGTGAGTTTTTTATACAGACTTTAAACTTATCATTTGGTTATAAGTTGCCCGATATAAGTAGCATATATACAGCAGAACTCGTAGCTATACAGAAAAGCCTCAATTGGTTGATCACAAACCAATTATGGAATGCGGTAACTCTTTCTGACTCTAAATCTGCTATCGACTCAATAAAATCTACTTATATCAGAGGTATTGGATGTCCTATACTATGTAGTATCAAATCTATGCTTCTGGATTTAAATGTTACATTTATTTGGGTTGAGGGCCATAGCAATATAACTGGGAACGAGAGGGCCGACCTGGTAACGAAGGATGCAGTTATAAATGGACAAGTTTGCAATATTTTCACCTTAGCAGATATAAATAACTCGATAATTCATAGAATTTCCAATAAATGGAAACAGGAGTGGACAAATATATCTATATCCTCTACAAACCAGTACTTTCAAATTCATCCTACATTACCCCTTCCTCCCAAATATATATTCAATTATACAACACCCAAATTCTATTCATCAACTATATTTAGACTTAAAACCAATCACGGAAGATTTGGTGCACACCTTGCAAAACTTGGTATTATTAGATCATCATCCTGTAGCTGTAATGAGCATTCTTATTGTGATCTGAATCACATCTTTTTTGGTTGCTCTAATAATGTCGCGAGATCCCAATGTTTAATTGAGTCGCTTGTGAAATTGAATTATGACCTTCCGCTAAATATTAGCCACATCCTTAACAATGCTAATAGGACAATATACGATTTGTTAATAAATTTATTGAAGGAATCCAATGTTACTATATGAAAGTAGCTAAGCAATTTCCAAAATTCTGTGGCAAATGGAGTAATTTCCGTGCCATCTGCCTCTCACACACACACACACGTTATATTTGACGAAGTTTCCGCTATTAGAAATATTTTAATCTGTACATAGTCAAGATTAGGATTTGAATTTTAACATATGTGGTGTCCAATTAAGAGTTTTCCGTTCATATTTTTAAAGATTATTATGCATACAGAATGAAGTTAGCAGATTGTCTAATTTTTAATGCGTTAAAAGTTAACATTTGCTTACAGAATTGCACCTTATATCAAAAATAAAATAAAAACACGATATCAGACATAAAACTAACCAGGTAATTGAACGCTTGTTGTACTTTTCACAAATACAACTCCAGAAATAAAAATATTAGGAGTAAAAATATAGTTTTACAACAAAAAATACTAATGCACATTCAAAGAAAAAGCAAAAGTTTTCCAAAACACACACTGAAAATAACTAAAACAGCAAAATAAAACCACTTAAATATCAAAGGGCAGCTGATTTGTTTTACTCGTTGCCAAGATGAAATTGACATTTCAGAGCGCCTTCTATGGAATTCTACTTTTCTCAATAAACAAACTGGTAATTTTACAAATGGTCAACTATTTCGGGCAATATTATATTGAACTCTAGTTATTCTGTACCGGGTGGCCAACTAAGAACGGCCGTGAGCCATATGTCATGAATAGATCATTGCACAGGTTCGGGAAAAAAAATTATTATGACAAAAGAAAAGTGGCCTCGAGAAACGTCTGGAAATTATTTTGAGAACTGTAGGTCCACAATTTTTCAAAATTTACTCAATTAAGGGGCATATCAAATATAATCAGATTTCTTGACAAATTCTGCATATTTTTTATGTGACAAGTTTCAGTCTATCTGTTCAAATAAGGGGTGGGGGATAGTGTGGGAACCTTGTTACGAAAAAACGCCTTTAACTCTGGTTCTGCTTGACCAATTTCAATAAACTGAAAGAGCTTTTGTTAAACAATCGAAAATTTGTAAACTTGAAGCCATTTACCTGTTTCTTACGATATTTCATGATAGGAAAAAGGTATCGACTTTTTTTTTTTCACTGTTTTGTTACTAATTTAGTCTAAATTTTAAAGATCTGCTTAAACTTTTATGCTTCCATTTAAAATTGTTACGAGAAAACACCATAATTAAAAAAAAATTAAACACCGCCCTCCAGCATTTATATTATTAATCAAATTGCTCCGAATTTACAAATTTTCGATTGTTTAACAAAAGCTGTTTCAAACAACATCAAGTTTATTAAAATCGGTCAAGCAGAACCGAAATTAAAAGCGTTTTTTCGTAACAAGGGTCCCACTCTCCCCCCACCCCTTATCTGAAGAGATAGACTTGTCATTTAAAAAATATGCACAATTTGTCGAGGAATCTGATTATAATATTTGATATGCCTATATAATAACAATAATATTAATAATTCAGCTAACATAATTTTTAAAAA
The DNA here is from genome assembly GCA_949126875.1 of Lochmaea capreae. Classification (NCBI taxonomy): domain Eukaryota; kingdom Metazoa; phylum Arthropoda; class Insecta; order Coleoptera; family Chrysomelidae; genus Lochmaea; species Lochmaea capreae. Next base: position 2,626,841 of record OX421398.1, read on the forward strand.
CTTAACAATACCGTATGTTGAAGGTCAGAAATAATTTAAAAAATTGTGAATCAATTCAATATTCGAACTAGCTTTAAATCTAACAATACATTAATATCTATACCGTAATGCGAAAAGAACGACTTATTAAAGATTAAACGACTTACCTGTAGGAAGTTCAATCCTAATTATACGAGATTGGACACGTCCTCCTAGATCACCCTGTAGTGTACTTCTTATCTCTGCTGTGCTCGCAAGTTTAAAGATAATTAATAACCACCTACCTGGCCCGTACCTAGTCCCGTCATTATACTTCTGGAGTGGTTGGGATCGCCTGTGGGCCGGGTTTATCGTAGCCTAGTTTCCCAATTAATGTGTTATTTTGCTATGAATTTTAGGGAGGGTTTGATCTAGGAGGACGTGTCCAATCTCGTATAATTAGGATTGAACTTCCTACAGGTAAGTCGTTTAATCCTTAATTATACTTCTATTGTACACGTCCTCCTAGATCACCCTGTAGATGTTTAAAGATATAAGTAGGCGATCCCCAAATAATACACATCCAAAGGTGTTTCTGCGAAACATAATATATTGTAATATATAAATATATATTATATAAATGAAGTATATAAAGGTATGTAAAGTATATAAAGAAACGAGTATAACTGCATCTGTTATAAGAGCATTTCAACACTTAACTATAGTAATAAATACAACTTAGAATTACAAAAACAACGATAACATTACAAACCAATGAACAACAAATATCAGTGAATTGTGGTTTGTTTCCCAGTGCATAATCCATTTATGTAATTTGCAAAGGTCGTTTCATTAACCGATTCAGGTCTGTTATAGAACCTGCAGAAAGTGTTTGATTTCTGGGACCAACCTGCCGCTTTTCTTATACTCTCTATACCTGTCCCTACTCTTAAGGCAGCGGAGGTGGCGGCGTGACGAGTGCTATGCCCCTTGAACTTCTCAATATTGATGCCACTCCATTTTAGTCTTTCTTTTACCCAACGGCTTAAAGATTGCGTCGAAGCTGGGTGGTGTGGTTTCTGGATAGTTAGTATGAGAAGTTCTTCTTTCCCTCGAACCTCCTATGGTTGGTCTATGTAGTGAAGTAAGGTAGTCGCAGCACAAAGCTGTGGCTTTTCTTTGAAGAAAGGAAATATTAGTTGGGGCTGCATCTTCTTAGGTGCCGATGTTTTAAGTACATATATCGGTTATTTTTACTTCCAACCCTTGTTCCGTGGCTCTGATGTTTCCAACTCTTATTTTAGACAGCGTTTGCACCCTCTATGCTGTACATAGCGCTAACAATAGGGTTAGTTTAATCGTTAGCTTTTTAAAATCCAGGCTAGCCAAAGGGTGAAGTTTCTCTAACATGAGCAGCACTGGATGGGAATCCCAGATTTCCTTGTATCTTGGGAAATATGGTCTGGATTTAAATACTCCCCTCATGAACCGCTCTACCACACTTGTTTTTCCTGCTTCTGATAATGAATTTAACGCTGACCTGTGTGTATTGATGGTTGAGTAGCTTGATCCATTTTGGAATTCTTGGGTCAAAAACTCTAGAACATCTTGTATAGTGGGCTGATATATTTTGTCTGATTGTCCTTGACAAAAAGTCCACCATTTTGAAAAGATTGAATTGTATTGCTTAATGGTGCTAGGACTTAAGGCTTTGTTTTCTCTTGTAGGCTTCCCTGAAAACATTGCAGCCCCCAGGGTAAGGCTGCGCCAGAGTGGGTGAGGTTCCCTACAAGGAGTTAAAAGAAGGTTCGGCCTCGGATTGAAAATTATAATTTTAGAAACTAGCATTTTCTCCAATTTAGGAAACCATGCTTGTGATTTCCACATGGGAAAAACTATTATACTTTCCGACTCATCCGATTGCATTTTGGAGAGAACTTTTGACATAAGTGGGAAAGGCGGAAAATAGTACGACTTTAAATTTTTCCATGACATGGTGAAAGCATCTACTCCGGAGATTTCTGGGTCTGGATGCCAAGACATGAATCTTTCACACTTTGCATTTAAATAACTGGCAAATAAATCAATTTCTGGGGTCCCTAGATTTTGTGTTATATCTTGGTATGCTTTTGGATGCATAGAATACTCTGTTTCTGTAACCTTGGCTCGTGATGCTTTTTCGGCTTCAAAGTTGTCTTTTGTGTTAATATAAGATGCAAAAATAGAAATATTCTGCCCTTCGCACCATTGCCATATCTCCTTTGCTATTTTACTAAGTTTTTTGTATTTGACACCTCCCATTTTATTTATATATGAGATTGCGGTTTTGTTGTCTACCCGTAGCAAGATATGGCAATTGCGTAAGTGTTTGGCAAAGGTTTTTAACCCGTACAGTATTGCCTTCAGTTCTAAGAAGTTAATGTGCTTCTCTGTATCATTTGACTCCCAGCAACCCTTTGCTTCCTTCCCATTGCAAATGGCGCTCCATGCTGTTTTGGAAGCATCGGTAAAGATAGTGCAACTATAGCTTGGACTTTTAATGTTATTTTCGAGATTATTAATATTTTTTAACCACCACATTAAGTCATTATTTAAACTACAAGGGATTTCCATGGCTTCATCGTAATTCCCATTGGACAATTTTAGAGCGAGATATTTTTGTCGTTCGAACCATTTGGTGTATAACCACCCATAACGAGTGGCTGGGCATATAGAGATTAAATGTCCAATGAATCTTGAAAAACGCCTTATCGTGGTTTTCTTTTGGTTTGATATTTTACTAGTCATAATTTGATTTTTTTGCATTTTGTCTCTTGTTGGATATATTGTCATTGTTTTTGTATTGAAATTAAAACCTAAGAATTGTATTTTTTGTGTTGGATACAAGCAGCTTTTATCCGAGTTTATTAAAAACCCTAATCTCCTGAAAATCTCGGTAGTACGAGATATGTTTTCAAAGCACTCTGTTTTATTATTTTTGCCTATAAGTAGTGCATCATCTTAGTAAAAAACCGACATTAGGTTTCGCTCCCTGAGATGCCTTATTACAGGCCTTAGTAATTTTGTAAAAACGTAAGGCGCTGTATATAGACCAAAGGGGAGGCACTGGAACTCGAATACTGAATTTTTAAATACAAATCTTAAAACCTTTTTGTACTTTTGGGCGATGGGTACTAAAAAATAAGCATCTTTCAAATCTATGGATGCTAGGTAACAGTTTTTGAACATAAGATTTTTTGCTGTTCGAATATCCTCAAGTTTGAAGTGAGGAGGAGATAAGAAAGCATTAAGTTGATTGAGATTCAATATAAATCTGTACTCGCCATTTTCTCCTCCAAAAAATACTTAACTAAGTGATTCAGCGACTTCTAACATGGTCAGTTCCCAGGAAATGAGAATTATTGTTAAAACGTCAAAAAAATAATTAACTGACAATAGACGTCAAAATGTGATTTTCTTGAAATACTTTTATTTAATTATCAAAATAAGAGTTGTACAAAAATCTATTTATGAAATTTCCTCCTCTTCTCAGATCTTTTTATTTTAATTTCGAATATCTTCGATAGTTATCGAGATATTCGAAAAAAACCAAACCCTTGATTTTTTTTTAAAAATTGTTCATAACTTTCGCAATTTTTATGGGCTCCTCTTGGGACCTTTTTGTAAACTTTCTACAGGATTTTTCGAATGACACCTTCATCGTAAATTTCGGTAACTATATATTTTATGAAAAATGGTACATGTCGATTAGATTAATCAGTTTTGAAGGCTTGGTGCTCGATTTGTGGACGAATATCAACCTTCGCATACGACTATAACCTTATTTCTGTTTAGTTGCGTGAATCACATCGGAAATGAATAAACATAAGTAATTTTTGAAAGATTACAACTTTCTTGTATTTTATTCTATTATTTATTTATGAATTACACATAATCAATATGTTTAAACACTTGCAATAGTATCAGTGGATTTTAAGTTGGACATTTATGATAATGATGCGGTGTTGCCAATGGAAATATTTATCGCATACGAATACATTTTCAAAGATACTAATTACCTACAGTTTCATAAATACGACAATCTTACAGGAATCTGTAATGGATGATTCCAGTAGTTCATTCAGTATTGCCACTACAAAATTTTCAGATCTTAAACGACTGACGTTTACTAGGCCTTTTTCGGAACGATTCAAAGTCGAGACAGAAATAATTTTTGATTTCAAAGGTTTCCAGATGTTTCCAAATTTATGAATCAGGCTATTAATGTTGTTACTGAAAAAACTAAAATATCCTAGGGGATTTGAATATTTACGTGTTTGCTGTATGGATGAAACCTGTCAATCCCATGTCATATGTCTTGTTTTTGACATTTGAAATTAACTTCGGTTTCGTTTTTTACGAACGTGCATCTACTCTGAGTGAGCAATTCAGAGTAATTTGTGATCTAATCTAGTATCTTTTGTGTCTTACTTGTTTTACATTGCTTTCAAATGTTATAAACAAGACATGTGACATTAAACTGACAGTTTTCGTCCATGTCCCCTAGGTTATTTTAGTTTTTTCAGTAACAACATTAATAGCCTGATTCATATATTCGGGAACATCTGGAAACCTTTGAAATAAAAAATTATTTCTGTCTCGGCTTTGAATCGTACCCAGAAGGGCCCAGAAAATGTCAGTCGTTTTAGACTTTTGTAGTGGCAATACTGAATGGACTACTGGAGAATCATCCATTAAGTACCTATATAGTTACAAACCGAGATGGTTTTGTGTCGATATAGAATTTTGGTTTGCGGTTGGAGGTGGGGATGTCGCTGTTATCAATGCGTGGTATTAATAAAACCTGAGTCTGAGCACCTAGGAAATACTCGAAGTATAAGGTTGGAGTCTGAGCTTTTACTCGTGTTGGTAAAAATAAACAAAATTTGAGCTTTTGCTCAACTCCCTTGCTTATGCTCAGGTATCGTGAGCAAATGCTCTATGCGTGTTTCGATGGTTCTAAGCTCTGCGCGGCGCCACACAGTTGTGTGTTTTTATAACATGGAAAGTAACAGCGAAGATGTATCTGTTGTGGCATTTGTTCAGTTACTAAAAAAACACCCTGATATATTAAATAAATCGCAGGTGCCAATCGCAAAACAAAAAAAGGAAGATTGTCTACAAAAAATAGAAAAAGAATTGCATCAAAACTATGGAGTACATATGACACCGGCGGAAATTCTAAAAAAACTGAACAACATAAAAACCCGGTAAAAAAAGGCCGACTTAAAGAGTATGTATGTATGTATGTATGTCTTTTGGGGTAACATTCACTGAGACCTGAAAGATCTATTGTGTCCCCTTACTTCTACTTAGTTCCTGAGGAAAGTCTCAGAGACTAGTAGCTCCTTTAGTCCTATTTCCCCGAGGAATTTTAGGATATCTGCAGGCTTCAACTTAGGTAACTGTCCCTCTTCTATCCAGTAGTCTCCCAGGTGCTGTGCCCTAGGATTCTGAATTGCTGTGCAGTTCGCAAGTATGTGGATGGAGGATTCTTCTTCCATTCCACAAAACCTACAATTTTCTTCCTCCACTATTTTGAGCTTTTTAAGGTGCCCATTTAGGCGACAATGTCCCGTTAGGATTCCTGTTGAAACTCTTAGTGCAGTTTTGCTTTTTACTTAAAGAGTACCTATTGTATTGAACAAATGGCAGACGCTCTCCAGGCACTACTTGAACGAGATTTGAATCCAATTATAAAACGATTTAAAGTAGAATATACCTAGGTAAACGAGGATATATTGAAAAATTCTTAGCCTAGTATAGAACCAAACCAAATTTCAATGTCAAAATATTTTATTACCCAACATATTCTCCTCTTAATTGGATACATTTATTACAGCGACCCTGCAATGTCTCTAAAGCTTTAAAAAAAATGTTTCTTCTTGCTCTACAAACCTGACCTCCACAGCTTTTATTACCTCGTCGTTGGAAGAAAATTTACGACCTTTTAAACTTTTTTTCAGTTGAGGAAAGAGATGATAGTCGGATGGAGCCAAATCTGGTGAATAAGGGTGGTGTTCTAGTAATTCAAACCCAAAATCACGAATTTTTTGCATGGCAACATGAGATTTCTGTGCAGAGGCGTTGTCCTGCAAAAACAAAACACCTTTGGATAGCTTTCCGCGTCTTTTCTCTTTAATTTTTTTTCCCGTAGAGTGGTCAGTAATGTCAAATAGTAATCTCCAGTTATTGTTCTACCCTTATCCAAAAAATCAATCATGATTACTCCATGGCTATCCCAAAAAACTGAAGCAAGAAGTTTTCCAGCAGATTTTTGGACACGAAACTTCTTAGGTCTTGGAGAACCAGAGTGTCGCCATTCCATCGATTGTTGCTTTGTTTCTGGATCGTAGAAAAGAAATGTACCCAAGTCTCATCCATAGTAACAATTCGGTTTAAGAAGTCTACATCGTTTTCAAATCGAGCACAAATCGAACGCGATGCTTCTACCCTTGCACGCTTTTGGGCAACATTCAAACATTTTGGGATCAATTTTGCAGCAATTTTTCAAATTGACGTGAACTATATGATGAACGCGTTCGTATGAAATATTCAGTGCTTCAGATATCCGTTTTAGTCCAATTCGACGGTCTGATAAAATCATGTCATGAACTGCATCGATATTTTCGGGGACTGACACAGAAACTGGCCTTCCCGATCGGTCATCATCTTCAATGAAAAATTTACCTCTTTTGAAACTTGCAGTCCAATTTTTCACGGTCGCATACGAAGGACATTGATCACCAAGGGTATTAAGCATATCTTCGTAAATCTGCTTACCTCTCAACCCTTTTAAATACAGGTACTTGATGATGGCTCGATACTCCAATTTTTCGATTTTCACAATTTCGTTGGACATCTTTTTTCTTTTAATTTATTGCGTAACTATGGTTTACTTTTTTGACGTCAAACTTCACACTGACACTTCTAATAAGTTATTGTTCGTTGCTATGGTAATGCAATATTTTGTTTATGCATGGAACTGGACTAGGCTAACTAGATATCAATACATCCTCGTATGTCAAAGGTTCCCCCCAAATGTTCATGGACGTATACGTTTTATTTCAAAGTCGCAATTTTTAAGCAAACGAAATGCTTCGACGGTTTTGGAGGCCCTATCCTAACTTTTTAATTACTATACTCTAGATTTTTGACCATTTGCATCAAATTTTCAGCTGTACCCACGGATACTACTAGCTTCGTCTACTTCTCTGCGCACTGTATACACCTTACGATTGCGTACATTCTTTAAAAACTCCGCCATGGTACCAATTACTCCGGCAGTGAGTTTGCTACTAATTAGACTCCAACAAAATGTATTAAATGCTCCAGTGGTTGAGCAAATACTTTTGTTTATTAATACACACTGGATTAAAAGTCAACCGAGTTTGAGCAAAAGCTTCGTTTTAATTATTAATACCGATTGGAGCATTTATTATTTATTATAGAAAAATGATGTTTCTAGCAGTAGACTGGGAAACTTTAAAATAATTTCCAGCAGTTTCTCGAATGCGAGTTTATACTACACATTTTTTTCTCTAAGCTGTACGATATATAGTTTATGAGATACACAGTGGGTATTGTATTGGTAAAATAGACTAAGTTCATACATTTATAGCGGCTCTAACTATGTGTCTTTCATAATGTTTTTTAAGTTGCCCCAAAATAAATAATTCAATAGATTACCATCTGTGGTTTTCTGGAGCCATCGAAGAGGACCATTATTTGCAGTCCATAGATCTTGAAATATTCCTGTGGATAAATCACCAACCATATAGTAATTATGGCATGGACACCGTCCATTTGATATAAAAAATTGTCTATTAGGAAGTGGTTTTGTAATATTGGTTGCATTTCCTCTTATCATACAGTGTGTATATAAAGTAACGTAACTTGCTAATATTTCGATTTCCGTTAGGTTTATAAAAAGAATTTTTGAATAAAAGTTTTTTCAAAAAATCCAGATTATCTGCAGTCTGCAGTCCATTCGAAGTATACAGTGTGCACCGTTGCTTCAAAATAACTTATCAACGTATTTTTTTAAATAGTACACCATGTATATATTTTCAGTTTTTCATAATCTGTTAAATTACAAATACAACCGTCTAGACTGCGTAATTCTACCTTTAATAATTCCAAAGTTCATTGGTTTGAATCTAAAATTATAAAAAAAATGTTTTTGTCAAAAAAGTAGTAGGTTTTTTGTCATTAATATTAATTAATAAAGTTTTAAGTTTCTTGCCAAAAATTCCAAGTTTCCCGCCAAAATTTTAGGTTTTCCGCTGGAAATTTAGGTTTCCCGCTCAATTTTTTGTTGTCCGTTCAAATTTTAAGTTTCCCTCCAAAAATTACAAGTTTGGGTGGGAATCCTGGAATTTCGGCGGGAAACTTGAAATTTTTGGCGAGAAACCTAAAACTTTATTAATTAATATTAATGACAGAAAAGCCTACTACTTTTTTGACATGAACAATTTTTTTATAATTTTAGATTCAAACCAATGTAACTTTGGATTTAGATTAGATTTATGAGGTGGCTTTTGGCCTAATCCACTGCGACCTTTTCAGATCTATTGTGGTCCTCTCAACTCTAGATTACATTCTCCAGCCTGACTATTTTTAAAAAATCTATTAGCGTGGAGTCTGAACCTTTCATATAGCTCTCTGCCAATGGCTTTTCTTCGCCTAATGCAAAAAACCGCACATTTGCCAGGCTATCGCACTGACATAGAATGTGTTCTGCCGTTTCTTCTTCTAGGTGACAAAACCTGCACGTATCTTCGTTTGTCAATCCCATCAGCTTTAACTATTGAGCTTACAGTGTCCCGTTAACAGACCAACTACAGCTTTAACAGTTTTCCTGTCTTTGGCCATCAGATCTGCTGTAAATTTTGGCAAGTGTTCTAATATGAACTGTTTCGCTTGCCTCTTTGGAATTATTAAACTTATGCAGATGGTGTGGATTATTTGAAAAAACTTTTATTCAACATTTTTTTTTGTAAACCTAACGGAAATCAAAATACTAGCATTTGTTTTAAATGAAACTAAAAGTTTTCAATTAACTCCACTTTAATATTAAAAAAATATATTAAAACTAAATTGAATTGATAATTATTTCGATATTTAAAAATATCATCGTCAGAATGACAGAAGTTACATTTGAAGTGATACCTACTTGATGTTCAATATTTTGGCTAGACCAAATAGTGACCTATCTTGTGATTTACTAAATAAATTTTTTTTTAATATTAAGGTGGAGTTGATTAGAAACTTTTAGTTTCATTTGTAACAAATATGAGTAGATTCCACGAAATAAGGGTTGAAACAGTAAATTCGAAATATTAGCAAGTTACGATACTTTATGTACACACTGTATAAGTATATTCTTCTCCTATCAAATTATCATCATAAAATTCGAGATAACTATCCATTGCCATTGCCATTTCTTTTGAAAATTTATTTCTCGCTTGAAGTGGGGATTTGTTGGGGTCGAATAATTGCAGTTGTGTTTATTGAAGACTGGTAAATTTTGCCTCGTCGTTCCAGATGTTATCTAGAAAATTTTGATCTCCGTGACTTTTAATAAGCAGCCACTCAAAGAAATACCTTTCTTTCAAATATATACATATAGTGACTATCTACCCCAAGAGGGGTTTAGTCGCCGGAGCGGCTTTTTAGATCCAGATTATTTGGGGGGGATCGGGCCCCATTTCCAAGTTTTTAAATCAATTTAATGATGTTCCTCCACTGTTTCCTGTCAGTTGTTTTCGCCCAGTTTCGGATACCTAGACTGTTTATGTCATCTATAACCTCCTGTAGCCACGTTGATTTTGACCTCCCTCTTTTTCTTTTGCCACTTGGCTTCCACTCGTTCATCGCATAAATTGTGCTGTTTGGGCTTGCTCTCCACACATGTCCCAACCATTTTAACCTTCACCGTCTTTTTTCAGTTCTTCATTTGTTCTTTTCCTATATTCATTTTGAGTTATTTTCTTGGGTCCTAATATGACTCTTAGTATTTTTCGTTAAAAAATTTTTAGGTCTTCTTGTTGTTTCTTGGTCATTATCATAACTTCAGCTAAATAAGTTATTGTTAGTCTAATTATTGTTTTATAAATTTTCATTTTGGTGTTTTTGCCTAGAAATTTACTCCTTAATAGATTTTTATTTGCTGACTCTGTTTGCTGTCATTATTTTCTCCTTTATTTCCATTTCCCCATTCCTATTGTTGCTTATTGTAACTCCTAAATATTTTATTTTATCAACTTCTTCAAATTTGAAGTCACTGATGCTATTATTATTGTTCATTAGGTGTTTGTTCACAATCATTATTTTTGTTTTTGTTTCATTTATTTTGAGGCCCATTTTTTTATCTTCTTCCACAATTTCTTGAAACATTTTTTTCATAATTTCTCTGTTTTTTTGCTACCAAAACTAAATCGTCCGCATAAGCTATCAATTGTCCGCCCCTTGTCCTTATGTTTCCTTCGTCTACGTTTCTGACTACATATTCCAGCGCCAGATTAAATAGAGTTGTTGACAGAGAATCTCCTTGTCTGACTCCTTTGTTAATCTCGAATATGTCCGTCTCACCTTTTTGTGTTATTACCGTAGCTGTTGATTGTTTCATGGTTCTAGTTTTTACAGAAAATATGTACTCATTTATTACATTCAGATTTACACGGTCTGACAACCGACAATGTTATTTGGAGAAATAAGAAAAACTGAGAATTTCGAGATTTTTTTTTGCATGTTTCTAGCTAAGCCGACACTACTACGAGGCAGAAAACTTCAACTACATATAATTCTGTTGTGACAGCTTCTACCGAACTCATGTTACGGAACAGTCACTTTTGAACACCATTTGATCAAATCACTAATAGATGGGGAGCTGGCTACAAAAAACAGGGTCGATAAGGTGCGCGCCATTTCAGCTTGTAAACTGGCGGCCCCTACTTAATACATCACCGAACGCCACTTGTTAAGGTCAGCACAGGTCGGATATGAAAATGCCAGCCGGTTTTCCCGAACGAAAAAATTGGCTGAAAAACCTCATAACGGGCGCGCGTGAAACCTATAGTAACGTGGGGTTCAAACCTCAAATAAGAGCGGTGTAATAGTGCAAGAACTTTTGCAGGCCGGAAAACCCTTGTAAGAAGCGATCGAAAGTGCCGAGATTATCATCCTGCCTCAACGTTTCTCAAAGTTTCTTGGGGCACCACGAGCCGTTACTCAATACTGAGCAACTTTATCAAAAAGTATAACCATTCCCAGAAGTTTTAAAAAAAATTTGATCAAAATCACTTGATAATTGGCGCAGTAAATGAATTAAAAAAAAAATTAGAAGCCCGTTTTTGCGTTGCTGGCGGCGACTCGAGTAGGTGGAAAATGAGTAATCGCTATAAAATCACGAGTGCGATAAAAAATGATTATATTTCAGCGAGTTTTCATCGTATCTTGATGATTTTTTTTTAATTTCGGGTAGCTCAAACAGGTATTTTGAATGCAGACATCAAAAATAATTTTCCATTAAACCGAATACGAAAAATTTTCAAATATACGCCGATTTTCTTCAATTTTTTTCGGGGGTTTTCCGGCCCGCAAAACTTCTTGCGCTATCACACCGCTCTTAGTTGAGACCCCAAAAACCTAATAAAAAAGTTTTGCGCGCGCACGTTATGAGGTTTTTTAGATGAGTTTTCCGGCACTTTCGATCACTTCTTACGAGGGTTTTCCGGCCTGCAAAACTTCTTGCACTATTACACCGCTCTTATTTGAGGTTTGAACCCCACGTTACTGAAGGATTCACGCGCGCCCGTTATGAGGTTTTTCAGCCAATTTTTTCGTTCGGGAAACGCGGCTGGCATTTTCATATCCGACCTGTGCTGACCTTAAGAAGTGGTGTTTGGTGATGTACTAAGTTGAGGCCGCCAGTTTACAAGCTGAAATGGCGCGCACCTTATCGACCCTGTTTTTTGTAGCCAGCTCTGGGACTATAAGACGTACACAAAGCTATGGCTCGCCTGAGGCTAATAATGCTTTTCGAAAATTTATTTTCCGACTGAACTTTTCACATATCGTAGAAACAATTTTAAACATACATTTAAATCGTCCGACGAAAACATCGTTAATTCCCAGAAAAAAATGTCAAATCACTGGTGACGCGCGTTAGATTTTATTGTGAATAGAGAGCATGTACGTTTGTACGTTGTGTATTGAAATTCATATACTGGATGATATAATTTACATATACATATATTCAAATTATTTCGAATAATTTTACATTACGTACTCAGAAACATGCTTTTATATGAAATTTGTTCAAGGTTTTCAAAAACATCAAATTTGCCTTGTTCTTATACAAAAATCATCATCATGTACCGGGTGTCTGATTAAGAGATGTAACCCGCTGTATCTCATAAACTATTTATCGTGTACAGCTTAGAGAAAAAAATGTGTACTACAAACTCGCATTCGAAAAACTGCTGGAAATTATTTTCAAGCTTCCTACTCCAACGCTAGAGGGCGTAGTTCACAATAATAACACAAAAACATCATTTTTCTAAAATAAATGTTCTAGTATACTCTAACTAAAGTCAGTGTGATGACCATAAAATAAAGCAATGTTGTCAGATATATTTTCTAAAATTGTTAGGCTCGCTTCACAAATGTTCCTCTTACTCCAGTAAACTGTTAGTTCGTGATGTTATAAGAAAGCTAGTTTGGAAATATTTTTAAAAAAATACATGATGTAATTTTATTAGTAAACATTAAAATAAGTCGCTTGAAATTACTGAAAAAATAAAAATTAATTAAAACCACTTTTTATATGTTACTATATTTAAGAATATTTTGAAGAGTTGGCAACGTGTTGCACGTGTAGTCAAGACTTCGAAACAACCAATCATCAACTGTAGTATTCATCGCAATATAACGAAATAACCGAAGTATACTACGTTTGACGTTTTTGGCAGAAAAAATTCTACGGTCTTGAGGGTGTTCGGGGGGGTTGTGTTGCGGTTCGGCTTATAATCCATTAGTATCATTCAGTGTCGGGTGTGAATTTTGTTTTAAAGAAATATTTAATATAATATATATTTCTTGGTTGAGTGAGTTTAGTGAATTGTTATAGGTATTTATAGGAAAGTGTAGGTGATCTGGTGTAGAAAGGTATCATTAATATAATACCTTTTTGATGGTGTAGTGGTTAGGTCGCGTCAGTGAATTGATATTAATATAATATTCATTTGTTCGTAGACGTTAGGGTACGTTTTATAATATAATTAATTAGAAAGGCATTTTGAAGACCATTTGAAACAACAGTCCAAGATGATGTGCGGGATTATTGAATTGTGGATTTAAATATAAGAAGTTAGATAATCGAATGGTAATAATGGAATCTCGGCGTATCGCTGAACTTAGACAGGAGTATTTGCGCAAAATAAAAGGGTACCGTGATTCAAATAGAACTATAATTTATTTAGACGAAACTTGGTTTGATACACATGATGTTGTCAAGTGTTTATTCATTTATTTGTTATTCAAACAATCCTTACGGTTTTATTACATGAATGTAAGAAAATAGTAGTAATGGTGATTATATTATAATTAAAACTGTATGAGGATATACACCCACCTTTAAAATATGATTGGGTTGACGATACAAAAAACTGTTCTTTAGATACTCCGTGTTCTAGAGGAAAGCGCATTATTATTGGATTACAAATTTTATGAATTTTGTATGCAGCTTAATTTTTTCATTCAAATTGATATAGTAGATTAACATTATTTCACAATATTCGAATTTATAAAAAATTTATATGCACGCCATTGGGCGGCTTTTTCCTTCAAAGGGATTAAAAATATGGGTCATCACATTAACTTTGGAAGAACTATACCACAAAATTTAAATCAATAGATCATTTCACATAAGTTTGCTCCAGTACTTTTTCCTCTATTTAGTAAAATAACTGGTAGGGGTGAGTGGGAAAACTGACTCATAAAACTATTGTAATCTATGTTCCGCTGAATGGATTTTGACAAAGGGAATTCAATGCCTAATAATACGGGGTGGGGATAAAGTATGGACCAAGTAAATATCTTTTAAACGAAAAGAACTATATTTATGAAAATTTGCAGGTAAGTGCAATGGAACAAAATGCATCTGATGTACATTAATTGAAGTTAATAATATACTTCCGGTTTTACCGGAAATGCCATCAACTTATTTAATTTAAATGGGACACCCTATATATTTTCACAGATTTTGAAAGAACTTGTTATTTTGTATTCATACATACTAAGTTTAGTGTAAAAAATTTTTTAAAAACGAGGAATATAGCACTTTAATCAACCTCCTTTGAGTTTTTTGCATTAGAGCAAAAAACTATTTAGATAAACTAATTGATGTTGTTTGTATGCATAGTAATAAATAAACGAGTACTGTTTAGTACGTCTTTTGTTCTCCAACTGTCAAATTCTAATTGACGGAAATAAATTTTACAATTTAGAATGGTTCAATTAAGTGAAAAAGAGCGTATTGAAATTTTAATGATGATCGGGTATGGTCATAGTGTTAGAACTCGTGAAGAAGTGTGTCATATTTTTAATAATTTGCATCCGGGGAGAAATCCTATATCACGCTCAACAGTAAATAAAACATTACAACGTTTCAATACAACTGGTATGGTAAAAAATTTGCTAAAACCTGGAAGACCGTGGACTGCAAAGAACGAAACTGATGTTAAACAAAATATTGCAATCGATTTGGAAGAATCACCTCAAACTTTCACCACAAATTTGGCACTAAACCATCAGTCGACGTTCTGTAGGAAAGATATTAAAAAGTGAAAAGTATCATCCCTATAAGGCACAATTGGTTCAAATGTTATATGAAGAAACACTAACCCATAAAATGGTAGTAAAACACGTGATTGTAGGTTAACAGTGGAAGTGGGTGGCAAGTATCTGTATTCTGTACTAGAATTGACTACTAACGGCGTTAGTTTTCATTAAATCAGCAATTTTAGTAAATTTTCCTGATACGGGCCAGGTTTTGGTGCTCATTCATTCTCTTTAAACTTGCGAGCACAGCAGTGATAAGAAGTACATTACAGGGTGATCTAGGAGGACGTGTACAATAGAAGTATAATTGAAATTATTCCATACATATGCATGAATATATTACCTAAACAAGTTGACACGCTATTCACAATCTTATCGAAAATAATTACTGATAATGTTTTTATCAATTTCTATTTTATTAATCTTTATAGTATAAATTTTTATTTATTATCTATTACTTGTTATTATTTATTTGTCGTCTAGTATAAGTTTTATATTATTATTGTTTTATCCTTGGAAACAAGCCTTATTAGCGTAGTCAAAGTACACAACATATCCGTAAAATGCCGCAGAAAACACAAAAAACTTGAAAATATTCAAAATTAAGTATTTAAAAGGGTTATGATTAACATTAGAAAAACTTTACAATGCTAGGCATGCGATTTTCCGGAAAATAGTCGAGTGAAATTTTTGTTTTTGATTTTTCGCTCTAATTGTTTAAATAATGAAAACACAGAAAAATGTTCGAATCAAAAATTGTAGCTAATACATTTATCTACAGAATTTGTTTGAACATTTTTTTTGTGTCTGCATTAGTTTTTAAAATATATACGAAATTTCCATAGTAGTATTTTTGAACATAATCAATTTTCATGTTTTTAATTTTATGATAGTAAATAAACAATGACATTTAGAAAAAAAATTTTCATATGTATTATCATCGATTTTCCACGCTCTCTCACCTGCTTTTTCACCTTTATTTGTGCTCCCTTCTCTTTCTTACCTGAGCCATAGGTGTGTTCTTTTGTATCGCGATCACTTCTTAATAGGTTCATTATAAAGTTCACAAATTTTTAGATAATATCATAAACAGTATAAAAAGTTATAGAAGGTTTGCTGACAGAGCTCTGATATAAGTATTTATTTTAAATAATTGTCTATTATTTAAAAAATTTGATATTCATAGAAAAACTGTATAGTAGTTTCGAAAGTAGATGCTTCAAAGTGTTTAGTAGTAAAGTTTCATTGAATTATATTAATTTCGAAAAAAGATATAATTGAATGAAGTCTAAAAAAAACAAGTAAAATTAAGCATGCAAAAAAAACAGATTTTTAAGAAGCATTCGTTTAAAGTTCTGAATATTGATGGCTTTGCTTTTATAATAATAATGTTTTATGCTTATTTGCAATGCTAAATCCAAAAGGAATTTTCGCTGGGATAAGTATTAATTAAATAGTAATTATAATAAACTGATATTTCAGTCAGAAAATCTACTTTTTTAAATTTGAAAGTATTTATATCTAGCATCAGCTACAAATTTTGATTTGGAAGTTTTTCTGTATATTTATTATTTAAACAATTAGAGCGAAAAAAAAAATTTTCACTCGACGATTTTCCGGAAAATTGCATGCCTAACATCGTAAACTTTTTCTCATGTTAAACACCACCCTTTTAAATACCCAATTTTTAATTTTCAAGTTTTTTGTATTTTTTGTGAGGTTTTATATTATGTAGGTACTTTGATTATATAGGCTTCGCAAGTGTATTTATTTCGCATAACGTTGTTTGTTTTATTTAGAATTATGCCTAAATAAATAATTTTTATTATTTATTTTATTTTATAAAATATTTGGATTTTCATTCATTATATCCTTAAACCAATTATAATGATCCAGTCGTAATCCGTAGCCCTTAACCCTTGATGAAGAGATAAGGTAAGTTCATATAGCAACGAATCACGAAACACGGATCATTGTTTTTATAAAGTCGTAAAAAACTGCCATTTTATACTAAGACGAAATTCGTTGACGTTTTGGGTAAGAGTTTCCCCACATTCGACTTGATATGAAAATAAATCATGAGAAATAACGGACACAAAATTTACTTAAAAAGTTAAAAAATATATGACTTACATTAAACTCTTCAGACATCATCGTACATATTATAGAAAATATAACAAAAGCTAAACTACTAAATTAATTAGAATTAGTGTATCATAACCTGTATAATCACAAAACCCATACTAACTATGGGTACTGATTATATGACGCCGACCACATCACTAGAAAAACCCTTTAACATCGAAATAGATTGGAAAGGAGAATTCAAGGAAACACCCAAACAAGAAATAGTTTGGTTCACTGACGGTTCCAAAACGGACACTGGTACTGGCGCTGGAATATACGGTCAATCCCCCAGATGTGACATTAGTCATTCACTGGGAGTAAATACCACTGTATTCCAAGCAGAAATCTATGCAATTGACTCATGTCTGAGAGAAAACATAAGGAAGGGATACAGCGGTAAAAACATTCTTATCTGCTCAGACAGTCAAGCGTCAATCAAAGCACTTAATAGTAGTACAATAAAATCCAAACTTGTCCGGGAATGCTTAGAAAACCCCAAAAACTCAGTGCCACAAATAATGTAACCCTGAAATGGGTGCCAGGTCACAAGGGTATTGAAGGGAATGAAAAAGCAGACGCCCTAGCACGAGAAGGATCGGCAACCGGCTACAACGGCCCTGAGCCGGCAACCGGTGTAACAAAGGCTTCGGTAAGAACCACATTAAACCATTGGGTGCACAAACAACACCTCAAATACTGGCAAACAATTCCGAAGGTCAAACACAGTAAACTGATGGTTAAACAACCAAAACTTACTGAAGAAATCCTAAAGTTAAATGGTAACCGACCTTATGACCGGACACTGCGGCCTGAGAAAGCACCTTCACACAATGGGGATCTTCCAAGAAGAACCTACATGTAGATTATGTGGTGAGGAGGACGAAACAGCCACCCATATAATTTTCGAATGTGAGGCTCTACGTTGGTGGAGGTATAGACAGATAGGGCCGGATGACCCTATATACAACCTCACCAAAAGAGATACTGTGAAGAGACTTCTAGATCTCATCAAGGTCACAAATATTTTCACGGACTAGCAGACAGACAGGACAATACAATAAGGCAACGGCTGCAGTGCTGGGGCCCACTAACCCGGCCTGTTTTTGTCTGTTTACCAACCATCATAACCTAAAAATTAAAAGAAAATTCGCCACGAATATAGGAAAATCTTGAAATAGACTCAAGTTTCCCGCCATCCAGATTTTAAATTTCACGAAATCTTAAATTATGCACCTGTCAACTTTCCCGCCAATTAAATGGACCAATTGCGTTATTCGTTGTTATATGAACTTACCTATACACGATACTGATAAAAAAAAGTTGTGGATATACGTCAATGTATCCTATAACATTTATTTCCTCTATTTCTGTCTAGTTTCTTACAGAATTCGTATAGAATTTCTTTTAGGTTGAACAGATCTGGTTTGTTTTCAACGTTTTCCAAAACAATTAACTTTTAACCATAAGCTTTGCTAGGCGGAACAAAAGTTATAACAGTTTTATTGAATCAGCTTTCCCACTCGTCTCTACCAGTTATTTTACAAGATAGAAAAAGTACTGGAGCAAACTTACGTAAAATGATTTAATGATAGAGTAGGAAACTTGAAAATAATTTCCAGCAGTTTCTCGTATGCGAGTTTATGATACAGATTTTTTTGTCTAAACTGTACGATGAATAGTTTCTGACATACAGCGGGTTACCTCTCTTAATCAGACTCCCGTTACTTATACCCTCTATCTATAGTATAGGGAAATTTGATGAAAATAATTTCCAGTACTTTCTCCCATGCGAACTACGTCTATTATAACCTATAAGATAAATAGTTAATAAGATACAGTGGATTACCTTTGTTAATCAGACATTCTCTACCGATCAAGATTTGACTGCCAAAATAATTCCAAATAAACCCGTTTAAAAGTCATATATTTTATTCTAGTTCGAATTGTTGGACTCGCTTTGGATTCGTTGATTTCAAGCCGTAGATATTTCAGACAGTCTATAAAAGTTCTTAAAACAGACATCCTGAGTTTATGTGGTTTGCTAGAATCGCTATCGTTTCCTTCAGAATAATTACATATTTTACCATTGATATTAACTGGTAGTGACTGACAATATTGTATGTAAATCTGAAAAGGATTTATGATAAATAATCAATGAGATACGTAAACGAAAATGTAATTAACCAAGTCTATTTGGTATTTTTGATTTACCATCGTCATCAATAGTATGTTCAATTAACAGCCTGATGACATTAAATAAAACAAAATGAGAGTTTCGCGGATAACTTAATGGGAAAATGGGAATTGAAGACGATGTTAAAAACTAAATATCTGCCATCTCCCAAAAATAATTTTTTGCACGATCGTTTTGTTTTTAATTTACCAACATTGTTACCACAGAAGCCTTGAACAGACAACGTGTTACATCAAGGCTAGTATTAGAGTGCCATCGAGTGTAAACCCCGAAGTAGGAATGGGTCAATTAAGACTGCGACTGGGGCTCTACCTCTGCTGCAGGCGGCAAGTGATGCAATTGAACCCAGGTTTGTGTTTAATAAACCCTTCAAAATACAAATGAAACAAAACACAGAGACAGATGCTGCAAATGCAATACGGATATATACAGTCGGCTCAAAAACCAAAGAAGGCTCAGGATGTGGAATTTACTCCAGATCACTAAGCCTAAGGATTAAGTGGGGAATGGGAAAAAACACCAGCGTGGTTCAAACAGAACTGGCTGGTATTTCAATTGCCACGAAGGAACTAACCAGAGAAGGAATTTCTGGCAAAAACATAATAATCTGCACTGATACCAGACAAGCTCTACTAGCCTTGAACAGACAACGTGTTACATCAGGACTAGTATTAGAATGCCATCGAGATTTAGCTGATGCCTCGGTAGATAACAATATTATCCTGAGGTGGATTAAGGGACACGACAGGAGCAAAGGTAACCGCATTGCTGATTCTTTTGCCAGGGAAGCGGCTGGACTAAGAATTATTGGACCCGGCGACACCTACGGCCTGACGAATTCGACAATTGCGGAACTAGCTAAACGTTACACCCATGCTCAATCTTCAAAGATGAAATCAAGGGATGCAGTCTTGCCAGGATCACCCTGGGAAGCTGGAGTCGAAAAAATATTTGGCGATGACCTGGAAAAACCTACGTTTAATAGTAGGATTTCTGACCGGCCACTGTCAATCAAGGAAACACCTCTATGCAGGATGTGTGAACAGGAAGATGAATATGTCAGGCATGTCTTATGCGAGTGCCCGGAGTTATCGTTAATAAGAGAGTGTGTGTTCGGTGAGTCTTAGCCCACACCTGCCGATATAAAGGAGATGTCTTCTAGTGACCTGTCCACCTTCCTTGAAAGGACAGGATGAACGATGATCTAGGAAGACAACTCCTCGGGAGGATGTACAATGGGCCACATGTAGCCTAAGTGCTGTGGGCTCAACTCACCCTCCCTACTCTACAGATACAGATACCATAGAAGTAGGTTGTAGATACGACCCTAGAGCTGTAAGTAGGTTACTTACGGCCTTCGGGCCTTTTGTGAGTAAATATACCATAGAGCAAAGTTAACAAATCAATTTATCTTTAAATTAATGCATAGTCAAATTAATAGAACAGTTTGAAGCATGATTATTAAAAAAAAGACATTTTACTTTGTTGGTGATCTACTTCTTGATTGTTATTGGAAATCAACGGAGCTTCACTTGGTATGGAACTACTTGGTAACCGCCCTCCGCAAGCGTCTGGTAGTTATACCAAACCCTCAAGCTTCACTTCCGGCCCTTATATCTTAATTTACTATTTCTAAAAACAAAAGTTTGAAATCTATTTAGTGGATATAATAGTTATTTATTGCACTCATCTTAACAAACATAAACATTCAAATCGACGCCATTTTTAGTCCGTTTAGAGAAACCACCATAAAGCATTTTTTGGTTTTTACATGAACGTAGAAAAAATATTGTGTGCAACTCGTGCAAAGTGTTTATTGTACTCAACGTGTTGTCCAACTCGACCTAACGGCCTCGATGGTCAATTTCACGTCGCGTGCTATAACTTTTCGCACTTGTTGCATAAATAACTATTACCGAGTCTTGGTCCTATTGTAGATGAATACACTTAAATTCCTGAACCATCATCAATTAATGACCTAGGTATTGTTAGAGTTCATATAATAGCCTTCCTGGTGTGCGTCATCGTTTGTGACGTATATCCGGGTTTTGGGTATGTCGATATTTTATTTCTCATTTTGATATATAGCTAACGTTTAATTTGATAAATAAAATCATCAGGATCGTATTCAGCCAAATTCGAAAAGACTATGAAATTAATAATACTTGGGGTATCTAAACACTGCAAAATAAAACAAATTATATACTCAATTTACATATTAATAATTTTACATTAGTAAATATAGTCCTTCAAAATAATTATACAGCGTGCTCAATTAAGTCTGCACCGTATAAGACCCTATTTTATTCTCAAGTTTTATGGAAAAAGTTATTATTCACTTATTTTGTAGTTTTTAAACACCATTTTAAATTTGTTAATGGGATGCAACTCAGCGGTTGGACGGATGCAATTCAGCGGTCAAAAGTTTAGCCTGCTCTAATGGGATGCAACTTATCGGTCCCGGTCTCATTGATGTTTTTATTGACCCCATGTATTTGATGTTCATAACTTTAAACATAATAGATAAAAATGAAATATTTAATCAATCCCAATGAAATAATATATAGGATTTTATTTTATATTAATTTCACTCATTGTTATATAAAAAAATACTAATTTAGTGCACTGAAGTTAAATGTATCAATGGTTTACAAGCTTCTTTTTCTAACTGAAAATAATTGAGAACTTTCAAAATAAGATGCTGCTCTTTTTCCGTATATATCTGAATAAATAAAATGCTAACAATAAGATTAATATTCACTTTCTATAAGTAACAATTGACCGTAAACAACAAAGTACAGACCTGACGAGAACTGTCAGTGGGACATTGCCGCTACGAAAGGTACGTCTGCATCGTAAATTGATCGATGTAATTTCGCCCGATTAATAGGTCGTGCTTGCGCGTAATCTAAACATCAACCAATCAAATTTTAAGTCAAATATTAGGGTTAACGTTTGTAATACGTTTAAACGGTTCATTATTGTGGTATTGTCTATTTCTTCCAACGTAATGTGTTAGAAGGACATAAACAATCAATGACGCACACCAAAAAGACTATTATATAAACTATAAGCAGTGTGTAAAAGGCAATCGGTAATAAGCGGTGCCGTTTTTAGTGTTCTACATAAATGATTGAAAACGCATTGTTTGTAAGGAATTAATTTATATTTTGAAAACATCAATACATTGCAGAATACATTTTAAAATGCATTTGCTATATTTACAAATATTTGACAGTTATTACAATTATTGAACATTGGAGGAACATTATTAGATCTATGAGAAACATTTTGGACAATATTCGGGGAGGTAGGGTTATTTTGTTGAATATTTTGTACTGTGAAAATGTCATTTGCCACCTCAACCTTATTGTTAAGAGATTCTTCGATATATGCTTCAGGAACGTTTGATAACTTCCATCCACCATGTCTCTTTAAACTAGTTACGTATAGCTACCAGAGTCAAACAATATTGTCGCAGAAGACCGACGAAAGCAGTGACCAGTATATTCTGTCGGATTTACCAAGTTCAAATAAGTAGCAACTATTTTATTTTTTCTAAATTGATGAATTCCCACCACTTGTCTACAACCCTTTCCGTTTTGATATTTAAAGAAAAATCGGTTACTGTTCATATTTTCTAGTAACGAAACATACTTTCGATAAACATTCAAGTACATCTGATTAATTACAAATGATCTTGTTTTGCTGGTCTATTGTTAACACCTCAGATTAATACATTAAAAAGATACATTTGTTTACATTTAAAAGTGAACCCTACATTACATCACATTCTAAGGTAACGCTTTGCCAGATGTCTTACTTTTCCTTTGTATTGCGACAACTGAATTATAGAACGCGATAGAAACGTACAAAATAAAAATGTACTTTTAAGAAATTACACTTTAAAATAATTATCCTAAGTTGTTTATGTAATAAAAATATGGTTTTGTTTGAAGCTTTTGAGGTTTAAACGAAACAAATACACCGAAAAAAGGGCGGAACCTATTTTACTATCAATTTTACCTGATTTTACTACGAAGTTTCAACGTTCCTAGTTTATTGAAGTTCTTTTTTCGTCTTTTCAACTGATATTTGTGTGTGTGCGTACAGATATAATTAAAAACAATATTTTTTGGTAAAAATCAAGGTTCGTCAGTGCCAAATTTGCAAAAAAAAACAGTCGGAATTTTCCTAACCTCTCTTTTCACCTGTAAGTAAATAGTTCTATTGGCCATTGGCACTGTCCGACTAGTCCGACAGTTTCACCCCACTCCTTGAAAGTCATTGATGAAAACATATGTATGGCGATAGAATGTTAGCCGCACTTTCGGATAGTTTTATGAATGACTTGCGGACTCTATTTGTCGTATTACTCTAAGGGTAGAAGCATCGCGTTCGATCTGTGCTCGATTTGAAAACGATGTAGACTTCTTAAACCGAATTGTTACTATGGATGAGACTTGGGTACATTTCTAGGATCCAGAAACAAAGCAGCAATCGATGGAATGGCGACACTCTGGTTCTCCAAGACCTAAGAAGTTTCGAATCCAAAAATCTGCTGGAAAAGTTTTTGCTTCAGTTTTTTGGGATTGCCATTGAGTAATCATGGTTGATTTTTTAGATAAGGGTAGAACAATAGCTGGAGATTACTATTTGACATTACTGACCACTCTACGGGAAAAAATTGAAAAGAAAAGACGCGGAAAGCTATCCAAAGGTGTTTTGTTTTTGCTTGAAATTCATTGATGAAAACATATGTATGGCGATAAAATGCTAGCCGTCTTTTCGGTTAGTTTTATGAATGACTTGCGGACTCTATTTGTGTAGTATTACTCTAAGGTTAACACTTTAGACCGCAGAATATGGTTTCAACAGGATAGCGCTCCACCATATTTCGCTGTCGCGCAGGTTTTTAGACAGAACATTTCCACAGCGGTGGACCGGAAGAAGGGAAACAAACCCGCTAGATCACCTGATCTTACTCCATTAAACTTCTCTTCATAAGTTTATTTAAATTCTATCGTGTACACTAACAGACCTGACAATATCCGTGGCCTAAAAGCACGAATCAGGCAAAAAATGCAGAATGTTGAAGACGAATTTATAACAACGTTAAGTTATTGTGGTCAATGGAGAACAATTACTGTAAATTTTGTTTGGGTATAGTTTTAGAGGTACCGTTTATTCTTTCATTTATTTTGCAATCAACAAATTGTTATAAAACATTTACTTAATTACAGTTTTCTGTATATAATTATCATTTTAGTAAAGCGTGCTATCAATAGATGTCAAAGATAATAGTTTAATACTATTATAACGGCTTACAAATTTAAAAATTACTTCTCAAAGAGCAGACCATTCACTAAGAAGCAACAGCTACTCCCCTGGCTATATGCCTCGAAGGGTATTGAATTACACTTCCAGGTTAAACGGTAAACGGGGTTGGTATATCTGCATGACATAAGCAACCATTCTGGTTTGTAATTAGAAGGCACTTGTAAAGCGGTTTCGGCGTATTTGACATCTGCTATAAACAAATTTTCAATTTATGTTCATCCTGTACCAATTTGAAACAACCGGTTATACATGAAAAAAATGGTGCTGATTTCATCACTGAAAAGTTATTCACTCTGTATGATAGATGATTATTTTCAAAAATAGTTAATTGAAATCCAAAACCCTTTTTCAGGATTTTTTCATATTCCTATTTATTTAGCTAATATTGAACTTATGCATTACTTTATGGACGCAGTGTATATGATTTTGCATTTTTACATCAAATCTAATAGAAATTGTACAAGCTGGCTACACTGTGTTTATCCATGTCGCCAATGTTGTTTCGGATCGTTTTGTTACGTCATAACAATTATTATAATTTATGATAAAACGCAATTATTAGATCCTCACTTAGGTTCAAAGCACGTTCACAGTCGGCAGGATTGAATCATTTACAAGAAAGCGGTTTGTGATCAGTGTCGTGTACCCGCTTTGGATCAAAACACTTTTTCTTTCATAAAGTTCAGTGAGTTTTTGAATTATACCAATTTATTTATTCTACTGTGATACTAAATACCATGGAAGTGTTTTGGATAAGCTGTGCTGTTTTGGTAAGTTAAATATTGAACAATGTGGACTTGAAATGGTTTTCAATTCATTGGCCGTAAAAATACGGAAGATTGTAAAGTATATTTCACAATATTTTTTTGACTCGGATATTATAAAACCCTCATTGTACAGTAAACATTCGTAGTCGGTAAAATTTAGATTCTAAAACTAAATATTATTTTGCTAGCCACATTATTTCAGTTGTAAAATAATCGGTAATTGTGGATTCTCGATTTTTGACAAAAATTTGTGTGACAATCTATAAGAATTGATTTTATAATTGACGAGTATAAAGTTAAATTTGTCGGTAATGCGTAATGCGAATAGGGGTGCTGGGTGGAGAAAAAAAATAGTCCTAAAAAGCCATAAATTATGGATTTCCAAATATTAATTCCACCCAAAAATGTTATATTTACAGTGTTGCCAGATTTCTGAATAATCCACTAATCCAATGAAATTTTAAAAAAAAGGATGCTAAAGCTATTCAACAAAAAATGTAAGATATAGTTTGGCAAGTTTATCTGAAGCCGTGAAAGGAATGCAGTCGAAAACATTCGATATTGCCACGTTTAACTATAAAAAAGCTAAAGTGCTAAGTATGTAGCGATAATAATTAGAAAATGGACTTTTTATTATTAACAATATTGACAATATGATTAAACGTTAATTCTTTAATGTGTTTGTTTCATTGGATTTTGTATATTAACATTATTTTTTCAATTTATGAATATTAAAAGATGAAGACTTTTCAAAATTTGCTATGGGCTTTTTCAAGCTCTGGCAGCGTTGTGCGAAAACCATAATTTTCACGCCCTCCGAACTAACTCAATTGGTGAAATTTATCAAAAGGCCTTCGTAGCTTAGCGACCAGCTGACTTCCTATTGACAAGCGCGTGCGTGTGCTCTTCCCTCTCACTTTGTAAATTGACTGACATTGATTATCCAGTGGCGTTGGTATTGTCAGTGTCAGATTTTGAACTATTTCGCATCCATATTAAATTCAAGTACGATTCTTAACATTATTTATTTTTAACAAATACCGTGTTTTGAACCTAACCTTACCTTTAAACCAAAGCAAAAAATCAGCTTCTATATATAATTATTATATAATAATAATTATTATTTTTAATACTTTTATAAAAATAGGTTGTGCCATTGGTACTTTTATGACAGATATCCGCGATGTTTCCTCGCCCTTTACCGATGCCCCGTAGCTTCAGATAAACTTACCAAACTATACCTATATGTTTACAAATTCAATACGTATCGCTTCCCGAACAACTAACACACATCAAAGTGTATATCCCGTATTTTGAGACAATTCTAGCAGAAAACTGTCGAAAATTACTGAAGAAGAAGGATGTAGAGTACGTTCGCTGGTTTTATGAAAATGATACATTAAAAATGTATCTCCTCTACATTTGGTAGCGACTAAAAGTATCTAGTGAGAACTAATAAAATACGTTACTTAATTTATAATGAAAGCTTCGAAGGACCAGTGACTGTTGTCACGAAACGGTGAAGATAAAATATTAAGAATGAAAAAACCTTGCCTGCAGAAATATTTTTATTTAAGTGAATTGAACATGTGTAGCAGGCAGGAATTGCAATTAAAATACCGTTAAAAACTCACGTGATGGTAAAGTTCACATAAAATGGTTTTTGGACTACAAAGTAAACTTTCAAAATATACACAATGTGCAACTATACAATGAGCAATGTTCAAAATTGAATATAGGTACACAATACACACACAGTTAAATAATTACAAATATGTAAAATAAATTCAAACGAAAGGTAGAACAAATAAAACAGGCAACCCTAAAATAGTTGGGGCTGATAGTACCTAATATTAAAGTTGTTTCGGCACGTGGATGTAGAAATTTCTCCCCAGTAATTTTAACTTTAGAGATGGTTGAATTTTTATATATTAAATATAATGTACTCACAGTAAATAGCACTGAATTTAGGATGATTGGTTTCCAATAATAATTGAGAAGTACATAGCAAATAGGACTGCATTTAGGATGGTTGATTTCCACTAATAATTGAGACTATAGAAAATAGTAAAATACCCATTTTATCGGGTGTAAATTTGTTGAACACTGAGTTCTTGTGTAATCAGTTCCAAAATGGTGTGGGAATGCCTAGGCAAACTTTATGAACTAGACGAGAACAATATAGTAACACTGTGAATTCCAGGACACACTGGAATAGAAGGAAATGAAATAGCAGATGGACTAGCAAAGAGGGGGACTGAAAGACCCTTTTGGGGGCCGGATCCTTTTGCAGTATCAGCCCCAATGTAATATTGGAATAAATAGGCAAAACCGAAGAAAAGAGAAGATCTGATAATTGGGAAGATCTAGTAGGGCTTAGACAATCAAAGATTCTGGTGGGTGGCTATAACCCGTTGAGATCAAATGAATGCATAAGTCAAAGTAAAACTGCACTAGAGTTTTAACTGGGATCCTAACGGGACATTGCCGCCTGCCTGAACGGGCACCTGAAAAAACTCAAAATAGTGGAGGAAGAAGAACTTAGATTCTGTGGCATGGAAGAAGAAACCTCCATTCACGTACTTCCGTATTGCACCGCAATTCAGAATCCTAGGGCACAGCACCTAGGAGATTATTGGATAGAAGAGAGACATTTACCTAAGTTGAAGCTTGCAGATATCCTAAAATGTATCAGGGAAATAGGACTAAAGGAGCTACTAGTCTCTGAGTCGTTCCTCAGGAACTAAGTGGGCACAATAGATCTTTTAGGTCTCGTGAATGTCACCCCATCATACATACTGAAATCTTGGGATGAACCATACCTATATTATAAAGCACAAATAAATAATAGAATAATTATTAGATAATTTAAAAAAATTGTATCAAACATTATTTTACCAGCCAAACATTTCAGTTATAATATAATCATACTATTAGGCATTATGTTTTCGCTTTTCGAACATACGAGTACGATACTGTACTGTTGTTAAGCCGGTCCCAGACACTACGTGTATTTGGCAAACATTTGGTATTCAGACTTATTCGCGTAGCGTGTGGGAAGTTAACTTTGGCAAATATTCGTCCTTCGTCATTTTCCCGGAGCTGGTCGGAGACTAGCAGAAAGTAAAGGACGCCGTAGTGCGGCATAGTAAACTACGTGTACTACGGCACCGTGTGGGAGATCAAGCAAACAAATACTCGTAGTGTCTGGGACCGGCTGTAGAAGTCAAAACGAAATATCTTTAGAGTTTTTCATAAGAATGATCATTTAATCTCTATAAAAAGGTACCACGTGTTTTAAAATTGAGTAACTAGATAATATGTTGTTATCATTGATTTGTTTAACGTGGATTTTTCCTTATCCTGATAACTAAATAGAGGATTTCCAAGTTATGTCATACCGCGCCATGTTGTCAGCTGATCACGGACAACCTTTAAAAAGATGAATGGCATTTTTCATTCATTTAAATATAAATTGAGAACAAAAGTTGAAAATTCGTGTAGTACTGTGTATTAGTTGGATACTATAATAATTTAAAATTGTTAAGAAAGTTATCGTGTTAAATTATTCGTTTTGAGGTTATATTAAAATTCAGTGTAAAGGTTGTCCGGTGACATAAATTCGTCACGATAACGTACTTGGAAAAGCTTATTTATTATTTATATATACAGTGTGACCCATTTTTAATGGAAACACCCCCCTAAAATTTGAAGTTGTAAACAGATTTTAATAATTTTTTTTTGAAATGTCAAGTACTAAAATGTCTACCTTGGGACAAAATTTGAAATGTTTATTCCAATTTTCAGGGCATACTACGATATTTTTTCTTAGTCGAAAATCGAGATTTTTTATTAGCGATTTCTTTATTGAAAAAATCACTACGCCACTGGATTCAGAGTGCCTCTAAACAGGTGTGACCAAAATTTCATGAAAAAATATTCATTAATAACAAAGTTATGACAACTCAAAAATTCGAAAACTCACACAGCTAGCAGTCACAAAAAACACCCTATATCAACAGATATAGCAATGAGAATATTTTTTAATGATTTCAACAATAAAGTGCCGCCAGATGAAAAATAAAACAAATAGCGTAAATTTTTTTAATTAAAATAACGGAATTACATTCAAGTTTTCACGCAAATTAACTAAAACTAAGACCTAATTGATTTTTCAATTTAAATCTTAGTTGCCATGGAAATTATATTACACTTTGACACTTGTTAAAGATTTGAATGTACTATTGTCAACAGCATTCACCTTACAATTCTTCGAATTATTTTGTGTCATGGCTGCAAGATTGAGCGTAAGAGAGAAAATTGAAATTGTACCCCTTTCGGGAGATGACGTTAGAAGTGCTAGAGAGGTTTGTAGAGTATTTAATGAGAGACATCCAGATCGTCCTCGTATTAGCTGCGGTACGGTAAACAAAATAAATAAAATATTCAATGAAACTGGTGCAGTATCAAAAATGATGTTAAAAAGTAATCCTGTACAAAGACGAAACAGGAATGACAGGAATGATCAAATCATAATAGATTATTTCGGAAATAATCCTAATGCCAGTATAAGGAATGCCACCTTAGATTTGAATATTCCACGAAAAACCATTCGGAGATGTCTCAAGGCGAAGAATATTAAACCTTTCAAGCCAAAATTTTTACATACACTGCAAGAAGGCGACGAAGCAAGACGTCTGGAATATTGTTTATGGGCCCAAGGGGAATATTTA
Organism: Lochmaea capreae; assembly: GCA_949126875.1. NCBI lineage: Eukaryota > Metazoa > Arthropoda > Insecta > Coleoptera > Chrysomelidae > Lochmaea > Lochmaea capreae. The sequence goes on from OX421398.1 coordinate 2,656,843, forward strand.
AACAATATAAATTTCCTACAAAATATTTTATATACCGACGAAGCCACTTTCACTACAAATGGAGTAGTGTCATCACAGAATTGTCGCTATTGGGCAGCGAATAATCCTAACTGGGTAATAAACTGTAAAAGCCAGTATTCCCAAAAAATCAACGTTTGGTGTGGGATATTGAACGAACGAATTGTTGGTCCTTTCTTTTTTGAGGAAAATATTAATGCGCAGAGGTTTCTAGAATTTTTAAACACCGAGTTTTGGGATGCTATTCACAAGCTGCCAATCAATGAACGATCAAATTTAATTGTCCAGTTAGATGGGTGTTCAGTTCATTTTGCCAGAGCTGTGAGGCAATGGCTTAACGAACATTTTCCAAACCGATGGATAGGCCGTGGTAGTCCGTTTATAGAGTGGCCACCCAGATCTCCAGACCTCACAGTTTTGGACTTTTTTCTCTGGGGACTTCACACAAAAGGTTACAAAAACCGCTCAAGAGATAGAAATGAACTTTGTGCAAGAATTCGACAGGTATGTGCAGATATTACCCCACAAGAACTAAGGAACGTAATCAGAAACATTCGTAAGCACTACGACAAATGTATCGAAATACGTGGTGGATTAGTAGAGGCTTCTATTTGAATTAATTGTTGCACTGAATCGAAACATTTCAATAATTAGTTTTCGTTACGTTAATTAAAATTTTTTCCTTCATTATTAGTTGAATCGTGTGAATGTAATTCCGTTATTTTCATTAAAAAAATTTAGGCTATTTGTTTTTTTTTATTGTTGAAATCATAAAAAAATATTCTCATGGCTATATCTGTTGATATAGGGTGTTTTTTGTGACTGTTAGCTGTGTGAGTTTTCGAATTTTTGAGTTGTCATAACTTTGTTATTAATGGATATTTTTTCATGAAATTTTGGTCACACCTCTTTGGAGGCACTCTAAACCCAGTGGCGTAGTGATTTTTTCAATAAAAAAATCGCTAATAAAAAATCTCGATTTTCGATTAAGAAAAAATATCTTAGTATGCCCTGAAAATTGGAATAAACATTTCAAATTTTTTCCCAAGGTAGACATTTTAGTACTTGACATTTCAAAAAAAAACTAATTAATATCTGTTTACAACTTCAAATTTTAGGGGTCACACTGTATATATATATATATATATATATATTATCAATAACCCAATTACCATTTTACAATGGTGCAGGGTAAAAAATTTCATTATTTAACAATATATTTTTTCTTATATTTGACCACTAGGTGGTAATATCTTTGTGAACAAATTTTGCCCATTCCTTCTTAATTCTTGCCTTATTCCATGATTTTCCCTTTTCTTGAAGTATTTTTCTTACACTGCTGTCCCATGTTTCTCTCGGTCTTCCACGTTTTCTCTTATTCGCCTTTCTTGCCTCCCATACTCGCTTAACTTGTCTGAAATTTGGCATTCTTTGTAGGTGTCCCCACCATCCCAATTTTCTTGTTTGGATATAGTCACCGAATATTAAATATTCGGTGATATAGTCTAGGGTCGATTTGATTTCTAAATCCTTTCTTATTTTTGTATTTCTTACTTTATCTATTCTTTTGACCCCTTTAACTCTTCTTAGATATTTCATCTCTACTGCTTGTATCTTGCTCCTTTGTCTGCCTGTCAATGTCCATGATTCACAACCAAAAGTCAGAATTGGTCTGTAGATGGTTTTAAATACATTTATTTTTGTCTTCATGGATATCTCTTTTTTGTTTATAAACGCCTGGTTCATTGCATAATACAATTTTAGTGTTTTTTGCACTCTATCGTTTATCTCTTTTTCATTTCTCCCGTTCTCTTGTAGTTCTACTCCTAGATATTTGAAGCGTGTTACTTGTTCAATTATAACATTGTCTATACTTATCTGTATGTTTTTATGCTCGTTTCCTACTGCCATGACTTTCGTTTTATTTTTATTTAATTTCATCCCATATTGCTCCATGGCATCATTCCAAATCTCCATATTATTTGGTAAGTCTATCTCTTTCTCGGCCACTATGACTATATCATCAGCGTATGCCCCTTCTGACATTTGTACCATTTCCATATATCTATATCCTACCTTGAACTTTTTAACTTTTACTTTACATTTCTTTATTACTTCGTCAATATACAGTGCTTTTCAGATAAAAGTATCCACCTTTAATAACTTTTGTAATACTGGTATTTAGAAAAAATCCAAAAACACGTCAATTTATGTTGGAAGGGGCAAGCATTATGGCTTATTTAAACTTACTGGAAAAGCCACCCCCTCACCCCTAGCAGCATCCCCTTTATTTTTTTAAATTACTTTTCATATTTTTTATGTAAAATTTGGATACTCCTCTTTGAGCTGATTTCAAAAATGTATAATACTTGTAGGTTAAAGTGGTTAGTTTATGAGATAAACAATTTTTCTTTTAAGAGCACAAATTTTACTTATTATTTACTTTCACCTTATTTGCTTGTACTAAAATGGGTTGTACAACAGTTCAAACTCTTTAATCTTTTTAACTGTGCTATTTATTCTACTTAAAAAATCTAAACAACAAAAAACTCTACTTTTTATTAAAGTTTGACATTGTCAACTAGAATTTTTAGTCACTATTGATAGTGTAATTTGATACATTATTTATTTTGTTTCTCTGAAATGGTTTACTCTTTGCAAGAAAGAATTGAAATTGTAGGTTTATACTACCAAAATAATAATTGTGCAAGAGCTGCTGCTAGAATATTTAACGAATTACATGACGGAAGACATGCAACTCATAAGTATGTAATTCAACTGATGGAGTAATTTACCACAACAGGGTCTGTTTGCAATAAAGTGCATAAGCGAGAGGGACTCGTAAATAACGAAGCAATCCAAGTGGCAATTTAAGGGCAAGTCAGCTTAGAGGCTCAACAACCCCAATCGTTGTCAACAATAAGTAGAGCGATCGGTGTTTCATCTTCTACAGTTTTCCGAGTTCTACATAAATTCAAGTACCACCCATACAAAGTTAAGTTGGTGCAGGAGTTGAATGAAGATGATTTTGATCGTCGTCTAGAGTTTTGCGAATCAATGACGCTAATTATCAATAACAATCCACAATTGTTAAACAATATTTGCTTTTCTGATGAATGCTCATTTTCATTAAATGGCTTAGTAAGTAGGCATAATTGTAGATATTGGGCTGAAAGTGATCCACATATTATGCGTGAATTCCATACACAACATCCCCAAAAGTTAAACGTTTGGTGTGGTATCCTAGGTGACCACATTGTCGGACCTTTCTTCATCAACGGAAATTTAAATGGTGAATCATATCTTGAGTTACTCAGGGAAGGGGTTGACCCACGTATTACAACAATAATAGAAAATGATGATAACCTTTCCGAAGATTTACTGGTATTTCAACAAGACGGAGCTCCCCCACACTATGCTATGCCTGTCCGACAATTTTTAAACGAAACATTCCCCGCTCGTTGGATAGGTAGAAGGGGGCAGATGATGGAGTGGCCACCTAGGTCACCGGATTTAACACCCCTAGACTTCTTTTTATGGGGGTATTTAAAAACAAAAGTTTATGCTACCCAACCAGAATCTCTGGATGATTTACGAGAGAGGATAGAAAATGAATGTCGACAATTAAATCCAGCCGTATTAAGCAATGTCAGAGAGGCATTTCAAAATAGATTATACCATTGTATGGAAGTGAATGGTACTCATTTTGAACACTTATTGTAACTTCATAATAAATAGCACAGTTAAAAAGATTAAAGAGTTTGAACTGTTGTACAACCCATTTTAGTACAGGCAAATAAGGTGAAAGTAAATAATAAGTAAAATTTGTGCTCTTAAAAGAAAAATTGTTTATCTCATAAACTAACCACTTTAACCTACAAGTATTATACATTTTTGAAATCAGCTCAAAGAGGAGTATCCAAATTTTACATAAAAAATATGAAAAGTAATTTAAAAAAATAAAGGGGATGCTGCTAGGGGTGAGGGGGTGGCTTTTCCAGTAAGTTTAAATAAGCTATAATGCTTGCCCCTTCCAACATAAATTGACGTGTTTTTGGATTTTTTCTAAATACCAGTATTACAAAAGTTATTAAAGGTGGATACTTTTATCTGAAAAGCACTGTATATTGTGAACAGTATAGGGCTTAGACCTCCTCCTTGCCTCAATCCTTCTTTTGTCGTGAAATCGTCTGAAATGCAGTTTTGGTGTATAATAAAATTCTTATTTTCACTGTATATATTTTTTAATACTCTGATCATTTTATTTTCTATTCCTCTTTCTGATAGTATTTTCCAAAGTTTAATTCTTGGGACTCGGTCAAAGGCCTAATTATTATTTACTTGTTTTTAAAATCTTTTTAACTATTCCCCACCTCTATTCGCTCCACTATCTCGCAAGTGAAACTCGCAAAAAATGCATTTTACCGTAATTTTTACCGGGTTTCTTAAGAAATTGGCACAAAATACGAAAAGATTGTGTTCTTAACAATATTACCTAATTGAATATCCAATTTCGTAGTGCTGAGAAATTTGAGTAGACTATCTAATACTGGTTATTACAAGTACCGGAAATGCATCGTTATAGGAAATTAAAATAAAGCAGAGTGAGTTTTAAGTATCAATTATTATCTCGAAAACGGATCGCACTATTTTTATGTATTATGGTATGCAAGGGTCTTGTGATGCGGCCGATTTTTAGTAGTATTTACATTGTTTTCAGATCTTTCCTTTTTCCGGAATAATAATGAACTTTGTTATTTCGAATGGATCACCCTGTATATTTTATAAACCCGTTTAATTTGAATAATCTTTAATTATTTGTATCCTAATAGAAATATAACTTGAACCTAACTATTTTTATTTATGTGCCGGGTTAGGTTGGGAGAGGTAAGTGACTGTATCTAAGAAGATATTTACCAGACAACAAAATTTATGACAAAATCGATCAAGAGAAGCAGCTGGAAATTATTTGTATAGTGGAATTATTGTGGCAGTATTTGGGCGTAAGATGCATTGCCAATCCTACTATAGTCCAGTAAATAAAGACCGGACAAACCCCCCAAACTGTTCATCTCATTATTGCCGGACTTTTTTTTTGCAACTTGTAGGTATTCACGGGTAGATTACTCTCTGAAAATATGTCCTCCGCGAAATTTGCGGAAGGGGCTGAAAAATGGCCAATAATCCCAAAAATTGAGTTTTCCGCCGATATCTCCGGAAATATGACACTTAGAGAAGTGGGGTTTTGCTAGGAATGGAGAGCAGTTTATTATCTACAAAAATGATCCTTATCATTTTTGTCAAAAGTTTAACTGTTTTCGAGTTAAACGGGCCCAAGCGTACCTTGGATTTCGAGCTGCTGCGCGGCGTCTCCGGGAGCACGCTCCGTGAATGTAGGCATGGGAGGGCGGGCAAATTGGCCCATAACTTGAGTAAAAATGAATCTTTTTTCATGATTCAAAGTGCATATGAAAGGAGGGACCTGTACCTATAACATCGTGTAACTTTTTCGTTTTTTTTTATTTTCCAGGAATATTGAAAAAACTGGCCAAACTTTATTTTTCCTGAATATTTCCCCTTATCAATCCGTTCATATTTTTTAAATTAAGCGTAGTTTTACCGAAACCTTTTGGATAATGGGACTTTGATAGGTGGTGAATGTATTCCGACAGAATGAATAAATAATTTTTGTGTATTTTTATAAACATGTTTTTCTTCGGACGTTTTTTTTGGATTTCCGGAGTTTTCTGAAAATTCTCGGGTCTACCGCAAATTGATAAACAATGATTGGCAATATCGGTCTTTAATGCACACCATTAGAAAGCAGAAAATGTTCTCTTTTCGATGGTTTTTAAATTTTTTTAGTTTTCCGGAAAAATTTTGCAAGCCTTTTTTTGCAAGAAATATTGATCCAGGGACAAAAATGATAGGGACCATTTTTGTAGGGAATGAACTGTACTTCATTTCTAGCAAAACATCACTTCTCTAAGTATCATATTTAGGGAGTTATGGGCCAAAAACTGAATTTTCGGGATCATGGGCCATTTTGCAGCCCCTTCCGCAAATCCCGCGGAGGACATATTTTCAGAGAGTAATCTACACATGAATACCTACAAGTTGCAAAAAAAAAGTTCGACAATAATGAGATGAACAGGTTGGTGCTTTTATTTACTGGACTACTACCGTACATGCTAGTAGAATAACTCACCCTTCGGCTCTTTCGTGTCGATGTTATAGAGAACCTGCGTAAAGACTAGTGGCGAGTTCCTACGCGAGATCGAGAATAAAGTAGGTGACATTCCTTATAGCTGAGTACACATGACTAGAAAGTCAAGAAAATAATGTATTCTGTGTAAACATTTTTTAATTTTAAAATATTGCAAAGCGCTTTCGGCTATTACGCCATCATCAGTGCGATACCTGCAAGTAAGTAATAATAGTTGTAATTTTATAAAATAAGAAATTATCAAAGAATTACTTACTCGTCAAGTATATATACAAGAAACCATAAAAATCGACAACACAATCATAAATTTTTTTTAAAAACTACATTAAAATTTAAATATTCCCCTATTTGGGGTAAACTGTCGTTAACTTTTAAACATTTTCAATTATAAATTTCTAACAGCTACACGTGTTTGTAGAACGGAAATTAAATTGACAGTGAGTACACTAAAATGAATTGAGACAAGTGACAGTCTAGGTAAACATAGAACTCAAGTTATCCAAAGTGAGCACAGAACTAACATTGTGACAATAGATGTAAATGTCTCTACACCAATATGTAAATTTCTAAAATAACAATTGTAATAAATTTGACATTAAGGTCTAATGAGAACCAATTTTCAAACACAAAAGGATCTAATGAGAACCCATTGCTAAATCTCAATCAAAAAGAAAAGAAAACTTACACATGAGTACAAAGACATTCCAAAAACAAACAAATCAAATTAAAGTTCAAATCTGTAAATTTCAAAGAGTGCAGAATTCGAAGAAATTTCAAATAAAAAATCATGTAATTTGGTAATTTATCAAAACAAACAACATATCATCTAAAATGAGAAATAAGATTTGATTTAAAGTCTAATGAGAACCTATTACTCAAATCTCATTCAAAAAACCCCGAAAAAGATTATGGGTCTAATGAGAACCCATTACCAAATCTAATTCAAAACAGATAAATAAATTGTTAGTAAAGAGAAACTCCAAAAACCAATGACCATTCATAGAATGAAGTCTGTAAAAACCAAAACTAAACACAAAACACTTTAACAATAAAAAAATTTAAGTAATCTAAAGAAAAAATTTTCAAACAATAATCAAGCTATGTATTCCGGTAATATTCCAAAAACAAATATGAAAGTCATTCTCATTGAGAAAGATCTGATTTAGAGTCTAATAAGAACCCATTAATCAAATCTCTTACAAACCAGAACCAGATTAAGGGTCTAATGAGAACCGGTTACCAAATCCAATTCAAACAAATAACTCACACAAAAGTCCAGAAATATTCCAAACAAACAACTAACCAGTCATTAATTCTGTAAAATGTAAACAAATGGCAAATGAAATTAATGATCAATAAACTGAAATGTTTGGTATCAGTCTGAAAATGTTGTGGATAAATATGAGTATCGTCATAGAGAGAACTTTTTTGGATCTACTATTTTAATCTTTTAAACGTCTATGTAAAGGAACGACTAGTAAGTAATTCTTTAATAATTTCTTATTTTGTAAAATTACAACTATTATTACTTACTTGCAGGTATCGCACTGATGATGGCGTAATAGCCGAAAGCGCTTTGCAATATTTTAAAATTAAAAATTTGTACAGAGAATACAATGTTTTCTTGACATAATAAAATATGCAGCGACTAAACAAAGTTGAGCCTCTTGTATGAAGTCACATTTATACCTTGACGGCAGTGGCGGTCATATACACTTTGAGAGGGGGGGGCCATGGGCGATTGTGTGATACGACCGAACCACGGTAAAAATACACGGTATGCTGACTTGTCGACTCAAATTGTGCACGCTCTGCGCTTGTCGTCACCCTGGAATCAGAATCAGAAATTGTTGGATCGAGTTGTACGAGTTTAGTTTGTTATTCCTGAGGTTTTTCGATTTTTCTGCGTTAATTGTTATTGTTTTATGCTAAAGCCAGTGTTTAAAATTATTATAGAGTTGATCCAAGTGTTTAACTTTATTTCACTTTGATTATAAGACCATAATGCCGGGTTGTGCCGTGGCTACATGCAAAAATACCAATCGCAATACGAAAGAAACGGTATAAAATACTATGGATTTCCAAAAAATGAAGACTTGGCTAAGCAGTGGGTAATTGTTTGTCGTCGTTAATTGCGAAAGATGTGAATTGTATAATGTATGGTTTTCTACCTGCAATGCCCGAGTGCCAAAGTTTAAAATTCCTCTATAAGATGAGAAAAGTGTTTTCGACTTATTTTATTTTAAAGTGTTTTTTAATTGTTAATTACACATGAAGATAATTACACGAGAATGTTATTCTTTTTAATTTCTGAACAACTGCGGTTGAGCTAGGGGGGCCACGCCCCCCCCCCCCTATGACCGCCAATGCTTGACGGTTACGTCAAACGAAAAACAACGCGATTCTTTGAGTTGGCTCAGAGTGTACATACAGTGTGACCCATTTTGTTTGGAAGCACCCCTATAAAATCCGCATTTTTCAACTGATTTTGATTTAGTCTTTTTTTGTTAGATTCAGTATCAAAAACAGTATTTGAGCACAAATTTTCATACCATAATAACTATTTTCAAGACCCTCTACGTTAATTTTTCTTTACCAAAAAAGACGAAAGTATATAAGGCATTTTTTTTTTCTCAAATATAACTACACCACTGGATTCAGAATCATCACAAATGTAAACTATCAAAATTTTATAAAAAAAGTTTTATTAACAACAAAGTTATCACTACATGAATTTGGAAAAATTTGTTTTGGAATTAATTTTTTACTAAGAATGTAGACACATTTTAAATATGGCAACATGGTAAACAAAAACTAGGACTCAAACATATTGCACTGTAAAAATTCGAAGCCGAAATCTTAAAAGACTGGATAATAGGTCCATTCTTTTTTGAGGGTAACATGAATGCCAATAACTTCATGGAATTCTTGGAAGGTGAGTTATCCGCAGTGATTGACGAACTGCCACTGGCAGAAAGAAGAAATTTGATATTTCAGTTAGATGGTTGTTCTGTACACTATTCTAGGATTGTCAGGCAGTGGCTTAACGAAAAATTTCCAAATGGTTGGATAGGTCGCGGTAGCGAGTTAATCGAATGGCCTCCTAGATCGCCCGATTTAACTATATTGGATTTTTATCTGTGGGGTCTTTTGACACAAGAAGTGTATAAGACACGTCCAAGGAATAGAGCAGAACTGTGTGACAAAATACGACAGGCGTGTGATGGAATAACGCCACATGAAATAAAAAAGCGCTAAGACATAGTCGCAAACGATACGAGAAATGTGTGGAAATTAACGGAGGTCTAGTCCAGGCTACAAAAATGTAGAATTCAATTATTATTAAGTAGTTTAATAATTAAAATGTATTATTTGGTGTTAATTTGTATTTTCGTCACATCAGCACAATTTTACATTACTCTCAGAAGCTATAACTCCAGAACGGTTTAAGGTATCGGCTTCGAATTTTTACAGTGCAATATGTTTGAGTCCTAGTTTTTGTTTACCATGTTGCCATTTTTAAAATGTGTCTACATTCTTAGTAAAAAATATAATTAAAAAACAACTCTTTCCAAATTCATGGAGTGATAACTTTGTTGTTAATAAAACTTTTTTTATAAAATTTCGATAGTTTACATTTGTGATGATTCTGAATCCAGTGGTGTAGTTATATTTGAGAAAAAAAATGCCCAATATACTTTCGTCTTTTTTGGCAAAGAAAAATTAACGTAGAGGGCCTTGAAAATAGCTATTATGGTATGAAAATTTGAGCTCAAATTCTGTTTTTGATACTGAACCTAACAAAAAAGACTAAATCAAAATCGGTTGAAAAATGCGGATTTTATAGGGGTGCTTCCAAACAAAATGGGTCACACTGTATATGAATTCACTAGAGTATGTGTTTAGTTTTTTATATCTCTGTTAATTTTTGAAGTAAGTGAACTGAAACAAGAAATAGTATTACAACCAAAATAAAGTGATAATAAGTGGAAACACAGAATGCTGTGTTGTTGTTTTGTTGTAACAGTAAAACGGATAAAAATATAAAATTTTATTATTTTCCTTCAAAATAACATTTACTTGAACGTAATGGAGACAAGTAGTAAATCGTATCAAGTAAGTTTATAATATGTGCTAATAATAAATGTATTCTTATCATAGTCTTAATCGACAAGTTCAAAAACGTGTTAACTCTTGATAAAGCTCCTAAAAATATGAGCGATGGCTCATTCGATTCGGAATAACATCTAGAAAAATGTAACGAAAGTATAGCATTTCGTTTTTTTGTTAATAACTCAAAAACTGCATGAGTATTAATGGTTCGTCTTTTAAGACTAGTTTTAATTACAGGAAGATACTCCATGGGGTATCTTTTAATAAAAAAAATAAATAATTATACGTTAAAACAGATTGCTGAAAATTGGCACGTACCTATAAAAAATGACAATGCAGGATTTTAAATTACGCTGTACAAAAATAGATCGTTATAAATGATAATTAAAATACTGCTCATAGTAACAATGTATAAAGTTCAAATAGGTCAAAAAATATTTCCATTCTGCTTCAAAAAAGTATTTACGTCGAAGTAGGAAAACGTGGAATTTATTGCATAACTTCAGGTTATTAGCAAAGAAAGGTGATGTCTATTTGTATGAGGCAGAAACTGGTAGCCGGAGCTAGCAACCCAACGCGATCGTCGTTACCTTTTGGATTAAGGAACCGCAAGAAGCAATAATTATTTTTCGCAAAAAATGTTCTGTATGAAATGTAGAAATTTGATGACATTTTTTTTATTACTCTAGCAAAAAAAAATATTCAGTATCAACGGCTACTAAAGCTGCCGTCATCTACACTGTAGAAAAAGATATATTAAGTTTCACAAAAACGTTTGTAGATGCTATAGTGCTATACGCATCATAGAAATTTGATAAAACTTTGTTTGAGTACTTTAATAAGCAAAAAAAACATTCAGTATTAACAGTTGCTTAAGCCGACGCCATCTACACTGTAAAAAAATAAAGATATATTAAGTTTCACAAAAAGTTTGTAGATGTTATAGCTATACGCATCATAGAAATTTGATAGAACTTATTTGAGTACTCTAATAACCAAAACAAACATTCAGTATCAACGGCTACTGAAGTCGCCGCCATCTACACTATTAAAAAAAATAACCAAATATAAAATTTCACACAACATATTGTGGATTGTATACGCATCATAGAGTTTTGATAAAACTTTGTTTGAGTATTCTAATAAGCACAAAAAACATTCGGTATCAACGGCTGCTAAACCCGCCGCCATCTACACTGTAAATGGGAGGTACCCTATGGACCCCTCAGAGGGGACGACTCCGTCTAATAGTGATTATTTTTCTGTGCCACAGTGCAATTCCTGGGCCAAAAGAGACACTGAAAAGAAATTCATTGATGTTCATTTGACTTCAAGTTCGTAATAAAACTCCTCGTGATATTTTGGGTATCGAATAATTGATGGAATCTTTTTCGACGGCAACTTTCTTTAAGGTTGTGATCTCATTTCGAAAAAAGAAGAATGGAATTTTCATCTAATAGCATATTAGGTGTGATCATAAAGCTGGATGTGTTTTCTTCCTCTGGTTTCAATGCTCTTAGATAAATTATCCGATTGGCTTTTATTTTCTTTATATAAATCTGTGAATACTTATTGCTGATACTGTAGTTAAATCACTACACCAAGCAACTACATCGTTGACCAACATACTTGTATTTCTTTCACGAAGTCCACAATACACATTGTATACAATCGTTTTTTCTCCTTCAGATAAATTACGTGGACGGCGCTTTTCTTGACTACACCACTTTGATAGTCGAATTAAATAATCGTTTACTATGGCCAGTCCGTAACGCACTCAGCCTTGAATTAATAATACAATTTGGAACAGCCTAATGGAATAATTCGATAACGAATAAATGAGGGCGTGTTGGGAAAAAAGCTTGGACATGTCGATTTGTATTGTTAAATGCGCATTTTTTTCAATTTTCTATCTGTGATAATTTTGTTTTCCTCAATGCTGAGCTTGAGAACTTTTTTTAAATACATTTTTTTAAAATGATCGTACCACATGCAATTTAAGTGCCAGAGATTTCACGAAAGCAAAAAAACTAAACTTATAAAGTTGCTCTGAAAATTGTTGATAAAACATTTATTTGAGAAGAATTTGCAAGTAGAGTCTGTCATTAATCATATCAATTTAACAATTATACTTGATGGCAATTAACTGTTATTTTATACAAGTAACAAAATTTATGACGTAGGCTTCAGAGCAAGTTTATAAGTTTGGTTTTTTTCTTTTTAGAAATCTCTTGCACTTAGATTGAATTTTGATTGTTGATTTTAAATTTGTTTTTCTTAATAGCTAGATACTTCAAAGTTAGCAAGGCCAACATTGGAGAAAACAAAATTACCACAACTTAATTATTATTATTTATTGCATGCCATTATACTTATTCAGTGTGTTTTTCACTTAAATTGCAGTAATTTTGGTATTGCAGTTTCTAAAAATTAAAAACAAATTATCTCGCATGCTCTCTTTTTGTTACCAAGGTAACTGCTTGGCAAATTTGTTTTACTGAAAATTTCCATTTCCGAAAAAAGTTTCTTGGATCACTTAATAACCACTTAAATTCCACGTTTTTTCGATTTAACAAAAGTTAGATAAATTCTGCTTAGACCAATCGGAAGCTACATTGCACCAATGAGAATCAATTGTTCGCTTGTGGGTCGAAGTGATTTATGGATTGTTTATCTTTTCGGCTTTTTAATCATCAAAGGGACCTTTGCCGCATACTGTTATTATAACGTGAAACAGTGCAAACTAATTCTACTCTCAACTATAAGTCAAGGGAAAAGTCGTCAGTTGATAAGTTTCAGTAGGTGATAGATGCTGTAGCGTTATCTACACCTTACAAGGTACCGGCTGACAAACTTTCCACTGAGATACTTCAAGCTGACATTAATTTTCATTAATAGCATCATGTAAACGATCACCAGGTGTTATACTAATGTTAGTTTATCAATCATACATACTGTATAGTTTTAATTGTTATTAATGTTTGTCAATTCTGTTGTACGTTTTTAAACTGTCAATATCTAATCCGTCTGTCAAATTATGTGAATTAAAGCCTAATTCTGTAAAAGGTATTTATTACAATTTAATTCACATAAAGAAAATGGAAAATTATTTTCGACCTGATAAACTAGAAGCTGATCCAAACTCCGTAACTGCTAGTAAAGAATTCAATCACTGGTATGAAACATTCAAAAATTTTCTGGATTGTAACTCGTCAAAAGAGAAACCACTTGAAGATAAAGATAAGTACATGCTCTTAGTAAATTTCGTATCACATAATGTTTATGAACATATAAATGAAGCTACAACATATACTTCTGCTTTAAAAATTTTAAAAGACCTCTATGTTAAACCTACAAATGAAATTTTTGCAAGACATATTCTAAGTACCCGAAAGCAAAACATCAATGAAACCATTGATCAGTATATTCAGGAACTAAAGATATTAGCTAAGAATTGTAACTTTAAAGCTGTTTCCAGTGAACAAAATAAAAACGATTATATCAGAGATGCATTTATAAGCGGCATTTTGCAAGCTAATATCCGGCAACGATTACTTGAATTTAACAATGTATCGTTAGATGATGCGGTTTCTACATCCAGATCTTTAGAAGAATCTCAAAAGCAGTCAGATTCATATAAGTCACAGTCAAATTTTGCAAATAATGTAACATGCTCAAATTTTAATGACGCAGTCCAGGTGAATTCAGCATCGTTTAAACAAATATCTACTCAGACATGCTATTTTTGTGGACATCCTAGACATCCACGATCTCTCTGTCCAGCACGAGACGCAATTTGTAAAAACTGTCAAAAATCTGGTCATTGGGCTAAAGTGTGCTTAAAATCTATCCACGAAACCGACATCTGCATCTACATTTTTTATCGCTTCTTCATCAAAAACACCAAGTTCACTCTCTCAAGCTATTATTAACGTATCAATTAACAAAATCAGTGCAAAAGCCTTACTAGATACTGGAAGTTCTGACACTTTTCTGGATTACGATTTTGTACTTAAAAACAAAATACAAACTTTTCAAACAAATGGACAAGTTTTAATGGCATCTACATCGTGTTCATCTGAAATAAAAGGTTATTGCTTTATAAAACTTGAAATTCAAAACGAAAAATAGGAAAATACAAAAGTCTTAATTCTTTCGAACCTTTGCACAGATATTATTATTGGTCATGATTTTATGAAACAACATGAACGAATCGAAGTAACATTTGGAGGTTTAAGATCACCACTTTCCATTTGCTGTGTTGCTGAAGTAAAAGTTGAGCCTCCATCTTTGTTTGCTAATCTAATAGAAAATTACCATCCTATAGCTATTAAATCCCGTAAACACTCTAATGATGATGAACGTTTCATTACTCAAGAAGTGAGTAATTTGCTTAAAGAAGGAATCATTGAAGAAAGTACATCTTCTTGGAGAGCCCAAGTATTAGTAACCAAAAATGAAAATCACAAACGTCGAATGGTTATTGATTATTCACAAACAATAAACAGATTCACTCTCTTAGATGCTTATCCACTGCCTAATATTGAAACTTTAGTTGCTAAAATATCAAAATTTACAATATTTAGTACCATTGATTTAAAATCAGCTTACCATCAAGTGCCAATTCAGAAATCAGATAAACCATTTACGGCTTTTGAAGCAGGCGGTCGGCTTTATCAATTTAATCGTATTCCGTTTGGAGTCACCAATGGAGTTTCCTGTTTCCAAAGGGTGATAGATTCTATTATTCAAAAAGAAAATCTACAAGGCGTTTTTGCCTATTTAGATGATGTAACAATTTGTGGTAAAGACCAAATGAATCACGACTCAAATTTACAAAAATTTATTGATGCTGCTAAAAAATATGGACTGACATTAAATGAAAATAAATGTCACTATAGTAAAAAATCAATCAACATACTAGGCTATACAATAGAAAATAATACTATGAAACCAGATTATGATAGACTTAAACCTCTTTTAGAAATGCCAACTCCACACGACACAAAAAGTCTTCAAAGAGCATTAGGAATGTTCTCACATTATTCAAAATGGATAAATAAATTTTCTGAAAAAATAAGATGCTTAATAGACTGTAAGACATTTCCACTTAGCATACAATTGGTTTCCGCTTTCGAAGAAATAAGAACTGATATAGCCAATTCGCTTCTGTGGAGTATCGACGAAAATGAGATTTTAATTGTAGAAACAGACGCATCTGATTTTGCTATAGCCGCTACGTTGAGTCAAGCTGGAAGGCCTGTGGCTTTTTTCTCACGAACACTTTCCGAATCTGAGAGAAGACACCCTGCTATCGAAAAGGAAGCTTATGCGTGTGTTGAAGCGTTAAAGAAGTGGAGACATTATCTTATTGGAAGACACTTTAAACTAGTAACAGATCAGAAATCAGTATCTTTTATGTTTAATACAAGCCATACAAGTAAAATTAAAAATGAAAAAATTATGCGTTGGCGTATTGAACTTTCTTGTTTTAAATATGACATAGTCTATCGTCCTGGGAAGTCGAATAATGCAGCTGATGCTTTTTCAAGAATATGTAATAATATTACAAACAAACTGTTTGAATTACATTCGTCTTTGTGTCATCCTGGGGTAACACGAATGCATCATTTTGTTAAAGTGCGAAATTTGCCTTATTCTTTGGAGGAAATAAAACGAATGAGTGCCGCATGCCCGACATGTGCTGAAATTAAACCTAGATTTTACAAAAAAGATGAAGACAAACATTTAATAAAAGCAACAGCACCCTTTCAGAGATTGAATATTGATTTTAAGGGTCCGATACCAACTTGTTCTAAAAATTCATACATGTTCACGGTTGTAGACGAATATTCAAGATTTCCATGGGCGTTCCCTTGTTCAGATAATTCTAGTCAAACTGCAATAGAATGCCTCAACCACTTGTTTTGTTTGTTTGGAATGCCTAATTACATACATTCCGATCGTGGAACCAGTTTCACATCACAAGAATTCATAACTTACCTACATTCCAAGGGTATTGCTTCAAGTCGAACAACACCATATAATCCCCAAGGAAATGGTCAAGTTGAAAAATACAACGGCATTATCTGGAAAGCTGTCAGCCTTTCTCTTAAATCCAGAAAACTTGAGACAAATCAATGGGAATTGATTCTACCCGATGCTCTACATTCTATTCGAAGTTTATTATGTACATCAACTAATCATACTCCACATGAACGTTTATTTACTTATCAACGTCGATCAACGAGTGGAACTTCTATTCCTTCCTGGCTTAAAAATTCCGATAAAGTTTTGCTTAAAAAGTTTGTACGTAGAAGTAAGTTTGATCCGCTTGTTGAAGAAGTAGAACTGCTAGAAAAAAATCCTGATTACGCACTAATACGATATAACAATGGAAAAGAAAGTACAGTTGCGACGAAGCATTTAGCGCCTCGAGGAAATTTACGATTGGCAGAAGATGATGAAGAAAATTCAATAACGAACAATCGAGACGAAGACGACCACCAACCGAATATGGAAGAAGGTGAAGACGCTTCAATAATGAACGATGAAAACGTTGAAGAGCAGAATTCTACCAATGATCCTTGCACTTCTGGCAATCAAGATTTTATTAATCAAAATCAGTCATTGCGTAGATCCACTAGAAATAAAAAGAAGCCGCAGTATTTAACATATTATTCAGAAAATAGTACCGGGTGAATGTTATACTAATGTTTGTTTATCAATCATACATACTGTATAGTTTTAATTGTTATTAATGTTTGTCAATTCTGTTGTACGTTTTTAAACTGTCAATATCTAATCCGTCTGTCAAATTATGTGAATTAAAGCCTAATTCTGTAAAAGGTATTTATTACACCAGGTAAATTTTTAGTTGAGAGGAAATCAATTTTTTCATGTTCAAGCAGCCAGCTGACGCATAATCCACCGTGTTACGGTCAGCTGACTTTGTTTTCCTTTCAAAATACTAGGTAAACTATAATCTGAAAAATTTTCAAATGAGAGAAAATGACTGAAAAAACTTTTTCCCCATGCGTGGGAGGCTGCCACTGCCCGCCCCAACCACGGAGTCGCAGCTGACGGTGGCGAGTGTACATAGTATAAGTCCCTGATGCATTTTACAAAGTTTTTCTCGAGAATAAATAATTGACCGAAAATGTACCTGGCTCCTAGTCTATATAAACAATTGCATTCAGTTTTAATTGTCATCGGTAGAGAGAGTACTTTCGAATGAAAAAAATTAAAATTTGTTTTTCTTAAAAATGTTTAATGGAAACACCTAATTATTGTAAATTATAATGGAGCTGAATTAAATTCGTAACAAAATGACACAAACTGCATGTTGATAGCTTTTGTCGAACTCGAGATATAAATAACGTATAAACATAACTAAGTACCTATAATATTGACTCACCCTGTACTATAACTTAAAATTAAATATGTGAGAGAAAGATCATACAGATATCTCGATCATTAAAACTTAATGTCCAATTAAATATTCAAATTGTTTTCTATCGTTGTCCACACAAAGATGTAATCTATCGCGCTTAGACATAACAGCTGCTTCAATCTCAGCTGTTGATATACTATTTATTGCGTTTCTTATGCGCTGTTTCATGTCATAGCTCGTGGTTGGTCGAGTTTGGTACACTAAATCCTTCAATCTCCCCACAGATAAAAGTCCAGACATGTTAAGTCTGGAGTTCTAGCTGGCCATGAAAATATACTTCCCCTTCAAATGCATTTATTTGGATAATTTACATTTAAATAATCTCTTACTCGTCTGGAGAAGTGCGCAGGACACCCGTCATGTTGTAATATCATATCTCTACTTGTTTGTAAATAAATATCTTCCGATAAAACAGGCAACTGATTTTCCGGAAAATCCAAATATGTATCGCCATTTAAAATTCTACCTACGATCTTTCCATTAACCATACCACACCAAACATTAAGACACCATCTACCTTGAAGCTGCACTTCCTCTATCCAGTGCGGATTTTCTTCCAACCCAATAATGCATATTATGCATATTAACACCACCCGCACTATTAAACGTATCCTCGTCTGTCCACAAAATCTTGCGGTTGTTCTTCTAGCAGAGTTAACATCCAATTGCAGTAATTCAGCCTTGCATCAAAATCTCTCTCATGTAAAGCTTGGTGGAGAACTACATGATAAGGATGCAGTCTAAAAAACAGAACAATAAGTATTTGTGAAAAAGAAACCACTATATTTATGAAAACTCAAAAAATCTTGAAAAATCTACAATTGTTTCACAAGGTAAATCTTGCATACTTAAGTATTTTTAAGAAACGGATAAAATGATAAAAGCGCCGTGTTGCCGTTTTTATCGGAATATTAAAATAACAGTTGAATCTAAATTTTAAAGGGAATTACAAGTTTCTTACCTAAACGTTCACTTTATTATATGAAAAACCAACCTGTGATGTTTTAAAATCCTTGGAACAGAAGTTTTGGGTATGTTTAATTCTATAGAGATTTGCCGACTATTTATACAGATTGCGTAAATTACTTTGGAACCCTGGCCTCGGATTACACAAGTACGACAAGGATATATGAAAGAGAGAAAGAATAATTGTGCGCGGTCATCACTTTGTTTCATCTTAGGGGTATATACTTATTTCCCGAGACTGGCCGAATGGTCCTTTACAGAGAGAATTCACTAGTTGGTGATATTCAGTATGCTCCCAACATGGAAGGAGTGAGGGTGCTAAAGAAATAAAAAAATACAATCGTTATTACGTAACCTGTTCATTTTAAAATTCATTTTTGTCAACATGATCATTTCAGACCAAGTTGACAATTTCTAACTACAATAGGATATTATTTTAGCCATTGTAACTTGAAAATAAAACAGCATTTCTTGAGAGTACCATAATTAATAAACTAGAAATCCCTTCCATTAATAAATTAAATTGAAAAAATAAAATAAGTAGGTAGGTACCTACACCTATTCTAAACATAAAATATAAACTTCCTGAAAAAATACAAATAAAAATCCATTCTAAAGGTAAACATAATTTTAATGAATTAAGTGCTCAAATAAACCACCTTCCTGTGCCAGACAATAACCAAATCTGTTATAAAGATTAGATCTCATATCTCTAAGATTATTTGGCGTAATGCTGGCACAATCGCGGGTGAAAGCCTCAATTCATTTAAATTATTAGCTCTTTCAAATGCATGTTGGTAAATGCTACTTTTTAAAAATCCCCAAAGAAAAAAATCATTTGGAGCTAGTTCAGGTGATCTTGGAGGCCATTTAATTGTACCATTAGTACTAATGATTTTTTCGGGGAATGTAAAATTTAAAAAATCCATTACTATCCTTGAATTATGGACTGGACAACCGTCTTGTTGGAACCAAATTCTGTTGAGATCAACATCGGGTATAAGGAGAACTGCAGGAATTACTTGATTTTGTAATAAGTCTAAATATTTGGCGGAATTTAAGTTCCCCTCAATGAAAAAAGGACCTATAATGTGGTCACCTAGAATACCCGTCCAAACATTTAGCTTCTGCGGATACTGTGTTCGGATTGGAATGGTTAGATGTTTATTTTCCCGAGACCAATATCTTGTGACGGATGGATTGTGTTTTTGATGTAATGAAAAAGTTGACTCATCCGTAAATAAAATATTTTTTAAAAAGTTCTCGTCAGCATTTTGACGTTCCATCATTTCCCCACAGAAATCCACTCGTCTGATATTGTCCTCGGGAAATATTTCCTGCGTTGTCTGAACCTTGTAACAATGGTACCCGTTCCGTTTTAAAATATTCTGTACAGTTCTCTTATCCATGTTGACCTCTTCAGCAATTTGTCTTGAAGATGGTTGTCCTGTTTCAACTGCTAAACAAACATTCAATTCTCTAGTTTGCCTTTCATCGTTTATTGGGCGTTCGATTGGATCTTCCGAAGCTTGGCATTTTCTACAGTATGAAACACATCCATATTTCTCGAAATTACTAATTATTTTCACAATTGTTGACTGTGAAGGAATTGGGCGATTTTCAAATGCTACAATAAACAAATTAACGATTGCATTAGCCGAATGACCTCCAAAATACCATCTTACAATTTGTACTTTTCCGCTGGTTAAGTATGTTAATGAAGGCATATTGTAAATGTTTTATTTTCCAATACAATGGCATGCGCTTAAAACGTGATTAACGTTTGTAGCGAAAAGACCTAGGAATAGCAGTTTAAATGTGAATTCTCTCTGTAAAAGATAATGTTGCCGGATGAAAGTGTTTTGTTTTACCTATTGTGCATGACTTCGAAAAAAAGTCAACGATAACGAGACAAAAATATCATTTGTACAAATTAATCTGCGCTTCTGGCAACAGCGGTTAAAATAGGGTGGCAATGAGCATTCGGCCAGTCTCGGGAAATAAGTATACACCCCTAAGGTGAAACAAAGTACACGCCTTAATGACCGCGCATAATTATTCTTTCTCCCTCTTTCAGCTGTTTTTCTGTCGTACTTGTGTAATCCGGACGGTTCGGATGTAATTTACGCAATCTGTATAAAAAATATGCACAATTTGTCGAGGAATCTGATTATAATATTTGATATGCCCCTTAATTGAGGAAATTTTGAGAAGTAGATGTTGCTTTATAGTGACCGTTCCACCCTTTGAAAAGTAATTTTCAAATTTAGAAAGTTCCCTATTAATAAATTGTTTGTATGCCTCTCTTATGATCTATTCTTATTTGTAATAAACTTGAATGTATGGGTATTCATTTATCTTTATTAAAATATTATTCTATCAATAAAAAAGTTTCCTAAACGCGGTTTCGTTGAAGTTTGTCACAAATCAATTGCAGAAGCGGTGAGCACGTTTGTAGAATTCTTCCTTTGACGGGCCAGCTTCTGCAATTGTTGTTGGGCAAACTTATATATTTTATATACCTTGTTTGTGCCTCCCAGTGTTGTTATCTCTTTATGATCAATAAAAAAAAATTGTAATTGATGTCAAATAAAGATCTATTATCAGTTTGTCGTTCTTTGTCTACGTTTTTAAATTAATTCTGTGATTAGAAAAGTAGATTTCAAGAGAAAGATCGAATTTCTTATTTTTTTTATTTTCCTTCCAGGTCAACACAATCATGAGCGAAGCAGAAGCCAACATTGGTGCACAACAGATTCCTGAGGTATCTGAAAGTCTGTTTGGCACATTCGATATCATTCTATTGACACTCATAATCGGCGGAGTTAGTTGGTACCTTTTGAACAAACATAAAAAGACAAAAACAGTAGCAAATGGAAGGTCATATTCTATTCAGTAAGTATTTTAACATTATATTGTAGGATCCGTCCTGGGTGGTATTTTTCTTACTCTTAGCATGTTTATACCCATCGTAACTTCTAAACGAATAGATCTATTCGAATAATTTGAAGTGGAATGCCCATGTCTTCTCGCCATATATCGTAAACCGTTCATAGAACAGCTGGGGGGAACATATTTTATGACAAAAGTGGCCTGAAGCGAGACCTGGAAATTCTTTTTGTGTTTGAATGTGTACTACCACTACAAGGCATAACTGAATTAAAAAAGGGTAATTCACCTATTTAAGGGACATAACAAAAACAATCATCGCATTCTTCAAAAAATTCTGCGTATATTTGGTATTTTACATTTTAGTCTATCTACTCAAATAAGCGTCGAGAGGGAAGAACTTGTTGTGAAAAAAACGCCCTTAACTCCAGTTCTACTTAACCGATTTTTGCAAACTCAGTCTTGAAAACAGCCCTTTTCCACCAACATATTAGTGAGAACTTCGAGTTAATCTAATGAGTAACATGCACGCTGGAGGGAGCTATTTTTTTTTTTTTTTTTAATTTAGTTATCTTTGGAAAACCTTGAATAAAAGTATGGTCTATAATACAAGTAGACCTAATTAGCAAGTGGTCCTGAACCAGTATTTGGGATATCCAAAACTGATGCACGTGGTTGTATATCTCGGTGGACTCAAACTAAACACCAGTCGTACTGGAGACACGTGCCAAAACAGGAACACAGCAAACTCCTGGTTAAAAAACCCTCGGAGAAGCTGACCAATTAAATACTAAACCTTAGCAGGGCCCAAATAAGGATAGTGACGGGTTTACTCACCGGTCACTGTACTCTAAGGAAGCACATGCATACAATCGGCATATATAGGGAGGAACCTATCTGTCGGTTGTGCATGGAAGAGGAGGAAACAGCCTCTCACATTATCTTTGATTGTGAAGCACTATCTCACTGGAGATATAGACTCCTAGGACTAGAATTTCCAAGGGAGGATTTCTCCAAGAAGAACCTAGTGAAAAGTCTGCTGAGCCTGATAAGGGCTGCTGGTCTCTTCACATAAACGGCACAACCAAGAGCACAAAAAGCCTTAAGGCTGAGGTGCCGAGGACATCAATCCTTTGACTGGTGTGCTGATCCAATCAATCAATCAATCAATCAATTAGCAACAGAATAAAAAAACCCAAAACAGGTTCTGAATTTTTTTGCCGCTAATAATAATATAGTTGTACATTTCCGGAACAAAAACTTGTGCTCAGTTTTCACTGCAGAAGCAACGGCAATTGAAAAGTCACTCATTTGGTGCCTGGAGCGATCAGTGCCAGGTGCAGTTTTAATTAGCGACTGCAAGTCTGTCCTAGAGGCTTTAAATAGCTCACCAACAAAACAATTTAAGAATGAAATAATATTCAGTATAAAAAAACTGCTTGTTCACCTCTACACCAAAAATGTACAAATTATTTGGACAAAGGCACATGTTGGTGTCATAGGCAATGGAAGGGTAGATAACGAAGCGAAAAAAGCTTGCAGAATTGACAATATCAATGTATCGCCAGTACCATTTCACGATGTTACTAACGAATGTAAGAAGTTCCTTCGAAACACACACACATTTGCAATGCTTTCAGCATTCTGATCGTCTTATATGTGTGAGCATGTTTTTTCCTATATGAATATCATTTTGGATCCTTATCTAAACCGACTAACAACAGAAAATTCAATGACGTGTGTGATACTAAAAGTAACTAGGACAAGGATCGCACTGAAATAGTTCCAAATTTTAACAATTATACAGTTTTTTATAGTGGCACTTTGGCTTTGTTGAAAGGTTGCCGACCCCTGTTCTATGTCCTTAATGAAGTATACACACCTCACTTAATAATAAACTTTTTACGGCATCCTTTTTCTGTGATTTTGCGAATACCTTCGATTGTGTTGATCAAGAAGTTTTGATAAATAATCCGTGGTAATCCTTTTGAAATGGCTTGAATCTTACCTTGAGTGTAAAAAGCAACTGGTACGATCAGTTAGCAGTGGTGTAGGTACCCTAGTGATCAGTTTTAGGTTGAATTCTTTTTCTGGTATTCATTAACGATGTCACAGACTTACGAATTAATGGTAAATGTAGTTGCTGATGACACTAGTGTGTTATCTGGAATAGTTCAGATATACGAACTTCACATTCTACCATAGGCAAAGATCTCATTACTCTTCTGGTCTAACTCGAACGAGCTTTGTTTTAACACTCAGAAATCTTTAGTTTTATCTCACAAAGAAGTTTTGCAACATATCAAACTTAACAATAACAAGATCTTCAAATTCGATTAAGTTTTTTGGTCTCCATGTTGACGGTGCCCTTAAATGGTCTGTACATGAACACTAAAACGAAAAAAGTATCCCTCCTAAAACACGTCTGGCTGATTGTACAAGATTTATAGTTGTTGTATTAAAAAGAGCCATCTGGATAGCTTCCAAATTTTTGGTATGTGTATGACCATAATGAGAAGAAAACTCAACCTCAAAACCATTAAACTTGATGGGAGCGAGGTTGAATTGAGACAAGAAGCTCGTATCTAGGTTTGACTATAGACAGTAAACTCCTGCGGAACAAACACGAAATAGTTATTTTCCTAACAAGTGCGGAAAGTGATACTTTCCCGCACGCGACTTCAGTTGACCCGAACGACGCGGAGCGGAGTTCGGGCCAGCGGCCAAGGGCGGGAAAGACACTTCACGCATGAGTTAGGAACATTATTTTTCCTACGACCGCATATACAAAAAAGTATACCAACCGATTTTTCAAAAATTATTTTATTTCAACATACATATACAAAACTTTCACTCAAAACTACTAATTATTATAAATATTTATATTAAAAACACAATTTGTTGCATTCGGTAAATTACTTAAAATTGCCGGTCCAGTGGAGTTATTTGGATGGCATCGGTTGCAGGTCGCATAAAGATGACGATGACGGTGACGGCATTGCTTTTAAGTCATTTGTTGATGAAAGAATTTTATTTGATATATTTTTCTTCTGATTCTCGAAGTCCTCCAAATGGCACTCAGCGACAGTAGTAGACTTCCAACCACCGAGGCACTTTCTAATAAGGTCAAAATTTGCATAATTTTACTTTCCCGCACCACACCATTGGGCGAGAACACAAAGAAAGCTGGTTTCTCGCGCTTGTCTATAAGCGCCGACAAGCTTTACAAATGTATTCATGTTGATATATGCAACCGCGCACAAAAGAAGCAGGTCCGAGCTTGTCGGCGCTAGTAATACTCTCCGATAAGTTTATCGTTACATTATTTTCCAGCGCGACACGTGCAGGGACCGCGCTTCATTCTGTCATACTTTGCGGCGTTTACGTACCTCTTGGACAAAAATGGTTAATGCAGAACTCTTACTTGCATGTGTTTTTGAATTCCAGAAAAATGCTGGCCATTTTGCATTCAATATGCCAAAGCACATTCGATAGTTTTTCTACTCCGAGACAAACGTTGATTAAAACATTTTTTATCAATACCCAAGTTATCCCAGCTAAATGGCTTGAAGGTTCGGTAGAAGAAGGTATGCCTCGTCTCCCACAAACACGAATGGAGTCTTAACGTTTGTTCCTGGTAAGAAGCTCGCCTCAGGAATATTAAGTCTAATCTCTTCCAACAATTCCTCTTGAGGTAGGTACTCGACATTTTAAAATATAATGAACGAAACTAGCCGACTTCCAGCTTTCTTTATGTTCAACAATCAGTTTCTATCGCGCTGGTAACCAGCGTGTGAGAAACCAGCTTTCTTTGTGTTCTCGCCCATTGGAAAGATCTAGTAGGGCTTAGACAATCAAAGATTCTGCTAGGTGACTACAACTCGTTGAGATCTAATGAATGCATAAGTCAAAGTGAAACTATACTAAGAGTTTCAATAGGGATCCTAAGGGAACATTGTCGCCTGAATGGGCACCTGAAAAAGCTCAAAATAGTGGAGGAAAAAGAATGTAGATTCTGTGGCATGGTAGAAGAAACCTCCATCCACATACTTACGAATTGCACAGCAATTCAGAAGCTTACGGCACAAAACCTAGGAGATTATTTGATAGAAGATACCTAAGTCAAAGCCTGCAGATATCCTAAAATTCATCCGGGAAATAGGACTAAAGGAGCTACTACTCTCTGAGACTTTCCTCAGGAACTAAGTAGAAGGAGACGCAATAGATCTTTTAGGTTATCACAGTATACATACATACAGGGTGATTGATTAGTGTGATAAAGTTCAGTGCCTCCTTTGTCCTTTGAGATATCAATTTGAAAATTTGAGGGTTTTTAGCCATCATCAGTCTCCACATTTTAAAATTATTTACAATCTTACAGAACGCTGTGCCATATCAAAGTTACTTTTTTTTAAATGAAACACCCTATATTTTATTTGTGAACGGTGGACAATGCAGTTTCATCCATATTATATATTTGATGAGCAGCAAATTTGTATTTATCGAATATTTCTCCAAACTTATCAAAAAAGCCGTTAACACGTTTTTTATTAAAACCTTTATTTCTTCTCCTTGTTAAAACGATGAGGTAGTTGAAATTTTTCAGCATACTCGAAGACAAGTTTCCTGAACTCAGTGGCAGTCAATCCAAAGAAACTGGACTCTAAATTTACCAAATGCTGTGCTAATATCTCTTCTCTATCTGGTGACATATCATTAGGTGTATCAAATTTTGTTCTTTCATTCAAGCCCTTCAAATATCGTCACAGTGTAGGCTTTGGTATATTAAATGTTCTATAAGCTACGTTAAATCCAATTTCTCCATTTTGATGTTTTTGTAAAGCCTCGTCCATATCTTCCTGCTTCTAAGTTTTGTATTTTATCTTCGCCATAAGATTTATTAATTGGTAAAGATAAGTATGCAGGGTGTCCTGGGACTAATGGAAAAAAAGTCAGGAACGAATAATCTGAGCCAAAATAATGTTAGTACTTCATATAAACTTTTTCTATGCAGGCCCTCGTTTTCGAGTTATATGCCTCCAAAGTTTTAGTTTTGAATTCGGTTTTTATTTTTATTTTTTTACTAGTTATTTGATCATTATAAAATTTACGGCAAAGCTATAATGTAAGTGTATGTTTATTTTGGAAAGATAAACAGATTTACAGTAGTGCCTTGAAGCTAGGGACGGACTACTCGCAATGGTTAGTGATCCAAAAATTTTGCAGGGATGGCACACCCTGTATGAAATTATCGAAATTGACTTTCCCACACATTAAGCTAACTAAAAGGTACTCTTGTTGGAATTCGATAAAATAAGCCGTTTGGCTAATATTTGAAGTTTTATTAATGCCCTATGTACCAATTTACGCATTCACCATTATTATAAGTACACAACTAGGTAAAACTAACTTATTAATACGACGTATAAGATTTACCTACAGTACTACAAAAAAATACTTTAACGATAGCAGAAGATTAAAAACATTAACGACTTATTAATTCGAAAGTTGGTAAAAACGATTTAAAAGTGTTTTTACCGTTTATCAAGTAACCATAGGATTAGTTGTCAAACGTTGTGTAGAATAGTTCGTAGTCAGTACTTGTCAATCATTCATAAGTCCTTAATTTAACAGTTACAATGGCAGAATTCACTTTTATTGAGTACGCAGATATGCATTTAATGTATGGATTGGCTTCTCTAAACTGTTTAGAGGCCAGAAGGCTTTGTGTAGAACATTTTCCAAATAGAGTATTGCCAGACAGACGAATGTTTGAGCGTATTGATCTAAGGTTACGAGAAACAGGTATGAATAAGTAAATGTAACATTTTATGTAAACAAAACAAAATTTTAAATTTTAGAAAGTTTTTTGCCAAAAAAAGGTGGAGAAGGTCCAGTACGAAGCGTACGTACTGTGGCAGTTGAACAAGACTTGTTAAATGCAGTTGATAATGAACCATCAACGAGTTTACGAAAATTATCAAGAAAACATAACGTCTCGAAATCAGTTGTTCATCGCATCCTAAAAGAACAGCTGTTATATCCTTTTCATATGAAAAAAGTACACAGTATGACAGTGGCTGATTATCCTGCACGACTTGAGTATAGCCAGTGGTTTCTGCGACAACAACAAGCAGACAATACATTTATCAGTAACGTTCTCTTTACGGACGGGACGAATCCGGTTTCACCAGAGTTGGAGTAATTAATTCTCATAATATGCATTTATGGTATGATGTGAATCCACATGGCATTATCCAAACTAGGAACCAGCATAGATTCATGGTTAATGTTTGGGCAGGAATAGTTGGCAATCATTTGATAGGTCCCACCTCATTTCAGTTTAGATGCACGACAGCATTTACACACAAGGTTTCCTAATAGATGGATTGGTCGTGGAGGCCCTTTCCAAAGGCCACCGCGACCAGGAGACGTTAATCCTATGGATTTCTTTCTCTGGGGTTACCTCAAAAGTAAGGTATACGCAACGCCTGTGCAAACAAGGCAAGATTTAATAGACAGAATTGTGTTACACTGCAACGTTATTAGAAATAATATGGGATTGCTGTTTCAAGTGCAAAGAAACAAACTTCGTAGACGTAGAACGTGCGTGGAAGTGGGATGAGCTCATATTGAACATTTATCAGAATAACGTTAGTTTTTGTTGCTGTTTAGGAATTAGTTTTAGTTTTATAACTTGTGTTTTTTGCGGTTTTCTTAATGGTTTAATAATGTTGTGTTCGTAATTTTGATTAAAAGTAACTAATTACGTTGTTTGAGTACCTATTTAATCCCCATGAAGTAGGTTCTTAATGTTTTTATCATCTACTATCATCAAATTATTTTTTTGTAGTATTTACTGTAGGTAAATCTTGACATCGTATTAATAAGTTAGTTTTACCTCGTAGTGTACTTCTAAAAATGGTGAATGCGTAAATTGGTACGTAGTGCCTTAATAAAACTGAAAATATTAGCCAAACGGCTTATTTTATCGAATTCCAACAAGAGTACCTTTCCGTTAGCTTAATGTGTGGGGAAGTCAATTTCGATAATTGCCATCCCTGCAAAACTTTTGGATCACTAACCATTGCAAGTAGTCCGTCCCTGGCTTCAAGGCACTACTGTAAATCTGTTCACCTTTCCAAAATAAACATACACGTACATTATAGCTTTGCCGTAAATTTTATAAAGATCAAATAACTAGTACAAAAAATAAAAATAAAAACCAAATTCAAAATTAAAACTTTGGAGGCCTATAACTCGAAAACGAGGGCCTGCATAGAAAAAGTTTACATGAAGTACATTATTTTGGCTCAGATTATACGCTTTTGACTTTTTTTCCATTAGTCCCGGGACACCCTGTATAATATACCATTTTTCTTAATTCCTAAGTCGTACCGGTACGAGTAAGGAATTTTGTACAGCTACGACTTGAGTAGCGGGATCTTCTAAGTTTAAAACTAAAACATGTGACATAAACCTAAAAATTCTACCGTTTGAATATGACCAAATTATTTCCAAAAAAAGTTTAGTAAAGAAAAAACATTAAGATCACATTCCTGCTATAAAAAGCTTATAAATGAGTCGAAAATTTAAATGAGAACTGTGGAAAAAACTTACTTTTTAATTATTTCTGCTTCACAAAGCCGGTCGGCCCTTCTCTTGTTAACGTTTGCTCACTAGGCAAGCGTTGAGTATGCGGTGGGCGAATTTGACCGCTATAAAGTGACAGTGCTCTAGGATCGCCATTGTTTCCAGATAATTTATTTTCCGCTTAGCTGGTCAGCGGTTCGTTATATCAACCCATAGAGAAATGATACCTATGATGTCAACCAACAACAATTCTAACCTCTAAGTTATAATTTCTGTTATTAAGTTTTTATTAGTGTTTAATAAGGTTTAATTATTGCGGTTGCAGAGAATATTGAAATGTATAAAACTGTAGAATTTAATATTGATGGAAAAATATTGCGTGGAAATATACCAACGAATATGGTAGAATTGTTGTATGGAAGGTAAGCGATAATAATTAGTTGATAACATAACATCTAATTAATAATAATAATAATAACCTTTGATGAGTCATTAAGGAGTAATGTAATGGCGCAACTACTGGAAAGCAACAAAGAAAATAGAATTGCACCGGGAACTTCGCTTGAAAATCCAAAAATGCCAGAAACTGTTCCAGATGACCAGAATTTTAAATAGACCACTCCAGCAACCAAATTATTAATTGATATTTACCATAAGGAATACGAAAATGTTAGGAATCCTAAAATCAGAAAATAGTATATTATATACCGCGAGGCTGAAGTAGTCCTGAGGAATTAAGAATACTACTTCAGCCTCCAGGTATATAGAATATTTTTCGTACTTCCGGAAATGAATCGTATATAAAATAGGAAAAAAGTACATCAAAACTCCGTTAATTTACAATAAATTCCATATTTATGAGAAAGTGAAAATGTGTTTGATATTGATACAAAAGCGAGCGAATTATTTGAAGAATTGTTACCTACGGAAAATGACTTGTTTGCTTACTTCGATGAAAAATCTAAAGTTGTTTGCTCTTCAACCCTCTGGGCGTATCTTTATCCGCTGCATTGACCCAGCAAAAATTAGTTAGTATGGAAAATTGTAAAAATGTTACTTTAAACATTAATGTTCATTACCATTCTAATTAATTATTTTTCAATAAAATACATATTCAAATTATTTATTAGCAATTTTATCCTTCCGGGACTTTCGTCAATATTTAATCCCGGAGTCTTCTTGTAATCAGGTTCAAAATAAATATCATTTTGTAACAAATATTCTTGAATTTCAGTATTTCTTCTTGATGAGAGGTGCTTTTTGTAGTAGGCAGCTGTGGTAGCTTGCGTTATCCATTACAATTACACTGTGGTCTTTTTCATAAGATGATTTTGAAAACAGTTTTCAAAAAGTTCTGCAGTTGTATATTCATGATAATCCAAGATTGAATCCTTAATATTCTTTGCATACAGCAGCGGGCAATTTGGAACAAATCCGTTTTCTGATCCAGCGTGAATAATAGTTATGCGCTTTCCTTTGTTTGAAGGTGCCTTAGTCTTACAGTTTTAACTGGAATCAACCCATCCTTTGGATACTGTATCGTGTGTATCAAACCATGTTTCGTCCAGGTAGATTATAGATCTGTTTCCGGATCGGTACTTCTTGATGTCCTGAAGAAAACTGAATCTCCAAGTGCGCAATCTTTGCGATTCCATTACCACTTGTTTTTTGTCAATTTTACGATATGTGAATCCCATTTTACCAATAACTCTATGGAGGGTGGCCCGGCTAATATTTATATTGGTGTCATCTTCTTCTAGCTTCCTTTTTAGATTGTCCAAAGTAGTAACAATCTAGCTTTCATAGAGGGTATATATTAGACCAGTTCAAAAAACCGACCTTTTTTTTTCAAAATTCGCAGTGAAATATCTTCCTAGTCATGAGAAAAGAAACCTGTGAAAACGGGAGCTCTTAATATTAATATTGAAAGGTCGCTCTT
This sequence comes from Lochmaea capreae, assembly GCA_949126875.1. NCBI lineage: Eukaryota > Metazoa > Arthropoda > Insecta > Coleoptera > Chrysomelidae > Lochmaea > Lochmaea capreae. The sequence continues at coordinate 2,688,040 of OX421398.1, forward strand.
CGTGAATTTCTATTTTACATTTAAATAACATGGAAAAAAAAATTAACTTTGGAATTTTATAACTCATTTTTGAATGATCATATCGGGATAAGCGATTTATATTTTTAAAGGAAATTGAACGCTTTAAATAAAATGTCTTTTTCGTAAGTTCACTCCTCTAATAGTAATTGGTCAACACGTAGGTAATTAATTTAACGTTTTTTCTTAAATTGTGATATAATAATAAAATTTATCTTCTAAAAAAATTATTTTACAATTTCTAAGTTGTATAGTTAAAAGTTTCAAAAATATATATCGCTCATCCCGATATGATCATTCAAAAATGAGTTATAAAATTCCAAAGTTAAAAAATGAGCGACCTTTCAATATTAAGAGCTCCCGTTTACACAGGCTTCTTTTCTCATAACTAGGAAGATTTTTCACTGCGAATTTTGACAAATAAAAATGGTCAGTTTTTTTGAACTGGTCTAGTATATATTTTTCTTCTTATTATATCCTGTTGGCCATTGTCCAGGCGATGAGATTGAAAATCACCAAGTTTTTTTCTTCCACTTAATTTTTCACTTTTAATTATCCGGTTTTTAGACAAATTTGCTAATTTGGATCCAATAGTTTCTCGAATATATTGCAGAAGGGGTATATAAAATGTCTATTGTTTTTGGGGATTTTCCATATTGACTAGGGTCGAAGACTTTGTTTAGATAACCACTGTGTCCTTTTGGTAATTTTGACAAATTCTGAGAATTTGAATCGGAAGTTCGTGTAATTTTTATTCTTGCATCGGCAACACTGGACTGCATTCTATTTTCTATTTGATGTCAGCTGCCATTTATGTGTAAGCATTCTTTTTTATGACATTACTACAAAGTAATAAAATTTGAGATATAGACATATAGGGCAGAGAGTAGTTTTATTTTTGGTCCAATATAAATATTTGTATTAATATTTAGAGTTAAATTTTTAGCAAGTTTGACTTTGTTTACATATCTCTTGAGAGTTATGGTATCAATATTTGGTTATTGATTCAAAATATCGATTGTTACTACAAAAATACAACTACAGCGACATGAACATGCCCACCCAGGGCTCATGTTTGCTTATGCCGACTGTAGAGTTCATACAATAGCCTTCTTGGTGTGCGTCATCGTTTGTGACGTATATCCGGGTTTTAGGCATGTCGTTTATTATATTTGCTATATTGACATATAGCTAACCTTAAATTTGATAAATAAAATGATCAGGATCGTATTCAGCCATATTCGAAAATGATATGAAATTAATAATACTTGGGATATGAAAACACTGCAAAATAAAACAAATTGTATATTCAATTTACATATTAAAATAACTTTACATTAGTAAATATAGTCCTGCAAAAGAATTATACAGCCTGTTCAATTAAGTCTGCACCATATGGAACCCTATTTTATTCTAAAGTCTTATGGAAAAAGGTATTCTTCACTTATAATTCTTATTGTTAGTGAATTTCATTGTTTTATTTGTTTAAATGTGGCCACTGTCTTCGTTAAAATATGTACAGGTGGTGTATTGAAAATTTATGTACTTATGTATGTATTTTGACATTCACTGAGACCTAAAAGATCTATTGGGCCCCCTTACTTCTACTGAGTTTCTGAGGAGAGTCTCAGGAGTGTTGTTAAAAGCTCCTTCTATGTCCAAAAATGCACATACTACAGTTTCTTGGTTGTCTAAGGCACCTCGGATATATTGAAAATTTAACAAAATAGATATTATTCTATAGCTTTTTGAAGCTACGACCACTTGTTCTGTCATTGAATAGCTTCTTTCCAAACACTAACTAGAGTATTCTATCTTCAGTTACACATTCAGTAGAAAACAAACATAAACATAGTAAATAGTCAAGAAACCAACCAACTAATAAAAAATTAAAAAGAAGAGGATTATAAAAGTTCAATTTTCGCAGTCATCTTCCCATAAGTCCCAATCTGATTCACATTCCGACTCATTCATGTCAATAATTACAGGCCATGTATCACTAGCGTCAATAATTTTTGCTGTTTCCCAATATTCCTCTATAATGTTTTGGGTATGCCTAACATATTTTTTCCATTTTTCTGGTGTAACCTACAATAATATACTTAATTAAAATAATAGGAAATTTTTGTTCCAACTGAATTTTGATTTTTGTTCGGGTTTTCTGGTTTTCCCCCGCCCCGAATAGTTGACATTGTAACTAGATTTCTGACTTTTTGATACTCAAAATTAGTTGAGCCATAACTGAAGAAGTGGAACATTATGAGTGATTAAGTCTATCTAATCTATAAAACAGCACGCTTACATTAACACTGTTGATCCTTACCTCCTACAATAAATTACATACTTGTATTCTTTATCCAGTATTTTATGTTTCTTCACAATTTTCATAATTTCATCTTTCATGCTAGATGCTGGAAAAGGTATACACCTTTCTTGTAACCAACTAATTAAAGATTGCTTAGTCCAAGATGAATTAGGGATTTTTTCAACTAAACTTGAATGATAAGATGCATTGTCCATTATTATTAAAGAAGGTTCTTTTAAATTCGGCAGGAGCTGTTGTTCAAACCATTTTTCTAAGTTATTCGAATTCATCGAATCATGATAGTCTCCAGATTTACTCCCACTTTTGAAAATCAAACTACAATTTTCGACAAAACCATTCTCAGAACCTGCTTGTAAAATAATGTACCGTACACCTTCACCACTTGTCTTCCTTACTGCCTTAGTGCTACCATCTTGCCAACTTTTGCAAAAACTACCTTTACTAAAAATCCAGGTCTCCTCCAAAAAAACAGGCTGTAGAGGGTAAGGAGAACTCTCATTGTTCTTGAATTCTCTCAGAAAATGTAATCTTTTTTTAGCTTCATGTGGTTGTTCCATAAGATAGTTTCTATTGGAAATACTGCAATTTAGCCATCTGAATTTTAGTTCCCTTAAAACATTATCCATTGAACCAACAGACATGTCGATTCCATCCAAATCAATGAGTTTTTTATTCGGTGTATGTAGAGTTACATGTTCACCTAAAATAAATAAGTAAACAAACAATATTAATGAATAAAAAATACAAAAACACTTTTTTAATTACACACTTTTATTAGGAAATGCACTAAAAAGTGAATAATAATTTTTTTTAATTTCTCATTCACTCTTTCTCACTATCCTAATGAAATAGGATTAACTTGATTTATATTAATTTCACTTATTGTTATATAAAAAATACTTACTTAGTGCACTGAAGTTAAAGATATCAATGGTTTACCAGCTTCTTTTTCTAATTGAAAATATCTGATACCTTTCAAAATAAGATGCTGCTCTTTTTCTGTGTATCTAGGCATATTTTTGTATTATTTTAATAAATAAAATGCTAACAATAAGATTAATATTCACTTTCCATAAATAATTATGAACAACAAAGTACAGACCTGACGAGAACTGTCAGTGGGACATTAGAAAAAGACGAAACCTACGAAGGGCACGTCTACGTCGTATTTTGAACGATACAAATTCGCCCGATTGATAGGTCGCGCTTGCACGTAAACTAAACATCAACCAATCAAATTTTTCTGTCAAAGATTAGGGTTAACGTTTGTAATACGTTCAAACAGTTCATTATTGTGATATTTTGATTAGGATTAATCACAGACCTGCCTTTTTTTCCATTTCTTTCACCGTAATGTGTTAGAAGGACATTAACAATCGATGACGCACACCAAAAAGGCTATTGTAAGAACTCTAGATGATTGCAGGCAAAAGCTAAGACGAAATACATTGAGACAAACTATAGTTGAAAAATTTAATCCATCTAAAAATCCAAATATACGAGAGGTATGTTACAATAGCTATTTTTCATTTTCAGGCCAACTTCTATGAACCTTCAATCGTCGACAGAAAATTCGTTTATTAAAAAACTTCAGTCGTCCGGCAGAAGTTTAGTTGCATTTTATGGAAGTCAAACTGGAACTGGAGAAGAATTTGCTGGGCGTCTTGCAAAAGAAGGAGTTCGATATCGAATGAAAGGTATGGTTGCGGATCCCGAAGAATGCGATATGGTAAGGTTTCACTCAATTTAATCAAATTATCTTCATTGTTTTTGTTATTAAATTATCTTGAACATGATTGGATTAGAGGACCAGTATTAAAAATTTTTGAAAATTATCTACATAATCGTCTTCAGAGGGTAATAGTTGAAAATTTTCTTAGTGATTCACTAAAATTGGTGTACCATAGGGTACAGTCTTAGGCCCAATACTTTTTTATTTTCTACATAAGTTCTCTCCTAAATTTAAATAGCGAATAGTACAATATTACGCGGAGCGCCACTGTGCCTCCCAAATTACTCTACGACTCACAGGATTGATCCGTTTTAGACGTGCGTCACCTTAAAATGTTCGTCTTGAGTTTGCCTATCGTCCCTTGTTCCGGGATTTTTGATTTCGAATTTTATTTTTCTGTAATTTGTGTGCAAAAATTTACTTTCATGGAAAAATGGCGATTTTGGGTGCAAAAGTCATCCTAGCGAACGAAACATTGAGTTTTTACAAAACTTTTTTGAAGGAAACTCTTCCTCTTGACAACCCCTACAACCCTGTGTACGTCAAATTGCGAGAGAAATTGGCCGTCATGCCTAAAAACGACCATAGTGATCCAAAATTATTGATGCGAAAGGAAATTGTTCCTCAAAAATCTATTGGAACAAAAATCTAAATTTGTTTCAATAAAAAGTGTTTGTAATCAATCCAGCAATACGTACAAATTTTCTCAGAATGTTTGAGGATATTTTTGGCCATTTAATTTGGCCAGGAATTCGCCAAATTCCAAAATTTCGGAAATTTTCCAAAAATTCTGCAAAAATTCGGACATATTCCTTAGGTGATACTGAACACTTTCCGCCGAATTATTTTGGACCTCTCACTTTCAATCCTTTTGGAATATCTCTATGAAAAATTTCATTTCACTGCAGTACCAGTATTTCCAAAAATTAGTTGGCTGACTGATGTATAATGATCTTATCCAACGAAAAACAGATGACTTTGAAAAGAATAACGGATTTTAGGATTATTGATAAAAATATCGCAAACTGAGTTGAAGGTCATTGCATAGGGCTATATTTAGACTATATAAATGAGAACGGAATAATGGATATGATAAAAAAAGGATACTCGCATAAGTATATAAGCGAAAGAAAATAGTACATTATACTATTATAGTATAATATAGTATAGTATAATAATATAAATTATAATAAGGGAGAGAAATGCGTTATTTTGGCAGTGGTGCAATTTGAAGCACGAGGGCTACAATGCACCGAGGACAAAATAGCATCTCTCCCGAATGGTATATAGTATTTTTTCCACGGTCGGGAGTAGAAATCAGTTTCTATGACATCAAAATTAAAACAGAAGTAGTCGATTATTCCCAAGGGAGTATAAAGCTCCCAAGGGAGTTTACATTATGTAAGACGCAGTCGCGGTTGAAAGGTAGCTTATAATACCGAACAGAACATTGATAATTAGGAACCGCTGTAATGCAGGGCTTAGCGTAAGGGCTTGTAACTAAGGTGTCCCGGGTTCGAGTACCGGTGGTTTCGCTTTTTCAATTTTCAGTATATTTAGCTTATATATCAGAAGTGGGATTAGCTCTACCAATTGTCCACATGAGGCCATAATGTGATGTGATAGTGAGAGAGGGTGACTGGAATGGGCGTGCAGGTGTCAGGCTCGCCAGGAGAGTGAGATAGGCGTACGTAGGCAAGGCATGAGGCTCACGAACGAGTAGGTGAGATAGGTGTACGCACAAACGTCAGGTCCAGCACTCTAGGTACCTCGAGGACGAGGAGCGGAGCAGGATGACCGAATGTAAGACGCAGTCGCGGTTGAATGGTAGCTTATAATACCGAACAGAAAATTGATAATGGGGAACCGCTGTAACGCAGGGCTTAGCGTAAGGGCTTGTAACTAAGGGGTACCGGGTTCGAGTCCCGGTGGTTTTCGCTTTTTCAATTTTCAGAATATTTAGCTTATAATTATGGAGAACGTTTTTCATTATACTCCCTTGGGAATAATCGACTACTTCTGTTTTAATTTTGATGTCATAGAAACTGATTTCTATTCCCGACCGTGGAAAAATATTATAATAGCATGGATTGTTCAATATATCTTCGTTATTTTTAAAACGTAAGAGCTGAAAGATTACCTATGTAATTATTTGATATATTTACGTGGGTACTTTCCTGACGTACAATACAATATCTACTTATTGTATAAAGTTTTGTTTTTGTTCACTCAATTCTGCCGAACAATTGGCAACAGCGTATTGTAACTATATTTTCTTGCCACCTAGACGCATATTTCCTTCTACAGTGTGACCCATTTTGTTTGGAAGCACCCCTATAAAATCCGCATTTTTCAACCGATTTTGATTTAGTCTTTTTTGTTAGATTCAGTATCAAAAACAGTATTTGAGCACAAATTTTCATACCATAATAGCTATTTTCAAGGCCCTCTATGTTAATTTTTCTTTGCCAAAAAAGACAAAAGTATATTAGGCATTCTTTTTTCTCAAATATGACTACACTACTGGATTCAGAATCATCACAAATGTAAACTATCGAAATTTTATAAAAAAAGTTTTATTAACAACAAAGTTATCACTACATGAATTTGGAAAAAGTTGTTTTTTGATTAATTTTTTACTAAGAATGTAGACACATTTTAAAAATGGCAACATGGTAAACAAAAACTAGGACTCAAACATATTGCACTGTAAAAATTCGAAGCCGGAATTTTAAAAGACAGGATAATAGGTCCATTCTTTTTAGAGAGTAACATGAATGCCAATAACTTCATGGAATTCTTGGAAGGTGAGTTATCCGCAGTGATTGACGAACTGCCACTAGCAGAAAGAAGAAATTTGATATTTCAGTTAGATGGTTGTTCTGTACACTATTCTAGGATTATCAAGCAGTGGCTTAACGAAAAATTTCCAAATGGTTTGATAGGTCGCGGTAGCGAATTAATCGAATGGCCTCCTAGATCGCCCGATTTAACTATATTCGATTTTTATCTGTGGGGTCTTTTGACACAAAAAGTGTATAAGACACGTCCAAGGAATAGAGCAGAACTGTGTTACAGAATACGACAGGCGTGTGCTGGAATAACACCACATGAAATAAAAAAGCGCTAAGACATAGTCGCAAACGATACGAGAAATGTGTGGAAATTAACGGAGGTCTAGTCGAGGCTATAAAAATGTAGAATTAAATTATTATTAAGAAGTTTAATAATTAAAATTTATTATTAAGTGTTAATTTGTATTTTCATCACATCAGCACAATTTTACATTACTCTCAGAAGCTATAACTCCAGAATAGGTTAAGGTATCGGCTTCGAATTTTTACAGTGCAATATGTTTGAGTCCTAGTTTTTGTTTACCATGTTGCCATTTTTAAAATGTGTCTACATTCTTAGTAAAAAATTAATTAAAAAACAACTTTTTCCAAATTAATGATAACTTTGTTGTTAATAAAACTTTTTTTATAAAATTTTGATAGTTTACATTTGTGACGATTCTGAATCCAGTGGTGTAGTCATATTTAAGAAAAAAAAATGCCTAATATACTTTCATGTTTTTTGGCAAAGAAAAATTAACATAGAGGGCCTTGAAAATAGCTATTATGGTATAAAAATTTGTGCTCAAATACTGTTTTTGATACTGAATCTAACAAAAAAGACTAAATCAAAATCGGTTCAAAAATGCGGATTTTATAGGGGTGCTTCCAAACAAAATGGGTCACACTGTATGTATATACACTATAAGTCACAGTTTCATGTTATGAAAATCGAGGGCGGTGTAATTTAGGCGCTAACCATCCTTCTTTACCTGTCTGACCAAGAAGGGTAGATAATCCGACATGTATTTTCGCCGCTAAGAAGTACAGGTAGGTCGAGTCAGCCAGACATTATAATTTATTCTTCAAAAATTGACTAAAAATACGAAGGTGGTTTGGTAGGAGTAGTTTGGTTGAGTTATTATTGAAAATTATTATAATTTACTTTTCAAAAATATATCTTATTATAAATGTCGGTGATTTAATAAATAACTGTATTTCATAAATCACGTAGGTACTTCAGTAGGTTAGCGCCCAAAATACACATAGGATTAAAATGACCCTCCGGTCTTGGCGTCTAGTTTTCATGTTGTAAAAAGTGCATTAATCCTTTAGTGCCCAAATTACATCCGCTAGGTGTGGCAACCCTAAATAACCGAATAAAAAAAACCGCTTTTATTTCCTGATGTACTCGTCGTTTCAATATGCGTTCAGGCTTAGCTTACAATCGAAATCATTCAATTTAAAAAACTATAATCTCGAAATGTAAATGAATGAACCACAAAAAGTATAAAATCGATAAGATAAGCGATAATGATATTCCATAATCATTCAGAGCAGAGCTGGGAGTAACGAAAAAAAAAACATTATAATAGGTACTAACGCGTTACTAGTAATATCGTTAGTTTTTGGAATTGGCGAATAGAAACTGTAACTCATAACAATACAATTTAGTAGTAATATATAGGGTGTTCCATTTAAGAAAAACCATAACTTTGATCTGGCATCAAAACAAAACACACCTTATAGTAAATCGAACTAAAAAGCAAAAAATAATTCTTCATTTAAGAATAAAATGATTAACGAGAAAATTAATGTCATTGTGGTAATGGCGTGGGGTGCTCGATATCAATTTTTTACTTTTTAGTTCGATTACCTACAAAGGGTGTTTTTTAGTTTTTTTTAACTATAATATATTTTTGGTAAAACGCCTATAATTAATAGTATTCTCAATATTAAAACAAGTGTCATAATAGTAATCACTTGTCATTTTATGCACATATTTTTTTTGCAGGAGGAATTAGTTAATCTAAAGAACATACCAAACTCTCTCGCTGTATTTTGTTTGGCGACTTATGGTGAAGGAGATCCCACTGATAACGCTATGGAATTCTATGAATGGCTTCAAAATGGTGACGCTGATCTAACTGGATTGAACTATGCAGTGAGTTAAATTTTTGTTATTTTCACATTTTCATTATTTTTACAGTGTAACACGGATAGGGTGCCCAAAAGAAGAAACATTTTAAATTTCAAGTTTTGGGGAAAAATTACATTTTATATAAAAAAAATTCTCCATAAAATGAAAAAATAAAATCCAAATTTTGTATAATCTGCTTCATTTTATAGTTAATATTATGCAAAACCGTAATTTTTGCTATTTCGAAATTGTAATAATAATCTATGAAGTCTCCTTTAGAACCTTCCTTAGCTATCTGGTCCTCTAATTCATTATTGGAAAATCCCTCGTATCCCTTCACCCACTGTGTTGTCTCTTGCCAGCCTATTAAAGAATTCTTTATTGTTTTTTACCAGTCTAGACTTAGTGGTTGGAGTCTGGCTATCGGTAAGTCTTTTAGTTTTTTGTTCGGTATATCCTCTCCTGATGTTTTCATCAATACAGGCTATAGCGAAGGTTGAAATACATACGTTTATCGATCAAGGCTAAAGAACACCTTCTTTTTAAGTTTATACCAGCGCTAGGATTGTTTTAGAACTATAGATGATATCTCCAGGATTACCTGGGTGCATTAGTTACTCCCTAGATGGCTCAGTGAATATTTGTGCTAGGATTTGTGAAATGGCCGATATTATAGTGGTAATTACATTGTTGTCAGATCTTTCCTTTTTGCGGAATAATAATGAACTTTGTTATTTCAAAATGGATGACCCTGAATATTTTTTGCCTTTTGAAATCCTTGAGATATACTGAATACAGAGTGTCCAGAAATTATCTTGCCAAACGGAAACTACAGTTACTTGAGGTTATTTAAAATCATTAGTCTAAGCTGTTCCAATAGAAACCCGTAATCAGCTGTGGTAAAGAATTCAAAACGCTTGTAATGAAATTAGAAATAATTCAGGAATTTTTGCAAAAATTAGACGATCTTTAGAGAAAAGAATAAATTTGTGTATTGAGAAAAATGGTCGTCGTGTAGAGCATCTGTTGTAAAATTAATTCTCTTATTTCTGTTGGTAATTATCTCTAACTTTGTTTTTTTTAATGTTGATTGTTGTTTTATACCCTCACGAAATAAAATTAATTTAAAATTTCCAAAACAATGTAAGCAACTTAATACTTACGACTTTTGTTACCAGTATCTGTACAATTTTTTGATTTTTCAAAGCCAACTTGATATTACAGATACAATTTTATAATCCAACATGATTTTATGTAAGAAACACAAAAAGTTGAAATTTATTTTTCTCGAAAACGGTTCATGATATCGATTTGAAAGAAGAGAACATTTTTTATGAAAATTATCTTGAATTTTCCAAATTCGGTGTCGGATATATAAAAAACTTGAAAATAAAATTTCTTTTAATAAAAATACCTGTTGGTCCCATCGACTGACACGCTTGTGATGGATCTGAAAAAAATGTATTCACAGCGAACGACTGGTTTGTAACTGTTTATTGATTATAGCTAGTTTGAATATTTTAAGTAACGGTATTTTTGAATAATTTGAAGAAAACTCATATGAGGACGTCTTCTTCAAAGGGCTGTAGCTCCCTTAGGAAGCATTTTCAGATTAAGGTAATTTGAGCTAAATCGATTTAAAATCATCTCTAGTAACTGTAGTTTCTGTTCGGCAGGAGAGTTTCTGGACACTCTGTATGTACCAATGACGAAAAACTGTCTATTATTAATAGTCGAGCCTGCAAATTGATAGCCGGGGCGCAGCCAATGCAATACAATAGACAGTTATTCATATTACATTTTTTCGTTGACCCTTACAAAAAATGATCAATTTTAAAATGAAAATTTTTGAAGACAAGTAATTTTCGTCCGCAAACTCTTTCCGTCTGCTATCTTAAAAAATGGTCGAATTTTCATTCGGAAATTAGTACGTAAAATATTTTCGTCCGCTAAAACGTTAACATGTCCAAATTTCCGAAACCTATTGCATTATTGAAAAAACAAGGCATGGGGTACAATGCGAAAAAATCTAGGGAATGTAGTCAAGATAAAATAAACATATTTCTTCTTCTATGCCCCAAATAAAACTTATCTTTTTCACAGCGGACGAAAAATATTTGCCTTCAAAAATAGTCGTTTTGTCATTCGGAAATTAGTAACTTTTTGTGAAGGTCGACGAAAACATTCAATATTTTATTATTTTATCGCTTTAAAAATTAATCTCAGTACCTTACAAGGGTTCAAAAATTGTATGTCCGCTACTTCAGCTAAGGGTAGGTTATTACGCCAGAAGGGAACACATGTTCCAGCACCAACCGATAACTTCCTGTTTCAAACGTGTTAAGATTATTAATCCATTAGGATTTTATTACCGCCACAAGTCATGAACATTATTCTCATGTGGAATTTAGTAGAAAGATTTTACCTGATTGAACTCAGATAAGAATTAAATTATTGAAATATCAAGTTAAAAAAACTCACGTTAAACATAGTAAAAATGAATTTCCATTGTTTTAACTCCATCCCAGAAATATACATAAATTAAAATATAAGAAATAACCATAGCATACAGAGTGAGTTTCAAGTATGGAACGTTCAAGAGTTGTCAGATGATGATTTCGATAGATGTGGAGAGTTCGCAGACATAATAATGGAAAAATGTTCCAATCAAAACGATACAATTTTTGAGGCCACTATTTTTATTAATAGAAACTTAAATCGGCATAATTGTAGAATGTAGATACTGGTCACGTAACAATTCTTGTTGGATTCGTGAATCCCACACCAAATATCCACAAAAATTCAATGTATGGGCTGGAATATACTGAGCGACAAAATAATTGGTCTCTTTTTACATTAAAACGTCCGGCATATTTATATTTATTGAAAAATAGTATTACACCGGAGTTGACTCGATTATTTCCAAATCCAATTACATTTCAATGGAGAAATTTCATTATTCGAAACTCAAACAATTACAATATCACAAACGACAATATCACAAACGACAATATTTGGCTGCAACAAGATGGTGCTCCACCTCACTATGCGCGCGTGGAGAGGCAATACCTAAATAATAATAATGAGTTCCCCAGAAGATGGATTGGAAGGCGTGCTTTTATCAAATGGTCCCCGCGTTCATCCGACATGAATCCTTTAGACTAATTCCTGTGGGGCCACTTGAAAAACCTCGTTCATAAAACAAAACCTGCCAGTCTTCAGGTATTAAAAGATAAGATAACCACTTAGGTAAGAAGAATTGAACAGTTTGGGATGTTGCAGAATTTCTATTAGGATGTATTAAAGAATATTCAAATTAAACGAGTTTATTCAATCATATAAATTTATTATTTTAACTTCGGCGGAGATAATGTAAATGTAGCTATAACGCCTAAATTATGGCATTTGGGTATAGGGAACATTAGGTACATGAAAAATACAGAGTGTCCAGAAACTCTCCTGCCAAACGGAAACTACAGTTACTAGAGATGATTTCAAGTCGATTTAGCTTAAATTACCTTAATCCGAAAATGCTTCCTAAGGGAGCTACAACTCTTTGAAGAAGACGTCCTCATATGAGTTTTCTTCAAATTATTCAAAAATACCGTTACTTCAAATATTCAAACTTGGTATAATCAATAAACAGTTACAAACCAGTCGTTCCCTGTAAATAAATTTTTTTTTTCAGATCCATCACAAGCGTGTCAGTCGAAGGGACCAACAGGTATTTTTATTAAAAAAAATTTTATTTTCAAGTTTTTTATATATCCGACACCGAATTAATTTGGAAAATTCAAGATAATTTTCATATAAAATATTCTCTTCTTTCAAATCAATATCATGAACCGTTTTCGAGAAAGATAAATTTAATATTTTTGTGTTTCTTACATAAAATCATGTTGGATTATAAAATTGTATCTGTAATATCAAGTTGGCTTTGAAAAATCAACAAAATCTGACAATGTGTCAAATTATTTTGATTCTAACCAGTTATTATTGTTGTTGTGTGTGAAAGGTAAAAAATAATAGTTAATTTGATCAAAATGGTTTATTTTTCGAATGAATATGCTGATATGCATTTAGTTTATGGGGAAGTATAATGTAACGCTCGTGCAGCAGAGCGAAGATATGCGGAAAAATTTCCAAACAGAAGGCATCCTGCTCGCGCAACATTTGTAGCCGTACACCAAATATTAAGAGAAAGTGTACCTAAAAATACTGAAACTGGTAGACAATGAGACAATGGAATACGAAGACGATATTTTGGTTAAAATCGAAAATAAACCTGAGGTTAGCACCAGAAGACTCGCTGCTATGTATCCTGGCATTTCCAAGTCTTCCATATGGAATATTATTCATAAAGAAAACCTTCATCTTTTCCATTTTCAAAAAGTTCATGCCATGGTAGATGGTGATTTCTCTGCCCGCATAGATTTTTCAAACTGGTTGCGGAGTAAAAAAAATCAGGATCCTAATTTATTTTCCAATATTTTATTTTGGGATGAATCTACGTTTACCAGAGATGGAATTTTTAATTTACATAATGCACATCATTATGCCTACATTGGTGATAATCCTCATGCAACAGTAAAGAAAAAGCACTAGCAAAGATTCAGTATAAATGTTTGGATAGGTGTAATCGGTAATCAGCTGCTGGGACCCGTAGAGGTTCCTAGCCGTTTAACAGGACATAATTCCCTACAAAATGTTTTACCTCTGATTTAATAGATGAGGTTCCCCTGATGATTCGAAATAATTTATGGTTCATGCACGACGGCTGCCCAGCTCATTTTAGTAGACAGGGCCTATTTTACCATAAGGCCCGGGCCTTGGGCCCGGTGGTCTGGGGGGCCCGTTAAAGGTTGTAAAATATTCATAATTTCAAATGTAAATTTACATAGCAGAGAAAAAAAAACAGTTACCTCTGATAAGAAAATTGATTAGTTGGTAATTAATTATTGGTTGTTGCCTGTGGTTTTTCATTATTTATTGTTTGTATTGTTTTTATTCCTTAGAAACAAGATTTTTATTTATTTTGTTATATACCTACTGCTTAAGTTTTGTTAAATAAAAATTTTTAATTATTCTTTAAAATTACATTTAATTGTGTATTTACTATTTATTGTTCACTTTGTTTTTTGTTTATTAAAAGAAAGGTTTTTTTTAACAAGAGAATTTTTGAATTTTATTGGAAAAGAGGGCCCGAATTTTTTCTTGGGCCTTAGGGCCCGACCAGATGAAAAATAGGCCCTGTTAGTAGAGAGGTTCGTCAATATCTCAACAATAACTATCACGATAAATGGATTGGAAGAGGTGGTCCAGTCAATTGGCCCCCAAGATCTCCAGATTCAAACCCTTGTGATCTTTGTATTTGGTGTTAATTTTTGCAAAAATTAGACGATCTTTAGAGAAAAGAATAAATTTGTGTATTGAGACAAATGGTCGTCATGTAGAGCATCTGTTGTAAAATTAATTTTCCCTTATTTCTGTTGGTAATTATCTCTAACTTTGTTTTTTTTTTAATGTTGATTGTTGTTTTATACCCTTACGAAAAAAAATTTATTTAAAATTTCCAAAACAATGTAAGCAACTTAATACTTACGACTTTTGTTGCCAGTATCTGTACAATTTGTTGATTTTTCAAAGCCAACTTGATATTACAGATACAATTTTATAATCCAACATGATTTTATGTAAGAAACACAAAAAGTTTAAATTTATTTTTCTCGAAAACTGTTCATGATATCGATTTGAAAGAAGAGAACATTTTTTATGAAAATTATCTTGAATTTTCCAAATTCGGTGTTGGATACATAAAAAACTTGAAAAAGAAAATTTTTTAATAAAAATACCTGTTGTTCCCCCCGACTGACACGTTTGTGATGGATCTGAAAAAAATATATTTACAGCGAACGACTGGTTTGTAACTGTTTATTGATTATACCAAGTTAGAATATTTTAAGCAACGGTATTTTTGAATAATTTTAAGAAAACTCATATGAGGACGTCTTCTTCAAAGAGCTGTAGCTCCCTTAGGAAACATTTTCGGATTAAGGTAATTTGAGCTAAATCGACTTAAAAAATCACCTCTAGTAACTGTAGTTTCCTTTTGGCAGGAGAGTTTCTGGACACTCTGTATATAATTATATAATAAAATTTACAACTTCCACTCTAAAAGTGGATTTCCACAGATCCGTTATCCGACGATACGGTGATCCGAAAGTTTTGTGATTGGTGGAATAATTCAAAATTGACAAGCCGCCAGGTATTTGTCCGAAAGTTTTAACTTGGGTGCGTCATTGAAAAAAGTTGAAAAATGTTCAACTTTTATCCGATTTAACCTAACTTTTTCTTCTTTTGTTTTTTCTCTGGGATATTATTTCAGAGTTAATAATAATAATTATAAGTAAAGACGACGGAAAGCGCAGATTGTGTTAAGAAATAGGAGGAAGAAAAGATATCTACGAAATTGTCATTCAAGTTACCAAAGTTATGAGTGTTATGTCAATATTTTTTAATTAAAACGTACGATTTTTTCCAAGCAATGGAAATTGGCATTTTAAATCATCCGATACGACATGATACGACTAACAATTGGACATCGGATGACGGATCTGTATAGATCTACCTTAAATCCTATAGAAAATCCCTATTTTGAAAAAAGTAAATTTCCAAGTGTTGTTAAAATGGTCGCTTTCGTCCGCTGACCCAAATGTGAAATTTTGAAAATGGCACTATTCGTCCGGCCGGCTTCCAGGTAAAAAAAACCCAACTTAGATAGATGCGGCATGAATTGTTATAAATGGAGCATTATGATAGAGAAGATATGAAATAAGATTTTCCATAATAAAATTTAAAGATTTATTTATTTTTAATTTATTTACCATAATTAAACTATATACTATAATAATATATTAATAAATTATTACTATAATTAACAATGCTAGATATAATAATACTACTATTAGCAACTATTGTATTTACAGTTATTATTATGTACAATTTCTAAAAACTATAATAATGGGAAGCTAGTTTAACAAACTGCATTAAACTAATTTCATTCAAATCAAATTGAGCAATTTTTTCCTTCAAATAATTTTCTCTTTTTATAGTTTGTAAATTTTTTTTCTTGGTCTTTGCAACGCTATTAATTTGAATATATATTTCATTTTGATAATTTTTTAATGCTTCTATAAATATAAATATATTCGGATGGATGAAATTAAAACATTTATTCAAATGCGAATGAAATGATTCACAGGCATTTGTTGTACGGGTTGATGTGGCGGTTTTAGATGATCAAATTTCTGGCGGAAATACGGAATCTTCTTCTACATAAGTATCCACCAGATAGTTTATGAATTCGTCTAATTTGTGATCGGTTGGCTTCATTGAAATTAAATTGAAGACCAAACAATCTGAGACATTCTCAGGTTCTGTAAAAAAATCAGTGATTAGATGTTTGTAATCCAAGTACGGTTAGGTTAGGTTTAGGTTCTCAGGTTCTGTAAAAAAGTCAGTGATTAGATGTTTGTAATCCAAGTACCTATTACATATTCTACCTGTTTTCAGTCAGCGGACGAAAAGTCCCATAGTCAGGTAAACAGTTCCTTCCGACCTTTTATTTTTATTGCTTTAGCGGACGAAAAGTCCTATGCCCGTGCCGACGGATATTGTGGAAAGATAACAATGACCGAGTCTTATCTTAATACTTTCTAGAACTACAATAGGTGTAGGTTTAGGTTTAGGAACAGTATTAGGGGTTCGTAGGTATATATTGTTAATATTTGTTGTGTTGCTTAAGTTTTAAATTATAAAAATACGTAGGTATCCCATTAAATACGTGTGGCTTAAAATGTTGACCGTTAAATTATGGCTCGAATTCAAAATAATATGAAATTAATATGAACATGCCACTTGTAAATTGTTTTAAATAGTTGTTCTTCCTTTATCTTAGTCTATATTAGTAAGTGCAAATGTCTCTAAATCACTGTCGGAATCACAATCGTCACTTGAAGAGTCATTACTTATTGAAATTGTTAATGGTGTCACTGTAATGTCTGCATCTAAAATTTTGTCCAGATTCCACATGTTTTCTTCCTCTTTCCTAAAATAAAATTCGTGCACTTTTCTTTTTATTGCGTTTTTAATTTCTTCTGTGAATTCAACTTTCTTTTTACCGCCTGCATTTTTCTTTGCGTATTTAATAACTCCACTTTTCGCTTTACTTCTTATTTTGTATATTGTTGATTTGCTTACTCCTGTCATATTACTTGTCTTTGCAACAATGCCATCAACTGAACCTGAAGGATTTTCAGTTCTTAAGTAATTATAAACATTGTTTATTATTACTTTCTCGTTCACCGACAACGCCGACTTTTTCGTACGCTTTACAATTGTAAACCCGGATCCGTACTGCAAATTTTCTGCCATTGTCACTATTAACCGAAACTAAAAATCATGATAATTACTTTATAAAAGTTATCAAGCGAGCAAGTTCTTTCTAAATTCACTAAATGAATAATTGCTGACAGTCAGACTGCAACTACCTTTCAAACAAAAATACACAAATTCCATACTAAGGTAGGCGAATTATCTCTGAAATTATAATCCCACCCCCTCTGTCGGAGGACATTAAGTCTCGCAATAGTTCTTGAAAATTGTTCCAACAATAATAATATGCAAGTCGTTTATATGTTAATAATATTCGTAATAAATATTTCAATAATCCGAATGTCTGTATACCTTAAAAATAATAATAGGTACCCACCCCTGAAATGACCTGTTCCGACAGTCTTATTACTCAGTAACTATTGCGATTTTACTATAGTCCCCACACCAACTTGGAGGTAAAGTACTTGACGCGTTTTTTTACGTGCTGTTCTCAGTAGGCCTAATCCACTAATTTTAAGAAGACTGATATAGGTCGATTCTGTGTTTTTCGTAATAGCTTACGAATCTGTAGCTAACGAAAGTTCTGTAAATGGGATTTTACAGAATCTGTAACTTTGCGATTCTGTGATGTTGTCTGTAACTCACTGAATTACAGATAGACATTTGAACTACTGTACGTCAAATTTCGATACTTCTAACCTATAACTTTAATCAAATAACCAGAGACAACCTCAAACTGTACAAAAATATTCCATTTCCAACGACAGCAGTCAATACACACGTAAATATTTACCAAATCTGTAACTATTTTAAAGATTTCTGTAAGATACAGTTGTACGCAGAATAGCAATTCCCCTGTAAAGTTACAGATTATCTTACAGACGTGCACAGAATAGACCCATTAATCTTCGCCGTCTCCCATAGATTTTCTACGTTCACGCATGCTTAAATTCAACCATTCAAATCATTAGTTTTCGGCAGGAGGGGGGTCTAATGAGAAGTTATAAAAAAAATGTCAAGATCAAAGTCCTTAGATGAAAAGTAGAAAATTGTCAAGTTACAAAACAATACGTTAAAGTATAGGTTTTGTTAGAAACATTTTTTAAACATCTGTTTATTATAGTTACAAACAATCCCATAATTATAAAAAGTATAAGTAGATAGTAAGAATAATAGTTATAGACAATCTTCGCTTTTTTTATTAGCCACAATGTCAAGTATTTTATCAGGAGAAACATCGGTGTCCCAGTGT
This sequence comes from Lochmaea capreae, assembly GCA_949126875.1. NCBI lineage: Eukaryota > Metazoa > Arthropoda > Insecta > Coleoptera > Chrysomelidae > Lochmaea > Lochmaea capreae. Next base: position 2,706,736 of record OX421398.1, read on the forward strand.
ATTGAGCTTTATATCTTAACTTTTAAGAGTAGAAAAAGATCTCTCAACACTGCAGGGGCGCCGATAATAGTTTAGATTAAAATTCAGTCCCGGTAGGATTTGAATAGTTGGAATCTAATTTTTGGTTTGTGTTCTGAAATTCTAGTTTAAAAATTCCTAAAAGTTCTACCTATATAAATTTTATCACAGTTGTCATTACCACATTTTAATTTATAAACTCCTGATTTGTTTAATTTTGAAGATTTAGATTTGTTGTTTTTAATGAATTTGGATAAATTAATAAATAAATATTCAGATAATCTTCTTAACGACCAAATAGATATCAACAATTCTCCCTTATTAAACCTTTTTACCTAGAAACTTCCGGTAAGATTGTTGTGAATGAATTTCCAGGTAAACCTGTTCAATACTTTAGTTAATTCCATATTTAGGAAAAAAAAATTTTTTACTTTTAATTTCCTGGTAAATAGATTATAATACTTGTATCCGTAAAATTCCCTATTAATGCACTGTATTAATTAAAAACCTCTCATTATACCTCCATTCGTTTGAGAAAGCTACTGTGTTAGCGAAACGCGTCACAATTTGTATTTGAACATAGTTCAATTATAATGAAGGTTTAAACAAAAATTTTATTGTTTTATTTCGTAGTCTCCCTAATATTCACACAAAATTTCACCAAAATCAGGCAGATTAAAAAATAATTATTCAGAGACAAATTGGGTTCCAAATATATACAGGGCAAATGTAACAAAGTAATATACAGATTGCGTAAATTACTTTGGAACCCTGGCCTCGGATTACACAAGTACAACAAGGATATATGAAAGAGAGACAAAGAATAATTGTGCGCGGTCATCACTTTGTTTCATCTTAGGGATGTATACTTATTTCCCGAGACTGGCCGAATGGTCCTTTACAGAGAGAATTCACTAGTTGGTGGTATTCAGTATGCTCCCAACATGGAAGGAGTGAGGGTGTTGAAGAAATAAAAAAATACAATCGTTATTACGTAACCTGTACATCTTAAAATTCATTTTTGTCAACATGATCATTTCAGACCAAGTTGACAATTTCTAACTACAATAGGATATTATTTTAGCCATTGTAACTTGAAAATAAAACAGCATATCTTGAGAGAACCATAATTAATAAACTAAAAATCCCTTCCATTAATAAATTAAATTGAAAAAAAAAATAAGTAGGTAGGTACCTACACCTATTCTAAACATAAAATATAAACTTCCTGAAAAAATAAAAATCCATTCTAAAGGTGAACATAATTTTAATGAATTAAGTGATGCTCAAATAAACCACCTTCCTGTGCCAGACAATAACCAAATCTGTGATGAAGATTTGATCTCATATCTCTAAGATTATTTGGCGTAATGCTGGCACAAACGTGCTGTATTTTCACCCTCGAAAAAAAGTAAACGATAACGAGACAAAAATATCATTTGTACAAATTAATCTGCGCTTCTGGCAACAGCGGTTAAAATAGGGTGGCAATGAGCATTCGGCCAGTCTCGGGAAATAAGTATACACCCCTAAGGTGAAACAAAAGAAAACGCCTTAATGACCGCGCATAATTATTCTTTCTCTCTCTTTAAGCTGTTTTTCTGTCGTACTTGTGTAATCCGGACGGTTCGGATGTAATTTACGCAATCTGTATAAAAAAAATGGTACGGTAAACAAGATGTAAGCAGGTTATTTTAGCAATTAATGACAGGTAAAGCAGTATAAGCAATTCATAAGCGAATGGTGAGCCGTATTAAAGAAAGAATAAATTACAGTAGCAAACAAAAAAATAGAAGTATCTTAACGGTAGGGACGGTCAAGCGGGATATGTGGGGAGTTATAACAAGATTAATACCTATATAGAAAAATAGAATCTAATGAACGCCAACTGGATCATCAATCAACCTATGGCATCAGCCTGACTTGTTTGAAAATCGTAAATTTGTGAAAAGAATTGTCTAAAAAATGAAACACAATAAAACTTTACCGGCTCTCGCCCCACAATCAGTTTTAAATTTAAATCAAAATCGTACAAAAATTTATATATTTGGTGGGAAGGTAGGACAACTGTAATCTGAAAATGAATTCTAAAATCCAATTTAAATCTACCTTATATTAAGCATTCGACTAATTGTGAAAAAAAAACTTCAGACTTAGAAAACACTGATAAAAAAAAATCTGGAAATAAATTATTTCTTAGCTATTGAAAAGAAAGCCCAGTAAATAGAATACGGTAGAAAATTTAAACAATTTTGACACTGAAATCGTTAACCGAAATCAAAGTTTTATTTTTAACTGAAAAGAATATTATTCGGCTTTACTTAAAGTAAATTTACTTTACTTTTGCTTTACACTGTACTTTAACAATAAACTTTTCTACCCACTCAAGAAGATTGCGAATGGTTGGACTCTTATCATTTTCACTAACCGGAATTTCACTTGAAAAAAAATGTTTACAAATGTTTACAAACATCTCTAAACGGTCGGTTGTCGAATTTTATATTTTTATTCCTACCAACTATTTTGGCATTATCGGTGTAATTAATTTACTTGTTACGAAAAAAAGTTCTAATATACTACACGGCTTTCGTTTTAATTAAAATAGTTGATATACTGGACGTCCGCTAATCTGTACATATTTGAGAATCGGAATTTATAAATTTTCATATTCTTAAATTCGATTTCATAATATACACTAGCAAGCAACAAATTGAGATCACCTTAAAATTTTCATGTTCTTTGAAATTTTACGTTTTCAGATTGTATTCGCAAACTGTACATCACTGCATGTGCTTTTGTAAGCTGAATGTGATACTCGATACTAAAGAAAAATGAATTTTTTTCTTGGATTTCATGATTTATTCTGAAAAAGCAACAAATTAACATTTTGGGTGAAATTCAACATTTTGTTGTTAGGGAAAATATGGAACTAACGAAATAAAAAAACTTGACACTAATAACGTGTATTCCCTCCTCTTGCATTGATGACTGCTTGAAGTCAGCGCGGCATACTTTGAATTAAGTTGCGGATCACATTCTGGTCGATGTTATCCTATTCCTGCAACAGCAATCTTCTCAGCTCCTGGGCAGTTCTTGGTGCTGGTGTGTGTCTGCGGATCAGTCGTTTCAACTCGTCCCGACATGTTCTATGGGATTCATGTCTGGGCTGCGGGCTGGCCAGTCAAACCGCCTAATTTCTACCTCATCCGGATACTCCCTGACAACTCTGGCTGTACCTATGTGGTCTCGCATTATTTTGCATAAAAATGCCACGATCCCCCATAGTCACCATGAAAGGCATAACATGGTCTTCTAGCACCTCCGTAATGTACCTGTGAGAGGTTAGGAAGCCATTTTCTATGAAGACCAACTCTGTACGAGCTTGTGCAGTGATTCCCGCCCAAACCATAACTGACCCACCGCCAAATGGAAGACGCTCGTCAATGCAAACTTCAGCGTCCAGGTCTTCTCCACACTCGTCGACGTCCATCTGACCCAGTGAGGCAAAAACGCGGACCATCTGAGAACAATACCTCGCTCCAGTTATCATCATTCCAACGAACTTGATCTCTGGCAAATGTAAATCTTGCAGTCCGATGCTGGCGCTGCAACGGGGGACCTGTTGCCATTCTTCTACATGACAGTCCAGCAGCATGAAGTCTTCTTCTAACGGTCCATTCACTAACGTTGACATTTCTCACTTCTTCCAACTGATTTCGCAGTGAAACCGCAGTAGCTGACCTATTCCGTGTGGACACCAAAAAACGGTCATCTCGTTGAGTGGTAACTGGTCCCTGGTCTTCTAGTGATCAGGCCAGTCTCCAGAAAGCGCTGGTACACCCTTCGCACGCCACAAAGACTAGCAACAACAATTCTTGCAGTTTCACGTTGCCCCCAACCATCTTGTAACAGCGCAACAATTCTTGCCACAACAGTCGGATCTAAAGGCATTATGGGCCTGTTAAATCACTACACTTTGCAATCGTTAGGTTTTACACAAAGAATCAACAGTAAACTGGAAAACAGGCAAGGGGGAAATGTGAACGTTCAATTAGCGCAAAGGTACATTTTTCATAAAAGTCATACTCTAATGAATCGAATGACAGCTGTCAAGTCTCGGAAAAAATTGCTTTAACGCTTACGGATACTATTATATCCTTATCAATATTGACGCTAAAATTATTAGTCCGGGAAACTAAGGAAATAACATTTAAAAGTTTCCCATAATTGACTTTTCATTTTTAAATGAAAATATATTGACCCAGCATCACTCTCCTAGATTGTCTAATAATTTCCGCTGGAGCTTGCGACGCAGCTTGCAAGCACAGCTCAGACCACCTAAAATTCAAGTGATTTATGCTCGTGTCATTTCTGGATGTGTTCTTACAAAAAAATCGTAGAGATGAAAATTGAAGCAAATCTTATGCTCTTGAAGGTGAAGTAAATAGTTTTTTAAAAAAAAAATTTTCCGATCTTAAATTTTCAAAAATTGAAAAAATTTTCGAAAATTATATTTTTGGCTGGTAATTATAAATAAAATATTAATATCGAGGTCAAAACATAGATAAACATAGAGGCCAAACTTCTAAAAATTTACATTTTTTCAGATTTGGAAAATTCAAAATGGCGGCTGCGCAAATTGGAAACAAATTTTTTTTTTTCATTCGCGTCTAAATTTATGAACATTAACGATATTGAGAAACGGTTTGTTGCAATCGGCAGAGTGAAAGTTATATTTTTATAAATAACATAAACAAAATTTTTAAAAATTTTTTTACATAATTTTTTAGAACATTTACCGAAAATAAAAATTTTTCCATCTAGTTTTTTCTCATTTTGGCGTTGAAAAATTTGTTTAAAATATGTTTTCACATTATAAATATGTGTGTCTTAGTAAGACGAGTATTTAAAAAAAAAATTTTTAGATGCGACTTTTACAAGCTGAGATAAACAAATTCAAAGTCTGTTAGATACTGTAATAATATTGATTGAAATTTTCAAATTTTAATCACTTCGCTAGGTTGTCGAATCCCAACTCAACTTAACACAAATTTTCATTTTTCTACCGTCAATTGGTCCATTCAAAAGAGAATAGTAATCCTAGCTCGCTCGGCCAAACGGTGCGGCGCCAGCTGCTTGGCGTTGTGGTGGGGGGTCAGCGCTCGTTCGCAGTTGAACGAAGCTCAAGCTTTTATTTTGGTTTTCTTTGTAAAAATTTTGCATTTGTGGTTTGCTAATAGTATGGTTATTATCAACCATTACATATTGATAGAAATAAGGTACAATGATATTTATAATTTATATCTATAAATCCATTTATTATATATATATATATTATACATAATTCGAAACGTAGATACTAAGAATAATATTTATTTACAAATTTACATCTATTTTCTACAAATTCTCGCCCTTTTTGGTCTCTGAGGAAGTGGCTCTGTACAATTTTCCTCGTCATTATCATTAGCAAACAAATCCTCATCGATATTATTGCTTCTATCAATTGCAAGTTCACAATCGAGTAATTGACTCATATCAAAATTCGGCTCATCACTCAGAGTTTCATTATCATCCTTGTCATTGTCAAGTACCGTACTTACAATTTCGATGTTACAACAGTTTTTGCCTTCGCAATTTTTACATAATATCGTGCAATGTATGCCAACTTTTTTACAACCACACCTGGAAGTGGTACAAGAACACGAAATAATTTTCAATAATTCGTCGGGTACAAGTACGTCGTCAGTCATTTCTGGTGCGAGGCCATAATTATCAATGAATTTCCAACCCCAGTCGGTAGGCTTCATATTGTCAATAATGGTTCTCTTTTGAATCGACCAATTGACAGGAGAAAAATTAAAAATTGTGTTTACGTTGAGTTGGGATTCAACAACCTAGCGAAGTGATCAAAATTTGAAAATTTCAATCAATATTATCACAGTATCTAACAGACTTTGAATTTGTTTATCTCAGCTTGTAAAAGTCGCATCTAAAAAAATTTTTTTTTTACATACTCGTCTTTCAAAGACACACATATTTATAATGTGAAAACATATTTTAAACAAATTTTTCAACGCCAAAATGAGAAAAAACTAGATGGACATTTTTTTATTTTCGGTAAATGTTCTAAAAAATTATGTAAAAAAATGTTTAAAAATTTTGTTTATGTTATTTATAAAAATATAACTTTCACTCTGCCGATTGCAACAAACCGTTTCTCAATATCGTTAATGTTCATAAATTTAGACGCGAATGAAAAAAAAAAATTTGTTTCCAATTTGCGCAGCCGCCATTTTGAATTTTCCAAATCTGAAAAAATGTAAATTTTTAGAAGTTTGCCCTCTATGTTTATCTATGTTTTGACCTCGATATTAATATTTTATTTATAATTACCAGCCAAAAATATAATTTTCGAAAATTTTTTCAATTTTTGAAAATTTAAGATCGGAAAATTTTTTTTTTAAAAAACTATTTACTTCACCTTCAAGAGCATAAGATTTGCTTCAATTTTCATCTCTACGATTTTTTTGTAAGAACACATCCAGAAATGACACGAGCATAAATCACTTGAATTTTAGGTGGTCTGAGCTGTACTTGCAAGCTGCATCGCAAGCTCCAGTGGAAATTATTAGACAATCTAGGAGAGTGATGCTGGGTCAATATATTTTCATTTAAAAATGAAAAATCAATTATGGGAAAGTTTTGATAGTTGACAGATTTTTCGACCTTACTTTCCCGGACTATATTCGCAATTTCTGAAGTGACCTCAATTTTTTCCTCGCCAGTGTATATTATGTTGAATTACTAATAAAATAAGTAATATACTAAGACGGTACTAGAAATGGAAGTCGGGAATTAAGTAACGAGTTGTATAAAACTCAAAATACTAACGGAAAACAAAATAACATAAACTTCAAAAAGTTCCCAAAAAAAAATAACAGGAAACACATTTTAAAATGTTTATTCGTTTTTTTTATTTATTCAATAATTAGTGATTACTAAAGATAAAAAACAAAAACTTTCGTTAATTTAATATTATAAGAAGCTGTTTTTTGGTATAGTGGGTAATTAGCTTGATCATGAAATTGTATAAAATAATGCTCCATATTTCTAATGTTCTGTAATTTTTTTCAGGTATTCGGACTAGGAAACAAAACCTACGAACATTATAATAAAGTGGCTATTTATGTTGACAAACGCCTTGAAGAATTAGGTGCTACAAGGCTATACGACCTTGGACTTGGAGATGATGATGCAAAGTAAGAAATACCTGCACGCGAACTCTGTTTAACTTGATAGAAATGGAAAAGAAATAGCAAAGAAAATAAATGTCTTTCTATCGACAAATGCTACGCTCTATGACTTTTTCCTGAAAATTCCGGGCGAGCTCGGGTAGAAAGAAACGAATACTACCTAACTTGAAAACATTTTCAGAATTCTTATATTTTGTGATGTTTTTGACATTTAGTTCGCAGTAATATCAATTATTTCCATTTTTGTTTGATGTCTTTTTATTCTGCCATTTCATACAGAATATTTAATTTTTTATCAATCTTTAAAAACCGAAAGGATTCATTTGTTTCATAGCTAAGTATTTTTGGTATCCCTTATCGTTGTACTTCTTGGTACGATGGGTGAGATCGTGCCTTCCGGCCGTCGTTTCAATTCCTACCGATACTACTGTATGTATACAGGGTGTCCCGGGACTAATGGGAAAAAGTCAGGAGCGTATAAGCTGAGCCAGAATAATGTTAGTACTTACTCCATATAAACTTTTTCTATGCAGGCCCTCGTCTTCGAGTTATAGGCCTCCAAAGTTTTAATTTTGAATTTGGTTTTTATTTTTATTTTTGTACTATATATGTTAGGATCAAACACCGATTTCAGCCAATGGTCGAATAATACGCACAAAATGCGTTCTGGCCTTCAGCATATTGCCAAAATCCGAAATTACGCTTTCCGGCCGCTTAACGTAGACCAGAGCGCATTCGGTACCTTTTGCGATTCCCAGAACGCGTCTAACACACAATTAAACCGTCCAAAAACCGATTTTGTGCATGTCTCAGCTTGCAAACGACACGTACTTAAAACCTCTACTTGTTTTTACACGAACTATTGTTATGACACTTGCTGTTACATAGTACCCTTACCCTTATTTTTACAAGCTTTCGCTACCTTTACCTCTGTAAGTAAGGGTAAGGGTACTATGTAAGGGTAAGGGTAACGGTAAGGATAAGGGTAAGGGTAGATGTTTTAAGTATGTGTCGTTTGCAAGCTGAGACATGCACAAAATCGGTTTTTGGACGGTTTAACTGTGTGTTAGACGCGTTCTGGCAATCGCAAAAGGTCCCGAATGCGTTCTGGTCTACGTTAAGCGGCCGGAAAGCGTAATTTCGGATTTTGGCAATATGCTGAGGGCCAGAACGCGTTTTGGGCGTATTTTTCGACCATTGGCCGATATCAGTGTTTGATCCTAACATATATACTAGTTATTTGATCTTTATAAAATTTTATAACTTTATAAAAGATAGAAATACTCTTTCAGCAGTTTCTATTTCTATCTGCCGAATATTCACACAGAACTGCTCGAAAATCTCCAAATATACATACGGAGTAACCTTACCAGAAATTTCCTTTCTATTCTGTTACGGAGTTCACGAGCTGATGTATATAAATCAATCTTGTATTATGAAGTTAATGCAGCTGATAACTCGTCTGGTTAATCACAGGATATTAATACATATAAACAGTGTTCCTAGTTTTATAGTCTAATCATATGCAAGATTTAGTGAACGTACCTAAACAAATGATCACGCAGGCCCCCGCCGTATATAAGGGCAAAGTCGTGTGGTGCACGACGGCGCCGAAAATCCCTGAAAACTCAAAAGTAAAAAAAAAAGATAAAGCAACAAACAACATTGTCAAAACAGAATTTATAATGGTAAAAAAACAGTGAGGAATTGCTCTATTGCTATTGCATATTTAGCAACATTTTTATTGTTCTCATTAAACTATTAGTGTTGCTTTAAAATTCCCAATTTTTCACAAGATAAACATAAAGCCAGGATAATGAAATCTGTGCGCACGAATTGCGGACAGATGCATGAACTGCGGACAAATGACGTAGGGGTCCGTTAATCACTGCACGAATTGCGGACAAGGGTCGGTCAGGTAAAGGGTTAGGTTAGGTTAGTTGAATATAATTATTCATATTTCTATCACTCAACATTACTTCCATTTTACCGATTTGTTGGGAGAAAAAAAAATTTAATTGGAAAATCAAAAAAACAAATAAAAAGATATAAAAGGTTTAAAAATTTTGTAAAAAAACTCACCGTACCACTAGAACTAGATACTCAGCACACCACCACCACTTAACACCACCTAACAAGAAAGTGAAATGACTTGTGACACGAAATACCTGAATACGTCCCTAGAGATGTTTTTCTAAACGATGCAATTCAATTACATTTCTGAGAAGGGTTGCGGTGGTTAAGCGGATTAGATATGGCCTGTTCGCAATTCGTGCGCTACCTGCTCTCAACACATCAGTTGTCCGCAGTTCATTATCACCCAATGAAATAATACAAGATTTGGGAGCATAATTCTCAACTTTATTAATCAAAAGTTGATGCTTGTTCCACGACCGTCGTTTTCTTTTTTTTTCAACTTCTAATATTTGAAGTAAATACAGCAATGGAATAAAACAATTTAATTTGTTTAAATCTTCATTATATATTCGAACTAAGTTCAATATACATTCGTTACGCGTTTCGCTAACACAGTAGCTTTCTCAAATATATAATGACTATTTAAACAAATTAAATTGTACTATTTCATTGCTAAGTATGGATCTTCATCAAGTAAAAGCCTTATCGATTCAATTTGTAAATACAGCACACTAAGGGCCGGTATTATAATGTCAAGTTGACCGAAGGTTGAGTCACAACCTGGGGTCAAACAGCAATATCCGTATTATAAAACATCAACCGAGAGTCGAACTGATGGTTAACCGTCCGTTTGTCCAACCGTACCCGAAAGTTCAGATTTAAGTGTCAACCGGAAGTTGGAAACTGTCGAAAATGTTCTCTAACCTCGAATTTTTTGTTTTGTTGATACTGTGTGTGACGCAGACTGTTTTCTATAATGTCATCAACATCATCATCTCCCGAAATTATAAGAAATGTGCGACTTTGGCAAGATAGTACTGATAGCAGTAATAGTTCAACAGATTCTGATTATGAAAATAATAGACTCAGGTTAAGGGCTCCCCGAAACTTTAGATTACGACTGCATCATTTTACTCGTTGGAGTGATGAAGAATTTAGAATGAGATTTCGTCTTGTCTTAGTAAGGAGACAGTGCATGTTTTGGAGCAGAGGTTTCGAGATGATATTGCTCCAAAAACCGCCATTTCTTGATCTTGATATTTTTACTTTTAATTTTTGAATAGAACACAATACATACACTACTACACTATAAAATATCAAATCACATGTAAATTTTTAGGTTATTTTACAGCTCACGTGCTGCACGAAACCTATTTCATTGGTCGAAATTAGAGAGACAGTGTAGCCAACGCAGGTAGAAAAGTTTAAATCTTCGGGTTGGTCAACTTCGACCCAAAATCTTGTTATAAAACGGAAAGCTTCATAACCGCGGGTTGAGCTTCAACCCCAGGTCGAGTAACCACGGGTTGAATTTACAGTTTATAAAACCGACCCTAATTTTGACTGGATTAGATGTGAATATTTCTTAATTTCATAAAAAGTCATCAATAGACCACAGATTATTTGCTATTTTTATTGTAGTATTGAAGATGATTTCATTACATGGAAAGACAAATTCTGGCCTGCTGTTTGTGAATATTTCGGTATTGAATCGACAGGAGAAGACATCAACATGCGTCAATATAGACTAGAAGAATTCGACGAAGCTCCAGATAGAGTATTCACCGGAGAAATGGGTAGGCTTCAGTCTCTTAGAAACCAAAGGCCGTAAGTTTATAACATTACAATATTAATATAGATATCTACATATTTTTATTTACGTTTGACAATTTTGAAATTAATTTGATAAGAACAATATTTTATAGACTTTGGAACAAAAAATAAAGAAAAATGATTAGACCCTTGTCTCTCTGCCCATTTGTCGTTATTATGATTTCATGGCTTCAACATGACTCATCCAGTCGTTCCAGTATTCAATGTAGTTTACTTGGACGAAACATTTTTAACAGACTATCAGTTTAAGAGGGTCTTTGGAAAAGTTCTTTCCTCTCACTAGAGCGACCCATTTTAGTATTCCTGCTCACTGATTTTCTACTACAATTCTAATATCTGCATACGTCTTACACTTTTCGTCTCGATCTTTTTCTCATCCAATTTTACTACTGATGAGCAAAATTGGTCTTGGTCTTGTGAATGTTATTGGGTGAGGCGTAGCCAAGTCCGATAGTACCTAAGTCCCGTCGCGTATGGTACGTAAACGTAAATATAGGTTTTCAAATGGACGCGTAGAGCGGATGCTTGTGAGCGCGCTCCGATTCATACGCACGGGCGACGGCTCAGCCCGTGCGCTCCGCGTAGAAACGCGAGGCGCAGATTGCTCGTCGTTCAATCGTTGTTTTCAGATAGTACGACGCGTACACGAGCGTATGTAGCTGAGAGTGCTTGTCTATGTTGCCGATTCTAACCAATATTTACGTTGTGAACAGAAAATCGCGAATGAATATAACTTTATCGATACTGAAATTCTTGAAGAGGAAGGCGAAGTTAAACAGAGACTTACGGCAAAAATCCTGGGATGATATAGGAACAAAGTAATTGATCAGCTTAACAATTTATTAGAGAATTTTGTAGGGTGTTCACGTAACTCCGATTAAATCGTAACGAATGCACGTTTCAGTAATCGCACCCATATTCTTCTCTTTTTTTTTAAAAAAAAAAAGGTAATATGCAGCAATGGCAACAACGCTAGATGTTTATCTTTGTATTTTGTTTTTCCTACTACTATCTGCCAACGACTGTACGCCCCATGTGAAAATAAAACTACGCGTACAGATACGCGTGACCTTTACTACGCGTCCATCTGAAACGGGACTTAGGTTTTTTATGAGACGAAATTAAGTGATATTTTTTATATTGGAGAAAAGCGTACTAATATCTAGCTTCTCAGCCGTCCAATGAAGAGAACTGGAGAGATTATTATTAAAGAACTCGACTATCGAATAGTAAATAATTCTTTAGGTCACCAAGTTACACATTTAACAAATATATTTTTATTCTAGACCTTACGATGCTAAAAACCCCTTCCTATCTAAAATTAAAGTCAACAGGGAACTCCATAAAAGTGGTGACAGATCATGTATGCACATCGAATTTGATATTGAGGGATCCAAAATGCGTTACGATGCTGGCGACCATCTTGCCGTCTATCCTATCAACAATATTGAACTGGTAGATAAATTAGGAAAGTATTGCAGTAAAGATCTTAACACCATCTTTACTTTAATTAATACAGACGAGGAATCTAGCAAGAAACATCCTTTCCCTTGTCCTTGCTCATACAGAACTGCTTTGTTGCATTACGTGGACATCACTCAGAACCCCAGGTAAGTTTTCAACTTATTTTAAAAATCTAAAGCACTTTATAATAAATAGGGGAAGGTGGGGTAATAGCGCAAGCTTTTTTTTATTTTCAATGTAGAATCTACAATTATTTGAATTTTTTTCTTAGATTTGGCACACATACTTCAGTAACTGTAACGTATTTGAAATGATGGCAAAGCCAGCCATTCATACTGGATTCTATTGAATATATTGATTCAACTTTTTTCACCAAAAACGCTGTTGCCCCAGGTGGCTGGGGCAATAGCATATAGTTTAAACACATTTGCCCCATATCTACTAGTATGTCATTTAAATGGCAGAAGGAAATAATTAAACATCAAAGAAATAAAATATATAACTATAACCACATGATTATTATTATTTAAAAAATATTTATTCTGATGAATAAACTCCAATGTTAAAATGTCATATACCTGGAAATGTTATTGTCACTTTGACATCGATAAAAAAGGTGCATCCTTTTTTATCGGATAAAAACTTCTCTTCCTCAATATCTAGTAAGCGGACGTCACTTTTACACAATGACAATGAGTCGCAAGTTTAGTTACTTATAATTTCACAGCAATTAAGTGTTGGCAAAACTGCAAAAACTGTCAATTAGTCTGTCAGATTTTTGAATTTTAAACATATAGTGCTTTTATTTTGATTCGGTGTTGATTGTTTGTTGATATAAAAACCCAAAAGATGAATCGTTTTAGTGAAGTTTCGATTGTACTTTCAAATAATCGAATTTTATTGTATTAATAAAGATAATTATTGTTGTTGTTCATCCATATATTCTGTCGTTAATTTATCTTGCCAAAAAACACTCGAGCTTTTCTTTTACCAGATAAATTTCTCTTTAACTCAAAGTTTTGCCAATCACTAAATTTGCTCGAAAAACGGACATTAGATAAAATGAGTGATTGGCAAAACTGTTTCGTTGCAAAGAGAAATTTATCCGATAAAAAAAAAGCTCTTGTGTTTTTACTGTTGAAAAATTTAAAAATCCTCAGACAAAGTAATCAAATCAGGTGTTGAACTTGGGACTTTCAAGGTGCCAAATGGCACCCCAAATTCTAAACAGGACTAATGTCGCTTAGTCATCCCATGGAGAACTGGTTTTGGTAACTTCATTTAATATTAGTTAGTGGAATGAGTGCAATGTCTAATACATTCGGTAAAATGAATTTATTATAGCTATTAATACTGTTGCGGAAAAAAGAAATTTCAAATTTATCGTTTTCATCTTTGTAAGTCGAGATTTTTCTAATGTAATAAACAATATTGTTGGGATAATTATCCTCGAATATATTGACAACATTGATACAGACACTAAAATTGATGTATGTTGATGAAATCACTCGGTCATATTATTTCGATTATGTTAACAATTACTAATGTACAATCGTTAACATTGGCACCTGATTGGCTCGTTGCGATGACCTTTCTTTTAGTTGGAATATTTTCCGGATCTCATGTTTGCTTCTGTTAACTGTACAATTGAAATTCTTCGGAATCGTCGTTCGACTCGCTAGAACTCATAATTGTATGAAAAAGCTTTAGCTTATCTGAAGGACGTGCTCCTTTATATGCGGTTCGACAAGGTTTTGCACCGGCAATATCTTCAACCACGTAACGATCGTTATTTAACACTGCCGTTACAGTGTGGGGCCCTTAATAACGTGGTTCAAGCTTCATACTTTATCCATCGTTTGAACACGTTGTTCTTTGGACTAGGGCTTGTTGTTCTACTAAATGTCGTTATCTTGGCATGCCGTTTATCGTACAATTTCTTTTGTTCCTGTTGACGTTCAGCGGTTTCAGTTTCAAAACATCTGCTCTGGCTGATGGGAAGTCTATAGCTTCACCGTCACAATCCTCAGCTGTAAGAAATGCGTCATTAACACACCGAGACGAGGCGAGTCGAGGCGATTTTCCGAATACTGAACAGTGCAGATCATCATCCACACTAGTCATTAACGATGATAAAACTATTCTATTTACACTCTCTACTTGCCCGTTGATCGAGGGGTAGCCATAGCGCAAAGAACTTTCTTGATACCTAAATTAAAACAACAATCATCGAACTCTTTACTTGCAAACGCAGTTCCTCTGTCCCAAATGAATCGGCGCGGTATTCTAAACATATCGATTATCTTGTCCAGAATATTTATGACCGGTGCTGTTTTGGTATTAGTCAGAGCTTTGTGAAACACTAATTTTGTAAAACTGTCTACCGCCATATTAAGTAGAAATTTTTACGTGCACTTTTTATAGAAGGAAGGTGAATATTATCCATCGGTTCAGCTTTCTTCTCTATACTACGAGGATATATTGAAAAATTCTTAGCCTACTATAGAACCAAACAAATTTTCAATGTCCAAATATTTTATTACCCAACATATTATCCTCTTAATTGGATACATTTATTACAACGAACCTGCAACGTGTCTAGACCTTTCAAAAAAAATGTTTCTTCTTGCTCTGCAAACCAGACCTCCACAGCTTTTATTACCTCCTCGTTGGAAGAAAATTTACGACCTTATAAACTTTTTTTCAGTTGAGGAAAGAGATGATAGTCGGACGGAGCCAAATTTGGTGAATAAGGGGGGTGTTCCAGTAATTCAAACACTAGATCACGAATTTTTTGCATGGAAACATGAGATTTGTGTGCAGGGGCGTTGTCCTGCAAAAACAAATCACCTTTGGATAGCTTTCCGCGTCTTTTCTCTTTAATTTTTTCCCGTAGAGTGGTCAGTAATGTCGAATAGTAATCTCCAGTTATTGTTCCACCCTTATCCAAAAATTCAATCATGATTACTCCATGGCAATCCCAAAAAACTGAAGCAAGAACTTTTCCAGCAGATTTTTGGACACGAAACTTCTTAGGTCTTGGAGAACCAGAGTGTCGCCATTCCTTCGATTGTTGCTTTCATTTTGCAGCAATTTTTCTCATGTCCAAATTGACGTGAACTATATGATGAACGCGTTCGTATGAAATATTCAGTGCTTCAGATATCCGTTTTAGCCCAATTCGATGGTCTGATAAAATCATGTCATCGATATTTTCGGGGACTGACACAGAAACTGGCCTTCCCGATCGGTCATCATCTTCAATGGAAAATTTACTTCTTTTGAAACTTGCAGTCCAATTTTTCATGGTGGCATACGAAGGACATTGATCACCAAGGGTATTAAGCATATCTTCGTAAATCTGCTTACCTCTTAACCCCTTTAAATACAGGTACTTGATGACGGCTCGATACTCCAATTTTTCGATTTTCACAATTTCGGTGGACATCTTTTTTCTTTTAATTTATTGCGTAACTCCGGTTTAGTTTTTTGACGTCAAACTTCACACTGACACTTCTAAGTTATTGTTTGTTGCTATGGTAACGCAATATTTTGTTTATGCGTGGAACTGGTCTAGGCTAACTAGATATCAATACACCCTCGTATATGAACGTGCAATTCTTCTTGGTAGGTAAGGTTCTTTAATGGTTTAGCAGCAAATTTATTTACAAATTTACGAAAATAGCTTGCCAAACCTAAAAATTGTTTAACCGAATGGACGTCCGTATGCACAGGAAAATTCCTTGCTGGCATATTTCATGACCTAAATAATTGAATCTCGTCTTTAAATATCTACACTTGTCAAACCGTACAGTCATACCTGCATTCCGCATGAGTTTGAGAACAGTTTCTGAACTAACTAGACCGCTGTCCATATCTTCGGATGGTATCAAAATATCGTCAAGATATGCCATTGCCGTATTATGTCGTAGAGGACAAACCTAAGGACAAATATAGACTAGTAAAAAACTGACCCCCTTTAAGGTTATTTAAGTAATCATCAATTCTTGGTACTGGATATTTATCTACACACATACATGTCTCACCATTTTTCTTGCGTATGAATAAAATTGGACTAGCGTAAGGTGACGTTGATTCCCTAATAATGTCATTATCAGTAGTAATAACCCAAGGACATTGATAATTGTTCGTTCATTACCTTTTGTTTTTCCTACTTGATTCATTTGCAAAACAATCTCGATAATTATTTATTAAATCCTGTAATTTTATTTTAATTTCTGAATCGAGGCTATTCTGAACACAGCCATTTAAATCAGATATCGTTTGTTTAACTGATAAGCAGACCTTAGGTTAGGTTATTAGGTTATATAGGCGACCGGGTCTATTCCGGCCCCGGTCCATTCAGAGGCCCTAGGCCCATAGTGATACCCTTTGACTCATGGTGTTGAGCCATCCTGTTTTTACCTATCCTTTGTCCTTTATATCTTTCCTTTAATTCCTTATCTTAGGCATTTCCATCCTCCTATAAAATTCTTCAAATTACCTATGTCCATCTCTGCTGCCTCTCCTAGACTCTCAAGTCGTGTACTCCCCAAATACCTCTGGCGCTTACCTGCCAGGGCAGGGCATAGACACATGAGATGTTCCATCGTCTCTTCCTCTTCCTCGCATTCTTTGCACAGATCATCCAGTTTTACCTTGATTTTCCGGAGTCTTGCCCCTACTGTGCAGTGTTCAGTAACCACTCCCGTGATCTTCTGAATTGAGTCCTTTCTATATTCTAGGATCTCTCTCGTTCTTTCGTTGTTTATTTTTGGCCAGAGCTGTCGCGAAGTGAAGCTAAGCAAACTTTATTCTTAAAACTATTTTCTGCGGTGTAGGTCAAAGCCATTAAAACCGAACGACCCTTATCGTAAACAACCTCATTATCTGAAATGTTTAAAATGGGCACAAATCCGCCGTTTTTTAAATAAGTAACACATCCGGGAAAAACGTGAAACTTGTTGGGCGAGGGTCTATGTTGTAAATCAATGAATATGTCGCCACACTGGTCAGATGTGTACAACGACACGTGGCCAATATGATAAAGGGAATGGCAGAGGCTTCCTTAGCCCATAAAGTATTTTTTTTCTGTGATGGGAAAAAAGTTTGACATATTATCATTGTTGTCCGGTAACAAAATATCACTTATTATGAAATTACTTTTTTTCCGCATATATATATATATATATATATATTTGACCTAAATAAAAGTTTTTGTAGATTTTATGTTCTATTTAGTGGTGTTTGCAGATTTTCCGTTTATATCATATTTTTCAAGATATGAATATTATTTTTTTCTTATGAAACCGTAAGTCATAGACCCACTAAACCTTGTATTGGTAAATTCAGAAAAATCATATCTACTCGAAAAAAAATATAAATACAGGGTGATGCATTTAAAATATTATCCGATGACGTCATATCTTGAAAAATATGATATAAACGGAAAATCTGCAAACACCACTAAATAGAACATAAAATCTACAAAAACTTTTATTTAGGTCAAATTTTCGTAAATGCCACAATTAAGCCATAAATCAGGTGTTCCGCTCATTTTGCCCAACCCTGTATATAGATATATTTTCTATAAGTTCCTTGTGGCATTACTTGTTATTTTTTCTTATTTTCTTGGGAATCAAACCACAATATGTTTTTTTATTTTTTTATTTCAACGTTTCGGTAGCGTTCCAGCTACCGTTGTCAAGATTAACTAATAATGAATTAATGAAAAAATTTTTGGTCCCTATCTGACACAACGAAAAAAATTTGACAACTAGACAATCAATAATATTTTGAAGTTTAAGACTACAAAACTTTGTTGTCAAATTTTATTAAGGTGTGATCTACTATGAATGGAAACGTTGAAATAAAAAAATAAAAAAACAAGTTGTGGTTTGATTCCCAAGAAAATAAGAAAAAATAATATAGATATATTATTGCACTCATCTGGCATTTTTCTACAGCGTTTTGTCATCATGACAAACATAAACATTCAAATCCTCGCCATTTTTAATCCATTTAGAGCAACCAAAATAAGACATCTTTTCAATATTACATCGTCATTTTTCTCGGTTTTCATACATACAACATAACCTAGAGCTAAAATCTAGTACTTTTTTCCCTTGTATAATAAATAACTATTTTTACGGTATGGAATCGACTTCACTTGGTGGAGTCTGGTTTACATCCAATAAACGAACCTGTCCTCCGCATACGACCACGATTACATTGGAGTGATTTAAGAATGGCTGTCCGGCTATGATAAAAACCTGTTGCGCTGTATTGGGCACAACTAGTGCGTCAACAGATTCTACTGCTAAGTCCACTTTAAGATTCACTAAAACCTAAACTTATGACATTGGACCTACGTACTAAAATAGCATTGCTCGATGTACCCTCGAAAAATCTAATCATTTATAGAACAATCAATAAAGCATTTATTTCCTTATTTTGATACATATTCAAATTTAAAACAGGCTGTGACTTACCAGAGGACTTCTGTTTATTTCTCCATCAATGGTTTTCGACATGCTCCAACATTTTGCAGCTCCTGCACTCGACTCGCGGCTTGAAACATTTTGCTGCCATGTAACCACGTTTACCATAATTAAAACATTTTGGTGAAAACCCGTTACTTTTCGCTTTGTCTAGATTAGATTAGATTAGAAATGGAGTGGCTCTCTGTCCTATCCCACTGCGACCTTTGCAGATCTATTGTGGTCCCCCCTATCCTTAGAGCTCGATATCTAGCTTTATTCTTTTTATTCGATTTATTAGCCTGGATACCGCCTCCCGTGCATAGCTTTCTGCCCTCGGTTTTTCTTCTCCGAATAGGTGAAACCGCACCCTTACTAGGCCTTCGCACTCTCAAAGTATGTGCTCCGCGGTTTCATCTTCTTCCTGGCAAAACCTACATAGGCTGTCATCTGCTAGGCCAATTGCATGCATATGCTTCCTCAGCCTACAATGTCCGGTCAGCATTCCCACCATCATTCTCGTCGTTTCTCGACTTTGACATAGTAGGTCGCGTGACAGTTTGGCCGAAGAGCTTTTAAGGAATAGTTTAGCGTGCCTTTGTCCTGGGGTTTCATGCCACCAGCACAGCGCCTGATTGTTTATCCATTGGTGGATGCTCTCCTTAGTGAGGTTTTTTGCAATTCCACAGGAAGGTTCTGGCCCTATCATGACCTCAGTAGCTCCCTGCTTGGCTAATTCATCAGCCTTTTCATTGCCTTTTATTCCTTGGTGACCTGGTACCCAGGCTAGGGTCACTCTATTATGCCTACCTAGTCTGTTGAGGGCCTTGCGACACTCCCACACCAGATTTGACGTTGTCCGATATGAGCTTATCGCCTTTAGTGCCGCCTGGCTGTCGGAGTAGATGACGATTCTTTGGCTATCCACCTTCCGTCTCATCAACTCTTCTGCACAGCATTGCACTGCCATTACCTCTGCCTGAAAGACAGTGGCATGTTTCCCTAGGCTTAGAGAGATCTTGATCTTCTCTTGTACCCCATATATTCCGGCTCCTACTCCAGAGTCTGTTTTAGAGCCATCAGTGTACCAGTTGAGATTCGCTGTTATAGGAGGCCCTGCCTCCCAGTCCTTTCTCTCTGGAATAACTACTCTGTATTCATTTTTAAAGCTGTATTGTGGGGCAGTCTGATCCATTGGCATTCCCAGTATTGGATCTGCCTTTATTTCTTCATATAGCTTTTTATAGGCCTTGCCGTGTCCTTGACTTATAGGAGGAGGCCCCTGTAATAATCTGTGACTAACAGATCTTGCATTTCCCTGAACGAAGATATGTAGTGGCGGTAAGTTTAGTATTACCTCCAGGGCTGCAGTAGGCGTTGTTCTCATGGCCCCTGTGATACTCAAGCAAGCTTGCCTTTGGATACCACTTAACTGCCTTTGCGCTCCAATCTGCAGTGTCCTGGGCCACAAGACTACTGATCCATAGGTTATCCCTGGCCTCACGACCTGTGTGTATAACCATTTGGTCATATTGGGATTTAATCCCCAATTCTTTCCACACATCTGCCTGCACCTTCCCAGAGCGATTCTGGCCTTGTGTGTGGTTTTTTCGATATGAGAATTCCATGTAAGCTTCTGGTCAAAGATTACCCCTAGGTATTTAACTTCTTTCGCATATGGAATTTCCACTCCGTTTATTCGCGGCTTTTGTAGACCTTGCAAATTTCTCTTTTTTGTAAACGGTACCAGTGTAGTTTTGTGGGGGTTCACTGCCAGTTCTTCCTCCCTACACCAACCACTTACTATATTAAGCACCATTTGTGTGCGCTCTGATAATGTACTTGGAAACCGTCCTGTTATGACGATAGCAAGATCGTCCGCATATCCCAGGCACTGAATACCTTCGTCGGACAGCCGTACTAGAAGCGTGCCTACTAGAATTGCCCACAAAAGGGGCGATAGAACGCCTCCTTGAGGACAACCCCTTCCCACCCCAGCTGTGATGGTTGCCTCCCCCAGGGTGGATGTAATTATCCTATTCCCTAGATTGGCTGCAAGCCATCCGCAGATGGTGGGTTCGACCCCTCTTCTTTCCATACACCTGGTTATAGATATTGGAGAAGCATTATTAAATGCTCCCTCTATATCCAAAAAACTAGCTACTGCTATTTCCTTGTCGTCGATCGACTTGGACAGTAGCCGGTTTAAGTCATCCAGAGCTAAGTCTGTTGACTTGCCCTGTTCGCTTTCTCTAAGTTACGCCTTAAATCAACTGTAGTAAGCTTTTTTGTTTCTCTTGAACCGACGCTGGCGTGGAAGGCACACTGCTTTGTAACACGGACAAATACTCCTCTTGGGTCTCATACCTTCCTGCCCTTACTCCATTTTGTACCACTGCGTCGTCAGTCCCGTTTATTAAACAGGAAATTGCTCTTGTCGCGTGGATATCGCAGGTACGCAGGAGTTCAATTTTCTCGAAATAGTAGGCCATCATCGATTCTCTGTCTGTCTCTCCAGCATCGTTTGTAGTAAAATTGCGTAATCCGTATGATCGGGAAAGCTTCTTTTCACTTTCCATTCTTTCTAGGTTAAATTATAGTTTTGTAGACTATGGTACCTCGTTTTAGTTATTCCACCCAGTCTGCTCTGCATGTGATAGATACAGTAAAAGTCACGAATCTTTCTCGTTACGTCATAACTCATAAATATCCGAGTCAAATCAATAAGAAAGTTTTCATCAGCGGCGCATCATTGTTAGAGGGTTCGGCATGTATTACTGGTGATCTAATTATGAGAGGAAATAAATAAAAACCAAATTTAACATGTCATAGTTAGACTACAATTTGAAATTCTACAAATAAATTGTTACAAAACTTACCTCTTGAATGGCATTTAACGGCAGAAGTGGACCGCCATTATCCAATTCCTTTTGGAAAGATTCATGTAATTTTCCAATACACTTTATTTTTGTCCAAACGTTTAACGGGCATTTTGTCGAAAAATATCACAATAGGCATGATGACTGATTTTGAAAAACTGCTCCACGATGTTTTCACATATATACTTTATCTACAATAAATGTTATTTCTCTGAGAAAAAAAGTTTTTAAAGGAGAAATTTACCTTTTAAAAATGCATTTTAAATTCTGCGCCAAAACGAAAGAATAGTTATGGCGTCTGTCTGTGACATCATCAATTCGTTAATACCATTTATAGGTGATCTGTGTCATTCTTGGAACATAAAAGAGACTGTTTTATGTCATTGGTAAAATCGTCAAACTTCAAACATTTGACAGCTTGCAGGCTAGAACCACACAAACAAAGGAAATTCATAGCAGAACAGATGCTCGGACCATAGATCGTTCGGACTTATCTATGGTTCGGACGAAAGACACAATATCAAGGTCAAATTTGCGAAAGTACAACGTCACTCTCTTCTGATTGGTGTTTGAGCTAAGATGGCGGATTGTTACATTTTGTGCTTATATTTTTACTAAAATATTGGTCATCACACATGTAAAATAAAAATAAGTAATTTTTTTAGAATCTCTGCATCATATATAATTATATAAAATCAATATTTTAGTGATTCTTAGTGAGTGTCATCATGCCTATAAATGTACCTGTTTAAAGTAATGACAATGACGACGTACTTCAATGATGACAGAATGATTTCACGTTCTCAGTCATCAGGTTCATAGTGTTCATCCAGTATGCTATCGTCACTGTAGTAGTCTATTCGGCTTCCTCACTATAAATTTAATTCAAGATGATTAGCGACATATGCGACTTCTCCACCAGTCAGAGGTTTTCGCTTGTTGGGCATTCTAAAATGTTATAATTTCTTGTTACTACCATAAATGCCTATTGGTACGAAAAAGACCAAACTGTCGGGAGATTACAAAATGTGCGATATTCAACAAAAATATATTTTTGGCAATTCACTTACGAAATGTCATAATTTTGACACTCATTTTAGTTGCAAAACGTGGTTTATTTTGTCACTCAGTGACAAAATGAGATTTCATTTTGTCACTCAGGGACAACAAATCCATTTATTTTTACTAAGAATACCTAGTTTTATTATGAAATTAATTAGACAACTACATATTATAATATTTTTATTGAGAAATCACTGTAATTGATCATAAATATTAAACGTACAGTTTTGAAACGTATTGCCACGGAATACTGCTGCCTTTTGTTCATTACTTGTAGACATAGATGAAACCCCAGATGATACATCATTGTTAAAAAACTCAGCCACGTTTGAATTCATTGTTATGCTTGTCGATGTACTTTGTTTCGGAACTGCGATATTGTCGATATTTGTCAATGTATTTTGCCCAAGTATCTTCACAGCTGTTTTTCTTTTATTATTGATAGATTCGTCAATATAATTTTCAGCAACAGCGTTGGACTTCCATCCACCATGCCTTTTCGATGTTTGTATATCAGCACCAGCATCTGACAGTAACGTTGCAGACGATCTGCGAAATGCATGGCTAGTGTATAATTTAGGATTTTGCAACCCAAGGAATGATGAATATTTTTTGGGGGGTGTCAGAAAATGTGTTGATGCCAACAGGTTGAATATTGCATTTTCTGTTTCGATATCCGAGGAAAAAACGATTATTTTTTACATGGTTTGGACGCATTTGAATGTATTTTCGGACTAATGCAATCAGATTAATTCCATCAACATCACTTTCGGTTATTGTAAAAATTCTCTCAATATTTGTCTTCGTATCTGGAATGCTTATTTTAATAAAAATCTACTGAAATCTTCCTTACTAAATGTTTTTGATTTTTTTGGCCGATATCCTTCCGCATTCCTTTTAAAAAAGCAATCAAATTTGTAAACTTACTGATATCCACATTTTTATTGACATAGATTGTTGTTCGTAACATCGAATAGTGACTCCACATTTTCGACGGTTGGAATATTTTGGCTTTGTATGAAAAATAAGCAAGAAGAACCTTTTCTGATACCGTTTTTTCAGTATTTATCTTCTTCACTTCGCACCACTTTTGGAAGTTAGAATAAGCTGTTTCATATGCTGCTTTTGACTTACTTGGCAGCAAATTTGCTACAACAGCTTTTGCAACTTCTTCAACGTCTGAGGTTATTTTGACAAATATGTCTTAACATTTGAGGTTTCGATCATTGTTGTAATGGTTATCTCCATAGAAACAAACAAGCATGACTTTGATAGTATTTAAAATTTCAATGAAACGTAATGAAAGTTTTCTTTTTTTATTTTCGTCAACTGAATTACAAAAAATCTTGTATATAAACACGATGCAAAACGCCGTATTTTTTGCACACGATGTGTAGGACCACTCGCTACGCTCGTGGTCCAATCCTCACATCTAGTGCAAAAACACGTTCATTTTGCAACTAGTTGTATAAATAGCTATATTTGTAGTCAATTACACTTACTTAGTATACGGATAAATCAATCACTTTGAGTAAACAATAAAAAAACTACTGAATGTTCAGACGTCAACGCTCTTCACACACGTTTGAAGCGGATTAAACCAACATGACACCTTATGTAGTATTTCAGATACTACTGTATACTTTTTTTTTGTTTAACGATTCCCTCTCCGCTTAGTCTTTATATTGCTCTTTCTGTATCACTTCATGCTTATATAGCACATTTCATTGCTCATAGTACTGCATATACAGAGCTATTGAAAAGTCCCCTTCTTCCCTCTTATCTTTGGAACGATTATACTTAAACTAGTGAAATTTGCAAACTGAATATTAAGGGTTGTAAAGTCATTTTGACCAATAATTAATATCAAAAGACACCTCTTTTTAAATGTTTAGAAAAAATTTATTCAGTGATACTTATCTTGTTCGTGTTTATTTACATAATACATCATTAATACTACCCGTTGTTTTAAACTTACAAAGAAGCTTCCTCAAATAAGTCCTCGAATCGGAGCGATCTGGAAACCTCTCATTAAAAATGCATTCTGCTACATGAATATTTTGCCTAGTTTCACCAAGTATTAGGATCGCGGGTCCGTTGAACTATACGGAGACAGGAATTTTTTAGTGATTATGAGAAAAATTCGATAGTACTCACCTATTTCGAATGTTATCCGTCGAAAAATTTGCGGGTTACACATAATTTACAGAAAAAAATCAAAAAAATATTTTTTTTTCACCACTTATACCATCACTTTTTGGCCCGATATTTTATACAAAAAACAGTTTAAATGTATCGCACTGTAGAGGAAAGTGATCAAGAATATGTATTCTCGCTAACTATGAAAAAAATTCAGTTAGTTTCTTCATAGCATCATATAAATTACCACTTTTATAAATACATATTTAAAAGGCGACCAATTTGTATGTAAATAATTTTAATGACAGAATTGACAGATATCTTTCCGTGAAACGTAATGCGTAACCAAAACCATAAATCTGAATATGCATTCTCTAAAATTTCTTTTTCATCTTTCAATGTAAATGAAATTATAAATTTTTAGGTCATTATAAAGATAAAATTGTTTATACCATATAATTTTTAAATAAATATCACGTTTGGGTCATTTTATTTTATACTTTATACCATGAAACCATAACTTGAAAATTTATATCAGTATATATACAGATATACAACCAACAAAACAAAACAGAATACAATCCTTTAAGCATGGTTGCCAGCTGTAATCGACTACTTGAGAATCATGGTATTTTTCAACATTATTATTAAGATGCGATTAAATTGAAGGGGAACGCGTTCCGCATTCCCCTTCCCCCTCTTGAAAAATATCCAATACTTTGTAACGCGCATACCAAGATTCAAGAAGGAGAAGGTTGAATCCAATGATTATATTTTCTTCCCCTTCTTGAATAACATATATATTTACAATAATGTTCCATTTTTTTCAACCATTGCTAATAATGTTATCTGCATAATATTTTAAAAAGAAAATGAGGAATGTCATGATTCTTACGTAACCGATTACAACTGGCAACCATACTTATATGAACACAATGTGCTATAGATTTCAATGTTGCGGGCAAAGGTAACGAGATTTAAACCCTTCGAAATCAAACTTAACAAACAGTAAGAGAAAGAAATATATTTACTACAAATCTGGTGTATATTTGTGGTTATCACCGATTTTTTCACGGGTGTTACACTTCTACTGCTTGCGGTAGAGCTTGTCTGTAATTTGTCATTGGAATTAATTGTTTTCATGCAAATTTGCAGCCTTCCAAATATGTATTTATAAAAGTGGTAATTTAAATAATATGATGAGGAAAGTAACTGAAATTTTATTACAATTAGGGAGAATACATATTGTTGATCACTTTCCCGTACAGTGCGATACATTTAAACTGTTTTTTGTATAAAATATCGGGCCAAAAAGTGATGGTATAAGTGGTGAAAAAAAAATCTTTTTTTTTGATTTTTCTCTCTAAATTGTGTTTAACCCTCAAATTTTTCGACGGATAATATTCAAAATAGGTGAGTACTATCGATTTCTCGCATAATAAGTCAAAAATTCGTGTCTCCGTATAGTTCAACGGACCCTAGGATCGCTGCTACTTTATTACCTAAAGCACGTACGTACCATTTCGCTTCTTGAATCACTCAAACGTTCATCACAGCTCTGCTTTTTTTTAGAGCCAGCTGTCAGAACTGACATAAACACAAACAATTTTCTTTTATTCGGTTAATCACTGACGCCGGGAGCACACTATCCCTAACCGGAAATTTTGCCGAATCCAATAGTGTTCCAACCTGCGTTACGGATCTTTATTGAACCCAACACCCTCGGACGCGTGACCTCGGTTACGTCTCATCCGAAAGACAGCATATCTACATTGGTACAATGCCTGCAAACTGTAATATGCTACTCACCCTAGTAGTCTAAAGAAGCACCAACCAGAACAGTATCATTGAATAGATTTTTTCGATACCTCTGAAAAGAGCTGTCGCTTGTCATAGGGTTCTATTTAAAATTAGGCAATCCAGCGACCTGTCAAATAAAATTCAATATGGCGTCCCAGGACAAACAAAAATATTATGTCGGTCTTTTGGTATACATATGAATGTTTATTTTTTAAGAGAGGTGATTTTATTTGTGTTTAAGGATTGTCTTTTGTCTTGATAATAGTAATAAACAATAAAAAGGTTAGTTTTATGAAACTTTTGAGTAGCGTGGAGTTTGGACCTACTTTTGGTTAAGTTGTGCCCACATAACAACATTCATTTTTCGTTAGTTAAGCTTCATTACTATATCTATGCTTTATTGTAAAGAAAAATTGCTATTATTTTATGAACAAAGTGATTTAAAAACAATAAAATGAGAACATAAAATAAAATAATTTCAACATTAATATTAAGTATAGGAGATTATTATACCTATGTATTAAAATCTTTTAGATCAGACAAATCTGAAAATAATTTTCATTCATTTGAATTACACTAAAAAAAATTAAACTTCTCTCGAACATGCTGCAATACCATAAGTCGTAGAACAGTTTTTGAATTTACACAATCAAAATGGAATTATATTATCTTGATCAAACAATATCATTGGTCTACCATCATCAACATTATTACAAAAATGAGCTTTTCTTTCTTTCTTCAAACTTCTGCATGGGATGAAGATATGCTTGCAATAAAATTATGAACTTCACCTAGCTATTCTTATTCATTTATGGAAACTTCCTCTTCATGTTGTAGAGTTTCACAGGTACATTTTTTGATAATAGGATATTGCTAATGTAAGAATAAAAATAATAAACCAGTATTACAAAAACTCCATTGACCAAAGTAGATCCTAGTTTCAGCACAAAGCCAAATTCAAAATATTTGTAGGCATATAATTACTTTTGAGAGCCTCCATCCACTCTTTGGTGTAAAAACTGTGTAAAAATACCAAATAACTATTTATATCCATATCTAGTTCCATTTCTCAAATGTGGTTAAAATCCAATAAAGGTTTTCAAATAAACACAAAGTCAAACCACAGCGTATACATAATGTATAAAACACATAAAATAAAATCGACGAAAAAACTCTTGAAGGCTGTTTACCATTGAATAGACAATACAAAACTGACCAGCTTATTTAGTTGTTTGCCCTGGACGGCCATATTAGGTCACGTGATCTGGATTGCCTAATTATCGGTCACAATGACCGTGTGACGTCATCTATCATCACTAATAGCACCGTTCACTAACTACCGACCTTTACCACCCTTTCCATATTTCACTAGTATATGTATAAACGTTCCAAAGATAAGATGGGGAAGGGGACTTTTTGAATAGCACTGTATAGGCCAGTCTTTGGTTATGGATAGGTTGTCACTCGTCGTCAGTAGGCTATTCCTGTTCCTCCATTCAAAGACTCCATGAGTGGTTGGTTATTGGTCTTTCTATGACTATGACTTACAACCCCAATTTTTCCCTGCCAGGTTTCTGCACACTATTAGAGCCATTTTTGCTTTGTGTGTCATCTCCTCATCGTGCTTGTTCCACAGGTGTTTACTACCTAGAATCATACCTATGGATACTTGACTTCTTGTTTCCATTCAACTTCACGTACGTCAAGTTATAAAAATATAATTCTGGATGTAAAAAGTGTTTGTTACATCACTTGTTCACAATGATTGAGACAACGGAATTTATTTAATAGCCAAAAATATCGATCTTGCTTTGAGTCATTGTAATAGTAGGACTAGGAAAGGTTAAAAATGAAATGGTAAAGATCCTTCGATGAAAGATTCTGTTTGCATACTAAACATTGTTAGTAAGAACTTCCCATTACGAACCATAGTATGCCTACACCAGTTTGAATATTTTGCTAATTTGCTTATACAAACCGTTTTTCAAAATTCATGTTTTATGTGTAACTCAAATCGTCACTCGGTTTTTTTAAATTTTTTGTCTTACACATATTGCGCAAAAGGTATTACAAATATTTCTCTTCTAATATTTTCAAAATGTTTCTTTTATGTTTCCAATAATAGTATACCTAGTATTTTATCAATTTTGAAACCTTATTCACTAATATTGGTATAGTACCTAATACTTGTGGATGGATAATTCAGTATCAATAATGTAAACATTCCATTTACATAGCTGAACTATTTACTTGGGTTTGTGATAAGGTACTGTTAACATTATTTAATAGTACATCTTAACTAACTTTATAATTTTCTTCATTTCTTATTTTTCTTCTAGAACTCACGTCCTAAAAGAATTAGCCGAATACTGTTCTGACCCTGCTGAAAAAGAAAAGTTGAAGTTGATGTCAACTACTACTCCTGAAGGTAAAGCTTTATACCAGCAATGGATTATTGAAGAAAATAGAAACATCATTCATATTTTGGAAGATATGCCTTCTTGTCATCCAAATTTGGATCATCTTTGCGAATTGTTACCAAGACTTCAACCAAGATATTATTCGATTTCTTCATCTCCAAAACTGTATCCCAATACCGTTCACATTACAGGTAAGAGTAAATAATTATCTAAAAGTAAAATTATGCTAGAAGTGGAATATGAATATTGATGTAGTATGTTCAACAATCTAAACTGTGCATTTACTATTTAGAATGAACAAATGTTTCTATTTTCAATTGGAATTTTTTTAATTGTATGGTTGGTCGGGAAGTAATTTTGTTTTTTATACATTGTTGGTTCTCCTATTCTGACTTAGTAGATACTCCGTGAGTTTTGGCGATGGTTCTTTGATGCTGCTTTTTTTTGTAGCACTTTCACTATACCACAGAAAGACACAAAAACCGAGTGATCTATGTAGCAGGCCGTTTCTGATTTAATTGTAATTTCTTCCTTCGATGCCTTTATCTGTTATGACTATTTTAAATGTTTCCTTAAGCTATACTTGGGAACTGTCCAGTGGTCTAGTCCGATGGCATTCCCATTATTAGCCCAGGTTGCGAACATTGGCTCTTCTATTAGTTACGATTAGCCAATGAATATAATACATTATAAAATTTGAATTGGTCAGGAAGTCAAAATGTTTTTCGCACAAATGTTACTCGTTAACTGATTTAAGCATGTAAATTTAGTATTTACAGCAAATAACCTTGTTTTATTTTGTACTTTTATACAATTTATCTTATACTTTGTTTCTGTTTTTCCTTAAGTTGCATTATTATCCATGTAATTAGACCCTAGTGGTCTGTTTGGATATAAATAAAAAAATAAAATGAAAAATTAGCTGATTTTGCGTCTAAAGAAGGTAAAAGTGATGAAATATTAACTCACCCCGACCGCTGAAGTCGTAACGGAAAATTGTCGAGAAGGTAAAAATAATGGGATTTCTGTGAAAATAACGTGTATATCTCTTTCCCCTTAGAGCCGGCGCACATTGTACTAGGACGCACCGGAATTCGGTCCCGCTACCTGCGGAAGGGACTACCTTTAACGGATTAAATTCGAAGTGTGGTCACACCAGCGAAAATGCGATTTCGGAATTGGGTCCCATGTACCTACTATTTGTTTAATTTGACTTTTATTTTCCTTCACATTTTTTTGGGCTTAGGACCAACAGTACACACTTATTGTTTTTGTACTGGCATGTTCACGCTAAATGCGTATCGTCAAAAATAAAAACAGTACGTGAAATAATAACCCAACCAAACCTACCCCTACCAAACCACCTTCGTATTTTTAGTCAATTTTTTTGTAGAATGAATTATAATAATTTTCAATAATAACCCAACCAAACCTACCCCTACCAAACCACCTTCGTATTTTTGAGATAATGATTTTTGAAAACAAAATTTAAACCCATCTATTATTAATAAACGCTTACCCTTTTCACTCGTCATAGAGGTGAAATTAATATATTCCATGTCAAACAAACAAACAAAATCACAATAACGGACACAAATAAACACGTCTTACACTCTGCACTTCAGAAGAACAATTGCTAAAAATAATCTTTTAATACCCACATGAAATCTACCTGCTTCGACAGCGGACCGAATTACGAAATCACCCTTTCGGATTTGGACAAGGTCCCTGTGAGCAGGTAGCCCTTTGCTAGGTACCCGGACCGAATTCCGAAACACCGTTGTACTATTAGTCGCGACCACTAGACGCAACTACAAACTACGGAATACGCACTGCGGACGAGTGTTTTCCATAGAGATACTACAGATAGAGGCAACAAGCCATAGGCCGCTGTGAAAGTGGGAATGTCCGTATGAACTCCGGTGAAAGAGAAAGAGGCAGACGATCAGAGGTTTTTCTGTCTTTGTTTGTGTCTACAGTATACACTCCATTAAAGAAAGACAGCTAGAATCACTGACTTTCTATCTCTCTCTTACATGCTGCCAGCTTGTTTTGTTGCCTCTATCTGTAGTATCTCTATGGGTTTTTCATACATTTACACCCGTATTCAAAACACTCGATTAGAATATAACGGCTTCGTTATATTTTAATCGAGGCGTTATTTTTGACAGTTCGCCATGTTAAATGCTTATCACAGAACCGTCAATATTACCAGCTGTTTTACGCTACTTTACTTGACATAATCCTGCTAAAATATAATCTATAGAGCGCTGTAGACATAGATATTCTCGTCCGCCATTTTGGTGCCTTGTTGTACGTTGACGTTGTTGTTGTGTTGGTCAAGTATTTGGCATAAGATTCGGTATTTCTACTCGGAGACGTGGCCAGCATCCATTCGTTGCACTTTCTCAATTTTCTGGTGTTAATAGTCTGAAGGAAAGTTGGTAAAATAAAATGTTCTGTTCAATATCAAAAAATGTTCAACACAATATGTTAATTTGACACAAAACCATAAAATTCAGGCACCAAAATGGCGGATGAGAATACTAATCTCTTTAGTGCCTTATAATCAGTGCTCAACGACGGGTTAATTTGTCATTATTGTCAAACTGTATAAAAGTTCTTGCTAATAAAAACAACTGATATCAAACGGATCCGTTACCGGGATGGGATCGTTATTTGATATATCTGATTACGGGTGTAATTTTAGCATCTGCGCAAACCGAGCGTTCGAGTGGCCGCTTTTGAGCATAAAGCTGCGGGAGTCACAAGCTTGCTACTAGTGTCTCGTGTTTTGCCGCTTTCATCGCGCGCACTCTCGGCTACATTAACCGGCTTCTCCCCGCTCATTCAAAAATACTTAAATAACTTATCTGGATGCCATTTTAGTTCTTCAAAAAGCAGTTGGAGTTCTCCACGTTCAGTGCGAGAAATGAATGAACCCAGAAACGAATTGTACGTCGATGGTTTTGAAGTCGGCAACGTTTTCTACGTCTTAGTGTAATCAACAATAATGAAACAGGAGTGTTTCCATTTCACCGTTCGACCCCTGCCAGCTCTTGACGAATTTCGCAAAAAGTACCGACTAACCAGGCGGCCGCGTCCAGTGGCTTATCTAAGCCACCAGTGGTCGCGTTTAGTGGTCCCCACTAGTGACTCAATGTGCGGGCGACCTTAAATGTTACAGAAAAATCGTCGAGAATTATTTATTAATAATATTGTAAATTATTGTAAATAATGGTTTTCTGCTCATAACTTAGACAGACCTAATTAATATTTTTTGACGTGCAGTCTGGTTTTGTAGATCTCTCAAGAAGGAATAAAACAGTTTTCAACGTTTTTTCTATCAAATTTTAGGAAAAAAAGATATACACGAAAAAGTTTATTTTCACTGAAATCCCACCCTCCTTATGACCTTCTCAACTACTTTCCACTACCACATCAGCGGTCGAGGTTAGTTCATATTTTTCTACATCACGCAAAAGGGAAACAATGTGAAATGGTCATTTTTAGTACATATTTCCTGGACTATATGGGTTTCGGTTTCCTCTCTCCTCTTTGTGTAGTTCGTTATACATCTCACTGTGTAGTCTCCTTCTGAAACTGCCATCTGGTCAATCAATTGTCAGATGTAGACATGCTGATTTTGGGGTTGTCCTCATACATGGCTGCCAGGCAAGCTCGTCTTTGGATGTTAGCCCCTTCGGACAACCTCTAACTGCTCTAGCTGGGATTGTGGTCTCGCCAGTGGATGATATGATTACCCTTTTCTCTAAGCTGGCGTTTATTCATTGACACAGGGGGGATGGGACCCCTTTTCTTTCTAGAGTAATAGTCCTTGTAGATGCATTGCTGAAAGCACACTCAATGTCTTCGTTGCCACGGCTATTTATTTGTCCTCTAGGGTATTTTTAGTAGCCGAATTTAGAAGAATACGTTCCAAGTTAAAATCTTCTAGGCAGTTTTAAAATGATTTTACATATATATTATTTATATAAGACTACTATCAAGCAGATTATGATAAGTTTAAATTTAAGCTTGTATGTTTTTAGTTAAACTGTGTTCCTCTATCTTCTTTTGTTGGAATGCATCATTGCTTAGTAGCCAAACTCAAGAAGTTTTCAGTGCATAATTCAAAATCTTGTCGTTATTTTAGCTGTTGTGGTTGAATACGACACTCCTACAGGCCGCCACAACAAAGGTGTAGCTACAACATGGTTGAAAAATAAAATACCAGATCCAGAGAAAGAACTTCCGACAGTTCCTATTTTCATTCGTAAATCTCAATTTAGACTACCTAGTAAATCTCAGATCCCGATTATTATGATTGGACCAGGAACTGGTTTTGCACCATTCAGAGGATTTATCCAAGAAAGGTAAGAATCAACTAGTTATGGTTTATCTATACTTCTATGTCTATACTATTTATACTAATCTATATCTATACCTACTGATATTATAAAGAAGAAAGATTTTTATTAAAAACTACTGGACCGATTTCAAAAATTCTTTTGTTAGAAAACTACATTATCACTGAATAGCATAGGCTAATATTTATTACTAGAAAAAAATAGAGATCCTTGGAAATCCCTACTAAAACCAAGGTGTAAAAATATATTTTTCGCCTACCTTATCGGAAAACCAAGCATATGATCACCTGAAATAGGACGGACAGTTTAGCAGCCAAAGGGCCGAAAATTCATAATTCCAAGATTTTTGAAGTTTTTCACCATCTGTCACTTGATTACTTTGACGTTTCACGTGAGTTTTTTAATTAAACGTCAGTGTATGTCAATGTTTGTTATATTTTCCTATATTTTGGGTCACAAAAAATAATGGTCATAACAATAAACTTAGATTCTTGTGAACAAAACGTATTCAATAGATGGTGTCTTACATATCTATGAATTCAAAGTAAAAAGTAACATGTTTTTACAATCAAGAACTGCACAGTACTTTTTTTTCTTTATCCATTGTGTTAATAGAGTAAAACCCCTCGCTATGTAACGGACAAAAACACATGATACAATCACCATTTATGTATAAACGACCCTCTCAATAACGGACCCTCTATATATAGCGTACGCGGATATACAAATTAGTTACCAAAAGATATTAGTTTTTTAAAAATTACCTCCATGTTCGGACTCGGTTTCAAATTTCAAAAAAAGTTAAGAATTTGTAATAATCTACCTACACGTATGTACCCTTATATATTTTAGCAGAAGGTCAGGTATTAAAATGTTTCCGGTTGACGCTTCTTGTTTCGAGCTTAAGATAGGGTGGGTTTGGTTTTTTATCTTTATACCTCCCAATAACGCACAAAAAAATTCCCCTTAGCTGTCCGCTATTAAGAGGTTTTACTGTATACAAAATTAAACACTTTTCATGAATTAATAGTCTAAGAGCCTGGTTAGGTTAGGTTAGGCCTACATTGAGGCCCCTTTACCTACCGTACACGAGGTGGGGACTCGCTAAGCCTAAAGTGGTGGATTGTCTGCTACAATGTTAAAGGCATGATAATGGTCCGCCATTATTATTTTCCGTTAATAATAATAATATATTTTCAAATATCAAAACGGCAGACGTGGTCAAATGCATTCAAAAATGGCCAAAAATCGATACCTGTCTTACCTGAGGACCCGCCGCGTCCACCACTTTGGGTTTAGTGAGTCCCCATCTCATGTACGGTAGGTATAGGGGCCTCAATGTACAAAAACCCAGGTCTGGTCAAATACATACAGGTAGCCGTTCACTGGCTCTTAGACTATAATGGTAATATCAGAAAATTATAAAATTTTATGTGTTTATGCAGAAATTTCAATAAAAAAATTTAAGTTGGAGGAATAATCTAGTTTGGATTGAGGCCCAATAGACAATATTGTCGCCTTACACGATTCTGAAAAGACCACACACAAAAACCAAACAAATGCATATGATATAGAACTTTTCATTAGTATTAATTATTTCATACATAAAACTTATTGAATCAAAGTAAACAAAATTTGATGTAAATAAACGGTTTCCAAAATATGTCTACCTTGCACTGTATACAATCTTGTTAAGTTCATATTTTTCTGTTCAAATCCAACTAAAAATTTTCTGGAAAAATTTATAATATCTAAATTTTTATTATAGAAATCAATGCAAGGAAGAAGGAAAGCCAGTAGGTGAAACCGTACTATACTTTGGCTGCAGAAAGAAAAGTGAAGACTTCATTTACGAAGAAGAATTAGCAGATTATGAAAAGAAGGGACTAGTAACCTTACATTTAGCTTTCTCTAGAGACCAAGCGCAAAAGATTTATGTTACTCATTTATTAGAAAACCAAGCAGAAGAAGTGTGGAAAATTATTGGTGATAATAACGGTCACATTTACATTTGTGGGTAAGTGGAAAAGTGTCGTATTTTTTATGTCGAATAATTTTGAATTTTTCAACAAGGTAACAGATTCTTACAGCTTATTGATTGGATGTTTTTCACATGACTTCGTTTAACCCCCTACATCAACTCTCCGCCATTCCCAATACAGCAATTATTTTCTCACGTTAGTTATAATCAGAGGAGCTGGCTCCTATAGTGCCCAGAACAAAAAAACATTTCAAAAGAAATACCTACTAGTAGTAAAAAAACAAATAAAAAAGAAAAAACAAATAGAAATTACGATTAAGCTCTAAATGTTATTAAATAGGTTACACTGATCTAGTTTATTTTTGATTATATTGACACTTGTTGCTGAGACAATTTCACTGTATAAATCATTCCGAATATTGAAAATTCTGTTAGGTAAAAAGTTTTGTCTCGATCTAACCGTAAAATTTTCCTTTTTTAACTTGAGCTGGTGTCCTCTAAGTCTCGTGCCTGTATTTAGGGTGAAAACTGTATTTAGATCACCAAAATTATATTTAAGAATTCGAAAGGCTACATTGAGATCGCCTAGTAATCGACGTAGCTCAAACGTGGTAAGATTTGCCATGGATAATCTTTCTTCGTATGAAGGTCTTACAGGCTACAATAATTTTATCAAGAATTTGTAAGATTATTACCAAAAACCGAGATATCTTGACTTTGGAACTACGTATTGTTTTTTTTTTACATTTTGCTCAACTCCTGTGATCACAAGCTAAGTTAGTGAGCCGTGTTTAAGCAAAGTTTGATTTCTTGCATCGTTCTATACTCATAACTAAACTATAAAATTTACTTTTTAGTGATGCCAAATCTATGGCAACTGATGTTCGTGCTATTCTAACTAAAATTCTACAAGACAAAGGATCAATGACCGAAGAACAAGCTACAGCTTATCTCAAAAAGATGGAAACCCAAAAACGTTTATCTGCCGATGTATGGAGTTAATGAAATCTTCCAAACTAGTTATTCAATTATTTTGTTATTTTAATTGTATAATTTGATACTATTCTTACAGTTGGCTGTTGTTATGTAGATCAGTAGTAATCACTATTTTTTGTACATTACTGTGACAATATCAAGCTGATGGTTGGTGCCTTTCTTGTATATTTTTTAAACAGAAAATAATGCAGCATTTAGATATATAATCAATCATTCCAGTGCCTTTTGTTTGTAATTTATTAATAAATAATTAAATTTGACAATACTATATCAATACATAATTTTATTTAATTCAAAATGTTAAGAAATTCTAGACAATTTAAATTCCTTGTGATATTTGCTAATTATACGCATTTGAAAGTCGATGGCGGAAATATTTTTATTTTATAAATTTATTCGATTTGTTTTTTTTTTATTCCGTTGGTAATATCGTGGTAAACGGTACTAAATTTTTCAATTGTTCCATTTTTTGTTTACATGCTCTTTATATATTTAAATAATATAAATTATTTATGAAAATTTGTTTTTATTTCTTTAATTTTATGCAGCTGTCTTTCGTTCAACTGTAACAAGATTGATTAAATAAAGTAACTGAACATTTATAATTAGGTATGTCTAGAAATGAAAAGTAACATAAATATCATGATATACACTCCACAAAATAGGTACATTCATTCCATTGGGTTGTGCTCAATAGCCCAGGCACTTGAACTGAATCTTTGTACCAAAAAGTTAAGTCGACAGAAGCAAATAAGAGCCCTGGATTGGTACTCTGTAACAAAACACCGATAAAGATTCTCTTCTCTTTGCTATTTCGTACTCTGTAACTGAGTTCGGAAGTTTCCGAGCCTAGCTGAACATGACCGAAGATGCGATAGCGAAGCGAATGATAGCGACAACTCCAAGGGTCTTTCTATTTAAGAGACATATCGTTCTGTCTTATTCTACTCAATGTGTAAGATTTTTTATCTCTGTTCGATGAAAAAAGGAAAGAGGTTATGTTGTTGTTGTTGTTATTAATTCCAATTTTGTAGGGTTAGTTGTGTCAAAGGTTGTGTTTGTGGAATAATATTATACCTACCTGAAAAAAACTATCATTCTTCCAATGTTTTTGATTTCGTTTACAAGAAATCATTGGGGGACAAGATTTTTAACAAAACCCAATAAGTTAAAAAAACAGAATTTCTACTCTTTGCCACAGCTATTAAAAAAAATCACTTAACAATATTATTAATTATGCACAAAGCAAATAGGTAAATACTTTAAACAGTGTCATACATTAAAATGTGAGTTTACTAAACCTAACAACTAACAGATAAATGTTAAATTTCTTGTTCTTTTTTATTTTTATCCTGAAATAGTCAAATTTGCATAATGTTTTCTGAATTATTAGTAGATTATTCTCTATCCGATTGACGAACCCGAATCTTGTCGAACTATAGCCGAGGCGATAGAGATTCACTTATAGAGTACCGCTAATCAGGTGTAGCGATTCTTTTCGTTTGCTCATTCTTTATCTTTTTCCTTAAAATACAAATTACGGAGTGCCAGTCCTGGCTCCTGGCTGGGCGTGTCCATGTCGCCGTAGTTGTATTTTTGTAATAACAATCGATATTTTGAATCTAAAACCAATTATCGATACCATCCGTGTCAACTGTCAAAATATATGTCAATAAAGTTGAGTTTGCTTACACATCAGAATATTTTGGCCGTTTGCTACATTTTTATTTAATTCAAATCAATAGTGTGAGTAATTTGGTACATTTGGAATTGTCACTTTTTCCAGTGTTCGTTGTGTTGCATAAAAATTCATTTTTCTTAAAAAAAGCTGAAAGTTAAAGTGCATAGCAGTGTCTGGTAGAATAAAAAGCTGACATCGCTAAAGGTACCTTCGTTTTCCTCCACATACGCAGGTTGCTAACGACTGCGACCAAATTAGCAACGATTATATTCGTCGGCGAATTTTGCAAAGGTATGTTTTCTTCCGATCGGATCTTGATAAATATTCGTCAACAAATTTCATTTTATAGCAGTCGCTTTTATATTAATAATTATGGGTCCGTTGAACTATACGGAGACACGAATTTTTGACTTATTATGCGAAAAATCGATAGTACTCACCTATTTTGAATATTATCCGTCGAAAAATTTGCGGGTTACACACAATTTAGAGAGAAAAATCAAAAAAAAGATTTTTTTTCACCACTTATACCATCACTTTTTGGCCCAATATTTTATACAAAAAACAGTTTAAATGTATCGGAAAGGGATCAACAACATGTATTCTCCCTAATTTTATTAAAATTTCAGTTACTTTCCTCATCATATTATTTAAATTACCACTTTTATAAATACATATTTGAAAGGCTGCAAATTTGCATGAAAACAATTAATTCCAATGACAAATGACAGACAAGCTCTACCGTAAGCAGTAGTGTGTAACACCCGTGAAAAAATCGGTGATAACTACAAATATACACCAGATTTGTAGTAAATATATTTCTTTCTCTCACTGTTTTTTAAGTTTGATTTCGAACGGTTTAAATCTAGTTACCTTTGCCCGCAACATTGAAATCTATAGCACATTCTGTTCATATATGTATGGTTGCCAGTTGTAATCGGTTACGTAAGAATCATGACATTCCTCATTTTCTTCTTCAAATATTATGCAGATAACATTATTAGCAATGGTTGAAAAAATGGAACATTATTGTAAATATATATGTTATTCAAGATGGGGAAGGGAATATAATCATTGGATTCATCCTTCCCCTTCTTGAATCTTGATATGCGCGTCACAAAGTATTGGATATTTTTCAAAAAGGGGAAGGGGAATGCGTTCACGCATTCCCCTTCAATTTAATCGCATCTTAATAATAATGTAGAAAAATACCATGATTCTCAAGTAGTCGATTACATCTGGCAACCATGCTTAAGGGATTGTATTCTGTTTTGTTTTGTTGGTTGTATATCTGTATATATACTGACATAAATTTTCAAGTTATGGTTTCATGGTATAAAGTATAAAATAAAATGACCCAAACGTGATATTTATTTAAAAATTATATGGTATGAACAATTTTATCTTTTATAATGACCTAAAAATGTATAATCTCATTTACATTGAAACATGAAAAAGAAATTTTAGAGAATGCATATTTAGATTTATGGTTTTGGTTACGCATTACGTTTCACGGAAAGATACCTGTCAATTCTGTCATTAAAATTATTTACATACAAATTGGTTGCCTTTCAAATATGTATTTATAAAAATTGTAATTTATATGATGCTAAGAAACTAACTGAATTTTTTTCATAGTTAGCGAGAATATATATTCTTGATCACTTTCCACTACAGTGCGATACATTTAAACTGTTTTTTGTATCAAATATCGGGCCAAAAAGTGATGGTATAAGTGGTGAAAAAAAATCTTTTTTTTTGATTTTTCTCTGTAAATTGTGTAACCCGCAAATTTTTCGACGGATAACATTCAAAATAGGTGAGTACTATCGATTTTTCGCAAAATCACTCAAAAATTCGTATCTCCGTATAGTTCAACGGACCCATAATTATTGTATTATTATATTTTTCTGCTACACCTATAATAATAAAATGAATATTTCTAAACAAAGAGTGAATTTAATGCTTCTACATTATCAGGCTCAAAATGAAAATTTGCCCAATTATTTCTCCACCTAGAATCCCACACCACACATTAACGGAACAACGACCCTTAAATAGGACCTCCTGCATCCACTGGGGATTCGTTTCAGATCACTTAAAGGCGTTTTTTCGTAACAAGGTTCCCACTCTCCCCCATAGATCTATTATTTTTCTATGAGATAGACTAAAACTTTTGCATTTCAAAATGTTAACTATCAAATATTCCCTCTTGCGGTTGACCTACATTTCCGAAAATAATTTTTAGGCGTTTCTCGAGGCCACTTTTGTCATAGAAATGTTTTTCCTGAACCTGTGCTATAATCCATTCCTGAGAGTTGGCCACCCGGTACTCTCATACGGTTTGGCATTTATTCATTCAGTCCACGTGAAGTCATCTGTCAGTAGCCATAAGGTAATCAATAGTTTTCAGCACCACATATGGTTTTTAATAGTTTATTTTGATCGTGTTTTAGTCCATTTAGTTTTGCATATTTTATACAACTGGGAAGATGTGATTTTTTGCGGGTTTTTGACTCTTCTACTTCTCAAAGTTCAGCCGGTTTTACACAAATAGGATGACGTTAACGTTGCATTCTAATATAGTTGGGCAAGTTTATCTGATGCTACGCGGCACCGGTAAGGGGCGAGGAAACATGGCGGATATCTGTCAAAAACGTACCAATGGCGTACGGTACCTATTTTTATAAATGTATTAAAAATAATTATTATTATATAAGAATTATAGAAACTGATTTTTGGTTTACTTTAAAGGTAAGTTATTTTTCAAAACACAGTATTTGTTAAAAACAAATAATGTTAAGAATCGTACACTGCGCGTCATATAAAACTGGTACAACTATTATAATCAAAAATAGTGTTTTTGTAGTTGTGTAAATTGATCTTTTAAAAAGTGTCAATGCTAAACCAGCTGTTATGGTATAATTTCTAGGGCAGTGATGCCAGCTCAACAAAAATGTTAGTAGATGTACTGATGGAATTAAATTTTGTAAAGCAATAAAACAAATTGGAAAAATCAAAAATCTATTAGGTATATCATTTATACACAAACAGTAACTAGCTTAAATTAAAACATTTCAAATAAATAAACTAACAAATAGATTATAGACCATGGTAGCATGGAAGCCATGAAAGTTTACATTCAATCATTGATAACGTGTCATACCTCCATTATTATTGATAAGTTCTTGTAATCTTGTAGGCATTGAGTCAATTAAATTTAATGTTAAATTTTCATCTTTTGTCAAGCTTTCCCAGGTTTCTTCTATTAGTGTCCATAAGTGTTCTTTGTTTCGTGGAATTGTATTTAAATTTTCTATTGGATTAAGGTCTGGACTTTTAGCGACCCATGGAAGCGTTTCAATGTTATTTTCAGCAATATAATTGCGTACGCTGCGAGCAGTGTGCACTGAGCAATTGTAATGCTGAAAAATAAAATTATCATTGGGGAAGATTTCCTCAACCAATGGTAACATTACCCCATCTAAAATATCCAAATAGTTCGTCGCATTTAATCTTCCTTCCATTCTACAGCACATTCCTAAACCTCCTCTATACATCCAAGCCCAAACATTTACAGAAAATCGTCCAGACTTATCATTAGAAGAAATATAATTTTCATTTAACCTACTTCGAGCCGGTCTATAAACTCTATGTGATTGGAATAATTTTTCATCGGAAAAAATTACCCTGTCCCAAAAATTCAATGTATCGTTTAAAACATAATTTAAGGCAAATATTAATCTACCTTGTTTATGTTCTTCATTTAGTTTGTATTTCCGGGCGGCTGCACAATTCTTTAAATTAGTTTTTCTAATTCTTCTTAATGCGGTTGTTATTGAAGCATTAAAGTTTACTGTAACTTTTGCATGTCTTGCCGTATGAAATGGATTTTCCCTTAAGTAATCAGTTAATGCTTCCTCTTGCTCCGCTGTAGTTATAAACGGTGTTCTAGTTCCTCTTTTTCTGCTAACAGTTTGATCGGTATCCCACCTTTTTTTATTGTTTTGAATTGTGGTTTTGCTTCTATTAAACTCTTGGGCAAGTCGTCTAATGGACCAACCATACTCTATTTTGGAAATTATTCGCATTTTATCAAATTCATTTAAATGGGCTGGCATCGTGGATAATGCGCTTTGACAAATTTGACACATGTGACTGTTTGTCATTTTGATTAGTTAAGATTGGTTTACATAGGGAAAATAAAGGTGTACCAGTTTTATATGACGCGGAGTGTACTTGAATTCAATATGTATACGAAATAGTTCAAAATCTGACACTGACAATACCAACGCCACTGGATAATCAATGTCAGTTAATTGACAAAGTGAGAGGGAAGAACACACGCACGCGATTGCCAATGGGAAGTTAGCTGGTCGCTAAGCAACGAAGGCCTTTTGATAAATTTCACCAATTGAGTTAGTTCGGAGGGCGTTCATCTTTTAATATTCATAAATTGAAAAACTAATGTTAATAGACAAAATCCAAGGAAACAAGCACATTAAAGAATTAACATTTAAACATATTGTTAATAATAAAAAGTCCATTTTCTAATTATTATCACTACATACTTAGCACTTTAGCTTTTTCATAGTTAAACGTGGCAATATCGAATGTTTTCGACTGCATTCCTTTCACGGCTTCAGATAAACTTGCCAAACTATACTTGTACCATATTATCAAAAAAGAGTTGGGAAAATGAAACTTTAATATTTGGAATTATTGGTTTGTAGAGTATGTAGTTCTATAATAGTATATTATTAAACGAGCAATTTATGATAGCCATTATTCACGCAGGGTGACGTCACCCGAGTGAATAATGGCCATAAAATGCGAGTAGAATACTATACTTTGTCCACGACCCTTGATTTCTTTATTAAATAAGGCGAGTGTAGAACGGAAAGTAATAATTTGATATTATTGACAATTCTAACGTCAAAATTAATAACTTCCAGGAGTACGTCAAATGTGACATATAGAGATGGGCGATACTCTGTAAAGTATCGATACACCTAACCGTTATAAATATAGTGATTCAAACATATCAATATTAGAATATATTGTTATGAAAAGTATCAATACTAAAAATGTCGATATTTTATCGATACGATATATTTCAGAAACAAATTTCCTAAACAATACGCAGCTGGTTTAATAGTTTATTTCATATTGTACCCCCATCTCTAGTCACCTATGTACCGAAATTTTGTGAGTGTTGAGTTGTCATGGCATGTTATTTAAATGCAAAAGCGTGAATTATGAGTTCATAATTCACTCTATATATATGTTGTAAATCAAAAATGGAGTCGAATTAATTTTTATTCAATCGGTTCGCATCCTGGGACAGCTGTTTCGGCCTTTGGGCCTCATCAGCCAGGCTATCGAACCGATTGAACCAAAAATCAACTCGACTATAATGATCAAAGATCAAGGTGAAACAACTAACCATTTTCGACTTTATATATGTAGTAGATATATGGGTACCATATACCTTTTGTTATGAGGTAAAATATTGACTTATTATTAAGTGGTCGTTGACAAATAAATAACAACTTGATAAATATTTTATTTAATGATGAAATAACATATTAATGGTGTTGCTATATCTGAAATTCTTGCAATTGTCGTCCGTTTAGTATGTACATATATCCACAGTTAGGCATTAACTCCATTGCGGCTCATGTCGAGAGTTCTCAAAAACATGTAATAAGAAATTGTCATTCTGAATGACTGAAACAATAAAAAGTATTTTATTTAATAATGAACTTACATATTTATAGTGTTGCTATATCTGAAAGTGTCAAAATTGAGTGGTAGTACTTTGAACATTAACTAAAACAGTAGAAATTAATTTATTAAATGTTCCATTCATTCGCTGGGTTGTGCTCAAAAGCTCAGGCACTTGAACTACCTTTCTAGAAGCTTCGCGTCTTCTAGATAGGCCTCTAGTTTGACAGGACGGTTGTTGTAGTGGTTGTATTATCTCCTCTTCAAAGTGCTTCCGTCTGAGTCCTTGTAAGTTCTCACAGAAGCAGAGTCCTTGAGGAAATCCTTTAGTTGTCCTAGCGGTGTAAGTGTGAGTAAATGTTCAAAATGACCACTAATGTCCAATCTGTCCAAAAGTAAATATACAGTGGATTATAACAAGCAGACCGAGCGAACCATTCGGATTTTTGTATAAAAACTTCGGTGCTCTGTTAAAATCTAGAGTGATAGACTTTTCAAGTATGACACCTTCAGATTGATGCATTCAATTTAAAACAAATTGTTTAGATAACTAATTTATTTTTCTTGAATTTCTTGGAAACGTAACCTGATACTGGGAATTCCAAAACGTCATTGTATTACACTTATAAATAGGCAACACAGGATTAAGTCAAGGAGGCCATTTAAGCCCAACTTCATTCATTACCTAAATGGACGAAATAATAAAGAAATTTAAGGAAAAAAACAAACAATTCAACATAGCAGAAGTGTCAGAAGGGGCAATTGCTGATGATATTGTTATTTTTGCGAAAACTAAAGAAGATCTGAAGAAACACAATC
Organism: Lochmaea capreae; assembly: GCA_949126875.1. Classification (NCBI taxonomy): domain Eukaryota; kingdom Metazoa; phylum Arthropoda; class Insecta; order Coleoptera; family Chrysomelidae; genus Lochmaea; species Lochmaea capreae. The sequence goes on from OX421398.1 coordinate 2,751,574, forward strand.
TAGAAACATGGAATAGTTTCTTGAAGGAAAAGGAGGAGGAGGAGAAGAAAAGAATAGAAAAAACAATGAAACTCTACGATACGATGAACAAAACATTCATAAAAAATAAAGGAATATCGAAAAATTCCAAGCTAACAATATTTAAAGCAATATATACTTAGGCCAATATTAACTTATGGGTGTGAAACTTAGGTGCTAAATCAAACACGGAAGAGCAAAATACAGGTAGTTAAAACGAAATACTTAAGAAGAGCAATTAGGAACACAGATATAAAAAGTCATCTAAAAATAGAATCAATACTAGAATTTATAGAATACAGACAATTGGGATGGGAAAATCCTGGACAACCTAAAAGAATATGGGAAGCAAAAATATTTAAAAACAAAAGAAAAGTAAGACCAAGACAAACATGGTATAAAACTATTTCAGATATTTTAAAAAAGAAAGAGAAAACATGACTGGACGCAAAAAACCGGAAACATTGGAAAACATTTATAAGCATTTAGTTAAAGGTTCATATCCTGACACCAAATTATTTGGTAAATAGAGTCCCGCGCGATTATATATATACAACTATCACCAATATACTACGGTTTTGATATGTCGGATGACCATATAAAATCTAATTACTCGATAAAAGCTACCCTATACTCTTATTCTATAGCCTGAACACTGTGTGTACAAGATTTCATGATGAGCGGTTGAGGCGTGGAAGTTGTGAAACTAAGTTTTTTATCACTTGAGAATAATATTTTTATAGTTAATAGGTATCGTCCTTCGTTTGTATTCCTGACAATGTGTACAAAATTACATGATGAATTGGAAAGTTAACTGTGAAAGCTTTCAAACCAATTTTCCTATCACTCGGATTAGTATTTTTTTCTGAAAACGTGTCTGTCTGTATACCTGACAATATGTGTACAAAACTTCATGATTATCGGTTGAGAACATACATAAGTAATACATCATACAAACAAACTAACTTTTAAAAATTTACTTAGTTGTATAGGAAACTTAAAAACTAATAACTTTTAGCATGGGAAATGCTTGATAAAAATAAAAGTATGGTAATGGACAATAATATATAAAATCAATTTAAAATAACTGAGAAAATAATCATTGAATTCAATAGATTATTATTCTTTCTCTCCAATCCAATTATACAGGGAGTTGAAATTGTTACGATTTTGACGGAAAATTAGTTATAACTTTCCAAATACTCTGTTTAACAGATTACAACCTTTATATTTTTGTAATGGGGGAAAGAAGCAGATTGCAGTTTCAAAGAAAAATATGGGATGTTTTATTTAAAAAAAAAAACAAATTTGATCTGGCACCGAGCTATGGAACACCCTGTAACATTGTAATTGATTTTAAAATATGGTAAACACTTTTATACATCATTACCAAGGTTTCCATTTTCAAGGCTAAAATATTACAATATAGAAAACCACGTCAAATATTTAATTGAACATTATTAAGCTTACTTGTAAGTTAGATTATAAACTAAAACTAAATTAACACAAAAATACTAAACAATTCATTTTTAAAATAATTTTTGCAGTTAATGATATGAATTCGTTATGATAACTAAATTATAAATCTATGTTTTCTCGAAGTGGGGTTCTAATTTCAATGAATAATTGTAAAAATTTCGTTTTTTAAAATTCGATTCTATCTTCTGGTATTTCGACTGATGGTCTTAAAGAATAATTTGTGTTGAAAAATTACGATTAATGTCTATTATATATGTGAAGTTGTTATTTTTGGTGCTAATTTAAAGATTATGCAAAGAAAATGTCTATCCATCAATAACACGAATATTGTGAATATTAACAATGATATAACCATTATATTGTTGACAGCCGCCACCTGTGGAATATTGTGAATATTAACAATGATATAACCATTATATTGTTGACAGCCGCCACCTGTGGAATATTGTGAATATTAACAATGATATGACCATTATATTGTTGACAGCCGCCACCTGTCATTTGTAAATTTATTAATGGGGTGACGAAAAAAATCAGTAGTCAAGGAACACTCCAAAACCGCTCTCGTCAGGTATTGCCAAACTAACACTGATGTCTGATTTACAGTTGTAATTTTATAAAAAAAATATTCCTCAGTAAGAGAATACGAACAATTTATTGTAATGGACTTCAACATTTCACATTGAGGTCCGACTGGATGGAAATCATTTGCATCCCCACTTTTCTTGTTTGTCTGGTCGGAAAACAACAAATCTCTCACTATTTGCTATTTCTAAACACAACATTAATCAAAAGAACAGTCACCTTCATTACCTGATGGATATTTTTGTAATGTATTATAAATGTGTAAATTTTACTGAGTAATTCAACGTCATCGGGTCCTTTTAGGCCTTGGTAATATTGTAAACGAACATTTTTCGAAATGTATGATTTCAGTACCCGTCTGGTGGTACCCATCGGGCGCGTTCCCAGGTGGCGGATAGGGGATACCCAGCGTCCGGAGGGGCTGCTTGATCGCTTAAAACCGCAATATAGCAGTTCTGAAGGGTGTGCTGGAAAGTGTGGGCAGTAGGGGGTCGAGGCTGGTATAAGCGGTTTAAAACTCGCAAGATTATCAGCTGGACTCCGAAGGCACCACCGCGGACCAACCCCCCAACCCGGCTGTAGTGTCGTGGCTTAGGGTTTGCACTGGGGTAAACGATACCGGAGGGCCCCAAGGAGGACCTCCGCGAGACCGATAATCTGGTTCTCTGTGGTCATGTCTCGCGGGCTAGAGAGTCGGGGGTCTTGGCTTAGCCGCCTGAACCAAGAGGAGACAACCTCGTCAAAAACCTGTATCCTGTGGTGGGAGGCCCAGGCCCGTAGGATGCGTGGCCGAATAGAGGATCGGCAGCTACTGGTTCTGACCTTGGGTCACCGGGCGACACCCCCTTGTAAGTAGCCTTAACCAGCAGTCGGGGCTCTGCGGAGGTGAACCGAAGATTTCCCCAGCTGCTCGTGGGACCAGATATGGAAAATACCATTGAGAAGAAGGAAGAGGAGGGGACCTCGGAGCAGACTGTTGAGATGGGTGATCTTTACAGGGCCCTTCAGACGGAATCTCACGTGAGGGGCCCCGAGACCGGATCCCCGGTGGAGCAGGACGAGGGGGAGGGAGCGGTGAGGGCCCAGGCGATGCCGGGAACAACTGCCCCTTCACCTGAGGGACCGAACAGGCACCGCAAGGCCGCCTGCGGTGCCGTGAAGAAGCGGAGACGCCGAGCTGCAAAGGTTGCAGAAGGGACACCAAAAGGTGGCCCAACTGGCACTTGCAAGGAGGTGGCGATAGCGGGACCAAGCCGAGCTACGCACGAGAGTACTGGTCCCAGCGTGGTCATGCCTGCTGCCATCAAAGGGGGGGCGAAAAGGCTTCGGGTGGCTGACACGCCGCCAGAGGCCAGACTTGTCCCCAAGAAGGCGCACACTGCGCCTGGTGAGCATGAGTCCTCGCGCATCTCCTCGAGGAGATGTACAAGCCTGGCACCTCGATACCAAGTTTTGAGGGACACTCGTTTGCCCGGGGAGCCTTTATGGTGACCTGTACAGACCAGGGGCTCTCTGGCTTGGTTTAAGGAAGCCGTGGGCAGGGTTAGTCTGGATGGCTTGACGCTCAAGATTATTGAGCCTGAAAAGGGCGGTTTGGGTACGGGCACCGATCGAGTCGCCTCCACAAGAGGTACTCAGAAGAATCCGGGCGGGCAACCCAGTTCTGAGGACCGAAGGGTGGGTGATTCGGGCCTCCCGATGGTACGCTGTCTCTCAGAAACAGAACGTTGTATTGGGGCTCGTTCCTCGGTCGGTGGAGGTGCTCGAATGAACGACGGGGGAAGTCCGGTATGGGCTCGGGAAGGTAAAGTTTATCTTCTCGGGAACTACCGAGACCCCTCCGGAGTGAATAATGGGTGAAGGAGGTACCTCGTCAGATCTTTGATGTCTGTTTCCAGGGACCTTAAATTTACCCAGATAAATTTGCAGCATTGTCGGGCTGCTGCGGGAGGAATCGCGCAGCGGATGGCAAATCTGCAGACAGGCATATACCTCATAGAAGAGCCATGGGTATATAGAGGTCATGTGCGAGGTCTGGGAACACCCTGGCGTAGTTTATTCTATGCTGTGGGTGAACCTAATCCTAGAGTGTGCATTTCCACACATAGCAGTGTAAATGCAATACTGATTAGAGAACTTTGTTCAGGGATCTTGTTGGGCTAGGGTGAACTTCTTGGTCGGGAACAGTATGAGGCGTAGTTTAGTCGTATGAGCTTACCTGCCCTACGACTCACCAGGATTACCGCCTACTGAAGAGCTTCGCAAGGCGGTGGACTACTACACGGCTAGGAAGTTGCCTCTCCGTATCGGCTGTGATGCTAATGTGCACCACACTATGTGGCAGCACGGGCGTCAATAGTAGAGGGGAGGCTTTGCTTGACTACCACTGATCTTCAGCTACTCAACCGATGGACGACGCCGACGCCTGGAATAGGATTCGGACTGAAGTCTTGGATGTGACGCTTGCGTCAAGTACCGTGGTTAGTATAGTAAAGGTCTGGCATGTTAATGATGATCCGACATAGACCGGTTTCGGCGTATTTGCGCCTCATCAGTAGAAGGTATGTGTTATCCGTCCGAGACTCTATAATCCCGGACTGAAGAATAAACTTCACAATCAATATATGTCTTCCAGAAACGGAAATGTAAAGCTTGTGACAGTAGCGACATCTCCATCTCAAATCGCTAACCAAAATTCGAAAAATTTAACAAATCTATTGATTTGAAACAATAAAGAATTATTACAGTTTCCTGATTGGTTTGCGATTGGAGGTGAAGATGTCACTACTGTCACAATATTTACATTTCCGTTACTGGAAGACATGTATTGATTGTGAAGTATATTTTTCAGTCCGGGACTAGAGATTCTCGGACACGGATAACACATACCTTCTACTGATGAAGCGCAAATACGCCGAAACCGGTCTATAAGTTGTGTTGTCCCTTCTAATTGCAAACCAGAATAGTTGGTTTTAAAATATCTTGTAGATATACCAACTCCGTTTGACTTTGAAGTGTGATTCAATATCCGTCGTTGCATGTAGCACGGGAAGTAGTTGTTGCTTCTTAGTTGAACGGTCACTGTTTTTGAAAAATATTTTTCAAAAACTTATAAAGTGTTAGGATAAAAATTTATTCTTCGACATCTGTTGTTAAATCGCTTTATTAAATACGACAATATTACAGGAAACTGTAATAATTCTTTAATTTTGATATATTCTGGACACGCAAATGTTTTTCAGTAGTTTGTTATAAACATTGAAAACGGAATAAACATAAGTACTTTTTAAGTCTTTTTCATATAACGTATAAAGTACTGGAGCAATCTCAATGGTTGTTCAGATAAATCGGGTATTTTTGGCACTCTTCGCATTATTTTTTATTATAAATCGAAAATATACATTTTGTTTCTCTACATCCATACTTTTCAAAACCTATTTGAAAACTAAAAAAAACAGCCGTCATACCCGACAGCGACCAACGCAACGCTATGTGAATATGTTAAAGTGAGATAGACGATACCTAATTGATAACGCAGTGTATTTTTCAGCTCTGATTCGGTCTACACAGCAGGGCATCATACTCAATGTGGTCAGCCGCTTTGACGCGCTATAGAATTCCTTTAAAATTGTTTTAAATAACACCACGGAACTTCAAACTGTGTTTGGTATTAGGTTTTTCATACGCCATAATGATATTATTGCTTACCAGCTTGAGGGCGGTTACTAAACCCGAAAACTGTAAGGGAACATCCAACTCGTATATCTTACGCTATTTTTTGAACGATCGGTTTTTTCCGCTCCAAGCAGTTACATTCCATACCAAGTGAAGCTCCGCTGATTTCCAATAACAGATCAAGAAATACATCACAAAGTAAAATGCCTTTTATTTTTAATAATTATGCTTCAAACTGTTTTATTAATTTCAATATGCTTTAATTTTAAGTTAAATTGATTTGTTTATTTTGATATTTTGCTATATGGTTTTACGTTATTTTTTAATTTTGAATAAAGTTCTTGCAACTTTCTTACGGCCCTAGTGTCGTATTTACAACCAACTTCTGTGGTAACAATGATCGTGGATTAAAAAAAAACCGATCGTGTAAAAAATATTATAAATGTAATTTATTGATGTGAATTGGAATTGAAAATTGGGTTGAAGGTTGAAGTGCTTTACTGATTACATCAATCATTTTCTCATTCCATAATTATTAATTTACTTCCTATCCACATCATTACATCATTTTTATAATATTTTGAGCACAGTTTGTAAAAATGAAAAATAATTTCATGTAGTAGGATGTATAGTTTGGCAACTTTATCTGAAGCTACGCGGCTTCGGTAAGGGGCGAGGAAACATGGCGGATATCTGTCATAACCGTACCAATGGCGTACGGTACCTATTTTATAAAAGTATTAAAAATAATAATTATTATTATACATATAATATATAATAATTATATATAGAAACTGATTTTTGCTTTGCTTTAAAGGTAAGGTATTTTTCAAAACACGGTATTTGTTAAAAACAAATAATGTTAAGAATCGTACTTGATTTCAATATGGATACTCAAAATCTGACATTTACAATACCAACGCCACTGGATAATCAATGACAGTCAATTGACAAAGTGAGAGGGAAGAACACACGCTCGCGCTTGCCAATAGGAAGTCAGCTGGTCGCTAAGCAACGAATGTCTTTCGATAAATTTCACCAATTGAGTTAGTTCGGAGGGCGTGAAAATTGTGGTTTCCACACTACGCTGCCAGAGCTTGAAGAAGCCATAACAAATTTGGAAAAGTGTTTCAATATTCATAAATTGAAAAACTAATGTTAATAGACAAAATCCAAGTAAACAAGCACATTAAAGAATTAACGTTTAATTATATTGTTAATAAAAAGTCCATTTTCTAATTACTATCACTACATATACTTAGCACTTTAGCTTTTTCATAGTTAAACGTGCCAAACTATAGTTATTTGAAGAATTACATATATTTAATAAAAATAATGTAGTAAGAGCTATTCTAAGCTATGATTCTAGTTTATTATTATAATTTTATGTTTCCTATTAAATACTAGAACGTACCGTACATAGCAAAACAACATCGTCTTTTGAAAAAGTCCGTTTTCATCAGCCCCTGTGTCATACACTCAAACTATAAGTCAACAAGCTATGAAGGTAGTAAATCACGCGATCCCTGTGTATAAGCTGCACGTGTTTTTCGGCATTTCTTTAGAAGCGCGACGTAAAAGCGCCGACGAAGAGTGAATCTACTATTCATTGTTTATATACGGAGATCAGACTTTTATTCAAATTAGTTTGTTATCTGGAATTAAGGAGCACATTCTACGTTTCCGATTTTTGGTTTGCTTTTTTAATTTCAATATCCAGTCAGGTTCTCTAGTTTATACCTTGTTTAATTAGGAAAGTTACAAGATTTTTTTATATTCTTTTTAATATAGAGGAACTAGCTTCTAAGTTAGTCTCAAAAAGAAGTGACTGAAAAAGGTAAAAAATATTAGGTACCGAAAGCTTTCACTGTATCTTTAAAGAGTATACATTAAAATTACTGGCTGCAATCCCCGATAATTGAATATATTCAGTATTTAACTAGTCAGCCGAGACTATCTTCTACTAATATTATATAAGTATAAATTTTACCGTTTATTATGCAAAATGGTATTCATGCAAAATGGTAGAAATCAGTAGTATGGTCCATTGACAGATTAACAGTTTCAAAGTGAGTTAGGTACTCTATAATATATCAACAAAATATAAAATAATATTTAATGAGTGATTCAAGCGAATTTGAAGATATAAATAATTCCTACACCACCGGTTATTTTGGAATAAGTTAATGTAACATTACAATCTGTATTGCCCCAAAAGTCTAAAGAAAAATACGAAAAACAGCATTTACATTTCAAGCAATGGGACGAAGAAAAGCATATTCGTACTTACTCAGAAAATGTTATTTTGGGGTATTTTTCGCTATTAGCAAATACATTAAAACCATCTACATTGTGGTCCAAGTATTCGAGGCTACGTATGCTACCATGCTTCAAATAAAATAAAATGTGGATATTAAATACCCAAAATTAATCGCATTCTTGGAAAGATAAAACCAGGGATATAAACGTAATAATGCAAAAGCCTTCTCAAGAGAGGAAGTAAATGTATTTTGTTTGTTACTTCATAAGCTAAGAAATTTTGTTGAAGCTAGCGAAGTAAGAATATTGATGCAAATTGAATCGAAATTAACAGAAAAGATCAAGACATTAGAAAAGGAAAACTCAATTTTGCAGGAAAAAGTAGAGCTACTAGAGAGACAAAATAAAAAAAATAATATTATTATATTTGGCATCAAGAATACTTTACCGGATATATCAATTACAAACATATGCAATAAATTGAACATTCTCCTTAACCTACAATTGACAGTTGATCAGATAAATAACTCCTATAGCTTGGGCAACTCACCACAAGCACCAGTTAAAGTAGAATTTATATCGACGATCACAAAATTACTAGTTCTGAAAAATTGTTCAAAACTAAAGGGTACTAATATTAAAATTTCACACGATTTAACGACATCTCAACGTGAAGTAAACGACATACTTAGAAGACATTTAAAAAGAGTCAAAACTTCTGCAAATAGGTGTTATATAAAAGGTGCCAAACTATACGTCGATAACGAGATTCTTTCTGCTGAAGACATACTAGCCTATGAGGGGACTGAAACTGATAGCTATAATACTGTCCATACAAACAGCGCTCCCAGTACACCCACTGTAAATAACTTTGAAAATCATTCAGCACCGATCTTGCAAACTCAACCAGTACCAAACTTAGAAAAACCCAAGAAAGGAGAAAATTCTAAAACTCAAACGAAGCAGCCAGACTCTACTCCTAAAGCAGAAGCATACAAAAATAACAGTGGTAAAGCCAGAACACGGTTTGGTTCTACAAACTCTAATAAATAATTGATTTTTAGTGTTTAGTGGAAAAAAAAATAAATAAATAAAAAAAAATAAAAATAAAAAAATGAATGCATATATTCAAAATTATAAGCATAATACTGTAGACACTAGGGTCGTTAAAAATATCTCTGAATTCAATACAGCATATTTAGAAAAGACGGTTGGCAAATTTAATATAATTCATTTAAATATACGTAGTCTCAGTAAAAATTTTGATAGTTTATGTATATTTTTAAATAATTTTAAACTGGAATTTGATATAATCGTTTTAACAGAAACCTTCCAACTCGCTGATTCTTTAGATGTATTTTCACTGGATGGGTATGATATTCTATATAATAATGGAATAATAAATAGAAATGATGGTATAATTATTTATATCAAATCTTCATTAAATTATAAATTCGAAACCACATTAATCGCTGATCATAGAGCAGCTGAAATGCATATTTCTTTAAGAGATTGTAACCTTTTTTTAACTGCAATATACAGATCACCAAATTCATTTTCAGCGCCAGATCAGTTCAACTTGGAGCTACTGAGATATTTAGAAAAAAACAAGAAACACCAGACACATGTTATAGTAGGTGATATGAACATCGATTTGCTAAGTAGTGAGGAACATGTTGAAAATTATAGAAACTATTTAAACACCTACAATTTCGAATCGTATATAAATAAAATTACAAGACCTGCTAGTAAAACATGTTTAGATCACTTCTTCTTTAAAACAAATAGATATATAAAAGGACAGCATAGTTTTATTTTTGAGAACGATATAACGGATCACTTTCCAATAGGATTAACTATACGTATTGACCAAGGAACTCCAAATGAAGAAAAGTTAAACTACAAAAGCTATTTAAATCATGTTAAACTAAAAACTGATTTACAAAATGAAAAATGGGAAGACATGTACAGATTAAAAAATGTAAATGCAGCATTCGACTCTTTCGTGAATAAATTGAAGTATCATATAGATAAAAATACAAAATTGGTAAAAATAAAAAAAAATAAACAGTTGGTAAGAAAACCATGGATAACTAAAGGTCTAGCGAATTCCATTAGGGAAAAAAACAATCTGTACTCATTAACTTTAAAAAACCCTGAAAATAAAAAATTAAAAGAAAGATATAATAGATATAAAAGTAAAATTAAATCCCTAATAAACATAAATAAGAGGAATTATGTAAATACGTTAATACAAAAAAGTGAAAACTCCTCTTCAGCTTTGTGGGACTGTGTGAACAAAATTTGTGGAAAGAAAAAACCTAAACCAAAAATCGAAAAAATAACAGGAAATGGGCAAGTATTAACAGCTGCTATTGATATAGCAAATAACTTCAATAGCTACTATACCGAATTGGGACAGAACTTGGCAAACAACATATTACCTCCAGATGACTTCGAAGAACATTTGGACAATATCGATAATACTATGTATATACATAATACAACTGAAGCCGAAGTAAAAAATGTAATATATACACTAAAATCTAAAAAAGCACCTGGTTGGGATAACATCAGAGTTGAAACCATTAAGGAAATAAAAGATGAACTTTCACAACCGTTAACCTATCTAATAAATAAGAGTTTTAATGACGAATGCTTCCCAGAATGCCTCAAAATTGGAATTGTTAAGCCACTATATAAAACTGGCGACAAAACATTGACACAAAATTATAGGCCAATATCGCTGCTGTCAGTTTTTTCGAAAATTCTTGAAAAAATACTAAAAAATAAAATAACCAAGTTTTTAAATAAGTTTCAAGTACTGAATGATAATCAATATGGGTTTAGAGAGAAAAAATCGACAGGGGATGCAATACACGCTTTAATCTCTCAACTATACAATGCTTTAGATACGAAAACACCTGCAATTTGTATCTTTATCGACCTCTCTAAAGCTTTTGATACGGTGTGTCACAAGCGTTTATTGGAAAAGATTAAATTTTATGGACTACGTGGAAAAATATATCGTATAATAGAAAGCTACCTAAAAAATAGAAAACAATATGTGGAAGTGGATGGAGTATTTAGTGAACCAAAAACAATCACCTATGGCGTACCACAAGGGACTGTACTTGGACCTCTTCTCTTTACCCTATATATTAACAGCCTGATGGCAGTGAATACAAAAGGAGAAATAATAAGTTTCGCAGATGATACAGTCATAACATACAAGTCAAGAAACTGGCAAACGCTGAAAATGGAAGTTGAAGACGATTTTAAAGCAGTTAAAAAATGGTTTCAACTAAATAAACTAACGTTAAATATAGAAAAAACTAAATATCTGCCATTTACATCTTACATAAATAATTTGCCGAATCTTGGTGCAATATATGTTGATGAAAATACTCAAATTCCCGAAGCCTCATCAATTAAGTACCTAGGTATTATTATAGATAGGCATCTGAAATGGGATCTACAAGTGAAAAACATTACTAATAAACTCAGAGGGTTGCTACATAAATTTAAATACTTACGCGACTTTTTAGATGAAACCCAGTTGAAAACTTTATATTTGTCCCTGGTACAATCGCATCTTACGTACGGAATTATTGGTTGGGGTGGTGTGGCAGATTGCCATTTGAAACAGTTGGAAAATATACAGAAATGGATAATAAAGCTAATTTTAAAAAAACCAGTGTTTTACCCCAGCGATGCGCTTTTTATGGAGAGTACTTTTTTTGACGTGAGACAGTTATACTGCCAAAACATTCTAATAAACATCTTCAAAAGAAATATAAATATACTTTTTCCACAACATAATTACCCTACTCGACGTAAATGTACTTACCTCACAATGAGCTCAAAGACCATTGGACAACGATGTACGTCTTATTTTGCACCAAGACTCTTCAATATGCTACCAAATAATATTAAGGAAATAAATAAACTGCCACGTTACAAATATTCTGTAAAAAACTGGATATCTAGTAAAAACAGACATATTTTTGATGATCTAATTAATTTAAGGTATCTGAAATAATTTATTTATGTTTATTCAATTTTATTTTTGGAATATTACAAAATTTTATCCCAATTTCAAAATTCAACACAAAGCTAAAACGCTTATTACCCGATTAAGACCTTAACTGCCGACTTTGACCACAACTCACTATCAAGACCTATCACTATATATTATATTATCACTAAATTATGTTGTTTTATGCTGTTTTATATTATTTTATTTTTATATGGTTTATACATGTTAATACAAGTTTTATAACTCGCGCACAGGCATTATTATGCCTCAGCGATGTATCAATGTTTATTCTGAAAGATTTGAAATTGTTTTAATCAAATTGTATTGTATTTTATGAATAAACATTATTATTATTATTATTATTATAAATAAATCATTTAAAAATGAGTTGTTATTTGAGAGAGGCGGAAAAATCATATGTATAACATGGGAGTAAAATGCCTTTTCTTCTCGGTAGGAAAAGTAGCATTTTGCCCCCTTGTTATACAAATAGCTATTAAATGTATACCTTTAACATATTCTCAAAATTCAAGAACATGATTTTGGCAATACTTATACCAATTTGTCTCTTACTCATCGAGGTTATTGTAATGATTAGTGGTTTTTTAAGATTAGGTGAGCTCTCATACCATTTTGATGAAAATATATAATTTACTGTCTTCTCTGCCTAAAAATGGAAAAAATTACAAAATAAGAGTTTTGGAATATTTAAGTATATATTATATACTAACCTCAGATGTTAATTTTTGACCAGGAATACAGTAAAACATTATGTATTCATTTAGCAAAGCAATGACGTATGAAATACATTTTAAAAGTAAGGTTGTTGGTGGGCTACAAAAAAAAAAAACGTACTTGAGACTATTTATCGTGAAAATAAATAAATTTAACCCAATGATGACACTCCAAACCCGAGGCTTCCAATATTTTTTTCTCATTGACCATTTTCAAAATTTCGTTGGTTCCGGTGGACTCCCTTCAGCACCATTTCTACCATATTCCCAAAACTCGACCTGTAGTTTGCGCTCTTTTTCAAACAGATCCGTGGTCTAGGAAGGAACCATCCTTTCCTCTGTATCAACGTGCGCGCCACCTTCTCGCACCTTACAGAAAAAATGGACCAGTGAAGTATTGCGAATTAAAACTTTTCATGCACTTGGGTGTCTCAAAGTTGTCTCTGCTACGATACAATTTTTCTGTTTGACAAGTTCAAATTTTTGGCGCGAATAACGAATCTTGGGAAATATCATTTCTGTATAAATAGTTTCTCAGTTTCATAAATATATCGTCATACCCTGGCAACAAGTAACACAATAAAATTCATTGTTGTATATTCTGTAACAAGGCTACAACGAGCATCATGAATTTTCATTCTAACCGAGTAGCAGATTATACTTTCTCCACGATCAAAGATTTTAAATATACAGCGTTGCTGAAAAGTCTCTCACCAAGGGATTATCTTTGAAACGGATAAAGGGAAAATTTTGAAATTGTAGGACGATGAATGAGACTCTATTCTGCATATTTTAGAGCAAATGTCAAATGTTTTTGACGTCAGCGTTCAGCGTACGGCCGCCATCTTGAATTTTTTCTAATGACAACCTCGGTCGTGTGACCCATCACAAAAAAGCTTATTTTTTTCTCTTTCCAAAAATATTAACAACGTATAACTTGACTAGGATATTATGATAAAAATTTAACAAAAATATTAAATTTAATTAAAACTGAGTGTAACAGAAATGTATAAACTAAACAATTATTTAAGTTGCAAAAACTTCATTACAATAAGTGCTCAAAATGCTGGTCATTTGTTTGTTGACAATGATACAATCTCTCTTCGAAGCTACGAATAGAATCGTTGATCATTTGTGGAGTAATTCCCTGCATTTCGAGACGTATGCAATCCTTTAAATCGTTTAAGTTAGTTGGTCTGTTTACATAAACGCGGTCTTTCAGGTAGCCCCAGAGAAAAACATCGAGTAGTGACAAGTCGGGTGATCTTGCCGGCCACTCAATTGCACCTCTTCGACCAATCCATCTCTGAGGGAAAATTGTATTTAAATATTGCCTAACGTCTGTGATAATGTGGAGGTGCGCCATCTTGTTGAAAGTATACGTTCATATTAGGAAATAATCGATTTATTTTAGGTATAATTTCATTTTGGAGTAAGTCAAGATATTTAGCACCGGTCAGCTTGCCTTCAATCAAACCGATCAAGTGGTTTTTCACCAAACCCGCCCACACATTTACTTTTTGTGGACGCTGTGTATGAACCTCCTTCATCCAGTGCGGATTACAATCTGACCAGTACCGATAATTATGTCTGTTAACAGAACCGTTCAAGCAAAATGTGGCTTCTTCACTGAATACCAAAAAATCTAAGATATTGTTTTGCATCCTTATTTTCTCTGTAACTATTTCACAAAATTGTAATCGCCTATTAAAATCATCCTCGCCCAATTGTTGAAGATTTTGAACTTTATAAGGATGAAAGTTATTTTTATGCAGAATACGTTGTATAGACTGTCTAGAAATACCGTGATTTCTTGTCAATATACTTGTAGATGTTTTAGGGTTTTCTTGAACATCTAATAGAACATCTAAAGTTTTACCTTCATTAGTTGCACTCTTTGGTCTACCAGACCTAGGAATATCTTTTACACTACCAGTTTCATTAAATTTATTTACTAATCTCGTCACTGAAGATCTAGGGCGTTCAGGATTTAAAAAGATTAGTTACTTCGTCATGGGTGCGTTTGCGATCACCATATCCAACTAACATTAAGATTTGGATGCGTTGTTTTTCTGATAAATGTGCCATTATTCTTAATTTACTTTTAAATTTCGTGCTAATTTGAAATTACTATCAGTTTTGACAATTTGTACATATAAATAATGAACTAAAGATATGGTTGACGTTTTTATTGCCTACTATTGTTTTTTGTTTTATTTTAAAAACCTACAAGTCCAAATAATTAGTAGGTACGGTACACTTTAATTTAGAAAAATGAAAACGATATTTTATAGGACATTTTGTAGTAAAGTGATACGTTGGGATTATTTTTGGAAAGAGAAAAAATTAAGCTTTTTTGTGATGGGTCACACGACCTAGGTTGTCATTTGAAAAAATTTAAGATGGCGGCCGTACGCTAAACGCTGACGTCAAAAACATTTGACATTTGCTCTAAAATATGCAAAATAGAGTCTCATTCATCGTCCTAAGTTGTTTCGGAAGAAGTAATAATAGCTTACCTTAAGGAAATTATAAAAAGTTCAGCACAATTTGATACCACAATGATTAAAACATATGGAGCTAAAGCGAAAAATAGAGCATGGTTTAATCTTGAAACATATCTAAAACATAATAATAGAATGTATTTTAATATTTTTTTTTTAACTAAAATCTTGTGATAATTTTTGATAAGATCTAAAGGTGACATTTATAGTTTATTTTTTGTGCGGTAACCAATGGGGTGTTAAACTTAACAAAAATATGATGTTTTCTCTATGTTAATAGTTAGTGGTGGACAAAATCATAATGGGAATCGATTATTTTTAATATTTTTATTCTCACAAGGTTTTTATGCCGATTTGAAAATTCAACTTTTGGACGATTTAAATAATCCGCCATTCATAATGTGACGTATGCTCACTAGAACAGAAGTTAGCTACATAAGGGTTGACATAGGACCACAATTCTGATGTGATGAAGTACTTATAGGTTATACTTATGTCATATTGCTGTTATAGTGACTTAGGAATTGTTTTTTTTTCCTCCCATCATCGAGTGTTGAGTATAATTTGTCCATGTCACTTTCAAACTAAAAATCAAACATACACACACGTATACAATTACTTACATAAAAATGATCTTCACAGAAATAGTAATTAGTTTTAGTCTGTTTATATTTGCTTCTAGCAGCCTCAAACCAAATTTTCTTTTTACTGTTACTGCAGGCACAGTTACAAACTTTTTATCAGGCGTTGTAACTGTTGTGCTCGTGCAGTATGATACAAAACAAGATTTATACGATATTGACATTATTCCAACATAAAAAATTGTGGAGAAAAACTAACTAAACTCGACCAATAAAGTATTGACACACTTTTTTTTAATACTGAAACGTCAAGCTTGAATAAAATGTAAACAAAACCAAAACACTCAAATATATTATAGACTTTGACAGTTCTTCAAACTTCAAATTCGAATGGCCTTTTTGTAACTGGTTATTAGTTCATAAAACATCTAAATCAGAAATATTTAGTGAAGTGACGTATCTGTAGTGAAAGTTGCAAACATTTAGGAACTCTTAATTTCCAGTTTTCTTCTAAAATATTCGGTTTAAAAAATTTGTAAATTAATTTTTGCAAAGTAGTACCAGCATACTTTAATAAAATACCAAAAGCCGGATACCGGTTTAACACCCCATTATAATTGGATGATATTCATCCTAATGGGGAAGTTTATTAAAACAAAAAAAGAATAGGCGCTAATGGGGACTGCCGACAGAAGTTGAAACACATAATAAATGAACCCCCTTTAAAAATTTTATTGTACGTCCATGATATAGGAATTTTTAGAATAATTCAATGCCTTTGAAAATCTAATCGTATGCGCATGATATAGAACTTACTACAATTATTTCAACGTACGAATATGATTAATTAATTAATCAATTAATTTTTTCCCTCATACAAATTTTCTCATATGCCCAAGATGAATAAACATTTTTTCTACAACCGTGCGATTTAACCCATTTTCCCGCACTACCAAAAATCACACAAAGCGGGTAAATAAGTTTTTAGTTCAACAAATCGCAATTTAAACAATGCACATTATACACAAATTATTATTTTCAACTTCTGTCATGCAAATTTTTCTATGGAGTTAACTTTTAATCATCCTGATATGTTTGCTTCGTCATATCATATAACAAAAAAGATTACTTTATCAAGTTTTTATTAACTTCACAGATAGGTACAATAAATTAATTAACATTAATTTCCAGTGTTGTAGCCTTTATTGTTACTAGAACATGTGAGAGGGATTTCCATAGGATTATGTCGGCAATTCTACTAGGTACCTCTTAAAAAACATACAACTTGTAGTGCTGGTGCTTTTACTTTTCTTTCAAGTCATATCGGACCTTAGTTACGTTTTTTCCTCGTCGACAACTTTGCTAGAGGTGAAATTTCAGGTATGAGAGAGAGAGACCCTCACAAACATCAGAAATATAATTCGAGTAGCGAGGCTAGGCAAAAAGTGCGGATTTTACTATGTCATCATCATTTTCCAGACAAAGTCGGCAAATTGGATCAGAGAAAAGGGTCTGGAATGGAATTCACTGACGTCGAACCAGTATTCGGTATATCAAAAATTTCAGTACGAGGATTCTTAATTTGGGTGGCGTGAAATAAAATATCAAATATACTAGAGCCACCTGCCTGAGCAGGAGCACACCAATATATGTATGATGGGGTGACATTCACTGAGTCCTTAAAAAGAGCACACCAAATAACTCCTGGTCAAAAAAAACTCTCGGCGGCGCTGACCAATGAAATACTAAACCTCAGTAGAGTTCAAATAAAAAAATTGACAAGATTAGTAATCTTGGGGTGTTAATTGACTCAAAACTTACCTGGAACCAACATTTGGAAAAGGTAATAAGGAAAGCGGAGACCACGCTAGTAGTGGCCAGACGTTCCTTTGGGAAAAAAATGGGGAATAAATCCTGACATGCTGTATTGGCTATACAACAAGGTGGTAAAGCCCGCCATAACATACGCCTCTTTGGTATGATGGCCTAAGATTCAGCAAGGAATGGCTATGATGAGACTAAGCAAGGTGCAAAGACTTGCATGTCTGGGCATCACGGGGGCCATGAGAACTACCCCTACAGCAGCAATGGAAGTACTATTAGACCTACCTACCTTACACAATGTGATAAAGGGAGAGGCAAGACTAGGTATCTATAGACTGGAAAACACGACGAGCAGCCTAAACGTTAGATCATCAGGGCACATGAATATCGTAAAAGTGGTGACGAGGGACGTGCTAAGCATGAAAACAGACTACATAACCGTGCGATATTCCTTTGATAGCCTATTCGAAAGTGTCGATTGCAGACAGAAAGGAATGTGCTGACGAAGAACTCAGTACCATTAGGGACAGACATGGTACACCGATGGGTCTAAAACTGTAAATGGGGCGGAAGTATACTCCAAAAAACCAGGTGACAGCTATAGCTACACACTGGGAAACTACACCTCTGCATTTCAGGCAAAGGTATATGCAATCTTGCAATGTGCGAGAGTAAACAACAGGAAAGCTACCGAAGGCAAGCAGATCTATATCATGTCAGATAGTCAGGCGGCACTTATGGCAATCTCAAGCCAGATCGTATGGGATTGCATCGAAGAGCTGAAGATGTTAGCCAAACGGAATAACGTCAAGCTGACCTGGGTACCAGGTCACCAGGGTACCTATCGAGGGCAATGAAAAAGATAACGAACTTGCAAAAAGAGGGTCAGAGGATACGCAGCCTGAACCAAGACAGATTCTCGGTATACCGAAAACTATAGTACGAGGATCCGTAAAGACCTGGATCAGAGAACAACATAAACATTTCTGGGTAAACGTCCCAAGGAAAATGCATGGGAAAACCTTTATAAAAGAACCATGCCTGAAACGTACAGCGGAACTGCTAACACTGTGCAGAAATTAGCTGAGAATCATAACAGGTTTCATGACTGGCCATGCGCCAGTAAAGGAAACACCTGTACAAATTAAAACTATACAACGGAGACCTTATATGCAGATTATGCGGTAGGAAAATGGAGACAGTGAAACATATACTGTTTACATGCGAGACTCTTGATCGCAAAAGACAGTCATTACCTTGGCCAACCGCAAGGAAACGCTGAGCTATATAGCAAACACCCAGCTAAGAACTTGTACAAACTGGTACAGGGACAAAGGTGCTGGACTGGGAGCTATGAGAAAGCACGAGCAAAAATACAATAAGCCATTAGGCTGCAGTGTTATCGGAGACTTGTCAGACGGACTCGAAAAAAAAAGTCATCGCTCACATCATCCTAATAAAGCACATGCATAACATGCGGGCAAACGGAAGGATAAACCTATTTGCTGGATTTGCATAGAAGAGCAAGAAACAGCCTCACAAATAGTCTTCTAAGCATTGTCTCATTGGAGGTATAAGCTCCTGGGACCAGAGCAGTCAAGGGAGGATATTTCCAAGAAGGATCTAGAGAAAAGGCTGTTAACCCTAATAAGGATAACTAATCTCTTAAACGTTGTAGCTAAGCCTAAAGGCTGTTTTGCGCATTTGGAAATATGTGCAATTCTATATGTTTTTTATGGAACACTAAACCACAATGTTTGTTTTTATTTTCAAATTTCATTCAATCGATTTCGTCGTTATTGTTCATTACCGCCAATATGTATAAGTATTCTAAGTAAAACCTGATGACCAGACTGTTCGTTCAAAAAAATTCTACGAATGCTGTATGGTTTCGTAATCATTCGGTTGCGCTACCTTTGTGGGGCTTCCTCATGTGGCGGATAGAGGAATGGTGATGGATCTCGACTTTGTGGAAGGGGATCGGTTGACTTAGACCGAAAGCCTTTTTCAGAGCAGAAGAACTGGTTAGTAGATGAATAACACGAAGTTAGGAACGTAAAACTTCCGAAAATCCTGTACAACAGTCTGCCGCCGACCAGCTTGTGGCACAGACTGTAAACTGCTTGGTATTGCAACGACCCCTCCAGCGATGGAGGGTATGCGGTAATAAGGAGCACGGGGTCTTGGCTTAACTGTCTGAACAGTATGGTGATAACTACCACAAAAGCTATCTAATCCTACGGTATAGTGCACGCCTAAGGGGGTACAATGGGAGGTCTTCACCAGCCCTCGGGTCACCTTCGTTACAGCATTTCCCGATCTCTACCGACTAGCCTGAGGGTACCAGGCGAAGCCTGCTTGCATGTAGACTTCCTACAACATGCCTCTAATGTAGGTGACCATTCTACCCTAGCTAATCATGGGATTTATATGGACACCACAATACATAAAACTATGGAGGTTGAGGTAGTAATAACTTCACCCAAAAGTATACCCGAAGGTGAGTATGGACGTGACGCTCCTTCAGTGGACCCCAAAATACAAAGGAAGTAGGGAGCATTTAATACTATTTTTCATGAGTTGTTGGAGCAGCCTGTAAAGTTTTGTGTATATTTTAGAATAAAATCGGAGGCATTTTGCTATACAGGGTGTCCCAGAATATTTAGACAGGCTATAACTCTAAAACGGCTGAAGATAACTTCATAAAATTTGGTATGCAGCAATTGGACGGATTTTACAATATTGCGAATCCCTCATGACGTCAGCGAAATCATCAGCGTAGCTATGACGTCATGTCATTATAAAATATCAAATGCAAAGGTGGTCGTGTGACTGCTCATATTAAAGGTCTTTTTATTCTGAATTCAACCATGTAATACACTTACTATGTTGAAATTTATTAGTTGTGTATTTTCGATCAAAAGGAGTTCAACAAAATAAATAAAAAAGTTTAATAAACAAATTTAGTCACATGAAAATCAAGGCAATAATACCATTATTCTACAATTGAGTAGGTGTTTCATCATAGAGCTCACATTTCCTGCACATAGGTACACTAGCTTTGCCCATCCTGTAGGACATTCATAACTACCTCTGGGAATTTCCCATTGGTGACAATCGCAGCAATCGCTAAGTCGTCCGCAAAGCCCTGCGTCCATTTGCCTTGATCATTCGACCTGCAGATCAAGTCATCCACAATTAGGTTCCATAAAAGTGGTGAAAGTACTTCAACTTGAGGACATCCTTTAGTTGTCCTAACGGTGTAGGTTGTATCATGCATATGTCCTGTTATTCTCCTATGTTCGAGCATGTATCCTATCTATTTGCATGTAGTGCTTTTAAATCCTCTTTTTTTAAGGGATCTGCTTATTGATGACATCGATGTCTTGTCAAAAGCACCTTCGATGTCTAGAAATGCTGCTACATCCTTATTATTCAGGCTCCTTTCGAGACCTCAGACCAAATTATGCAGGGCAGCTTCTACTGATTCGGAGATCAATGTAATTAAATTAACAGTATCGACCATATTGACTGAATATATTGATTTTATTTAGTAATTATTTTAATATTAGTTATTCATAACACACTTACCCAATCAAGAAATTATGATGATCCACACATTTTTTTAGTTCCATTTGTAATAGATACTTCTCTGTAGGTGTCTCTACTTTACTGTTTAAAAGTTCTTGAATTCTCCTATTCAAAAGTTTCCATTGCATCGCTGCCATTACTGTTAAACTTCCAACAATAGTATCGAATGGAATAATTAAGAAGAACGTGGCAAGATAGGCGCATTCCTCCACTATAAAAAGAAACGTATACGAAGGGTAATCAGGTACATAGGAGGTTAAAGGTAAGATTCTCTGACCAGATATTATTGGATTTAGGGTAAAAAACATCGACGCAACTAATCCAAAACTGGTATAGTATATGAAAACAAGTTTAAATTGTCTCAAGTATGATGCAGCTGAGTCTTTTTCTTCTTTGAAGGGAAACTCTTCAACGTTCCAAAATAATTCGGTGTCATTTATTAACACCTTAATAAGATCACTGTTTTTATATAAAACGATGTATTTGCCAAGTACCTGCAACAATATTTTCCAATCAATTATATTCCGTTATACTCACGAACTTAGCATCCATGGACTTCTAATCAGATATTCGTTTTGACTCCCTTACGTTGATCGCCATGTTGTGGTAATTTTAATTTGGTCAACCTAAAGCAGACATTTTTTCCTTACCCGTCGTGATAAACTTGATAAGATAAGAAAATATGAAAAGGTAAAAAAAGTGAAATTTTAAGTATACTTTATTATTTATACTAGTTCCTGCATATAGTGGAAAACGCAATACATCAATACATTCAGTAACACTTAGGTCGTAGATTGATGGTTTAATTAGAATGTGGCTAGAATGACAGTGAACGTTAGTTATTATTGTATGAAAGCTGGTGTAATAATATTTACTTACCACAATAATTCGAACACTCAGGTATAAGTTAGTCGTTATAACAACTGTTTTTGAAATAAATTTATATACAAAGGGGCAAAAAAATAGACAAAAATGTAGAATAAAAATGTAAACAGAGTCTTTCGTCTGTCAATGTACAAATTCAAGTTTAAACCACAGAACTTCTGTTGTGTGGGTTACACCTATCGCCGACATTCATCATATTGCTATCTCTGTTTGTTATATTATGTTGTAATGGAACAAACGGTTTCATTTCGAGGGTTTAGATTCTGTGAGTAGAAACGAGACGTACTATACAAAGTAGTATGTGAATAATTTCATACATGGGAAAAGATTCACCGAGAATTTTCAAAAAACTTGAATTTTTTGCAAGAATAAAGTTTCATTATTTTTGAAAATTTAAAATAAAATTCTTATTCAAAGTTAATTAACCAGGAAAAAAATAAAACAACAGTTAAAGGAGGTATTTTAAAGTTTATTGATGTTTCTGAATAACTAATTTGTTGAAGATTTGACGAATATTCTTTCCTTTTACACTAAAATTGATATTTTTTGTTAAACTATGTATTGTAATCGAACTATAACATCTATTTTTTTGTAAAAGTAATTTAAGTTATATACAAAAAAAATCATATAACTTACTTATGAAATGTTACTCCCTCTTTCAAACGGGAAACGTAAGTAGCGTTTGAGCAACCTCGTACAAAACAGGAAGTCATTTTAACACAGTTTGTATCTATTCTGCTAGAGTTCTAGATCTTACAAATAACACTATACTATTAACTACGTTACTAAAATAACACTACTAGATAATAAAATGTAATTAACCACTATTAATAAGTGAAGACACCAACATAAAATATAATCAAAAATTTAACACACAAACATCAAACTTAACTCAATCAAATACAATGCAAAAATTGCGAAATGTGATGACGTTCAGAGCCAGGTTAGGGTGCACCAGGTGTCCGTGGGGTGTTGGCCGGTGCCATATTTGATTTCAGCGAGCCAAAACACCCCCCGTAACGATTTTTGGCTGGTTTTTTTCAATTATGTCTGGAAAACCCTTGGAGGTACGTTCAGGGCCAGGTTATGGCGCACCAGGTGTTCGGGTGGTAGTTTTTAACATAAAATTCGGATTCAGCGCACACAAAAAGCCCCCATAACGATTTTCGGTTCGTTATTGTCGATATTTCCAGAAAAATTCTCGAAGATGACGTCCGCGTCCAGATTGCAACGCAATTTCCGGTTTGTAATAGGTACAAATGATATAAATAATTTTTGCAAGCTAATGCAAAAAACCGCATTCCGATACGTCCTATCCTAAAAGATTTCCTATCATAATGCATCACTATTAGTGCAGGGCGTAGTGGCGCATTCGTTGGCAAAATTGTTTATAAACGTGCAAGATAACACTTGATATCTTTTTGGTTCGTTTTAATTTTTGGAATTTCTGGCGCTTGTCGCTGCCACGAATTGAAAGATTTGACAGTAAATAATATCAAAGATTGGGAAAATGGACTTTTCATTGAAATACCTAATACAAAGACAAAGGAATTACGTTCGTTTCATATTAATACATGAACCTTCGTCTACTAAATATGGATCAAATTAATTCAAGATTCTTCATTAACTATCAGAATGGAAAGTGTTCTAGACAATTTGTTGGAATAAACAATTTCAGTAAATTTCCTATGGAAATAGCTCAGTATTTAAATCTGTCCTTTCCTCAAGAATTTACCGGACATAGCTTTCGCAGAACTTCCGCTACGAGAAGAACATGATCCGACGTTTCGCCAGCCATGCCGCAACCCCTACATAGAGGACTTTCCTCTAAACCTAGGTTATGGAGGTGTTTCCTCAGACAGCAGTGTCCTGTTTGGAGTCCTGCTATCTTTTTTAACCTACTTCTTGGTAGTCCTAGAGCAGCTCTAGCATGTCCATCAGTCCATCCCCTCAACAGGAGCTTGGACTGCCTGAGACCCTGTAGAGCTCTCCAGTGAGCAAGGTGCTGGTTTCTCAACCAGTTCCTCGTCTCCTTACGGATTGTTTGTTTTGTGAGGCCCAAGGTCGGGCCCGGGCCTTCCACAGCCAGCACGTCCGCCCCTTTATTGCCTTCAATACTAGAGTGGGCCGGAATCCATTCTAGCCACACTGTGCTCCACCGTGCTAGGTCAGCAAGGCGTTCACAACGTTCATCAGCAAGCCCTAAGTTGATGGTATATCCACTCAGGGCCTTGATTGCCGCCTGACTGTCGGTGTATATGGTTATGCGTCGATCCGTATAACCTATGTCTAGGTTTATCTGCGCACATTCCAAGATAGCGTATACCTCAGCCTGATATGCAGACACACCCTTACCCAATGGAACACAGACTTGTGTCCTTGGGTTCCTGGAGCAAATTCCAGCCCCCGCCCCATCAATGGAGCATGAACCATCTGTGTACCAGACGATCCCATGAGGCTGTGAATTTCCCTCTCTTTACCAGAACATCAGTCGCTCGAGCCAGAACAGGGACATTTCCCAGAAGCCTGAGCTTATTGACGTGTCTGCACCCTTCCTCGTTTCGCACGTATCCCAAACTTTTCAAGCGTAGGAGTGCCCTCCCAGCCTCAGCCTCGATCACATGGTGAAGAGGCCGAAGTCCAAGGATCACCTACAACGAATCACCCATGTATAAGGAAGCAAAAAAGAAACCAAGCGGGCACAAGTCGGAGCAATGTATCGCAGTGCCATAAATACTATAGCACCTTCCTCGAGCAACCCTCTTGTTCAGGATGCTATAGAAAAATGGGAATGGAGAAGGGCAGGGACACCCATAGCCTCAACCTCCTCAAATATTGAGTCTCCGGGAAAAAAGTAGGAAAACCCCCATCCTTCAAGAACTGGGTAAACCCGGTGGAAGGGACGATCCAGTAAGGCGTAGACTTAGTGAAGCAGGGTAAGATTTCTTGAACAGGGACTTGCACCAGAAGAAGCAAGAAAGAAAGTCATAGAGTGTAAAAAACAAGGAGAGGAGAAGAACATCCCTCCTAAAGGAGAAAGACGAAATCAGGAATTGGCGACAGCCCAGACACCGCAAGTACAGGTGAAGAAGAAAAAGGAGGACAGAATAGGCACCCCTCTTCAGCTGCCAGCTACGCAGCGGCAGCAAAAATAATAAGAATGGCAGTTCTCCCTAGGGCGTACCATGAGATCACTCTCAGTGCGGACGACCAAACCTTGTTGAAGAACGCAATAATAGAAGAAATGTATGTTGGATGGGAGCATAAGCTCCAGTTCAGTGGCATACATTTCAGAAAAGGAGTTGTTCTAATAGACTGTGAATCACCACAGTCTGCAGAATGGATCTCGCTGATAGTACCATAGCTGAAAAGCTGGAAAGGAGCAAAGAGGATGGTGTGCCAGGGAGGTGACATCCCAAAAATGCAAACCGCTACAAGCTTCTTCGCTTGATCAAAGCGCAGAACGAAGGTTTGGCAACAAACCAGTGGAAGGACCTCAATCTTAAAGAAGAGATCAAAGGCCTATAGTTTTGATGACAGGAAGGGATCAAAAAATCAAGAACAACGGGTTCATCATCCATTACCGGCGTTTATTGTTATAACCAAATTCACGTTGGTGGTGTTATTTATTAAATAACGTTGATGGGGTTCGTAGATTCTGTCACGCATCACAAGAGGTTGTAAATTCTGTACAAAATATTATATAATCCTATTCCTTGAAATTGGATAGGGGACTAAAAAAATAGAAAGTATAAATGTCTTAATGACATGGATTAATTTTGAATTATTTGTACCCAGCGAAATCTGAGGATAAAGAAAATTTATTATGAGAATAATTTGAAGATTCATGTACAAATTATAAAATTTTTGTTTATTAGGTTTTTTGTCAATATTAAATCTTTTTAACAACAATTTATTCAAAAAAAATACTTACAAGTATACAAATTAATAATTATTATTGACATCGAATACTAAAAAAGTAATAAAGAAATACGGATTTGTTCAATGTTGAGGTTACAAATAACTAGTTAGATGACAAATGACAACGATTGGCATTACGAAATTCGCAAAATCTTAGAATTAGTTGAACATTTTGCGGTGCCGCAATTTTCTTAAAATATTAGTACGAAAATTTTCCGCCAATAAAATTCAAACATCACAGCTAATAGGAAAGACTTCGGATTTCGGAATTTCGCAATTCCGGATGCATGGGGACTAGCCTTAACTCTTCTTAGGTGAACCATAAGACTGGCATACCCTACTCGCCACTTAAAAAAACCGTGGCACTACAAGAAAGTTAAATGTAATTAAATTTTTCCGTTGCTGGACATTGTGTATTCCTCGAATGATTGAATGAACTATGAATGGAAATAATCTTATGTTTGATTTTTAATTGGCAGTTTGTTTAATCACTATTGTAACAACAACCATATAATATCAATTCAACTTGTACCTTATTATAG
Source organism: Lochmaea capreae (assembly GCA_949126875.1). NCBI lineage: Eukaryota > Metazoa > Arthropoda > Insecta > Coleoptera > Chrysomelidae > Lochmaea > Lochmaea capreae. The sequence continues at coordinate 2,778,211 of OX421398.1, forward strand.
AGATACAACACAGGAAGTAATTATTGTTAATCTAAAATTGATGAATTTCAGAATTTTTTTTATAAATATGTCGAATAACAGAAATCATGAATTTAATCTATTTGGCTTTTCCACAGTGTAGCCCAAAATTAATTTTGGGTCACAAACATTTCCCGACACCGAAATTGTACTTTTGAGCATAAGAGTTAAAAAATAGTTATTATAGTCAGAACTGGACGCACCGGAATTCGGTCCCGCTACCTGCGGAAGGGACTAACTGTAACGGATTAAATTCGAAGTGTGGTCTCACCAGCGAAAATGCGATTTTGGAATTGGGTACCATGTACCTACTGTTTGTTTAATTTGACTTTTATTTTCCTTCACATTTTTTTGGGCTTAGGACCAACAGTACACACTTATTGTTGTTGTACTGGCATGTTTAAAAATTTACGCTAAATGCGTATCGTCAAAAATAAAAACAATACGTGAAATAATAACCCAACCAAACCTACCCCTACCAAACCACCTTCGTATTTCTAGTCAATTTTTGAAGAATAAATTATAATAATTTTCAATAATAACCCAACCAAACCTACCCCTACCAAACCACCTTCGTATTTTTGAGATAATGATTTTTGAAAACAAAATTTAAACCCATCTATTATTAATAAACGCTAACCCTTTTCACTCGTCTAGAGGTGAAATTAATATTTTCCATGTCAAACAAACAAACAAAATCACAATAACGGACACAAATAAACACGTCTTACACTCAGCACTTCAGAAGAATAATTGCTAAGAATAATCTTTTAATGCCCACATGAAATCTACCTGCTTCGACAGCGGACCGAATTACGAAATCACCCTTTCGGATTTGGACAAGGTCCCTGTGAGCAGGTAGCCCTTTTGCTAGGTACCCGGACCGAATTTCGAAACACCGTCAGAACTAGTATCTAGACAGGGTGAATCATTAGTGCGATAAAGTCTTGTTAATCCTCAAAGATATTCGATTGAAATTTTGACCGGTTGTAGCCAGCCTGAAAGCACATGTTTTAAAATCGGTAGCAATTATACAGAGTTTTCCAGAACGACGTGTTAGATTAAAGTTATATTTTAAATGGAACACCCTATATTTTACCTCAAACTTGAATTCTTCTTGACTTCTCTATTGCAATGATGAGTCCAGACTCGAATGCATCGGTTTCAGAATATTTTTTTTGGATCACCCTGTATTTTGTATGAGTAAATTAAACTTACTCCACTATACTTCAAATTTAATTGAGTATTCCCTATATCCAAACTGAATAGTTTTCGTGATATTCCAGTTTTTTTATTAAAAAGTCCAACAACGCAGTACTTCGCTAAGAATTTTCAAAAAGAATTTAATGGAACATATCAGAAATAATATGTAGGCAGGCCAAAATGACACAAAAAACTTGTTACATACTTTTATTTTTATTTTTATGTTATATATTTTTGTTATATGTTATGTGTTCTTAAACGACTTGCTTTTATTTTATATTTAATTATTGGAATTTAAATTTTATAATCTATGTAGAACTGATACATTTTAAATATTCATTTGTTATACTTTTTAAGTAAGTTATTTAAATATTTGTATACTTAAATTTATAATGTTGTGTATATTAGGGTTTCAATGTTTAAAAATACTCATTATTTTTATTTCACAATATTTTTTTATAAGTTTTACAAAAAACTTAGACCCGACCGGTTTCGATGTTTATACATCATTTTCAAGGGGTGGAATGAAAACATTGTTTATTATGTAACTAAGAAAATGGAAGGAATACTTTTAGGGTAGGATAGTAATAGGTATCATATAGATAGTGAAATTAAATAAAGTAAACAAGTGTATTATTAGCTAAGTTAAAAGGTGTATATATGTACATATTTTCGCGATGAGCAGAATTTAGAAAAGATAGGTGGAAACACATTAAAATAATATATCGGTCAAACAGTCTAACAAAGGATATTGTAAAGTATCTATTTGCTCATTTACAAGAGTATACTGAGGATCATTGGAGTACCTTCTTATTTCTAAAGACTCTAAAAAGTTAAGTTTACTATAATTCCGACAGTCATGTAGTAACTGTATTTGATTGTTCAAATTTGGTTTGTGGTTTTGTTCTAACAAATGTTTTGCGTAATTTGATCTGTCAGGGTGCTTGTTTCTGTAGGCTCCAAGATGCTCACTATACCTTATATTAAGATTTCTTCTTGTTTGACCAATATATACTGCATCACATTCAGAGCAGTTGATTTTATAGACACCAGATTTCTCAAGTGAGGGCGTCTTCTCTTTAAGATTACTTAAAATTGAACCAACGTTCTTATATGTTAAACGCTGCATTAGATGTTGGAATAGCATTTGAAATAATTTCTGAAATTTTATTTGAAATTTCTCCTAAATAAGTTAAACAGAGATAATTTGAATTGTCTGCGAGTTGTTTTGGATAGATCAAATCTATTGCCATTTGTAACGTTTTCTTTTTCAAGAAATATTATCTTTTGGTATAGATATGTTGACGATGTAATTCCTAACTTCTTAGGAACCAACAGACAACTAGATATGCTGCTTACATTTATTAATAGTATTCATCCTAAAATTAAATTTACACTTGAAATCGAACAAAACACTTGCATAAACTTTTTAGATCTAACAATAAAACGTGTAAATAACAAACTAAATTATAACATATACAGAAAACCAACACATACTTATATACCATCAAGCTCCCATCACCCTTTTTCACATAAAATTTCAGCTTATAACTCTACGGTACACAGAGCACTTTCGGTTCCAATGCATCAAGCAGACTTCATACAAGAAATAAATATTATTAAACAAATAGCAATATCTAATGGATATACATACCAAATGATATTTTCAATAATAAAAAGAAAACGTTACAAAATGGCAATAGATTTGATCTATCCAAAACAACTCGCAGACAATTAAAATTATTTCTGTTTAACTTATATTTAGGAGAAATTTCAAATAAAATTTCAGAATTTATTTCAAATGCTATTCCAACATCTAATGCAGCGTTTAAAACATATAAGAACGTTGGTTCAATTTTAAGTAATGTTAAAGAGAAGACCTCACTTGAGAAATCTGGTGTCTATAAAATCAACTGCTCTAACATTTGTTAGAACAAAACCACAAACCAAATATGAACAATCAAATACAGTTACTACATGACTGTCGGAATTATACCAAACTTAACTTTTTAGAGTCTTTACAAATAAGAAGGTACTCCAATGATCCTCAGTATACTCTTGTAAATGAGCAAATAGATACTTTACAATCTCCTTTGTTAGACTGTTTGACCGATATATTTTAATGTGTATCCACCTATCTTTTCTAAATTCTGCTCATCGCGAAAATATGTACATATATACACCTTTTAACTTAGCTAATAATACACTTGTTTACTTTATTTAATTTCACTATCTATATGATACCTATTACTATCCTACCCTAAAAGTATTCCTTCCATTTTCTTAGTTACATAATAAACAATGTTTTCATTCCACCCCTTGAAAATGATGTATAAACATCGAAACCGGTCGGGTAAAACTTATAAAAAAATATTGTGAAATAAAAATAATGAGTATTTTTAAACATTGATATGTATGAATTTCACAGTGTAAGGGTTGAAACTATCAATTTATATTATGGTTTACCTATTTTAAATAAATCTCTCTCTCTCTCAACGATACAAAATTAATTCATATAGCCGGGTCACTCTTGGTTTACCACTATCCGATTAGAAAGTTATAGCGATAAGGTGTTGTGTTCGAATATTTTAGCTCTACTCGAACGTTATTTTTACCTGGCTTGTAGCAGAAAACACCTAAAATTGTGTCGTTTTTTTATGAGCGTATAGCCAGATCAGATCCAACCAGATCTATAAGATTAGATACTTCATTCTAAATAAATGGATACAAAAATTTATTAGTGCTCATAACCTTTCTTATTCAAAAAAAGGGAAATTTCGATTTTATTAAAATACATGTTCTTTTGAACATTCAGCGCCATATTATCTGAAAAACGAAGTAAGCTATCGCCTGGATCTTTTTTGAATCATGATGAAGTTTTTAAAATCAAGAATTTCACTTTTGTTACTCAGATTAGACATCAGAATTTTTTCCTTGAAGCGCGCAGATGAAAATAATTTATTTCTACACTATTAAGTTCACTGTGCTTTAGTTTTGTTTTGTCACCACAATTAACATAATTATGAAACTTTTCGTTAACAAAATTAAAGATTTAACGTTTATTTAATCAAACTTGTTGGCCTCTCTTAATCTTTTGTTTAAATATATAGTTATTCTAGTCATTTGAAATTATCAATCAGCCTTAATAATTACTTTCAGTCAGCTGGTAACCTAAAAATTTAATTCTGGTCACATGTATGACAAATGAAATCATCAATATCTTGTGTAAGTCCTACACATATCTCATGGACATATCTGCGGCATATGCGACATAGACTCATGGTCATAATTTCTACAAATATAAAATAAAACTCCAAATATCCTCATACAAACACTACAGAGGAAGACGACGAGCTAAATATACCCGCCATAGTACAATCCTCTCGCGTTATACTACTATGACATTAAATTTTACTCATAGAAAAAACAATCAATCTTACGGCGGCAATCTCAAAACTACATTCATTCATTCGGTTGGTTTGTGCTCATCATCTTGAACTGAATCTTTGTACCATTTCCCATGTTATCTTTTTCCATTCCAGAAGCTTTGTGTCTTCTATGTAGGCCACTAGTTTAACTGGAGGGATTTTCAGTAGTTGTAATGGTTGTATAGTTTCCTCTCCAAAGTGCTTCCGTCTAAGTCCATGTAAGTTCTCGCAGAAGCAGAGTATCTGAGTAGGTGTTTCATCATGAAGATCACATTTCCTGCACAAAGGTTCACTAACTTTGCCCATTTTGTGCAGATGTCTCCTCAGGGTGCAGGGACTAGTCTCCAAGTTGGTAGCTGTCTTCAAATGTCTCTTACCCAGTATCAATAGCCTGGTTCTTTGTCTACCTTGTTCAGTAAACTGTTTGTATGGAGGTGCCCTTGTGTCGACCTCCATTTGAGTTGGTGTTCCCTATCTAACAAGTTCCCGATTTCTCCTCTTATGCAATCTTTTGTGATTCCACAAAACGGTTCCGGACCTATGAAGTCTCGTTCGGAGCCTTCTTTAGCTAACTTGTCAGCCATTTCATTACCTGTAATCCCCTCATGTGCCGGCACCCATATTAGAGACGCTTTGTTGTCTCTTGCCAGCCTGTTGAGGGATTCTTTACAGTTTTTTACCAATCTAGACCTAGTTGTTGGATTCCTGATAGCTTTAAGCAGAGCCTGGCTGTCAGTGACTGATGTGAATCAAACTCTTTAGTGTTGTGCAGCTTAACCGAACTACTTGGTGTCTATGGTATCAACCGCCAGTGTCAATGTAGTGTCTATGTTATTGCTGACAAATCTGTTTAAAATGTTTGATAATATGTACAATTTTATTATTGAATAAAACCTAATATCCAGGTTTTCTCGCATCTATTTCAATTTATTCAATAATATGGAAAAGTATTTGAGACCTGAGAGATTCGATGAAGACCCTGCGGCAAAGTCGATAGCTGAAGAGTGGGAACACTGGAAGAAGACGTTTCTCAACTTCTTGGCGGCCAGCTCGACAGCTCCAGCACAGTTTTCATCAGCAACTAAACTCCAACTGTTAGTGAATCACATCACACCAAAGGTTTACGCCTATGTAAGTGAATGTCCTGATTACGACTCTACCATAGCGGCTTTAGACAAGATCTATGTCAAACCAAACAATGTCATTCATGCCAGGCATATTCTTACGACACGACGGCAACAGGCTGATGAAACGGTAGACGTTTACTTACAATCATTAAAGCAACTGGCCAAAGATTGCGATTTCAAAACCGTAGACGCAGAAACAAACACGAACGATACAATTAGAGGATCCTTTATAGCTGGCATATCGTCCCCTAAGATCCGCTCAAGACTGCTAGAAAGCCTGACACTAACTTTAGAAGAAACATTCAACATAGCGCGTTCTATGGAAATGGCAGATGTCAACTCACAAAACTTTGTTAACCCAACAGTAAGCGCATTGCCAGGAACGTCGTCGCAAAGCACTCCTGCGAATACTGAAGATCCTACCTCTGCTGCTACCTCTAATCCTGTCAGCAGCTCTTCAGGACGGAGATGTTATTTCTGTGGAGGGCCAATACACTCTGGAGGACGTAAAAACTGCCCAGCACGAGACGCGATCTGCAAAACTTGTGACACGAAAGGCCATTTCTCCAAAGTTTGCCGCTCAAGGAATAGATCAACTAGTGCCTCTACAAACCTCTCTGATGAATGTGACCACTGCTCAGCCTGCATCGTAGCAGCTACTCCGGCTTCCCTCCGTAAAGCGATAGTCCCCGCATACATCAAGGGTGTAAGAGCTGAAGCTCTAATAGATACCGGGAGCTCTGTCAGCTTTATAAATGAGGATTTTGCAAATCTCTGCAAACTAAAAAGGACATCTTGCACACAAACAGTTTCTATGGCCTCATTGTCACTCACTTCTGTAGTACAAGGCCAAACATTTCAAACTATCAGATTAAACCAAAACTCATACGACAACGTGAATCTACTGATCGTAAAGAACCTTTGCACCGATTTGATTATCGGTCATGACGTCTTGGCGAACCATTCAAGTCTTGAACTGGTGTTTGGTGGGCCAAAAGAGGTTTTCAAAGTATGCAGCGTTACAGAGGCTACAGTACCAGCAACCCCTTTGTTTTTGAGCGTAAATCCAGACTGCAGACCAATTGTCATAAAATCGCGAAGACATAGTTCTGAAGATCAGACTTTTATCCGAAGTGGGGTCCAAAAGATCTTAGAAGAAGGCATCATAGAAGAGAGCCAATCCCCATGGCGGGCCCAGGTATTAATAACTAAAAGTGAAACACACAAAAAGCGCCTAGTTATTGATTATTCACAAACTGTCAATAGGTACACGCAGCTCGACGCTTACCCGCTACCTAACATAGAAGAAACTGTAGCTAAGGTATCTCAATACGCCGTGTTCTCTACAATCGATCTACAAAGTGCGTACCATCAGGTGCCCATCCTTCTACATGAGAAGAAATTCACCGCGTTTGAGGCAGCTGGTAACCTTTATCAATTTCGCCGGATCCCGTTTGGAGTCACAAATGGAGTAGCCAGTTTTCAAAGGACCATCGACTGGCTTATTCGTAAGGAAGATCTCAAAGCAATCTATGCGTACCTCGACGATATCACCGTTTGCGGTAAAACTCGAAAAGAACACGATGAAACTCTGACAAAATTCTTGAAAGCAGCTGCTGAATATAAATTAACGCTAAACGAGAAGAAAAGCAAATTTAACCTACAGATCATAAATTTACTTGGGTATACTATCGGACCCAATCACATGATAAAACCTGATAGTGACAGACTCCAACCCCTGCTTAAGATGGCTCCACCTAGCGACCTTCCATCTCTAAGACGCGTATTGGGAATGTTCGCGCACTATTCTAAGTGGATTCCTAATTTTTCTCAAAGAATTCATACACTAGCCCATTCCAGCACTTTCCCACTCAATGAAGAAGCCGTATCATGTTTTGAAAAACTGAAATCCACTATAGCATCCTCCTCCGTGCACGCAATCGACGAAAGTAATCCCTTTACGGTTGAGACTGACACTTCCGAGCATTCGATCGCAGCTACTTTATGTCAAGACTCGAGACCTGTAGCTTTCTTTTCGAGGTCATTAAATGCTAGTGAGCTCAACCACTCTGCTGTGGAGAAAGAGGCGTACGCTATAGTTGAATCACTCAAGAAATGGCGACATTATTTGATCGGAAAACCTTTTATAGTTATCACCGACCAAAAGTCCGTATCATTTATGTTTAATAATAAGCACGCAAGTAAGATCAAGAATGAAAAGATCCAGAGATGGAGGCTAGAACTGGCTTCGTATAAATACGATATTGTGTACAGACCCGGGAAGGATAATCGAGCAGCTGACGCCCTGTCACGCATAATGTGGTTGCACTACAACGACGGGAGCATCGAAACTTCAATCGCTTCATGAAGCCTTATGTCACCCCGGTATAACTAGAATGTTTCATTGGTTAAAGACTAAAAATTTACCCTATTCCCTTGAGGAAGTTAAGAAAATGACTAGCAGTTGCCAATTGTGCGCTAAAATCAAGCCTAGATATTTTAAAAATGCCGACCCTCCACCCAAACTTGTAAAAGCAACGTCAGCCTTTGAAAGATTAAGCATGGACTTCAAGGGGCCCGTCCCATCAAACACGAACAACCGTTACACTCTTACGGTTATTCGCCTTCCCATGCAGCGATATAAGCGCGAAGACTGTTATCAAGCACCTGAATAACATATTTACGATTTCTGGAATGCCCTCGTACATACATTCAGACAGAGACACGCAGTTTCTTTCTACAGAAGTGAGGGAGTTTCTACAGAGGAGGAACCAGGCGCGAACGAATCGCTATTGACTGTAGACGCTCGTTCTAGTCCAAGCTCACCTGTGTGCCCTGAAAGATCAGCCGGTCACTCATCATCGCCGCTCACCGATGCTCCCGCTGTGCAGAGTCCGAGGAGGTCTGACAGAACAAGAAATCCTCCACGCTACCTTCAAGATTATAGTGTGTGAGAATGAGGTGAATCAAACTCTTTAGTGTGTGAGAATGATGTGAATCAAACTCTTTAGTGTTGTGCAGCATAACCGAACTACTTGGTGTCTATGGTATCAACCGTCAGTGTCAATGTAGTGTCTATGTTATTGCTGACAAATCTGTTTAAAATGTTTGATAATATGTACAATTTTATTATTGAATAAAACCTAATATACAGGTTTTCTCGCATCTATTTCAGTGACTATTATTTTTTATCTGGTATATCCTCTTCTGATGTTTTCATTAATACAGGCTATAGCGGCAATCGTCTCTGCTTGAAACACAGTCGTATATCGGCCAAGGCTAAAGATCATTCTCTTTCTAGGTCCTTTTATACCAGCCCCAGTGCTATGGTTTGTTTTGGAACCATCAGTGAACCAGATGATATCTCCAGAATTACCTGGATGCATCACCTGTTCCCTAGATGGGATGATGATGTTCACTCGCTCAGTGTTAGCTGAATTCGAAATTCAATTATGTCGTTTGAAGGAAGCTGAGATACCCAAAAACATAAGAATTTTTCAAAAGCTGAGTCCAAAACTTTATGTGCGCAACAGTACAGAAGAATAAAGCGTTTTGATATAATAACTGTACTTCAACTTCCTCCAATATCCTTTGTCGCTAGACCAATGATCACATATGGAGCTATTGCTTTGGGGCCATGAGCTTATAAATATTATAGTTATATAAATAAATAGTTAGTATTATTGTAATTATTGTTATTGTAAGCAGATAAAAGTTTTAAAAAATATATTTGAAGTGATTTCTCCGCCACCGGCCGTTAATAGTTATTTGTATGCTTAGGCCGCTTGCGGCCGAGGCAAGATAATCTTGAGGTCGTTAAAAAGTTTCGCGGCCATGTCATACACATTATTTTTCGTGCAATCGTTAAAATTATTAAACTAGATAATTGTAAATAAATATACTATTGCTCTAAAATCAACAGCAGTTCAATTTATTTAATAATGTCACCGTGTGCTATGGAAATGATATGTTTCAATATATACAAAATATTTTGACAGTTCTTGCTTCAACTTCTGGAGTAAATATAAGTAATAATACAAACTGTATAATGAATGTTAATATTCATCCTAAATAATATAAGTACTTATGTATTTGTTGGTATTCAATAAAAAATAATCGAAGATTTTAGAAATGTCAAATTTGGAAGTGATATTTAAATTTGGAAGTGACGTTTGGTTTCGCAGCCGTTGCTATGGGTAACGGCCGCGAAATTTAACTGTGCTGAGAGCGCGAAATGCTGACTTCGCGTGCGATTGCACGAAAAAAATCTTAACGGACGGAGGCTGTTAACATTAACTTATCATATCAGAATGGGATTACGAAAACTCATTAACAGAACAATAGGCATGAGACAGTCAGAATTACTGAAATATTTGTACAGATTACAACGGCAACGGGCGCTTTATTTTAGGTAGCTTCTTCGTTTCCATTTCAGTGTTGACAGCAGACCAGGCAGTACTTTGCTTTCGGTCTTCTTGTGCGATTTTGTTGTTGCGAATAGTGAATTTTTAATGTCTTGGATCTTTTTGTGTCATGTCTCCCAAGAGAGTGAAAAAAGGAAAATCTTTGTATAGTCAAAAAGGAAATTGTAGATCGGGCTGCTGCATTTATACAAAAAGAAGCAGAGGAAGGTCTTCAAATTCCTTATGTAATTTTCTACAGGTATCCAAAACCATAAAGTATGATATATATTTGAAATAAATTCCTAACAATAAATTTAGTATGAAAATTACATTTTCATATGCAAGTCAGTAACGCCACTGGCTGATACGCCACACCCGCGACCACGTGGTGTCCCAAAGTTATTGTGGTCGGACTCTAATAACATTACGCAAGAGATGATACATAGGTACGGCATGTACACGTGAACTACTTAGACGGTTCGATGCTTGTGTTGTTGCAGACGGTGGCCATTTTGAACATCTTTTATAAAATCACTGTAATATCGAAAAGTTCTAGTTATTGTTGCAAATAAACATTAAATTGAAAATTTGGTATAATTTACCACTTTAGTAACCTCACTGTGATACACCGTTGAATTTGAAATAAAAAGCCCTTTCATTTGAGCTAAGTTTGCTACCCCCTTCCATTGAATGTTTTTCATTGCGATGACGTCCCTGCTTCTATGATGATGTCACAGATACCCTGTATACATCGAATGAAATTACTGTGGGGCCCAAAAAGATTACCCAATTTTCAAATGAACCTATTCGTTAGTTCCTGAGTTACAGTCTGTAAAAAAATCTTGGGATTTATTTTTTCGCTTTTTAAGCGATGTTATTGAATTCCAAACCGGCACGCCTTATTATTTTTTTAAATAAATTTAAAAAAATTGAAATACTTACGTGTATCGTCAAAAAAATAGCTTCTAATGATGTTATAACGTTTGCGATAGTTAAATTTTTTTCGTAAATAAACAACAGAGAGCCCAAGTAAAGATTGGCTAAAAGAGCTGATAGGCCCAGATAAAATAAAATTTTTGAACTAATACGGTCGTGATGGAATGGATTCAGCCCCATAACATTCAACATTTTTAAAGATACTTTAATGTTGAAATACATTTTGAAATTGTTTTGATTTTACTGATTTAATTTGTTTAAATAGAAGAAATCGGCTTATTATTTAGTCATTGTACAAAGCTAATTATAGGTAATTTTACAAAAAATAAGAGTGCTTGGTGGATTTTGGAAACAGAAAGTTTTAAAAGGGGATGTATTTTGTGTAAATATTAACGGTTTAATGAGGCGCGATGGAACAAAGTTTTGTTAAAATGAATAAAACATTATTTCAAAGAAACTGTTTTTTTATTTAAATGTATCGCTGATGTATTACTTTTTTAATTGTTTAGCAATAGTAGGAAGTAACTAATGAAAGTTTAACGATTTTATTAGCTTTTATTTAATGAAACCTGTCCTTGATCATTCAAACTAATAATAATATTTTACTTCTACCTGGAGTTGTAGGTCCTCAATGTTGATGTCGGGACCGGTGAGTTGCATCCCATTTGAGCAGGCCAAACTTTACACCGGTGACTTGCATCCGTCCAACTGCTGAGTTGCATCCCGTCAACAAATTTAATAGTGTGTCTAAAACTGGTAGATAATTAAATAAAAAGCGGGCATTGTTGTCATGTTTATTCTGATATCGTAATTGATACTAAATATTATTTCCGAAACTGCGACTAATACAATTTTATAACAATATAGTTAATAATATATTAATTCAATTTAAACAATTCCACAATCCAATTCCATTTTTCAATTCGGTTGGGGTAGAGTAGGGTAGTTATAAGAGAATATCTTATGTTTTTTTTATCAAAATACTTATAGCGTAAGAAAATATGATGACATTTTTTAAATCTCATACAGATATACAGGGTGATTCATAAGTAATGGGCCAAATTGTAAATCTACGTTCAGAAGGCCAAAATAATAATATTTTCATTAACAATAATGGATCTTAGTCTGCTCCTTACTGAGGTACAGGATGTTAAAGCGAAATCAGCTACACATTTTTTATCGCTCATTATTTTACAACTTACTTATTTAATTTGGATAGCCCCATCATTTCTGTAGAAAAAAGCTATACTTCTTTTATCTTCAAAATATTAACGATTTTCGAGATATTTGAATTTTACTAATTCACTACACTACATTTCACGGTGGTCGACGTAGCATTAATCTGTTAAGACACAAGCATGCCATGGAATGTTGACAGTGACAGTAACAACGTGTGTAGTAAAGCTTTGACGTTTAATGAAGAGCTTAAAACATTTTATTGTTAGGTAAACTGATTCATTCTTGTCCTAACATAAATAAAAATGCCGAGACATAATCACTTTTCAAACGAAGAAATGAGAGACATGTTATGCGTTTACGCACAAGAACGTTTTTTTGGGCAAGCAGCATCCAGAAAATATCGTGAAATGTACCCTTACAGAAGGCAGCCAAACCGGAAGATATTTCAAAATATTTATAATCGATTGGGTTAAACAGGTTCATTTCGTCCAAAATATCATACAGGGCGTCCTAAAATTATCACTCCGCAGCAAGAAGATGAAATTTTGGTAAGAATTGCGCAAAATTCTGAAATAAGCACTCGTCTATTGTCTACAGCTATTGGAATAAGCCAACCGTCCGTGATTAGAATTTTGCACAAGGAAAATTTATATCCCTATCATTTTACACCTGTGCAAAATTTACTTCCAAGAGATTATCGAATCAGAGTTCAATTTTGTCAGTGGCTAAAAGGAAAATTGAATAATAATCCAACATTCCTAAATAACATTCTTTTCACGGATGAAGCAACCTTTACCAGACGCGGAGTTTTTAATTGGCGAAATAGTCATGCCTGGGAAACCGAAAACTCTCGTTTAAAAAAAGATAGAATTTCCAGCACGAGTTTAAAATAAATGTGTGGTGCGGTGTAATAGGCAATACATTATTGGGCCCAGTTGAATTACCTCCTAATTTAAATGGAGTCATATTTGAATTTTTTAAATAATGACTTAGTCGACCTCTTGGGAGATCTTCCATTACAACTAAGAAGAAATATGTGGTTCATGCAGGACGGTGCTCCTCCACATTTTTCACTTGCTGTGCTCGAACATCTGAATGAAACATTCCCTCACCGTTGGATTGGACGTGGTAGTGAATTTCAGTGGCCAACTCGCAGTCCCGACTTTAATCCACTTGATTTTCATGTGTGGGGTTACACGAAATCAATGGTCTATGAACCTATAAATACACGAGACGAGTTATGGAATAGAATTCAATACGAAATAATCCTCTGCTACATTTTTTAAAGTCAGACAATCCTTAACCAAACGGTTAAATGCGTGTATAAATGCTGGTGGTGGCCATGTTGAAAACCTTTTGCAGTAGGTCATAATTAAGCTTAAATTTAATTTAACTTGGCACAACTTTAACAAGTAGGTTTTGATAAGAGTTTTAAGTGGTCCCAGTTCAAGTCTGTTCTAATGCTGTCTTCGTTTTATTAACTGGCGTACAATAATAGTTATTTGTATGCTTAGGCCACGAAATACCTTTTTAACGTACCGAAAGAACAGTTATCGCCGAGGCCGTTTGCGGCCGAGGCAAAATAATCTTGAGGTCGTTAAAAAGTTTCGCGGCCATGGCATACACACTATTTTTCGTGCAATCGTTAAAATTATTAAACTAGATGATTGTAAATAAATATATCATTGCTCTAAAATCAACAGCAGTTTAATTTATTTAACAATGTGTGCAATGGAAGTGATATGTTTAAATAATATACAAAATATTTTGACAGTTCTTGCTTCAACTTCTGGAGTAAATATAAGTAATAATACAAACTGTACAATTAATGTTAATAATCATCCTAAATAATATAAGTACTTATGTATTTGTTGGTATTCAATAAAAAATAATCCTTGTCTTTGTAGTATTTTAGAAATGTCAAATTTGGAAGTGACGTTTGGTTTCGCAGCCGTTGCTATGGGTAACGGCCGTGAAATTGAATTTCGCGGACTGTGTTGAGAACGCGAAATACTGACTTCGCGTCCGGTTGCACGAAAATGTGTTTTATTACGTAATTTTTGTATGGTTTCATTTTAATATTATTACCAATTATCAATTACGGTTAGGTAAATGTCAACATACCATGGCATGCTTGTGTCTTAACAGATTAATGCTACGTCGACCACCGTGAAATGTAGTGTACCTAGTGAATTAATAAAATTCAAATATCTCGAAAATCGTTAATATTTTGAAGATACAAGAAGTATATCTTTTTTCTACAGAAATGATGGGGCTATCCAAATTAAATAAGTAAGTTGTTAAATAATGAGCGATAAAAAATTTGTAGCTTATTTCATCTAATTCATATGGCGCATGAGGCGACATCTACGAGTTAACTCAAATCCTCTCACACATTTTTGTTTATCCTTACAAAAACTAGTTAGTTCATACCCAATTTTCAAGTCATTATGTAGAAAAGTAGCTGCGATCTATTAACAAAAATCTATTTTATTTTTTTCGCTCTAACATCCTGTACCTCAGTAAGGAGCAGACTAAGACCCATTATTTTTAATGAAAATATTATTATTTTGGCCTTCTGAACGTAGATTTACAATTTGGCCCATTACTTATGAATCACCCTGTATGTTCAAATTTTTAAAAAAATATTTACGATTCAAATAATATATCGGCAACATTGCTGTAAAACTTGACTAGCCTTTGACCATAATGAGGTGCAATTCTGTAAGCAAATGTTAAATTTTAACGTATGGTTGAAAATTAGACAATCTTCTAACTCCATTTTACTATTCTGTACGCATAATAATCTTTAAAATATGAACGGAGGACTCTTAATTGGACATCAAATCTGTTAAGGACTGTTCAGAGTAGGAGCGACGAGCGACGCGTCGACGGTTAAATAACCCAGTGTTATGAAATCCAAGCATTCAGAGTAAAGGACTGTTCAGAGTAGGAGCGACGAGCGTCTGTCGCGATAGCGTAGCGGCGGGCGACGCGATGCTGTTTCAGAGTTGGAGCGTTGCATTCGCGTCTGCGACGCGTCAAATATTCAACAACACGCTTTTTTTCAGTTCATAAAATGGCTCCAACAAGAACAGTTTGGTCAGTTCGATTGTTTCTTTTACTGGACATGCCATATCATATAGGCCGATTAAACAGAAAAGTCGGAATTCACCCCATAAATAAAGAAAGGCATTTGTTTGGTGAATTTTTATTTTTATACGAAGGCAACTTTGTGTTCCATAACGGGGGTCTTGACTGAATTTCTGAAATTAATATTTCGGCAACATCCTCCTCAGTGGAACTCATTTTAACGAATGGTCGCTGGTACGTCGCCACAAAAAATCAATTCGATTTGTATCCGTCGCTGTCGCGGGAAGTAATCGCAACGCGTCGCCGCGCTGGTCGCTCTTAAGGACTGTTCAGAGTAGGAGCGACGAGCGACGCGTCGACGGTTAAATAACCCAGTGTTATGAAATCCAAGCATTCAGAGTAAGAGCGACCAGCGCGGCGACGCGTTGCGATTACTTCCCGCGACAGCGACGGATACAAATCGAATTGATTTTTTGTGGCGACGTACCAGCGACCATTCGTTAAAATGAGTTCCACTGAGGAGGATGTTGCCGAAATATTAATTTCAGAAATTCAGTCAAGACCCCCGTTATGGAACACAAAGTTGCCTTCGTATAAAAATAAAAATTCACCAAACAAATGACGCTCGTCGCTCCTACTCTGAACAGTCCTTAAAAATTAAAATCCTAATCTTGACTATGTATAGATTAAAACATTTCGTAAACTTCGTCAAATATAACGGCTTGCCGTTAATTTTTAACCACTTCTTATAGATTTGACCCTATAGGCGTTTATTAATGAACAGACCTTTTTGGATTACGGATGCAATTCGACGGATGCCTTTTTTCGTTCAGATAAAATTTTACTTTTTGGTATGCAACTCGCCGGTCGCCGTTGATGTAGGGGTCTAAATTCAAGCAAAACGTTTTTAATATTAATAAGACGTTGGTTTAATTAAATTCGAGGAATCTATATCGTTTCGTTGTAATAATATTCTTAATTAAACTGGAAAAGTGAGAATCAAGATTCAATATAATATCCACTTCATGTTAACTGGAAACAATTACATTTAGGTATGTAAACTTGTTTTTAAATTTTATTTGGAAACCCAAATAAAAATTTAAAACTCGTCTGGTGGAGATCTGTATAGGTAACATCTTTGCAAAATGTCCTTGTGACTAAGTATAATATTTTGAAACAAATACATAAAGCACAGCATTTATAAATTTTGAAATTGAAAATAACAATGCTACATCAAAGAATACACCAAACAACTGTTATATTCTTTGGCTTTACCATTATTAGTTATTCTTATTATCAATATAACCACAGAATACACCAACTGACCAGAAGTGAAGATTTTTGTTAATGTATTCTGTGATAAAACATTCACAGGATATAAAACAAGTGTTACTGCAAACCAAAATAATCATAGGTATTTAAATTTTGATGCCAATCATTCTACTATACAGTGTGTTCAATAAGTGTGGAAATGGTCCATTATCTGACTCGGGCAGGTCTATTTTTATCTTTACTTTTAATGTATTTTTTTAAATGATTTTCAATTCCACTACCTTATCAGGTGACACTTCACTGGAATTTTTTCTACAGGAAACCGTATATTTTTATATTAAAAATTAGAGTATACTGAGAGTAATAGAAATCAGTGCTTTTATTTTTTAATATCTGTATTTATGCATGTTATAGTGTCAATATCCCTTAGCTTGCTAGATTATAACGTGTCACCATAGAACTTTGAACCGGATAGTGTAATTGTACTTAAGACTGTTTACTAAGCATTTTATTCGCTTCATTCTACTTATGTATTTTTACTTTTAGTCTGGAATTAATTCTTTTACCAATCGAACGTCTTTTGACATATTGTATTTTTTTAATAAAAGTTTTTTTAAAAAGTACCTTACGGCCTTTCGTAATTTAAGTTGCATGTATACTGAGATGCCAATCACTGAGACCTATTGCAAACCCTGTCTTCTACTTAGTTATTGAGGAAAGTCTCAGAGACTAGTAATTCCTTTAGACCTATTTCCCGAAGAAATTTTAGGATATATGCAGGCTTCAGTTTTGGTAAGTGTCTCTTCTATCAAAAACTTTTAAGGCGTTATAATAGTATTAAATTTATTATTTTCGTTTCCTATTTGGTAACACGCTTTACTATATACGACAATTTTACAGGAAACTGTAATTAAATATACCTCTTATATCTAGAAGTTTTATATGGCATAAATGATAAATTGACTTACCACCCGTCGTTAAGGGCAATCGATATCTTTTTGGTAATTGTTACTTAAGTCCTTCAAAACAGTGTCAAAATGCGTTGTTTGCAATAATAGAGGAGAAAAAAATTCCAACAAACATCATCATCATTAATAATATTTACAAATAGTTTGTACACTATATTTTCCAATTGCCGGAATTATTGCAAAATTCAGTATTCTTATAAATAAATAGATTTATATTCTGTTGAATGAACTAATATAAATATACAATGAGGAAATATTATATAATTTATGAAAGGCACACAGTGGTTCAGCAACTACTACGTATCTTTGTGTAAAGTTGTGAGTAAAATCAATTTGCATTCCTGTTTTATACACACCACTTATTAAAATCAACTTATTGCTTACTGCGGCATGGCAACATCGATGGAATCAAATAAATAAACTTTGACATTGTTGTTTATGTTGGTATAGGCCAATTACGTCTGTTTTACTATTTTAGTATATTCATTGTTCGGAGCCTATAATAATATCTTCCTCTTCGAAAGGTCGCCAAAAAGCCATAATTTTTATTACCAACAAAATAGTTTTAATCAATAAAACAAAAGCTCAATCAATAAGAACACAATGTTTCGTAAATAATAGAAATGAACCAAATCTAACCTGGGACGTTCACAGTCAATATGGACTATCAATTGACGTAAATTTTGCATAGGCTAATCAGAAGCTACTTTGCACCAATAAGAATCAATGGTTCGCTTGTGAGTAGGTCAAGACTCGAAATAATTTATGGCTTTTTTATATTTTCAGCTTTTCAATCATCAAAGGAACCTAACCGCATATTGTTATTTTAACGAGAAACGGTGCAAATTAATGTTACCCACAACTATACGTAAACGACTGACTAGATATAATTATTAGTACCAGTGGCAGCGGTACAGGTTACCGGCTAACACGGCCATCCTGAAATTGGGACGTTCTCGGAGCAACTGCTTCATTTTCGTGCAGCTCGCTCTCATACTGACTTTTTTTGTCATCAGCACCAGCCAAACAGGGAATATCTTGAGTAAGCTGAGAAAGAAGGCTTACGATTTTCAAATCTAGTCAACACAAGCTGAATATTTATCACACGTCAGAAGACCAGCGTGTCAACATAGAGACGGTCCAAGCGTCACCAGCCACGAGGCCCAGGCTTCCAAAGCCAGACAACCCAAGTTAAATATTTATACCACACGCCAGAAGATCAGCGTCTCCATACAGAGACGTTCCAAGGGTCAAGAGCCAGAAGGCACAGACTTCCAAAGCCAGACAACCCAAGCTGAATATTTATCACACGACAGAAGACCAGCGTCTCAACATAGAGACGGTCCAAGCGTCACCAGCCAGGAGGCCCAGGCTTCCAAAGCTAGACAACCCAAGTTAAGAATTTGCCAGAAGACCAGCGTCTCCATACAGAGACGGTCCAAGCGACATCAGCCAGAAGGCTTAGACTTCCGAATCCAATCAACACAAGCTGAATATTTTATAATTTTGAAACGATAAAATAAAAACTACCTATTTCTTTATAATGTATATGTCGAAAATATCCGCACAATCATCCAATGTATATTCTTGGGTCCAAAGTGTCATTTAGCCTGGTACACCATGTTATGCGAGAAGACTCTGCGAAGCTCATAACTCCTCTTAAGAGGCAATGTTTTTGTAATTGGCTTTACTGAAATAACCTACAGCTTTTTTTTAATCCGTCATAGTTTTGTAAGGGTGAATCAAATATAAACGGGATTATTGTTACTGAACGTCTACAGTTGTTAGAAATGGGCGCTTGCTTCTAGTATGCTTGGGTGGCAAAAGCTAGTCGTTTCCAAAGAATACACCAGCTTAACAAGAAGCGATGCTTCCAATCCTTTTTTTGTATGTGCATGTCTGAAAGGAGCCATTTTAATAATCAAATAATTGTCATACATCACTTCGTCGACAAATTATTATCATTTTCTCAGTGTATTTATTAAGTTATCTATCAACGTTGGTTTCTAAAGGTCATACATTTTTGATACCAAAACATCAAAGAGATTGCGGCGGGCTTCGCTTCTTGTTAAGCTGGTGTATTCTTTGGTCGTTACACACTTCCAACCGGTTTGTCAGTAGCCGTCTCTGGTAGCCTTCGCGATGTTGGAGCAGCAAGTGCACCCTTCTACAGCGAGACGTATCATTATAAAATTTCTCGCTCGTGAAGGAGTTAGGGCTACGGATATTTTTCGGAGATTAAGTGCACAGTTCGGGGATCAAACATTGTCAAGGACTGTGTTTGCTTGGCATAATGAGTTCAAAGGAAGACGAGTGGAAAATGATGAATATGATCGCGACCAGCATCACAGATTGACCAGCAAGGCATTTTGCTCATTGATTTTTTGCACGAGCGACGTACAATCAATGATGCTTACTGTGGCGAGCTACTGACTTAGGTGAAAGATGCATATCGCCGCAAAATACGAGAGCAACGGATTCATCCTTATCCAAAACTCGAAAAAATGCACTGGACACAACTTGAACACCCTCCCTACAGCCCAGACTCATCGCCCTACGATTTTCATTTGCTTGGGCCGCTTAAGGAAGCTTTAGGAGGGCAACGGTTTGAAGATGACGAAGGTGTGGAGGAGTAGGTGCGCAATTGGCTCCTGACCCAACCAATTTAATTTTTCAATGAGTGGCTTAAAAAAACTTCCTGCGCGCTGGGAAAAATGTATTTTCAAAGCAGGAAACTAGGTAGAAATAGCTATTTGTATAACAAGGGAGCAAAATGCTACTTTTCCTCCCGAGGATGAAGTAATCATTCAAGGGAGGAAAAGACATTTTACTCCCATGCTATACATATGATTTTTCCTCCTCCTTCAAATAACAACATTTTTAAATAATTTATTTATGAAACTAACAAACAAACTAAAACTATGACGTAGGTACAGTATAACTTATAGATATATTATAGCGTAACATACTTTCAAACTGTTAATCTGTCAATGGACCATACCATACTATATAATATTTCTGTCCTAAATTCGAAAACCGGATGTATCTATGAATTGAAGTCAAATCGTTAATGTAAAAATTGTTAAATTAAAATAGCAATTCACTGATTTCTACCATTTTGCAAAATACAGGGTGTTCTACGAATAAACGGTAAAATTTATACTTATATAATATTATATAGTATAGGTCGTCAATGCCGTATAAGTTATTTCATTGATTGACGTACCATGACGTCACTTTTACTTTTCCTTCCTAGGGAGGAAAGTACGACTTTGCTCCCTACACTGAGGCCAGGAAATGTATACTTTGGATAGAGATAGGCGGAAAAATAATTTATATTTGTCATTCATCATTTAATAAAATAAATACAGTTTATTTAAAAAAGGTATAGATTAATAAAATGGGGAATTCCGTCCAGTTCGGCTCAATTTCGGTGTCGGCCATAGGCGTAGGTCTTGAAATAGTACTGTTTGTAATATTAAAATTTCAAGTAAGAGAGAGAATTAGGAAAAGTATGTTTTCTTGCCTGAAGTGTCAATATCGAAATATTGTGTAAGGATTACTTAGGTAGTAGGTTATACAGTTACGTTTTGCGTTTAACAGGTACCGTTTAACCTTCTTTTAGTGCCTCTGCCTACTACTACTACTACTACTAAGTTTGCAGGCGAACCTTGTCCTGGACAAACTCAAGCCAAGGTTCCGGCACTGAGGCCACTGGCGGGCCCATTGTGCCATTCCTGCTACCTAGACATCCATAAAGCCGAGCCCTTCAATAAAGGCCACAACCTTTTTCAATGGATGCCTGCTTGTGTCTCCAGGGGCCAAAACAGGGACTCCGAAGATTCGCCTGCGTAGTACAGCCCAGTGTGGACACTCTAGGAGAACATGGACTGACGTTTCGTCAGTCATGCCACAACCCCTGCATAGGGAACTTCCCTCTACTCCTAAGTTGTGGAGGTGTTTCATCATACAGCAGTGCCCCGTTAGGAGTCCTGCTATCTTCCTTAGCCTACTTCTTGGTAGTTCAGTAGCTGCTCTAGCGAGTCCATCAGTCCATCCCTTCAGTAAAAGTTTGGATTGCCTAGGACCCTGCATAGCATTCCAATGAGCGAGGTGCTGATTCTTCAGCCACTTCTTCGTCTCCTTGCGTATTCTTTGTTTTGTTAGGCCCAAGGTCGGGCCCGGGCCGCAAGGGAGGAAAAGACATTTTACTCCCATGCTATACATATGATTTTTCCTCCTCCTTCAAATAACAACATTTTTAAATAATTTATTTATGAAACTAACAAACAAACTAAAACTATGACGTAGGTACAGTATAACTTATAGATATATTATAGCGTAACATACTTTCAAACTGTTAATCTGTCAATGGACCATACCATACTATATAATATTTCTGTCCTAAATTCGAAAACCGGATGTATCTATGAATTGAAGTCAAATCGTTAATGTAAAAATTGTTAAATTAAAATAGCAATTCACTGATTTCTACCATTTTGCAAAATACAGGGTGTTCTACGAATAAACGGTAAAATTTATACTTATATAATATTATATAGTATAGGTCGTCAATGCCGTATAAGTTATTTCATTGATTGACGTACCATGACGTCACTTTTACTTTTCCTTCCTAGGGAGGAAAGTACGACTTTGCTCCCTACACTGAGGCCAGGAAATGTATACTTTGGATAGAGATAGGCGGAAAAATAATTTATATTTGTCATTCATCATTTAATAAAATAAATACAGTTTATTTAAAAAAGGTATAGATTAATAAAATGGGGAATTCCGTCCAGTTCGGCTCAATTTCGGTGTCGGCCATAGGCGTAGGTCTTGAAATAGTACTGTTTGTAATATTAAAATTTCAAGTAAGAGAGAGAATTAGGAAAAGTATGTTTTCTTGCCTGAAGTGTCAATATCGAAATATTGTGTAAGGATTACTTAGGTAGTAGGTTATACAGTTACGTTTTGCGTTTAACAGGTACCGTTTAACCTTCTTTTAGTGCCTCTGCCTACTACTACTACTACTACTAAGTTTGCAGGCGAACCTTGTCCTGGACAAACTCAAGCCAAGGTTCCGGCACTGAGGCCACTGGCGGGCCCATTGTGCCATTCCTGCTACCTAGACATCCATAAAGCCGAGCCCTTCAATAAAGGCCACAACCTTTTTCAATGGATGCCTGCTTGTGTCTCCAGGGGCCAAAACAGGGACTCCGAAGATTCGCCTGCGTAGTACAGCCCAGTGTGGACACTCTAGGAGAACATGGACTGACGTTTCGTCAGTCATGCCACAACCCCTGCATAGGGAACTTCCCTCTACTCCTAAGTTGTGGAGGTGTTTCATCATACAGCAGTGCCCCGTTAGGAGTCCTGCTATCTTCCTTAGCCTACTTCTTGGTAGTTCAGTAGCTGCTCTAGCGAGTCCATCAGTCCATCCCTTCAGTAAAAGTTTGGATTGCCTAGGACCCTGCATAGCATTCCAATGAGCGAGGTGCTGATTCTTCAGCCACTTCTTCGTCTCCTTGCGTATTCTTTGTTTTGTTAGGCCCAAGGTCGGGCCCGGGCCGCAGAAGGGAGCTGCCGCCCCTTCCGCAGCCAGTGCATCCGCCATCTCGTTGCCTTCAAAACCAGAGTGGGCTGGAATCCATTCTAGCCGCACCACGTTGTGCCTTGCAAGATTAGCAAGTCGTTCTCGACATTCATTAGCAAGTCCTGAGTTGCTGGTGCACCCACTCAGGGCTTTAATTGCTGCCTGACTGTCGGAGTATATGGTTATGCGTCGATCCACATAACCTCTGTCTAGGTTTATCTGCGCACATTCCAAGATAGCATATATCTCGGCCTGATATGCAGATACACCATCACCCAATGGTACACTAACTTGTGTTCTTGGGTTCCTAGAGTAAATTCCAGCCCCTGCTCCATCACCGGAGCATGAGCCATCTGTGTACCAGACAGTCCCATTAGGCTGTGTATTCCTCTCTTTTTCCCAGGATTCTCTATCCCGGATCATGGCCCTGTACGGAGTTGCGAAGTAGTACTTTCGCAGGCATTCATCAGGTGCTCGAGCCAGAACTGGAATATCTTCCAGTAGCCGGAGCTTCTTGACGTGCCTGCACTCTTCCCCTCTTCGCACGTATCCCAGCTGTTTTAAGCGCAGAAAAGCCCGCCCCGCCTCAGCCTCGATCACATGGTGAAGAGGCCGAAGACCAAGGATCACTTCCATCGCAGCAGTTGGTGTAGTTCTCATGCAGCCAGTTGCCCCCAAGCTGACTACCACCCTTTGAAGGCGTGTCAGCTGCGATCTAGCCGTGACCAAGGTTACCCTCGGCCACCAAACCAGAGCCGCATATGTGAGCATAGGCAGCATGATCACTCTATAGAACCATATGATCGTTTTGGGGGTCAGTCCCCACTTCGGACCAATGGCTCTCCTACAGGCCCAATACGTGTTTGTCACCTTGCTTAGGCGACTGTCAAGATGAGCCTTCCATGTCAGTGATTTATCAAGGATCACTCCCAGATACTTCACCTGCTCAACCACAGGCAGTGGTACTCCATCAAGATTTAGAGTCTCAGGTCTTATACCTCTTTTTTGGTGAAAGCAACTATCTCAGCCTTGGCAGGATTTACTGCAAGTCCGTGTTCGTTACACCACCCATGTACCCTATTCAGAGCCCTTTGCATGAGGTCCCTGAGAACGGTAATATGCCTTCCAACAACAAGGACAACGATATCATCGGCATACCCTATCGTTAGAAAGCCTTCACCGTTTAAAAGAGTTATTAGCTCGTCAATGACTAGGTTCCACAATGTGGGCGAGAGAACACCCCCTTGCGGACATCCTCTAGCGACGATCACTTTTGCCACATGGTCTTTCCATGTGGCCTCTACTGTACGATTGCACAACATGGCCCCAAGCCAGTGAGTGATCATTGGCTCTATTCCATGATTTGTCGCAGCCCTACAAATAGATTCTACAGAGGTACTGTCAAACGCCCCCTGTATATCCAAAAAAGCTCCCAGGGCGATCATGCCATTTTCCAGCGCCTTCTCCACCTGGGTTACCAGTTGGTGTAAGGCACTTTCAGTTGACTTGCCACACCTGAACGCATGTTGATTGTTGTGCAAGGGATACCTTAGCCCAACTTTTTCCTTTATATACCGATCAGCCACCCTCTCCAATGTTTTCAACACAAAGGATGTTAGGCTAATGGGTCTAAAGGATTTAGCCACCGTATATGTGGTACGACCCGGTTTGGGTATGAAGACTACCGTACCGTTTAACCTTCTTTTAGTGCCTCTGCCTAATTCCAACCCTATTTCAGATTCGGCTTAACCATGCGCCGCCAGGTGCCTTACCCAAAATTTTTAGACCTTTATTTATATATATATATTTGTTTAGTTTAACGCATCAGTATTTGCTGTTAAGCCGTAAATAGTGTTCACAGTATTATAAAATTAGTAATAAAATGGCGACATTTACACCAACGAAAAGATGTTCCAATAATTCCCCACTATCAGTGAATGGAAAACTTATTATTTTAAATGTACACGATTGCATAAAATACGATTAACCGAAATTTACTGTACAAGAAATTGTCGACCGATGTTCCCGAATGACTGGAGTTGGAAAGTCCACCGTTTTTAAATTATTGCGGGGGAGAAAGATAGCAGGCCAAGTGAAGCCTCCCAAGAAAAAATTTTATGGACCACTTTGAGAAATATGGATTTTGCCTGGGAAAAGCATAACCTTAAAGCACTTTTACTGGAAAGCGATGAAATTGTTTGCTGGCGACGAAAGTACTTAAGAAGTATAAAGCAGTACAGAACAGAGCAGAAGAAAATCTGTTATCTTGATGAGACGTGGATTAATGAAGGTTATACAGTACCAAAAATGTGTTAATTATAACGTCAAGAGGAGATAACAGTTCCTCAGATGACAAAGAATATTATGATTTTTTATAATTTAATTTCTGTATAATGTATTTTTTGTATAATGTTCAGTAAAAAATAAGTGTACCTAATACTATGTACATAATGCATAATTTTTATTTTTTTAAAATAAAATCCTTTCCTTTTTACGAGTATCCTACCAGCACGCCTTTGGCACACTATTTTCAGTGTTTGTGAATTGATAACAATAGGCTAAACCCAAATATTGACCTCAACCTGGGTGGTACTACCTGCACTGGATAAAAAGAAAGAATTTTACAATGAAATCATTGCCAAACTATGAAAGTGGCTTAAATATTCGTTGATTCACCCTGTGCTCCCTTTGCATACCTAATGAGATTTTATTACCCTATACCTTTCTGAAATAAACTATAGTATACTCATCGCACCAAAACTGTAGCATTATTATAGTAAAAGGTTAAGTGGAAGAGCATTTTCATTGTGAATCAATTCACGATAGAAAATGAACTTCGCCTTTTGTTTTCTTTAATTTGTTAATTAATTATTGTGGTGTGGATGTGGATGAAAATTTATAAGAGGATTGTTAAAATTTTTTAGTAAATAATGAGAAAAATCAGCTTGCTGTAAGTCAAGTGAAAAGTCGTCAGCTGATAAGATTCAGTAGGTAATAGATGCTGTTGCGTTACACCTTTCAAGGTACCAGCTGACAAACTTTCCACTGAGATACAGCAAACTGACATTAATTTTCATTCATAGTAGCATATAAACGATCACCAGGTAAATTTTCAGTTGAGAGGAAATCATTGAAAATATAAATTTTTTTTCATGTTCAAGCAGCCAGCTGACGTATAATCCACAGTGTTATGGTCAGCTGACTTTGTTTTTCTTTTAAAATACTAGATAAACTATAAACTGACAAATTTTCAAATGAGAGGAAATGACTGAAAAAACTTTTTTTTTCTCCATGCGTGGGAGGCTGCCACTGCCCGCCCCACCCACGGAGTCGCAGCTGACGGTCGCGAGTTTTCATAGTATAAGTCCCTGATGTATTTCACGAAGTTTCTCTCGAGAAGAAATAATTGACCGAAAATGTACCTGGCTCCTAGTCTAAAAGTATTGTTTGAGAATAAATTGCGTGCCTTATAAGTACGAAAAGGGGGTTAAATAAGTTTTATTGTTGGTATATGTGTGTTTATCATCATGGTATTAATTTTGTATTAAATCAAAATGCATAAATTAAGTGTTTTTTTAAATAATCAAATCAATGGGCGTAGTGACATATCTGAATTACCTGAAACACGACCAATGAGAGGAGAGGACTCAAATACTCAGCTAGCTTGGCAAAACAAAAATAAATTTTTTTGAAAAGTTATATAAAGAAATTTAAAGGTAAGATTCTGGTTAGGTGAAAAATAGTCGAGGTATAAATTTATATTTTGATAATTTTTTTATATATCAAATACATAAAAAACAGCTTTTTATAACAGTGCCTATGTATCAATTCCAATAATTTCCCGTTTTCGCCACTAACGGTTAAATAATTTATTTCATAAAAATTGGGATTTAGGTTTATTTGTTAAATTTAACTTGACCTTTCAACTATTGATCAAATGATATTTGGAAACGAGTTTGTAACGACTTGCAATTTTAAATAAACAGATAAACTAGTAGAATATGCTAACGTTTGGGAAATGATCAATAAAAAAAGTCAAGGTCATTTTTTCTGTAATAAGTTTTGTGGTGTGCTTAGATATAAATTGACGTACTTGTACTGACTACATGTTAGCTAAAAGCTACCGTATTACCGTCAAAAAACCTTGTGAGGTAAGAGATAATGATTTATAGCAGAATCTAATAAAAATTTAATAACGTAAACAAGATATAATAAAAGCAAAATCAAATAAAAATATTAAAATAGTAAACTCGCAACCAATTTCTAAATTAATGTAAAAAAAGGTGTGGAATTTGTCAGACTCTGTCTAGATGACACATATAAAAAGGAAACAAAAAATACCTGAGTTACCAATTCACATGAGATTTGGAAATTAGGTAACATCAAAAGTATAATATATCAATCTAGTGTATTTTTAGTTCGTGTATTTAAAACCAAAATATATTTAGAATGATATACAAGTTTAATCTGTACATAGTCAACATTACGATTTAAATTTTATTATGTCCAATTAAGAGTTTTCCGTTAATATTTTGAATCTTATTATGAATATTAAAATGGAGTTAGTAGTATTAGTCAATATACTACTGTCAAAATTTAACATTTGCTTACAGAATTGCTCCTATTAAAGTTCAAAAGTCTCTCAGGTTATACCTAAGTATTAAGGGTCAACTCGCGAAATACCTTCACTTAGCTACTAAGAGTCAACCATAGAGAAGTAAATAATAGGTTTGTTCCAACCGGTATTTATGAACCATTCTGGAATTAAACAGTTCACAAACTCGAATTAGTGATGGACACACCAACTTTATCACCCCTTCCAATGTAGTTTTTGTATCGTCCCAAGAACGATACCACAGAGTACACCATCTAACAAGAGGCGAAAGAAAGTAGTTTTCGTGATCGCAAATTTGTGTGCACATGCGTGAATTAGTTAGTTTATCTGTCAATGTCAAGTCGTCACTTCCGTTCATTCCCCTCAGTTCATCGTGTTGTCGGTTTGTCAGTAATTACTGACTTTCCTGGAAATGAATGATCCTGCCAGGCGTTATCTGAACCAAGATCCTTGAAATAATAGTTATGTATGTATCAAGGGCGTAAAGTAGGCGTTTATGACCTGTGGCGTGAATAATGTCATAGGTACATACCAAAATTATATACTCAGTATTATTCGTATAAGTTTCTCTAGTAATTTCATATTGATATATTGGCAACGCTGTCGGTCCAGTTCAGTAAACAATTGTTTTTTTCTCCAATTGACAGCAAATATTAATTTTCTGACATCATTGAAACTGACGGAATTCAATAAACGTAATTCCTACTATTATTTTAAACGATTTTCATATTTTTGATAATTTCTATAGGTATATTGTATAAGAACATTTTCTTGGGTTCATTTTTGATATTCTTTTCATAAAATTAATAAATTTCCAGGTAATTTCTTTAAAAAAATAAAGAATTTTATAATCAACCTAGATTATAGAATAATTTTTTTTTCTTTCTTTAGTTGGGTATCTATTTGTATATTCATGAATTATTCTTTACAGCAATAGCGAGGTATTTTTAAGTTAAAATCATACAGGATTGTTTTACTTTTAGTTAATATTATTCAGGATTGTACTTCTTGCAATATACATTTAATTTGTATTAGAGATGCAATAAACATTATTCATTATTCATTCATATTCTATTCATTATAGAATATTTTTTTAACTATTAACATGACAACACCTTATTATTCATCTCATCATAACTGGGAGGGATGTTCATCAACACTACTATTTTTCTTAGTGTAGTTATGGTTTTACTACAAATCAATACTCGTGTTACTTTTCTCATTGAATCAGGTAGTTTATGTTTCAATACCTCGACGTATTTCCGCTCAATATTGTGTAAGTCCGCCTTCAAAGGAGCCGACTAAGCTTTCGTCTTTTGTTAGTTGGTGTACTCTGTGACGATACTACAATCACGGAACAATACAACAATTATTCCGTGCTACAATCAGTTGGAACCATAGAGATAATAAACAGAGTAGGCAACTTATAGTAAGGCACTAAACAGATGAGTATTCTCATCCGCCATTTTGGTGCCTGAATTTTATTGTTTTGTAACCTCCAAGCTTCGATTGAGGATTTGATTCTTTGTCTATGTCTACAGCGCTCTACTTATAGTCGGAAACGTCCACGCAATAAAAAGAGATGTCGAATGAAATTGGTGATGCTGTCTCTCTCTAACATCGCGTGATGCACATGCGCGAAGGCTATAACACTACTAACCTTTTAAGAATGTATGCGCTATTAGAAAGAGAAAGCAATACCAAACTGGTTGTCCATCTCTTTCTAATGGGTGGACGAACACGCTTATACGAGCCCCTTTGGCATGCCTATGCAATGTGTATTATCTCTATGGTTGGAATGCGAAAGAAATACAGCACTTGCGCGAACGATAACTAGAACGGTTCTATCGCCAGTTTAAACGAACCTAATAAGAGAGCGGAGAAACAGTCATCTATAACTTTTAAAAAACCTGAGCAATTGAAACAACGTCTAAAAGAGTCTAAAAGAGCACTAAATAAAAATCAAATAACTATTAAGAACCACGTGTTGTACAAAGAACGCTTGTTTATCATTAGATTCGCGGAACATATTGTATATTCCGTGTCAGATTCCTCAGGGCGTGGACTTGCCGTATAAAATGAAAAATAATATTTCCATTTTATGAATACCTAACCTCAAAATGAATAAAATAAAAAATCTATCTATGATAAATGATAATAAATCCTGGGGTAATAGTACAAATGATAAAAACAAGTAAGTAATTTACAGAAAGACCAAAGAGTCGATCAAATAAATTTAAAAATGGCAACGACCAGCCTCAAATTAAAATAATGTTAAAACTGTCAAGTTTCGTCATCGGATGCGTGGTTTGTTAGATCAATTAGTTGCTTTGATCGCCATGCGCTACAGTTTGCGCACATTCCTTGCAATTAGCGAAGTACGAAGGGTGAATTCGGGACTTACTTCAAAATTATGTCTATTGTTTGTATTATCAGATACAGATTGTTAAAAAGCTTAGCTTGGCATACGATTTACACAAGTACGACAAGGATAATATAAACAACACTACTTGAAAGATAGAGAAGAATTGTTAGCTGAGTCTCCTCTACCAAAAGATGTGGGCGTGTGTTCATTGCCCTCCTTACTTTTTAGCCGCTGTTGCCAGAAGCGCAGATTAATTTGTACAAATCATATTTGTGTCTCGTTATCGTTAACTTTGTTTCGAGTTCATCCATTATACGGCGCTCTATTAGGTGAAACTAAATACTTTCAGCTGGCAACAGTGTACTATACTTTTATTCGTTTGTCTTTTCCTTACAAACGGTAACATGCCAATGTATTTGGAAATAAACTTTTTACAATGTCTCCATTAACATACTCAAAAAGAGTAAAAAAGTGCAAATTATAAAATTGTTTTTTTAGGTCATTCGGCTGATGCAATATTTAATTTGTTTATTGTGACATTTGAAAATCACCCAATTCCTCAGTCAACAATTTTAAGCATGGTTAATAATATTGAGAAATATGGATGGATGTGTTTCAAATTGTCGAAAACGCCAAGCATCTGAAGATCTAATTGAACTAGAGAACTAATAATGTTTGTTTAGCGGTTGAAACGAGACGCCCATAATCTTCAAGAAAAAATTCTGAAGAGATCAACATGGATAAGAGAATTGTACGTATTTTGAGACGGAACGGGTACCATGGTTATAAGGTTCAGACAACACAGGAATTTTTTCCCGAGAACAATTTCAGACGAATGGATTTCTGTGAAGAAGTGATGTAACGTCGAAATGCTGACGAGAACTTTTAAAAAAACATTTTATTTTCGGATGAGTCAACTTTTTCATTGCATGTATGTATGTATGTATTTTGGGGTAACATTCACTGAGACCTAAAAGATCTATTGTGCCCCCTTACTTCTACTTAGTTTCTGAGTAGAGTCTCAGATACTAGTAGCTCCTTTAGTCCTATTTCCCGGAGGAATTTTAGGATATCTGCAGGCCTGAACTCAGGTAACTGTCCCTCTTCTATCCAGTAGTCTCCCAGGTACTGTGCCCTAGGATTCTGAAATACTGTGCAGTTCGCAAGTATGTGGATGGAGGTTTCTTCTTCCATTCCACAAAATCTACAATCTTCTTCCTCCACTATTTTGAGCTTTTTAAGGTGCCCATTCAGGCTACAATGTCCCGTTAGAATTGCTGTTAAAACTCTTAGTGAAGTTTTGCTTTGACTTATGCATTCATTTGATCTCAACAGGTTGTAGTCACCCAGAAGAATCTTTGATTGCCCAAGCCCTACTAGATCTTTCCAATTGTCAGATCTTCTCTTTTCTTCGGCTTTACCTATTTCTTCCAATATTACATTGGAGCTGATTCCGCAAAAGGTTCCGGCCCCCAAAAGGGTATTTCAGTCCCCCTCTTCGCTAGTTCATCTGCTATTTTGTTTCCTTCTATTCCAGTGTGTCCTGGAATCCACAGTAAGGTGACTATATTGTTCTCGCCTAGTTCATTAAGTTTGCCTAGGCATTCCCACACCATTTTGGAACTGATTACACAAGAACTCAGCGCTTTAAACTTGACAATCAGACATTATGATAATATTTTGCCTTCTATATCCTTTGTCAATATTGAACTGGGCACACTTTCTTATTGCGTGAATTTCCGCTTGAAAGATACTTGGGATTTTTCCCAAGCTTTCAGAGTGTTTGGTTCCTGGCCCGTACACTCCTATCCCAGTTCCTTCTATTGCTTTTGAGCCGTCTGTGTACCATTGAATGGCATTCTTTCCAAGTCTGGTAATGGTATTTGGATCCCATTCCTTCTTGTTGCTTAGTTACGTAACGAATTTCTTTGAAAAATTATACTTTTTCATCATACTATCTTGTGGCATGTCCCAGGTTGTCCGATTTCTAAGGAGTGAAGAGGTTGTTTTTTTTAATGATTCCCTTTCTACTTAGTCTGTATCTTGTTCTTTCTGCAACCCTCTCCACCACCATTGCATAAAAAAAACAATCAATCCGTCACAAAATATTGGTCTCGGGAAAATTAACAACCAGGCATTCCAGTATCCGCAGAAGCTGAATGGTTGGACCGGCTTTTAGGGGAGCGCATTAAAGATGCTTTTTTAACTTCCGCCAAACCTTCAATCTTTCCTATTCCTGCAGTTCTTCTTATACACGATATTGATCTCAACAGAATTTGGTTTCAACAAGATGGTTGACTAGCCCATAATTGAGGGGTAGTATAATGGCATTTTTAAGCTTTACAATACCCGACAAAATTATTAGTACTAATGGTACCAAACCCTTAAGTACACGCGGCAAACAGAGTTACATGACTACACGCGTGGGCGGACTTTGTCCATTTAACTATTATAATTATTTTTATTGTAATTAATGAGGTAAAAAATCAAATAATCCAACAAAATTGATTTTAAAGACTTTTATTTTGATTATTTAGCTTACAAAAAAAAATATTTATTCGTAATCTGTATTGATGGAGCAATTAACACGTGTCACGTTTTCTGAAGAATGTTCTTTACAAATAAAATTTTTGTAGGAGCTACATTTTCTCGTGGTTACCATATTTTTCGATCTTCCACACATTCTTCATCGGCCTCTCTTTCTTTCCGGAAGCTCTGTATGTTGTTCTTTAGTTGTATATTTTTCTAAATAAAGACGAATATCTCTTGGTAATGTAATTATTACAGCTCGTTCTTTGAGCCAGTTTTCCATAAGTTGCATTGAAAGATTTTTTAGGAAATTACGCCGTATTATACGTGGGTGCTCTTTATTACCTTTGAATATATTTGTGCTTTGATACCACCAATATTCATCAAGGTATAAAACAAAGATTGTGTCCATCTACGAGTGTTTCTTGCTACAGAGTATTTAGCTTCCATTTGATCTGCCGTATCAACACCACCTTTGGTATGATTGTAGTCAAGAATTACATCAGGTTTGTGTGTCTCCACGTCAATGGCATCGTCATCATGCATAGATGTCAAAAGTAAAACAGTTTTATTTACTTTTGGAACATATGATACAAGCATCATATTGAACTGGTACCCAAATAATGTAGAACCTACTTCTCTGTGTCGGTGTGGCAAAAAATTCAACGGTTTTTCTTTCTTATTTTTGCGAAGGGTGCCAACGCAAGTTAATTTATGATCAAGTAGAGATTCGACAAGATCGTAGCTGGTATACCAGTTATCAATTGTTAAGTTGCGTTTAGGCCCTTTTATGTGATCTAATAATCTTTGGACTATATCAAAGGGTTTATTGGATAATTGAAATGGACCACTTGGATGTTTTCCACAATATAATTCAATTGAAGATTTGTAGAAAGTATTTGCATCATTGAGAGCATATACACTCACCGGCACGAAAAACGGAGCAGTTGAATTTTTTTAAACAAACTTCAAATTTTAATGCTTTGTGATGTTTTATTATTATCATATCTCACACACAAATAAAATAACATGTTTAAAATATTTTTTAACAACAATTGAACCTTTATTTGAAGTAAAAAAAACTTTTTGTAACAATTTAAAAAACCAGACCGAAAATAAATTTCTGATGTGTCATAACGACTTTAAATTATTCAAAACTGAAACGACTTGCTATCCCAAAATTTGGAGCCGCATTATTAATAACGGGTGTTGCCCCCACGTGCTCGAATTAATGCCTGTATCCTTCTTGGCATGCCTAAAATCAAGTGCCGAATGTCCGCTTGTGAAATAAGTTCCCATTCCTCTAAAAGAGCTTGTCGCAGCTGATTTAAAGTTAAAGGAGCAGGAACACGACTTCGCATTCTTCGCCCAAGCATGTCTCAAACATGTTCTATGGGGTTGATATCTGGGCTTAACGCTGGCCAGTTCATAACACGAATGTTTACCTCGTTTAAATATCCATCTGGAGACCGTAAGCTAAATCTGGACTCGTCAGTAAATAAAACGTGTCCCCATTCATTTTCACCCCAGTGCTCATGAATTCTGGCGAACTGAAGTCGTGCGACACGATGATGCCTAAGACGTTCTGGGCCTGTCGCAGGTCTACGACTGGTTAGGTTGGCTTCCCTGAGTCTTCGCCTAACTGTCCGCTCGCTTACATTAGTTTGCCGGACGTACTGAAGTTTATTTCTGATTTCAACAGCTGTAGCATGACGATTTCGTAGACTTTGTAAGGTGATAAAACGATCATCACGAGCGCTAGTTCTGCGTTGAGGACCAGTTCCAGGTCGTCTATTGTAAGCTCCAGTTTCCAAAAAACGTGTAAAAATACGGTGCACAGTGCTATTGGATATATAATAATGTCGGGCAATACATCGTTCACTCCTCCCATCTTGAAGCAACGCAACAATAGCAGCCGCTGTTTCGGGATTAACAGACATATTTTTTAGATTAAATAAATGTATCACTATAGATTAAATAAACGCAGCACAAATTTAACACGTATCTGTCACGTTGGATCTGTCACATTTCTCAAAATTCATGGCCAACACTATGCACTTGCACTTTACGGCCAAGTAATAAGATCTATGGGGTTTATTATTTTAACTCAAATAAACTTTTTTACTTGAAATAAAGGTTCAATTGTTGTTAAAAAATATTTTAAACATGTTATTTTATTTGGTGTGTGAGATATGATAATAATAAAACATCACAAAGCATTAAAATTTGAAGTTTGTTTAAAAAAATTCAACTGCTCCGTTTTTCGTGCCGGTGAGTGTACTTTCAACCCATACTTAGCCGATTTTGCAGGCATGTATTGTATGAATGAGCAGCGGTCCATATTTTTTTTTGCAGTTTCCATCGAAAGAAGTTAAAAGTGATCTTACCGCTGCCAATCGATCTGTTTTTAGACGCTGATCCCTAGTTGCATGGTCATCGAAACGAATACTTCTCAACAAAAACAAGAATCTATTAAAACCCTTGCAAGCCCTCACTGCTATCATTCCGGTACCATCTTTTGTCCATATTTCACGTACGTTCGTATGCTGTTGACCTTTCAGCCCAAAGTAAATAAAGAAGTCCTAATAATGCCATAATTTTTGTTTTAGTTGTAAGCTGTGCGTCCCTCATTCTGGAATAATTTGTTTCTTGTCTTTTATGTTCAATGAAAATATTTGTGAATTTTACAATGTCTTCTATCATTTCCTCCGTTATAAATTGAAGAAATGCATCGATTTCTTTTGTTACCCCAACAGCTGTTTTTCTGGGACCTGGTAATATCTTCACTATATTTTTGGCTGGCGTGCGACTATTTTTTTTTTGAGAAAGACCTCTTTGACCACATAATTTCTTCACCTTTTCCCATGAAAAAGTTTACATCTGATTTCATGGTATCAACGCTGTCGTCATCGGATGAACCACTTTGTTCTGTTTCACTTTCGTCATTCGTGCTTATCGAGGTTTACTTTTTCATCTTCTCCATCAGACCAGTCACAGTCAATATCAAGATTGGTTTCTCCTCGTTCATTTGCTTCCCTTTCTTCATCAGATAATTCGTGAAGAACTCGCTCATAAGATTTTTCTCTGATAAATTTAGGCCTGCAATAAACATTCTATTTTCATTACCTGTTTTTTTTTTCATTTTATTTTAGAACGAATCGATGATTTACGTCTCTTATAGACAACAAAAACATTCTGCTTATAAAATTTCAGTGAAAAAAATACTTACATTACTACACGCTTTGGTGGACTAACACCGTCACTAAAATCCACCTACAATTCAACTGTAAATTACTCAAACAATAACTAACGACTGAGTGAGTTGGCACAATGGTGTTTGCTGGAAGGGTCTAGGTAGGAGGTACTGAACGGCACAAACGTCAAAGACTGGAATTCAATACGTAAATAGTCGAAACATGACGATTGGTGGACAAATTCCGCCAGAGCGTTTACTTAAGGGTTAAATGGCCTCTAAGATCACCTGAACTAGCTCCAAAAGTTTTTTCTACTTTGGGGATTTTTAGAAAGTAGCATTTATGAACATGAATTTGAAGGAGCTAATAATAAGGTGGGTTCGATTTGCACACTCTTTTCACTCCGTAAGCTCTTTTCGCTCCAAAACCGTTGGGGATGCCCCTTTGGAGCGAAAAGTGCGGCGCACCCTGCGTTCGTTTTTGTGATTTCAGAGTGACACGATCGGAGTGGACATGCGTGTCTGATTTTTAGGGTTTGTTACTGTTTTTTTATATAATCGGCCAAGGTTACTAAAAAAGTAACCTTGATAATCGGCATATTATTCAGAAGAAAAACATTAAAGCAATGTTTAATTCTCCTGTTAATTCTTCTGGTATCGTGAAATACTTTATTATATACCATTTAAGATATAATAAGGCTGTAGTTACCAACAACAAACTATGCAAATTATTTAAACAAACTATAATTATATTATTTAAATGGTTATATTTAGTAAACAGCCCTTAAATCAAAACAAATCAATATTTTTTTTTTTTAGCTTTGGTCTTAAAAATGATAAAAGACGAACAACAAAATAAATACATTATAAAAGTAAAAGAAGTGAGGTTACATTATTTTTAAACACTCTCAAATCCGCTCCAACGCGTTCGAGATAGACTTTTCACTCCAAACAAAAATGAGTAAGATCAACTCAAATGAACTTTTTCGACCTCGAAAAGGCTTACGATATGACATGGAGGTATGGAATTATGAGAAAACTTTATGACTGGGGATTCCGGGGCAACTTACCTCTGTTTATAGCTTCCTTTCTATCCGAAAGAACTTTCAGAGTGAGAGTGGGCGACACTATGTCCTCGCTCAAACTCCTTGAAAATGGAATCCCGCAAGGCTCCACTTTGAGCGTAACACTCTTCGCAGTCAACCAGATAGCTTCCTCGGTCGACCCGACAGTTGGAATTTGTTTGTATGTGGATGACCTGACGATAGTCGCTTCTGCACCTACCGTTGGATTCGCTACCCGTAAACTACAACGATCGATAGACCAGATTGTTCAAAATGCTAGAGGAGTAGGATATAAGTTTTCCAGAGAAAAAACGAGTTGTGTTCACTTCTGCAGACTACGTAGGCCTCACTATGACCCGATGTTATACATTAATAATACAGTAATTGAATGCAAAAAATCTATTAAATTCCTTGGAATCATATTTGATTCAAAACTTACTTGGCGCAAACATGTAGAGAATTTGGTAGTGCGGTGTAAACAGACGATGAATATAATAAAATGCCTTGCCAATACTAGCTGGGGAGCTGATGCAGACACCTTATTAAATGTTTACCGGTCTCTTGTACTCACCAAGATAGACTACGGGTCCATAGTTTATTCGTCAGCACGGAAATCAACGCTGAATTTACTGGATCCCATACATCATGCAGGTTTGAGGTACTCAATAGGTGCATTCCGTACAACACCCACTGTGAGTATTTGTAGTGAGACAGGGTTTCCACCTTTACGATTACACCGCCAGAAGCTACTAGGAAATTACATCTCCAGAATACGAGCACAACCCAACCATCGAAATCTTCCGATTTTGTTAGAAGAACACGGCGGATATGCAGAAAGACCAACTATTACAAGGCCAGTAGGAATCAGAGCACGCGAAACTCTGCCACCACTGGAATTGCATAACTTGACTATTCTCTCATCAAATGACTTCGAAGTCCCTCCATGGCAGCTGACAAAAATTTCTATCTGCTTAGATCTGACTGTCTTTCCTAAGAATTGTACTGCTCCATTAGTCTACCGTCAGCGCTTTTTGTAAATTTTACAAGAGTTTCCTAACTCAACAATTTTATATACAGACGGATCTAAAACATCAACCGGTACAGGCAGTGCTCTATCCATTGGTGATCAAACGTTTTCTTGGTCCCTGTCACCTTACGCATCCATATTCACAGCTGAACTTTATGCTATTTGGCAGGCACTTCAGTTTTGCAGTATGGCAATACTAAATCAAGAAACCATAATCATTTGTGACTCTCTCAGTGTCCTTAAATCAATTTCAAACCCATTTTCAGATGATCCACTAGTCAAGACAATATTATTTTCTATACATTACCTCCATAATATTGGTAAACAGGTTAAGTTCATTTGGGCACCAAGCCATATCGGAATAATAGGCAACGAAAACGCGGATACAGCAGCTCGTGGTGCGGCTGAGAAAAAGACGGTCGACGTTATGGTTTTGAGGGCAGATGACATAAAAGGGGAATATAAATCTATTGGAAGGAATGTGGCAACAGGAATGGAATCGAGTGAACAACAGTCTAAAGTCAATAAAACCTTCTGGTGGTCCTTGGCGACCTCCAGAAGCACTGCCCAGGGCTGACAGAGTGAAAATTCACAGATTGAGATTCGGGCATACAACATTAACGCATGCGTTTCTCCTAGAAGGACAAGATCCTCCGATATGACGTATCCGTTGTGGTGAATTGACCACAGTGTCACATATCATATGTGAGTGCCCAGGATATGGAAATATGCGGCAGATCTTTAACATATTATCTGAACATCTTGCAGACAATTTCACGAACGCCAACAAAATTCAAAATCTATTAAGATACCTAAAAACAACTAACCTCTTCAATAAGATATAACTTTTACAATATAAAACGATGAGCCTTTTGTTCCTCAAATTCTGGTGCTAATGATCACAGAAATCGATGCACCTAAATAAAATAAAAAAAATAAAAAAAAATAGAGTTATAGAAAAAGTTTGGACAAATTACAATCTGGAATAAATAAAATCTTTACATCGTTTTCTAATTAACAATTATTGGCATTTAATATTGTTGATTCAAGTAGTGTTGTTCATATTATGCTTGTCGTACCTGTGTAAATCGTATGCCAAGCTAAGCTTTTTCGCAATCTGTATATCAAAGTACCTAGTGAATTATCAAACAGCTACTCAATATAAATATGTATAGATAAATTTGTCAACTGAAAGAGTACCTACAATATTAAAAAGTTATCTGTTGAATTGAGAATAAAAACAAAACTACACTATCAAATTTGATTAAATATGGCGCGATGTAATTTGTTTCTTCAGAATCAACTTTGTTATGCATAAACAAGAATTTATTTCTAGTTGATTACTATTCATCATTTTTGATTACTCGCCGCGTAGAGTGTCTATACTGAGTTGAACTATCATAATAAATAGTTATTACTGTCATGTTTGCAGTAATGATGATTTATTCTTGGAATATATGTTCTATAATTGCTTATGAGAATTTAAATTTTCATTGACTATTATAGGTACTGTAATGTAATTAAATTGACTGGGTTTTTTGTATTACTTTAAAAATACGTCATACGTATGCATAATGAAACATGATATATATTTACCGGGCAGTTATTTCGACCTCGCTTTCACTTTCACGGACCGTATATTGTATAAGTATTTAGTTATTATTATTATTATTATTCAACAAATATACATTTATTCACCCATTGAAAATTGATAAAACTTACATTTCATTTCAGGAGTGTAAGAACGGTGAGAATCGGTGCAAAAATACTGAACTAGCTTTTAAAGTTTGTCCAAAATAAATTGCAGAAAAAGTCTACAAAAGGACAAGAACTTGTTCGTGGCTTCTGGAGTTGATTTTAAACTTCACCAGAGGCTTTGCCTGCGCTAATGTTCTTAAATACCCACCTGTTACGCCATCGAACATTGAATATTGTAAAATATTAAATTATGATAACAAATTTTCCTTAAATTTATGTTTTTAAAAGCTCGATTGCAAATAAAATAGTATACATATCACGCAGGAAGGATCATTCCAGCAACGAGTTTTTACGGACCTAGTGCCTCTAACAAAGCCTGGTGTGTAATGATCCACTTTCCCGCTAAGTAGGTAATATATTATTACTGAACTAGTTTCGTTGATCTTTTTTAGATCGTGTTATGGGATTTCGGTTGGGATATAAAAGAATTTGCTGTACGGATGATATCTACCTTCTACTGATACGTCGAAACCGGTCTGTAAGTGATATTTTCCTTCCTAATCACAACCCAACTAGCAAAACTAATTTTATAAATGCTGTAAGAACTGCTATAAAGCATAGGTATCTAATAGAAACGTGAAAATCTTATAATATGGCTATAAACCACTATACAATGTCTTTACAACCAAAAAGGGCCCCAGTTTATACAACAATTCAGTTCCTTTGGAACATACCTTAGTAAACTACACAACCGTTATAGGATAATGAATATGATGATTATATAATTGTCCTATAAGTATGTCTTCAAGATTATTTATACAATACATTTACAAAACTATTTGGGAACTGCTATGAAACTGTTGTATAGCAGTACTCTTATTCTGCGGTTTATGAAAATTTTACGAACATTTATAGAACCTATAATGTTTTACTCCTTCGTAAAGCAACAATCATATTACTTTTCTTAAGGAACTCTAATGCAACTATATATACAGCTCCCTTTGCAACTAACTTTTAACGTCGCTATTACAAGGAATACAATAGCTATGCAACCGTATTATAATCTGTATAACACTGTTTTCAAATTATTTTATCGGAATTTTATAGTACCTACGTTATGCAGCTGTTATAAAATTTGTGTACTTACACTATTTCTTTGTCGTATGATATGAGTTGTAAGAACGTCTATACAACAACATTATAGAAATCCCTCTATTTTATGATAAAATTGTCGTATTGAGACGCATTAAAAAATAATTTTATTCTTACAAGTGGCGCTATACGATAATTATGAAATAATTTCGTTCTTTTAGCGATCTATTTTGCTAGTTGGGAAACCAGAATAGTTAGTTATATCAATATATCAACCCCGTTTATCTTGGAAGTGTAATTCAATATCTGTCGTCGCATAAAGCCAGAAAAGTAGTTGATGCTTCTTAGTGAACGGTCTGCTCTTTGAAAAGTACTTTTCAGAAACTTTGTAAGACAATAATGCTTATTACAGTTTCCTGTAATATTGTCGTATTTAATAAAGCGTTTTATCAACAGATGTAGAATAATAATTATTTATATTCCAACACTTCATACACTTTTGAAAAATGATATTTTTCAAAAACTGTGACCGTTCAACTAAGAAGCAACAACGATTTCCCGTGCTATATGCACCGAGGGATATTGAATTACACTTCAAAGTCAAACGGGGTTGGTATATCTACAAGATATTTTAAAATCAACCATTCTGGTTTGCAATTAGAAGGGACAACACGACTTGTAGGTTGGTTTCGGCGTATTTGCGCCTTACCAAGGTATATGTTATCCGCCCGAAAATCTCTAATCCCGGACTGAAGAATACACTTCAATCACAATCAATACTTGTCTTCCAGTAACGGAAATGTAAAAATTGTGTCAGTAGCGACATCTTCACTTCCAATCGCAAACCAAAATTCGAAAAATTTGACAACAAGTCCGTGGGCTTGAAACAATAAAGCTTATTACACTTTCCTGTAATATTGTCGTATTTAATAAAGCGTTTTATCAACAGATGTCGAAGAATAATTATTTATATTCCAACACTTCATACAGTTTTGAAAAATAATACAAGATCTTGGAAATATACCAACCCCGTTTGACTTTGAAGTGTAATTGAATATCCGTCGGTGCATATAGCACGGGAAGTAGTTGCTGCTTCTTAGTTGAACGGTCACTGTTTTTGAAAAATATCATTTTTCAACACTGTATGAAGTGTTGGAATATAAATAATTATTCTTCGACACTTTGTAAGAAGTTATAATAGTATGATACTATTAACTTGACATCCAATGAAATTTAGATTTTCAATAACATATTGACAGTTCACAATGGTTATGAGATGTATTGATATTTGGATATACCCTGTCAATTTTAAAACTTATTAACTTTAAAATTCATTATTAGGTAGGTAACTATTAATATGCGTTTTTTTTTTTTTTTTTTTTTTTTTTTTTTATTGAACATATACTGCGTCAACCACTAGGGTTATTGGCAGTTTAGAGTTTACAAAGGTAAGGGTAACAGTAAAATTATAAATTGAACATGTTTATGGTTTTTAAAAAACTCAAGGAATCGTTAATTTGGTCTCTTAGAGCTAACTGTAAGGTATTGGGAATTCTATGTTGTCTTCGCTGGTTTGCAAACTGGTGACATTCTAAAATGACGTGTTTGATGGACATATTCTCATTACATTGGGCACATTGAGGAGGGTCTTCTTTACTTATTAGGAATTTGTG
Source organism: Lochmaea capreae (assembly GCA_949126875.1). NCBI lineage: Eukaryota > Metazoa > Arthropoda > Insecta > Coleoptera > Chrysomelidae > Lochmaea > Lochmaea capreae. The sequence goes on from OX421398.1 coordinate 2,820,687, forward strand.
CGTTAGGGCTGTGTGTCCAATCCTTAAACGGGTAGCTTTAATTTGTTCCGCTCTTGAAATCGGTAGTGAAGGGGTTTCTCTCACATTGGCCACTATTTCATGCATTTTGTTATGGATCTCGAGGTTCCATTTATGTTGCCACTTATCCATAACAAAATTCTTGACAGTCACCTTGTGGTCTTGGTGCGGTATCAGCTCTAATTTTGGGGTATGACTATAGCTGACTGATTCTTGAGCGAAGATATCGGCGTCTTCGTTACCCTGTATACCGGTATGTGATGGTACCCATAAGAAGGATACATTCCTACTATCAGACTGGAGTTTGAAAAGTTGGTTCTTGATTTTGAGAATAACTTCGTGGTTTGAGTAGACGGATTTTAAACTTTGCACAGCACTTAAAGAATCAGTAATAACTAAAATGCTTTTGTTGTTGGGTACAGGGAGTTTTAAGGAATGTAGTATAGCTGTAAGCTCTCCAGTGAATATGCTGCTGGTATCTGGTAGCCGTAGGCTATATTTTAAGTCCCCGGAAATAACTGCTGCTCCCACGCCTTTTGTGGATTTGGATGCGTCTGTGTACATTATGTGATGTTGTTGATAACCATTCAGTATTCTTAAGAAATGGGATTGAATCGTTGCGGAATTGGTACTGTCTTTAGGGAACATTTGTAGGGAAGTGTCTATAAAAGGGATATTGATGATCCATGGTGGGTTATTATAGGTGATAGGAAGTGTTTTGTGGAGTTGTTGGAGGTCAAAACCGGTATCTTCAAGCTTTTTGTGGAGTGGGAGATATTTTTTATTTGCGAAGATGGTTGGTGGGTTCAAAAAGAGGGAATTGTATGCTGGATTATATTTATTTGCTGATATTCTGGAGGCGTAAGAGAGAAGAAGGTACTCACGTCTTAGGTCTAATGGCATAGCTTTTGAAATTACTTGCAAACTGGAACATGGGCTTGTTCGGTAGGCACCAGTTGCTACTCTCAGGGCATGATTTTGAAGTCTTTCAAGGTTTTGTACTTGGGTTTTAGTGCATGGATCGTAAATTATTGCTCCGTAATCCAATTTACTTCTAATCAGGGAATTGTATATTCTTAAAAGTGTTATTGTATCAGACCCCCATTTATGGCTAGATAAATATTTTATTAAGTTAAGTCCAGGTTGTGAATTAAGGCGAATCCTGCGAATATGTTCGTGCCAATTTAGTTGTGGGTCGAAGTTGAGTCCTAGGAATCTTGAGGATTGACTGTATTTTATATCATTGTTATTTATTTTAAGAGAAAGGGGTCTAGTAACTTTTTTGGTATCGAAAATCATATAATTTGTCTTATCTTTTGAGAATGTAAGACCTGTTCTGGAGGACCATATTTCTAATTTATGTAATGCTGTTTGTAAAATGGTTGTAGCGAGATTTAAGTTTTTTGTTTTAATGTAGAGCACAAGATCGTCGGCGTATAATAAAGCTTTTATTGGTAGGTTGATATTTTGAGTTATTTCATTAATTGCGATCAGGAACAAAGTTACGCTTAGAACTGAACCTTGCGGTAGCCCATCGTCCAAGTGTTTTTCTTCCGATAGCTCGCCGTTCGTTTTCACTTGAAAGGATCTACTGGTTAAAAAGTTTTTAATAAAATTCAAAATATTTCCTTGGATACCCCATTTAACTAAGGTATTTAGGATATAGGAAGTCCAGGTGTGATCGTAAGCTTTGCTAATGTCGAAAAATATGGCCACTAGTTTTTGTTTATTGATAAAGGCATCTTTTATTTCGGTGTCCAATATTGCCAAATTATCTATGGATGAACGGTTAGGACGAAATCCGCTTTGATTTTCTATTAATAGATTATGTTTTTCAAGATACCACAGAAGTCTTTTGTTAACGATTTTTTCAATAAGTTTGCAGCTGTTACATGTCAAAGAAATAGGTCTATAAGATAAAGGGTCATTTTTGGGTTTAAAAGGTTTGAGGATAGGGATTATTGTTGCTTTCCTCCAAGAATCTGGAAATTCATTTGATGAAAATATTTTATTGTATAGACAAAGGAGATTTGTTTTGGCGGGAGCTGGGAGGTTTGATAAAAATATCAACGGAATATCATCAGGACCTGGAGTAGAGTTTTTTGAAGATTTTATGGCTTCTAATAGTTCCTCCAATGATATGGGGACATTTAAAGGACCATCGTTACTTGATATATTAGTGGGTGCTCTAAATGGTATAGGGTTTTTATTGTTTGTACTATTTTCTTTATAAACCATTGAGAGGGCTTCGCTAATGTCGGAGTTTTTTGAGATATTTTTATTATTAATAGTTAGTGTGTTGATACTATCATTATTTCGGCAGGATGTGATTGCTCTTATTTTTTTCCAAATTATCGATACTGGTGTAAGTTGGTTTATGGACGAAACATATTTCATCCAAGATTCGGTTTTCGATTTTTTAATAAGGTACCTTTTTTTTGCTCTTAAATTTTTAAAGTTTAACAGATTTTCTGGTATGTTGTGTTTTTTAAGTGTATTGTAAGCCTGTTTACACTCTTTTATTGCCTTAGATATTTCTGTATTCCACCACGGTACAGGTTGCTTTCTACAGTATGGGTTTGTTTTTTTAATTGAGATAGTAGCTGCATCCAAAATGATACTATTGAAACTATTTACTATGAGATTAATGTCTTGTGTAAAATTCATCCTATATAAGTTATTAAGGATTGTTTTTGAATATAGCTCCCAGTCGGCAGAGTCTGTTTTCCATCTTGTAGTTCGTGGTTTTGTGACTGGGCCGTCATTGAGATTATTAATTAATATTGGCCAATGATCGCTAGTGTAAAGATGAGCCGAAATGTCCCAAGAAAGAATATGTAAAAGGGAAGGGTCACAAAATGATAGGTCTAATGCTGATGCATCTCCGGTATATGCGTTAAATCTGGTTTTGCAGCCTGAATTTAGTAAGTTTAAATTTGAATTATTAATTATATTTTCTAAAACTTGGCCTTGTTTATTTGTAGTATCTGAGCCCCAGATTACGTTATGACAGTTGAAGTCACCTAAAACTATTCTTGGAGCGGGGATTTGTTTAAGTAAATTTTCAACTTCTGCAAAATTTACGTTTGATGGGTGGGGTATATAAATATTACATATATTGATTTTTGTTTTATAAAGCACGCTGATTGCGATTGCTTCTAGGTTTGTATTTAATGGTATTCGAGTTGATTCTAAATTGTTTTTTACAAAAATAGCAACACCTCCGCTACCGATAGTTTGGTTAGGTCTGTTATGGAAATATCCAGTGAAATTTCTAGGAGAATGTTGGGATTGGTTAAAACGAGTTTCTTGGAGGGCAATTATGGATGGGGAGTTCTCCTGGATAAGTAATTTGAGCATATCCAATCGGGTGAAGTACCCGTTTAAATTCCATTGAAGAATGAACTTAAGGAGTTATTAGCTGCCATTTAAGTTTGGGTTAGACTAGTTGGATTGCTGTCTGAAAGTGGTTGGGTTGAGTCGTAGTCGTCAGTTTGCGTGTCACTGTCATCTCTGTAACCTTCAAGTAGCTTTTTACTAAGTTTTTTCCTTACACGAGTTATTCTTGACTTAAGGGTTTTTTCTTTAATGAAGGAATGTAATTTGTTAAGGAATGCTATTAGACCTTCGACCTCATCAGTGTAGTTTTTAGCTATTGCAATAATGTTTTGTGCGCCTTTAGCATTTTCAAGAAGATCAGCAGTTTCGGTTATATTGAGTATGCAATTTTCGGATTCAAACAGTGACTTTGCAGATTCAAGAGATGAGATTAAGTCTGATTCGGATGTTTGTTTGGACGATATTTTTTTTTTCTTTTTTGGCATAATATGCGTTTGATATAAGTGATTCCATATTATGGACACATATTCCAACCTATAACGAACAAATGAATCATATAAACATCAATTTTAGTGTTTCAACGTAAGGATAATGATCCGATTCTCAGAAAATTTCGCTAACAGGATAATTTTTATATTCAATAACTTTCCGAGTGCTTTGCAGAAAGGATAATATATCTAAAACATGGCTATTGTATTTGAGGATTTTCAATATTGACAGAGGTCTGTTATTTTGGTAATTTTAAGAAAATCTGATAATTTGAATTATAAATTCTGATTATTTTTATTTTTGCATCGGCAACCCTGAACTCCTTGATATCAGCTGTCATTTAAAATCTGCTTTTATATTTTTATACGTTATTATTTGCTTGATAAATCACATAACAGTCTGTCTTTATCAAGACCTATTAATTTTTGGAGTTTGTACTTTTTTAATATTAAGCTTAACAATGTTGTTGATTAAATAGTGCAATGAACTGTATGTATAGTTTAATGAAATAATGATATATTTATATACACTAAATATTTTTAAATATCGGGGATTGTCGCCAGTAGTTGTCAAAGTACACTCTTTAAAGTTTTAGTGAAAGCTTTCGGTAAAGGTTTTTACCTTCTTCAGTCACTTCTGAAGTAAATAAAATAACGACATCTTTATGTATTAATTGAAAAATATTAAATTAGTATGACACCTTTTTTGAGATTAAATTAGAAGCTAGTTGAATAGATGAGGCTTTTACTTGATGAAGATTCAAACTTAACTATGAAATAAAACAATACAATTAATCCCATATTTTTTGCTTTTTATTTCCAAGTAAATAGATTATAATACTTTTATCCGTAAAATTCCTCATCAATGCACTGTATATAAATTAAAAACTTTTCATGATACCTCCGTTCGTTTGAGAAAGCTACTGTGTAGCGAAACGCGTCACAAGTTGTATTTGAACATAGTTCAATTGTAATGAAGGTTTAAACAAAAAATTTTATTGTTTTATTTCATAGAAGCTAGTTCCTGAATGATGAAAAAATCTTGAAACTTTCTTAATAAAATATATAACAAGGTATAATATGTATTTTAGATTAGATAGACATTTGTCACTTATGAGACAAGAGGTTACTTCCCAGATAACACACGAACATACAATGGAGGTCCAATGGATATTCACATTGGACATAAGGGATATCTAATTGCCACAAAATTGGACATCCCATGGATGTCCGTTTCGTACTAAGAATGGATATACCTTGTAAAAATATGGAGATTCACTGGACATAATAAATAAACCATGGAGAACTCATGGACTTTTTATGGACCTGAACTTGTTACGTTCTGTACATGAACAGGATGGGATATATAATAATAATAATAATATAATAATATGGACATCCCGTGTACTTGTTAAGGACATGAACTATATATTTTGTCCACGACTATATGATAATTTTAACGTGTACTTATTCACTTCACTTCGCATATACAGTGTGTAAAAGCCAAATGGAATAAATTCATTATTTCGGTTACTGTACATATTTATAAAAAGTCCCGAAACACGTCAAATTTAAATTATAACTTGACATTCTTTAACGTGAAAATGCAACCCCTACCTTCAACCCCCTTAGAATGACAGGTACAACCCCCAATTTTTTAAATGGGAAGTATAGGCTTGTGATATATCATTTGAAAGGTCTCTTCATTCTCAATTCAAAAATGTTATTGTTTTTAAATTTAATGCAAAAATTAACATAAAAAAAATTAATATCATGTTGTTACCGAAATTCGCTACATACAATCAAAAACTAAAATGTAATGCAAAACGTAATAAAATGTAGAACACGAAAAAGAACTATGAATGTTAATGAAGTAGATGTTCAAAATGTTCTCCGCGAACGTCTTGGCAACATCCTAATCTCAAATAAAACTGTCTTCTAACATTATTTAACATATCAGGCGTGATCGACCTAATCGCAAGCGTTATTCGTTCTTTTAAGTCATTTAAATCAGAAGGTTTAGTTTTGTACACATGGCTCTTCACATATCCCCATAAAAAGAAATCTAATAATGTAAGATCAGGTGATCGCGCTGGCCATTCAATCGATCCTCGCCTCCCTATCCACCGATTGGGAAATATTGTATCGAGGTACTGCCGGACATTAAGTTGGTAATGTGGTGGTGCTCCATCCTGCTGAAACCATATCGTATTCGCTGGAACTTGAGGATTACCTGGATCAGGATATAAATTTGCCAACGTTGGAATGACATCATTTTGAAGTAGTGCCAAATAATTGTTGCCATTCAAGTTGCCCTCAATAAAAAAGGGACCAATTATATTGTTCCCTACAATCCCTGCCCAAACATTAACCTTTTGAGGGTATTGAGTGTGTTCTTCTCTCATCCAGTGAGGATTTTCCGTGGACCAGTAGCGGCAATTTTGCCGATTAGCATGACCGTTAAGTAAAAAAGTACACTCATCAGAAAACATAACGTCTTCTAATTGGATAATATTGTTATCCAACATGTCCATCATTTGCTCACAAAAAAAAGTTCTCCTATCAAAATCGTCTTCCATGAGCTCCTGAGTAGGTATCATCTTATACGGATGCAATTTATTTTCTTTTAATATGTTTGCTATCGATGTATGGCTAGCATTGAATGTAGTGGATGCCTGTCTACTCGATGTATGTGGGTTTTCCTGAAACTCAAGCAACACATCTAATTTGAGTTCATCACTCAGTGCATTAGCAGCTGCTTTTTTTATCTGCCTTACATGACCAAACTCGCGAAACTGCTTTTCTATTTTACTTATTGTTCCTTGGGATATAGGCGGTAAATTAGGAAATTTCTCATGAAATAGGCGAGTTACTTCCTGTTGTGTTCGGATGTTATCTCCGTAACCAATCATTTGTAAAACTGTTATTTTATGCATTTCCGTTAATCTAACCATTTTTCAGAATTGAATTGAACAAACTTTATACTTAAATTACAACAATGACAACTTAAATAAAACAATTTACTACTGCTTGTTAAAATAGCGTTGCCACGGAAATTCTTTAAAGTTTTTTAATGGTTACCATCTAAAAACCACATTGCTACGGTTTTTGTTCACTTTCTCATTATCAAGACCTAAACGGGAAATAAGTTTTAAGTAATATTGTAATAAGTTTCGAGTATATTTTAGCGAATTTCGGTAACAACATGATTTTAATTTTTTTATGTTAATTTTTGCATTAAATTTAAAAACAATAACATTTTTGAATAGAGAATGAAGAGACCTTCCAAATGATATATCACAAGCCTATACTTCCCATTTAAAAAATTTGGGGTTGTACCTGTCATTCTAAGGGGGTTGAAGGTAGGGGTTGCATTTTCACGTTAAAGAATGTCAAGTTATAATTTAAATTTGACGTGTTTCGGGATTTTTTATAAATATGTACAGTAACCGAAATAATGAATTTATTCCATTTGGCTTTTACACACTGTATACAAATGCCACAATTTATTATTTTAAAATTTTCACCTTGACGGGGATTCGATCCTATGTCTAAAATTCCTCAGTTCACCAAGTCAGAGCCTTAAACCACCATGCTATGCAGATACATGTGATAGTTTATCAAGCTGTGGTATATATACGAGTATCTAAGTAGATCGTTTTATATGCAGTTTTTTATCTAGTATGTATGATGTATGTCAAAAGAAAAAGTGACGTTTTAAATAATTAAATACTTATTAAATATATAATCTGTTGAATAGCATAAGTAGTAATTCGTAGTTTTTTGTAATAAAGTATAGTGTTTTAGTTTGACCGAAAATGTATAGGTACAAAACAGGTAATTAATAGTCGTTGACAAAATATAGTGTTTTACTCGCATATAATGGCTATTATTCACTCATCTACGGCTCGCGACATCGTGAATAATAGCCATCATTATATGCTTGTTGAATAATATACTATTGGTCATGAACTGGAAACATTTAGGACATGAACTGGATATCTTTTGTACAAAAGCTCTCTAAACAGTCTAACATCAAATTATTATTTATTTTTATGAAACCACATATGTTCAGCCTTATTCACTCTTCCTCCTTCCAAATCAGATACAAATAGACATTTTATGTAATGCCATTTTCATTAGCCGCACTAATCTAAACTTTTGCTACCTTCAATTGGTTTTTTTTATTACATGAAACTAAAAATATAATAGGTACTCATTATACGAGTGTAAAATAATTGAGTAGCAGATGAAAGGTATAAGTATAAAATATAGCGGACCCAGTACATTTTTAATGAGTGTATATTTCGATTTGACCAAAGGATGAATAATGGATGTCCAATGGACGACCATCACTCAACTAAATATTCACGTCCAGAGGTGAACGAGAGCTGAAGGTCCAGTGAATGTCCCCAAACGGATATCCGTTGTACTAGTAGTAAATGGACATCCATTGGATGCCCATTCTGTGTCCAAGTCCATATGGACCAATTGTGGACATCATATGGATATCCATAGGGTATCCTGTGTTTACCGGGTTTGATATTTATGAATTCTTTTTAATAATTTAATAATACACTATGTCAACTTTTATATAGATTTGTGTAATTCAGATCGGAGTTATCTAGTTCCTCGCACATTAACAGGTAGGTACAAAATTTGTGTTCAGTTCCTCGCAGCATACGAAGGGTAAGGGATTAAGTATCAGGTAGCAAGGTCCACAATGACAGATATTTTTATTTTTATTTTCTTATTGTTTTTTTCAAAAATTGACTAAAAATACGAAGAATTTTTCGATTCGGATTAGGGTAGGGGGTAAGGTAGGGTGGTTTTGGTTGGGTTATTATTGAAAATTATCATAATAATCTGTCAATTACACAATTCAATTTTTCGATTCGGATTAGGGTAGGGGGTAAGGTAGGGTGGTTTTGGTTGGGTTATTATTGAAAATTATTATAATAATCTGTCAATTACACAATTCAATTTTTCGAAAACTCACGAATGCATAGATACATTTTCCCTAATGTTAGGAACATAGCGGAAGAAATATATAAATAAATAAAACAATAGTGTGAGGAACTGCAGACTGTGAGGAACTGCAGACTGTGAGGAACTGCAGACCTGTCTTAATCCTACCCTCCGTTCGAAAAGGGATTAACTCAGGTAGATGCGAGGAACTGACTGGTACCCATTCAGATATCTTATTCTATTTATATTTTAGGTTAATAATAATTTATTGAGACATTTTTTAGGAAGCTATTAATTAATAACATTTATGGATAATTTCATAGATGTATGAGATATTTGAATTAAACTAAATTTAAAGTAATTTTAAAAAAAGATCGCTTTGTTTTATTTTTTGGTTGAAAATTTAAAATATTAGCATAAATAGTACTTAACTTTTGAATTTCTGTTTTTATATCCATAAACTAAGGTTCATTGTGTATATGTATCATTTCTAAAAAGCAACGTTTGTTTTGATTTTTTTCACGGTTCTAGATTTTTGTGTTTTCGAAATCTGCAATATGTCCATTATTTATGCAATGATTTGCTAATGCACATGAATCTTTTCCTAGTCTTATATCAGTTTTATGAGATACAATGCGGACTTTTAGTTTCCTGGAACTTTGACCTATATATTTATTATCGCAATTATTACATTGTATTTCATATATTATACTAGTTTGTTCATTATTTTTCACTTTATTTTTAGTTTAGTGTATTTTGATAACTACTGGCTGCAATCCCCGATATTTAAAAATATTTAGTATTTAACACCTTAACTGCTACCGGGAATATCAGGCTCTTTACCATGACTGCGTTACATATCCCCGGGGATATGTAGGGTAAATAACTTCAGTGCGGTACATACCACCGGGGATATGTATGCTAACCTACCCTAACCTAACCTTCTACGAACTTACACAATGTATTGATGAACTTTGGACAGTACAATTTGAATGTACAAATACATGTTTTTGCTATGTTCAACACAGGAGAAGAAATAATTCTGAAATAAAGTTGGTAGTAGAACAAATATTTGTTGAATTTATTTTAACTTATAAAATAGAAATAATACAAAATATTGTTTAAACTATCAGTTGTGATCATTATTGAAATAATTCAAACAATATCCTGGCTGACCGGGACAATCCTGGCAGAAGCTTATGACACGCCGCACTTTTTTATCGGCTTCACGACTGGTTGATCCAGATTCTCGTAACTGATTGTAACATCCTCTGCACACTTACCTTTTTTGCGACCAGGTCATATACTCGATAAACAAACGCATACAACTTGTCTCGACTTGTCGGTAGTGGTCAAAATAGGAATGTCTACTACACCAAATAGGTAAAAACTATACATATCCCCGGGGATATGTATCGCAAATACGAAATGTAGCGTTAGTTCTGTGCGGTAAATATCCCCGGAGATATGTACTTTAATACACATAACGGCATATTCAGTGATATAAATACATTATAATTATATAAAGATCATTAAAATATCTTGAAAATTGTTGAAGTTACAGCTTTCGCAAATTGGACATGTTACTTGTTTTTTGTACCGTTGGTTGTTAATGAAATATACATATCTCCGGGGATATGTAACGCAGCTAAGGTGTTCTAGTCAGCAGGTTTGAATAAATCAAACGAAAGGATGGATTATAATAAGGACAAAAAACATTGGTTTATTCAGATGGCTAGAATAAAATAAGAGGACGCCAATCAAATTTCAGCTTTTTTGACAATAACTTCCCTATTCATTGGTCGAACTTTAAAACGTCTATTTTTATTGATTAACACCGCAAGAAACTTTCAATCAAAGTAAACAAATAATATTTTGAGGTTAGATGTTTAGATAAGAAAAATTGGGAACTCGGAACATTTAGAACAGAAATATCTGGTCATGTGCAATATCGGTTTCCAAACAAAATAAAATCTTTTGTACTAACACTCATTTCCTATTTTACCTTATTTCTTGTGAGATGCGTATTTTCATCTTTCTTATTTTGTTCCTTATTTTATCTTATTTGCTGTATACTCTCACCTGAATTAAAGTTAAAGTAGAACAGCAGTAGAACAGAAGTACTCGTCTCTCTCGATCTCTCTTGAGAAAAAGACGTTATAATATCTATATTTGACCAGCGGTTTTCGAGTTATTTGACTGTAAACAGTTTCATCTAGTTGGCCGTGCCTGTCCATTCAGAATAACATACTATTATGACGTTTTATCCCTGGATAAAATTATTTGCGCTCAAATAACTCGAAAACCGTCGGTCTGAATATGGAGATTATATATATTTTTGGAAAGAGGAGGAATTTAAGAAGATTTTAAAAATATCATAATTGACAGGGTGTCATAAAAAATATATTTTACACATTTGCTGATTATGTGACAGACATAGTTTTCAAATTAGCACATTAATAATGTTTGTGTAAAGCCCAAAAAACTTTTATATTAATTTTTTTGCTGTATATCGTGAAATACAGTCTGTAAAGGGGTTGTAAATTATAAGGAAAATCCCTGTTCCATACACCATTTTAAATTAATATATATTATATTGATTTTGATCCAGTGAAATAATATTATTTGAAATTTTTATATATTTTAGATTTTATATGCGCCAGCTACTTACTCCTCTCGGGTTCAATAGAAAATTTTGTTTATATTATATTCTTTTTACAATAAATTTGTCCAGAAATTTTTTTTATGTGGAATTATATTGATACAATATCAGAATTACATTACATATCCTTTCATTTGTACTTATATCTATAAAATATCTACTCAAATAAATTTATTATAAAGAATTAAATTTTTCCGACTATAATTATTATTTTATCTCCCCGCACTGATTAAAAAACGCCAAAAATCTCTTCAAATTCTGAGAGATTATAATTCTATAATATTATAAACTGAATTATTCCAGAATCAATTTTGAATTTCTATTAATAACAATTTACTTCCCTCGTATTTCTCTTCCTTTTTCTAAAATGTTAACTTTTCATATTAGGAAGTTTCTTGTCAATCCGTCCTTTAATCTATTAAATTTTAATTATTTTCATTTTTGAATACAGGGTAAACGGAAACTCGAACCTGTCATTTTCATTCTTCTCTCTTACGGAGCACCCTATATTTTAAAGCAAAAATAGAGTCTTCGATTATGTAACTTTAATTTTTGTCAAGCACTCCCTATACCCAAAGTTTATAAAAACAGAGTTATTTTGTAATATTTATTGTAAACTATAACTATTGACCTATTATGTGAAAGCGATAAACGTTGAGAGTAACAAAAAATACTAAATAATAATAAATTTTAATAAACAATTTATTTTAGACATAACAAGTCACCAAAAGTATAGTCCTAACTGTAATATTAAATTAAATGTTCAGAGTGTTCATCGTTAACATCAATGCTATGCTTTAAGAGGGGGCCAAACTGATTGGCCAGCCTTTGACGGAGCGGGATGGCAGAAGGGAGTCAAGGTAGTCGGCTGCTCAAATAGGGAGTCCTTGGACTTCCTGGAAAAGACAGTCACTGCCTGTGGTGAACTTTGGCCGGGCGCAAAGTTAGAGGTTGTCCCGAGGTCCTTGTTACCATTGAGGAAGATAGTCTCGGTGTGGATACCACCTCCCGTATTGGGAGATATGGACACACTGAAGATTATTAACAGGATGAACCAGTGCCTAAGCACACAGGGATGGAGGGTTCTATCCTCTACCCAAACCAAGACGGGTAATGGTAAGGACCTGGTTATGACGGTGGACGAGGAGTCCCTACAAGAGCTGGGAAGGAGACAGGGAAAGGTCAAGTTCGGACTGGGAGTTTTGAAAATAAGGCTTCCAAATGAACCGAAACCAGCCGAAGAAGCTGCGAGTGGTGCAAAATAATTTGCATCACGCGGAGGCGACTTGATGCGGTACCTGGAAAAGGAGCAGGTGGATGTGGCCCTGATCCAGGAACCTTGGCTTCGTGAAGGCAAAATCCAAGGATTGGGGTCAAAGAACTATGAGTTGTTTCATTCACAGCTAGAGGATAAGAAAAGAGCATGTATAGTAGCGAAGAAAGCGATTTGACGGTAGTGGCGTATGAGCAAAAAGATAGAAAGCATCTGTTTCTATCGTCAGCGGATATGCACTACGATGAAGAGGTCCCACCACCAAAAGCGATAAGGGAATTAGCAGGAAAAGCCGAATCCCGAGGACAGCACCTAGTGATAGGCTGTGATGCGAACGGGCATCATACTCAGTGGAGAAGCAAGGACATAAATGAGAAACCTGAAAATTTGCAATAGGGGGGACGTACCAACCTTTGTAAATAAAGTTTCGGAGACGATAATAGATCTAACTTTGGCTACAGATTCGGGTGAGTTAGTGGTAGTGAGATAGACCGCGAACCATCAGAGAAAGAACCATTTAGGAACCCCAGAAAGACAAATTGAGGAAAATACATAGGAATGGTGGGAAGGAAAATGGAAGAGGTAATGCCTAAAGAGGCACCTATTCCAACTCAACCCACCATAGGGGAGTTAGAGAAGCAGGTAAATTAATTTAGCGAAACATTGGTGGAGGCCTTCGAAGATTCGTGCCCCATCAGCAGGGGTCGCGAAGAAACCAAAACGTGGTGGAATGCGGAACTGCTAAACTTACGGGCGGAGACTAGAAGGCTACACAATAAAGCGAGAAGAATAAAAAGAAGGAATGCTACTGGAACACTTTCAAGGCCAGTAGGAAGGAATATAAAAAGGAAATAAGGAAAAGGAAATGGGAATGACGCCAGTAGTTCATGGAGTCAATAATGGGCGTGAATGGAGCCGCAAGGTTGAGGAAGGTCCTATCGAAGGACCCAACGATCCTAGGGCAAAGAGACCCTGGAACTGCTTATGGCCACACACTTCCCAGGACGCGTAGATTGTGTGGACCAGATGCCAGGAGAGCAATGGCACACTGAAACGCGGATGGAACTAGGTGTAGTGGGGAAAATAATGAGTAGAGAAAGAGTGGAGTGGGCGGTAAAATCGTTTGAGCCCTACAAATCTGCGGGGCCAGACGGTATAATGCCAATCATGCTTCAAAAAGCCCTTCCCTCTTACTTTAGTGAGAGAGTAGCCTTCATTCCAAAAGCGGGAAAGATAAGCCATACGACGCCGAAATATTTTAGGCCTATCAGCCTCACGTCTTTCATGCAAAAGACAATAGAAATGCATACCTGAAGAAGAAGTCAGTGGAGAGTGCATTGCACGAAGTAGTACGAGCAATAGAGAAATCCATACGGGACCAAGAATACACATTGGGGGCATTTCTAGATATAGAGGGGGCCTTCAATAATGTGAAAACGAGCTCTATGAGTAAGGCCCTGGAAAACCTGCTGTCACAAAGTGGATTATCAGAATGCTGGAAAGCAGGAGGATAAGCTCGAAGGTGGGTGACAGTATAACCGAGAAAAGATCCACCAGGGGAACACCACAGGGGGGAGTAATCTCACCACTGTTGTGGCTGATTGTAATAAATGATATTCTGAGAATCCTTCGGGTTCAAAAAGTCAACATCATAGCCTATGCAGACGATGTAGCTGTGCTGGTGACTGGGAAAGATCCTCAAATCTTAAGTGAAGTAATAATAAGGACATCTGAGGAAGATAATAGAGTGGTCGGAGCAAAATGGCTTAGGGGTAAACCCGAGTAAGACAAATATGGTTCTGTTCACTAGAAGATACAAAATTCCGAACTTCAAACTTCCGACGGTTAGAGGGCAAACCCTGGAACTGTCAAAGGAAGTGAAGTACCTGGGAGTCGTCCTGGATTCCAAACTCTCCTGGAATAGGAATGTGGAGGAAAGAATAAAGAAAGGGATCAACGCATTCAACATGTGTAGGAAGATGTTTGGAAGAAAATGGGGGCTACAGCCGAAGATTATACACTGGATGTATACGGCTATAGTAAGACCCATCCTATCGTATGGAGCCATGGTATGGTGGAATGCTATGGATAGAGATAATAATGTAAAGAAGCTTACCAAAGTCCAAAGGCTGGCGGCCATAGGTACCACGGGGGCACAGAGGAGCACACCCCAGGCGGCACTGGAAGTTATGCTGGATCTGCTCCCAATAGATTTGTTCATAAAAGGAGTGGCAGCTAAGGGGACCCTTAGACTGAGGGAAAACCGGCTGTGGAAGCCACTCGGACATGGACACACCGAGATCTTAGGATCAACAATGCAGAAATTGGGTGGCAAGAAAAAAGAAGGTGTCCTAAACCAAGGCACAGACTATATGGTTGCTAGACCCATATTCGGAGAAGAAATAGAGATCAAAGATGCAGAACAGGTGAATGATGAAGATGAAGCCATCTCCATTTTTACCGATAAATCAAAGAGTGCGGATGGCACGGGGGCAGGGATATACTCTCTGGATTTGGACGTAAAAGAGTCCATAAGACTCAGAGATGAATGTAGTGTGCTGCAAGCAGAGCTAGCAGCGATAGAGAGGGCAGCGGTACTACTACAGGAGAAGGATAAAACGGCAAAACCAGCCGTTATTTTCACCGACAGTCTCTGAATGCGATGACGTCGACAACGGTGGGATCGAGGTCGGTAATGAGCTGTCGCGAAGCCCTGTCCTGGATACGCGACAGAAGGGTGAGTCTATGTTGGGTCCCTGCGCACAGTGGTGTGGAAGGGAACCAAAAAGCAGATAGACTTGCAAAGAAGGGAGCGAAGAAGGACATGGCAGAAGCGTTAGCCCGACCAAGACCACCGATACAACTACTGAAGGACACCATAGAAGATATAACAAGGGCGGAACACGGTAAGAGATGGAGCGAGAGAAGCGATTGCTTCATTTCGCGACAGCTCTGGCCAAAATTAAACAAGGAAAGAACGAGAGAGATCCTAGAATATAGAAAGGACTCAATTCAGAAGATCACGGGAGTGGTCACTGGACACTGCACAGTAGGGGCAAGACGGCGGGCTGGCGGGCGGGTGGAAAATCAAGGTAAAACTGGATGATCTGTGCAATGAATGCGAGGAAGAGGAAGAGACGGTGGAACATCTCATGTGTCTATGCCCTGCCCTGGCAGGTGAGCGCCAGAGGTATTTTGGGAGCACACGACTTGAGAGTCTAGGAGAGGCAGCAGAGATGGACATCGGAAATTTGAAGAATTTTATGGGAGGATGGAAATGCCTAAGACAAGGAATTAAAGGAAAGATATAAAGGACAATGGATAGGTAAAAACAGGATGGCTCAACACCATGAGTCAAAGGGTATCACTATGGGCCTAGGGCCTCTGAGTGGACCGGGGCCGGAACGGACCTGGTCGCCCATATAACCTAACATAACCTAACCTAGTCCTTTGCGAGTGCACGAAAATTACAAAATTTCAAGTTTCTACCTTTCTACATTTTAGAGAAAAAAAAATAAAAACTCAATTCTAGTCACCACCTTTTAAGGGTGATATCTCGGAATGGGGTTTGTTATAGAAAACACCCATCTTAATTTCATACGAGCAATCACCTCTGAATTTTGTCGCATGAATTTAGAAACACATCTTATATTTTTCAGACTATTTTTAGAAATTCATTATACAGGGTGGCTATTATTTAATTGGTATCTTCTAAACGGTAACTCCTACGAAGTTTATTAACTTAGAATACAGGGTGGCCCATTAATGCGACAAATGTCAATATACCCGGTATCATTAAAAGATAGCGGAAAAATTTTGACCAAGCTTATAAAGGATTAAGAGGTGCCTCTTTTAAAATTATTTTCTTCGTGCTCCAAAAAACTGTCACGGTAAAAATTTTCCATTTTTTAAATAGAACACCTTGTATATTTTTTAAATTTTCAGATTCTACATATATTTATAATTAATTTTTATTAAATGTATTATTAGTATATAGTTAATATAGTTTCCAAAGTATTGACTTATATTTTGAGTTTCTAACAGGCCAAAAAAGTCGATCAAATAAAAATAAATAAATTTAAAAATGGCAAACCAGACTCGAATTAAAATAATGTTGAAAACGACGTAGTGAGTCACGGTCCGTCATATTATTTGACGGACCGTGGTAGTGAGTGAGTTTCGTAGTGGGAGGCGGGGTTTGTTAGTTCGGTTAGCTGCTGTGTGAAGCGCCATGTGCTACAGGCTGCGCACAAACTTTGTTCCAGCTCCTTCCATATACATACTTTAAGACCTCTCTTACTATTTCTCTATGGTGTAAATCACATCTCACCTATCAGTAAATGCACATTTTTATAGCACCTGGTATAATATCAAAGTTATTAGTTTTACCAAAACAACTAAGACAGTAATATTCCTAAGAGAAAATCCTACAAATTCAAAAATAAATCAACAAATACGAACAAAAAATTTCGAAAATACATAACATCAAATTTGAGATAACTTTTTGGTTGTATATAAGTTGTATATAAGTAAAAGTCACGAATCTTTCTCGTTAGGTACGTCATAACTCATAAGCATCCGAATCAAATCAATAAGACAGTCTTCACCAGCGGCGCATCATTGTTAGAGAGTTCGGCATGTACTTCTGGTGATCTAATTATGAGAGAAAATAAACAAAAACCAAATTTAACATATCATAGTTAGACTACAATTTGAAATTCTACAAATAAATTGTTACAAAACTCACCTCTTGAATGGCATTTAACGACGAACGTGGTCCGCCATTAGCTAATTCCATTTGGAAATATTCACGTAATTTTCCAATACACTCACGTTTACTTTCGTCCAAACGTTTACAAGGCATCTTTTTGAAAAATATCACAATAAATGTCAATGAACTTCACCTGTTTAAAGTGATGACAATGACGACGAACTTCAATGGTTACAGAATTATTTCCGCATAAAGTGACGTTTCACTTTTTAAGTACAATAGTTGTCACAACACAAGACAGGGTGACAAATCGATAAAGACGTAATGGCTTAATTCAGGCACAAAAGACATATGTACCTTTCCATTTGTTTTAATTGGACATACGCGGTCAATGATTTCCACATAAAATTAGAGTGTCTTTGATACATTCAGGGCAGTATGACACAACCAGAAACATATGTTTTTTGACTCTAGTGTATTTGCTTGCAGAATAAGAGTTTTCTTTAAATATTTTAGAAGACAGATAAAAATATAAATTGTCAATGCTGTTAAATTGTAAAGAGAGCATTTACAGAATGGACCTCTTAATCGACCTGACTCTACCAAGCATTTGAGTGTACAGATGTAACTGTCATAGTTTTGTATTGTTTATTTTACGCATGTCGATTCATTTTATTGTTTCACCATTTTTGTCAAATTGTATTTTTTATTATTATATTGCATTTTTATCATTGTATTGCTGTATTCCATATTGTTAATGTATACTGTATTGTAAGTTGTTGTACTGTAAAAATGTCTATGTTCACTTTTTTATATGGAATTTAAATTTAAAAAAAGAAGTATTTTATTTTTATTTTAAAAGTTGATTGGCAACTATGTTAATTACTAGCCTATTCCTCTTTTTTTCGTTTTAACCCATTCCTATGTAGTAACAAGTAAAGGTTTCGTCTCCGAAACTATAAAGGTAAAATATCCTTTTCTGTACCCCTGACAAGTGTGTATACAAAATTTCATGATGACCGGTTGAGTAGGTAGTTAAGACGTGAAAGCGTAACAAACAAACATACTCACATTGGCATTTATAATATTAGTAAGGACAAACAAGCTACGTATAAAAATTTTATTGTTTTTTGGATTATTAGAAACAGGTCATAATATTTAGTTTTACTTTTATTTTAAAAATACGTTATTATAATGATTAAAAATAAAATATTATCCTATTATTATTGCAAACTAGTAGTTTTCCACAATAATTATTGAGTACCTTGAAAACAAATATAAATATTTCAAGTAATTGGCGTCATGTCGCTATAATTATTTTGTCATTATGAGGTAACTATATAAAAAAATAAATTATTTAACCTCGTGAAGACCGAATCAAAATACAACAATAATTTTTGTAAATATAATATAGGCTGAAGCCAAAGAACATACACAAGGGGTTAAAGCTACGCAATATATAGATACCCAATTTATAGGCGACCCCTAAAAAGATGCACAAAAAAGCGAGTTGACCGACCACTACAAAACGCAAGGAAAAAACCAATTGGGATCGATTAATTATATTATTAGGAACAAAAAACCTCAATAACATTTTTTTGTCCCGATGGTCAGTCATTTGTTATTAACCAAAAACTTGCAAAATTACGGAAAATAAAAAAATCGTTACGCTAATAATTTTTTAAGGTGAAATGGATAAAAATAAACACTTTTTGACTCTTGATATTTTTTCGAAAAATGCTTTGTTTTCAAGTTATCGGCAATTCAAAGTCAAAAATCGACCGAAAAATGGATTTTTCCAAAAATTTTTTCTCGGCTTCTACCACAGCTTTTTCAAATTTTCAAAATGCAAATTACTCGTGAAAACATATACTATTAGATGGTATTTTTTATTTTCTTGCTTCATTCCTTTACCTTGTCGAATTCGTCATACCAAATTCGCGAAATTTACGGATTTCAAGGCGGATTTGCCGTGACGGAGTGCGTAACGTGTACTGATTTGCGGAACTATTTTTCGATTAATAATGTTAATTATAATACGTTCTTTTTTTGCTATCGTTAATAATATATTAATTTCTGCTACAAAATATATGTTATAAAAATTATTAAGTTATGAATGTTAAATTAAAATGAGACTTATTTCAAAATAAACAAACTGATTTATTTACATAAGATTTACAGTTGAATATGAACATATGTTTTAATAGAGTTACATATAATCTTCAGCCTCTTCTTCATCGTTTGAGTCTATATGATCGTTTGAAGTGTCTTGATTATTGCAAATTGTAGAATACGCACATAGTTCGCAACATGGAAAACCTTGAGATAAACAAGAACATCTTTGGTCATCTTTGCACGGTGACTTTCCACTACAATTACAAATAAATTTTTGTAACAATTCCATGGCTGTATCTCCTTCAAAATAATTGACTAACAGTAAGTCGTTATTTTTTATCCATCCATATTGAGTTGGATCAAATGACATGATATGATTAGATCTTGCTCTGCGACCATTCGTTTACTTGCCATTTTACACGCAAAATATGCTGTACCAACGCGGGTTCTGACTTATACACTTTTATTAAACAACAACTATAAACTTTCCACCGTAGACACTTGAAAACGCTATTATAAAGTAATACGTACGATTGACAAAATCTCGGGTTTTGCCATCTAAACAGATATGCGTGTTTGTGCAAGTTTAAACAAGTGAAAATCACAAAACAAGACGAGCAAAGACGCGGTTAGTTTGAATGCAATCGGAATATTTGTTTATAAAGTAATGTTTATATTAGATTATGTAAATAGATGATGTAAATAGATTTCTGTATGAATATTTTTTATTAATTTATCTTTGTATAAAATATTGCTAATTATTGATCGTATTATAATTATTAACATTATTAATCGAAAAATAGTTCCGCAAATCAGTACACGTTACGCACTCCGTCACGGCAAATCCGCCTTGGAATCCGTAAATTTCGCGAATTTGGTATGACGAATTCGACAAGGTAAATGAATGTAGCATAAAATAAAAAATACCATCTAATAGTATATGTTTTCACGAGTAATTTGCATTTTGAAAATTTGAAAAATCTGTGGTAGAAGCCGAGCAAAAATTTTTCGAAAAATCCATTTTTCGGTCGATTTTTGACTTTGAATTGCCGATAACTTGAAAACAAAGCATTTTTCGAAAAAATATCAAGAGTCAAAAAGTGTTTATTTTTATCCATTTTACCTTAAGAAATTACTAGCGTGACAATTTTTTTATTTTCCGTAATTTTGCAAGTTTTTGGTTAATAACAAATAACTGACCATCGGGACAAAAAAATTTTATTAAGGTTTTTTGTTCCTAATAATATAATTATTCGATCCCAATTGGTTTTTTCTCTTGCGTTTTGTAGTAGTCGGTCAACTCGCTTTTTTGTGCATCTTTTTAGGGGTGCACCTATTAATAAAAATGTTTTTTTACATCCTCGAAAAACATTCATTCCACCTCGTTAAACATAAAGTAGGTTAATCCAAATTATGACGTTCGAGAGTCGCGATAAATAGTGATATCCAGGTTCGTTCCAACCACCAGTAATTTACAGTAACGTTACTAATACACATGCGCAGTTGAAATAAACCGCTCCAACCACCTGAAATTACTGGTTCAAAACTCTCGATTACTATCAGTTCTCTGTTCCTTCACATTTGCGGACCAGTAAAATTACCGTTCAAACCATTCTTGCCGGCTAGCGAGTACCGAAAGTTCTGAAACGAGGAGACATGCGCCGTGGTAACATTTTTGTTTTAAACTGTCAAATTTCGAATTTGTTTTCTACGGAAAGTGTAAATAGGTTATGGAAGTGGGTTGTTAGTTTTTGAATTGTTTTAAAAACAGCCCAACTAGAAAAATAGACCCCTGAAAGAACGAAATTATTTCATAATTATAGTATAGCGCCGCTTGAAAAAATAAAATTATTTTTTAATGCGTCTCAATACGACAATTTTATCATGAAATAGAGGGATTTCTACAATTCTGTGGTTTAGACGTTCTTACAACTCATATCATACGACAAAGTAATACCGTAAATATACAAATTTTATAACAGTTGCATAACGTACTATAAAATTTCTATAAGTATAATAGTTTTAAAACAGTGTTATACATATTATAATAAGGTGCATTGCTATTGTATTACTTATAATAGCGACGTTAAAAGTTAGTTGCAAAGGGAGCTGTATAAACAGTTGCACTGGAGTTCCTTAAGAAAAGTAATAGGATTGTCGATTTACGCAGAAGTGAAACATTACACAATAAGTATAATAGTTATTTGTATGCTTAGGCCGCCAAATACCTTTTTAACGTACCGAAAGAACAGTTATTGGCGAGGCCGCTTGCGGCCGACCAAACATAACCTTGAGGTCGTTTAAAAGTTTCGCGGCCATCGTATACACTCTATTTTTCGTGCAATCGTTAAAATTATTAAACTAGATAATTGTAAATAAATATATTATTGCTCTAAAATCAACAGCAGCTCAATTTGTTTAACAATGTCACCTATGGAAATGATATGTTACAATATATACAAAATTTTTGACAGTTCTTGCTTCAACTTCTGGAGTAAATATAAGTAATAATATAAATTGTACAATTAATGTTAATATTCATCCTAAATAATACAAGTACTTATGTATTTGTTGGTATTAAATAAAAAATAATCCTTGTCTTTGTAGTATTTTAGACATGTCAAATTTGGAAGTGACGTTTGGTTTCGCAGCCGCTGCTACGGCACCAGATAGCCAGTGGCGGCGCCAGCTTTTTCTTTTCGGTTGGGCGATACCCGGGACAAAAATTTGGAGGGTGGGCAGTAAAAATTTGGATTATTTCGGTTTATACAGATATCCGCGTACCTAATTTAAATATTTCAGATTTGTAAAATTTCAACTAGTGTTAATAAATGGGATAAAAAAACACTCTGGCACTATTTTAAAGTTTAATTTACACAGGAACACATTATTTGCAAAACGTTAGACTAGAATTGTAAAGAAATACATAACATCTATTTTATTAGACACCCTTCCACTTGCAAGAGATTTGTAACAACAATATTGCGACCGCACGTGTCAAAAAAAGTTCTATGTAGTACAGACTACCCTGACTACCGACCGGACCGACAAAGCGGGTGTTTATTTTATGATACATTAAAAGGCTTCCGACTGGTAAGCGGGCGTCTTCAGACAAAGCATGCCGTAAATGCAATAAATCAAATAGACAGCAACAAGTAAAATAAAATAATATAGATATTTTACTTATTCAGTTTTTGTATAGCTCAAAATAATATTTCTTATGGTACGGTCCAATATTGAAAGAGATGGTTTAAGTTTTCTTTTATTCTATCCATGAGGCTTGCTATTATTTTTCTCCATTTAACAGGTTGGGCGAGAACAATTTAGGTTGGGCGCTCGCCCAACCGCGCCCACCCCTGGCGCCGCCACTGCAGATAGCATTGGCGTTTTGAAAGAAAGAATTATTGAAGAATGCAATGCAATTTCAGCTGACACATTTGAACGAATACGACAAGAGCTTACTAATAGGATGTATTACTGTCAGGAAGTAGACGGAGCACATTTCGAACACTTGCTATAAGAATCCATTGTTGATATTTGATTAATTAAATTTAAAAAAATAATTTCAATAATTTTGGTATTTATTTAATTTATCCGTCAAAATTAGTTTAAACCCAAACAAAATTAATATGGCTATGTAGCCAATGTCAATGCCTTTCAAACGAGATATCACTTGCCATAAGGTCCTATTTGAAATTATTGGCCAGAGTGGCACTGTGACGTCATCTATTACTATTACGTCACCTCTTACCATTCGTAGAGAAGTTTACAACACTTTATTTGCACACTCCAAATTTTATTAATGTAAGTGTAGCCGTTCAAAAGATACGAGGGGGAGAGGGGACTTTTGAATAGCACTGTATAGTCGAGGCAATGATGCACTAAAATCCCAAAGATAGCAAATCTTTTAGGATAGGACGTATCGGAATGCGGTTTTTTGCATTCACTTGCAAAAATTATTTATATCATTTGTACCTACTTTGTACCTATTACAAACCGGAAGTTGCATTGTTGCAGCCAAAAAGGCATGCAAAAAATGCATCTTTTGAGAGGCCTTTTGGCAAATTTAATAACTTCGTAAATAAGAGTCAGAGTTGGCTCAAGTCGGGTACACGGGGGTTTTCGAGGTCGCTGATCACGATTATGATGTTCAAATTGACCCCCCGAACACCTGAAGCTCAGGAACGCCGACGAACGTCATCTCCGGGGACTATCCCAAACTTTATGCGAGAGAGGAGACAAACTGGGCACCCGGGTTTTTTTTGGGTCGCTGAATTGGAATATACTATCGGCGAACACCCCACGGACACCTGGTGGGCCCCAACCTGGACGCGGACGTCATCTTCCAGAATTTTTCTGGAAATATCGACAATAACGAACCGAAAATCGTTATGGGGGCTTTTTGTGTGCGCTGAATCCGAATTTTATGTAGAAAACGACCACCCGAACACCTGGTGCGCCCTAACCTGGCCCTGAACGTCAGACATAATTGAAAAAAACTACCCGAAAATTGTTACGGGTGTATAGTTGTGGCTTTTGTTCCATTTTTTCACCTGTAAGGACATACTCTATATGTCTATGTCCTATAATTTCTACTGCTGCAGAGTTACATAAAATGTCGCGGTGAGGCTTCATAAATCAATAAAGTCTTGTTAAAAATTGAACATCCTAAATTATTTTTAGTAGCCAAATCACAGAACATAATTATTTAATAAATATGGAAATTTAATACGTGAAGTCTGTCGAGCAAACTTGACTAATCACAGGTTTCACTAAAAAAATACAACAATTCTTACATAATAATAACAACAAAATAACAAACTAATGAATAAAAATATAAAACAAAACTATGGTTAGTAAATGGTTTCGAGGAGCAACAGTTTATATGAAAATAATTCGAAGGACCACTTTAGCAATAGCCTAAGAAAATTGGAAGCTGAGGTAGACATGTAAATTATCCACATTGTTTAAAAAAAATGATTCAAGAAACACCAACCAAAAAATCTTTATAACGTAGCAACGAAAAAACTGGAAAGCTCTTGTATTACTTTTTTATGAAATTTCAGATGCTATTAAAGGTCAAATTGAGATTCGATTTTCCGATTTACATAAATTGAAGTTTTTCGACTTGACGAATAAAAGATTATTCGAATGTTTTTCAAAAGAGTTTCCCAATACACGTCTAGATAATTTAGTTCTAAAATATACATTTTTTGATAAAATAGCACTGCACAATGAATTATGCGTTGTATACTGTTGTATAGAGTATATTTTTACATAAACGTTTTATAACCAGCCTCCTCTCTTAAAAAGTTCACGAGCCGCCACTGGATTGTTCTATAATTTATGACGCAAATAATAACGTATAAAAATATAAAAGCAGTGTTGTTCAATGTTGCCGATGCAAAATATAAATTATACGAATTTATCATTCGAATTATCAAAATTACCAAAAGGCCACCGTGTTGTCGACTATAGTCAATATTGAAAATCCTCGATCACAATAGCCGCTTTATTTATCCTTTCCGCAAAATTATCGAAAAGTTATTCTATCGAAAAATTATGCGGTTAGCGGAATTGTCTGAAAATCGTTTAAGAAAGCTACTGTGTTAGCGTTAGCAATGTATATTGAAATTAGTTCAAATATAATGAAGATTTCAACAAACTAAATTGTTTTATTTCATCGTTTAATTATCTTTACATTGGCAACATTGCTGCCATTAAAATTGAAGTACATTGATAAAATGATTTGGTCATATTTCGATTATCTTTACAATTACTAATGTACAATCGTAAACATTGGTTACTGATTGGCTGCTTGTGATGATCTTTCTTTTAGTTCGCATATTTTCCGGGGTTCTTGTTTGCTTCTGTCGACTGTATATTCCATTGCCCTTCGTTGCTATTGAAAAATGCGCGATATTTGAAATAATTATTAAACAGTCGCTGTGGAAATCTACAGCGATTATACGATTCACATGAAAAATTAACAACTTTGTCAGACCATTATATGGGTTTTTAAGTAAGTACCCAAGTATTTAAAACACCTTCCATAATAGATTTGCTAAAAATAAACTATTAATTCTATAGGTTTCAAACTAATAATGTTATGAAACTTGTTCAGTAAATATTCCAAATGTGTTTTATTTTCCTGGATGATTAATTGGCCTCTTTTACGTACAGCATTCAGTATTTGTATAGATTTTAGTTTTCCAAATGCCCCGTGGATACATTGTAGTAACTTTTGTTTATTATAAGTCACTCTAATGAATATACTTTTTTAAATCCCGAAATGTAGGAATCTAGAGTATTAACGTTGGTTCCGATCCACCGATCAGAAAATACTGAATGCTGTAAAGTCTGCACGTAAAAGAATCCAATTAATCATCCAGGAAAAAAGGGTTTACTGTCATTTTTTTTATTTGGGAAGGAAAATCTATAATCATATATTGTTTTATATTATCATTAGTTTGTTATTTTTAATCGGTTGACCGATTGATCTGAAATTTGTCAACATTTGTCAAACGAGGCCTAGTTGGGTAACCCATCGATTATCGTAATATGAATTTACGATACAGATATTGTACAATATACACTCAAAGTTAGTAAACAATCTTCGTCTATGTACTAGAAATATGTAACAATCAATCTTGTGAGGTATTAGTTACCATGGTCCTTATTGTTGTTATCAGTAGTAATAACCCAAGGACATTGATAATTGTTCGAAAAAATTTTATGACAGATTTCGAAAGCGTGTTGCTTGGAAACAGACCGACGCCGTAGGTGGAGGTCTGTGGCCTACAAGCAACAAGCTTGAGAAAGAAGTTATACAATTTTTGAGCATTTTTCAATGTCCGAGGGTTATTCGGATAGAAAATGTTTTGCTAATTATAGAAAAAAATCGTGACATTTCGAAATATTAAATATTTGAAACTTCAAAATCGAAATAAATCAATATGTGTCCATAGCAACGTGAACATAGCCCATGGTCTGTTATCAATGTAGTGTTGACATGATTGGGTGAAATTGTTCATATGATAAAAAATGAGGAAATTTGATTGGTTCTTGGAACTGTCAAAAAATTTTCATAAGAATTGTCAAAATAGAACGCGTCAATATCAGTTAGTTTCTTCATCATGAATGCTATCGACTAGTTCAGAACCTGAAAGTATCGATGATATACAATACAACACTTATTAGCAAATGTTGCAATACAAACATTAATACCTGCCAGTTGCCGCCAGAGATTTCAAAATGAATATTAATTCCTTATTTGATTTTAAAACACCCAAATTTGACATTACGTCATTTTCAATAAATTCATCATAAACTCTGATCATATTTATGTTCCAGTGTCGTAATGAACCTCATTACGAAACTCATATCAGTATCGTTATGATTGACACTACATATTGATAGTAGGTAGATAACTATTACGTTGCCGCATTATAATTGCCAATTTTTTAAACATATGCCTTCGCGGACTTTTCTGTGTACCTATATAAGATACACAATTCCACCATACATTATTTTATTATTTCTCAAAGGGTTTAGGCAGTGTTTTCGGTGAAAGCTCCCAGACGGCTTATTTTTTTCCGACACTTCCAGCAAAAATCGTTATATAGGGTGCGGTATCGAAAACGCAACTGATCGCATATCTTGAAGACAAATTTTTTTTGAAGGAAATGCAAAAAGACGTCAATTTTTATTTCAAAGGGGACATCTATCGATCATATCCTCAACTATCCTACATCCCTCCCCAACCGTTTGTCACTATTACCAATAAAATTGAAATAGGGAAAGTACTAAGGCCCGGTTGTACAATTGTAGCTTAGTGAAGGCTCAAGTTTGAACTCAGATTCAGTGTCAGATTGCTGTTGTACAATGTAAGCTTACGGTTGAGCTTGATTTAAACCTTAAGCTTAGTAAAACCTTCAAGAGGGCAGGTTTAATGTAAGCTTAAGCACGGAACATAAATTGTTATCATGTTCCGTGGCTTAAATGTAAATAAATTGTGTGCAAACGTAACCTGTACTTAGTTTATTTTCAAATTAAATGTTTATCAAAGTTAAATATGGATATTTTAACACATGATGAGAACACCCGAGAAGACCTCGGGTATATAAAGAGCGTATAAATCACTTTTTCTCCAAATGACATTAAAAGCGGCCTTTTAATGACACTTGGCAGGCTTAGAAGTTGTACTTTTAATGCCTAGGCAGAAAAAGTCCACTTTTACTGCCTAGGCAGAAAAAGTTCGTTGCTAGGCAACCTTCCAAGTAATAATTTAAATCAAACTGGTTATTAAAATTGACAATGACATTAAGAAAACTCAAAATGATGCTGATGATAATAATTTAAATTTTGCGTGGAATTGGAACAAATTTGAAGAAAAAATTATATGTTTCACACGGCAAAAAAGCAGATTTAATGCCTTGGCTGGTTTCATAGCCTCGCTACGCTCGGCTATGAAACACCAGCCGCGGCATTAAATCTTGTGCTTTTATGCCTAGTAAAACAAATAACTATTGAATGTTGGAGGGATCATGAGTTTATTCAAAGATTTCATCTTTCCAAAGAAACCGTTCACGTTGTGACAGATAGCGTATCCCCCCAAATGCCAAATTAGTTAGGTGACATCTTCATTTGACAAACATATTTGGACCAATTTACTTCATACGCATGCGTCAGTTCGAAATAAGTTCTACCAACACTTGCAAATATAGGTTTAGTATAGCTGCTACTGAACCATGTTTGTACAACATGTTTAGGGTTGAGCTAAGCTTATATTTCAAGCTCAGCTCAGTTGAGCTTAATTTTAAGCTTCAAAGATACAACCGTGCCTAAGTGTGACACAACATTGAATAGGTAATTTTATAAGGAATTTTACACTGTGACATGTGACAGTTCAAACAAGCGTATTTTCTTGTGAAAGCCAAATTCAACAATTTAATGCTAATTTTCGTAAAATAAAAATTGTAACATGCTGTTCAGCCTGTTATGTTTTTCATTTAAAAAACTATTTTATTTAGTTAATTTTTGTGGCTCATTAGTCACTTCCCTCCCAAATTTCTACTAAATCTAAACATGCCGTTTCCTTGTCGCATTAGTCACTCCAAAATAAAACATTAATTTTTATAAAATTTCCCTTCTATATTTTTGTCTTCAGATATTCGAAATTTCAAGTTTCGAATGGAACTTCTTCTTTTCCTCTAACTACGAAGGCAACATTCGTATATATTTTTTAACTTATTGTTGGGTGAACAATTTTTATCGTCTGTTGCTCTTGCTAAGAGATGCAAAACATCCCAGCCCTCTAAGATAAGTTCATTCGTCTTATCTTCAGCGTGTGTAAGATTTGGATTTGGCGTGTTATATTACAATTGGTATCCTCTTCGTTTGTTTTTTTTAGTATTCAATTTATGTGAATTTTTGGATAATCCAATAAATATTTAATATCTTCAATTGTTGTATCGATTATTCAGTATTTATTAAATTGGATACACGTGTTCGGGAATAAGTAGTTTCATTTTATTTTTTTTTAAGTAACTTCAATTTTTACAAGGTGTTTCCAGCTTTCCACCTTTTGCTTCTGTTTTCATCACTTTCATTCGATTGAAAAGCTGGTGGCGTCCAATTTAATATTAATTGTACACCCCATCCCAGTGATAGCGAATAAAATAATTTAATTGGTGCCGAATTCCACTCCCTGGGGTTAGCCTGGGACAAGTTCCAAAATAAAGTTTTTTGTTTCCATAACTACCAGGTCTGTTTTTTAGTTTAGCGTCAATTCATAATAAAAAATAAAAAAAGATAGAAAAGTGAATATAAAAAGTAAATTGGAAAATTTAGAACAACTCCCATAGATAAAAACTAAATTACTTCAATGTAAATGCTCAAAGTGTTGTCCATTAACTTCCATACACGAATATAAATTATTCTCGAATCTTTGTCTGACGTTTTGGACCATTTCTGGAGTTATTTGACGACATTCGGTAATAATACGTTCACGTAACTCTTCTAAGGAACCTGGGGTATATTTTACTTTTCATATATCCCCATAAAAAGTAAACTAAGGGGACAGATCAGGAGATCGTGGGGGCCATGAAATAAATCCTCTTCGTCCAATCCAATGTCTAGGAAAGTTTTTATTCAAGTACTGACGAACCGCTGCAGCAAAATGTGGAGGAGCCCCGCAAAATATTAGGTGATCTTCAAGGTATCGGTTATCGTTTTCTATTATGTCTGACAACATTGGATCAACGGTGTTTCCGAGTAATTCCAAATACATACCCCCAGTTAAATTACCTGGTAAACAAAATGGACCAGCAATACGATCTCCAAATATTCCAGCCCAAACGATTAACTTTTTTGGGTGTTGAGTATGCGTTTCATGAAATACTCTTGGATTGGAATCTGACCAATATCGACAGTTATGTCGATTGACAGTCCCGTTAACATAAAAACTGCATTCATCCGAAAAACAAATGTTATAAAGAAAATGTGAATCTTGTATAGCATGCTCGCTCATGATTTCACAAAATTGCAAGCGGCGATCAAAATCGTCTTCGTTAAGTTCCTGAACTAAATGAATTTTATAGGGATGGAATTTGTTGGCTTTCAAAATTCGCCCGACGGTACGTTGATTTACTCCAGATAATTCTGCAAGCTTTCTTGTACTAAGAGTTGCAACAACTTGTCCTAAAACGGCTACCTCTACCGCTTCGTTTCTTACTGGACTTTGAATCTACCGTTTTTTATTTTGAATAGATCCTCTTTGTCGAACACTTACGTTTAACCTGTTTGTTTGGATGTCGCACTTAAGCAAATTATCAATTACTCCAGAAGTCCTTTCAGATAAAGATTCTAGATTGAAACCAGATACTAAGCATGATGTGTCCACAAACTTATATACTTCTGGTATAAATAGAACATCTGGAAGATCATTTATCCTGTATTTTGAATCTGCCGTTTTTTATTTTGAACAGATCCTGTTTGTCGAAATTTTGAAATAAGTTCCAAAACGTACTTACGTTTAACCTGTTTGTTTGGGTGTCGCTCATTGAAAATTGTACAGGCAGTATTAGCACATTCGTTATTTTTTAAGTAACATTCAACAATTTCTACTAGGTTAGGTTAGGTTTATGGTGAGTGGGTCTATAAGGCCCTCCACTGCGACTCGCAAGAGTCTATTGTAATTTCTACTATCTCCTGAATAAAATAAATCATTTTTATGTTTTACTCGCTAATAGACTTAAAGTATAAATAACGCTAAACTAAATAACAGACCTGGTAGTGATGGAAACAAAAACCAGGAAACCAGTTAGCCCAAGAAGGCTCTTAACGAGACTTCATAGGTCCGGAACCGTTTTGTGGAATCACAAAAGATTGCATAAGAGGGCAAATCGGGAACTGGCTAGATAGGGAACACCAACTCAAATAGAGGTCGACACAAGGGCACCTCCAAACAAAGAGTTTACTAAACAAGGTAGACAAGGAACTCTCAACCAGGCTATTGAAACTGGGTAAGAGACATTTGAAGACAGTTACCGACCTGGTGACTGGACCCTGCACCCTGAGGAGACATCTGCACAAAATGGGCAAAGTTAGTGAACCTTTGTGCAGGAAATGTGATCTTCATGATGAAACACCTACTCAGATACTCTGCTTCTGCGAGAACTTACATGGACTCAGACGGAAGCACTTTGGAGAGGAAACTATACAACCATTACAACTACTGATCGGTAGGTAGCGTATTTCAATTCTGATGGGAAAAATGGCGACTGCTAATACAGCGCTCACATCAATCAATTGACAAAACACGCGTTCATCAGGAAATTGATTATCTCTCCGGTAGCGCTACGTTGAGATGAACGCGACTGATATAAATTGACAAACGGGCTGCATAGGGTCTATATTTATATTTGAACCTAACCTCTAAGCTTCGATTGAGGTTATGATTTATTTCTTTGTATTAGTGCGAGTAAAAGTGTTGGTTTGTTATAAATACTTCACTTGATAGTTCAGTTTTTTATTTTAAGTATATTAAGTATTTAATTAGGGCAACGGGGAGTAGCATTTATTGTGAGGGAAAAACTGAGAGAAAATATCTTGGAGTTTAGAGCCGTGAATGAGAGAATAGCCTTCTTGAGAATTGAAGCAAAACCTCTTAACTTATCAGTCTTGAATGTATATGCACCAACAGAAACTGCAAAGGATGAAGAAAAAGAATTATTTTACGAGAAGCTTGAAGAAGAGATGACGAAAATGCATAAAGAAGATACAATAGTGGTTTTGGGAGATTTTAATGCCCAGATTGGTAAAGAAGATCATATAAAGACTGTAGCTGGCAAATATACTATACATGAAAAAACCAATAATAATGGACAAAGGCTTTGTAATTTCGCATCGTACGCAGACATGGTGATAAGTAGCACAAAATACCAACACAAAAACTGCCATAAATATACCTGGAGATCCCCCGACCAAAAGTCATATTCCCAAATTGATCATGTTCTGATTTCAAGACGAAATCAATCATCGATCAGAAATGTAAGGTCAAATAGAGGAGCCTGCGCCGACTCAGATCACTACATGGTCACAGCAATTTTAAAACAAAAAATAAAAAAGAAATTTAAAAGCAGACATCCAATCAATAAATGGGATATACAAAAACTAGAAGATACAAAAATTAGAGAAGAATATGGAAAGCGCATAGAAAAATTACTGGATGATAAAGGAAAAGAAATACAAATCGATGAAGTTCAAGGTAAATGGAGAAAAATTGAAGAATGTATTAATATAGCGGCAAAAGAAAAAATAGGCATTAAAAAGAACAGTCCAAAGAAAGGATGGTATAATGAGGAGTGCAGAAAAATAGTGGAAACAAAAAGGGATGCTTGGAGCCAATGGCTTAGAACGAATAAAGACGAAGAAAAGAACGAATATGACAAGTTAAGAAAACAAGCAAAAAATGCAGTAAGGAAAATTAAAAGAGAATGGGTAGATAGCATACTAGAAAAAATAGAGGCCGAAAATAATAATAAGAACTCAAAATTATTCTACCAAAAAATTAAAGAGCAAAATAGAGTATTCAAGCCCAAACAAATTGGAATAAAAGACAAAAATGGTAAAGTGGTAGAAGACGAAATAGAATATAAAACAACATGGTTGGAACATTTTAAAAACGTCTTAACAGAGACGGAAATACTGGAAGAATTTTCGGAAGACGAAGAATTAGAAGTAGAGCAAGTTCCAGAACCAACGCTAGACGAAATAAAAGGAATCATTAGTAAAAGCAAAAACGGAAAAGCACCAGGAAGTGACGGAATAAATATTGAATTGATTAAATATGGAGGAGAAAAACTGACAGAACAGATATACGAATTAGTAAGGTGTATATGGAGGGATGAAAAGATGCCGGAAGAGTGGAGATCAGGTCAAATAGTAACAATACATAAAAAAGGGGATCAACGAAAGTGCACAAATTATAGAGGAATTACGCTACTTAACACGACCTATAAAATACTGTCTACACTCATCCAAAAGAGACTGGTAAGCAGTATAAGCACAATATTAGGACAATATCAATACGGATTTAATAAAGGCAAATCAACCATAGACGCAGTTCATATCCTGAAGCAAATATTGGAAAAAACTCACGAACATCAAATCGGAACAGAGATGCTATTTATTGATTTCGAACAAGCCTTTGATTCAATTAATAGACAACAACTAATGAGAGCACTTCAAACTATGAAGATAAACAAAAAACTGAGAAAATTAATCTGGATTACTATGAAACAATCAACAGCTACGGTAAAAACACAAAAAGGTGAGACGGACATATTCGAGATTAAGAAAGGAGTCAGACAAGGAGATTCTCTGTCAACAACTCTATTTAATCTGGCGCTGGAATATGTAGTCAGAAACGTAGACAAAGGAAACATAAGGACAAGGGGCGGACAATTGATAGCTTATGCGGACGATTTAGTCTTGGTAGCAAAAAATAGAGAAATTATGAAAAAAATGTTTCAAGAAATTGTGGAAGAAGGTAAAAAAATGGGTCTTAAAATAAATGAAACAAAAACAAAAATAATGACAGTGAACAAACACCTAATGAACAATAATAATAGCATCGGTGACTTCAAATTTGAAGAAGTTGATAAAATAAAATATTTAGGAGTTACAATAACCAACAATAGGGATGGGGAAATGGAAATAAAGGAGAAAATAATGGCAGCAAACAGAGTCTTCCAGGCAAATAAAAATCTATTAAGAAGTAAATTTCTAGGCAAAAACACCAAAATGAAAATTTATAAAACAATAATTAGACTAACAATAACGTATTGAGTTATGATAATGACCAAGAAACAACAAGAAGACCTAAAAATTTTTGAACGAAAAATACTAAGAGTCATATTAGGACCCAAGAAAATAACTCAAAATGAATATAGGAAAAGAACAAATGAAGAACTGAAAAAAGACATCCAGAGGGACATCATAAGTGTAATGAAAGAGCAAAGGTTAAAATGGTTGGGACATGTGTGGAGAGCAGGCCCAAACAGCACAATTTTTGCGATGACTAAGTGGAAGCCAAGTGGCAAAAGAAAAAGAGGGAGGCCAAAATCAACGTGGCTACAGGAAGTTATAGATGACATAAACTGTCTAGGTATCCGAAACTGGAAGGCGAAAACAACCGACAGGAAACAGTGGAGGAACATAATTAAATTGATTTAAAAACTTGGAAATGGGGCCCGATCCCCCCCAAAAAATCTGGATCTAAAAAGCCGCTCCGGCGACTAAACCCCTCTTAACGTAGATAGTCACTATATATATATATATAAGTATTTAATTAAAATCTAATATGGCTCCAAAATCCAAATACATTGATTGGTGTTAAAGGAAAAGTACCTAATTCATAGCCAAGGAAGGATATGTGGATAAAAAAAGAACCTTTATTTGATGAGGCTGAGGATTCCCTAGTGTTTGTTATAAATACAGGTTCATCCGATGAAGATATCTCAGACAATAGTCAAAATGATGCTTTAAGTGGAATTGAATTATTCAGCGAGTCTGATGGCAATTAAGGCGATGGGATAATCCAATTGAATGACTCAATGTATTATTATATAGGTAAATTTCACTAATTACCTTATTATGAAGAAAAGTAAAAAATAACTATTGTGTGTATACAATGTAAGAAGTATATCTCCCAATTAATTTTGGGAATCTATGTATATTCATCTTGTATAAAATAGATAATACAAGGTAAGAAGTATCCCTCCCGATTATTTTTTATAAATTCCTTGAAAAAAAGAATATTTTGTACAAAATATCTATTTTTTTATTTTCCTTTATTTTTGAATTATTGTTTCCCTAAGTACACTCCAACCGGTATCTCGTGAAATGAGGTGACGATGCGCCGTAACAAATTTGAAAGTGGGGATCCAACAAAGCCAATCGTGCGGTAGACGTTATGCAGCTTTTTTTATCGAGAATAATTTTTTTTGTGAAATGGGAGATAAACTTTTTCTAACTTTGTATAAAACTTTTTGGGACACACTGTATATCATACCTAACCAAAAATCATTCCCTCATTCTTTTAGTAATTAAATTGTTGTGTCAATTATTTGAAACTCATTTCTCTAAATTTATCTCTCTGCGTACTGGAAGCTCCGCCTTGTCACGAGACACCAGTTTACCTGTAATGATGAAAGTGTCAACCTTTCCATCTGGTCTCATTTGAACAGTTTTTGCTGGCTAACTGACATTTCCTACTATGCTGTTTTGATTTATTATCTGGTAGGTACTTAAACTCAATAAAAATTTTCATTACTATATTTGCTTTCTTATCCTACTCACTGCTCTTAATAGATATTAACATATCACTATTTGCAGTACCCGGCAGAAATTAAACATGAATGAATGCTGGTTTAATATAACAAATTAGCTGCTTGTCCAAATATTCAAACATTTTAATTAGATTAATTTAAAATTTTACTCTCATATCCCTGATAACATTAAAATCGTTACACCTATGATTAAAAGCAGTGATTCCCAAGTGGTCTATATCGACCCCCAGGGGTCTATGACAAACCTGCAAGTGGTCTACATCAGCGAAAATAATTTGGGGGTCCATGAAATGAAAATGGGGGTCCACGATAGTGGACAAAACTTTAAAGGACAATTTAATGAAGTGGAAAACAGACATCGCCTATTTAACACATTTGTTTACAAAATTTGAAATGGTTAATTTGCAGTTACAAGGCGACAGTGTAAATTTGATTAAAACAAAGTCCATCTTATCAGCGTTTCTTGCAAGAGTTAAACTAATGAACCAAAATATTGGACGGGGCGAATATTCCCAGTTCCCCAATTTGTCACAGACAAACTGTCAGGAAGACGAAGTTTCAACCTACGTTCAATATTTAAATGCCAACTATTCAGATTTTGAAACTAGGTTTAGGGATGTTTTGACTATGGTAATACCACCATGGATAATTAACGGTTATGGTGACATAGAAGAAACGGATGTCATAATCACTCCAGATCTGGTCCTAACTAACGATGAACAGTTGATATCTTCCCTTGAAGTGAACTGTCCGATTGGTAAATCAGACCATGCATCTATAATAGCCCGTATACAGTTTAATTAAATACTACCTAAAAAGAAGAACTTCAACAAAAATTGTACTTTTGTTTAATGATCCTCTATTTTTTCCTTATATTACTTTTGTTCATTTCAATGTATGTATTAATTTGCTAGTAGGTAATTCGTTTGTATATTATCTTCAGTTTTTGGGTAATATAGGGACTTGTCCCTCTGCCCTTGTTTATATGTAATAATAATAGTACAAGAGAAACTGACTGAAATTAGTACAAACGAAGAACTTAAGGTTCAGTTTAAGCACGGATTTCAATACTTCTGGCTGCAAAAAAACGTTTATATAGCAAATAAATGTATAAAACTTAACATGTGTTTTTACTTTAAATTTTTAACACTAAACTAAACAGTTAGAAATTGACAAGAAATCAATATCAGGTAAGTAGGGGCTTTACCAAAAACCGAAGAACATGGCAAGGGGTCTCCGACACAAAAAAGTTTGTCGACCTCTGATTTAAAGGTCCAACGTTGAATTTCCAACATCATAGCTTCAACCGTTGAGTGAAAAATTTTTCACTCAACGCTTCAACTATGACTTAACTTCCACGCATGTTGCTGTGACGTAGGTGACCTATTCTTTATTGAAACGGACTCTACAAGTATTAGCCATCGCATCATAACTGCTGTTCGTCCCTATGTCAATATCAATATAATTTATTAATATGCAATAATAGACCAGGGTAGAAGCCTTTAAAAATAATAAAAAGTAAAAAAAAAATAATAGTAGGATGAAACCCATTGGAAAAGAAGGAAAATATTATAAAAATGAAAAGAAAAATAATTTACTGGCGATCTGTGGTCGGGAAGGGGTAAGGGGTGAGTTTTTAAGCGTAAAAAACGGTTTATCTCGATTTTCGACAAAACTACATTTTTACACCATCGGAAAGTAGAGATTTCAACGAACAGAAAGCACACCAACTTTTTGTAAAAAGCTGATATTTTGAGGGTGAATTTTCCATTGAAAATTAGGGTACTTTTTCGATATTAAGTCAAAATAAGGTGAAAAAATCAATATTTCAAATCAAATAAACTACATAGTATTTGGGACATAAAAAGGTAAGTTTTCACCAAATTTCGTGAAAAAATATTTTTTTGTAAAAGATAAAAACGAGGATGAAAATAAAGTTGATTTTTTAAATTTTTCACATAAACTTTGAGGTTATGTGAAAAAAGGGTGAGAATACAAAAATTGTAGATCATTTTATTAACTACAACTTTGCCATTTGACTTTTTTCCATAGGACTTGTAATTTTGCCGGAAATCGAAATAAACCGTTTTTTACCCTTAAAAACTCACCCCCTACCCCTTCACGATCTCAGATCGCCCGTAAATTATTTTTCCTTTCATTTTTATAATATTCTCATCCTTTTCCAATGGGTTAATTCATCCTACTATTATTTTTTTTGTACCAAAAATTATCGATGGAAGATTATCCCAAAAAATTTTGTCAAAACCGTTCGTGGAGTATGACTACCAGGGAAACCACGTTACAAAAAACAAGCCAAGTACACTACCTCCTGGTGGTGAAGAAATAATGTGTGCATATTGTACAGAATATTAAACGTTTGACTTTTAGAATTGCCATATCTCAGAAATGGTGGTTTTTCGATAAAAAAGTATAGGAAGTATTTTTGTAGATAATTTTATGATCTACAATTTTGGTTTGAAAAAAATCCAAAAAAATCGTCAATTTTGACTTCGAATAACTTGTTTAGCACACATAGAATCGATGAGGACTATTAACACTTTATTTTTAATGGTGTGCCCAAGGTCTTTGCCAAAATTCTTAATTCGGAATTTCTGTTATTTGAAATGACTAAATTGACCGGACTATAAATATAATAATTTTTATTCTGAAAATGTTATCCAGATTTATATTAGATAACCAAACCTATCTTTAAAACAACTGGTTATAAAAATGATGGTCATAATTAGCTTGATTAAACGTAATCGACATGAAATTCATTCACAGATAAGATAAAATTGTGTTTACTTATTTCAAATTTAATAATTACAAAACATTTAGCTTTACCGCATGGTTTATTTTGGTCAGAAATAATGGTAGTTTGATACAATCTGAATTCGAAAAGAAACATTGTATAGTTGACGTAAAAGATATAGTGCAGCTATCTAATCGTATAGCCTTTAAGTTATGTTGCGGACCTAAACTCTGAAAGGTGTATTTATATTTTTTTCGTCTACTTACCAAACAGAATTCTATATTGTATTTGTATTTTGATCCATCTGTCCATCCTTTCTTAACCGTATCGTGTGTATCATACCGAGTTTCGTCCAAATAGACAATTGCTAATAAATATATGTGTTACAGTGCTATTGGTTAACTTTGCATATATAATTTTTAAATTTTTGATGGATATCATAATTTATAGTCATCATGTTTCCATTCCGTTTTATTTTGATCATGTTTACATTGATCAATTTATCCATCATGTTAGTGGCTAATAATTGTCCTTACAGCCACTATAAATTTAAAGTACTTAAATGTATTTTCTTAGTACTACTCCATTTTGTGGAAGATCCTTTTGGACATTTTAAATTCAAATTTAAATTTCGCAGATAACATCAATTTTCATATTGCCAATTTATTTAATATTACCTAATTATTTTCATTTTATTTCCAATTTTCATTTTCTTTTTCATTCCATACCAAATGCAATTAGTAATTTTGTATAAATTAATCAAGTATCGTACTTTGGAGTAATTTTTAATGGCAACAACATATTATTCTTCCAATTGCAAGTTTTTCATGAAGGTAACTAAATATATTGTATCATCTTATTAACATAACTTTGGATTATTAGTTTTGTATTTGAAATTTGTTTTATGTCTAATTTATTTCAACAATGTTAAATTGTGGGATTTGTTTTAAGTTTTAACATAATTTTGTGGGACCTTTTTGTTAAGCATACTATTTCTATTGTAGTAAATGAAAAACAGAATCATTAAACTCATAGATATTAACGTTCAAACAGGTTTTCCTTTAAAACGAAAAAAAATTGAAACCATCACAATAGCCTTCCATTAACTAATATACAGATTGCGTAAATTACTTTGGAACCCTGGCCTCGGATTACACAAGTACGACAAGGATATATGAAAGAGAGAGAAAGAATAATTGTGCGCGGTCATCACTTTGTTTCATCTTAGGGGTGTATACTTATTTCCCGAGACTGGCCGAATGGTCCTTTACAGAGAGAATTCACTAGTTCGTGATATTCAGTATGCTCCCAACATGGAAGGAGTGACGGTGTTGAAGAAATAAAAAAATACAATCGTTATTACGTAACCTGTAAATCTTAAAATTCATTTTTGTCAATATGATCATTTCAGACCAAGTTGACAATTTCTAACTACAATAGGATATTATTTTAGCCATTGTAACTTGAAAATAAAACAGCATTTCTTGAGAGAACCATAATTAATAAACTAAAAATCCCTTCCATTAATAAATTAAATTGAAAAAATAAAATAAGTAGGTACACCTATTCTAACCATAAAATATAAACTTCCTGAAAAAATAAAAATAAAAATCCATTCTAAAGGTAAACATAATTTTAATGAATTAAGTGCTCAAATAAACCACCTTTCTGTGCCAGACAATAACCAAATCTATGATAAAGATTTGATCTCATATCTCTAAGATTATTTGGCGTAATGCTGGCACAAACGTGCTGTATTTTCACCCTCGAAAAAAAGTCAACGATAACAAGACAAAAATATCATTTGTACAAATTAATCTGCGCTTCTGGCAACAGCGGTTAAAATAGGGGGGCAATGAGCATTCGGCCAGTCTCGGGAAATAAGTATACACCCCTAAGGTGAAACAAAGTACACACCTTAATGACCGCGCATAATTATTCTTTCTCTCTCTTTCAGCTGTTTTTCTGTCGTACTTGTGTAATCCGGACGGTTCGGATGTAATTTACGCAATCTGTATATGAGAATGAGAATATCAATTTTTGTTATTCAGTTCATAGAAACACTTTGTTCGACGTCTATTTTTTTTTGTCAAAAAAGAGAAATATAATATGAATTTTAATTAACAGATTAAGAGAAAACGAATGAATAGATCGGTAGGTTAAAAGGGGGTGGACACAACCATACTGGAACAACATGTGGAAAAGGGCTCCATTACCTATTCGGATGTGGAAAGCTTAATATGATAAGCTATCCGAATATGGTATCAGCATCGCACGGTAAACCATAGTGAGGAATTTGTTACCAAGGAAGGTGTCCATACTCAAAGAATTGAGTCATGTTGGTCTGCTGCCAAAAAATGTTTAAAAGGCAAACACATTCCACCAGATGCATTAGCAGTTCGCCTTTTCGAATATTTATGGCGACGCCATTGCAAAAAAAATAACTTGGATCCATTCATGGAGCTTATTCGTTGTGTCCATTTAATATGGCAATTACATAAATAAATAATATTTCAAACAAAATCTGTTTTTCTGTGAATTATAAGGCGCAGTAAGAAGGTCAAAATCTCCAATAAATGCAAAAAAACCGCACATAGCACCCCACTTCACTCCACGATCCCGAAATAATGTAAAAAAGTTGAGAATACTATGGAAAACTTAGAAATATTGAAGATTTTCTATTACACCGCCCTTATGATAAATTTCCGCGGAAAAAGTTATATAGAAAAATTATAGCAAATTATTAATCAAACAAAAATATGTAATTTTTATCTTCCTATCACATTTCGGCACTTCTAAACCCGGAAAAATCAATGAAAATTATTGTGATAAGAATACATTTTCGAATAAAAATTATAGTTCACATCGTTATATTAAATGTTTTTACGTCATTCTATAACGAAAAAACTATTAAAAACACCGTAAAGTTTCGAATTTTAGTTAAAAGTAGAAAAATTAAAAATTCGAGTTTTTTCAGAAACGAAGAATTTCCGCGGCAAAAATCAAATTATGTAGTGCTTGCTTTCTTGTATAGAATCGTCGTATAAACCGATATTCCATGTAACTGATTTCGGCTAAACGAAACTTGCCACGAAGGGTTACAAAAATCTACTACTTTTTTATTAGCCACTTTTCGTCATAGGTAGGTAACCTCGTCTTAGTTTTTTTGAATAATCACTAATTTTTCAAATTGATACCTAAGTGATAAGCTAGCCAGGCGTCCGTTTGCCGATATTTTTGAGACATCCGTTTGTCCGGTCCGTTATTTTAAAATGTATCGCAAAATCCTAAATCCAGCACCATAGACAAAATACAAGAGACGGATTGAAGTATAAGCGATATACAGATTGCGAAAATTACATCGGAACCCTCGCCTCGGATTACACAAGTACGACAAGGATATATGAAAGAGAGAGAAAGAATAATTGTGCGCGGTCATCACTTTGTTTCATCTTAGGGGTGTATACTTATTTCCCGAGACTGGCCGAATGCTCCCTTACAGGGAGAATTCACTAGTTGGTGGTGTAACGGTGGTATTCAGTATGCTCCCAGCATGAAAGGAGTGAGGGTGTTGAAGAAATAAAAAAATACATTCGTTATTACGTAACCTGTACATCTTGAAATTTATTTTCTACAGTATGAAACACATCCATATTTCTCGAAATTACTAATTATTTTCACAATTGTTGACTTTGAAGGAATTGGGCGATTTTCAAATGCCACAATAAACAAATTAACGATTGCATTAGCCGAATGACCTCCAAAATACCATCTTACAATTTGTAATTTTTCACTGGTTAAGTATGTTAATGAAGGCATATTGTAAATGTTTTATTTTCAAATGCACTTCCAACGTGATCTACGTTTGTAGCGAAAAGACCTAGAAATAGCAGTTTAAATGTGAATTCTCTCTGTAAAAGACAATGTTGCCGGATGAAAGTGTTTTGTTTTACCTATTGTGCATGACTTCGAAAAAAAGTCAACGATAACGAGACAAAAATATCATTTGTACAAATTAATCTGCGCTTCCGGCAACAGCGGTTAAAATAGGGGGGCAATGAGCATTCGGCCAGTCTCGGGAAATAAGTATACTCCCCTAAGGTGAAACAAAGTACACGCCTTAATGACCGCGCATAATTATTCTTTCTCTCTCTTTCAGCTGTTTTTCTGTCATACTTGTGTAATCCGAGGGTTTGGGTGACTACAACCTGTTGAGATCAAATGAATGCATAAGTCAAAGCAAAACTGCACTAAGAGTTTTAACAGGAATCCTAACGGGACATTGTCGCCTGAATGGACACCTTAAAAAGCTCAAAATAGTGGAGGAAGAAGATTGTAGATTTTGTGGAATGGAAGAAGAAACCTCCATCCACATACTTGCGAACTGCACAGTATTTCAGAATCCTAGGGCACAGTACCTGGGAGACTACTGGATAGAAGAGGGACAGTTACCTAAGTTGAGGCCTGCAGATATCCTAAAATTCCTCCGGGAAATAGGACTAAAGGAGCTACTAGTATCTGAGACTCTCCTCAGAAACTAAGTAGAAGTAAGGGGGCACAATAGATCTTTTAGGTCTCAGTGAATGTTACCCCAAAATACATACATACATACATACATACATAATCCGAGGGTTCCGATGTAATTTTTGCAATCTGTATGTATGTATTTTGGGGTAACATTCACTGAGACCTAAAAGATCTATTGTGCCCCCTTACTTCTACTTAGTTTCTGAGAAGAGTCTCA
This sequence comes from Lochmaea capreae, assembly GCA_949126875.1. Classification (NCBI taxonomy): domain Eukaryota; kingdom Metazoa; phylum Arthropoda; class Insecta; order Coleoptera; family Chrysomelidae; genus Lochmaea; species Lochmaea capreae. The sequence continues at coordinate 2,863,611 of OX421398.1, forward strand.
GAGACTAGTAGCTCCTTTAGTCCTATTTCCCGGAGGAATTTTAGGATATCTGCAGGCCTCAACTTAGGTAACTGTCCCTCTTCTATCCAGTAGTCTCCCAGGTACTATGCCCTAGGATTCTGAATTACTGTGCGATATAAGGCATAACGTTTCTGCTCAACTGAACCGCGCATTGAGTCGCTGCGGTCGCGCGAACTACAAGACTTGTTACATAAGCAGAATAGAATAAAATCGTCTAAAATATCATAAATTACATTACCCTTCAACATTTCGCCTTCAATGTTGATAAATATTATAAAATATCCTTGTATACTAACTTTTAAGTCATTAAAAATGAAAATATACAAAATCAATCATACATTGGTTGGTGTGAATCTGGCTTCTGTTTGTCAAACTCAAAGTGAAAGTGTCAAAAATTAGAATTGCTAATGGTGAATTGGTGAGCAAGATGGATGTTGAGGTGAGTAGGGTTTAGGATTAGTTTAGTTTCAAATTCATTCAGGATTTTAGTTCTAATAAAGAAAATAAAAGTAAGTGAACCTTTAAAATGTCATCACCAGGTATAATTCGTCATAGTTGTATTGCAAAAAATTGTAATAGCAATTATTTTTGGCTGCTTCGCAATTTGGAGTTTAGGAATGAAATTTATTTCCTCAAAGGGAAAAGTAGTACAACATTTTAGAACTTCTTTTTACATGAAAAGATCATAGGTTGTGTGAAGATCATTTCGATAATACATTTACAAGTTCATTACAAGTAGTTGAACATACTAATAATAATACTGTATTGTAATCGTCACCGGTGTGGTCACATAGCAAACCTGATCCCTCTCTATCTATCGACCAATACAAAATTTCCCTTTTTTTTGTTTATTGTTCATATTTTTGTTTGTTTTTATTCTTATTTGTCGTTTTTATTCTTATTTGTCGTTTTTATTCTTATTTGTCGTTTTTATTCTTATTTGTCGTTTTTATTCTTGTTTGTAGTTTATCTTTGTTATTTTAAAAATCTTATTTTATTTTTGAGAATTAATACCTATATACCTACTTAGGTATAAGACTTTGTATCCTGCGTTTTGCGTACACTTTGGTATGTTAATAATTAATAAATTGAAAAGAGAAGCCTTTTAATCTTTACTATTTCTTTTTTATTTCAAAATCGTGAAAAACTACAAAGCTATTTATATAAGGTAACAACCTCCCCGTATAAGTACCTATCTGCGTAGTAAATTTTATTTAAAAAAAGTATTAAGTTAATTAACTCCTATTTTAGCTTAATTTTTTTAACCCTAAATGTTTATTCTTTTTAGCTAATGCCTTTGACCTTGAAAGCCAAAAAATAATTTTTCTGCGGCGCTAATTTTTTAATAAAATCTGGCAAGCCTGAATTAAATGATGAGAATTCTGAGATAGTCTGTTGATACCTAACTGGGTGAGATTAAAAAAAAATCATAACTGTCTACACTATCCAATTCTACGGAAAAAAACTAGGTTTCATTGTTTTAGCATAACCTTTATTTTTTAACAGATTTAAAATAAATATTTAAGTCGACGTCAGACAGATAAGAAATAATAGTAATGTTTTCTGTCTGAAAATCCGTCAATATACTTAGTTTTTTAATAGGTCAGCGGTGCACCCCTAAAATAAAGCATAGAAAATCGAGGTAACCGACCACGAAGAGGTGCCAGGAAGAAGCCTATCTATTGTAATGGGTGCATTAAGTTATCGCAAACCAAAAAACCTCAGTGACTTTTTTGCGTACGAGTGGTCAGTAATTTGTTAATTACAAAATAGTAAAAAACTAATAAATAGATATACCGAGAGCAAATTTTACTATATATTTTTGGCAAAAATAAACACTTTTTTTTCGAAATATGCTTCCTTTTTGTTACGGGCGATTTAAGGTCGAAAAATCACTCAAAATCGTAATTCAAAAAAAAATTCTCTGCTTCTACCAAAGCTTTTTGAACTTTGCGGGTCTCAAATTACTCGTTGAGACTTGTTTTTTTATGCTATATTTTTCTATCCTGGCACCATTTTTCCTACCAAGTCAAATTTACGACTAAAAAAGTTGTAATTTTTACCAATTATTCATTCCCTGTTTCTGTGTCTGTCGGTTGACTGTTTTCAGACGCCGCGCCTGAAATAGAGTTTCTTACTAATTGGCACGTGTTGAGATTTTATATCTTTTTAACCGCTTATCAAGAATTTTTAGCCGGACATTTAAATAAAACATTTTAATACTTGAATATGTATATAAATGATGAAAAATAGGTAAGTTCACATATTTAATTTCGTCAATTTTTATTATAATATATTACTTAATATTATATGCTTTTCTTTTAAAAATTAATTTAGTAGACCAGGGTCGATAATTTTTAAAACAAAAAAAAATCATAGTAGGATGAAACCCATTAGAAAAGGAGGGAAATATTATAAAAATGGAAGGAAAAATAATTTACGGGCGATCTGAGGTTGGGAAGGGGATGGGGGTGAGTTTTTAAGGGTAAAAAACGGTTTTTCTCGATTTCCAGCAAAACTAAAAGTCCTATCGAAAAAAGTCAAATGGCAAAGTTGTAGATAATAAAAAGATCTAAAACTTTTGTATTCACACTTTTTTCACATAACCTCAAAATTTTTGTGAAAAATTCAAAAAACCAAGTTTTTGGTTTTTTATTTTTATCTTTTACAAAAATTTTTTTTTTTCAACGAAATTTTGTGAAAACTTACCTTTTTATGTCCCAAATACGCTGTAATTTATTTGATTGAAAATATTTATTTTTTCACCTTATTTTGAATTAATATCGAAAAAACACCCTAATTTTCAATCGAAAATTCACCCGTCAAAATATCAGCTTTTTTCAAAAAGTTGGTATGGTTTCTGTTCGTTGAAATCTCTACTTTCCGATGGTGAAAAAAAAATATATGTTACTATGGTAAATCTTCTCAGAAAACGCAAAAATTCAAAAAAAACTTGAATTCGAAAATTTTTTTTTAATTATTATAAATAATTTCATCTAAAAAATGTGATTGCTGCAATTTGTTTCAATTAAAAAGTTGATTTATTTAAAGCTAATTATATTTATGTCATAGAAAATCTCATTTTAGATAAATATAAATGTAAATCGTACTATTAAATACTTAGATGCTTTATTCTCATTACGTTATTCATTACAATATTTTTAAACACATTAATCTTATCATTCATAAATACCTTATCTTCAATTCTAATCACTTATCCATTAGTTTTTTGTCTTTTTGATGGCATTTCTTCATCGTTAGATTCGTCAAACATCTCCGATTCTAGTAGATCTTCGAAACCTTCATGACTATCACCTTCTTCCTCTCCAAGATTATTACTAGACTGCGTTGGTTCTTCATCCACAATTTCTTCTGAATCATTAACTTCCTCATAGGTTTCTTCTTCAATATTGGAGCAATTTTCAGAACCATGACAGTTTGAACATAAATTTGTGCATTTTAAACCATGTTTTCGGCAACCACATTTTAAACTGTTACATCCAGTTTCACAGCTGCAGCAAATAGTTTTGAGCAATATTTCCGGAATTAATTCTTTTTGTGTAAATTTGGGCATAATATCACGATGAAATTGCTTCCAGCCCCAATCTGTTGCTGTTAGTTCGTTACCCAACCAAGTTTGAAGCTGATAATATGCCCTGTAACAATGTTGTTCTGCTGCTCCTTCTGTGGGTGGGAGGTTTGCCAAAACGAAAGATGATTTAATTTTTGCCAATTGATATTTTTTAAACCTTAATTGATTCAGTGTAATTTTTTCATTTTTACATTTATAAATAGATTTGATTAGTTGTAACCCATTTTTTTTATTTCTTCGTTACTTGCATCTTTCTTGTAAAAAACATTGGCCAAATTTGACAAATTTTTAGCGTCTAATAATGAATTGACGATACTTTTCTTTCCCTTTCCGGCAAATCCAGATGTTGTATCGCAACCAGAAAAACAATGCAGAAATGCAACAATGTTTCCTAAGGATTCATGTTTGAAACTATTAGACGTGAAAAATAGGTCTTTTACATTTCCAGAACCTGGTTTGAGAAAATAAATGTCATGATTATATGAATTTAACTGATTTAAAAGGACCAAAAGATCAATATCTTTGCAATTTTTTTGTTATCAACGTCACATGTAATCTAACGTTTTTCGAGTAATTAAAGTGTAAATTTTAATAAATAGCTCAAAATTATTTATAATAATTAAAAAAAAAATTCGAATTCAAGTTTTTTTTGAATTTTTGCGTTTTCTGAGAAGATTTACCATAGTAACATATATTTTTTTTTTTCACCATCGGAAAGTAGAGATTTCAACGAACAGAAACCATACCAATTTTTTGAAAAAAGCTGATATTTTGACGGGTGAATTTTCGATTGAAAATTAGGGTGTTTTTTCGATATTAATTCAAAATAAGGTGAAAAAATAAATATTTTTAATCAAATAAATTACAGCGTATTTGGGACATAAAAAGGTAAGTTTTCACAAAATTTCGTTAAAAACAAAAAATTTTTGTAAAAGATAAAAATAAAAAACCAAAAACATGGTTTTTTAAATGTTTCACATAAATTTTGAGGTTATGTGAAAAAAGTGTGAATACAAAAGTTTTAGATCTTTTTATTATCTACAACTTTGCCATTTAACTTTTTTCGATAGGACTTTTAGTTTTGCCGGAAATCGAGAAAAACCGTTTTTTACCCTTAAAAACTCACCCCATCCCCTTCCCGACCTCAGGTCGCCCGTAAATTATTTTTCCTTTCATTTTTATAATATTTCCCTCCTTTTCTAATGGGTTTCATCCTACTATGATTTTTTTTCACTTTTCATCATTTTTAAAGGCTTCTACCCTGGTCTATAGGTGAGGTTTGTATTCGTAAAATGAAAATTATAAGACATTACAAAAAAAATATGTTGTTACACTTTCCCCTTAAGAAAACATTGAAATGTATTTTTTTGGATCACAAAAGTCCAAATGTATCCAAAGTTTTCCATAAAATCCTTAAGTAATTCTTAACAAGCAGTTAAAAAGTATCGCGGCAATCAGTAAGAAACTCTATTTCAGGTGTGGCGCCTGAAAACAGTCAACCGACAGACACAGCAACAAGGGGTGAATTATTGGTAAAAACTACAACTTTTTTAGTCATAGATTTGACTTGGTAGGAAAAATGGTGCCAGGATAAAAAAAAGTATAGAATAAAAATACAAGTCTTAGCGAGTAATTTGAGAACCGCAAAGTTCAAAAAGCTCTGGTAGAAGAGGAGCAATTTTTTTTGGAAAATTACGAGTTCGAGTAATATTTTCGACCCTAAATCTCCCGTAAGGAAGCGTATTTCGAAAAAAATTGCAAAAGTGTAGGCATATTTTTACCCAAAATATATAAAAAATTTGTTCTTGGTATCTATTTGTCAGCTTCTTGATATTTTGCAATGTATTTGTTAATAACAAATTATTGACCAAAGTACGCAAAAAAGTCACTGAAGTTTTTTTGTTTGCAATAACTCAATGGGGCATAGGACTTTTCGTCCGCTAAAGCAATAAAAATAAAAGGTCGGAAGGAACTGTTTACCTGACTATGGGACTTTTCGTCCGCTGACTGAAAACAGGTAGATTTCTTAGAAAAGGTGTAACCCATCCAGTCAAGGTATTGAAGGATTCTAAATATTTGAAATAATTTCAATGTTATCGAGATGGAGAATATAGATGTTAAAAGAAGTATTTCCAAAAGGGGCAAAATTCAATTGATGGTGAATAATTTTATATTTACTTTTGCTGACCTAACCTAACCTAACCTAACCTAACCCATTATTATAGTTTTTAGAAATTGTACATAATAATAACTGTAAATACAATAGTAGCTAATAGTAGTATTATTATATCTAGCATTGGTAATTATAGTAATAATTTATTAATATATTATTATAGTATATAGTTTTATTATGGTAAATAAATTAAAAATAAATAAATCTTTAAATTTTATTATGGAAAATCTTATTTCATATCTTCTCTATCATAATGTTCCATTTATAACAATTCATGCCGCATCTATCTAAGTTGGGTTTTTTTTACCTGGAAGCCGGCCGGACGAATAGTGCCATTTTCAAAATTTCACATTTGGGTCAGCGGACGAAAGCGACCATTTTAACAACACTTGGAAAGGATTACGGACGAAACACGAATCGCCCACTCAATGCACCTACTTTAATGGGTGTCATCCTGATGACACCTCTTCGTGGTCGGTTACCTCGATTTTCTATGTGTTATTTTAGGGGAGCACTACTGACCTATAAATGTCGAAATTCATAGATTTATAACAATATTTTAAATTGTTTGAAAATCACTTCACTATTTTAACGGTTCAAGAAAAAACTGTGTAAATCTGGTGCCCGCTTTGAATTAACGTCAATGTCATTTTTCAGTAAAATTAATTTCTCGTTATATTATAGTTTAATCCCAAAGTAGGTATGCACCATATGAAAACTTTTTTATTAAGTATTTTTGACAAAATAGTACATTACGTTACTAGGAGTAGAAGGCTATCATTATTGTTGAGCCCAGATTCTTGCACTGCCGAGGCTGTGCAAACTGGGCGGAACATATAATGGGTCTTCTGCTCCGAGTCACATATACTATTTTTTCTTCAAGCGTAAAAATAATGAAAACGTTGAGATAAGTAAAAAAAAATCAGCCGGCGCTGAGAATCGAACCGGAGACCTCCGAGACGGAACACAAAAGCTCCACCGCTGAGCTATCGTGGTATAAACGCTCTAAGTTCGAAATACGTTAATTGTTCTCAATTTAAATATTAATCTTCTAAAGGATATTATTGTCAACGATTTAATAAATATAATAATGGTAAAAATTAGAAAGTACCTACCTAAATACTTTTGTTGCTAAATAAACATTATTCGGTACATCCTGAAGAAATTTATTAAATTGGTCTTTTGTTAATACTTTTGATTTTTTCGCGGTATAATTTTCTCCTTGTCGCTTTAAAAATGCAGCTAGTTTGGTATAATTTTCCATTTTTACATTATGTTCGATGTTTAATTGAGTTTTAATCATTGAATATTCTGCCCATAGTTTCGAACTTTTAAATTTTCTTGACAAATACGTAAAATAAGCAAGCATAACATTTTCTGTGTATCTTCGTACAATATTTTTTTTGCACCATTTCATAAATTTTTCATAAGCAAAATCATACACTTTTCGTGACTGCGTCGGAATTAGTGTTTCAATAGTGGAATTAGCTATTTCGACTAATTCCGGAGGTGTACATTGAAATTCTTGTTCTTGAGACATTTTTACAATACACTTATCAAAACTGACAAACATCAAATTAAATAAAAATTAAATTGTAATGAAGGTTTAAACAAAAAATTTTATTGTTTTATTTCATAGTTAAGTATGAATCTTCATCAAGTAAAAGCCTCATCTATTCAAAAATTAAATGGCAGTTCCTGCCTACTTGGTTACAACGCGCATAATAAGACGTTGCTATCGTTTCTCATCATTTTGCTACTAGTACAATAATGAGCGTTCATTATTTTACTAGTAAAAGAATAGGTTATTTCTAAGATCTGTGTTGCCGAGAATAATATAGATATTATACGCCTGAAGAAAAAGTTATTATTTGTAAATATTTGTACATCTCCTGGCAAAGTACAGTGAAACATTACGACATTGTTTAGCGATGAGTCCAATATGAATAATAACTAAATATTCCGCATCGGATTTTATTGAGGAACTGTTTTTAAAACATGTTTCAATTACAAAAAAATTAACAATCCAATGTAAATGACTATATATACCTACATCAAGTAATTTCAATTTGAATTTAATGTAAACGTACAGGGTTATTCATTATAAATTACCCACCACTTATTATCGTTATTGCACTTTGAAAAACAAGTTTCAAATAAAAGTTTTGTGCTTATAACAGCTTTTTGTTAAAATGCTATCATATGTACAGTAGCGTACAGATTTTCGGGGATACAAAAAATATATATATTTTTTAAACGGGATACCCTGTATATTTTTGACGATGTATCACGCTTGATATCTAATCTGGATAATAAAGGATCTACAGCCATCCGAAAAATCACATTTTTGGAAATTGGAAATCTGATTTTTGACTCCAAAAGCAGTTATAACCTCACAATTTTTATTTGAAACTTTTTTTAGGCAATAATAACGATCATAAGGGCAGGGTAATTTATAATGAATAACCCTGTCCCTAAGTTTGACTGGAAAATGGCACTTGTGTCATCAAGTCAAATTACAGGTTTAGACAGCTCAAGAAAAATTATTTGAAAAGACAAGATATACCTATAATTTCACACCAACAAAAATTGTTGAAAAGGGAAGTCGAGAATACAGCTGAACGTAGTTCTTTTCGAAACAAGATGGAAAATAATCTTCGGCAAAAAAGTGTTGTAGAGTTATTAGGTACCTAAATAAAAGTAGTTTAAACTATCGATTCGAACCAGAAACCAGTTATTTATTTACATACTTATGACATAAAATATACAAAGCTGTTGGTAATCAATAAATAAAATTTAAAAGTCCACAGGAAATTTACAATGTAAAAATAAATATATTAACATCACACAGTTATGATCATAGAATTTATAGCGTTCGTCAACAGTATTTAACCAAATATAATCCTTACGTTATAGTTGTGAGTAGAATTAGTTTGCACTATTTCACAATAAAAATAACAGTATGCGGCAAGGTATCTTTGAGGATTAAAAAGCCGAAAACATAAAAAAGCCATAAATCATTTCTAGTCTTGACCTACCCACAAGCGAACAATTGATTCTCAATGGTGCAATGTAGCTTCCGATTGTCCTTGAATTGTTAGTCCACATGGACACGTATTATTCTATGCCAACATAAACAATGTCAAAGTTTATTTATTTATTCAGCTTGATTCCATGTCGCAGTGAATATAATAAATTGATTGATTGTTGTATGCATAAAACAGGAATATTTTATTGTTAAAATTTTTTTACCACAGGTTTTGAAATTTCTGGAAGTGGAGAGTAAGGATTTGAGACAATAGACAGAAAGAAATTTGGTATGTTCTAGTCGCTATCAACGCAAAAAATTATACAAAATATGTATAGGTAACTGAAAAAAGAAAATAATGGGTGAAAGCTTGGAGCTGCTGAAAGAATACATAATTGACAGAAGTTAAAAAAAATCCATCATTACAGTTATCGGTAAAACTACTATTCATCGGAAAAAGAGAAAACAGAAATCGCTAGTGCGTCGGGATCTTGCAATCATAAAATTTTTGTCTGAAGCCGGTTATACTTCTGCTTACACATTTCTTTATCTCGACGACAAATTGTGAAACGGTGCAAAATAATTTTACTCCCAACTATACCAATACCAACCGTTTGGGCATTGGACAATACTTTTTTAAGCACTTAAAAAACTTGCCAAGTGTCTAAGATCGTTTTATCTCCGCTTTAAATTCAGTTAATGCTGTATGTATCCTAAAATGTAATCTCGATTCTAGAGAGTAGCCAGTATAATTCTTTTTTGCATCTTCTAAAGCTAAAATTGCCTTTTCTCTATTACCATTACTCCATTCTACAAGAGCCAGTTCGACAATGGCATAAGGAATTATATAATGATCTTCAACTAATGATTTATTCATTGAAATAACATTTTCGAAACAGTTAAGGGCTAACAAAGGGCTTCCCATATGCCTGAGACAAGCTCCCTGTAATAGTAAGGCTAACGCTTTGTTATCGTTATCGTATTTTGTGGGATTATTACTTAGTTCTAGATTTTCAAGTGACTTTTCTATTAATCTAAGTATTTTACTACCTATGGAAAAATTCTTTAATATCTTAAATAAATTCCATAAAAACATTAACTCTACTACTGGTAGCATTAAATTACCATTTTGAAAGAAATATCGTTCTGCTTTTTTTAATGCGAATTTTTCCATTGGTAGTGATTTTCCAGCAATCCTTTGTTTATATTTGGGCACATCTTTCATAAGACTATTAATTTCTTCTAATTCTATAGATGTTAAATTGTCTTTCAGCATTAATAAAATGGCTGCTTTTTGGTAACTATACATAGTACGGGACCACTTACTGTGAATAACCAACTCGGAAGAATATTGAAGAGCTTCCCTCCACTCCAAGCGTAAGCAATGGACCCATACAAGTTCCCAAAAACATATATGATGAAACTGAGGCCACAAATTTTGAGATTTCCAAGATTTTACGTACCAGTCCCTACTATTTTCAAGATTTCCTTTAAGTAACTCCAGTCTTCCTTTGAAAAACAGAAACCACACACTTTTAGGATATTTTTCAAGTCTTTTATCAATTATTTCTGTACATTGTTTCATATCGCCTTCTCGATGACTCAAAACGTGTAACGCTAACAAATTGTAACCCAATATGGCCATAATGCAAAGAACTTGCCTGATACCATTAGTTTCACATCCTAAGGATAATTCTTGCAGTCCTTTATGTTTGTTTCCGGAGAATCCAATAAATTCAAGAAGTTTAATCACTCTACCCGGTAGCATCGATATCATTAAATTAAAAACACCAATGCCCACTCTCACTCCGCCTTCGAAATGTTCTTTCGTTGGATCTTTCTCCCAATTTCTTTTCAACAGGATCTGATAACACTCTTTGTAGGAATTAAAACACGATCTTATTTTTATTCCTGCTTTAATAAAACTCGTTAGAGTCTCATCCTCTATAAAAGTTAATAAAGACTTAAGTAACAAACTTTCAGCATGACAAAGTTCAGCATGAGCTTCTACAGACGTGTAGAGTTCGAAATTTCCCTTTTTTACCATTTTTCCGAGTGATTCTCCAAAAGTGTTCTTCTTTCTGTAACGATTGCATACGTTTACAGTTTGTTTCAAAGCTTTAGAGGCTTCTTTAATAGCATCTTGTTCGAAAGTCAACATAGCCTCCATGTATAAAAACAATGAATGACCTAAAGAGTGGTACATACTTATATTGGCGTAGGGTGTCATAAGACTTTTAGCTTCTACAAATTGGTTATTAAAGAAGAAATCCATTCCTCTTCGAGCCTCTTCAAGTGCTTGATAGAGAGATACTTTGTCTGTAACTGGCAAGTCTTCAGCATCTTGGAAATCTTCTTGATCATCACTGTCAGAGTTATATTCATATATTTTTGTAGCACTCATTGTTACGATACAACAAATCACGTATTTTAAATTGCCGACATACACTACTTTCCACACATAGCTAACCCATGTGACTGGCGCTTGTACACTAAAGAGAAACGAGAAAACATGTATTCAGTATTTTTAGTAACGCAGACCGTGCCCCCTCTTTTATCACTAATGCGAACGTAACAAAACAACCGTATCAGAATCAATATACTATAATAGAACTGAGTTGTATCATCGTCATTACCGAATGAAGCGGCAAGCAACACAAAGTTATTTACTCAAAGTAAATATAATCAATGCCAAGGATCAACTTATCACTACATACTGAGTATTAAGTTACCTGTACTTTAAACGTTCTGTATATTTCGCACTCGGTGAATATAGGGTCAATGCATTCCAATTAGACGATACTTTCATTTCACTGCTTTCTCTATCGTTGCATCTTGATTTACTTTCACTAATAATTTATTTAAGCGAATTATAATTGTATGAGTGGAGATTGTTTCATTGTTACTTGCAGTAAAATAATTAACGTAATAGTTGTCATCAACATCATCTTGAAATAACTGCTAATCGGAGTTCGGTTATTCAAGATTTCCAGAGTAAAAAGTCAGCAATATTGACGGTGAATTTAACAGCTGTACATTCTCTGCGATAGGTTTCTGGGAACTGAAGTATTTGTATTCGAATGAAATAGAGAATATAATCGATTAAGATTGTCTCGATGTAGGTATATTATATTCTCATATCCAGAAAACGATTAAAAACACACTAATTGGTTTAATTTAATGTTTTTACGAGGGTCAAACCACACTTTGATGATAAAATTGTTATTTTCCACTCATATTATAAATTTTTAATAAAATAAATAGCTGACCCGGCAGAAAGAGCACCGATAAAAAAAACACCAACCATTTATGTTCTAAATGAAATGTATGTTAAATATAGGGGTGAGGGTTTAATAAGGCACGACCCGATATTTTGCTAATAATCTTTATTTAGTTCACGATATTACATTCGAGTTGTAATCGTTCCTGTCGAAGACTGCCGTCCCCTCGGACGTACATGTTCGTTGCCCGTTGCGCAGATATGAGCGACGGTATAACCTATTATTCGCCCTGTCCACGCTGGTCGGTCTTCCTGACATAAGCAGAAATAATACTTCATTCTAACACGGCCATTCTGATCATGGGGCGTCCTAGCACCATTTCTGAAATTTTAGAAAACCAGCAACAGAAATTGTTTTTTATCAGTATATCAGCAGTTCACATAACACTTAAGTGTTTCAAAATAATACTATCATTGCTAGTTTATTTTATAATTTAATAATGGGATTGCCATTATAGCGTAGTCAAAGTACACAAAATATCCGTAAAATGCCGCAAAAAACTCAAAAAACTTGAAAATTCAAAATTGAGTAGGTAGTTAAAAGGGTTGTGATTGACATGAGAAAAACTTTACGATGCTAGGCATGCGATTTTCCGGAAAAGCATCGAGTGAAAATTTTTGTTTTTTCACTATAATTGTTTAAATAATGAAAACACAGAAAAATGTTCAAATTAAAAATTGTAGCTAATACATTTATCTACAAAATTTGTCTGAACATTTTTTTTGTATCTGCATTAGTTTTTAAAATATATACGAAATTTCCATAGTAGTATTTTTGAACATCATCAATTTTTCATGTTTTTAATTTTACGATAGTAAATAAACAATGACATTTAGAAAAAAATTTTCATATGAAATGTGTTCTAAGACGGGGTTAAAACAAATACATTGAAAATTTTTTAATGTATTATCGATTTTCCACGCTCTCTCACGAGCTTTTTCACCTTTATTTGTGCTCCCTTCTCTTTCTTACCCGAGCCATAGGTGTGTTCTTTTGTATCGCGATCACTTCTAAATAGGTTCATTATAAAGTTCACAAATTTTTAGATAATATCATAAACGGTATAAAAAGTTATAGAAGGTTTGCTGAAAGACCTCTGATTTAAGTATTTATTGTAAATAATTGTCTATTATTCTAAAATTTGATATTTATAGAAAAACTGTATAGTAGTTTCGAAAGTAGATGCTTCAAAGTGATTAGTGGTAGAATTTCATTGAATTATATTAATTTCGAAAAAAGATATAATTGAATGAAGTCTAAAAAAACAAGTAAAATTAAGCATGCAAAAAAAACAGATTTTTAAGAAGCATTCGTTTAAAAATCTTGATGGCTTTGCTTTTATAATAATAATATTTTATGTTCATTTGCAATGCTAAATCCAAAAGGAATTTTCGCAGGGATAAGTATTAATTAAATAGGAATTATAATAAACTGATATTACAGTCATAATATCTACTTTTTCAAATTTGAAAGTATTTCTATCTAAAAGTTGAGATCTTTATTTACATTTTACATGAGTTTATTTATTTTTTAGAATGTTATAATCCCAAAATTATTAACTTTTATATCGAGCGGTTAATAAATTTGGCTCACGGGCCGTTCGCGCGTAACCACGAATTGAATACCACTGAAATTAGTTTTATCTCGTAAACTTTTTAATTTACAGGAAAACTTTTCAGACAAAATTTGTAGATAAACGCATCAGCTACAAATTTTGATTTAAAAGTTTTTCTGTATATTTATTATTTAAACAATCAGAACGAAAAAACAAAATCAAAAATTTTCACTCGATGATTTTCCGGAAAATTGCATGCCTAACATCGTAAACTTTTTCTCATGTTAAACACAACCCTTTTAAAAACCCAATTTTGAATTTTCAAGTTTTTTGTATTTTTTGTTAGGTTTTATGTGTACTTTGATTAGGCTATTACAGCTATCAAATATTTCAGGTATTCTGAATTATTATTCATTATCATATACTTATTTGGTACCTTTTTATTTATTTTTTGTTTTTTTTCCATAATTCTTAATGGGATCGCCATTATTATTGCTATTGATCGTATATAATGGGGTTGCCATTATTATTTTAATCAAGTATTTTAGATGAACTAAAATATTCTTATTAGTTTTTATTTCGGAATATTTTATAGTGTATTTATCTTACACATACTCTATGTTATTTTTTTGCGTGGGTTTGCCACTGTTTTATTATTCTACTATAATCATATTATAACAAATTATAATTATTTACTTGGGTAGTATCACCATTCGAATCAGATTTTAAATAATTGTTTGTAAGGTTAAAATTTGTTTCTTTCAAAAAGCAATGACTAATAATCAATCATAAAAAAAAATTGTAGCCGGGGCGCTATTCACATTTTATTATTTATCGGAAGGCCACAGACCTATACCTTGTTTTTAAACTAAGAGGAGCGATTTGAATTTAATTTTTTCTTATTTTCTTGGGAATCAAACCACAATAATGTTTTTTTATTTTTTTATTTCAACGTTTCGGTAGCGTTCCAGCTACCGTTGTCAAGATTAACTAATAATGAATGAATGAAAAATTTTTGGTCCCTATCTGACACAACGAAAAAAATTTGACAACTAGACAATCAATAATATTTTGAAGTTTAAGACTACAAAACTTTGTTGTCAAATTTTATTAAGGTCCATTCATAGTAGATCACACCTCTGGTAAAATGAGAAATAAAATATTTTATTTCATGACATTCTAACGATATAAAAGATATTTGAATTTAAGTTGGCATTTCTGATGCCTAGTGATTGGTCAGATTGCCACCAGTTTCACACAGCTCTTTTGATACCACTGACACTGACATTTGACAGTTTTGTGTTTATTTATATAAAAATAGTCATTAGTTCAATCATTACTACCACGTTTGTTCTTTATTGTTTATTTTCAACAAAGTATTATTTTTCACCCAAGGTATTTGCTATTTTTATTATTTATTCCCTTTCATGAAAAAAATCCATGCTTCTTTTTAATAATATAAGTTTCGCATCAAGTTTTACATACATTGCAGTACTATATTATGGTATTTTTCGATAACAAAACTTCTGTTCAGTATATTTCACGTAATTTTAATTTAGTTCAAAAAGTCTGAACACGACTCTTTCGTAACTCACTCCCAAAATCTAGTAACTTTTAGTGGTGTGGTTGAGGTTTCCTAAAATGATCCTCCTAGTTTAAAAACAAGGTATAGTTGTTCATGAGCGGCTACGGTGGTTCGCCGTCCTTGCTTATGCAGCGCATATCTTTCATTCGGTAGTTCTGCACGTTGTACAGTATAAGGCCCTCTAAATTTTGGTTTCAACTTTCCTCCGCCGGCAAGCTGAGAATCTTCCACAGCGACAAGGTAACCAACTGTAAACAAGCTCGCTCGACAACGTGAAGTATTAAATTGCCGAGCCAGCTTAAGGCGGATTCTCATGCATCCGATATCCGACGATACGATGATCCGACGAACTTGCTATTGGTCAAAATGATTTGGCGCCTTTTTTCATCCGAAAATGTTATTGTTCGTACGACGTCGGATGATTGTTAAAATTATTTCAACTTTTGTCCGATATCGTATATCTCATAACCTCACTGTTCGTTTTTTGTGTAAAAGGTCGTTTGCCACTTCTGTGTTATTACATATTATGAAAATGAACGTTTATCAGCTCCAACAACGGAGAACGCTAAATAATATATTACTTCTAACCATTTTACTGCTCAGAAGGAGACAGAGACAACGAACAAGAAAAGTTTGGGTCCGGGATATTTATAAAAACCGAATAAAACAAGGGGTCTATCACAATTTGTTAAAGGAGATGAGATTTTCGGATCCAAACAAATATTCTTTCGGATCGTCGTAGCTTTGGATATCGGATGTATGAGAAATGTCAGCATTTGAATTCTTCAACCAATCACAAATCCATAACTTCAACCAATAGAATGATTTTCGTATCATCGTATCGTCGGGTATCGGATGCATGAGAATCCGCCTTTTATTCTCACTTTTTTTTAATCGTACTTGTGCTGCTGCGATGGCCTTGTCTAGGTCGACAAAATTGTCGGGTGGCGCGTCTCCTAAGAATCGCTGAGTAGCCAATAACCTAGTATATTTTGTGCCATGATGTAACAATTTAAGTGCATAACCCGTTATTGAGTGAATCGTAGAATTTATATCTTCTATAGCAGGAAGTGCAATAGTCCATTTTTTTTTCTTTTTCGGCAGTCAATGTTGCTTTCATTAAATTGAATACTGTGCGCATAAGACGTTCGACTTGACCGTTACCTCTTGGAGTTCCTGTAGCAATGTGATGAAGTTTCACATTTTGCGCACTTAAGAAATTTTGAAACGTGGTCGACGTAAATGCAGCTGCTCTGTCAGCAATTATTCTTTTTGGTGTTCCTAATTAGTCAAAAATTTGAAATTAATGCAGTTATGGAGTGCTCTGATGTTTTCTTTGGGATTGGCATTAATCGGCAAAGTTTTGAAAATACATCGATTACTACTAAAATTTGGGTGGCCCCATTTGACTTGACCAAAGGGCCGGCGTCGTCAATATGCCAAGTGTGTAAAATATCGTCCGGTTTATCTCCATGCTGCCACTTTCCTGCTCTATGGCCAGTATGTGATTTTCCCAAAACGCACGCTCTGCAGTTTCTCATATATTTTTTTAGACACTGTCCCATTTTCGGTGAAAACAAATCTTCTCTCATTTTGCAAATACACTTATTCCATCCTATGTGCGATGATTCGTCAAGATACAGGGTGAGTCACGAGGAACTTTACATACTTCTACCATACGTAGAGGCACCTAATCAAATGACCATTAAAAAAGTCTTCTTGTTTTGATTATTAATATACAGGGTGAATTATGGATTTTCACCAAAACAATGTTTCGTCATATCTTTTCAATGACTATGTCGATTTGTCTCATTTTTTGGTGAAAGTGTGTAATGGTGTGTGGCAACTAACTGACATATTCAGAATTAAAAAAAACCAGGACCGGCTTCGTGAAAATTTATGGGACTGCTTCATATTCAACACTTCACCCTGTATATGATTTTTCTTAAATCTTATATAATTTTTTCAGAGGGCATGCGTAGACAGTTGGACCTGGTATTTGAATTCTTTGTTACACTCACCTCACGTTTCCAAATCTGATAATATTGCAACAGTGAATAATTCTGTCAATGTCAATGTCTTTTAATCGCCCCCAAATGTAATAGTCAACACTACACACACACCACTACACACTTTCACCAAAAAATGAGACAAATCGACTTAGTCATTGAAAAGATATGACGAAACATTTGTTGGGTGAAAATCCATAATTCACCCTGTATATTAATAATCCAAACAAGAAGACATTTTTTAATGGTCATTTGATAATCCCCTAAGGTGCGTACGTACGCTACGTATGGTAGAAGTATGTACAGTTCCTTGTGACTCACATAACCGCATTGTTAAAAGTCGGGCGGCAACTGGCACATAACACTCTGGAGTCTTAGTATTAGTTACAACAATATTGTTTATAAAAGTATAATCAGGATTAATATTATTCGGGTCATTAAATACTTCAATGAAAAAAGCATCATTTTACCTGGAATTCTCGCAAGGTGTTCGTATTTGATATTTCATTTACTGTTAGCGTCTTTAATGCACACACTTTTAAAATACTTTCATCATCGCCTATGGGGTTTCGATTTAAGTAGTCTACGTGAGACATTTTATTTCCTGGCCGATATTCGATTGAAAAATCGTAATCCTGTAATTTAACTAACCAACGCGCGACACGAGGATGCAAATCTTTCTTTAAAGCCGTAGCACGCACTGCATTACAGTCTGTGTAGAGCCCGTTTCGATAAGGAAGAAGCCACCTGAAGTTGGCGTACCGACCTGCGCATAAGTCAAAATCTGTCAAGCGATCGTTCCATGCCATTGGCGTTACAAGCGATGTTTCATGCCGACAGCAATTAAATTGTTGACATTTGAGGTTGTGTTTGAAACAATCATTTACTGTCGAATATTTTTCATTTTTGAATATTTTAAGACGTTCTGCTAGTTTATTTGTGAGTGCTGTGTGTTTTATTTGATCTAAAACCATGCCTCCTACAAAACTGGTTGGTGTTAAAAGAAAAGTTATCCACAGTGAAGGCCGATACAGATTCTTAAAAACGCTGCATCTTTTATGGAGTCTGAAGGTGAACATGGAATCCAAATTCCTTTAAAAACTCATCGGTAAGTCAAATAAGAAAGTATAATAATCCAATATATTACTCATGGCATTCAGATTGTTGTGAAATATATGGAAGAGTATACATTACTTCAAAAATAATTGAATTCTGCTAATAATTCATATAGTCTGCTGCACTTAGCAGTTATTTATATGGTTCTAATACTTCTAATTTTGTGTTACCCTACAAAATGTGAAAACGTTACGCTACTGATTTAGATTAAAATATCAATTTTTAAATATGGCGCTGGTTTTGACATCAAGGTCGCGCATCGACTGCAACTTCAGGTGGCTTCTTCCTTATTGAAACGGACTCTATATCTTGAACTGTACACCATACAAATAAACTCTAAAATGTCCAACAGCTTCAACAATAGCTAATGTCTCTATGTCTCACGAATGATAACGTGCCTCATAATCAGTCGTACGACGACTAAAGTAAGCAACAGGATGAACTACATCATTTTCGTTTTGGAACAGAGCAGCTCCTAGTCCTACTGAACTTGCATCGGTATGCAACTCACAAGGTAAATTCGGATCATAGATTCGTAATACCGGCGAATTTGTCAACTCATTTAAGATTAATTGTCTTGATTTTTCACATTCGGAAGACCATTTAAACACACAGTCTTTTCGTGACAAAGCTGTTTTTGGTGCGGATACCTCGGAGAATCCCTTAATAAACCGGCGAAAATAGCTGGCAGGTCCCATAAATTGTCGTACACTTTTAACATCCGTCGGAATAGGTGCTTCATTCAATGCATTTACTTTACGCTGACTGTGCCGCACTTAAAATGACTACAAGATATTCAGTCTCTTGGGCAAAAAATGTACACTTTCCATAATTCAAGGAAAACCCATGTGTTGGTAAAGCATTGAGTACTTCCTTTAGGTTCTGTAATCCATCTTCAACACTAACTGAAGGCACCAGTACATCATCAAGGTAAACGAACGCTTTTGTACCCTTCAAATTGCCTAATGCTTTATCTATTGAACGTTGGTATATCGCTGGGGCATTGACTTATCCAAATGGCATATGATTAAACTCATAATGTCCATCTGGAGTGATAAAAGCGGTAATATGCCTTGATTTCTCTTTTATCTGTGAAGCATTTTGCATGACAGAGAGCATTGATCTGATCTTTAATATAAGATAATGGAATCTTTCCTTAACTACCTTTTTGTTGACTTCTCGAAGATCCACGCTCATTCGAGTCTCTCTATGCCTACAAGCAACAAGCTTGAGAAAGTTGTCATTAAATTTTTGAGCATTTATCAATGTCCGAGGGATATTCGGATAAATTTTTTTTTGCTAATTATAGATAAAAATCGTGACATTTCGAAATAGTAAATATTTGAAACTTCAAAATCGAAATAAAACAATATGTGTTCATGGCCACGTGAAAATAGCACATGGTCTGTTACCTATAAGTGTAATGTTGACATGATTGGGTGAAATTGTTCATATGATAAAAAATGAGGAAATTTTATTGGTTCATGGAACTGTCAAAAAATGTTCAATGATTTATGTTGGAATATGGCAGCTTGTTGGGGTAGTTTGCTAGCGGCATTGCCGGACTTCGCAAAATTTTAAAAAATGAGCTGAAAATTAGACTACCTTGTTGTATGTAAAATACAATTTAAAAGATTCAAACTCAAAATATAACAAATTTCTACATACAGGGGGTCCAGAAAAACTCCTGTCCAACGGAAACTACAGTTACTAGAGGTGATTTTAAGTCGATTTAGCTCAACTTACCTTAATCCGAAAATGCTTCCTAAGGCTGCTACAGCCATTTGAAGAAGACGTGCTCATATGAGTTTTCTTCAAATTATTCAAAAATAACGTTACTTCAAATATTCAAACTTGGTATAATCAATAAACAGTTACAAACCAGTCGTTCGCTGTAAATAAATTTTTTTCAGATCCATCACAAGTGTGTCAGTCGGGGGGACCAACAGGTATTTTAAAAAAAAAATTATTTTCAAGTTTTTTATGTATCCGACACCAAATTTGGAAAATTCAAGATAATTTTCATAAAAATGTTCCTCATCATGAACCGTTCTCGAGAAAAAAAAATTTAAACTTTTTGTGTTTCTTACATAAAATCATGTTGGATTATAAAATTGTATCTGTAATATCGAGTTGGCTTTCAAAAATCAACAAATTGTACAGATACTTGTAACAAAAGTCGTAAGTGTTAAGTTGCTTATATTGTTTTGGAAATTTTAAATTAATTTTATTTCGTGAGATTATAAAACAACAATCAACATTAAAAGAAAACAAAGTTAGAGATAATTACCAACAGAAATAAGAGAATTAATTTTACAACAGATGCTCTACACGACGACCATTTGTCTCAATACACAAATTTATTCTTATCTCTAAAGATCGTCTAATTTTTGCAAAAATTCCTGCATTATTTCTAATTTCATTACAAGCGTTTTGAATTCTTTACCACAGCTGATTACGGGTTTCTATTGGAATAGCAATGACTAATGATTTTAAATAACCCCAAATACAAAAATCACAGGGGTTTAAATCTGGAGATCTTGGGCGCCAATTAACTGGACCACCTCTTCAAATCCATTTATCGTGAGAGTTATTGTCGAGATATTGACGAACCTCTCTACTAAAATGAGCTGGGCAGCCGTCGTGAATGAACCATACATTATTTCGAATCATCAGGGGAAACTCATCTATTAAATCAGGTAAAACATTTTGTCGGAAATTAAGATATTCTTGTCCTGTTAAACGGCTAGGAAGCTCTACGGGTCCCAGAAGCTGATTACCGATTACACCTATCCAAACATTTATACTAAATCTTTGCTGGTGCTTTTTATCTAATGTTGCATGAGGATTATCACCAATGTAGGCATTATGTAAATTAAAAATTCCATCTCTGATTCATCGCAAATAAAATATTGGAAAATAAATGATTTTTTTTTGTTCCGCAACCAGTTTGAAAAATCTATGCGGACAGGGAAATCACCATCTACCATGGCATGAACTTTTTGAAAATAGAAAGGATGAAGGTTTTATTTATGAATAGTATTCCTTATGGAAGACTTGAAAATGCCAGGATACATAGCAGCGAGTTTTCTGGTGCTAATATCAGGATTATTTCCGATTTCAATCAAAATATCGTCTTCGTATTCCATTGTCACATCAGGTCATCTACCAGTTTCAGTATTTTTAGGTACTACTAAGCCACTTTCTCTTAATCTTTGGTGTACGGCTACAAATGTTGCGCGAGCAGAATGCCTTCTGTTTGGAAATTTTTCCGCATATCTTCGCTCTGCTGCACGAGCGTTACATTGTACGTCCCCATAAACTAAATGCATATCAGCATATTCTTCATTCAAAAAATAAACCATTTTGATCAAATTAACTATTATTTTTTACCTTTCACACACAATAACAATAATAACTGTTTAGAATCAAAATAATTTGACACATTGTCAACGCAGTTTTCGTATATTATTTGGTATATTTTTGCTGTGAACTTGGAACAGCTCATGGAATACATCCTCCAGTAGCTCTAAATATCGGAAATGGTTTAAATTGCCGTCCAAAAATATTGGTCCGATAATTTGATAATTGATTAGACCACACCATACAATTTGCGATGAACGGACCTGTGGCCTAGCTTCCCTTATTCAAAGGGGGTTCGCAGTTGCAGTTTGCAAACTCTGTATACGCCAATTAAATCCGTCCACCCTGTATAATACACAATATTGATGGGGGGTAGTGTCAAACCGCCAAAAGGCAAATTTTCTTTCTGGACACAGGCTTTCAATTTAGTGAAAATCGTTGCTACTCTATCCACTAAGTTTTGTTAGTTAAATTCTTCAAAAATTGGACAAGAATGTTGTAACAAAAATTTTTTCAAAAGATACCCAGTAACATAAACTATTGTATTACTTACTGGGCTAGTAAGATTTTGATAGTCACAGGTAAAAACTTTTAAAGGTGGTTTTAAAGTAGAAAAGGGAAAAATAATATATTTAATAGTTTTTGCAGAGTCCCTATTAATCCTCTTTTACTCTTGCAACCATCAGCAGGACACAATAACCCCATTTCTATTAATCTAGATTTAATTATTATAAAAAGAATAAACAATGCTCTCACAATATTACACAACGCAACACGAAACTACAACCGGTATAATACGTACTCTGCGGTATCTGGGAACAACTGGTATACACGATACCCCGACGTATAGTTGTGGGTAAAATTAGTTTGCACCGTTTCACAATTTTTCGGCGAGATAAAGAAATCTGTAAGCACTAGCGATTTCTGTACACTCTTTTTCCGATGAATAGCAGTTTTACCGATAACTGTAATAATGGATTTTTTAAAACTTTTGTTAATTATGTATTCTTTCAGCAGCTCCACGGTTTGACCCATTATTTTCTTGTTCCAGTTGCCTGTACATATTTTGTATAATTTTTTGCGTATATACAAAATACGCAGATTTAATACTTTATTTCATATTGTACCCCCATCTCTAGACACCTATGTGCCGAAAAGTTGTGAGTGTTGTGTTGTCATATCAACATATGCTATTTAAATGCACAAGCGTGAATTATGAACCATAA
The DNA here is from genome assembly GCA_949126875.1 of Lochmaea capreae. Lineage (NCBI taxonomy): Eukaryota > Metazoa > Arthropoda > Insecta > Coleoptera > Chrysomelidae > Lochmaea > Lochmaea capreae. The sequence continues at coordinate 2,886,560 of OX421398.1, forward strand.
TTCACTCTAGTAGATATATGGGTACCATATACCTTTTGTTAGGAGGTAAAGTGGTCGTGGACAATAGTATATTATTAAACGAGCAATTTATGATAGCCATTATTCACGCAGAGTGACATTTGCGTCCCGAGCCGTATGTGAGGGGCGCAAGTCACTCGAGTGAATAATGGCCATAAATTGCGAGTAGAATACTATACTTTGTCCATGACACTTGATTGATTGACAATTCTAACGTCAAAATTAAATTTCAGGAGTACGTCAAATGTGACATATAGAGATGGGCGATACTGTGTAAAGTATCGATATGTTACGTTCCAAGCCCGATCTTGTACGGAGTCGAGCTTCGTACAATGAATTTGTACGAAGTCCGATCTGTACAAGCCATTTTGTACGAAGCCGAGATTGGCGGACTTCGGACAGAGATGATTGTACGAAGTCGACTCTGTACAACGCTGGTTGTACGGAGTCGGAGCATCGATACTATTCTACAAAAATTGACTAAAAATACGAAGGTAGTTTGGTAGGGGTAGGTTTGGTTGAATTATTATTGAAAATTATTATAATTTATTCTTCAAAAATTGACTAAAATACGAAGGTGGTTTGGTAGGGGTAGGTTTGGTTGGGTTATTATTGAAAATTATTATAATTTGAACATTATCTGACTCGAAGGCGCGGAGGAGGGTAGAATTACGCTGTTAAAGATAATTAGTGGGTGTTCATGGGTTTTTAATTGATATTATCGGCCCATCAGGTCTTCTTTAAAAAAAACATATCCCCCTTCACATTTAGCGCAGACTTAGGACGAATCTGTCAATTACACAATTCAATTTTTCGATTCGGATTAGGGTAGGGTAGGGTAGGGTAGGGTAGGGTGGTTTAGGTTAGGAATTGACTTGCTTTCTATACACTTTTTCAAACGATATATTTAAAAAAGTGTATGGAAAGCGAGGAGATGTTCTTTTCATAGATATCCTAGCTTTCTATACACTTTTTTAAGGGATATTTCATAAATTTTTGTGAAGTGCATTGAAAGCGAAGGAAATCTCACCCAACCCACCCAACCCAAACCCAAATCGAAAAATGGAATTGTATAATTCACAGAAAAGCTTGCTTTCCGTACACTTTTTTAATGGATATTTTCCAAAATGTTGTAAAGTGCATTAGAAGCGAAGGAAATCCAACCCAACCTACCCTACCCTACCCTCCTCCGCGCGCTCATTACCGACTGAGTATCGATGCTCCGACTCCGTACAACCAGCGTTGTACAGAGTCGACTTCGTACAATCATCTCTGTCCGAAGTCCGCCAATCTCGGCTTCGTACAAAATGGCTTGTACAGATCGGACTTCGTACAAATTCATTGTACGAAGCTCGACTCCGTACAAGATCGGGCTTGGGACGTAACAGATACACTTTACCGTTATAAATATATTGTTTTAAAAATATCAATATTAAAAAATACCGTTATGAAAAGTATCAATACTAAAAATTTCGATATTTTTTTGAAACGATATATTTCTGGAACAAATTTCCTAGACACAAATACGCAGATTTAATTGTTTATTTCATATTGTACCCCCATCTCTAGTCACCTATGTACCGACATTTTGTGAGTGTTGAGTTGTCATGGCATGTTATTTTAATGCTGACTCGTGAATTATGAACTCAAAATTCACTCTAGTAGTAGTAGGCTTGTTCAACTGAAACCCATCTTTGGTCAGGTTAGCCTTGGAAACAATTGTAATCATTCAACTGACGTTCTCCAACATTAGTAGTGTATGCAAACGTCACGCTGATCTGTTTTTTTCGTTTATATTTGACAGCGATTTTAAGTATTGTGACTTTGAAATGGCGTTTGTTGTTAACAATCCGTCCAAATGTGATAAGCGTGCGGTCATTCAATTTTTGTGTGCTGAAGGTGTGCAACCGTTGCAAATTTATACGCGAATGCAAGCAGTGTATGGAAACGCATGTTTTGCATATCCAACTGTGAAGGAATGGTGTCGAAAATTTAAGAATGGAGAAGAGAGGACGAATGATAAGCCACGACCAGGTGCATTGATTACTGCATCAACAGACAGGAATGTGGCATGTGTGGAAGGATTAGAGAAAACCGTCGAATTTCAATCAGAGCAATTTCAGAAAATGTTGGTGTGAGTATAGGATCTGTCCATAGTATCGTACACAAACTAGGTTACAGCAAAGTTTGTGCGCAATGGGTTCCTCGTCTTTTGTCTGAGAACCAAAAAAGCTTGCGAATGGGCTTGTCTTTGCAACACCCCACGGAACACAGCCAAAATGGTAATGACTTTCTCTCGTCAATAGTTGCTGGCGATGAATCTTGGTGTGATTATTTTGAACCATCCAGTAAGCTGTCATCGATGCAATGGAAACACGCAAATTCTCCGCCACCAAAGAAGTTTAAAGTTCAACCTTCTGCAGGCAAGGTGATGTTGTCATTTTTTTTCGACCATAAAGGACCCTTGCTGATAGAGTTTACAGAACCTAGAGTGCATATCAACGCAAACCTGTATAATGAAACTTTGAACAAGCTCCATCAAGCAATAAGAAGAAAACGTCCAGGGAAGCTTTCACGTGGTGTTATTCTGCTTCACGATAATGCTCGACCTCATGTTGCCAACGTAGTGAAAGAAAATCTGCAACGAAAGAAATGGAGGATATTAGAGCATCCACCCTATAGTCCCGATTTATCGCCTTGCGATTTTCACATCTTTGGGCCACTAAAATAGGCGTTAACAGGTAACCGTTTTCAGTCGGACGCAGAAGTACAAAACGCTGTGAAATAATTCTTCCAGCAGCAGCCACAAGAATTCTATAAGCAGGGTATACATCGGTTGGTGAAACAGTGGGATATGTGCCTCAATTGTAGTGGTAGTTATTTGTAACTGTACTTGTCAATAAATTTTTCCTGGACCAAAGATGGGTTTCAATTGAACTATCTTGTATATGGGTACCATATACCTTTTGTTAGGAGGTAAAATATCGACTTATTATTGAGTGGTCGTGGACAAACAATTTTTTTTATATTTTTAGATTCAAACCAATGTCACTTTGGAATTATTGAAGGTAGAATTATGCGGTCTTGACGGTTGTCCCTATTTGTAATTTAATAGATTATGAAAAACTGAAAATATATACATGGTGTACTATTTAAAAAAATATGTTAATAAGTTATTTTGGAGCAACGGTGCATCCTGTATACTTCTAATCGACTTATGCAGATCTGATGGTCTGGATTATTTGAAAAAACTTTTATTAAACATTTTTTTTTATCAGCAAGTTACGTTACTTTATGTAGGTACACACTGTATAGTAATTGATTTAAAAAGTATTATCTCGGCTATATACCTATTTAAAAAAATATGCAAATTTTGGCTGTTTGAACGGTAAAAATGCTGGTCTAATAGTACATATTACATAACAAGAGTTGTAAGTAACCTAGCACAGCGGCGAGTGCGTAATGGGATTACAACTCGTGTAACGTACTATACTTTTTCTACGCCCATCTATTTTCTTCTGAGTGCTCATAATTTCATATTTTTCACTACTAACAGACATATTCGTAGGTAAAGTTGAGAAAATGTTCGGATACTACAATTTGTTACAAAAATTGACATTATGAATGAGATGACGTTTATTCCCATATCAAGAAAATCCGAATTATTTTTTTTTTAATTGTAAAATGTGTTGCCGGCATTTAGGGGCATCACTCTTTTAATCTTAAATGTATTTCACTAATGCTAAGAGTTTTTATGTTTTTCAATTGATTAAAAGTATGTAAATAATCCAAATAAAGTATTACGTAAATGAAAATTTTATTGCAATTTGATTCAACAAAGAAATTTAAGTTTTCTTATGTAAACGCACATGTATGTTATGAGATTTTCGTTACGTGCATGTTATTGTTAAATGTCACTTACAAGGAATGTTGTGAGTGCGATTTTTTACGTTTACGGACATGGGCGTAGAAAAATATATTTTTAAAAGGGATCTGCTCAAGAGTATTACGATAAAATGAAAAAAAATAAGATAAAAAATGTATTTATCTGGACTTTCCAACACTATAAACAATGGGACAACGTTAAAAAGTTAGTAAAATACTTATTTTTTTCTACGCCCACGTGCGTAAACGTCAAAAATTGCACTGTAGACATTCCTTGTAATTGACATTTAACAATAACATGCACGTAATGAAAATCTCATAAAATAAATGTGCGTTTAGATGAGACAGCTTAAATTTTATTTGTTGAATCAAATTGCAATCAAATTTTCATTTACGTAATACTTTATTTGGTTTATTTACATACTTTTAACCAATTGAAAAGCATAAAGGCTCTTAGCATTAGAAAAATACATTTTAGATTAAAAGAGTGATGCCCATACAAGTCGGCAACACATTTTACACTTTCAAAAAAAATAATTCGCTTTTTCTTGATATGGAAATAAACGTCATCTCATCTATGCTGTCAATTCTTGTAACAAATTATAGTATCTGAACATCTTCTCAACTTTATCTACGAATATGTGTGTTAGTAGTGGGAAATATGAAATTATGAGCACTCCGAAGAAAATAGATGGGCGTAAAAAAAGTATAGTAAGCACTCGTGAAATCCAATTGTGTAGCAACAGCTCGCTGACCAAGTCCAATTTCGATTAAACCAATAACTTGGGCGGCTTTTTGAGGTGAAGCATTAAACTAGCACACTTGAACACGATTGAGATTATGAAAAACGAATAATATGCAAATTTCAGTTGCAAACGCAATAATCGTAATATTGGACAGATTTGTTATTTTCGTTACAATCACCACATAAACACTTTTCATTTGTTTACCGGTTGCTACGCATATAAACGATAAGCCTTCTTGATAAATTTATACTCGAATTAAAGCATATTAAATTGTCTTTCAAACAGCATATTTCATTTTTTGATCTGATGAATAATTTAAAAAAAAATATAGTTAAAGTCAAAAGTTTACAGTGGGCCGATTTCTATGCACGCAAGTTTATATAGTTTTTTGCGATTCCGAGAATAAAGTGGTCACTTTAGTCTCACGTGTTAGAAACTAAAGTGTCTCTCTTAGACCCAAGGGATATAAAAAGACAGTAAAAATCCCAAGGGATTTAAAGTACAGATAAAAACGTACCATAGTAACATTAATCTTTTTTGCTGATGTCTATGTTAAGCTTGATAATAGAGAGTTATTGAAACGTCTTTTGGGATTTCCTTTATTAAAAGATTCCTCTATTTTGACATATACGCATGCGCATTTCCTAAGTTTGTCTTAAAGGTTTTTATGTAAATAAAGGATATCCTATATTTAAATTAAATACAGGAAAGGAAAATTTTAGTTAAAGCTTTTTAATTTTGACATAAGTTTGACATACTTTTGTCAATATGTGACAGAAAAGAATTGTTTTGTCGAGCGAAATATTTTAAATTGCACAATTTTTCGTTGGATTTGCTATATTTTTTATATAATTATGAAACTATCATCAAAACCGTTGAAAAACCGTCTTCGTTCCACCTATGAGGATGATATTATTATGCTAAAGGTACGTTTTCCTCCACATTCGCAGCGAATTTGGGTAGCAGCTACTCAGTACGCGTAGGAAAACAGTCCCGTTTAAATACATGAATAGGTGTCTTGACGAATAAGTCGTCGCTACTTTTTCGCGGCTACTAGCGACTGGAGAATGTGGAGAAAAACGTACCTTAAGAGAAGTGGTTTCCCAGAATCCATTTGAAAATGACAAACATACATGGGATGATGTCAAACATAGTATGTTTGTGCTCACTAAAAAAGATTTTACAGTCAAAAGTATTTGCCAACACAAAATAAACATAATAATCTCTTCTGCATTCGCTCCCGCTAGCATTGCTATTTCTAATTGTTCTTCCATAATATAAATTAATATTACAATAAATAGATCCACATAAATAAAGCAGCATGAAATGTCATAATAAAATAAAGTTTTTGGTCTTGTATTTGTTACTTTCAATAACTCTATCAAAAGTCACATTAAAGGATACTTTAATAAAGGAACTTTTAATAAAAGCAGCCTTTAATACAGATCTTCAATAACTCTCTAATAATTGTTGCTTTTAACATCGAGTAATACGACCATAACGTTGAAGAAACAATTTTTTGGATTTCTCGTTGAAATGCACCAACAACGCGTTTTCATTGTACTCCGTAACGTGTTTCTCATTGCACCACCTTACAAATGTGTTGTTCATATAGTTTTATCGATTTTTGTGGTATTAGTTCTTGAGTAATTGCTTCAGCAGCCCGATCTACGTTGAATTCTTCACTTTTATTCACTTTCACTGATTTCCTCTACGTTTCCAATGGCGCCGTTTTGACAGGGACTTTCTTTATCATTGCTACAGAAACAAACAGCATACTATGTTTATTGTGTTGGGTTATGGCTTCAAATGTAAGTAGTATTTATTTTTATTAAAAATGTATGTAGAACAGGGTAAACAAGATAGTGGTCGAAACTATCCAAGAATAATTAAAGCAATTTTCCCAAACGCTCATGCCAGATCAATTTTAATAAACAAAAGGAAATTAATAGCAACTCCGTACAAACACGTCAAAATTGAAAATGACAAAACACCAATGCAACAGGAACATCTGAAAGAGCTACGCGTCGTGCTTAATCAACGCATTGATAACGGTGAAAAAAATATAACAATAAAATATCAAAAAGTAATTCCTTGCATAGTTAGTTCTAATCCAAAAAACTAAGCCCAAGTTTCCACCAGTGGTCCATTATGTACACGAATATAGCTTCTATTATGGCAAAATTTCTTGAAGTTACTGCTTTTGTTCAATATGAACACCCTTCTATATTTCTAATTACCGAATCATGGTTGCACAAACTTATTCTCGATTCATCGATATATTTACCTGGTTACAAAATTTTCAGAGCTGATCGTATGACTCGAGGTGGTGGTTGTTGTATTTACATAAAAGATGTTGACTTTTGCGAGTTTCAAAAATCACCTGAAATTATCTCCGCTTTTCATTATGACGGGATATTATTAAACTTTTCATCAAAAAAGTTGAAACTTAATTTCTCTATAGCCTGCGTTTATGGATCTGGCTACAAGCTACAATTCAATTGAGGGTGATGAGGACTTGTATGTATAATAAATTGAAGCAATTCGTGAATAAATATAAAACGGTCACCTTTCTTGGTGATTTTAATTTACGTAATATTTCTTCGCCTGTACAAACATACCCTCCCGATGGTTCTACTCAACTATTTTTAAATTTTTTTGAAAATTCTGGTCTGGAGCAATTGGTAAACGAGCCAACTCGTTTTCGTCTTTACCAACAACCCTCAATACTTGATCTCGTCCTAGCCTCCGATTTTCATTTTCTCACAGATATCAACATTATTTCCCCGATTGGAAATTCCAATCATGCCGTAGTTTCAACATCTATGCAAATTCTAAAATCCGGTGTGACTCCTAACAAAACGTTTGTGAGATATAAAAAAATTAAGTATCACCAAATAAATTCTGAATTTTTAAGTACAGACTGGGATAATAAACTTCGTGGAAAAAACGTGGAACAACAATGGGAAATTGGAAGGTTCATAAGTGATTCCGTCAGCAAGAACTCTTATTATATACACTCTGTACGTAATTTAAATAAACCTTGGCTAAATCATGAAATATTTGAAATGATTAAATATAAAAAATCTTTATGGAAAAAATATTTAAAAACCAAATCAGATGTCGACTACACTAACCATCGGATATTGTCAAATGTCAAATACTTTAAGCTACAAAATTTGTAAAGCAAAATAGGCTTTTGAAAACGAGTTAGCATCAAACACGAACAAAAAGCTGCTACAATATATTCGGAACTCTTGTTTATCAAAAGTATCCACACCTGTATTAAGTAGCGAGGCTACTGGCCAACCAATAACACACAAGTTAGAAAAAAAACATCAAGAAGCTTTTACTTCAGAAGATGATATGCCGGATATTTGCCCATAAAGTCAACTAGAAATCAAAGCGACTTATGTGACATTTTGTTTGAACTAGACCTTATTAGAAAGAAAATTATGTCACTCAAAACATACTCCTCTTCCGGATTAGACGGTATAACTGCCATTTTATTAAAAAATGTTCTGGATCTATTAACTTACCATTATCTATTATAATGCAAACATCCTTTTCAACTGGATACCTCCCCAAGTTATGGAAAACATCTAGTGTCACTCCGATTTTTAAAAAAGGCGATAAGCTGAATCCCGACAGCTATAGACCGATAAGTTTAATGTCTATCCCTGTTAAAATTATGAAATCTATAAAACGTGAATCTTTGGTAAACTTTCTGATTGGACATGATAAAATACCTGCTTCTCAACATGGTTTCGACCAGGTCGGTCCGTAGTGACAAATATGTTGATGTGTGTAAATTATTAGTCTCTAGTTCTAGACAATAAACAACCGGTGGACATCATATATTTGGACTTTTCCAAAGCGTTCGATCGAGTCCCTCATAAACGTCTACAATTTAAACTCGAGCACAACGGAGTTAGGGGCAATCTGCTTAATTAAATTGAAGCTTTCTTGACTAGTCGCAAGTTTTGTGTTCGGATGAGTGATTCTTTCTCTGCAATGCGCAATGTGCTTAGTGGGGTTCCACAAGGATCGGTTTTGGGGCCAGTTATGTTTTTAGTGTACGTAGCAGATTTGCCACTCCACGTTAAAAGCAACATCTCGCTTTTTGCTGATGATACCAAATTATATGCCAATCCTATAGATGAAAACGGTCAACTGCAAGCTGATTTGAACCAAGTGTCGGAATGGGTAGATATCTGGCTTTTGCCATTAAATGCATCGAAGTGTTCAGTGCTTCCTCTTGGTAAAAATAATCCAAGGTATCGGTATGCACTTTCTAGTAGGAATTTAGAAACTATTTCTCAGCCTAGGTCTACTTGTTACAGAAATATTATCGTGGTCTCAACATATTCGGTACATTTGTATAGTAAAACTAAAAGTTCAATTCACGTTCTATCTAAGACATTTTGTAAAATATCACATCAAAATTTTGTAAACATTTTTAATACCTATGCGAGACCAACCTTTAGAATTTGCTGGTCCTGTGTGGAATACCGACTGGGTGCAAGATTCTAACCGTCTTAAATCGGTGAAGAGATGGCCAAGAAGAATTTCATATGGACTACGCCGTCCTTCTTACGAAGAACGTCTAAAGGCGGACTCCCACTACTCGTGTATTTGGCAAGTACTCAATTTGACAGGTATGGCGCTCCCACTACTCCTGTATTTGGCAAGTGCGCCAATACTTGTGTATTTGGCAAGTACAGCAGATTTTGTCGCCTCGCGGTTTTTATTCAGTGTTTAATTTGTTTCACTCCCACTACTTGGCAAACATAGGCAAGTGACAAATATTTGCCAAATACACGAATGGGGAATGTGGGAATCCGCCTTAAGACTGATAAACTGTTCGGCATTTGGGGATAGAAGGCTTCGAGGCGATTTAATAATTGTCTACGCAGAGCTTTAAATAATAAGTTTGGTTGTGACTTGACACATGTTTTTCCTCTGAATACCGATACAAGGTTTCGTGGACATGGCTTTAAATTAACAAAACAACAATTCCGTAATAAATTCCGCGAAGGTTTTTTTATCAAATCGTGTGTTTTGGAACTCTCTCCCATCCAACGTTGTAAACGCTTTAACAGTAAACTCGTTCAAAAACAATTAGGTATGGTGCCTACAAATTAACTGCGCTAGACTGACTACTTTTTATTGTATAGTTGACGTAAAAAGTATAGTGCGAACTTAAAGTTGCCGGCTTTTTGTTTGACTCTAAGACTAAGAGTATACCGTCATAGCCCAGTCAATATTATAATTATTTAAAATGCTTACTTAGTTGACGATAGATTAATTTAGGCCCATTTGAACCATCTATCCCTAAAACTGATACTTAGTAAAGTATCACTTAACTATAAGGGTCACTTATAGGTATTTATGTTCTTTTGCACCATTCAGATTTTGACCTGGTTTAACTGAGTAACATAAAGTAAAATAAAGAAGATGTGGCAGCGTTGGAATTTTATAGCTATTTTTCCATTTTTTTATTGGCACTGGCCATGTTCTTTTTTTATTAATGTCGCTTGTCGCATGCAGTATTTGTCAATCTAAATTTAAAGTTAGGTTAGTTTATGGTTTCCCGTATTTTTTATCACTTATAATTGCACAAGTGGTTTGTATTTTATCGGGTAAATTTGGGTTGTTTAATGAGAAACTGTCACTCGAATAACTGTCAACCTAAAAACACTCCACCTTCGGTGTCGTGTTTTTAATAGTTGACAGTTATTCTCGTCAAATTGCTAAAGGAAACAGTTTAGAATTTGAACAACACAAATTTACCCAATATCAATACAAACCTCGAGTGTAATTCGGCAGGACAATTTAATGAATGAGAAATTTGGAAACATATCAATGCAAACTTTATTTATGAAACATTAAAAATAGACACATTTTTATTTTAATGTACAATTATTAAAAACGCAGTTATTGAAATTCATACTAGGAACAGTGATATCGCTGCGGGTGCCACAGCTAATCGTTTCTGTAGTAGATGTTGAAGTTTTTTCATTTTCCAAAAGAATTGATTGAATAATGCTTGAATGATACTCTATGTCAACTTGTAAGTATGGTTTTATTGATGATGAATTGCTGTGTCCTGTTATTTTTATTAGAGCTTGTTCTTCAATTCCGCTTTTACTTAATTCGCTAACTGCTGCCGCTCGATTTGAGTGATTTGTAATTTTTACACGTTTGACATCTAAACCAATGCATTGTGCTGAGCGTTTAGTCCATTTGGAAATTTCATTAATTTCAATCGGCAAATTCTTGTACCAACCTTTAGAATTTTTCTTTTTCCAAAAGGGATTTGGTGTAAGAAATACTCTGTCCGAAGTTATAAAAGCGTTTCGTTTTTCCATTAACTTTTTGAATAAACGTATTGGGCAAATATCTTCGTCGAAAATATTAGGCGTGATCCATTTGCTGTCACATAATTTAAATATCTTCTATAAGTTCCTTGTGGCATTACTTGTTATTTTTTCTTATTTTCTTGGGAATCAAACCACAATAATGTTTTTTTATTTTTTTATTTCAACGTTTCGGTAGCGTTCCAGCTACCGTTGTCAAGATTAACTAATAATGAATGAATGAAAAATTTTTGGTCCCTATCTGACACAACGAAAAAAATTTGACAACTAGACAATCAATAATATTTTGAAGTTTAAGACTACAAAACTTTGTTATCAAATTTTATTAAGGTCCATTCATAGTAGATCACACCTCTGGTAAAATGAGAAATAATAGTATATTTCATTACCAGTACAGAAATGAGGATTTTTCCGTGCGCGCGTGACAAATTCTCGTGTGAGGCGCAGCCGAACACGGGAAGTCATGCAAGAACGGAAAATCCATTTCTGGACGAGTAATGAACGATATTTTTTATTATACTTAGGTACCTGAAATCAACATAAACAAAAAATATCGCAAAAAATTATTAAGAAAATCGGGAATATTAATTTTTATTTTTAAAACAGTAAAAATGTAAGTACATACAACTCAAATTAACAAAAAAAATACAAGTAGGTAATTCTAAGAAAATTAATTTTGGACAGAACCGTTATTATTAATAGTAATATTTATTGTACAATTCGTATTATTGTTGAAGCTCAATCCCTTTTGCATTTCTTTTTGTTGAACTAAAGACTCTGCTAAAGATGTTGAAGCGGAGTGTTCGTGTGTGCTTTGGTTCTCTTGATTGACTGTTACAGATGTTGTAGTTTCCAAGTTACAAGGGCTAAACAACTTCCGTGATACTTCAATTTTTCTTTGTATGGACTCTTCTATATATCCTTCTGCTACATTGGAAGAAAGCCATCCTCTGTGTCTTTTCAAAGTGAGCAAATCACCGCCGCTTTCCACCAACATGGTTGCCGAAGAGCGCCTTAGCCCATGTCCGGTATATTCTTCGGGATTTTTTAGTTTTAGGTATTTTGCAACAAGTTTTGGAATACCACTGATAGTATGGCACCCAACATGTTGAGCGTAACATCTTTGGTTTCGGTATGCAACAAATCATCTTCTACTCTCCATAATGTTTAGATCTGCGTATTTACGGTAAATTGTACAGGGATCGAATTTGCAATTTTCATTGGTAATGGTAAAACTTCTTGACCTGTGAGTTTTTCCATCTCGTAAGAACACGACAAGGAAACGCCCATTATCTTCCACATCATCTAAACTCAAACGTATTAAATCATCTCTGCGGCATGCACCGAAGATGCCAAACACTAAAATTACTTTTGCTAGTAGATATTCTCCATCTGAAGCTTCACATAAAAATTTGGTTACTTGTTCTGCTGTAAGAATCTTGGATTTCTTTGGTATATATCCTACAGCTTGTCGTTTCAAAAAAGCAATCGTTTTTGGATATTGATGGTGAGTATTTTCTTTTATTGCCAAACAACTCTTTAACATAGAGAATCGACTCCATAAAGTGGAGGATTTCATAGTGTTGGCTTTTTCAGAAAAATATACTAAAAGAATATCGTCACTCACAATTTTGATTCGTTTCTGAGTCCGCCATTCGGTAAAACTGTTATATTCTTGATCATATCTCAACCTGGATTTCACTGGTAATAAATCTGCACTCACTTCTACCGCTCGTTGTAAGATATTTTCGGGAATATCCCGATTTTCTTCACAATCTGAATTCATTTTTGCAAAAGGTAATAAATACATAAATACTTAATTTTCACTGACAGAAAATAAAATTTGTCATTAATAAATAAATCGTTGCTATAGACACATTACTCGTTCCTTTTTTTTCTTCGGGTTGCCATAGGATATCTAGTATTATGGATATCTATGTTTATTATTAAGCGCACGGAAATAGGGATCGGGAAAAAATTTCCGTGCGCTGTTCCGAAAATGTCATATTTACTGTATTTTATAAACAGTTGAAAATGTAGTATTTTCTGTTAAGTATAATAAAAAATATTTTATTTCATGATATTCTAACGATATGTAGTCCACTAGAAATGGAATCCAGTGAAGTGCACGTTCCAGAAACGGTTTTTATTGGGATAGCGCTTTTTTCTTGCTTATTTTGGAAATTTTGTTAATATAAACGCGTTTGTTGTTACTTTTTTGTGTATGATTATTTTGTTTTCAAAATATGTATAACTCAGTTTGGTGATTTTGTGTATTGAAGTTTGTATCGATTAACAACCATTCCAAAGATAAATCATAAGAAAACCTGGATAAAAACTTTTGATGCTATCCTGATAACGCCGGTAATTGATTATTGGAAATTTCTCTTTCTAACATTGGTAACCAAATTTGACTACATTCGGCTGAAATACTAGCTACACATTTATCTGAATTTAGTTGTATTTAAGCACTTTCTTTGATTTTTCGTCTTTTATTATTGGGCTCTTTCAATATTATTTTTGTCGAATCCCATTGAATTTTATGCCCCTCTTCTCAAGCATGTTTGCAAATACCTGACTTAAAGAACTCCCTATCTTTGATATACTTTTTATGTTCATTTATTCGGACTTTCAATGGTTTAGATGTTTCACCTAAATAGAATTTGTCGCATTCACAAGATATCTGATATATGCAGTTTTTGAAGATTGTTCTTCATTTTTTGGCTTCGTTTTTCTTAGAATAGATCTCAACGTATTGTTAGATTTGAAGCTAGTTCGAATATTGAATTGATTACCAATTTTCTTAATTCTTTCTGATAAACCCTTAACATACGGTATTGTCAAGTTTTTAAAAATTATGTTAGCTGAATTATTAATATTATTGTTATTGTTATGGGGTATTAACAATGACCCCTTCTCTATATTCTTAATTTCTTTATTCACGAATTCTGCCGGGTAATTATTGGCATTTAAAACATTTTTCAGCAAAGTTTTCTCCTTTGTGAATTGATTATTGTTGCCGCCTTGTCTTATTTTCGAAAATAGAGGATTATACTCGATACGTCCAGTTTCTTTTCCATTATTTTCAATTTCAGATACGAAATAAGTGGTTTTGCAGTAAGCTGCTTCTCCTCCGCGCCAAGCTAGTTCAAACGTCAAAATGTGATATAATTTCTTTTGAAGTCCTTCCGGTTCATTTTCATTATATAATCTGGCCATTATAAATACTTCAGATTTATTAAGAGCTGATGCACTACATTTTCTCTTTTCGGGTTGTGCTTGTAGGATTTTACGTTTAGCATTACGTGCAGCTCGTGATGAATTAAACTGAACATCGGTGAAAGGGTTGAATACAATATTAAATTCGTTATAATATTTACTTTGTAGCATTTTAGCGGTGGTGTTCCAAATTGTTTTAACTACCGCTTCTTTGTAGTCTTCTCCGTTACTTTTTCGCATATTAAATGCCCAATCTTGCAATATTACATTCAATTTCTTGATGGAAGTATCTGGCTCAAATGTGTATCTTTTTGCATCGCAAAACGTAGAAAATTGTCGCCAGATTGATGATTGCGTCGCAACTGTATTAGTAGGCACACAGGTATTAACAATTTGACTAATTTCGGCGACACACCGAATCGCCTCATTGTTAGTTCTTGAAAATTCAATAAGTTGTTGACAAACATGCCAAACTATTTATTCTGGTAACCAACACCGCGATAATTGATGAACAAGTGAATAAGTGAAAAATCCACTAGTGTAAAAGTTAAAGCTAACTTTTGCCGCTGTCAAAGTGACAATTGCACTATGGCATATGCGATTTTTTATACATGAATTAAATTGTAATTATAAATTATAAGTAGATTCGCTGAATTGCAATACGATTATAAATGGCACTAGTGTACGATCCGGTTTTATGGATCTATTCTTCTTTAGCTCCTATGAGGAGAGTTAAGCCTTAGGACGGTATAATTTACCCCAAAAACTTGTTTGAAATCGGGTTTCAATTTAGAAGATGCCAAATTAGCGAAAATACAAAAAAAATGACTGGTAACGAATAGAGATTTACTCACCTCCGCTTTATCCCCTATATTTTCAGAGAGCTCTCTCCAACACAGCTTCGTTTACCATCCCAAGAAGTCTTTGTTTTTTTTATCTCAACACGTAGAAAACAGTAGGTACTAAACGCACATGTACGTATTTTAAACTTTACACGAATTCTAATAGCCGAATTCTTGGCCCAATGCTGGCTGATTTAATTGGAATGTTTTTAAATCTCTAATTAAACGCGAGCATAAAGAACCACCCGATTACAAAGGTTGGTTGGTTTGGTTGTCTACCTCGCAGGAAAATAATTACATTATATTTAAATGGAGATCCAACAACTAGAAACAACGAAACCTGCTTTCAAAAAAATAGACAAAAAAATTATAAACATCAATGTGTAGTGGTTAGATTCTCCCAACTTACCGATCATATGGATATTCTAATTGGTCTTCAATCAATATTAATAAATGTAAAACAGTAGATTTTGTAAGACGGAATCTTTTATAAAACGACAGATCGTCAAAATCATGAAAATGATCAGGACGAGAACGAATTTGACGAGGTAGTCCATATCATGCAATTATTTCTAGGACTTCAAACGAGCGATAGCGAGTGAGTGCTTTTAATAGTTTGACTGAACTATAACTATTTTTTCGTGCAATCGGATGCGAAGTCAGTATTTCGCGTTCTCAACACAGTCCGCGAAATTCAATTTCGCGTCCGCTACCCATAGCAACGGCTGCGAAATTCAATTTCGCGGCCGCTACCCATAGCAATGGCTGCGAAACCAAACGTCACTTCCAAATTTGACATTTCTAAAATACTACAAAGACAAGGATTATTTTTTATTGAATACCAACAAATACTTATATTATTTAGGATTAATACTAACATTAATTGTACAGTTTTTATTATTAGTTATGTTTACTCCAGAAGTTGAAGCAACTACATCTAATGTTTCTGAATAATGGTTATTGCCTACATTCAAACCAGATACTATATCGCCGGAAATTGAGTTGGAAATTTGCTTCTTATTTTCGATAGAGTCTTCTATATATCCTTCCGCTACTGTCGTGGACTTCCATCCACCGTGACGTTTAAGAATTAACGTATCAGCCCCAGTATTAGCAAGCAGCGTGGCAGAACTTCTCCGAAAACAGTGACCCGTGTATGTTTCAGGATTTGGTAATCTAAGATACTTGGCAATCATACTAGGCATTTTCGCAATGGTATGCACTCCAACAACTTGTGCGGTGCACTTTCCGTTAACGTATCTCAAGAATATACGACAATTATTAACAATGTTTTAGTCGAAGAGCTGCATATTTACGATAAATTTTTATGAAATCAATATTAGTAATAGTGAAAACACGCTTCTTATCCGTCTTGGTATCAGGAACGGAACAATAAGTATTTTTCATCATTAGCTTCTTTCAGGAATGTATCAATTTGCTCACGCGTAAAAACTTTAGACTTTTTTGCTCGATAACCTACTGCTTTTCTTTTTAGAAATGGTACTAATTTTGAAAACTGCTTGATGTCGATATTGTCTAGTATGTTCAGCATGCACTTCAGCATGGAATAAATGCTCCATAAAGTTGAACTTTTTACAACATTTGATTTCTGCATCAAATAAGCCAATAAAATGTTTTCAGACAACGTCTTAACATTCTGTTTGTCACACCAATCTTTAAACTCGCCGTAACATTTTTCGTTCTGCCGTTTAGATTTTTCAGGTATTAAAACGGAAAGCGCCGAATTTACAACGCTTTTGAGTTCAGGAGGAGTGGAAGGTACTGAAACATCGCTATTAGTATCAGACATTTTGCGTTTTGTCAAGAACTGTCAAAATATTTTGTATATATTGAAACATATAGCACCCATTGTTAAATAAATTAAACTGCTGTTGATTTTAGAGCAATGATATATTTATTTACCTACGACCCCCCCTGTAATCAGTCAATAACACACAGTCGACACCAATGTAATGACGTCTATTACGCACGGTAAAAAAAGCGCACAGCTGTAAAGTAAATCGCACGGCTTCCCTAGCAACATCTTAGCAACTGTCAATAGACGTCGCCGTTTTATTCAAAAATATGGCATAAGCCGTCAAAACATCAAACTTAAGTAGGCCACAATAGCGATTTGCGAACGAACTGTCAAAAAACTTCTTTATTATCCTTATAACTGGTTTGTGTATTTGTGTAAAGTTTTATTCAATTAAAATATGTCGAGTGAAAGTGAGATGGATTTAACTCCACCAAATATCACGGAAATCGCAGAAATAGCCAAATTCAATTTATTACCAGCGAAATCTGAGGGTCGGTACAAACTAACGTACCAAATATTTATGGAATGGAGGTCAAAAAACGGCGTAAATTCATTTTCCGAGAATGTTATGATGGCATATTTCCAAGATTTATCAAATAGTATGAAACCTTCTTCACTTTGGTGTTTTTATTCTATGTTGAGGACCACAATATATATAAATCATAGTATAAACATTGCAAGCTATTCCAAATTACAAGCCCTACTTAAAAGAAAATCTGACGGATATAAACCTAAAAAATCCCAAATTTTAACAAACGAGAACATCAATAACTTCCTAGAAAATGCACCAGACGATAAATATTTGTTTATTAAGGTAAAATATATTGTATTCAATTTACTATATAGATAATTATATACACTGTGTTGTTTATAAGATGCGACACTGTACAAAACTGTCAAACGCGAGCTAACTTTTTTTAGGTTGTTCTTATAATTGGTATAAGTGGTGCCTGCAGAAAACAAGAATTACGAAATATAAAACCATCGCATGTTCAAGATACAGGAAAAAATCTAGTTATTGAAATTCCTGATTCAAAAACTAAGCGACAACGTTCTTTTGTAGTTTCAGAATTTTTTTATCCCAAAGTGAAAAAATATATTAACCTTCGTTCTGCCGTGAATAAGGCTACAGAATTACCTTTTTTTCTAAACTATGTAAACGGAAAATGTACCGGGCAGTGTGTTGGTATTAATAAAATAGGGAACGTACCAAAACAAATCGCTTCATACTTGGAACTACCAAACCCAGCATCTTATACAGGACACTGTTTTCGGCGTTCGTCTGCGACTATTCTTGTTGACGCGGGTGGCGATCTATTAGATTTAAAAAGACACGGTGGATGGCAGTCATCGACCGTAGCTGAGGGCTATGTGGATAATTCCCTATACAATAAAAAAAACAATTCATCTAAAATAGCATCCGCTATAGCAGGTGCAAGTAATAGAGATGAAAGTTTACCAAGCACCTCTAATGTAAATGTTGTTTATTATGCTTCAACAAGCAAAGGAAGCGATTTACCATTTGTATTCAATAACTGCAATGTTACTATAAACAATTATTATAATAATTAATAGGTATTATGGAATTAAATGTTATATAATAAAATTATTTAAAAAATCTATTGTTGATGTTGTTCAAGTATTATTAATAATAAGAGTATAAATACAAGTACAAGTAGGTCGTAGGTAAAGTATAGTACGTAACTCGTGTTGTAAAGCATTTTACGCACTCACGGAATTACGCACTCGCCGCTACGCGGCTTCGTGCGTAACTTTTCCATTCGTGCGTAAAATGCTTCTTACCACACACGTTACGTAATATACTATTACAATTATCTAGTTTAATAATTTTAACGATTGCACGAAAAATAGTGTGTATGCCATGGCCGCGAAACTTTTTAACGACCTCAAGATTATCGGCCTAGGCATACAAATAACTATTGAAGGATGGGCAGGTGTTCTCTTTAGTCGGTGATCTGACATCAAGAAAGTGTGTGTGTTTTTGTGTGGAAATTGTAAATAAGTATACATATATTTATTAGCAATTATCTATTTGGACGAAACTCGGTATGATACACACGATACGGTTAAGAAAGGATGGACTGATGGGTCAAAATACAAAATAGAATTATGTTTGATAAGTAGACGAAAATAATATAAATACCTTTCAGAGTTTAGGTCCGCAACATAACTTAAAGGGGATATACGATTAGATAGCTGGCACTATATCTTTTACGTTAACTATACATTTATTTTTGTTCACTTAATTTCTTTGCAATTATTAGTTAATTTTATATTCTATTAGAGCTATGTAGGTCATTGACCTCGGCTCGTTTAAACTTTAATAAAAATAATAATAAATAATTACCGGTATTGCAAAAAATAGCGTACCTATACACCTCTTGACTAAATTGACATTAATCTCTTAGGTGGATTGCTTCCCTCGGGATTAAATGGGTCACTTTAGTAGCTTATCCGTTGCTTGGCCTACTATATTTATTTATTTAATAGTCATACCATTTTCATACAAAATTAGATTAAAAGATTGAAAGTGGGTGGTTTAAAAAAAAATGCACCTGATGTTACATTATAATATAATATAATAAAAAATAAATAGAATACAATATGAAATATAAAAAAAATATAATTTAAATTTGAAATTTAAAATAGAAATTGAGAGTTTGTTTTTTAAAAGTGGAAACGGAGGAATTGAAAAGTTCTATACTAAAGTTGTCAATTATGAGGACTCTCGTGATGGTTGCATTTTGTACATAATCTGCTGGATGAAATTGAATTTTAAATATTTCATTACTTCCTAGTTCTTCGAACCATTAATATTTAATTTGATGAGTGCTAATAACTATCAGGACAATTAATTGCGCCATTAATTAGTGCATGTAAGAAAGTTAAAGAACTAATAGATCTACGATGTAACAGCGTGTTTAAATCTAATACTGTTAATAAAGCATTACTTTGATATGTGCCTCTAATTAGCCCCAGCTTAAAAGGAGAAAATTATATTTGAATATTTTCTATCAAACTAACATCAGTAATTCGGAGGGGATACCAGACAACACTATTATACTCCACATTTGAACCTACCAAGGAACAGTAGAGAACTTTGATTGTATGCAGCGACAAATCTCTTGATAATTTCATTATAAAGCACATCATTTTCTTCGCTTTTGCGACTGTCTCAGATATAATAATATTATCTAAAACGACACATGGGTAAGTATTTAACTCTTCTCACTGATAGATAAAGAACTCCTAGATTATTCACGACAATAATATGAATTCGGACAAGTTTTACTTCCATCTAGAGCTTTGAGCCTTACTAAGTTGCTATTTAGCACACGCGGGAAATTTGAAAATCACAGTTGGGGGGAAATTTAAAAATAAATTTGTAGGAAATTTTAATTTTAGAATAAAACAAAATTAAAAATTTACTAATATTAATCTAAATTACAATGTCTGAAATTGTAAATCAAGTTAATAGTAGAAATTTTAGATTAAAAGGATGATTGTTGATAAAGGTAAAAAATAAAAATCATAAAACCACAAATTGTAATTTTTATTCATGATATAAATAGCAAATTACAATATAAAAGTAATCTGAACAGATGTCGAAGAATAATTATTTTTTATCCTAACGCTTTATAAGTTTTGAAAAATATTTTTCAAAAACGGTGACTGTTCAACTAAGAAGCAACAACTACTTCCCGGGAACGTAACGAAGAACACTAACGCATTAAAAATTTACGTCAAAATAAATCCGTTATCAAAACTCTTCTTTTTGATTTTTGTTTGACTTCATTTGCGAATACCAGACACGCTTTCATAAATTTACAGCATTGCCACATGTACATATGCGACAAAATGTCGAAGGTTGTTTGAGAATACGATATCAAATTTCCGTTCGACAAATGTCGATTGCGACATTTTTGATCGAGAAATCGAGAATACCGGGCCCTGTGATCGTAATTTGATTTAATCGTAAAGATATGGCTGATGGCAATTTAGCCAAAGGCCAATAACACTAAAAAAGATGAATATCACAACCTCGCATATTATATTGTTTATCTCCATCATGCTTTAAATGAAAATGTAATTTTGATGTCCAGTAAATGTTTTACTTTTAAACTACCTACTTCTTATTTGTACATCTTTCAAAGATTATTTCTCTTATTATTGCGTTTTAATAATAGTCATGTTATCCCTAAATTCTTCTAAAATAATAAAAGAGTATCTGACGGAATTAAACTGTTGTAATAGGTGTATTTTGAAATATTTGGGATATAGACAATTTGAAAATGGATGCAATCCGTTTATATTCCCCAATACAGAGGTAAGTAGTGAATGGAGTAAAATATTTGATCATTACATGGCTATTTTCAGTTTGTTTTAATGTTCACGACTTTGGCGAAAAGCCTCAATTAAGAACCTTCAACACACAGTGACTATTATTTTGCAAGAACTTTGAACTTTTTTTCCAAAAAACTGATTTTCAATTATATGTATGTGTTTCTTAACATATCTTTTTCTCAAATTCTAGGACATATTTAGTGACAACATTTCAAATGAACAGGAGCCCAAAAGAGTGAAGCCAAATCCTTGCAGATCATGCTTAGATATTTTGAATGATTTAACAATGAAATCTTGTGTTGATCAACTTACACAAGAATTTGAAGAGTATAACATAAAACAATTCACAACATCTGTAACATTACCAATGTCTTTGGCAATTCGAGAACGAAGTATGTTCATTTGTTTAAAAGACAAGTTCCCGGATGTATACAACAATGTAGAATTTTCAAGTAAGATTTTAAATTACTGATATTTAATAGTTTCATAAACATATACATTATCAGGAACTGCATCAACGTTTAAAGAAACGCAGAGATCTATCGATTTTTCTTCACAAGAGGACACTTTTTTCCAGTATTTTTGACTTCACTACTTTCACCCCCTAGCATCACCTTAAAATATTTAAATGGCACTAAGTGTCGAGAAAGGTATCATCTTGAGTATAATTTTAAAGCCATTTCAATTCTCTTTACAACTGTCTTTAAATTTTGAAATTCTGCGTAATACATTACATTTTAAAATTGTGTAAGTACATCTAGAAAAAAATATGTAATCCGGTGTACTGCTAGAGTGGGTGTCTTAGATTCGTGTAGACCTTTTGATTAAAAAGCTAGGAGTGAATGTATATATTAATGGTTTTTTTTAATCAAAAAAACTAATAGGTAGGTACAGAGTCAATACAATATAACACAATATACTATACTGTGCTATTCAAAAGTCCCCTCCCCCCCTCGTATCTTTTGAACGGCTACACTTACATTAATCAAATTTAGAGTGTGAAAATAAAGTGTTGTAAACTTCTCTACGAATGGTAACAGGTGACATAATAGTAATAGATGACGTCACAGTGTCACTCTGGCCAATAATTTTAAATAGGACCTTATGGCAAGTGATATCTCGTTTGAAAGGCATTGACATTGGCTACATAGCCATATTAATTTTGATTGGGTTTAAACTAATTTTGACGGATAAATTAAATAAATACCAAAATTATTGAAATATTTTTTTTGAATTTAATTAATCAAATATCAACAATGGATTCTTATAGCAAGTGTTTGAAATGAAATGAAATCACTAGAAACAGGAACATTTCCTGATCAATTAAAAGCCAGCAAGATAGTTCCAGTCCAAAAAATTGCAAATGATACAGACGCATCCAACCTGCGGCCTATAAATACACTTCCGACAATTGAAAAATTATTAGAAATTGTAGTTTGTGACCAAATATTAGAATACTTTAATAACAATGGTTTGTTTGTGGGAAATCAGTCAGGATTTAGGGAAGACCATTCATGTGAAACATCTTTACAATTAACTATATCTAAATGGAAGCAAGTACTTGATGAACGTAAATATATAATAGCAGTTTTTTTAGATTTCAAACGAGCTTTTGAGACAATAGATCGTAAAATTTTGATTAATAAATTGAAATATTATGGTTCTGCAGGACGAGTCCTGACCTGGTTTGAACAGTATATGACTGATAGATTACAATATGTAAAGCTAGGTAAATCAACATCTGAAGTGATAGAAAATAACTTAGGAGTACCTCAAGGAAGTATATTAGGACCACTTCTATTTATCATATATTTAAATGACATTAATTATATTGAGTGTGATTTTATTAATCTATTTGCAGATGATACACTGTTAGCATGTTATGGGTATAGCCTTGAGGAAATTTTAAATAAAATGAATAATATTTTGAAAGTCTTAACCCAGTTTTTGAATAAAAATAAACTTAAACTTAATACTAAAAAAACGAAAGCAATGATGTTGGGAAGTAAATATAAATTAAATCAAATAAATTATAATAGATACAACATTAGAATTGAAAATGAGTACGTAGAATGGGTTAATGAATTTAAATACCTGGGATTTATTTTAGATGAAAATTTATTATTGAAACCTCACTGCGAATATGTATGTAAAAAAATAACAAAAAAGCTATTTTTCTTCTCAAGGATTGCTTCAAATCTCTCTCTCTTCTCTAGATTAACAGTGTATAAGACTATTATACAACCTCATTTTGACTACTGCGGATCATTACTTTATAAATTGGATAATAACTGTTTACAAAGACTACAAAAATTGCAAAATAGAGGAATGAGAATAATCCTTCGATGTAACAGATACACACCGATAAATAGTATGCTGACAACTTTAAGTTGGATTTCAGTCAGACAAAGATTTTATTATTTAGCAATGACTTTTGTTTACAAAGCTAAAAATAAAAAACTTCCTGAGTACTTAAATGATTTTATCATCTATAATAATGAAATACATAACTACAATACTAGATCTGTTACAAATTTCTATATACCACAAGCAAGACTAGCCATAGCAACAAAATCTATTTTCATATGTGGATTACGTGAATTTAATGCTTTGCCTACTGAAATTAAAATGAGTACCTCTCTACCTCAGTTTAAAAAATATTTGCTACAATTTATTTCCAATCCGTAAATTAACTTTGTAATTTTGTATTTTTTTTTTTTTTTTAATATGTATTTATTTTTAACTTTAATACTGAGACTTCTTACTTTTATTACTAATTTTATCAAGACTGACTACAATATGTGATATTTAAAAAAAAAAAAAAAACTACTATGTATTAGGACTTCCTATATTAAATAAAGATTCTATAAATGTGCTCAGTCTACTTCCTGACAGTAATACATCCTATTAGTAAACTCTGGTCGTACTCGTTCGAATGTGTCAGCTGAAATTGCATTGCATTCTTCAATAAAGTCCGCTTGACATGGTGCAATACAACGTGCAAGAAATTGTAGCAATTTATTGCAAGGTCAGTGTATTGCAAATTATGAATCTTGAATTCTGTTTGACATCATGCAATTCTAATTCATTGCAACATTGGTGCTAAACCAACTAATAGTAGAAAGAAAAAAGTGTATAATAACCTCAAAAAATAATTTATTTAAACAATATTATAAAGTTTATTATTATCTAAAATAAAGATAGTGAGAAAAGCTCGGAGAAAAAAAAGTTAATCACTTCCGATTATCAAATCACAAATGACAAAACATCAGTCACCACAATCAGCTGATAGGTGTCATTTGATTAAAAATAGTTAGTTGGTTGGTAACACAAAATAAACTAGATTTCTCCCTAGAATTGCGCCTTGCATGCAATAGAAATGGCACCAAACCGATAAACTTGCAATTGCATCGAGTTGCAGAAACTGATCAGCTGGATCTCAACTGCGCATGCTTTCGGTCAAGAAATATTGCGTCTTGCATTGCATTGCACGTTGTATTGCACCATGTCAAGCGGCCTTAATTCTTTCTTTCAAAACGCCAATGCTATCTGGTGCCGTAGTATAAACCTTGGATTTCAAGTACCCCCATAGAAAAAAATCTAAAGGTGTCAGATCTGGTGACCGAGGTGGCCATTCTATAGGACCTCGCCGGCCATTCTATAGGACCTCGCCGGCCGATCCATCTACCTCGATATTCTTCATCCAGTTAACGTCTACTGCACCATAATAATGTGCAGGAGCACCATCTTGTTGAAATGTTATTTCCAGATGGCCGAATTCATCTGGATTATCTTCCAGAATTTCAAGAATTAACGGCTCAATTGCATTTTGTAACATCTCCAGATACACTTCACCACTTAAATTTGAATTTAGGAAAACAGGACCAACTATGTGGTTTCCCAAAATACCTGCCCAAACATTGACTTTTTCTGGAAATTGGGTATGTTGTTCACGAAAGGTGTGAGGATTTGTGTCACTCCAATACCTTACATTTTGTGTATTCACATTTCCATTGAGGCAAAAAGTACTTTCGTCACTAAAACAAATTGTTTTTGTGTAATGTGGGTTTTGACTAATTTTATTTGTCATACATTCACAGAATTCGAGTCTTCTGTCGGGGTCGTCATCCGAAAGGTGCTCCCTCAAATAAAATCTCGAGATAGGGCGATCTGGGTATCTCTCATTAAACAAACGTTCCGCTTCATGGAGATTCTTTCCAGATTCACCAATTATTAAGATAGCTGCTACTTTGTCGGCATGAGTACGTACCATTTTGCCTATGTAAACTCTTAAACGTCTCGTTAAACAATAATAAAATTAAATATTTAAGCTATTTAGAAAAACTTTGCAAACCAACAAATACTATTAAATTAAAAACGTCAATTTTTTTAACAACTAACCAGAAGTGGACTGAAAAATCTTCAATGTTTAAATGTGAAATAATAATTTTGGTATTTATTTAATTTATCCGTCAAAAATAGTTTAAACCCAAACAAAATTAATATGGCTATGTAGCCAATGTCAATGCCTTTCAAACGAGATATCACTTGCCATAGGTTCTATTTAAAATTATTGGCCAGAGTGGCACTGTGACGTCATCTATTACTATTACGTCACCTGTTACCATTCGTAGAGAAGTTTACAACACTTCTCGCTTATTTTGGAAATCTTGTTAATAAATAAGCGTTTGTTGTTACTTTTTTTGTGTATGATTATTTTTGTTTTCAAAATATGTATAACTCAGTTTGGTGATTTTGTGTATTGAAGTGTGTATCGATTAACAACCATTTAAAAAAAAAAGCGCTATCCCAATAAAACCGTTCCTGGAACGTGCACTTCACTGGATTCCATTTCTAGTGGACTACATATCGTTAGAATGTCATAAAATAAAATATTTCATTTCACATTTTACCAGAGGTGTGATCTACTATGAATGGACCTTAATAAAATTTGACAACAAAGTTTTGTAGTCTTAAACTTCAAAATATTATTGATTGTCTAGTTGTCAAATTTTTTCGTTGTGTCAGATAGGGACCAAAAAATTATTTCTATACTAGTTAATCTTGACAACGGTAGCTGGAACGCTACCGAAGCGTCGAAATAAAAAATAAAAAAACATTATTGTGGTTTGATTCCGAAAAAAAAATAAGAAAAAAGAGTAAGTAATGCCACAAGGAACTTACAGAAGATAGCAAATATTCTTTTAGTTTTCTTTTGAATGCATTCACTGTTTCTAACCTCTTTAACTCTTCAGGCAAGTGATTAAATTGCTTAAAACCTTTAAAAAATAATGAATTTTAAGCATGACTGGTGTTGACAGTCCTAATATAGAAATCATTTCGAATCCTTGTATTGGTGTGAACATGATGGTTATAAGTAATTAGTCAGGCGCGTGACCCATTTTTATTTTAAATATAAAAATTAAAGTTTGGTAAAGGAACATAAATATCTTTAATTGAGAGCCAGTTTAAAGATATCCGCATCTCTACAGTATGGGTCAATCTAGGACATAATAATATTATTCGCATAGCTCTATTCTCCAACATTTGGAATCGATTTCTTCCAATTTGATTTAATAGATATAATACTGTTGTTTTGTGGGTACGTTGCGAACGGAATTTTGTGATATCCGACTTGCTTTCACCTCTAATTTCTTGTATGTAGCTGATTCTTGGATGAGGGCTGGTCGAAGAGAATACACCACTTTCTTCACTTTATTATTAAAGACTGTATTTTTATTATTTTTTATTTTATTATAAGAGAACAAATTGTAAGTAGGTACATAGAGTTAATTACATAAATTGATGCTCTTTGTTCAGAGTCTCTCGGCTTTCTCATTTGCCTCTCATATTTGGAGGGCGGAGTTAACGCTCACAATTCGAAATTGCGAGGTTGCCACTAACAATTAATGTCTTAAAATTATGGAGAATAAATTGGAAACTCAACAACTGTTGAGCAGTAAGTGAAGTGGGGTAGTATTAGGGAATTAAATAAAACCCGCCTTGACCACTTAGTTTAATATTGTGAACATCTGAAAAGATAATTTAGTTCATCAAACACCTAAACTCAGTTTAATGATAACTGATGTTTGGACTGTGACATATTGATGTATTTATTATGAATAAATTAAATAATCAGTCTAAACATTAGTTATTTTTAAACCGAGTTTAGGTGTTTGAAACAACACGCCCTTAGTGGTCTTCCACATTGCTAAAATCGTCCAGTAATAAACACAAGTACTTTTTTCTGAACATGTATACAATAATTTGATTAAGACGTTTTATGACATTTGTTGTTTTAGGTATGGAAAGTACTAAATCCATTTTTAAAATAGCAATTAGCGATATTCTGGCAGAAAACTTGCATAAAACATCAAATAAAGCCGCCAATTTCCAAGTTATTATCAATATTCAATATGAAGATGAAAAAAAGGTATGTAAAAAACTTGGCGTGAGTCTCAGAGACTCATGAACAAATTTAAACAGGTACAAATTCTAATGTATTTTACCTACAGCATTACTGTTTTAAGAATTTGTTTATTATTAGTTTAAATGTACCGGGTGGTCCAATAAGCCGATCTCTCGGCTATATATCAGAAACTATTCATGTTATAACTTCGGGAGAAAAAATTCCTCAGTAAAAGTGGCCAAGAGAAATTGCTGGAAATTACTTTCAAGTTTTTATGTTAACCGCTAGGGGGCGTAACCTGTAAAAAAAAATTTAAAAACCAGTTTTCTGTGAAATGTGCACAATTAAACCAAGTGTTAAATAAGAAAAATAGAAAGAGGACTGAATTCCGCACAAATCTGTTCAAGTGCTTTTTTTCTCAATTTTCACAAATAAAGGGTGGGGGAAAGTGGGAAAGTGTTTTTGGATAAATACATATAACTTTGGTTTGAATCAACCGATTTTAACGAAATTAGTGTCATTAGAAAGAGGATGGATGCATTAATTACATCTATTATGAAACAATTGCAATTCGTTTTAATTGTCATAGGTATAGGGTACTTTCGAATGAAAAAAATTAAAATTTGTTTTTCTTGAAAATGTTTAATGGAAACACCTAATTATTGTGAATTATAATAATACTGTATTAAATTCTCAACAAAATGGCGCAAACCGCATGTTGATAGCTTTTGTCGAAATCGAGATATAAATAAAAACGCATAAACATAAATACCTGAGTTTAGTATTGACTCACCCTGTATTGTAACTTAAAATTAGATATGTGAAAGGAAGACCATACAGATATATTTATCATTAAAATTCAATGTCCTATTGAATGTTCAAATTGTTTTCCATCGTTGTCTACACAAAGCTGCAATCTATCGCGCTTAGACATAACAGCTGCTTCAATCTCAGCTGTTGATATAGTATTTATTGCGTTTCTTATGCGCTGTTTCATGTCATAGCGCGTGGTTGGTCGAGTTTGGTACACTAAATCCTTCAATCTTCCCTACAGATAAAAGTCCAGACATGTTAAGTCTGGAGATCTAGCTGGCCATGGAAATATACTTCCCCTTCCAATCCATTTATTTGGATAATTTACATTTAAATAGTCTATAACTTGTCTGGAGAAATGCGCAGGACACCCGTCATGTTGAAATATCATACATCTTCTTGTTTGTACGAAAATATCTTCTAATAAAACGGGCAACTGATTTTCCAGAAAATCCAAATATGTATTGCCATTTAAAGTTCCATCAAAGAAATATGGACCTACGATCTTTCCATCAACTATGCCACACCAAACATTGATACTCCATCTACCTTGTAGCTGCACTTCCTCCATCCAGTGCGGATTTTCTTCAGCCCAATAATGCGTATTATGCATATTAACACTACCCGCACTATTAAACGTAGCCTCGTCTGTCCATAAAATCTTTGATATAATATGCGGTTGTTCTTCCAGCAGACCTAACATCCAATTGCAGTAATCCAGCCTTGCATCATAATCTCTCTCATGTAAAGATTGGTGAAGAACTACATGATAAGGATGCAGTCTAAAAAACACAACGATAAGTATTTGTGAAAAAGAAACCACTATATTTATTAAAATTCAAAAAATCTACAATTGTTCCACAAGATAAATCTTTCATAAGTATTTCTAAAAAACGGATAAAATGATCAAAGTGTTGTTTTTATCGAAATATTAAAAAAACAGTTGAATTACAATTTTATAACATAAACACCTAATAATATAGAAAACCAACCTGTGATGTTTTAAAATTTTTAAAACAGTAGTTTTGGGTATGTTTAATTCTATAGAGATTTGCCGACTATTTATATGTGGATTCTGTTGAATTAAAGCGAGAACATTGATTGAGTTTTCTTCGGTCATACCTCTACTACGTCGTTTAAAACATGGACGACGAAAACTACCAGTTTCTCTTAATCTTCTTGCCTTTCTTTCAAATACTTCTTTGCCATAATGTCTCCTGTCAGGATATCTTACAGAATATATACGTGAGGCAATAGTGGCGTTTTGGTTGCATTCGAAATAAACTCCAATCATATCATACAATTCTGCATTCGATATACTCATCGTGAATCGAGTACCAATATTAGCAATATCAATTTCTATTGAGAAAAGTGCAACCTTCAATTTGAATTTTAATATAATACTATTATTATTTAATTTAAGTTACAATACAGGGTGAGTCAATACTATACTCAGGTATTTATGTTTATGCGTTTTTATTTATATCTCGATTTCGACATGCGGTTTGCGCCATTTTGTTGAGAATTTAATACAGTTTTATTATAATTCACAATAATTAGGTGTTTCCATTAAACATTTTCAAGAAAAACAAATTTTAATTTTTTTCACTCGAAAGTACCCTATACCTATGACAATTAAAACGAATTGCAATTGTTTCATAATAGATGTAATTAATGCATCCATCCTCTTTCTAATGACACTAATTTCGTTAAAATCGGTTGATTCAAACCAAAGTTATATGTATTTATCCAAAAACACTTTCCCACTTTCCCCCACCCTTTATTTGTGAAAATTGAGAAACAAGCACTTGAACAGATTTGTGCGGAATTCAGTCCTCTTTCTATTTTTCTTATTTAACACTTGGTTTAATTGTGCACATTTCACAGAAAACTGGTTTTTAAATTTTTCTTTACAGGTTACGCCCCCTAGCGGTTAACATAAAAACTTGAAAGTAATTTCCAGCAACTTCTCTTGGCCTTTTTTACTGAGGAATTTTTTCTCCCGAAGTTATAACATGAATAGTTTCTGATATATAGCCGAGAGATCGGCTTATTGGACCACCCGGTATATCATTGTATTCATAACTTATGTATTTTACAAAAGAAATTTGATAAATTGATAGTTTCAACCCTTACACTGTGAAATTCATACATATCAATGTTTAAAAATTCTCATTATTTTTATTTCACAATATTTTTTTTCACAAAAAACTTAGACCTGACCGGTTTCGATGTTTATACATCATTTTCAAGGGGTGGAATGAAAACATTTTTTATTATGTAACTAAGAAAATGGAAGGAATACTTTTAGGGTAGGATAGTAATAGGTATCATATAGATAGATAGTGAAATTAAATAAAGTAAACAAGTGTATTATTAGCTAAGTTAAAAGGTGTATATATGTACATATTTTCGCGATGAGCAGAGTTTAGATATTTTCATGGACAATATTGAACAAAAAATTTTAAATTCCCAATTTTCAAGAAATATTATCTTTTGGTATAGATATGTTGACGATGTAATTGCTAACTTCTTAGGAACCAACAGACAACTAGATATGCTGCTTACATTTATTAATAGTATTCATCCTAAAATTAAATTTACACTTGAAATCGAACAAAACTCTTGCATAAACTTTTTAGATCTAACAATAAAACGTGAAAATAACAAACTAAATTATAACATATACAGAAAACCAACACATACTTATATACCATCAAGCTCCCATCACCCTTTTTCACATAAAATTTCAGCTTATAACTCTTTGGTACACAGAGCTCTTTCGGTTCCAATGCATCAAGCAGACTTCATACAAGAAATAAATATTATTAAACAAATAGCAATATCTAATGGATATACATACCAAATGATAGATTCAATAATAAAAAGAAAACGTTACAAAATGGCAATAAATTTGATCTATCCAAAACAACTCCCAGACAATTCAAATTATTTGTTTAACTTATTTAGGAGAAATTTCAAATAAAATT
This sequence comes from Lochmaea capreae, assembly GCA_949126875.1. Taxonomy (NCBI): domain Eukaryota; kingdom Metazoa; phylum Arthropoda; class Insecta; order Coleoptera; family Chrysomelidae; genus Lochmaea; species Lochmaea capreae. Next base: position 2,918,046 of record OX421398.1, read on the forward strand.
TCAGAAATTATTTCAAATGCTATTCCAACATCTAATGCAGCATTTAAAACATATAAGAACGTTGGTTCAATTTTAAGTAATGTTAAAGAGAAGACGCCCTCACTTGAGAAATCTGGTGTCTATAAAATCAACTGCTCTGAATGTGATGCAGTATATATTGGTCAAACAAGAAGAAATCTTAATATAAGGTATAGTGAGCCTACAGAAACAAGCACCCTGACAGATCAAATTATGCAAAACATTTGTTAGAACAAAACCACAAACCAAATTTGAACAATCAAATACAGTTACTACATGACTGTCGGAATTATACTAAACTTAACTTTTTAGAGTCTTTAGAAATAAAAAGGTACTCCAATGATCTTCAGTATACTCTTGTAAATGAGCAAATAGATACTTTACAATCTCCTTTGTTAGACTGTTTGACCGATATATTTTAATGTGTTTCCACCTATATTTTCTAAACTCTGCTCATCGCGAAAATATGTACATATATACACCTTTTAACTTAGCATGCTATGCATTCTTGTCGAGAATTTCATCTATGCATCCTAGGGTTAAGTACTTTTAATGTCCACGACCACTTAATAATAAGTCAATATTGTACCTCCTAACAAAATATACAGGGTGTTTTCAAATGACACTTACAACGTTTGCATGTAGATACCTCTCATAAAACTGAACAAAATGACATAAGGAATGAGGGGTCCAGCTCATTTACTTTTCGAGATACGGGGTGTTGAAGTTATGAAAAATTAAATGTTTTCATTTGATAACTTTAAAATGGATGGATAATTTGATTTGACATTTGGCAGGTTGTTTTAAAATGTAAAAGGGCATATTTTGATGGAAAAACAATTTTCAATTCTTGATTCAGTGGTGTACATTTAGAAAAATATGTCACCTTTCCCCTCCCATTTTTTACGCCACTGGCATTTGAACAAATTTTTATTCAAATTTGTACCCCTCAATGGTTTTCACGTGAAAAACGCATAACCTTTACATATCAAAAGATGTATTGTTTTCAAGATATTTAATGTTTTCACGAAGTCTGCCTAGTTTATTGAACGACGTTGTACCATTAAATATTAGGGCAAATATGGATAATGTATGGATTCAGCACGATGGGGCATCCGTTCATTATTCTTTAGCGGCCAGACAACTTATAACCCAACAATATGGAAACAGCTGGATAGGCCGGGGTGGACCCAATATGTGGCCTGCGAGGTCACCGGATTTAAATCCTATCGACTTCTTTCTGTGGGGTTACATAAAGTCCCTTGTCTACGATACAATAGTAGAAACAGAGGAGGAGCTGATAGCAAGAATCCATGCAACTACAGAAATTATTTCCGGTAGTCGCCAGTCTTTCCAGCGTATGCGATTTTCAATGAGAAAACGTTGCGGATTATGTTTGAAAGTAAATGGACAAAATTTTGAACATCTCTTGTGATTTGTTGGCTGCTTAGTGAAAAATTATGTATATTGTTTAAATTTGTAACTACCTTTCTTATTTTTTATTGTCACCAATTCTTATGTTAATAAAATCATAAGTTTGGAAAAGTATTTTCAACAATATTTTCTCAATGTTTTAGATGCATTGATGTTTCACAGAATAATTTTTGTTACATATTTTAGCCATAACTAGTTTGGTAGTCATTAAAAAAAATACAAGAAAAATATTTTTTTATTTCATTATTAAAAAGTGATCTTACAGACTTCATGAAAACATTAAATATCTTGAAAACTATACATCTTTTGATATGTAAAGGTTATGCGTTTTTCACGTGAAAACCATTGAGGAATACAAATTTGAATAAAAATTTCTTCGAATGCCAGTGGCGTAAAAAATGGGAGGGGAAAGGTGACATATTTTACAAATGTACACCACTGGATCAAGAATTGAAAATTGTTTTTCCATCAAAATATGCCCTTTTACATTTTAAAACAACCTGCCAAATGTCAAATCAATTTATCCATCCACTTTAAAGTTATCAAATGAAAACATTGAATTTTTCATAACTTCAACAACCCGTATCTCGAAAAGTAAATGAGCTGGACCCCTCATTCCTTATATCATTTTGTTCAGTTTTATGAGAGGTATCTAAATGCAAACGTTGTAAGTGTCATTTGAAAACACCCTGTATAATGGTACCCATATATCTACTAGAGTGAGTTATGCTTCATAAATCACTAGAGTGAATTATGGTTCATAATTCATGCTTTTGCATTTAAATAGACCATGACAACTCAACACTCACAACATTTCGGTACATAGGTGACTAGAGGTATAAAATGATATAAACTATTGAATCTGTTTGAATTTGTTTTTGAAATATATCGTATCGATAAAATATCATAACGATATTTTCTAATATACTAGGCTTGTTCAACTGAAACCCATCTTTGGTCAGGTTAGCCTTGGAAACAATTGTAATCATTCAACTTACGTTTTCCAACATTAGTAGTGTATGCAAACGTGACACTGATCTGTTTATTTCGTTTATATTTGACAGCGACTTTAAGTATTGTGACTTTGAAATGGCGTTTGTTGTTAACAATCCGTCCAAATGTGATAAGCGTGCGGTTATTCAATTTTTGTGTGCTGAAGGTGTGCAACCGTTGCAAATTTATACGCGAATGCAAGCAGTGTATGGAAACGCATGTTTTGCATATCCAACTGTGAAGGAATGGTGTCGAAAATTTAAGAATGGAGAAGAGAGGACGAATGATAAGCCACGACCAGGTGCATTGATTACTGCATCAACAGACAGGAATGTGGCATGTGTAGAAGGGCTGATTAGAGAAAATCGTCGAATTTCAATCAGTCTGTCCATAGTATCGTTCACAAACTAGGTAACAGCAAAGTTTGTGCGCAATGGGTTCCTCGTCTTTTGTCTGAGGACCAAAAAAGCTTTCGAATGGGCTTGTCTTTGCAACACCTCACGGAATACAATCAAAATGGTAATGACTTTCTCTCGTCAATAGTTGCTGGCGATGAATCTTGGTGTCATTATTTTGAACCATCCAGTAAGCTGTCATCGATGCAATGGAAACACGCAAATTCTCCGCCACCAAAGAATTTTAAAGTTCAACCTTCTGCAGGCAAGGTGATGTTGACATTTTTTTTCGACCATGAAGGACCCTTGCTGATAGAGTTTACAGAACCTAGAGTGCATATCAACGCAAACCTGTATAATGAAACTTTGAACAAGCTCCATCAAGCAATAAGAAGAAAACGTCCAGGGAAGCTTTCACGTGGTGTTATTCTGCTTCACGATAATGCTCGGCCTCATGTTGCCAACGTAGTGAAAGAAAATCTGCAACGAAAGAAATGGAGGATATTAGAGCATCCACCCTATAGTCCCGATTTATCGCCTTGCGATTTTCACATCTTTGGGCCACTAAAAAAGGCGTTAAAAGGTAACCGTTTTCAGTCGGACGCAGAAGTACAAAACGCTGTGAAAGAATTCTTCCAGCAGCAGCCACAAGAATTCTATAAGCAGGGTATACATCGGTTGGTGAAACAGTGGGATATGTGCCTCAATTGTATTGGTAGTTATTTGTAACTGTACTTGTCAATAAATTTTTCCTGGACCAAAGATGGGTTTCAATTGAACTATCTTGTAGATATTTTTAAAACAATTTATGTATTTATTTATTTATTTTACGGGCAAGCCCAATTCCATATAAAAAAAGTGAACTACAAATATAGTATACATTTACATTATAAAATACAGTAATGGAAATACAATACAATAATAAAAATGAATGAATACAATACAATAATAAAAAGACAATTTAACAAAACGGTAAAACAAAAAAAAATTAAAATTTTGCATGTGCAGCATAAACACTACTAATATATAGTACAAAACAAAACTATGACAATTGTAAGGAGTCCAGATTCATTATCCTAAGGTTGAAGTTAGTTATGTTTGTTTTAATGACTAGTTTCAGTTAGTTTACTATTTTTAAAAAAAAGTTGTCAGATTGATGTGTTATTGTCAGATTAATGTAATTGAAAAGTAATTCAATAAAAGTATTGTATTTTATCTACTAATATTTGCGTTAATAATAAAAAGTGAGTGACCATAATTATTTAAATAATATTTTCATTCCAAACATCACAACAATTACATCTGTTGCATTCAAATGTTCAGTTGAGTCAGGTGGTTCTTAAATTGAATAATAGAGAGTTACTGAAAATCTGTAACCTATTGACAGAATTAGCTAGTCTCATGGCTCTCGGCAAAAACGAGTGAAAAGCATAATTGTAACGATGGAAAGGCACATTAAATGTTCTGACCTGCCTAGCTGAGCGAAGTGGCACGGACAGGCAGATCTTATTTAGAAGCCGTGGACAGTTACTAATACCATTTAAGATGTTGAATAGCAATAAAAGGAACATAGGTGTAGGAAGGTAATCTCTTTTCATCCATGTACGAATTTCCACCATTCTTTCCTGTTTTTGGCTTTTATTTTTCCTTCATTCAATGCTAGATTTCTCTCTTTTAGGATTTTTTCAATTGTTTTGTCCCAGGTATTTTTCGGTCTTCCTTTTTTCCTTTTGTTCTGTGGTCTTGCCTGCCATATTTGTTTGAATACTCTGGTATCCTTCATTCTCTGTAAGGACACTCAGCTGCCTTTTTTTATGAATTCCAGTAAACGTTCTACTTTTAATTCCTCTCTTATTGTCTGGTTTCTAATACGATCTCTTCTTGTTATTCCTTTAACTCTTCTTAGGTATTGTATTTCATCTCCGCTGCTTGAATCTTACTTTTCTTTCTGTCATTTAAAACCCACGACTCGCATCCATACGTGAGTATTGGTCTGTATATGGAGTGATACACTTTAGTTTGAGTTTTCTTAGAAACCTCCTTTTTGTTGATACAATTTTTATTCATTTCGCAATAGCATTTAATGGCCTTGTGTATTCTCTTACTAATTTCTAATTCCTGCTTGCCAGTATTTTCGATTATGACCCCTATATATTGGAAATCATTCACTTGTTCTATTTCCGAATAATTGTCGATACATATGTTTAGTTCCTGTCGTTCTTCTGTAATAGCCATAACTTTTGATTTTTCCACGTTGATTTTCATTCCATGTTTTTCGTTCCATATCCTTGACATTCTTTTGCAGGTTATTTTTTGTGTTTACATTCTGCTATTTGGATTCGTTGCATATTGTGATAGCCAACATATAGTTTTTCGACACTTTTACTACAGTCTTGTATGATGTTATCCATGAATATAATGAATAATACTGTGCTCAACTCATCTCCTTGCCACAGTCCATAGTGTGTTATGAATGTATCCGATCTCATATTTTTACTTATCACATAATTTTCCGTTCTTTTATACAGTGTTTTAATATTTCGTATCAGCTTTTCGCTCACATTTCTTTTATAAAGGCTTTCCCATATCTGCTGCCTAGGTACACTGTCAAATGATTTCTCTATGTCCAAAAAGGCATGATAGTCGTTTTGTCTGTCAGCGGTTTTCTTTTCATTTAACTAATGTAAAAATATGATTTTGGATGGTACGTCCTTTTCGGAAACCACTTTGCGATTCTAACTTGTTCTTGTTTTATCAATCTCTGGTTTAATATTCAATAATATAGGTTTAATGAGGACTTAGTAATGTTATTCCTCTGTCATTTCTGCAATCCTTTCTTAAAAATTGGTATAATTACACCCATCCTCCACATCCTCCGGTATCTCCTCTTTCTTCCGTAATATATTTAATACAATTCTGATTATTTCCCTTCCTTGCTCTCAATTTTTTTTACCATTTCAGACGTTATCTTGTCATGCCCTGGGACTTTTCCATTTGTCAATCATTTTAAAGCCTATTCTAGTTCCATTTTTGATATTTCCTCTTCTACTCCTTCTTGAATAGGTATCATTTCTGTTTTATTTCGTGTTTTGTTCCCTTTAGTAAATTCCCTTGAGTAAATTACAAAAGTACTCTCCATCGTTCCATTATTTATTCTTATTTTGTTAGCTTCACTCCTGCGGTGTCCTTGATTCCTAAGGTTATATTTGTTTTTTCCGTTCTAGTGCTTTTTAATACCTTGTAAAAAAGTTTTTGGTTAGTTTTTCTGTTCCATTCCATTTTATTCCCAAAATCTTCACGAGACTCCCTTTTTGCATTTTGCACTGATTTTTTGGTAATTTTTCTTTTTTTTTTACTCCTCATAATTACTCACCGTGTTATTTGCCAAGTATTTTCTCCAAGCTTTTTTCTTTTTTTGTATTTGCTTCTTGATTTCCGTCGTCCACCATGCTGTTTGCTTTCTCTGGTTATTCGTTTTCAAGTTGCCACATGAATTTTTTGCCACCTATAGTATGATATTTTTAATTTTTTGCCACAACTCTTCTACATTCATACCTTCAGTATTTCCCATTTGGCTTTCTGGTTTCCTATTAACTTCCGCTTTAAATTTTTTTTGCAATGTTTGGGTTATTTAGTTTATACGCTTTTATTGTTTCATGCTCAGATTTTTCTCTCCTATTTCGAGTTGTATTAGTGTGTGTGCTTCCTTTGATCTTTGCCACTACCAGATAGTGGCCACTTCCTATTTCTGGTCCTCTTTTAACTCTCACTTCTATAATATGTTTTTGGCATTATGTTTACAACTCTGTAGTCTATGAAATGAAATAATATAATATAGGACTATTACAAATCCTTGACAGCCGTTATAAATTGCGAAGTGAAGGATTGAAAAGATTCAATTGTAATTTATTGTATTCATTTGCAAACATCAACATCCTTGTCATAGGTTCATTCAAACCGTAGTTTCTATGATGATATGGTGTTTTAAAAAGTTTCTTACTATGATGATAGGGTGTTTTTAAAAGTTTCGTGTTATGTGTTCTCCTATCATTGACATTGAGATCAATCATTTCAAGAATTTGAGGACACTACACAGAGCCATTAATAATTTTATAGAAGAGTGAAAATTGCAATTAAATGTAGAATGTCATCATAATTCTCTTATTTAAATTTAAAATCAAAAATTCGTAGGAACCTCTTTTGAATTTTTTCTATACGTTCGATATAGCTAGACTATTTGTACTCCAAATGGTAGATCCATAGTCTAGGGTTGTCCTACAACTAATACAAAGTATACATTTGAACGCATTGTTCTTATAACGAAATTCAGACACTGTTCCTAAACGAAATTCAGACACTGTTCCATGAATAAAACCCAACATTTGAGCTGATCATGATGCAATAGCTTTAATATGGATGGCTAGATCCTTACAATTTTATTTTAATTCTGATTGTTATTGATGTGCTGTGTAAACCAGAGTATCATTAATATTAGTAAACCTACATGACATTTACTAACATCTAAACAAGGTAGGTTTTGTTCACATGTTTATATTATCTAAATTATTTGGGCCAATATGTGATCCTTGAGGAACACCAGATGAGAACGTATGCAATTTGAAACAGCATTTCCATACTTGAAATATTGAATTTTATCAACAGTAAAAACACAAGAGCTTTTTTTTTATCGGAGAAATTTCTCTTTGCAACGAAACAGTTTTGCAATCACTAATTTTATCTAATGTCAGTTTTTCTTTATTTGCTAACCAGCAGACCCGACAGACGTTGTCCTGTCGTCTTATCATATAGGTACAAATTTTGACTATTTTTATTTTGAATGAAAAATATCACATTGATACTTATTTTGGGTGGCAAAATCAGATAGTATCGTTAATTTTTTGATAGAAGGAATATACTCGTATTTCTTGAAAATTCGACTTTCCTGAATGTTCTTACAATTTTTCGAACAAACCAATTTTTTTTTAAATGACCGTATAAAAAACTCATATACTAAATGCCATCAAAATCGGCCCATCCGTTTGGGAGTTGTTCAGTATGAATCCGATTGCAGCGCCACCTACCGGGACTAATTGTTAATATAAACCATCCAGTTACTTACTCAAACACACAAATAAAATTTCACAAAAATCGGTCCATCCGTTTAGGAGTTGTTCAGTACGAATCCGATTGCAGCGCCACCTACCGGGACTGATTGTTAATATAAACCATCCAATTACTTACTCAAACACACAAATAAAATTTCATCGAAATCGGTCCATCCGTTTAGGAGTTGTTTAGTATGAACCCGATTGCAGCGCCACCTACCGGGACTTATTATGAATCTAAACTGGAGATTAAAATAAAAATGTATTATATTCGATTGCCATGCAACCCTATTGATCATGTAACCCTATTGCTCATGTGTCGATTAAAAGAAAAAATCGCAATTTAAAAATAGGGGTTGATCGTAGAGGGGTGAAAATTTAGGGTGTATGTATTAATGTATTTTTGTATGCTGTATCTTAAAAAAATAAAAACAAAAAATTTTGTAAAAAAAAAAAATTTAGGGGGATGAAAAATAGATGTCCGATTCTCCACCCTACCCGATATGCACACAACATTTCACGAAAATCGGTCGAAGGAGTTCAATTACAAACACCGTGACACGAGAATTTTATATGTTAGATTGAACAAAATTTATTTTTTACGCTAGCTACTCCAGGGGAAGGAAGGATTATAGTTCGTCTTGCAAGCTAAACGGAATCTTAAACATTTTCATCTAATTAAATTGAATATTTGCACACTTATCAACTAATCACTATAATAATTTTATTATTCCAATATCCTGTCCCAAGATTAAAATTTAATCTTTGTTGTATAGCTAGTAATTCTAATTTAAATTACGGAGGAATTGACATAGACAATAAACTGTTGTATGTATGTATGTATGTACAAGAACTTGAAAATACGTTTTTTTTAATAATCATTATTTCTCACGAGAGCTCTACTCCAATTTAGAATAATGAATACTACAATACCTGTATTATTATTTTTTTCAGGAAACTAAAAATATAACTAAACTTGATGTAAAGAAATTAAGTCGAAACACCGTAAGCGAAGCCTTAGCTAACAGTAAAGATGACATATTTAAAAAATATTTTCCAGTACCGCCTTATGTTCAAGACAAAAGTACTTCGCTCACTGTAACTTACAGCTCGTCTGCGGTGTTTTTAGGAGGAAGATATTTGAAGTTTTCGAGGGAAATGGGACAAACGCCTTTTATCGTCAACGATAAAGCTATTACTGAAACAAGCGTACAGGATATTTTGTTTGATAGTATTAATAAAATTTTGAGGCAAGTTTTACCGTAACGAAAAAATAAAATAAAAATTAATCCACAAATCATTTTAGGTGTGATCAAAACAAGTTGACGTTTTCTTCTAGTGGTCGAGAAGACTCTGATACAAGAATGCTAGGCCAAGGTAGGCCGTTTTACGTTCAAATAGAAAAACCAAAATTTGACACGATTACGGAAGCCCAATGCAGAGCAATAGAAGTTTTAATTTTGAACTCAAACGCTGTTGTTGTTTTAAATCTTCAACAGGTAAGTTGTGTTTTTTATACACCACATCTTAAGTAACTACATTAGCATACGAAATATTTCCGTATTCAAATGATAATAATAGATTTTTTGGTTAAACATCGACACCCACTTTGTAGTCATTAGGTGGAGTTGGGGGAGGTTCGAAAAGACTTACCTCCGATATACTAAAACACAGAATTTTCTCTATGTATCATGAAGTTTATGTAATAAATTGAGTATACAAAGAGAGTTTTAAGTATTGAACGCCTCGGTTATTTCAAAAACGGATTTTCAAGGGTCTTGTGACTTGGCCGTTATTATGGTGGAATTTACATTGTTGTCAGATCTGTTCTTTTTTCTGAATAATAATGAACTTTGTTTTCAAACAGATCATCCTTTTTATCCTTTTGAAATCCTTAAAAACAATACTGTTTATTTTCAATAACAAGATCTACTGTCAGTGAATTAGTAAAAAAGTTTAACGAAACTGGTTCAGTAAAAGATTTATCCAAATCGGGAAGCAGAAAAACTGCATCATCTGAAAACAACTCTTCAGATATTTGTGCTAGAAGACGATCCACACTTAAGTACTAGAAAAATATCCAGGGAACTTGATATTTCGCAAACATCCATACAAAATAAGATTAGTTCAAAAATTGTCAGATGATGATTTCGATAGACGTGAAGAGTTTGCAGACATAATAATGGAAAAATGTTACAATCAAAACGATCCGAGTTTTTCAAGTAATGTTATGTTTTGCCATGAGGCCACTTTTTTTATTAATGGAAACTTAAATCGGCATAATTGTAGATACTGGTCATGTAACAATCATCGTTGGATGCGTGAATCCCACACATAATATCCACATAAACTGAATGGCTTGGAATAATAGTCGACAAAATAATTGGTCCGTTGTCCCAAACGGCAATATTTGGGTGCAACAAGATGGTGCTTTACCTCACAATGCGCTTGTGGTGAGGCAATACCTAAATGATGTGTTTCCCAGAAGATGGATTGGAAGGTGTGGTTTTATAGAATGGCCCCCGCCATCACCCGACATGAACTATTTCCTGTGGTTAGGTTTTTTTTCTGTTACGGGAAAAATGACGATTTAATATTGAAAAAATGTCTTATTTAGGTTGCTCTAAATGGATTTAAAATGGCGTGAATTTGAATGTTTATGTTTGTCATGATGACAAAACGCTGTAGAAAAATAACAGATGAGTGCAATATAATATACGGGATGGAAGTTTATAGCGAAACGGTAATAGTATATTAAATAAGAGTCAAGTAAATAATTCGAGTGTAGAACGGAAAGTAATAATTTGGTATTATTGACGTCAAAATTAATAAATTTCTGAGTACATCAAATAATGTGACATATAGAGATGGGCGATACTGTGTAAAGTATCGATACACTGTACCGTTATAAATATAGTGTTTCAAAAATATCAATATTAGAATAGATTGTTATGAAAAGTATCAATACTGAAAATTTTGATATTTTATCGATACGATATATTTCAGAAACAAATTTACTAAACAAAATATGCATATTTAATAGTTTGTTTCATTTTGTACCCCCATCTCTAGTCACCTATGTACCGAAATGTAGTGAGTGTTGAGTTGTCATTTAAATGCAAAAGCGTGAATTATGATCCATAATTCATTCTAGTAGAGATATGGGTACCATATACCTTTTGTTAGGATGTAAAATATTGATTTATTATTAAGTGGTCGTGGAAAAAAGTTTTAAAATGTTTGTCACTTTAGTAGTTTGTACATTCATATAGGCACCATTTTAAAATTATTTTGAAATATACAGGATGTTCCAATAAAGTGTGGCGTATCAAAGTTATAATTTTTCTCATGAGACAACCTATATTTTATTGCATTTTTTGATTGCCACTAAAAAATGAAATACTCCTTCATAGTGGTTCCCTATACATAAATACAGAGGGTTCCCAGTTATGCTGACTTTTTTTAAAATGTGAACATTTCGGAAAAAATTAATAACTCATTGATATAACAAATTCTAGCAAATTTTCTCTTACATCTAAATAGTTTGACATTCCACAATTGAGTACTAAACATCTCTTTACAGAGTGTTCAGAATTTTCAGTTTCATTATTAGATCATTCAATGTGTAATATCGGGCTTATGTTAAATATTTTAATAATTCACCATGTTCAAAAAAATGTCCTCTTTCGATTGGTATATTTTTTTAAATTGTATGGTAAATCGATTTTTTTTAAAATGCATACATGATCTAGTCGGTACCTAACTTGATGTCATTTTATGACATTTCTCTCTTAATTCTCTGAACAATCTTGTGTTAGTTTCAAATTTTATTGCTACTAAAAATAAAGCAGTATCCGTTATATGAAAGAGTCGACATGATAGTTTGCATTGGGGTCTGTTTAGAAAAGTGTCTCCTAGCAACTAGACTTTATGCTAAAAAGTACCCTGATAGAATTCACCCAAAGAAGGAAGTTTTCGAAAGACTGCTCAATAGATTCCGTGATACTGGTAGCGTTGCATACGAGAAGGTGAACAAAACTAATCCAGTTACTGGCGACAACGCCAATGAATTTGATGTACTGCTGTCGATTACGGAAAATCCTAATACCAGTTCTAGAAAAAATTCAAGTGAATTAGGAATAACTCAAATGAGTATATGTAGAATACTCAAGGAAAATCGCTACCATCCGTATCATATTCAACTACAGCAGCAGTTGACTCAACAGGATTATGATAAACGTTTAAATTTTTGTTTATGGACTTTGGATACAGTTGGGGAAGATCCTGATTTTTTTAGTTATGTATTGTTTACTGACGAATCTACTTTCCACAATAATTGGTTTTTAAATAGACATAATTTTCAATATTACGATACAGCAAACAAACATTTATTCCGTACTGTTGATCGCCAACACCGATGGAGTGTAAACGTTTGGGGAGGGATTGTGGGCGAGTATGTTATCGGCCCGTATTTTTTTGACTGACACCTGGATGGAAGAAAATGTTTGAGTTTTTTTAAACAAGACTTCTGGATCCTTCTCGAAAACCTACCACTTAGCATCCGAAAGAAAATGTGGCTACCATTGGACGGAGCTCCTGCTCACTTTTCACGTGCTGTTAGGAACTATCTCAATAAAAAATTTAGAAATAAATGGGTAGGTAGAGGCGGTCCTTATAATTGGCCAGCTAGGTCACCAAAATTGACCAAGAAATACTGTGTTTGCTACACCCCCTACTACTCCAGGCGATATAAAATTAAGAATTTCGAACGCTTTCGCGTCCATAACACGAATAATGTAAGTAAATCGTTGGAAGCTCGAATCACGTGTTCCATTGCACAAGATGGCAAGCATTTTGAGCATCTATTATAGTAATTTTTCATTTTTTGCTTTTAATAATTTGTTGTTCGTTTTGTAGTATTTATGTATTTGCTTTATTAAAAATGTGTTTTAGTTTTATTACGTACTCAAATACTTATTTGTTAAAAAAGAGCTAGTGTACCTCAGCAACTACAAGTGCGCATATTTATTATCAACTTCACTGGGTTTTTTACAACAACTATGGCAAGATCATTGGTTTAAAATTTAGAGAGAATTGCAGATGTTTTAAAATCGATTTACCATACAATTTAAGAAAATTGTAAATTGCATGAAAAGTATAATACCTAGGTATAGGACACCCTTATAACATTCGAAAGAGGAGATTTTTTTGAACATGGTGAATTAATAAAATACAGGGTGTTCCATTTAAAATAAGCCCGATATTACACATTGAATAATCTAATCATAAATCTGAAAATTCTGAACACCCTGTAAAGAGATGTTTAGCAGACAATCGTGGAATACATTCAACGAATGTCCAACTATTTATATGTAAGAGAAAATTTGCTAGAATTTGTTATATCAATGAGTTATTAATTTTTTCCAAAATGTTCACATTTTAAAAAAGGTCGGCATAACTCGGAACCCTCTATATTTAGGTATAGGGAACCACTATGAAGGAGTATTTTATTTTTTAGGGGAAATCAGAAAATGCTATGAAATATAGGATGTCCCTTAAGAAAAAATATAACTTTGATACGCCACACTTTATTGGACCATCCTGTACATTTCAAAATAATTTTAAAATGTAGCCTATATGAATGTACAAACTACTAAAGTGGCAAAAATTTTAAAACTTTTACCGTTTCGTTATAAACCTCCATCCCGTTGGTCGTGATTCACTCTGTATATGCGGGAAAAAAGTAATTTCACAAAAAGTGATATTTTGTTACCTGACAACAATGATAAAATGTCAAACTTTTTTTATGTCACAGCAAAATATAGTACAACAAAGTGGGCATCATTTTGTGCTCATTGCATACTATACTTTTTCTACGACAACATATCGTTCACGTTTAGTACATGCATACATTGTAAAAACTTTGAAAGAAATAATATTTCATTACTCCGAATTGGCCGCTAATGGGCTTTCTATCAGAATTAAAATATAAATTGAAGAAATATGTAAATATTTTCTTTATTGCTATTTCTAATAGGTACACAGACATAGAAGCCTATAATAGTTATTTATGTAATAAGGATCATAAAGACGATCATTATGGTACAAGTCGTGAATGTTATCGGGCGAGGCGTAGCCGAGTCCGATAACACGGCGTGTGCCATAATGATTGTTTATGATTCGTATTACATACAAAATTTTATCTGATGGCATTTATATCAATACATTTTCGAAAAATTAAAAACTGCATTTTCGACATGTCACAATGACAACTATTTTTAAAGGAGTAAGTATTGTGTAGTTTCAAATATTAGTAGGTGAGTGAGCTGTGCTTTGCCATTTCCTTGACAACGTCATCAGGTTGTAACGGCAATATTTATTTATCGCTGTCAAACTCAATAATTATTGTCAGGTAGAATTTAATATAATTTAAAAAATGAGTGATTCTGAAGCTGATTTGGAAGAAATGTCGAGAAATATCGTGGACTCCCTTTTGCCAAAAAAATCACGGAGTGTATATGAAATGGTGTTTAATCGGTACGAAGAATGGTGTTCTGCTAAAAAAATCAAGAATATCACTCATGAAAAAGTATTGTTGGCTTACTTTGAATGCTTATCTAAGGAAAGAAAACCATCTTCTCTTTGGTCGTATTATTCGATGATAAGAAGTATTTTATCAACAAGAAAAAACGTCGATATTAGTAAGTACCTACAGCTGGTTGCATTACTAAAACGTAAATCAGAAGGTTACAGAGCTAAAAAATCCAAAATTTTTACTAAACAAGATGTTACAAAGTTTTTAACGGAAGCATCAGATGATACATACTTATTTAATAAAGTTGCCATGATAATTGGACTAAGTGGAGCATGCAGAAGAGAGGATTTGATAAATATGCTTGTTGAAAATGTAATAGATGAAGGATCCGTTTTTAGAATTACATTAGCGAATACAAAAACAAAGGTAATGCGAGAATTTTTTGTAACTTCGGGGAATATCCCAGGATTGAATATGGTAGAACTTGTCAGACAATATGTGAAAATACGACCTTGCAACACAAACCATCTACGTTTTTTTGTCACTTATAGAAATAAGAAATGCACAAAACAACCCGTTGGAATACATACCTTTGGTAAAATGCCAAAAGTTATTGCCACTTTCTTGAATTTACCTCGCCCTGAAGAATATACCGGACATTGTTTTCGGCGATCGTCTGTTTCATTTTTGGCTGATTCTGGAGCTGATCTGTGTACCGTGAAACGCCATGGCGGATGGAAAAGCAATACTGTCGCTGAAGGTTACATCGAAAATTCGAAAGAGCAAAAGAAAAAAATATCAGAAGCAATTTTTGGTGCCAACAACCAAACAAGATTACAAGTTTGCCAACAATCATCAACTACTGATGTAAAAACTGTAGAATCCATTGGAATTAATATTACAAATTGTAGTAATTGTTCTTTTACCATTTATAATAAATAGTTTTGTACATAGTTATGCATTTTGAATAAACTTTTTTGATCAAACCATTACATGTTTTCCTTATAGAATTTCATTATGGTACTTAGTACCATAATGAGCTTTCTTATGTCATCAAAATTGAGTGACATAACGTTGTCATTATGACATGCCATCAGATAAATGTATTTATAGAAAACGACTATGAAATTACTCGTTACCTACTAAAACTTTGACAGAAACGATCTGCTGACATTTCATCAATTTATTGCTGTATGTCATAATTTGACAAGCCGTCAAGCAGAATTAAAATATAAATTGAAGAAATATGTAAATATTTTCTTTATTGCTATATCTAATAGGTTCACAGACATAGAAGCCTATAAATGTATTAACGACTATGCAATTACTCGTTACCTACTAAAACTTTGACAGAAACGATCTGCTGACATTTCATCAATTTGTTGCTGTATGTCATAATTTGACAAGCCGTAGTCGTCGTGATTTTAGAGTGAACCTAGACCTAACACGAAATATTCCATTTCGCATTTGTTGCTTAGCAACTTGCCTAGCAACCGATGCAAAAATGAAATTCTGTACAAAATGTGCTTGTTTATGATTGAAGTTACGGTTATAAAATGAACATTTATCGAGGTTGTCGTAGAAAAAATATTTTATATGTCAGAACTGTCAATTAATAGGCAATGTCATTGATAAAAAGTACATCATGAAACTGATTGCAATCTGATCTATCAGAAGTCTAAGGGATTGCTAATTGAAATTAAAATCGAAACAATGTTATCAGGTTAGTCAAACAGATACGAAGAAAATTAAGTTTGGGGAACAGGAGAAGCGGAAACATTACCGAGCATTGTGCAAGACGTCAGCTCCAAGCGTTGAAGATGTTGTCAAAGTAATTAATATGTTAAAAGCCCCATTAGAAATACTTCAAACAACACCCATCCGGGTATTACATAGGAGAACACAGATGATCAGAAAAAGGCTTATTCACCAGCTAGACGCTACTCTAGTGGAAGGTATGTTATAAATAATTTTTTTAATTTCAAAAATATAACAAACTTTAAACTAAAAGTCCATATACTAACAGTTGTTTCATACATTATTCTTCTTCCCTCAAACTTTCTTATGTTTTGCTTTTCTATTTGATATTGTTTTTCCAATTCTGCAATCTCTTAGTCAGATGTTGGTACCCTATTACTTGTGATTTTGTTTTTTACGCTTTCAAGCCATAAGTACTCTACCGATCATCACCAAAATTTGTACACACAATGTCAGGGGTATAGAAAATAATATAGGGTACCCTTTATCCAGAAAAAATACTGATTCCAAGGGATACAAAAATTAATGTTATACATGGTCATTAGTGCGATTATTGTAAATCCTCAAAGATTTTTAAATCAAATTTCTACCGATTGTAACCAGCCTAGAGGCTTTTAAAATTAGTCGCAATTGTACAGCGTGTAACAGAACACCTTGCCAGATCTGGCGCAATTATGATACGACTATTTTTAAATGTGGGTAAATGAATAACGGCTTTTCTTTCATCAATATGTAATAAGATTAAATGCCCAATATTATACATAAATATAAAAACTCCAACCAAAAGTACTATATTTTTTTCACATAAACAGCCATTCTGACAAGTCTTTCCAAAAAACAAAAACCATGTACATTTTTCTAAATGGGATTCCCTGTATTTTACTTCAAATTTGAATTCAGCTTGACTTCGTTATTGCAATGATATAAGGTTATTATACAGGGTGTAACAAAAAGGCAGGTCATAAATCATACCACATGTTTTGTGGCTAAAAATAACTCGATCCAACCCAAGTTACCCTAGTACAAATGTGTATGCGAAAAAAGTTACAACCCTTCGAAGTTACCAAATAAAAATTGATTTTTTCAAATATTTCGACAGTTGTTCAACATATTATAATGAAAGTTGACAAGTGGCTTTCTTATGACAAGAGCATCTTAAAAAAAAATTAAGGAATTATTGCACTCCTTTAACAATTTATGGGAGTTGAGATCCCCTAAACCCTCCCCAAAATTTTTGAGTACGTTGCAATTTAATGCTTATTGTGGCACCATTATTCAAACACATTATTTTTGAAACTTTTTTGCCCCCTAGTACTTTTTACAATTATCAGTTTTTATCGAGCTTCAAAAATTTCGAGTAACAAAAATTAAAGTCAATGAATTTTTCTCGAGGGTCCCAAATTTTTGATTGAATCTTATTTATTTACAAATGTGTAGTTTTTATTAGATGTTCGAAATGACCCCCATTTTCTTGAATACACAGTCGGCACCGTTCTACTAACGAAAACCGAATATTCTGGAAAAGCAATGGCTTCTGACGATATCTAATTGCAGCCTCAAGGATTCTATTCCTCAGTTGTTGTTCGCTCGTCATTTTTACAGCATACACCCTCGAAAAAAATTCATTGACTTTAATTTTTGTTACTCGAAATTTTTGAAGCATAATGAAAAATAGGCCGTATCTCGATAAAAACTGATAATTGTAAAAAGTACTAGGGGGCAAAAAAGTTTCAAAAATAATGTGTTTGAATAATGGTGCCACAATATGCATTAAATTACAACGTACACAATAATTTTTGGGGGGGGGGGGGGTTTAGGGGATCTCAACTCCCATAAATTTTTAACGGGGTGCAATAATTCTTTAATTTTTTTTTAAGATGCTCTAATCATAAGAAAGCCACTTGTCAACTTTCATTATAATATGTCGAACAACTGTCGAAATATTTGAAAAATTCAATTTTCATTTGGTAACTTCGAAGGGTTGTAACTTTTTTCGCATGCACATTTGTACTAGGGTAACTTGGGTTGGATCGAGTTATTTTTAGCCCCAGAATATGTGGTATGATTTATGACCTGCCTTTTTGTTACACCCTGTATGTTATACAGTGTATTTAAAAAGTTCTAACTACTTGTTCCTGAAAATCGTAAAAAGTTGAACGCCCCGTATAATTTAAACTGCACCATTTAAAATTAATGTTTCACAACCATACATCTGTGATGGTCACCTAGTATAATAATTCATTAGACCTGCTTCCATATCCAAGAAACGTAGGTATACAGGGCGAGTCCAAACTCGAATATATCGGTTTCGTAATTTTTTTAAATGGATCATCTTGTATTTTATATCGGTAGATGAAAGTTAATTTACCATACTTTGAATTAGATTAAGTATTCTCTCTACCCAAACTGCATAGTTTTTGTAATATTTCAATTTTATGATTGAAAAAATCCAACAATACAATATTTATTCAGATCATTTAACGCACAACTATACCAAAATTTATGAAGAAAACAACAATCAAGTTATGCTCAAATTGACCACCCTCTACATCGATGCAGACTTGAAGACGGTCTCCAAAACATCGACTTGCATATTAACCTTTTGAAAAGCTTGCCTTATTATGTCTTTCACATCATCTGGTGTAGTGACAGGTACTTTGTATACTCATTTTGTATAACATTACCCAAAAAAGAAAAAATCGACTTTATTCAACTCTGGTGATCTTGGTGCCCAGAGAACTGGTACTGCTTGTCCAATCCACCTTTCAGGAAACATGACACAAAATGAGCGCATTTTGGTGAGCATGTAGATACGTGTACGGAGGAGAATGTCCTTAAGCAAAACTGGTAAATGATTTTCTAATAAATCTAAGTAGATTTTCCCAGTTACCGTTTTTACCTCAGATTAATACATTAAAAAGATACATTTGTTTACATTTAAAAGTGAACCCAACATTACATCACATTCTAAGGTAACTTGCCGACCCTTTGCCAGATGTCTTACTTTTCCTTTGAATTGCGACAACTGAATTATAGGACACGATAGAAACGTACAAAATAAAAATGTACTTTTAAGAAATTACATAAAAACTACTTTAAAATAATTATCCTAGTAGTTTATGTAATAAAAATATGTTTTTGTTTGAAACTTTTGAGGTTTAAACGAAACAAATGCGTGTTAATAATTTTGTATGTCTGCAACACCGAGAAAAGGGCGGAAACCATTTTACTATCAATGTTACCTGATTTTACTACGAAGTTTCAACGTTCCTAGTTTATTGAAGCTTTTGTTTTCGTCTTATCAACTGATATTTGTGTGTGTGCGTACAGATATTAAAACCAATATTTTTTGAAAATCATGGTTCGTCAGTGCCAAATTTGCAAAAAAACAGTCGGAATTTTCCTAACCTCTCTTTTCACCTGTAAGTAAATAGTACCATTGGCCAGTGGCACTGTCCGACTAGTCCGACAGTTTCTCCCCACTCCTTGAAAGTCATTGATGAAAACATATGTATGGTGATAAAATGTTAGCCGTCTTTTCGGATAGTTAGTTTTTATGAATGACTTGCGGAAGGTCCAATCACTTAGGACCGATTATACCACCTCATATATTTATAGACCTCCTTATCTGATTTTGGGTGACGACATTATAAGGATTTAATATACAATGATAATGAAAATTTTTGCCTATTTATACTCATACAAGGCTCATCAATGCCATTCATTGGACCGGAACCCTACTAAGGCGTCGCAAATTCGACAATAAATATGGCCACAAGAAGTGGGTGGCACAGAAATATCTAGAATGGTGGGTAATTTCACCAGGACTGAGACTGGCGAAACAGTTCATAGAAGACAGACTGTCAAAGTCGTAATAGGTATGTGTAACAAGTATACACTACGGCCGCCCTTGGTATAGTTAACCTGCATACAAAACTCATAAAATTTGTAATATAATATAACTAACCTCACTCAACCAACAAATAGATATTATATTAATAATATTTCTCTACGACACAATTCGCACTTCTTTAGGTCGTTAACATTTTTTATGAAACAGTGAACCGCGTTAATAACTGACCAGTCACTTCGTTATATTATGCCAATTACTGGAGTTGGATTATTCAATTTCCAATCCACCTGCTGCTACGTTGTCAATTATTCAAAATTTCTTAAAAATAGTAGCATACATAAAGTCTTTTTCCAGCAATTTCAAGAGACTTATTTTAATGCTTACTAATAAATTCATATTATGCATTTCTTTTTAATATTTCCAAACTAGCTTTTTAAGAACATCACGAACTAACGGTTTACTGAAGTAAGGGGAACATTTGTTTAGTGATCCTGACAATTTTAGAAAATAAATCTGACTACATTGCTTTATTTTATTGTCGTTAAGTTCATATTAGAAACAGTATAATACTTATATGCACATCAGCAAGAGGTCGCAAGCGACACCCCGCTACAACGGCGACCTGCGCTTTTCACATTAATTATATTTTCTATTTAACTAAAACATATTTTGTTACTCTGCAAATCCAAAATCATGAGACGTACATGCTACAATGGGTGGAGTTGAAATTATTTTTTTAAATCTGTGTAAAAGCCGAAAAAGCGCGTTTGTGAAAAGTGAGGTTGTGTTAAAAAACATGACTGATCCAAGTTCTTGCTCCCGGTTTTCCGATCTTTGGACAAGAAAAAAAGTAAAAGTGTATAACTTTTGTCGCACATTTTGAAAAACTCTCTGCAGCCTCATACAAAATGCTTGGTTTTGTAATTAGAAACATGAAACTGTTTAAAAGTTTTTCTACTATGTTCTTGTTATTTTCGACATTTGTAAGATCCAAACTTGAATATGGAAATGTAATTTGGAGTCCTATATATAATAATCACATAACGTTACTGGAACGTATTCAAAGACGTTTTTTCAAATCAGCTTGCTTCATGATAGATGGTGTTTATCCTGCAAGAGGAATCGATCAGGAATACTTTTATGACCGTTTTCACGCACAGAGCCTAATTAAAAGACGAGTAATGCAATCTGTAATATTTTTGTTTAAAATTATTAATTATAAGGTGGACTGCATTTATATTAATAATTTATTATATCTTCGTGTTCCTAGGGTCAACTCTCGTCAAAACCAATTATTTTATCAGAACAATTACAGGACAAACGTATATAAGTCGTCTCCTCTATACAAGATGATTTATAATTATTCAAATATCGAAACAAAAATAGATATTTTAAACTGTCAATTGTCCACAATTAAATGTGCATTTTTGACGACTTAAATCTAATTCTTATAGTGGGGTTATAACATTATAACATTGTAAGTTTGTAATTTTGTATATTCATTTCAAAGCTGAAATAGGCATGCTGAACACAAACTTTTTTCTTTTTTGATGTAGTATTTTGTTATGTAGAACATATTTGTGTTTGTTCACCTTATCCTGGAATTGGGCGTGTCCCGTTGGATATTGTATTAAAAATAAATAAATAAATAAAAATAAGATTTGCCATTAATAGCGTATCGAGCGAATCAACTGGTAGAACAGCCGCATTTCTAACCTTCGGCAGAAAGCTCCGCACACCGGATCAGGTCAAACATGATTTAAAATCTATTGTAGAAACCGACAATTTTATTCTACAAATTACTCCGTACTTAAAAAAGATGGCAACAACTTGGAAAGAAGCCAGGTTTATGAATGAGTCGGTTCAAGCCAGCGTAACACTACTCTCTCCTCTCGAGACAGATCCCGGCTAGAGACTCTCTCAAGAGTGGATCGACTCCATGTTAGTGTTACACTAGGTATCCCAGAGGGTTGACAGACTATAAGAACTTGGGGCGCCACTACCTTTTTAGACATCGGCGAAAGAAAATGAATTTAAATTAATCTAGATAAAAAACAAAACTAAGGTGAGAAAGGTAGAAACACCTTGTAGAATTTAAATTGAAGTTAATGATAAAAAAGTTAGAAACTTACATAAACACGGACACGATCCCCTATAGCTCTTACAGCCGGATAGATAAGAAATTTAAAAAAAAGATTCAAAATATCAACTTTATTCTGCCATGAAGGAAAAGTAACAGGAAAGAAAGAAACCTGCACTTTATAGTAGGTACTTAGCTTGCCTGAAACTGCTGATGGAGAGGTCTGGTAGAAACTGTTGATGAAGATGTCTGGTGGGAACTGATGCTAGATATGTCTTGTCTTGTCTTGTCGACATTGATGCTGGCTAATAGCTAAAAGTTATGCTTATGAATAAACCATTTCTAAAAAATAGAATGTTTAATGATATGTCAGGCCGGCACTGGCAGGTTTTTATAAGAAAGGAATATTTTATTGCTTAAAATGAAAATGTTATCTATCATTGAAAATAATTATTTTGCAACATAAAAAGCTAGCAAATGTTTGCATTAAAAATGTAACAGTGATTTATAATAAAATATTCAGTTTAAAAGTAATGTACAAGTATGCAAGAAACATAGATGACCACGTGACATGTGTAAATTCGTCTGTATCTGTAAAAAAATAAGAAATGCATAGAAAAAGTATCTCAGCCACTACTTTAGAAAAAGCTTAATAATTATAGATTATAGATTTGGACTTACCACAGCAATTGATGGTAAAACTAAGAAAAATTTGAGATACGATAAAGGTACGTCTTTACTACTATACGGTCGGTAGCGGAAAAGGGCGAGGCTCGAGGCTCTCTAATTAGTGGATTTATTTGATTAAATCGAAACAGGTCGAAAGACATGTTACAACAGAAACAAGACGTATGCAGACAAAAACAGGCGCAATGCTTCATCCTTCAAGGTAGAAGACCTGGTATGAGTTGATACTCACTCATAGTAATGCGACCAAGGGCATCACAACCAAGTTTCATCCCAAAAGAGATGGATCTTACCGAATTTCAAAAATAATTTCACCAGTAAGCTACCAATTACACACACACACAACTAGCAATCTATCATATTATGTCAGCCTTTACTATAGCCAATACACAAGACAAAGAGACTCCTGTAGTCCCGCTAAGAAGAAGAGGAAAACCAAAGAAGTTTTCTGGCCCTTCCTCGGAACGAGTTCAGTACCAGGGGTGAGACTGTAACAAATATACACTACTGCCTCAGGCGACACCCCGCTACAACGGCAACCTGCGCATTGATAGTCTAACAACGGACATTGTAACAATAGTTAAGCTTTGATACTTTTTTGCTTTTCACATTAATTATATTTTCTATTTAACTAACAAATATTTTCTTACTCTGCAAACCCAAAATCCAGAGACGTGCATGCTACATTTCTTAATAGGGCACTGTAAGCTTAACAGGCTCGCAAAGCTAGGGTTTGACGGACAGAAGCCATGTGCAGATTCTGTCACCTAGTAGAGGAAATTGTAGAGCACATCCTATGCCAGTGCGACTGCCTGGTGACTGTGTGGTTTCTTATACCAGGCGGTGAGAAGACACCGGCAAGAAATTACATGAAAGTTTCAGTCTCGAAGCCGATTGGCTACTTAAAAAGAGTCTGGCTGGAGAATGTGATCTAAGATTCAGAGGACCACAATAGATCTGTAGAGGTCGCAGCGGAACAGGCTCTAACCAAATCTAATCTAATGAAACGTAACCAAATAACATGGAGTCAAAACAATGTCTTTGTACTTGGTGTAACTTATTTCTTGTTCCCTTGAGAAACTAGTATGGGTATTTTAAGTAACTGCTAGTGAAACATTCATTGTAGCCGCTTACTGCAATAACAGTTTTAGTTCTTTCTGTTTTCTCATGCATCACCAATCCAGTGCAATTGAATCTTTCAAAAGCAGTTTCATTTGGTTGTTGGATTTTAAATTTTTAGTACTCTCACGGTGAGAGTCTCACCTAAAATCCACAACAAATCTATCAATATTTCACCAGGGAACGAGTGTAACAATAGAGTTATCAAAATGTGAATGTTTGTTGATATTTCAGACCTTACATTAATGATGATGTGGATCTAATTTAACTACTAAGAAAAACTACATAAGAAACCTGACCCTCATACACTTGAGGTACTGATGTCCACCTGTTAAAGCCTTTTTCCAAAATAAAACACTTTCTTAAATGTTATGAATGAATTTTATGTAGCTGCTTTTTGTTGAGTTTTTCATTGGAAGTAAAATTTTTAATCATAAAATTGAAAGATAACAAAAACTATTCAGTTTGGGTATATATACAGGGTGATCCACTTAAAAAAATTGTGAAACTGATGTATTCGACTTTGGACTCGCACTGTATACGGTTTCTATTTATTTATTTATTCACGGGTAAGCCTAATTTACAGAAAAAATACGATGTTAAAATGCTCTAAAAACAAAGAAAAAAGAAAGAAAGTAAAATAAAATTTTTTTATAAATGATATAGGTATTAAATTAATGAATAAAATGGTAAAAGCAAAAACTGTAAACACAGTACCTAAATATTACAAAGTAAAAAAAGCAAGAAAAGTGATAACACTCCAATAGGGGTCACCAAATAATGGCGTACCGCCGACTCATTTTGTGCGCATAGCAAGTTGCACTACAAAGTACCTAGTTTAATTAAATTGTATCCCCCTCATTATCTTTGTTAACGTGTGACGAAGTGATGAAAAGTAAATTTTCTTCGTGCGAAATCATCACTGCAACATCGTGAATTGAAATCATTTCTTGAAGAAGTTGATGGCGATCTACTGTTGCATAATAATGTGAGATGGTTAAGCAAAGGCTGAGTTTTAGAAAGATTCTTCAGCATTTTAGAACACTTGAATACATTTATTTTCAACAGTGATCAGACTTCAGCAAACGCATACTCAAGTTTTCTAAAAAAAAACATAAACAGTAATTACTTTAAAACATTTGAGGTCGTCAGCAAATACTAAAGCTTAGGTACCTTGAAAGTAATGTTTTATATCATTAGTAAATTAATTAAATTGGAAATAAGGATTCTTTTGGTGGGGGAAATAAGCCGACGAATAGGAATGACATTGGAGTTAACTAAGATGTTTTGATTCGATTTGAGAAGGTCGTCGACTTGATGGCTTGATCTCGAGATGGTACATGGGGAGGAGGTTGTCTTGCTGAAATAGCCGCAGCATAAGATATGGGTGGTGAAGGGGATTGTTTAATGGGGGTTGGAGAAGTTGTTGTGAGAGTTGAGAGCAATTATTGTATTGAGAGAAATTATAAAAATAAATCGCAAGAATATTTACCAGTTTTGTAGAAAAACAGCACTTTTACAAGCACATTTTAATGGTGACAAAAAACACGTTTTTAATTTGATTGGATATTAACGACGATCCGAACCTAATGGGATCTAACTCGTGGGGGAACATAAGTTGAAGCAAACTTTATACAACAAATAGAAAAATGTATGTTTGCCAATTATTGGTGCACTTTAACAATGTAGGGATTACTAAAACCATAATACATTGAAACTGATTGGTGGCACTTATTTCTTACCAATCTGCAGCTACCTAATTCCACAATGGGGCACTTGTGGGATAACATTAATAGATAAAACACAGGATTCAAAATAATGTAGTAAATAGGTAGTAAATAAATCCGCGATATGTACACAGCTCGAGAGCAGAGAAATTACCGCGGATAAAAATGTCAAAGGTAGTGACGTCTTTAAGGGCTCAGTAATGATAACATCGCCTTATAACCATTATTAACCACATTGGTATTTACCGGTTATTGATTGTTTTCGCCTAAAATACATTACGGAGTTTGATCTCCTTATATAATAGTTGTATGAGCAGAAGAGAATGTGAGGAGATCAGGTCGCACGTTTCGGAAATCAAACTATGTAAAAATTGCTCATCACATAATACTCTTAGCAGCTTCGAGAAGAAAACGAAGGACCACCTGCATTGCGCTGCAGGAGCTTGTTACCCGTACCAGAGGCAGAGGGATAACCTATACATGAAATGAATATGCACGTGAAAATAAGAAATAAATAAAAGTCAATGTTTATATAGGGATAGAGTCTTTACTAAAATGCGTAATAAATGTATTATTTACAGAGAGGAATACAAGAGTGAAAAATCCAATTGTTGGATGAAAAAACACTTAGTTAGATATAAGATAACGAGATGTAGGCTTAGAGAGTAAATTATTACTATGTTACAACTTTTATGTTCGAAACATACGTTTCAATATTAAGAACACTGTACAATGTAGGACCGTAGTGAATGGTCAGTGGAAAAGTAGAGAAATTATGCACTAACTAAAGTTTACACCGAATATACAATATTTACATTTAAAGCTAAAACCGCACTTAGCTTTCAGATCACAGTATTAACCTATCAGTTTTACACGAATAAAACAATAGAAATCAAATAAAGCATTATAAATTACATAAAACAGTGGCGAAAAACATATCAGGATACAATGAATCTTGAAATTAGCTACAGAAAGTTCTTCGGCATTATTGAACGGGTGGCTTCGGTATTATTGAACGGGCGGCAACCTTGCAATATGAAAGACGTAATATTTCAAGACAAGTGGATATAAACTTTTAACAGTGGTTAAATGTACTTACAATAAGTTCCAAGGATATATAGCACTATACTTAACAAGGTTTGTTCCAACACATCAAGAAACCGTTCTTGGAACGGTGACGCGCATGTGAAATAGCAAAAATGCGTTCCAACCACGAAAGAACCGTTTAGTGAACGATAATTTTTTTGTTCCAACCCTATCTGGTATCGTTATGGAACCGGTTCAAGAACGATGATTTCGATACTTCACTGAAAGCAGGTATCAAGGGAACTGACTTGCGCAGTACATATATCCATAGCTAGTTAGGTTAGTTACCTTGATTTGTTGTTTTTGTATTTGTTGAATTTTCTGGGAGCGAACTTATTTATATTTGTTTGCGCTATCTGTTATAAATAAACAGTTTTTTACTTAACAACATGTACCATATAAACATGAGAGTAGGGTTATGTTTGATACGTTCCAGTGATTTATGTCGAGTCAGTAACCAAATCGTTCCAACCATTATTTATTTTGGAATCGTTATTAGAACGGTAAACACTTGGCGCCTGCGTAACAAATCCCTAAGAACGATACCGATAACGATTCAGGAACGATTACAATTTGTGTGTTGGAACAAACCTGTTGTTAAGTAAAAAACTGTTTATTTATAACAGATAGCGCAAACAAATATAAATAAGTTCGCTCCCACAAAATTCAACAAATACAAAAACAACAAATCAAGGCAACTAACCTAACTAGCTATGGATATATTTACTGCGAAGTCAGTTCCCTTGATACCTGCTTTCAGTGAAGTATCGAAATCATCGTTCTTGAACCGGTTCCATAACGATACCAGATAGGGTTGGAACAAAAAAATTATCGTTCACTAAACGGTTCTTTCCTGGTTGGAACGCATTTTTGCTATTTCACATGCGCGTCACCGTTCCAAGAACGGTTTCTTGATGTGTTGGAACAAACCTAATAACAATTTGGCGGTACAATCCCCATTGTATAGAGGAGCAAATGCTGCAGTTTGTCAGCAGTGGTTGGCATGCGTCTTCACTCTGACACTATTTCATTGCGACTGTCCTAATGAGCGTGAAGAAAAAGTGTTTTAGCGCGAAAATGAGAACTTAGCCTCACAAATATAGGTATATTATAACGGTCGCGCCGAAGCTTTACCAGGGGCGGACGGACCAGCTATTGTACGAATTTTAATGAAAAATATTTTAAAGAGGAGAAATTCGTACAATAGTCTCCATGACTATGTGGTTCAATAAAAGAATTGTATTGTTCTATTTGTTTCCAAGAGTTTGCTGATTTAAATCAGTTTTCCATAACGATCTTCAAATCTTGATATTGAAAAAAAATACCAATTGCAAATAATACCCTTATAAAATCAATATCTTTTCAGGACACCCAGACTTATTTTATTTGGATTTAATCACACAAGCAGGAACATACGTGAAAGAGTTTGTACATGGCGACTTTGATAGAACCAACACAAATATATCTAAGATAATAGGTCATTCTACAGACGTTGTTGCCTTGGATGTAACACATGTAGAATTGGAGTGGCCTACAGTAAATAAATAATTTTTTTTTTTATAAACCTTGTTTTATTTCAATACGCCATATAAAACACCCTAAGTAGTTAGCGTGAGAAAACTATGTGTCAACCAAAAAACTAGTTCATCTGATATTTCATTTCCTTTTATTCCATTATGTCCTGGAATCCACAGTAAGGACTATATTGTTCTAGCCTAGTTCATTGATTTTGCCTAGGCATTTTCAGACCATTTTAGTACTGATTACACAAGAGCTCAGTGCTTTAATGGCTGCTTGACTATCTGAAATTATGATAAGCCTTTGCCTTCTACATCCTTTGTCAACATTGGGGCGTGAATAGTAACTCTAAAATGGGTCTTTATGATGAGACTAGTATGTATACATTAAAAATGTATACAAAGTACATCAAAAAATTAGAGTTCAGATATAAAGAGTATATAAAAAAATTCAGGATATTGAAAATGTAATAGAGTATATCAAAAATGTATATATTGTCGATATACAGAGATGACACAACTAGAAATAAATACAAACTATAAGGTTAACCTTATTAGTGAAAATCAAGTTCGCAAAGTGATCAAATTGCTATAAGAAGAACAACAAAAATTATTATTAAACTAGCAGACCCGACAGACGCTGTTCTGTCGTCTTATCATATTATACAAATTTTGACTATTTTTATTTTGAACGAAAAATATCACATTGTTACTTATTTTGGGTGGCAAAATCAGATAGTATTGTTAATTTTTTGATAGAATAATATATTTCTTGAAAATTCGGACAAACCAATTTTTTTCAATGACGGTATAAAAAAACTCCTATACTAAATGCCATCAAAATTGGTCCATCCATTTGGGATTTGTTCAGTATGAATCCGATTGCAGCGCCACCTACCAGGACTAATTGTTAATATAAACCATCCTGTTACTCAAATATACACATAAAATTTCATCAAAATTGGTCCATCCATTTGGGAGTTGTTCAGTATGAATCCGATTGCAGCGCCACCTACCAGGACTAATTGTTAATATAAACCATCCAGTTACTTACTCAAATATACACATAAAATTTCATCAAAATTGGTCCATCCGTTTAGGAGTTGTTCAGTATGAATCCGATTGGAGCGCCCTATCTATCCCATCCTATCTATCTATCCATCTATCTTTCCATCAAAAAGAGTTGCTCAGTATGAATCCGATTGCAGCGCCACCTACCGGGAATAATTGTTAATATAAACCGTCCAAGTACTTACTTAAACACACACATAAATTAATGAAAAAAATATTTGTACAATTATTGAAAAAGTGTGGGGAGCTTTGTACCATTTTCTCATAGATATATTAATTAAAGAGTTTTGAACAATGAAGCACAAATAATTAAAAAGCAGGAATAATTTCACTGTATTATCTTTCACTGTAATATGAATTTAATTTACACTCCAGTCTAAGTAAGGCACCAACACCAAAAATTTAAAAAGTACAAACAATTTAATTTCACGGTATTTCATTTACTACAAAATAAATGTCTTATACTTTAGCCTCAACACGTGGTGGTTATGCTATTGAATAATTGTAACTTATATGACACGTTTGTAGGTTTAACATAGCAGCGCCATCTATCGATTACTTACTCAATCCAGTCAACAGATATCGCCATCTGTTAAAATCGTTTGGAGATAATTGTGAATGTCAAAATATAATAGACAAATAATTTGCAATAAAATAATATTGCGACTATAAATTAAGATGTAAGCTATCCTATCTTTCAAGTTGGATCAAACTGCACACGGTGTGCAAATTTGATTAAAATCGGTATAGGGTGTTAATGAATTGGACTACAAATACATGGTTTTTTTTTCACTGTGTATAAATAAGCTATCAACATTTTTGGAAAACTTTCTGAAGTTTGTTTTAATATTAAAGAGTATCTAGGTACAATTTGTATCGAATTCCTTAAGTTAATAATAATATATTCTTCAACGAGTGTAGAATGATGGATGATTCCAAAACTCACTTTGCTGCGCTCGCTCGGTTTGGAAACTTCATCCGCGTGAATCATAGCCAATCTACACAACTAAAAGACTATACTTTCTCCACGACTATGCATACAAAAAAATTCCTATCGGGAATCGAACCTCGCGAAGAATCAAGTATCTCTACCACTGAGCTATCGACCACATTTATGTAATGAAATGTAAATTTTATTTTTTTTTTCGGACCGAGATGGGAAAACTCATGTTCGAATAGGCCATGACCCAGACAGTGTTGGACTTATCCCAAGGGATGCCTACCATCCTCCCCCCCTCAAAACTCGACGTTACTCCCGCCTCGGAATCACTACCTAGCATACTTAGAGACGGGCGGCGGTCCCTCACACACACTCCGTATTCTTCTCCCTTCTATCACTCCTACCTCTCATGTCATATCAATTCCTTCTCTCCCCCTAATCATTCTCTCCACTAAGTCACTTACCTCCATCCATTCCTCCTCTCCCCTCAACATTATCTCCACCAAGTTCTCCCCTAGTTTCTTCTCCAATTTTTTCAGCATCTCCTCGTTTTTTCAGCATCACCTGCTTGAAGAAGTAGTTCACCTCCCCGAATTTCCGTTCCATCCAATCTCTCCTACTCCCATTCGCTCCTTTTAGCGCGCCCTCATAGTTCTCCCATCTTCTCTCCTCCATCCATTCCTGTATTTCCTCTATAGTCGCACCCCTCCAGCGTTTGTTCCTGGCTCTGGCCTCTAGGCCCAATGAGTAGGATCTTGACAGCACCACTGCCGCCAGTCCACCCACTGTCCTGTATCCCTGTACCACCCTCAGGAGTATCCCTCTCTGCACCAGTAGGAGTGGCCTAACCCTCGCATTTACCCCCGCTCTTTCACCCCACACAGCATACTCTGCTCTATTGCTGTCCTACCAATTACCCTCCTCTTCCACTCTCCCGGCCCTTTCACATTACACAACAATCTCTCCCCAGCCTTGCTGCTCTTACTTTCGCTTTCTGTGCCGCCTTCAACATATGCGTTTTGAAGGATAATTGGCTATCCAACCACGTACACCCCAAGTATTTCACAGACTCCTCCATACGAATTCTCATTCCCTTCACCATCACCGCCGCAACTTACCTCGTCTTGTTCTGTCGCTTCACTACCCCACCGTCTTATCTTCCGCCACAAACCTCATCAAACACACATTTCCAGAGCGTCGGTCCCAGAATCGAGCCCTGTGGCACTCCAACCTCCTCATAGATATATCTCCTCCCTCTAGAGTCCACTATCACACGCCCCGTCAGGTAGTCCTCCACTAATTTATAACTAGCCCGTTCCCTACTCCAAGTCTCAGCAACGCACTCAACACTGCCTGTTTTCTAACACTGTTGAACGCGTTCCCAACGTCAAAGAATACGAGAAGGGCCAATTTCTTGTTCTTCCAATTGCCCTCTCTAGCCCATTCCACCAAGCCCATCACCCTGCCCAGAGCCGAAATGCATGATTTCCTCTTAGCAAACCCGTTCTGGTTTTCTCTAAAGCCCCCATTCCTACCAACTTCCTCCTCAATCCTATCCTTTATTATCCCCTCCATAAATTTACCCATACCACACAGCAGGCTGATAGGCCTGTACTCCCCCGGCCGCTTCCCTCAGCAGTATCACCCTGATGGCCACCTTCCATCCTTCTGGGAACTCTTCCTCTCTCAGCATACCCTGTTGAATAATTCCCAAAAGTATTCCTCATTATCATCCAACAGCCTTTTTACTATATCACCTTCAGGCCATCTATCCCTGGAGCTTTCCTTACTTTAATGTTCCTCCCTCCCTCCAGTACTTCCCATTTCTCTTCCAGCCTTATCCCCCTCATTTTCTCCACCACCTAGTATCCTGGCCTTCCCGAACCATACCCTCCATTCCTTCTCCCACATTGAACAATTTCCCTATAAGTCTTCATCTCATCTCGCAAACCTCCTCAATAAGCACCTCGTTCCTTTTTCCACCCATCCTTTTCACCGCTATCTCATACGCCTTTCCCCATGGATTGTTTTCCAATTCCTCCAGTAACTCTTCCCACTTCCCCCTTTATTCCCTCTCCAACCTACGCTCCAGTTCCTTCTTCTTCTCCTTGTATCTTTATCCTTCCCCTCAGCATCCATCTTCGTTCTTGTTTACACTCCCTCCACAACTCCTCTACCTCATTATTCCACCAGTAATTAGCTCTCCGCTCACGCCTATTGCCCCTCTTCCCCACTCTTTTACAGCCCTGTATCACATATCCTACTATTTCTCTACATCATGCACAAGTCCCCTTTCTATCTCCTCTCTTAGTTTCTTCCTCATACTCTCTGCCTCAGCTTTCGTCCACCTCCATCCCCTCTCTTTCAATAATTCTCTTCTCTCTTTCCTTATATCCGAATGAAATGTAAATAACGTAAATATAGGTAACTCATATTTTTAATAGAAACCTTTACATTTTTAAATTAAATTATTAACTTCGTTATTAGGAATAATAATAGAGATAACATAAATATACGTAATTAAACATATTAAATCTTCACTATCGCTATAGTGTTGTCCATTTTGTTCTCTATACCATTCCTGTCACATCGGCATCGGTGGAGAGATCATTTTCTACTCTCAAACGAATTAAAACTTACCTGCGAAATACAATGGGCCAAAATCGTTTATAGTTTATACAATGTTAGTTTAATATCTATTGAAAAATATTTAGTAAAACGCTTAAAACAAAATGATACATTTTTTGATAATATTATTGATCATTTTTCGCAAACTGAAGACCGTAGGATTCCGTTAATATATAAAAAAAAGTTAATAAAACTAATTAAAAAAACAATATATGAAAAATTCCAAAATTAAGAAATTAATAATCCAAAAAAAACAAAAAACGAACAAAAAAAATTTTGGGATGAGAGAAACTCTATACCTCCACGTTGGTTTTTGCTGGGCAACAATTAATTTTGTCACTGAAGTATAGCTGGTACAATCGCTTCGCAAAGGTTAAATTAATTGGCAGAATAGAGTATATTTTTACAAAAACGTTTTATGTCCAGCCTCCTCTCTTAAAAAGTTCACGAGCCGCCACTGAAGTTAGGTTGTGGAGCTAAACTCTGATAGGTATTAATATTATTTTTGTCTACTTACCAAACATAATTCGATATTGTATTGTATTTGATGTTACGTAATTGTTGAAAGGGCGTTCGGTTTAAACGGGATACCAAACGTGAACTGAGCCCTTTTTGTATCCCATTCGATTTTTTTAGGGAAAACGAAATTTCAAAGCAGAAACCATAAACAAAACTAAATTCTATGAAAAAATAACAAAAAAAAAAAGAAATTGTATACAGTCCGCAGAAGCAAACATGAGCCCTGGTGGGCGTGTTCATGTCGCTGTAGTTGTATTTTTGTAGTAACAATCGATATTTTAAATCGATAACCAAACATCGATACCATAAGTGTCAACTGTTAAGAGATATGTAAACAAAGTCAAACTTGCTAAAAATGTAACTCTAAATATTAATAAAAACATTTATATTGGACCAAAAATAAAACTACCTCCTCGCATTGACAACACTGATACAGACATTAAAAATGAATAAAATTATGTATGTTGATGAAATCACTCGGTCATATTATTTCGATTATGTTAACAAATTACTAATGTACGTTCGTTAACATTAGCTCCTGATTGGCTCGTTGCGATGACCTTATTTTAGTTCGCATATTTTCCGGGGCTCATGTTTGCTTCTGTTAACTGTAACAATGAATACAACAATTCTTTAAAAATAAATATAATGTCTCACTCCAGTTTGTCACTACTACATAAGTAACAT
The DNA here is from genome assembly GCA_949126875.1 of Lochmaea capreae. Taxonomy (NCBI): domain Eukaryota; kingdom Metazoa; phylum Arthropoda; class Insecta; order Coleoptera; family Chrysomelidae; genus Lochmaea; species Lochmaea capreae. The sequence continues at coordinate 2,952,198 of OX421398.1, forward strand.
AAAAAATATGTCAAACTTAATAAACTTTCTTCTCCCAAAAATCCTATTAATCCTTCCATACCACCTGCTTCACTATCGCTATTGTCTTGTAAATCAATAATAAACTTATTTCTCCCATTAATATGGACTTGCCCAATGTTTTTATACTCGTCTTCAATTTTGATTACTTTTTTAATCCTCTTTTGCCAGTCTTCTTTGGTAATTTTAGCTACTTCTCTTTTAATCAAGTCGACGACTTTCATATCAAATTTAGGAAATGTATTGTTATGCTGAATACTCTGTTAGTCTCAATAAAGAGTGTCCATGTTTTTCAGCAATACTCTCTAGTGTGTATAATTTCTTAAATTTCTTTGTCTGTAAAACTTCAATCACTTGTTTTGTATAAGAATCTTCAAAGTACAAATTATTATCCATTAAAAAATTTTGTAGTTCGGTCTTCTTGGAGCTTTTATTTGGTATTTTATTGAGCTGTCGTGAATGATAAGAAGCGTTATAAAGAACTACAACACTATTTGGCTCTAAGTTTTGGGATCAATATGAACTCAAACCATTCTTCAAAAATACTCCATGTTCTTATGATAGTCAACGCTGCAATCTTCAATTTTTTTTCCACATATTTTAAGGCATTTGGAACCCATCCTTCATTTCCACTGCAATGCACAATAATAAGTCTGGATCCTTCGTTTGCAGACATTGTTGGCAAACACGATTTTGACCAATCAGTCCATCCATTCTTAACGTGTATCATACCAAGCAGAGATCATATATGGTGGTTTTTAATAGTGTTATCAAAGACACATCTAAAGATTTTACCAGTAGATATGTGGTACGTTGAATAGTTGTGTCCTTGCGTGAAATTTTTCCATGATAAACCCAAACATCACTTTGTACTACTTTTAACTCTTGTTTCATTCAAAAAGGTGACATTGTTAGGATTGGTGTACTCCGTAACTCGTCAGGAAAATGATTTATAACAAACTTCACGTTAATTTTCTGGTTTTTTTTAATAATAAAATTACACTTTTAAATGAATATTATGTAAAATACAAGTAACCTCCAAGACCACCAATAACCATCACAATTAAGTATGTTCAAAGATTATATACACAGAGTATGTTATCTGTGATCACAATCACAAAACAGTTTTGTGATAACCATAGATTCAAAAGAGAAGAATGTGGCTCAATACTCTATGGTTATAGGTCGCATGTTTCAAGATCCAACAAGTATGAAGATTATCCCCTGTGATATTACCCAATAAAAGAGAAAGAAGAATATTATCCACTAGGGATAAGCATTGTCTAATAGACAATAGGAGCGTCTAAATGTAGTACTCTTTACCAACGTTGCCAAGTGTAGTCCTAAACTGAAAGGGCGCCATCGAGTATCTCCGGTGGCGCTCGGCTTTCATGCGAAGCGCGCACGGTTCTAAAGCTTTTAACCTTCTATACGATATCATTAATGTGTGCAGAGATTAGCCCAGCGTAAGTGTGCTGGGCTCCTAACACAGAGGTACCAGGTTCGAGTCGTGTCCGAGTCAAGATATTTTTATTTTCTTATTGTTTTTTTCAAAAATTGACTAAAAGTACGAAGAATTTTTCGATTCGGATTAGGGTAGGGGGTAAGGTAGGGTGGTTTTGGTTAGGTTATTATTGAAAATTATTATAATAATCTGTCAATTACACAATTCAATTTTTCGATTCGGATTAGGGTAGGGGGTAAGGTAGGGTGGTTTTGGTTAGGTTATTATTGAAAATTATTATAATAATCTGTCAATTACACAATTCAATTTTTCGATTAGGGAAAATGTATCTATGCATTCGTGAGTTTTCCTTTTTGTATGATAATTCTGTATTGTAAACTCGAACAATTTTCAGTACGTTTTGCTAAACATAATTTTAAAAATGACAAATATTGATTTCTTAACACATTGCTTTTTAATCAACTGTGATAAATATCATTATTAAAATATTTTTACTTTCCAAAACACAAACGTTTTAGTTTAGGACTACACTTGGCAACGTTGGTAAAGAGTACTACATTTAGACGCTCCTATAGACAATGGGATAAGTAAGTAGAAGAAGAAATTGTCAAGAACTAGGGCAAATGTAGTTTCTCCTTTGAAAATAAAAACTCACAAAGGTTATCTATGGTTGGAGTAATATATATATTTTTTAAATAAAAGTAGTTTATTAACCCTGGATAAGAGTAATTATATTAACTTGTGAGTATTAATTTATATCTATTATTTTTGTGACTAAACATATATTTTCATTTTAGAAATATGCTTCCAACTTTACTACAATCGTTTTTAAGTGTTTCAAGACGTCTAACTATTTATGCGAATACGGCATCATTTCACCAGTTTAATTCTCCATATTCTATAAATAAGGTGCAGACTAATTTTCTAAAGCCAGTTGCACTAAATATTGTACCTTCGTGTGGATTTAAAATAGTAGGAAAAGTGAAGAGAAGGTGTAAGGACTGCTTTATGGTTAGACGTGAAGAAAGATTATTCAATCTTTGTAAAACCCATCCTCGGCATAAGCAAATGTCAATGGTGAAAGATCCTAAAAATACTTGGATAATAACTCATGCTACACAATCAAAAGTGCGACCTTGGTAGTTATGTATAAAATATACTTATGTGGACTAATTAAAAACACTATAATAGCTTACCAGATTTTATGAATAAAAATATTCACATTTTCTAGAGATTATATTTCTGAAACTCTATTTGATGAATTTCCTTTTGAATGCTACAAATAAACCTTTTGCCTTGACAGATTAAACCTCGGTTGATGATTGTAAATAATACATGGTGAAGATTTCAGTAAGATTTTCACATAAAAGTGGCTATACACTTAAGAGTAACCAGGGAAGTATCAAACTCGCTTATAATTTGAAAACCCTGTATATGTCCGTCGCTCCAACAGGTAACCTAATCATTGTGTTCTCTATATTGTACCATCTGTGCGTATTTTAATTTAGTTGGGCTTACAGCAATGAGTTTTTTATTTTAAAAAAATTATAAGTACTCCGAGTGTAAAATCACAACTATAACTTTACCAGTTAAAGTATTAGTAACTTTGGTAATTGCATAGAACACAACCTTATCGTATTTTGAGTCAATCTTTGCAGAAACTGTTTAAAATGCACGTAGAATGTATTTTCTGCAAGTTACAGTTTGCGCAATAAAATTCAACTTGTCATATTGTATTGAAATATATTATATTTTTCATTAAAAAATGGGAAGTTAGTTATTTAACCTCAAAATTCGAAGAGAGAAAAGTATTAGAAATAAGATTATCCACATCATCTGACAACGTCGCAACTATCAGATCATTGGTTAATTTATCCAGAAGGGTAAGGAAAATGATTGCAGAAGGCATACAGTGTTGAAAAAATGGCCGCGTTAGTTGAAAAACTGCAACTTTAAATGCCAATAGCCAAGTAGCAAAAAGTTTGCGCCAACATTATGTTTAGTAATCCTGAGGGTATACTTAATAATTTAGTACCAATGTTTTTCTCGAAATTCATAGGGTTGTGTTCTATACAATGATTGTAACTTTTCCCAAGGATATGAAGACCCAAAAAGTGTGGCAACAAACCAAGTGCAGAATTAATCATTCAATAAAATATTGTTTGTTGTTTGGAGGATCAGTTTTTTCTGAAAAAATTCATTAAATAGGATTTGTTATTTTTTGCAAGAAAAACCACATTGTTATATTTAATAGTACTTGTTCCAACTAGAAGATATATATTTTGAATTAAAAAATGTAGGTATATATAAAACTTTTTCAGAGTTTATTATTAACAAGTCAATATACAGAGTGTTTCCAAAGTAAGCTGAAATATTATGGCAGATTCGTTATATTCAAAAGTTCCTATAAACCTGTATGATGAATTTTGTCATTAATAATATACAGGGAGTTGACTTTTCGGTAATTAGTAGTGCCACAAAACAACTATCAAACCACCCGGGTCTGATATCAGTATGACAATCCAGGCGTGTAATTGTTACTAAAACGTCAAAGTTGTTCAAAGCGTCTTACATGGTGTAAGGAGAAAGGGGCCAAAACTTATAAGGAAGAGGTATTTCTGGCGTATTTTTCAGACCTAAGTAAGGTTTTGAAATCTAATACATTATGGTCCCGCTATACGATGGTAAAAAGTTTAGTAAAAATAAAACAAAATTTGGATACAAGGACACTTCCATAAGTTAACGTCGTTTCTCAAACAAAAAATATTGGTTTTCGAGCACAGAAAGCGCAAGTTTTTATCAAAGAAGATATATCCAGGGTTATGCTAGCCCCCGATAAGGTATACCTGATGATTAAAGTGAGTACCATTTTTGCACTCTCCGCAGATCGGAGCTTGTAAATATCACTGTCGACGACATTCAAGATAAAGGCAACCAAATTGTGAAAATTTCTGATTCTAAAAATCATTCGTCAAGATCATTTGTTTTATCTGAAGAAATAAATGATGGAACCAATTTGATTCTGTACAGAAAGTACGCAAATTTACGACCGCACCTCAGTTCCATGCATTGGCGTAAACACTTTTGGTAAGATGCCAGCGAGATCGCTGCATATTTACGCCTACCTAACCCGGAACGTTATATACAGGACACAGTTTCAGACGTTCTTCGGCAACGTTCCTAGCAGACTCCGGCGAATGAATAACCAACAAAGCGCCCCGGTGGTTGGAAGTCTACTACTGTCGCTGAGGGTTGTTTGGAGGATCCGAGAATCAGAAGAAAAATATATCAAATAAAATTATCATCTACAAAATGATGCGACCTGCAACCGATGCCATCCTCATCGACGTCATCTACGTACCAGTTAACACCAGATAACTCCACTGGACTGGCAAATTTATGTAATAATTTACAGAATGCAACAAATTGTGTTTTTAATATTTATAATAATTAGTAGTTTTTGGTTAAAGTTTTGTATATGTATGTTGAAATAAAATAATTTTTGAAAAATGGGTTGGTATACTTTTTTGTATATACGGTCGTCGAAAAAAATAATGTTCCTAACTCATGCGTAAAGTGTCTCAAGAAGTGGCCAGGCTCGGCTGTGCCTCGCTTGTCCATATCTTCTTTGGGCCTGAAAAATGCAACTGTCCAATGGTACTGGGTTCTTCGTCGGCACATTCCTTTCTGCCTGCAATTGACACTTCGAATGGACTATCAAAGGAATATCGTGCGGTTGTGTAGTCTGTTCTCATGCTTAGCACGTCCTTTGACACAACTTTTACGATATTCATGTGCCCTGATGATCTAGCGTTTATGTTGCTCATCGAGTTTTCCAGTCTGGATACCCATCAGTCTTGCCTCTCCCTGTATTACCAGGTGTAAGGGAGGTAGGTCTAATAGTACTTCCATTGCTGCTGTAGGAGTAGTTCCCATGGCCCCTCTGATGCCCAGACATGCAAGTCTTTGCACCTGGCTTAGACTCATCATAGCCATTCTTTGCTGAGTCTTCGGCGTACGTTATAGCGGGCTTTACCACCTTGTTGTATAGCCAATACAGCATGTCAGGTTTTAGCCCCTATTTTTTCCCATATGAACGTCTGGCCACTATACTGGCGTGGTCTCCGCTTTCCTTATTACTTTTTCCAAATGTTGGTTCTAGGTAAGTTTTGAGTCAATTAACACCCCAAGATACTTAACCTCTCCCTTAATTTCTCCTCGTAGTCTTAGAGGTCCTATATAGCGATTTCCGGCCAAAGTTTAGGTCCTAGAAAAAAAAGTTGAATGTAAGACTTGTAGATCTCAAACTTTTATATAAGTGACTTGAAATGTCTGAGAAAAATGGCAAAAACTGACTTGCGTTTTTTATTAGTTTTCGCAAAAAATATTCAATTTGCATGAAAATTTGGTAGTCGCAAACTATGAAAAAAATTTTCGATTTAAAATATTTCAAATTATGAAGTTTTTCCGTCAAAATTCATATTTTTTTCAAACGAAATTCCTCCTTCAGAAAATTCTTGTAATGTGGTCCGCGGGTGCTCATTCTTTTGTTTTCACATCTACTGTCCATAAAACAAATAAAAAAATATACTTGCAATAGAAAAAGACGCTCAAAAAAAAGAAAAAAGTACATTTTTCAAGTATGTATTTTTGGATAATTGTTATTAATTTGTTTAAATTTCTCAAAATATCAAAAAACAAATTGCACTATTGAATTGTACGGAAAAAAATTTAAAAAAAGAAACTGTATATCATTTAAGTATGTCTATTAAAATGATATTTGCAATCAATAGTGCCATAAATCACTATAATCAATTAATATACAGCGTTGCTGAAAAGTCTCGCACCAAGAGATTATCTTTGAAACGGATAAAGGGAAAGTTATGAAATTCTTTGACGATGAATGAGACTCTATTCTGCATATTTTAGAGCAAATGTCAAATGTTTTTGACGTCAGCGTTTAGCGTACGGCCACCATCTTGAATTTTTGACAACCTAGGTCGTGTGACCCATCACAAAAAGACTTATTTTTTTCTCTTTCCAAAATAATCCCAATGTATAACTTGACTCCAGTGATGGGTAATGTTAATAACCACCTATGTTGTTAACCAGTTTTTAGCGTTAATTAACGCTAAGTTAAAAATTGTTTGAAATTAACCACGGTTAACAATTTAGGCGGCCACTTAAAAGAGAAGAATTTTTATAAAATTGTATTTATATAAAAGCATTTTCTAGCCCGCGAACATCAGGAGTTTGCGCAGTAATTTTTTCATGTCTATTAAATAGCATTACGCAGACTCCTGATGTCCGCGACTGTCGATGACTTCGGAGTTCTGGAGCTTTTATTTACATCTCAAATAGCTTAAATTATGTCAACATGTTTGTAATAGTGGGCAGAACACAAATATCTAATAAACAATTTTTTTTGTTTAAAAATTGATAGTTAATAACTAGTTATTAACCAGTGACCGGTTAACAAAATTATTAACCGGTTAATACCCATCACTGCTTGACTCGGATATTATGATAGAAATTTAACAAAAATATTAAAATTATAATTTTAATCAAAACTGCGTGTTACAGAAATTTTTAAACTAAACAATTATTTAAGTTGCAAATACTTCATTACAATAAGTGCTCAAAATGCTGGCCATTTGTTTGTTGACAATGATACAATCTCTCTTTACGATTCTTTAAATCGTTTAAGTTAGTTGGTCTGTTTCAGTGATGGGTAATGTTAATAACCATCTATGTTATTAACCAGTTTTTACCGTTAATTAACGCTAAGTTAAAAATTGTTTGAAATTAACCACGGTTAACAATTTAGGCGGCCGCTTAAAAAAGAAGAAGTTTATATTTATCATAGAGATTCTATTTCTATATTTATATAAAAGCATTTTACCGCATTTTCTAGTCCGCGGTCATCAGGAGTTTGCGCAGTAAATATTTGATGTGTAAACAAGAACTTTATCAAATAATTATAAAAATATTACAAAACTGTGATACTGATTTTGAAGATGAACATCATGGACGTTTCTACTTGTCTAATATGCAACAAACCTGGAGAAGATTTGAGTAAGATTCATACAAAAGCTATAAACACTCTAATTGATTCTAGCAAAAATCGAAGAGATCTGAAGTACAAAAAATGGATAACAGAGGAATCTGGATTCGTTCACAAAAAGTGTGCCTCACAATACAATCGTGTCAGCGGTATAAACATTGCTGCAGCTGACGCCCAAAAAAAGTTGCTGAAGGTAAATTTCTTGCAAAGCATTAATAATTGTTATCAATCATTTGTAGTTAGAATGAAAGCTGTTCAAACTTTGATTGGACAGGACTTTGAAAGCGCTACGTTTTCGCGAAAAAACAAAGTTTTATCACTAAAAAGGGTTACATCGTCGATAAAAATTAACGATGAAATTGTTTCTATTGACCCCCTGCTTTTATTTAAAAGAATCGCCCTTAACATTAAAAGCCCAGACGACATAAAGAATTATCTTCGATACGAGTCCCTTTCCCCAATCACTTTTTACGGAAAACGGCTTTATAGACAAATGATAATTATACAGTTTCTTTATTATTTTTTTTCCGTACAATTCAATAGTGCAATTTGTTTTTTGAAATTTTGAAAAATTTAACCAAAATAATAACAATTATCCAAAAATACATACCTACTTGAAAAATGTACTTTTTTCTTTTTTTGCATTTTTGAGCGTCTTTTTCTATTGCAAGTATATTTTTTTATTTGTTTTATGGAAAATAGATGTGAAAATGAAAAAAATGAGAACCTGCGGACCATATTACGAGAATTTTCTGAATTATACCTTGTTTTTAAACTAAGAGGAGCGATTTGAATTTAAGTTGGCATTTCTGCTGCCTAGTGATTGGTCAGATTCCAACCAGTTTCACACAGCTCTTTTGATACCACTGACACTGACATTTGTCAGTTTTGTGATTATTTATATAAAATAGTCATTAGTTCAATCATTACTACCACGTTTGTTGTTTATTTAAGTCTTATATTTTACCCAAGGTATTTGCTATTTTTATTATTTATTCCCTTTCATGAAAAAAATCCATGCTTCTTTTTTCTTGTTAATAATATAAGTTTCACATCAAGCTTTACATACATTGCAGTACTATATTTTATGCTATTTTTCGATAACAAAACTTCTGTTCACTTTTAGTTTTGCTACACCAAAGCCTCAAATGTTAATAAAAAATTTAATCATACAATTGGATTTCTATATTCCTATTAATCCTCAAATTCTTAAAACATTTTACATAAACTACTTATTATAACCTTACATCTTTTCACAATAATGTGACATTTGGTTACTACTTTCGCAATGACTTGTGGCCGATCATCATTCGATATTTAGATATGCATTGATCCCTCATTGGCCACGACAACAGCGAGCAGTATAATACATATTCCACGTAATTTTCTTTTAGTTCAAAAAGTCTGAACACGATCCTTTCGGAACACACTCCCAATCTAGTAACTTTTAGTGGTGTGATTGAGGTTTCCTAAAATGCTCCTCCTAGTTTAAAAACCAAGTATAGGAATTTCGTTTGAAAAAAAATGAATTTTGACGGAAAAACGTCATAACTTGAAAATTTTTAAATATTTTTGAAATTTTTTTTTTATAGTTTGCGACTACAAAAGCTATCATTTACCACATTTTCATGCAAATTGAACATTTTTTGCCAGAACTAAAACTAAAAAACGCAAAAGTCAGTTTTTGCCATTTTTCTCAGAAATTTTGAGGTTATCTTACAAAGTCACTTGTATAAAAGTTTTAGATTTTTTTGAGATCTACAACTATTACCTTCAACTTTTCTTTCTAGGAACTCAACTTTGGCTGCAAATCGCTAAAATGTGTTTTTCCACCCCGCAACTCCGCAGAAGTTGGAATTATTTTTAATATCGCTGACGAGCAAAATCGGGTATCTCTATTTTGACAACTTTACAGAAGTGGCAAAAAACCTTTTTTCTTGAAAACAATGTGTGAACTTACAACTTTTTTAGTGATCTTTTCGCTCTTTTATTATAAAATGTTTATTTTAGTCGTTTCCGAGCTGGAAAAAATTAATCAAATGAAAAAATGGATATACACGCATTTGCACGTACAACCAATCGTGGAGCACTTGTCGAGATACACGAATTTACACTGCGATTAGAGTTACACGTTTTTGTAAACCTGCGCATAGAATATCATCTAGTGAGTATTCGACTAAACGATTACACAACACGCTGCGGGTTATTCGAAATCGAATGAAACAAAAACCTGAAAATCACCAATTTCGGAGTTACACGGTTTTGCCCTTCAGCCGACGATATGTTTGTGTTAACCCTCCCTACCACTTCACCCAGGCAGAATTTAGATAACACTTTTTTATTTCAAAAATTTAATTCGCCTGGACTATCAAGATTCACTGAACCCCTTAGTTTTTATGACTGAAAGTAGCCGAATAATAAATCCACAAAGCTGAATTAAGATGAATAATGTGATGGTAGAGGCTTTTTTCAGTTGTGTGGTTATACCTAACTGTTTTTTGTTAAAATAATATCAAATATACAGAAGCGTGCATATTATCGGGGATACAAAATAATTATATTTTTTTAAACGGGATACCATGTATATTATTACATTTTTATAATCATCTCGACGAGCTGATTTAACGATGTATCACGCTTCATATCTAATCTGGATAAAAAAGGATCTACAGCCTCCTGAAAAATCACATATTTGGAAATAAGAAATATCTGAATTTTTATGTCAACTGTTTACCTCTGGACACTTTTTCGGGCAATACCGATGTCCGTCCCGCGGTCAGAAAATTGAGGGTTTAGGAAAAGGGTTTTTAATCCCCGACCGATGTCCGTCCCGCGGTCAGGTGGATACACAGGTAGAATGGGCAGGGTAGAATATTATTCCTAGAATAATTAGTATGATTCGTGTATTATCGACACCCTTCCACAGACCCTTACCTATAAATAGAGGAATATTTTAAATAATAGCTAGTAGTGCTCCTCGTTGTTTCGCGTGTGATACCGTTCGCAGTACAAAGAACGAACTAAAAACAAATCTGGAGAAAGAAATTTTTTTGAGGGAACAAATGTTATTATTAACAAGCGGACAAATATCTAGATTACACTTCCTAAAAAACGTGTCGCAGAAATTTCTTCCCATTTCTGTGTAGTTTTACATAGAAAAATATCCTAAAAAATTAAACCTAAAATAAAAAAATTAAGAAAGATATTAAAAAATGAGGAAAAACATTAAAAAATTAAAAAAGTATATATCTAAAAATATAAGTGTTGTAGTATTGTAGGTATCTAGTTTTTTTGTAAGTAAGGTAACTTGGTGTTTTTTTTGTGTTACCTATTGACGACTGGATTTTCATCCACTCCATTTTTTTAAACACGCCAGAAAGAAAAGGTCAATTTTGGCCATTGCTTCTGCCAGTCCTAAGCCTGGAAAAAGTGTGAAGGGAAAAATATGAAATAAAATGTAATGGTTTTAGCATTACAAATAAAGTATCTACTACATATTATATCTTATATGTATATATAATATATAATATCTGCAATATAAATTATCATACGGATCCACGGGACGGACTTCGGACAAACGTCTTGACCCTTTTAACCGCGGGACGGACCTCGGACGTACCTGCGTTTTACCCTGACCGCCGGACGGACATCGGAAACACCGACTTTTTCAACTTCTATACAAGTTTGTTCTCCTGGTCGCTACCATCCATAAGTAATACAAAAATACTTCGTATTGAATAACATATTGTATTAAAACGGGTGGAGAAAAAAAATTAAACTATGGATAAATATAGAAAACTTTTTTATTTTTTATCATGTTACATTACTTAAAAATGATGAACTGACGCACCAAGTGATACTGAAATGTCATCACTTTTTTCATCAGTCTTGAGCTGAAAAGTCTGCCGACGCGCACTAGAACAGACACTATTTACAAGCGTTCATTTTGCTATTTATATATCACCATACAGTTCCGTAGTTGTTTTTTTTCGCACAGCACAGGTAGATGATCAATCAGTATCAATTAATCTGAAAATTATGAAAACTCCCATGTTGATCGATATTTTCTCTCTAAATTTATTTTTTAACATTATACCTGAGGATAGTAAACAATTGTCACTGTTTTCAACAATTCATAAAACAATTATATAAGAATTTGAAATTTTGAATACACATCGACATGAGAATTTTTTTTAGGATGATGATGTTGAAAATCTCATTGTTGTTTCTAAGCAACCAAGAAAAATCTGAAACAAAAAACAAGAGTTAAAAATAGTGTCACATCAAAATCATTGTATGGGTTTTCCAATTTCAATGTTTTTACCAGACTACGGCGTAGCAAAAAGGAGGGGTTATCATTTTGACCGGTATCGTTGAGAGATAAAATATAAGAAGAGACGCAGCCTCGTAAACGACTTTGTACCGCAAAATGATGTTGGCGGAGAGATATCGCCACTTGCATTTTGTCTAAGAATTTAGTAGTCTTATACAGACCGCACCAGAGTTAATAGCTGCGACCATAATTTCTAGCACTAGGCTCTCTCGAGTGTATTGTAGATTATTTTTCATTAACCTAGTGTGGAGTTAATCTATGCATTGAACAATTTTATTGTGTGTTTCGTAAGGAAACTGTTATTGTTTTTAAATATGAACCCCAAAAGCCGTATGCAAATGAAAGAACTGGTCTATTGGTAAATAAGTAGGGATGGGGGGCTATAAATGTCCAAAATTGCGAACCGAATACCCAATCGCTGACAAACGCGTGACGCAAACTACACAGCAGAGAAGCGTCCCCCTGTCGAACTATGTGGATCGGGAGGCTTGTCTGGTCTGTGAGGATGGGGACCTCCCAAATCCTAAGGTTAAGTGGTCGCCGAAGGGATGGATAACAGTGGGTTATCGGCCTTGAGACCACTAACCTCGGGGCATCTGACACACCCCGTTTCATTTAGCCTTGTACCTGTATAAGGGGCTTCCTTTCTCCTATACTCGTTCGATTAATTATGGAACAAAAGAGAATACAAATTATTACAGGTGTAGAGACTCCTAGTAAAAGGGATTTGGAAGATCCGGCAGTCATGGAGACATAAGTGTATCTAACGGTACCAGATACCTTTGAAGCCCAAAACAAAACCACGCCATCAGGAGACGCTATAGCGAATCCTGTGAAACGAAAAGGTTTGTATAGGAAACTTTCAGGTGCCCAGCATAAAAGGCTGAAAAAAATGAGGGAACGAGAAATTGACAACAAGAATGTGGTGCTGCCGACTCCCTCAACATTAAAAACAGGGTGTAAACCAGCAGACAAAGGGCGTTAAGCGAACTGTGACAGCAAGTAGCACTTCTGAGGAAAGGAAAGAGGGCCAAGCGTACCACTGGTACCGGTATTAAAACTGGTATTAAATACAGCGTGAACCTTAAAGGAATCAATGCAGCTGTGGTCCCTAAAAATTTCCCTGAGACAGTTGTGAAGATCAGGTAGGGACTAGGACTATCAAAGAGAACCTAACACCTAGGTTTGAACATTGTAACGAGGGACTCTTTGTGACAAAAACCCTACTGAAAGCTCAAGAGTGATGAACCTCCAAAGCAGCAAGAGTCCTAACCCTACTTCCGGAAACTAAGAAAAAGGATCTGAAAGTGGGATTGAAGAGGCTCGAGAAACAAAATCCATGGCTGAAGGTTGATCGCTGGATGATCCTCGGCTCCAAATCATCCGACAGGATTGACGATGAGTCCAAAGAAGGACTGGTGCGGGCTCAATGGAGACCGTAGTGTCTATTCCAGCGGGCCAGTTTTAAAACCCTGGAAAACTCGAGCAACGAGGAAACAGGTACTGATCGAGTACCTGAACCATCAACCTCCAAGGATCTTCAAGGTGCTACAAGTTAATTTGCAGCACAAAAGACAGCCACTGCAGTTCTACATCAAAGAGTTGTAAGAGTGGTGCTTTTGACAACACATTGATGTCATCAATAAACAGATCCCTTAAAAAAAGAGGAATTAACAACACCATATGCAAATGGATAGGATCCATGCTCGAGCATAGGAGAATAACAGTACATATGCATGACACAACTTACACCGTTAGGACAACCAAAATATGTCCTCAAGTTGAAGTACTTTCACCACTTTTATGGAACCTAATTGTGGATGACTTGATCTGCAGGTTGAATGATCAAGGCATATAGACGCAGGGGTTTGCGGATGACATAGTGAATGTTACTAATGGGAAATTCTCAGAGGTAGTTATGAATGTCCTACAAGAAGCACTAGGAATTGTGCAGGCATGGTGCCTTAAAGAGGACCTTTCAGTTAATCCAAAAAAAAACTAGTTGCTTTTACGAATAGAAGAGTTCTCCAGTGTACTGCTGTACGGAGAGAGCTAGAAATATCCAAAGAAGTTAAATATTTAGGAGTGATGCTTGATTCCAAACTGAATTGGAAGACACACTTGGAAACAATTTTAGGATTTTCTGACAATGCAGAAGTTATGGGCAAAACTTGCGGAATACGACCTGAGGAGGTTCACTGCCTTTACACAACTGTGATAAGGCCAACGATCTCCTATGGAGGTGAATGAGGACAGAATCTAGTCAATATATCAACTGCTTATCAAGGGCTTACTCCACGATTCAACTCTACTGATTTAGCCTAGGTCACAAGTTCAAATCCGTGATAAATAGTGATAAAGCTGCTAAAAATATAAGCGATAGCTCGTTTGATTCGGAATGATGTCTAAAAAAATGTATTCGAAAGATTTTCCAGCACGAAAAAAATGTATTAAAAAAATTAAAATGGAAAAAATGCATTTAGTTTTTTGTTAACAACTCCGAAACTATCGATATTTAAGGTATTTTGTTAGTCTACGAAAATTGTAAAAAACAAAATATAACAATTTTTTAATCTCTTATATGACGTGATCTTGTTAAGTATGTATATAAGAAGCGCTCCTGGAACGAAACATTTTTAGCCCATTTATTTAAACATTTCTTGTTGTCTTTAATGAAAACAGAAATCGGATGAAATTTTGTTAATTGACCATTGCCTTAAAATCAACTAAAAATTTTTTTTCAACGGAACCTTATTCCTTGAAGATGCAAAAACATACCAGAATTTTTTAGAATTCCAATATTTTTTTGTATATTTCTATCTTTTTTCATTCGTTACTTTGTTTCATATTTCTCTATAGGTTCGTTGTTCGTTCCAACAGACAAATTATGGATGCGTTTCGGATAAATTTCAAAATTGCTTTTGCTCATGTTTGGGAACAAGTCATACATAATATGCGAAAAGTATATTTTCCGCACGCGACTGCAGTTGTCCGAACGATGCGAAGCGAAGGAAATTATCACTTTACGCACTAGTTAGGAAAATAACTATTTAGTTATTCATGGTCCAGAATGGAATTACATAAATTGTTATTTTTCGTAATTTGAAAACATCTTCCTTTTTATTTAAGGAATATACTCCAGCACTGAACTGCCAACGTAGCATCTACCGTTTACCACATAGTACTTAGATTTTGTGGAATGCATAGTAATACAGAATCCCAAGGGACACCACCTAGGAGACTACTGGATAGAAGAGGGACACTTACCTAAACTGAAGCCTGTGGATATCCTAATTCCTTCAGGAAATAGGTCTAAAGCAACTACTAATATCTGAGACTTTCCTAGGTAAATGAGAAGTAGAAAAAAAGGGCACAATAGATCTTTTATGTAAATTACATAGGTGCATTCTTTTTGACTGAGATCTTAGCTGACTTCAGTTAATGTGATCTGAGAGATAAAGTGATGTAAGTAAGTACAAAAAAAAGACGACACAATCAAATATTTCTGCATCCCCTCCTCTTTATTTCCTAACCCCTGCATAGCATATCGGTGAAGCAGGGGGGAGGAAATCTCACTTCGAAGTAAGAACGCACATATTACCAATGTGAGCCGAAATTAACTGAGATCTCGGTCAAAAAGAACGCACCTAATATACATGACAACTGGCTAGTTATGGAACACCAACTCAAATGGTGGCTGACCAAGGACACCTCCATACAATAAGGTGGACAAGGAACTCTCGTCCAGGCTGATGAAACTGGGTAAGACATTTGAAGACAGTTACCGACCTGGTGACTGGATATTGCACCCTGAGGAAGCATCTGCACAAAATGTGCAAAGTTAGTGAATCTATGTGCAGAAAATGTGAATGTGATGAAACACCTACTCACATTCTCTGCTACTGTGAGAACTTACAAGGACTCAGACAGCAGCATTTTGGAGAGGAAATAATACAACCATCACAACTACTGATAATTCCTCCAGTTAAACAAGTGGCCTATGTAGAAAACACGAGACTTCTGGAATGGAAGTAGATAACATGGAAAATGGTACAAAGATTCAGTTCAAGTGCCTGTGCTGTTGAGCACAAACCAAATGTATGAGTGAATTAATTCATGACAATTTTTCTTGCATGTATAGTTCAACTAAAGTGAATGTGAAGACCCATATTTTTAATCCCCTTGAAGGAAAAAGCCGCCCAATGGCGTGCATAAAATTTTTTATAAATTCGAGTATTCTGAAATAATGTTTTTCAAATGTAATTCAAATTAATTCGTGAATTCTCGCGATAACCGCATTATCAGAAATTACAGAATTTTCTTTTTTCAAACACGCGTACATATTTAAAACAACGCGTTGACACTGAACATGTGAATCTTTGTTTTTAAATTCGGCCCTATCATCATTATCATTTATTGCTAAGTCATTTGCATTTGTTTGTGGCGCCAAATTATTACTGTCGTTTCAAATGGTCTCCAAAATGCCATTCTAATTAATTACAAATAAATTATAATCTTAAAACTCACCCTAACGTCTACGAACAAATAATAAATATTATATTGATATCAATTCACTCAACTCCACGAACAAATAATAAATATTATATTGATATTAATTCACTCAACTCCACGAACAAATAATAAATATTTGATATCAATTCACTCAAGTCCACGAACAAATAAATATTATATTGATATCAATTCACTAAACTCACTCGACCAAGAAATAGGTACTAGATATTTACTACTATTATTTTAAATATTTCTTTAAAACAAAATTCACACACGCCCCTGAATCGACACACAATACTAATATGTCTCTAATATCGCAGGCCACCTGCGGAGCGCATATCTTCTAGGTAGAGTAGCCCGCCTAGTAAGCGATCCGTTACTCCGTTATAATATAAACAATAATGTACTTGATGATTGTATTGTCTCGGAGCTTCGTGAACACGTGCGATGAGTTTCTAGAGCGTTGCCAGATATACGAAATTTTCTTAAATATAGTAGGCATACAAAAAGTTGTTTTAGTTAATTTCTCTTTTTACAGCAATTTCGAGCGACTTTTTTAATGCTTACTAATAAATTTATATTATGTATTTTTTTTAAATATTTCCAAACTAGCTTTCTTATAACATCACGAGCTAACAGTTTACTGAAGTAATGGAAATCATTTGTATAGTGAGCCCAACAATTTTAGAAAATATATCTGACAACATTGCTTTATTTTATGGTCTTCACATTAACTTTAGTTAAACTTTACCAGGCATACTTTGGTATAGTTATAGGATACCTCGTACTACGCACATGATACCAGTCAATTAGTTACTGTCAAATTTCACATGTATCACAAATAT
Organism: Lochmaea capreae; assembly: GCA_949126875.1. Classification (NCBI taxonomy): domain Eukaryota; kingdom Metazoa; phylum Arthropoda; class Insecta; order Coleoptera; family Chrysomelidae; genus Lochmaea; species Lochmaea capreae. The sequence continues at coordinate 2,969,435 of OX421398.1, forward strand.
TCAACTAAAACAAACGTTAGTTAGATTCATTTTGTAAAAAATAGAACCTTTAAGCTTCACCATCTTGTAGCTGCAAAATATTTTTGTGGTTATCAGAGGGTTGTCTCTTTCGTCATATACAGCTTAAAATCACAGAAATAAATATTGATTGCAGCGTTTAGAGAAATTGAATAAAGATGACAACAAAAAGAAAGGAGAAGTGATACTAAACGAAGTGTACTCGACTCCGACGAGGTGTATGCTCTGGTCCCATACTTCTATTACGATTTCTCAAGTCAAAAACTTCAAGTATCCATACTAAGTATACCATAGTATAGTATACAGCGTGTCCACGGATGGGGTATCCTATAGGTGAAAAATGTTAGCTTTAGCGAAAAATGTCATTCTTGATCAAAAATTTTGCTTGTTTCTGAAACCCCATAAAATGAAATAAAATTCCAGTATTTCAAAAACCTGTCTCATTTTATAGCCAGTTTTATGAAAACCGTATGAATTTTTGCACTAAGTTCGAAAATAATGTAATATTAATCTATTGAGTGACGTTTACGATATACCAAATAACTGTCAAGTTTTATAAATAATTTTCAAATTGTCATTCTTTAGTAAATATTTGACAACAATGTTAACTGTTCAAGAATTATAATAACTATCAAAAATTACAATACAGAATAATAAGAAACACTAAGTAAATCGTGAATTCTTCTTAAGTATTTCACAGCATTTCTGGGGTAATTTCGTTAACGGTATCAATGATAGCTCGTTTCAAGTCTTCAATATTATGGTTTAAACTATTTGCGAAAACTTTTTGTTTTAAGTAGCCCCATAAAAAAATATATTGGTCCATAACGTCCCATCCATCGCCCAGGAAAATATTCATCCAGTCAGCCTCTAATTAGCAAAGTCGAATGTGACGAACATTCATCATATTGAAAGTACATTTTACGCCTTTGCTCCAAGGGAATACAGTCAAACCTCGATATAACAAATCTCAAGGGACCAAACCGAAAATTCGTTATATCGAGTATTTCGTTACAATGAGGTTCGTTATATTGAGGTTAGGTTAGCTGAAAATTCACTACATCGAGGTAAACTACAGACTAGAGTGACGTGACTAAGCTTTCATGTCGAGACACGATTATTTTTTGTACTGTACGTTTGTTCACGTTCGTTATAATGAGGTGCAGTCGTGGAAATTTCGTTACATAGAGGTGAAGTTCGCTAGATCGAGGTTCTAATTACGAAAAATTCATTGTATCGAGGGTGATTTATTTTTACCGGGTGTATTACAAATTCGTTATATTGAGGTTATGAGTACGGATTATTCGTTATGTAGAGGTGAAATTTACATTGATTCTTATGGATAGTTGTAGGGGATTTGAAAAAATTCGTTATGTCAAGGAATTCGTTATATTGAGGTTTGACTGTATTTTCTAATTCAGGTATTAAGAAGCTATCCAGCAAATACAAATATACCTCCTGATTTAATGTATCTTCCAGAAAATACGGTCCGATTATTCGATCCGGTAAAACCGCACACTAAACATTAACTTTTTGTAAACGTTGCTTCATCAGAAAACAAAATATTATTGGGAAAGAATCGGTCATGCATAAGTTTTTCACCAATCATCGCACAAAAGTCTAACCTTGTGTCATAATCATAATCTTGTAAGGTATAAATAAATTTCGGTTTGAATGGATGTATTTTGTTTTGCTTAAATATTTTCTATAAGTGACTCTTGCAAAAACCAACCTTCACTGCTCTTTTTCGTAGACTGAACTTGGGATTTTCACTTAAACGAATGCATAGCTAGTACATCATCCTCTTCAACGTAGGCCTTTCTCAATTTCTTTTTGTCTTGAACAGATCCTGTCTCATCCAACTTCCTTATTAATTTTTTTATTTACGACTAATATATAATATAAGTATAATACTTGTGGTTTTTGAAGTATAATGCCATATATTAATCCCTTAGGGAATAATGGCGAGGGATTAATAGTCTTTATTCCCTCTTATACTCCTATCACAAAATTTCTCGAATTAAATAATACCATAGAAACAATATAACCAAACTCAAAAGTGTCAGTGTAAAACGCGTAGTGTTTGGGTATTTGTATTAAAATGAATGAAAATGAAGAATCTTTCACTTGTACACCACCAGAAATTGTGCAATTAGCTGCAGCAACAACATCTACCTTAATACCAGAAACATCGAAATCCATTTATAATAAAACGTACGCATCGTTCAACGAATGGCGTCTTCGAAACAAGGCAAACTCTTATTCCGAAAATGTTCTTCTGGCCTATTTCGCTGAATTGGGTGCAAAATACAAGCCATCTTCATTATGGTCATTCTATTCAATGATTAAATGTGTGTTGAAGATAAACCATGACGTTGATCTGGAAAAATATAAGAAACTACGAGCGTTTTTAAAAAGAAAATCTGAAGGATTTCAAGCAAAGAAATCTTCCACTCTGACCCCGGAAGAAATTAGGAAATTTATTGACAGAGCTCCTGATGAAATTTTTCTTTTGCATAAGGTAAATGTTCATATTTAATCTGATCTATTAAAAAACTCATGTTCTTATTTGATTCAGGTTATATTAGTTATTGGAATTATGGGCGCATGCCGCTCAAACGAGCTTTATGAAATGAAGATAGAAGACGTGAAGGATTTCCAAACAGAGTTATTGATAACAATACCCAAGACTAAAACTAAAATTGTACGAAAATTCACCATAAACAGTACGTTTTACAATATTGTAAAGAAGTACATCGATCTCCGCCCGTCACATATAGAAACCAATTCATTCTTTCTAAATTATCAAAAATCGAAATGTACAATACAACGTATAGGAAAAAACAAATTTGCAGACATTGGTAGACAAATTGCCAAATACATATTTAAACTTGCCAAATCCTCAAAGTTATACCGGCCATTGTTATCGCAGATCATCTGCCACTCTGTACATTGATGGAGGAGGCGATATAACTGGATTGAAGCGTCATGGGGGCTGAAAATCTACCCAAGTAGCTGAAGGATACATTGATCAGTCTATGAGAAACAAAACAACTACAGCAGATACTATTGCCAAACAGATAAATAGTAATGAAGCAACTTCTTCTTTTACAGCAACCGAAATTCCAAATATTCGTGTTGAAAACTCTTCCACTCTTACGACCAATTCAGTTTATTAATTGTACTGTCACTAATTTAAATGTTATTGACAAATAAAGTTGTTCATTGAAAATCTAAAATAAATGTTATTGACAAATAAAGTTGTTCATTGAAAATCTAAAATAAATAAATTTGTCGTAAATAAAGTAGAGTATACTACTCGCAATAATGGCTATTATTGACTCGTGGTATAATCTACTATTAATCCACACCGCGTAATGGGTACATCTGGATATTTTTCGTGAAATTTTGCAATTGCATACTGGTACGAAACTTCCCCAATACCATAACACTTAATAAGATATACTTACTCTTTGTTGAATAGTTTTAGCATTGTTGTCAAATATTTATTAACGAATGACAATTTGAAAATTATTTTAAAAAAAGTTAACAGTTCCTTGGTACATCGTAAACGTCACTCACTAGATTAATACATTATTTTCGAACTTAGTGCAAAAATTCATACGGTTGTCATAAAACTGGGTAAAAAATGAGACGGGTTTTGAAAAACTTGAAGTTTATTTCGTTTTATGGGGGTTTCAGAACAAGCAAAAGTTTTTATCAATATTTTTCACTGAAACTAATATTTAAACATTTTTCACCTATAGGGGGTATCCTATCCCGTGGACACGCTGTATGTCGTATACCAAGAAAAAATCGTCATCTGTTATATCTTATACCCAAAAACACCCAATTCCGAATTTTTTTATGTATAAGTGACTATTGATTAGAACGGTACGGTGTATCGATACTGTACACAGTATCGCCCATCTCTATATGTCACATTTGACGTACTCCTGAAATTTATTAATTTTGACGTTAGAATTGTCAATAATACCAAATTATTACTTTCCGTTCTACACTCGCCTTATTTAATAAAGAAATCAAGGGTCGTGGACAAAGTATAGTATTCTACTCGCATTTATGGCCATTATTCACTCGGGTGACTGCGTGAATAATGGCTATCGTAAATTGCTGGTTTAATAATATACTATTTCAAGTGAAAGTGAAAAATCTACCGTAGTTTTATGTACAATAACCTTTTGGCCTAAATATTAAGTTATTAATTATTTAAATTATTATCTAATAAATTCCCTTCAGCTCATTCCAATAAACCACGAATTGTTTTATAAATGATAAATATAAAGGTTGCACGTACGAGTCAATGTCAAAGCGTGAATAAATATTAACTAGTATTGTTTATATTTACTTATGATGAACTTGACTCTTAGTATAAATATGTAACGATAGTATTTTAAGAGGTCATTACAATTCAGTTCAATTCATGCGATTCATTCTAATTAGTAATCTAGTAGTATTCATATTAGTGTTAGTAGTTAATGTATATTAAGTAATAAATAGAACATGTCCCAGTGATACAGGTAGTTGTTTTATTCCTGTAAGATGACCCACCGAGTGACCAGCAGCACCACCTATTCAGAGGCCCTTCTACAATCCTAATACACGAAGTATCCACATTAGGATACACACATTACAACCTAAGGAGCACACCGAATTTGAGTGTGCAAAAAAAAACAATTGAAATAATTTGTGAACTAGTGTTATTAAAAAAAAAAAAAACGTTTATGAAAATGTTTTAAAGTAATGAATAAATGTGTCAACTTACCAGCTAGCAGCAGCTGCAGTAGTAGTAGCAACTTTAAGTTTTCTCAATTCTTTGCTAGCCCAAGTAGCTAAAGTTTTAGTCCTATTTACTCTGCTACGTCTACCTTGTGCTAACATTTCATTAATGGGCTCCAAATCTAACAACTGAACCATCGGAGCTCCAAAAGCAGTACATAAATCACCTACAATACCAGCGGCGACGGCCACCGTACCGTCCGAATGTTCCGCATCTTGCGCCACTACTGTAATAAATTGAACGATAAATGGAATGTGTGGTTCGAGTATCAAAACGTCAGGATTCGGCGAAGGTCCATCGCCCTTCAAACCTTGTATAATACCGGTGTAAGCGTCTAATACGCCCTCTCTCAATTCGTTCAGGTAGTCGATCATATCGAAGTCGTTGCGATCGACTTGCGCCTGTGAAGCCTGGGCTAATGTTGAAAGAACTATATCCAAGTATTTCTTAAACTCGGAACCGATACTAAGTCCTATGTCTCCAAAAACTGATAAAATCTGAGGTTTTACACTGCGATGGACTGACTGATCTCGTAGATTTTCTAATAATAAGGTCATGATTTCGTCACAGTACGGAAGTACTTTAAGCTTTAGAGCTCTGAATATATCTCCTGTTAAGCCTACTGCAGTACCACATACTTGGTATTCTTGATGGTTCTTTAATCCCAGATAGAGGAATGGTTTGAAGGCATCCATGTATTTTATAAAATTTTCTCCTAATACCTCGACCAGTGTTGAAACGGCCATAAGAGCATCCTCTTGAACACCTAAAATAAATAAATTTCACTATGTATTTTTTGAGTTTCTAAACAAATCTTCCGACGTTATTGTCTATATGCCGCTCATATGCTACATATCTAATCTGAATAATCTTGTACATTAAAATAAAAAGGAAAACGACTGGATCCATCTCAGTATGGAAGAATAAACAGATATTAATCCCATTTCTCTCTGACTAAAGAAATTTCCGCACTGCGATACGTTCTTTGAAAATTTCAACTAATCAAACTGTAATAAGAATAACATTTCTAGTGTCCACACTTCGTCAACATACTCAGAACAATTTGGAAATGGAAAAATAGTTATAGTTTCGGTTGTTACTCCCAACCTAGGAGTCATCCTTGGCACGAGATTCACGTGGAAAGCTCACCTCGCACATATTACCCCAAAAGCAACGATGGCTCTCTGGGCCTGCCACAGACTTTTTGGGAAAAAGTGGGTTCTGAAGCCGGAAATGATCTACTAGTCATATCTATCGGTTGTCAGACCAATTATTACCTATGCTGCGTTGGTTTGTTCCACCAAAGGACAAAAAAAAGTTGCAAAAAGTGGAACGATTCTCCTACATGAACCCCAGCGCAACCTTACAGGATATGCTAGAACTTCCTCTACTACATCTATATGTACAGACGATCGCTCTGGAAAATGCCTAAAGGCTGATTCATGCTAAATATTCAACGCCCGGCGATCTAACAGACCTTCTTGAGATATTTCGGGATCGAGCAACCCAATCCATGGAGATCCTCACGGACTTTATGTCTGCGAAACAGGATTTCTAACTCAAGTTATGTTGTTATCAACGAGCGCTAGTTAACACAAACGGGAGGAGCCCTCACTTACTATACTGATGGATCAAACAAACAAAGCAGTAGAAATAGGGATTTCAGTTCCATATACTATAATAACAACAGCCTTGGGGAACACTCCAACAATATTCCAAGCGGAACTATTAGCAATAGATAATATTGTGACCACTTCCATAACAGAACACTATTTCAGAGCTGCTCTGATCGTAGCCTACACTTTTTAAAACAGTTAAGCAACAGATATTCGCAAGATTGCTGGTCTCGATTAATATCAAAAAGAAGGGACCACATCATTTTAAGTCGACTTAGAATTGGACACACCCGATTCTTCCATGACTACCCTCATTCTGCGGGAGCTATATGTGAAACGTTCTCAGGTTCCAGTTAGTACAGTCAATGAAAGTTTTCACATCCGATTTCGTTGAATCTCCAACTATTTTCATGAAAATTGGTGAGTAGGTGGGGGATACTTTAATAGACAAAAGTGACATAGTGCCAACCTGAGCTTGTGCCCTGGGGGTGGATGCCACCCCTTCTCGGGGGTGAAAATTATTTTAATAAAAATAACCCCAGGAATCGATAGAGACAAATTCTAAGCAAAATTTGTTATATGATGTTTTTGGAATAAATCAGTTATTAAAGATTGTGATTTTTCGTGATAAACATACATGTTTTAAAACGGTTTTTCATAAATAACTCAAAAACTATGAGTTTTTACAAAAAATGTATTACCAAAATTGTAGCTAATAAAAAAACAAACAAATACCTACTTTGAAAAACCTTCTAATATTAATTCAAAGTGAGCTATAGGTAATTGTATGTATATTTTTTTTCGAATCCAAGCATTCAAACTTAAATAACGGGAAACCGATCCATTTTATGACATATACTTCCAGATCACTTTTTAAACTACTCGAAAATACCTTTATAATGAGCACTGTAAAAAGTTAATAGCATCAAAATTGAGCAAGTTATGATAAAAATAAGATGACACTTTCGAATTTTTTTGGAAAAAACGAAAAATAGAACCTTTACCATTTCCACAAAAATTCAAATTTATGGTTATCCCTAAAGGACTTTCTTTTTTTTTAGTATAAGTGATTACCTCAAAAATTTTACCCGATTTAGAATGCTTATTTTTGAAAAAAAGTATGATTTAATAAAATCGCAATTTTTCAAATTTTCGTAAATTTCATTTTCTTTTGAAAATAACTTCAAAAACATTGGATATTCGTAAAAAATTATAAAGAACGAAATGGTTTTTCCTTTATTTTTATAGGATAAAAAATAACCGAGATAAGGGTCAATTCTATAAGAAGTGGTTAAAAATTAACGGCAAGCCGTTATATTTGACGAAGTTTACACTATTAGAAATGTTTTAATCTATACATAGTCAAGATTAGGATATGAATTTTAACAGATTTGGTGTCCAATAAAGAGTTTTCCGTTCATATTTTAAAGATTATTATGCGTACAGAATAGTAAAATGGAGTTAGAAGATTGTCTAATTTTTAACCATACGTTAAAATTCATTATTTCCACAAAAATTCAAATTTATGGTTGTCCCTGAAGGACTTGCTTTTTATTAGCATGTGATGACATCAATTTTGCCCGGTTTAGAATGCTCATTTTTGAAAAAAGTATGATTTAATAAGATCGGAATTTTTCAAATTTTCGTAAATTTCATTTTCTTTTGAAATATTGGATATTCGTCAAAAATGATGAAGAGCGAAATTTAGTTCTTTTTTTAACAAAAATTTTGGTTTTTCGTTTATTTTTATAGGATCAAAAATAACCGAGATAGAGACGTTTAAAACCTAACTTTTACTGCGAGAACCATGTAACCGGGGTCCCTTAACCCTTTATCTTTTAAAAAATAAGGGATGTAAAAAATCTTATTTAAGACGATCTTAAAGTTCTTGAAATTACCTTTCAAATGGTTTTTAGAAAAACCTGATATCTTAAAAATTAACGGAGTTATTGTAAAAAAATAAATTATATTTTTTTGGAAACATTTTTGTAGCAGAGATTTGGTATGCGTATATTATAGGAAAGCGTGTCAATAGGTACATGCTTACTAAATACACATGTATGGGTGTGTGTTTTGAAGATAGAGAAAGTGAAAGGAACGGTAAACATCTGCTCGAAAACGTGGTGGGGCTTTCTAGAATGACGAGTGTCTATTGAACATTTTTCTCTTAATTAATAAATTAAATTTTCACGTCAAAAAATATTAAAAAAGTATTTCCAACTTTAAAGTATGCGTATGTTTTTCATCACTTTTTTCACAAAGGATAATTTGAAGTCGTAGTTTGAAGAATGCGAATTGAATAATATTAAGCCAGAATGGTTAAATCTGCATTTTTTCCAATTTTTAACAAAAGGGGTGGATTTTACCCTTAAAATGCAAAAAGCGCAAGACGAGCATATGTCACTTTTGAAGTAGAGGGTAAAACATACTCAATCCCAAATATTCATCCAAATCTATGGAGGTTCAACGAAATCGGAGGTTGTAGCAGATTTTTGCCTTCATTGACTGTATTAAGTGTCAGTAGTGGATGTGTGAGTGGATTTTACCCGCTTCTTAAAGCCCGTGTCTCACGGTCAAATTTTTGATCAAATTAGTTTGACCAAAGTGACGTATTGACGTCATACCTATAGTTTGTTCAAATTTTAAGAAACTGTCTTTCACACCATCATTCAAAATTTGACCAAATTTATTGACGGATGTCTAACTGGCGTCTGTCATTTGTCAAACTAAAAATTGTTGGTGTTGTTTTAATGTGATTGAACTGCAATTTTTTTATATTTTCCACAATGAAAATAAAAAAAATTAAATCTGTTTTGGGTCTTTTAAGTATAGCTATTCTTCTGGCATACCGGGCTGGAAAAATAGAAAAGGAAAAACGAAGAATGTGGGCTAGATCTTGGCTTCTTCGACGAAACGAAACCAGTCATAGCAATATTTTTATTTACATTTTTACAATGACATTTATGGCACTCACGTCAACCGTAAATATTCTTTTTCCACCAATCAAAAAGGGAGTTTGCTCAAACTGACCTTGAAAAATAGAAACGCCTCTATTTTTACAGGATTTGATCAAACTAAGAAGATGACGTCATATGCTGTCAATTTTTTGGTTTGCTCAAACTAATTTGATCAAACATTTGACCGTGAGACATTATTCACAGGCACCCTTTACCACACGACTTTCATTTACAGAATTATACACGAACACCGCCTATTCAAATAGTCAAAATTTTTGAAACACTAAGATAGAACATAGAGATTTCAACTTTTTTCATAATTCCAATAGTTATAGGAAAGTGTGATTTGGAAAAATATTTTTCTTTCAAATTCATGGACTTACCTCCGCTCTTACACGAATTGGAATTGAACATAGTTAACATAGCAGTCATTATTGCATCAGAAATTTGAGGAGCATCTTCAGAAGTGACCTTCCTAAGAACTGATTGAAGAGTGCCGCACAGAAGACTTTGGAGATCGTTGAACTGGGATCTGTCATTATGACTGTTGATGTGCGTTTCCATCTGCAAAACCTATTACAATATATTTAATTAATAAAACCGCGGGTTTATAAAAAAATGTTGATGTATATTTTCCACGTAGAAAACACTATATTTGCTTCATAGGCAGATGAATAGAATTATTAATTATTTACAGGGACGATTCTGCATATTTTCAAACTAATAATTCAAATAAAGAAGTTTATTTGACGTAATTTAAAAAAGATAATAAGTTATTACTGAACCACACTTCTAACTGGTTTCTCCAATTAATCTTACTCATTTTAGATTTCTTCATAAATTACGTAGCGAGATATTAAATGAAAATAGTTATCCTATTTTTATAAGGAAAAGCTAACATGAGGAATATGAAGTAAAATAAGAAACGCTCTTCAAAGAAAAAAACTGCAAAATATAGAGTTCATTTCACCTCAATTTTACTTAAATCAATTTATCCAAAAAGGCTTGTCCAAAGATAGCGTTAGCACCGATTTAATTTAAATAACTTCAAAAGGGATCCATGTTAAAATTACATTTATTCCTTGGAATGTGTACACAATCAAATTACATATGTATGTATGTATGTATGTATGTATTTTGGGGTAACATTCACTGATACCTAAAAGATCTATTGTGCCCCCTTACTTCTACTTAGTTTCTGAGGAGAGTCTCAGATACTAGTAGCTCCTTTAGTCCTATTTCCCGGAGGAATTTTAGGATATCTGCAGGCCTCAACTTAGGTAACTGTCCCTCTTCTATCCAGTAGTCTCCCAGGTACTGTGCCCTAGGATTCTGAAATACTGTGCAGTTCGCAAGTATGTGGATGGAGGTTTCTTCTTCCATTCCACAAAATCTACAATCTTCTTCCTCTACTATTCGCGAAAACGAGCAAAGGGTGCGACATCTACCGTCAAAATTGGAATGGGGAAAACAAACCAAATCCCCATTAGAGTATGTGTATAGTGAGCAAAGTATTAATATCGTTTTCTTGATTTCTAGAAGAGTTTGGTGAAGTTTGTTTTATCAGAATACTTATTTAGACTCTAATAATGACCAGCAAGTGCAAGAGGTATTGCTCTGTGCCGCAATGTAATCAGTAAAAAGATGCAAATGTATATCAATACATAACTTCCCAAAAGATCCAAAATTATGCAAAGTGTGGTAAAACATTTGGAAAATTAGGAAACATATTTCCGAATACTTGTCAGTGTGTATCAGGCACTGCTTAGAAACATATTATAAAGGTAATTTCACTCATTTCAATAAAATATTTTGATGTTCAGTGTTATTTAATGCTTTGAAAACCTGTTCGCCTTCTACCATCGGCCGATTTCTGCCTCCAATGTATTTTAAAATGTCCAACAAACTAATTTTAACAAGCATCATCTCTCACAAAACACCTTTTTCGCCCAAAATTCGAAATTTAATCAAATGGACAGAAAAACAGAAATGGATTTGTTTATTGTTTTCCCCATTCCATTGACAGCTTTGACATATACTGCAGCGCCCACTATCGGAAAAATTTCCGCGAATTTTGAGCTTTTTAAGGTGTCCATTCAGGCGACAATGTCCCGTTAGGATTCCTGTTAAAACTCTTAGTGCAGTTTTGCTTTGACTTATGCATTCATTTGATCTCAACAGGTTGTAGTCACCCAGAAGAATCTTTGATTGCCTAAGCCCTACTAGATCTTTCCAATTGTCAGATCTTCTCTTTTCTTCGGCTTTACCTATTTCTTCCAATATTATATTGGAGCTGATTCCGCAAAAGGGTTCCGGCCCCCAAAAGGGTATTTCAGTCCCCCTCTTCGCTAGTTCATCTGCTATTTCGTTTCCTTCTATTCCAGTGTGTCCTGGAATCCACAGTAAGGTGACTATATTGTTCTCGCCTAGTTCATTAAGTTTGCCTAGGCATTCCCACACCATATTGGAACTGATTACACAGGAACTCAGCGCTTTAATGGCTGCTTGACTATCAGACATTATGATAATCCTTTGCCTTCTATATCCTTTGTCAATATTGAACTGGGCACACTTTCTTATTGCGTGAATTTCCGCTTGAAAGATACTTGGGGTTTTTCCCAAGCTTTCAGAGTGTTTGGTTCCTGGCCCGTACACTCCTATCCCAGTTCCTTCTATTGCATAATTACATAAATACATTTTTTTTAATTGTAGACAATATCGGTTCGTATGGGTATTGGGTATTTCATTTATAAGTTTGTCTCTCAAACCGAAGATCATGTCTAGAGTTCCTATGATGAACCGTTTTCGAGAAAAATCGATTTAAACTTTTCAGGTTTCCATTGACCAAAAAATAAATTTCTATTGCATAAAAAATGTCCAAGTTAATGACTGGAAAATTGGAGTAAAAAATTAACGTTTTATTACCCACAAGATAGTTGAAGAGCAATTTGATAACAAAATGACAAATGGAAACATTGAACATAAAATAAAAATATAACAGCCCTCCTATATGACAATCCCCCGATTCTATGCACAAATTTATTCGTTTCTGTGAATATGTATTGCACAATTCTTGCGAATATTCCCATATTATTTCTCAATTAGCAGCATGCATCCATAACTCGTCTCCAATGCTAATGGGGTGTTAAACTTAACAAAAATATGATGTTTTCTCTATGTTAATAGTTAGTGGTGGACAAAATCATAATGGGAATCGATTATTTTTAATATTTTTATTCTCACAAGGTTTTTATGCCGATTTGAAAATTCAACTTTTGGACGATTTAAATAATCCGTCATTCATAATGTGACGTATGCTCACTAGAACAGAAGTTAGCTACATAAGGGTTGACATAGAACCACAATTCTGATGTGATGAAGTACTTATAGGTTATACTTATGTCATATTGCTGTTATAGTGACTTAGGAATTGTTTTTTTTTCCTCCCATCATCGAGTGTTGAGTATAATTTTTCCATGTCACTTTCAAACTAAAAATCAAACATACACACACGTATACAATTACTAACATAAAAATGATCTTCACAGAAATAGTAATTAGTTTTAGTCTGTTTATATTTGCTTCTAGCAGCCTCAAACCAAATTTGCTTTTAACTGTTACTGCAGACACAGTTACAAACTTTTTATCAGGCGTTGTAACTGTTGTGTTCGTGCAGTATGATACAAAACAAGATTTATACGATATTGACATTATTCCAACATGAAAAATTGTGGAGAAAAACTAACTAAACTCAACCAAAAAAGTATTGACACAATTTTTTTATAATATTGAAACGTCAAATATATTACAGACTTTGACAGTTCTTCAAACTTCAAATTCGAATGGCCTTTTTGTAACTGGCTATTAGTTCATAAAACATCTAAATCAGAAAAATTTAGTGAAGTGACGTATCTGTAGTGAAAGTTGCAAACATTTAGGAATTCCTAATTTCCAGTTTTCTCTTAAAATATTCGGTATAAAAAATTTGCAAATTAATTTTTGCAAAGTAGTACCAACATACTTTAATAAAATACCAAAAGCCGGATATCGGTTTAACACCCCATTGCATGTTTCTATTGGATGCGAATAACCCATGGATTTGAGCCAATCCACACTTATAAACGTCAAACAAATTCCATGACAACCTGAGTAATCATAACTCGTAACTACCTACATTACGCAGATATTGCATGGCAACGTTCACGCTCGTATATTTTTTGTAAATTGATTTTATTTTTAATTAGCGAAGCAAATGTTATGCCACGTTGAAAAAATTCATGGATATAAAGAGTTGATTATTAAGACTTAGTGGCATACAACATTCGTTAATTGTTCGAGAATGCTCAATATTTTTATTCATTAGGTTTGTTCGTAGGAAGGAATTTCCAATTGATTGAAAATTTCTTTAGTGATTCGTAAATCGATTTTTGTTCTTGGAACGGGTAAAAAATCTTGACAGTAGAGAGCATGACGCATGACATTTAATCATTAACATCTACTCCTAAACTCACCTGATTGAATAACTCAAAATGGTCGACATTCAAGGTAGAATATGTTTGTTCTTTTCAAACCTAAGCTATATTTTAGAAGGAAGTGGTGTGCTATTTCGTTGTTTCTTTCACAATAAAAGAAAAGTATACAAAACCAAAAGATCTGTGTTCAAAACCAAATACCAAAAATATGTCAATACACTTGACACGTTCAACAGCATCACAATGCCCATGTTCCAACTAAAAATTTTATCCTGATCATTGAATTATTTTAACAATTATTGACAACTGATCCGAAACTGCAAATTTATTTTGGTGATTTTTAAATCACCAACTGCCAAATTGTTTCTCTACGAACAAACCATTGAACAGTAGTTCATAACAACTAGAAGCATTAGCAATTTGGGAGCTAGTCTGAAGTTAGCATTAGAATAGAAATGTTTCATTGTACAAAGTTTTAAGCATTAGTAAATTGTTCTAAAGTATACCTTTTACATCATATTTGGAAAATGATTAACAAATGATGTATCGACGCAAAATGTTTTTAATAGGTGCGTTCTTTCTGACAGATCTCAGTTACTCTCAGCTCACATCGGTAATGTGCGCGTTCTTTTTTATTCACTCATTTTAAAGTAAGCAGAGGTTTTTCCTCCCCCTTCACCGATGCTGCATATGCTATGCGTTGGAGACAGTTAGAATTTTATCTATGGGATAATGAAAGGAAATACTTCATTAGATGCTGATACGAATCTGTCTTAAATTTTAAATCCTTTTTAAAATTGAATTTCGATACGTCGGCAACCGCGCATTTCGATTGAGTGTATTGTACTTTTTGATGCTTATTCACATCACTTTATCTCAGATTACATTAACTGAAGTGATCTGAGATCTCAGTCAAAAAGAACGCACCTAATATATCAGAAAACCTAAACTCTCATCGGCATACATTGGTTGATTGTTTTTTTTACACCTTTTTATCAATTTTTAACCCTTAGTATCACTTAGAATTGTATGCCATCTTTTTTTTTAATGATAAAGTGGTAAATATCTTCTGTAAGTTCCTTGTGGCATTACTTATTATTTTTTCTCTTATTCTTTGGGAATCAAACCACAATAATGTTTTTTATTTTTTTTTATTTCGACGTTTCGGTAGCGTTCCAGCTACCGTTGTCAAGATTAACTATAGTGAAGAAATAATTTTTGGTCCCTACCTGTCGAAATAAAAAAAAATAAAAAACATTATTGTGGTTTGATTCCCAAAAAATAAGAAAGAAAAAATAAAGTGGTACCCAAGGAATGCATCAAAGTACACGGCATTCACTAGTTTCGTGAAAATTCGATTTTCAATGTCCACTGTAGCGACGATTATCCAGCTTGGGTCTTGGGGAATAGCCTTATTCTACATGTTTTTCACATGAAACTCGATGATGAAAACGGCTTCAATTCTAAACAATGAAGCCTACATGCGTCATGTGCTACAGGTCTTATATCTGTCGGTTGTGCATGGAAGAGGAAGAAACAGCCTCTCACATTATCTTTAAATGTGGAGCTTGCATTGTAGATGTAGAATCCTAGGAGTAGTGAACCTAAAGATGGATTTCTCCAAAAAGAACCTAGTGAGAAGAGTGTTGAGCATAATAAGGACTTGTACAAATACCCAAACGAGTAGCTCACGACTACAATAATTAAAAATAATCTTCAATTTGATTGGCACATTCCAAGGAATAAATGTACAGAACGATATCATCATTTGGCATGAATCCATTTTGAAGTTATTTCAATTGAGTCAATGTTACAACGCCATCTTCAAAAAGCTCTAGTTACTTCAGGCATTTACATATAATCGAAGTCAAAGTGAACTCTAGCAGTTTGGGAGAGCGTTCATAGATACCAGCCTAGAGTTAACTGAGAAACTGATTAAACTTGATGGGAACGACGTTGAATGGAGACAAGAAGTCAAGTATCTAGGTTTGACTCTAGACAGCAAACTGTGGAACAAACACGAGAAGGAGATTACATACGAAGCAAAAATGGCTCTAATGGTGTGCAGGAATCTGGCAGGGAGAAACTGGGGTTGTAACCCAAAAATCCTGAGCTGGATGTACACTGCCATAGTGAGACCAATTATCACTTATGGAGCCATTGCGTGGAGTAGTAGAACTAGCCTCTTGACGACGAGAGAAAACCTCTCCAAAATTATGTATATAATTTTAGCCTGTATATGCATAACAGGAGGAAAGAGTACATGCCCAACGGCAGCAATGGAAGTGATTCTCAACCTCACACCATTACGTATGGTGGTGGAGAGTGTTGCAGAAAGAACAAGATACAGACTAAGTAGAGAGGGAATCATTAAAAAGAAAACCGGATCTTCACTTCTTAGAAATCAGACAACCTGGGACATGCCACAAGATGGTATGATGAAAAAGTATAACTTTTCAAAGAAATTCGTTACGGAATTAAGCAACAAGAAGGAATGGGATCCAAATACCATTACCAGACTTGGAAAGAATGCCATTCAATGGTACACAGACGGCTCAAAAGCAATAGAAGGAACTAGGATAGGAGTGTACGGGCCAGGAACCAAACACTCTGAAAGCTTGGGAAAAACCCCAAGTATCTTTCAAGCGGAAATTCACGCAATAAGAAAGTGTGCCCAGTTCAATATGACAAAGGATATAGAAGGCAAAGGATTATCATAATGTCTGATAGTCAAGCAGCCATTAAAGCGCTGAGTTCTTGTGTAATCAGTTCCAAAATGGTGTGGGAATGCCTAGGCAAACTTAATGAACTAGGCGAGAACAATATAGTCACCTTACTGTGGATTCCAGGACACACTGGAATAGAAGGAAACGAAATAGCAGATGAACTAGCGAAGAGGGGGACTGAAATACCCTTTTGGGGGAATCAACTCCAATGTAATATTGGAAGAAATAGGTAAAGCCGAAGAAAAGAGAAGATCTGACAATTGGAAAGATCTAGTAGGGCTTAGGCAATCAAAGATTCTTCTGGGTGACTACAACCTGTTGAGATCAAATGAATGCATAAGTCAAAGCAAAACTGCACTAAGAGTTTTAACAGGAATCCTAACGGGATATTGTCGCCTGAAGGGGCACCTTAAAAAGCTCAAAATAGTGGAGGAAGAAGATTGTAGGTTTTGTGGAATGGAAGAAGAATCCTCCATCCACATACTTGCGAACTGCACTGCAATTCAGAATCCTAGGGCACAGCACCTGGCAGACTACTGGATAGAAGAGGGACAGTTACCTAAGTTGAAGCCTGCAGATATCCTAAAATTCCTACGGGAAATAGGACTAAAGGAGCTACTAGTATCTGAGACTCTCCTCAGAAACTAAGTAGAAGTAAGGGGGCACAATAGATCTTTTAGGTCTCAGTGAATGTTACCCCAAAATACATACATACATACATAACTGAGAAAAACGCTATGAACATAGTATAGAACTTAAATATTTTTGTGATAGCATACTTAGCAATAAACACGAGAATATACAAAAATAATATAAAGTAAAATTTATGATATTGAAGAAATCTCAAATGAACAAAACGAACATAAGGAAGGAGGTTGGCAATATTATATTATTTAATAGCGTAATGTTCATTCAAGGTATGAATTTCCATTCAAAAGATTTTTGGGTACTTTGACCAAGGTCCAAAAAATTCTTCCAGAAGCTGACAGATTTGAGTTTGTTGACAAAATAGGGCAATATTCTCTAATAGTCTAAGAGCCCACGACACTAAACCTAGTTCGATAAGACTACCAGAAGACGTCATTAATAGGGGAGCACGAAATGGCGATGCTGCAATGCAAAAAACCTGGCAGCGTCATAAGAAAAAGGAAAATTTTAAAAAAAAAAATCCGGTTTCTAGTATGATAAGACTCCCAATTTTTATTTGTTCCTCGAAATAGGGGAGTGATAGAACTATACGATAATGCAGTGCTGCAAGCCCTCCTGATTGGCCTAATCAGTGGCAGCAGCATGATAAGCGACGCCTCGTATAAAGGTATCTAAATTTAAAAATACCATTTCACTAATTCAAAATTATTTGTTTAAATAATCAAGGACACGTAAAATTATTCATATGTGAACGTGGGACGCGTATTCAACCGGTAAAAATCGAAAGGAACCAGTCGATTGCTGACAAAACTAAATTGAAACGCCGAATGCAGCCGCGCGGAGGGCGACCTTCAATCGCTGCAGCAACCACTTTCTCCACTGTTTGGAAAATGCAGCAGTGGTTTTTCTTACACAGAAATTGATGACCTTTCGGATGAGCTTGGGTTTTTTGAGGAGATCGATCATACTAGATACGGGGCGTCGCTTATCATGCTGCTGCCACTGATTAGGCCAATCAGGGGGGCTTGCAGCACTGCATTATCGTATAGTTCTATCACTCCCCTATTTCGAGGAACAAATAAAACTTGGGAGTCTTATCATACTAGAAACCGGATTATTTTTTAAATTTTTTTCCTTTTTCTGATGACGCTGCCACGTTTTTTGCATTGCAGCATCGCCATTTCGTGTTCCCCTATTAATGACGTGACTAATTATATATATATATATGACCGTTCAACTAAGAAGAAACATCTACTTCCCTGGTTACAGGCACTGACGGCTCTTAGAGCTCTCGGACGGAGAACATATACCTTGTACTGATGAAGCGCAAATACGCCGATACCGGTCTGCAAGTTATGTTGTTCCTTCCGATTGCAAACCAGAATGGTTGGTTAAATCTTGTAGATCATACCGACTCCGTTTTACTAAGAAGTGTAATTAACTGTCCGTCGGGAAGTAGATGTTTCTTCTTGGCTGAACGGTTACGGTTTTTGAAAAATATTTTTCGAAACTGTAAAGCGATAGAATAATAATTTCTTCTTCGATATCTATTGGTAAGGTTGCTTTACTAAATACGACAAATTTACAGGAAGCAGTAATAATACTTTATTGTTTCAAGCCCATGGGCTTGTTGTCAAATTTTTCGAATTCTGGTTTGCGGTTGGAGGTGAAGATGTCGCTTAGACTGCGTCAAAAGAAGTTTTTTTTTTCGATTAAACGTATGTAAAACGTTTCTTCAGTATAAAAAAAAATTCTCCTAAATTTTGAGCTCAATATCTCAAAAATTGAGCTGGCGCATAGGGGGCCCCCTTTTGCTTTTAAAATACATAGGAAATTTTTTTTTTTTGGTTTTAAAATATCTACATGCATAAAATTGTTAAGAATTTTTGCTTCTCACTATCTTATAGGAAATTCAATTCTCTACAAATTGCTCTCCGGGTTTTTTTTTAAACTCAACCGCAACAAAGTTACAGGGCGCTGAATAAAAGGCAAAAAATCAATTAATGATTTAAGAATCGAAAGGGCAGTTGCTTTAGTTGAAGAATTTAATCAGTTTAGTACTAAAGATGAAGAACAAAAACAGTTTTTATGGAAAGTTGTACAGAATCATCGCAAATTGTACCCTACGCGCAATAAACAAAATTACATGAGTCAAACTAGTCAACAATAAATCAAAAAATTGTATATTATAATAACTTAAATTAATTAAATGAACTAAAATTCATATAATGTTAAATTGACAGATTTTGTTGAATAATTAAGTGTTTTGAGTTAACCTATTGATAAATTAATATAATAAATTGTTTTCGATTCTTAAATCATTAATTGATTTTTTGCCTTTTATCCAGCGCCCTGTAACTTCGTTGCGGTTGAATTTAAAAAAAAACCCGGAAAGCAATTTGTAGAGAATTAAATTTCCTATAAGATAGTGAGAAGCAAAAATTCTTAACAATTTTATGCATCTAGATATTTTAAAACCAAAAAAAAATTTGTTCCTATGTATTTTAAACGGGAAAGGGGACCCCCCTATGCGCCATCTCAATTTTTGAGATATTGAGCTCAAAATTTAGGAGAATTTTTTTTATACTGAAGAAACTTTTTACATACGTTTAATTGAAAAAAAAAAAAACTTTTTTTGACGCGGTCTAATGGTTGGTTAAATTTTGTACATCATATCGACCCCGCTGACTAGGAAATATAATTCATTGTCCGTCGATGCCTACAGCCCGGGAAGTAGACGTTCTTCATAGTTAAACGATCACTGTTTTTGAGAAATATTTTTCAAAACTGTATAAAGCGATAGAATACCAATTTACTCTTCGATATCTATAAATATTTTCTATATTATCAAAATTGGTCTTGTCTTAGTTATTTTTGATGTTTTTGTAGATAATTACTATAATAAAAAAGATCGCCTTGTATCTTTAGTAGATTCAAAATTTTCATCTGTGAGAAAAAAAGATTGGAGATGTATAGTTCTTGATGAGTTTTTCAATTACCAATGTATATTAACAATAATGTTTTAAATATCAATATTTTTTGCAGAAAACTAATTATTAAATTCTTTTAATGCTTTCTAAAAAATGTTTTTCACTCACCTGCTGCAGCCTATCCAAAATAACCATTGTGGTTTTTTGTACAGTCACATAACAATCTTTAGGCGAATTTTTAACCATTTCCATAAGAGCTTCATATGCAGCTGGCCGTAAATTAGCTTGAGCCCCGTCTGGCCTATCTGTTGTTTCTAGCAGTCTTTGTATAATAAATTCGAAGTATTGTGACAATACATAAGTATCTAAAACAAAGTAAATTCAAGTTTCAAGCAGAAATATTTTTCATATATTACTAACTATGTGAGGTCATTGAATAATGCAATTAACAGATGGCAACCCGAGAATGTAGGTCTCTGAGGTAAACTACCATCAAGGCAAAGACAGATTCATTCATTCATTCGTTTGGGTTGTGCTCAACAGCCCAGGACTTGAACTGAATCTTTGTACCATTTCCCATATCTACCCCCATTTCAGAAGCTTTGTGTCTTTATAAAGGCCACTAGTTTGATTGGAGGGATTTTGAGTAGTTGTAATAATTGATGTCGTCCCCGGTAACACCAAAGATGCCTTGACTTTGGATTGTAGTTAGTATACTCACTGCAGAGGATACTTCTGTTTTCCTTCACCGGATAGATGATCCTTAGCCTTATCAGTTTTGTAATGCCAGTAAGCCACCTCGGGTCGTATTTCCCAGGTTTTGCACATAGCTCTTCTTCATTGCCATAAAGACTTAGTCGCCCTGGTAGTCATATTTTCCAGGTGCGTCTTCCAATTCAGTTTGGAATAATTTCCCATTGGTGACAATCACTACGTCGTCCGCAAAGCCTTGCGTCCCTATACCTTGATCATTCAACCTGCAGATCAAGTCATCCGCAATTAGATTCCATAAAAGTGGTGAAAGTACTCCACCTTGAGGACATCCTTCAGTTGTTGCAATGCTGTAAGTTATATCATGCATATGTGTGGTTATTCTTCTATGCTCGAGCATGGATCCTATGCATGTGGCGCTTTTATCCCACTTTTTTCAAGGGATGTGTTTATCGATGACATTGATCTGTTGTCAAAAGCATCTTCGATGTCTAGAAATGCTGGAAGGGCTACTTCCAGTTTCCCAGCATAATAAGCCCATCATAGGCAAGGACAGATGAAATATGTCCACAAGGAATAGTGATCACTGCTATTATGGACAACCTTAGCAGACGACCTCCTAACGGAACAGACGTTTTACTGTCTAGGATACTTAGACGACATCGCATTGTAGCCAGGGGAAAGTTTGCTGGAGTGGTCCGCAAACAGCCTTAAATATAGTTAACAATTGGTGGAAACATGAGGGACTAAAAGTGGATTCATACAACATCAACTAAATTAAAATTAATTCAAGATTGAAATTAAATTTAAACTTAAAATGTAACATGTGACACAAGCTTGTAGAAATAATAACTTTACACTGTACACAAATGGTGGCTGTTTGATAGTTTTTGATCTTGAACGCATGCATTGTTTCGAGTTCATGGAATAAATTAATTTTTTATAGGCAAGGTTCCCAAGGGAATTTTTCATTTCGGATCCTAACAGACTGAATTTTTGTGAATGGCTTCGTTGTGACGAGTCCTACAACTTTTCTATTTACCTAGTATTGCCTAGTTTCTTGCATGAATACCAACGTTACATTAGATGGTATTCAATTAAATTCATTCAAGTTTCAATTTTTGCTTGCATGAATCCACCTTAACAGTTCACTACAAATATGCTAGGAGTACATTTTGATCAAAGACTCACAGGGAAAATGCCCCTTCAGAAGACCACACCCAGAATCTATCATTGCCCTTTGCAGATGTAGTTGATTGTGTGATGTGTGGAAAAAAGTAGGGTCTTAATTCAAAAACTACCCAATCACAATACACATTGTTATACTGTTAGACCAATAATAGTCTATGGGTCAGTAGTGTGGTGAACAAAAACTCAACAAGTGGGAGTGATAATGATGATAAGCATTACAGAAAGGTTTTTGTGGCTGGGTAGCCATAAAAATCACTCTCAAAAGTATGATGGAGGTCCTTTTGAATCTACCACTTTATACAAAGCGAAGCTAAATCTGCGGCACAGACCAATTCAAAGTCAACAACACATAAGCCAACTGAGCAGACTATCGAAAGCTTATCGAGGAGTTAAAAGCGGAAGACTTAACAGAACCTCCCATTGACGCAGCAGCCACAAGACAGAGCTTCAATATTAAGTTTCTCAAGTAACTATACCATATAGGGAAAACTGGAAAAAAGTGTATCCTTACATAATGAGACAACCTGTATACAAGTAGTTGCAATAGCCGAAATTGTAGGGATTAAACAAAGGATAGCTATTCCAGAAAACCTACCATGCGGAAGTGACGGTAAACAAATCAAAAGACACGGAAGGACATACCGTTAAGTTGCCACAGTCAAACTGCACTAAAGGTAGTTCTAAGCAGGTATGAGATTTCATAGATCCCTTAAACGCTCACGGAGGCCATTACAAAGTCATGGCCACAAGAAAGTAGATCGCATAATGAATGGTGGGAAATCTCCCCAAGACAGAAACAGGTGATATAGTTCATTAGAGGACATTCGGCCAAATTCACAGCAGACTTAATAAGCTAAGATTGGAAATCTGTCAAAGCTAATTGGGATGACAGACGAAGTCATGTGCAGAGCAGTTTCATGTACTAGGCGAAGAATAAGAAAAGCCCCTGGCAAGAAACTACAAGAATGAATCAGTCTCTATTCTAATTGGTTACATAAAAAGAGTCGAGCTAGAAAATGTAATCTAAATTCAGACGACCACAATAGATTTGAAAGGGTCACAGTGGAATACGCCAATTAGTCACCTCATCATATCTAATCTAATATACCTAAAAGATTGTAAGAAGTTAACGTGACCAATTTAAACAAGAAATCATGACACTATCAATGTTTGCAGCTTCTACTTCTAGTCATGACAATAGAATTATGCCTGTCTAATTTTGTCCACAGTTTTTTTTCCAGTACATCTTAGTTTATCAATGTTTCATTTACACTATGATCAGTGAAAAATGGTAGATCAACAATCATTTCTTAAATAAAATCAAAATAATGTAACAGTCAAAGCTAATGGGTGTTATAATCACTTACCTGGTGCACCAGTTTCTTCATTAACATCTGCATTTTCATATGCAGCTTCTACAAGACCAGAAAAAGCCCAACAGACATTAGCAGCTACGCGAGGTTCAGCTTTGAGACCAGTAATTAAACTTTCCAACAACGGTTTTAAGAATGTTTCATTTATAGCAGCTTCTGGGATAATCTCACAAATTCTGCCAAATGTCCAAGCAGCAGTGTCTCGTACAATTACGCTATTATCATACATTAATTCAATTAACGTTGGCATTGCCTAAAAGTTCGATATCCGATTACAAGGATGATATTCAAAATGTTTTATTAAATTAAATAATAATAATATTTTTTTGCTGTAAACTACAGCTATATTCAGAAGCAATTGACTGCAAATTCATAAGAACAGTAGTCAATACAAAATATCAATATCTGTTAAGAAACAATTTAAAGCTGGTTTAAAATTGAATTAAATATTTTATGTGGACCCTACTTTTCATTGTTTTTTTATGTAACAATAATCAAATAAAGCATGTACGAAAAATGAACATATTGCTTTCATTTAAATAAATACCGGAAATCTGAGTAATTTAGGTAAAATCTTAGGAATTATTATTCAGCATTAAAATAATTCTGATAGAAGACTCACCAAGATATACCATTATCTTTCTAACTGTTTTTCTATCTGTATTAACCTGAGACAATAAAAAACATTTCCAATGCTCAGCTATAGTAAAATTGCAATCGGTGCGGTGTAATAAAACTGTCGGAATAGGTCATTTCAGGGGTTGATTGATTGGATCAGCACACCAGTCAAAGGATTGATGTCCTCGGCACCTCAGCCTTAAGGCTTTTTGTGCTCTTGGTTGTGCTGTTTATGTGAAGAGACCAGCAGCCCTTATCAGGCTCAGCAGACTTTTCACTAGGTTCTTCTTGGAGAAATCCTCCCTTGGAAATTCTAGTCCTAGGAGTCTATATCTCCAGTGAGATAGTGCTTCACAATCAAAGATAATGTGAGAGGCTGTTTCCTCCTCTTCCATGCTCAACCGACAGATAGGTTCCTCCCTATATATGCCGATTGTATGCATGTGCTTCCTTATTATTATTATTTTTAAGGTATAGAGACATTCGGATTACCGAAAAATTTATTACGAATATTATTGAATGCATATATTAAATTGGTGTATTCGGTTGTAATTTTTTTTATATACATATAAACGACTTGCATATTATTATTATTTAAACAATTTTCAAGAACTGTTGCGAGTCAGGGAGATGGGGTGGGATTATAATTTCAGAGATAATTCCCCTACCTGAGTATAGAATTTGTGTATTTTTGTTTCAAAGTTAGTTGCAGTTAATTAATCATTTGGTGAATTTAGAAAGAGCTTGCTCACTTGATAACTTTTATAAAGTAATTATTGTGATTATTATATACAGGATTGAAGAGTCTATCCGGTAAGGGACGACGTCTAATCATAACTCATATTTGCAGTGATAATGGGTTTTTAGATTCTTTAATATTCCAATCTAAAAAAAACTGGAGACTACCATGAAGATATGAACGCCGACGTTTTTTAGGAATAGTTTGAGCAGATGATTGACCTAATACCAAAAGGTTTAGTCATAGAATTAGATAACGCTAGTTACCATTCTCGTCACATTGAGAAGGTGCCAAACACATCATGGAGAAAACAAGAGATCATTGAATCGCTAAAATACAAAAATATTAATTTTCCTAAAAAATCAGTCAAACCAGAACTTCCACAAATTGTAAAATTACATAAGCCTCCTGCTCGATATGCAGCGGACGAACTAGCAAAACGTGGTATTGACGTAGTGCGACTTCCCCCATATCACTGCCAATTAAATCCGATAGAACTGATACGGGCACAAGTGAGAAGTTTTATAGGTCGACATAATACTACATTCAAACTAAAAGATGTGCAAGCATTATTAGACAGGTCCCTATTGCAAGTTACTAAAGAAAATTGGCAAAAAGCAATTCATCATGTATTAAAAGAGGATGAAAACGTGGAATCTGGACAAAATCTTAGATGCAGACATTACAGTGACACCATTAACAACTTCAATAAATAATGACTCTTCAAGTGACGATGGTGATTCCGACAGTTTTAAACCACACTTATTAATAGAATCTGTATATGTAGAGTAGGGAGGGTGAGTTAGGCCCACAGCACTTAGGCCACATGTGACCCATTGTACATCCTCCCGAGGAGTTGTCTTCCTAGGTCATCGTCCATCCTGTCCTTTCCAGGAAACATCTCCTTTATATCGGCAGTTGTAGGCCAAGACTCAAAGAGCACACACTCTCTTATTGACCATAGCTCCGGGCACTCGCATAAGACATGCCTGACAGATTCATCTTCCTGTTCACACATCCTGCATAGAGGTGTGTCTACTAGCCCCATTGTATGGAGGTGTTTCCTTAATTGACAGTGGCCAATCAGAAATCCTACCGTTAAACGTAGGTTTTTCCTGGTCATCGCCAGATATTTTTTTGATTCCAGCTTCCCAAGGTCGCCCAGTTGATACTGGCAATACTGCATCCCTTGATTTCATCCCATCTCTTTAGAGATTGAGCATGGGTATAACGTTTAGCTAATTTCGCAATTGTCGAATTCGTCAGGCCGTAGGTGTCGCCCGGTCCAAGAATTTTTAGTCCAGCCGCTTCCCTGGCTAGAGAATCAGCAATGCGGTTACCTTTACTTCTGACGTGCTCGTTAACCCACCTCAGGATAATATTCTACCGAGGCATTAGCTAAATCTCGAAGGCACTCTAATAGTAGCCCTGATGTAACACGTTGTCTGTTCAAGGCCAGTAGTGCTTGTCTGCTATCAGTGCAGATTATTATGTTTTTGCCAGAAATTCCTTTTCCGGATAGTTCCTTTGTGGCAATTGAGATACCAGCTGGTGTTTTTTCCCATTCCCAACTCAATCCTTAGGTTTAGTGATCTGGAGTAAATTCCACATCCTGAGGTTTTTGAGCTGTCTCTATATATGCGTATTGCATTTGCATCATCTGACTCTGTGTTCTGTTTTATTTGTATTTTGTAGAGTTTATTAAACACAAACCTGGGTTCAATTGCATCACTGGCCGTCTGCAGTAGAGGAAGCACAGTAAGTGCTTCCCGCCACAGTCGCAGTCTCAATTGACCCATTCCTACTTCGGGGTTTACACCAGCCGTGCGTAATCGTATCATGGCCATAAACGCAACCTTTTTAACTTACAAGTCCAGAGAGGTCAGACCAGTAATTAATTCCATTGCCGCAGTTGGTGTTGTTCTAATGGCTCCTGTAATGTTTAAACAAGACATTTGCTGTATTTGACATAATTTTTGGATGGCCGTTGCTTGTAAAACCTTCGGTCCCCATGCAATGGCTCCGTAAGTTAACATAGGCCTTATGATTGCAGTGTAGATCCAGGTGACTACCTGTGGTGAAAATCCCCATGTGCGTCCCACTGTCCTTCGACGTTGTTCATAAGCCACATATGCTCTTTTTGCACTGCTGTAGGTAAGAGTTCCATGTTAGCTTCCTGTCAAGGGTAATACCAAGGTATTTCTTCTCATCAGAGAAGTTTAATTTGCTTTTGAAGATTTCGGGGTGTTTTAAGCCCGATAGTCTTCTTTTCCTGTTGAAAAGGGCCATCTCAGTATTCTTGGGAATGATAGACAATGAGTGTTTCTTGCACCATGTTTCTATTAATTTGAGCCCATCCTGCGCTCTATCGCTTAGTATGTTCTCAAATTTTCCAGTCTGCAAGATAACTATGTCATCTGCGTATGCAATTGTGTAGAATCCATTTTTATTGAGGTGATTAATCAGGGCATCCAGGACTAGGTATTCAAAGGAGGGGTGATAAAACTACTCCTTATGGACATCCCCTCATGACCAGTCCTCTCACAGTGATGTCTTCTACATTGATACTTATTGCTCTACTAGCGAGCATCTTGAGTATCCATTCTGCCACTACCAGGGGTACATTCCTGGAATTGAGTTGCTGGATAATTTTTGGAAAGGTAGTTTTATCAAACGCTCCCTCAATACCTATGAATATACCTAGGGTGGATTCTTTATTTTCCAATGATCTTTCAACTCGGTCAACCACTTGGTGAAGGGCCGAGTCGGTGGACCTTCCCAGAGTATATGCATGCTGGTTTGGATGAAGTGGGTTGTGAACTAGTACTTCGTCTCTTATATACCTCTCACATAGCCTCTCCATTGTTTTTAAAAGAAACGATGTGAGACTAATCGGTCGGAATGCTTTTGGTAAGGAGTAATCCATCCTTCTAGGTTTGGGTATGAATACCACTTAGGATAGGATATCTACGTATTTTCATAATTTAAAACAATACAACAAATATTAACAACATATTCCTTAATACTGTTCCTAAACCTAGAAAGTATTAACTCGGTCATTGTCATCTTTCTACAATATCCGCCGGCACACAAATAATAAATTTCTTGTTTTCACAACATTCATTACAGCAGGTAGTGTAAAATTACATATTTTGTTTGGTCCACTTGTGCTGAGCAAATCCCATAAAATTTTGATTTATTACCCCGCACCGATTGCGATTTTACTATAGTGCTTTAAAACCCGCATAAAGTGACGACACTATTTTGATGCCAATTAATCATTCTCAAATTATGATTTTTAATTCTTGAAACACGTGTTCTTGGCAGTGACAATGCCAGCATTTGTAGAAAACCTAGTTTATCACAACATATTTTATGATTTCCCAATGTAGGTAAAATAAAATGTTTATTACTAGCAAAACCTTTCAATTAGTGGACTAGTCTGCATTTAAATCGTTCAAACTTACCTGTTCGACAAGAGGCCTTAGTGTATTACTTTCCAATCCACCTAAAATTGATCCGAATGCCATGAGAGAAGCGTCACGGAATCGCCAATTATCAGATTTAATATTTTCTTTAATAAACGGCAAAACATGTGGCACTATTTCGTCTTCACAACATGTGGCTAGAAGCATCAAGCAAACACCGGCGGCTTTACTAGGATTCCAATCGTCTTCGTCGTCTAGTTCTTCTTGTTTGGTTAGTTTTTGTAAAAGAATTGGAACAATATATTGTAGTGCACCTTTTGCATAGTGCCTTGAAGTTCTGAAAAAATTTGAGCTGTGTAATTAAAAAGTATTAGTTAAAGTGGTGCCGAAAATCTTTAAAAAAAGAATACAACATACAAAATTGAATAAAAAATTGTTTGCTCAAAGCGAGAAAACGTTAGTGTTCAATAAAGATTCGTTTTATTTCTATTTCCTTTTCTACTTTGCATTCGTAGATGGCGACACTAATGCGTTAGTTGTTTCACCTTGATCATTATAGTCGAGTTGATTTTTGGTTCAATCGGTTCGATAGCTTGGCTGATGAGGCCTAAAGGCCGAAACAGCTGTCTCAGGATGCGAACCGATTGAATAGAAATTAATTCGACTCCATTTTTGATTTGTTCCTTTTGTCTACTAGACATGAGTGGAGTTGGTGGTAGAAATACCAACAAAGTTTGGTCGGCCACTATGTATATCAAGAGATACCTCTTGCGTAGTGGCTGTAATACCTATACCTTCTCCACATCCATTTTCTACTTTGCATTCGTAGATGGCGACACTAATGCGTTAGTTGTTTCACCTTGATCATTATAGTCGAGTTGATTTTTGGTTCAATCGGTTCGATAGCCTGGCTGATGAGGCCTAAAGGCCGAAACAGCTGTCTCAGGATGCGAACCGATTGAATAGAAATTAATTCGACTCCATTTTTGATTTATATATATATATATATATATATATTGGTACACGATACCTTGTTGCCTCCGGTATATGGAAAAGGCGACCTGGCTCCGGGTTTTCCCATTGGCTTACATCCAAAAAAAAGTTATATATGGGTTGGTCAAATGATGACGAATCCGGATCCCTTGAGAGGGGTAAATATATTTTAGTTTTTAACGGGTCATATATACAAAACACAGAAAGTACTATGTCACCTCCAAAAATTATATATCTTGTTATCTTCGTCGCCTCCGACAGCGTTGCCACATAATCGGAGGTGATAAAGACACCTCTTTATCCACTTGGCCGATTTCAAATATATATATTTATGTTATGCGGACATTTGTTTCCATATTTTTAGCAAAGGTAAGAAGGTATGTAAATTTTCAATTTAAACATAAAATCAGTATAACGGAATTATATTTTGATGGATACATGTGTGTAAAATAATCCACTAATGGAAATAAGAAAAAAAAAAGCTAATTTAAAATAAAATGATTAATTTTGTTGCTAATTACTATTTTTGACATATTTTACCTAACGTACTGTTTAGTGTGCGTAATGTACATACTTTATGAACTATTAATTTATGACTAATTTTCATTAGCGAGTTTTATAAGATGTTGCCCGATTCGATTTAGACTATTATACTTTTCGATAAATTCTCTTAATTGTTGTGCTGATGGGTATTTCTTGTTTTTTATGTTTGAGACAAATGTTTTTTCTCTTATAACTTTTTTCATTTCTGCTATTTCCTGAATGTACTCCACCTTATTTTCAATAATATTTATAAAAAACTTTTTGATGTAATTTCTTTATATTGCCATCAAAATTGTGATTATTTCCTCCATTCTACCAATATATTTTCGTTTTTCCTTCTTTCTTTTCTTTTTTCAATCCCATCAACCATTCTTCTTTTTCTACGACCATTTCTTCTAATATTCCTCTGGTTTCTTGATATTCCACTAATATAACCATGTCTTTGTGACTCATCATCTACTTTCTGTTCCATTATTTTTATTTTATTATCCTGTTCCTGGAATTGCTGTTTTATATTTTGCACTATAGTTTCTATTGATTGCTGATATTTTATAACGCTTTCCCCTGTTTGCTTAGTTTGATTATGAATTTTGTTGATAATTCCTTCATATATTTTATTTAATTCTCTTATTTCCTGTCAGTTTTCCATTTTTAATTCTTTTTATCTGCTTTTGGATTTCTTCGTGTCTTTGAATCACTTCCTTACCCATCTCTTCTATTAATTCTATCTTAAATTTCTCTTGCTCTTTACCTAGTTCTTCTCTAATTTGTTAACAGTTTTTCATAATTTGTAATTCCATATTTCTCTCCAACCTTTTCTGTACCTCTTCAAATATCTTTTCTAATGTCTTCTCCATTTCTTGTAATTTCTTTTCTGTCTTGGTTTTTCCTTGTTTCAGTTTGCTTTGTCCTTGTTCCATTTTGTTTTTTAATTCATCTTGTCCTTGTTTCATATTTTTCATCAACATATTCAACATATCCATTATATTAACTTATTTGCTCATCTGTCTTGATTCATCCACTTTCGTTCTTTCTACCATCTCCTCTAATGTCGTTTCTTGTAATTTTCCATTTGTTCCTACTACTTGTCCTTTTTTTGCATATATTCTACTTTAATACATTCATTCTCATCACTTTCCTCACGCATATCTTTAGAATTATCCATTAAACATTTATACCTGGAATTCATTATGATTTATATTTGAGATATCAGTTAATAATAATAATTATCTTCTTCTACAAAAACTGTTTCTATGATTAATTCTAAAAAATTAATTTTTTGTAATTCTCACTGTTTCGAAATTTCACATACGTTATATAAATAATTAATTCTCAACTAAATCTAAATTCTACTCAGCCCCACCTTGGGCGCGATTTTATATTGATTTTATATAATTGCTATATTAGTTTATGATATTTAATTTTTGTTTTATTAATTTTTATATAATTATCTATTATTTTTATTATTTATTTGATTTTAATTATTAATTTATTACAAAACTCTAATCTCAGGTATATTTGGGTTCAATATTTAAATCATTTTTTAGTTCAATTCATTTTCAAATATTTAATTCAACAATTTAATTAAACATTACAAACTTCAACTTTCCAAATTCATTATTATTCTCATTATTTTTCTTTTTTAAGAATTGATTTATGTTCCAAATATTTAATTAAAATTTCTCATTTTTATTAAATATTAAATCTTCTATTTCCAACTTAAAAATTCCCTTTCTTTCCTACAACAATACATTAGTAAGCGAAAATGAAGAAATCAGCAACATTCTGGCAAAAAGCTTGGAATTAAAATTCAAATGTAAAGTTAATTTCACACCTCCCTCTATAGATAAAGCTCCCTATCTATGCTCTATGACTTTATCGCAAGATATTACCTCTCTTAACTGCTTATTCTCCTTCTTCGAGCTTACCTCAGCTCTAAATAGCTGCAAAAATACTGCCTCCGGTCCTGATGACATCCCGTATATATTTCTTAAAAAACTCTCCAGTATAGGTTTACACAAGCTTCTAGAAATTTACAATTTAATATGGACCACCAGTCAATTCCCTAACCAATGGCGTACTTCTACGATCATTCCTATTGAAAAGCCTGAACAAGCTGTTACCTCTCCGAATTCTTTCCGTCCAATATCACTTACCTGCACCATGTGCAAATTATTAGAAATGATGGTTAATAAGCGGCTTCGATGGTTTCTCTATAATCATAATTTAATCCCGAATGAAAAGTCGGGATTCCGAAAAAAATAGATCGACCTAAGACAATCTGGTTCTTCTCCAATCCCATA
Source organism: Lochmaea capreae (assembly GCA_949126875.1). Lineage (NCBI taxonomy): Eukaryota > Metazoa > Arthropoda > Insecta > Coleoptera > Chrysomelidae > Lochmaea > Lochmaea capreae. The sequence continues at coordinate 3,001,502 of OX421398.1, forward strand.
TCTCTGGTTGGATACCAACGGTGCATTTGATTCTGTTAGCAGACGGGCAATTCTAAATTCACTAACTTTACTGAATATCTCCGGACACATATTTCATTTTATTCGGAATTTCCTAACTTCAAGGACATACGAAGTCTTTACTAATGGAATTTTCTTGTCAACCTACAGCCAGACTGATGGCGGTCCCCAAGGGTCGGTTATAAGCCCCACTCTATTCAATCTAGCAATAAACGATATTTGCTCTGATCTCCTTCCTCCCATCAAATATGCCTTGAATGCTGACGATTTGGCTATTTACGGTCATGGAACGACTATTTCTACTACAATTAATCCAATGCAGTTAGCAATAAACACCTTAAGTAAAAATATAAGTCTCTTAGGATTAACTTTTTCTTAAACAAAATCCAAAATTATTAAATTTAGTAGACGACCACCTTCACTACCCCCTACTATCCTTATTAACAATGACCGCCTTCCCGTTGGTGATCACTGTAAAATACTTGGTTTAACATCCCATTCTCAGCTTACCTTACATATTCGAGAAATCAAAGGCGACTGCTGCAAAAGACTAAACAGTATTAAAATCCTCTCGCATTATCACTGGGGAGCAGACGAAAACTCTTTTTTTAAAATATGCAGGGCCATTATCCGTTCAAAATTAGATGATGGATGTCACATATATATCTCGGCCGCAAATCCTGATCTGAATCTCTTAAACTCGGTGCATAATACAGCTCTACGCCTCTGTTTAGGTGCTTTTCGATCTATACCTTGTTTTTAAACTAGGAGGAGCATTTTAGGAAACCTCAACCACACCACTAAAAGTTACTAGATTCGGAGTGTGTTCCGAAAGGGTCGTGTTCAGACTTTTTGAACTAAATGAAAATGACGTGAAATATATATAGTACTGCTCGCTGTTGTCGTGGCCAATGAGAGATCAAGGCATGTCTAAATATCGAATGATGATTGGCCACAGGTCATTGCGAAAGTAGTAACCAAATGTCACATTATTGTGAAAGCATGTAAGGTTATAATAAGTAATTTATGTAAAATGTTTTAAGAATTTGAGGATTAATGAGAATATAGAAATGCAATTGTATGATTAAATATTTTTTTAACATTTAAGGCTTTGGTATTGCAAAACTAAAAGTGAACAGAAGTTTTGTTATCGAAAAATACTGAAATGTATGTAAAACTTGATGTGAAACTTATATTATTAACAAGAGAAAAGAATCATGGATTTTTTTTCATGAAAGGGAATAAATAATAAAAATAGCAAATACCTTGGGTAAAATATAATACTTTGTTAAAAATGAACAACAAACGTGGTAGTAATGATTGAACTAATGACTATTTTCATATAAATAAACACAAAACTGACAAATGTCAATGTCATTGGTATCAAAAGAGCTGTGTGAAACTGGTGGCAATCTGACCAATCACTAGGCAGCAGAAATGCCAACTTAAATTCAAATCGCTCCTCTTAGTTTAAAAACAAGGTATAGTCCGGCAGAAAGCCTTTACTGCGAAGCTAATGAGCCCCCTCTTTGGATCAGACGGCAGCAACTTCTGCTTACTTATGCAGCCTCCGTATAGTCTAACCCTCTCAATCCTGTCTACTACTTTTCACACCAACTTCTAACACATCTCACAACTTCTCAACCACGTCATTATTAAAACCAGTCCCTCTGATTTTATCACAGCTGCTTGACGGTGTTAGCCTAAAACAAACTAGTCCCCTACCTATTCCCTCTACTCCTCCATGGACTATCAACCTTCCTAAATTTAACACATCCCTTATGAGACACAACACTCAAACAATTAATTAAAAATGATTTTATTGACATAACAACTAATATCCAATATGATTTAGTACTATACACTGATGCATCCAAAAATTAAACAGGAGTAGGCTGCGCTGTAACAACGTTACGAATTGCCATAAAATCTTCTCAAATCCCTTTAACTTGTAACGTTCACACAGGCGAACTATTCAGCATTCTACAGGCCATTATTTAAATCTCTCCACCTTAAAAGCTCGTTGCCATATGTACAGACTCACTTGTTTCAATATTATCCATCCAAAATATATTCACCGAACATCCTATTATCCAATATGTACATGACTCCTACCAACTTATATCATCCCAAGGAATAGCAGTTACCTTAATTTGGTTACGTACCTTCCCACATTGACATCGAGGGCAACGAAGTTGCTAACCAACAGGCAAAAATTGCAACTTCAAGGATTTGTGATCACAGTTCAAAAGAAAATCCAAAGTAACATGGCAGCAGCATTGGGACACTGTTGACACAACCCTTCGTCAAATACAGCGCTCTATTAGTCATCGTCTCTCAAGGCACGACTTAACTGCGATAAGAAGAATAAGAATGGGCCATTCAAGACTTACCCATGGATACCTAATGTCTACTACCCCCAGACCCATTTGTTCCAACTGCAACTCTAATCTAACCATGAAGCACATTTTGACCGAGTGTCACAAATATACCGTCCAAAGACAACAGTTTCAGCTAAGCCTAAACTACAAATAAATCCTTAACAACTCTAAACAAATTACCTCTCTACTCCAATTCCACAACTTAACCATAAACTTTAGAAAAATTCTGTTACTGTGCATTCATATTGTATTATTGTAACATTGATCTATTTTATAGGATCTAGGTAAATTGTTCGAAATCAATTCTTCGAAAGTCAATTGTTCGAATTCAATTATTCGAAAATCAATTCTTCGAAAGTCAATTCTTCGAAAGTCAATTATTCGAAAATCAATTGTTCGAAAATCTATTGTTCGAAATTCAATATTCTGAATAGAATATACAAAAATAGATAGATAGAAGTTTTTATTACTTTGTGAATTTATCGAATGACAATTTTTGTAAAGTAAATTATAATAATTTTCAATAATAACCCAACCAAACCTACCCCTACCAAACCACCTTCGTATTTTTAGTCAATTTTTGAAGAATAAATTATAATAATTTCCAATAATAACCCAACCAAACCTACCCCTACCAAACCACCTTCGTATTTTTAGTCAATTTTTGAAGAATAAATTATAATAATTTTCAATAATAACCCAACCAAACCACCTTCGTATTTTATCACCATTAGGAACCTGCCACCTATTCGATAAATTGATTTCGAACAATTGAGTTTCGAATAATTGATTTTCGAATAATCGGTCATTCGAAAAATTGATTTTCGAACAATTGATTTCGAATAATTTACAGGTACCCTATTTTATATTAATATATTGTAACCGCTCCTGTGTGTTTTTTTGTAGTATTTGTTCAAATTTATTGGTTATTACCTTAAATAATTGAAATTTTTCTTTCCTGTTCTGAGTACTGTCAATTCTTCAAACTTGCCAAATACGTCCTTTGTAATATAACTTTGGTCAATTTTTAGGTGTTTTACATGTACCAACTTACTACAGTGTGTACATGAAGTAACGTAACTTGCTAATATTTCGATTTCCATTAGGAACAAATAACTAATCGTATTTAATGAGATGTTCAAATTGTCTTCCTTCTTCTATTTGACAGTATCCAAGTCGATTATTAAAAGCTGATATGGTATTACAACCATGTCCTTAGGTCACGAGTCGCAAAATATAGTGTTAAATGCTAGAAAAACATCCTTGTCACCTCTTCTCCAATGTTGTCATTTAGCAGAGGCGGAAAAGTACCTTATGCTGTGCAAACATGAGAGTTTATATGATAGGAGGCAATAACGTATCTCGCCTAAACGTGTTGTGCTACACTAGCGCCAGTGATATATACTGGAACTAAAAACGTTTTTTGGAGGTACTAAGAGTACTTTTTGACCTCCGACAAAATTTTCGTTTTTGGGGCCCTAGATGGTATCTGAATACAAAACCGATAAAAATATGGGAAAACGTTTCTTCAGTATCTACTTTGGAGGCGACAACATACCCTTCTACCCTTCATACCTATATATATCTTAATTCATGCGAAAAATTTCAGGAGATCGCATGTACGAATTTATGATGGATCTTCCCTATTACAAAACTTCTGCCCGCCCCCTTCTGAGATATCACCCTTAAAATTTTTATAATTTACAATACAAAACTCAATCTCAAAAAAATATTTGATACTAAATAAAGTAAGGGTTGATAATTTCACCCACTTACAATGTAACAGAAATTGAACACTATTAACACCAATGATGTATGAAAGATAGACAAGTCTTGTTTACATTTTGGTTGTCCCCAACATATTTAAGACGAGACTCTTCTTACATGATGCCAAATCTCGAATAACAAAAATCATAATTGATGAATATATTTTAGATTTTAGCAGCATTTTCTGATTAAAACGTAAGAAAAAAGTGGAAAGCATTTAAAATAGGTATGACCAACCTTCGGCCCAGCTCACCTTTTTGTTTTTCGGTTACAATTTTTTATGTTCTATTAATGCCATAAGTAAAATAGTTTATAAATTTTTAGCTTTAGCTTTAGCAACCTCAAACTACTTCTGTCATTTTGGTGAAGTTTGTCAATAAGATTTTAATTATTATAATTGTGTTTTTATTTGGTTTCTGATTGATATTTGTATATTAAAGTGCTTTTAAGACATTTATGATGGTGAAAAAATGTGTAGTGTGTAAAAATATATGTAATAAGAATGATTATTTTGTTCACTTGTCAAAATCGACATTTTTGTGGTTTCAACCAATAGCAATACATTATTCTAGCCAATCATTCGGTATTATACTGATAAAACAGCATCCGCATCGATAATACCTTGTTTACATTGAAACGTCAAAATTTTACTTTTAATTTGTCATTATTGACAACTAAAAGTGCCATCACCCAAGAGAATATTGAACATTTAATACAAAATTCCCCTCCACAAAACACAATAAAATCAAAAAAATGTATATGGAATCAGTTTGAAGCATTTTGCAGAATCAGAAACTACCAAGTACAAAAAAATACGAGTATTCAAGGAATGGCAAAAATTCTACAAGACTGGGCAGCAAATATGAAAAAATGTAACGGCGAAGATTAGAAAGAATATACGGTATCCGCCAAAATAAACAGTACCGAAACAGAGAGTGCTGTGGAGTTGTTTATGTAATATGGATTTGTCATATTTGACTTAATTGTCATTAGTTGATATATTAATAGTACGCTGCAGTTAAAATTGATTTAAAAATGGTTCTAACAACGGAAGAAAAAGTGTTTTTGGTAGAGCATTATTTTCGTTCATACGGAAAAGGTCGTAATGATGGTCCAAGCTTAGAACAGGTGTCAATAAAATATCAACAAAAATTTAATAAAGCAGCTCCTAGTAAAAGTGTGATGTTAGCTGTTGTTGAAAAATTTCGTCGCACTGGTAGTGTATTGTGTCAACGTAAAGGTTCTTCAGGTCGTCGAAAAAACAGTATGCACTAACGAAAATGAAGGACGTGTTTTTAACCAAGTTGTGCAATCACCTCAAAGAAGTCTTGTAAGAACTGCATGTAAACTCAACATTAGTGAAACGTCTTTACGTCGCATGTTCAAATCAATTGGTGGTTATCCATACCGTATTCAAGTTGGACAACGACTAAATGCTGCGGACAAACGTGCAAGAGAAATTTACTGTGGTCGCATGTTGAGTTTAATTTACGAAGATCCCGAATTTTTGAAAAACATATGGTTTTCAGACGAGAGTCACGTTCATCTTAGCGGCTATATTAATCGACAAACAACCAGATTCCTTGGATTTGAACGTCCTGATGTCATTGTAGAGAAACCACTCCACAGTCTTCGAGTTACCGTTTGGTGCGCGGTATCTGGTCATGGAATGATTGGTCCTTATTTCGTTGAAGATGATAATCAGAATCTACTTACTGTCAACCAAGAGCGTTATAGAGAGAAAATTATTATACCTTTTGTGAGAGATCTAAATAACTTTTGCCGTGCACGAAATCTACAGTTTCGCACACAATGGTTCCAACAAGATGGTGCAACGAACCATACAGCTGTGCGCACCTTAGACTTACTCCGTCAGCATTTCGATAATAGAATAATTTCTCGGGGAACAGACTTCGAATATCCTTCTCATTCACCTGATCTGACGCCACCTGACGCATACATTTGGGGCATAATGAATGACAAAATATTTCACTCGGAAAATCCGCCGGCGAATATTGCCGAACTACGGGAAATATTTTTCGGCAGTTACATCAACCACTTTTTATAAATATGTTTATTGACTTACAAAATCGATATGAAGCTTGTTTGCGTCGAAATGGTGAACATTTTAAACACTTACATTAAAGAAATTAAAAATTAATTATTTTCGGTACTGTTTATTTAGGCGGATACTGTACTTTGAAAACCATATGGAATGTAACAGCCAAGTTGATACAGGAAAAATACTACTTAGAATTCAATATAAGCTTCAATCCGTTTCAAGATTTGGAATTTAAAAGAGCGAGAGATGTGCGAAATTCCAAAAGAAAAGAATTGCAAAGTTGTATAGAAAAAAGAAAGCAAAGTGCAACAGCACTAGAAGAAGAAGAAGAAGAAGAATATGAGTGTGGTCGGTTCGTGTGACGAAAATACGAGTGGGTAAGAATGAAATGGGCAAATGGTTAAAGAAATCAGCTGAAAAATGCGGACTTGACACTAATACCCGATTCCACCAACCTGATTTTAGGAACTTCCTAATTGAGTAATTCTTATGCTAGGAAATACCTAAAACCGATATTTACCTAAAAAGGATTTCACCAACCTAAGTTAAGATATACCTGAATAAAAATTCGATTTGGACAGTTTTCTACATAAAATTGGTACCACTGTCTAATATTATCCTGAAAACCGAATGGGTGGAGATCGTAACTGACAAATATAATAAAATTTTATAGTTCATGTTAAATGTATTTGTGTTTTGTTTATTCTTGTGGGCTTTTGTGATTTTTGAATTCATAATATTGATCATAATGGAAAGAAAAATAGAATAGAAGTGCTAATTTCACGGAAGAAAAAAAGCTGAAATTACTCAAAGAAATTTAAAGCAAAACTTGAGCAAGAGTTTAATTCGAGAAAAACTAAAAAGTAACAGCTGTACTCAATAAATTATTTGTGTAACATTATTCTAACCTAGATTAAATAGTCTAAAGAGTGTAGTAACTTCCCTATCACTTTCAAATTCAAGAACATCTTCAATTTTCTCTAATATTTGTAACGTCATATTTTTATGTAACCGAAAACGCCAAAAGAATCTGTTTTATCTAGTCTCAAAACAATTGTTGTTAAGGGCCTAAAAAGATAATAGTGCCTTAGAAAACCTGTTAAAATAAATGTGTTTTACAAGTAGAAGTGTGGACCGAAGACTCACCTTGGTTGGAAGGGGGCCCAAAAGTGACTTCAGTTGAAGTAGTCGGTTTGGAGAAAACTGGATCCGCAAAAGTGCGATATTTGTGCCCAAATATTAATAAATTTCTCCTCAAGCGATCAATATCTTTAAGAAAATCCGCCAAAATGCGTATTCACTAACATGTGCTACAAACTCAAGAATTCTTTTTCTTTCAAAAAAAAAAAAACTCTTATCACCGATTATTGCCGGGAAAGTCTTCTGTCAAAATGTAAATGATAAGGTTGGTAAGAGAAGAATAAATAGAACAAACGACTTGAATGGAGGTTATTGTTTATTTTTTCTCTTCATTTTATTCAAGAAATGATGTGAAGTTTTGTCAATGAACCTTTATTCATTTGGTGAAAGCTATGATGGAGATTAAAAGGCTCCATGAGCAAAGAAAACAATATAAATCATTCCCACTGCCAACCCGTGAATTTAAGAAGTAGACCGAACAGATGTTATTTATTTTAGTATTAGCCTTAAAGTTATCAAATCTAATTTAGTTTGCTTCAACTGAAATACTCATGACGAGAATGTACCTACTGGATTGACAAAAAGGTAAGTTTTACTTTTATTCCGTAACAACGTATACAGGAACAAGAAGCCATCAAAATAACAGGTCACGCCACAGCAGCTTCGTTGAAGCCATATTTACATATTGATGCCGAACACCATAAAAATATCATGGATAAAGTTAGAACGAACAAATCGGTATTTATTGCCAATACATCAACAACGGCGGCAACATCAACCAATATTATATCCACACATGAGTTGGAAGAGACAGCTGTTCCTGCTGGCCAAACTATTTACAAAAGCCGTGTTTTTAATAACTGTAATTTTTCAAATAATGAATTTTTTCTCTTGTTCAAAAAGTTGATTATATTTCCAGTTAGTTTATGTATTCTTTGAATTCAATAAAATAAAATGAAAAAATAAAGCAAAATCCTTTTAAATTGTTGAAAAAAATAATCTTCCCAAATACAATAATCACTCAATATTTGAAGCAAAAACATTCAAACAAACCGAATTTAGATAAAATTACTCGTCTTAACGGACTCGTGACTTTATCAATCGGTTTGTTTTCATATTTTTGCCAAATAAACAAGTTTTCGTGACCATATGATTATATTTCGGTTTATTTTTTGAGTGAACATACTCAGGGTATGGGCACTCTGAACGCGCGAGGGTACTGCCACCTAGTGAGTCCCAACAGTACTAAAATTGCAGATTTAAAGAGAACTGTAACGCCGTTAGTTGTAGTTAATTTTAGTTTACAGATACTTCCTCTGCCAACCTAACCTAAAAACTCCTTAGAAAATTAAAGGTTTTTATTTTATGGACTTCAAAACATTTTACTTGTACAAAGTATCTGTATATGTTGGAAATATTGGAAATGCCCTACATATCAAATTATTCACCAGTTGGGAAGGTGCAAACACCAACCAAAATTTATACAAGGAAATTAATTAATGGTGAGTTTTATACAACTATAATTTTAACATTCATACAATGTACAGTGTCCCTAAGAAAAAGTAAACACCTAATTTTTATGTTGTAGCCATTCCATCCACAAGCAAGCGGTTTGAGGAGAATGGATGAGAGTAAATTAAGCCACTATCAGAAATGGTATGTATAAAATAAAATATCTTGTGTCTATTCCTTTTGTTATATTATTTAGTTTACTGAACTTCTAATTTTTATGTTATGGCTATTCCTTCCACAACTAACAGCATTTGAAAGTATTGAGCAATGATCAAATAATGGTATGTATAACATAAAATATCTTCTATCTGTATGATCCTTTTGTTATACTATTTGGTTTGTTTAATTTTCATCAAAAACAAACTTAATTACATATTTCATAGTAATATATGAGTAAATGAATAAATTGTCTACATATAATGCAATTATGGAGGTTCTACCTTTAAGAGGGGCAAAAAAGGATTTCCCGATGAAAGGTACAAGCATTTTTCAAAGGTAAGCAGTTTGGAGAAAGAAATAATGTAAATGTTCACAATCATATAATGTGTGTTTGAGCTATATAATTAAAAATATCCAAATATAGCTACATAATAAATTAGTAATGATAGTCATAATTTTGTAAACTAAGTTTTTTAAATAGTGTGCACATTTTAGTTAGCTGTGTTATTAGAAAACATCTGCAAACTGTAGAAATGGATGTGTTTCATGTTTTTTTTTTAATATACATCTGCCCACAGAAACGGTTGCTGATAGATATAACTATTTTTTGGTTTGTATGAAAAAATGTTATTCTTTATGTAAATATTTTTGAAATAGGTACATTTGTCAGTTTACTCACATTACTTTATTTACTGATCTTTCTGTTTGTCATTAAAAGATGTAAAAAAACGTTTTATTTGTTGTGTACTTTCTTATATTAAATAAAATATATAAACTTGATGATTATTGCTTTATTTTTCCCATATCCGGCATTATATGGTCCATTTTTTGACATTTCATTTAATTTAACAAGACTATTTGATTGTTATTATTGTAATATCAATCAAATGTTCAGTTATTTTAAATGAAATATCAAAAAATGGACCATAAATGCCATATTTCAATAATAGTAAAATTACAGTAAATTTGAATATGCCGCCAAAAACTGTAAAATTACAGGAATCTGCTTTTTCAGCTGTTAGCGAAGTTCACAACCATGTGAAAAGTGTTAAAAGTACTGTTGGGACTCGCAAGATGACGCCACCCGTCAAAATTAATTCGTCGTAGGGAGCGCCACGGTCAGATGCCTATCTATAAGTATGTTATCTGTGAACATACTAAGGATGTAATTGCTTATATTTTTGGATTTGTAGTAAAAATCTTTAACAAGAAAATTAATTGCAAATAGTGTTTTCTATACTTTTAGAAGGTGATTGTAGTTTGTATAAACTACAAATTAAAAAAACTTCTGGACAACTTACTATCTAGACTAAAACACTTAATATGAATTTAGATGTTAGTAATATTAATAAAATTGAACAAAAAACCTTTCAATATTATATTAACATGTTCATAATCTGTAGTGCAAAACTTGATTTAACTTCAAAATCGTTTAAAGGTATCTATTGAAAAAATAACTTGTATATGAGCTACGATCTTCGATATAATTTTCACTTATTCAAACGAAAAAATTTATAACGTCCATTACTTAATCTAAAAATCATTTTTATAAAATAGTTTAAATGAATCCTTTCGAAATATACGCTACTGTGCGTTGTACTTGCCCCGATTTATGTCGCGACCAAAACATTGTGTAAGTAATAATATGTGAAGGCTGGTCTATCTTTAATACGTTACGCGCGTAAGTGTTAGTGTACAGGTACAGGATACAACTTCCATTGCTTTCTCTCTCTTACACATTAGCGGCTCCAGCAAAAAGGGACCTTTCTCTCTCTAACACATCGATTTCCCTATGTTGGTAGTGATGGCCTAACAGCTTATCTACTAACGTTTGTGCGCAACCTGTAGCGCATGGCGCTTCAAAGCTTTAACTGAACTAACAAACCCTGCCTCCCATTACGAAACTTGTCATTTTTATATTTATTTATTTGATTGACTTTTTAGCCTATACTTAAAGTACTTACTTTTGTATCATTGGTACGATTATCATAGGATTTATTATCATTTAACCTAGATAGATTTATTTTATACGTTTTGAGGTTAGGTTTTCATAAAATGATGGAAATATTTTTCATTTTATTAATTGCAAGCAACAATGAAGATGAAGAATAATATGTAGGTACTATATACAGGGTGTTTTCAAATGACACTTACAACGTTTGCATGTAGATACCTCTTGTAAAATTGGACAAATTGATAAAGGATTGAGAGATCCAGCCTGTTTACTTTTCGAAATACAGGGTGTTGAAGTTATGAAAATTTAAATGTTTTAAAATGAATAAATATATTGATTTGAAATTTGGCAGGTATTTAATGCATATTGTAATGTAATGCATATTTTGATGGAAAAACATGTTGCAATTCTTGATCCAGTGGTCTACATTTGGAAGAATATGTCACCTTTCCCCTCCCATTTTTTACGCCACTGGCATTCGAAGCTGGCATTTTATTTTGTATTCCTCAATGGTTTTCACGTGAAAAACGCATAACCTTTATACATAAAAAAATTTGTAGTTATCAAGATATTCGATGTTTTTATGAAGTCTGCAAAATCACTTTTTAATAATGAAATAAATAAAATATGTTTCTTTAATTTTTTTTTTAATGACTACCAAACTACTAATGGTTAGAATATGTAACAGGAACTAATTTGTGAAACAGCAATGCATCTAAAACATTGAGAGAAGATTGTTGAAAATACTTGCCCATTTTATTAACAAAAGAATTAATGACAATAAAAAATCCAAAGTTAAATAATTTCACATTCAAACATAATTTTTCAATTAAGTTCCTTGTCTACGATACGGACGCACCGGAATTCGGTCCCGCTACCTGCGGAAGGGACTACCTGTAACGGATTAAATTCGAAGTGTGGTCACACCAGCGAAAATGCGATTTCGGAATTGGGTCCCATGTACCTACTATTTGTTTAATTTTTTGGGCTTAGGACCAACAGTACACACTTATTGTTGTTGTACTGGCATGTTTAAAAATTTACGGTAAATGCGTATCGTCAAAAATACAAAACAGTACGTGAAATAATAACCCAACCAAACCCCCTTTCGTATTTTTAGTCAATTTTTTTGTAGAATGAATTATAATAATTTTCAGTAATAACCCAACCAAACCTACCCCTACCAAACCACCTTCGTATTTCTAGTCAATTTTTGAAGAATAAATTATAATAATTTCCAATAATAACCCAACCAAACCTACCCCTACCAAACCACCTTCGTATTTCTAGTCAATTTTTGAAGAATAAATTATAATAATTTCCAATAATAACCCAACCAAACCTACCCCTACCAAACCAGCTTCGTATTTTTAGTCAATTTTTGAAGAATAAATTATAATAATTTTCAATAATAACCCAACCAAACCTACCCCTACCAAACCACCTTCGTATTTCTAGTCAATTTTTGAAGAATAAATTATAAAAATTTCCAATAATAACCCAACCAAACCTACCCCTACCAAACCACCTTCGTATTTCTAGTCAATTTTTGAAGAATAAATTATAATAATTTCCAATAATAACCCAACCAAACCTACCCCTACCCAACCACCTTCGTATTTTTAGTCAATTTTTGAAGAATAAATTATAAAAATTTCCAATAATAACCCAACCAAACCTACCCCTACCAAACCACCTTCGTATTTCTAGTCAATTTTTGAAGAATAAATTATAATAATTTCCAATAATAACCCAACCAAACCTACCCCTACCAAACCACCTTCGTATTTCTAGTCAATTTTTGAAGAATAAATTATAATAATTTCCAATAATAACCCAACCAAACCTACCCCTACCCAACCACCTTCGTATTTTTAGTCAATTTTTGAAGAATAAATTATAAAAATTTCCAATAATAACCCAACCAAACCTACCCCTACCAAACCACCTTCGTATTTCTAGTCAATTTTTGAAAAATAAATTATAATAATTTCCAATAATAACCCAACCAAACCTACCCCTACCAAACCAGCTTCGTATTTTTAGTCAATTTTTGAAGAATAAATTATAATAATTTTCAATAATAACCCAACCAAACCTACCCCTACCAAACCACCTTCGTATTCCTAGTCAATTTTTGAAGAATAAATTATAAAAATTTCCAATAATAACCCAACCAAACCTACCCCTACCAAACCACCTTCGTATTTCTAGTCAATTTTTGAAGAATAAATTATAATAATTTCCAATAATAACCCAACCAAACCTACCCCTACCCAACCACCTTCGTATTTTTAGTCAATTTTTGAAGAATAAATTATAAAAATTTCCAATAATAACCCAACCAAACCTACCCCTACCAAACCACCTTCGTATTTCTAGTCAATTTTTGAAGAATAAATTATAATAATTTCCAATAATAACCCAACCAAACCTACCCCTACCAAACCACCTTCGTATTTTTGAGATAATGATTTTTGAAAACAAAATGTAAACCCATCCATTATTAATAAACGCTTACCCTTTTCACTCGTCATAGAGGTGAAATTAATATTTTCCATGTCAAACAAACAAACAATATCACAATAACGGACACAAATAAACACGTCTTACACTCTGCACTTCAGAAGAACAATTGCTAAAAATAATCTTTTAATACCCACATGAAATCTACCTGCTTCGACAGCGGACCGAATTACGAAATCACCCTTTCGGATTTGGACAAGGTCCCTGTGAGCAGGTAGCCCTTTTGCTAGGTACCCGGACCGAATTCCGAAACACCGTACGATACAATAGTAGAAACGGAGGAGGTACGGATAGCAAGAATCCAGGAGGTACAGAAATTATTTCCGGCAATCGCCAGTCTTTCCAAGGTATGCGATTTTCGATGAGAAAACGTTGCAGATTATGTATAGAAGATCCTGTTACCTTATTTTAACCATTAGTAGTTTGGTAGTTATTAATATAAATTGAAGAAAAATGCAGACTTCATAAAAACATTAAATATCTTAAAAACTACAAATTTTTTGATGTGTAAAGGTTATGCGTTTTTCACGTGAAAACCATTGAGGATTACAAAATAAAATGAACATAGCTTCAAATGCCAGTGGCGTAAAAAGTGAGAGGGGAAAGGTGACATATTTTTTTAAATATACACCACTGGATCAAGTATTGAAACATGTTTTTCCATCAAGATATGCCCTTTTACATTTAAAAACAACCTGCCAAATTTCAAATCAATATATTCACCATTTTAAAGTTATCAAATTTAAAAACATTCAATTTTTCATAACTTCAACACCCTGTATTTCGAAAAGTAAATAGGCTGGACCCCTCAATCCTTATATCATTTTGTCCAATTTTACGAGAGGTATCTAGATGCAAACGTTGTAAGTGTCATTTGAAAACACTCTGTATAATATATTAATATGATTCAAGATGTAGTTGTAGGTATTACTTATGTTATGTGAACAAATGTTTCAATTATTTAATATTTTGTACATTGTATTTGTGTGCTTGCTCTGTAATATTGGTGTGTGCTTCACTTAACTTAACTTAAACTTAAAACACTAAAAAAACAAAAAGATTAAAGAGCAAAATCATTTAATTACAATTATTGAATATTAGGCGTATCCTGAAAGTTTAAAGATTCAAAAAGCCCGCGTCTTAAGTGATACCTGTAGCCAAAAGGTAGACGCTGGTAGTAAATTTATGTCACAGAACGCTACACGTTTCTCTCTTATTATTTACTCCTTTACGCTCTCTACTGTGGATTACTTTACATTAAGTTTTATATGCAAATAATGTTTGATCAATTAATTTTTAATTGGATAAATAAAAAAATTTACCTTGTAGGTGGCCTTCCTGCTTCTGTAGCTTCAGTATCTTCAATAGCCAGATCAACCTCTTCATCGCTAACGTTTGACCAAAATTCAATACCTTGTAAAGCTACAGCGTCATTTTCAGATTTCATTGCTTCAAGAGTAATGGGGAACAGAGCCGGGGCCATATACGTTTCCATGTGTTGATAATACAAAGACATTATTTTAACTAAGCATTGTAAAGCTGCTACTTTGATCTGGGAATCCGGCGATTGAGTAGCTTCACAAACAACTTCCATAATATAATTCCTCTCAGTCGGTTGGTCAAAATTAGCCTTAGTAAATTCTAGAGAATTGAGTAGAGCTTGTGTAGCAGCTAACCGTACGTGATTACTAGGTTCCGAGGCTCTCATTCCGTGAACGATAGCAGTCAGTATGTCGTTTGATTGCGATACTAATACGTCGGAGTCGATTTCCTGACATATGTAACCTATAGCTTCTAAAGTGGCTTCTTTTTGCATTTCTGTGGAATTTCCTTGACATACATTGCTTACTAAGGTTGCTATAAGATCTGGCCATTGTCTTTGTGGTAGTTCTGTCACTGCAATATATGCTACACACTGGGCTGCTGAAGATGGTCTGCTAGTTTCGGTACCAAGTGCTCCTACAACCTATAAAAAGTAATAATTTCTTCACTAGTTAATATGCAATTTGGATAGGGAGAATTTAAATCTAATACATTCAAAGTAATTCTCTTAATTATTTATAACTAGCAATCCGCCCCGGATTCACACGGGTTCTTTACAGAAAATATAAAATAGCCTATGTTACTCCAAGATTGGTATGTTTGCAAGTATCTACGTATGTTCCGATTACCTAAAGACAACAAATACAAAACAAAAATGTGACCTTACAATATCGAACGCAATTATAACTTTCCAACAACATCCAGAAAGGAAACACAGTCGTCACCACAGTAAACCTCCGTCGTCACCTCGATTCGCTCAAAGTCAGTTTATTAATAAATGTATTGAAGGTCGTAGCGCGCCGCCGGGTGACCGCCTTCGGTCGGGTCTGCCGCGGCCCGGATCAACGGAATACTGTCTGCCGGGGCTCAAATACATTGTTTATGAGGTAAACAATAGGAAGAAAAAAACGGCAGAGTGGAACCAACTCTCGTTTCTTTTTTATAGCGAAAAAATGTATTGAAGGTCGTAGCGCGCCGCCGGGTGACCGCCTTCGGTCGGGTCTGCCGCGGCCCGGATCAACGGAAAACTGTCTGCCGGGGCTCAAATACATTGTTTATGAGGTAAACAATGCGAAGAAAAAAACGGCAGAGTGGAACCAACTCTCGTTTCTTTTTTTTTTCACCGAACCCAAGTGTGCGCACCGCTTCTGCACCTCGGTTGCCTTTGCCGAGACCTGGCAAGGTGTTTGCCGCCCAGTAACTACTCTGCCATAATTAAATATTGGTCTACGGGGTGTGCAAAATGCGAAGAAAAAACCCGCAGA
Source organism: Lochmaea capreae (assembly GCA_949126875.1). Lineage (NCBI taxonomy): Eukaryota > Metazoa > Arthropoda > Insecta > Coleoptera > Chrysomelidae > Lochmaea > Lochmaea capreae. Next base: position 3,017,828 of record OX421398.1, read on the forward strand.
GTGGTACCGATTGATTTTTTTTTTCATCGCTAATCGAATTTCGATCACCGCGGCCGTCGCCGTCGATGCCTGCCGAGCACTTCGCAACCCGGAAATGCTCTGCCATTTTTTTTGGCTTCTAGTGGAGGGCTAGACTATACATAGAAACAATTTGCAGAGTGGAACCACATGACCTCAATCGCCACAATGTAAACGTCGTGTTTACATCACTCTGCCGAGCACTTCGCAGCCCGGAAATGCTCTGCCATTTTTTTTGGCTTCTAGTGGAGGGCTAGACTATACATAGAAACAATTTGCAGAGTGGAACCACATGTGCTCAATCGCCCTAATGAAAACGTCGTGTTTACCCCCCACCACACCCTATTGCAGTCCGACCTGTGGGCAGAAATTTGGCTTTGGGTTTTTTGGCTCATAGAGCATCGATTAAAAAAAAAATCTAGGTGGAACCGTTTAACATGCGTTTTACGTGGCTAGCTCTCGGGCTAAAAATTGAATGTGGGTAGTGATGGTAATTATTATTAGGGAGATTGAATTTTTTTGAGAGATGATTGACAGGAAGAAAGATAGTAAAAATTTAAGAACCCATAAAATTTGGAATAGATTGGACTAGAAATTATAATTGGAATCATTCAAAATTAGTTGCGAAGAGTATTGAATATAAAATTATAAATGATGTATGAATATGGAATATGAAAAATTAGAAATTCAAAATAAATAAGAATAGTTAAAGCAGAATTTTAATTTAAATTAGTTAGTAATGAATCCAAAAGCCCCGAGATAGTTTTTTTTTAAAGATCAAATCAAATAAATAATTAAACTTAAAATAAATAACATAAAATAATCAAATATAATAAAATCAAATAAATACAAATCAATATAATATATCATCTAATTGCATAGGAAAGACTGATTTGATTATCAAAACAAAAGTTCGTACGGTTTGTCAAAAAGAATGGCTCTCGGCTCTCAGAAACCAGTCATGGTGCTTCAGGACAAAAATTTAATAATATGATGCATACAGTGATATTCAAAAGTTCCCTCCCCCCCTCGTTTCTTTTGAACGGCTACACTTACATTTATAAAATTTGGAGTATGAAAATAAAGTGTTGTAAACTTCTCTACGAATGGTAACAGGTGACTTTTGAATAGCACTGTATAATACATAAGTGAAAAGTCAATCAGTTGGGAGTTACATATAATTCCAATGTAAACTATGCCTTTTTTTCCCGACCCCGTCTCCGATAACACTGCAGCCTAATGGCTTATTGTATTTGTCCATGACCACTTAATAATAAGTCAACATTTTACCTCCTAACAAAAGGTATATGGTACCCATATATCTACTAGAGTGAATTATGGTTCATAATTCACGCTTCTGCATTTAAATAACATGCCATGACAACTCAACACTCACAACATTTCGGTACATAGATGACTAGAGATGGGGGTACAATATGAAATAAACTATTAAATCTGCGTAACTGTCTTTTGCGATCAAGAGACTCGCATGTAAACAGTATCTGCTTTTCCGACGAATGTTCATTTGCATTAAACGGTGGAGCAAACAGACATAATTGTAGATATTGGGCAGAAAATTACCCAAACGTAATACGGGAGTTTCATAGTCAAACACCACAAAAATTAAACGTCTGGCGTTGCATTGTTGGTGACCATATTTATTGAGGGAAACTTAAATGGTGAGTCTTATCTGCAATTACTCAGAGAAGCCATTTATTCCCAAAATAACAAGAATACTAGAAAATAATGATATTATATTAGAAGCTTGGCTAGCGTTTCAACAAGATGGGACACCGCCACATTACGCTATCGATGTAAGACGGTTTTTAAACGAATCATTTCCTGCTCGGTGGATGGGTAGAAAAGGGCAATGTTGGAATGGCCACCTAGGTCACCCGATTTAATCCCCTAGACTTTTTTTACAGGGATATCTAAAAACCAAAATTTATGCCACTCAGCCAGCATTTACAGATGATTTACGTCAGCCAATTATTCAAGAATGTCGACAAATAACCCCAGGAATGTTAAATAATGTTCGAATCTCATTTAAAATATATAGATATAATATACTTAGATTTTTATTCAAGATTTAGAAATTTGATTTAAAATCAATTTAGTTTGGAACCCAACCCTGAAATAAGAGATCTTTTAATAAATTAACAATTAAAATTAAATAATCATTAAATTAAGACCAAATATAAAAATCAATACAATTTGGCGCCCAACGTGGGGCTCAGAAAAGTTTGCTTGTTTTTTTTTTGAAATTTTGTTACTACATTGTAATCTATCTGGAGGTTTCTCATAAAATCATTGAATACTTGATATTTTAATACACTTTTTAAACAGAAAAAAGAACAAAATATAAAAAATCAATACAATACATATTACTAAAAACCATATTAACATATTAAAAGAAAACATTTTGTGAAAAAACGCATTCTATAATTACAAAGAAAAACAAAATGCATTCATAACGGCATACAGTATCGTGATACTAAATTTCTGAATCTCGCCCCTTCAGCCGCCGGCGACAGTATCCGAATCCGGGACACCGAATTATCATTGTGGCCTATGCATAGGTATACAACATTTTTATTATTCATTAGTAGAAGTGAATTGGGATAGAATGATTTTTCGATTGTACGATGGAGCGTCAAGTTTATGATAACGACAAATTCATGTTTGGTAGAACCAAACTCTTGTTTATGGGATACAAGCGATGGAAATCATTTCGATAGGAATAAAAAACAAAAATGTTGGGTGGAAATTCCCAAACAGATGTGTGAAAATTTTGAAAAAATAACAGCTGTTCAACAAAATGAGTGCGGTAGGTATATTCATAAAAGTAATTATACAATGCGTTGAAACAGTAATGCATAAATTCACTTTTAACATATGCGGAAAAGTTTGTGTCTCGAACCATAAGGCGAGTGCCAGCGAGTGGGAAAAGTGCTTTGCGTACGAGTTGTACACAATATTTTTCTACAAAGACGTTTATTAATGAAAGAAAATTATATTTCATTTGAACTCTTCAATGTCCATTTTATAAAAAGCACCGTACAACACTGATATTGTCTTTGTACAGGAACAATTTGTTTACAAAAGTATTTTGACTGTATCTGGCCTAAATTCTGTATCTCGCATACAGTATCCTAGTCTGAAAGGGCTCTTAATCTATACTTAGTAATAATTGCACAAAAAATTCAGTGAACAAAAACATTTAAAAAAATTATACATTGACCTTGTTCGCAGGAGTATTTGATAAAAAACACCTTAGTCAACAAAAACCCTAAAATTTGGTGTATATTCTCCGGGAAATAGGACTAAAGGAGCTACCAGTCTCTGAGACTATACTCAGAAACTAAGTAGAAGTAAGGGGGCACAATAGATCTTTTAGGTCTCAGTGAATGGTACCCCAAAATTCATACATACATAGATACATACTACAAACTTCAGGGGGATGCATTATTATAGGTGCTTTGTACCTCATATCTTTTTTCTAAGATTTTTTAGAATAACCATTACTTTCCAGCCTTATTTATTAAATTCCCTGACCCCTTACTGATTATTGCAAATTTCCCTGAATTTTTTGTGCGAACTATAAATTCCCTGACATTTCCAGCCTTTTTGAGTATCATTATCATTTTCCCTGACTTTTCCAGGTTCTCCAGCCGAGTCCGAACCCTGTTTAAAAACAAGTGTACTTTTAGCTTGTCTCAAGGCTTCTATAAGTTTTTGTCAAAGAACCCTTCATAAAAAATAAGTTTCCCATATGATGAATTTTGGAGATGACACTGTATACACAATACACACCGTGGTCACTATTTAATAATCAGAAAATAAAGCTCCTCCTGATAACACCTTACAAGTAACAAACAATATATAAAAGATAGGAACGTAAAAAAAAAACAACGAGAAAAGTGACTTTGAAACAAAAAGGTATGACGTCTTAGAAGTTTATATGTTTTTAGATGAACTTGTCAAATTTGTAATTTTCATTAGCAATTCTGTCTTAGATGCCGTTCTATGAACCACAATTTTTTAATAAGAATACAATATGAACTATCGTTTCCATTTATTCCCAACTAAACTAACACAATGCAAAATAATACTTACATTTTTCTTAATATAATCTCTGATATCTTCAGGAAAAGCCAACCAACGCTGTTGATAAGTGATTTTTATAGCTGGATCTTTTGAGGTGAGTTGATTTTTTAATTGTAAACCTGCTGCCATTCGGGCAACAGGACTGTTTCCGCCATGCCTTAAAATATCTGATAAGGTTTTTATAAATCCTAATAAATTCGTTGCTGATGCTTGTTCAAGGAAAGACGATGCTTGTTCCAGTTCATTTTTATCTAAAAATAAAATTATGGGTTTAGCCAAAAAAGTAATTAAATGCTAAGTACTTTATGTAGGTAGCTTATATTCTATCGAATGAAATTCATAAAAAATAATATGTTAACAAATTATAGTTTAAAACTGAAAAACACGCTTTATACGTAATCCAACTAAAAAGTAAAAAATAATTCTTAATTTAAGATTAAAATGATTAACGAAAAAATGACATTGTGTTAATAGCGAGGGGTACTCGATATCAATTGTTATAATTTCTTACTAGGAAGTTCTATTCCAAAATGGAGAGCAAGTGTATATATAAGTGTAGTACAAAGCACCCCACGCTATTACCATAATGACAATAATTTTGTCGTTAATGATTTTATTCTTAAATTAGGAATTACCTATAGAGCGTGTTTTTTAGTTTTTTTAGTTTTTTATTTTTTACTTCTTAGTTCCATTTACTATAAGTCGCGTTTTTTTGGTTTTTTTCTCGATACCGGATCAAAGTAATGTTTTTTTCAAATGGAACACCCTATATTCTACTACTGTATTGTATTGTATACTCTAACTATTGTCAGTGTAATGACCATAAAATAAAGCAATGTTGACAGATATATTTTCTAAAATTGTTAGGCTCGCTACATTATTACACTATTTGCATTCAGTGTCGGGTGTGAATTTTGTTCTAAAGAAATATTTACTATAATATCTATTTCTTGGTTGAGTGAGTTTACTGAATTGTTATAGGTATGGAAAAGTGTAGGTGATCTAGTGTAGAAAAGTATCATTAATATAATACCTATTTTGATGGTGTAGTGGTTAAGTGGCGTCAGTGAATTGATATTAATATAATATTTATTTGTTCGTAGACTAGACGTTAGGCCGTTAGGGTAAGTTTTATTATATAATTAATTAGAATGGCATTTTGGAGACCATTTGAAACGACAGTACAAGATGATGCGCGGGAATCTAATAATTTGGTACCACATACAAATAACTTAGCAATAAATAATACCGATGATAGGGCCGAATTTAAAAACAAAGATTTACATGTTCAGTGTTAACGCATTGTTTTAAATATGTACGCGTGCTAGAAAAAAGAAAATTCTGATAATGCGGTTATCACGAGAATTCACGAATTAACTTTAATCGGGTTTACAACGATTTATAAAGTAATAGTACCAACTTTAGAACTGATTCGTGATAAATTGCGGGATATTCCTGCATATATACTTATCAATGTTTAGAAACACTGCGCGCGGTTTGATTGAATTGTGGATTCAAATATAAGAAGTTAGATAATCGAATGGTAATAATGGAATCTCAGCGTATCGTTGAGCTAAGACAGGAGTATTTGCGCAAAATAAAAGGGTACCGTGATTCAAATAGAACTAAGTATAATTTATTTAGACGAAACTTGGTTTGATACGCATGATGTTGTCAAGTATGGTTGGGTTGACGATACAAAAAACTGTACTCTAGATACTCCGTGTTCTGGAGGAAAACACGTTATTATTGTATTACAAATTTTATGAATTTTGTATGCAGGTTAATTTTTTTCATTCAAATTGATATAGTAGATTAACATTATTGTACAATATTCGAATTTATAAAAAATTTATATGCACGCCATTGGGCGGCTTTTTCCTTCAAGGGGATTAAAAATATGGTTCATCACACTGACTTTAGTTAGACTTTAATAGGTCATTGACGAGTGTGCAAAATTTCGAATTAATCTGAGCGTTTAAAGTGGATAAAAATCGATTTTAAAAGTTGCGTTATAAATGGAGTCGGTCACAAACATACATACAAGTGAAGCTAACATAATTAATTTTGCTGATTGATTTTCCTTATGTGATTCATATTCATAACTTCGCCTAGTATATAACAAATTAAAACAAAAACATGAGGCCGCGGGGAGATTCGAACTCGCGATCTCCTGTTTACCAGACAGGCACTTAACAACCTAAGCCACGGTGCCAGTTAGTGTATTTGCTGTAGTAGAACGTTTTATACAAAAAAAGATAATATGCCTCATGAATTTTTTTTATACAATAAGTTCAAGATTTAATAACACCCTATATTTTATTACTATATTGTATTGTCATCGGTCCTTGACGAGTGTGCAAAATTTCGAATTGATCTGTTCAATTAAAAAGGGTCAAAATCGAGTCCAAAGGAGTCAGTTACAAACAAACATACATACAAGTGAAGCTAATATAAGCGTGTTAAAAAGGTACGTTTTTATAAAATAAAATTTGTATTCCATGCCCATAGTCGATTTTTTTAATTGTTAAATTTTCTGTAAATTGCTCGGTAGTGTAAGGATGATAGTGAACTAGACTTATTGATGTCATATTTCCCGTTTTCGCATTCGATGGCTTGTACTGTTGAAAGGGATAAATAGAAGTTGACTAATTTAGGGTGAGCCATTATCAATTCGTAAAAAGTGTTTTTTGAGTTTAAAAGTACCATGATGAAATGTTTTTTAGAAAGGGTCGAATCAGATAAATCCTAATAATTTTCCCACTAAACAATTCACTTGGACGAAACGTTGTTAGTTTGAATAAATAATAGTAAGGTAATTTATAAGGACACTAGTGCATCTAACGAGGTCGTCACAACTCTCCAAACGGAAGTGACAGAGATTCCTTCACCACTGCATTCCAAGAAATTATGATGCAGGAAAAAACACACTGTTTTTGTAAAAATATACTCTATTCATCCAATTAATTTAACCTTTGCGCAGCGACCGTACCAGCTACTTCAGGGACAAAATTAATTGTTGCCCAGCAAGAACCAACGTGGAGGTAGAGTTTCCATTGCCAAAACATTTTTTTTAATCTTTTTGTTTATTTTTTTTGGGTTATTAATTTTTATTTTTCATACTTTGTTTTTTTATCAATTTTATTAACTTTTTTTTTATATATTAACGGAATCCTACATTATCATAAAATGTATCATTTTGTTTCAAGAGTTTTATAAATCTTTTTCAATAGATATTAAACTAACATTGTAAAAACGATTTTGGCCCAATCAGCCTAATCAATAAAAATGAAGCAATCGCTTAAAGCATTTGCTTGGTTGGTTGGTTTGGTTGGTTTGTAGACAGACGAAAACAGGCCGGGTTAGTGGGCCCCAACACTGCAGCCGTTGGCTTATTGTATTGTCCTGTCTGTCTGCTAGTCTGTGAGAAGATTTGTGACCTTGATGAGATCTAGAAGTCTCTTCACAGTATCTCTTTTGGTGAGGTTGTATATAGGGTCATCCGGCCCTATCAGTCTATACCTCCACCAACGTAGAGCCTCACATTCGAAAATTATATGGGTGGCTGTTTCGTCCTCCTCGCCACATAATCTACATGTAGGTTCTTCTTGGAAGATCCCCATTGTGTGAAGGTGCTTTCTCAGGCCACAGTGTCCGGTTATAAGGCCGGTTACCAGCCTGATATCTCTCCTATTTAACTTCAGAATTTCTTCAGTAAGTTTTGGTATGGGTTGTTTGACCATCATTTTACTGTGTTTGAGCTTCGGAATTGTTTGCCAGTATTTGAGGTGTTGTTTGTGCACCCACTGGTTTAATGTGGTTCTTACCGAAGCCTTTGTTATACCGGTTGCCGGTTCAGGGCCGGTGTAGCCGGTTGCCGATCCTTCTCGTGCTAGGGCGTCTGCTTTTTCGTTCCCTTCAATACCCTTGTGACCTGGCACCCATTTCAGGGTTACCTTATTTGTGGCACTGAGTTTTTTAAGGTTTTCTAAGCACTCCCAGACAAGTTTGGATTTTATTGTACTACTATTAAGGGATTTAATTGACGCTTGACTGTCTGAGCAGATAAGAATGTTTTTACCGCTGTATCCCTTCCTTATGTTTTCTCTCAGACATGAGTCAATTGCGTAAATTTCTGCTTGGAATATAGTGGTATTTACTCCCAGTGAGTGACTAATGACACATCTGGGGGATTGACCGTATATTCCAGCGCCAGTACCAGTGTCCGTTTTGGAACCGTCAGTGAACCAAACTATTTCTTGTTTGGGTGTTTCCTTGAATTCTCCTTTCCAATCTATTTCGATATTAAAGGGTTTTTCTAGTGATGTGGTCGGCGTCATATAATCAGTACCCATATTTAGTATGGGATTTGAGATTATATTGATAATTGACGCATGCCCATTAGGGTGAGGGTTCCAGTTATTGTTTAACTGGAGACGATATGCCCCAATTCTAGCCTCTGCTTTGACGATTAGGTCAATTGGTGGGAGGTTTAGAATTGTTTCCATTGTAGCTGTCGGAGTACTTCTTTGTGCTCCAGTGATGCACTGACACGCCAGTCTTTGGATTTTGGTTAGCTCTATGATTGCCTGTTTCTGGTTAACCTTAGCCCACCAGACGAGTGCGCCGTATGTAATCATGGGTCTTACAACCGTTGTGTACAGCCAGTGTACCACTGCCGGTTTCAGTCCCCATGTGTTTCCAATCGCTCTTTTTAGTGACATCAGTGTCATAAAAAAAGCATTTGCTTACTAGCAAAAGCAATTGCTTCACTAGCATTTGCTTCAAGAAAAAGCAATTGCTACAGCTCGTTAAGAATAAATTTTTTAAGCAAATGCTGCTTTTCCGATATCAACGTAGCAATTGCTTTCCCAACAGAAGTTCAGACTTGCCAGAGCAAGTTTACAAAGTCGTGATCCCTTCTCATACCTGTGTGTTTCGTGGACGTACTTATTTAGTTCAGTTTTTAAGAATATCTAAGTGTGTTACAGTTAGTTTATAAAAAATAATAATAATATGGCAGAGAGTGAAGAATTTGATAATAGTAGTGACGAGGAAATTACAGATAAACAAATGATATTTGTACAAAAATTGAAAGAAAAGAAGAGTTGGTACAGGAATATAAAGATAATTATAACATCACACTTACAACAAAATAGTTATCAAAAAAAAATTAGTAATATGAGAGTTGAGATGAAAAAGAAATTCGATATTTAATAAAACCGGTAATAAACCAATAGTATTTAAGCCTTGGGAAAAATTACTTTTGGAATTGTTGGAGGTGGAAAAGAATCCCATCTTTAAAAAAATACCAGGTAAAACATTTTTATAATATATTCTCTTTAAGTACAAAAATTTACATTTTAAGTGGCTATGTCTGATGGAGTTGATGAAGGAGTATTACTGGATAAGTCCTGTACATCATCGAGTAACACTTTTATAGCAGCATCGACTATTCTTAAAAAAAAAAATAAAAATATCAAATAGTTTGCCTGAAACTGATGAGACCAAAGCATTATCAAATGCTGAACTGCAACGTTTAGTTTTATTGGAGCAACTGAAATTATGTCGTATGCAACAGGAAGAAATTTTAAAAAGAAAACAGGAGAATGATGACAAACACCAATTCAGTCAAGGGGAAAAAGGCAAAATATTTTATAATCTATAATCTCTTAAGTTAAATTTGCATTTACTTATGTTAATTTTTTTGCTTATAGTTCGGTTTGTTTATTTAGTACAAAATATACAAAGCTGTATGCAAAGAGAGCCAAAGTCGACTATTATCAAGCAAATGATGCTGTGGTTACCCCACCTCAAAAATTTGAAAGCAATTGCTATACTAGAAAAAGCAATTACTTCATTTATTTATTGGATTTTAAGCTAATAATAGCAATTGCTTCTGTTTTTTAAGAAAAAGCTTTGGCTGACAGCAATTGCTGCATTACTTAGCAATTGCTTAAAGCAAAAACATTTACTTCAGTTTTTATTCTTTGGATTCCAAGCAATTACTTCAATTTAATAAGAAAAAGCAATTGCTTCACTTTTATTCATTAGGCTCAATGTATTTCGCAGGTAAGTTTTAATGAGAAGCCACCAACAAGAAACTACATCAAAGGCTGTCAGACTGGCTACATAAAAGGTCGAAGTGAAATAAGCCAATTAGCCTGCATATAAAATCTAATTTAGGGCACTACATCTGGTTATTTGAAATAGAGAATGCTGGTCCATATTTAAGAAAATTGGGCTGAGTGACGCTGTGAAAACGAAACGTGGTACAAACATTGTGGTGTCGTTTTTCTATTGTAAATTGTTTAGGCTTCCATGATCGAAATTAAGGCAAAAGCAACTTTAATGAAAAAAGAAGTAGGATTCATTAAATCTTTGCAAAATTTGGCATGGCCTTAAAATCCAGTAAGATAAGTCAGTGTTATCTTAAAATCAAAATTCAATTTCGGCAGGAATAATTCTCAGTAATACTTAATCAATATCACAATAATAGTTTTACTCAATGAGGAGTTTTTCTTATTAAACAAATCTCAATTCATTTAATACCAGTTAGTATTAATTAAATTACTGCTGATGGAATTCGCCAAATTACCCTCCCCCTGTCAGTATTTTCAGCACAAAACTACGTCACAAGTAATAGCTACAAATTAATTCTTCCAAATATTCGATTTATCAAATTTTCAGCAAAAGTACTGGGTTATTATGAAAAATTAATCACACTATATTTATCTTCAATGAATTTTTAGCAATAAATAGAAATAAACTATTTCACAGAATAAGATTGTAGATTTTCTTGCATTTTAAACTTGTAATTAAAATGCTTTCATAAAATAGTGAGTTTTTTTTAGAACATGTGTTCCTAATGTTAAATATTAATGTAGACAGAAAAGAGTCATGACAATCCGTACAAACAATGGGGGATGAGCTTTCTTGCATATTCTATCATTTTATTTTAATAACGTTTTCAAAACTATTGATAGGTATTTGTTTTCCAGCACTAATTTATAATCTTTGGGTTATTCTATAAACTGTATGCTATCAATAATTTTAAAAAAGCAGTACTATAAATAAAATCCCCATTAATTTCATAAATAGAAAGCAAAAACTATACAACATATAACACTTTGTTACATACATGCACCTTATACATATCGTTGGCGCAAGTGCTGTATTTCTTTTATGTTAAAACTGATTATTGTATGTATACTTCTTGGGAGTTTGAGTTTACGCTTTATATGGTACTCGATAGGTTTCCAGAATGGTTCATACATGCCAGTTGGAATAAACCTAATAACTAAAGCAAGTTACACCATTACTTTTATTTTATTTTATACATTATGCATTACCTACTTACAATGTTTTGTGTTTTTATAAATTGATTATTGAGATACTGTTGATATTAAAAAGAAAAGGAGTTGACACTTTTAATGATTATATTATATATGTCTTTATAAAGTATGTAAGTTCCTCACTTTCAATGCAACTGATTCATTTTTTAAACAGAGATTTTAAGACAATCTGGAGAAGGAGTTCCCATATAAGGAAAACAGAGCCAGACAAAGAAGATGAAAGAGAAATGAGATACACCACTAATTATCTAAATGAAGAATAATAAGAATCAACAAGACATATAATGTACTACTGAGTATATAGAAACATTAAGTTGAATGTATATACAGTGTGACCCATTTTGTTTGGAAGCACCCCTATAAAATCCGCATTTTTCAACGGATTTTGATTTAGTCTTTTTTGTTAGATTCAGTATCCAAAACAGTATTTGGGCACAAATTTTCATACCATAATAGCTATTTTCAAGGCCCTCTACGTTAATTTTTCTTTGCCAAAAAAGACGAAAGTATATTAGGCATTTTTTTTTTCTCAAATATGACTACACCACTGGATTCAGAATCATCACAAATGTAAACTATCAAAATTTTATAAAAAAAGTTTTATTAACAACAAAGTTATCACTACATGAATTTGGGAAAAGTTAATTTTTTGATTAATTTTTTACTAAGAATGTAGACACATTTTAAAAATGGCAACATGGTAAACAAAAACTAGGACTCGAACATATTGCACTGTAAAAATTCGAAGCCGAAATTTTAAAAGACAGGATAATAGGTCCATTCTTTTTTGAGGGTAACATGAATGCCAATAACTTCATGGAATTCTTGGAAGGTGAGTTATCCGCAGTGATTGACGAACTGCCACTAGCAGGAAGAAAAAATTTGATATTTCAGTAAGATGGTTGTTCTGTACACTATTCTAGGATTGTCAGGCAGCGGCTTAACGAAAAATTTCCAAATGGTTGGATAGGTCGCGGTAGCGAGTTAATCGAATGGCCTCCTAGATCGCCCGATTTAACTATATTGGATTTTTATCTGTGGGGGCTTTTGACACAAAAAGTGTATAAGACACGTCCAAGGAATAGAGCAGAACTGTGTGAAAGAATACGACAGGCGTGTGCTGGAATAACGCCACATGATAAAAAAGCGCTAAGACATAGTCGCAAACGATACGAGAAATGTGTGGAAATTAACGGAGGTCTAGTCGAGGCTACAAAAATGTAGAATTCAATTATTATTAAGTAGTTTAATAATCAAAATGTATTATTTGGTGTTAATTTGTATTTTCGTCACATCAGCACAATTTTACATTACTCTCAGAAGCTATAACTCCAGAACGGGTTAAGGTATCGGCTTCGAATTTTTACAGTGCAATATGTTTGAGTCCTAGTTTTTGTTTACCATGTTGCCATTTTTAAAATGTGTCTACATTCTTAGTAAAAAATTTATTAAAAAACAACTTTTTCCAAATTCATGTAGTGATAACTTTGTTGTTAATAAAACTTTTTTTATAAAATTTTGATAGTTTACATTTGTGATGATTCCGAATCCAGTGGTGTAGTCATATTTGAGAAAAAAAATGCCTAATATACTTTCGTCTTTTTTGGCAAAGAAAAATTAACGTAGAGTGCCTTGAAAATAGCTATTATGGTATGAAAATTTGTGCCCGAATACTGTTTTTGATACTGAATCTAACAAAAAAGACTAAATCAAAATCAGTTGAAAAATGCGGATTTTATAGGGGTGCTTCCAAACAAAATGGGTCACACTGTATATACCTAGGAGAATGCTAAAAGGAACCAATAAAATCTAATTTCCCATTTTATATAGGTACAGGAACAAAAACAGTAAATTTTGATTAATTATCTAGATTGATTGATAACATGTTTGCTCATCACAACTGACAAACGTAAGTAGAAGCAAAAACACACTAAATGAATTTTTTATCCTACGCTAAGAGATAGTTGAATTTTACCAGCTTTACGGAGGCGAGAAAGTAACCTTTTCTATGCCTAGCCGAGAAAATAAATTTTACGTTTCCACGCTAGCTGGCACCCCAATCGACAAATTAAATAAAAATTGCTAACTTGATTGATATCCCACTTAAAATAGCGTAATAAGCGATTTCAATCACATCATAATCAGAAAAAACAAAAAACAATCGCTTAAAAAAAAACAACACCATTAAACGTCAGTATAAAAATAAAATTGTTAGCAGTAGTTGTCAATGTCTGCAAATTCAATCATAAGTCATATTTTGATATTTGTTTTATGTTATCTTGTCAGTTATGGAGCCTGAATCAGATGAAATAATGTAACAACTATTGTGTAGGATAAAAACGGTGATGAAATTCATATTATAAAATAAAATTTTTATAGAAAAAATATTACCAATAATTATTGTGTAGGATAAGTGGCCAGGCTCGGCTATGCCTCGCCTGTCCATATCTTCTTTCGCCTGAAAAATGCCACTTTACTGCCTAGGTATACAATATACTATTGTGTTACAGTAGTGAATTATTTGTTTCACCTATTAAGTAATTCCTCTTCTATTTTCATATTGTGTGTTCACTCAAATTTTTTTTTCAATGTTTAGTTAAAGGTTAAAAGAGTGGAGAACCAAAATGGAATTGTTATTGTACACGCGGAAACACGTCGATTATATATTAAAAAAATGGCATCCCTATATTTAACCCCCTTCATGACAGTAACACCCCAAATTTTCAATCAGCATGGAAGCAGAAAAGAGTTTCCCGGAAAAGCAAGGCACGCGTCAATTCGCCAGTGGTAGTTTAACAATACTTTACACCACTCATGGCTGGCTGTGGATGGATATTATTAATTCATCCTTTGTAAGTTTGAAAATCAAGTATACCAAATTGCAAGTTAATGAAATTTTGCCCGTTTATTTTATAAAATGAATCATACATTTTTTAAAATACTCCTGAATCAAATTTTTTTAACGCAGATACAGATTGCGAAAATTACATCGGAACCCTCGCCTCGGATTACACAAGTACGACAAGGATATATGAAAGAGAGAGAAAGAATAATTGTGCGCGGTCATCACTTTGTTTCATCTTAGGGGTGTATACCTATTTCCCGAGACTGGCCGAACGCTCCTTTACAGAGAGAATTCACTAATTGGTGGTATAACAGTGGTATTCAGTATGCTCCCAACATGAAAGGAGTGAGGGTGTTAAAGAAATAAAAAAATACAATCGTTATTACATAACCTGTACATCTTAAAATTCATTTTTGTCAATATGATCATTTCAGACCAAGTTGAGAATTTTTAACTACAATAGGATATTATTTTAGCCATTGTAACTTGAAAATAAAACAGGATTTCTTGAGAGAACCATAATTAATAAACAAAAAATCCCTTCCATTAATAAATTAAATTGAAAAAATTAAATAAGTAGGTAGGTACCTGCACCTATTCTAATCATAAAATATGAACTGCCTGAAAAAATAAAAATCCATTCTAAAGGTACATAATTTTAATGAATTAATTGTTTTTTTTTTCAAATTCAATGGCATGCGCTTCCAATGTGATCAACGTTTGTAGCGAAAAGACCTAGGAATAGCAGTTTAAATGTGAATTCTCTCTGTAAAAGACAATGTTGCCGGATGAAAGTGTTTTGTTTCACCTATTGTGCATGACTTCGAAAAAAAGTCAACAATAACAAGACAAAAATATCATTTGTACAAATTAATCTGCACTTCTGGCAACAGCAGTTAAAATAGGGGGGCAATGAGCATTCAGCCAGTCTCGGGAAATAAGTATACACCCCTAAGGTGAAACAAAGTACAAGTTTTAATGACCGCGCATAATTATTCTTTCTCTCTCTTTCAGCTGTTTTTCTGTCGTACTTGTGTAATCCGAGGGTTCCGATGTAATTTTCGCAATCTGTATATGGTTTTTAAAGTGCTCTATAAGTCCTATATACCACCTGATTTTGTAGGGCAAATTTTTACCCTCCACAGCCCCTTTCAATTATTTAATAAAGAAAATCATGAGTCCATAAAAATACTAGTAATTGAAATTTGGTTCAGATTTGTGCTTTATACCACTTGATTTTGTTGGGCAAGTATCTACTGTCTGCAACCCTCTATATTTATTCTGAAAAATAAATACCTTAAGCTTTGGTTTTGATAAACAGATTTTAACAAAATTAGAATGACCATAGATGAACCAGTTACATCTACTATAAAATCATTTCATTTAAATTTAAATGGTTATAGATAGATAGTACTATCATATGCAATTTTTATGTTTTGAAATTTTTAAATGAAAACAAAAGTACAATTTTTGAAGATTGATACGTATTTAGTTCTAAGATTTTAGGAACATATTTTGTTTAAATGTTGATGTTTTTAAGGTGATATGGTTAAATTCTATTTATGATTAAGTGTATATAATGTAAATCTACTAAAAATAAACATTTTGATACAACATATCAAATCCAATTAACATTTTTCAAAATATAAATCAATTGAAAAATTAACTAACAGTTTTTTGTAAGTTATTTAAAGAATTAACCTAAAGATTAATTAAAAACCAACTATGAGGATAATTATGTTTTTCTGGAAATATTATTTGGATGCCACTAGAATGACTAGTAACATTAAAATCCAATCTACTTGACCTCCCTCATTTAAAGTTGGTTCAACCTCACAATGGGCATTGATAAAACAAATTATCTTTCCTCTAACTTATATAATAATAATAATTTTTCAGAATGGTGAAATTCCCATTCAATGAAAATAGCTGATTATAACACCAATTTTTGAATGTGAGGAGACAAGTTAAATAATTATTATAGATCAATATCTGCACTCTTAACTAAGTTTTTTATAATGTCCTCACCAACAAACAGTTTGGATTTTTTGAAAAATTTGAGACAGAAAAAGCAGTACTTATAGATTATTTGAAAAATATGATAACCAAATTGTATTTTGGTATTCATTAATTTGGCAAATGCAGAGGCCAATGCTTTTGATACTTTCACAAAATCTTGTTTACCAAATTTAGTAACTTTGTATTATCATAAACTTGAATAACATTATGGGGAAAATTTTAATGTTTAGCCAGATATTTATTACTCGATTTATTAAGAAATGGTCATTGTGCAGAACAGGTACTTCTCAAATTTAAGAAAAATTTGTATACCTCCACACTCCTTACAGTACCAATATGGGCTTTTAAAGATGCAGTTTTTCAATTTATGTAGCTATTTTTTCAACACTGTATACTTCGATCATTTTCCTTGCACTTCTCGATAAATTAACCAATGATCTGTTTTAAAACAACATTATAATTGTGATGTTGTCAGATTGTCAGGATAATCATATTTCTAATCATCTAATCCCATTTCTAATAGTTTTCTCTCTTAGTATTTTGAGGTCATACTACTAATTTTTTATTCTTTTTCTGATATTTTTAGATATATGCTTTGATCGGTCAGGAATGTATTGAATTGGTAAACATAAACTCACATTTTTTGTAGAAGAGCTTTTGCATACTTTTTTTTAAATTTCATTCACCTAGCACCCCTATTCACTCCTTATCCCATAAAATACGACTTTCCAACAAATCTTATTTAATACACATTGATTATAAAAGCCATTCTTATAGAATGTCGCCAAAATTGTTGTTCAAGTCAAGAAGTGGCTGTTCCACACAATTATCAAAATATGCTATACTTTGCCTTATTTCTTTGGATAATTTTATTAAAACTTATAGTGAAATTACACTTTTAATTTACAATAAAGATATAGTTAGGTCATTATATGAATGTAAGTATGCAATGTAAATCTTTGATTATTACAGAATATAATCAATAGTTTTAGATATAGAAAAATGTATGTACCTAAAATTTGAATATAAGTTAATTAGTCACATCTACTAACTTTGTAAAATGAAAGCAATTTAACCTTGGTTTACCCTTTATCAAAAATATAAGCATTCCTTCTGCTTGTTTTCTTCTGATAAAACTACTCTCTATTATTTTCATACCAAAGACAATAAATAATTCAGATGCAGTTTAAATCAGATACAAAAATTTGAAAATGAAAGATTCATGATTTTTAGATAGTAAATTGCAACTTGTTGCTATCAATCTGGGGCCCACTTTTGATTTTAACAGTAATATGAATATATTTTAAATTATTTGGAAGATTGTAGTCTAGTCCGGTAGAATACCACCCATAAATCAATTCTGGGATTTTACCACAACCGATGCATGGATTAAAAAGCTTAAATTGTCACTTGAGATTAAACAATAAGATTCAACGGGATTCGTCAATGGAGGAAATTGATATAGCACTTACCTGGAGAAACTGTTTTTTCTAGTATCTGGATGAGTTGTAACGTTTCTTGGTGCATTTTGATATCTTTTATGGACTATCAAAAGCCACGAATTATATTTTTTGCTTTACAAATTTAACCGGCTTCACAAAACGGTTCTACACCACATGTAATTTCACGGCAGTCTAGACAATTTGCTCCCTTCTGTCAAAAAGACTTGTCAAACGTCACTTTGAAATATTTTCTTAGTACTTTTTTCAAAACTAGAAAGTTCCCGAATTTTAAAAATTAGATTTTCAATCTCAAAATACAAAATCACTGAATTAGTAATTGGTATGCAACAAATATTTTCTTCAAAAAATCAGTCATTTGCAATAATTGTAATAGCGGGAAGATAAGTTAATGACATTATTACGTCACAAAGTACATATGCGTTAAAATTTTAGCTCGTAGCAGCTCATAGATAACATACATAGCTCTTTTGTGCTCTAATAATCGAGCTTGCTGGAAGAGTAGTCTTTGGTAGTGTGATGTCGAACCTTATATTATGGAAGGATTGGAAGGTCGAACAGGGAAAAAGTAACAGTTGAACTACCATCCTTTGAGATAACCGAATTATATTCTTTAAGTAAAGATTTCGTGATTGATATGTGGTTTTTCATTGTGTGTTTAGATAGAAGACAAAGTCTAATGTTAAAAACAATATCGTGGATTGAAGTATAAATATATTATATTTGTTTTTCATTTTCCAAGTGTGTGAGTACTGTGAGTTACCAAGTAGGTTATATTTCGTTGCAGTGAAATAGTTCAGTGTACTTGTGACCACCTAGAACACAGAAATATATAATTAAAAAATACTTATTTCTGCTACTGTGTCCTGTCTGTCCTAGGTTGGGTCTGAGCAAGTAAAAATTAACGAAAGTATAAAAATAAAGTAATCACAACAAACATTGAACTAAAGAAATCTGTAGGAAAGAGAAATCCAAAACCTACAAAATATTAACGGGTATTCACATTATGTTACCAAAGAATACACCAACTTTGCTGATGTACCTATTCTTTGATGTAACTTTGTTATACATCAAAAACGGCCAATAGGTAAATTATCTTTCTACTTGAATCAAATGACATGACGTGAAACATGCGTGAAACTTTAAAAAGTAAAAGTCAAGTCAGTATTTTGTGCAATTTATGATCAAAATTTTATATTCAAAAAACACAAATACAATGTTATTGTAATGGTTACCGCAATGATGTAAAGCGTAAAGGAACTAATATCCATATTTTTTAAAAATGTAATCACTCCGAAAAATGATTTCTAAAGTAAAATTAATCTTTTTTACTTGAGTTCATTAACTAAAACTAATATATTTTAGATATGAGAGGGTTCAATGCTTGGAAAGCATGGAAGTTCTTATTTCAAAGAAAATAATTTTATCTTTACTATTGTTAGCTACTATATCTTTATATGTATCGTTTGTCTTCAATTCTTGTGTAATATCTAGTCTATCCAAAGCAATACCAAAAGTAAGTATACATTTATGGATAATTTCTTAAGTAATCAGTTATTTATTTAATATTCTCTGCAAACACATAAATTTTAGTTATAATAAGTAATCTGAATGTGTGATGCCTCTATGACTTTAGTAAGTGAAACTTCTATTTCAAACCTATAAATAAATAGGTATTTTGTGAAATACTGTAACCAAACTAGACAATGTGCAAACAAACATTTGGCTTTACCATTCTGGATGTTTAATCAAAACATAAACCAGTTATATTGCCAAAGTATGTACTAATTAACCAATTCCATACAACAAACAACACAGTGATGTTTATTTTGGGATATTTTTTTATAACGAATAGTGAATTTGCACACAATATTTGAAATTGTTCACCATACATTTTTTACATTGGTATTTTTTTATATACAACATCAAATGTTTATGCTGATTATATTATTATTTGCATAATTTGTAATAAAATAAAAAATAATAGTTGGAAATCTTAACTGAAAATGTTTAAAAAAACAAATTGAGTGTTTTTTCTATAGATAGTTGATACTTTCGTTCATGTGTGCTTTCCTGAATACTTGTTCTACACATTCTTGGAATAATATCAATGGTTGATAGGCATCTCATACAATATCATAACTGAAACAATAATAATAATAATGTTTATTCAACACAATATAATAAATTAAACAGTAATGGTTAAAAATACAGGAATAAACATAGAATTACTGAAGCACCAAAGATGCTTGTATGTGATATCTTCACATACTTAATTAAAAATACATTTATAAAAAAACATAGTATATAAACTAAAAATATTGCTAACAAACACATTCTTATAATATCAACTAAACATTAGGGAAAATTGGCATAATTGGGAAACATATATATATATATACTTTATAATTTAAAGAGGCAGGATCAATTAGATTCATAACATTAAATACAAAATTTCAGGTTGAATAGAACATTGAATATTTTTCTATCAGTATTGTATATCCATAACTTCAAAAGTTCATCCATATCTCTAATGTGGTTAGGATCCAAAAAGGTTCAATGAAACTCAAAGTCAAACCACAATATATGTATATATTTGTTCTTGTAGGAACACTCAACTTGCTACTAGTTTCAGTATTACAATTCCATCTTCAGGCTATAAAATAGAAAATGGCATACTCAGTACAAAGATCTATAGCTTAAAATTATGTTAAACATACATTGGAATGTCATGGTAATATATATATAAAGTTGTGATCTAAATTTATTAAAATGAAAATAAGTGATACAATCAATTTAAGTGATATTTAACAATTATCTGATATGAATTTTATGATTTAAACAATGTGAATGAATAACTTAATAAACAAAATTAGTTACCTATATGAAATAAGTAAGAAAGAATATCATCCCTAATAAACCCTAACAAACAAACTAGCAACTGTCAGTTGTATATATCTTGTGAAATAACATTTTTTTTTAATTGTGGTGTGAAAGAAAATTGAATTGAAAAAGGAAATTAACCTAATCTAAATACAATTCTCATGAGAAAACAAATACAAATATACAAAAATAGTAACAAGTACTTAAAAAAAGGTGGGACAAGGATCAAACTGTTGTTGGAAAAATAGGAAAGAAAGGAACTAGAATATATCTATACAAAGCATTAAAACTGATTATTTGGAAATTTCCTTTAATACGACAAAACATGTAAAAGTTGCAGTAAACTTGCTTCAGTTACAACAGCAGCAACAAGAATTGGAAAACCTGATTTTACGATTGTGCATGTGTAGCCATAAAATTTCAAAAATATCAGCTAAATTTCAATAAAAAAGTTTACAATTAAACAAGATTTGGGACGAGATCCACCAAATTCAAAATTAAAGCAATTCAAACAAATTATAGACCATGGTGGTAGGAATAAAAACAAACAAAACAATAATTAATAACGTGTCATGGCTTATGGCTCCATTGTATGCATTGAATCAAATGAATTTAATGTTAAAATTTCATCTTGTATATGTTGATGATATTTTATGTATATCAAGAAATAAAACAGATATTGAAAGAATTAAAGCTGGACTTGCAAAAAGATTCTTGGTTTTGCACGACCTTGTTTGGGAAGGAAATATTGAGTTAAGTCAACATATGTAAAATATTTTACATGGAAGAATGTACCTAACCCAGTAAGAACTCCTAGTGATTTTCAAGCTAAACTACCAGAAGAAAACCAGCATCGAAGAAAAGATGAAGAAAAACCATTTCGACAATTAATTGGATCACTGATGTACTTGGCAATTGCTACTCGTCCAAATATCACATTCACTGTCAACAGACTGCCACAATTTAACGAAAATAGTACCAAGAAGTTCATTGGCCAGCAGCGAAACGTCTCTATTACGCTATCTACAAGGTACATAAAATTAAGGACTAGTCTATAAAAAAGATCAGTTGGGAATCCAAGGATTTTCTGACGCTGACCATGCAAATGATGAAAATGATCGAATTTCATATACAGGATATGTCTTTATGTTGAGTGGAGCTGCAGTATCATGGCGTTCGAAAACACAGTTGCAATATCATCAACAGAATCAGAGTAACGTGGATTTATCAGAAACATCTCGTGAAGCACTATATCTACGAAATTTGATGTTAGAATTCAAATTAAATGACTTGTCGATGGTGAATCTTGGCACTGTGGAGCAATGTACATTGCAGAAAATGCTACTTGTCAGTCACGTACTTAACATATTGCTACAAGATACCATTTTGTTCGTCAATTGGTGAGAAATAATGAAATAAAATTGAGACATGTTCCATCTAAAACAAAGTTCATTATTGATCAGGATTCCCTTCCCCTTTTTGGAAAGCTTCAAGTGGAATAGAAATTATTTGATATTTTTCCGAGAAGGGGAAGGGAATAAATATGTATGTATATTTTTGTTAGTTTTGTTGTTTTTTGTTAGTCTAAAAAAATATTTATTATTTGTAATATTTTGTAATTTATATTTCAATATTCTTGTAATTGAAATGTAATATTTAATCTATTGATAATATTGCTAATATAATATAATATAAATAGACATAAATATCAAATCATTTAATATTTTTTTCGACAGGGGAAGGGAAGATAAAATCCCTTCCTCTTCATGTGGAATACAAATTATTTAATATTTTTTCGAGAAATATTATATTGGCAAACATTTCAAGTATTTTATTTTAGCTCTTTATTTCAAATATCATTTCATTTATTCCAAAGTAATAACCTCTCTAAAGGATAAAGGGAGAAAATATGTATATAATAAAATTGCATTTGTTAGTATTGAAAAAATAACCTACATCATTTTGAACTAAAATTCGTGATAAAAGAAAAATACTCTGTGGTCCAGCGGTACGTTTGTTTTAATCTTTTTTATTTAATGTAAGCTATAAAACAAATCAAAGATAAAGATTACATTCTAATGATCTTTATTAAACCAATTTTTATGATTATAAATGCAAATAATTTTATATTTTTATATATTAATGTAATCTATTACAATACGCTAAAACTATCACCTGATCACACCACAATCCTATTTTGTGAACCTAGGCAACCTAGACATAAGATTTTAGTGTGTAATTTTATAAACTATAAGTGTCAAGTGAAATTGGCAAAATTTGAGTATTTTCATCCGTTTTTTTTTGTGAAATTATTAATCGTAAAATAGCATTAAATAGTGTAGAAAAAGTACCATTTTTTGAAATAAATTCGTGATTTTTAAAGTATTTACTGAATGATCCAGTGACATTTTTGTTCTAATCTGCTTTATTTGGTAAGCTGTCAAACAAATTTAAAATTAACGTGAAATTCTGAGGGTTGCGAAGTCCACCAAAACGAGTTTTTCTAATTCTTCCTAATGCGGTTGTTACTGAAACATTTACTGCAACTTTTTCATGTCGTGCCGTATTAAAGGGAATCAGCTAATGGTCTGTCTTGCTCCGCTGTAGTTATAAATTTTTCTCAACAGTTTGACCGTTATCCCACCTTATTTTTAATATCTTCTATAAGTTCCTTGTGGCATTACTTATTCTTTTTTCTTATTTTTTTGGGAATCAAACCACAATAATGTTTTTTTATTTTTTATTTCGTGGTTTTGCTTTTATCAAACACTAGGGCCAGTCTAGGGCTCTGGCATCGTGGATACTGCACTTTTACTAATTTGACACATGTGACTGATTGTCATTTTGATCAGTTCAGTTAGGTTTACATTGGGAGAAAAAGTGTACCAGTTGTATATGACGCGCAGGGCTCTGTAGCAGAATAGCGCTGGTCATAAAAAGCGCTGGACAAAATAGCGCTGGACATAAATAGCGCTGGTCAAAATAGCGCAGGACAAAAACAGCGCTCCATAAAATAGCGCTGCCAAAAGATAATTATGCTTCTTTATTTTACTACTATCTTATACATAAAAATAAACTATAGTACCGAATTAGCATAACATATTTTTCATAAATTACAGTCATAACAATAGTTTTCCTAATTCAATTCGTCAATTCAACATCGCTTCCCGACCAGCTGACAGTGATCAAAGTGTCTATAACAATATCAGAATATAAGGAACGGAAAACAAGTAAGAGCAACAATCAATATTTTTCATTATACTTCAACACATATCGCTTTTCCGACCAACTGACACAGATCAAAGTGTAAACAACTACTTGTCAGTGTCATATTTATTTAAAGTCTAAAAAATGCAATTTGGCAAGTCTCAGAAAGGAGGTGATACATTATTCCACGAAGGATATAATTACCGAAATGACAAGCATCGTGAAATTGCATTTTTTTAGACTTTAAATAGATATGACACTGACAAGTAGTTGTTTACACTTTGATCTGTGTCAGTTGGTCGGAAAAGCGATATGTGTTGAAGTATAATGAAAAATATTGATTGTTGCTCTTACTTGTTTTCCGTTCCTTATATTCTGATATTGTTTGTTGTAAAGGAAGGTTGATGCTTAGCGGTGAAACTTGATTTTTCAATCACATCCTACTGTAATAGTTGATTTTGTAAGGATTTTTCAACCGGCGCTATTTTATGGAGCGCTGTTTTTGTCCAGCGCTATTTTGTCCTGCGCTGTTTTTGTCCAGCGCTGTTTTTGTCCTGCGCTGTTTTTGACCAGCGCTATTTTGACCAGCGCTATTTTTGTCCAGCGCTATTCTGCTACAGAGCCGACGCGCAGTGTATCTATAAAGCATGTTTTCTAGTTTTTTTAAGCTATTATTTTTGTTTAACGTTCCTTCACTGTAGACATTGCTGCAACCTTTAATAGTTTATACATCTTTATCGAAAATAGTGAAAGTTTTCGTTAAAATTATTAAGAAATATTAAACTTATGGTAATTTCTTGCAACACTTCTGATATTCAGATGTAAGATTGAATTTTTTTTGTAATAAATGGAATGATCATATATAAGTTTTACAACAAAACTATTTTTTTTCCGCAATAGTTCAAAAGTTACATCAAAATAAAAATTTATTATTATTATTTAATTAATTTTTGAATCCAGTACCGAAGACACGCCGATAGCTCCCAAACAAACCCGGGCGCGTGTGACGTCTTAATGTTAGTTTTCACCATTGACATAATAACAAAGAAAATTTTATACCAGTTAATTTTAGCCAATCAGATGCCTGCATTTTGACACGTTGCTATGACAATAACCTAATTTCTTCGGAAATTTAGCTGCGTAGAGGGAAATTAATAAGTGGAAATTTCCCTCTGGCCTAACAGCTTGACACATAAATTTATTATTTATTTTTTATGCGTTATTATTTTTAATTCTTTTAATACTTTCCCTTGTTTCTAGTAGTATAAAATTAGGAAAAGTATAAAGACTAATATTTATTTTAGATTATTACTTAAACCTTGTTTTACTAGAGCATACTATAGGGAAATTACAATATTTGACATCAAATCCGAGGTTAATAAATGAAGGATGGATAATAATATGTCACCTAAGTATGTCACCAATTTAATTTCTATTTTAAAAAAGTTTTGGTATAAAATTTTCTTACCGAATCTCTCTAGAGCATGAATTAATATTCCGGAAATTTTCCTCAGTTGCGAATTTTTTAAGAAAATTCGCACTTCGAGAAAATTTCCGGAAATAATTCGTGCTCTAGGGAGATTATAAGTGATTATACATTGCTATTCAAAAGTCCCCTCCCCCCCTCGTATCTTTTGAACGGCTACACTTACATTAATAAAATTTGGAGTGTGAAAATAAAGTGTTGTAAACTTCTCTACGAATGGTAACAGGTGACGTAATAGTAATAGATGACGTCACAGTGCCACTCTGGCCAATAATTTTAAATAGGACCTTATGGCAAGTGATATCTCGTTTGAAAGGCATTGACATTGGCTACATACACTTTATTTTCACACTCCAAATTTTATTAATGTAAGCGTAGCCGTTCAAAAGATACGAGGGGGGAGGGGACTTTTGAATAGCACTGTATACCTCCATCCGTTTCTAACCAATCAAATGCCATTTTGCGATAAATCAGAAGCAAATTATACTGGATGTTTTTTGACATAAGTGAATATTCCCCCGGCACACCTGCCACAGCCAATTTTTAATGTTGTCACATTAACATCACATTTAACAATACTTATAATTAATTTTATGTTGGTTTTATTGCATTGTCAATTGTTTAGGTGTCGTTTCGTTTTGCCCGTTTTTCCTAATAAAAATATAAATGATTATGTAGCTACATAAATTATTTTGAAAATCTTCCATTTCGTTGTATGTTTTCGTCTTTTTCTAACCATATACCACTCGAGGTATATATATTTTGTTTTGAATATTTTTTGACATTTTTCCGCAAAATTTCGGTAAAAATAGCCCTCGACAAAAATTATTTTTAAAAAATATCCACCTCTTGAGATATAACTAGCGAATATATCTCAATGGTTTTCATTCATTTATGATTATCAGGTTCTGAGTGATTTCAATAATCGAATAATAATTCGAATTATAAATAACTCATAATCTAATAACAGTAGAAGGCGCATTGTTGGTTACTCGCTGCAACATTGCACAACGTATATAAAGCCGTCATCAATTAAATTCGAATCAGACGCAAGCGCATTAGCTTTTTACTGTTCATGTAGTGCAATTTCAGATTAATGGGTCTATTCTGTGCACGTCTGTAAGATAATCTGTAAGTTTACAGGGGAATTGCTATTCTGCGTACAACTGTATCTTACAGGAATCTTTAAAATAGTTACAGATTTGGTAAATATTTACGTGTGTATTGACTGCTGTCGTTGGAAATGGAATATTTTTGTACAGTTTGAGGTTGTCTCTGGTTATTTGGTTAAAGTTATAGGTTAGAAGTATCGAAATTTGACGTACAGTAGTTCAAATGTCTATCTGTAATTCAGTGAGTTACAGACAACATCACAGAATCGCAAAATTACAGATTCTGTAAAATCCCATTTACAGAACTTTCGTTAGCTACAGATTCGTAAGCTATTACGAAAAACACAGAATCGACCTATTAAAACTGACATCATGGATTTCAAATTGTGTACACAACCAGAAAATGTAATTTGCTTTTCTGACAGGCGGGGTTTTTACGGAATTTCAAATTTAGACTCACTTTCAACTTAAAACCCATATTTCTTTTTTCATCTTTCCATAAACAATACGAATTATTTTGCCATAATCTGATACTGACGATTATTTTCATAATCGGATTATGATTTGGCACCTCGAACTTCAGTAGAATTGAACCTAACGTAACTTTTAAAAAAATTAGTTATCATAAACATATCGACATCGGAAATATTATCAGACTTTGCCTTTATAAATCCTTTATCACAAATAGCTAATCGGAATTAATAATAGAATTAGTAACAGCTGTAAACGCTGTACTGTTAGAAAATAGCGTTATCATTATGACGTCACAACTATGGTGAGCAATCGTGGCACGTTCATGTACACGTGATTTCTTTTCACATTTATCGATTTATAATTAATAGAAAAAAATTTTTTTTCTACTCCTGTTTTATAATATACTTATTAAAAGACTAAAATCTGTATCATAATGATATTCATTATGATACAAATTTTCATTATGATACAGATTTTTAAGCCAATAGGAATGCGACATTCGATTTAGGTCTGTTCCCTGCAATAAAAGTGTAACACTGAGCTATACGATTTTATTTATTTTAATTATGTTTTAATGCTTCTTGCAGTATACAAATGCAATATACATAGATAGTCCCAAATTTAGCAATTTTACACGCATTTTTTCACAGATAGACCTGAATTTTCCAAAATTATATAGCTCAGTGCTACACTTTTATTGCTGGCGAACAGACCTATTAAGTGACACTTAATTTGACAGCTGTCAAATAATTTTGATTTTCAAAAGTAACTATATTTAAAATTAATCAAACTAAATAATTAAATTGTGTTAAAATAATGAGTGATAACGAAGAATTATAACAGAAATTAGAGAAAGAGCCGAAAATGCAGTTGACAAACATATTACCAGAAAAATCCAAGGAAACTTATGAAAAATTATACAAACAATAATTCTTATTAATCGGAGTAGAAAAAATATTGTATGCAACTTTCATGTAATGGCCATTAATACACTCGCATATTATATACGAAACTCGCCTGCGGCTCGTTTCGTATCCTACAACATGCTCGTGTCTTAATGGCTATCATTACATGATCGTTGCATAAAATACTATTTTCAAGCTCTTCGCATTAAATATCAATATTATTAATAATAAAGTTTTAAATACAAATGAAAAATCAATAATTTTCTTTTTCAAAATCCAAATTATATGGGTTTTTTGCTAAATTTCCAAATTTCTATGTCTATTTATAATTAGGAGAATAGATATCTACCAGGTTGCCTATCAAAATTTGCCCGCTAGTATTTTTAATAAAATTATTTTCAATTTATTTTTGGGAAACAATTTCGTTCACTTGATTTTTAAATAAAAGCTCGTCTACATCACGGCAATTTATATAAAGATTCTAAAAAATCACGGTTGCCGTTGCGCACCTGGCCGCACGTCTTCGCAGCCAGGTGTAAACAGGTATGATTTCGATACATTTATACGTTCATAACGTATAGTTCTTCCAAAGTTAATGTGATGACCCATATTTTTAATCCATTTGAAGGAAAAAGCCGCCCAATGGCGTGCATATAAATTTTTTATAAATTCGAATATTGTGAAATAATGTTAATTTACTATATCAATTTGAATGAAAATAATTAACCTGCTTACAAAATTCATAAAATTTGTAATACAATAATAACGCGTTTTCCTCTAGAACACGTAGTATCTAGAGAACAGTTTTTTGTATCATCAACCCAACCATATTTTAAAGGTGGGTGTATAACCTCATACAGTTTTAATTATAATATAATTACCATTACTACTATTTTCTTACATATTAAGTTAAAATGTATTTTATTTTATATATTTATTCATGTAATAAAACCGTAAGGATTGTTTGAATAACAAATAAATGAATAAACACTTGACAACATCATGCGTATCAAACCAAGTTTCGTCTAAATAAATTATAGTTCTATTTGAATCACGGTACCCTTTTATTTTGCGCAAATACTCCTGTCTAAGTTCAGCGATACGCCGAGATTCCATTATTACCATTCGATTATCTAACTTCTTATATTTACATCCACAATTTTATAAAACCGCGCATCATCTTGGACTGTTGTTTCAAATGGTCTCCAAAATGCCATTCTAATTAATTATATTATAAGACTCACCCCAACGTCTACGAACAAATGAATATTATATTAATATCAATTCACTGACGCGACCTAACCACTACACCATCAAAAAGGTATTATATTAATGATACCTTTCTACACTAGATCACCTATAAATACCTATAACAATTCACTAAACTCACTCAACCAAAAAATAGATATTATATTAAATATTTCTTTAAAACAAAATTCACACCCGACACTGAATGATACTAATGGATTATAAGCCGAACCATAACACAACCCCCCCGAACACCCTCAAGACCGTAGAATTTTTTCTGCCAAAAACGTCCAACGGATTACACTTCGGTTATTTCGTTATATTACAATGAATACTGCAGTTGATGACTGGTTGTTTCGAAGTCTTTACTGCACGTGCAACTACGTTGCCATCTCTTCAAAATTTTCTTAAATATAGTAACATATAAAAAGTGGTTTTAAATAATTTTTCTTATTTCAGTAATTTCAAGTGACTTATTTTAATGTTTACTAATAAATTGACATTATGTATTTTTTTAAAAATATTTACAAACTAGCTTTCTTATAACATCACGAACTAACAGTTTACTGAAGTAAGAGGAACATTTGTGTAGCGAGCCTAACAATTTTAGAAAATATATCTGACAACATTGCTTTATTTTATGGTCATCACTCTGACAATAGTTAGGGTATACATCTATTAATTAATATCAAATTAAAGCTTATTTTTTTCTATTAATTATCATATATAGTTGCCTAATTAAATCCGCCCGCAAATAAGGGTTGCTGGCTGTTAAAGATGATAAATATTTTAGGTAGAGTGAAAGAGAGTTAACATCATTCAGACGAAGACAGCGATTGCCCACTGTGCGACGCTTTTAAGCCATTGCGCATGCGTCGAAAGGAAGTGTTCTCAACCACTGGGGAGTAATAGAGACGACTTTAAATACTCCAAATGAAATGTCTTCCTTTTCAAAATGACAAATTTAAAGATTACAAAAAAATTAATATATTTAATATTGATTTAAATATAAATAAATAAAACCAAGGTTACTTATGTAAAAGAAAATTTTATTGTGAGGTACTGTTTGAATAGTATATTAAAGTATAAGTGGATATTAAGGTCTTTAAAACACGCGCGATTTTTCGAGCACGACGGCGAAGCCGGAGTGCTCGAAATAGAGCAAGTGTTTTAGAGACCAGTTATCCACGAATACTTTACGCCATTTTTTTTTATTGGTCCTCTTTGAAATTATAAATATATACTGGTATCTATTACTACTACAACAAGAAATGGAAATAAGAACTAATAATGTAAAATGGTTGAATTCGTGATGCTTGCTTTGTCATGGAAATGAGAAAAACATAAACTAATTTGCATTTTGTCTTTAAGATTTATTGTTGTCACCGAAGTGCATAAAAATGAATTCTAATATCGATTTTTTAAGTAGTAAATCAGAATCGCGGCTAATACCGCAAAAATCTTGTGATGTGTATAAAAAAAAATTGAAATTGTTAAATATTGTTCGAATAAAGGTTTTGACGTTACAAAGTACTCCTGTCAGATCAATAATAAAAAAATTGTCATTTAGACTTATCTGTGATTTAGGCTTCGTTTCTCGACTTGTTGATGTTGCCATGGTAACTTTAAAAAACGCGCGTTTTTGAAAGTTCGATTTAAACACGCTGAGGCGTGCTTTAAATAGGTAAAATGGTTCACCAATAAAAAAAAATTGTATTTGATTTTATTCAAGTATTCAATCGCCTGTTATATATTAAAGCAAATTAAAATTTGAAAAATGTATCTTATATTTCTGTAACTCATTTAAAAATCTGAACATTCATTTTTTAAATGATCAATTTAAAAAAAGGTTTACTAACTGTATTTTGAAAAATAGGCATTAATGAATTTTTTAAATTAATAATTATTTAAAAAGTGTATTAATTAAACTTGTTAAATTGTGAATTTTTTGATAAATGCAGTAATTTATTTTCATAAAAATAAGTAATTAAAAAATAGTTATTTGTATGCTTAGGCCGCGAAATACCTTTTTAACGTACCGAAAGAACAGTTATCGCCGAGGCCGTTTGCGGCCGAGGCAAGATAATCTTGAGGTCGTTAAAAAGTTACGCGGCCATGGCATACACACTATTTTTCGTGCAATCGTTAAAATGATTAAACTAGATATTTGTAAATAAATATATCATTGCTTTAAAATCAACAGCAGTTTAATTTATTTAACAATGTGTGCTATGGAAATGATATGTTTCAATATATACAAAATATTTTGACAGTTCTTACTTCAACTTCTGGAGTAAATATTAGTAATAATACAAACTGTACAATTAATATTAATATTCATCCTAAATAATATAAGTACTTATGTATTTGTTGGTATTCAATTGAAAATAATCCTTGTCTTTGTAGTATTTTAGAAATGTCAAATTTGGAAGTGATATTCAAATTTGGAAGTGACGTTTGGTTTCGCAGCCGTTGCTATGGGTAACAGCCGCGAAATTGAATTTCGCGGACTGTGTTGAGAACGCGAAATACTGACTTCGCGTCCGATTGCACGAAAAAATAATTTTTAACAAAAAAACCTCAAAGTTAGCACTGTGTCATTTATATTGTGACCATAACCTATATGATTCATAAGTTCAATTGAAATTTTACCTATGGTTTGTGTTTTGCAAAAATCTTCAAAATCTTTTTGCTTTAGAACTACAATTTTTTTTAGACACTCTAGTTGATTCAATTGTTAATGAAGTGTCATGATATTTATATTTTTTTTTACAACGTAACAATAACATTAGCGAGCACTTTTTGAATGATGCATTACCAAAGTCAATTACTTTGCTTTTTTCGTTACACAGAAAACACGCCTCATCTTTATCAATTTTATTTTACGGTAATTAATTAAATAATTTTTTTAATGCACAAATAATACAACAATGTAAATATAAAACGTTGTGTATTACGAACTCCAAAACAGTGGGGTTTCAGATGATTCAGTTGAGACCACTTGCACTCGACGCATGC
The DNA here is from genome assembly GCA_949126875.1 of Lochmaea capreae. Lineage (NCBI taxonomy): Eukaryota > Metazoa > Arthropoda > Insecta > Coleoptera > Chrysomelidae > Lochmaea > Lochmaea capreae. The sequence goes on from OX421398.1 coordinate 3,049,965, forward strand.
GCAATGGCTTAAAAGCATCGCACAGTGGGCAATCGCAGTCTTCGTCTGACAAATGATGTTACTCGCTAACTCTCTTTCACTCTACCTAAATTATTTATCATCTTTAACATCCAGCAACCCTTATTTGAGGGCGGATTTAATTAGGCAACTATATATGATAATCAATAGAAAAAAATAGCTTTAATTTGATATATAATTAATAGATGTACGTTATGAACGTATAAATGTATCGAAATCATACCTGTTTACACCTGGCTGCGAAGAGGTGCGCAACGGCAACCGTAATTTTTAAGAATCTTTATATAAATTGCCGTGATGTAGACGAGCTTTTATTTAAAAAGCAAGTGAACGAAATTGTTTCCCAAAAATAAATTAAAAATACTAGCGGCCAAATTTTGTTAGGCTACCAGGTAGATATCTGTTCTCCTAATTATAAATATACATAAAAATTTGGGTTTTAGCAAAAAACCGATGAGCGCACTAATCCTGCAGCGGATCTCGTACTATCATTTTCGTTTTCAATAAATGGATCTAGTTTTAAAATTAACTATCTCTATTTCTTAATGAAGGCTTTCTCTCTCTAGCTGGGGTAGGGTAGATTCTTAGTTTTAACTTTATTTCACTTCACCTTTCTATTCTTTTCAGCTCCTATGTTCTCTCGTTTTTCCTTTTTTCTTCGGTATGTTCTATTATGTTATCATCGAAGCCTATTGTATTTTCAGCTAGTTCAAAACTATCAATATATTTTTTTCTTACGAGTTTCCGGCTCACTACCCGTTTCTTTTATTTCAACAGCTGCCTGAGCTTCTTCAAATCCAATAATATCTTCAACTGTGTTGTTCCTCCGGGAAATAAGACTAAAGGAGCTACTAGTCTCTGAGACTTTCCTCTGGAAATAAGTAAGAGTAAGGGGCACAATAGATTTTTTAGGTCTTACCTCAATATACATATACATACATATATAGATTGATTGATTGGTTCAGCACCACCAGTCAGAAGCTTAGAGTCGTCGGCACCTCAGCCTTTAGGCTTTTTGTGCTCTTGGTTGTGCCGTTCATGTGAAGAGACCAGTAGAACTTATCAGGCTCAACAGTCTTTTCACTAGGTCCTTGGAGAAATCCTCCCTTGGTTGTTCTAGTCCTAGGAGTCTATATCTCCAATGAGATAATGCTTCACAATCGAAGATAATGTGAGAGGCTGTTTCCTCCTCTTAAATGCACAACCGACAGATAGGTTCCTCCCTATATATGCCGATTGTATGCATGTGGTTCCTTAGGGTACAGTGACCGGTAAGTAAACCTGTCAATATCCTTATCTGGCCCCTGCTAAGGTTTAGTATTTCGTTAGTCAGCGTATGCGAGAGTTTTTTAACCAGGAGTTTGCTGTATTCCTGTTTTGGCAAGTGTCACCAGTACGACTGATGTTAAGTTTGAGCCCACCGAGATGTACAACCATGTGCACATACATACGTATGTTGTTTCTGAAGAGTTTATCGCCCTTTATCTAGCAACGATCTTGGGTTGTGTCTTTTAATGTTTTGAGATAATTCTTGAGTATTTTATTTCTCTCAATTAAAAATAGACTAAACAACTTGTCGTAAACTAGCTTTTGTCATAATTATATGTCCTTTTTCCGCAAATCGCTAGGAAATCTTGACATTCCAGACAAAATTTCTTGAGAAAAAAGTCAAGATTTTCGATTCTCTTCCTTACTGTAAGGAAAATGGTCATAACGGCTGCCAAACTGGCGATAGGAAATACATGGGGACTAAATCCACGAATCGTACACTGGCTGTACACAACTGTGGTGTGAAACCCATGGTTACCTATGGGGCCTTAGTTTGGTGGCCAAAAACAGATGAGAGGAAAACCGAACTGGAGCTTTCAAAACTTCAGATGCTTGCCTGTCTGTGCATGAGACGACTGCGGAAATGGAAGCCATTGTCAATTTTTCGCCTCTTGCTATGCATCTTAAAACGGAAGCGAGAATGACTGCATACTGACAGGAATGCAATGGGAACTGGTATGAAGGAACCAATGCCTATAGTTGTTTCAAGTACCGATAGTCCTAATGGGCAACTAGTTCAATATACGGGGTTGGGATAAAGTATGGAACCAAGTTAATATCTTTTAAACGAAACGAACGATATTTATGAAAATTTGCAGGTAGGTGCAATGGAACAAAATGCATCTGATGTATCTTTTTTGTTAACAATATACTTCCGGTTTAACCGGAAATGCCATCAACTTCTTTAATTTAAATGGGACACCCTGTATATTTTTACAGATTTTGAAAGAGCTTGTTATTTTGAATTCATACATACTGAGTTTAGTGTAAAAAAATTTGTAAAAACGAGGAATATAGCACTTTAATCAACCTCCTTTGAGTTTTTTGCATTAGAGCAAAAAACTATTTAGATAAACTAATTGATGTTGTTTGTATGCATAGTAATAAATAAACGAGTACTGTTTAGTACGTCTTTTATTCTCCAAGTGTCCAATTGACGGAAATAAATTTTACAATTTAGAATGGTTCAATTAAGTGAAAAAGACGGTATTGAAATTTTAATGATGATCGGTTATGGTCATCGTGTTAGAACTCATGAAGAAGTGTGTCATATTTTAAATAATTTGCACCCGGAGAGAAATCCTACATCATGCTCAACAGTAACTAAAGCATTACAACGTTTTAATACAACTGGGATGGCAAAAAATTTGCTAAAACCTGGAAGACCGCGGACTGCAACGAACGAAACTGTTAAACAAAATATTGCAATCGATTTAGAAGAATCACCTCAAACTTCCACCACAAATTTGGCACTAAACCATGGTATCAGTCGACGTTCTGTAGGAAAGATATTAAAAAGTGAAAAGTATCATCCGTCATCCTGGAATTTTGCGAACGGCTAATGGACATCTGTAATGTCGACGACAATTTTGCTTCTAACATGATGAGGCAACTTTTTGTTTAAATGAAACAGTTAATCGCCATAACTCAAGGTATTGGTCAAATGAGAATCCTCATTGGATTCATGAAGCACATACCCAGCATCCACAGAAGTTAAATGTTTTGATGGGAATTGTCGAAAATAGGCTTATAGGCCCATTTTTTATCGACGGAAACTTGAATGGTGACAAGTATTTGTATCTACTAAATAACGAAATTATTCTTGCACTTCAACAGAATGGGCAATTACCACAAAATGTTTGGTTTCAACAAGATGGAGCATCTCCCCACAATGATAGACGGGTAAGGGGTTTTCTGGATGCGAATTTTCCAAATCGATGGATTGGACGTAGAGGATTCGTAGAGTGACCTGCTCGTTCTCCGGATCTTAGCCCGTTAGATTTTTTTCTTTGGGGTTATCTAAAATCACGTGTTTACGTTAGACGACCAACAAACTTACAGGAATTGAGACAAATAATTATTGAGAGAGAAGTCTTGGAAAGAGTGACTCAAGAATTTGTTAATAGGATGGCATTTGAATATTTGAAGTAATTTTGTTTCTCATTATTCTAAAATAATGAAATGTAAACCTATTGTACAACTAACAGTGGGTTATTCCTCGTTTTTACAAATTTTTTTACACTAAACTCAGTATGTATGAATTCAAAATAACAAGCTCTTTCAAAATCTGTAAAAATATATAGGGTGACCCATTTAAATTAAAGAAGTTGATGGCATTTCCGGTTAAACCGGAAGTATATTATTAACAAAAAAATGTACATCAGATGTATTTTGTTCCATTGCACTTACCTGCAAATTTTCATAAATATCGTTCTTTTCGTTTAAAAGATATTTACTTGGTTCCATACTTTATCCCAACCCCGTATAAATTTATAAAATGTACCTAATTAAAATACATTTAAAAATAAGATCAATGAATGGCTTTGGAATTTTGGTAAAAATATAATATCAATATTTTTTAATCCTTACATACAGTTTTCTCTTCCAGTGGCAAACACATCCAGTAATTCCAAATGAAATTCCTTTGGTTCATTATACAGCTTCCGTTAGAGTAGTATCTTTACTAGAAGGAAATGAAACTGACATATCGCCAAAATACAAATTTTTTAGAGAACAGGGCTTAAGGCCAGAAAGGCAGTTACCAAGTGCTTTAATAATTGGTAAGATTTTTAAACCCTTCCCAGGTGCATTGAAACGAAATTGCATTCATCACAATATTTAAAAAAAAAAATGCCAAATTGTGTATTTAAATCATTGATAAATTTTATTACATGATAAACTTCATAATGAAAAATAATATTAATATTAAAGTGGAATACTATTTACATAAAGCATTTTTTTAGGTGTGAAAAAAGGAGGCACTCGAGCCCTTCTTGAATTCATTCGCATACATCCTGATGTAAGGGCAGCAGGTAGCGAGGTCCATTTCTTTGACAAGAACTACATGCAAGGATTTCAGTGGTACCGTAGTCACATGCCTGCCACCCTCGAGGGCCAACTTACTATCGAAAAAACACCTTCATATTTCATTACCAGAGAAGCCCCACGTCGAGTGCATCTAATGAATCCCTCCACTAAATTACTTGTAGTTGTAAGAGATCCCGTTACCAGGGCCATATCAGATTATGCTCAAGCTATTTCCAAAAAAGTTGATATGAAACCTTTCGAACAATTAGTTTTTGTTAATGGATCGATCGGGAGTATTATCGATACTTCATGGGGTCCGATCAAATTAGGAATATATGCAAGGTAAGTCCATAATGGACATCCATAGAGAAAATATTTTTTATACTTTTATTAAAAAATGTATCCATAGCAATTTTAGTATAGAAGCAATGTAACTTTTCTATTATTATGATACAGTGTGTACATAAAGTGATGTAACTTGCTAATATTTCGATTTCCGTTCAGTTTACAAAAAAAATTGTCCAATAAAAGTTTTTTCAAATAATCCAGACCTTCTGCATAAGTCGATTAGAAGTTTACAGGGTTGTAACACCCTGTAATAATAATAATAATATTTATTAATCCCTTAAGACATTCATACAAATGTATAGGATAAGTCAAAAGTGATAGGTGACATTATTAAATTGGTTAAAATAGTGTATACAATAAAGTAGATAGACATTATGGTAAATAAAATAAAATATTCAAGTAAAAAAACAGATAAAAATGTTTCACAGAGAATCTTCAAGGAATTCTTTAACCGAATAGTAGCATTTAGTCAATAACAAATTTTTAATTTCCTTTTTGTATTTGCTGAAAGAGACAATTTCTTTAAATTCATTAGGTAATTTATTGTACAGCTTCATTCCCATAAATTCAAAACTATTCTCTAATTTAGAAGTTTTACAGTGGGGTATTCGAAGGGTGTTTGAATGTCTTGTATAGTACTCATGTCCATACGATTTAGTGTCAAAATTAGTGAAATTTTCTTTTACAAATAGAAGAGTATAATAAATATAAATACTATAGAATGGCATGATCTTGTGTTTTATAAATGTGGGCTTACAAGTTTCCTTAAATTATAGCCCAAATATTTTCCGAAATATTTTTTTTCGAGTTACAAAAATTTAGTTGCTGTTGATAGAATTTCCCCACAGTAACATGTATATCAAGTAATTCGTTAGTGATTAAACATTCAAAGATATGTTGGTCAAGGACCAGTAGAGTCAGGATTTAGAAATATAACAATATTTAATATAAATATTAAAAAATGTGTTAACAACGTTAAATAAACAAATATATAGAAGTTTTGGTTAGGTCAAATAAGTGGGCTACGAGTCATTATTACAGACATCTTGTAACTGATTAGTTTTGATTGTGACAATAGTAAATGACCTATTTGTTGAAACGAGAATGATTATTCCCAATACCGTTGCTCCAAAACAACTTATTAACATATTTTTTTAAATAGTACACCATGTATATATTTTCAGTTTTTCATAATCTTTTAAATTGAAAATACAACCGTCAAGACCGCATGCAGATGGTTTGGATTATCTGAAAAAACTTTTTTTTGTAAACCTAACGGAAATCGAAATATTAGCAAGTTACGTTACTTTATGTACACACTGTATTATATGACATATTATGATTGGTCTCAATGCCAATGACAGGAGAACATGAAACTTTTTAAAACACCATCCCATGATAGTAACTACCGCTTAAATAAACCTGTTACAAGGATTCTGGGGTTTGCAAATGAATACAGTATACAGTTGAGTATTTTCAATCCTTCTGCAATGTAAAACGACTGCCAGGAATTTGCCCTACTTCTACATTATTATAGGTTTTTTAATAATATTAGTCTAGTGGTATGTGGTATATTTGTAGTTCTATGTTTTACAGTTTACACACTTTACACAGTCAATCAGTAACTATTGGAGTAGCTTCAAAGTATATACAAATAATAACTCAAATAAAGTTGTGCCAAAGGAGTGATCGTCTTTTCTCCTTCGCGTCTCAAACTCGTCTCCCCTTTTTGGCGCGTACCACCCTTCTGCCGATCGACGGTGGTGCCACGAAGGTAGTAACTCAAGACTTGAAATAAACAGTGGCGTACCAAATAAAATAAAAATAAAAACTTATTCATTTTAAACACATAAATAAAATACTTTTCCTACATTATTTTATTTCTGTTTGTTTTATAATTATGAAATTGTTCATAATGTTTGTTTTATTTGTCATTGTATTTATGTTTTACAACAGAAAATTTTATACACAATTTAAATATTTTTTTATAAAAATATGGATATGAATGAATGAATCTAAATCTAATGAATATACAGGATTTTGTCAGTATCAGATTATCTTATCCGAGTCACTTAGGGCCAATTCTACAATTCCAGTAGAAAAGTCAGTATAGTTATTCCTTCGATATTTTATACCTAGATATATACCGAGAAAAACTGGTTGTCGGTTCTACAATGAATTTTTATGACAGGTACAGTTATTTCAAGAATATCTAGCTGATATTTCCAATGAACCTGTTGAACTTCATTTAACAGACAGTCATATTTACGCTATACGTATTTTCAGTCTGGTAAAAATGTAAAAAAGAGAACTGTCATTGGTCGCGTTCATCCCAACAAAGTTGATCAGGTTGCGATTTTCAGAGTAATCCGTCATTTTTTAATTCTGCTGAACGTTCTAATAGGGAACTTGCCCATTTTTTTTTATTCTACTAAAATGTGTGTTTATATATGAAAACACATTATACCAAATATCAGTCCTTAAATCGCAATACTTATTTCACAATAAATAATTAAAGTTGGAATCGCCACCGGGTGTATTCAAACGAAGAAAAATGCGCGGCATCGGCTGTGACGTCACACCGCACCTCGCGCATCGGTAACCGCAGAAACAGCCATTTGAAGCATTATTGATTTTTTATCGAATTCGAATCGTTAGCGTCAGTTTCTCAGTTTTTAAGTGTTGTTTGAATTGTCGGTTCACAATCGCCCGACTCGAAAAGTGCGGTCTGACATCACAACCAATGGCAGCGCGTTTTAAGAGCAGTTCAAATTATTCAAATTTTAACCCTTTATTTCTCAGGTAATTTAATCGTTATTGGAATTTTTCTTTTTCTACGAAGTTCCTTATGATAATATCTTACGATTTTAATTGTTTTTCAATGATTTTATTTTTTTGGCAAGTTCCCTATTATATAGTCTCCATGGTTCTAATCTTGATATAACACCATAACCTAATTTTATTTGACATATGACTGTAATAATTATTCATTCATCTGCAGTGGTGTTCATTCATTTTCAAGATACAAAGGTCTAAAATATCTTCAAACAAAAATATGCCACGTTTATTCAAATGATATTTATCATAAATGACAGTTAATTCATCACTGATCGGTAGCGTAGCGTATTTTAATTCTGATGGGAAAAATGGCGACTGCTACCACAGCGCTCACATTAATCAGTTGACAAAACACGCGTTCAGCAGGAAATTGATTATCGCTCCGGTAGCGCTACGTTGAGATGAACGCGACCATTAATAATTGTCGTTTGAATTTCGTTAACTGTACGTAATAATATCAGAAAAATGGTTCATTTAACAAAAATGCACAAAATTACAATTCTGCAAATGATTGGTTTTGGAGATAACACACGGTGGCAAATGGAAGTTTCTCGCTCATTTCACGAAAAATTTCCAAATTTTCCGCCTGTATCCCATGGTACAATTAGCAAAATAGAAAAGCAGTTTTGCGAGCTTGCTCATGGAAGACAGAAAAAAAGTAGATGCCAATGCAGTAATATGGCCGAAACAGTTGAAGATAGATATAGGTCATTCACATTGAATTATGTCTACAATTTTCTGAAGAATAAAATAAGAAAGTTGGTATTTGCCACTGTCACATGCCACACCCTGCATATTTTTTTTTGAAAAAAATGCGCCTTTAAAAATACAAATCAATGTGTCCAAGAGTTTTTCCCAACATGCCCTCATTTATTCGTTATCGAATTTATTCCATTTGGCTGTTCCACACTGTAAAAATACAGTTCAATTGATGTTTTCCATTCTATAATGTAGGAAGTCCAAATTCCAATTCAGTAAATAAATATTTTGTACAATTTCTCAGTGAATGACAAAAAAATCCTTAAAAATGTACAAAAAGAAAAACAATTTGGTGTATTTGGAATTGTTACTTTCTCGAGTGTTCGTTCTGTTGTTTAAAAATTCGGTTTTCTTAAGAACAGCCGAAAGTGCATAACATTATTAATATTGGAATATACACTCCACCACTACCAATTATCTAGGTCTTATGGTATATTCGGTTGTTATAAACAAGAATATATGGCAATAATGTTGTGTGATTTGTCAAATATATATATATATAATATATATATAATTTGAGATTAATTATTTGCCAACTTTATAATTAAGATTATGTTTATTGGGTATGTGGCAATAAATACCAAAGTGTACTCTTTTAAATATTTATTTTCCGAGCTTTCGAACACTATGTATTCATTTTCAAGGACTAAAATTAAAAATCTAAGTTATGGTAACATTTTTTAAAAAAGAATATCATATATAAAATACTTACATTATTAAACGAGATTAGTGGTAAAGTTGTAAAGTAAAAAATAAAGGTATATGTAATAAATCATTCAAATTATCTTCCAAAAAATTAAACAAACTTCAAAAAACATATATATATATAGACATTAAAAATAACGTTGTTAAGTTAATCCAATTTTGTTAATTTATCATACTATGATGTTATGATCAATAATTCAATTTAATAGGTTTTTCTAAAAATATAAGTGAAATTTAAAAAATTTTATTTTTTTATTTGTTGTTTTTCAAATTCTAATAGATACGCATAGATTACGCTAAGATTATTCAAGTCTGTTTTTTTATTTATGCAATCATCATCTTGATTGATATATGACGTTTCTAAAAACAGACGCTTTTTATAATTTTCTTCTGTTGTCAATACTTTAGCAGATTGATAATTCATGACATGTCCTTTATAAAATACATGTTCAGCAAGTGCACATCTGTCAGGGTATAACTTGCTGTCACTTTTGTGAGAGGTAATTCGATTAGAAAGTGACCTCTTGGACTGACCATAGTATTTTTTATCACAATCATTACAAGGAATTTCATAAACTATATTAGTCAGCTTGTTACTAGGTGTCTTGTCTTTGATTTTACTGAAAATTGAATTAATTGTAAGATGTGATTTGTTAGCAATTTTTATATTATGATGTTTGAATATCCCAGAAATTTTAGGTGTTACTGATTTAATGTATGGTAAAGACACATAAATTGGCATATGATTATTGTCAGTTCTAGTATCACTGGAATCTAAGTTTGATGTTATGTTATTAGAAATGTCAGTCATTTTTTCTGAAGTATTATATAGTATTCGTTTTAAGAGATATGGAGGATAAGAGTTTTCATAAAAAAGATTGTACAATAATTTTAAATTGTTTTGATGGAATATTGGATTTGAAATTTGTAAGACTCTATTTTTCATTTGATGGATCAGGTTAATCTTTGTATTACGTGGATGATAAGAATGATAATTGATATATTTACCAGAACTTATAGGTTTTCTTGATACCAAATTTATTAGAAACAATGAGAATAAAATTCTAATTGATTGGTATAGAAAACCTATAAGTTCTGGTAAATATATCAATTATCATTCTTATCATCCACGTAATACAAAGATTAACCTGATCCATCAAATGAAAAATAGAGTCTTACAAATTTCAAATCCAATATTCCATCAAAACAATTTAAAATTATTGTACAATCTTTTTTATGAAAACTCTTATCCTCCATATCTCTTAAAACGAATACTATATAATACTTCAGAAAAAATGACTGACATTTCTAATAACATAACATCAAACTTAGATTCCAGTGATACTAGAACTGACAATAATCATATGCCAATTTATGTGTCTTTACCATACATTAAATCAGTAACACCTAAAATTTCTGGGATATTCAAACATCATAATATAAAAATTGCTAACAAATCACATCTTACAATTAATTCAATTTTCAGTAAAATCAAAGACAAGACACCTAGTAACAAGCTGACTAATATAGTTTATGAAATTCCTTGTAATGATTGTGATAAAAAATACTATGGTCAGTCCAAGAGGTCACTTTCTAATCGAATTACCTCTCACAAAAGTGACAGCAAGTTATACCCTGACAGATGTGCACTTGCTGAACATGTATTTTATAAAGGACATGTCATGAATTATCAATCTGCTAAAGTATTGACAACAGAAGAAAATTATAAAAAGCGTCTGTTTTTAGAAACGTCATATATCAATCAAGATGATGATTGCATAAATAAAAAAACAGACTTGAATAATCTTAGCGTAATCTATGCGTATCTATTAGAATTTGAAAAACAACAAATAAAAAAATAAAATTTTTTAAATTTCACTTATATTTTTAGAAAAACCTATTAAATTGAATTATTGATCATAACATCATAGTATGATAAATTAACAAAATTGGATTAACTTAACAACGTTATTTTTAATGTCTATATATATATATGTTTTTTGAAGTTTGTTTAATTTTTTGGAAGATAATTTGAATGATTTATTACATATACCTTTATTTTTTACTTTACAACTTTACCACTAATCTCGTTTAATAATGTAAGTATTTTATATATGATATTCTTTTTTAAAAAATGTTACCATAACTTAGATTTTTAATTTTAGTCCTTGAAAATGAATACATAGTGTTCGAAAGCTCGGAAAATAAATATTTAAAAGAGTACACTTTGGTATTTATTGCCACATACCCAATAAACATAATCTTATATATATATATATATATATATATATATATATATATATATATGAAATGCTGATCTACTTCAACTGTACTTCGTTATGTACGAACCATTATCTAATCAACAACATTGTTAGGTTCAACATTACAAAAGAACAAATAAGTATTGATAAAATTAAATTGTTTTGTAATTTATAAGGCGGTCACTCTATTCCCGGCGCAGGAAGCCTTAATTTCTTAAAAGATTACCGGCGCGGTGGCCGGGATTTAAATTCAGTACCGGCGCAGGGACCTGAAAATATTTTACCACGACCATAATTTTGACCAATATTTAATTTAAAAAATAGAAATAGTAAAATACTTTCTGCCTTCCCCTACTCGAACCGATTATAACCTTTAGTTAAGCGGTGCCTTTATTTATGTTCCATACCCTACAACAGATTAGGTAAAGCCTGGGCGCCGCGCGCCGGTATCCGTTAAAAGTCACGGCCGCCGCGCGCCGGTATTCCAAATCCCTGCGCCGGACTAGAGTCACTGCCAATTTATATAGCAAATAATACACGCATTTAGTGGAAACGTCACCACTGCCATTTGTCAAATTTTTGGATGCAAACAAACTTTTATAATTGTGTTAAATTAGTTAAGTAATAATAAATATATCATGCTCATACCTTCTTAATCGTTAAATATTATTAATACAATAATACAGCAAATATATTTATAATACACTTGTAAATAGAATAGCCAAAATTGATTGTTTGCATCCAAAAACTTGACATATGACAACTTATGATGGGCGTATATCGTAAAAGAATATAAAATCAAATATTTTAAATGACAGCTGACATCAAAGTGTTACCGATACAAAAATAAAAATCCGAAATTATAATTCGAATTAACAGAATTTGTCAAAATTACTAAAAGGACACCGTTTTGTCTAAATACAATAGGCATGATGACTGATTTTGAAAAACTGCTCCACGATGTTTTCACATAATATACTTTATCTACAATAAATGTTATTTCTCTCAGAAAAAAAGTTTTTAAAGGAGAAATTTACATTTAAAAAATGCATTTTAAATTCTGGGCCAAAACGCAAGAATAGTAATGGCGTCTGTCTGTGACATCATCAATTCGTAAATACCATTTTTAGGTGATCTGTGTCCTTCTTAGAACATAAAACAGACTGTTGTCATTGGTAAAATCGTCAAACTTCAAACACTTGACAGCTTGCAGGCTAGAAGTTTATTTTGATACATAATTTGAATCACACAAAGGAAATTCAAAACAAAACAGATGTTCGGACCATAGATAGACAAGCCTTGTTTACATTTTGGTTGTCCCCAACATATTTAAGACGAGACTCTTCTTACATGATGCCAAATCTCGTATAACAAAAATCGTAATTGATGAATATGTTTTAGATTTTGACAGAATTTTCTGATTAAAACGTAAGAAAAAAGTGGAAAGCATTAAAAATAGGTATGACCAACCTTCGGTCCAGCTCACTTTTTTGTTTTTCGGTTAAATTTTTTATGTTTTATTAATGCCATAAGTAAAATAGTTTATAAATTTTTAGCTTGGCAACCTCGAACTACTTCTGTCATTTTGGTGAAGTTTGTCAATAAGATTTTAATTATAATTGTGTTTTTATTTGGTTTCTGATTGATATTTGTCTATTGAGGTGCTTTTAAGACATTTATGATGGTGAGAAAATGTATATTGTGTGAAAATACTTGGAATAAGAATGATAATCTGTCATTTCACAGGTGAGGTTATAGTAGCATGAGCGTACTATAGGTATAAGACGAAGGATTCAACATTGGTTTTCATAATATTATTGTCTATTTTTTTATTATCAGGTTTCTGAAGAATACTTTGAATTGTCAACAGATCTTCGTCACCATGATTATCTTTCGGTTTATTTTTTGAGTGAATATACTAAGGATGTAGTTGCTAATATATAACAAAAAAATTCATTGCAAACAGGTGTTCTATACTTTTAGAAGGTGATTGTAGTTTGTATAAACTAGGAATTAAAAAAACTTTTGGAAAACTTAAAAAAAGCGTCCAAAATTGCAGTTACTGTTGGTTGCGAAGCTGAAAAATGTCTAGAACGCTTACTATGAATTTAGATGGAACTGAAAATAAAACCTTTCAATATTATATTAACATGTTTATAATCTGTAGTGCAAAACTTGTTTTAACTTCAAAATCCTTTAAAGGTATCTATTAAAAAAATAACTTGTCCATAAGCTACGATCTTCGATATAATTTCCACTTATTCAAACGAAAAAATTAATTACGTAAATAATTTTCATAAAATAGTTTAAATGAACCCTTTCGAAATATACGCTACTGTGCGTTGTACTTTCCATGATTTATGTTGCGACCAAAACATTATGTACGTAATAATGTGTGAAGGCTGGTCTATCTTTAATACGTCATTGGTTCGGACGAAAGACAAAATATCAAGGTCAAATTTGCGAAAGTACGACGTCACTCTCTTCTGATTGGCGTTTGAGCTGAGATGGCGGCTTGTTAAATTTTGTGCTTATATTTTTACTAAAATATTGGTCATCACACATGTAAAATAAAAATAGGTAATTTTTTTTTGAATCTCTGCATCATATATAATTATATCAAATCAATATTTTAGTGATTCTTAGTGACTGTCATCATGCCTATTCTTCGACCCTAGTTAATAATCCCCAATACAATAGCCATTTAATATATCCTCTCTGCAAAACAATCGAAAATTGTCTGAAAATCGGATAATAAAATTATTCTCACATAAATAGTACTGATGCAGGTCATATTATTTCGATTTACAATTACTAATGTACAATCGTTAACATTGGCTCCTGATTGACTGGTTGCGGCGACCTTTGGTTTAGTTCGCGTATTTTCCGAGGATCTTGTTTGCTTTTGTCGACTGTACATCATAACAAAAGTATATTAATATTTTCCATTTATAAAAACTTTTAATTATAATAAAACTGTTCTATAATATAAAATTTAACAATTTCAGGTATCTTACGAGATGGTTGAAATTTTTTCCTCTTTCCCAATTTCTATTCGTCAGCGGTGAACGTTTAGTTTTGGATCCAGCCATCGAACTTCGTCGAGTTCAGGATTTTTTAGGTCTTAAGCGAGTCGTCACGGAAAAGCATTTTTACTTTAATTCCACGAAAGGATTTCCTTGCTTATTTAAAAGTGAAGGGCATTCTGCTCCTCATTGTTTGGGAAAAACGAAGGGACGCAATCATCCCTATGTCAATCCCGTAGTTTTACAAAGGCTTAGGGATTTTTATAGGCCTTTTAATAACCATTTTTATCAAATGACTGGTATTCATTTTGGTTGGGCTTGAAACACAGTATTATTTTTTATTGTTACGAAATATTGTTTTGTTGATTATTTCTTGAGGCCAAAATCAAATATGGTATTATATCTGGTAAGGGTTTTGTGTTATAAAAATATCAATTAAAGTCTGCTGAAAGTAAACAAAGTTATACCAAATCAGTTACAACCACTTTAACAAACCAAAATTAATTTTGTATGCAGAATCATTTATCAAAATGCTGATTAAAAAGGACAAATCTTTACAATTCCCTTACTTTCTTCAACTTTCCATGTCTACAAATAGTCGCCATCTCAACTTGGCGGATGCGTTCGCACCATAAAGAAATGAAAGAAAAGCTTAAAGTTATCACTAGCGCTTACATTGGCTTTCGCGTAAACTATCGCTTAACTTGACTTGGGCTGATGAAAAAGAAAAAGTACTATAAAGTTTTCAGGTAATAATTTATTATTCTCCAACAACAAAATAAATACGACCCTGTCACGGCTAATACTTGTATGGCTTTATGGCATGTCATTATCCCATCTCATGTCAGGTCAGTTTCTTAGATCATGAAATAAACTATACAGTCGACTCTCGATAAGTTGAAACTCAAGGGACCAGAGAAAAATTTCAAATTACCAAGAGTTCAAAATAAAAAGAGTTTGATCAAAATTCGATATTTATTGTTTTAAAATTTCATAAGATAGTTCAATTGAAACCCATCTTTGGTCCAGGAAAAATTTATTGACAAGTACGTTACAAATAACTACCACTACAATTGAGGCACATATCCCACTGTTTCACCAACCGATGTATACCCTGCTTATAGAATTCTTGTGGCTGCTGCTGGAAGAATTCTTTTACAGCGTTTTGTACTTCTGCGTCCGACTGAAAACGGTTACCTTTTAACGCCTTTTTTAGTGGCCCAAAGATGTGAAAATCGCAAGGCGATAAATCGGGACTATAGGGTGGATGCTCTAATATCCTCCATTTCTTTCGTTGCAGATTTTCTTTCACTACGCTGGCAACATGAGGCCGAGCATGATCGTGAAGCAGAATAACACCACGTGAAAGCTTCCCTGGACGTTATCTTCTTATTGCTTGATGGAGCTTGTTCAAAGTTTCATTATACAGGTTTGCGTTGATACGTAAACTCTATCAGCAAGGGTCGTTCATGGCCGAAAAAAAATGTCAACATCACCTTGCCTGTAGAAGGTTGAACTTTAAACTTCTTTGGTGGCGGAGAATTTGCGTGTTTCCATTGCATCGATGACAGTTTACTGGATGGTTCAAAATAATGACACCAAGATTTATCGCCAGCAACTATTGACGAGAGAAAGTCATTACCATTTTGACTGTATTCCGTGAGGTGTTGCAAAGACAAGCCCATTCGCAAGCTTTTTTGGTCCTCAGACAAAAGACGAGGAGCCCATTGCGCACAAACTTTGCTGTAACCTAGTTTGTGTACGATACTATGGACAGATCCTATACTCACACCAACATTTTCTAAAATTGCTCTGATTGAAATTCGACGATTTTCTCTTTTCAGGCCTTCCACACATGCCACATTCCTGTCTGTTGATGCAGTAATCAATGCACCTGGTCGTGGCTTATCATTCGTCCTCTCTTCTCGATTCTTAAATTTTCGACACCATTCCTTCACAGTTGGGTATGCAAAACATGCCTTTCCATACACTGCTTGCATTCGCGTATACATTTGCAACGGTTGCACACCTTCAGCACACAAAAATTGAATGACCGCATGCTTATCACATTTGGACGGATTGTTAACAACAAACGCCATTTCAAAGTCACAATACTTAAAATCGCTGTCAAATATAAACGAAATAAACAAATCAGTGTGACGTTTGCATACACTACTAATGTTGGAAAACGTCAGTTGAATGATTACAATTGTTTCCAAGGCTAACCCGACCAAAGATGGGTTTCAGTTGAACAAGCCTAGTATTTACTGAGAAGTAGTCGGTAATTTTCTGTTAAGTGAGCGACATTAACGTTTGAAGTAAGACTGGAATGCGAACTGCACACTCTTTCATGAAACAGGTGTACATGTATGTAAACAAACGACTTATGACACATAACATACTGATGACAACAAATGCTTCAAATTATAGAGAGAATGGAAGCAGAGATAACATTGTATGGAAGTCCAGACTTCAAATTATTGCATATTGGCGGGCAAATCAAATTACCGAGGGAACAATTTGTCTTGATTTTATTCAACTTATGGAGTATTTTTAAGGGACCGGAAAAAAATTCAAATTTTTGAGAATCGACTGTACTTCACTCGTAAAACGATTTTTCTCAAGAATTAAATAAAATCTCAAAAAAGTATCATTTATGTAACTAAAAAATATAAAATCTTGTTATCGCCTGTGAAACGAGATCAATATAGCATACCTGTCATACCAAAGTGTTGCAAATTTTTTGAAAAACCCTGAATTTTAACCTATTTGTTGAAAAGTTATAAATTTTTATAGTATATCCATATACATAAGCTTACATGTGTTGTGTACAGGGCGACTGGCGAGTTGCATCCGAAAAAGTAAAATTTTACCCGAACGAAAAAACAACCGTCGAATTGCATCCGCAATCCAAAAAAGACTGTTCACTAGCAATCGCCTATCATGCAGTGGCGGCTCCTCGAAAGAGGCTCAGCCTCCTCAACAATTTATCCAGCAAATAGTACCAGAAATATTTTGTTGATTATTCTTCATTTTATTTCCTGTTTATCCAATAATTTTCAAATTTTACAATTAATTCCCCGTTTTCACTAGTTATTTTTGAATCTGACAACAGTGCCCTGAGGCTAGATTCTACAAGCATCCCAATACCGAAACACGTGTTGCTCAACACAGTTGCCGTTGTTTCGACCAGTCCAATTGCTAATATCGTAAAAAATAGCGGAAATGGCAACATTCTCAGGAGGCTTGCCTCTAGCGGTCGCGATGATACACGAACTGCCGAATACATGAATTGGAATGTGTTTCAAAAGAGTTTCCCAATACACTTTTAGATAACTTGGTTCTAAAATATAAATTTTTTTATAAAATAGCACGGCACAATGAATTATGCGTTATTGCGTTGTATACTCGGAGAAAGATATTCTAGGTCAATAAATAATGATTTGCAACAAGTTTTAGAGTCCGTTTCAATAAGGAAGAAGCCACCTGAAGTTGCAGTCGATGCGCGACCTTGATGTCAAAACCAGCGCCATATTTAAAAATTGATATTTTAATCTAAATCTGTAGCGGAACGTTTTCACATTTTGTAGGGTAACACAAAATTAGAAGTATTAGAACCATATAAATAACTGCTAAGTGCAGCAGACTATATGAATTATTAGCAGAATTCAATTATTTTTGAAGTAATGCATACATTTTACAACAATCTGAATGCCATTAGTAATATATTGGATTATTATACTTTCTTATTTGACTTACCGATGAGTTTCCATGTTCAGCTTCAGACTCCATAAAAGTTGCAACGTTTTCAAGAATCTGTCGGCCTTCACTGTGGATAACTTTTCTTTTAACACCAACCAGTTTTGTAGGAGGCATGGTTTTAGATCAAATAAAACACACAACACTCACAAATAAACTAGCAAAACGTAAAATATTCGACAGTAAATGATTGTTTCAAATGTTTCAATGTCAACAATTTAATTGCTGTCGGCATGAAACATCGCTTGTAACGCCAATGGCATGGAACGATCGCTGGACAGATTTTGACTTATGCGCAGGTCGGTACGCCAACTTCAGGTGGCTTCTTCCTTATTGAAACGGACTCTACCTCAGTTTTATAAACTACTTTGACAGTCACCATTCCTGTCACGTCGGCATCGATGGAGAGACCATTTTCTACTCTCAAACGAATTAAAACTTATTATACAATGTTAGTTTAATATCTATTTAAAAAGTTTCAGTAAAACGCTTAAAAACAAAATGATACATTTTATGATAATATTATTGATCATTTTTCGCAAACTAAAGACCGTAGGATTCCGTTAATATATATATAGGGTGTTTCAAAAAAAGGTAACACCGTCTCTAGGATAGGTAAAAAACTGAAAAATAATTGGGGTTTGCTTAGTAAAATTTTTTTCTAACGCCATCCGTTTTCAAGATAAAGGGCGTTGAAGAAAATAAAAAATTACAAATTTCTTACGATTTTGCCGAAACTACTGGCACCATTGTAATGAAATTTTATACGAATATGTTTTGGAAGCTGATATATCCCATGAATTTGTTTTTATAACTAACTCTCATAGAGGGCGCTAGTTACACGATTCATACAACGTATTATTCAACATAACTTTTTTAAGGGTAGAATTATTAGTCAAAACTCCAAGTGAACATAAACATCGTTTAATTTTACACCAAAAAGGTACTCTTGGTAAAACTCGATATTATGTACCGTTTTCGGAATATTTTGATTTGAAAATTATGAAGTAATAATCGCTCCTCGTATAAGTTAATGATAAATTTATTAATTAAAAAAACTTACAATAAGAAAATTACAATAAAGACAAAGAACATAACATAAAATTCAATTAGAGTAAATGTTCAAAATGTCCTCCGTTCTCACGAATACACAAGTCTATCCTTTTTTCTAAAGAATCCATTAATCTTCTTAACGGTTGGGGATTAGCTATGAGGTCATTAAAGTGACGTTTAATTCTGTCTATTAATTCTTGACGAGAATTTACCTCTGTAGCATAGACTTTTTCCTTAATATACGACCAGACTGTGTAGTCCAAAGGATTAAAATCGCATGACCGAGGAGGCCAATGAATCGGAGCTTCTGCACCTCTACCAATCCATCGATTCCGAAAATTTTTACTCAACCAATTACGACACCTTCTATCAAAGTGCGGTGGAGCTCCATCATGCATAAAAAATAATGATGTTCGCTCATTTATCGATAAATCTTCTAATATCTCAAATAAGTGATTATTTAAAAAATCAAGGTACATATCACCACTTAAATTTCCAGGTAGAATATGATAACCTATTAATCTGTTACCTAAAGTTGCTGCCCAAACATTAACTTTAAATGAGTGTTGGTAATGTGATACCCTTTTGGCTTGTGGATTCTCATCACACCAGTAGTGTGCGTTATGGGAGTTAAACATACCTTGTCGCGTAAAGGTGGCCTCGTCCGTAAAAAGAATACATTTTAAAAAATTTGGATTGAGGGCTGTCCTTTCTCGCAATGTTTCACAAAAATCGACTCTAACCGGTAGATCGTCCGGCAAGAGTTCTTGAACTTGTCTGTAATGGTAAGGATGTAGCTGCTGCTCTTTAAGTATCGGCCAAGTAGTTGAAGAAGATGTATTTGTTTGTCTTGCCATATTCCTTACACTTAATGTTGGATTTTGATCAACTAAATTTAAAATAATATTTTCTTTATTAATTGTTCTTGTTGTTCTTGGTCTACCTGAATTTATTTTCTTTGGTCTTACATTCCCAGTTTCTCGACAACGTCGTTCAACTGCTCTAAATGTTTTTTTACTTGGTAAGTTTCTTCTAGGAAACTTTTCTGCATAACGCGTAAAAGCTGCACTAGAGTTTCCTAAACACTCGCCTAAAGTTAATAACATGTCGGTGTATTCAACATTTGAGTACATTTTGTTTAACAATATCTAATTTTACAAATAACAAGGTTTCAAAACTCTATTTATTGTTGACTTATTGTCATAACAATCAATAAATGTCAATTTTACATGGCAAACTTAGAGAAAAGCGAACTTTATCATTAGTTTATACCAGGAGCGATTATTACTTCATAATTTTCAAATCAAAATATTCCGAAAACGGTACATAATATCGAGTTTTACCAAGAGTACCTTTCTACCCTTAAAAAAGTTATGTTGAATAATACGTTGTATGAATCGTGTAACTAGCGCCCTCTATGAGAGTTAGTTATAAAAACAAATTCATGGGATATATCAGCTTCCAAAACATATTCGTATAAAATTTCATTACAATGGTGCCAGTTTCGGCAAAATCGTAAGAAATTTGTAATTTTTTATTTTCTTCAACGCTCTTTATCTTGAAAACGGATGGCGTTAGAAAAAAATTTTACTAAGCAAACCCCAATTATTTTTCAGTTTTTTACCTATCCTAGAGACGGTGTTACCTTTTTTTGAAACACCCTGTATATAATCAAATTCCCTTCTACCTTTCGGTGTAGGGAGATTTCTCAAAATTTCAAGATTTATCAACAAAAATTTTCCATTCTCTCCTATTTTTTGCTAATTGTTTTGCTTCAATCATTGTTTTTCCTCTTTCCTTTAATATTTTGGCTACGTTGTTAACCCAGGATTCTTTGGGTCTACCTCTGTCTCTTTTAACAATCACCTTTGCTTCCCATACATTTTTAACTAGTCTAGTATCCTCCATTCGCTGTAGATGTCCCCACCAGTTCAGTTGTCTTTCTTCTATATAATCTAGCACGGACTTTATTTCTAGCTCCTCTCTTATGTCTACATTCTTTATTCTATCTCGTTTTGTTATTCCTTTCACAGATCTCAGGTATTTCATTTCTATAGCTTGTATTCTACTCTTCATTTTTTGGTCCAGTACCCACGTTTCGCTGCCATAAGTAAGTATCGGTCTAAAAACTGTTTGAAATACTGTCATTTTGGTTCTTTTTGAGATTTCCTTCTTATTAATAAATCCAGGTTTCAGCATGTGGTAAGTTTTTATGGCTTTTCCTGTTCTTTCCATAATATCCCTTTCTTGGTTACCAGTGCTGTCAATTGTTGTTCCTAAGTATTTAAAGTAGGTAACCTGTTGGATTATACTTCCGTTAATTGTTATATTCAACCTTTCCTGATTTTTTGCTATCATCATTATTTTTGTTTTATTTGCATTTATTTTCATTCCATTCAGTTTTAGAGTTCTATTCCATATGTCTATATTTTTTTGAAGATCTTTCTCTGTATTGGCCATTATAACTAGATCGTCAGCAAATGCACATTCACGTATTTTAACTGGTCTAAGTTGCTTCATACCTACAGAAAGTTCCTGTGTATCTGTTTTTGTTTGCTTTATTATGTGGTCCATGAAAATATTGAATAAAGTTGGGCTTAGAGCTCTACCTTGCCTTAATCCCTGTTTTGGCTCAAATGTTTCAGATGCTCGGTTATTTTTGATTATATAGTTTATGTTTTTTCTGTAAATACTTTTTATTACTCCTATTAGTTTTTTATCAACTTTCCTTTCTTCTAGTATGTCCCATATTTTATTTCTACAAACTCGGTCAAAAGCTTTCTCCAAGTCTATAAAGGCGAAGTATGTCTTTGTTTTGCTATTTTGTGTTTTCTCTATGATTTGCTTAACTGTAAATATGTGGTCGTGTACACTTCTTCCCACCCGAAACCCACTTTGTGCTTCATCCAGTGTTGCCGTTAATATATAAAAAAGTTAATAAAATTAATAAAAAAAAACAAAATATGGAAGAATAAAAAAAATTTTTGGCAAGAAAAACTATATACCTCCACGTTGGTTCTTGCTGGACAAGAATTAATTTTGTCACTGAAGTAGCTGGTACGGTCGCTGCGCAAAGGTTAAATTAATTGGCCGAATAGAGTATATTTTTACAAAAACGTTTTATAGCCTCCTCTCTTAAAAGGTTCACGAGCCGCCACTGCTATCATGGTCAAAGGCTGGTCAAATTTTACAGCAATGTTGCCGATATATTATTTAAATCGTAATATTTTTATTAAAATTGGAACATATATCTGTATGAGATTTGAAAAATGTAATCATATTTTCTTACGCTATATTTTAATAAAAACAACCAAGATATTCTCTTAACTACCCTACCCTGACCCAATCGAAAAATGGAATTATGGGATTGTTTAAATTAAATTAATATATTATTCACTATATTGTTATAAAACTGTATAAGTCGCAGCTTCGGAAATTAAATTTAGTATCAATTACAATATCAGAATAAACATGACAATAATGCCCGCTTTTATTTAATTATCTACCAGTTTTAGGCACAATATTAAATTTGTTGACGAGATGCGGTTGGACGGATGCAAGTCAGAGGTCAAAAGTTTGGCCTGCTCAAATGGGATGCAATTCACCGGTCCCGGTGTACAGTCTCCTACAAAAATAATCATTGAGAACCGCTAACTTTTGGTACTTGCTATAATTACACGATTTTGCACTATAATAATAACATTATTGTGCTAAATCGTTCAGCTGCAAATATTCTATACTATAAGAAATACTAATAGGAAAATGAGAAAAAACCTTTTACAGTGGAAATTAATTATATTAATTTTAAATCTTTTATGAATTAAAATATTATCAAACATAAACTAAAAAGAGCATAGGACAAGAGTTTTGTATTTGGAGGGGGGTTTGTCAGCAGTTTTGTTTTGACACACTATGCTCTACAGGTAACGCAGAAATGTTGTTCTACTTACTTTCATGTTTCGTAATTATTTCTCTATGGTTCGCTCGTTATATGATGAAAAGGCGTATTATTAGGAAGGCTTGAGGCATTGGTGATAACTTTTTAGTCTTGACGGTAGAAATAAAGTATTGTTTTGTCATTTTTAATTTTTGTATCAATGGAACATGAATTTGGTTGTTTGTTTACTCAATAATTGCAATTAAAATATCATGTATAACACAGGCAAAATTGCTAAAAATTCACGAGGTAAATTGAAAAATGCAATTCTTTTAAAAACTAGATTTTCATGTGGATAAATATTTATTTTTCAAGGTTCTTATGAGTCCCTGTAAAAAGTGAACTCGGCCCTACAACAGGTATAAACCTCATATACTCACGTGAAAAACAACTAAGGAAATAATTCATTGTCTTTGATTAAGCGAGATGTGGGTCTTATTTTGATAATTGCCAAAATACAAAGATATAACTCTTATGGAGCCAGGAACAGAAAAACTTGAAAAGAGAAGATTTTTTCTTCGTCACGAAGGTGTGCGAAAAATAATTCTACTGCCTTATACATTTAGTGGCTGCGATACCACGTCCACAATATTCCAAATGGAAAATTGATATTCTCCAGACTCTTACAAAAAAAACAGTTGGTAAATGTGGTTACAATTTTCAATTAACTCCGATTAACACCTACGAAAGTAAGAAAGGCTGGCGAAATCCCTCTTCTCTTTATGGAAGGTGCAAAAAAATGAAGACTACACTTAATAGTTACAGATTTAGGAAATTCAAAAAATCTTTGCAAAAACAGAAGTCGAAGCTAGAACTATTACCACCGTCTTCAGAGGTAGCTCCACAACATTAATTCCAAGTATTTCACCAAATTCAGAAGTGGCTTGGAAATACAAAGAACCCAGAAGAATAAGGATGAACGAAAGTGAATGGTTACCTCCAACCAACAACATTACTTCACACACCAGCTCTGGAATCAATATTATGATTGATTTCTTGCGCTACTCTACAAATGCTTGCCATACAAGATGGGGCTGCAAATTAGCAGGGCTAAAATGCTTCCCAGTTTATGGGAACTGAAGAGTGGAATGTCTCAATGCGTTAAGTTTTCAAAGTATCATAGAGGTGAATGGTGAATATTTAGATCCTGATGATGTAAATGGAGGGGCTGATGCAGGCGATATTATTGAGGAGGATTTTGTTTTCAGAATAAACCTAGAAGGGAGGAGAAGACGAGAGAAATAAAATGAAAAATGTCGAATAAAAATCCTTTTTTTAAATAAACAATGTTTTGAACTTCAATTGTTACTAACAAGTGTAGGAAGTAGTTACTGTTTTTTGAATAATCTCCGAGTAATTCAAAAATTAGTTTATTCCACTTTTTTCAATATGGGGTTGTTCAAGTACAACCTTTACAGCTCGGGGCCCATCAGTTCTTGAAAACATATGTATTTTTGAACATACATGCAAAATTTCAGTAACTTCGCAATTTTTCAGTTTATTTAATTGAATTTTCCCGTACTAGCATGAATATCAGACATAAACAAAAAGGACCTCAAGGAATTATTGTTTTTTATCCATCTAAATATTTATTTTTGTTATATTTCTAGAATTTTATAGATCTTCAATAATAATTACTATTTGAATATAACCAAAACCTTATTCTATATTAAAATGAGTATCTGGAGAAACTATGGAACCAAGTAAATATGTTCCTTGTGGTGTATTCATTATTCTTTTTGTCAATTTCTTGGGAAATCACACCACAATCTTTTTTATATTTTTAATTCACTTAAGAATACAAAAAAAGAAAAAATTAACAAAAAGAACAAGTAAATATCATTAAAATGAAAAGTATGATACATGCAAACTTACATTAATAGGTAAAAATGAAGTATATTTACTGTATTTCCAATTTAATCTAGCCACACGGTAAAGAAAAGTACAAACAAATAAGGTTCGAAGCCAGAGCACCGGCACAGAATATAAATTATAAATATAACGAATGAAAATGTTTTATTAGTAAACAATCTAAACATATTTAAAAGATCAACCGAACTTACCTAAGTGAAGTTCGATCCTAATTATATGAAGTGAGCCGTCCAGAAGATCACTATGTAGTATACCTTCATTCGCCAGATGTCACAACGAGTTTTCAAAGCTAAAACACCAAAAATGTTTGTTTTTAGCTGTCGTATCCATCAATACTTCTGCTAACTTCATTATCTTCAAAGCAATTGTGTGCTTAGGGGTTGAGGTACATCTTTATTGCACGTACCTAGGATCCTGATTAGTTCTACACACTTTCCTTTTGTAATGAAAATATAAGGTACACCAACTTATTGGATTTAAAGTTATTGGATGGGTCGTTCCTCTTGGTGCGGCATAAAACTCGGCACATCCTAATCTTTTAATCATAATTAATTTTGAATTCTATTTTTACAACTACAAACTCGGCACAAAGTTGTTGCAGGTATTTAACCCATGTAACAGGTACCTATTCATTTCTAGTGTAAAGTTGATGCTCTATGTACTCATAATTTTCAAAAAGTGTAAAAATCGCGAAAATAAATTATAGTAATTTTTCGGATTTAAGAGAAATGTTCAGTCACAGAGGAAAACTTTTCTTAGTTTACGATAACTAAGTTTAAAGAACACAACAGAAAATTAGCTTCCATAGAAAGACTTGAAAACGTCATAGTTTTGTAAATTCTAAAATTATAGAATATAAGAGTAGGTGAAACATCTAGACCATTGAAAGTCCGAATAAATGAACATAAAAAGTATATCAAAGATAGGTAGTTCTTTAAGTCAGGTATTTGCAAACATGCTTGGGAAGAGGGGCTTAAAATTGGGATTCGACAAAAATAATATTGAAAGAGCCCAATAATAAAAGACGAAAAATCAAAGAAAGTGCTTTAATACAACTAAATTCAGATAAATGTGTAGCTAGTATTTCAGCCGAATGTAGTCAAATTTGGTTACCAATGTTAGAAAGAGAAATTTCCAATAATCAATTACCGGCGTTATCAGGATAGCATCATAAGTTTTTATCCAGGTTTTCTTATGATTTATCTCTGGAATGGTTGTTAATCGATACACACTTCAATACACAAAATCACCAAACTGAGTTATACATATTTTGAAAACAAAATAATCATACACAAAAAAGTAACAACAAACGCATTTATATTAACAAAATTTCCAAAATAAGCAAGAAAAAAGCGCTATCCCAATAAAAACCGTTCCTGGAACGTGCACTTCACTGGATTCCATTTCTAATGGACTACATATCGTTAGAATGTCATAAAATAAAATATTTTATTTCACATTTTACCAGAGGTGTGATCTACTATGAATGGACCTTAATAAAATTTTACAACAAAGTTTTGTAGTCTTAAACTTCAAAATATTATTGATTGTCTAGTTGTCAAAATTTTTCGTTGTGTCAGATAGGGACTAAAAAATTATTTCTATACTATAAATAGTTAATCTTGACAACGGTAGCTGGAACGCTACCGAAACGTCGAAATAAAAAATAAAAAAACATTATTGTGGTTTGATTCCCAAAAAAAAATAAGAAAAAAGAATAAGAGTAGTAAGTTGTCCATACTGCAGTATGTTGAAATAATATCGCAGTATTAAGCAATTATTTAAAATAGTACAGTGTGATTATAATTTTGAATGTTTCTCCTATGTAAATAACAGTACATCAGTCTATTTTTTGCAAGCAGAGGGAGATATTATTATTCATGTGCCGAGTTTAAACATTTTAAAAGTGAATCTTTTAATCCCTGAGCCGAGCTTGACTATTTTTATTTCGTATACCCGAGACATGTGCCGAGTTTGTATTACCCCTCTTGGACGAAAACGCTTCATTTAATTAGAGATCACTATGTAGATGTTTTAAATGTGAAGTACCAGGAGACATATCTAAACACACATATATTATCTTGATTGTATTTGTACTTGTTGATTATTTTAGGTGCCCTAAGACGCTGTTTACAAAGGCATTTTTATCAATAGCTAACATACTTGAAATCTTAATAGCCAAAATGAGTTTCATGTGACGTCATAGCGAAGCAAATCCTGTAGAAACGTGTTTACATGAAATAGGTTCTGTTGTATATTTTTTTTTCTTGTTGCTCGTTATTTCGCGTTGCAGGAAGAATTTAATGTAGTGTTTGTGTCATCTATTGAAAAACATGAGATTCTTTATAATTACAAGTTGATTGCTCAGTTAATTCTTTTGACACTATATAAGAACCATGTTTAACATTTATATGGTTATACGGATGTACCCAGTAATAACGTCGTTTCTTGCGTTTTGATTTATTTTTGTGTTTTGATAATAATAATAATGTGGTTACAACCCCAACTACTGCGTCGTCTAAACCAGTGTTTCTCAACTGAATTTACTCCAAGGACCGGTAAAATATTTCGGCACGTTCGTGCGGACCGGTAATATTAATAATTCGACCCAATGCACAATTTTTCACAAAGATAAATCATGAAGACATACATAATTTTTAAAGCATTTTGTTTGTTATAATTTACATTTGTATATTCAACTTATAATATTGCACCAAAACTGAAGTAATAAAAGCACCAAAACTTAATTAAAACTCCAACGTGAATGATATATATTTTTTTAATTAATATATTAGCCAAAACAACAATGAGTCGAAATGTGAACAACGTAAGTAGATACCAAATAAGCAAAAAATAATTTACCAAAATAAAGGATATATAAAAACTAAAATTAATGAGATTGCTGCTGGTCTTTGTTGCTGACTAAACTGTTACAGCAATACGTAAAGCAGGCGCAAGATTAAGTCGATTTCTATGTTTCGTCTTAATAACAGTCATAGCCGAAAATGTAGTTTCACATAAATAAGTTGAGAAAAAAAGGAATAAAATCTTCAACGCCTTTGCATGAAGATTGGGGTATTCTGTTGCAGTCTTTATCCAGAATTGATATATATTTATTGAATTGAACTGTGATTTAAGTCCTAGATGTGAAGACAGTTCAATAAGTTCTGTTTCCTGGACTGTAGTGAGACTATAAAAGCTGGATATTTCGCGGACCGGTACCGGTCCGCGGACCGGCGGTTGAGAAACACTGGTCTAAACTATCATCGATGTCCATTGCTAACTGAAACAAAATAACTTAATTTAATTCTGGTTTTCACTTTTCTAGTTTCCTTGATGTGGCTTAGACTAACTGGCTTCTTGGCGAGTTACTTCTAAACTAACACCTATCTGTCTAGTACTGTGTGATTTGAAAATGTCTATACCACTATTTTCTATGGCTGTTCTGAACTAATGTCTGATGGCGTAATGGCTTTCCCACTGGAATGTTTATTAATAGAAATGCATCTTGCAAACCAAAGATGCCTTATAACAATCGGGAGAAGTTAACCTACTAGTTTTGTTCTCCAGTCTTGATTTAAAGTGAGTGGCTTTTAGAAATGTATTTAATGCTTTTACATTTATCACTAGTCATGTGTTCCCTGAATTTTTAGGAGTAGGAAATATGAATGAAATAAACTAACCCAAACACTTTGATATACTTAGAAGCCTATTTATCTCCTTTTCTGGTCTGCTACGTTCTAATGGAATAGCAAATTGTTTCACTTTACTTGGAAAAGGAATAGAATAAGTCTTTATCCTTTACCTTCTAGAATAAGTGGGTCTATTGTAACCTATGCCAGCTAGACACAAAGTCTGTTAACCTACCAGCTATGTTACCCACCTCATCTATTTTCTGTGTCTGTCTCGACTCCTGTATCCCTCCTTGTAACTTTGTGATACTCCCTGTGAACATTTGATCTGTTGGAATTAGGTTCGGTATCTCTTAATTGAGTATTGATTAGGCAGTCTCTTCAGCTCTACCCGTGTCGGCTTATTTTTTTGAATATCTCGTTTAAGTTCTATTCTTGACTTTTCAATTGTTTTTGCCCTCCTCACTCTGTTTAACAAATCTTCTCCTCCGAAGAGGAAGCTGTTGGTGTTGATTCTAGATCTTTGTTTAGGTTTACACTATTAATTTTGTCTGCGTGCCTGTGACTGCTGATTTAAGATATCGGCCAGTAGGTTCTATCATTATTGGTTATCGAGTTTGTTAAAACCCTTGTAAAGGCTGTTAATGATAATCTTGTTTGGACTTGTGTTTGAAATATCGTCTATATTAATATGTGCTTCACGTAAGGGGCCATCCATAAAGTACGTCACACGAATTTTAGGACTTTTGAACCCCTCCCCCCGTCCTTGTCACAGGTTGTCACATTTTTATAACCCCCCCTCCTGATGTGACGTCACACATTTTTTAAATTTATGTATGTATTTAGAAATAATCGAGAGAAAACATTTTTTACTTATTTTTATTAAATAATAATCTAATAAAATCAACATAAAGTCCAACATTTCATAAACATTTTAAACATTTTAAAATTTTTAATTCACATCCAAACTTTGCGTTTTAGTATTTTAAATTTTAACATGTGACGTCACAAAAGTATTGACCCCCCCATGCCCCTTGTCACACGATGTCACACTTCGGTGATACCCTCCCTCCCTATTAACGTGTGACGTACTTTATGGATGGCCCCTAATGCTTTTTTATCTATAGGATTACGCTCTGGTGGGTTAAACAAAGTTGTTAGGTATATGATGTTTCTGAATTATTTCCAAAGCTTCTGTGTTAAATAAATTGTATTTACTGTACACATCCAAGTGCTTTTGATATTTCCACATCAAGGGTTTCTCTGGATTGATCCTGCTTGACCTCCTTGAAATTGTGACGCGTTTCGCTAACACAGTAGCTTTGTCAAACTTTTGGCAAAAAATACGTTAACACATTTGTTAGAGGGAATATACGAACTACAAACTTCAACTGAACGACAAGCAATGCTAAACTGAACTTTTCTTCTGTAAAGAGAAAATTGTGGCAGTAATACGATTTTCCATGGAACGATGTCAATTTCACTCCTTATTATTTTGGTTATATTCAAAAATGATTTTATTTAATTTGTATACAAAGGTATCCTTAGAATGAATACGTGCGTATTGAAATTAACAAAAAAATCGTTGGTATTAGATACGCACAACTTAAAATATATTTTCGAAAATGTGTAATTATGTTTTCGAGACTGAAAATGGGTGGATTTTTCATTTGTTATTAGGTGAGTCATTGTAGTTGCATGAATTCTCCATATACCACCATATAGAAATCTGGACTTTCGGTAAAATATAGAATTGTTTGGTAAAAATTCAAAACTCCCAATGAAAAGATTAAATCCTTAGAAATTTTGAATGTTCGGTAAAAATAATAAAACATTCGTACAAGAATAATACGTAGAATACCATATTATGCCCCGGGCTAGAGCACTCCACCTCAAGGAATGGAATTCGGCTCTAATTAAACGATGTTATACGTACGGCGCTATTACTGGGATATAACAAAAGTTAAAAACTTTAAATATTTATTGAATTATCCAACAATTTTAATATTCTAAAAAACGAAACATGGAGAATAACAAGTTGTAATAATCAACACGCCAAATTCAAATCTTACACACGCAAAAGATAAGACGAACGAACTTTTCTTAAAGGGTTGGGTGTTTATAGCTCTTAGCGGTGATAACTCAAACTGGACGATACAGCAAATCAAGTCAAAAACCGTAAGAATAATTGTTTTTTTTCTTCAGTTATAACTTGACGTTATCCAAGACCCATTTCATTTCATATAAATACTCTTGCAACATCAACTAAACTAAAGTTCATTCAAAGCTCCCGCAATCCCTAGTACTTTTGCAAATAGAAATATTTCGTCTTCAGCCCCTCTTATAAATCTTTCTACATTCTCCTTCGTCAAAATATCCGATTTTTTTTGCATGGTATCATTGAATATGTATAGTCCACAAAGTCGACGCCTTTAATGTTTTTAATTTTGCAAAATAAGCAAGTAGTACCTTTTCGTTGATGTCCTTTATATTTTTCAAATTTTTGGTAGGCTAGGGCGTATCTTCTTCTTGACTTTTCAGGTATTAAACTACCCACTGCAGCATTTGCAGACTCTCTTACTTAAAATGGAATGTATGTTTCGCTATCTGAAGATATGTCTTCTGACTTGTTTTGACTTATTTTGAAAAATCGTTGTTTGCTTCCATGGTAACAATACTCCAAGACCTGCTTCCATATTAACAATACTTCCAACACCATTTGATTCCACATTAATATTTTCATTGTAATTGAAGATTCTATTAAATATTATAAAAGCGCGGAATTAGAAAAAACGTTGTACGTAAATACGTTATGAAAATAGCGATATTGTTCAACTCGCGTAATTTGCAAAACTCGATAGCGTTCGTTTTGGCAAATATTAGGTACGCTTGTTGAACAGTATCGCTCTTTTCATAACTAGTTACGTAAATAACTATATTATCTTGTAGGGTTTCTCATGTAGGTACCTTTTTTTCATATATATGGGATATTGCTAATATACAGGGTGTAACAAAAAGGCAGGTCATAAATCATACCACATGTTTTGTGGCTAAAAATAACTCGATCCAACCCAAGTTACCCTAGTACAAATGTGTATGCGAAAAAAGTTACAACCCTTCGAAGTTACCAAACAAAAATTGATTTTTTCAAATATTTCGACAGTTTTTCGACATATTATAATGAAAGTTGACAAGTGGCTTTCTTATGATAAGAGCATCTTAAAAAAAATTAAGGAATTATTGCACTCCGTTAACAATTTATGGGAGTTGAGATCCCCTAAACCCTCCCCAACATTTTTGTGTACGTTGCAATTTAATGCTTATTGTGGCACCATTATTCAAACACATTATTTTTGAAACTTTTTTGCCCCCTAGTACTTTTTACAATTATCAGTTTTTATCGAGGTACGGCCCTTTTTTCATTATGCTTCAAAAATTTCGAGTAACAAAAATTAAAGTCAATGAATTTTTTTCGAGGGTCCCACATTTTTGATTGAATCTTATTTATTTACAAATGTGTAGTTTTTATTAGATGTTCGAAATGACCCCCATTTTCTTGAATACACAGTCGGCACCGTTCTACTAACGAAAACCGAATATTCTGGAAAAGCAATGGCTTCTGACGATATCTAATTGCAGCCTCAAGGATTCTATTCCTCAGTTGTTGTTCGCTCGTCATTTTTACAGCATACACCCTTGAAAACAATTCATTGACTTTAATTTTTGTTACTCGAAATTTTTGAAGCATAATGAAAAATAGGCCGTATCTCGATAAAAACTGATAATTGTAAAAAGTACTAGGGGGCAAAAAAGTTTCAAAAATAATGTGTTTGAATAATGGTGCCACAATAAGCATTAAATTGCAACGTACACAAAAATTTTGGGGGGGTTTAGGGGATCTCAACTCCCATAAATTTTTAACGGGGTGCAATAATTCTTTAATTTTTTTTAAGATGCTCTAATCATAAGAAAGCCACTTGTCAACTTTCATTATAATATATCGAACAACTGTCGAAATATTTGAAAAATTCAATTTTCATTTGGTAATTGCACATTTGTACTAGGGTAACTTGGGTTGGATCGAGTTATTTTTAGCCCCAGAATATGTGG
The DNA here is from genome assembly GCA_949126875.1 of Lochmaea capreae. Lineage (NCBI taxonomy): Eukaryota > Metazoa > Arthropoda > Insecta > Coleoptera > Chrysomelidae > Lochmaea > Lochmaea capreae. Next base: position 3,082,639 of record OX421398.1, read on the forward strand.
TATGATTTATGACCTGCCTTTTTGTTACACCCTGTATAATTCGAATTAATAAACTCGAGTATTACCTTTCCTACTAAAACAAAAACTGACTAAAGTAGTTCCTTCTTTCAGTACGAAGCCAAATTCAAAATATTTGTTGGAATGAAAACTTTTGATAGCCTCCATCTGATCTTTGGTGCAAAAACTGCGTGAAAATACCAAATAACTAGTTATATCAATATCTAGGACTCCATTTCTCGTATGTGGTTGAAATCAAATGAAGGTTTTCAAAGAAATCTAAAGTCAAATCACACCATATGCATATGTGTATAAACTCACCAATAAAATCGACGAAAAAACTATTGAACACTGTTTACCATTCAATATACAATACAAAACTTTTTAATTTGTTTAGATCTTCATTATATATTTGAACTAAGTTCAATTAATTGTTCTATTTTATTGCTTAGTATGGATCTTTATCAAGTAAAAGCCACATCTATTCAATACAAAACTTACCAGCTGTCCAAACTGTTTGCCCTGCCTCACGTGATCTGGATTGCCTTATGTGTAATCTTGTTCTGTCAAATAAGAAATAACTGAATGTAAACGTTAGACTAGCTTAGCTCAAACTATTTTCTAGAAGTTCTTCTTTTATTTGATTTATCAGGATTTATACATCAAATAATTTTTTTTATATGGGTTAATTTGATTGAAGATTGAAAAGAATGTTAAAGTAAATTTCAACCCAAATGGTGGCTCTCCGACAAAGTCAGGACTTGACGCATGCGTTGTTTCGAATTCGTAGAAGAAATTGAGTTCTTAGTTGAAAGAATTTTTTTAGTTTTAATTCAAATATCAATTGCGTGGTTTCTTGCATGAACATAGTTTTAGTTTTAAATTCATTGAAGTATAAATTTCTGCTTGCTAAGTCAATTCTTGCGGATAATAATTTGCAGATATTGATAATGTGCGTATCAAGTATCAATGTGCCTCTTATGCCCGGTTGCAAGAACGCTAATCAAATCTCTCATCATATGATGGTTGATTAAAAAATTATGAACCATCAATGGGAACCCGATTTCACGAAAAAAATAATGGTAGATTAATTGTTCATCATTGCAGGTACCTATCCGTTGCATTTTGATTGTGTAAATGATGGTTGATTTGAAGAATTAACGAGTTATTATTTCATTGATTAGCCGTTAATCATTCATCATTTTTAATAAGCGTTCTTGCAACCGGGCATTAAAGTTCCATATATGCATAAGAAGTTAAGTGCTACGAAATACAAATTTTTGGTGATTTTTTACTTTCAATACGTACCGAGTATTTAAGTTACATTTTAGATTTTTCTAGTCAAAAGTATCTATTTTGTTCGAATCATTGCATATTTTTTAGAATGCGTTATATATTAAGTTGTTTTGAAAGCATTAATAGTTCGTGTGAAAATGACTTTAGCGGATTTTTGACGTTAATATTTATATCAACGTCGGCTGGACTAATTTAATGATTTATAAAGTTTGTAACGGTTTACATTTTATTACACTAATATGATTTTCAAAATATAAGTTATAAAGATTGGTAAATTAACATACGAGGCATGTTTTTTAAGTAAGTACTGTTTTGGAATTAAAAAAAGACGTGCAAAGATATCGCAATAATTTTATTTTTACATGAAAGCCTGTACCTTAATCTACTTTTCTACATAATTTCCGTGAATATTGAGGCACCAGTTTTTGAATACCCTCCTCATAAAATTCTGCCGCCTGACTTGTTAACCACTGTATCACAAATATTTTGACTTAATCGTTATCGTCTTGAAGACGCTGACCGCCCAGGTGTTTCTTCAAGTGCAGGAATAAATGGTAGTCGCTGGGCGCCAGATCAGGGCTGTATGGAAGATCATCTAGAGTTTCCCATTGAAACTCTAGAAACTCCGTTCTTCATCATGCACATTATTTGTGCGGCCATCTTTAAATGCTCTCACCCATTTCCTTACCATTCCATCACTCATAATGTTTTGTCCGTAAACTTCACAGATCTCACAATAAATATAGATCGGTTTCACGCCTTTAGCAATAAGAAATCGTATAACAGCCCGTACTTCACAATCGGCGGGACTCACGATTGTCGGAGGCATCTTAAACACTCAGTAAACAACGTATACAATGAAGAATCAGACTGTGATGGCGTCAGTGCATAGACAAGAGATGTAGGCAACCAGCGCGCATGCGCGGAACGCCGACCGTAGCGCTGCGGCAGCGGAATCGCAAAACGGTACTTACTTAAAAAACATGCCTCGTATATATGGTAAAAAGACACAGAAGTAATGAGATATATTTCAACCACACATACATACAGAAAAATAAAACACGTTCCTCGAAAAATATCATTAATCATTGATGTACTATCATATACAGGGTGTTTCAAAAAAGGTGGCATAGCTACTAGGATATGTAGAACCAGTGGCGTAGTGACAAATTATTAAAACCCTCGAACAAAGATTAGAAATAGTAGTAACATCGGGATTTGTGGAGGATAATTTCCAACTGATTTATTTCAATGTTAATGATTTATAATTGTTATTGATTCACAAAATGATTTAGTTTGTTATATTTTAATATTATCACACAAGTCAAATAAACTACTGATTACTGATAGTCAATTCACTTTATACATTTAAAACACACCACATTGTACAAAGCTATTTTTAACTAAGTAGGCAGCTATGTTAATTTTTTGAAAACCAAAGAACGTTTTCGTAATTAAAGACTGCGATTCTTAGTATTTAGGGCAACTTTTGTTTTAAATTGTAATGAGGTTATTCTTCTTATTTTCTCGAATGCTTAATTATTTCACTATACAGGGTGTCCAAAAACGCCAAAGAAAAAACTAATCTAGAACTCATTTTTGAATTTCAATTCTACGTGAATCATATACAAAAATACTTCCTAGAGCACTTTAACACGTTGGCTGCCGCCATGAGAAGGAAAAATTTGGTCTCCCCGTGCCAAATTTTTTTCAGTCGAAATTATTTTGGGAACTACTTTAGGAAACGCTCATGTGGTGTACCTATTCAGATCTGACACAAGACAAAAAAAGCAATACGGAATTTAAAAAATATATTATGAAACGCATTATCAAAAAACAAATATATCTTCAGGAGCCCGAAGCTTAACCACATTTGAAAGCTGAGCGACATGAACTAGAGCAAACTGGCAAGCGATTGAGTTGCACAGTGTGCTACGAGAGTTTTATTGCTGAATTTTGACGTAGAGGCTCAAAATAAAACCACAACAACGACCTGGTCTTTCTCTACTTGCAAAAAATCATCCTGTGTAAATTGCTTTTTTCACTCTCATAAAAGTTACCTAGCTTGATATCATGATTCATGATTATAGTGTATAGTATTCAGAATGAACACCAGTAGTAGAACTTGTTTTCATTTGAATTGGCCTCCTTTTTTTTTCAGAAATAAATCTATGATTTCACCAAATCACTTTATTTTATAATAATTTACTCTTTTATTCAATATTAGGTATATCCATAATTTCCAATAATAAAAAGTCTATAGGCGTGTGCAACAAATTTTAACCCATAATACATAATTATGACAAAAAAATCCATACCAAAAATAATTATTTTCGAGTGCTTTTTCTCGCGTCTTGCCGACTATATATAGAATAGGCATTTGAGGTGCCTCACTAAATGAAAGGATATCAGTTCATGTGGCACAACATTGGTACCTCGGTGCACAAACCGCACATTGAGGTGAGGCACACACCCCGTACCTCTCGGCAGTCAACGTGTTAAAGATGGCGCAGTAAGATCGATTTAATTTTTGTATTCTTATCATTGTAGAACTTATACTTATACAAGCAAAAACAGCTATATAAACAAAATGAAGATGAGATACTTATCCTAATGATTATAAAATTTATTTGTCTTAGCTGGTCTATATTTGTCTTGGCGTACAGGTCTACTAGTGTTTCTTATCCACATTCATTCACACTATTGTTGTTTAAAAAACCACTCCTCAAAATAATGATTTTGTGTTTTGATGAAATATATTTTTATTTACATTGTTACTGGAAAACTTTTTTTAATAAACTGTTTTGACCTCTTTATTGTCAATTTATTTTACCTTACTGTCATATTTATTGGTGAAAGGCAATAGCCGATTAATAATGTTGATTTGGGCCCTTAGCCATTTTTGGAAACTGACTCTGGGGTCTTGTTTGTTTGGACTAGTCTAGAACGTCTTTTTCTAAATTTTCAGTTCCTAAGATGCATTGGTGGCGCTGAAAACGCAAAAAACCATGTTTCAACACCTTCTTGCCTCTATCTCAGCCTCTAATCAATTTTGTATTTCGTTCTTATCTTAGTTTCACTCATGAGGAAATTTCCTAACAAAAATGTTTGAACTTTATAGCTCATTAGAACGCCTTTTTTTAACGAAAATATTAAACTTTTTTAAATCTTTTTTTTCATGGCTTTTTTGCATTTTTGAGGCGCGCTTACTTGAAGCATATCCTATTCGATTTCTCGGGAAAAAATACAAAATAATCTGTTTAAAAATCCTGCCTGGACTCTGTACGATTATTCAATACAGAATTACGACTGTCACTCTTATATTACCCAATATTACCTTGATATATTAGATCTGACGTATTATAATCATATAGTAAAAACCAAATAAAGTTGCGTTTACGTCACCAAGGTCGTATTTCTATCGCATGTGTGGCTACATTTCTATCGAAAAGTGCATATACTTAAATTTGTTAATTAATCGGTTCTAAAGATAACCCAATCAATAAAAAAACTTTTGTACCAAAATAATGTATAAGCAATATAGCTTTATTGGGTTTAGACGTCCCTCGATGTAAAAATTTGTGTTAAAATTTTCATAAAGAAGCCTCCAATTATTGACGGTAAAATAGTCACTGCCAGAAATAATGTCATGTTGCCGCGTTGTTTGTGACTTTTCTACTTGTGTAGTGTCATCGATTTTTGAGGTTATAGTTACTTGCTTTATAAAATTTTCTTGTGACAAATATTTATAATCAAAACTGTTTTCTTTCAAAACAACAAAGCATTTTCTTCTGTGATTGTTAAAATGTCCAAACAGCTGAATAGCCGATGCAAAAAACTTGTGGCTTCATAAGTAAATTATTTTGAACAAGGAAGGAATAATAATGGTCCTTTGTTGCCCTTAAATGCTGTACAAGAGGTAGGTAATACATGAATAAAATATCCTTACTTTACATTACGAAAATTTCTATTATTTTAGCGTGTAGCTGCTGCTTTAAAAATCAGTGTAAGAACGTCTTCCTCCTTACCATTGCATATTCAACTCTATCGAATTAATTTGGGGCATAGCAAAAAATAGGGATGGTAACAGTGCGAGTAACTGCCTGAACATGTGGAACGAGGTACTGCACATGATAACTCCTGATATGTGGAAAAATTCTATACAACATACTGAAAGAGAGATATTTAAATGGTATGAGAGTGAAAGAATATTTGATCGTCCAGAAATTAGTCCGATAGTTATAAATTTTACTAGTGAAGAGAGTGACACTGATGTTGAATCAGATGAAGAAAATGAACAAGAATTTGAATCTGCCTAGTTTCATTTCACAATATGTTGATTTGTTTAATGTTAGTTTTTGTCTTTGAAAATACGTTCATTATTAAACATATTTTATTTTATTGCTTGTATTTTTATTATATTTATTTATTAAAAGATTTGGTAACTCAATAATAACCTTACCACTTTATTCTAGAATTCTTTACTTTGTGAAATTTATTCATAAATTTAATTAACAAAAAACGTAAATGAAAAAACTCCACACTATATTAAACGAAAACTATCAAACTATCGATAATTTTGTAGTTTTCATTTATAATATTGTGAAATTTTCTACATTTACGTTTTTTGTTGACCTCAGTTATTTTCTGTTAATTTCCATATTTCGTGACCAATCTGACAACGCTGCAAATGTTCACAATTATGACGTAAACGCAACTTTATTTGGTTTTTACTATAGGTACTCCTGTCGATTTCCCATAAATAACAATCAAACAAATTAGATGTGTAGAATAAAATAGCTTCAACAAGTTTTGGTAGATGAGCGTAGTGAAAAATAGATTTTTTTTCAAGTCAAATTACTCACATTTTGTATAAATTGTAAAATTTTGAAGCAAGTTAATTTTCGATTTATTGATTAATGCTTTTTAAACCTGTATATAAATAGTTCAGGACATGGTGACTCATAATAATGTGACGTGACTATTTAGTCACTTTCGTAATTTTGCCTGTTTCTTCATCTCTTCTTTGGTTTCAGTCTCATTATATTTATCATTTGTTATATCGATTCTCTAAAGAGTGTGGTCAGCTTGTCAGCTGGTCTGAAAATTTTACTTTCATACCGTGCACAAGATAGATAATATACCACAGCAACTACATGCCATCAACAATCTACTCGATTGAATGTTATTTCATGTAGTTTTTGATGGGAAATCAACAGAAATATGGTTATAATACGTCGTCAGATCTAATATCAAGATAATGCAAGATTAACAGGGAAAATTAGTAATAATCATAATTTTGCATTGAATAATCGTTCAGTGTCAAAAAGGCAGCTGGATTTTTGAAGTTTTAAATACAGATTCTTATGTATCAAGTTAGCAGTGGCGAACCTTGGTGGGGGGGGGGGGGTAGGGCAGAAGGGGCAAAATGCCCCGAGCGCCGCGCAACCCGCGGTCTTATAAAAGCTGCTATCCGGCCGTAGAGGCGCTACGCAGGCGCAAAAAGCGGGATAAGGCCACCGGCTGACTGAAGGGGGCGCTGTAACTACATTATAATTATAAATTAAACTGAAAGACGTATTAGGAGAAGGCGTAGGATGCCTGGAGAATCAGCAAGAGATGCCGGACTATCCGCCTAAGAGGAAATACTAAGAGTTATGAAAGTAGTTGTAGATAGATTATACCAAGAATTAAATACCGCTTTAGTCGCCTAACGGATCTAAATTTAAAATTTGGTTTAAGCGAAGTAATTAATCGATTCGCTTCGGTTAAATCAAGAAAAATTAATATTTAAAAAAAATTTAGTGAGAATTTATTTTTGTTTGTTTTTGTTAATGTTTTTAAAACTAGAATTTTTATCTTTTTTTTGTTGTGTTTATATTTGTAGCGAATTTGTTTTTATTTTTATTTTGTTTTTTGTTATTTACGTTTTTCAATTTTTTTATTGTTTGGATACCTATGTATTATAACTATTTATTTAATATTTTTAAATACAAATAAAACAAGTTTGTAAAATTTTAATTATTATTTCAATTAAGGGCGCAAGTTCATAAAATTGCCCCGGGCGCTATATGGGCTCGGCCCGCCACTGTTCAAGTTAGCGCGGGTGCTGCTTCCGGCTGAAAAATGCAAAAAAGCCAAAAAAATAAAAAAAAGTTGATATTTTTGTTGAAAAAAGAGTTCTAGTTATAAAATTCAAAACAAAATCTAAAAACATCCCTATTTGTTGGGAAATTTTCTCATGAGTAAAACTAAAAAAATATTGATTAGCAGCTGGGATAAAATTCCTCAAGTGAAAAAAGTGCCGACACATGTTTTTTTTTTTGTATTCGCATGCATTTTAGGAGCTGAAAATTTAGGAAAAGATGTTCCAGACTAGCCCAAACAAGACCCCAGAGTCACTTTTCAAAAATGGTTAGGGGCCCAAATCAACATTGTTAATCGGCTATAGCCTTCATGCTACAAAAAATTGTAGATCTCCTGGTTGACATAAGTGCGTACAAATAACCACACATTTATGACTAGAAGGACTCATAGATATCTCAGCGCGGAATTTTATTCCTTGATTAAGATGGAGCCATTGCGAGTAGTAGACGACTAGAGACAACCTCATCAGAATTCAAAGACTGGCCTGTATATGCTTTATAGGAGCAATGAAAACATGCCCAACGGCGGCCATGGAAATGATTCTCAACTTTACACCACTACAAATGGTGGTGGAAAGTGTGGCAGAAAAAACAAGATACAGACTATTAAAGAAGGAGTCATTAAAAAACACCTCGCTTTTTAGAAATCAGAAATCCTGGAACATGCTACGAGATGGTATGATGTAAGTGTAACTTTTCAAACAAATTTGATACGGAATTGAGTAACAAGAAGCAATGGGGTCCCAACACCATTACCAGACTTTGAAAGAATGCCATTCAATGGTACATACGGCTCAAAACCAATAGAAGGGACTGGGATATAGCAGCGTACGGGCCAGGAACCAAACAATCTGAGAGCTTGTAGAAACCCAAGCGTAAATTCACGCCATAGTAAAGTGTGAAAAAAAGGGATTTTCGAACAGGACCTGAAAACAACGTATGTTTTATAAAATAAATTAATTGCATTAAACAGACGGACTATTGCCTTTTATTTTAACTATATAGAAGCCAGTAAAGCAGTACAACAACATCACAAATATTTCTGTCAATGTGGACTAAGGTATGACCTGAGTTTAAATACCTATCTGTTGACCCGAAGAGGGCTTTTGATACTGTGGATCACAAGTTGCTGGTTAAAGTATTGATTTGCGGGAAGAACTTCTGGCTTGGTTTAAAGATTAAATTCTTTCATTGTAACGTGTTTTCTCCTCTTCTGTCCAGCTCGTGACTAATTACCTGTACACGCCACAATTGACACTCGAATCTACAGTTTCAAGTTTTCTCTCGGGCGCAATATTTCTACCGTTGTGGTCTCCACGGCCCCTCGACGTGGAAGTACGGAAACTGCCAGGCGTTGGACTGTTTATTATTGTAACGGAACACTAATTTTATAGTGATTTATTGTTTGACTGTTGGCACAAAATTATCCTAAAAAAAACTACCAATAAAATAACTACTGTTGACAAGCTTAAATAAAATACACCGATATCAAACAGTGTGCTACTAGCAATTGATCAAGAAAACTACCTGTTGTCTTGTTGAGAAGCATCTTTTTCATTCGCTTACATATGTGTCATCTTCTCCATGCCTTGCAACAATAGCTATCATGAAGTCAAAGGAGGTATAGTCAAACGCTACTTCTATGTCAAGAAATACTTTTAGCGCTATTTTTTGGTTTCCTAGAATACCCTCTATATTCGACACTAGTTTGTATAGGGCTGTTTTATAGGATTTTCCTTATTTATAGGAATGTTGGTTGTGGTGTAGTGAAATTTTTTACAAATCTTTAACATAAAATATTACAGAATTATAGGCATACATTACTTTACCTGGGAATAATCCTTACCTGGTTTGAGATTGAAGACTACTCAAGCTCTTTTCCAAACAGTTATACAGGGCTTTTCACGATGAGCGTTAATTAGACGTTTCTGGCAAACGAGACAACGGATCAACCTGAAAATTTCACAGTATGCATAAATTGATATGATCTACACGCCTAAAATATTTTAGACGATGCGGCGTTGCCGCTTCTACTATAAAGTAGCAACTACTTTGATTTTTCAAATGGAACACCCTGTATATATTATCATATAATGATTTCTTATCACTGTGTCAACAACTTTATGTACTATTTCTCTATACCTATCTGTTACCGTTTAGAAGATATAAATTAATTTCTATTTTTTTTTTTACCAAACATGTACTTTTATAAACGCTGATAATCTTAAACTCTCTGGTACTAAGACGATTAAATTCGAAATGGAGTGGAGTGATACCATGAAGATCTCCACTTAGAGTCATATTTTCATTTGCCTCTTACAAGGGTCTTTAAAAAATGCAGATATTTTGATCACATGAAAAAATGACTGGAAGTCAATTTTTTCAAATGGAACACCCTGTATATTTCCACATTTTTGAGCTGTACATCCCATTTTAGGTTGACTTTGTTCAGATAAGCATATTTCAATTTCGAACCGTTTTCGAGATAAACTGTTTCAAACAGAAACTGACGAGGTTTCCTGGTATTCATCACTTATTTTTGTAATTGTAACATCTATTTTATACTACGTAATATTTCTTTTCGATTTAGTTTTTCAACATTGATATTGATAAAAAAATTGATATGTACCTTAGAAATTCTATTGCACTCACCATAAATTATTAATAAATTCAAGAAATCTTCATTACTGTAACCTAATCTTGACATTTTTCTATTATAATTGGTATAACAATCAGTCAAAAACACTAACGAAAGATTGACGTTTCAAAATTGGATCATTTATTTTTCCAAAGCACACTATTAAAGAATATTAATTTGCAATGTTGTACGGTCGAGACACTCAATACCTCATACAAATTGTAATTTTTTCTAAGGTACATATCAATTTTTTTATCAATATCAATGTTGAAAAACTAAATCGAAAAGAAATATTACGTAGTATAAAATAGATGTTACAATAATTACAAAAATAAGTGATGAATACAAGGAAACCACGTCAGTTTCTGTTTGAAACAGTTTATCTCGAAAACGGTTCGAAATTGAAATATGCTTATCTGAACAAAGTCAACCTAAAATTGGATGTACAGCTCAAAAATGTGGAAATATACAGGGTGTTCCATTTGAAAAAATTGACTTCCACTCATTTTTTCATGTGATCAAAATATCTGCATTTTTTAAAGACCCTGTATGGGGCAAACAAAAATATGTCTTGAAGTCAAGATCTTCATGGTATCACTCCACTCCATTTCGAATTTAATCGTCTTAGTACCAGAGAGTTCAAGATTATCAGCGTTTATAAAAGTACATACTTGGTAAAAAAAAAATCGAAATTAATTTATATCTTCTAAACGGTAACAGATAGGTATAGGGAAATAGTACATGAAGTTGTTGACAAAATGATAATAAATCATAATATGATAATATATACAGGGTGTTCCATTTGAAAAATCAAAGTAGTCGCTACTTTATAGTAGAAGCGGCAACGCCGCATCGTTTAAAATATTTTAAGCGTGTAGATCATATCAATTTATGCATACTGTAAAATTTTCAGGTTGATCCGTTGTCTGGTTTGCCAGAAACGTCTAATTAACGCTCATCGTGAAAAGCCCTGTACAGGGTGGCCAGATAAGAATGCAAAGTGCTGTATCTCGGAAACTATTCGTCGTACAGACTTGCAGTAAAAAATTTGATGACTAAAATGGCCAAAAGAAAATCCTGGAAATTATTTTCAGGTTCCCAAGATGGCCGCCAGAGGGCGTAACCGTCATCTTAAACTTTTGAAGTGATTTTTCACTGAAATCTACCTTGTGAATGTACCGAAAAAGTATATGCTCTTCAAAGTTGAGCATTATTCGAGTAATTTTTGTCCGAAACTTTTTGACGTATCTATTAAAATAAAGTGGTGGGGGGCGATTCAATGTTTTTTTAAATAAACAGCTGTAACTCCTAAACGACTGAACGGATTTCAAAAAACTTGGTCTTGTTGGAAAAAGCATTCATTGCTCCATGAAATTCATACTACCTATGATATATGTAATTCTCAGTGATGCCGCTAGAGCGCGTTTTTTGATATAATAACATAATATTACAAAATTCTCTAAAAAATTAAATGCAATAGTATGACTTTCTTTCCATAAAAATGTAGTGAAATGATACTTGAATAGGCTAGTGAAAACCGTATCTCGATATCTAATTCCTGACCTGAAATATCGAAGAAAGAAAATTACTTATCATACAATTTCAAAAAGACTTCGGTATTTATTCTTCCATGATTTTATAATAATCTTCCATTGAATAATAAAAGTATTATTAGTTTGAAAATTTAAAATATACGTGTAGGGACATAATAATCAATGCATATAAAATGCAAGTGCAAGGTAGGCAGAACATGAAGAGTAGGCCCTGGAGGAAAAACAAATGCCTAAAATCAACTTGTCAACAAATATTGAAGTTATACTTATAGATACAGTGTAATTTGTGTTTGTTGCACACACAAGTGAGGCCTCAAAACCATTAAAATGCCTTTTACAAATGATGAAGCTGTTGATATGATTGCGGTATATTTTGAATGCCTTCAAAATGCGGCATTGGCTCAAAGAGTATATAGAGCACGATATCCAAATCGGCGTTTACGCGATGCGAGAATTTTTCCACGTTTAGTACGAAATTTGCGTAATACTGGCAGGTTTCGACCTAAGTTGCGAAGACACTCGGCTAGAACAAGAGAAAACAGTATAGTTAATGTCTTAGCATACGTGGAAATGAATCCTCACGTTAGTACGAGAGCAATGTCTCACGAGTTGGGTATATCACGTACCACTGTTCTAAATATTTTAAAGGATCATGGGTAAGTTCATATGTCACTAAACACATAAACTCACATGGTTCACAATATGTTTGTTATTTCAAATTTTTAGACTGCACCCATATCATATGGTTTTACATCAAGCCTTGAATGACGAAGACTTCGACCGACGTATAGATTATTGTTATTGGATGTTGGGCATGATTAGGGAAAATAGAGATTTTTTATCCGAAATTCTTTGGACGGATGAGGCCACTTTTAGAAGTGATGGAAACGTTAATTTGCATAATATGCATTATTGGTCTGACAAGAATCCTCACTGGTTGCGCGAGGTACAACATCAAGGCCATTGGAGTCTCAATGTATGGTGTGCCATCCTTGGCGGAATGATTATAGGTCCCTATTTCTTTGATCAACCACTGAACGGTGCCGTGTTTCTTGATTTTCTGATAAACCAATTGCCTGTTTTATTAGAAAATGTGTCTTTGCAATTACGGCAAAATATGTTTTTGCAACTAGACGGTTGCCCAGCACATTTTTCAATAAATGTGCGAGAACATTTAGATCTAATATATCACCAGAGGTGGATTGGACGAGGTAGTCTATTTCCTTGGCCACCCCGATCCCCAGACTTAACCTGTTTGGACTTCTATCTATGGGGTCGATTAAAAGATATTGTTTACCGAATTCCACCAACAACGAGAGATGACATGAAAATACGAATACAAGAGGCCATTCTTAGCCTGTCAAGAGAAGAAGTTGAAGCTGCTGTAATGTCCACGCATGAGCGGCTCCAACAATGCATTGAGTGTGATGGAAGACAGTTCGAGCATTTAAGGAGACATTAGTTTCATTTCAAAATCGGTCCTTTTTGCTTGTTATGCCCCTACACGTTCTTTACTTTATTGAGCTAAGAATACTTTTATCATTTGAAAATTATAAAGTTATGAATTTCCATCACTGATTCTTAAAGAAGACAAATAAATAAGAATAAATACATGTGTAATAGCGTCATTTTGAAATTTTATGATAACTACATTTTCTTTCTTCGATATTTCAGGTCAGGAACTAGATATCGAGATACGGTTTTCACTAGTCTATTTAAGTATCATTTCACTACATTTTTATGGAAAGAAAGTCATACTATTGCATTTAATTTTTTAGAGAATTTTGTAATATTATGTTATTATATCAAAAAACGCGCTCTAGCGGCATCACTGAGAATTACATATATCATAGGTAGTATGAATTTCATGGAGCAATGAATGCTTTTTCCAACAAGACCAAGTTTTTTGAAATCCGTTCAGTCGTTTAGGAGTTACAGCTGTTTATTTAAAAAAACATTGAATCGCCCCCCACCACTTTATTTTAATAGATACGTCAAAAAGTTTCGGACAAAAATTACTCGAATAAAGCTCAACTTTGAAGAGCATATACTTTTTCGGTACATTCACAAGGTAGATTTCAGTGAAAAATCACTTCAAAAGTTTAAGATGACGGTTACGCCCTCTGGCGGCCATCTTGGGAACCTGAAAATAATTTCCAGGATTTTCTTTTGGCCATTTTAGTCATCAAATTTTTTACTGCAAGTCTGTACGACGAATAGTTTCCGAGATACAGCACTTTGCATTCTTATCTGGCCACCCTGTACATATATTATGTCTAGATATTGTATAGTTCCATGAAATTTAATAATTATATAGATCTATGAAATTATAATTTGTAAAAAAATATATCAGTGATAGAAAGAATTGTCAGTTTGAAAGATGGATTGATTAATTTGAAATAAATTATAAAAAAAATAGCTATCAGGGGTAAGATAAAAATGGAATGTGGGTAGTGATGGCAATGGTTATTAGGGGAGATTGTTTTTTGAGAGATCATTGACAGGAACAAAAATATATTAAAGATAATAACCCATAAAATTTTGCAAAATATAAGATTGGAAATTCGAATTGAAATCATTTAAAAAAATTTGCGAAGAATATTTAATACAGTGTGGAAACCACTTATGGAATAAAATTCTTTATGTCATTATTTTAGAAAATTATAAAAAATGCCGAGACACGTCAACTTTTGAATTGAGTTGTGCGATTCATGCAAGTATGCCATAGTCGGTGTAGTTTTTTTTTAATGAAACACCCTGTATATTTGCATATTTTTGAAATCCTCACAATGAATCGATTTCAACAAACTGAATAATCTATGGTCAATTGTGAATTATACAGGGTGAAATTTTTATTTTTACAGTTATTAAACACATACATAAAATACCTGATGTATTTGATTTTAATACATTAAAATAAATGCTCAAAATGTTCTCCACCTAGTTGTTGGCAATAGCACAGTCTCCTATAGAACTCCTCCTTAACTTTGTTTAAAGTTTGAGGTGAAATATTCCGTATTTCTGTAGTTATCCTATCTTTGAGGCCTACAATGCTAGTTGGTTGTGTTGCATATACTTTGTTCTTGAGATAACCCCACAGAAAAAAATCTAACGGCGTAAGGTACGGCGATCTAGCTGGCCACTCAATAGTACCTCTTCGTCCAATCCATTTATTGGGGAAGATTTCATCTAAATAAGTTCTTACCATTAAAGCATAATGGGGTGTTGCCCCGACTTGCTGGAACCAAACATTTTCATTCGGTAAGCTAGGATCTATTGCGTTGGGATATAAGTTTGCCAACGAAGGAATAACTTCATTTCTAAGCATATTTAAATATTTTTCAGCTGTCAAATTTCCATCTATAAATATAGGACCAATAATATGGTCGCCTATGATACCGGCCCAAACGTTCACCTTTTGAGGGTACTGAGTATGTGTCTCACGCATCCAATTAGGATTCTCTGCTGACCAATATCTACAGTTCTGTCGGTTTACCTCTCCATACAATGTGAATGTTGATTCGTCAGAAAAAAGAATGGTACCAAGAGCTATCTCATTTCTGTTCAGCTTATTCATCAATCTTTCGCAGAAATCCATTATACGATCTGGATCGTCTTCTGTTAACTCCTGCACAAAAGTTAATTTGTAGGGATGAAGTTTTTCTTTATGAAGACATCTTAGAACAGTTGTATGAATAACATTATTTTCACGGGCAATTTGACGTGTACTTGAAGTTGGATTCTCTTCGACACTTAACAAAATATCCTCTTTCACATCATCTTCAACGAAGTGTGGTCCAAGTTCTCTGAATTGTGCATGAATTTTAGACACAGTACTTTGTGAAATATTAGGCAATTTGGGATACCTGTGATTAAATAAGTTTGCCACTTCAACTTGACTTCTGCAGTTATCCCCGTACCCGATCATCATTAAAATCTCAATTCGGTGAGTCTCAATTAAATATTTCATTGTTATGTCGACAAGGAAAGAGTGTTTGACAAAGATTTTACTTTTTCAGTATAAACTGTCAACACATCCACAACTGACAGAATAGAAAACAATCCACATTATTTACCGATTTTGTCTAATTATTGGCGTTTTTAGGCAATTTTTAGGTATTTATGATAAAATTCATGGGCGTAGCAGATTTTGTTTAATATACAAATACGTCTAATAATTAGTTAGTTTATATTTTTGATAAATCCATATTTAGCTAATTTAAAAAAGTACCAATATTTCAAGTGTAATAAATTATTAATTTTAAAATTTCACCCTGTATAATTCATAATTGACCATACATTATTCAGTTTGTTGGAATCGGTTCATTTAGAGGATTTCAAAAATATGCAAATATACAGGGTGTTTCATTAAAAAAAACTACACCGACTATGGCATACTTGCGTGAATCACCCTGTACATTTAAATTTATGTTTACATAACGCACAACTAAATTCAAAAGTTGACGTGTCTCGGCATTTTTTATAATTTTCTAAAACAATGACATAAAGAATTTTATTCCATAACTGGTTTCCACACTGTATAAAAATTACAAATGATGTATTAATATGGAACAATAGAAGTTAAACTTTGAAGGATTGATTTATATTGAATCACATACCGGGAAGTAATATTTCAAATATATATTTTTTTATTTTGAGAACTTAAAGAACTAAAATCGTAACCTTTGGAGAAGAATACAAATTTTGAAGATCGTAGAAAGTTTAGACCATTATAAAAATAGAAATTTAATGTTTTATATGACGTATAAAAAAATCTAATGATATATTGAAAAATAAAATCAAGGCTTTAAAAAAAATTTAAATAGAATATAGATATCAAAAATTTGTAATGTTTGATGGAATGTTTAATAAATAAGGATATTTAAAAACAGAATATTATTTTTTAATAATTTAGTACCGAATCCAAAACCCTGAGATAGAATTTTTTTGTAATAAATTATCACTTGAAATTAAATAATTATAATATATAATTACATAAAAAATAATAAAACAAAATTAAAGGATAAAATCAGCTAATACATCAATTAAATAAAATCAATAAAAAATATATCCAGTTACCAGTGATGCTCTGAAGAGTTTGCGAAGTAGGTACTGGAATTAGATGTATTTCCAATGCTACAGATGCGCAGGGATAATGCCACCAAAATTTACCTATTAACTCATTTATTAAAACAAAAATGAAATTACATCTTTTTGAGTCAACATGTAATATCACATGAACATTGCCTTTCATATCTATCAACTATATCGCTTCCTTTCTATTTCAATTGGTAATTCCATTTTTCTCCTTCAATTAAATCATAGTTACTGTAATATAACTATCATGTATTTGGTTTATATATACCAGCAGAATAAGTTTTTTTTATATTATTGAAAAAGGGCTAGAGCTTTGATCAGCAAGCACAGTATTCTTGTTCTGCAATGTTGTTCTTTATTTCCTTTTAAAGAGCTTATTATTTATTTTTTATATTGTTATTTGTACGCGCACGCCTACCCAAAATTACAAATAATAGAGTTCCGGGAGTCGAACTTTTATTGGAAATTTCCTTCTCTTCAAGGATCTTTTTTCAACATTCCTTAAATATTAATACTTTTTGAGTTATTAACCAAAAAACTAAATGCTATCTTTTTTCATCTTAATTTGTAATTTTTTTAGGAGCACTCCGAATCGAAAGAGCCATCGCTCATATTTCTAGGAGCTTAATCAATATTTAACACTTTTTTGAAGTTGTTGACTAGAGTATTATGGGTTATTACTTTTTTCGCTTTTCTCATGCTATTTTGAGAAGTTGTAGGACTCTCAACGGATTCTGGTGCGAGTGCCTTCAGTGGAATCTCCAGGGTCTCACTTGCCATTTGTTCAGGTTTTCTAAATATCCCTATATTATAACCACTGTCTGGTTCTCTTCAAAAATAAAATTGTATAATTTAAGATGTAGTATCACATCTGCTAACTTTCACTTTTAGACTTCAATGGCTTTGTCCATCTTGAAATGGCCGGCTAACACATGTAACTAGGTTTTAGGGGCTCAATAAGGGGCAAGCAATGGTTAAATTGGCATGACGGTCTGAGACATCAAATTCATTCATTTTTATTAGGAGTAAGTGCGCTCATCACGGATTTTACTTATGTCACTATTTCTGAGTAAATAAATTATATAAAACCTGCAAATAACGGTTTATGCGTGGTTAAAGGTTATTTGTAAGTATCTTATTCTGTTTTTTCTTTATAAAGTTTACATAACGTAAAAAGCTGTAAACTAAACAAAAAACAAGAATACTTTATTTCTGCTACAAGTCCTACAGCTTATAAGATGATATGTGGCATAATTAATTCGGTAATTTGGCACACCATTTTTCCTGCCTACTTACCTAAGGCATGGAACACTTCCCATACAGTACTCATTTCGAAGTCTGACAAAGATCCGACCAATCCCGAAAATTAAAAGCCTATTTCGATTTTTAGTGTACTTAATAAATATTTGATTTAACCCTCATGGTTAACTTCTTTATTGTTTTTCTATCTTTTTCGGTATAAGAGGTTTTTAGGTCGATTCTGTGTTTTTCGTAATAGCTTACGAATCTGTAGCTAACGAAAGTTCTGTAAATGGGATTTTACAGAATCTGTAACTTTGCGATTCTGTGATGTTTTCTGTAACTCACTGAATTACAGATAGGCATTTGAACTACTGTACGTCAAATTTCGATACTTCTAACCTATAACTTTAACCAAATAACCAGAGACAACCTCAAACTGTACAAAAATATTCCGTTTCCAACGACAGCAGTCAATACACACGTAAATATTTACCAAATCTGTAACTATTTTAAAGATTCCTGTAAGATACAGTAGTACGCAGAATAGCAATTCCCCTGTAAAGATTATCTTACAGACGTGCACAGAATAGACCCAATAATCTAATTTTGACATATAAAGTGACATTTTTCAAAACTGACTAGCGTTATCAAATGGCACATTTTACGTAACTGGTTACATAATGAAAAATATTATGCAACTGGTGACGAAAGATTCATTTCATCACCAGTTAATAAAAACAAGAGAGAAAAGAAGAAAGTTTAATGTCGCATCCTATAAAATTAAGGACAACTAGAACTAATAAGGGCCATCTAGAAACTTATATAACATCTGTATCTCTGTATCTGTAGAGTAGGGAGGGTGAGTGTAGGCTCACAGCACTTAGGCCACATGTGACCCATTGTACATCCTCCCGAGGAGTTGTCTTCCTAGGTCATTGTCCATCCTGTCCTTCTCAGGAAGGTGGACAGGTCACTAGGAGACATCTCCTTTATATCGGCAGGTGTAGGCCAAGACTCACCGAACACACACTCTCTTATTGACGATAACTCCGGACACTCGCATAAGACATGCCTGACAGTTTCATCTTCCTGTTCACACATCCTGCATAGAGGTGTGTCCACTAGCCCCAAAGTATGGAGGGGTTTTTCCCTAGTTGACAGTGACCAGTCAGAAATCCTACCGTTAAACGTAGGTTTCTCCTGGTCATCGCCAAATATTTCTTCGGCTCCAGCTTCCCAGGGTCGCCCAGGGTGATCCTGGCAAGACTGCATCCTTTGATTCCATCCCATCTCTTAAGGGATTGAGTATGGGTGTAGCGTTTGGCTAGTTCCGCAATTGTCGAAGTCGTTAGGCCGTAGGTGTCACTGGGTCCTAGAATTTTTAGTCCAGCGGCTTCCCTGGCTAAAGAATCAGCAATGCGATTTCCTTTACTCCTGTCGTGCCCTTTAACCCACCTCAGGATAATATTGTTATCTGCCGAGGCGTCAGCTAAATCTTGGTGGCACTCTAGTACTAGCCTCGATATAACACGTTGTCTGTTTAAGGCTAATACGGCTTGTCTACTATCAGTGCAGATTATTATGTTTTTGCCAGAAATTCCTCTTCTGGTTAGTTCTTTTGTGGCAATTGAGATACCAGCCAGTTCTGTTTGAACTACGCTGGTATTGCTTCCCATTCCCCACTTCATCTTTAGGCTTAGTGCTCTTGAGTAAACTCCACATCCTGAGCCTTACTTATAGAACATATATTTACTCTTATTTAATGAATTATAAACATATGTATGACACAATGCAAACAGTTAGTAGAATTCATGGAAGTGGACCTGATTTGATGATTCATAACGGAACTTGAACTTGCGCCTGATTCACCAAGAATATCAGTAGCAATCCTTTTCTTATTTTCTATGAAATTCTCTACATAGCCCCCCACTACAGAACTTGACTTCCAACGTCCATGTTGTTTTAGCTTTAAAATATCGGCACCAGAATCTGCCAACAATAAGGCAGCTGACGATCTTCTGAAGTAGTGACCCGTATATAAGGCAGGATTTGATAGCTTCAAAAATTGGGCAATATCTTCGGGTAGCTTACCAATTGTATTAATTCCAACTGGCTCTAGACCACATGTGTCATTTGTAAATTTAAGAAAAACCTATCATGTTTAACGTTTCGTGGGCGCAAAGCAATGTATCTTAAAAATATCAAGAAAATTTTGCCCTCTGTAATTACAAACTCAAGCGTTACTTTTGTCTTTTGTATTGGAAAGTGGACTACAAAATGGGAATCTTTATCGGAAACATTTCCGACACGTAGAAAAGTTAACTCACACTTTCGACAAGCACCAGCTATTCCAATGATCAATGCAACCTTCGCTATTAATAGCTATTTGTATAATAAGGGAGCAAAATGCTACTTTTCCTCCCGAGGATGAAGTTTACTGCACGACGCGTAGCGGAGGGCAGTAATCATTCAAGGGAGGAAAAGGCATTTAACTCCCATGTTATGCATATGATTTTTCCGCCTCCCTCAAATAACAACATTTTTAAATAATTTATTTATGAAACTAACAAACAAACTAAAACTATGAAGTAGGTACAGTATAACTTATAGATACATTATAGGATAGCGTAACACACTTTGGAACTGTTAATCTGTCAATGGACCATAGCATGCTATATAATATTTCTGTCGTAAATTCTAAAACCGGATGTACCTATGAATTGAAATCAAATTGTTAATGTAAAAATCGTTAAATTAAAATAACAATTTACTGATTTCTACCATTTTGCAAAATTCTATGAATAAACGGTAAAATTTATACTTGTATAATATATTATATAGTATAGGTATCGTCAATGCCGTATAAGTTCATTGATTGACGTACCATGACGTCACTTTTACTTTTCCACCCTAGGGAGGAAAAGTACGACTTTGCTCCCTACAATGAGGCCAGAAAATGTATACTTTGGATAGAGGTAGGCGGAAAAAATGTTTGTCTTCAGCTTCTGTGATAAACTGGTTGACATTTTCCTCCGAAAATATATTAGACTTTTTTGCATAGTAGCCCTCTGATTGCCTCTTTAAAAATGCGTATAAGCTAGGGTATTTATAGTTGAGACTTGAGCCCGAGCTTGAGAACGCCTTGAGACGAGAACGTATTTCATAGTCGAATCTCGAGACTCACAGCATAGATAACATACAGAACCAACAGCTTGAGAAAAGCTGCAACTGCGCATGTGCGACTGGAGTCTTGCTCAAGACAGCCTGCGACATATCTTGATACGCGATTTCTGACATTGTTATTTGTGGTTAGATTGTGGAACAATTTTGAAGTACTTCTTCTTTTTTAAATTTTTTCTTGTTGGCCAACATAGAAAACCTAATTACTTTTAAGTTTACGCTTGAAATACGTCTTGAGTCTTTCCTTCGCCGAGAATTCACGAAGATCGGACTATAATGTGCATCCGAGTCCTGAGTAGAGCTTGGCCAAACACGACTCCAGTCGTAGATTGAGTTTCGACTATAAATACGGGCATTAGTTGAATCAATGTTCTTCTTCAAAGATAATTCACATCGTATCATAGAATAAAGAGTTCAATGTGTGAAAGTTTTCGAGTCTTTCTTACCTCGAAATAGGCTAATAAAACGACCTTCTCATTAATGTGTTTTATTTTATTTTCTTCAAGCCACTTCTCAAATTTTTCATATGCCAAATCATACGTACACAGCTTTTGATTTTTGTGGAATCACAGTCGATGTTACACTTTGCGCGGCCTCTTCTATATCGCTTGGTAAGTGCGTCGGCCCAGGATCCGTATCTTTGAACGTTCGACTATTCGCGAGAACGTCGAATGGATTTTGTTCGTACGAATGAATTCACACGAATCGAACGGTACTCGAAAATTCAAATTGCAATATCTTCCAAACACAGTGGCGAACAACTTTGTAGATCTTATGTATCATTTTTTTAGGTAAAGTGTAGTGTAGAGTAATGTAAAAAGTACGTGACAAGAAGATTACAATGTAGTTTGTGCTTATTTCCATTTTGTGTATCAGAAAACCTTCTTGTCGTATGTCGTATCTTCCGCCATTTTCTTAGCATCTTGCAAATCATCAGTTACTTGATGCATAAAAGCTTCATCTGGCTTCATTTTTGTTCAGTAGTATTATTTATCGAAAAACTTAAGTATAGTGATCGCAGAAATAGACCGACGTTGAATAACCAATTGAAAAAAAATATCGCTTTGTATTTTATCTGAGTCTGAATCTGACATTTTTTATCGTAGACTTAAATATTTTTGCAAAATATCTGGGCATTAATAATTAAAGCAGCAACAATTAAAATAAACAGACGAACTGTCAGGTCAAATGAATAAAACAAGTCATGTTGCGGGAACTCGCTCGCTCCGTTCGTTCGTCCCGCAAACATTCCACTCGTTACATAAAATGACGCATTTCATAACTGGTTACATAAATAGCTATACATTTGGTTGCCTGCATTTTATATAGGTAGGCACATGAATAAATTACATTTTCGATCAAATTGATTTATTATGTTAATTAAATTGAAACAAACTACTATTTTTTATTAAAATAATAATTGTTAATCACTCAACAGTATTCAAAAATAAGAGAGGTTTAAAATTATTTTTTAAATAACTTTGAGATGATGTTAAACACTTGGAAATGATTTAACCTGATCTAAATTTATGTCTACAGTAGGTATGCTAACTATGCCCATGCTATAAAAAGAAATGTTGTCTCCACTACATATAGCATACATTGTTGGATGTGCTGAACTGGATTTTACTTGATCAACTACACTTGTCCCACTAAAATAAAACAAATGTTCGGTTTATCTTCTGTAAGTTCCTTGTGGCATTACTTATTCTTTTTTCTTATTTTTTTGGGAATCAAACCACAATAATGTTTTTTATTTCGACGTTTCGGTAGCGTTCCAGCTACCGTTGTCAAGATGAACTAGTATATAGTTCGTAACTTATAAATATCAACCCACGTGATCAAAGTGCCAAAAAAGAGACGTTCGCTTGTATTATGTCATTCTTTTGCTGCTGTCAATCAGTATGTTTTACAGCCTTAATCCTAATAAATATTGAAATTTATAGGTCGCTTGTTATCAAAAAATATGAATATATGCTTAAAGGAAGGTTTCGTATTTGATTTCATATGTAATACAACTCGTGGGTTACTTAATTATTAAACTCAAACTAACATTAGTCGTACTAAAAACTTTATATGTTCGCAAAAATGCGCGCTGTTGCCGCGATTAAAATGGTTTATCTGATTCAGTTGACGTCTTGACATTTTTAGGGTTATGTTGTGACAGTTTAATATTGATCATTCAATTTTTCGATTATTTCATCTCCTTGTTATAAAAAACTGCGAAAAACTGAGTAAATTTTCAAAAGCAGTGATGAGTTGTCAAAGTTAACGTATAAATGAAACTTAATGACACTGCAATAGTTGATGTATTTACTATTCATCTATTCCTGACTATTTACAGCATGTATGAAGCAAGTAAGTATGAGTTTAATATTATACTCAATCAACTGTATTTACTGTATTCTGTTACACTATTCATAATACTTAGCAATTATATTTGCACAATTTATTTACAGATAATCCATTTCACTTTAGAAATGTTACTGCTGCAATTGGAGGAAGAACAATTATTTAATGTAGAATGTTCCTAATCATAGTTTCCTAAAATATGACACACATCCACACAGTGGATTTCCAAGAAAAATAAACCACAATATGAATTTGTTTTTATTAAAATGAATCTTGAATTTTCCAACTATTTCATACATACCTTTTTAGGCTCAATAGGTTTTAAAATAATAATTTCTTACTTAGTGCTGTACTTTTAACATACAAATAAAAGTTCTATAATGAAATAAGTTTAAGTTTGTTTACATACAGTAACTATCAAAAACTAAATCTAACCTACAGCCAAATAAAAAGAAGAAAATTTGATAACTTCATTTGACATTTACTAGATTCTTATACTATTTCAACTGCTTGGCAACGTAGTCCAGTTATGACAGAAGTCACGTGGGTTGATATTTATAAGTTACAAACTATAGAAATAATTTTTGGTCCCTATCTGACACAACGAAAAAATTTGACAACTAGACAATCAATAATATTTTGAAGTTTAAGACTACAAACATGGAGACTAGATATAAGGAGCACAAACTCTGTATATAAAAAGTGTCCGTCGAAATTAGGAAAATTGTGGTGGCGCTGGGGAGGCTAGCGATTAAAATCATGTTTGACGTGTTAAATTTTAGGTTATGTAAATGGAGGGTTTGTTTATTTTCATTCGGTTACCTTTTATGCTTGGTTTTAGCAAATTTCAAGGAAAAAATAAGTATTTCCCGTAGCTGGTGCTATGTTTGGTTAAAGGTAAGTTTCTTCAATATCATTATATAGGCAATTGTGTTGCCAAATAGTAATGAAACAATAAACCTAACCCGAGAGTCCTACATCAACCACTTACTGTTGCTCGAAAATAAGACAGGGGCTGGGGTGTGTAATTTTTTTTATTTTCAACTTTACTTCTAGTTGGACAACTTTTCACGACACACGTTTTTCACATTGTAAATTTTTATAAAAACTTCTATAAAAATAAACACTATTTTCATTTTTTGTTAGGTTAACTTGTCCAGCAAACTTCACTCTGTAATTTTAATCGCTAGCTACTCTCGTGCCATCTACTATTTGTACCTTACCGCTGGACACTTTTTCGAGATTTTTCCTATACAAGTTTGTGCTCCTTATATCTAGTCTCCATGACTACAAAACTTTGTTGTCACATTTTATTAAGGTCCATTCATAGTAGATCACACCTCTGGTAAAATGTGAAATAAAATATTTTATTTTATGACATTCTAACGATATGTAGTCCACTAGAAATGGAATCCAGTGAAGTGCACGTTCCAGGAACGGTTTTTATTGGAATAGCGCTTTTTTTCGCTTATTTTGGAAATTTTGTTAATAAAAACGCGTTAGTTGTTACTTTTTTGTGTATGATTATTTTTGTTTTCAAAATATGTATAACTCAGTTTGGTGATTTTGTGTATTGAAGTGTGTATCGATTAACAACCATTCCAAAGATCAAAACCGTTCCTGGAACGTGCACTTCACTGGATTCCATTTCTAGTGGACTACATATCGTTAGAATGTCATAAAATAAAATATTTTATTTCACATTTAACCAGAGGTGTGATCTACTATGAATGGACCTTAATAAAATTTGACAACAAAGTTTTGTAGTCTTAAACTTCAAAATATTATTGATTGTCTAGTTGTCAAATTTTTTCGTTGTGTCAGATAGGGACCAAAAATTATTTCTATACTAGTTCATCTAGACAACGGTAGCTGGAACGCTACCGAAACGTTGAAATAAAAAACATTATTGTGGTTTGATTCCCAAAAAAATAAGAAAAAATAAATGTTCTGTTATATAATTAAATTATAAGTATTGTTTTTCGTTAATTTATTGGAAAATTAAACCACAATATTTTTTGTATTTTTATTTCAACGTTTCGGTAGCAAACATGCTTGGGAATAGGGACATCAAAGTCAATCGGATTCGGCGCACATGATATTAAAATAATAACATATAAGAAGTCAAAAACATCAACAATAACAAAAAGTGGTAAACTTACCATATGTATACATCATAGCAACTAGGTGTTTTACTGAAATTACTTGTTTTAAAAATACAGTAATCTGGGTTTGAATTTGTCTCATTTTCAGGAATATATTGATGGGGAGCAGTCTGTTTTGATTGTTCATATAAATCTTCAACATATTTTTTTGCTAGTTTTAACATCTGAGGTTCACCTTGTTCTATACAAATCTTTTTACTTTCTCTTTTCACTTCAGAATCATCAAGTTGTCGCTTTTGTTGAGCTATATCTACAACACTATCTTCAGGATTTTCAAGTTCATCTCTTGGTTGAATTTTTTCTTCGGGGATGTTAAGATTATCTCTGTTTTCTGTTGTCTTTCTTTTTCTAACAATCTCACTATATCTAACTACTTTATAGCCTTGATGGATAAGTTTTTTGTAAACTCTATATTTTGTTAGTTTCATTCCAGGACAATTTAAAACTATATTATAGCATTCTTGCACTGTCAAAGGGACATTGTTTACACTTACTTCCATTCTATTCTACAAAAACAAGAATTAATTACTTGGTTTTAATTGATAACTACTTGAAATACATTTCAACATGTTTTTGTTATAAAATTTTTCAAAACTACAAAGTTGAGAAACATTTTTTATTGACATAAATTGAAGTAAAATTATTTAATTCTGGATTAGCAGAAATAATGTCTAGAGGTAAAAGATAATTTGTGCCTGTACTTTTAAATCAAAACCTGAGCATACTCTTCTTTTAATGGCAAATTGACTAAAAGAATTTTGAGAAATTCTAGTGAATTTAGAAGGAATATGCCAAAGTAATATAAGAAAGAGGTACAAAGCTTAATTGACTTTGGAAACTTAAATATGCCTATTTAAATCAATCACTCAGGCAACACTGTATGTTTTCATAAATATTATGTTTTTTGCTGTCTTGAAATATATCCAATGTTTGTTTTTAGCAGGTCATATTATAAATGCAATATCAGATTTCCTATCAATATTGTTGCTAAACTCTATTCTGTGAACTTAGTTGAGTTTTGGATCAAGTAAATTAGCAACAATTCAAATGACTATCTTAACAAACATTGTAGGTGGATACTTTGGGTGTGTAACGACTGTAGAAGGCTAGCTCTTAGTCATACTGCAATTTAAAAAAAAATAGTTGGGGCTTCAATCATTATACAGACTAGACGAATAACCCGCTATACTGACAGCACACTTTGTTCACCACCAATATCTAAATCGATTCTCTCATTCCAAAACAAGGATATCAATACACATAGCAAAGGTCTTAGATCTTAGATTTATTTATTACTTGAATGAATTTTAGTTGCCATCAATATTGTATTATAAACATGTATATTTACACATTGTTTATTTTCTTTTAATAATACAAATTGGTATTCTTATTAGAATGGGTAAATGGTATTTATACAGGGTGATTAACTTTTGTGACAAAGTCCGTTATATCTGTTATTATAGGAGATACCAAAAAAAGTTATTTACCAAATAATCCCTATAATACCTAAACTTTTTTTTGGGAGCCGTTCTAGTAATGGGAACACTGCAACCTGTTGGCTTATTGTACTCTACTCCCACCTTTATTCCACCCACCCAGCCATTCCCGTACCCTCCAGTAGATGATACAGGTCAACTGGATGCATGCCATATCCTTGGCCTCTCCGAAGATTGTCTATCTCCTTGAGTCCAATGCCTCACATTCGGACAAAATATGGACTATGGTCACGGTCTCCATGCCACAAAGTCCTGCAGCTGAGATCTCCGTTATATCGCCCCATTTTATGCAGATGATCCTTTACCGGGGCATGACCCGTTAGATAACCTGTAATAATTCTTAGCTTCTTGCTACTAACATTCAGTAGTTCTTAAGCCCGTTTTACACATATATCACCTATGCACCCTAGTCCCATGCTTGCTCTAAGGATCGTACACAGTCTGTTGAGTATAATGCTGTTTGCCTTTTGCAGCATAATTGGATAAATCCTGTCCGGTCCCGGTGATTTTTATAGCTCAAATGAGTCTAATGCCCATTTAATTTTGCTTTGATTTACCACTGCCCTAGATACTTTCCAACTTTCCTCGTTACCCCGGTTTGGAGTCCCCGAGGCCATATGTTGTTGTTCTGTATCCAGTGGTTCATCAATTATTTTGCATTATGAAAAATGTACTTCAAAAAGTTCTACCCGAGTTTCTTTCCCGTTTTGTGTATATCTTCCATTTCTTGTCTCCAATGAGTTAATTGTCCTTTGAAGATCTTTGGAGAGTATCTTATGGAGTCTAGCTCATTCAAAGGTCTGTTCTACCTCTTCACAGTGTTTCCTCCATGAGTCTCTATTAGCGATTCTCAAAGCCTTCTTATATGACGTCAGAGCTTTCCTATATTCGGTCCACTCTCCATCTTTGCTTGCCCTGTTGAAGAGCTTTCTTAATTTCACCCTCGAAGCTGCAAGGTCATAATTCCACCTGGGCACATTCCTGTTGGTTTTCCTTGTAGTTTCGGGGCAGTTACTATTTAATGTAGACACAATAGCTTCTTGGAGTTGCTCCGCAGCTAGGTCTAGATCTGTGATGTTTCTTACCGTCTTTCTCACCCTTTGGATTTCGAAGCCTAGGTCCGCTTGATAAGCCTCCCAGTTCGCTTACCTTGGGTTCTGGTAAATTTAAATTTCAGTGCTGAAACCTGTTAATATGTAGCTTATGTGTCTGTGGTCTGAACAACTCACCTCTCAGTAACAGGTAATTTTTTAACCAAACTACCTATAAAGGTAGTTGCAATTGTTATATCTAGGACCTCCTTCCTATTTGTTGTTGCAAAGGTAGATTTAATACCTACATTTAATATGTCTAAATTATTTTCCATAATAAATTGTAGTAATTGGTTGGTGTTTGTACTTCCCCAGGTTGTGTGATGTGCATTTACATCTCCCCCAATGATTAGATGCGATCCATTTCCTCGACATCCTCTCACTAGTTAGGTTAGTAACCTAACCACTTCCTTGGATGGTGGTTGTTCAAAAGCATCTCCTGGTAGGTAGACCGATCCGACAATAATCTCCCTCGGTCCCCCTTCGGAGATGAATCTTAGTTTGAAAGTTGTCAAGTCTCTGAAACGGCAATTATTTAAAGACAGTATCTTTATATTATTTCTCACTATTATGCAAGTTCTAGGTACTTGGGAGGGGTACCGGTAAATTATTCGAAATCAATTGTTCGAAAATCAATTTTTCGAATGACCGATTATTCGAAAATCAATTATTCGAAACTCAATTGTTCGAAATCAATTTATCGAATAGGTGGCAGGTTCCTAATGGTGATAAAATACGAAGGTGGTTTGGTAGGGGTAGGTTTGGTTGGGTTATTATTGAAAATTATTATAATTTATTCTTCAAAAATTGACTAAAAATACGAAGGTGGTTTGGTAGGGGTAGGTTTGGTTGGGTTATTATTGGAAATTATTATAATTTATTCTTCAAAAATTGACTAAAAATACGAAGGTGGTTTGGTAGGGGTAGGTTTGGTTGGGTTATTATTGGAAATTATTATAATTTATTCTTCAAAAATTGACTAAAAATGCGAAGGTGGTTTGGTAGGGGTAGGTTTGGTTGGGTTATTATTGAAAATTATTATAATTTATTCTTCAAAAATTGACTAAAAATACGAAGGTGGTATGGTAGGGGTAGGTTTGGTTGGGTTATTATTGGAAATTATTATAATTTATTCTTCAAAAATTGACTAAAAATACGAAGGTGGTTTGGTAGGGGTAGGTTTGGTTGGGTTATTATTGGAAATTATTATAATTTATTCTTCAAAAATTGACTAAAAATGCGAAGGTGGTTTGGTAGGGGTAGGTTTGGTTGGGTTATTATTGAAAATTATTATAATTTACTTTACAAAAATTGTCATTCGATAAATTCACCGCTTAACAAACATTTAATAAGGTAAACAAAGTAATAAAAACTTCTATCTATCTATTTTTGTATATTCTATTCAGAATATTGAATTTCGAACAATAGATTTTCGAACAATTGATTTTCGAATAATTGACTTTCGAAGAATTGATTTTCGAATAATTGATTTCGAACAATTGACTTTCGAAGAATTGATTTCGAACAATTTACCTAGATCCACTTGGGAGGACCTATTGTAAAGCAATTCCCCTCCTATCCCTGACAAACCCATAATCTTTCCCTTGTTTACCCAAGGTTCTTGTATGAGGACCACATAGTATCCCCTCATTACTTTCGTAAGGACTGCAGATGCAGCCTTACTGTGCTGGAGGTTCGCTTGTATTATTCTGGTTCTCTTAGAACTCGGAAGACCACCCTTCCGAGACCGTAATACACTCGGAAGCCCACTGTTTCCAGAGCCCTAAAAGAATCTTCATCGATCGAGGTCAGCGTTTGTCCCTTCTCATCGTCTTTCCTACTCTTGAGGGTCTATTCCCCCGTTTTAAGGCTGGTATTTTGGCTAGCCAGACGGTCCTTTAGAATGAATTCCTCCTTTATGGCTCCGGGAACATGCACGAGGACCAGGGGCCTTCTGGGGAGGTCTCCCGATCCAACAACTGTCAAATTAGCTCCTTCCCAGAGCTCGTCCAGTCCCTCCACCGCGTTCCTGAGCCATTCCTGCGTGTATTCATTCCCACAGGTCATCCAGAGGGCCCCATCAGTGGAATGATGTGCGTTGGAATTGGAGTCGGTTTGCGCTTCCCCCAGGGGTGTCAAACACGGCCTCCTCCAAGCGCTTTTGAATCAGTCCTGCCTGTTTCTGATTCAAGGTATTTTCTGGATGGCGTCTGTGGATTACCGCCATCCCGAGATTTGCTGTTGCATCCTTGTAAGAAACAGTCTGCACTTTCATGCTCCTGTTCTTTTTTGCCACATGCATTGTAGGTGGAGTTGAATTGTCAGATCGAGGTCTTTTACCTCTAGCTGACTCTTCTTTCCCACCCTTACTGGAGTGTCCCGACGTTGTCATACCTGAGCTTATTTTTATCAGGGCTTTTCCTGACTTGGACAAGCTACTTCCCGATTTCGTCGGACCTGACTCCTTTGTTTTGGCAGTCTTATGTGGGTTCTTTTCCACCCATGTACCGGCTGCCATTTTCTGTTCCCTGAAAATCAAGGTTGCTATGAAGGTATGTGTCACAAATTGACAATTCAGTTTTGGATCATACTGTTTTGACATTGTCTTGAACTTTGATTATTTTGCAACAGTCAACAATGAATTTGGAAGGGAAGAACTGGTAGACATGGTATGGATCTTAGGTGAATGTAATAAGAATTGTTCACTTGCAAAAAGAGTCTATCATAAGCGATATCCAGATCGTCGGCAAACCGAATAAGAAAGCATTTCAAAAGGTAATGGATATATTCAATCGCAATGGTTCAGTGTTATATGAGACTAAAGAAAAACCAAAAAAAGTTACAACAGAGGAAACCGAATCAAATGTTTTACTGGCCGTTACAGAAGATCCTCATTCAAGTATAAGAAATATTTCAAGAGAGCAAGACATAAGTTACGGATCTGTTCAGAAAATTCTCTCGAGACACCATATGCACCCATACCACATCCAGCTACACCAAGAGCTAACTGCGAATGATTTTGAAAGAAGGATAACTTTTTGTGAATGAGCACAACAACAAATAGTTGTACAAAGAAAAATTTTTCGATTTTGTTTTACTCAGAGATGAAGCAACGTTTCACAAAAACAGATGTGCCAATCAGCACAACTTCCACTAAGTATTACTCTACAACAAATCCAAAAAGTCAAACTAGGTGGTCATTGAACGTTTGGGGTGGTATCTTAGGTAATTATGTAATAGGCCCTTTCTTCTTGGAGGAAACCGTGAAAGAAGAGGTTTATTTAGACTTTTTAGTAAACCATTTACCTATTTTACTTGAAAACGTGGCCCTCAACATCCATCAACAGTTATGGTATTTACATGACGGAGCTCCTTCTCATCACAATGCACTGATCCAATAAGGTGAATTGAATGACCAATTTCCTAACAGATGGATAGGATGGAAGGACCAATTAATTGGCCAGCTTGATCACCATAATTAAGTAAAGTAGACTTCTTCTTATGGGGCTATATCAAATATCTAGTGTACCTTGAACCTTCTACAATAAAAATAACAATTTTTTTATCTTATGTTTTGTTTAATTGTTTTTTGTCTGTTGATAATTGGAAATAGTAAAGTATCTACATAAAAATAATAAATTTAATTCATGAACTATCCCTTTTTCCAATACAATTTGAAATATCTCCAAAACTATCAAGTTTAGGTATAGGGAATACTTGGTATAAATTAAACTACATTGACTGTAGTTTATAATAGTGATAAAAAAACTGAGCAAATAATGAATTTGTATTTTGACGTACCCTGTATTAAATTTAAACAGTATTAGCAAAATCGATCATTTTTATGAAGTTTGACCATCACTTAAAAACTATGACTACAACACATATTGCTCTTGTACACCTTTTCTTTTATACAAGATGTTGAACTTGCTACGATTTTCATAGAAATTTGATAATAACTTTTTAAATACCCTGTATAACACATAACAACGTTGTATTCTTGTAAGTGAAGTGGTTTTTAAATTTAAAATAAAAGACAGGGTGATTCATTTAAAAAAAAACATATGTTTGATGTGGTACAGTGTTATGGAAGACCCTGTATACTTTTAACTAATTTCAAAATATGAAGCTTATAGCTGCCTCCTATTTTTGTAAATAACTTTTTGGTATCTCCTATAATAACAGATGTAACGGACTTTGTCACAAAAGTTGATCACCCTGTATATCAAATGATGATTTCAGAACTGTAAAACTGTTCAGAGTCTGTTGCTTACCTGTGAAGGGATGTATATCAAAACAAACAGCTGCCAATATAAGCAGTTTTGTCACATTTACTGAAAAATGCAGAATTACAAAAACTGTCAAATTGACATCCTGTTTATAAACATTTACTCATGATTGTACATGTCAAAGATTGAATAAATCACTTTTCATACATTCATTTTAATTATATAATAATTATTGAAGGACATATTGTGGAATCACAAAAAAATTCAAGTCATTGGATGATTATTACATTTTAAATAATACAATATGGCAACATCTGTAGAATGCAGCAAAATTAATAAATAAACTTTGACATTTTTTGCATAGGATAATATGTCTGTTTACTCTTCTAGTATGTTCATTGTTGGGAAAGTTAGGGTATCATTTGATGTATATTAACATTTTTCATGTCAAGTGTCACCAATTTCCTATTTATGAAATTTAAATCTGTCTATTTACTATGATTTTTGAGTTGTCAATTGTTGTTTATTTACTTAATCCATAACCTGTATAAGTTCAGCAAGTAGAGTATATTATCTTCTTATATCATCACTTCTGAGACTGTTTTCTCACTAGATTTTCAATTTTTTTTCCACAAATAGTAATAGTCGTTGAAGTGAAGACCAATATGTATTTATTTATTATGTAATATGTAATATTTGAAACTTACTGTTTCCACTAGATATAGCATCTCTTCTGGATACATGTATATTCCATTTTTATCCTGATAACCAAAATTTTCTAATAATCCCTTGACCACTTTACTTACTTTTGCTAAATTTGAAAATTTATTCCATTCAGCCTGTACTCTGGAACATCTAAATAAAAATTATATTCTATCTTGTTTGAATTTAAAAACTACAAAATTACTTTAAACCTTTTATCAACTTTTCTATTTTTAAGAGCACTTTCCAAACCTTCCAAATTTTGTGAAATCAATTTTTGTGTTTCTAATGAGGAGTCTTTTAAAAACAGTTTGGGACCAATTAGATGGATCTTGGTTAGAGGTTTTCGGTGATATTTCATAATATTTTTCACCCTACAATAGTAAATAACAAATATATAATATTCAATTGGAGTAAAAAGCGAATGACTTACTCTTCATCCATATCCATTGCAGTCATTGCACATAATTTCGATAATAAATTTATAAAATTATCAGTCTCTGAAATTATACGATGACGATAGGTATTACTTCTTCTTCTTTTTTTCCTTTATGTAAGTAATATCCCAGGGGATAATACGCGCTTTTAGTGAAAACGTCACAACTGCTATATGTCAAGTTTTTGGATGCAAACAAACTTTTATAATGGTGTGTTGTAACTCACACCTAAACTCGGTTTAATTATAACTGATGTTTAGACTGTGACGTATTGATTTATTTATTATCATTAACTACATCAGTCTAAACATCAGTTATAATTAAACCAAGTTTAGGTGTGAGATACAACGCGCCCTTAGTGTGTTAAATTAGTTAAGTAATAATAAATATATCATGTTCATACCTTTTTAATCGTTATAGTATTAATACAATAATACAGCAAATATATTTCTAAAACTAAAACACTAAAATGTATTGCTTACATCCAAAATCTAGACTTATGACAATTTATGACGCGTACTAAATGCGCGTATTTGCTCAGCTTATACAGTGGTCAGTATGTGGTCAGTATACAGGGGAAATTTTAGTCTCGCTGACTCGCTCTCAAATCTCTGTATATTTTGTCTATGATTACCTACCAAATCAGTGATGGGTAATGTTAATAACCACCTATGTTATAACTGTGATAACCAGTTTTTAGCGTTAACTAACGCTAAGTTAAAAATTGTTTGAAACTAACGACGGTTAACAATTTAGGTGACAACTTAAAAAAGAAGAAGAATGTTTATAAAATTATATTTATATATTATTATAAAAGCATTTTCCCGCATTTTGTAGCCCGCGAACACCAGGAGTTTGCGCAGTGATTTTTCCAAGCTTAAATTATGTCAGAACACAAATATCTAATAAACAATTTTTTGTAGTTAAAAATCAGTGATGGGTATTAACCGGTTAATAATTTTGTTAACCCCGTCATTGGTTAATAACTAGTTATTAACTATCATTTTTAACCAAATGTTTATTGGATATTTGTGTTCTGCAAATTATTACAAAATTTTGACATAATTTAAGCTTATTTGAGATGTAAATAAAAGCTCCAGAATTCATATGTCATCGACAGTCGCGGACGTCAGGAGTCTGCGCAATGCTATTTAATAGATCTGGAAAAATTACTGCGCAAACTCCTGATGACCGCGGACTAGAAAATGCGGTAAAATCAACGAGGTAAATTACCTCGTTGGGTAAAATGCTTTAATATAAATAACATAGAGATAGAATCTCTATAATAAATATAATTTTATAAAAATTCTTCTTCTTTTTTAAGTGGCCGCCTAAATTGTTAACCGTGGTTAATTTCAAACAATTTTTAACTTAGCGTCAATTAACGCTAAAAACTGGTTAATAACATATATGGTTATTAACATTACCCATCACTGTTAAAAATTGATATTTAATAACTAATTATTAACCAATGACCGGTTAACAAAATTATTAACCGGTTAATAACCATCACTGTACCAAATATCGTTAAGTGCACGATTTTTAGCAAAAAACCTATTTTGTACGTGTTGATCGTTGGTGAAGTCTCCGTTGTAAACTATAAATGCAATCATTACCTAACGCCACTGATATTTATCGGCTTTGATGAACGAAAATGAATATTTGATTTATTTTTTTGGTTTTCTGAGTATTGTTTCTTTTTGCACATATTACTTCTGTGCTCTGTGTTCTGTGACCATTAGTAATATTATAACCTCAACTTGTCTTGTAATGTTTTGTGATCTTAATTTGTTGGTATGGTAGTTTATATTTTCTTAAATCCTTAATTTTCGGTTGACTTTATATGATACTTTGAAGTAGTATTAGGTATTAACTTTCCTGACATTCTATTTTATCATGTCCGGTATTCTTGAAGAAAAATTGAGAGAAGCAGCTAGCATTGGAGATACTGAAGGAGTTGCTATGCTTCTCTCTCAAAAGTATCAGAATATAGATGTGAATTCTCAAAACTGCATGAACGGATGGTAAATATTACAAAAAAAAGTAATATGTTACTAAATTTAGTTTGAAAGTTGCTATGCTTCTCTCTCAAAAGTGTCAGAAAATACTTAGATGTGAATTCTCAAAACTACATGAAGGGATGGTAAATATTACAACAAAAAGTACCTACCTAATATGTCACTAAATTTAGTTTCAAAGTTGCTCTGCTTCTCTCTCAAAAGTTTCAGAATATAGATGTGAATTCTCAAAACTGCATGAAGGGATGGTAAATATTACCACAAAAAGTAATATGTTACTAAATTTAGTTTGAGAGTAATTTTTACTTTTCTTCACTAGAAAAAATATAATATTAGGTTCTAGAAGTGCTGAGTGCATTAAAAGAGATGTTCACATTTTTAAAATACCTAATACAAATCATGAATGTAAGATCATTCTTAGAACATGAAAAGAGCAACAAAGTAAAGTAATTGTGAAGAAACTACATAAGTAACTAACATATGGAAAACATATTGCATAGATTTGTATACCATTTCTATTCCATGTATATGTCATAGGAAAATGTTAAACCTGCCACTCTTTAAAATGGCTAAATCATGAAAACAGCATCTTATGTATGTTCCTTGTAGTATATTCTTTTTGTATTTATTTTGGGAAATCAAACCAAGAGGTGGCCAGATGTGTCAAATTTTTATTTAACATTCATTGTGGCAAGTTGGCTTGTGAACTAGACTAGATTTTTTATGAAGTAGCAGCCAATATGTGGCCAGATTGTCAAATGTTTAAGATTATCACCTGCTCAAGATTTTGGAGGGTGATAAGTTTTAGTTGATTTGTAAAATACAAATTTTATTTAATACTCATGAAAATCAAAATTGTTATTGATAGTATAAAGAATATTTGACATATTTTTTTAATGAACAGTACTTACAAATGAAACTAGAGAACAGAAGATATTGAAAAAAAAACACATTCACTCAGCACATAAGAAACCAAGAAAGAAACAATTAGATTATTTTATTCATTAGAGCGTGGATCACTGAAATGACACTGTTTGCACATTTTATATTAAACTGTTTACTGAAAATTGGTGTTTTACAAGGCAACTGGAACCCCTTATCTGCTGGGATACCAAACAGAGGTTGATCTTAAACATTTGACAATCTAGCCATATGCTACAAAGTGGCCACTATTTATAAATTGCCTAAGCAATTTGTGAAATTCTGTAGTCTGGCTATGACATTTACAAATCACTGGCAATACAAGATTATAATGGTTGTGTTAGCTGCATAAATGCATATTATTCCTTATCCACAATTTGAGATGCTTTATAAGAACTTTGCTAGTTAAAAATAAATTTACTTAAAAAGTTCCATTCTGTACAGGACAGCACTTCACTGGGCTTATAAAAGAGGAAATGACAATATTATAAAACTTCTTAGTGATCATGGAGCAAATCTAGATGTGAAGAATTTTAAAGGGCAAACTCCTAGTGACTTGAGTCCAAACTTGAGTGCTTCAGATTCACAAGAAGATACCAGTAATTATGGTCATAAGTTTATTCCAAATTACATGAAAAATCCACCTCTTACCGTTGATCTGGATATTGGAAACAAAATGAGGAAAGGATCTGATTTTACAAACATGCCCATTACTCCATTACCTGCATTACAGAATGATGGTAAGTGGATTTACAGTAATTATTGCTGCAAATATTTATTGGGAAATATTTATTATTCTCGGTTTGTTTTTTGTTTATGAATAGTTTTTATTTAGTTTTCATTATATTGCAGATCTTGTTTTGAAAGTCAGGGTTCATGGTTCCTCCGATCCAGATTTTATAGAAATTGAAATACCCAAATGGAAACTAACTTATTCTCACTTGATGACTGTATGTTGTCAAGAACTAGAAATTGATGATAGTCAAGTGGAACGAATAAGGAAACTTCCTAATACAAGATTAAGGAAAGACAGTGATGTTAAACGATTACGAGAACATCACGCCTTGGAGGTTGTTATTAAGCCTCTCTTGAATGGAGAAAAAACGACAAATTGTTATCCAAGCATATCAACAAAAAATCAGACTATTTTATATTAAAATAATAATACGAAGTGATTATTGGATCTTTTTTGTTAAATGTTTTGGGTGAAGATATGGTGAAATAATTTTTTACTTGGCTAAGTTCTCAAATATTTAAATATTGGATAAATTCCACTAATATAAAAACAAATTATCATGTCTCACCAAAAACGTTATTCTAATTATTAAAAATTTACCAAGTTCCATTTTTTTGCTTTATATAAAAAATAGACTTTATTGTGTATATGCACTATATTTTTTTAATAGGCTGCTATGCACCTTGGTAATTTCTTCATAAATAAAAAAATAGGAAAAAAACTCGTACTGTAATTTTTTTATTTTTTGATGGAATACTCTAATTCTAGAACAGTACAAAAAAAATAATTGGGTGGAGGTTTCTTATTCCATGCCACAGAAACTACATTCTTCTTGTTCCACTAGTTTGAGCTTTTTAACGTGCCATTTAGGCGACAGGGTCGCATCAGGACACCTGTCAAAAATCTTAGTTCAGTTTTACTCTGACTTGGCATTTATTTGTTCTCACCTGGTCGTAGTCTCCCAGAAATCTTTGATTGTCTAAGCCCCACTACATCTTCCCAATGGTCAGATGTTCTCTTTTCAGTTGATATGGTGTTCGCAAACGTTCCCATTACATTTGAGTCCTGAATGCCCTCCTATAAGTAGGTATATCTACAGTAACAAGATTAATGAACAAAAATGAAACTAGTAGTGATAAGGATATTCCAAGGCCTGGTAGACCGAAAAGTGCAACTAAGTAATGATGATACAACTTTTAGATGTTCAAGATTAAAGTGACCATATTTAAAAACTGCCAATGCGGGACAATCCCAGAGAAATATGTTCCAATGTTGGCGCGTTTTTTTTTAATTTGATGTGTCCTATTTCACCACATATCACTTGCCTTCCACCGCGAGATAGAGGTTTGTAAAATAATTAAAGTGGTACTTTTTGCGAGGCCCAGACATTGTTTCCAACGTACGGTCGTCTTAAAATAAGTACATAAGGTCAGCATATGTATGATGAACCATCATTTAGAAAACGCATTATTTTATTTAAAATGTTATAAGCTTGATCCTTGTGGTTTATTTCGTTATTCGGTAGTGTTGTGTAGTAAAATTTAGCATATATACTCGATATGACTAAATCCGGGACATTTTCCGGGGCACTGTCTATGCGGGACAGGTCTCTGAAAAACGGGACAGTTCCGCATAATCCGGGACGAATGGTCACTTTATTCAAGATACCCCTAAAACATCTACAATTTTATTGGCAAGAAATGGTATTTGTAGACAGTCCATACAAACAATTGTGCATAAAAATACCAATTTTCTTCAAGCGTACCTATTAATAGAATCTATGTATATTATTCTCGGCAACACAGATCGTAGAAATAACCTATTCTTTTACTAGTAAAATAATGAACGCTCATTATTGTACTAGTAACAAAATAATGAGAAAGGATAGCAACGTGTCTTATTATGGGCGTTGTAACCAAGTAGGCAGGAACTGTCATTCAATTTTTATTTAATTTGATGTTTGTCAGTTTTGAAAAGTGTATTGTAAAAATGTCTCAAGAACAATAATTTCAATGTTGGTCGAAATAGTTAATTTCACTATTGAAATACTAATTCCGACGGAGTCACGGAAAGTGTATGATTTTGCTTATGAAACATTTATAAAATGGTGCAAAGAAAATATTTTACGAAGATACACAGAATATCTTATGCTTGCTTATTTTACGTATTTGTCAAGAAAATTTAAAAGTTCGACGATATAGTGACAAGGATAAAGACTACACACCTATACAAGGAGCGGAAAGTGACAGTGAAATCAAAGAATACACCGTGTATTCTTTGGTGAAATGTACGAAAATGATCGACCCTCAACCTCAAAACGTTCCAAAATTGTTGAATCAACGGAGATCAAACAGAGCAATATTATAGATAGTGCATCATCGGGACAAGGACAATCAAAATATTCGCAACACTTCCCTATTACTTTTTTGTCAAATATGAAGTGGCTTCATGTAATTTATGCAAAAAAATGAATACTGAGAGCGACAATATAAAAATGTGTCAATCAAATACTTCTGGACTAAAATGGCACTTAAAAGCAAAACATCCACAAGAATTTGCTTCACTTTTCCCGTCGAAGATGAAAGTTTCGTCTGTTCAAGCGCAACCGACATTGGATGACATATTCAAATCCAAAGCTAAAATGGTAAGTACCTACAGTTAATTATTTTTATTCGTTTTTTCATATGGATTTACATGAGCTGCAATTTAGGGGATTGTTTTGATTATGTTAATTTTTTGTAGACTGTTTTTGATAGTTTTACTCGCGATTACTTATTGATTTTGTAAATGTTCTGATATTTGCATTTACTGATTTAAAAATATGTAGCTTAATCATTTATGTCTTTGCCCTGTGTGATGGTGTGGACTACACCGAAACGTTGGCGTTAGTTCTAGTTCTAAGCACACATAGTGAATTTTTTGAAATAACATTTCTTTTTATTTCAGGTCCCTGTGAAAGACGAAGATATCGTCGAGTGGGTGTCTTTGAAGTACCTACCATTCAGCTTTTTTGACGATGAACATACTCAAACTTTCTTCAAAAAATTAAACCCCAAGGCAGTGCTCCCAAAACGAACAGCCCTTAGAGAAAAGGTGATGAAAACATTTACTTTGGTTCAGAAACGAATATTAGAAATTTTAAAAGAGAATAAATCTCAAATATCTTTCACAATCGATGGATGGACTTCGATAAACTATAAGTCCTATTATGGAATAACAGCTCATTTTATTGATGAATTTTGGAATCTGAATTCAGTAGTAATAGATTTTTTGCCATCTAATGGTAATCATACTGGAAAAGACATTGCAGAAATATGTTACAAATGTGGAATTTTGGAATTTTGATAAATTGTAAGGAATCACAGTGGATAATGCAGCAGCGAATACAACTTTTTTGAAAGAACTGGACAATTTAATTAAAAAAGATTGTCCAGATCACTCATTCAACTCAGAAGATTCTCATTATAGATGTTTTGCACATATTTTAAACTTGGGTGTGCAAGATACATTAAAACTATTAAAATTGGAAAATGAATCCATTGAAGAGGGCGACAATGATGATTTGGCCGAAATTAACCAAGAGACAGAATTGCCACCTTTGACGAAAGTAAGATGTTTGTTTAAAAAAATTAAAAAATCTGAACAAATGCAGAATCTGTTGAAAACGTTATGTGATGCTGCTAACATAAAATATGTGTCAGTAAATATAGATGTGTCCACAAGATGGAATTCTACTTGCGATATGTTAAATGTAGCGATTCGTTTAAGAAAGGCCCTAAACAGTTTAGTACAAAGTAACGAAGAATTTCTCGACGAGAGAGGGTACTTCTCTCGTCTCGTCAGACGAGAGACGAGAATCTCTCGTCTCGGCGGCAACACTAACACTTTCCCACAAAGGAGCACCTGAACAAAATAGGGCTCTGCACATATTATGCAACTGTGAGACGCTGAACCACAGGAGGCAAAAACTGTATGGAAGACCCCAAATGACTCCAGAAGACTTCTACAACCAACCAGTAAAGAACCTGTATAAGCTAATACAGGGAACGGATTGGCTGAATAGGCTGTAGTCAGAACATTAGGAGAATCCACAATAAGCCCAAGAGGCTGAGATGGTGCCGACGAAGGGACGGCTCCTTTTTAAAAAAAAATATACCCTAAAAACAAACGTTGAAATAAGTAATAAAAAAGCTAGACCACTCAGCTATCGTGGTTTAAACGTTTTAAGTTCGAAATACGTTAATTGTTGTCAATTTAAATATTAATCTTCTGAAGGAATTGTCAACGATTTAATAAATGTAATAATAAAAAAAATAAGGAAGTACCTACCTTTGATGCTAAATAAACATTATTCGGTACATCCTGAAGAAATTTATCAAATTGGTCTTTTTGTTAATACTTTTGATTTTTTCGTGGTATAATTTTCTCCTTGTCGCTTTAAAAATGCAGCTAATTTGGTATAACTTTCCATTTTTACATTATGTTTGATGTTTTATTGAGTTTTAATAATTGAATATTGTCTCGTCTCGCCCTCTCTCGACGAGAGAGAGACACATTTAATCTCGTCTGATGAGACTGTTCCTTCATATTTGCTCGACTTGCTGTATATACCCACTCCGGTGCCGAGCTCATTCCTTGGCGCGTCCTCTTCCTCAAGCTCCTTTCGATCTTTGATGACAATCTCGAAGTTATTCTTGCGAAAGATATATCTGGCGGTCATGTGGTCTGTTGGCATTTTAAAAATGTCGTCATCCACGTGTCTTATTTCCGTGTGTCCTTTCCCCTGTGCCACGTCATGGTCTGATGCTTTTTCCAGTCGGGTTAGAGCTGCCCTTGTTTCGCACATTATGACACAATGTAGCGGAGGAAGCGGCGCTGTAGGAGTAGTCCTCATTGCCCCTGTAATGCATATGCATGCAAGTCTTTGGACCTTGCTTAATTTTAGCATCGCAGAGGTTTGTCTAATCTTTGTCCACCAGACCAGAGAGGGTATATTACTTAATATTTGGAGTCACAGGAGCCTGTAGATGCGATGAACTCGTTCAATTGAAGTTGAAGTACAGCGGGGTCCGGTAAGGTTTGCGACCCTCGGAATTTTGCAATGATTTTTTTTATTAGAAAGCCCCATTGTTATATATAGAACATTTTAATAGAAAAAAATTCTTGGATTATTCACTTTTGAAAGAGAAAATCGCAATTGAGAGGACTAAAAATCCGCTATTTTTTTCAATTTTTGACTATTTCTGACAATTATGTCTAGATAGCAGATGGTCACAAATTTTAGAAGGAGCGGTTGATGGACAATGTTGCCAGTTTTCATTTCCGTAACTCGTTACGGCATGGAAATACTTTAAACAAGATTTTAGATCTTTCCCATATAACACGGATATTCTTACTAACTTTATGATATAAAATGTACTTTTTTTGGACGTATTATGTATGTTCCATAGGTTAGGGCGAATATAAAAAATGTATATTTTTGTGATTTTTAGTTGAAAATTAACGTTAAATGTCCCGATAAGTATATAAATCTTCGTCGTATCACGAACATATTGCTGATAACTAAAGGCGACCCGGCGCGCATTTTTTATCATCAAATTCTGTTGATAGTATACCTATTCTCCTGATAGTATACCTATTTGAGCCCGTATTATTTCAGAATAATGTGGATAGTCATGTGAATTATTTTTGGAAAACTCCATGGGAAAACAAATTATTTGACATTTTTTCCGAGAAGGGGAAGGGAATAAATATGTATGTATATAGATAGACATAGATATATTTTCTTATTCAGGGATCTAGATAAGATTGAATTTCCGCTTAAAACACTGAAGCAGCTTGACATCTCGAGCGCGCCGGTTCGACGTTTTTTGCGCAGTAATCAAGAAATATATGTGAGA
Source organism: Lochmaea capreae (assembly GCA_949126875.1). NCBI lineage: Eukaryota > Metazoa > Arthropoda > Insecta > Coleoptera > Chrysomelidae > Lochmaea > Lochmaea capreae. The sequence continues at coordinate 3,125,835 of OX421398.1, forward strand.
CACCATGGTGAACTAGTCCGACAAAAAAAGTGCCGCAAAGTTGAGAAAAACGTAATCAAATTATTTTTATCAATAATGCTTTTAAATTAAACCTATGCGCATTCTGCACCTCGTCGATCATGTTTGATAGGTTCTCTTTGATAGTCCCTACCTGCTCTTCAGAGACGACTGTCTCTGGGAAGTCTTTTGGGACCACAGCTGCCTTGATCCCTTTGAGTGCTACGCTGTATTTAATACCAGTTTTAAAACCGGCACCAGTCTTGTCTTGTCTTTCTTTACCTCAGGAGTGCTCCTGGCTGACACAGTTCGCTTAACGCCCTTTGTCTGCTGGTTAACACCCTGTTTTGATGATGAGGGAGTCGGCAGTCCGCCCACTTGTTTCCGTTGTGATGAATCCGGTCACTACCGGAAATCTTCTGTTCCCGTTGCCATAAGGAAGGATTATTTTCACGAGACTGTTCCTGCAGGAGGCAGGAAAAAAAATCCGAAGTTGTACCGAAGAGAGGCCGACACAGCTTCCGCAAATCTTTGCCTCTCATACCGAACCGCCGGCAGAAATGAACGACCCCCGACCGCACATAGACGTCGAAATAGAAAATCACATGTTCAAAGCCTTGATAGATACCAGAGCAGCGAAGTCATATATTGGTGATCAAGTAGCTAAGACTTTTTCCCAAAGAAAGCAAACTACCGCCCGTCAAGCTACGAAGGCCCGTTTAGCTAATGGAAATTTAGACTCCATCACCGACATATATGAATTGAACTGGAAGATCAATGACGTCAATATGGAGGGTTCGTTAGAGCATTTCCCTGGTCTTATAACGGATATGGTGTTAGGACACGATATCCTCCGAAAGTATAATTTCCGTCTGGAGCTAGGACACAGGAAAATATACGTGAATGATAAACTATTAACGTGTTCACAATTAGCCAGTCCGGTTGGAATATTGGAGGTAGTGAGTACGTCCGTGAAAGAAGCCGATGTTGTTCCAATCATTTTTGAGGAAGAAATCAACCATGGTCTCACTGAAGATAAATGTTCTGGAAATCTGCCTGTTGCTGAAGTCTCTGCGTCTTCCCTGGAATTAGGGGTAGGCGAGGAGCAAACCGTTGTTAAAACTTCTGAGTTGTCCCCGGTGTTGTTAGGGGTGAACAAAGAAGAATCTTGTTCTGAAGTCTCTGCGTCCTCCCTGGAATTAGAGGTTGGCAAGGAGCAATCCGTTGTCGAGATTTCTGAATCTTCCCCGGTAATGTTTGGGGTTCATGAAGAAAAATCTAGTGCTGAAGTTTCTGCGTCTTCCCTGGAATTAGTGGTCGACAAGGAGCAAATTGTTTCCGAAGTCTCTGCGCCCTCCCTGAAGTTGGGGGGTTGACAAGAAGCAAGTTGTTTCTGAAGTATCTGCGTCCTACCTGGAATTAGTGGTCGACAAGGAGCAAATTGTTTCCGAAGTCTCTGCGCCCTCCCTGAAGTTGGGGGGTTGACAAGAAGCAAGTTGTTTCTGAAGTATCTGCGTCCTACCTGGAATTTGGGGTCGACGAGGAGCAAATTGTTTCCGAAGTCTCTGCGTCCTCCCTGAAGTTGGGGCTTAACAAGGAGCAAGTTGTTTCCGAAGTCTCGGCGTCCTCCCTGGAGTTAGCAAACCGTTTCTGCTATATCTGAGTTCTCCCTGGGAGATTTAGGGGAAGACGAGAAGTATAAATATATAGGATGTCCGTTGGAAATCATAATTCCGCTAGCAGAAAGAAAATTAACAGGCAGGCTGAACATTTTTCTAAACCGAGAGTTACCGCAATTTGAGAAGATTCAAGGTCCAATGACGCTAGTTAGCACGAAATCCGTTTGCTACAACCCCATCCGATCAAACAGAGATATCGCCCTCAGAATCCGAAAATGCAAGAGATTTGAATACCGAAATAGATGCCATGTTGAGAGAAAGGGTGATCGAACCTCCTACAAGTCCGTGTAGTTCTCTGATTGTAATTGTGAAGAAAAAGGATGAAAAGAACCGCTTTTGCATTGACTTCCATGAAGTCAATGAAGTAACCATGAAAGGACGCATACCCTCTTCCATTTATAAATGCTATACTGGATAAGCTGCGAAAAGCCAAGTATATTTCCAGTTTATATTTGAAGAGTGGGTACTGGCAGGTTCCGTTAACACCAGAAAGAAAGCCCATCACCGCATTTACCGCACCGGGACGTGGCTTGTTTCAATTCAGGATTCTTTCATTTGGCTTACTTTCCGCACCGGCCACGTTCCAGAGACTGGTTGATCAACTAATAGGTCCAGACCTGGATCCTCACGATTTCGCTTATCTGGATGACATCATCGTTCTGGGGGAAAGGTTCGATCAACATTAAGAAAACCTGTCCGAAGTGTTCCGCCGATTACGAGGAGCACGACTGAACCTCAATCCGGAAAAATGTCACTTCTGTCTACCGTCCATGAAATACTTAGGCCATGTGATTACTGGAGATGGAATCCGTACCGATCCAGAAAAGGTCGAAAGTATAATTAAATTTGCAGCTCCAAGAAATATCCGAGAGCTGAAAAGATTCTTGAGAGTTGTATCCTGGTACAGGAGGTTTGTGCCATCGTTTTCTCAGAAGGTGGTTCCGTTAACAAAACTGCTCCGTAAGTCTCAACGGAAATGGGCTGAAGAACAGAAAGCCGCGTTCGCTAAAATTGAAACCTGTCTGTCAGAAGCACCCGTTTTGAGCTGACCTGATTTTTTCGTACCGTTTACTCTGCAAACCGATGTCTCAGAATATGGTCTGGGAATAGCCCTTACTGAACAAAAGGAGGGTCATGAACACGTGGTAGCGTATGCGAGTAACACCCTGAGTCCTGCCAATAAGAATTACTCTGTGACTGAGAAAGAATGTTTTGCAATTGTTTCGGGGATTGAAAAGATGCGTCCTTATCTAGAGGGCTACCATTTCACGGTGGTTACCAACAATCAATCTCTGAGATGGCTGCATTCCATATCTAGTTCATCCGGACGCTTAGCTAGGTGGAGTATTTTCCTACAGCAGTATGACTTCGAAATACAATACCGTAAGGGTGTGCTAAACCGTGTAGCCGACGCTTTGTCCAGAAATCCGCTACCAAGGACACCCGACACAAATTCACCGTCTGCTCTCTGTTTGACTGATGTAACCGCTGAATGTTCATGGTACCGGAACAAGGAAGAAGTTCTGAAGGACCCGGAGAAATTTCCGGAATATTGCATCCGAGAAGACCGCTGTACCGCCACTTCTGGGACATAAATTATTTCCGAGAATCCGAGATGAGTGATCCATGGAAGTTATGTATAACTAAACCTGATCGGAACCGAATACTTCAAGAAAGCCATGGTGCAAGACTGTACTATTGGGTGGGAATGTTTGGGGACATTACCAAGTAAGTGAGGAGATGTATGCAATGTCAAAAGTACAAGCTGTTGCAACAAAAGCTCCCAGGGAAGATGCAGCCATCTTCGAATCGAAAACCCTGGGAAACCGTTAGCTCCGACATTATTGGACCGTTGCCAAGAAGTAAAAGCGGAATTGCTATATCATAATGTTCCAAGACCGATTCACTATGTGGGTACAGTGTAAACCGTTGAGGAATGCTACTGCCAGTAGCATAAGTACCGCTTTTTATGAAGAGATATTGACAACATTTGGATGCCCCCGTACTGTTCTGACCGACAATAGAGCCCAGTACGACAGTAAATTATTCAAGGATATGCTGAGTGGATTAGGAATCCGACACCGTTTTACTCCGCCGTATACACCTCAAGCAAACCCCGTAGAACGAGCCAACCGCACTTTGAAAGCAATGATTGCGCAATACTGCGAGGAAGATCACCGAGACTGGGATCTAAGGTTGCCGGATTTGGAATTTGCAATGAATAATTCAAGACATGACCCGACTGGATTCACCCCTGCCTTCCTAAATTTTGGAAGACACCCCGAAATACCGAAATCCTTCCGAAGAGAAGCTGAAGATGCTTCCGAGGAAAAACGGAAGAAGATACTGGAGAGGACTACCCTGCCGAACAGGATTCGAAACCTCATCTCTTACGAATGGAAAAGCTGAAAGACTGCTTTGATCTTGTCCGTTTGAATTTGTCTAAAGCATTTACCAGTCAGAGTCGCTATTATAATTTACGCCGTCGAGTCTGAAAATGTATCATAGGAGACAAAGTCATGAAGAAAGAACATACTTTGTCATCTGCCACAGATCACGTAGCTGCTAAGCTAGCCCCGAAATTTTCCGGTCCGTATAGAGTCGTACGAGTTATCTCTCCGGTAGAGTACGATTTGCAACACCAAAATGGTAAACGCTTTAACCAAGTGCACATAAAAGATTTAAAGGCCGTAGTATAATGAATTCATCATCGTTGTCCGACGAGCTGCTGGACTACTCGAATGCGAGAGATTCCAAGATCTGAGGAGGATGAGCATTAGCGAAATGATCCAGTTTGCGAGTTCAGTGCGACCTAGGCACCGAACACTCCAGACCCGTTGGACTTCAGTTCCAGTCGTATCGCCGCCAGTCACCCCGTGGAAGAGGACCTCAATCTGCAAGCCACTACTCTTCAACCATACGGCGCTGAATTGACAGATGCTGAAAACGTCTACTGGATGTTTCTGATTTGTCATATACCTAAGTAGTTAATAGGTACTTATTTATTTTAATTTTTCTTATTTGATAGTAAGATTGGGCTAGGAAGTAAAGGATGTGTGTAACGAGTTATTTTTTTTTAAAATCATGTTGGATCTTCTTTTCTTTTCTCCGTTAGTATATTGACTATTAGTAATTTTTATATAACTCGTTACTTAATTCCCGACTTAAATTTCTTGTACCGTTTTAGTATATCAGCATTACTTTAATTATTTATTTTATGAGTAATTCAAAAGACATGAATTCCAATCCAAAATATAAAAATTTTATTTTATTTTATTTTATTTCCATTTTCCAAATTCAATGATTAGAGGACATACAGTATATAAACTATTTTAATTAAACCCAAAAAGTGTCCAGTATATTATGAATTTTTTGTTGCAAGTAAATAAAATTTCGCTAATGAACAAAAATTGTAGGGAGAAATGAAGATATAAATTCGAAAACAAAACGGCTTTGAGGCTCTCGATTATTACCGTTCGTCTTAAAAATTAATATAGTACCGTTAGTCTTCGAATTTTTGAGTTAAAGTTTTGTTGAAAGTAAAATTTACCCAGGTAGCAGAGACACGTGAAGATGACGTGAAAATCTGGTCACAAGGCGACCAGCCTGACGAGTCTGATGACGTGAATATGACGAGAAAAAAACCTCCTAATGTCTCGGTTCAATGACGTCTTATGATGTCGTGTAATTGACGTCTTATAATGTGTAATTTAAATTATTTTATTGCCTTGAACGCCCTATCCTTTTTCATTTTTGCAGTTATATTTTGAATGATCAATGACAAATTTGGGGAAAAATACCAAATATGGTAATATCAAAATAAATAAAAAACATGCATATATTAAAAAAAACTTTATTTACAAACTTACTTTTTATAACACTTCCTAGATTGATAGGTACATTATATAACCAGAAACAATACAAAATACTTCGCAGGTAAACATAAATATGAACATTGAATTATGCTCATCCAGATATTAATTCTGTCATATATTTATCCAGCCTTTGACACACTACAAATAATGAAAGTCTACTGTTATTTATTATTTACCACATAAGCAGAAAACATAATAATTAAAAACATACAACAAATGAACTATACTTACAATGAGTATACTTAATTCCTAAAACAGATCACAGAAACAGATATGCCGTTACCAAACAGAAGGTGCGAAAAGATAGTCACAAGAGATAAAAGATGGTCGTCACTCGTCAGGCTGTCATGGGCAGGAATGAACATGGACTGCGCGCGCATGGGTTGGCTGCTGTAGCGATTGGTTCACCGCTACTGATATTAGTGCCAATAGAAGGGCCGCTCCCGGGAATTTTAAATATTATATATTAATTAACAACTTTTATGCTGCATTTAATGATATTGTAAATTATATATTATTCCAAGTAAAATATCGAGTCGTGTACCCTACTTAGAGACATTTTATTACTTACACTGTATTTCTACTTACTTTTTTATTGTCACCATTTGAGACTTTTATTGCCTAAATTAAATTATATCAACCCATTTGTTTATTTCTGATTCCCAATAAAATTTAAACAATATAACTACCTGGAAAACACGATATTTAGACGTCACTTTATGATGACAATTAGATGTCTTTTAGGTAACGTGTTTTTCACGTCGAATTCTCGTCGAATGACGTGTTTGGTCGAGAAATCACCAGTTATTGACGCCATTCCACCCTGCTACCTGTGTATAGTGCCTGACCATCCGAGTTCTAAGTTTTTTTTTTAGTAAGTTACTTGCTTTATAATATAAAAGTACAGTGGGTAGCATCAGTGAGGTAAATTATATTAGTAAAGCCGGTTAGGTTAGGTTTAGTTTAAAATATAAAATTCATTTTCGTTAAAATTTCTGTATTCTAAATTGCCGGGATTAGATCATAGAGATACTACAGATAGAGGCAACAAGCCATAGGTCGCTGTGTAAGTGGAAATGTCCGTCTGAACTCCGGTGAGATAGAAAAAGACAGACGTCTTTGTCTGTGTATATAGCATGCGCGCTATAAGAGAAAGATAGCCTAAACCTCTGACTTCCTATCTCTCTCTTACGTGCTGACGGGTTCCGAGCTGGCTTGTTGCCTCTATCTGTAGTATCTCTATGGATTAGATACCGTATTCTACTAGTTTTTTTTGCAATATATAAGAAAATTGATTTTCAATTAATTCTTATAGTTTGAACAGTTTGATCGTTAACAATTTTAGTGCCGTATTTCAGTGAATGGTTTTTTCTGTAGCCATAGATAGGAAAATTTATTTTTAGTTTTTATTTAGTGTTTTCTTTGAGGAAAGGTTAATTAGTTGAATACTTAATATAAGATACATCGGGTTTTAGATTTTATTTTCAGTTCTTATACCCGTTGTCCTACCTCCCGACAAAATTTATAATATAATTCTTCTACGGTTTAAGTTAACGTTGATTTATTTTATTCCCACATTGTATATAGTTTTGTTTTCCGATAATTTGTGATTTTAACAACTGATTGTGGGACAGAGCAGAGGCTTGGCCACCAGCTGATGTTCCCCTTTCAGCCGGTTGTAATCTTGTTTAAGAGAACTTTGGCCTATTTTAGTTCCCAAATTCTATATAGTTGTGTTTTCCGATAATTTGTAATTTAAAAACTGATTGTGGAGCAGAGCTGAGGCTTGGCCACCAGGTGTTCCACTTTCAGCCGCTTGTAAAATCAGTTTAAGTTAATTTTGATTTATTTTATTCCCCAAATTATATATAGTTTGTTTTCCGATAATTTGTAACTTAGAAACTGACAGTCGGTATAAATGGTATATTTCCTACCCATCCCGCTTAACCATCCCTAACGTGAAGATACTTTTATTTTGCTTATCCCGATAATAGGGTTTTGGTTTTGTTCTTCTTTCCTGTAAGTTTTGCTCGCTGTTTGCTTATAACTGCACATACCGCCTTATCTGTTGCTATAATAGCTAAACTAACTTGCTTACACCCCGTTGAGCGTACCCGTGCTTACATACGTGGTACCGGCAGGTTTTGCATGCGTTATACTGTATATATATTTATTTGGTTTGGTAATGTTGAAAATATGTATTATTTCTGGAAGTTATTTTTTGTGTATATATATTCTGTCCCCGCGAATATTGAATCCATTGCTTTTATACAGGGTGTCCCACGACGAGTGAAAACTATCTGTATATGGCAAAATACTCATAGTAAAATCACGAAAATTTCTACGTTTGAGTTTTCGGATACGACCTTTTCAACTAAAATATTTTCAAAGATGGCCGACTTCCGTTTCTACCGGAAGTCGAGTGTAACTTAGTTATTTTAAATGGAATACCCTGTATATTAATACATTTTTGAAATCTACGTAATATTTTAGTATACTTTTGTCTAAAAACTTTTTTCGAAAAATGCACACTTTTTGAGTTATTAATTTTTTTGTAGAAAATTTGACCGTTGAAGACCCTTATAAATTACTTTTTTACGAGAGGACCCTTGAAGATATGAAAATGGTTTCTCTTCGGTTGCCTTAAGCAAGGTCAAACGTATTCGAATCTATGTTGAAAAATTTTTCATTTTATACAGGGTGTGTATAAAAAGTGTTCAAAGTTTAACTTCATAAATACCAAATTTCTCCATATTTTTAAATAGAACCACCCTGTTTTTTCTATTTTAATGCATTCAGGAGAAAAAAATAAGGCAAGTTCATGTATACTTTCCTATACCCAAACCTTACCGTTATCCAGATATTAAATATTTTCTGTAAATTTTTAGAGATGCAGGTGTAGTCTAAATAATAAAAAGAATTATGTAAATTTGCTTTTAATACGTGGTAAATATGACAAAGTTGTTACAAGAACATGTGCTTTATTTGCAGTAAGATATTCAGATTGACCGCGATCGAAATCGCACATTGTTAAAAGAATACTTAACAATTTGAAGCTGTTCGGTTAATTTTAAGCAAAAGTTAATCGAATTAAACCATTTGTGACAATAATAAGATATGCTACCAAATTTTATGGAAAATTAAAAGTCAAAGAAAAATACTCATGTTTCAAAGTAAATGTTCAAAATTGCTACCTTGGACTTCAATGCATTTTTCAACCCTTCTCAGTATGCCTTCATTCGTCGCACGGCTGATCATCATCTCAGAAAGAGAATTGAAGGAATTTCGAACTCTCAGCAATCTTCTTTTGATGTTAAGGCTTGTGAGTAAACCTCTTGTTTTATGTGACCCCATATAAAAAAATCTAAAGGCATCATGTCGGGAGAACGAGGGGGCCACCGAAAAGGACCAATTCAAATTGCTCTTCTAAAAATGTATTTATGACAATTGAACTGTGAGCAGGAGCACCGTCATAAATAAAAAAAAGTTTGCTTAATTCGTCTGGTGGCAAGCGGTCTAAATAATTTTGTTTCAAATTTCTTAAAATATCAAGATATATTTCATCTAAAAATACAACAAAAAACATTAAAAAATACAAAAACAGTGTTTTTTACATAATTAATTAGGAATAAATTAATTGATTGTGTTTCCTAACCATTCAAATTCCCATCGTAAAAATGAAGTGCTATTATTTGATTATTTCTAATAGCACAAAAGACATTGAACTGCCACCGATCTTGAAAAGCGCGTTCTTTGGTTAAATGAAGATTATCTTGACTCCAATAATGGGAATTGTGTCTATTAAATAATCCATTTTTCGTGAATTTCGATTCGTCGCACCAAATTATGTTTTTTAAAAAATCGTCGTCTTCCTGGCATTTTGTTAGTAAAAACTCAGCAAAGTCTATTCGTTTAGTAAAATCGGTTGGTTTTAAATTTTGACACAAATTGTACGAATAGGGATGCATTTTATGTTTTCGTAAAATACGGTGAATCGACGGTTTGCTTACTCCAAGATCTCTTACGGCAACGCGTATTGATGCTTCTGGATAAGCAGTAAAATAAGCAACAACATTAATTTCGGCATTATTATTGTCAATAACTGGTTTAATTCGATTTACTTTTGCTTCAAATGAACCGTATAGCTTTAAATTGTTGAGGATTCTTTTAACAGTATGCGAGTTTGGTCGTGGTCTTTCTGGATATCTTGCAGCAAATAAAGTACATGTTCTTGTAACAACTTTTTCACATTCACCATGTATTAAAAGCAAATTTACATAATCTTCGATATTAAATTGGGAACGAGCCATTTTAACGATTTTCGAAAGTGTCAACAATTAACTAATGTCAGTTAAATAAGTGTCATTTATAACAAAGCCTACTAAAAGTATACATGAAAAATTTAGACCACACCTCCATCTCTAAAAATTTACAGAAAATATTTAATATCTGGATAACGGTAAGGTTTGGGTATAGGAAAGTATACATGAACTTGCCTTATTTTTTTCTCCTGAATGCATTAAAATAGAAAAAACAGGGTGGTTCTATTTAAAAATATGGAGAAATTTGGTATTTATGAAGTTAAACTTTGAACACTTTTTATACACACCCTGTATAAGATGAAAAATTTTTCAACATAGATTCGAATACGTTTGACCTTGCTTAAGGCAACCGAAGAGAAACCATTTTCATATCTTCAAGGGTCCTCTCGTAAAAAAATAATTTATAAGGGTCTTCAACGGTCAAATTTTCTACAAAAAAATTAATAACTCAAAAAGTGACAAAAGTATACTAAAATATTACGTAGATTTCAAAAATGTATTAATATACAGGGTGTTCCATTTCAAATAACAAAGTTACAGTCGACTTCCGGTAGAAACGGAAGTCGGCCATCTTTGAAAATATTTTAGTTGAAAAGATCGTATCCGAAAACCCAAACGTAGACATTTTCGTGATTTGACTATGAGTATTTTGCCATATACAGATAGTTTTCACTCATCGTGGGACACCCTGTATATACATAGGAATTTAGTACTGTGCCTGTATATTGTCCGGCCCTGTATTTTGTTAAAAATGTAGCAAATCAATACAATCAGTGTTTTCTTAATGTCCTGTAGTGTAATCATCTAAACGCTATGGTGTTATAGAAGTGTTTCAACGAGACCCCTGGAATTTTCCGTAACCTCCATCTGATGCTACCTGGAACTGTTGACGCTAAGGGTCAAGGGGCCGTGGAGCAGATCGCGTAAAAATCTGGCGCCCGAGCATTTATTTAACAGCAATTTGCATCGAGGGTGTCCAAAGTGACGTACTAGTGGTAAGAACCTGTGTGAGGTGGAAAATACGTCACAAGCTGCTTTGTTTGTTTTAAGAAACAAAACCAAAACCAAAAATTAAATAAATCTTAGGTCAAGATTGGCTCCGATCTAACTCAACTGCAAAGAGACCATTTAAGACCACTTCGTCAAGAATAATGGGGAGACTAATTTAACAATTGAGTATTTTAAAGGTGTTCCAAAAGTTGTAAAAAAAACTAAAACAGCAACATGTTTGATATTTTATAATAATTCCACAATCGCACATTAATAAAAATTATATCAAAAACATATTCTATGAACAGATGTCGAAAGAATAATTATAAATATTCAACACTCTATGAATTTTTTGAAAAATGATATTTTTCAAAAACAGTGGTCGTTCAACTAAGGAGCAACAACTACTTCCCGTGCAACATGCACCGCCGGATATTGAATTACACCCCAAAGTCAAACGGGGTTGGTATATCTACAAGATATTTTAATTAATTATTTCCATTAATTCCATTTAATTACTAGGTTACTCAGTATAGTTATAATATCAATACGTGAAATTGGACTAGTCGTTTTTACAATAATATGAGCGATTAATTGAAATTTTGGTATTAAGGGAAATGATTGCTTGTCTTCCTACAACCAGTAGAGAAATATTATTAATAATTAAGTTTGATTGCTGTAGGCAGATCTCTGGCAATACGGCTTACTGTGCGAGAGAACAGTATTTTTGTTTTTTTACATTTAAATTGAGTACAATACATTTTCTTTTCTTCAGGCGTTTTCTTATAAATGCGTTTTTATATGGTAAAATTGTAAAATGGGTATATCAGAATATCAGATGAAAATTAATCTGGAGCCAAAATTACAGGTGTTCTCCAATACAACTTAAGGGTGCTTTCATACCCTTGATGGAAGACTTTATTGAAACTCATCGTCTGACGGGGTTGAAAAAGGCATAAAATTATTTTGGGGGTGATTTGCATCAAAGTTGATATCAATATTCCTGCTTTTGATTTAAATTTTATTTTGACACGTTTGAAAACCTAATCCGAATTATTAAAAAAACATTGAATTTACTTAAAAGCTTGGTGCAATGCAATATTGGCATTCATAATAACGTAGACTCCGTTTCACCAATCAGTGACTCAACGGTTTCACATAACAAGAAGCCACGTGAAGCTGCAGTCGTATGCGCGAACTTGTTGTCAAAACTAGCGCCTTATTGTAAAATTGATTGCCCTAAACACAATCTCAAATGTCAATAATAACATTGCTGTCGATATGAAACATCGTTTGTATCGTCAATTTCATGAAACGGTCGTTACGAGGCGACATAAATAAACAAGACCGATTTTGGTTTCTGCGCAAGTCAGTTGGCGAACTTCACGTGGCTTCTTCTTTTGTGAAACGGAGTCTAAAAAACTAATTAAAAATTCTATTAGAACCATTTTTAACTTCTACGCGAACGAAGTCACAGGCAAAAGCTGGTTTGTGATAAAGCAGAATTTTGAAAATAATAATATATTGATTTATTAAGATTCTCGAGAAACTCGTGAAACCCTGGTCAATAATTCTCATGTCTAGAGGAATAAAAAAGGTGGAGAAACCAGAAACCCTATGCGCACCGCGGGTACCGGTAAATTATTCGAAATCAATTGTTCGAAACTCAATTGTTCGAAATCAATTTATCGAATAGGTGGCAGGTTCCTAATGGTGATAAAATACGAAGGTGGTTTGGTAGGGGTAGGTTTGGTTGGGTTATTATTGAAAATTATTATAATTTATTCTTCAAAAATTGACTAAAAATACGAAGGTGGTTTGGTAGGGGTAGGTTTGGTTGGGTTATTATTGGAAATTATTATAATTTATTCTTCAAAAATTGACTAAAAATACGAAGGTGGTTTGGTAGGGGTAGGTTTGGTTGGGTTATTATTGGAAATTATTATAATTTATTCTTCAAAAATTGACTAAAAATACGAAGGTGGTTTGGTAGGGGTAGGTTTGGTTGGGTTATTATTGGAAATTACTATAATTTATTCTTCAAAAATTGACTAAAAATACGAAGGTGGTTTGGTAGGGGTAGGTTTGGTTGGGTTATTATTGGAAATTATTATAATTTATTCTTCAAAAATTGACTAAAAATACGAAGGTGGTTTGGTAGGGGTAGGTTTGGTTGGGTTATTATTGAAAATTATTATAATTTATTCTTCAAAAATTGACTAAAAATACGAAGGTGGTTTGGTAGGGGTAGGTTTGGTTGGGTTATTATTGGAAATTACTATAATTTATTCTTCAAAAATTGACTAAAAATACGAAGGTGGTTTGGTAGGGGTAGGTTTGGTTGGGTTATTATTGGAAATTATTATAATTTATTCTTCAAAAATTGACTAAAAATACGAAGGTGGTTTGGTAGGGGTAGGTTTGGTTGGGTTATTATTGGAAATTATTATAATTTATTCTTCAAAAATTGACTAAAAATACGAAGGTGGTTTGGTAGGGGTAGGTTTGGTTGGGTTATTATTGAAAATTATTATAATTTACTTTACAAAAATTGTCATTCGATAAATTCACAAAGTAATAAAAACTTCTATCTATCTATTTTTGTATATTCTACTCAGAATATTGAATTTCGAACAATAGATTTTCGAACAATTGATTTTCGAATAATTGACTTTCGAAGAATTGACTTTCGAAGAATTGATTTTCGAAGAATTGATTTCGAACAATTTACCTAGATCCGCGCACCGCGTACCTCAGTGTATTTCTGCCTGTTTTGGCGGGCCTTGTTTTTTTAAGGAGGTCCTAGGATTGAGAAGTTAATTCTGATATATGTTTGTTTCACTAGGGTGCACTCCTACAACTTCGTTCCATTTGAATACATATCTCAATTCTAAGAAACCATTAATTATTGTCCCATTCATGTCCTTAAATTCATGTTTTCTGCCTCTCTAGATATGTGTTAGGTTCTCTTTCAGAAAAGTTGTCTGTTATCCTTGGAATCTTAGACTTGAAATGAAAGGAATGCAAATTAAGCTTTATATTTTCTCAAAGCAAAATAAAACAAATCTATATGTGAACTGTATTTTATAAATAAAAATAAATATTACATTAATGTACGTACGAGTATTTCATATTAACTAAAATAAAAATTATAATTGTTTAGCTAATGAACACATAAAAGTTACAGATATGAAATAAAATCTTAATAGCGTGTTTTTGCAGATGTACAAATCACAAGCTTTGCCAGTGATTTGACATAGTTTGCAGAATACACTCGTGTCCCATGCAATATTCGCTCATTAAGTTATCGACTATAAGATCACAAGAGGTTTCACCTGTGTGCCCATTTTTCTATTTATCTTTAAAAACTTCTTTTTTTGATAATAAGACGAAAAGATTTTTCTTAACTCGATAAAAAAATCTGTAACTATTATGAATAGGTGTAACCTGATAGGCCTTTATATGACTCCTTAAATATTCAGCCTAAGGATACACGTTTTGTAGCACATCACTAAACAATGAATTGTAAGAGTCTCTTAAAACAAAAATGTCCTCAGGTTTTCCATTAAAGGTGAAAGTTCCTGGCAATTTATGAATAGTAGAGTCTATCAAAGGCTTTTTCGTAGGTTTCTGAGGTTTTGGCTTAACTTGAGTGTAGCTCGGATATGTTGGGGGTGGCTCAGTAGGAAATCCTTGGAATGATCCTGACCATTGGTATATAGAGTTGGGTTTACCATTAGAAACAAATGGTACAGGAATATTCACAAATTGGGATACTGGTGGGGAAACGTAACCAATACCTGAGACAAATACGTAAGGTTGTGGTGGCATCCTAATGTAGTAGACTGGTGAATCATGTTTCATAGAGGGAACCGTTCTACTGAGAGGATTTTCTTCTAATGCAAGAGGCATGTAGTTACTATTATGCAATTCGATGCTATTGTAATCTGTTCTAGGTGGAGACATGTCGAAGTATGCTAAATGCTTATCTTTTCGTTCATTTAATGCTTCTAGTGGATAACTTTCTATTGTTCCTAGTATCACCAAAACTATAAGGGCAGGATAGATAATCTTCATCTGAAACAAAAAAAAAATGATTACTGGAAAATAATCATTACAGAAACAATATAGTTATTTATACTATGAGGTATGTAAGTAACATTCTTTACTCGAGAACGATTTTGCGCCCGAGCGATAGCGAGGTCTGGCAATAGAGTTCGACACCAGTAATAGTATATTACGTAACAAGAGTTGTAAGTAACCCATTACGCACGAAGCGTAAATTTCACGAGTGCGTAATGGGATTACAACTCATGTAACGTACAATACTGAGTGTTCATAATTTCATGTTTTTCACGACTAACAGACATATTCGTAGGTGAAGTTGAGAACATGTTCGGATACTATAATTTGTTACAAACATCGACAGCATAAATGAGATGACGTTTATTTCCATATGAAGAAAAAGCGAATTATTTTTTTTTAAATTGTATAATGTGTTGCCGACATTTAGGGGCATTACTCTTTTAATCTAAAATGTATTTCACTAATGTCTACAGTGCGATTTTTGACGTTTACGGACATGGGCGTAGAAAAATATACTTACATCCCTGTAGAATTTATTCTTAGATTTTTATTAATTTAACTCGATACTTTTCGCATGGAATTATGGACAGCTTTGACCGGTTTCTGTAGCGTCATAAGCATTGTTATTCTATCAACAACGTCAAGCTGGTAGTTTATTATCAAAAATTGAGAGAAATTATTATTATTGATTTTTATAGCGGCCAAATGGATTTAGAAAAATCAGCAAATATCGCTCGTCTGTCGTTGACGTTGACGTTGTTGTTGTGTTGGTCAAGTATTTGGCACAATGACGTATTAAAGATAGACAAGCCTTGTTTACATTTTGGTTGTTCCCAACATATTTAAGACGAGACTCTTCTTACATGATGCCAAATCTCGTATAACAAAAATCGTAATTGATGAATATATTTTAGATTTTAGCAGCATTTTCTGATTAAAACGTAAGAAAAAAGTGGAAAGCATTTAAAATAGGTACGACCAACCGGTCCAGTTCACCTTTTTGTTTTTCGGTTACAATTTTTTATGTTCTATTACTATTAATGCCATAAGTAAAATAGTTTATACATTTTTAGCTTGGCAACCTCGAACTACTTCTGTCATTTTGGTGAAGTTTGTCAATAAGATGTTAATTATAATTATGTATTTATTTGGTTTCTGATTGATATTTGTCTATTAATAAGGTGCTTTTAAGACATTTATGATGGTGAGAAAATGTATACAGTGTGAAAATACTTGGAATAAGAATGATAATCTGTCATTAAACAGGTGAGGTTATAGTAGCATGAGCGTAGTATAGGTATAAGACGAGGGATTCAACATTGGTTTTCATAATAATATTGTCTATTTTTTTTATTATCAGGTTTCTGAAGAATACTTAGAATTGTCAAAAGATCTTCGTTACCATGATTATCTTTCGGTTTATTTTTTGAGTGAATATACTAAGGATGTAGTTGCTAATATTTTTGGATTTGTGGTAAACATCTTTAACAAAAAAATTCTTTGCAATCAGGTGTTCTATACTTTTAGAAGGTGATTGTAGTTTGTATAAACTAGGAATTATAAAAACTTTTGGAAAACTTAAAAAAGCGTCCAAAATTGCAGTTACTGTTGGTTGCAAAGCTGAAAAATGTCTAGAACGCTTACAATGAATTTAGATGAAATTGAAAATAAAACCTTTCAATATTATATTAACATGTTTACAATCTGTAGTGCAAAACTTGTTTTAACTTCAAAATCCTTTAAAGGTATCTATTAAAAAAATAACTTGTCCATAAGCTACGATCTTCGATATAATTTCCACTTATTCAAACGAAAAAATTCATTACGTAAATAATTTTCATAAAATAGTGTAAATGAACCCTTTCGAAATATACGCTACTGTGCGTTGTACTTTCCATGATTTATGTTGCGACCAAAACATTGTGTACGAATGTGTGAAGGCTGGCCTATCTTTAATACGTCAATGATTTGGCATGAGATTCGGTATTTCTACTCAGAGACGTGGCCAGTATCCATTCGTTGCACTTTCTTAATTTTCTGGTGTTAATAGTCTGAAGGAAAGTTGGTAAGACAAAATGTTCTGTTCCATATCAAAAATTTTTCAACACAATATGTCAACTCGAAACATGGAGTCATAATTGTTACTATTCCTGACTCCAAAAATGCTGTCCTGTAAGGTTCGAGAGTTCGCAACCCTCGGAATTTTGCATTGATTTTTTTTATTAGAAAGACCTATTGCTATAGAACATTTTAACAGAAAAAAATTCTTGGATCATTCACTTTTGAAAGAGAAAATCGCAATCGAAAGTAATAAAAATCCGCAATTTTTTTAAAATTTTTGACAATTATGTCTAGATAGCAGATTGTCACAAATTTTAGAAGGAGCGGTTGATGGACAATGTTGCCAGTTTTAATTTCCGTAACTCGTTATACGGCTTGGAAATACTTTACACAAGATTTTGGACTCGTTAATTTGAAAAGTCAATATGTTTATGAATATATTTTCTAATTCAAAGATCTAGATAAGATTAGATTTCCGTTTGAAATACTAAAGCAGACTAATATCGCGAGCGCGCCGGATCGACGTTTCGCAATTAGCGCGTGCGAATTGCGAAACATCGACCAAGCGCGCATTTCTCATAATCTGTTGATGGTGGTTCATTCGATTTTTCCATTTGCAAATTGTGTATGTATTCCTGATAGTATACCTATTAGAGCTCGCATTATTTCAAATTTCAGAATAATGTGGATAATCATGTGAATTATTTTTGGAAAACTTCATGTGGAATAAAAATTATTTGACATTTTTCCGAGAAGGGGAAGGGAATAAATATGTATATATATAGATAAACATAAATATCAAATAATTTGTATTCCACATGAAGTTTTCCAAAAAGGGGAAGGGAAGCCAGAATGTTTATGAATACATTTTCTAATTCAGGGATCTAGATAAGATTGGATTCCGGTTTAAAATACTAAAGCAGACTAATATTGCGAGTGCGCTGGGTCGACCGGCGCGCATTTTTCATAATCTGTTGATGGCGGTTCATTCAATTTTGTATTTGCAAATTGTGTATTTATTCCTGATAGTATACCTATTTTAGCTTGTAGCACTGGATAATTTGTTAGTATTGAAAAAATTACCCCTATCATAGTGAACTAAAATTCGTGATAAAAGAAAAATACTCTCTGTGGTCCAGTATAGTTAGTTTGTTTTAATCTCTTTTATTTTTGTATAAAACAAATCCAAGATAAACATTACATTCTAAGAATGTTAAATATTTCAATTTTCATTATAAATGTAAATAATTTTTTATTTTTATGTTACATTCATGTAATCTATTACAATGCATAATTAAGTCAACTGAAAGAAAATAAATACCATTCGACAACGCCGCTAAATGTATCAGCTGGTCCGAAATTGTGAACCTAGGCTACCTAGACATGAGATTCTAGTGTCAGACTAGTGCGTAATTTTATAACCTAAAGTGTCAACTGAAAATAATTATGCTTAAGAATATTTCTAAAAATTGGCAAAATTTAACTATTTTTCTACCGGTTTTTTTTGTGAAACAGACTCACATTTAGTTCAAGATAACCTTTACAGTTTAAAGTGCAAATATTTATCGTAAAATAGCATTAATTAGTGTTGAAAAAGTACCATTTTTTGAACTAAATTCGTGATTTTTGAAGTAATTTCTGAATGATCCGGCGAAATTTTTGTTCCAATCTGCTTTATTTAAGGTAAACTATCAAACAAAATCAAAATTAACATAAAATTCCGAGGGTCGCGAAGTAGAAGGATTAGGTTAGAAAAGAAATGGGAATGTTCTTGCGGAAACATTCATATTTTTTTATATTTATAAACATTTGGCATGTTTACCTTAGCGTAGGTATATTATCATAGGCTAGTTATATTTACACTTATAAAAATAATTTGCCCGAGTACCAATTTAAAATTTGGATATTGAAAAGTTTAGTAAATTGATGAAGTTCTCGTTTTCTTTAACTTTAATTAGTTATAAGCTATGTCTTGGTAATAGTACTTTCCAGAATGACGTCACTGACAGGTCGACCATATTGTTCTGGGTTCTTAGGTCATATTCTACATATTTAGTTTTCATTGTTTACTGCCCAGCAAACACAAATGTATATAATACATAATAGTTATTTATGTATCAAGGGCGTAAAACAGGCGTTTATGGACCGCAACGTGTAAGTAAGAGCCCGAGCCGCAAGGCGAGGGCTATTAACACGTAAGGTCCATAAACGCTGTTTACGCCTGAAATACATACAATATTTTATGCACGACCGTTTTAATAGTCATTTATTAATACATATACAAAATTTTATGCACGACCGTATTAGTGATAGTTTATTAATAAATATGTTTTATTTTCTATTTTTCACCTTTTGTGAGTAGGTTATTATAAATGTTTCAAGTTGGATAAATTTTATACCTCGATATTATTATAACTCACCCTGGATAACAATTTACTAAATCATTTGTATAGTTAAATAAAAATAAGTCGTATTGAAACTAATAAGATGACAAAACAATAATCTATATACCTATACGCGTTACCATAGCAACCAAGTCAATAGGACAAGAATAGGTAGATGCCATTTTTATTTACAGTTGACTTCACGTATTGCAAGTTTCTTAGTATATTTTCGAAGAAGTTTTATATATTTTGTTTATGTAATGGACAGTAGTAACGATGAAATAGTTTCCGGAACACCACCGGAAATTTTTAAAGCAGCAGAAGATGCAAAATTAAGTTTACTACCCGCCAAAAAAAAGAGAATTACTTTACCGCCCGGGGGGCGGTAAAGTAGTCCGCGGGCGGTAAAGTGACACTTTACGCCCGCTAAACGTATTTATAATCTGGACTTTTTCGCCCGGTCGTGCATAAAATACATTATGTAAGTACTATTATATTATTATTATCAGAAATATGTCTCTTACTATTTTGAACAGGCACGCACGTGGATATGGCTGAGTAAGCAGAGACTCCAGAGGGAAAAGAAGGGTGAAACAGTAACCCTTCAAAACAAGGGATAGTATTAGTTTTCTATTATTTTTTATATTTTGTTATCATTCAGTTTTTGAATATTTTTTGATTTTGATTTGCAATATTTTTGTTACTGTATTGTATTGTAAATGTTAATTATGTTAATAAAATAAATGTACTTATATACATTCATTTGCTGTTTTTTTAGTAACTAAGAAAACATCCACCAG
This sequence comes from Lochmaea capreae, assembly GCA_949126875.1. NCBI lineage: Eukaryota > Metazoa > Arthropoda > Insecta > Coleoptera > Chrysomelidae > Lochmaea > Lochmaea capreae. Next base: position 3,146,029 of record OX421398.1, read on the forward strand.
CTACTAAATATTCCAAATAAAGATAAATACCATTTACAATATATAAATATTCAGTGGCTTTATTATGTTTGAAATATTCATAAGGTAGGTATTGAATAATAGGTATAGTTACAATAATTCCTTTTTTATTTTGACCCTCATCCATCTTAAAAATATTGTATTTCATGTCATCTATGGAAAATAATGTTTTAACAGATTTTTCTCAAATAATTTTTTCATAGATCCAATGAAATGAAATATTTTAGGTAAGGGGTGAGACAAAAGTGAAAATAGGTAACTTTTGTTACATCTATATTATGTAATATTTAATACATAAATTTACTCTAGATATTATCTCATTTTTACATATATCACATAGTGATTTGGACATATTTGAGATGTAATCTAATTTACATAATAGATATGTAATATGAATATGTATCTTTTATATCATTATTGTTCTCTAGCTGTGACGGCCTTTGTCAGTATTCAATACATAAATATTATCTAGTTGTGACTTCAGTTTTATATAACTGTGACTTTTATATTTCAAAAATTACATAACATAAATGTATTCAATATGTTTTTGTGTTAGCTGGGTGGTGAACAACGGATGATAGTTAGACTTTAATTTACAATTATTAGTTCTTAAAATGTTTCAAAATGCCATAATTTTGTAGTGTTGTTATGTGTGGAATGCGCGGATATCTTTTTTTTTATTTCAGCTGACTATTTAATTGATCTCTCTGACATTTTAGTGATTAGTTAATTCACTTCGGATACAGTTGACATGTGTTATATGTAATGTTTTTATTATTGAAATAAAATTTATATTACATTGACATTGTTCTACAAAACCTGTCTGACAACCAACTGACTTACAGCACATGTCAAAACACACAAACTTCAACTCCAATTGATCGGGGGACCCTGTACAATATGGCCGACCTTTCAAAGTCAGTGTTCTGGAATGGTATATCGGAATCAAAACAAAATTTCAAATGCTGTATGATTCACTAATCATTATCTATTTCAATGTTACACAAAATTTTCTTAAGGCTTCGCTCCCCGGGTGCGCGAAGATATCATTTAAGAGGTTTAGAAATACACATTTTTTTTGAAAACCGTTACAATGGGGTGTTAAACTTAACAAAAATATTATGTTTTCTCTATGTTAATAGTTAGTGGTGGACAAAATCATAATGGGAATCGATTATTTTTAATATTTTTATTCTCACAAGGTTTTTATGCCGATTTGAAAATTCAACTTTTGGACGATTTAAATAATCCGCCATTCATAATGTGACGTATGCTCACTAGAACAGAAGTTACATAAGGGTTGACATAGGACCACAATTCTGATGTGATGAAGTACTTATAGGTTATATACTTATGTCATATTGCTGTTATAGTGACTTAGGAATTGTTTTTTTTTCCTCCCATCATCGAGTGTTGGGTATAATTTGTCCATGTCACTTTCAAACTAAAAATCAAACATACACACACGTATACAATTACTTACATAAAAATGATCTTCACAGAAATAGTAATTAGTTTTAGTCTGTTTATATTTGCTTTTAGCAGCCTCAAACCAAATTTTCTTTAAACTGTTACTGCAGGCACAGTTACAAACTTTTTATCAGGCGTTGTAACTGTTGTGCTCGTGCAGTATGATACAAAACAAGATTTATACGATATTGACATTATTCCAACATAAAAAATTGTGGAGAAAAACTAACTAAACTCAACCAAAAAAGTATTGACACAATTTTTTTGTAATACTGAAACGTCAAGCTTGAATAAAATGTAAACAAAACCAAAACACTCAAATATATTATAGACTTTGACAGTTCTTCAAACTTCAAATTCGAATGGCCTTTTTGTAACTGGTTATTAGTTCATAAAACATCTAAATCAGAAATATTTAGTGAAGTGACGTATCTGTAGTGAAAGTTGCAAACATTTAATTTCCAGTTTTCTCCTAAAATATTCGGTTTAAAAAATTTGTAAATTAATTTTTGCAAAGTAGTACCAACATACTTTAATAAAATACCAAAACCCGGATATCGGTTTAACACCCCATTTTGGGCTAGATTTTTTTTAATATAGTATGTAAAAGATCGAGACATGTCTATAATTATATGAGATATTACAAAATTGCATAGAAAATTATGATTTTTGTAATTAAAAATAGCCCATTTTCGAGTGGCCATATAAAATAAAGTGTTCTCAGATCAGAATTAAAAATAATTACAGACATCGAGTCAAACCTTTTCTATAAGCTCCTGAAAAAATCATCAACAAAAATTTAACCGTTGCTAACAAATATGTGTATTTCAAAACCCTTGCAAGTGCACCTACCAATTATTGCAACTACACGATTTCAAGCGAAGAGAAGATGCTCAGGTCCGTATTCTATTTTGCTGGAATATTGGATTTGAAGGATAATAATAACGTTGGTGAAGCCGAATGTTAATTATTATTATTAATTTTTTTTCAGATGCAAGTGATTGATAAATTAATTTGGGTAATCTCCTATGAATTAGTTGTTTGCAATTCTCTGTTTATTTTGCCTATCTTGCCGGAGAACCCATTATATAAACATCAAAAATGGGGAGGAAAGTATTGTTTAGTAGCCCCAAAAGCGGAATTAGTATATTGTTTCACAAGGACAGAAAATACGCTTTAGTAGCCCGAGCGAAGACAGCTAATAGTTATAAAAGATGGTGAAAAACTCCAAAAATCGTGGCGTTATGAATTTTCAGTCCTTGAGCTTTTAAACAATGCTTTCCGCCCTATTTTTTGTGTTCATATAGTTGGTTTTTCTGTCGTTACTAATACAGTGTGTACGTAAAGTAACGTATCTTGCTAATATTTCAATTTCCGTTAGGTTTACAAAAAAAATTTTGAATAAAAGTTCTTTCAAATAATCCAGACCATCTGCATAAGTCGATTGGAAGATTACAGGGTGCACCGCTGCTCCAAAATAACCATTAACATATTTTTTTTAAATAGTACACCATGTATATACAGAGTGCGAAAAATCTTAGCTTGACATACGATTTACACAAGTAGGACATGGATCATATGAATAACACTACTAGAAAAAGAGAATTGTTCTATTTGTGAAACTCACAATTAGATCAGTCCCCTTTACCAAAACACAACGAATAAAAATAAGGAAAGCACGCCCACCTGTATCGGTAAAGAGGTCTGAACGAACAATTCTTCTCTCTCTTTCAAGTAGTGCTGTTCATATTACCCTTGTCGCACTTGTGTAAATCATATGTCGAAATAAGGTTTTTCGCAATCTGTATATTCAGTTTTTCTTAATTTATTAAATTACAAATGCAGCCGTCGTAAGACCGCATAATTCCACCTTTAATAATTCCAAAGTTACATTGGTTTGAATCTAAAATTATAAAAAAATTGTAGATTTCAAAAAAGTAGTAGGTTTTTCAGTCATTAATATGAATTAATAAAGTTTTAGGTTTGTCGCTAAAAATTCTAAGTCTCCCGCGAAAATTTCAGGTTTCCCGTTAAGAATTTCAAGTTACCCCCTCAAATTTCAGGAAAACTTGGAATTTTTGGCGAGAAACCTGAAACTTTATTAATTAATATTAATGACAGAAAAACCTACTACTTTTTTGACATAAACAATTTTTTTTATAATTTCAGATTTAAACCGATGTAACTTTGGTATTATTAAAGGTATACTTATGCGGTCTTGACGGTTGTATGCGTAATTTAATAGATTAGGAAAAACTGAAAATATATACATGGTGTACTATTTAAAAAAATATGTTAATGAGTTATTAGGGAGCAGCGGTGCACCCTGCATACTTCTAATCGACATGCAGATGGTCTGGATTATTTGAAAAAACTTTTAATCAACTTTTTTCCTAACGGAAATCGAAATATTAGCAAGTTACATTACTTTATGTACAGTATGTACACACTGTATAATAGAATGTGTTTACTGTAGTGAGCCAGAAAATAAATGAAATGAGAATCAGACCACTATACAGGATGTCCCACGACGAGTTAAAACTATCTGTATATGGCAGAATACTTATAGTAAAATCATGAAAATTTCTACGTTTTTGGTTTTCGGATACGATCTTTTTAACTAAAATATTATATAAGTCGACTGTAACTTTGTTATTTTAAATGGAACATATTATTATAAACCTATTAATACATTTTTAAAATCTACGTAAAATTTTAGTACACTTTTGCCCGATTACTTTTTTCGAAAAATGCATACTTTTTGAGTTATTAATTTTTTTGTAAAAAATTTGACCATTGCAGACCTTTATACATTATTTTTTTACGAGGATACGCTTAAAGATATGAAAATGGTTTCTGTTCGGTTGCTTTTAGCAAGGTCAGGCGTGTTTGAATCTAAAATGAATTTTTTTTCATTTTATACAGCATGTGTATAAAAAGTGTTCAAAGTTCAACTTCATAAATATCAAATTTCTTTATTTTTTTAAATAGAACCACCCGGTTTTTTTTATATTTTAATGGATTCAGGGGTAAAAAATAAGGCAAATTCATGTATACTTTCCTATACCTAAACCTTACCGTTATCCAGATATTAAATGTTTTCTGTAAATTTTTAGAGATGCAGGTGTGGTCTAAATATTATTTTGACCCGTTGATACAAGCACTAAGAAATAAAAAAGATTATGTAAATTTGCTTTTAATACATGGTAAATATGGCAAAGTTGTTACAAGAACATGTGCTTCATTTGCAGTAAGATATCCAGATAGACCACGAACGAAATCGCACATTGTTAAAAGAATACTTAACAATTTGAAGCTATTCGGTGCATTTTAAGCAAAAGTTAATTGAATTAAACCGTTTGTGACAATAATAAGATATGCTACAAAATTTTATGGAAAACTAAAATCCAAAGGAAAATAGTCTGATGTTTTAAAGTAAATGTTCAAAATTGCTCCCTTGAACTTTAATGCATTTTTCAACCCTTCTCAGTACGCCTTCATTCGTCGCACGGCTTATCATCATCTCAGAAAAGGAATTGAAGGAATTTCGAACTCTTAGCTCACAATCTTCTCTAGATGTTAAGGCTTGTGAGTAAACCTCTTGTTTTATGTGACCCCATTTAAAAAAATCTAAAGGCGTCATATCGGGAGAACGAGGGGGCCACCGAAAAGGACCATTATTTGCTAACCAACTGTCTTCAAATTGCTCTTCTAAAAATGTATTTATGACGATTGAATTGGGAGCAGGAGCACCGTCATAAAAAAAAGTTTGTTTAATTCGTCTGGTGGCAAGCGGTCTAAATAATTTTGTTTTAAATTTCTTGAAATATCAAGGTATCTTTCAGCTAACATAAAACAAAAAACATTAAAAAATACAAAAACAGTGTTTTTTTACATTATTAATCAAGAATAAATTAATTGATTGTGTTTCCTAACCATTCAAATTCCCATCGTAAAAATGAAGTGCTAATATTTGATTATTTTTAATAGCACAAAAGGCATTGAACTGCCACCGATCTTGAAAAGCACGTTCTTTTGGTTAAATGAAGATTATCTTGACTCCAATAATGGGAATTGTGTCTATTAAATAATCCATTTCTCGCGAATTTCGATTCGTCGCACCAAATTATGTTTTTTAAAAAATCTTGTCTTCCTGGCTATTTGTTATTAAAAATTCAGCAAACTTTATTCGTTTAATAAAATCGTTAAGTTTTAAATTTTGACACAAATTGTACGAATAGGGATGCATTTTATGTTTTCGTAAAATACGGTGAATACGGTGAATACGATTTGCTTACTCCAAGATCTCTTACGGCAACGCATATTGATGCTTCTGGATAAGCAGTAAAATAAGCAACAACATTAATTTCGGCATTATTATTGTCAATAACTGGTTTAATTCGATTTACTTTTGCTTCAAATGAACCGTATAGCTTTAAATTGTTGAGTATTTTTTTAACAGTATGCGAGTTTGGTCGTGGTCTTTCTGGATATCTTGCAGCAAATAAAGTACATGTTCTTGTAACAACTTTTTCACATTCACCATGTATTAAAAGCAAATTTACATAATCTTCGTTATTAAATTGAGAACGAGCCATTTAAACGATATTCGAAAGTATCAACAATTGACTAATGACAGTTAAATAAGTGTCATTTATTACAAAGCCTTCTAAAAGTAGGTATACATAAAAAATGAAAACTTGTTTAAAATACAATAATAATTTAAAACCTCTAAATATCTCGGAAACGACTATAAGCTGATTTTTTTTACAGACCTTGACAAGATAAAGAAAAATACTTTTTTATTTCTTAGTGCTTGTATCAACGGGTCAAAATAAAATTTAGACCACACCTGCATCTCTAAAAATTTACAGAACACATTTAATATCTGGATAACGGTAATGTTTAGGTATAGGAAAGTATACATTAATTTGCCTTATTTTTTACCCCTGAATGCATTAAAATAGAAAAAACCGGATGCTTCTATTTAAAAAAATAAAGAAATTTTACATTTTTGAAGTTAAACACTTTTTATACACACCCTGTATACTAAAATTTTACGTAGATTTTAAAAATGTATTAATATGCAGGGTGTTCCATTTAAAATAACAATGTTATAGAACCGGAAGTCGGCCATCTTTGAAAATATTTTAGTTAGAAAGATCGTATCCGAAAACCTAAACGTAGAAATTTTTATGATTTTACTATAAGTATTTTACCATATATACAGATAGTTTTAACTCGTCGTGGGACACCCTGTATAGTCGCATAATTAATGTACCGATACAAATTTTCCGATTGTATTGTGAGATATCTGCATGCTAATAAATATACGTATAGATATTTTTTTATACCTGTTCACGGTAACTGAAACAATAAAATTTGGCCGCAATATTGCCCATATTTTATTAGTTCAATACTGCCAATTGAATACGGATATTTTTATTTAGAATACTTAGTACTGTTTTCAATATCTCTAGCATATATCAATAAAAATTGCTCTGTTAATTAAAAAGAATAACATTCTGTTAGCACCGAAGGATATTTTAAGATTTCTTTAATTTATTAAGTATGTAATTTTCACTAAAACCAGAATATGATCCCGTTCGACCATATTGCATATGGTGTTTGAAAAAAATTTTCATAAAAGTAAAAAAGATATTGCCAAGTAATGTTCAATATTCATACGTTCTCATACATGCAAAAACATTATGCACAAAGTTGATCGAACTCGGTTGGTTTTAATAGGTAAACATGAAAAGGTGTATTTAAACTTGAATAATTAATTATACCTACAGAGTGCGTCAACAATTTGGAGGAAATATTTACGTACAATCACAGATTATCAATTAACTTATTATTTTATCTTCTTTGTGGTGTATTCATTATTCTTTTTGTTGATTATTTTGGGAAATTAAACCACAACCATTCTTATATTTTTTAATTCAACGTTTCGGTAACGTTCCAGCTACCGTTATCAAGAACAATAATTATATATATATATAATTCTTATTTGATTTTTTTTTCTTGGGTATATGGTTATATGATAAAAATTAATCAAAAAACTTGACATTAATTAGACCTAATAACAACAAAATAAAGACTAAACTATATAAAAAAGAAACATGGTCCGGCCGATACCTAAATTACAATTCTAATCATCCCAATGCCCAAAAAACAGTGTAATTATTGGATTAACCGATAAAGCTATTAAACTTACTTCTGCAGAATGCCGTCCTGAAATATTTAAACACGTAAAAGACACCTTGAAAAATAACAACTATCCAATAAACAATATAGAACGAATTTTCAAACAACGCACCTACAAATTCTACAATAACACTCAAAATAACCACACACAAACTAATTTACATCAAAACAGATACATAGCAATGCCATATACAAACGGACTCTCAGAAAAACTAAAATATATATTGTCTAAACATAACATTAACGTGTGTCATAAAGCTCAAAATACTTTATTTCCCTTATTTACTAAACTTAAAAGTCCAAATAAAACCAATAAAAAATCTAATGTTATATATTCTATACCATGTTTAAACTGTCCAAAAAAATATATAGGTCTGACAACTCAACATCTAGAAAATCGTCTCAACGGTCACAAATATACAAAGAATGCTTCTACAGCCCTACATAAACACGAAACGACTGAAAAACGAATTTGATTTCAAAAACACGAAAATACTAACACAAGGCACTAATTATCAGAAACTAACAATTAAAGAGATGATACATATAAAAAAAGAAAAAATACAGTGAACGATAAACAAGATATCAAAAACTTGAGTCAAATTTATCATAATTTAATAAAATAGCCAATTGCAATCAATAACTACATATTTTTAATCTATTATTCAAATATCGTAAATTTAATTCTAAGGTAAGTATCTACTTATATCATTTTAATTTAACTTCTCAACTTCTAAATGTTCAAACTAAATCACCAAATTCTATAGTAACAATTGTAAATATTACTTCATAATGACATTTTTTAATTAAATATTTTGAAAAAGCTCTCAACCCAGAGCGAAACGTCAAAAAGTTTTTTGATTAATTTTTATCATATAACCATATATCCAAGAAAAAAAAACAAATAAGAATTATAATCAATGGTTGAAGAAAATATATTAATATATACAGTGTGACCAATTTTGTTTGGAAGCACCCCTATAAAATCCGAATTTTTCAACCGATTTTGATTTAGTCTTTTTTGTTAGATTCAGTATCAAAAACAGAATTTGAGCACAAATTTTCATACCATAATAGCTATTTTCTTTGCCAAAAAAGACGAAAGTATATTAGGCATTTTTTTTCTTAAATATGACTACACCACTGGATTCATAATTATCACAAATGTAAACTATCAAAATTTTATAAAAAAAGTTTTATTAACAACAAAGTTATCACTACATGTATTTGGAAAAAGTTGTTTTTTAATTAATTTTTTACTAAGAATATAGACACATTTTAAAAATGGCAACATGGTAAACAAAAACTAGGACTCAAACATATTGCACTGTAAAAATTCGAAGCCGATACCTTAACCCGTTCTGGAGTTATAGCTTCTGAGAGTAATGTAAAATTGTGCTGATGTGACGAAAACACAAATTAACACCAAATAATACATTTTGATTATTAAACTACTTAATAATAATTGAATTCTACATTTTTGTAGCCTCGACTAGACCTCCGTTAATTTCCACACATTTCTCGTATCGTTTGCGACTATGTCTTAGCGCTTTTTTATTTCATGTGTCGTTATTCCAGCACACGCCTGTCGTATTCTGTCACACAGTTTTATTCCTTGGACGTGTCTTATACACTTTTTGTGTCAAAAGACCCCACAGATAAAAATCCAATATAGTTAAATCGGGCGATCTAGGAGGCCATTTGATTAACTCGGTACCGCGACCTATCCAACCATTTGGAAATTTTTCGTTAAGCCACTGTCTGACAATCCTAGAATAGTGTACAGAACAACCATCTCACTGAAATATCAAATTTCTTCTTTCTGCTAGTGGCAGTTCGTCAATCACTGCGGATAACTCACCTTCCAAGAATTCCATGAAGTTATTGGCATTCATGTTACCCTCAAAAAAGAATGGACCTATTATCCTGTCTTTTAAAATTTCGGCTTCGAATTTTTACAGTGCAATATGTTTGAGTCCTAGTTTTTGTTTACCATGTTGCCATTTTTAAAATGTGTCTACATTCTTAGTAAAAAATTAATTAAAAAACAACTTTTTCCAAATTCATGTAGTGTTGTTAATAAAACTTTTTTTATAAAATTTTGATAGTATACATTTGTGATGATTCTGAATCCAGTGGTGTAGTCATATTTAAGAAAAAAAAATGCCTAATATACTTTCTTTTTTGGCAAAGAAAAATTAACGTAGAGGGCCTTGAAAATAGCTATTATGGTATGAAAATTTGTGCTCAAATTCTGTTTTTGATACTGAATTTAACAAAAAAGACTAAATCAAAATCGGTTGAAAAATGCGGATTTTATAGGTGTGCTTCCAAACAAAATGGGTCACACTGTATATATATTGATATGGAAAATAATACTACACCCTGTGTATAACAAAACGATTAGCCACATAACCAATAGCAGTTGTAATCATAAAAGATTTAAAAAAAAATTATTCGAATTTACTTCGGCAAATAGACTCAAACTTTCAAAGTACACCGTATGAAAATGTTTTCTGTGATGTCAAACAAGTGTATGAATAACATATATTTTTTTTAGCCATGGCCGATATACGACTGTGTTTCAGCAGAGACGATTGACGTCAGCGTTGCCAGCACTATTACGTTCGTAATAGTTCTATTACCAAATGGATTTATTTATTACGCTATTACGCCGCTTTGCAATTTATTACGTTTTTATTATTTTGGCCAGAGAACAAAAAATCGAAAACGAAATCCTCAGACATATCACATCGTTAACAAAAAAACGCTGTAATTTTGCCGCTGTTGGTATTGGCTTTACTCTTTGCACTGGCATTATCTATTTTCACTAGTATTATAAACGATTTTATGAGTTTTTCTCAATAAGATATTATTTTTACAATTTCTGTTCGTTTTTTTGTTGTTTTGTATATTTTTTTTATATTTATTTCTTTTGGAAATTTTGATTTCAAGAAAATGTCAACAGTAAACATGTTCAACTTAACCGTTTGGATGGACACCACATACAGAAAACTTTAAAACTTTAAAAATCTATTACGAAATTCAACAAAATTTAGTATAAAAAATCAGAAGCTGCTGGCAACACTGATTGTCGTATAGCCAGTATTGATGGAAACATCAGAAGAGGATATACCGGACAAAAAATAAAAATATTCACTGACAGTTAGGCTCTGCTTAAAGCTATCAATAATCCAATAACTAGGTCTAGACTGATAAAAAACTGTAAAGAATCCCTCAACAGGCTGACAAGAGACAACAAATTGTCTCTAATATGGGTGCCGGCACATGAGGGGATTGCAGGTAATGAAATGGCTGACCAGTTAGCAAAAGAAGGCTCTAAAGGAGACTTCATAGATCCGGAACCGTTTTGTGGAATCACAAAAGTTTGCATAAGAGGGGAAATCGAGAACTGGCTAGATCTTAGAGTAATACTACAAATAGAGTCCGTGAGTCATTCATAAAACTATCCAAAAAGACGGCTAACATTCTATCGCCACACAGATCACTCCTCTCAGTTTGAAAACAAGGTATAGCAGCAGATTAATGGGGACACGCTGTTGCTTCTGTAATAATACAACATCTAGTTTTTGAGTGGGGCCTTTAGGTTTGATGATATTTCACTGACAAATCATTCTGCTATGAGTTTATGAGAATAAGTTGCATGTGCGAATCTATTGATTTTCCGAAGTTCTCCATTTATGTACTCTTGATCGATGGAATGTGAGTTTTTTCTTCCCGTGAGAATATATTTCCATGCGAATATTTATTTACTACTGGGTCTGGCACATGAAATACGCAAAAATCGGATACAGAGAGGAATGAGAAAAACAAAAAAAAAACGGATAATATTCAAATACTGTAAATTTGGTGACAATAAAATATTTTCGTATGGCTGGTTTAATAGCGTTTTCCATTCACCTCCCACCAGCACCATGCAAATGAGATCCAAAATTGCACCGATCCCACGCTGGTGCGCACGTTCTAGTTCGCGCGGAGCTGTTCATGTTCCACTCACCTCTTTGACAAATATAGCATATGACACTTGCTAATAATAATAAATAAAAATAGGTTATGTATCCTGCACTCTAGTCTTTCGACGGTTCTGAAAATTTCGAGCTGAGAGCGCTTGGTTAATCATCAATGGAACACAATAAGGTTGCTCCACGACGGGTCATGAAGACAATGGAACACGCGGAACTTGCAAAATTCGCATTCAGTCCGCACCAGTGCGGTCAATGGAAAACGCTATAAATGAATTGGGTCAATTGATCGCCATAAATATGTTGAAGAAGAAATTGAAGACGAAGCAGCTGTGGTGAAAGCTTTTTATAGGAGTTGCTTCATTCGGTTTTGTGAACATGTAAAGTACGCGTACCTATTCACTTTTTAAGCAAGCAATGGGTGCAGTGATGTCTATATTATCTTGGTCGAAGAGCAAATCAATTTTAGAGTTCTAGTCGAGTACTTTAATAGATTCCTCTTGTTATCGAGATGTACTTCCGACTGTCTACTACGTTTGGCCACTTATATTTAAGCAATGCTTAAATTGGCTTTTCAAAATTCTATCCACGAGTACCACCAGGTATACAAGTTATAAACTACTTGGTCTTCAATCCCATAATAGCTGTTAATATAACTAGGCCTCACAAATCAAGATAATTTTTGCTAAGCTTGGACTGTCCGATATTTGGGAAACTTTGTTGGTTCACACGCCCAAAAACGATTATAGTTTAATACTTTGAACCTACCACTGAAAACTGTATAACGAGGACCCATAGCTCATCCATTATAAAAACCATTATCACTTGACAAAGTGCTCCTGTCAATCACTATGTTTTACCGCTTTGAGCTTAAATAATATTGAAATTTATTAGTCGCAAGTTAGTAAAAAATATAAAGAAACGTTTTGTATTTTATTTCGTTCATTTAATTTTTTGCGTTATTTAATTGCTGTAAAACTGTTCTTATTAGAAAAAATATGCCCATACACTCAACCAGCCGCTGCGAAGAGCTTGTGGCTTCAATAATCAGTTATTTTGAACACGAACATGATAACAAATGGTCCGCTATTACTTTTAATTTCTGTAAGAAAGGTAACTTAGTAATTGTATCTTAATATGTATGTAGGTATACTGTGCTTCCCAAAAGTCACTTCCCCACCTCTTCTCTTTTGAACGGTGATACTTAGACTGATTAAATTTGGAGGGGAAAAATGAACTATTGTAAGCTTCTCTACTACCCAGCAAGCACAAACCATAGACAAAATAAAAGAGACGGATTGAAGTATAGGTGATATAAGGCATAGCGTTTCTGCTCAACTGACTCGCGCATCGAGTCGCTGCGGTCGCGCGAACTACAAGACATCTTACACAAGCAGAATAGAATAAAATCGTTTAAAATATCATAAATTACATTACACTCCAACATTTCGCCTTTAATGTTGATAAATATTATAAAATATCATTGTATATTAACTTTTAAGTCATTAAAAATGAAAATATACAAAATCAATCATATATTGGTTGGTGTGAATCTGACTTCTGTTTGTGAAAGTCAAAGTGAAAGTGTCAAAAATTAGTAATGGATGATGAGGCTTTGTGTATATTATCTTTGTGATGAGGTGAGTTGGATTTAAGATTAGTTTAGTTTTAAATTCATTCAGGATTTTAGTTCTAATAAAGGAAATAAATGTAAGTGAACCTTTAAAATGTCATCACCAGGTATAATTCGTCATAGTTGTATTGCAAAAAATTGTAATAGCAAATATTGTTGGCCACTTCGCAATTTGGAGTTTAATAATAAAATATTTTTCAAGTCTCCATCTGATATTAATCAACAGTAGTACAAAATTTTAGAACGTCCTTATACATCCAAAGATCAAAGGTTGTGTGAAGATCATTTCAATAATAATGCATTCACAAGTACACCTAGTTGGACATAATAATAATACCCAAGCTTTTGAAAATACTGTATTGCCTGTAAAACGAAAGCGTATTTTATTCTGACAATAATGATGGTGAGAGGTGTACCAAACAAAAATAATTATTTTTTCTTTGTAACTTAATGTACTGCGTATAATTTTTTTGGTTTCAGACCTGTTCCTGTCTTCATAGAAATGGTTAATTTACCTAGTTTTTAATTCCTTTTTATAAAAATATTTGTTTTTTTGTCAATTATTTTAAAATAATGAACAATTGGATATGATATTGGATTAACTTTCTTAAATATAATGTAATTTTAGTAGTGCAGTTTAATAAAAATTTTAAATGTGTCTTGATTTCTTATTTATCTAAATTGTGTCTTGAAATTGTTTAATTATAATCATTTCATTAGAAAAAATGAAATTTTATTTTATTTTTTCTAATGAAATAACTATATAATAAACAATTTTTAGACAAATTGTAAAATTCACCTACCCATAATCGAAACTAACAAATTTAAATATCCCGCCTTTAAAAATTAGTTCCAACAGCCCTGACTGGTGCGCTTCGATCAACGTGATGCCAACTGTTAATACAGGATCGACAACTCTCGTTATATATTATTTCTCTATGGCACAAACATTGAGGGGATGCTGGGAAACGTTTGTTTTAATGCCTCATTGAAACATTTCAAGATTACATTGTAACAACCGCGCTGTATCGTTTCTATTGCATTGTTTTCGAGTGACGTGCCTGATTCATTATAAAAACATTTCTAAGAAACGTTTTTTTAAGCTACATAAAAAACTTCCCACCAACATTTCTTTATTTCATTTATGGCAACATTACTGAGACATTGCTGAGACATGCCCATTCAACAAAAATAAGAAGAGATATAAAATAACTCATTATTTTAGTACTTTAGTGGTTTGTTAATTTCTTGGAGTAGTATAGTTTACTATATTATTGTTCATTTTATAAAATAATTATGTTTATTTGGTGTTTTTTCATCTCGGAATGCTATTCAGTTATTGGTTGAGAAAATATGTTTTTGTTGAATAAGGCTTCACCACGCACCTATTTTAGGAAAACTAATGGAATAAATGTAAAATATTAATTTTAAATTTTGGCCAGTTTTAAAATATCTTTCAGTCAGTATCTCAAACGAAATAGTCCATCCAAAGTAAGGAGTATGAAGCATTTTTGTAAAAAATGCGTTATGTGTTAAACAATAGTGAAGAAAACTGCAAAAGAAAACTAGCTATAAACTTGAAACTCTGGAAGTTTGGATCTCGTTAAGTTTACCGGTTGCATAATGATTGTTTCAACCTTTGCTTTTTGAAATCTATTCATAACAGATCAAAAATTGAATTGAGAATTTCACTAAATTAAGTAAAATAATTCTCTAAATCGACAATTGCTTCTTGTCAATCCTGATAGAAACTTCACTTCTGAAACCATTGTTGATTTAGAGAAGTATTTTGCTTAATTTAGTGGAAATTTTATATTTTATCATTTACAACAGGTTGTATATAAACTTTTCATGGGATATCAAGATAACATCTATTTCTAATGTTCCAGGCATATTAAAATAAGCAGCTTTTTTTATATTTATTGGAATGTTGTGGCGGACGTTTTAATTTACGTCCCCTAAATATGTATCGAAAATATTGCAGAAACGTTTAGCTGCAATATCTCTAGAATATCTTATTGGAATATCTATGCAACATTTGTAGAATAGTGCAACGCACGGACATTTCAACGTTGCAGTAACGTTGTGGCTCTATTAAAATAACATTGCTTGCGAGGTTGAAAATCGTGTTGTAATGTTTGTTTACTTCCTAGAAATGTTACTGTGCTGGCTGGGTAGTGGTAGCAGGTGACGTAATAGGCATCGATGACGTCACCAGGCAACTGAAACCAATAATATTAAATGGGACCTTATGGCAAGTGACACCTCGTTTGAAAGGTATTTAGAATACCTATTCAATAATACTAATTTTTTCAGATTCACGATGATTTTGATGGTTAAAATAAATAAACACTAAAATTTAAGTTTCGCTTCTAATTAATAAAGATTCAGAATTCTTTCTATGGTTAATTGTCAAAAAAGTTTAATTTTTTCAATTGACGTTTTTAGTTTAATTATTGTTTAACGAGACGTTCAAGTACCTACATAAACAAAATGGTACGTGCTCTAGCTGAAAAAGTAAAAGCTATCTTAATTATTGGTAAAAGTGGAGATAATTTTCATGCGCCGGAACTCATTTTTAATGAGAGATCGCCCTATATTAAGGACTTATTTGAGGAAGCTTTTCAAAGTTTTAACAAACAGGTAGTGTTTATGATGCCAAACGATCGGGTCGACCGAATATTGGTATTGTTAAACAAATTTATATAGTTGCAGAAATTGTAGTATACCCTTCTTCTTCAACAGCCCAAGTAGCGTCTACCTATGGAGTCAGTCATAGTACAGTACGCAGGGTACCTATTGACCAAAACAAATTTCACCGATATGAATTAAAGATGGTGCATCAACTTTCAGATGACGATCCCGACCGAAGGCTGAAATTTCTGTGAAAATATGTCCACTAAAATTCTCCAACAGCCAAACTATGTAAGGACAATTTGTTTTAGTGACGAGAGTTTTTTATTCCTTAATGGAAATGTTAATACTCAAAATGTGGATATTGCAGTGATATACATCCTCACATGTTTCGTGAAAAACCTTCACAGTTCCCATTAGAAGTAAATGTCTGGGCAGGAATTTTGGAAAACCACATAGTCGGGCCACTTTTTTTGACCTCTAATTTAATCGGTGGAGTATATTTCGAGATGTTAGAAAACAACATTGAACCGTTGATTCTTCAAATTCTGGAAGATAATCCAGATGAATTTGGTAACCTGTGAATAACGTTCCTGGTGCTCCTGCACACTATTACTTTGCAGTAAGACGTTATCTAGATGAGGAATATCCTGGTAGATGGATTGGACGACGCGGTATATATAATGGCCATCTCGGTCACCGACCTAATATCTTTAGATTTTTTTCTGTGGGGACACCTTAAATCTAAAGTCTACGCTACAGCTCTTGTCAGTATTGACGATTTGAAACAAAGAATTGTTGAAGAGTGTAGGTCAATTTCCCCAGACTCATTTTATCGAGTCCGACAAGAGTTTAATAATAGGATGTTTTACTACCAGGAAGTAGATGGAGCACATTTTGAACAAATAAAAACAAGAGAGAAAAGAAGAAAGTTAAATGTCATATTATAAAAAAATAACAACAACTAGAACTAAAGAGAACTACTAACAATAAGAACAATTAGAACAATTTACTTTTTATTTTATACATTATAAATATTTATGACACAATTCGAACAGTTTGTTAGGTTAACCCCAACGGAAATAGAAGTTGATGTAATTTCGTGATGCTAGGGTTGAGAGTTCGAGCCTAAACTAGTGAAGATTTTTATTTTATTTTTGTATTTAAAAATTAATAAAAAAAAATAATGAATAGCTATTTTCGATTTTAATTTAATATTAATGGTAAAATAATAAAGAACAAACTGATATTAATGTATAAAATAAAAGTATTGTCTTGTGTAATATTGGTTGCATAACTTGTAGGAATCAAAAAGAGCTGTTTTCAAATTAGAAAAATTAATAAAAAATTGTTAAAAAACACATAAAATAAATTAAATTTTGTTTTTGTTAAAATTAGATGAAATCTTGTATGAAACACGTTATGAAATGCTTTTTTGTGTAACTCGTGTCATTTTACGGGACCTCGCTCGTCCCGCAAAAATTTCACTCGTTACTCAAAATGATGCATTTTATAACTGGTTTCATAAATAGCTATCGATTGTTCAAATTTGGTTTGTGGTTTTGTTCTAACAAATGTTTTGCGCAATTTGATTTGACTTGACGTATGTCCGAACTCCACTTCGCGTTATGTAAAAAAGTATCACTTTACGCACTAGTTAGGAAAATGGCTATTTTAAATTATGTACTCCTAATGTGTAGAAATAGTATTTGATCTATTCTTCTGATAATAATGTTGCTAAAAACACGTTTTCTAGTTTTCTTCAATACGATATAAATTCAAACAAAACTCTTCAAATTCCATATACACTTGAGTAAAAATATTAATTAAATTTAACTATTTAAACCTTCAATTATAAAAATTTTATTACAAATATTGCATTATTTGCCAAATAATAGATGAGACCTTGGTTCTTAAAATTGTAAATATTTGGAATTTAATGTATTATTTGTGACATCATTTCTTTTGTTAATTGATTTAATGATCATATAGAAATTAATTTCAATGTCACTGTTGTACTGGACCCCAATATACCGGCAATTAACAAAATATTTTGAAAGATTAGTTGCATTAATTAACATGTCTAATCTTAAATAGTTGGTCTCTCGTTTTGGATACTCATGTAATTGAATAAATGGGTATATATCAAATTACTGATGACAATCATAATTATTATTCCTATTAGTATAGGAGCCAGTGGTATATACAATATCACTTGCAGACCGGTTTCGGCGTATTTGCGCTTATCAGTACAAGGTACATATCATCCGTCCAGATGCTCTGAGAACATAATCCTGGACGAAAGATAACGCTGAAGTCACATTAATACAATAACCCTAGTAAAGGTAATAGAGAGGTATTGCCAATTGCAATACCGCATACGGTGCGGTATTTATGTAGCGCTATTTTAATAACGGTCTACCTAAAATTTATTTGGAAATAAGAGCTATTGCCATCACTATAATGTAATAACGTAGCGCTGCGTTATGTAGGAAGTGACATAACCTATCTTTTTCCGTGTATACTTATAATGTAAAAAAAATCAAAAACCAAACAACTTTACTATTTGCATATTTAAAAAAAATCAAAGTAATGAAATGTGGATGAAGCTCTCAAAGCGGCGATCTTAGCTGGAGCTAATGAAAATGATATTGGAGTGGAACAAAACCAAAATAGAAGATCGCTAACGCTCTATTATTGAATTCGATTTGGTAAATATGCAGAAATCCGATGCGATTTGTTCTATTTTGTCAACTGCGCAGGACAATTATGCGCCGTATTTACAATAACACTCAACGGTACGTAACCGTGAATTACGCGAAGCGCTGACGTTATTAGCGTTAGAGACGTAAAAAAGTGAATCGCGCATTTAATAAACTTCAAAATACCGCAAACGTAATTACCGCAGACCATTTTTTAACAAGCAATATCTCTCTAATGCTAAGAATGCGATAATACTGACATCTCCACAACTAACCACAAACCAAAATTCTAAATTGATAAAAACCATCTCGGTTTTATAATTATTTACTCAATTACAGTTTCCTGTAACGATTCTCATATTCGCGAAAACGAGCAAAGGGTGCGACACCTACCGTCAAAATTTTATAGCTTTGGAATGGGGAAAACAAACCAAATCCCCATTAGAGTACGTGTATAGTGAGCAAGGTATTAATATCGTTTTCTTGATTTCTAGAAGAGTTTGGTGAAGTTTGTTTTATCAGAATACTTATTTAGACTCTAATAATGACCAGCAAGTGCAAGAGGTACATTGCTCTGTGCCACAATGTAATCAGTAAAAAGATGCAAATGTATCAATACATAACTTCCCAACAGATCCAAAATTATGCAAATTAGGAAACATATTTCCGAATACTTGTCAGTGTGTATCAGACACTGTTTAGAAACATGTTATAAAGGTAATTTCACTCATTTCAATAAAGTATTTTGATGTTCAGTGTTATTTATGCTTTGAAAACCTGTTCGGCTTCTACCATCGGCCGATTTCTGTCTCCAATGTATTTTAAAATGTCCACCAAACCAATTTTAACAAGCACCATCTCTCACAAAACACTTTTATCGCCCAAAATTCGAAATTTAATCAAATGGACAGAAAAACAGAAATGGATTTGTTTATTGTTTTCCCCATTCCAATGACAGCTTTGACATATACTGCAGCGGCCACTATCGGACAAATTTCCGCGAATTTAAGTGAAGCGTGTTATCAATAGACGTCAAGATAATAGTATCATACAAACCAGATTGGATGTTCTCTGCAGTTTCCTCTACTAGGTGACAGAATCCGCACATTACTTCGTCTGTCAGCCCCATGAGCTTTGCGTTACGGCTAAACTCACAGTGCACTGTTAACATACCTACTACGGCTTTGACAGTTTTCCTATCTTTGCTTATTAGGTCTGCCGTGAATGTGGGCGAACTGTTCTTCTTTATATTCTAATGGACTCTAGAGATTTCTGTGCATCCATTTTCTTGTAGCCATATTTCTTCCGGTCCTATGAATGGCATTGATGAGCCTTGTCTGGCCGTTTCATCCAAAAGTTCGTTGCCCTTATAATGGTTTGCAAATGCGTTAAAGTCCCCTATGCAATCCCCCACTCTTTTGTAGTTTCAGCTCCAATGTAATATTGTAAGAAATAAGTAACACCAAAAAGAAGAGGAGATCTAACCATTGGAAAGATCTAGTAGGACTTGGATAATCAAATATATCTTGGAAAACTAGGAATAAATGATAATAACGAAGTAATTCTCGAAATTGAAGATTTAAACGCAGATATAATGATCTTATAATGACATTCCAGCTTCAAATTCAATTGAAAAGAAAGTAGAAGATTATAACCTCACAGTAACAAAATCTGTCAAGGGAAATGCCGCTGTCATTTTGAAATCCGAAGAATATAAATCCGAAGTAAATTTTATAGAATCTTGTAATGACAAAATTAAAAGGGCAAACCGAACAAAAAGTTTTCTAATAATGTAAGAGAGATTGTCAATAGCTCAAATTATGTTTTCAATGATTATGAGGAAATGCATGGTAAATGAAAATCCTCAATCAAAACAATTATATGGAACCGTTAAATTACATAAAGTATCGAAAGCAAGTATAGTTCGTAACTTATAAATATCAACCCACGTGATCAAAGTGCCAAAAAAGAGATGTTCGCTTGAATTATGTCATTCTTTTGCTGCTGTCAATCAGTAACTTTTACAGCCTTAATCCTAATAAATATTGAAATTTATAGGTCGCATGTTATCAAAAAATATGAATATATGCTTAAAGAAAGGTTTCGTAATTGATTTCATATGTAATACAACTCGTGGGTTACTTAATTATTAAACTCAAACTAACATTAGTCGTACTAAAAACTTTATATGTTGGCAAAAATGCGCGCTGTTGCCGCGATTAAAATGGTTTATCTGGTACAGTTGACGTCTTGTCATTTTTAAGGTTATGTTGTGATAGTTTAATATTGATCATTCAATTTTTCGATTATTTCATCTCCTTGTTATAAAAAACTGAGTAAATTTTCACAAGCAGCGATGAGTTGTCAAAGTTAACGTATAAATGAAACTTAATAACACTGCAATAGTTGATGTATTTACTATTCATCTATTCCTGACTATTTACAGCATGTATGAAGCAAGTAAGTATGAGTTTAATATTATACTCAATCAACTGTATTTATTGTATTCTGTTACACTATTCATAATACTTAGCAATTATATTTGCACAATTTATTTACAGATAATCCATTTCACTTTAGAAATGTTACTGCTGCAATTGGAGGAAAAACAATTATTTAATGTAGAATGTTCCTAATCATAGTTTCCTAAAATATGACACACATCCACACAGTGGATTTCCAAGAAAAATAAACCACAATATGAATTTGTTTTATTAAAATGAATCTTGAATTTTCCAACTATTTCATACATACCTTTTTAGGCTCAATAAGTTTTAAAATAATAATTTCTTACTTAGTGCTGTACTTTTAACATACAAATAAAAGTTTTATACAGAAATAAGTTCAAGTTTGTTTATATACAGTAACTATCAAAAACTAAACCTAACCTATAGCCAAATAAAAAGAAGAATATTTGATAACTTCATTTGACATTTACTAGATTCTCATGCTATTTCAAGAGCTTGGTAGCATAGTCCAGTTATGACAGAAGTCACGTGGGTTGATATTTATAAGTTACAAACTATAGATCTGTAGTTTCTTATGTTGATACTCCTGATAATAAAATAGCTAAAAAACTAAAGAATATACTTATAGCTATGGAAGTTTACCTATCTAAATACTCTATTGAAATTTCAATGGAAATAATCAAGCAATTTAAATCATACAACTTACAAAATAACTCTTAAATTATGTCTTTCTGTTTGTCTTCAAATGAATGAAAAAAACGATCTGTTTATTCTGCTATTTTTGGTAATGAATAAAAATATATAAACCGGTTGATTATTGTTTAATTTTTCCCACTTCAGGCATTGTGTGGTCCATCTTTTGACATTTAATTTAACTTGATTATTTGATTGTTATTAATATAATTATCAATCAAATATTGAGTTACTTTGAATGAAATATCAAAAAATGGACCATAAATGCCATTTTGCAGTAAATGAAAAATTACAGTAATTTTGAATATGGCGCCTAAAGCTCTAAAATTACAGGAATCTTCTTTTTCGGATGTTAGCGAAGACCACAATCATGTAAAAGATGTTAGAGTTTGTTTAACCATCCTTTGCCGTTACGTCATACATTGTCCAGCTTTATCTCTCATTCATGAAACAGATGAGACGGAATTATGACGTCATTAACGTATTTCTTAACTAATGTCGATATACATTTTATTTGTTACTTTTGACAGTTCAGTTGTCATATTTTTATTTATTCAGTATTTTTGGTAATTTTCGCCTTTTTCAGTTAATTTTTCATTGTCAAAATGCCTTCCAGGTATAATGAGAGAGCGCAAAGTTTAATTTTGAAGTTGATGAATTACTTTTCAAGAGAAATATCATAGATCTGAATGAATCGGATTTCCACAATGATGAAGATGATGTCAGTGATGAAGCTTAGACTTTGCATATTATTTCATTACATATGCTATTTCAGTTTACCTTTCTTATCCGTTTGTTCGTTCCTTTTTCCTGTTTTTATTGGGAGTTTTTTCAGAAATAAATTTACTTATTGCCTGTTTTCTCCCATAGATGTGTTTTATTTTTACATTTCTCAGCAATACTTTCGAAATTGTTTCTCACAATGACACAGACAATAATTACTATACAAGTTTCCAAAATATGAGCATATAGATATTCTATCTAATTTTAAATAACCTTTGGGTTCACCCACCCCAAAAATATGATCGTATAATACATTTTTAATATATATTATATAATTCGCCATTTAATCACGATTCGGTACCTAATCCGTAATTTTTTAAATTCAGTAAAAAATCATGCTCAAGGGCGTTAAACATCCTCAACCTAGAAATTTGAAACAAATCAGTTGAAAAAACGGAGATTTCAAGTTAAAACAAAACTGAATTATGTAAAAAAGTACGCAACGGATAAAGCAAAATACAATTTTTGGCATTACTAATTTATTCATACACATTAACACGCATCATTGAAAACAATTCTTAACATAATATGTCATTGATTAGGTATAATTTTGAGGTTAAGTGTAAAATAACATTCAACTAATATAAGACAAACGTAAAACAGCAGAATACGTCACCGATTATGGCAAAGGATGGTTAAACAAACTCTAGTGCTTACTTTTCCGACTCTCAAGGTGACGCCACCCGTAAAATTAATTCGCCGTAGAGAGCGCCACGGCCAGATGTCCATCTATAATAAATATCGATAGGTATTTGCCAAAGTAACCTTAGTCACCAAAAACGATTAGTAGAAAAAACGCGTTTCTTTTACGGGTAAGATTAAAAAAATTATGGACATACGTTTTTAAAATAGTTAAAAATAAAGTTTAAAGTATAATCTAGGCTTACTACACTTTGACAGTACCTTCTTAACAATAGAAGCTTTACGTTATTAAAAAACATGATTTTCACCAGTAATGTCACTTACGTTACTTTGGCAAAAATGCGTCGATATGTTATCTCTGGCTCCAACGAGTGAGCCTTGTCTGGCCATTTGATCCGCCTTTTCCTCCCAAGCTACCGTGACCTTGCAAAGGTTTCCAAGTGCGTCTTAGGCACCAACTCCAACTCTATGGAATCGAGTGCTTTCGGTGCAGCTTGGATAGTTGAGAAGATGGTATCTGAATGGTATGCTACTTCCTGCCTTTTAATTTATTTAACGCAGAGGGGACTTGCCAATACTTCTGCTTGGAAAGTCGTGACGTAAGTGGTTAGGCTTAGTGGAATAGTCCCATTAAGTCATCCGCTTTTAGCTCGTTGATATGCTTACGATACTGTGTTCTTGTCAAAACTGTCCATCGTAATTATTGACAATAAAGCACCTTTTAACCCAGGGATAGGGAAACTTTTTCTTTCGCGTGCCAATATTTACAGACGAAATTTATGGCAGGCCATTAAAAATATTTATATGTATTTTCTGAAATTAGCAAATTGAAATTAAATGAAAGTTTTAAGTTGACTGCGAAGTAGAAGATTGAGGAGCGCTGGTCTCAGTAGGGATATGTGACATGTGGAACTGTTTATTGTCTTTGCAGGATTTCATCATAAGCCCGGCTCCATTTGTGATGCAATGAAATTTTCAGCAATAAAAAAAGGTGGTCATCCGAAAGCCTATAACGAAGACAATTTTTTCTCATTTTCATTACTGAAAAAGTTTGCTCGCACAAATAGCTTTTATCAAACATTGTCATTATTTTTTGGGCGTGTGCAACTATATTTGGATATTGTGTCCTAGGTATGGACTTATAAAATTCCAGTTTGCTGGTGTTAAGGAATAGTTGCTTCAAATCGGCATTGCATTGCATCTCAATTAGTTCTAGTTGGAGGTAAGCGGGTATTTCACTTGTCTCTTTTATGATCGCGGGCCGGATATCAACGCTTCGCGGGCAGTAGTTTCCCCATCCCTGTTTTAACCGAATGTCATCGATTCTCAGCTAGGAGGCAACAGTATCATATATGCTGAATCACACAAAAAAATTAACAGCCTACTGAAATTCCTAATAGATGTGGAACCTTGTAGTAAAATATGATCAGCTATTATTATATTATATATTATTATTATAACATGACCTTATTGTTATTTTATACACGTTTATAAATCATTGTAATCGTTTTGTGCAAAGCACGTTAATTTTAATAAAAAAGATGACCCTGTCAAACTAGTAATTATATTTAATTTTGTCTTCCTTTCATAATTAATGAGGGGAACTTTATTTTACCATTCCGAAACACATTTTTGTTAACTTTATCGAGGCTTTTGTAATTTAATTGTTAATGTCATTTAGAGTCATGGAAGTACTTGTTTTATCCAAAAACTTCATTAAACAAATCTAGTATAGTCAAAAGCGCTCTTATCGTGCGGGTTCAAAGGTCACTAACCATATGTATCAAATCAGAAAACACAGAGGTTACCGAAATGTGAGACTACAGATATACCCGGAGAAAAGATTGATCGTTTTATTATTTTAATTACCATCTTGATAGCCTTCACTAAGAAAAGAAAACCCAACCTCAAAACCATTAAACTTGATGGGAACGACGTTGAATGGAGTCAAGAAGTCAAGTATCTAGGTTTGACTCTAGACAGCAAACTCCTGTAGAACAAACACGAGAAGGAGAAAACATACAAAGCAAAAATGGCTCTAATGGTGTGCAGGAATCTGGCAGGGAGAAACTGGGGTTGTAACCCAAAAATCCTGAGCTGGATGTACACTGCCATAGTGAGACCAATTATCACTTATGGAGCCATTGCGTGGAGTAGTAGAATTAGCCTCTTGACGACGAGAGAAAACCTCTCCAAAATTCAAAGACTAGCCTGTATATGCATAACAGGAGGAATGAGTACATGCCCAATGGCAGCAGTGGAAGTGATTCTCAACCTCACATATGGTGGTGGAGAGTGTTGCAGAAAGAACAAGATACAGACTAAGTAGAGAGGGAATCATTAAAAAGAAAACCACCTCTTCACTTCTTAGCAATCAGACAACCTGGGACATGCCACAAGATGGTATGATGAAAAAGTATAATTTT
Organism: Lochmaea capreae; assembly: GCA_949126875.1. NCBI lineage: Eukaryota > Metazoa > Arthropoda > Insecta > Coleoptera > Chrysomelidae > Lochmaea > Lochmaea capreae. The sequence goes on from OX421398.1 coordinate 3,171,691, forward strand.
TCAAAGAAATTCGTTACGGAATTAAGCAACAAGACGGAATGGGATCCAAATACCATTACCAGACTTGGAAAGGATGCCATTCAATGGTACACAGACGGCTCAAAAGCAATAGAAGGAACTGGGATAGAAGTGTACGGGCCCGGCACCAAACACTCTGAAAGCTTGGGAAAAACCCCAAGTATCTTTCAAGCGGAAATTCACGCAATAAGAAAGTGTGCCCAGTTCAATATTGACAAAGGATATAGAAGGCAAAGGATTATCATAATGTCTGATAGTCAAGCAGCCATTAAAGCGCTGAGTTCTTTTGTAATCAGTTCCAAAGTGGTGTGGGAATGCCTAGGCAAACTTAATGAACTAGGCGAGAACAATATAGTCACCTTACTATGGATTCCAGGACACACTGGAATAGAAGGGAACGAAATAGCAGATGAACTAGCGAAGAGGGGGACTGAAATATCCTCTTGGGGGCCGGAACCTTTTTGCGGAATCAGCTCCAATGTAATATTGGAAGAAATAGGTAAAGCCGAAGAAAAGAGAAGATCTGACAATTGGAAAGATCTAGTAGGGCTTAGGCAATCAAAGATTCTTCTGGGTGACTACAACCTGTTGAGATCAAATGAATGCATAAGTCAAAGCAAAACTGCACTAAGAGTTTCAACAGGAATCTTAACGGGACATTGTCGCCTGAATGGACACCTTAAAAAGCTCAAAATAGTGGAGGAAGAAGATTGTAGGTTTTGTGGAATGGAAGAAGAATCCTCCATCCACATACTTGCGAACTGCACAGCAATTCAGAATCCTAGGGCACTGCACCTGGGAGACTACTGGATAGAAATTCCTCCGGGAAATAGGACTAAAGGAGCTATTAGTCTCCGAGACTCTCCTCAGAAACTAAGTAGAAGTAAGGGGGCACAATAGATCTTTTAGGTCTCAGTAATGTTACCCCAAAAAACATACATACATACATTATTTTAATTAACATAAACGTACCTGGTATTTTTATTTTTGCAAAAATTCTGTAGTAAGTACATGTGGTGATCAAAGATTACAAAAACTATCTTCGGAAGTTCTTACAGAATGGCAAACTTTTTTATACTTGATTTCCCAGAAAATTTTAATATTGATAAATGTTTTTGTATCTTGAGAAAATTATTTTGACATATTTAGATTTTGGGTGGTGTATGTCGTGTGAAAATAAAGCACAAAAGCATGACGATAGTAAATCAAATTTTTAAAAAATATTGAATCTGAGTCAGCCATATTGAAGGACTTATAAATCTGAGATAAAAAGTTTTTTCCAGTGCTAATATTTTTTAAGAAATGTCAATATGAATTTGCGAAAAATTGCAGAAATTCGAGTTTTGTCAGTTGTTGAAAAAATACAATGGTATTTAATCTGATTAACTATTTCAAGAAATAAAAAGAGAAAGTGGAAATTCGCCAACCAATTAGCAGAAAGCAGTAGCGAAAGCCCTAGAAATTAGTTTATTGGCTGTACAGAAATTTGTACATAAAAAAATCATAATATACTATAGTTCATTTAAAAACCAGGAGGAGTAATTTGAAAAGCCTTTCTCACACCACTAAAAGTTACCAGATTAGTTACTAAAGGGTGTGTTCCAAGAAAGTAGTCAACAGTCGGTGTCCCAAATCTATTAAATATGCCTTGATGGACGAAGAAATTAGCCACGCCACCAACTGTTTGAGACATTTTGGATTTAACATGAATATTTTTGGCTTTTCATCCAATATATTATATTTGTTTGCACACATTTATTGTACATTGTTTTTCTGAGAGTCCTAAATGACCTATGTTCAGCGTTTACATTGTTTTGCCGGCCTAATAAGCGAAGAGCTGTACTCGAAGTAGAAGGATCCATAATTGCAGATATTCAATACAATTGCTTACTGAAGGTTTTAAAGGAACAGTTTTAACGAAATAGAGTGGAAACTAAGTAATAATAATAAAATAACAACAGCGGATGCAATGACAAAAATAAGCATATTCATCTGTCAGAATTGTCAAAATTGGAAATTAATAAATTATCAGCTTATGTCAGTGCTACGAAGTGTTGTGTGAAACTGGGCGGAATCTGACCAATCAGAGGTCTACAGAATTGCCAACTTAAATTCAAATTACTCCTCCTGGTTTTTAAATGAGGTATATACCTTGTTTTTCAACTAGGACGAGCATTTTAGGAATCCTCAACCACACCACTAAAAGTTACAAGATTGGGAGTGCATTCCGAAAGGGTCGTGTTCAGACTTTTTGAACTAAATGAAAATTACGTGAAATATGTATTGTACTGCTCGCTGTTGTCGTGGCCAATGAGGGATCAAGGTATGTCTAAATATCGAATGATGATTGGCCACAGGTCACTGCGAAAGTAGTAACCAAATGTCACATTATTGTGGAAAGATGTAAGGTTATAATAAGTGGTTTATGTAAAATGTTTTAAGAATTTGAGGATTAATGAGAATATAGAAATTAATGCAATTGTGAGATTACATCTTTTTTTAACAATTATTGAGGCTTTGGTGTTGCAAAACTAAAAGTGAACAGTCGTTTTGTTATCGAAAAATACCATAATATAGTACTGCAATGTATGTAAAACTTATAGGTGTTATTAAGAAGACAAAAGAAGCATGGATTTTTTTCATTAAGGGGAATAAATAATAAAAATAGCAAATATCTTGGGTAAAATATAATAATTTGTTAAAAATAAACAATAAACAACAAACGTGGTAGTACGTAATTGAACTAATGACTATTTTTATATAAATAAACACAAAACTGACAAATGTCAGTGTCAGTGGTATCAAAAGAGCTGTGTGAAACTGGTGGCAATCTGACCAATCACTAGGCAGCAGAAATGCCAACTTAAATTCAAATCGCTCCTCTTAGTTTATAAACAAGGTATAGGTACCGAAGAATAACCAAAAATGTAAATGAAGAAAACCGTTGGTAATTGTAGAATAAAAACTTTCATCGTCACTTATATATATATGTCTTTGTTGAATCGTATGACCCGCATGATAAGACTGCATTTGACTATATCTCGATCTAAGCAAAACAATAATTGTCAACTTTGGTAACTTGTTGGTAAAAACTAGTCAAAAGGATCAATATAAACAATATTTTTATTCCGATTGTTCCTAAACATATCAGTTATCTTATTATGTTATGCAGATGATTTCATGAATTAAAACAATATCTATAAATTGAATAATTTATTGTACCATAGTTATAAGATTCACAAAGGTTTCTGTAACGTCCTCTACTTTTCCAAAACTCCATGTACTCTAAACCTGTATACACAAGTAAAATCGGGATTGTTATAGTTAGTTAGTACACGGAATTCCACGAAATTATAGAAATTAGGGTTATTAATATCGAAAGTTTGAATGAATTGCCCATTCAATCTATATGTAAATCTGCCAATATACTCTCCTTTATCCATTACATCTTTAAGACCCCAAACCTCAAAGTCTTTAGGAGCTGATTTATTATCTAACGTAGGTGACATAGTTACGGGAATATGCTCTATAGTAACTGCATTTATTTTTATTTTACCTAATAGTTTAATAATAGCCCCTCCACTAGATCCTTTTATGGCCCAGCAATGGCCCGGGGACATATCTGCTTGTAGCATTGCTCTGGGACCGTGAAATCCTTCGCAAAGGGTAATTCCTAAGATAGATTTCGCGCCATCAAAATTCTCTGTATCTCGTGATAATCTAACAATTCTTCCACCGGAAGCTTCTAAAGCAAAATCTGTTCTTCCAGTTTTATCCCAACTATATTTTTCCAATTCTTTAGAAACTATTGTTTTGAGTTTTCTTTTAAAAGATTCTTGCTCCCTTTTGATATTGTGTAAAGTAATTTCCATTTTGTACAGTCGTGTATCTATATCGACATTATCACTTAGTTGCTCTTTAATATGCTTAATTTTTTCAGTTAAGATACGTATCTGTTCACCATTGTGTATCATCACGATGATAACGTACAAAAAAATGAGCAAACAAATACCATAAAAATATTTTTTCCAATTATTTTGGGACGATACTGTTGTGCAAAGTCTTGGTGCATGCATCATAATAGTTTTACATTTGAAAAAAATCGATTTTTATACTGTCCAAATCTGACACATTGTCATTTTAATTCGTCAAACGATATTTTTGGAACAGAGGCGCTTTCGGGTGTAGTGCATCACGCTCCGGGAGCACTATGCACCGGTGTTTTGAAGAGTACTCTTGATTTTTATACACCCGAACGCCCCTGAACCATGAACGTCAGCTTTTGAAATGTCATGGTATGTTTTTAGTTTTATCTATGGTTATTATTTAGAATACGTTCTTACTTGTGGGTTTATCTTACCCATTTTCTAGACTGTGGTTTATTTCGTTTACAATAAGTATTAGATAAAACTTTTATAAACATTAATAAATGTAGCTTTGCAAAAATGGAAAAAATTCTCGATAAAAATCATAAGAAACTTGTCCTATTCACACGTAATGAGTGACCACTCACCGTTTTGAGCTCTTCTATAATCTTGTTCATTTAATGTGAACACATAAGTAATATTAGTTTCTGGGTCAGTGATAGATAAATCCATTTTATGAGCATATCCAAACATTCCAAACTAACTTGACCTGCATAAAAACCATAGATAACCTAATAACATAACATTTTGACGTTTAAGATATTGAAACTCCATGAAAACGGTTGATGTATCAGGGGAGAGGGCCGAGGTAGCCTAAAGTGGTCCGAGAGCGCCATACTTCAAGGACCCGAACCACAGAGTACACGTTAGATGGTGTACTCTGTGCCCGAACGTGCAAGAGTAGAACCGAAGTGCTACGGAGTAGCTCCATAGTGTTCCACATGATGCACCCGAAAGCGCCTTAGGTTACTATTATGGATGGTGGAGACAAGAACAGTAGTAGGTGTTTATTTATTTATTTCGCTGGATTCCATAGATGTTGCCATACCATGTAATAATCATCCAATGAATTTTTCAGTGGTTCTTAAATATATGCCTTTTATAGCCACTTGCACCGTCATTATAAAAGTGGTTTAAAATTTAATTATCAGTTAATTTTGAATTTTGGCTTGCATCGCGATTTAAGCCATGGTTAAACTCTTCTAAACCACTGTTAAACTAAGCCACTTTTGGAGGCTTAAATCGTATATAAACCACAGTAGTATGAATTCTAACCTAAAAAACACAATTAGGGAATCCAAACCACGTGACTTTTCAACTGTCAAGATGGCGCCTGGTTGACAAACAAAGCTTTTAAGCCGTAGCAAGGTAGCTATATACAGCAAGTTTTAATGGTGTTTATTTTGCATTTTGATTATTACCGAAGTAATCGTTAGTTGTTTCAAGCAGTTTCAAGTGTTAGATCTTCCCTCTTGATGGCTGATAACCACATATCCCTCCTTTTCCTTGATAAATCGTTTATATGTGGGCAATGTACAAAGTTTTTCAATGTGGGAATGCGAAAAAAACTAAGCAAACGGTCCCGATCTGCACGGCTTCCACAACCCACCACAATACACGTTACTGGCATTTTTTTTCAAAACTGAACTCAGGTCTCACTATTTTCTATAAATCTGAATAAAACCAAAGGTAATTATTATACCCAAATACTTCAAAAAAGCTTCAACAATTAACAAAACTGAACAAGTAAACAAACGTATTAAACAATTGTTTGCCAACCAGGGGCAATATTGAATTTATTTGACAGGTCGTTAGATTGCCTAATAAACAGGTGTGTCTAACCTCAAAAAAGTACTCAGTGCGCTAGTATTCAGAGTTAGTTACTAAAAAATGGATTTTTTCGAAGACGACATATTTCTTGAGGATGATAGGGATATATTGGATATAATTGATATGGGTTTTCCACGAAGGGTATATGATAGAGCCAACCACTTCCACAGCATGGATAATCTCACCTTTTTCAAGAGATTTCGTCTCTTGAAACCAACCGTTCTTGGCATATTAGAAAGAATTGAGGAGGACCTGGAGTTTCCTCATGATTTGTAAGTGCACCAAACCAGAACAATAATGCGTTTCGCTCTGGTGGAGGTTGAATCCATCATTACTTATAGGGCTACGCCTACCCTTGTCCTCCAGAAATTAGGAACACTTTATTTCGCTAACCTGAAGCAAAAACTTCACAAAAATAGGAAATACCGGCGACTGCCAAAAAACAATATGAGAAATGAAAATAAATAATTTTTCTAACCTTAAAATATCATTGTCTGACTGAGACTGAAGTTGGGTGTTACTACCAACCGATTGCAATTTAGCAAAACTTCCCCAGATTGATTAGTTTATTTTAACCAAGAACCCTAAAATTACGGTGCAAGTGATTGCAATTTAATCGATTGTTTAAATTTAAACAGTGTGTTATTTTAAACAGTGAGTTAGCGAATACGGTGCAAGTGGGCATTAGGGCTATTCGCACCGATTATTGTCATACTTAACTAACTGACCAGAAATCGACCAGAGCCAATTACAGTACGCTCTCAATGAGCAGGAACAAAATACGCACCATAACGGGGCTTCTTACGGGACACTTTCCCACAAAGGAGCACCTGAACAAAATAGGGCTGTATAACGGGGACCTTACATGCAGAAGATGCAAAAAGGACACCGAAACATCTCTGCACATATTATGCAACTGTGAGACGCTGGACCACAGGAGGCAAAAACTATATGGAAGACCCCAAATGACTCCAGAAGACTTCTATAACCAACCAGTAAAGAACCTGTATGAACTAATACAGGGAACGGATTGGCTGAATAGGATGTAGTCAAAACATTAGGAGAATCCACAATAAGCCCAAGAGGCTGAGGTGGTGCCGGCGAAGGGACGGATCCTTTTTTAATAAAAAAAAAGATACGTTGGAGATGTGTGAGCCGCAAATGTAGTGCAAACATTAGAAGACGAAATTAACGTCACTGAAAGTAAGATTAATCATAATCATCAACATGACAAAACAATAAGTGAAGAGAGTGTGAGTGAAAGCCTAAAAAGAAAAGTTATAGATGATCCAACAGAATTTTTTAAATAAAGCCCAATGATGAACCCGTGATTATTATTTTTAACCTGCTCCGAAATTAGACCAACAGACCTGTAGGATTATATTGACCCATTTTCAGCAACGGATTATAGCAGGTAATTTGGCCCAACTGAATTGTCTCCAATCCAATAGTACGAAACTATGTTTAATTTAAAGTTTCAAAGTTATTGATCTCCCAAAATAGTTATTTATGCAACTGTTGTGTAAAGTAACCCTTTTTTGACGAATGTGAATATTTGCGAAATAATTTTCTGATAGATCGTCAGAGGAATCCATCTTTACAATTATAAGTAGGTACCTACCTATTCCGTTTTCTAAAAAAAGAATAAGTATAAAATAACATCATAGTTTCCTAAAAATGTTCAATACTTGAATATAAATACTTTTGCTTACCCTAGGTACCAATAGTCGGAAGATCTCAATTTAAATATCAAATGTTAGATTCAATGCACGAAGAAATGTCAGTCACTCACAACCAACTTATAGGTAGTACATACCTACCTATGCATCCTATTCCAATATTTTCCAGTACCCAATAATTATGTATATACTTCACTGAATTCTATATCTTTCAATCACTGATTTAAAAAAAAACTCAGATTCAATATCCGTTTATTATACCTACCTGTATTTTTATAAGACTACATACAAATTGGAACTTTTTCTTTACGTACTAGTGCGTAAAGTAAAGTTTTACGCACTCGAAAGTGTGTCTAAAGTACGTACTTTACGCACGGTAGTAAAAAAACCACATTTATTTTAGAGTGGAGAGAAAATAAGCAGCGTGAACTTTTTTTTCTAAGCCATTTAGTCAAAATCACTTCACGATACCAATAGGTTTTCTAGTTTTGGGCTTATTAAATGTGTCGGAATTCAAATGATCCCCTGTATCAGTGATTGTCTAGCCGCCGCTATGTATGTAAATACTATGGAATGTTTTATTGGTGGGTTATTGTATATTTTATGGATTCGTTGTTTGCATATTAATTCGTTTAATGTTACCTATTGAACAGTATTTTTGTTCCAAGTGGTTTTCACTAGTTTTATAATTTCTGGACGGTATTCATGTCAAGTTTATTCAATTGTCTTAACAATAATTTAATCACTAAAATTATTGATTTATTCACCGTTAATTAATAATTTAACTACGCAAATTATTAATTTATTCTCCATCAAAGAGTTGTGACTGATAATTATTACTGAATTCTAATTACTGACACCGCACGAATTGGAGAGAGTCAGGAAGTGACTTAAATGGGATCAAGATATTTTATGAATTTCAGAAGTTATAGTTGTGAATAGAATTAGTTTGAACTGTTTCACAATAAAATAACAGTATGCGGCTAGGTCTCTTTGAGGATTAAAAAGCCGAAAAGATAATAAAGCAATAAATCATTTCTAGTCTTGACCTACCCACAAGTGAACAATGGATTCTCATTGGTGCAATGTTGCTTCCGATTGGTCAATGGAAAATGTATTTATTTATTTATTTACAATATCCTACGGGATTATTTACAGGATAAGGTTAGTAGTAGTTAGATAAATAACATACAATAATCTACAAGAAACTTTCACAATATACAGGGTGTCCCAGGAATGAGAGGCCAAAACTTGGGAATGAGTAGGTGGTGTTAAAATAATGTTAGGACTTCATATAACTTTTTTTCTACGGACCTCCTCTGTTGAGTTATAGGGCTTTAAAGTTAGAAATTAAAAATACATTTTTATTCATAACTCCAAAACTATAATTTCGAACTTGGTGGATTGTCAAGTATATCAATTCATTTATTTTGTCCATACCAGTAAGTATACTAATGTTGCTGAAATTCAGACTTGGCTCACCGGATAAAAGGTTAGAACTTTTAAAGTGACAAGGCAACAAACCTTAAAATACTGTTAGTTTATTCTGCAACTATTTTTGTGAAAAAAAGGTACCCTTTGTCCGAATAGATAACATCAGTGGTTTCCGAGAAATATGGAATTTCGACACCGCAGATTCTATCATTATTTTGGAAATGGTTTATAATCAAGTAGGCTGCCGTCAATTATTTGTCAGATGCATTAGTTAACTATCCTTTAGTCTAGAAAATTTAGTTTTATCAAGTAGGAAGCTGTCAATTTATTTGCCATACTCGGAGTTAAATAAGAATATTTTAATTATTTAATTATTTCTGTGTTGTTTGAAATGGCAGAATATACGTTCAATGTTAATGAAGATATGCATTTAATGTATGGAAAGGCATCTGGAAATTCTCGCGAAGCAAGGAGACTTTATTCTGAACGTTTTCCTAATAGAATTTCACCAGACAGAAAAACTTTTAATCGTGTTAACAGAAATTTACGAGAAAAAGGTATGATTTTATGAAATATTGCAATTATGCATCTTAAAAGGTAATACATTTTATTGTTATGTACATTTATACGGAAAGCAGGAGGTGTGGGTCCCGTAAGAAATATCCGTACTATTGTTTTAGAGCAGGATTTTTTGGAAAATCATTTGAATTACCTACCTATTGTAAGATGTACCTATACAAACCAGAATTAATATGTGGTGATTGATTGATTGGATCAGCACACCAGTCAAAGGATTGATGTCCTCGGCACCTCAGCCTTAAGGCTTTTTGTGCTCTTGGTTGTGCCGTTTATGTGAAGAGACCAGCAGCCCTTATCAGGCTCAGCAGACTTTTCACTAGGTTCTTCTTGGAGAAATCCTCCCATGGAAATTCTAGTCCTAGGAGTCTATATCTCCAGTGAGATAGTGCTTCACAATCAAAGATAATGTGAGAGGCTGTTTCCTCCTCTTCCATGCACAACCGACAAATAGGTTCCTCCCTATATATGCCGATTGTATGCATGTGCTTCCTTAGAGTGCAGTGTCCAGTGAGTAAACCCGTCACTATCCTTATTTGGGCCCTGCTAAGGTTTAGTATATCATTGGTCAGCTTCTCCGAGGGTTTTTTAACCAAGAGTTTGCTGTGTTCCTGTTTTGGCACGTGTCTCCAGTACGACTGGTGTTTAGTTTGAGTCCACCGAGATATACAACCACGTGCAGCAGTTTTGGATATCCCAAATACTGGTTCAGGACCAGTGAATGCTGTCTCGGACCCCAGCTTTGCTAGGTTGTCCGCCTTTTCATTTCCTACAATGCACTTATGCCCTGGGACCCACTTAAGAGTAACTCTATTATGGTTAGCCAGGGTTTTAAGTTTCTGTAGACAATCCTAGACCAGTCTAGATCCGATCTGAGGACATGCTAAAGCTTTTAGTGCTGCCTGACTATCAGAGAGTATTAGGATCTTTTGACCCCTGTAACCCCTTTCAATATTCAGTTGCAAACACATATCGATAGCATAGATTTCTGCCTGGAATACAGAAGCAAGATTCCCCAGCGGTGCATGAAAATTGCACCTGGGTCTAGCACCATGAACTCCAGCACCTGTTCCAATGTCAGTCTTTGATCCGTCAGTGTACCACATCAACGTTCCTTCCTGACTGCTTTCTTCCAACCCGTCCCAGTTTAGCTGGATTTGGTATGGTTGGGTGTCGTTGCATCTTGCCAACATGTTGTCACTTCTCATTTTAAGGAGTGAGTTTGTGATAACTTCTGTGATTCTGGAGTGACAGGGGGTGTTGGTTCTTTCATGCCAGTTCCCATTACATTCCAGTCTGTATGCAGCCATCCTCGCTTCCGCCTTAACATGCAGAGCAAGAGGCGGAAGATTAAGAATTGCTTCCATTGCCGCAGTCGGGCTGCTTCTCATGGAACCCGTTATGCACAGACAGGCAAGCCTCTGAAGTTTTGACAGCTCCAATTCAGCTTTCTTCTGATCTGTTTTTGGCCACCAAACTAAGGCGCCATAGGTAACCATGGGTCTTACCACTGTTGTGTACAGCCAGTGTACAATCCGTGGATTTAGTCCCCAAGTGTTCCCTATCGCCCGTTTGGCAGCCATTAGGGCCATTTTCCCTTTATTGGTTTTATCATGAAGGTGTGAATTCCAGGTTAGTTTTGCATCCAGAATTAAACCCAGATACTTATCTCCTGACTTAGACACAGCTGCACGTTAAAGAGGCTTGGCAGTTTTAGTCCCTCAAGCTTCCTTTTTCTAGTGAAGGGAATAAGCGCGGTTTTTGAGGGGTTCACCCTTAGGCATTCCCTCCTACACCATATCTCCACCATTCCCAGAGCCTGTTGCATCAGCCCTGATATGACATTAGGGTATTTCCCCAGTACAAGTATTGTCAGATCATCCGCATACCCCTGGGTGTATATCCCTTTCCTGTTCAGTTCCACCAGGAGATCGTCTATGACGAGGTCCCACAGTAAAGGGGATAGAACTCCTCCCTGTGGGCATCCCTTCATTATCCGCACCTCCATGGAGTCTCCTGATAGATAGGCATGTTGGTTATAATGAAGAGGCCTTTCGATGAGAAAGTTTTCCCGAACATGCCTGTCAATGAGTTTCTCCATTGTCTTCAGCAAGAAAGACGACAGAGTTATTGGCCTGAATGACTTTGCCTGGGAATAATCCTTACCTGGTTTGGGAACAAAGACAATTCGGGCTCTTTTCCAAGCAGCTGGAATGTATCCAGTTGCCAGTGATGCTCTGAAGAGTTTACAAAGTACTGGAGATAGATGTGGTTGCCCTTGCTGCAGATGCGCAGGGATTATGCCATCTGGTCCAGGAGCTTTGTATGGCTCAACCGAGTTGATGGCCCAGTTCAATTTGCTCTGGGTTATTACTTTGTTGGCAGCACTCCAGTCTTCCTTCCTCGCACGAGCTAAGGGAAATGGAGGTCTGACGGATAGTTCCATGCCTATCTCTTCAGAATCTGGTAGATGTGCCGGCAGTAGAATCTGTAGGGTCTCGCTACCAGTTTCCGTGAAAGATCCATCGGGTTTTAAGATGTTACCAATGGGATTGATAGGGTCTTTGGCTAGGATTTTCTGGAGTCGAGCTGTTTCTGAGGTTGTTTCCACCTCACCACAGAAGGGGAGATCCAATTTCATGGCCCCCACGTAGTCCGGGTTTAAATCCAATGGATTCATTCCTCTGGGGCTACCAGAAAAGTTTGGTATATGCAACACCCACACAAACAAGGAATTAATTATTGTATCGAATTCATTTCCATTGCGATGCTATAAGAAACAATCCAGGAATGTTGTTTCAAGTACAACGAAACATTATTCGTAGGCTCAATAAATGTGTAGAGGTAGGAGGTGCACATTTTGAACATTTATTAGATTAAAATTCTTGTTTGAATTTTTTTAGTATGTTACTCTAGATAATTCTTACTTTTAATATACGTTTTTATGAAAATTATTAGTTTAATTGTTCTGCTGAACATTACTTAAAGAATGGTTGAGGCATATTATATACATACATTGACAGCTTCCTACTTGATAAAATAAAGTTTTTTCAAGGATGGTTAATGCTTATGACAAATAATTGACGGCAGCCTACTTGGTTATAACCCATTTCCTAAATAATTATAGAAGAATGTGCTCTGCGGTGTCTTACGAAATTCCATATTTCTCGGAAACCACTGATGTTATTGATTTGGACAAACGGTACCTTTTTTCACAAAAATAGTTGGAGAATAAAATGACAGTATTTTAAAGTTTCTTGCCTTGTCACTTTCAAAGTTCTGACCTTTTATTCGGTGAGCCAAGTCCGATCCTGACTTTCTGCAACATTAGTATACTTACTGGTATGGACAAAATAAATTATTGATATACTTGACAATCCACCAAATTTTCATCAAGTTCGAAATTATAGTTTTGGAGTTATGAATAAAAATGTATTTTTAATTTCTAACTTTAAAGCCCTATAACTCAACAAAGGAGATCCGTAGAAAAAAAAGTTATATGGAGTACTGACATTATTTTAACACCACCTACTCGTTCCAAAGTTTTGGCCTCTTATTCCTGGGACACCCTGTATAAGAAAACATGTCACAGTCATGTATGCTCAAACTACACATATATCATAAATTGAACTAGCACTAGTTAAAATCAAAATATAGAACAAAAGAGAAACAAAAGTTATTAAAAGCTGTTTCGCATGTAAGATAGATTTAGGTTTCTAAACAATAATGTCTAATTGACAATTGGCTGCAGTTGAAAATGTCAACAGATTTTTCTATATTGGAATAATTTTTAATAAGAAAGTGTAGAGGTGAATATTTGTATGTATTAGTTCGGTAAGTTCGTTGATAAAACAGTTGATTATGGCGGGAATTGAACCTAGGAACATGATAATCTTGCATACCAACTAGATCATTACAGTTTAATTTTAGGTGTACAATTTTATGTGAAAATAATACAGAGTACATTGACCGTCTTCTCAGCAGACTGTGTGCACCAAATCGATCATTAAAGTACTGTTGCGGTATATTCCGCGCCGGATACAATAAACCATCCAGAATGAAACATGCTGACTTAAGAAGCGCCTCTGGATACGTACGATTGTAGAAATGTGTATATTATAAATAGGATTCCATATAACACTGGCATATTCCAGTTTGGTCCGTATAAATACAGAAAACAGTTAATTCATTGTAGTAAAATATTTAAATAGTCTTATGTTTCTAATGCGATATGAGCTTGCAGTGCAGCGATTTTATCAATATGCGCAGTGAAAGTTAGTTTAGGATCGTAATGAACACCAAGATCTTTAATTAGGTCAGGTTGTACCAATACCGAGTTATCTAAATTATGTTGAAACACAATGCCTAACTCCTTCCTACAGAAAGATATGACACTGCACTTACTGACATTTAGGTACAACTTATTTTCTACACATCAGTCATTTAGTAGAAAGTTCGACATTATTTTGGAGTTTAATGCAATCATGGATACAATCGATTCTGTGAATTAACTTGAGATCGTCAGCATATAGCAAAGCTTTTACGTCAATTTTGGACAGAATGTCATTAACATATAAAATAAAAAGAAGTGGCCCCAAGACAGAGCCCTGAGGTACTCCAGAGGTTTGATAAAAAACCGTTGAATTATAACCAAGACATTTTACAAATTGCGGTCAATCCGATAGATATGATTTAACGGGATTTATTAGTGTTGGATGATTTCCTAGTGTGTCCAGTTTAACTAGTAAAATATTGTGACCTTTGAGAAAGCTACTGTGTAGCGAAACGCGTCACAAGTTGTATTTGAACATAGTTCAATTGTAATGAAGGTTTAAACAAAAAAAAATTATTGTTTTATTTCATAGTTAAGTATGAATCTTCATCAGGTAAAAGCCTCATCTATTCAATTTTTAAAACTATTTTGTTGGTAATATATAAAATTATGGCTTTTTGGCGACCATTCGAAGAGGAAGATATTGTTATAGGCTCCGAACATTGAATATACTAGAAGAGTAAACAGACGTATTATTCTAAGACAACATAAACAATGTCCAAGTTTATTTATTTATTCTGCTTGATTCCATGTCGCAGTGAATATAAGTTGTTTCATTGTTAAAATTTTTTACCAAAGGTTTTTTTTTAAATTTGTGAAAGTGGAGAGTAGGGACTTGAGACAATAGACAGAAAGAAATTTGGTATGTTCTAGTCGCTAACTACGCAAAAAATGATAAAAAATATGTAGGTACAATCAACTGAAACAAGAAAATAATGGGTCAAAGCATGGAGCTGCTGAAAGAATACATTTTTTTAATTTTTTTAATTGGTTATTTAACGTCGGTCTATTTCTGCAACTGAGGCTAATCACCGACGCCGGGAGCACTCTACCCCTAACCGGAAATTTTGCCGAACCCACTGGTGTTCCAACCAGTGGTAGGGTTCTTTAACGAGCCCAACATCCATGGACTTGGGACCTCGGTTTTACGTCTCCTCCGAAAGACGGTATACCTACATTATACCTCGTGCTCATTGGTATAATGCCTGCGAGCTGTGATATGCTACTCCGCTGCAGGCTGTATGGGCTATTTATACGACGGTCTTCCCTAGTATGGTCACCCATCCAAGTACTAACCGCGCTCGACACTGCTTCACTGTAATTATCGCATCAGAGGCGTTCCACTACAGTGCTGGGCCGACGCCCGAAAGAATACATAATTGACAAAAGTTTCAAAAAAATCCATTATTACAGTTATCGGTAAAACTGCTATTCATCGGAAAAATAGAGTACATAAATCGCTAGTCCGTTGAGGTCGCTTCAATAATGAAAAATTTATCTGAAACCAGGTCTGCTTCTGCTTACAGATTTCTTTGTCTAGCCGACAAATTGTGAAACGGTATTATAAAAGCTTTTTCAGCAGTTGATAAATATGCTAAGCAGAATATTTAACCTTTCAAATTATGTGTTGCTTAGGGTCATTTGCACCACCTTCAGTTAAAACTTAAGTGACACTTAAATCGCTAATGGGAAACTTAACTCTTTGCACCAAACGATGTCACTTATCTGTCAGTAAGTTTCCCTTAACTTAAGCGGTAGTTAGACCGGCTCTCAAAGATATTTAAGTGACACTTAACCCAACATTTTTGGATAACGCAAGCGAAAAGCTGAGTTAAAGAAAGAGGTAATAAAGCGAAGTCTGTGTAGGTGTGCCAGTATGGAATTATTACGATTAACACGTTGACTGCCGCCATGAGGAGGAAAAAATTGGTCCAACCGTGCCAAAAATTTGTCTGACGGGAATTAAAATTATTTCATTGGTAGAACACATAATTATTTTGAAAATTATTATATCTGTTATTATTTTCCGTATTTTCGCAAAAAACAATAGGGCACAGCATTAGTACCTCGCGGCATAGAGTATATAATACGAATCACTTGTGCCGCGAGGTACGAATACTGTTCCTCAACATGTTTCGACAAATCCTAACCAGTCCAAGGGACTGCTGTGCATTTGCAAAAGTTACGCGTCAGTGTGCTACGAGAGATTTAGTGCTGAATTTGGACGTAAAGAGGCTCAAAATAAAACCACAAGAACGACTTGGTCTTGCTCTACTTGCAAAAAATCATAATGTGTGAGTTGTTTCTTTCGCTCTCATAAAAGTTACTTAGATTGATATCAGGATTCATGATCATAGTGTATAGTATTCAGAATGTAACTCCAGTTGTAGAACTTGTTTTCATTTGAATTGGCTTCATTTTGATTTTTTTCTTCAGAAATAAATCTATTATTTCAGCAAATCACTTTATTTTATTACAAGCTACTCTTTTACTCAATAGTATATCCATAATTTCCAACAACAAAAAGTCTGTAGACTTGTGCAAAAGTTTTTAACCCACAATACATAATTATGACATACAAAATCCAAACCAAAAATATTTTTCGAGGGCTTTTTCTTGCGTCTTGCCTACTGTGCCGTGCTTGATTAGTTTTCATAGGAACAATAGGCGTTTGAGTGCCATACGCGGTGCCTCACTAAATAAAAGGATATCAGTACATGTGGCACAACATATGTACCTCGGTGCACAAACCGCACATTGACGCGGTTGATGACGATATTGGAGTCCTAGAAATAATTGCATATGGACTACCTCGTCAAATTCGTTCTCATGATTTTGACGATCTGTCGTTTTATAAAAGATTCCGTCTTACGAAACCTACTGTTTTACATTTATTAATATTGATTGAAGACCAATTAGAATATCCATATGATCGGTAAGTTAGAGAATCTAACCACTACACAATGATGTTTATAATTTTTTGTTTATTTTTTTGAAAGCAGGTTTCGTTGTTTCTAGTGCCATTTATAATCGTATTGCAATTCAGAGAATCTACTTATAATTTATAATGATAAAAAAATACGGGAAACCATAAACTAACCTAACTTTAAATTTAGATTGATAAATACTGCATGCGACAAGCAACACTAATAAAAAAAACATGGCCAGTGCCAATACAAGGATGGAAAAATAGCTATAAAATTCCAACGATGCCACATCTTCTTTATTTTAAGTGTAAACCAGGTCAAAATCTGAATGGTGCAAAAGAACATAAATATAAGTGACCCTTATAGTTAAGTGATAGATGGTGCAAATGGGCCTTAATCATCTTTACTATTTAAAAAACATTGAAACTTAAATTTCTTGGTGGCTGAGAGTGTAAAGTAGTAATTTTAACATATATTATTTTTAAGATTTTAAAAAACTTCTTTCCTCTAGGTGGTCCACTTGTTCTTACAATTTTCTTTTCATGTCGTATCCTGCATAATAAAATGATTGTCACCTTAACCGCGATTTTGCTTAGGAGTCACTTTATTCCTCACGTTTTAAAGATTAAATTTTAACCATGAACGACGGTGAAATTATTCACGCACTAGTATTCGTATTAAATTAACATGGATAAAATTGTTTTCACCGTTAATAAATGGTACATACTCTACTTAATATTGACTGTTATCCAGAGGCGTCTTGAATTATTCGAATATAACGACCTGTCGTTAATTTCGGAATTTCAGTTCGAAGGAGAAAATAAGCGATAGTTTTATATTAAATCGATAAATAAATATGCGGTATTTATGTAAAAATGGGGCTTAGAATCTTTACTGAACACTTATTATCGAATCTGGATAAAAAATGTCGTAATCGACATTTGTCGAACAAAAACGTCGAACGAAAATTTGAGGTCCTATTCTCGAGCCAACTTCAACATTATTGTCACCGTTCGACATTTTGTCGCATATGTAGATTGCAAAAGAGAGTTTTCTAACTTTTTATTTAGATAATCAGATGACGATCGAATACACCCTTTTTAATGATCTAACACACCCTTTTTAATTCTTGAACACACCTCGTTCAAAAAATGATAGATGACATTTGACAAATGGTTGACAATTTGACAGCGTGTGTTCAGCTGGTGACCGTTAATTTTCGTTCGTTTTTAAACGTCTTTATTTCTTTTTCCTGGAATTCGAATAAAATCGGCAGTTTTTTGGAAGAATACTTTTTGCTTGTAACTAAAATAAACATTAAAATAATTCGTATTTTTAAGTATTGACTGTAAAGTTACAACTTTGGTTGTGACTATTTTCGTATTTTTGCCATCAAATTTAATTGAATACCGATGAAATAAAAAAATTTAATTTGTTTAAATCTTCATTATATTTGAACTAAGTTCAATATACAATTCGTGACACGTTTCGCTAACACAGTAGCTGTTTTTGAGAAAGCTACAACGTTAAGCGTCATCGTTAAGTATGGATCTTTAGCAAGTAAAAGCCTCATCTATTCAATTTTTAATTGAATAACTTAAGATTGGCTTGAGTACAAGAGTGAGAAATAGTACTTTGCAATGTACCTTATTGAAACGTTCCAGATATGTATTTGTCGATTGAAATAAGTTCCTGAAACGTTTCCAAAAATCCTACTGGCAACGTTTTAAAGAGGTGTTAAAAATGAAGCCTATTAAATGTTAAAAAAGGTTTCCAGGACGTCCTTTTGAACGCCCTTTCAACGTTCTTTTTTCTGACACAAAACGTTTTTAAAACGTTCAAATAACGTTTAAAGACGGACAAAAACGTTTTTGGTACGTAGAGTAAGTTGTAGGCAAACGTTACGGGGACGTATACGTGTCCCACGCGGCCCACTGTTTTTGAAAAATATTATTTTTCAAAAATTTATAGTGTTGAATATAAATAATTATTCTTTCGACATCAGTTACCTATATGTACGTTCTTTACATTTTAATAAATAAATGTTGTCGGTAGATCAGCGGTATTTTTTATGCATAGTCGCGGAGAAAGTATAGTATTTTACTTGTCTAGAATGGTTATCATTCACTTGAATGATTCCAAAAATTACTTGCTGCGCTCGCTCGTTTTGGAAACTTAATCCGCGTGAATAATAGCCATAATTCTACACTCGTTGAAGAATATACTATTATTGAATTCTGCCACTGAGTAATACAGTTTCTCATAAACAAATGCCTTTGGAATACATTGAATGTGTTTCAGATTTTACAATTTTTTGGCATTGAAGACGATGGAATACTCTACCAGGCCAGAGGTGTTAAATAACAAAATCTTTTTCTCTGGTAGGGTAACTATGAATTGATGGACATGTTTTTGAAGAAACACACTGATTCCAAAATAAATAAAACAAGAATGGTTGAACTTATTTTTTCTAGAATAGAATTCACAAAAACAAAGTCCGTTCGAGTCAGAGCAAGACTTAATAGTTAAAGATATGGTAGAATGTAGAGTTGGCGTACCTGAACTACCTACTCTAGGTTATATAAGTGTCATCAGCAAATAAAGTGGATTTACCATCCATTAATAATTCTGTAACATCGTTTACGAATAACCAAAAAATAATTGGACCTAAAACTGAGCATTGGAGTACACTGCTTACACTTACTGGTAAATTTGCCGAATCTTCACCATTTGCCCGTGCCAGTTATTTTATAAATACATTTAAGAAGTCAAGTAACTTTATGTATTATCTACGAATGCCAGTAGATATTTTATGAAAATTTCATGATCGACACAGTGGAAGGATATCGGAAAATCAAAAAAACCTGAAGTAGTAAAAATATTTTTTTATTGAGTGATGTATATGTTACGTCCCAAGCCCGATCTTGTACGGAGTCAAGCTTCGTACAATGAATTTGTACAAAGTCCGATCTGTACAAGCCATTTTGTACGAAGCCGAGATTGGCGGACTTCGGACAGAGATGATTGTACGAAGTCGACTCTGTACAACGCTGGTTGTACGGAGTCGGAGCATCGATACTCACTCGGTAATGAGCGCGTTATTCCGAAGTAGTACACGCATATATAACAAATCAAATCTTATAAGTATACATTATAAGAAAATAAATGATCAACAAGCAGTCCATCAAGATTATACTAATTAAATAACAAAACTCTATTTGTTAGCACAGCTTAGAGAATTATGGCACTTTGAATTACATAAAAGACCTTTTTTTTTACAAGCACACTCTTGTCTGTAGTCCGTGTGATGTGGTGCCGACTTCGGGCGCCATCGAGTATCTCCGATGGCGCTCGGATTTCTCGCGGGGCTGGTCGTCTGGTGCCAGGCGCGCGAGGGATGTGGTTTGGTAGGGGTGGGTTTGGTTGGGTTAATATTGAAAATTATTATAATTTATTCTACAAAAATTGACTGAAAATACGAAGGTAGTTTGGTAGGGGTAGGTTTGGTTGGGTTATTATTGAAAATTACACAATTCAATTTTTCGATTCGGATTAGGGTAGGGTAGGGTGGTTTAGGTTAGGAATTGACTTGCTTTCTATACACTTTTTCAAACGATATATTTAAAAAAGTGCATGGAAAGCGAGGAGATGTTCTTTTCATAGATATCCAAGCTTTCTATACACTTTTTTAAGGGAAATTTCATAAATTTTTGTGAAGTGCATTGAATGCGAAGGAAATCTCACCCAACCTACCCAACCCTAACCCAAATCGAAAAATGGAATTGTATAATTCACAGAACAGCTTGCTTTCCGTACACTTTTTTAATGGATATTTTCCAAAATGTTGTAAAGTGCATTAGAAGCGAAGGAAATCCAACCCAACCTACCCTCCTCCGCGCCTTCGAGTCGTCGACGAGAGCGACACGGGGTGTTTGAACCGTGCGCGCCCCGCATGAAAGCCGAGCGCCACCGGAGATACTCGATGGCGCCCGAGGACGGCACCACATCACACGGGCTACAGACGAGAGTCTTAATAGCGCGCTCATTACCGAGTGAGTATCGATGCTCCGACTCCGTACAACCAGCGTTGTACAGAGTCGACTTCGTACAATCATCTCTGTCCGAAGTCCGCCAATCTCGGCTTCGTACAAAATGGCTTGTACAGATCGGACTTCGTACAAATTCATTGTACGAAGCTCGACTCCGTACTAGATCGGGCTTGGGACGTAACATATATACCAATACTCCATTAAGAACAGAGAACATTGTGTCACTAGTACATTTATTAGATGACAAGCTGAATTGTAATTTCAAGAGTTCATGTTGCAAGAGAGAGGGCAGTAGACGGTTTTTCATAAGTGTTTTCTTAATATTTTCTGTATGCTATGTTATGGTGTAGGGTAGAAGCACCATTTGTGGCCATCTAAGCATTTAACGTAAAATAACTAATATCTGTTTCACAATTTATTATCGCAATTAACAAAGTGAGAAAGTCTTTAACCCTCCCTATTATCGCACAAACCGGCAACCGCGTTCGATGCATTCTCAGTATGAGGTTGTAATGTGGTTGTAATTAGAAGTGACAATAGTGTGCGCGTTTAGTTTGTTTTCTAAGGGTGTGTTGTAACTCGGTAGGTTAACCCACTGGTCACAAGACCAGTGATTAAACTATGTTTAACCACTATTCAGTAGTTAAGCCTTTTTCCGTTGTAACACGAATTTATGATCAAGGGTCACGTAACCAATGGATTTCATTTGACATTTCAAACTTTCGTTTCCGTTGTTGTCATTAATATTTAGTAATTTAGTTTCATGCTGGGTGTTTTAAAGTGTTCTCGATTGTATTTGGTATGGGAAATAAGCGCCAAGACCGAAGGGCCATTTTAATCCTATGTGTATTTTGGGCGCTAACCGACTGAAGTACGTGATTTAGGAAATACAGTTATTTATTAAATCACCGACATTTATAATAAGATATATTTTTGTAAATTAAATTATAATAATTTTCAACAATAACCCAACCAAACCTACCCCTACCAAACCACCTTCGTATTTTTAGTCAATTTTTGAAGAATAAATTGTAATAATTTTCAATAATAACCCAACCAAACCTACCCCTACCAAACCACCTTCGTATTTCTAGTCAATTTTTGAAGAATAAATTGTAATAATTTACAATAATAACCCAACCAAACCTACCCCTACCAAACCACCTTCGTATTTTTAGTCAATTTTTGAAGAATAAATTATAATAATTTTCAATAATAACCCAACCAAACCTACCCCTACCAAATGTAACGGCTACTCAGATAAAGAGCTGCTCAGGCGTGAGTTCCAACCAAACTAATAAAATTCAGGGAGTAGTCTTACCGGTTCGCGGGTAATACTACTTATTTAAATTATTGAAGTTATATTGAAATAAATGAATATAATAAGTTAACAAATCAAAAGTTAAGGAATTAAAGTAAAGTTAAGGTAAGTGGGCGCCACCCTGAATAATATTAGTTGACTTGTTTCAAATCAACACTCTCTATCAACAAACCTGGAAATGTTGGAAGGGAAGGAATATGAACTACGTTGTTAAATTTACAAGTTGTATAATGATAAAAAAAAAATTATCACAGTTGGAAAATTAAACAATTGATGAGTTTGACTAGTGCTCTTGTTAACAACGTTTATTTAAGGACGGTACTTTCCTGTCTTCTTCTGGCGTGTGATGGAGGTCCAGTGTATCCTTGAGGTCCGGTGTCTTATTCAGGTCCGGTGTCTTTTTCAAATACGGCCGTTCATTGCTCAAAGAACATGGTAGTAGTGTTGTTGTGTATTTATTTATACATAATATATATATATATAAATTAGGCAGGACGAAAGTGCATTCACATGAATGCACTTAGATACAATTTTGGGAGAAACCTCACCAAATAAAATTTGAAGTTAATTACTATTCGTTGTTAAACATTTTTGTCACAGAAAAGAGACCAAATCTCTGCTTGCTTCTGTTTAAGTATTAAACATGAAATCATGTGAATGATAATGCACATACGTCGCATATCTCTATCAAGCTCATTTGCTTGGACTAGGAAAATAATTTAAATTCCGTAAGTGGATTCTTTATTCATTTTTGTTAAAGTTGAAATCAGAATAATTAATAGTAAACCGAAGTGACTATTTTCCTACAGACGGTATCGATTTGATCCGCAAATAAACTAAAATTTTGTCTTTCATCGACTATAGATAAATTCAACCTCGATACATTTCTCAGCGCTGGGCATGAGAAAGGACTGGCTACTCGCCACCCATACGATAGTTTAATAAATTTTAAATAAGAGGAGAGTGAACAAAATTAACGTTACACAAACCACCTTCGTATTTTTAGTCAATTTTTGAAGAATAAATTATAATAATTTTCAATAATAACCCAACCAAACCTACCCCTACCAAACCACCTTCGTATTTCTAGTCAATTTTTGAAGAATAAATTATAATAATTTTCAATAATAACCCAACCAAACCTACCCCTACCAAACCACCTTCGTATTTCTAGTCAATTTTTGAAGAATAAATTGTAATAATTTACAATAATAACCCAACCAAACCTACCCCTACCAAACCACCTTCGTATTTTTAGTCAATTTTTGAAGAATAAATTATAATAATTTTCAATAATAACCCAACCAAACCACCTTCGTATTTCTAGTCAATTTTCGAAGAATAAATTATAATAATTTTCAATAATAACCCAACCAAACCTACCCCTATCAAACCACCTTCGTATTTCTAGTCAATTTTTGAAGAATAAATTATAATAATTTTCAATAATAACCCAACCAAACCTACCCCTACCAAACCACCTTCGTATTTCTAGTCAATTTTTGAAGAATAAATTATAATAATTTTCAATAATAACCCAACCAAACCTACCCCTACCAAACCACCTTCGTATTTTCAGTCAATTTTTGAAGAATAAATTGTAATAATTTACAATTAGAACCCAACCAAACCTACCCCTACCAAACCACCTTCGTATTTTTAGTCAATTTTTGAAGAATAAATTATAATAATTTTCAATAATAACCCAACCAAACCTACCCCTACCAAACCACCTTCGTATTTTATTAAGATAAGAGTTATTTTATGACTCGATCTACCTGCACTTCTTAGCGGCGAAAATACATGTCGGATTATCTACCCTTCTTGGTCAGACAGGTAAAGAAGGATGGTTAGCGCCTAAATTACACCCACCGCAAACCAAAATATTTTTTATTTCAACGTTTTGGTAGCGGTATCAAGATAATATTTTGAAGTTTCAGACTGCAAGGAATTTGTTGTCAAATTTTTAAGGTCTATTCACAGTTCATATCCTTGATAAAATGTGAGATAAAATTTTGTGTGTTTGACATTCTAACAATATTATAGTCTACTAAGATTTGGATCCAGTGAAGTGCACGCTCCAGGAACGGTTTTATTAAGGTTAGCGCTTTTTTGCTTCTTCCGAAAATGTTAATAAAACGCGTTTTGTGTTAATTTTTATTGTGATATAATTATTTTTGTTTTAAAATATGTCTAAATCAGTTTAGTGATTTTGTGAATTCAAGAGTGTATTGATTAACGATAATAAATTCCAATAAAAAATCATTATCGGTGATGAAACAATAAGTCGATACAGATTATTACAGTTTCCTGTAATATTGTCGTATTTAATAAAGTGATTTATCAACAGATGTCGAAGAATAATTATTTATATTCACACTTCATGCATTTTTGAAAAATAATATTTTTCAAAAACAGTGACCGTTCAACTAAGGAACAACAACTACTTCCCGTGCAATATGCACCACCTGATATTGAATTACACCCCAAAGTCAAACGCAAACCAGAGTGGTTGGTCTTAAGATATCCTGTAGATATACCAACCCCGTTTAACTTTGGGGTGTAATTCAATATCCGGCGGTGCATATTGCACGGGAAGTAGTTGTTGCTCCTTAGTTGAACGGTCACTATTTTTGATCCTTTCAAAAATGCATGAAATGTGAATATAAATAATTATCCTTCGGCATCTGTTAATAAGTCGATAGTTACTAGTATTAGTTTTTTTTTGCTGCATCGATTGCCAGGATCATTAGTAACGACTTAACACTTGTATAGTCTAATTTATTTTCAGTATGTGTTCTGCAGTTTCTCTGTATCTGTAGAGTAGGGAGGGTGAGTGTAGGCTCACAGCACTTAGGCCATATGTGACCCATTGTACATCCTCCCGAGGAGTTGTCTTCCTAGGTCATTGTCCATCCTGTCCTTCTCAGGAAGGTGGACAGGTCACTAGGAGACATCTCCTTTATATCGGCAGGTGTAGGCCAAGACTCACCGAACACACACTCTCTTATTGACGATAACTCCGGACACTCGCATAAGACATGCCTGACAGTTTCATCTTCCTGTTCACACATCCTGCATAGAGGTGTGTCCAGTAGCCCCATAGTATGAAGGTGTTTCCCTAGTTGACAGTGACCAGTCAGAAATCCTACTGTTAAACGTAGGTTTCTACTGGTCATCGCCAAATATTTCTTCGGCTCCAGCTTCCCAGGGTCGCCCAGGGTGATCCTGGCAAGACTGCATCCTTTGATTCCATCCCATCTCTTAAGGGATTGAGTATGGGTGTAGCGTTTGGCTAGTTCCGCAATTGTCGAAGTCGTTAGGCCGTAGGTGTCACTGGGTCCTAGAATTTTTAGTCCAGCGGCTTCCCTGGCTAAAGAATCAGCAATGCGATTTCCTTTACTCCTGTCGTGCCCTTTAACCCACCTCAGGATAATATTGTTATCTGCCGAGGCGTCAGCTAAATCTTGGTGGCACTCTAGTACTAGCCTCGATATAACACGTTGTCTGTTTAAGGCTAATAGGGCTTGTCTACTATCAGTGCAGATTATTATGTTTTTGCCAGAAATTCCTCTTCTGGTTAGTTCTTTTGTGGCAATTGAGATACAGGCCAGTTCTGTTTGAACTACGCTGGTATTGTTTCCCATTCCCCACTTCATCTTTAGGCTTAGTGCTCTTGAGTAAACTCCACATCCTGAGCCTTCTTTCATTTTTGAACCATCTGTATATATGCGTATTGCATTTGCAGCACCTGGCTCTGTGTTCTGTTTCATTTGAATTTTGTAGGGTTTGTTAAACAAAAACCTGGGTTCAATTGCATCATTGGTTGCCTGCAGCAGGGGTAGCGCAGTGAGCGCTTCCTGCCACAGGCTCAACCTCAATTGGCCCACTCCTACTTCGGGGTTTACACCAGCCGTGCGCAATCGTACCATGGCCATTAACGCAACCTCCTTGACGTACAGGTCCAGAGGTGTCAGACCAGTAATTAGTTCCATTGCTGCGGTTGGTGTTGTTCTCATGGCTCCTGTGATGTTTAAGCAAGCCACTCGCTGTATTTGATATAATTTTTGGATGGCCGTTGCTTGTAGAACCTTCGGTCCCCATGCAATTGCTCCATACGTTAACATGGGTCTTATTATTGCAGTGTAGATCCAGGTAACCACACGGGGTGACAAACCCCATGTGCGTCCCACTGTCCTACGACACTGCTCATAAGCCACATATGCTCTTTTTGCTCTGTTGTGTAGATGAGAGTTCCATGTTAGTTTCCTGTCGAGGGTAATACCAAGGTATTTCACCTCTTCCGAAAAGTTTAGTTTGCTTTTGAAGATTTCAGGAGGTTTCAAACCCGATAAACTTCTTTTCCTGGTGAAAAGGACCATCTCAGTCTTTCTGGGATTGATCGACAGTGAGTGTTCCTTGTACCATTTTTCAATTAATTTAAGCCCATCCTGCGCTCTATCGCACAGTGTGTTCACAAATTTGCCGGTCTGCAAGATAACTATGTTATCTGCGTAAGCAATTGTGTAGAATCCATTGTTGTTGAGGTGATTAATCAGGGTGTCTAGAACCATGTTCCACAGAAGGGGTGATAAGACTCCTCCTTGTGGACATCCCCTCATGACCAGTCCTCTTACTGTGTTTTGTGTTCTGCAGCTTAGTATTGCCTGAATTATTCCGAAAATGCTTCTTTGTATTGTGTTATATTGACAAAGTTCCAAGCAGGTTGAATGGATATGTCCTATGCGTAATTAGCATACTAAAGTTTAAATGAAATAGTTTAAACCAATCGTTTTATAAGAACTAGTTTTCCTGTGACATTGTTTCAGGTTTATTTTCACCTCACACAAAGATCCTATTGTAGCATCAAATACACTACAGCGTCACCTGAATAAGGTAGAAAAATGGTTAAAGAAATGGCAAGTTAAAGCAAACGAATTGAAGTCTGTTTAGGTAACTTTCACCAACCGCAAAGGCAAATGTCCAGAAGTAACTCTAAACAATCAAACTCTACCACAAAGGACGATGCCAAATATCTAGGCATGCACCTAGATCAACGCCTAGCCTGGAGGAAACACATCTTTACCAAGCGCAAACAATTGGATTTGAAACTAAGAGATTTATACTGGATGTAAGGTAGAAAATCTCAATTATCTATAAAAAAATAAGGTACTGATCTACAAAGCAATCCTCAAGTTCATTTGGACGTACTGTATCCCACTGTGGGGAGCGGCAGCTAATTCCAATATTGAAATTCAGGAGCGATTCCAATCGAAAGTGCTAAGAATTGTTGTTGATGCTCCATGGTTTGTACCAAATAATATAGCCCGTGATCTTTAAGTGGAATCGGTCAAAGCGGAAATAAAAAACTTATCCATAAGCTATAAAAATAGATTAAGACGTTATCCAAACAGACTGATATCTAACCTCATGATAAAACCAGAATCCCAGCGTGGACTTAAGGGTTATCCATACGAAATAATAAGTTTTAACGAGTGGTAGAGTACTCCCAACAGGCAAAACTGAAGATATTAATTATAGCTGTAAGAGATAGTAATCACTGGATTCCTGTTGAGCATGTCAACTGAATTGAATCACACAATTTACTTATTATAATAATTATTATATATTGTAAATAAATGGGGAAAACATAATTTTCCAGGCACTTTCAATTTAAGGTCTTTGAGGGAAATGGAAATCATTATCTATTGGGAATAGAGCCGCTTCTTTGGCTGCTGCATGCGTGAATTTATTTCCCGAATACCAAAGTAACCTGGGATCCATAAGAACTTGCATGTTTTTTTTTATTTGCTAAGTGCATGATTAGCTTTAATATTACTTTTGGCATGGTGTATTGTTGTAGAATGGGGTTTCCAGTGGTTTTTTCGCCCTTAAGGTATCTGGGCAAACAACAAAAATTTTAAAAAAAGGACTTACCATATCGTCAAAACTGAATAGAAACTATCAGCGATTCTCTTAGACCGAAGGAAGGAAAAAAGAAATATTTCGGGCTAATATTCTTGCTATGAATTACAGTGCAAGTTATAGAACAGATTGAAAATTTAGAGCATATATTTTGTTTCATTTCCATAAACTCCTGGAACATTCAACATAATATTTTGTAATTATTTTTTCATTGTTTTTTTTTACGGTTTTTGACCTTACTCTCTGCAATTTTCCCATGACATTGTTTGAACGAAAAAAAATACAATTGCTTAAATAGTTAGTCCTGTTCTGAGAATGACTGTCACGAAAGTGTTATTTGAAAAGAAATTTGGTACCTAGGTATTAATTTGATTTAACGGTTTTTGAACACGAAATTGTAACGTTGTCGTCAGCTGCTGAATACGTATTTTAAACTGTGTCATGAGCAATATGTTATGGGGTTCCTTGAAAGTATTACATTCAAGCTAAGTGTTAAAATTATTAATTGATAATTAATTCAGGCTCCAGTATTTCTCATTTTTGTTAAGTATTGAATATATTAATTTAAGTGGGTTAAGTTGTATTGCTTGGATTTATGAAATATGTAGCTTAAAATTTCTCCAATAAGGAATAATATGTCCCTATAAGTATATTAATAAAGAAGAGAGCCCAATAAACAATTTTCGTGACTTATAGTAACTGATATTTTTATAGCGTATTCATAAAGGTTACACAATTATATAAGGAAATGCTTTGTAGTTTTATTGCAACACTTATAGTAAATTAGGTTTATTAGGGTGTTATGCCATTACTGTAAGTTCTAGATTTATAATGAAGTGTTGTAACGGCTACATGGTAGCTCCACCACGTCCATAAATTCAGGTAGAAATTTTATTTTAGGGTATTAAGGTCACCGGTCAAGTCCACCATGTTTTTCGCTAGGTGGCGAAATCACTTACAAAATATAGCTGACATGTTAATATGAGTTTAACAAAAGTAAATTATAATAATTTTCAATAATAACCCAACCAAACCTACCCCTACCAAACCACCTTCGTATTTTTTGTCAATTTTTGAAGAATAAATTATAATAACCCAACCAAACCTACCCCTACCAAACCACCTTCGTATTTTTAGTCAATTTTTGAAGAATAAATTATAATAATTTTCAATAATAACCCAACCAAACCTACCCCTACCAAACCACCTTTCAATTTGTTTTAAATACGCGCCAAAATAATTTGTATTGTGTCTGCCCATATTTAAGCGTGAATATTTTTCTAATTTTTTGTTATTTTATGTTTGTATATATTTTTCGTTTTTATGTATATGTTTTATAATTTTTAAGTGAATTGAATGTAAGCTTTGTTTCAAATATAGATCTAGTAAATTTCAAATATGCATTTTTTTAACTTTATTTAACAGCGGTTATATCTTTTCTATGATACAAAATGTCAAACTGAATTATTTTCTTCAAAAATTATAAACTCAGCAAAATATTTTATGGTACTATAAAGATTATCCTCTTATCTATTTAATCCCTCGGCTTGAAATCGGTGGTGGAGCTGACCGGCCTTTTTCGTCTACCTGAGGTTCGTGGTGGAGTTGACATTCTCCCGTTGTAACTATTTATATGACTGTGTTATAAAACTTGAAGTGATCGTTACCTCAATTCATATAACATATAAGGTTTGCCGTTACTTCCGTAATAAAACTAATGGTTTCTGAGCTTTATAATTGCATCGTTGTTTACCTTTTTAAAACTTCAAATACTTAAGTTCTTCTATAAATACGTTATGAAATTTTAAGTAACAAGTTCTTTTATAAATACGTTATGAAACTTTGGGTAATTGATGTTTTCTCTTTGTGTTTCAGTAAAAAGTTAACCTAAAATAGGAGTGGTTATTAACTGTGTTAGAAAATTGTGGATAAAACTATGATTAGCTGGAAAAAAATCAAGTACAGCAGTACATTTTGCCGAAAAGTTTCTAGGCGTTTTACCAGAATAACACAAGTAGTGCCAGCATCTTCTGGTGAATTAAAAATCATCACTTTCGTTAATCGACAGGTATCTTCCAGTTCCACTTTATATTACCACCAAAAGCTCTCTAACCATCACTTGTGGTGTGCTGTGACACTCAACTAACACTTAATAATTTATAGTACACTTGAAGTTTTATAGAATCACCATTTATGGATATATAGTGTTACTTTAAGTTTCATAGTGTTACCGACAGTGATTTTGTGGTAACTAATTTTTATAAGGGTGTAGGCTTTATCCGCCATGATAATTTTCTAAAACGCAGATATAAACAGGAATAGAAAATTAAATATTTAACAAAATTTTGGAAAACTGAATTCAGATTGGACTCTTATTTTTCATTATATTGTAAGAACATATGATTGATTCTGTTTTATGAACAAATTTAAATGATTAAAATAATTATTATTTAAAATTCAATAAGAATTTTTTCAATAATACATATTTCAAAGGCCAATGAATTTTTTAGAAGTGCCTTGCTAACATTTACAGTAAAAAATGATTGGCAATATAATTTTGGTCCAACCTTATGTGTGGAAATGACGTGACAAGTATTAAAGTGCACATAATATATCACATCATCCATCTTAATATCATATAAACATGGAGACAAAAATGAATTACTATACTGCCTGATGTTTAAAATTGTGGAATTAACAAAAAGAAACAACATAATAACCAATGTAGGCTAAAAAGAGAAGACACATATTGAAAATGTGACAGATGACAGCTTGACAAAGAAATAATTTAGTAATGGTAAGGTTACCAACAACTCTATAGGAAAAGTTTATAAGAGTAACCAAGTCAGTAATAAAACTAAATATCATTACATCCTCTTCCTAGATGAAGTTTTATAAAGGTACGGGAAATATTTCCGTTACTTTTAGTTATAGACTTATGGGTTTTATATCGTTACTAAATAAAGGTGTTCGCAACTCTTATAAATTTCTCCATTTAAGTGTTGTAAAGGGTTTATAAGAGTTACAGAAATATTACTATGCTTTAGCTTATATAAATTGCAGTTTTATCAAATAGTGATGGTAACTTTACGGTTACTATTATATAAACGAAAATGTTTATTGGGAGAGTAATAAAAACGCAAATTTGGATAAATTTTGTACTGAGTGATCAATAACTTTTTCTACTCTTTTAAAAATTTTCTAATGTACCTACCTCAGGTAAAAATCGTTTATTTTTATATGCCTCACCCTGTTCGACCGGAGAATACAATAGAACCCCAAAACCGAGAACAATAGAAGGCAAGGGATCAACTATTCTTATAGGCGCCGCAATTGGGGAAACTTACATTTCAAGTACCGTGGTATATAGGTATTAGTAAAGAAAATAGTAAATATGTAAAAAATTGAATGAAATCTATTAAAACAAATTACTTTATTAGAAAAAATTGTTATTAAATAGGTAGATACGTTTCTTTAAAAACAGTCAAAAATAAAATAGGAATAAATTACTCAGATTCAGAAGAACAGTAAATGCTCTTATCATCACTCTCATTTTCGTCCAAAGAAATAATTAACGGTTCCACATTTTTTCTTCTACCTTTAAAATATGCTGTACACATTTATGCCAATTATTTTTCTAACTGATTCTTGAAAAAGCACCTCCACATCCTTTAATTTATAGGTAGTATTATTCCTTGCTACATACCCTTTCATTTGAGGCCATATTAATTTTATTGGAATAAGTTCACAATGGTAAGGCGGGAGTCTTAATACTGTTGTTTCGTTTTCCAGCCATATCATCGACAACTTTCTTATTGAATTTTTCTTTGTGGCTATTTACCAATGATATGAGTTTATTTTTCCCATATCTGCTTCCAAATTTATGTTTTTTTCTGTAAGCCACTTACAAATATCAGCTTTTCTCCATGCTGTGGTTGGTACTTTTTCAAGGTTTCTGGAATGGTAACTGGCGTTGTCCATTACTATTACTAAACCAGGAGGTATTAGGTCTAGCATTTGCTGAAAGTATTCTTCAAATGTATCGCCATTCATGTCCTTGTGATAATCGGCAGTATGGTTTGACGGAAAGACCAAAAGACCTCCTTTTACAAACCCTTTTTCATTTCCAATATGGACAATTAACAAACGTTTCCCCTTTCCTGACGACGGCTTCATTTCTGTCGACCAACCTTCCATGAATGCCTGTCGGCCACTTTTCACAATTTTGTCTTGCCAGTGTTTGCCAACAGTGTGACCTTCATTTACCCAAGTTTCACCAAGAAGATATATATTTTTGCCCTTTCTTTGAAATTGCCTAATTTGCCTTAAATATTTTCTTCTCCAGCAAACTATCTCGTCACTTTCTATTAAAACCGCCTTTCTGTTATGTTTTTCCCTAGAAAAAATAATTTCTCTCAAAGTTTTCCACAATATTTGGAAACCCACCATCTTGTTTTATTGAAGCATAAACTTTATCAACAATGGGAATTTCCTTGATAAAATAAAAAGAAGGAACTAACCGCATGCATGCATTTTTTTCATCCTCATCAAATTTTATTGGTTTTCTCCCAGACTTTGATAGCGGCGATTTTAATGATTCTAATTTTCTTTCACGTAGTATTCTATAAATAGTTGATTTTCCAAATTGGGTAAAATTAGAACGCTTCGTTACCAACTTATCCACTGTCAAAATAGTCTTTTGCAGATTATCGAACACATTAAGAACTGTTTGTTTTTCTCTAAGCGTTAAATGCGCACGACTTTTATTTGTACTCGGAGTAGAAGCCATATTTTTTTACTTTCTAGATACACAAACTGCACACACTTTAAAAGTTAAAACTATAATAACAAGCAATTTGTAGTCATCTCTAATATTTCGGAACCAACTCATAAGTACCTATAATACCAGGAAAAAACAAAATATGCTAATAATCTAAGATTCCTAAAATCCTAAAATTAACCCTCACTTAAACTTAATCCTCAAATTATGCACCGGAAACGATTATAATGGCATTACTTGCATACCTACGTGTTATAGTGCAAAAACAGAACACGCATACCTAATAAACAATTTCTCTATCAGATTAAAATATAACATATATTTTTAACTGCTGTCTTTTTTCTATTTTTTTTTTAATTTAAATGTTGACAAAACACCTACGCCAATGGTACGCTCCAAAAAATGGGGTTTTCATCGTTTTATTACTCTCTTCTTTATGAATACACTTATAATCGAAAACATATCGACCACTAATCATTTTCCTAAATTCTCGGATAAATTCCGATGGGAATTTAAGTATTTTATGCTGATATCTCTGTTAGTTTACAGTGTGTTATTTTAATTGCCGAACCGGCTTTTAAAGAAATACAATCCATTGCATCGAAGACAGAAAAAATTCCCAAACCAATGGGTGTCGGCCACTTTGCGCCCGACCGTTTTGCGCTCCTACCTGAAATCGGCCACTTTGCGCTCTGCTACTTTCATAATCTACTTTATTTTCTTCGATCTGCCCATTTGCAATATAATTTTAAATTCCTCCTACCTACAATAATAGTCCGGTAAAGGGTAAGTTAAAAATATTAGTTTTACAAGAAAACAAGAAAGTACAAAAATTATATTTATTTTTTCAAAGTTTTTTTATAAAGTAAAATACAAAAATCCATGTTTGTTTATTCGAGCATGCTGGGCTCTTAACACAGAGGTACCAGGTTCGAGTCGTGTCCGAGTCAAGATATTTTTATTTTTATTTTCTTATTGTTTTTTTCAAAAATTGACTAAAAATACGAAGAATTTTTCGATTCGGATTAGGGTAGGGGGTAAGGTAGGGTGGTTTTGGTTGGGTTATTATTGAAAATTATTATAATAATCTGTCAATTACACAATTCAATTTTTCGATTCGGATTAGGGTAGGGGGTAAGGTAGGGTGGTTTTGGTTGGGTTATTATTGAAAATTATTATAATAATCTGTCAATTACACAATTCAATTTTTCGATTCGGATTAGGGTAGGGGGTAAGGTAGGGTGGTTTAGTTAAAAAAGTGTATGGAAAGCGAGGAGATGTTCTTTTCATAGAGAACGACACGGGGTGTCTTGGAACTACGCTTGGCAACGTCGGTGAAGAGAGCTACATTTAGACGCTCCTATTTTTCTGTAGTAGGTACCATGGGTTTTAAGCAAATTTTCTAAGCTAACCTTTACCGGGCTATTATGTTATAATAAATTTAAAATTATATTGCAAATCGGTAAATCCTAGAAAAAAGGATAATACATTTCTATTATGAAAATCGCAGAGCGCAAACAGGTCGATTTCAGGTAAGAGCGCAAAACGGCCGAGCGCAAAACGGCCGTATTCAACCAATGCTGTGTTAAAAACGGCCGCAACAATGTCTGAATATCGAATTATCATTGGCACAGGCTATAACGGAAGTAGTAACCAAATGTCACATCATTGTGAAAAAATCTATGGTTATAATGAGTAGTTTATGTAAAATTTGTTAATAGTTTGAGGATAATATGTAGAAAATGCAATTATTTGTTCAAATTTTCAATTATTTACATTAGAGACTTGAGTATATCACAAGCAAAAGCTGGTGTAGGCAAGTGGGACTTAACATCAATCCCACCAAAACCATCTTAATAGCCTTCACTAAGAAAATAAAACTCAACTTTAAAACCATTAAACTTGATGGGACCAAGGTTGAATGGAGACAGGAAGTCAAGTGTCTAGGGTTGACTCTAGACAGTAAACTCTTGTAAAACAAACACGAAAAGGAGATTATATACAAAGCAAAAATGGCTCCAATGGTGGTCAAGAATCTGACAGGGAGAATTTGGAGTAGAAGCCCAAAAATCCTGAGCTGGATGTACACTGCCCTAGTGAGACCAATTATCACTTAAGGTGTCATTGCGTGGATAATTAGCCTATTGACGTCGAGAGATGACCTCTCCGAAATTCAAAGACTAGACTGTACCTATATGCATTACAGGAGCAATGAAAACATGCCCAACGGCGGCCATAGAAGTGATTCTCTACTTTACACATATGATGGTGGAAAGTGTTGCAGAAAGAACAAGATACAGACTAAGTAGAGAGGAAATAAAAAAAGGCCTCCTCGCTTCTTAGAAATCAGGAAACCTGGAACATGCCACAGGATGGTATGTTAAAAAAGTATAACTTTTCAAAGAAATTCGTTACGGAATTATCAACAAGAAGGAATGGGACCCAAATACTATAACCAGACCTGGAAAGAATACTATTAAATGGTACACAGGTGGCTGAAAAGAGTGAAAAGTAATAAAAGAAAATGGGATAGGAGTGTACGGGCCAGGAATCAAACACTCCGAAAGCTTGGGAGATAATAAAATAGCAAAGAGGAAGGGGCTGAAACACCCTTTTGGGGGCCGGAACCCTTTTGCGATATCAGCTCCAATGTAATATTGGAAGAAATAGGCGAAGCCGAAAAAAGAGAAGATCTGACCTTCGGAAAGATCTAGTACGGGGTAGACAATGAAAGATACTTATGGGTGACTACAACCTGCTGACATCAAATGAATGCCTAAGTCAAAGTAAGACTGCACTAAGGGTTTTAACAGAGATCCTGACAGGACATTATCACCTTAATGAGCACCTGAAAAATCTCAAAATAGTGGAAGAAGAAGGATGTAGATTCTGTAGCATATAAGAAGAAACCTCCATCCTCATACTTGAGGATAGCACAGCATTTCAGAATTCTAGGGCACAGCATCTAGTAGACTACTGGATAGAAGAGGGACATTTACCTAAGCTGAAGCCTGCAGATATCCTAAAATTCCTCCAGGAAATATTACAGCAGGAGCTACTAGTCTCTGAGATTTTTATCAGGAATTAAGAAGTAATATATATTTTAGGTCCCAGTGAATATCACCCCCTATACACACATATACATATCTACATACATACATATCACAAACTGAAAGTAAACAGGTTTTTATATCGAAAAATAACATAATATTGTACTGTAGTGTATGTAAAATGTAATGGCCAAATATTTTGAAACAAGATCTTACTTGGAAACTTATAATATTAACAAGAAATGTTGTTCCTTAAGCTACCAAAACGTTGAATTGAAAACTATAAAAAAGATTGTGGTTTGATCTCCCAAAATGAATAAAGCAAAGAGAAACCAAGCATGGACTACGGATTTTATTCATCAAACTGAATAAATGATAAAAATCGCAATTAACTTGGTTGGAATGTTTATTCAAAATAAAACAATAAACGCAGGAAAGTAGTATTAAAGATTGGACTATTGAATATTTTTGAATAAATAAACACAAAACTGACAATTGCCGTTGTCAGTTGTATCAAAAAAGCTGTGTGAAACGGGCGACAATCTGTCCAATCACTAGGTACCAGAAATGCCAACTTAAATTCAAATCTCTCCTCTTAGTTTAAAAAGAAGGTGTAGTATTGAATATTTTGAATAGCACAAAACAATTTTCGATGATCAATAACGCGGTACCACAGACTTTATTTGATTTATTTAAATGTCTTTCATTCGAATACTAGCAAAAATATTTGGAAAAAATTAAACCACACCACCCAGAATTATTATATCAAAATGCTTTATGTTTTTTACTGTTCAGTACAAGGTTTTAACTTAGTTTAAAAAGAAATTACCTCCTTAACTTCACTCAGTATGGTAAGATGATGACCTCTTGTCACAAGATTATGTTTTTGGGTCCCCGAAGTCTCCTCCATCGAACAATATAGTTGAATTTCGAATTGATCTTACATTTTTGTATAATTATAACAACTATATCAACCACAAATTAACGAGCACAAAAAACTTTTTATTCATTCAGGTTCGCATGTACTTATGCGTTGATTAAATGAAACAAGCAGAATTAGTCTTGGTCAAAATATACAATACTAGGTCAGAGTATTTTGTAACGGTTACGTTCAATAGACGGTTAAAAGTAGAATTTTGGATTTGGGAAAATATTTGTTACTCTAAATAAGTGCATTTTTTCGAACATTATCTACATTTTTCACAAAAAAACCTCAGTTTATTTTGTTAATATCAAAATATTTATAAACTGTACCAAATAAGTTTGGAATGGCGGACTGTAATAAAGTTTCAACTGCCATAGAGGTTGCTGTTACACTCTCTCCGTCTGTACCAGACCAGATGTGGCATACACTTGCAGTCAATTAAGTCAATTTAATACTGGTTTTAGTGATAACCATTCCCAAAAGTATCTTCACCCTACTAGATCTTTCTAATGGTTAGATCTTATTTTCCTGCATCTGATTAGGTCGATATTACATTGCTGCTGATACTGCAAAAGGGTTACCGCTCCCAAGAGAGCGATTTATCTCTCTCCCTGTCACTGCTAATCAATCTGCTATTTCAATTCCTTGAATTCAACTGTGTTTTGGAACAGTAGGAAGACGATGTTTATTTTGCCTAGTTTTTTTAGGCATTTCCATACCGATTTCGATGCTTTTACGTTAGCTTGACTGTCCGACATTATGATTATTTTTTGCTTTCTATATTTTATCTAAATTCAGCTGGGCACTTTTCCCGCTTGGAAGATGTTAGGCTCGTACAGTCCTATCACACCCTTTCTATTGTTTTAAAACCGTCTGTACACCTTTTAATGGCATTCTTTTCAAGCTTGTAAATGGTATAGTTATCCCATTCCCGCTTCTTACAATATTCCATATAAAATTTTTTGAAGATCCATGCTCAAGCAAAGAAGAATAACAGCACCTGCATGGTATAACTTACAACTAAAGGATGTCCTCAGGGTAGAGGACTTTCACCATTTCTATGGAACCTAACTGTGGATGACGATCTGCAGGATGAATGATCAAGGCATACGGAGGCAATTATGAATGTCCTACAAAAAGCACTACGAATTTTGTAGGACTGGTGCCTTGAAGAAGATCCTTCAGTTGTTAAAATAAGCTAGCTGCTTTTACTAATGGGAGAGTTCTCTTGCAGGATGGAGTACTGAATTGGATGAAACACCTGGAAAAAATATCCAATAGGGCGTCTAGACTTTTCTGGCAATCCAGGAGAGTTATGGGCGAAACCTGGGAAATACAGCCCAAGGTGGTTTTCTCCCTTTACACAACTGTGATAAGAGCAACGATCACCTATGGAACAATAGTCTGGTGGAGGACAGAAACGTCCTCCGCAGTGAATATATTAACTGCAATCCAAAGACAAGCCATCCTTGGTATTACTGTGGGAATGAACATCCCGGGAACGGTATCAATTGACACCCTTATTGGCCTTCTTCCTTTGGAACTTTTTGCAGGGGTGCATGTGATGATGGCAATTCTTAGGCTGAGATCGGGAGACTTATGGTCCCCGAAAAATGTTCTAGAAGAACACACTGCACCCTTCTTTCCCATGAGTTTTGATAGCATGACACCGGAGAACATATTCACTGAGCGAGTGAACATCATCATCTAGGGAACAGGTAATGCACCCAGGTAATTATGGAGAAATTATCTGGCCCTCCGATGCTTCCAAAACAAACCATGGAACTGGTACAAAACTCAATTCAAGTGCTTAGGCTTTTGGGCACAACCCAAACGAATACATGAATGGATGAATGTAGCGGCGTGAAGTTGTAAATTACTTTCATATTATATAGGCTTCTCTTTGAATTCTGGAGAGGCTATCGTTAATGTGCTTGTCCTACTACTCCAACCAATGTCTCCATAAGTAATGCTTGGTTTTACTATGGTTGTGATCATCCACCTCAGGACCCTTGTGTCACAGCCTCAAGTTTTCCCAGCCAGCTTTCTACACACAATTAGAATAATTTTTGCTTTGAGTGTTATCTCCTTCTGTTCAGGGACGCGCCAAACAGCTTCTGCGCCGTCGAGCGAAATACTGATAAGCACCTAAGTTTTTTTCTTCGTTAGCCATCCGATTTTTTAGATTATTCGAAAAAATACGATAATTCTATGATCGTTGTTGAATCAAATTTTTTTAAAATTGAACATGATGATCCCTTCCACGATTTGGCGCCCTTCTTAATTGCTCAACGTAACTTTTGACTTAGGGTATGTATATTGTATGTATGCATATTGGGGCGACATTCTCTGAGACTTTCAAGATCTATTGTGCCCTCTTTCTTCTACTTAGTTCCTGAGAAAAGTCTCAGAGACTAGTAGCTTCGTTAGTCCTATTTCCCCGAGGAATTTTAGGATGTCTGCAGGCTTCAAATATCCCTATTCTATCCAATAAACTCCTAGGTGTTGTGCCCTAGGATTCTGAATTGCTCTTCAATTCGCAAGTATGTGGATGGAGGTTTCTTCTTGCATGCCAAATAATGTATATTCTTGTTCGTCTATATTTTGATGTTTACCAGGTGCCCGTTCAGGCGGTAATGTCCTGTTACAATCCCTGTTAAAACTCTCAGTGCAGTTTTACTTTTACTTAAGTACTCATTTGATCTCAAAGGGTTGTAGTCACCCATCATAACCTTTGACTGTCTAAGCCCTACTCTACTAGATCTTTCCAATGGTCAGATCTTCTCTTTTCTTTGGCTTTGCCTATTTCTCTCAATATTACATTGGAGCTGATACCGCAAAAGGGACTTTCATTGACTCAGGGTGAATAGTTTTCATCAGAATGATATCTAGGTACCTATTATTCTCTCAAATGTTTACATTAAATAGTATTGGTAGTGAATAGTGTAAACTATCGTATACTCGTATTGTAAACTCTTTTCTATATTTTGATACTCGACGTTACGGAATAAAATGAATCGGTACAATTATATTTAGGAATTGCGGTTAGAAGGTAATTATTTAATAGACCTTAACCACGATTTTACCTGAAATTTAAAATCTCAATAAACAATAATCGGTTGCCAATTGAACAACGGTACCTACTCCAGTTATAAAATTGTATATCTTCAGATTGTCGTCACGATTCCAGAGGAAAAAAAAATAAGTAGGTAACCGAGTCAGCATTGGAAAATATCCACGATTATTAAGTATCTTGAATCTCAAACTATTTAAAGAATTTAACAAAAGAATTATTATTATTTATTATGAAATTGTTCGTATATATGTTAATATCATTGGTTATTGAAGAACAATTACCTAAAATACCAAAATAATGGGGTATTAAACTTAACAAAAATATGATGTTTTCTCTATGTTAATAGTTAGTAGTGGACAAAATCATATTGGAAATCGATTATTTTTAATATTTTTATTCTAACAAGGTTTTTATGCCGATTTGAAAATTCAACTTTTGGACGATTTAAATAAATCCGCCATTCATAATGTGACGTATGCTCACTAGAACAGAAGTTAACTACATAAGGGTTGACAAAGGAACACAATTCTGATGTAATGAAGTACTTATAGGTTATACTTATGACATATTACTGTTATAGTGACTTAGGAATTGTTTTTTTTTCCTCCCATCATCGAGTGTTGAGTATAATTTGTCCATGTCACTTTCAAACTAAAAATCAAACATACACACACGTATACAATTACTTACATAAAAATGATCTTCACAGAAATAGTAATTAGTTTTAGTCTGTTTATATTTGCTTCTAGCAGCCTCAAACCAAATTTTCTTTTAACTGGTACTGCAGGCACAGTTACAAACTTTTTATCAGGCGTTGTAACTGTTGTGTTCGTGCAGTATGATACAAAACAAGATTTATACGATATTGACATTATTCCAACATGAAAAATTGTGGAGAAAAACTAACTAAACTCAACCAAAAAAGTATTGACACAATTTTTTTATAATACTGAAACGTCAAGCTTGAATAAAATGTAAACAAAACCAAAACACTCAAATATATTACAGACTTTGACAGTTCTTCAAATTTAAAATTCGAATGGCCTTTTTGTAACTGGCTATTAGTTCTTAAAACATCTAAATCAGAAATGTTTAGTGAAGTGACGTATCTGTAGTGAAAGTTGCAAACATTTAGGAATTCCTAATTTCCAGTTTTCTCGTAAAATATTCGGTATAAAAAATTTGTAAATTAATTTTTGCAAAGTATTACCTGCATACTTTAATAAAATACCAAAATCCGGATATCGGTTTAACACCCCATTGAAGATGTATAATTGGAAAAAAATGCTTTTTAATAAATGAGAAGATAATTGTCATAATTATTGGTTTTTTATCATTGCCAACTTCGATCTATTATTAAATATAGTAAATCGATACACTTGGTGAACATTTAATACGTTTTCAAGGGTGTTACTTATAATGAAAGCTATACGCACTATTTATTGGCAATAATTTCATTCTTATGCACGACAAAGCATAGACCGTGGTTAGCACACTTCATAGTTTCAATAAATTAACCACATTTTCCATAGGCAGGGTAGAAAAGTGCAGAATAATTATTAATAAAATCTAAGAGTAATGGACCGGTAGCCCATGACACAATATGTAGGCTTTATTATTTTGAATTTCACCATCGAGTTTGGTGTGATAAACGAGTATAATAAGGCTATACCCCAAAACCCAAACTTTCTAATCGACGCTACAGTGGACATTGAAAATCTTCGAATTTTCACGAAACTGGTAGATGCCGTGTGCTTTATCATAAAAAACATGGCATACAAATCCAAGGGATACTAAGGATTGATAAGCAAGGGTTAAAAATTAATAAAACTGCGGAATAAAAGATAACTGATGTATGCCGAAGACAGTTTAGATTTTATAGCGATACTTAATTTCTTAATAAGTTTCCAAATATTATGTAAAAGTTGTAATTAAGAACAATTAACTAATGGATACCGTTTGATATACAGTACGGATATTAAGTCTCACACCCTCTAGAAAACTCTGCTATTTTTTTTGGCTTTAAGGCATAGCCCATGCAGCCAGACACTAAGTTGGTAAAATGTTTGAACGTTCTAAACCTGTTACAGACAATATTAAAATTAATAACAAACGTGTCAATGTTTTTACGCCTATTTTACCTATCTAACAAGAATGTCCCAAAAAGTAGTTTTCCTAACACAAAGGATTAAGTTACAAAGGTCACTCTCTTCTCGCCCAGGGGTCTGTCAGGGATTTTTTGCAGCAACACATACAAGGTAGACCACGGTAAGTAAGGTAAATAATACAGTAGGATAGACAGTTAGGGATGCAAGATTATTTAATGACTACAATTTAATATGTGTCTCAGTAACAAAACTCATAAGGCAGTCGAATATATTTTTTTTTATTTGTAGATAATAGATACATATTATTGAAAGGTGTTTCAACTTTTTAATTTAGAAGTTTTTGTATCAATGTTTCAGATTGTTTTTTGTATCTATTGCAATTGAAAAATATATGATCTAAGTCGGACGTGACGTTGCAAGTAATAGATAGGATACTATCCAAGATGTTGATTTTACGTAAATGTGCAGGATAGCTAGCATGTCCAAACTTCATACGACTGATGGTAGTTATGTATTTCCTTGGGCGTTGATAATCTTTAAACCAGTTCCGTTTTTCAATTTTTGGTACTAGCTGTACAGAGTAGGTTTTGTGATACAGTATTCCCTGTATCGATTACTCCAGTTTGTATGCATTTTAGTTCTGGTTAGATTAATTCTTTCGTCCAATGTTGGCCAGCAAGTCATTTCTTCGCCAGTGTGGGCTTTGACCCAAACAAAAATTATTCGTTGATTTTCTGCCAGATTTATTTTAATTTTAGATCTATATGGATTAATGTACTTTGAATTTATCTCTAAGTGCGATTTTAAACTATTTAGGACAGGAAGTGAATCAGTGGAAATTAAAGATTTTCAATATTTTTTTGTACTGAATATTCTATTGCTTTTAATATGGCTATAGAAAATGGATGTGTGTTTATCTAGTTGGCAACAGCGCTGTATCTGTTGAGGTATTACGATTGCAGCACCGGTCCCTTGATTATTTTTTGGAGCATCAGTATATATTGGTGTGTAGTTTTGATATGTACAGGGTGGCCAGATAAGAATGCAAAGTGCTGTATCTCGGAAACTATTCGTCGTACAGACTTGCAGTAAAAAATTTGATGACTGAAATGGCCAAAAGAAAATCCTGGAAATTATTTTCAGGTTCCCAAGATGGCCGTCAGAGGACGTAACCGTCATCTTAAACTTTTGAAGTGATTTTTCACTGAAATCTACCTTGTGAATGTACCAAAAAAGTATATGCTCTTCAAAGTTGAGCTTTATTCGAGTAATTTTTGTCCGAAACTTTTTGACGTATCTATTGAAATAAAGTGGTGGGGGGCGATTCAATGTTTTTTTTAAATAAACAGCTGTAACTCCTAAACGACTGAACGGATTTCAAAAAAATTGGTCTTGCTGGAAAAAGCATTCATTGCTCCATGAAATTCATACTACCTATGATATATGTAATTCTCAGTGATGCCGCTAGAGCGCGTTTTTTGATATAATAACAGAATATTACAAAATTCTCTAGAAAATTAAATGCAATAGTATGACTTTCTTTCCATAAAAATGTAGTGAAATGATACTTAAATAGGCTAGTGAAAACCGTATCTCGATAACTAGTTCCTACTCTAAAATATCGAAGGAAGAAAATGGCGGCCATCTTGGGAACCTGAAAATAATTTCCAGAATTTTCTTTTGGCCATTTTAGTCATCAAATTTTTTACTGCAAGTCTGTACGACGAATAGTTTCCGAGATACAGCACTTTGCATTCTTATCTGGCCACCCTGTACTTGTAATTTGTTTGACTACTGCATTGTTTAGAGCTGTAACTTCTGAATATTCCAGGATTATTATCGACACATCTAATAGAAGTACCTTGAGATTTAAAGAGATGCTAGTAGGGTTGAAATCATTTGTATTTCCATAAGCTTCGCATAGAAGGGGTAAGCTTTTATGTTTCCAATATTTTGATGTCAGGTCATGAATGTTTAAAGCTGTTAGCATAGTCATTATTGGGAAATTTTTAGTTTTACATTTTAGGATATTTATTTCTGCTAACATTATTTGTCTCCGTAGTTCTAAAGGTGGTTCTAGCGTCTCTGCTCGAAGTGGTTCGATATGAGTTGATTTCATCGCTCCAATGCACAACCTCAAGGCTTTATTTTGTAAGACATCCAGCTTCCGCAGCTCTTTCTTGCTTGCACAGCCATATAACGTGCTGCCATAATCAATAATAGACCTTATGTAATTTTTATTAATTAACAGCAGTTTATATAGGTACCCCAGTCAAATTTGAACCGGAGAAAATTTTAAGTAGAAATTTTCCTTCGGAATTCGTTGGGGGGTGGAAGGGTCATTGCCAGCCTAAATTTTATTTTGCGTGGTACTCGATCTCTTGCGTCATCCGCCATCTTGAATTTAAAGGTTGTCAAAGCCAGTTAATTATTTTATGTAATTTATGTATACGAATAGCCAATTAGATTAGGTCCATTTATCGAGAGGCTGGCAGTGTACATTTTAATATTTTGTTGTTTTTCTATTCGTATAGAGAGGGTTTTGGGGTTTCACTATAATTATATTAGTATTGCTAAGAATTTCGAAAAGAGCAAAGATATTTTTACCGTTCGTGTTATACGAAAAATTCGAACCTCTCACTCCTTAAGTACCATTAAACTCTATTTGTTAATTTCATTTTTTAGTTTTGTATATGTAAATTGTCGAAAGTCAAAGATAGTATTAAAAATTGTTTCCAAACTTTCTAAATATGACTTTTTATTTTCGAACCGTCGTTGTTAAATAAAACGGGTAGTTTCAGTGAACGAGACATAGGTCAATTTTTGTTTATTGAATAACTCGTTTATTTTCACTCGAAAAATGGTAATCACAAAAGTTGCTTAGAATTAAATTTCCTACAATACAATTTTGGTTCCCATCAATTTTTTCCTAGGGTCGATATTTTTCGATTTATACCCCAAAAGATGGGTCGAGTTTTTGTTTGATTAACAACTCGTTT
Organism: Lochmaea capreae; assembly: GCA_949126875.1. Taxonomy (NCBI): domain Eukaryota; kingdom Metazoa; phylum Arthropoda; class Insecta; order Coleoptera; family Chrysomelidae; genus Lochmaea; species Lochmaea capreae. The sequence continues at coordinate 3,216,647 of OX421398.1, forward strand.
ATTTTCAATTTTACATGAAATTGTTATAAACAAAGTTATTGAAAATTTTAGTTTTTATTAATTTTTGAGTAGGATCGTTATTTTTCGATTTATACCTGAGAAGTGGTGAGGCAAAATCTTATCACTGTATTATCACGTGTATTTTTTCATATTATTTTTGTTTATTTGTTGATTGTTGTTGAACATTTTCTATAATTATGATGCCAATTTTGTTTTTTTGTAGGGTTCATATTTTTGGAACGCACGCTTACGACAAAGGGAAAGAGAGATGTAAATAATCATTTTTTCGAACCGTATAATGGAAAAAATTAACTTTTCCTTGTTTTCAGTACACTTTGGAAATTCGAATTCCGTCTGTTTGGAACATTTAGCCGATGGTCCGGCCAAGTTTTTGCCATCGGATTCTTCCTCGTAATTGTCGATTAATTCGTCCGGAAGCTCAGAAGGATCGGTGGTGCCTTGTTCTTAGAAAGAAATTTTTGACTGTATAAAAAAAGTTCAAGCACTAGTACTATACCTTGTTTTCAAACTAAGAGGAGCGATTTGGATTTAAGTTGGCATTTCTGCTGCCTAGTGATTGGTTAGATTGCCACCAGTTTCACACAGCTCTTTTGATACCACAGACCACTAGCACTGACATTTGTCAGTTTTGTGTTTATTTATTTAAAAATAGTCATTAGTTCAATCCACGAACTTATCCTAAGTTCATGGTTCGATCATTACTAGAGTTTGTTTAACCGTCCTTTGCCGTTACGTCATAGATTATCCAGCTTTATCTTTCATTCATGAAATGGATGAGACGGAATTATGACGTCATTAACGTATCTCTTAGCTAATTTCGACGTAAATCTATTTGTTACTTTTGACAGTTCAGTTGTCATATTTTGATTTGTTCAGTATTTTTGGTCATTTTCGCCCTTTTTCAATTAATTTTTCATTGGAATGCCGCTTTTACCGTTAAATGCAGGCTACAACGTGAGTATCTACCTATATTCGTTCGTTTTTCCTGTTTTTATTGGGAGCTTTTTTCAGAAATAAATTTATTTATTGCCTGTTTTCTCCCATACATGTGTTTTTTTGCATTTCTCAGGAATACCTACGAAATTGTTTCTCACAGTGACACAGACAATAATTACTATACAAAAATATGATCATACAGATATTCTATCTAATTTTAAATAACCTTTGGATTCACCCCAAAAATATAATCGTATAATACATTTTTAATATATATTATAGGTCCGTAATTTTTTAAAATCAGTAAAAAATCATGCTCAGGGGCGTTAAACATCCTCAAACTAGAAATTTGAAACAAATCAGTTGAGAAAAAAACGGGGATTTCAAGTTAAAACAAAACTAAATTATGTAAAAAAGTACGCAACGCAAAAAGCAGAATACAATTTTTGGCATTACTAATTTATTCATACAAACACACCTTAACATATTATGTCATTGATTATAATTTTGAGGTTAAGTGTAAAATAACATTCAACTAATATAAGACAAACGTAAAATAGCAGAATACGTCACCGATTATGACGTAACGGCAAAGCACGGTTAAACAAACTCTACCATGTTTGTTGTTTATTTTTAATAAAGTATTATATTTTACCCAAGGTATTTGATATTTTTATTATTTATTCTCTTTCATGAAAAAAAAACAATGCTTCTTCTTTCTTGTTAATAATATAAGTTTCACATCAAGCTTTACATACATTGCAGTACTATATTATGGTATTTTTCTATAACAAAACTTCTGTTCACTTTTAGTTTTGCTACACCAAAGCCTCAAATGTTAAAAAAAAATTTAATCATACAATTGCATTTCTACATTCTGATTAATCCTCAAATTCTTAAAACATTTTACATAAACTACTTATTATAACCTTACATCTTTTCACAATAATGTGACATTTGGCCTGTGGCCAATTATCATTCGATATTTAGAGATGCCTTGATCCGTCATTGGCCACGTCAACAGCGAGCAGTACAATACATATTTCACGTAATTTTCATTTAGTTCAAAAAGTCTGAACACGACCCTTTCGGAACACACTCCCAATCTAGTAACTTTTTAGTGGTGTGGTTGAGGTTTCCTAAAATGCTCCTCCTAGTTTAAAAACAAGGTATAGCTGATTGTTTTTTTTACACAGTTTTATGAGATTTTAAAAGTCGCTTATCGCTTGGATTTGTCTGCCATGCTTTTTTTTATATAGTAGCCAAGGAATGCATACAAGTACATCGCATCCATTAGTTAATTGTTCTAATTTTTCAAGTTAATTGTATCGTCGATTAGCAAGTTTGGGTCTTTTTATTCCTTTTTGGGAGCCGTTCTTATGCCGGGAGCACTATGTTGGCTTATTGTACTCCACTTCCCCATTTATTCCACCTACCCTGCCATTCCCGTACCTTCGAGTAGACGATATGGGTTTCGGTCTTGGGTAATAGCCTTATTCTACTTGTTTTGCACATGAAACTCGATGGTGAAAACGGCTTCCATTCGAAATAATGAAGTCATGGCTATCGGTCTATAATCTCTATTAAATTTTCAGTGATGATTTAGTAAAGGCCTATTTATTAAGATAATATTGTTGAGGTCGATTGATAGCGGTTCCAAGGGGGTGTCGGAGCGACCCCAATATGTAAGAAAACTACCCCTTTTTATTGTTAAGTTAACGCTAAAATTTTTGTCAGTACCCCTCTGATACATCGATTAAATATTGGCACGACGATTGACCGGTTCGAACATGTGGTGGGAGCAATGAACTTTTTATTATTAGTTAAACTCCATTTTTTAGAAGGTATGTTGTTGTGACAACTATTTCAAATGTATATGCCGATTGGCATAAGAGAATAGCGGGGCTAACTACCTGGCAGAACGACTTAAATATCAGGTATGCGTTCTGATTTCGTGCCCTCGGTAGCAGAATAATTGGCAATACGAATCCTTTGAATTTCAACAATAATTTTGTACATTTGTTGGAATATTTTTAGTGCCACAGACCTTTGAAACTGATATTTTTGTACTCATTCAAAGTAAAATTGTTCTTGACTTTTGATTGAAAACAACCAAATTGTGTTAAATTGTTTAATATTCTCTTCACTGTGTGACGGCTAGGTCGGGTTCGATTTGGATATCTTGTATCACAAGAAACACCTGTTCTAGTAACAACTCTGTCACATTCACTATGTACTGTACGATGAGATTGACTTCAAATAATAATAATGAATACTATTAAATTATGACAGGTAAATACACAAGCTATTAGAGTGAAAGAATAAATAACATGACCTACGCATAGGCAATAATAAGGCTGAAATAATTAATATTTTTAAATACATGTTAATATCTCAAAAAAGCTTAAGATGGGTATAGGGATGTGAGCATAAACTGCCCTTATTCCCGGCCTTAGAATTAAGTAAAAGAATAAAAATATGGTTGTTTTATTTGAAAAAATTAAGATATTTATCATGCCAATTTTTATAGAGATCGTGTGAGTAGTCTGCAATAGATAGCTCGTCGTGAAACAACCTGTTTACAGCAGAACTCGTAACTATACTAAGAATTGGTTGATTACAAACCAACTATGTAATGCTGTAATTCTTTCTGATTCTAAATTTGCTAATGATTCAATAAAATCTACTTTTATCAGAGGTATTGGACGTTTGGATTATTTAGTAGTTAAGGTCCAAAACAACTGGGAACGTGTGGACCTACCTGTTAGCGATGGATGCAGTTATAACTGGAAAAGTTTTCAATATTTTCACATTAGCTGATATAAAGGGCACGAGAAGTTATAGAATTGCTAATAAATGGAAACAAAAGAGGATAAATACGGGGTTGGGATAAAGTATGGAACCAAGTAAATATCTTTTAAACGAAAAGAACGATATTAATGAAAATTTGCAGGCAAGTACAATGTGACCAAATGCATCTGATGTACATTTTTTTGTTACTAATATACTTCCGGTCTAACCGGAAATGCTATCAATTTCTTTAATTTAAATGGGACACCCTATATATATGTTTACAGATTTTGAAAGAGCTTGTTATTTTTAATTCATATATAATGAGGTTAGGGTAAAAAAGTTTGTAAAAACGAGGAATGTAGCAGCACTTTAATCAACCTCCTTTGAGTTTTTTGCATTAGAGCAAAAAACTATTTAGATAAACTAATTGATTTCGAATTTTTCAATTAAATGAAAAAGAGCGTATTGAAATTTTAATGATGATCGGTTATGGTGATAGTGTTAGAACTCATGAAGAAGTGTGTTATTTTTAATAATTTGCATCCTATATCACGCTCAACAGTAACTAAAACATTACAACGTTTTAATACAACTGGGATGGTAGAAAAACTTGCTAAAACCTGGAAGACCGCGGACTGCAACGAACGAAACTGTTAAACAAAATATTGCAATCGATTTAGAAGAATCACCTCAAACTTCCACCACAAATTTGGCACTAAACCATGGTATCAGTCGACGTTCTGTAGGAAAGATATTAAAAAGTGAAAAGTATCATCCGTATAAGGTACAGTTGGTTCAAGAATTGTCAGACGATGATTTTGACCGACGGCTGGAATTTTGCGAACGGCTAATGGGCAATTTTGCTTCTAACATAGTTTTTTCCGATGAGGCAACTTTTTGTTTAAATGGAACAGTTAATCGCAGTTTTGTCGACGGAAACTTGAATGGTGACAGGTATTTGAATCTACTAAATAACGAAATTATTCCTGCACTTCAACAGAATGGGCAATTACCACAAGATGTTTGGTTTCAACAAGATGGAGCACCTCCCCACTATGATAGACGGGTTAGGGATTATCTGTATGCGAATTTTCCAAATCGATGAATTGGACGTAGAGGATTCGTAGAGTGACCTGCTCGTTCTCCGGATCTTATCCCGTTACATTTTTTTCTTTGGTTTAAAAAATATCTAAAATCACGTGTTCACGTTAGACGACCAACAAACTTACAGGAATTGAGACAAAGAATTATTGATGAATGGGAACTAATACGTGGAGAAGTCTGGAAAGAGTGACTCAAGAATTTGTTAATAGGATGGCATATTGTCAGCAAGTAAACGGCGAGAATATTGAACATTTGAAGTAATTTTGTTTCTCGTTATTCTAAAATAATGAAATGTGCACCTCACTAACACTAACAGTGAGTTATTCCTCGTGTTTATAAATTTTTTTAAACTAAACTCAGTATGTATGAATTCAAAATAACAAGCTCTTTCAAAATCTGTAAAAATATATAGGGTGTCCCATTTAAATTCAAGAAGTTGATGGCATTTCCGGTTAAACCGGAAGTATATTATCAACAAAAAAATGTACATCAGATGCATTTTGTTCCATTGCACTTACCTGAAAATTTTCATAAATATCGTTCTTTTAGTTTAAAACATATATACATGGTTCCTCTACAAACCATAGATATATTAAATTATACAAATCCCAAATTCTATTCATCAACTGTATTTGGACTTAGAACCAATCACGGAAGATTTCCTGCACACCTTGCAAAACTGCAACTGTAACGAGTATTCTAATTGTGATTTGAATCACATCTTTTTGGTTGCTCCAATAACGACGTGAGATCTAAATGTTTATTTGAGCAGCATATGAATTTGAATTATAACTTTCCGCTAACTATTAACCATATCGTTAATAATGCCAATAGAATAATTTATGATTTATTAATAAAGAACATCTCACACTTCTTATGTACTTCGGCCACCGACAGATTGTTTTTCAATTATAGTATGTTATTTTGGGAGTCAAAATATACATTTTCTTTCTTGTAGCCATATAGGGTGGTATTGAAAAAATAGGCCGAAGGTTCTTAAAAGTTTTTTATTATAATTGCAAAATGTTGTAACTCAACTTTGGTGATAAAATCAGGCACTTTTTTGAGATAACCATAAAAAATATTCCATAAAGGGGATATTATTTTCTTTTCTAGAATGAACAGGATGATTCAACGGACGGACACTTGATATATTTGATATGGTTATAACAATACTTATACATTTTGACTTGAAGGAAATCTCGTTAATGATTTTAAAACATCAGAAACTCCTAAAACAACATTTCCAACAATTACCCAGCAACTCAACTCCAGGAATGTACCTCTGGTAGTAGGAGAATGGATACTCAAGATGCTCTCTAGTAGAGTAATAAGTATTAATGTAGAGGACATCACAGTAAGAGGACTGGTCATGAGGGGATGTCCACAAGGAGGAGTCTTATCACCCCTTCTGTGGAACATGGTTCTAGACACCCTGATTAATCACCTCAACAACAATGGATTCTACACAATTGCTTACGCAGATGACATAGTTATCTTGCAGACCGGCAAATTTGTGAACACACTGTGCGATAGAGCGCAGGATGGGCTTAAATTAATTGAAAAATGGTGCAAGGAACACTCACTGTCGATCAATCCCAGGAAGACTGAGATGGTCCTTTTCACCAGGAAAAGAAGTTTATCGGGTTTGAAACCTCCTGAAATCTTCAAAAGCAAACTAAACTTTTCGGAAGAGGTGAAATACCTTGGTATTACCCTCGACAGGAAACTAACATGGAACTCTCATCTACACAACAGAGCAAAAAGAGCATATGTGGCTTATGAGCAGTGTCGGAGGACAGTGGGACGCACATGGGGTTTGTCACCCCGTGTGGTTACCTCGATCTACACTGCAATAATAAGACCCATATTAACGTATGGAGCAATTGCATGGGGACCGAAGGTTCTACAAGCAACGGCCATCCAAAAATTATATCAAATACAGCGAATGGCTTGCTTAAACATCACAGGAGCCATGAGAACAACACCAACCGCAGCAATGGAACTAATTACTGGTCTGACCCCTCTGGACCTGTACGTCAAGGAGGTTGCGTTAATGGCCTTGGTACGATTGCGCACGGCTGGTGTAAACCCCGAAGTAGGAGTGGGCCAATTGAGGTTGAGCCTGTGGCAGGAAGCGCTCACTGCGCTACCTCTGCTGCAGGCAACCAATGATGCAATTGAACCCAGGTTTTTGTTTAACAAACCCTACAAAATTCAAATAAAACGGAACACAGAGCCAGGTGCTGCAAATGCAATACGCATATATACAGATGGTTCAAAAATGAAAGAAGGCTCAGGATGTGGAGTTTACTCAAGAGCACTAAGCCTAAAGATGAAGTGGGGAATGGGAAACAATACCAGCGTAGTTCAAACAGAAACTGGCTGGTATCTCAATTGCCACAAAAGAACTAACCAGAAGAGGAATTTCTGGCAAAAACATAATAATCTGCACTGATAGTAGACAAGCCCTATTAGCCTTAAACAGACAACGTGTTATATCGAGGCTAGTACTAGAGTGCCACCAAGATTTAGCTGACGCCTCGGCAGATAACAATATTATCCTGAGGTGGGTTAAAGGGCACGACAGGAGTAAAGGAAATCGCATTGCTGATTCTTTAGCCAGGGAAGCCGCTGGACTAAAAATTCTAGAACCCAGTGACACCTACGGCCTAACGACTTCGACAATTGCGGAACTAGCCAAACGCTACACCCATACTCAATCCCTTAAGAGATGGGATGGAATCAAAGGATGCAATCTTGCCAGGATCACCCTGGGCGACCCTGGGAAGCTGGAGCCGAAGAAATATTTGGCGATGACCAGGAGAAACCTACGTTTAACAGTAGGATTTCTGACTGGTCACTGTCAACTAGGGAAACACCTCCATACTATGGGGCTAGTGGACACACCTCTATGCAGGATGTGTGAACAGGAAGATGAAACTGTCAGGCATGTCTTATGCGAGTGTCCGGAGTTATCGTCAATAAGAGAGTGTGTGTTCGGTGAGTCTTGGCCTACACCTGCCGATATAAAGGAGATGTCTCCTAGTGACCTGTCCACCTTCCTGAGAAGGACAGGATGGACAATGACCTAGGAAGACAACTCCTCGGGAGGATGCACAATGGGTCACATGTGGCCTAAGTGCTGTGAGCCTACACTCACCCTCCCTACTCTACAGATACAGATACAGAACATCAGAAACTCCTTGTTTTAGTTTCATTAGTGTTCCCAATTTATTAACACCTCTATAGGTTTGCAGTACTTTAAAAGTTCCACAAATTGATGTTTTGCTATTGAAGTGAGGCTACGAAAATCATTATCACTCAAGTTTTCTCCAATTTCGTATAATTGCTCAAATTTTTTGTCGTAGTGGGCGTTTTTCAAAAGAGTGGTGTCGCTTTGACAACAAATACGTAAATATGTTTCGATCATTCAGTACGTTAAAGTGTTTTATTAAATTATAAATCTAACCTAGAATAGAAGTCAAAATACTTTCGAAAGGTTAGACCATTCACTAGAAAGTAACATCTACTTCTCGGGCTATATGCTATATCCTAGTGAACGGTATAACCTTTGGAGAGTAATTTTCTAATTTGTAAGGCGTTTTAATAGTTTTATACTATTATTTTGACTTCTATCGATAACACGCTTTACTATGACAATTGTTACAGAAAACTGTAATTAAGTAACTAACTTAGAAGATAAATCCAATAATTTTTCCTCCAAGATGTTTCCTTCTGGCTTTTTCATGGTCGATAATATCTCTACTTGTAGTTAAAACCACATATCCCAATTGACGAGAATGCAATAGATTATATTTAAAAAAACATCACTATCGTATCAGTAATTTGTTGAACTTTTCAATGACGGTCAAGGCCCTTTGTGGCAATCTGGCAACTGCGCGTGACAAGATTGCTAAAGTTAAAAAAATAAAAGTTGTAAAAATGTAAGTGGCGTTTCTTAAGAACCCTCAACACTGGATACTTATTCCTTTTAAAACATCTATTCACAATCAATTTCCTCACCATTTTAATTGAAAAGCATTTAGGGAAAAACATTTGATTGAGTTGGACCGTAAAATACTTGTCGCCGTGAAGGAACCCCAATTACACGCGTGCTTTTAGGAAACAAGAACCTACAAAAGGACCACACCCACTTTCTAAAAGGAAAAGCTAAGAAAGAAAAAATAGTGAAAATACTTCGTTCAAAAAAGCAGTTACCCATCAATCGTTCGAAAAGAACAGATCAATCAACAAACCAAACTGATCGACTTTGGGTCAATTTGTTTAACTTATTCTTAAATAGGGAAAATTGCGATTTTCACCTAAACACTTATAATATCTATCTATCGTGTTACGACGCGAACTAAAAGTGCTAACTAAACGCGTGTCTTTTCAATAGAAACTGGAGAGATATACATCTTTGCTTACGAGAATTTTATATATATATATTAGCCTATACATTTCTGGTGAAATGATTGGCGCTCCATCTTGGAGCTCTAGGATTCCTTTATTGCGGTGAATCACTCCGCCTTGTTGTCTGAGGTCTCTTTTTCTTCATAGTTGTTTGTGTTTTTTTGCCTTGTCTACAATTTCTCTCCACTTCTTCCTGTCCTGGCATAATTTATTCCAGTTTCTAATTTCAAGAGTTTTAATGTCCTCAATTATTTGATTTCCCCACTTTTCTTTTGGCCTTCCCCTTGGTCTTGTTGTTTGTGGGGTCCATGCAGTGATTTTTCTTATTAGCTCCTCTGGTTGTCTGCGATGAATGTGTCCCCACCACCGTAGTCTTTGGGCTTTAACTACATTAACGATATCTTCCCCTTCGTACTGATCGTTATCTATTCTTTTGGGACCGATAATTCTTCGTATGATTTTCCTTTCGAATATTTTTAGTTTTTCTGTATCCTTGGATGTGAGGCACATTGCTTCAGCTGCATATGTTACAATTGGACGTATTGCTACTTTATATACTTTCAGCCTTGTTTGTTTACTCAAATTACCATCTTTCAGTATTTTTTTGTACTTCCAAAACATCTTATTGCCCATTAGTATTCGCTGGGTTATTTCCTCACTTCGATTGTTGTTGCTGGTAATAATTACTCCTAGGTATTTAAAGAGTGACACTTTTTCGAAACAATTTTCCCCTATTTTTATATCTTTTATGTTCGGTTTCTCTCTTCTTGAGCATATGAGGTATTTTGTCTTCTCTTCGTTAATGTGTAACCCTCTTTTCCCTGCCTCTCTGATGAGAGTTAACAGTGCGTTTTCCATGCTTCTCTTGTCTGATGCCATTAACGCTATATCATCGGCATATGCTACTACCTGCGTTGAAGCTTGCGCAATTGTTCGACTTATTTCAGTCTGCCTTACTGCTCCATCCAAGGCGATGTTGAAGAGTGTGGTGGATAGGGCGTCTCCTTGCCTTACTCCTGTTTCAATCGAGATTTCTTCCGTGACTCCTTCTCTTGTTATTGCTCTTGCCTTTGATTGTTCCATCGACATTTTTGTCAATCTGATCAGTTTTGATAGTATTGCCAACTCTCTCATATCCTGTGATAGTTTACTTCGGGAGACACTGTCAAATGCTTGTTTGAAATCTATAAATATTACATGTAAGTCTATACCATGTTCGTAGCATTTTTCTATTGTGTTACAATGTGTATTGCATCTGTGGTCGACCTATTTTCCCGAAATCCATGTTGGTATTGTCCAATTGTTCTCTCAGCGTTTTTTGTTAACTTTCGTCGTATAAGTGTTGTGAGTATTTTGTAAGTTGTATTAAGCAGTGTTATACATCTATAGCTTTGGCATTTTAGAAACTGTAAATAACTAACTTTTTAACTATGAACTCGCTGAAGTTAATTTGTTGTTCTACTTCAATAGCAATTTTTTGTAAACAGATTTACGTGTTATATCTGTCGTGTTTTAAGTGTTAATTATAAACGTTATTTAAAATTACGACTGGTCCTTCATTCTAACCTATCGAAGAAAAAACACATCATTCCTTTATGTAGCAGTGAACGACAAACATACAGTCCACTATTAGAAATCTAGTTCATTCTACAACACTCTTTTTATTGAAACTAAGGCAGGGAGTATCTGATAAGTTTTTAAAATTAATAATGAGACTTTATTGAAGTAAAAATGTTATTCTTGCAATAACCGTATCAAGTTGAATCAGCCTGTTCATGCTAGAAATGAAAATAATATCACTTTTTTGAAATATATTTTGTTTTTATTATAAAAAAATTCCTGATTTCAGTTAAATCGCAACATTTTACTCTAAGAATAAAAAAAACTCTCAAGAATCTTTGACCTATTTTTTTAGTATCACCCTGTTATGGTTCAAGGTCAGTGCCATGAAAGAAAAAGTTTATACCTCCTTCCAAAAAAAATCTGCCGGTGACCAAAATCCATAAGAATTGTGAGAGGTTCTTTGATGAAGAAGTTTAACCTTATATTACCAAAATTTTTAGTTCATTTTTTATTGTGCACTCAGGTCGGACTCGAGATTTGAGTCGTCATCAATTTTTAGAAAAGGACGAATTTTACAAAAATAAAAAATTAAGTAACATCAGTATACTCGAAATTATTTAAAATATTTTACTATTTTCATAACAAAACAAATAATGAGCTACCTGGTGTTCATATTTTTCCAGTAACTATTTTTACAATAAAAGAAAAATCACCAGATTCATTTCTACAATGCGTAGTAAGTTTTACCGGAAAATGACAATAATTGTACTATTAAGTCGGGTTCCGGGTTTAGACAGCTTTTATGTACGTTCTCGTTTTCAGTTCAATGAATAGAAGCGACCCGAGAAGAATAATTATTTTAAACGTATGAATATAACTTAATTAAGAAAGTTTTGTTCTGTTTTATTTTAATCACATTAATAGCAAAACACGCTTTCTTGAACCAAAAGCATATTTTTAAACTTTGAAAGTTGAATTTAAATTCAACGTAAGTATATTTTATCAAAGAAATTTTAGCTAATATCTACTTGTACTTTTAGGCCAAGCATAGGTACAGTTTTATGACAAAAATCCTATTAGAAAACGGTTTTACCATCATGTAAAAAACGTTACGTAGAATGAACCTAATATATTTTCGACTAGCGAAATTGTTATAAACATTTAAATGGTGTCAAAATTTGAATTGTAGATAATAGTAATACGAATGCAACGCATTTTTCAACGAAGTGATTGTACAGTGTGACCCATTTTGTTTGGAAGCACCCCTATAAAATCCGCATTTTTCAACCGATTTTGATTTAATCTTTTTTGTTAGATTCAGTATCAAAAACAGAATTTGAGCACAAATTTTCATACCATAATAGCTATTTCAAGGCACTCTACGTTAATTTTTCTTTGCCAAAAAAGACGAAAGTATATTAGGCATTTTTTTTTCTGAAATATAACTACACCACTGGATTCAGAATCATCACAAATGTAAACTATCAAAATTTTATAAAAAAAGTTTTATTAACAACAAAGTTATCACTACATGAATTTGGAAAAAGTTGTTTTTTCATTAATTTTTTACTAAGAATGTAGACACATTTTAAAAATGGCAACATGGTAAACAAAAACCAGGACTCAAACATATTGCACTGTAAAAATTCGAAGCCGATACCTTAACCCGTTCTGGAGTTATATCTTCTGAGAGTAATGTAAAATTGTGCTGATGTGACGAAAATACAAATTAACACCAAATAATACATTTTGATTATTAAACTACTTAATAATAATTGAATTCTACATTTTTGTAGCCTCGACTAGACCTCCGTTAATTTCCACACATTTCTCGTATCGTTTGCGACTATGTCTTAGCGCTTTTTTATTTCATGTGGCGTTATTCCAGCACACGCCTGTCGTATTCTGTCACACAGTTCTGCTCTATTCCTTGGACGTGTCTTATACACTTTTTGTGTCAAAAGCCCCCACAGATAAAAATCCAATATAGTTAAATCGGGCGATCTAGGAGGCCATTCGATTAACTCGCTACCGCGACCTATCCAACCATTTGGAAATTTTTCGTTAAGCCGCTGCCTGACAACCCTAGAATAGTGTACAGAACAACCATCTTACTGAAATATCAAATTTCTTCTTTCTGCTAGTGGCAGTTCGTCAATCACTGCGGATAACACCTTCCAAGAATTCCATGAAGTTATTGGCATTCATGTTACCCTCAAAAAAGAATGGACCTATTATCCTGTCTTTTAAAATTTCGGCTTCGAATTTTTACAGTGCAATATGTTTGAGTCCTAGTTTTTGTTTACCATGTTGCCATTTTTAAAATGTGTCTACATTCTTAGTAAAAAATTAATTAAAAAACAACTTTTTCGAAATTCATGTAGTGATAACTTTGTTGTTAATAAAACTTTTTTTATAAAATTTTGATGGTTTACATTTGTGATGATTCTGAATCCAGTGGTGTAGTCATATTTGAGAAAAAAAATGCCTAATATACTTTCGTCTTTTTTGGCAAAGAAAAATTAACGTAGAGGGCCTTGAAAATAGCTATTATGCTATGCAAATTTGTGCTCAAATTCTGTTTTTGATACTGAATTTAACAAAAAAGACTAAATCAAAATCAGTTGAAAAATGCGTATTTTATAGGGGTGCTTCCAAACAAAATGGGTCACACTGTATAATTAGAAGCGAAGAAAATTCGGAAAAACTGGAAATTCATATATTTTTTAAAAATTCATATCTTCATCGTTTTTCAAGTTATAGAGGTGAAACTTTGTATACACTTTATGTGCGTGAAGAGGAGGTACCATGGGACAATTAATTTGGTTGCAATTGCAATTTTTCAATGAAATATTTTGAAGTAGGTCTGGATGCGTTATAGATAGTCAAGAATGGTTACGCCGCGCGCCAGCACGATTGTTTTTGACCTACTTCGCAGCATTTGACACATATCAAAAATATACATCTTGTTGACCTACATCTTTACTTTTCGATTTTTTTTCAAATTTAAAATCGGTATAGGTGAAAAATGTTTAAATATTAGTTTTAGTAAAAAATGTCATCCTTGATCAAAAGTTTTGCTTGTTCTGAAACCCGATAAATTGAAATTCAAAACCCGTCTCATTTTATACCCAGTATGAATTTTTGCATTAAGTTCGAAAATAATGTATTAATCTAGTGAGTTACGTTCACGATGTACCAAGTAACTGTCAACTTTTATAAATAATTTTCAAATTGTCATTCTGTAATAAATATTTGATAACAATGTTAACTATTCAAGAATTATAATCACTATCAAAAATAACAATACAGAATAATAATGTAAGAATGTAAGAAAACATCTATTCAATATATCTTCCCCAGCTTCAAAACATCTCTCAATTCTGTTTCTAAATTGTTTGTAAGTATTTCGCAGCATTTCTGGGGTAATTTCGTTAACGGCATCAATGATAGCTCGTTTCAAGTCTTCAATATTATGGTTTAAATTATTTGCGTAAACTTTTTGTTTTAAGTAGCCCCATACAAAAATCTAAAATAGTTAAATCGGGAGATCGGGGTGGAGAAAATATTGGTCCATAACATCCCCATCGCCCAGGAAAATATTCATTCAGCCAGCCTCTAATTACTCAAGTCGAATGTGACGAATATCCATCATGTTGAAAGTACATTTTACGCCTTTGCTCCAAGGGAATATTTTCTAATTCAAATATTTGGAGGTTGTCCAGCAAATACAAATATACCTCTCGATTTAATGTATCTTCCAGAAAATACGGTCTGATTATTCGATCCGGTAAAACGGCACACCAAATATTAAGTTTTTTAGCAAATTGACTATTACAGTTAATCCTGTAGCTCGGGTTTTCTTTCACTAGCCACAATTTTGGGAAGAAACGACTCCGTTGCTTCACCAGAAAACAAAATATTGGTGTGAAAGAGTCGGTCGTGCATAAGTTTTTCACCAATCATCGCACAAAAGTCTAACCTTGTGTCATAATTATAATCTTGTAAGGTATGAATAAATTTCGGTTTGAATGGATAAATTTTGTTTTGCTTAAATATTTTCTATAAGTGACTCTTGCAAAAACCAACCTACACTGCTCTTTTTTGTATACTGAACTTGGGATTTTCCCTTAACGAATGCATAGCTAGTGCATCATCCTCCTCAACGTAGACCTTTTCCAATTTATTTTTGTCTTGAACAGATCCTGTCTCATTAAACTTCTTTATTAATTTTTTTAATCCACACCGCGTAATGGTTACATCTGGATATTTTTCGTGAAATTTTGCAATTGCATTCTGGTACGAAACTTCCCCAATACCATAACACTTAGGGCGCGTTGTATCGAACACCTAAACTCGGTTTAATTATAACTGATGTTTAGACTGATAATAAATAAATCAATATGACACAGTCTAAACATCAGTTATAATTAAACTGAGTTTAGGTGTTCGATACAACGCGCCCTTAATAAGATATACT
This sequence comes from Lochmaea capreae, assembly GCA_949126875.1. Taxonomy (NCBI): domain Eukaryota; kingdom Metazoa; phylum Arthropoda; class Insecta; order Coleoptera; family Chrysomelidae; genus Lochmaea; species Lochmaea capreae. Next base: position 3,231,960 of record OX421398.1, read on the forward strand.
CTTTGTTGAATAATTAACGTTGTTGTCAAATATTTATTAAAGAATGACAATTTGAAAATTATTTATAAAAGTTGACAGTTACTTGGTACATCGTTAACGTCACTCACTAGATTAATACAACTGATTTATACAACTGGCTATAAAATGAGACAAGTTTTGAAAAACTTGAATTTTGTTGCATTTTATGCGGTTTCGGAACAAGCAAAACTTTTTATCAAGAATGACATTTTTCACTAAAACTAATTAATACATATTTAAACATTTTTCACCTATATTAGGATACCCCATCCGTGGACACGCTGTATAACGCATCCAGACTTACTGCAAAATATAGCATAAAAAATTAAAATTCGCGCACGTAAAATGCATATAAAGGACTTGTTTTCTAGGAAGTTTCAACGCTAAGACAACGAAGATATGAAAGTTTTTCCGAATTTTTGTGGATCCCAATCATACAATCAATTCACTGGAAAATGCGTTGTATTTGTATTTTTATTATTTATCTTTTGACACAACTACGATTACTTAATAAGCATCCGTGTTATTAACAAAAAAACTAAGAAAAGGTCGAAAATATATCAGGTTTATACTACTTACGTTATTTCTTTTATATGATGGCACAGTCCGTTTTCTACTAGGATTTTCATCATAAAAACTCACCTATTGCTTGGTCTATTTAAAAAATGTCGCTGATATCTATATAATAATAATGATTACCTTCTCTTAAAAAGTAAACATCCCAACCGTCGGAAATAAAAAAAATTTTCTTGTAAATTTGGGTTGATAAAGATGAGCTAAAAATATTTCACATACTTTTTTTTATAAAGTAGGGGGATCGAAGATTTATTCGAGACTAGGACTAAACTCAATTAAAAATAGTTACTTGAATTTTTACCAAAAATATAAAAAAATATATATGGGTAGTAAATAAAGTTGAGTGGATAAAATTCAGTATAAATTTATGAATTCAGGATGTCAGATTCGAAAACTTAAAAAACTTCAATGAAAGTTTTTGGAATGTAAAATTTATTTTAGGTCACCCTTAAAAAGTCAAAACTGAGTCTAAGAAAAACCTGAAAATGCAGGGAATTCTTGAAAAGGGATGTACAAATTCGAATATTTTTAGGAAAAGATCGTTTTTTCGAGATGGCTAGGAGCTTTACAAAAAAAAATCGGAATGTGTAGTACTGACTGACGATTATAAACATTACGAAAAGACCTAGGAATAATTTTCAAATGTTTGATTTTAACCACCATCAATGAATACCTTTCTTTTAGAACTATGATCGAAGTTTGCCGGACTCTGTAGAATACAGAGTTCAATTTTATCGAATTTCTAAAATTAATTCTTCCATTCACATTTTTCATTGTTACACCATTCTTTTTAAATTCATATATATTATGTTTTCACAATCACCATTATTTGCATCTTGTTATTGAGTTTTTCAATTCACTTGTTTTAATTTGCAGAACATTGTACTAATTATTGTAAGTTTATCAACATTTGATTAAAAATAAAATTTTCAAATAAAACATAATAAATAAACAAACCTCCAGTGAATAAAAATTCCGCGATTTCATTATGACTTCAATGTTTCCTCTGCGTTTAAAAAGTTATTGGAGAGTTGTTAGGTATCTTCACTCCGCCAAGAGTAAACAATAGGAAAAGATACCGCTCAATCGTTTGTGAACGGAATGAAGAAGCGGCCTTGTTCGACCTTGCACTGTTCTTTCTTGCAATGCGTTTGCCGTAATCGACCGAAACTTTGTTAACAACTATAGTGCCAGATGACAGAGTTGAGTAAAGACTACGCGGAGCGCCGATGAAAGGATGATAACGGATCGCGTGGAAAGAAGACAATGCCAAGAAAAACGGGGATTTGTTAACATCTTATATTGTTAAGATATTATTTTATAGGAGAGAGGGGTAAATAGTTTTTAAGATGCATACGTTATTTTACTTCCGGCTCCAGCACATAATTGGAATGAATAACGTCGAGTTAAAATAGTATTTCATTTGATATAATTACTTTGTAAAAAGCGACTGGAAATAAATATAAGGTGCAAAAAAATTGGTTATAAAAATAAGTTTTCCTACAACCACTATGCAAAACACGTTTTTCTAATTAAAATTGTATACGCAAAGTAGGCCTTTTCTTATTTTCTTTGGTAACCGTTGGAAAAGTAATGCGTAAAGTACACGCTATGGCACACACCAAAATGTCATACACAGCTACCTATGACCTGACAATTTTTTTGGACAAGTCAACATATTTATTATAGGGAATTGTTTTCAAATTTAAACCAAAAGTAGGTAAACTACTTATTTAGTTGATTACTCATTTTAATTTATTAATTATAAAAAAATTATCCTAATAAGCATTATTTTAGTAATTATGAACCAAGATCAAAATTTATTTTTTGAGTTGTCCAATTCCGACACCTAACCGAAAATTTGCTACCTCAGGTTTCGAAATGGAAATATCAAAAACAATCTAGTGAATTGATGAACTGGAGAGAAATAAACAACATTAAATAATTATCAGAAAATGTTTTGTTGGCTTATTTCGTTACTGTTTTTCTTTCATTAATAAATGTGGTCGTAGAAAAAATATTTTGTCCAACAATTGCGCAAAGCGTCACTTTTCCCACTCACTAGATGTGCGCCACTCGCCATCCTGTTCGTGCCACAAACTTCTGCGCTCATGGAAAAAGTTACACTTTGCGCAAACTACTATTTTCTACTAGCGTGCGTAGAGTATATACTTCATGAGTGGAGTTCGTAAAACTTGACTTTACACATTAGTGCGTTAATTTGTATCTAATTATAGTCTTATAAAAATATATAATAAATCGATTTTAACTGTGACTAGTTGATTTCCAAACTAGTGGGGAAACCGCACGAGACCGTAGTGCGGAAAAGACTTTACGCATCTGTAAGGCGGAAAATGAGAAAAATTAGCAAAACATCACTTGAATAGACATAAAATAACTAGATACATACTAACAAGTTTTATAGTTTCCTTCTGGTTATTAATGAAAAACTAATTATAAAATGCCTTGCGAGTGGAATTGTAGAACATTCTGAACTAAAATGTGTGCGGAAAAATAAACAGCACGCTCGTGAAAAAATATTTAACTAATACTCGAAAATAACGAAAGATTTGTAAATTATACACTGTGTACATAAAGTAACGTAACATGCCAGTATTTCGATTTTCGTTAGGTTTACAAAAAAAATGTTGAATAACAGCTTTTTCAAATAATCCGGACCATCTGAATAAGTCGATTAGGAGTATACAGGGGGCACCGTTGCTCCATAATAACTTATTAACATATTTTTTTAAATAGTACACTATGTATATTGATATGGTATGAAAATATCATAAAATAAAAATAACAATTCATAAAAATGTTGACAAACACTATATTTTAATTTTAATAATCATTTTTAATAAACCCTGTATAATCAAAGAATTTAAGCTATAAACGTCAACTGGTAAAAATTCTAAAAAGGAGGGATTGAAAAATTTTAATTGAAATTTAAACAAAGAAAAAATCCGGATAAAACCAAGATAAATATTCAAACGGTTATAATAATGTATTAAAATCACTCTAATAACAAAATTCAGTGATATAAATAAATGAAAAGTGAAATATAGAAATAAAAGAATACTTACAAAGTGCCGGTAAGCCAATATCACATCGAATTCACCGAACTAATATCACAAACATAGTTTTGCTGATATAATTCCAAATGCCACTATAGAAGAAATTGAAACAGAGTAAAAAACAATCCACAGTGAACGAGCCATGGAAATATCCAATTGACGAAGAGAGGAGCTGAGTCAATCCTCGTAGGACTGTCTGTAATTTCTCCAGGCCTTATTTTCAATGTTTCCACACCATTGAAATCTTCAAAGTTGAAGAAAGAAATTATAACTAATAGACATTCAGGTACCTACTGTCCATTCTTTCATATTAATTTAAGTTTGTAAATGATATAGTTTAAAAATTGTTGTTTATTAAATTAAAATTTTTAGATATAAATAAAAAAGGTACTTACAGAACATTTGATAAATAAATTCATTCAATGTATTTTCCATTTCAAAGAAACAAAGTATAAAACTTCTTTTTTTTGTAGAATAGAATATCATATATAATAATTTCCTAGCCACGTAATTGAAGTAGTTCTGTGGGTACAAATTTTAAATTAGTGTGACTGTATGTATGAATGAATGAATTTTAGGTAAGAAATTTGATATTGTATTAAATTTTGTTATTGAATATTTATTATAAAATAAATTACAAGCAGTTGTTGAATAAAATGCAAGTTTGTCAGGGTTTAGATGTGGCTGTTTGTTTTACTTCTATGACACCATTACAGTAAGTAGTAGAATGCCAACTTTCAACCAGAAGAACAAAAGACAGAGCCGGTTTTCAAATTTTGCAATTTTGAACTCACAATAAAAATATACCCTGAGAATTAAAAAAATTTAATAAGGAGTTTTAATATCAAATAAAAATAAGAGTCTCATAATCAAACATATAAAATTTCAGTAATCACCCAATTAAAAGAATTGATGGTAAGTATAAAATTGTTAATGATTATGGTATATATAGTTTTAGGTTTCTCTCCGGAAATTCCCGTTCAAATTTCAGGTTTTCCACTAAAAATATCAGGTTTCCCGCCGAAATTCCAGCTTTCCCGACGAAACTTGATTTTTTGGTTGATAAACCTGAAATTTTAGCGGGAAACTTGAAATTCTTAACGGGAAACCTGAAATTTTGGCTTGAAACTTAGAATTTTCATCAGAAGCAAATGCAAAAGCGTGAATTATGAACCATAATTCACTATAGTAGAAATATGGGTACCATATATACCTTTTGTTAGGAGGTAGAATATTGACTTATTATTAAGTGGTCGTGGACAAATAATTTTAGATTCAAACCAATGTAACTTTGTAATTATTAAAGGTAGAATTATGCGGTCTTGACGGTTGTATTTGTATTTTAATAGATTATGAAAAACTGAAAATATATACATGGTGTACTATTGAAAAAAATATGTTAACAAGTTATTTTGGAGCAACGGTGCACCCTGTATACTTCTAATCGATGTATGCAGATGGTCTGGATTATTGGAAAAAACTTTAATTCAACATCTTTTTTGTAAACTTAACTGAAATCGAAATATTAGCAAGTTACGTTACTTTATGTACACACTGTATAATTTAGAACTCTTTCGTTATTTTCGAGTATTAGTTAAATATGTTTTAACGAACGCGTGGAAAAATAAACTTTTCCGCACGCACGTTCATTTTTCCGCACGCATTTTAGTTCAGAAAGTTCTACTTTTCCACTCGCAAGGAATTTTAATTAGTATTTCATCAATAACCAGAAAGTAACTAAAAATTTTTTTTATGAATCTAACGGAAATCGAAATATCAGCAAGTTACGTTACTTTACGTTACTGTAATTTGACAATTTAGCATGGGTACCTTTAAGTTGGCTGTGAGTGCTTCTGGGAGATGTCCCTCTGCTGGTTCGAGCGGCTGATGTCTGCCTGCGTAGGTACTCCTTTGTAACCCCCTATAGGGTGAAGATACGGAATAGAGAATTCTGGGAAAGGGAGGGAAATTCACAGCCTCATGGGATCGTCTGGTACACAGATGGTTCATGCTCCAGCGATGGGGCGGGGGCTGGAATTTACTCCAGGAACCCAACAACACAAGTCGGTGTTCCATTGGGTAAGGGTGTGTCTGCAGATCAGGCTGAGGTATACGCTATCTTGGAATGTGCGCAGATAAACCAAGACAGAGGTTATAAGGATCGACGCATAACCATATACACCGACAGTCAGGCGGCAATCAAGGCACTAAGTGGATATACCATCAACCCGACCTTGGGCCTCAAAAAACAAACAATCCGTAAGGAGACGAGGAACTGGTTGAGAAACCAGCATCTTGAGGGGATGGACTGATGGACATGCTAAAGTTGCTCTAGAACTACCAAGGAGTAGGTTAAAAAAGATAGCAGGACTCCTAACAGGGCAGTACTGTCTGAGGAAACACCTCTGTAACCTAGGTTTAGAGGAAAGCCCCCTATGCAGGGGTTGCGGCATGGCTGACGAAACGTCGGACCATGTTCTATTCGTATGTCCACATTGGGCTGTGCTACGCAGGCGAATCTTCGGAGTCCTTGTTATGGCCTCTGGGAATATAAGCAGGCATCCACAGAAGAGGATTGATTTGCTTATACTCCGTAGCAAATGCTCCGTTATTTAGACCGTTTGCCACACTTTTTGACAAGTCTAGACAGGAATATTTTTGTGATGTTTGGTTGAATAAAAAAGGCGTGCTTTAATAGTTATAAAATGAGTGCGAAAGAAGAGGCAACGCTATATGAGTACGACCTGCGAAGAGAACGATCAGGTGAAATTTGTAGACTTGAAAAATCGCAAGTACCCACTATTAAAAAAGCTAAAGAGAAGGCGTTAATACAGTTATAAGCGGAGTGGCAGGCAGTCACCGGAAAATTCTCTAAGAAAATCAATAACATGAAAACAAAAATCGAACAGAAAACAAATATAAATAAAACCGGCGCAACAAACAATAGTAATTTGTACAACTAGTGCGCAAAGCGTCACTTTTCCCACGACCGCAGAAGTTTGTGAAGGAGAGTGCCGCAAATTTAGCGAGTGGAAAGAGTGATTTGCGTACAAGTTGTACACAATATTTTTTCTAGAACCACATTTATGAATGAAAGAAATACAGTAATTTATATAGTTTTGGATAACTCAAAAGATAAATTATTTTGATATTGGTTCATCATTCCTAAAATAATGCTTAATAGGTTAATGTTTTTATAATTAATAAAAACTAATGAAATAAATAGTTTACTTACTTTTGGTTAGAATTTAAAAATTGTACACCAATAAGAAATTCACTATTAGGTTGAATTGTCAAAAAAAGTTAACAGGTCATAGGTAGCTTTGTTTGACATTTCGGTGCGGAAAAGTGCCAAAGCGTGTACTTTTCGCATTACTTTTCCAACAGTTATCAAAAGAATTAAGAAAAGGCCTGCTTTGCGTATACAAATTTGTGTAAAAAAGCGTGTTTTGCATAGTGGTTGTAGGAAAATAAAATTTAGTCATGGGAAAAGGCATTTTGGAAGTTAATGGATGGGAACAGAAACCCGACGTTGGACAAAATACCAAGTAAGAAGATCATTACACTAAATTAAATTTCTTTAGTTGCTGTGCAAGTTGGCGTGTCTCCTCCAATAGCAGCTACTGTTTCTGGAGACATTTCCTTGGAGTCTGACTCATATCTGTCTGTTCTCGTTCCAGAACCTGCAAAATTGAAAAAAAAAATTAGAAAATCTCGTTTTCCGGAAACAGTAGAAACACAAAACTTATCAACGTCTGAATTGCAAAGGTTAGTTTTGTTGGAACAATTAGAAGTGCTGAGGCTTAAAAAAAGAAAACTGATGAGCGAATTACAACAAGAAGAGTCATTTATCGAAGATGAGAAAGTGTATACAAAGCTTTAAACTACTTTAACGCACTTTTGAAAGAGTTACATTTAGGTTAGCGTTTTGAATTTAAGTATTTGTATTTATGTTATTTGGTTTATTTTCAATACATTTTCTGTTCCATATTTTTATCTATATAAATAAAACTGAAACCTGACTTATATATACACTCACTCACTCATTCACTGACAGATCAACGCCCAGCCCAAAGGGTTGGACCTAGAAAGTTGAAATTTTGCACGGAGATTTGCGTTAGGATGTAGGCAACGAATAAGGAAGGATTTTGCGCCCTCAATGGCTATATCTTTTACTTACTTTACAAATTATGTTGAAGAATGAGGTGAGCAATTTCCTCTCGTCTTCGCATTCCATTCCTTCTAATGTTAATATCGACCTCATCGTTTTCTTCAATAGGGTTATTTGCAAGGTTATTTTGCTCAATTTCATGCAACTGAAAGTCTGGATCGCGCAATGTTGTGTAGGACAATCCAGCACACTATTAGTTTAGGGATGTTCTCCAGCTTCAGTCGAGCTTTATATTGCGGTATCGAAAATCTTTGCTTCAACTGTCCAAAGCAACGTTCAATACACACTCTTTCTCTTTTCAACAAATTATTATATCGTGCTTCTGGTGGTGTATATGGACTTCGATAAGGAGTCATTAAACAGGGCTCAACTTCATACCCTTCATCTGCTAGGAGCAAAGCTCGTTGTGTATTGCGACGCATTAGGGCACAAATATCAGACCTTTTCCAGATTCTACTGTCATGTGTAGCACCGGGCCATTGCACATCTACACTTGTAAATTTGTCCTATGCATCGTACGCTGCTTGTACATTAATGCTAGCAAAACCTTTACTGTTTATGTATCGCCAAATTGGGAGGGCTTTGAAATACGGACATGTGTGCAATCCAGAACTCCAATTGCTGCTGGAAACGTGTAAACTTGCTGCCAAAGATGTTGGACTTCACATATTTCGTCATTTGTAGATGGAAACTTGATCAAAAGATGTGCTTTCTGCCAAATTTTTCCCATTACTTCAGCAATTGTTTTTGACAAACTTCTTTAGTGAATTCCAATTATTTCCGCCACGCCGCTTTGGTAACCTTTTCTGAAACGATGATAATGCAGCACCTCGTGTTTCATATTATCATCGCCAAAGAAATGGTTGGCTAACCAATGGACGTTTGCTTGGAGGTGTCTGAAGTAATTCGGCGATGTTTGTCGACGTCTCTTGTAACGTTTTATAGCTTTTATATTATTTAAAAACGCCATTATTATCAAATACGTGCTGCTTCCCCGGACGCGAAGTCTGCACTAAAGGTACCTTCAGAGAAATGAAGTTTTTGCTATAGAATATAGATCCTTAGCAAAAGCATGATTTTATTCATATAATCTAAAGTATTTTCTTTTAGTGCAGCAAATGCTTTTACTACGGTTGTGAAGCAAAATCTCCAAATTTTTAATCATATACTTTGAAGGTTTTGCTTCATGAATTTAAAGTATTCATGAGATCCGTCACGAATCCCGACTCAATTGGAGGCGATGACCTGTATATTCTTTTGGAATCGCTAAACTTAAATATTGCGCAATTAGCGATGGAATTGTCGAAAAAGTGTTTATATTCACTGGCTTTAAGCACTTAGTAATGAAAGTTTATAAATTGTACATTAAACAGTAATAGATTCGTAGTTGGCTAGATACTAATACATAAATTAAATTCATATTTTAAAAAAATTCGTCAAATTTGTCAAAAAACAAATTTAACTTCTATTTATTAATTGGAATTGAACAAATTAAACTATTGAAACATACATCTAATTGGCAGATGTTATTGTCAAAAAATGTTTCTGATAAAAAATATATAGTGTAATAATGGCCACATTTTAAAACTATTTTGTACTATACAGGGTATCTGCAAAACAGTGGAAGGTATCAAAGTGACATTTTTTAAATAATAACTGATATGAAATTGAAATCAAACCGTAAAGGAGCAAAGTATTATAGTACATGAAGCATGACTGTGAATAAAACGATACATTACCTACTAACAACTAATGAACAAACTTTTCATTATTTACAACTAACCATTTAACTCAAATCTGGTTTAGTATCACTATTGTCTTCATTTAAATTAATAACTAAGGGTATGGCTTATTAATGATGTTTTTTCCTGATATTGGGAATTTTAGTTCTTTTGCTGTAGGTTATGTTAGGTTAGGTTTATGGTGAATGGGTCTATAAGGCCCTCCACTGCGACTCGCAAGAGTCTATTGTGGCTCACACCTATTCAGATTTCACCTAACAAATTCAGCTTCTTAACAAAGCCGATTAGCTTATTTGGTGAATGATTTTTCAGGTCCGAGGGCGAGAGAGCATCCCTGCCAAACATCAGATACCTGATTCGAGCCGCGGCGGGGCAGGCACAAATTATATGATCTGCTGTTTCATCATCTTCCAGACAAAGACGGCAGGTCGGATCTTCCGACAGTCCAAGTTTTAGCATATGATGATTCAGATGACAGTGGCCTGGTAAAAGGCCTGTTAGACAGCGTAGGTCATGCCTGCTAAAGTCTAACATTTGTTTGGAGACATTCTTCGAAGGATGTATGAAAGCCTTCGAATGAACCAATCCTGGTAAATTATGCCAGAAGTCTAATGCTCTTCTTGCTGTCCAGGTATTCAGTGTTTGTTTGGCAAAACTTATTGCGGTGTCAATTGTAGGTTCTGGTCCGATAAAAACACGTGCACTACCCTCCCTTGCAAGAGAGTCTGCCTTCTCGTTTCCTTCCATGCCAGAATGGCCAGTGATCCAGACCAGCAATACTTTACGACGTTACACGGTGAGAGCTAAGTGCTTTCAAAGCCGCTTGGCTGTCCGAGAAAATTTTTATTGTTCTATGTATGAGATTGGCCTGCTCCAATCTCTCCACACATGAAACAATGGCGTGAATTTCCGCCTGAAATACGGTTGCATAGGGTCCTAGAAAGGTTGAGATTTCTCTCTTTTGCTGTATCGGTTATACTATAATCTCGATGTTTGAATGATTCAAACACATTTTCCACAATTCGCATCGCAGCCGGTGACAAATGCAGTTTTCTTGCACTATGACGCCACATACTGAGTTTTAAACACATGATCACTTTTTGGATTGTTATATGTTTATTGCAAACAAAAAATTATTAGAAAATATCAAAAATGATTATCCCGAAATCCCCAGTTTCTATTTTGGGCAGGGATGAGTTGCGCGCATTTTATTAGCATAAGCACCCCTTTGCATTATCGTCAAAATTACGTATTTCGGGAATGCCGATAATCCCTTGACGGTTACTACCTGAGACACCCCTTATTGAATAAGGTAAAATTTCAACCATTGCGCACAACTCACCTATGCCGTCTATTTTATCTATAAATATTTTAATGTCGGTGTTTCGGAATTCGGTCCGGGTACCTAGCAAAAGGGCTACCTGCTCACAGGGACCTTGTCCAAATCCGAAAGGGTGATTTCGTAATTCGGTCCGCTGTCGAAGCAGGTAGATTTCATGTGGGTATTAAAAGATTATTTTTAGCAATTGTTCTTCTGAAGTGCAGAGTGTAAGACGTGTTTATTTGTGTCCGTTATTGTGATTTTGTTTGTTTGTTTGACATGGAAAATATTAATTTCACCTCTATGACGAGTGAAAAGGGTAAGCGTTTATTAATAATAGATGGGTTTAAATTTTGTTTTCAAAAATCATTATCTCAAAAATACGAAGGTGGTTTGGTAGGGGTAGGTTTGGTTGGGTTATTATTGAAAATTATTATAATTTATTCTTAAAAAATTGACTAGAAATACGAAGGTGGTTTGGTAGGGGTAGGTTTGGTTGGGTTATTATTGATAATTATTATAATTCATTCTACAAAAAAATTGACTAAAAATACGAAGGTGGTTTGGTAGGGGTAGGTTTGGTTGGGTTATTATTTCACGTACTGTTTTTATTTTCGACGATACGCATTTAGCGTAAATTTTTAAACATGCCAGTACAACAACAATAAGCGTGTACTGTTGGTCCTAAGCCAAAAAAAAAGGTGAAGGAAAATAAAAGTCAAATTAAACAAATAGTAGGTACATGGGACCCAATTCCGAAATCGCATTTTCGCTGGTGTGACCACACTTCGAATTTAATCCGTTACAGGTAGTCCCTTCCGCAGGTAGCGGGACCGAATTCCGGTGCGTCCTTTAATGTCATTGTATGTAGATATAAAAAGGGCATTGGAAACAAAGTAGATATGTGCAGTACAGGTCAGACAAAGGAAATCAAGCAATGAAAGCTCTGTTTATATTCACACAATCAGATTAAAATATTTATAGATAAGGTGGTCAACCATTAATCTTGAAAAATATTTTAACTTAAGAATAAAACATTCGGAAATATACTCAATTTCCAAAGCACAAAAGAATAATAGAATAATTAAATCAATTAAAAATTAGTCTCAAATATTATTTTACTATTGTTATCGATTAACGACTACCTGCTGAGGGTTTTGGTCTTAAATCAATCATGTCGGCATAAGTCAAAGCGAAATATCTTGTATCGAAGTATACATTTGCCATTTCCATACCTATGTTAAAAAGAAAAGATTTGCTGGTTGCCTTTTTACCTTCTCAGATTAGCATACTTTTGATATAAATGTATTTAATGAATGTTTGTACTGGATTTTTTAATAACTTGAAAACGCCGACTTGTATGAATTTTTGTATCTGGGATACAAGATGATTATAAATATTCCCTTATTTTCAATGTCATGAATTTTCATTTTATTGTAACATGCTGTTTAGCCTGTTACGTTTTTTCGTTTTAAAAACAATTTTATTTAGTTAATTTTTGTGGCTCATTAGTCACTTCCTCCCAAATTTCTACTAAATTTCTAAACATGCTGTTTCCTTGTCGCATTAGTCACTCCAAAATATAACGTCAATTTTTATCAAATTCCCCTTCTATTTTTGTCTTTAGATATTCGAAATTTCAAGTTTCGATTCGAACTCTTTCTTTTCCTCTAACTGCCACTAAGGCAACATTCAAATATATTTTCAATTTATTGTGGGTGAACAAATTTTGATCGTCTGGTTGGTAAGTTAATTATTGTATTTTCCCTAGGTTATTTTCTAGGGTAGTGCTTACTGCTTATTTATGTTTATTGCTTATTTGCTAATTTGCATTTTTTGTATATTTGAGGAACAAAACGAATAGAATAAAACAGATCACTGTTAAGTTGTTTTTTAACACGTGGAGTTCGGGTTTTATATGCGTTATAGCATAAGCTCCTTTTTACCCGATCTGTTCTATTTATTCGTTCCTTCCTAATATTTTTTTCTGGTTCCTTATCCTTTTTTTTCTCTTTTTTCCGCAGCTTTGCAGCCGGCAAGTTATAGGCAAGTTTTAGGCAAGTTAGGCAAATTTAAGAGGCAAACTTAAACTATTCAAGTTCCTGTTCCAGTTTCCTGTTCCCGAGGTACACCGCCTGCTAAGCCATCGCCGCCATCGTCACCATCGTCGCCAGAGCTGCCCAACATCCCAGCCCTCTAAGATAAGTTCCTTCGTCTTATCTTTAGCGTGTGTAAGATTTGAAGTTGGCGTGTTATATTACACTTGGTATCCTACTCGTTTAGTTTTTCTTTGGTATTCAATTTATGTGAATCTTGGGATAATCCTATAAATATTTAATATCTTCAATTTTTGTATTGATTATTCAATATTTATTAAATTGGATACACGTGTTCGGGAATAAGTAGCTTCATTTGTTCATTTTTTTAAGTAACTTAAGTTTAATTTTTACAAGGTGTTTCCAGCTTTCCACCTTTTGTTTCTGTTTTTTTTATTGCATTCGTTCGTTTAAAAAGCTGGTGGCGTCCAATTTAATATTAATTGTACACCCCATCCCAGTGATAGCGAATAAAATAGTTTAATTGGTGCCGAATTCCACTCCCTGAGGTGGAGTGCTCTAGCCTGGGACTTATTAAGTTACATTATGCAACTCTTTTCTTCGGCAACCTCCAGCTATTCCCAGTATTAACGTTACCTAAAAACATATTAACCATTCGGTACTTATACCTCAAACTTTGAATATTTGTCGTCTGGCGTATCCTATGAAAACTTGTTTATTTCCTCTCTTGAAAATGTATTAGATAACTTAGGTTTGTACCTAACCGATTTTCGTTTTAAAAGTGCTGCTAGTTTATATCTACGTTATCATTAATAATCAAGCTTGCCAATAGTTTAGTATAGCTGGACCGTAATGTAAAAGATTTGAATTTTCTAGACCCCTTTTCCAAAAAAGCTGATAGCACCCGCTCTGTAAAGCTATGAATATTGTACTGGTTCCGCTATTCTTTTACATAATTTTCTTTAGATTTCTCCGCCAGCACATTTAATTTGGCCACATTTGCATTTTCGGGTAAATCATTTTCCAAAGGTTTTAGAATTTTTTACTAAAAAATTTGTGATGAATTTAGAATTTATAGAAAAAAATCTAAAAGACATAATTTTTTTATCACTACCACTATTTTGACCAATATTTCTTTAAGAAAAAGTTCAATACTTTATATTCGACATACGGGAAGGGAATAAAATATATTCGAGTATGTATTGTATATAGGTTTATAGACATAAATATCGAATAATTAGTATTCCACATTCAGATTTCCAAAAAAGAGGAAGGGCATTCTAGAACCTAACATAACTTATATCAATAGCGTTGGAAACGTACCATTTTTTTAACTAAATTTTGAAATAAGTTAACGTTAAGCCACTTTTTTTAACGCTCTTTCACTTTTTTCCATTCTCACCTTAATCAGTCGTTTTAAGCGATACAAGAAATACAAGGTACTTCTAAGATAGGGCGTAGAAAAGATATTTCACGCACTAGTGGTGGAAATAACTATTAAACTTCTGTTTTCCAATGAAAATATATACAATTCGTGTGTAAAATCCATTTTTAACTTATGTGATTGTAGCAGTCGTGCTACAATAATCATATTCTTCAAAAAACGAACCAATACACATTTGATGCATAAATAACTATTTCTTAAAATATAATTTCAATGTATTTCAATATTATTCAAATCATATTGCCTGGCGCAATCGTGACTCATTTTCCATAATTTTTCAACCATGATCAAAGCTGAAAACGTAACATTGAAGATATTGTTACGTTGCATAGTTTGGAGTTTGTAAAAGAGTAGAATGTGGGTGGCTAGTTACCTTTCAGTTTTCTTAAAATCCCATTTCTCTCAATTTAGGTCGTTAAAATTTTGATAAACTTTTGGCTGCCTCATAATTATTAGCTACAATCACAGTTTCATTTAACGTTTTGTGGTGTTGCTACCGCAGAGCGTGCTACAATTTCACATCCTGTAGTTCATCAACGAATGCCTGTGTGCCGATTTGTCTAGGAAACCTCAGGTGCCTAGGGATAGGCAAGATGCAACAATCTTAACTCCTCCTCTTCTTTCTTTCTGTGCCTTTCCTTCTCTTTATCTTTCTCAATTCAGCGTCTTTCCTCCTCTTCATCCATTCTCAAGAACCATGTTGGGAATTCCGGAAGTATCCATGTCTAGTATTTACCATCAACAGATAGCTGAATGAATACTTCTTATATTCCATCGCTGTCATCAATATTTCAAATATGTAAGTGTCCATAAAACAAAAAGCCGAAGAAAAATGTAAAAGTTCTTTTTTGGAGAGCTCTTTGAACGACTTCCAATCTTTATTTTTGGTCTACTTCCTTTGATAAAAAGAGCAAACTAATACCGGATGATTGAAATGGATTAGTTTTCTAAATGGCCCGAAATAGCACCTCTTGCTAATCAAGAAAAGAGTCCCTCTGGAATTGCATTATGACCAAGGACGAAATTTTTGTATCCAAAATATAGCAGGAATTGAACGAAACATTAGAGATTTAGAACACAACACGCCTCTCCACCCACAGTCCGAGAGAATGATGGAAAAACATCACAGAACTATTTGCCAATACCTTTCAGAGTTGGTCTCCGAAAACCAAACCAAAAATGTCTGCTATCCTGTAGAAGTTCTGAACGCGAATCAATCGGTCATAGTTAAGCATAATAGTCAGTGGCAGAGAAATGAACTTTCCATACGATAATCTTCTCAGAAGACTATCTTCTCAGAAGACTACCTTCTGGTCAAGTAGCAAAAAAACGTACACTTACACGTACACGTATAGTCCACTAGAAATGGAATCCAGTGAAGTGCACGTTCCAGGAACGGTTTTTATTGGGATAGCGCTGTTTTTCACTTATTTTGGAAATTTTGTTAATAAAAACGCGTTTGTTGTTACTTTTTTTTGTGTATGATTATTTTTGTTTTCAAAATATGTATAACTCAGTTTGGTGATTTCGTGTATTGAAGTGTGTATCGATTAACAACTATTCCAAAGATGAATCATAAGAAAACCTGGATAAAAACGTATGATGCTATCCTGATAACGCAGGTAATTTATCATTGGAAATTTCTCTTTCTTATATTGGTAACCAAATTTGACTACATTCGGCTGAAATACTAGCTACACATTTATCTGCATTAAGTTGTATTAAAGCACTTTCTTTGATTTTTCGTCTTTTATTATTGGGCTCTTTCAATATTATTTTTGTCGACTCCCATTGAATTTTATGCCCCTCTTCCCAAGCATGTTTGCAAATACCTGACTTAAAGCACTCCCTATCTTTGTTATACTTTTTATGTTCATTTATTCGGACTTCCAATGGTCTAGATGTTTCACCTAAATAGAATTTGTCGCATTCACAAGATATCTGATATATGCAGTTTTTTGAAGATTGTTCTTCATTTTTTGGTTTCGTTTTTGTTAGTATAGATCTCACCGTATTGTTAGATTTGAAGCTAGTTCGAATATTGAATTGATTACCAATTTTCTTAATTCTGTCTGATAAACCCTTAACATACGGTATTGTCAAGTTTTTAAAAATTATGTTAGTTGAATTATTGATATTATTGTTATTGTTATGGGGTATTAACAATGAGCCCTTCTCTATATTCTTAATTTCTTTATTTACAAATTCTGCCGGGTAATTATTGGCATTTAAAACATTTTTCAGCAAAGTTTTCTCCTTTGTGAATTGATTAATTATCATTAGAACAAATGATTCTGGCCCTATCGTATAAAGATTTTACTATTCCTTTTTTAACGCTTATAGAATGATTTGATTCAAAATTCAAATACCTATTAGTGTGTGTTTGATTCCCAAAAAAATAAGAGAAAAAAGAATGAGTAATGCCACAAGGAACTTATAGAAAATGAATTTAAAAAACTCCTAAGTCATTCACTATAAAAGCAATATGACATAAGTAAGTATAACCTATAACTACTTCATCACAATTTTAAAAAGGAAGAAGAGGGAATTGAGGTCCTGTGTCAACCCATTTTTTTTTCCGGAGATCTTCGGACAAGTCTCCGTAAACACTGCAGCCTAATGGCTTATTGTATTTCTGCACGTGCTTTCTCATAGACCCAGTCCAGCACCTTTGTTCCCTGCACCAGTTTGTACAGGTTCTTAGCTGGGTGTCTGCTATATAACTCGGTGTTTCCTTGCGGTTGGCCGAATAATAACTGTCTTTTGCGAACAAGAGACTCGCATGTAAACAGTATATGTTTCACTGTCTTCGTTTTCCTACCGCTTAATCTGCATGGAAGGTCTCCGTTGTATAGTTTCAATTTGTACAGGTGTTCCTTTACTGGTGTATGACTAGTCATGAAACCTGTTATGATTCTCAGCTGATTTCTGCACAGTGTTAGCAACTCCGCTGTACGTTTCAGGCATGGTTCTTTTATAAATGTTTTCCCATCCATTTGCCCTGGGACGTTTACCCAGAAGTTTTTATGTTGATCTCTGATCCAGGTCTTTACAGATCCTCGTACTACAGTTTGTGTCAACCCTTATGCAGCTAACTTCTCCTTTAGGGTATGTACGTCACATCATAAATGGCGGACTATTTAAATAATCCAAAAGTTACATTTTCAAATCGACATATAAACCCTGTGAGAATGAAAATATTGAGAATAATTGATTCCCATTTGTGAATTTGTCCAATTCTAACTATTAACATTGAGAAAACATTATATTTCTGTAAAGTTTAACACACCATTATGGCGATTAACAATACCGATTGTTATAAAATCTACTTTCATCACTCCATAATATTTTTTCTAAAAAAGGAGGGTCATCATTACTTTGTACATTTCAGCGACAAAATGTATTCTCCTTTCAGGATCTGCAGGAACTAAACCTGATGTTAAATATATTTTATAAGGATGGTATTTGTGATTTTTTAATACTCTTTGTATTGAATTTCTACTTATTTGTTTAAAAAGTAGTATTGAGGTGTGTGGATTTACCTGAAGATAAACCAAAATATGTATCACATTGTAACCTGCCTGAGCGGTCTTTTGACAAGGTACTTGATTTTCACCGCTTGGAAAAGATCCACTTCTTGGATTTCGTTTGTCATGGACAAAAGTATTTTTGCTTGGAGTTATTTTACGAGGAAAACGATTTCTGAACAAACCTTGAGTTTTGTTTTTTCCACTCTACATAAATAAATAGCATGTCAACATATTCATCGTAAGTAAAAATTCAAGGCACTATTTACTTATTATTAAAGGGTCTTCACAAGATCATATCTAATAATTAATGACAGTTATTGAAACTTCCCCTAACAATAAAGAATGACAATTTATGTTGTTGCTACTATAGTTATTTGTTTCACAGTCACCTACATTTTTTAGTGCAATCGTTGAATTTGTTTTTGAATCGACCCATAATTACAGGAAAAACGGAAGTCATTTCATAATAAATATAAGCATTAGTTTCGACTGTTTATATCTGCCAAATTTCATACATGTCATGTGAACAGTTTTCGAGAATTTGGACAGTCAAGACGACTTGGGACACCCTGCATAAATGGATCCGCGATTCCCAACTATTCATTTTTAACCGACACATTACATTCAAAACTGCCCGATTAGCTTTGATTTCAGAACTATCAGCCATGGTGCAAAACAAGGCTGTGCAGGAGAGGTCAACGCCCAAGTACGTAAATTGCTTTACTGGTTTTAGGTAATAACCACAATAATGAAATTTTGTATTGTAATCATGTACATGGCCCCTTTTTGCAAACATCATCATTTTCGTTCTGTCGATATTGACTACAAGTTGGTTACGAGAGCAATAAGACTCAAGTACCTTTAGTTTTCGCTCTATATCGATTGGGTAATCGCCAAGGATACGTATTTCATTTGCGTATTAAAGCATTATTACGTCGATGTGCCATCAATTCAAATTTTTTATGCAAAAATAATTTCCAATGTCATATATTATATAAAAATGAAAAAATTCAGGGGACTGAGTGATTCTCCCTGCAGGACTCCCTCAGAAATGTATTTTTTATTGTAACTAATCCCAAATTTATGAAGTTTCAACTGAAAAAGCTCATGATTTATACTGTCAAATGCTCTTTTGAAACCTACGAAGATAGCGAGCATTTTTCTGCGCGGGATTCTAAGACTGATTTGAAAAATCGAGGTTGAAATGAGAATATCATCCAAACAGCCTCTATCTTTTCGAAAGCCATATTGTGTTTTTTGTTTATTTAACGTCGGTCTATTTCTGCGACTGAGGTTAATCACCGACGCCGGGAGCACTCTACCCCTAACCGGAAATTTTGCCGAACCCACTGGTGTTCCAACCAGTGGTAGGGTTCTTTATCGAGCCCAACATCCATGGACTCGGGACCTCGGTTTTACGTCTCCTCCGAAAGACGGCATACCTACATTATACCTCGTGCTCATATAATGCCTGCGAGCTATGATATGCTACTCCGCTGCAGGCTGTACGGGCTATTTACACGACGGTCTTTCCCAGTGGGCCGGTCACCCATCCAAGTACTAACCGCGCTCGACACTGCTTCACTTTAATTATCGCATCAATGTTTCCACTACAGTGCTGGGCCGACGCCCCGCCATATTGTGTTTCTGGAAGTATGGAATTATCTTCAAACCAACTGCATAGAGGATTTAGTAAAATAAGTCTGAATACTTTAACACAGCAATCGATTAGCGATATTCCACGAGATTTGGTTGGATCATCTAAGGGTCCTTTATTGTGAAGTATTGTTAAAATTGTATTATACCAGCTAAGTGAAATTTTTTCTGATTCTAATATTTTATTATATAAGTGACAGATGTACATGCGCCAATTTTGTGGTAAATTTTTCAGCAGCTCATACGTAATACCATCCCTACCAGGTGCCTTACCATCTTTACACATCAACGGTTTGATAAAGTTCTGAAAGTGTTATAAGTGAATCCAGAAACTCATTTCCAACGCCAAAGAAACTGATATAAAAATCAATCTCAATTGCAGTTACCGTAAAATGACTCCCTTCCAGAAATTGATATCGGACAAAATTTCTTTTTGAGCCTAAATAAGTTTAATGTTTTCCAAAACTCTGACTGTATTGGGAAAAGCAGCTAGCACATCATTTTCACAAACTTCTTCGGCTTATTTGCGTCTCATCGGTACAAGGTAGATATCATCCGTTCAGAAGTTTTGAGAGCTAATCCTGGACTGGAGGCAATGCTGAAATCACATCAATACATCAACCTCAGTAAAGGAAATGCTAAGAATGCGATAACAGTGATATCCTCTACAAACTACAAATACAAATTTTATACTGACACAAAAAACCATCTCGGATTATGCTCCCAGCGCTTCTAGACGGATGATATCTACCTTGTACTGATGAGGTGCAAATACGCCAAAACCGGTCTAAAAGTGATGTGGTCCCTTCTAATTACAAACCAGAGGGGTTATATAGTGCATATATCCCAACCCCGTTTAACTTAGGAGTGTAATTCAATGTCTGCCGGGGTACATAGCCCGAGAAGTAGTTGTTGCTTCTCAGTGAACGGTATCTGTTCTTTGGAAAGTAATTTTCTAATTTGTATCGTGGATAGACCTAATTCGGTTTTTATGACATTTTTTTCTTTTGTGAAAATTTCAAAATTAGTTTAAACTGTCAAACACTTCATCCAATATAATATCAAGTATAGGATCGCACAGTCTTTTAGTGAAACCACTAAAAGTAGAAGAAAAACTGTCGCCCAGATTCAATTGCAGTCACTCAGAGAATCGTTTGAAAATTAGCAGCAAAGGTATTAAGCAAAAAATCGTAAATAAAGTACGATCTTGGAGTAGTAGTGAACAAGAAAGTAAGTCAATGGAAAATGTCACCGACTCTAATTTACTTAGAGCTAGAGGTTGCTTGGAAAATCTTTTAAATGATGAAACCGAACATGTTACTGACGATTGGATATGTCGATGGTATTAAACTATTATCTTAGACGTCAATTTATTAGTATATTTACTTCTCTGTGAAATGTAAACAATGCAAACAATGAACTGAAGAGAAGACATTGTAAACTGATATACAGGGTGTACCAACCTTACGACAAACTTCGACATATGGGTTATTTTAAGAGATATCAAAAAATGTTCTTGACAAAAATAGTAGATGTCTTTAAGGTCCATATTTTGAAATTATATCGAACTATACAGAGTGCTGCATAACGCCGTTACAAACCAAACATATGATTTTTTAAATGGGAACCCCTGTATATTATACCGAATTCGGATTGCTCTCATTGTTTCGAAGCTTTTAATATAAGGTTTTGCTACGTTATACAGAGTCCTTCAAAAGATATGGGAACGTTTATGTGAAAATCGTCGGTAAATCAACGCTCTGTAGCTTTTGTACGTTGAGGAGAAAAAAATTATTTTGCCTGACAGTGTTTCGTAATATGATGCAATATTTCCCTGTAATATTGAATTTTGATTATATTCTTTTTTGTATACAGGGTGGTAGGAAACTCGAACCTGTCATTTTCTTTCTTCCTTTAAATGGAACACCCTGTATTTTATAGCAAAAATGGAATCTTCGATTATGTTACTTTAATTTTTGTGAAGCATTCCATATACCCAAAGTTTATAAAAACGGAGTTATTTTGTAATATTTATTGTAAACTATAATTATTGACCTATTATGTGAAAGGAATAAACGTTGAATGTAACAAAAAATCTTAAATAATAATAAATTTTAATAAACAATTTATCCTAAACGCAACAAGTCACCAAAAGTATAATCCTAACTGTAATTTTAAACTAAAGGTCAACAGTGTTCACCACTAATATCAATGCAGTGCTGCAGTCTTAGTTCAAATGATTGACTAACATTTCTCAGCATATCAACGTTAACAGATCGAAATGCCGCACTGACTGATTCTCTCTTTCATGTCCTCTCTAATAGTCGGGGGAGTTTTATGAACCTCGTTTTTTATAAAACCCCAAAAAAGAAATCCAGTTTTGTTAAATCGAGATACCGAGCTAGCCAATCAGTTGGGCCCCTTCTTCCGATCCATCTGTTTTGGAATTCGGTATTGAGATGATCTCGTATAGGCGCAGTATTATGAACAGGCGCACCTTCATGCAAATACCACCTTTGTCTCCGAATATTAAGTGGAACTTCTTCTAATAAAACTGGCAGATGATTTTGAAGAAAATTTAAATAAACCGCACCAAATACTCTTTCATCAAAGAAATACGGTCATATCACATGATCACCTACAATTCCACCCCAAATATTTAATGACCACCTCCATTGGTTGAGACGACATTTGGATTAGAAGCTGCATAATAATGAAACTTATGTCGATTTACACATCCATTTTTATGAAAAGTCGCCTCATCTGCAAAAAGCGTAAAATCAAAAAAATGTCTCTGGCGATTGATTTTAAATTGTGCCCATTCACAAAACGTTACTCTTTTTTCAAAATCTCGATCAAGTAAGTCTTGATGGAGTTGGATATGATAGAGATGCATTTTATGTTTACAATAAGTATTACAAAATAACTCCGTTTTTATAAACTTTGGGTATAGGGAATGCTTCACAAAAATTAAAGTAATATAATCGAAGATCTCATTTTTGCTATAAAATACAGGGTGTTCCATTTGAAAGAAGAAAGAAAATGACAGGTTTGAGTTTCCTTCCACCCTGTATACAAAAAAGAAAATAATCAAAATTCAATATTACAGGGAAATATTGCATCATATTACGAAACACTGTCAGGCAAAATCATTTTTTTCTCCTCAACGTACAATAAGCTACAGAGCGTTGATTTACCGACGATGTTCACATAAACGTGCCCATATCTTTTGAAAGACTCTGTATAACGTAGCAAAACCTTATATTAAAAGCTTCGAAACAATGAGAGCAATCCGAATTCGGTATAATATACAGGGGTTCCCATTTAAAAAATCATATGTTTGGTTTGTAACGGCGTTATGCAGCACTCTGTATAGTTCGATATAACTTCAAAATATGGACCTTAAAGACATCTACTAAGTATTTTTGTTAAGAACATTTTTGATATCTCTTAAAATAACCCATATATCGAAGTTTGTCGTAAGGTTGGTACACCCTGTATAAGCCACCAAGGAGAAGTCTCTAGGTATCTTGGCTGTAAATGTTTTTGTAGAATATGGCTAGACCTTCCTTTGCACATCCTACCGGCTTCTCCCCAATTGCTTTGGAATAAACAACACTATAATTATTACAGATAAAATTTGGTACATCAATATCAGCCAACCAAGTTTGACATACATATTAGAAATCATATTGCACATGCGAGTCTTGAACGAGAAATTAAATCCCTGGACTTTCCGAAGTACCATTCTAACACTGCGTTGGTTGCTTGAGAGCACATCCCGAATTGAAGTGGTTGTTGTTAAAAATTTTACGAGGTGAAAAATCGAGTGTTAAGCATTACGTTAAATAAAAGCATGTTTAACGTATGTCTAACACTCTATATACAGCTTGTTTGATAAATTTTAGAAAAGTTTTCAGTAAGCAATAATATTATCTGTTGATTCGTCACAGTCAGCTATGGCAGTAGTTTTAATGTAAAATAATTTGACAGTTTATTACATGTCAAAAGCTTTAAGTGGATCACAAAAAAATTGGGACGTGAATTGTATGTATGTATGATGGGGTGACATTCACTTACCTAAAAGATAAATTAGGACGTGAATTACTAGCAGTTTTGTTTGGATTAGAACGATTCATCAATTTATTTTTATTTATAGAGATGTTCAGTGGAAAGTGACCACAAATCTCTGTCACATGTTTTTAAAAAACCCTTAAATTCGTGTCCTAGGTTACAACGAAAAATTAATATATGAACCAGGTTCTCAAATTAATGTTTATCTCAGATGCTTTATCAAGAGCTCACGATGAAAATATAAAAAACGAATTTGATTATCAAGATTTTTATGAATTAGATAATAATGTGTTATTACAACTTTGTTTAAGTAACAAGTCATTATGAAAAGAAATTTTTTCTTGAAAAGTGAAGTGAGTTATTACACAATTTTTGGCTTCACCTTTAATTTCAGGCCACCCATTTTTTGTTAATTTTATCAATTTTAATATGTTATTCTAGAATAATAATTCCCAAGAAATTTAGAAAAGAAATTTTGGAAAAATCACACATTATTCATCTAGGTAAAGAAAAAACTAAAAACTACGCTAGAGAAATACTTTTTTGGCCCAGTATGTAACGTGACATTGACAAATTATCATGCTTGCGCAGCTTATACAAAAGAAAATACGCGAGTACCATTACACCCACATGAAATTCCTCAAAGAGCTTGGCAAACAGTTGGTTTAGATACTTTTGAACTGAATAGGATTGATATTGCGTGACGTACAATATTTTTTTTAAGGCAGACACTTCTATATACATTTAATTTTTTATCGGATAATTCAAAATCTGAATTCATATTATTGTTAAATTTGCGCATTCGCGAAATAAGATTGACATAAACGACAAATTAAAAATCAACGAACTGTCATCACTCGACATCGCTCTTTTATAATACAATCTACCTTGATTTCGTTACTATGACAACAACGTTTCGATATATTGTCGAGTGATGACAGTTCCTTGATTTTTAATTTGTCGTTTATGTCAAACTTATTTCGCGAGTGGGCAAATTTAACAATAATATGAATTCAGATTTTGAATTATCCGATAAAGAATTAAATGTGTATCGAAGTGTCTGTCTTAAAAAAATATTGTACGTCACGCAACCGGAAATTGCTGTTTTTTCAGGTCTCTCCAAGCTTCCAGGACTCGCCTACGGCTCGCCCTGGAATCTGCTTGTCTCGACCTGAAAAACACTACTTTCCGGTCTTGTAACGTAAATTACTATTCCGGCTAGAAGCATATGTCACTTTTCTGAAGTATGACAATATTATGTTAAGCTGGTTTTAAAAAAAGTTAATACCTTTCTTTGCATTTTTACGGAATTATTTTGTGACAGAAAGAATATTTTTAGACATAATTGTCAAAACCAATAAATTAGTAATGAAGTACGGTATCCGCCAAAATAAACAGTACCGAAACAGAGAGTGCTGTGGAGTTGTTTATGTAATATGGATTTGTCATATTTGACTTAATTGTCATTCGTTGATATATTAATAGTACGCTGCAGTTAAATCTGATTTAAAAATGGTTCTAACAACGGAAGAAAAAGTGTTTTTGGTAGAGCATTATTTTCGTTCATACGGAAAAGGTCGTAATGATGGTCCAAGCTTAGAACAGGTGTCAATAAAATATCAACAAAAATTTAATAAAGCAGCTCCTAGTAAAAGTGTGATGTTAGCTGTTGTTGAAAAATTTCGTCGCACTGGTAGTGTATTGTGTCAACGTAAAGGTTCTTCAGGTCGTCGAAAAACAGTATGCACTAACGAAAATAAAGGACGTGTTTTTAACCAAGTTGTGCAATCACCTCAAAGAAGTCTTGTAAGAACTGGATGTAAACTCAACATTAGTGAAACGTCTTTACGTCGCATGTTCAAATCAATTGGTGGTTATCCATACCGTATTCAAGTTGGACAACGACTAAATGCTGAGGACAAACGTGCAAGAGAAATTTACTGTGGTCGCATGTTGAGTTTAATTTACGAAGATCCCGATTTTTTGAAAAACATATGGTTTTCAGACGAGAGTCACGTTCATCTTAGCGGCTATATTAATCGACAAACAACCAGATTCCTTGGATTTGAACGTCCTGATGTCATTGTAGAGAAACCACTCCACAGTCTTCGAGTTACCGTTTGGTGCGCGGTATCTGGTCATGGAATGATTGGTCCTTATTTCGTTGAAGATGATAATCAGAATCCACTTACTGTTAACCAAGAGCGTTATAGAGAGAAAATGATTATACCTGTTGTGAGAGATCTAAATAACTTTTGCCGTGCACGAAATCTACAGTTTCGCACACAATGGTTCCAACAAGATGGTGCAACGAGCCATACAGCTGGGCGCACCTTAGACTTACTCCGTCAGCATTTCGATAATAGAATAATTTCTCGGGGAACAGACTTCGAATATCCTTCTCATTCACCTGATCTGACGCCACCTGACGCATACATTTGGGACATAATGAAGGACAAAATATTTCACTCGTAATATCCGCCCGCGAATATTGCCGAACTACGGGAAAGAATACAAAATATTTTTCGGCAGTTACAATCAACCACTTTTTATAAATATGTTTATTGACTTACAAAATCGATATGAAGCTTGTTTGCGTCGAAATGGTGAACATTTTGAATACTTACATTACAGAAATTAAAAATTAATTTTTATTTTTATTTTCGGTACTGTTTATTTTGGCGGATACTGTACTTTGTCGAAAAAAATATTAAATTATTTTCTTAAAATAAATGTTTTTAGAAGCTAGTAACTAAGCGATAGTGAATAAAATAGTATACATACCACGCGGGAAGGATCATTCCATCCACGGCTCTTAGCTCTAACAAAACCTGGGCTGTAATGATCTACTTCCCCGCTAGGTATGTAATATACTATTGTTCTAATTTTTGTGAGAGAAAAAAAAATAATTACTGAAAATTTCATTTATTACTAAAGTAATGAATTAGTTTTTTTTTAAATGGCGTAATAGTCAAAGAAAAAGAAAGTAAAATCAAATAAAATTTTATTGGAATGTGTTTATTCGTTTATTTTAAAATTTTTAATTCTCTTAAAAACACCCTTAAAGTATACCAATGAGTTTGATGTTTGAAAAACGATGAACATTGGTCTAAATAAATATTTTGGAAATTTTTTTTGCATCTGTCCTTTCCTTCTTTTTTTTTATGAATTTCATAAATTTTAAACCCCCGTAAAAGTCCTCTTCCTAAGGTTAACATCTCACTTGATCCGCTTGATAATTAAGATAAAAAGTGTGCTTACTTTTAAAAAAAAATCTAATAAAACAGTAAAGAGTACCTAAATTTCGAAAATTCACAGAGAAAATAATATTAGATACACCATCAAACTAGACAGAAATAGTTAAAACGAGAAGGAACATTTGTCGATGCGTACACAAGTATAAAAAATATCTGCCAGGCTAAAGCTAGGTGCAGACATGAGAACATTAATTGCATCAAGCACTACGAAATCAGTTTTTACTAGGACAAACTAGTTTGTCCTAGGATATACTAGTTTGGCCTGAAATATTAATTATTAAAATCCGGCAAAACTAGTTCATCCTAACGCACTTAGGATGAACTAGTTTTGCCTAGGAGAAACTAGTTTATCCGAACGCACTTAGGACGAACTAGCTTGTTCTAGGACACACTAGTTCGTCCTAAAAAACAGTTTGCCTGCAACATATATACCAAATATCAAAAATATATACTTGGTGACGTCTTGAACCGAGAGAGAGAAGCTTTATTTTCATTAAAAATTTTACAATTTTATGAACAAAGCGACATAATTTAAAAATAGATAAAATATAAAAATAAAAATTCACAACAAAATTTGAAAAAAATATTGACTATACTATACTAATACTACGAAACATAATAATAACAAATTTAATATATTTTAATACAATATTATAATATTGTACACCATATTGTACACTGTCATAAGTTCATCAAATAAAATATCAGAAGATGAAGATGTTGCTAAAGTTCGACGACGTTGCTCTGTAGCCTTGATATTTCTCGTGCAATCATCATAGCCATCAAATACGACAGTAACTCTGGAACCAAAATGTCTATGTACATATTGAACGTGCATATTATGACGATAGCAACTTTTATAACTTTTTGAATCGTTATATCTCAGAAACGGTGGCTCGTAAGAAAAATAGTATATTAAAGTATAAGTGGATATTAAGGTCTTTAAAACACGCGCGATTTTTCGAGCACGACGGCGAAGCCGGAGTGCTCGAAATAGAGCAAGTGTTTTAGAGACCAGCTATCCACGAATACTTTACGCTATTTTTTTTTATTGGTGCTCTTTAAAATTATAAATATATACTGGTATCTATTACTACTACAACAACAAGAAATGGAAATAAGAACTAATAATGTAAAATGGTTGAATTCGTGATGCTTGCGTTGTCATGGAAATGAGAAAAACATAAACTAATTTGCATTTTGTCTTTAAGATTTGTCACCGAATGACATAAAAATGAGTTCTCATATCGATTTTTTAAGTAGTAAAGCAGAATCGCGGTTAATACCGCAAACATCTTCTGATGCGTATAAAAAAAAATTGAAATTGTTAAATATTTTGACGTTACAAAGTACTCCTGTCAGATCAATAATAAAAAAATTGTCATTTAGACTTCGTTTCTCAAGCTGTTGATGTTGCCATGGTAACTTTAAAAAACGCGCGTTTTTGAAAGTTCGATTTAAACACGCTGAGGCGTGCTTTAAATAGGTAAAATGGTTCACCAATAAAAAAAAAGTATTTATACATTTTTTATAGATAATTGATCTACAATTTTTGTCTAAGGTACTTTTATGATAAAACTTACCGTTTTGCTGAAAATCGCGAAAAACTCATTTTTTTGACCTTTGACCTTGAATAAAATTTTTTCCATACACGGGAATGATGGGGAACTTCTAGACATTGTTAAGAATTATGTTTTGAACAATTTCACAGATATTCAGCTTGTTGGGACTTTATGTAACTTCACTCTCATTTTTTGGTTTAAATTGACCGGACTAGTAACTCAGAAGCGTAGGATATTGTAGTATATGTGAAGACCATTTCTCTTTTTCCTCCTAAATGAGAGATTATTAAATACTATTAAGTTAAATAA
The DNA here is from genome assembly GCA_949126875.1 of Lochmaea capreae. Lineage (NCBI taxonomy): Eukaryota > Metazoa > Arthropoda > Insecta > Coleoptera > Chrysomelidae > Lochmaea > Lochmaea capreae. Next base: position 3,260,754 of record OX421398.1, read on the forward strand.
ACTTTTACCAGGTAAAAACACAATATCCTACTTTATTGGTATGGTTTAATATCATTCTAAATCTAATTGTGTTTCACTGTCAGACTTATCATTAAGAATAATTACAATAGGCTTTATATTATTTTGAATATGAATGTATGAATTTACAATTTTTATAACGTGCTGTCTAGAATTTTTCCAGCATTGAATGGGTATATTATTAACTACATTTTTAATTAATTCTATAAAACCCAAAGTAGGAGTAACATTTTCTGCTCTCAACTTTGATTTTACTTGATGCCACAAATGCTCTATGGGGTTGAATATACTCATATTGTTTTTTAATAGCATATGATTTTAACACCTCCAAAAGTTGCTCCTTCTTGTATTCAGGTTTAAAATAAATATCATTTTGTAACAAATATTCTTGAATTTCAGTATTTCTACTTGATGAGTTTGGTGCTGTTTGTAGTGGGCGGTTGTGGTAGCTTGCGTTATCCATTACAATTACACTGTGGTCGGGAATATTTTTTATAAGATGATTATTTTGAAACCATTTTTCAAAAAGTTCTGCAGTTGTATCTCCATGATAATCCAAGCTTGAATCCTAAATATTCTTTGCAGACAGCAGCAGACAATTTGGAACAAATCCGTTTTCTGATCCAGCGTGAATAATAGTTATGCGCTTTCCTTTGTTTGAAGGTGTCTTAGTCTTACAGTTTTTACTGGAATCAACCCATCATTTGGATGCTGTATCGTGTGTATCAAACCAAGTTTCATTAAGGTAGATTATAGATCTGTTTTCGGATCGGTACTTCTTAATGTCCTGAAGAAAAAATTGAATCTCCAAGAGCGCAATCTTTGCGATTCCATTACCAGTTGTTTTCTGTCAATTTGACGATATGTGAATCCCATTTTATTAATTACTCTATGGAGGGTGGCCCGGCTAATATTTATATTGGTGTCATCTTCTTCTAGCTTACTTTTTAGATTGTCCAAATTACGAGAAATCTAGCTTTCATAGAGGGAATATATTTTTCTTCTTATTATATCCTGTTGGCCATTGTCCAGACGATGAGATTGAAAATCACCAAGTTTTTTCTTCCACTTAATTTTTCACCGTTAATAATATCCTTTATAGAGGATATTGGTGTCTTTGTAAATTAGCAGGTTTCTTCTAAAGCTTCTAGTTTAATGAATCCTCTACTTACAAAACAATCATACACATTTTTTACAATTTGCTTTTGCATCTATAATGACAAGTGTTTTCGACGCAACATTGCGAAAAAAATTAATGATAACTTTGTAACCCTTGATAAACAATATTAAAAAATAGGTAAGAAAAGTAAGTTTAAGTGGGCGCCAATTTGTAACCACTAAGAGTTGGGCGCCAATTTGTAACCACTAAGAGTTGGGCGCCAATTTGTAACACTCGTTCTCTCCTTAAGAGACAGATCCCGGCTAGAGACTCTCTCAAGGGTGGATCGACTCCATGTTAATGTTACACTAGGTATGCCAGAGGGTTGACAGACTATAAGAACTTAGGGCGCCACTACCTTTTTAGACATCGATGAGAAAATAATTTAAATTTAAGACAAAAGAAACTAAGGTGAAAAAGGTAGAAACACCTTGTAGAATTTACTTTATAAAAAAAGTTACAAACTTACATGAACCCGGGCACAATCCCTACAGCTCTTACAGCCGGGTAGAGAAGAAATTAAAAAAAGAAGTTTAAAATATTAAATTTATTCTGCCTCAGGAGGTAACATAATGGAAAAGAGAAAAAAACCTGTACTTCTGTAAGGTACTTAGCTTGTGTCCTGAAGTTGAAGTGGAGAGGTCCTGAAGTTGCAGTGAAGTGGTCGGTGTGGAAGTAGAGATGTCTTGGAGTTGAAGTATAGTTGTCGGTGTGGAGGTAGAGATGTCTTGGGGTTGAAGTATAGTTGTCGGTGTGGAGGTAGAGATGTCTTGGAGTTGAAGTATAGTTGTCGGTGTGGAAGTAGAGATGTCTTGGATGTAACGTAATCCAGTGGTATGCGGTATCCTTGAATGTAGCTTGACAGGCTAACCTGGCATGTAAACGGTATTCTGGCGGTAACGGTATTTTGTAGCGGTAACCTGGCAGGGGTATCCTGGCAGGGGTAACCTGGCAGCTGTGCTTACCTAGAAGTTCAGGTGGATTAGCAATATGTAGGAACTTGAATGTAATGTGCAGTTGTTTGAAATAGTGAAATTTAAATTTACTGAAAGCTTTCCAACATATATGTCCCATTTAAAACAGTAAAAATTATCAGCCAAATTAAAAAAGTACTAATGACCTTTAAGTATTAATTATAGTAAAAAGTTATGAATAAACCATTTCTAAAAGAATAAAATGTTTAATGAAATGTGAAGCCGGCACTGACAGGTTTTTATGATAAGAGAATATTTGAAAAGGTTAAAATGCAAATGTTATCTATCTTTGGAAATAATTAGGTATTCTACAACACAGAATCTAGCAAATGTTTGCATTAAAAAAGGTAACAGTTATTTACGATAAAAGATTTAGTTTAAAAGTAATGTACAAGTATAAAAGAAATGTAGTTGACCACGTGGTATGTGTATATTCGTCTATCTCTGTAAAAAAATAAGAAATGCACAAAAAAATTATATCAGCCACTACTTTAGAAAAAGCTATATATAATTATAATTTTGGACTTACCACAGCAATTTAAGGTAAAAACTTAAATAAATTTAAGAGACGGTAGACGATACATCCCTTCTACTTGAGGGTCGATAACGGAAAGAGGATGAAGCCACCCCATGGAATCGAGCGTTGACATCATATGTCAATTGTCGTAACGGTCAGCGATCACAGAACTATATTGGAAGTGGTTACTATGACGGCAAGCGGTAAAATTGAAATTATTTCGTCAAATCGAAACAGGTCGATAGACATGTTACAACTTATAATACTCTTATAGAAAGTTCTTTGAAAACGCACGCTAAAACGGAATATTTAATACCGCCAAATGAATTCAATCATACACCCGATACAAACCTGATGGCCCGCCCTTGCCTTGTCACTGGACTGTTCTTGGGTTCCATTTCAGATGAAATTCTTTTAATAAGGTCGTAAATGGTTGTATTTAGATGATTTCCGGCAAAAGCTAAGACGATATAGGTACTTTGAGACAAACTATAAAAGTATTTCTGTTTCCCAATAAACACCCTGTAAACGATTATCCAGTGGAATGATATACGCTAAAAAAATAATTCAATGAAATTTATTTAAAATTAAATAAGAAATGGTAATCAAGTGGCGATTCATCAACTAAAAACTAGGGCTTACTACTAATAAAATAATAAATAGTTGTTGATGTATACTTTTAATCCTGTTGAATATATATTGACGCTCTATAATTTTCTGCTTATACACCGAACAAAAAATGGAGGATGACTATAATTTGTGATTATTAGACGGGCAGGTATTCGACGTCAATATCCACAAGTCTCGTGACCTTACTAATTAATGATACATACATCACTCATATACAGTAATAGTATTACAACTGTCACAATTTGTTTTACACAATCATAAATAATAACCAATCAATTTAAGAAAATGGAAGATCATGATTGGAGGGAACCAAAATTATTTATTTGAATAGTTTCCTGGTATACCAACTTAATATTGTTTTTTAATTAGTTTTTAGCAATATAAATTATAGGAGGTATAAGCAGCTGGGATATTATCTACACGTGAATTCAGTAAATTCAGCTTTCAGTTGTGAGTGATGTAGTGAGGTTTGTACCCATAAAGAAGCAATCATTTTATTAATTAATCATCAAACAGAGAATGATGTGGAGTGTTTTGTGGTTACTTTGCATGTACCAGACTCTCTTCATTATTTCGCCAATGGTTTCCTTTTAATTTTGTTCCGTTTTTATTGAAGAAACATTTCTTGCATTTTGATTATCATTAACATGGAGGCTATATAAGGAGATCGAACTCCATGTAATTTCAATTTTTGGTAATGGTAGAGGGCGCCAGTGTCAATACCATACCAAAAATATGTGACTGCAGAACAATAACAGCCAATTATGAGCCTTGCATACACTTTCAGTTCATGGTATTTTATTGGTTGCTAGCTCATTTAACAGTATGTTGGGTGAGTGAGGTTAGGGAACAAAAATGAAAGATTTTATAAGTAAGAAATCCGTGTTTGTTCTCGTATTTGGAAATATCTTAAATTGTGATTGTTTGGTAGTAAAAGATGTGTCTCTTCGTCATTGAATTTTAGAAGACTTTGAGGGTTTGGTATATAATGTGAAAAAGTCACCCTTAGTGAAGAGTAAGTATATTCTAGAGCCAATTTTTTCATTATGTTTGAATTTCGTGTTTGAGTTTTTCAGAATTTGGTCTTCTACATAGTAAAATATTAAATGACAGACAAAATGAAGAAAATTTATTAAAAGGAAAAATCAATTTAAATTCCTTTGAATAATTTGCAAGTAGAAAAAATACAGTTTGAAAACAAATAAAGTATGAATAGATAAATAGCCAGCAGTAATTGCTCTAATGAAAGGATCCATTAATTACAAATTTGATAATAAGTAATATCTAGTATTTTAGGTTATTTTCTATATAATGAACGAAAGCCGAGTGCTCCTGAATTGGCAAAGTCTTTACAAGAAGAAATTATGGAGATGTTAATACAATTGGCATGCCAATGGGGTGTTACACCGATATCCGGCTTTTGGTATTTTATTAAAGTATGTTGGTACTACTTTGCAAAAATTAATTTACAAATTTTTTAAACCGAATATTTTAGGAGAAAACTGGAAATTAAGAATTCCAAAATGTTTGCAACTTTCACTACAGATACGTCACTTCACTAAATATTTCTGATTTAGATGTTTTATGAACTAATAACCAGTTACAAAAAGGCCATTCGAATTTGAAGTTAGAAGAACTGTCAAAGTCCATAATATATTTGAGTGTTTTGGTTTTGTTTACATTTTATTCAAGCTTGACGTTTCAATATTATAAAAAAATTGTGTCAATACTTTTTTGGTTGAGTTTAGTTAGTTTTTCTCCACAATTTTTCATGTTGGAATAATGTCAATATCATATAAATCTTGTTTTGTATCATACTGCACGAGCACAACAGTTACAACGCCTGATAAAAAGTTTGTAACTGTGCCTGCAGTAACAGTAAAAAGAAAATTTGGTTTGAGGCTGCTAGAAGCAAATACAAACAGACTAAAACTAATTACTATTTCTGTGAAGATCATTTTTATGTAAGTAATTGTATACGTGTGTGTATGTTTGATTTTTAGTTTGAAAGTGACATGGACAAATTACACTCAACACTCGATGATGGAAGGAAAAAAAAAACAATTCCTAAGTACTATAACAGCAATATGACATAAGCATAACCTATAAGTACTTCATCACATCAGAATTGTGGTCCTATGTCAACCCTTATGTAGCTAACTTCTGTTCTAGTGAGCACACGTCACATTATGAATGGTGGATTATTTAAATCGTCCAAAAGTTGAATTTTCAAATCGGCATAAAAACCTTGTGAGAATAAAAATATAAAAAATAATCGATTCCCATTATGATTTTGTCCTCCACCAACTATTAACATAGAGAAAACATCATATTTTTGTTAAGTTTAACACCCCATTGGTTTTAACTTTGTGGTCCACTATACATCCACTATCAAACCCAAAATTGAATATACAAACCTCTAGACTACCAAGAAAACATAGTGCTGACCATGATACAAGAAAACATGGTATGCCAGTGCGCATCTCTCGCGCCATCTCTCTCGCTCGATGTGACGTCACCTTGGAATCAGAATCAGAAATTGTTGCATACAGTTTTACGTGTTTAGTTTGTTTTTCCTGTGGTTTTTCGATTTGTCTGCGTTAATTGATATTGTTTTATGCTAAGCCAGTGTTTAAAATTATTATAGAACTATTGATCGTGTAATTGTTTATTTTTAAAACATTTAACTTTATTTTACTCTCATAATAAGACCATAATGCCGGTCTGTGCCGTGGCTACATGTAAGAATAACAATCGGAATACGAAAGAAACGGGTATAAAATACTATGGATTTTCAAAGAATGAAGACTTGGCGAAGCAGTGGATAAGTGCCTACCGGGGCCAATTACGAATCTAAACTGGAGATTAAAAACTATTCAAAAATGTATCGTGCGACAATTATTATGCTATGTGGATGTGGATGAAAAGAAAAAATGGGGGTTGATCGTAGAATGGTGGAAATTTAGGAAAGTTTTTCAATGCCAAATCATAATAAAATAAAAACAAACAAAAATTTTGTCTAAAAAATAAAAATTAAGGAGTGGAACACCCTTAACATTTGGGTGAAAAATAAATAGATCTTCGATTCTCAGACCTACCCGATATGCATACAAAATTTCAGTTAAATTAAAAACATCATGACACGAGAATTTTATAAATTAGATAAATTATCAATATACCTGTTGAAGTACACCCAATAATACAAAAATACTCTATGAAAAGACTTTCATGTTTGTAGAAAATGTATAATTATGACAACTATTAAAAATTATATATGACAAGTATTAAATTCTCTATTATCAACAAGTACCTAACAACTAGTGAACTTTAAGTAAAAACCCAAAAATGATAATATTTCAACAATACCTACTTCATATTTTTATACCAGGTAGATAACAGGATTATAATACACTCACGGACAAAATTATTGCATATTTTATTTTAGGTCTTTATTTTTTTTCCCTTAAACACTTTTGTGATTTCGGTTGCTAAGTCTGTTACATTGGAGTGTTCTACGCATATTGCAATTTATTACAAATAGAGTAATGTATAGACATAGCTTTTATAACTGAATAAGCGATAACGTTAAATAAGCGGAAAACTATAAACGTAGCATAGTGTGCCTTGACGACTAAAACAGTGGTTTCTCTTTATTTGACGTTGTCAGAATGACATTTTCAGTGCATTATTTCTTCAATCTGTAGTTTCAGTTAGTAAAATGCCACGTTTAAATGAGTTAGTTTCGGTTAAAATTGTTTGTTTAATCAATGAGGGGTACAGACAAGAAGACATTGCACAGAGATTGAATGTCCATCAATCGACTGTTTCTCGCGTACTAAAACGTTACAATGAGACTGGAGGATACAAAAGGCGGCCTGGCCAAGGGCGTAAAAGATGTACAACGGCAAGGGATGAGCAATATTTAAGAATTCAATCTTTGCGAAATCGTACACTTACTGCTCCGCATCTAAAAAATCAATTACTAAATGCAAGGCAAGTCAATGTTTCCACCAAAACAATAATAAGGAGACTTAAGGAGGTCGATTTAAAGCCAAGACGTCCTGCTAGAGTTCCTCGGCTTCTTCCACGCCATAAAATCGGACGGTTACAATTTGCAAGAGCACATGCTGACTGAAATGAACATCAATGGGGAAAAGTTCTTTTTACAGACGAAACAAGAATACAATTATGGAAGCCTGATGGACGTAGTCGAGTATACAGAAGGCCAGGAGAACGTTTCGCAGAATGTAATCTTGCACATAATCTTAGCTTTGGTGGTGGTTCCATTATGGTATGGGCTGGCATTTCTTTGGAGAGTCGCACGGAGCTCATTGAAGTGAATTTGAGGATGAATGCTGACTGGTACATACGCAACATCCTTGCAGAACATGTTATACCATATGTCGGCTTTATTGGATATGATAACTTTGTTCTCATGCACGATAATGCCCGTGCTCATGCCGCAAGAACAGTAAACCAGTACATTGAGGATGTCGGGATTGCGAAGCTAGAGTGGCCACCATACAGTCTTGACGCAAATCCCATAGAACATGTATGGGACATCCTAAAAAGAAATATTCGAGCACGGAATCCAGCTCCTAACTCAATTGCAGAATTAAGGATTGCTGCACAGGAAGAATGGAATCGAATACCACAACAAACCATCGAAGATCTTTTGCGGAGTATGCCTAGGAGGATGCAGGCTATCGTTAGAGCTAGAGGAGGAAATACTAAGTACTAAATTGTCATTATTTTGTCTTAAACTAATGTATCGTGTTCATGTTGTTGTTCTTTCCTAATTAAACGTTATTATCAAAAACAGGCCACTTCACTAATTTCTTCACGAATCTGTTGTAAAGGTTCAATATGTAATTAATTTGATTATTAATAACGTAAAAGACTCTAATGTAACAGATTTAGCAACTGAAATCACAAAAGTGATAAAAGGAAAAGAAGTAAAGACCTAAAATAAAATATGCAATAATTTTGTCCGTGAGTGTATTATTTTTCTACTCCTGTTTTATAATATACTTATTAAAAGACTAAAATCTGTATCATAATGATATTCATTATGATACAAATTTTCATTATGATACAGATTTTTAAGCCAATAGGAATGCGACATTCGCACAATATTTAATATAGCCATGGATACCTGGTTGACATTTCTGAAATTAATTCTCTGCAATAAAAGTGTAGCACTGAGCTATAGGATTTTATTTATTTTAATTATGTTTTAATGCTTCTTGCAGTATACAAATGCAATATACATAGATAGTCCCAAATTTAGCAATTTTACACGGATTTTTTCACAGATAGACACTACAGTTGCAGAGGGTTATATTGAAGAAAGTATCCAAAATAAAATAAATGTATCGAATAAAATTTTTAATTCAATTGAAAATAGGAATGAAACAAACTTTAACATGCCCTCCAGTTCAACAACCATCCGAACAGGACCAGCCCCCCAAATAAATTTTACAAATTGTACAATAAATAATTTATACATGCACAAAGAAGATTAAAGAATTAATATTATCATGTTCAAGTTTTAAATTTATTTGTTGTACAATTTGTAAAATTTATTTGTTGAAGTTCCTTTCATTGTTCTTGTTTTTTATAATAAATGATAATTATTAATTAAATAATTCTTATTAATCGGAGTAGAAAAAATATTGTATGCAACTTTCATGTAATGGCCATTAATACACTCGCATATTATATACGAAACTCGCCTGCGGCTCGTTTCGTATCCTACAACATGCTCGTGTCTTAATGGCTATCATTACATGATCGTTTCATAAAATACTATTATTCACCTAAATATTGTCAATTATTTCATTATTCGTTTTATTTTCAGGAATAACTATCTAAGCAATGTTGCTAATATAAAAGAGTATCTTGTTCCATAGCCTATACATTATTATTCCTTTTAGACGGCTCGCAGCATTAAGAACGTGAGGTTTAACTGATAAACTGACTAACCATAGGTATAAATACATGTCTTCTTATCGAATATTGCGTTTGTAATATCCAATTTATTCTATATTTCCAAATAAAACAAAAAAAACTCTACCGCATACATCATAATACATTACAGCATTCAAATTGATTCCAAGGTGATGTCATGCGCAGAGCATGCACAATTTGAGTCGACAAGTCAGCATACCATATTTTCTTGTATCATGGTGCTGCTATTTTTCTAGGAATTACTAAAGCCTTTGGTGGTGTTAGACACTGTGGTATTTTCTAGAAACTATATTAAATGATGGGCACAAACAATGGTGTCCCCATACGAGTAGGTATTATGTCAGATTTGTTTCCTTTGTTCTCACCTACTGTAGAAGTTCCCCTTCTATCCGTGGCCTAGTTTTGTATTTGTGAGAAAAATGTCATGATGGGCCCCTAGACAAGAAGCGAGTCTCCCTGTACATTTCCTTTTGTATCTCTTCAAATCATTCTCTGTGAGTTTGTTATAGGAATAGCGGCTGCGCGCGTTTTGACGGAACTATATATTACAAATGCAACTGGCTGAATGGCGAAAGTCAATGTCAAAAAAAATATATATATATTATATATTAAATGATGTGTCCAGAATACTTGCTATTCATCCTGAAAGCTACCTTAGTGATAGAACACTGCAAGGAAAAGTGAATTACAGTTTTTCTCCAAAAATGTATACCTCAACATGGAGTCCTCCAGGGCTTCCCATTGCTCTACAATTTATCTGTGCTGTTACAGCTTTGATTTCACACCAGATATTGCAGTATGTAGATGACATTACTATGAATAATCTCAAAATAACAGTGAATGAGCTACAATAACTTACAACAGAATAGTGGAATAGTTTTAGAGGTGTAGGATAAATCCCAATGCTTTAAATTATCCATGCACAATCTGTTTAATAACAATAAATAATAAGTAGGTACAATATATGTTTAATCAACAGGCACAACTTACTAAAGTTTGTCCCAATGGAGTAGATAGCACGGATCGGGGGTTCGGACCATAAAATAGTTGTAAACCATAGGCGCGACGGAACTACCTCAATTTCCTGTTAATATTTAAATCTAAGTACCTACCTGTATAGAATACAATTTGAAGTAGTTAGTATTCGGCAACTAGCAAGTAACTAATTAAGATGGCTTCAAGTTCAAGTTTTTCTCCAGTTCCTATTCAAGGAGTTAGCAAAAGTGCATATTCTTTGCAGGAAAAAACATTTATCCTGAACGTTCATGATGCTCTTGTCACCAAAAAGTTCTGGTCGCGACATAATTACGAACTTTGATATTAGTTCATGCAAAGGTTTTCCATATAAAGTACCTACATATATTTAAATAATACATATCATACAAAAAAATTATTACTTTATTCTAATACAAAAATTACAGTTTCAACATACAATTTTATTTTTATATTTGGAACAGATTATTAGTACTGTGGCAGACTGTTGAATTACTTTATATTTATTCTGTTCACTGGGCTGTTAAGTGGCATGTATATGAAGTGTTTTGTCTTCTGGTATGAGAATGTACATTATTAACCATCCCTTATTGCCAGATTCCAAGTTTTTATTTAATCACTTTGTACAAAAGTTCTCCTGGGGAGGTATTGGCCACTTGGGCTTATCTTGTATTTGGTTTTAATTGGTTCTTTGGACCACACACTATTCAGATATACTCGAGAATATACTGAAACTACAATTTACAATATTTTTGTCATCTGAAGACCAGTTTTTTTGAAAATTACATCTGTTGACATTCTGTAACTAAACCTTCACTACACTAATTTAATCCTCTGCGTTTTATCTATTGATGTTATCCCACAGTGCCACAGACTGGAATTAGGTAGCTGAAGATTGGTAAGAAATGAGTGTCTAGTGGTTTTAGTAATACCTACAGAGGTAAAGTGCACCAATCATTTTTTCCATTTTTTGTATATGTTTGCTTCAATTTATATTCTCAACTAATTAATAATTTGATTTCCTATTTCTATCTAAATACCAACTGAATTCATATTTTCCTGTATGAAGTTTTTTCAAATTAATTTCACAGCTGATTCCTTATTTCATAGCATTGGTCACTTTTTTTCTTCCAGTTCTCTTGAATTGTACTTGTATAATATAGGTATAATATACCAGAATGGTTTTATCAGCAGAATTAAAATAGGTATTTTGTGTGCAACTGTGCTTTTTCTAGACTTCTCACGAGTAATGTATATAATTTGAATCCTATCATAATAATGTTTTTTCCTACTTTATTTATCTTTGAATATTTTTAATCACCTTTGGTAACTGAAAAAACACTCTGGTTTTCTTAAATTCAATTCACGTCTTCGTTTTAAAGCAGAAGCACTACCAACCACTATTGTATTGCAATAATTTTTAACAATTTTAATCTTTCTAGTTCCTACTTGGAGTTTACAATTTGACTACTGTCATTTATAAAAACTTCGGTTATTTATTTTGGATGGTATCGTATTTGCAATGCGCGACGTAGCGGTGAAAACACAAACTGCTTAGATAGACGATTTTGAGGTCAGGTTTTGTCAATTTCTCTGTATGAGTTAGTTCTGCTTATACAGTCTCCATGATCATAAAGCTAAAAATGTTTACGTGAAATCTATTCAGCACTGTGAATGGAAGACTAAATTACCTTCAGAAGATAAACGTTAATTTGGCTTACCAATTCTGTAAAAACCCGATGGAGCTTCTTTTAAAAGGTACTTAGGTATAGTTCTTCCAAAGTTAATGTGATGACCCATATTTTTAATCCCCTTGAAGGAAAAAGCCGCCCAATGGCGTGCATATAAATTTTTCATAAATTCGAACATTGTGAAATAATGTTAATCTACTATATCAATTCGAATGAAAAAAATTAACCTGCATACAAAATTCATAAAATTTGTAATACAATAATAACGCGTTTTCCTCTAGAACACGTAGTATCTAGAGAACAGTTTTTTGTATCGTCAACCCAACCATATTTTAAAGGTGGGTGTATATCCTCATACAGTTTTAATTACAATATAATTACCATTACTACTATTTTCTTACATATTAAGTTAAAATGTATTTTATTTTATATATTTATTCATGTAATAAAACCATAAGGATTGTTTGAATAACAAATAAATTAATAAACACTTGACAACATCATGCGTATCAAACCAATAAGTTTGGCCTAAATAAATTATAGTTCTATTTGAATCACGGTACCCTTTTATTTTGCGCAAATACTCCTGTCTAAGTTCAGCGATACGCCGAGATTCCATTATTACCATTCGATTATCTAACTTCTTATATTTAAATCCACAATTCAATAATCCCGCGCATCATCTTGTACTGTCGTTTCAAATGGTCTCCAAAATGCCATTCTAATTAATTATACTATAAAACTTACCCTAACGTCTACGAACAATTGAATATTATATTAATATCAATTTACTGACGTGACCTAGCCACTATACCATCAAAAAGGTATTATATTAATGATACCTTCCTACACTAGATCACCTACACTTTCCTATAAATACCTATAACAATTCACTAAACTCACTCAACCAAGAAATAGATATTATATTAAATACTTCTTTAAAACAAAATTCACACCCGACACTGAATGATACTATAATAGCCGAACCACAACCCAACCCCCCCGAACACCCTCAAGAACGTAGAATTGTTTCTGCGAAAATCGTCCAACGGAGTAACTTAGTAACATATAAAAAGTGGTTTTAATTAATTTTGCCTTTTTCAGTAATTTCAAGCGACTTATTTTAATGTTTACTAATAAATTTACATTATGTATTTTTAAAAAAATATTTCCAAACTAGCTTTCTTATAACATCACGAACTAACAGTTTACTGAAGTAAGAGGAACATTTGTGTAGCGAGCCTAACAATTTTAGAAAATATATCTGACAACATTGCTTTATTTTACGGTCATCACACTGACAATAGTTAGAGTATAATAAGATTATTTTATATTATTATTTTTTGAACCATTTGTGTGATTATACGCAAACTAACTGACTGAATTTTTTTCAGCAATACATTTTTTTTTATTATCCATTTTTGTTTACTCCCGACTTGAGACCAGGTATAAAATCGTTTTTAGATTACAATGGGGTCGATTGACCCTGTTGGCATTACCACACTACGAATCATGAGAGGTTTCGTGTATATGCTACATCTATATTGGCCAAGAGATGTAAACTTCTGAAAAAGCTTATTATCCGTTTTGGAGCTAGGTCTGTAACCTTCTTGAAGAAAGCTTTTTACTGTGATTAGACAATTGACCTCCGAGGTAGATGATTATTTTCTTATTATTCAGCATGGATTGAACCCATTCGATTATGGAGGGTTGTATAGTTTTTGCTGTTGCGGCGGCACTGACTGATTCATATGAGATATAATTTATGAATACAGATAACGTCACTTCCCATGAAACCTTTTCTAGGTCTTTTATGAGAGAACGCAAGGCATCTTGAGATTGGTAGGCAAGTTGTTCTTCGTGAAGCAGCATTTTTGATAAATATTCACTTTGTGTGAGAATGTTTTAAATATTTTTAAGTAGAAAGGAGGTAAGGCTGATAGGTCTGTAAGACTTCGGTTCATCTAAAAGGCGTTTGTCACTCTTGGGAATAAAGCAGACCCTGACCAATCTCCATCTTTTGGGACTATAGTATAAGTTTGAGATGAAGCTCATCTTGAATATCTTAATTAAGTGAGGAAAAAGGATACTAGAACTCTGTTATAATAGGGCTGGGAAGATACCATCATCTCCAGGAGATTTGTAGGACTTAAATCTATTTATAGCCCATTTAATTATATTTTAAGTGATTTCTTTAGATCTCTGAATTGTATATTGTATTTTTCCACGTTCGAGAGTAGAAATCAGTTTCTATGACATCAAAATTAAAACAGAAATAGTCGATTATTCCCAAGGGAGTTTACTTTATGGAGAACGTTTTTCATGCAAAAAAAGATAACATTGTAATTATTTATTGACATTTAAATAAAATGTTACATTTGTATAATTTTCAAAATTAATTTTAGAAGGAATATTACTTTCGCTTACGTTTACAGTTTTTGTGATTACGCTAGTAGTGGTACCTACTAAAACCTGATTAGCAATTTTGGTCTTATTTTCAATGGAGTTCTCGACATAACCCTCAGCGACTGTCGTTGATTTCCAACCAGCATGACGCTTTATTGTCGTGATATCACACCAGCATCTGCCAGTAATGTAGCTGAAGATGTTCGTAAGCAGTTACCAGTACAACATGCAGCATCAGGTAATTTTAAATACGAAGCTACTACACTCGGAATTTTTCCCATGGTATTCCTGCCAACTGGCTGCGAACTACATTTTCCTGCTTTGTAGTACAAAAAAGGGCGCTTATGCTTTACGAGGGGAGGACGAAGGGACAGGTAATTCAAGCATATTTTCCACATCGGTAACCACAAAGGTTCGTGGAACCTTTGTCTTAGTGTTTGGAATTTTTACAATCAAGGAAGAGCCTATCTACAGTTAAATTTACTAGTGCATCAGTTCGACAAGCTCCGGCAATCCTCAGAATTAATCCAACCTATAAAAAATCAAAATACTTAATAATTGATAATAATCTTACCTTATTCTTTAAGAATTCTTTGTTATAGAAAATGGTCGATTTCACCCTTTGTCAATATTTTCGATTTTTTCGCTTAATATCCAACGCATATCCAATTAACGAGTTATTGTTTCATTGATTAGCCGTTAATCATTCATCATTTTTAATAAGCGTTCTTGCAACCGGGCATTACAGTTTTAAAACCTATGCCTATGGTTAAAACAACAGGATTGGCACTCTGTAACAAAACAGCGATAAAGATTCTCTTCTCTTTGCTATTTCGTACTCTGTATCTGAGTTCGGACGTTTCCGAGCCTAGCTGAACATGACCAAAGATGCGATAGCGAAGCGAATGATAGCGACAACTCCAAGGGACTTTCTATTTGAGAGACATATCGTTCTGTCTTATTCTACTCAATGTGTAAGATTTTTCATCTCTGTTCGATAAAAAAAAGAAAAGAGGTTATGTTGCTGTTGCTATTAATTTCAATATTGTAGGGTTAGTTGTGGCAAATGTTGTGTTTGTGGATTAATATTATACCTACCTGAAAAAAAACTATCATTATTTCAATGTTTTTGATTTCATTTACATAAAAAAAAAAACCCAATAAATTAACAAAACAGAATGTCTACTATTTGTCACAGCTATTAAAAAAAATCACTAAACAATATTATTAATTATGCACCAAGCAAATAGGTAAATACAGTGTCAATTGCCATTACCCACTCAAAGCATCAACCTAAATGTTGTTTAATATAATTGGTCAGTTGAATCGTTGTTTACTTACTTAATCCAAAACCCGTGTAAGTTCACCTAATGGAGTATTGTTACAAGATATGTAAAGGTCCATAAAAAAAGAAGACAATCATTTGAAATCATCTAGAACTGTCTTCGAAAAGTCTAGAAATGTCATCGAAAAGTGGAGAACTGTCTGGAACATGAGTTAGTTTTTGAAGTATTACAGAGTTGAGTTCTGTGATATAAAAGTAAGACGTGTACCTATAAGTGTTGTAAAAGTTAAAGTCGGAGAAATAAAGAAAGTAAAAGAAGTAACAGTATGAGCGTCCGTGTTCTTGAAAAGATAGGTAAGTATTTCACACTTGTTATAGTTTAAATCATGTCAATACTTGATTTAGACTTCCCAGATTTAAATTTTTTGTCTTGGTTAAGAAATCGTTCGGTTGATTGCTGCAGTAAATTTGCCTTAATGAATAAGATATCCGACTTATATAAAGTTTTTTGTATTAAGTTCTCTATTTTCTCAATTATTTCTGGTATTCTAGAGCGGATGTTGATGAAATTATACCAATAAGAAACAATAAGAACTTTCTAATTCAACATTCAAAGTGTTGAATACATTTTCCTCACATTATACTTTTATATATTTTATGAGCTGATTTAAAATGTTAATGAACTGAGATTTTCCTTTGAATACGACTATTTGCATGTAGTTAAAATTGTTGGATAATGCACCTGGAGCATAGATAAAGCACACCTAATGCTAAAGTTAGTTATTGAATCGATAGAAATAATCTAATGATGAAATACATGTCTTCTCCTGTCAGAGAGAAAATATTGTGCAAATGTATGGATCCTCAAGACTACCAAAGGCAAAGGTAAACGATAATATATTGTTTCTATAATCGATATCCAAAAGTAGGCATTTGCGCTCGTATTTGACAACGCAAACGTCATCTTTTTCGAGGAATGTCACTTTGTCGCTTATAAGCGACGAAATAAAAAAAAACGCTCTCCCAATTATTAACTATAAATCAAATATGCATTGCTCAGAGTATCCAATATCAACGAGTAAATGAAATCTTTCAGTTGAGTGAAAAATTTCCTAATTAATTATCGTATGTGAGCGTAAAGCAGCAAAAATGGAACAAAATAATTGTAGTGATTTTTCATGTTCACCACCTGAAATTGCAAGCGCTTTGATTTCAAAGTAGAAGCAAACTCGCCGGACGTATTGAATCCTGAATCTAGCGCGTCCGAAACACAGTTTTTTCTATCATTTATCGGATATGAACAAATTCTGGAAAATATTGTAGATACATTTATGGAAAATCACTAACTTTTAAAAATGTACTCAAAAATAGAGTTAGAGTTTATAATATACAGCACTTCGTCACATGGAGGAGTGTAACTATGCATATTAGGTTGACATTCGCTGAAACCTAAAAGATCTATTCTGTCTTCTACTTAGTTTCTGAGGAAAGTTTCAGAGACTCCTAGTTCCATTAGACCTATTTCCCAAAGGAATTTCAGTTTAGGTGAGTCTCCCTCTTCTATCCAGTAGTCTCCTAAATGTTATACCCTAGGATTCTGTTTTGCTACGCAATCCGCAAGTAAGTGGATGGAAGTTTCTTCTTCCATTCCTCAGAATCCAAATTCTCTTTGCTTCACTATTTCAAGTTTTGTGAGGTGTCCATTTAGGCGACAGTGTCCCGTCAGGACATCTGTCAAAACTCTCAGAGCAGTTTTATTTGTAACGAGTTATTTCTTTTTTGGCACCGATTTAAAGTTTTTTTTTCCTCTTAACGCATATTACTATTTTATTTTACCTTTTGGTTTTAAATAACTCGTTACTTACTTTCCGATTCCCTTTATGTTACCGAATCGTATATTTTTTTATATTATTACCGTTATATTGTAGTTTTAGTATTAGTCCGGAGGTAGGGGAAAAGGGGGCACATTCATCATGTTTGAATTCAAACTCGCATATATTTGTTATTTTTAACTCATAAAGACATATTATGCCACAGTTATAAAATATGCACCTTATTATATAACATATTGTGAAAAATGTGAGCAGAAAACAACTACAACAGAAAATAATACATTTATTTAAAAAAAAAGTGTCAAAAAGATGAAACTGCCCCCCCGGAGGGGCAGTTACAACCATGCTCTGGGGCAGATTCGACAGTAGAGGGTGTGAAAAAATAAAATGTTTTGATATGCTAGAAAATCTCCTGCTGTTACAGAAATATGTGATTCATGGTTATCCATGAGAAGTAATATTTTTTTTGTCTTTGGAACAGTTGGTATGCTGCTTTTTGTGTTCAAGGATTTTCGGAAACAATTAAGTTGTCATCCAGCCATTGTGATTGCCCAGTGCAATGCTTGAGGTTGGAGTATTAATTAGATAACTATCTGAATTTCGAATTATAGGATAAAGATATACAGGAGGTAATGCATGACTAATAGCATTTATCACAGACACAAAGGTTGTTAGTTCACCCCTTTCAGCAGATGCAGCTACACCAACTTGTTTTTTTCCTTTAGCTGAAACTGTCTTCTGTGGGTTTAAGACACTTGTTATCCCTGTTTCATCCAGATTGTAAATTTGTTCTGCTTTGAATTTATGTTTTGATAACAAGGATACATAATTATCAAAAAATTCAGAAACAGATGTTTTGTTAAATCCTGTGGCCCTCGCTAAACTTGTATTCTCTGGCTTCCTTAAAGAAATTTCTGTCTTATGTCTACTCATAAAGGATTTGATCCAGTCCAGACCAGCAGTTTTATTCTGTTGCCATTGAACAGGCTTTTTGGAGACGGGGATAATGCAAGCGTATTCGTATGCCAGCACTCTAATTTGTTTATATCTGAGACCGTAATTCATATCCGAACACGTTTTAATGTATTTAACCAATTCTTATTCCTGTTTGGTGGTAAATACTTGTGCAACACTATACTTGGAAGAATATATAACTTCCTCATGATTATCGCTTTCATTGCCCGAGTCCCAAAAACCGATATATTTGCTTTTTCTATTTCCGTGGTTTTTTTGTCAAATCCAAAGGGTGGATCGAACCTGTCTTGTGGCTCAGTTACGCTTGTTCGATTGCCTGGTAGATTTTCCACCGTATTAGATAATCTGGTCGGCTCAGACTTTTTCGGTCGTCCTTTCTTCTCCCCTTTAGTTTGTCAGTCCCTATAGTTTTATAACTACAATAGACCACAGAGTATTGTTATAACAAAGGAAATACATTTATTTATTCCGTCAGTAAATCATTAGTTGATACTAAACCGATATTTGATTCAACCTGGTTGTAAATTTGAGATTGGTTGATTAAAGTAAGTTCAACAAGACCCCTGGAATTTTCCGTAACCTCCATCTGAGGCTATCCGGAACTCTTGACGTTAAGGGTCAAGGGGCCGTGGAGCAAACCACGTTAAAATCTGGCGCCCGAGACTTGAACTGAAATTTAGCTTCGAGGGTGTCCATAGTGACGTGTAGAAGGAGGTAAACGCGTTACATACTGTGGCACAGGGATTCATTTGCTCTCACCTGGTTGTAGTCACCAAAGAGTATATTTGATTGTCTAAGCCATACTAGATCTGTCCAATGGATAGATCTTGTCCTTTCCCTAAAAGGTTGTATCAGCACCTCTCTTAAATAGTTCATCTGCTATTTCATTCCATTCCAGCGTGTCCTAGAACACACAAGGTGACGATGCTGTTCTCACCAAGTTCATTGAGTACATTTTCAAATTATTACACACCACTCGGTTGAGCATTCTCAGACATAGACGATCGGCCATGAATTCTCGACTTTGAGGAAGGATATCGGTTGACTGAGACTTAAAGCCTTTCCCAGAATAGAAGAAACGGTGAGTACCTAGATGAATAAAAGGGAGTGAGGAATGTGAAACTTCCCAGAATCCTGTGATCCTGCCGCCGACCAGCTTGTGGTACAAGCCGTAAACTGCTTGGTATTGCATCGACCCCTCCACCTATGGAGGGAGAGAATTATTATAGCCCCAGCTTATGTGCCACTCAACTCACCAACCCTACCTGCGTCCCATGATCTGGAGCAACGACATTAACTCAAGTGTACCTATTAGATTTTATTATTTCTAATGATTTAGTAATAGTAAATCGTGGGGCAAAACCAACTTTTGTGACAAAAGAAGATAATTGACATAACCTTAGTCTCTAGATAACTCACCGGCATGCGTCTGAGGAACCGTCCCTCCTGGATCATAGGTACATCTGTACGAAAATCTCTGAAATGAAGAAACCTGCATTAAATTACCGTAATCCGAGAAGCATGAATTGGGAGATATAAATTAACAACCTTGAACACATACATAAAATAAAAACCAGTGTTGATATGAAGCTTCCCTCCTAACAGCTTCGCGAGGCCATAAAACAGGAAACAGGATTTGAGTGCTGCTAATAAAGTAATAACCCAGTTCAAAAAGAGCTTGGTTATCAACTCAGCTCCTGGAGCAGATGGTATAATCCCAGGGGGTCTATTCTCAAACAGTGACACATGTTGTCGCATGCGAAGCCTCTGACTGGTGACGTCGAGCTAATCAATCAATTCATTCGACAATCCTTGCATTTCCTTGTCCTCTTTTTCATTTTTCCTTCTTGCACCTTTTCAGGCGCAATTAAAAAAGCTAGTTTTAGACGCGAATATCTTTTTTATAAAAACACATATAGGTAGGTATTAGGTAATTTAGCAATCAAGTCACACACTAGTTCACCTGCCAGCTCTCTTGTCGACACCCTTGTCTTGGCTGTAGTCACTGTCACGTTTCCCATTACGATTTTATCGATCATCGGTATCTCTTCGAGACCGCAAGTGATCTGACACGCTCCAATCATTGAATAGACTGGTTGAATGACAACAAACTTTGTTTGAAGCCAACATCTTAGAGTTCAGAGTTTGTTCACCAAGGAATTGATGAATGTATTGTAAACATTTCATTTTCATTTGCACACTTTACAGCAAATCACCATACCTGAAAACGTTGTATTGTAAACACCACTTTTGTAGTCTTCACAACAAATCACCATTTTATAAATACAATTCAAACGTATCATTGAAATTTCTCGAGTTAAATTGTTTCAAGTTACTTTACAACATCAACTTAAATAATAGTATATTACGTAACAAGAGTTGTAAGTAACCCATTACGCACGAAGCCGCGCAGCGGCGTAGCGTAAATTTCACAAGTGCGTAATGGGATTACAGCTTGTGTAGCGTACTATACTTTTTCTACGCCCATATATTTTCTTCTGAGTGCTCATAATTTCATCTTTTTCACTACTAACAGACATATTCGTAGGTAAAGTTGAGAAAATGTTCGGATACTCTACTTTTTTACAAAAATTAACAGCATAAATGAGATGACGTTTATTCCCATATCAAGAAAAACCGAATTATTTTTTTTTAATTGTAAAATGTGTAGCCGACATTTAGGGGCATCACTCTTTCAATCTAAAATGTATTTCACTAATGCTAAGAGCTTTTATGTTTTTCAATTGATCAAAAGTATGTAAATAAACCAAATAAAGTAGTACGTAAATTAAAATTTTATTGCAATTTGATTCAACAAAGAAATTTAAAGGGAAGCCGACTGGTAGGAATACGTGGAACCAAGGACAGCTCAACGGATTCCTGTAAATACAAAGATCCAATATCAGGATCTTCAGCATGGAGAGTGGACTGTTGTCTTGACGAATTCGGTGATAGCCGGTCGGTTGTCGGAGTCAGCGGGGTCTTTGGAGCATCAGTTTACTCGTGGAAACCTGCCTGATATAAACCGTTTCTGGTGGAAGGTACTTGATGAGGTAAATTCACTAGATTTGGCGGCCTGATAGCCAAGTGGAAGGAGACCACAAAAGAACATGCCGACTCTAGATACCAGGGGACATCCAGTTTAAATAACCTTACTTCTGCATGCGGGGCTCTGTAGGAGTGGACCTTATATTTCCCTAGCTACTCGTGGGATCATCCATAGTTGAAGTAAAAAAAAAATCAAGCGGGCAAGCACCGCAACCTGAACTGGGTAAACCCGGAAAAATGGATGACCCATTGAGGCGTGGACTCAGTGGGGCGGGGGTAAAATGGAACTTTCACCTGAGAAAACAAGGAAGAAAGCTGCAGAGCGCAAGAAACAAGTAGAGGAGAAGAACATCCCTCCCAAAGGAGAAAAACGGAAGCGGTCCTGTCACCGCAAGTACAGAAGAAGAAGAAAAAGAAGGGCAAACTTTCCATCCCTTCTTCAGCTGGCAGATACGCAGAATGGCGGTTCTTCCAAAGGCCCACCCTGAGGCTGCCCTCAATACGGACGATCAAACTCTATTAGAACGCAATAGTAGAAGAAATGTATGCTGGATGTGGACATAACCTTCAGTTTGGCGGCATACATTTCAGATCGGGAGTCGTTCTAATCGATTGTGAAACACCACATACTGCAGAGTGGCTCCAGATGCCAGCACCACAGCTTAAAAGCTGGAAGGGAGCAGAACTGATGGTGTGCCCGGGAGACCTCCCAAAATGCACACCGCAACCAAGAAGCATAGGAAGGTATATCACACAGCTAGTGTTACACCAAGAACATGTATTATGATAATGAACAATATTAATTATTTTTGTCTTTCAGAATACATGACTCGAGACCTCGTTCCAGCTCGAGCACACTTCGAACACGAGAAGGACAAATAGATAGTGATAGCATCATGCTACTTTGCGGGAGATGGGCTAGCACCACCCCCAGAGCTGCAAAGGCTGGTGGAACACTGTGAAGAAAAGAGACTACCTCTACTAGTAGCATGTGATGCCAATGCACACAACACTGTTTGGGGCAGCAAAGATACCAATCAGAGAGGTGAGCAACTTTTAGAATAGATCATTAACAAAAATCTTAATATTCACAAAATATTGAATACCCCAACATTTGTGACAAGGGTAAGGCAAGAAGTTTTAGATATCACACTGGCAACACAGGATATAAAACATATAGTAAAATATTTGAGAGTATCGGGCGAACTATCTCCCTCCGATCATAGTATCATAACATTCAAGATAGAATTAGGCAAACCTGAGACAAGCCTCAGAAGAAAACCAGACTGGGACAACTACAATACCTGTCTGAAAGAAAACCTAGCACATATCCAGAGTGACGGAAGGGCTAAGCACCGTATCGATCTGGAAAATGAGCTTGAATCGAGCTGACCTCTTCAAGAACAACGAAACAACAGATATGCACCCTGGTGGAGTAAACATCTGTCAGAGTTGAGAAGTCAAACCCGGAACCTTTTTAATAAAGCAAAACTCACCGAAGACTGGCAGAGATACACTGATGTGAGAAACACCTACTACAAGGAAATTGGAAAAGTGAAAAGAAATAGCTTCAGGGGATTCTGTGAAGATATAAACACACCTGTGCGGCTAGACTTCAAAAAGTCATGGCAAGAAAGGAGGGTCAACACAGATATGGCCTTGAAGAAGCAAGACGGTAAATATACCGAAAAAGAGGAGAAAAGAGTGCGACTAGAAACTTATTTTCATGCGAAAACCTCAAGTAGGGGAGACAATCCTTTCGACGGTCATAACAGGCCTTCGAGAGAAAGCACTATAATTGGCTATGAACACCTTTCCACCTTTCAAGGCACTGGGAGCAGATGGGATTTTCCCTGCATTGCTCCAGCAAGGACAATACAAAGTTCTACCACATTTGGTTAGAATTAGTCGAAGCAGCTTAGAACTGGGTTATATACCAGAAGCATGGAGAAGGGCAATAGTAACCTTCATTCCAAAAGCTCGAAAAAGGGACACAACAAACCCAAAATCATTCAGACCAATTAGTCTAACATCGTTTGTACTCAATACGATGGAAAAAGCTAAACAATTATATTAGAAAGGAAATCATATGGAGACATATCAGCATGCTTACCGGGCAGGCAGATCTACGGAGACTGCACTGGTATAACTAATCGAGGATATTCGAGGTGCTCTAGACAACCAAGAAAAGAGCATTAAATAGAAGAGGTCTACACCTCTTCAACATCCAAATGGATGTCGGAACTCCTCACCACAAGAGTAGCAGAAACGAGGACGAGTGAAGACATCATCTCCATCTGTACAACCAGAAGATGTCTACAGGGAGCAGTAGCGTCCCCATAAATATGGAGCCTGACGGTTGACGAACACTTGTGTGGTTTGACTAACTTCGGAATATCCTGCCAAGGATATGATATTATCCTAACAGCCAGGGGAAAATTCGAAAACACCCTTTGTGACATCGTACAAAAGGGTTTCAACTATACAAATAGCTTGTGTAGACAAGTGGGACTTGTCATCAACCCCACCACAACCATCTTAATAGCCTTAACTGAGAAAAGAAAACTGTACCTCAAAACCATTAGACTTGATGGGAGCGAGGTTGAATGGGGACAATGTCTCTAATGGTATGGAGAAATTGGGGATGTAATCCATAAATCCTGAGCTGGATGTACACTGCCATAGTAAGACCAATTATCACTCATGGAGCCATTGCGTGTAGTAGCAGAGCTACTCTATGGACGACGTGAGAAAACCTCTCCAAAATTCAAAGCCTGTATACGCATTACAGGAGCAATGAGAACATGCCCAACTGCAGCCGTGGAAGTGATTCTCAACCTCACACCACTACATATGGTGCTGGAAAGTATTGCAGAAAGAACAAGATACAGACTAAGTAGAGAGGGAATCATTAAAAAATCCACCTCCTCACTTCTTAGAAATCAGAAAACCTGGGACGTACCACAAGGTATAATGAAAAGGTACAACTTTTCGAAGAAATTCGTTACGAAATTAAGAAACAAGAATGGGATCCAAATACCATTACCAGACTTGAGAGGAAATCCAATTGAAGGTACACAAACGGCACAAAAGCAATAGAAGGAACTGGGATGGGAGTGTACGGGCTAGGAATCAAACACTCTGAAAGAATGGGACAAACCCCAAGAATGTTTCAAGCGGAAATTCACGCCATAAGAAAGTGTGTCCAGTGCAATATTGACAAGGGATATAGAAGGCAAAAGATTATCATAATGACGGATAGTCAAGCTGCCATTGAAGCACTGAGCTCTTGGTAATCAGTTCCAAAATGGCGTGGGAATGCCTAGGCATACTGTGGATTCCCGGAAACACTGGAATAGCAGATGGACTAGCAAAGAGGGGGACTGAAAGACCCTTTTGGGGGCCGGAATCATTTTGCGGTATCAGACCCTATGTAATATTGGAAGAAATAAGCAAAGTCGAAGAAAAGAGAAGATCTGTCCATTGGAAATATCTAGTAGGGCTTAGACAATCAAAGATTCTGATGGCTGACTACAACCCGTTGAGATTAAATGAATACCTAAGTCGAAGTAAAACTACACTAAGAGTTTTAACAGGGATCATAACGGGACATTGGAGTCTGAATGGGCACCTGAGAAAGCTCAAAATAGCGGAGGAAGAAGAATGTAGATTCTGTGGCATGGAAGAAGCAGCCTACATCCACATACTTGCGGATTGCTGTGCAATTCAGAATCTTAGGGCACAGCACCTAGGAGATTATTGGATAGAAGAGGGACATTTACCTAAGTTGAAACCTGCAGATATTCTAAAATTTCTGGAGGAAATAGGACTAAAGGAGGAGGTTTTTGCATGCATCATAATTCCCACGCCGAGTGTTTGGGGGCTGATAGACAACGTTATTCTCCACTTTGAATTCCCTATGTGTCATCCCTAAAGTGTAGATTTTTGGGGGGGCGGG
This sequence comes from Lochmaea capreae, assembly GCA_949126875.1. Taxonomy (NCBI): domain Eukaryota; kingdom Metazoa; phylum Arthropoda; class Insecta; order Coleoptera; family Chrysomelidae; genus Lochmaea; species Lochmaea capreae. The sequence continues at coordinate 3,286,210 of OX421398.1, forward strand.
GTGAATTCTCAAACGTGTAATTAATATCCATGCCCCTGGATCATATGCCCAAATAATTTCTGGTTTTTTGTCGTCAAGGAGGTCACTAAACTTCGCGAACTTAATATGCCATACCATGATGGTGTCACTTCAGGTTTGTCATACTGAACGAAACATGTAATTTTTCCACTGAGGACCAGGATCATGGATCATGGATCATGGGCCCCACGATATTATTTCGTGATCTTTGTGAACAATGAACTGTAGAACAAACATTTCAAAACGCCATGCTAAGTGGCCACAATAATGGGGCAAACATATCATTTTTAGCAATGAACAGGTATAGGTACCGGAATGGCGTTATGGTTTTAAGATCATTTGTTGCATAACTTTTGCGGGGATTACACTGCCATACTGATTGCGTGTCGCTAAAGGGGTGCCATACTGGAAAACTATTATATTTTTTTTAGCGACGCTCTGGAATAGCCGGGAACTGCAACCCTGTGCGCCAAGTAAAGCCGGCCAATCGTCAATTCCAAAAACATCACATATCCCGTGGTAGTTGGGTTACTTCATTCATGTGGTTGTTAACCTACAGTAAAAGTCACGAATGTTTCTCGTTACGTCATACTTCCCTGAATGTATCAAAGACACTCTAATTTTATGTGGATATCACTGACTGCGTACGTCCAATTAATACAAATGGAAAGGTACAAATGTATTTTGTGCCTGAATTAAGCTACGCCATTACGTTTATTGGTTTGTCACTCTGTCTTGTGTTGTGACAACGATTGTACTTGAAAAGTGAAACGTCACTTTATGCAGAAATCATTCTGTCACCATTGAAGTTCGTCGTCATTGTCATTACTTCAAACAGGTAAAGTTAATTTATAAATATTGTGATATTTCGACAAAATGCCTGGTAAACGTTTGGACGAAAGTAAACGTGAGTGTATTAAAAAATTACATGGATATTTCCAAAAGGAATTGGCTAATGGCGGACCACTTCTGCCGTTAAATGCCATTCAAGAGGTTAGTTTTGTAACAATTTATTTGTAGAAATTCAAATTGTAGGCTAACTATGATATGTTAAATTTGGTTTTCATTTATTTCCTCTTATAATTAGATCACCAGAAATACATGCCAAACACTCTATCAATGATGCGCCGCTGGTGAAAACTGTCTTATTGATTTGATTCGGATGTTTATGAGTTATGACGTAACGAGAAACATTCGCGACTTTTAGTATTTATGTGTGTTTATTGCAAAAATAAAAATGATATATGTAGGATATTGTTAATATTATTATATAATATAATTTGTATACCGATCTATTTGGATATAGAAATTAATTATTTTCAGTAAATAAAGAAATTTGTACAGGAATTCCATGATTATATTACCTAAATAATATTATTTATAGGCATTTACTCCAACGATCCATAGTTTGCCATGACAAATATTGTATAGTAAACGTGACCAAACATTCAAAAGAAGTATATTGTATAAGTACCAGCTCCTGATACGTCATTAACTGTAAATAATAAGTAATTAGGTGGATTAGCAGATTACTATCAGGAGGTATTTATTTTATAGAAGGTTCTGTTAATTTAAATACATACACTAATTACACGTTGTGCATTTGTAATTTTAACGTGCACTATGCCGTTTATTAAGAGTTTGGAGCACATTTTATTATACAGCGCGAACGTTGAGAATGGAATCCATAATGAAAATATGCCCTATATAATTAAGCCATAAACGCTGGGATACGGCAAATTTTAAATTTAATTATGTGTTTTTTTCAACCCCTTTGTTTTGAATATGACTTCATTATAAAATCACTGTGACGTCATCTGGAAGTTTTTTTAACTGGAAACATACACTTATTTTATTAAATCTAGGTACCTAGATCATTTATTCCTGAAAATTAAAATGAGCCACACTGACCTTTAAGTTGATAATTTTCGAGATAACAGGCTTTAAAGTTTGTCAATTTCATAGAAATGCAGATTCTTGATGTACTTAACCTTATCAATATTGGCATGTTGACAATTCTGTAAATTATGTTAAAGTAGTCAAATTTAGTTCTTTTAAACTTTTGGTAATATTAAAGAGTGTCATTTTGATTACTTATGTTGTATTAATAAGTTTGACTAATGTTCTGTTCCTCTAACGGCTAATCAATGAAATAATAACTCGCTAATTTTTCAAATCAACCATCATTTACACAACAAAATGCAACGGATAGGTACCTGCAATGATGAACAATTAATCGACCATTATTTTTTTCGTGCAATCGGGTTCCCATTGATGGTTCATCATTTTTTAATCAACCATCACATGATGAGAGATTTGATTAGCGTTCTTGCATCCGGGCAATAGTGTTGCACATTTTTATTTTCAGGCATACACTATGTAGGTACTTGGATTTATGAAAATAACTTAAAAAAACGTCATGATGAGGAAACAGCGATTTTCTAATGAATAGAATAGAATAATATTTATTGCATCTCTAATACAAATTAAATGTATAATGCAAGAAGTACAATCCTGAATAATATTAACTAAGAGTACAACAATCCTGTATGATTTTAACTTAAAATACCCCGTTATTGATGTAAAGAATAGTTCATTAATATACAAATAAATACCTAGCTAAACCTCCATCGATTTTCATGAAAATTTGTGAGTAGGTGGAGAATACCTTAAGAAACAAAAGTGACATAGTGCCAACTTGCGCTTTTGCCCTTTGGGTGGATGCCATCCCTTCTCAGGAATGAAAATTATTTTAATAAAAATAATTCCAGGAATCGATAGAGACACAAATTCTAAGCAAAATTTATTATATAAAGTTTTTGGAATGAATCAATACTCTGAGTTATTAAAGATCAAAGATTGTGATTTTTCGGGATAAAAATACATGTTTTAAAGCGGTTTATCATAAATAACTCAAAAACTATGAGTTTTTACAAAAAATGTGTAATCACCAAAATTGAAGCTAATGAAAAAACAAACTAATCCCTACTTTAAAAAATCTTCTAGTATTAATTCAAAGTGAGCTATAGGTAATTGTATGTATATTTTTTACATAACAAAAAAACCGAACACTTTTTAAAGTACCTACTCGGAAATACCTTTCTAATGAGCACTGTAAGAAGTTAATAGCATCAAAATTGAGCAAGTTATGATAAAAATAAGATGAAACTTTCGAATTTTTTTGGAAAAAACGAAAAATAAAACCTCCACCATTTCCACAAAAATTCAAATTTATGGTTTTCCCTAACGGACTTTCTTTTTTTTAGCATAAGTGATGACCTCAAAAATTTTGCCTGGTTTAGAATGCTTATTTTTAAAAAAAAGTATGATTTAATAAAATCGAAATTTTTCAAATTTTGTAAATTTCTTTTTTTTTTTTAAAATAACTTCAAAAATACTGAAAATTCGTAAAAAATAATGATAAACGAAATTTAAGCTATTTTTTAAAAAAAAATTTGCTGCGAGAACCATGTAACCGGGACCCTTTAACCCTTTATCTTTTAAAAAATGAGGACTTTAAAAAAACTTATTTAAAACGATCTTATAGCTCTTGAAATTACCTTCCAAATGGTTTTTGGATAAACCTGATATCTTAAAAATTAACGGAGTTATTGTAAAAAAACAAATATATTTTTTTTGAAAAATTTTTTGAGCAGAGATTTGGTATGCGTATATTATAGGAAAACGTGTCAATAGGTACATGCTTACTAAATACACATGTATGGGTGTGTGTATGTGTGTTTTGAAGATAGAGAAAGTGAAAGGAACGGTAAACATCTGCTCGAAAACGTGGTGGGGTATTCTAGAATGACGTGTGTCTGTTGAACATTTTTCTCTTAATAAATAAATTAAAGTTTCATGTAAAAAAAAATGTCACGCGTCAAAAAAATTTAAAAAAGTGTTTCCAACTTTAACTTTAAATTATGCATTTTCATCAGTTTTTGCACAAAGGGTAGTTTGAGGTCGTCGTTTGAAGAATGTGATTTGAATAATATTAATAAAGTTTGGAATATATTAATAAAACTTATCTTAACTATTCTAACTAATTAAAGCTGATGAAAATTATTCCATAATTATTATGAGAAGGGGTAGTTTTAAAGGGTGAAAAATTTCGCAATAAATAAATAAATATTTTAATACTTACTAATGTACTATTTACTATTTTGAAACCAATTTTTACAGTGATTCTGCATTAACGGGGTAGTTTTTAAGGGTTGAAATTTCACTGTCAACCAAAAATTATATCATAAGTATCAAAAAAACTGTTTATGTAATGTTAATATGCGATTTCAAAACCCAGAAATACAAAAAATGACTTTTTCAGGATTTTCGATTTAAAGGTTGCTAAACTGGTTGAAAAATTAATTAAAATTATAAATCATGCATATAAATATTGAAAAACATAAATTTCACCTAATTAAACACTATTATTTAAGCCAGAATGGTTAAATCTGCATTTTTTCCCATTTTTAACAAAAGCGGTAGATTTCACCTCTAAAATGCAAAAAGCGCAAGACGAGCATATGTCACTTTTGGAGTAGAGGGTAAAACATACTCAATCCCAAATTTTCATCCAAATCTATGCTAATTTTTGCCTTCATTGTGTAGCATGCCTATCGACCTGTTTCCGATTTTACCAAATAAGTTACCTAATTACCGCTCGCCGTCATAGTAACCACTTCCAATAATTATAGTTCTGTGATCTAAATTTCTCCTACTCTCGTTGACCGTTAAGACAATTGACATATTATGTCAAGGGCCGATTCCATTTTGAAAACAATCGCCCTTTCTTTCCGTTACCGATAGTCTTACAGTAAAGACATACCTTTTCGTCTCTCCAATTTTACCTTAAATTGCTGTGGTAAGTCCAAAATGATAATTTACATTTATTAAGCTTTTTCTAAAGTAGTGGCTGAGATAATTTTTTTGTGCATTTCTTATTTTTTCACAGAGATAGACGAATATACACATACCACGTGGTCACCTATATTTGTTTCATACTTGTACCTTACTTTTAAACTAAATCTTTTATCATAAATCACTGTTACCTTTTTTTAATGCGAACATTTGCTAGATTCTGTGTTGTAGAATACCTAATTATTTCCAAAGATAGATAACATTTGCATTTTAACCTTTTCAAATATTCCTTTCTCATAAAAACCTGCCAGTGCCGGCTTCACATTTCATTAAACATTTTACTTTTTTAGAAATGGTTTATTCATAACTTTTTGCTATAATTAATTCTTTTAGGTCATTAGTACTTTTTTAATTTGGCTGATCATTTTCACTGTTTTAATATGGGACATATATGTTGGAAAGCTTTCAGTAAATTTAAATTTCATTATTTCAAACAACTGCCTTCCTTTTTTACCTGAAAAGCTAAACCAACATTATGTGCCCCATTACATTCAAGTTCCTACATATCCCTAATCCACCTGAACTTCTAGGTAAGCACATCTGCCAGGTTACAGCTGCCAGAATACCCTGCCAGGCTACAGCTGCCAGGTTACAGCTGCCAAGATACACTGCTAGGAGGTTAGGTTATGTAACGGTATACATGCCAGGATACACTGCTAAGATACTGTTACATGTTACATTTCAAGACATCTCTAACCACTAGGATTCCCCTAGGCATCTTATTTCCATTTCAAGCCATCTCTAATTTCACTTTCAAGACATCCCTACTTCAACTTCAAGACATCTTTCGCATCTTCTGTTTCTACCAGACCTCTTCGTCTAAGCTAAGTACCTACATAATGTGCAGGCTTCATTCTTTTCATCTCTATTCTTACTTTTCCTCAATGGCAGAATAAAGTTAATATTTTGAAGTTCTTTTTTAATTTCTTTATCAACCCGGCTGTAAGAGCTGTAGGGGATCGTTTTTATTTTCAACTTTTAATTGAATTCTAGAAGGTGTTTCTACCTTTCTCACCTTAGTTTCTTTTCTTAAATTTAAATTCATTTTTTCGTCGATGTCTAAAAAGGTAGTGGCTCCCTAAGCTTTTATAGTCTGTCAACCCTCTGGCATACCTAGTGTGAAATTAACATGGAGTCGATCCACCCTTGAGAGAGTCTAGCCGGGATCTGTCTCTTGAGGAGAGAACAGTGTTACAATTGACTGTAGTAAATATTTACTCATTCATTATGAATGATCTTAATTTGAGAAAATTTGAAATAAAAAAAACAATACTTTAACATTTCTTAAATTTAGATAATCAATATGTGAGACAAGATTGTTGATGCCATGGACATTTCGAAACTCTAAAGGTCTTATACAGTTGTATATTGGACAAATTAGAAATACGAGTATATATTATGTTCCAGCGTTTCTGTTTGATGCAGGTTACAGACAGTGCACATTTCTTGCTGATTAATTTTGTAAGAATGACCTTTAAAAAGTACTTAATGAAGTATTGAGAGGAAAGTCTGGTTTGTGCCACAATTCTAATAAATCTTATTGGACCTTGCAAGTACATTTGAGTATCTCTCATGGTCAAATAATTATATATAGTTGAAAATCCGGATAGTGATAATTTCAATATGTCATCGTTATATAGCGATTTTCTAATGACGTCAGAACCGAAACAGTGGAGTCAAAAGACAGGCAATATAAATTTAAAAATTGACGGGCCCTAGCGTTTATGCCATTGTAAACGTTTGCACTCTAACATGTTTCACTATAATCTTCCTCAGTTTTTTCAACGTGGCCACAAATTTTGTGCCAATGTGCACTTGTCACGTTGGTAAATTTTTCCTCCGTTAGCTTCAGCACGTCGTCCAATTTGAACGTCGTATTGCCATTTTTTACCAATACCCATATTTTTTCGATGGGGTTCAGTTCCGAATGGTACAGAGGTAAACTCAATACAGAAATGTCTTGCTCTGCCAAAATTTTTGTCAATGTCGTATTCTTTGTTCAGTGACTTATTTGCTTGAATTTCGGTGTAGAGCTCGGCGTTCGTTCTCTTTTGTTCGTAACAAACGCCTCTTCTTCATAACCATTTTTGTATAGCGTCTTTCCTCCATGACTAAGTGGAGTTAAGTTCTACTAAAACACTGTGATATGAAGAATTGCCTATAACTAAAACGATTTTTTGGTTACATTAATCATGCAATTTTATCCATTTGGAAAAGTTCATACAGGGTGTTACTATATTCGACCGACAACGCTCTACCACAGAGAGCTCTCGTTATTTGATAAATTTTGATATAGGAACATTAACCCCTAAAGGGATTAGTTACCGAAATACAGGGTGTTGAGAAAAACAAAATTTTATCAGTTTTAGGAATAAAATGGAACTACTTTACAGATCTTTTATATTGTGATATCAAAAACTTAGGTACACTTCACGACATTCCTAGAACTGAAAGAGGTATTTTATCGGCTACCCAGAGATATTTCGACCCCATTGGCTTTACAGCACTATTTACATTATTACCGAAGTTATTATTACAACAAAATTGGAAATTAAAATTAGCCTGGGTTGAGATACTACCGGAAGATATTGAACATCGTTTTGAAAGTTGGTTTAATAGTATAAATTGCTTAAATTTTTGCAGTATTCCAAGATATATTTTTAAAAACAGCTTACGCGGCAAGTATTTTTATTCGAATAGAATTTGAAAATTTTGCTTTGATTAAACTTTTACTGGCAAAATCGAGACTTTGTCCTGTTAAGTCCGTAACACTTCCTAGGTTATAATTGATGGCCGCTCTAATAGGGTTAAGATTAGCGGAGACTGTTAAGGAAGTAGAAAATTCTAGAGATCTCAAAACCTACTACTGGAGTAGTATGATAACTTTAAACTGGATACCCATTGAAAACCAAAAGAAAATAGTAAAAACACCTTTTGGAAGGGAACTAAAAGTCCCCTTGAGATACCAGAGTTGATTGATTTTGTTTTAGGGATTTGAACTAGATACCACGTCAATTCTGGTTCCACAGTATGTTGGGACTTGAATGTCTGTAACTATAGTAATTAAAAAATGTGTGATAGTTTTTTGAGTTTAATATAGAACAGTTGTCAAATGAAATATAAAAGTCGTTAGATTATTTCAATTAATAATTAATAAACCTAGGCCCAAAATTCCATAAATTATAGTAGTTATCAGATGTAACATTTGTACTGAGATTATTACAGCATGGTAAATTTGAAGGTATCAACGTATTTTTTTCATGTTATGTAAACGTTAATTCTGTTTCTAATTTTTCTGCAGTTGTGTGTACTACGGTATGTCCAAGTTTATTTCAAATAGTCGATATTTTTTAGCTGTTTGTAAATGATTTGATTGTTAAGCACAGCTTGAGCTGCTTTGGTGGTTTTATCCTTCCTTTTGACACAATAAAGATAATTTCTTCACATAATGATTTTATTCTCACATCATCATCATCAAAAGCTTCTTACGTCGGGTCCTTCAAAAAGTCCGCTAATAAAATCACATAATATTTCAGGTATATCACGTTCTCCTGAAAAAGTGTCATCTGTAGTTAATTTATTTGGAAGTTTTTTGCCACACAAAGATTTTATACTATTAGGTACGTAATTCGTATGCTGTATCACGCAATCGATATTTTGCTGATGAATAGATTAAATTATATATATGTCAACATTGCGCTTATAAATTACTTTATTTTTTATGTTTACTTGTAAAGCTTCAACAATAATCTTCTCTCCATAAGATTTTGAAATTTTTCCTTCCAAATAACTAGTTTCATATTTGTCAAATTTAATATAGGCTTGTTGTAAAGCTTCAACAATAATCTTCTCTCCATAAGATTTTGAAATTTTTCCTTCCAAATAACTAGTTTCATATTTGTCAAATTTAATATAGGCTTGTTCAACTGAAACCCATCTTTGGTCAGGTTAGCCTTGGAAACAATTGTAATCATTCAACTGACGTTTTCCAACATTAGTAGTGTATGCAAACGTCACACTGATCTGTTTATTTCGTTTATATTTGACAGCGATTTTAAGTATTGTGACTTTGAAATGGCATTTGTTGTTAACAATCCGTCCAAATGTGATAAGCGTGCGGTCATTCAATTTTTGTGTGCTGAAGGTGTGCAACCATTGCAAATTTATACGCGAATGCAAGCAGTGTATGGAAACGCATGTTTTGCATATCCAACTGTGAAGGAATGGTGTCGAAAATTTAAGAATGGAGAAGAGAGGACGAATGATAAACCACGACCAGGTGCATTGATTACTGCATCAGCAGATAAGAATGTGGCATGTGTGGAAGGCCTGATTAGAGAAAATCGTCGAATTTCAATCAGAGCAATTTCAGAAAATGTTGGTGTGTGTATAGGATCTGTCGATAGTATCGTACACAAACTAGGTTACAGCAAAGTTTGTGCGCAATGGGTTCCTCGTCTTTTGTCTGAGGACCAAAAAAGCTTGCGAATGGGCTTGTCTTTGCAACACCTCACGGAATACAGTCAAAATGGTAATGACTTTCTCTCGTCAATAGTTGCTGGCGATGAATCTTGGTGTCTTTATTTTGAACCATCCAGTAAGCTGTCATCGATGCAATGGAAACACGCAAATTCTCCGCTACCAAAGAAGTTTAAAGTTCAACCTTCTGCAGGCAAGGTGATGTTGACATTTTTTTTCGACCATGAAGGACCCTTGCTGATAGAGTTTACAGAACCTAGAGTGCATATCAACGCAAACCTGTATAATGAAACTTTGAACAAGCTCCATCAAGCAATAAGAAGAAAACGTCCAGGGAAGCTTTCACGTGGTGTTATTCTGCTTCACTATAATGCTCGGCCTCATGTTGCCAACGTAGTGAAAGAAAATCTGCAACGAAAGAAATGGAGGATATTAGAGCATCCACCCTATAGTCCCGATTTATCGCCTTGCGATTTTCACATCTTTGGGCCACTAAAAAAGGCGTTAAAAGGTAACCGTTTTAAGTCGGACGCAGAAGTACAAAACGCTGTGAAAGAATTCTTCCAGCAGCAGCCACAAGAATTCTATAAGCAGGGTATACATCGGTTGGTGAAACAGTGGGATATGTGCCTCAATTGTAGTGGTAGTTATTTGTAACTGTACTTGTCAATTAATTTTTCCTGGACCAAAGATGGGTTTCAATTGAACTACCTTGTATCATCGGAACTTTTGACTGCTATTTCAATAAATAATACCTTGTAATATCTAAATATGTCAGAAAAATAGATAGTTTTTCTGGTTAATTATTTTCTTTTCAATATACTGCGAAATTGCTTCAAATGCGTCTTCATGTATTTATCTAACTTTGTGCCAGTTTGTTTTTTCAGTTAAAACATCTAACATTTTTTCGTATTGTTTTTGGTATCGTAATCTACAATAAACAAATACTGAGAGTTTCTTCAAAGTCATCCAATCCATTTGCATAAAGTTTAATGTTATTTAATAGCTTCTCGGTCATATATACTGATAAAGTTTGTCCATTACTTCCTACTCTCTTCGTTTGTGATGAACAAAAAATGCAGACATCGGTTGAATTATCACTTTGTTCTATTTCAGCTTCCAATGTAGTAGAGGATGTATTTTGTTTCGGCTAAAAATTTTAACGATCATTCAAATATTATATACAGGGTGTCCCATTATAAAGTAACACATTTTGACGGCTTATTACTCGAGAATGGAAAAAGATATCGACGAGCAGTTTTCGCTAAACTTCTTATATTTCCTTCAAATTTTTATTGACATAGTTGCCAAATGTATATTTTTTCCCGAAAACGCCGTAAAAAAATGACCATTTTTGAAACGAAATTATCGGTTTATTTTAAATACAACACCCTATATTTTTTAATACCATCTGAAAGTCCCTTTCTTCCTCTTTCCAAAAATGTATACATTATCGGCATATACTCAAGTTTTTAGGGAAAGATTTAATTTTTTATGAAACCATGTCAATAACTTCCAAACGTAAATAACTATCACATTTTAACAGCTTGGAAACGTTATAACTCGAAAATGAGACAAGTCTCAAAAGTGGTCTAAAATTTTCGTAAGAAAGTTACTGTAATCCAATCCCTACAAACCTTCAGGAGTTAAGAAATAACGTAGTAAATGTTTTTAATACCATAACACCAGAAATGCTGCAAAATGCGTTCAGCAATTTTTGGATGAGATTAGGATTATGTAGAGATGCAGATGGAGGTCACATACAACAACTTATTTATTAAATATAACTTTTTTTTGTTTTGATGTGTTTTATGAAGTTATGTTTGGTTCCTTGTTCTTATATGTGAATAAAAATGTTTTCTTTCTTTCTAGTTTTCCCGATTCTGTAAATTGTTGTACCCAAGTTAATATCGATTTTCGTGTATAGGCGGATTTCTGTCAAAAATGGCTCTGAATCTTATCCTGGTCACTTTTATTAATTAACAAAAGTAACTTTCTTACGAAACTTTTAGACGACTTTTGAGACTTGCAAGTTGTTAAAATGTGATAATTTACGTTTGGAAGTTATTGACATGGTTTTATAAAAAATTAAATATTTCCATAAAAACTTGAGTATATGCCAATAATGTATACATTTTTGGAAAGGGGAAGAAAGGGAATTTCAGATGGTATTAAAAAATATAGGGTGTTGTATTTAAAATAAACCGATAATTTCGTTTCAAAAATGGTCATTTTTTTTCGGTGCTTTCGGGAAAAAATATATATTTGGCAACTATGTCAATAAAAATTTGAAGGGAATATAAGAAGTTTAGCGAAAACTGCTCGTCGATATCTTTTTCCATTCTCGAGTAATAAGCCGTCAAAATGTGTTACTTTATAGTGGGACACCCTGTATTTTAGAACTGTTAAAATCTTATCTATTCACGAACTGAAAAAAGATAATTATGAATTTAATTACGCAACATATTCATCTGATTGTGATAATGGCAGTGTTTTAGATGAACCAGCAGAATCGGTAACAAAGCCAGTTGAATTGGAAATATTTAGTTCAGCCCAAAAATACTAAATGCACTTAAATAGATCGTGAAATTATCGAGAGAGTGCATGGTAACATTTCAAATCGTAACCTGCAGATGTTTGTAGTATGACAGTTGAAATGACTCTTTTTTCTTGTTTCAATAAATGAACAACATCTTTGGAATGTATCAGCATAAAACGCTAATAATTTCCCCTTGTTCGTTGTGAGATTACAGATAAACCATTTCATTTTCTTACTTCAATAACTAATTATTTAGCTAGATAGACGTTACTTAAAAACTCGCACGTCACATTTTGACAAATTGAACGGGTTAATGATTGAAAGTCAGTTTCAGTAACAAAAAAATCTCGCGCTTAACAAGTAGCAGAGGACTTAATATTTAATCTAGGTCTGGCAGACAAGATGGTATGATGAAAAGGTATAGCTTTTTAAAGAGCTCAAAAGCAATAGAAGGAACTGGGATAAAAGTGTACCAAACACTTTGAAAGCTTGGGAAAAATCCCAAGTAACTTTCAAGCGGAAATTCACGCCATAAGAAAGTATGCCTAGTTCAATATTGAATAGAAGGCAACATATTATCATAATTTTGGATAATCAAGCAGCCATTAAAGCACTGTAATCAGTTGCAAAAGGTGTGGGAATGCCTAGGCGTACTCAATGAACTAGGCAAGAAAAATATAGTAACCTTACTGTGGATTCCAGGACACACTGGAATAGAAGGAAATGAAGTATCAGATGGACTAGCAAAGAGGGGACCGAAAGACCCTTTTGGGGGCCGGAACCCTTCTGCAGTATCAGCGGTATCAGCTTCAATGTAATATTGGGAGAAATAGGGAAATCCGAGTTAAAGAGAAGATCTGACCATTGGAAAAATCTAGTAGGGCTTAGACAATCAAATATTCTGATGGGTGACTACAGCCCGTTGAGATCAAATTAATGCATAAGTCAAAGTCAAACTGCACTAAGAGTTTTAACAGGGATCCTAACCTAACGGAACATTGCCACTTGAACGGGCACCTGAAAAAGCTCAAAATAATGGAGGAAGAAGAATGTAGATTCTGTGGCATGGATGAAGAATCCTCCATCCACATACTTGCGAATTTCACACCAATTCAGAATCCTAGGTCGCATTACCTAGAAGATTATTGGATAGAAGAGGGACATTTACCTAAGCTGAAACCGGCAGATATCCTAAAATTCCTCAGGGAAATAGGACTAAAGGAGTTACTAGTCTCTGAGACGTTCCCCAGCAACTAAGTAGAAGTAAGATAGATCTTTTAGATCTCAGTGAATGTCACCCCATAGGTCTGGCAGAATTTTGGTCAAGTATGAACGTGCCAGACCAATTCTGTTCGAAAGAGGATTAAAAAATAAAAATCTGAAATTTTGTCTTATACCTTGTATAGAAAATTTTTTGTTGTGATAAGTTTGTTGGGGGTGGTCTGACACACAGTTGAGTCAGGAACAAGAACGCAAGACTTGAATTTCTGTATTCATCTAGAAAAATAAATTAGAAATTTGTAACGGGTTAATATCTTTATTAATAAATAAACAATAACAAATTACAATAATAAATATGTAACACCTAAAAAGACTGTTAGAATTGGAAAACTATTTCATGAAAAGAATATTAAGCAGTTGTATCACGTAACCGTGGCGCTTAGTCCAAATCGGCTGCAGTGGCTTTGCTTGCTTCTACCCCTGCTGTCGTCCGAAGGTATAGGATCTTAGTCAGATCTCTGTCGGTTTAACACCCGCGTCTTTTATTGCGCGCCATCTATGCGTGGGGCTATGAGATGTCCTCCGTGTACTGATGGTTGCAAACTAGACTGGGGTACATTGCGTTGCATATATTTACGACCGCTACAGCCTCCCCCTCTGACGACGAGGTCGTCTCGATGAGGCGTCAGAAATAGTAGTGGGAGACTGTGTATCTGACTTGCGAGGCCGTCCTCTTCTCCTAATCTCTCGCAATGGTTTAGGTACGTCTTCTGAGTCTCCAGAAGACTGATAAGGAGTCAGGTCGCTGGTATGATAAATCCCTATTGGGGTGGAGTCTTCACTCGACTCGGCAACTTCGTAGCTAGTGGGCCCGTGTTTACGAAGTATGACGTAGGGTCCGTCGCGTCGTGGTGCCAATTTCGTTGAGTATCCTTTTGTTGCATTACTGAGGAAATGTGTCTTGACTAGCACTTTGTCGCCAGGTGCGTAATCCGGCCCATGACGCCTATGTTTATTCACATATGCTTGATTTTTCTCTTGTCGTTCTTCAGTAAGCTCCTTGGCTAGACGGAGAGACCTAGATAAGTTTTGTAGTCTGGGTGTGATTTCAGCGACAAAATTTTCGTTACGCACGATGGTGCTAAGATCGTCTGTGACATCTTGTACAGTCCGCAGCTCTCTTCCGAAGGTCAAATAGGCCGCCGTATGGCCCGTACTTTCACATCGGGCTGTGTTGATGGCGAATCTTATAGAGGGTAAGTGCCGGGACCATGAGAGGTGCTCTTTGCCAACTAGTATACCTAATTGTGTTTTTAAATCACGGTTTTTTCGTTCGACTACATTTGCTTCAGCGTGGTATACAGGAATTAGGGCATGTCTGATGTCTAGACAAAACGTGAGCTTTTGCATTACGGCGGACACGAATTGTGTTCCGTTGTCGCTTATTAACCGCCGTGGTATTCCATAGCGGAGAAATATTTCATCGATTAATACTTGTGCGCAATTCTCTGCCGTAGCGTCTGCTAGCGCAAACAATTCAACCCAACGGCTGGTGGTATCTTCAATTATATAAATCCACCTTTTGCCGTCTTCACTTAACGGTAATGGTCCGAACAGATCGACTGCTATAACTTCAAACCTTTGGTTGGAGACTACTGTTTGTAATAGTCCCGCGGGCTTCCTGTTATCGACTTTGTACCTCTGGCATTCTAAGCAGGTGGATACATGTTTGACAATGTCTTGGCGCATTCCTGTCCAAAAGTATCGCCTAGAGACTCGATTTAACGTTCTATCTACGCCGTAATGTCCGGCGGTAGGGTCGTCGTGGTATGCTCTTAAAATTTTTGGACGTTCCTCCTTTGGCACCACTAATCGTGCGTTCTCATCTTCCTGTTCCTGAGTATACCGATAAAGTACTCCCAAATGCATGAAATAACCCCGTTTAATCCATTTAGCGTTTCTTTCGTCGTCTGCGGCGTCCTCTAGGGCCGCAATAATCGGGGCAAGTTCAGGATCATCCGTTTGTTTGTGACGCATCTCCTTTTCACTTCGCTTAGGGATGTCAAATTGTACAGTGCAGACCTGACATTCGCTGTTATGATTCTCGCATATGGGTCGAGATAAGAGATCCGCAACTACATTTGTTTTCCCGGGTGAATATTGGATTTGAAGGTCGTATGGCTGTAATCTCAGGGCCCATCGTGCTAGGCGCCCTGTTGGCGTTTTCAAGCTCATTAACCATTTGAGGGGTTGGTGGTCGGTTATTAGTATCGACTCTGAACCTTCGATATATCCTCGAAATTTATCCACTGCGAAAACTAGCGCAAGTGCTTCGCGTTCCGTAGTGCTATAGTTCCGTTCCGCTGATGTCAGTAAACGACTGCTGTATTCTATCGGGTGCTCGTTTTCTCTCTCCCCCTGGACCAAAACCGCTCCTATTGCGTAAGCACTGGCGTCGGTCTTGATAATAAATGGTTTGGAGAAGTCGGCTTGTTTTAGTATAGGCGAGGACACTAGTCCCTCTTTCAGATTACCGAAGGCTTGCTCTTCTTCTGTTCCCCACTTCCATACTGCTTTTTTCTTTGTTAGATTCGTTAGTGGTCTAGCAATCTGCGCGAAGTTAGGTATAAATCGTCTGTACCAGGAGCAAGTTTGTATGAAAGACAACAGCTGCTTGATATTTTTTGGGGCTGGCATATTAGATATAGCCGATGTTTTTTCGGGGTCGGTCGAGATGCCGTCCTTGGTAATAAGATGACCAAGGTACCTGACAGAGGAACAACCAAAATTGCATTTTTTCCTGTTTACCCTCAGTCGGTACGTCCTCAAATGTTCAAAGACCATCTCCATATCACGGAGATGTTGGTCGAATGACGGTGACCTGATAATAAGGTCGTCGAGGTAGACTAAGATGGTGACTTCTTTTAGGGTAGCTTTGAATCTGTCCATCAGGCGCTGAAAACTACTGGGTGCGTTTCGTAATCCAAAGGCCATCCTATTAAATCTATATATTCCAAAAGGCGTTATAAATCCTGTTTTATCCTTGTCACGGTCATGGATTTGTATTTGCCAGTAACCCGATTGGAGATCAAGGCACGACATGAACGGGCAGCCTTTAGCGGCGTGGAGCAAATCGTCGACCCGTGGTAGTGGATATTTATCGGGTACTGTGATGGCATTGAGCTTGCGGTAGTCGACACATACTCGTAGGTCGTTGTCCTTTTTGGGTACGAGGACTACAGGGGATACCCATGGTGTATCGCTTTCCTCGATGATACCTTTTTCCAGCATGTCGTCGAGCTTTTGCCTCAATATATTTTGACGTGCAGGACTCAGTCGATATGGAGCGTTGGCTACGGGCGCGTGTTCACCTGTGGATATGCGATGTTCCGCATACGGAGTAGGTGGTCCATCCTCAGCGAAGACATCGGAGTACGCCTGGAGAGCTTTATTGAAAGTGTCCCGTTGTTCGTCACTAAACACAGGAGCTTCGTTAGGTCTCAGACAAATGTCTATTTGGTTCAATTCCAGTCTACGTCGTTTTCTGGGATCCCGCCTTTTCGGTGGTGACCAAGTAGACGGTAGGGAGTCCTTAAAAATATCGTAGATCGCACCAGGTGAATACTGGTCGTCGTCGTCGTCAAGTGCATAAGTTGGTCGTGGTGGCGTGCGAATCTCTATGAGTGTGCCAACGTCATCAGACTCGGTGATAAGGGCTTCATCCTCCATCGGCAATGGTGAAGCGAAGAATTCCAGAAATGGCGATTCTTGCCCCTCCTCGACATTCACTGCAAGCATTGTACTTTTGGTGCTATCAGGCAGTGCTTCCCGTCGTGGATGGCTATTTCTGATGTATTCGGGTGTCTTACCCCGTTGTACATCGAGGAAGTTGAATACCTTATTGGGTTTATCGGCGAAATACCATGCCCGTTGAGGAAGGTTCAGAACTAAGGCGGCTTTTTCGAGGAAGTCGATGCCTAACAAGGTGCGGTTGTCCTCTGCGTCGGGTAGTATTACAAAATTTATCGGGAATGTGCGATCACCGATATCGATTTGGGTCGTAGTACACAGCACTTCTTTGGGTGTACAACGCCCGTCTGCGAGTGTGACGTCTACTAGCTGCGTTTTAAAGTCGCAAGTCTGCTGTTGTTTCAAATATTCGTACAAGGATGCGCTAGCTACGCTCGTTCTGGCAGCTGTGTCTATATGAGCAAGGCCGTTAACCCCATTTATCTTCACTTGTATGGTAGGTACTTGGGTTGTGAGCTCGGTTAGCGTATTCAGGCTGTAGAAGTGGACCGAATGGGTTGACACATCGGGGCGAGACTTTTTTGAACAATCCGGGCAGTTGTTTCGGAAATACCCTTGTTTGCCGCATCCGTAACAGGAGATTTTCGCCGGTTCCTGTTTGTGATGGGCCTCTGTGTTATTTTCTTTTGCGGCATGGCGTTTTCGGCATTCGTTTATTGAATGCCCTCTAAAATGGCAGTAGGCGCATCTCGGCTTCTTACTCGCGCTGGGTTTCGGTACACTGGGTGGTCCCATGGTTGCTGTTTCCTCCAGTTGAATATTTTCAATTTTCCTGGCTTGTTCCAGTAAGTTGTCGAAAGAGCGTATCGACTCTCTTGGGATTTGTTTACGTATATGGATTGCCAGCAATCCGTAAACCATGTCGAGTTTTGACCTCTCGTCGTGACGATTTGGTGGTAACTGTGCCAACAGTGCTCTCTTTTTGCATATGAAATCGTCGATTGGAACGTTAGACTCTTGGCGTTGGTCAAATATGTCGAGATACACTTGATAGGCTGGTTTAGCGGGCGAGAATGCATCTCTGATTAGTCGCGTGGCATCATCCCAGTTGGTCGCTTGGTTTTCTACCCCGCGCCACCATAGTGAAGCGTTGTTGGTGAGAAGTAGGGGTAAACCTTTAAGTGCGTCGGCGTCACTTATTTTCTCAATCTCTTTATATATTGAGATGGTAGTTATGAACGTGTCGACGGTGTCGTGACATCTTTCGCCACTGAATCTTGCGGTGCAGCGGCTGAAACTGCCTGTGTTGGACGTCGTCGTCGTGGCGTTCGTATCGGAGATCTTCTCCAGCAGTTGTCGAAACTGTTCCTCATTGAAAGCAATGGACATATTGCTCCGTAGTCTCTGACTTCGTCGAGGAATGATTATGTAGTTATTCTGTAAAAGACGGACTGAACAAAGCCAAATAAGCGAGTGTTTATCGTCGTCTAAATTTTAGGGTAGAGCAGTATTGCGAATACCTTGACGGTAAAGCAGGTATGCGACTACCAAAAATGAAAGACAAGACAAAACAGCAAGCCAAAATATGGCGAAAGTTCTATCGCAGTCTTTCGAAGCTCTGTATAAATCTTGAAAATTCTTAAAACTGACAAAACAAAGCAGGAATCTGCGAATGTTTTAATCGAATTTTACAGAAAATTTAAATTCACAAATCTTCTCGTCTAGCTTCTATAGGCTTTACGTTGAGCGCCAATTTGTAACGGGTTAATATCTTTATTAATAAATAAACAATAACAAATTACAATAATAAATATGTAACACCTAAAAAGACTGTTAGAATTGGAAAACTATTTCATGAAAAGAATATTAAGCAGTTGTATCACGTAACCGTGGCGCTTAGTCCAAATCGGCTGCAGTGGCTTTGCTTGCTTCTACCCCTGCTGTCGTCCGAAGGTATAGGATCTTAGTCAGATCTCTGTCGGTTTAACACCCGCGTCTTTTATTGCGCGCCATCTATGCGTGGGGCTATGAGATGTCCTCCGTGTACTGATGGTTGCAAACTAGACTGGGGTACATTGCGTTGCATATATTTACGACCGCTACAAATTTTATAAAAAAAAGGACACGTCCATGACTACCAGATCAATGGTTTATATCCAAAAATTGATAAACTATATTTTTGTACTTATTCTGGTAGACCACTCTTTCACGGCGGTCGCCGCTTGGACTACTATGTTCCTTCAACCAAACTATCTTTTCCTCCAGCATGCACAATTATCTACCTTTACCGCTCGCCTGTTTTGTTGCAACGAGTTAATACATTTGTTTTATCTTACCTTTGCCAAAAACTCTCATCTCACGCAAAACC
This sequence comes from Lochmaea capreae, assembly GCA_949126875.1. Classification (NCBI taxonomy): domain Eukaryota; kingdom Metazoa; phylum Arthropoda; class Insecta; order Coleoptera; family Chrysomelidae; genus Lochmaea; species Lochmaea capreae. Next base: position 3,305,502 of record OX421398.1, read on the forward strand.
TCTGGTTTACATAAGCTGGTACCTTTTTGTAACTGATCGTACCACAGAAATCATTATTAAGATTTTTCTATTATTAGTTTGTTTAAACTTAAAAACAATTTTACGTATTCAGTTAGTAATGGTTCTTTTACCACACTGTATATCGGGCATTGGTTCTCTCAACCACTCATGATTTATTCATGTACCACTTGTCGTAAACTACTAGGTATAAGAGGTATACATTTGGTTTTTATTGCAGTAACTTTCTGAGAGATAGTTCTTTTGAATTCGGCATAGCTAGGAGTCTTCATTTTTTTTGTTCTTAATTCAGTTTTTGGTGATATCTCCAACGCCTCTGCGAAAAAACTATAAAATGAAAAATATTATTTCCATTATTTTATTAAAACCTAACCTCAAACGTATAAAATTAAAAATCTACTTTTCCAAATTATATATATAATCGTTATCCTTATACATTAAGTTGTCGGATTTACATTTACTTTTCATATATAAATGTTTTCCAATCTTTTCTGTTTCGTGTTAACGTTTTAACCTCTTCCCATGTTTTGCCTCTGTCTTGTAGAATTTTACCCATTGCTGTATTCCATGTTTCTCTTGGTCTTCCTTTTTTTTTTATTTGTATTTTTGCTTCATATGTTCTTTTAACTTGTCTTCTATTGTCCATTCTTTGAATGTGTCCCCACCAGCTAAGTTGTCGTTGTTCTATAAAGTTCAGTATTGGTTGCACCCCCAATTCTTCTCGTATTTTTGTATTTCTTATTTTGTCCTTTCTATTCACTCCTAAAGTTTTTCTAGGTATTTCATTTCCGCAGCTCTTCTGCTTTTTTGTGAGCGTCCAGGATTCGCATCCATATGTTAAGACTGGACGATATATGGTGTTATATACCTTTATCTTTGTTTGCTTCGAGATTTCTTTTTTATCAATAAATTTTTTATTCATGGCATAGTATAGTTTAATAGTTTTATCGATCCTTTCATTTATTTCTGCTTCCTGTTTTCCAGATTCTTCTACTATACTCCCAAATATTTGTATTCTTTTACTTGTTCAATTTGTGTGTTGTCTATCCAAATTACCTATGATAAATGATAATAAATCCAGGGATAATGGTACCAATGACAAAAATGAAAAATAAAAGTACTACGATCTCGTGATCTTTGGCAGATTACCTCTCGTTATTCGTAATATAATCGATTATTTTTGAATCTCTTGTGATATTATAATGGATTATACAATTATTATTGAAATGTTTAAAATGTCACCGATTTCATATTAATTTATCTACAATATTCCTTAAACTTCTTTTAAATCTGATATATAATGAAAATGTTGAGTGCATGTGTAACGTAGATTTTAAAAGAAAGGGGGGCAATTGATGAAATAAAGAAATAGACATAAGAACCAAATGATATAATAATATTGATGAAAATAAAATACTTAATTAGAACAAAACCTCTACCTAATAGGAATGAGCAAAGTGGATTGGTCGAGGCTCTACCATGTGCGCATAGTCGGGTTTACCTATAACAAAGAAAATATGCGTGAGTGTTCGTCTTCATTAACTCTACTGATTAGTTAAATAATTATTCGATCAATCACCGAACACAAACGGCTTTAACTCGCATTGTGTTCTATCACTAATTAATCTACCAACGAGGCCTAGTTCCTAGGAGTTTTACTTTATGGTACATGGGGGGATTCAACGCGCCACCAAGACCCCTCTTAGGACTACCCTCAAGCGTAAAGGGATTACACTCGCATTACGCTTCACTTCTACTACTACTCAGTTGTGCAATGAACATGAAGGGCTGACTCGCGACATGTTCGCTCCAGCTACTAGAGCTTGACCAATGGTCGAATCTGAGTTGTGCAATGGACAAAAGGGATTAAACACGCATTTACCCGCTCCAGATATATTTGTCAAGTGAGAGCGAATTATTATTCAATCATTATCAAAACACAGTGATATTTGTAAGACGCAGACGCGGTTGAATGGTAGCTTATAATACCGTACAGAACATTGATAGGTATGAACCGCCGTAGCGCAGGGCTTAGCGTAAGGGCTTGTAACTGAGGGGTCCCGGGTTCGAGTCCCGGTGGTTTCGATTTTTCAATTTTCACAATATTTAGCTTATATATCAGAAGTGGGATTAGATCTACGAAATGTCCACATGAGGCCATAATGTGATGTGATAGTGAGAGAGGGTGACAGGAATGGGCGTGCAGGCGTCAGGCTCGCCAGGAGAGTGAGATAGGCGTAGGCAGGCAGCAAGGCATCAGGCTCACGAACGAGTAGGTGAGATAGGTGTATGCCCAAACGTCAGGTCCAGCACTCTAGGTACCTCGAGGGCGAGGAGCGGAGCAGGATGGCCGAATGTAAGACGCAGACGCGGTTGAATGGTAGCTTATAATACTGTACAGAACATTGATAGGTATGAACCGCCGTAGCGCAGGGCTTAGCGTAAGGGCTTGTAACTGAGGGGTCCCGGGTTCGAGTCCCGGTGGTTTCGATTTTTCAATTTTCAGAATATTTAGCTTATATATTTTATATTCAATAAATTCAACAGGTAAATAACACTCAATAATTACAGCATTAATATAGAGAAATAAAACAATAAAGAAAGAACACTCAGTGAAAAAGCTCACCTGAATATCTTGCAGTTCAATCACCCACCAATTCAAAATCTCTAACACTAAACAATAATTTCTCGGAACACTAAATTGAACCACAATTTAGAAACACAGTCAATAACAGAATGCATTGAATAGTTTTTAATAAACTCGAGACCTTTTAAAAGCCCAAAATTCATAAGTAGATAGTAATCGTAAATCAACGCTATTTCTTGGTGAGAAATATGAAATCATCTGGGGTACGTGACAATTAAGATAAACAGTCGATCACGTGTGCTTACAAATTTCTTAGGTTGCCTTTCATAAGAGTATCGATAAATATGTTTTAAAGGAAGAATGTTTGTCAATTAGTTACACATGTGATCTAAATTATTTTGCTCATCATATTTGGAAGATTTTTCTGATCTATTTACTCCACACACAAAGCCGATCTTAGGTTTTGTTAAGTTTACAGAAACAAATTCTGTGATTTTTTAAATGTTCCACAATAATACTCTAAACGGGTACAAATTTACCAGATTATTATAAGTGTCCTTTTCTGGTAATGGAGGATATAACTCAACTTTTAACACATCCTACAGCTTTGTTTATAGTTACGTAATCAAGTGAGGAATTATCAAGTTCAGTACAATTTTACTACCTCAGAGTATATACCCTAAAAATGTACTCAATCACTCCCAATTATACCAGACCTAACCAAATGCTGTTCAGTAACTGAAATATTCACTACCATATATAATCAAACAATTAACTAATTCAAAAAATTTATTTTGGTTAAAAACAGCAAAACAAAAACTGAAAAAAATATATTTGACACCAATTCACAATCAAAATGATAAAATATACCATACATAGAATTTACCTACTGTAAAAAATTTTTAATTAGTGATAAACCTGAACATGTAAAAGATAAAATACGAGCGGATGCAATTAATGTCCTCACTAACCTCAAAAACATCTACTTGTAAATAAAACTAATAAACTGCAAAAACGAATAAAAAACCACCAAGTGGAACTGTGTAAAAAAATAAGTTCAAAAACTGAAACCCGACTACTGAAAAAAGTATAAAACAATAGAATATTCTCATTTGAAATTGTTCTGTACAAACTATTTCATATTTATTGTCCATTAAATGAATATTAACTTTGAAATAAAAAGTTCAAATTAGCTCAATATAAAAAAATGTTACGGCCCAGCAAAAACCGCGAGAAGGTATGAACATTTCCTGCCATGAAGAGATATACATATGGAATGTTGGAATACAGAAGTTATTAAAATCTAAAAAAGAACGTTTAGAAACACAATGAAAACAATAAATATATTTTCAAAATAGTAACAAAAAAATTTTCTTGATAAATTCTACCAGTAAAGTTATTACTACAATGAACATGTAACCACAGATTTTTGTACTGATGAAAAAATAATAACATTAATTAGTTATTCATGCAACAAGTGCAAAAAGTAAGTATTTATTGCACGCGACGTGAAATTGACAACATATTAAGTGCAATAAGAACTTTTTGCACGAGTTGCATACAATATTTTTTCTAGGTTCATGCAAACATCAGAAATGTTCTAAATGGACAAAAAATGGCGTCGATTTGTATGTTTATGTTTGTCATGATAACAAAACGCTGTAGTAAAATGACAGATGATTGCAATAATATTTACGATATAAGTGTCGTAAAGATTCATATTACGAAATGAGATGGGAAATTTGTCAAACGAGGCCGTGATATGAATTCACGATACGAATATAGTACATTATTTTACCTACTACCAATAATGTTAATTATTTACTCAAAATTAGTCAATATTCCTGAAATTAATGATATTAGAATCATGTAACAAGCAAGCGTTGCGCTCATTGTTGATTTATTTTGCGAACTGTCAATTTTGACGCGTTCACTTCAGTTTGGTAGGGGAGACCGGGGATGGTTTGGACACGGGGATACAGTGGACAGGTTCAAATTTCCCGCCCTAAAGTGAATTCTACTGCCGCGATCGATTGTACATATTGGTAACACTGCGAGAGACCAGTTGACAGAAACAAATAACCGTCGTTATAAAATTGTGACTTTTACAGTGCTTGTTTACTTTTAGACACCTATGATATAACTTTTTAAGGTAAGAACGTAAGGTTTTTCTGTAACTTAGTTTAATGTTTTCTGTTTGGCGTTCAATTTGCATGCAATGGAGACTAGTAGGAATATATTCAAGTATGTTTCGTGAAGATGCAATTTTTGGTTCAGATTTCACAGCCAGAAATGTGTGATTACACCTGTTGGGGATACATTGGACAACTGGACACGTTGTCCAATGTATCCCCGATGTATCTGTTGATGTGAACTGTTTTATCTTTTCCAGATGCCACGGGAATTCAAAAGAAAAACTCAACGAACCTTTCCTGAAGGTGATCTACAGCAGGCGGTTGAAGATGTTTTAAACAATCGTGGAAGTTTGCGCCATGTGGCAGCTATTCGAAACGTGACGAAGTCTCGTCTTGCACTTTATGTAAAGAAGGCCAGAGAAATGGGCATAGACACTCTGTCGTTCAAACCAAATTTCCATAGAAGACAGGTGTTCTCAGACCAAATGGAGAAAGCATTGGCGGGGTATTTACTACAATGCTCCAAAATGTTTTACGGAGTGACACCGAAAAAATGCAGACAAATAGCTTTACAATTCGCTGACGTAAACAATCTAAAATTTCCTGAATCCTGGAAAAGAAAAGGGCAAGCTGGTAGTGACTGGTTTACTGGGTTTATGAAGAGAAATCCTACGTTATCCATTAGAAAACCTGAGGCAACCTCACTTGCCAGAATGACTGCATTCAATAAAACCACGGTCGGCGACTTTTTTGACAAAGTGGACAATGTTATGCAAAGGAAGAAGTTCAGACCTTCAGATATATTTAATCTTGATGAAACGGGAGTCACCACAGTGCCTCCAGTGGCCAAAGTAATTGGACAAAAGGGTGAAAAGCAAGTTGGCCAAGTGACTTCGAGAGAGCGAGGAGAACTGATGACTCAAGTGGGTATAATTTGTGCCAATGGCAATTCTTTACCTCCCGTGTTCATATTCCCACGTGTCCGCTTCGACAAACAGCGAATGATGGCTGGAGCAGCACCTGGAGCTTTAGGATTGGTCCACAAATCTGGTTGGATGACCACCGATAACTTCGTGTTAGTATTGAAATTTTTTAAAGACAATGTGAGGTGTGATAAAGAACATCCTGTGTTGATATTGATGGATAATCACGAGTCTCATATAAGCTTGGAAGGTGTTAATTTCTGCCGAGATAATGGAATTACAATTTTGACACTTCCGCCGCACACTTCCAACCACTTACAACCCCTGGACCGTTGCGTGTTTGGCCCGTTTAAGAAATACTACAGTGAAGCAGTCCACTCATGGATGTTGGCCCATCCCAATGAAACTCTATCAATCTACGCACTTCCTGAGCTATGTTCCAAAGCTTGGGATCGTGCTGCAACTCCTGAAAATGTGAAATCAGGTTTCCTGAAATGTGGTATCTCGCCATTTGATAGAAACATTTTCCAAGACCACGATTTTCTCTGCTCTGCGGTCTCGGATCGTCCATTTCCGGACCCTCTTGTTCCCAGTACTTCTTCGGAACCTATCGTGTCAACATCTAAAGGAGCAGGCAGAGACACTGCTGCTGTGGATCCTTCTATTACAATCAACTGTTCTACAGAGGCTCATACACCAGTTCCCACATCGAGTCATCAGTTTCCCACACCAGTTGCTTCTACATCGGCACAATCGGAGTTCGTTTCTCCAGAACAATTGAATCCGTACCCAAAAGCTAAGCCAAGGAAATTGGGTAAGGGTGGCAGAAAACGTGGGAGAAGTATGATCGCAACAGACACACCAGAAAAAGAAGAACTCGAACTAAAAGAGAGAGTGAAAATGACAAAGAAAGCCAAGGTAGTGAAGAAGAAGGTATTTGAAACAAAGAAGACTGTTTTCGAAGAAGATTCTTCAGATGAAGACATGGGAGAAGTCATCATGAAAGATTCTTCTTCTGAATGGGAAGAGGAGGCAGAAAGTGACGAGTGCCTTAGAAGTGGCAACGATGCCGTTGAAGATGACTTTCTAATTGTAAAAGTTCCATCGAAGAAAGGCAAGTTTGCGATGAATTATGTGGCAAAAGTAAAAAGTAAGTTGCGAGACGGACTTGAAGTAAAGTTCTACAGGCGACTGCTTCCGTCTAATCGCTTTCAACCTACAGCCGAAGAAACTTCATTTGTGGATTTTTCACAAGTGATTTTGATCCTTCCGAAAGCGATAGAAGACAAGCGTCCCAGATTCAAAGGCATGCTTTATTTCAACACTGACCTATCGGGATTCTGCCTGCAGTGACTTATTTTGATATACCTACTTTTCTACTTTTATATTTAGACAAAATATGAATTAAAAATGTTTCTGTTGCTGTACCTATCACTGTTTGTGTTCTGTCCATACCATCCCCAGGTGCCGTCCAAAGTATCCCCAAACACGGGGATAGTTTGGACAGATGTAGTGCCTCTAATTTCTGGCCTTTTTCTGAAAATATATCAATCTTGGAAAGTTTATATTATGAGTATATAAACCTAAAAGACAAGTCTACACATTAGCCTAAAAACCATAAAGGTAACATTTTTAGACAAATAAATAAAAAATAAAACCCAAAAAGTGTCCAAACCAACCCCGGTCTCCTATAATTCTATCGACATGAGTTCCGACTATGAAAGTGTGGATTCTGATATAGAACTTGCTGCAAATAACGCAATACAAACCCTAGTACCCGCTAAATCCCGCAATAGATACGAAAAACTGCAAAATGTCAACTTTGACACGTTCATTCCAATTAATTTTACTTCACCACACTAGTGCGGTAAAGAGAGAGAGAGAGAAAGAATAATTGTGCACGGTCATCACTTTGTTTCCTCTTAGGGGTGTATACTTATTTCCCGAGACTGGCCGAATGGTCCTTTACAGAGAGAATTCACTAGTTGGTGGGATAACGGTGGTATTCAGTATGCTCCCAACATGGAAGGAGTGAGGGTGTTAAAGAAATAAAAAAATACAATCGTTATTACGTAACCTGTACATCTTAAAATTCATTTTTGTCAACATGATCATTTCAGACCAAGTTGACAATTTCTAACTACAATAGGATATTATTTTAGCCATTGTAACTTGAAAATAAAACAGCATTTCTTGAGAGAACCATAATTAATAAACTAAAAATCCCTTCCATTAATAAATTGAATTGAAAAAATGAAATAAGTAGGTAGGTACCTACACCTATTCTAAACATAAAATATAAACTTTCTGAAAAAATAAAAATAAAAATCCATTCTAAAGGTAATAGTTTATTGTTTTATTAGGAGTAAAAGTATAACTTTTTGTGGCGAGTCTGAATATTTGATGGCCGAACGTTAGTGAGGCTGACAATTTCAGACGAGCCACAAAAAGTGCTTTTACTCCGAATGAAACATGCTATTTTTTCCGCAAACGGCATCCAGACTATAGAACTAATTAATATTTAAATAAAAATTCAAAACGATTGCAACGAAGTTGATAAATTCAGAGAATAATAATTATAAAACTGCGCACTACATTTCCGTGGTTACTGGTTTTGTGATTGCCAAGTCAAAAACAAATTTGACAGTTCAATAATATTTTATAATGTCAGAAATATTGTAAGTGATTTAAAGCAACAATTGGACTGTGCATTTTTGGTAAGTACTTGAGCATCAAAACTCAGCATCAGAACCCAACTGTACACCGCCCGACATTGTTGACATTGCTAAGGCAGCTACGAATGATTTAATTCCAACTAAGTCAAGTAGAGTTTATAATCATGCTTACGAAAGATTTCTCAGATGGTGCAATGATAAAAACATTTCAAACTATTCGGAAAATGTGCTACTAGCTTATTTTTTTGAAATGACAACTAAATTAAAAATGAAGAGTTCAACAATGTGGTCTCAGTATTCCATGATAAAATCATTACTGAATATTAAACATGGATTAGATATTAGCAAATATATGAAACTACGTGCTTATCTGAAGAAGCAGAATGAAGGGTATACTCCCAAAAAGTCAAGGGTATTCACAAAAGACCAGTTTGAAGATTTTTTAAATAATGCACCTAATGAGCAATATCTAGGAATTAAGGTTAGTTATAATATTCTAACCTGCATAAATACAATCAAGTTTTTAAATACAAACTCCTTTTAGGTTGTTCTAATAATGGGCGTATCTGGAGCATGTAGATGCGATGAAATGGTGAACATGACAATAGACGATATAAAAGGTTTAGGATCTGTTATTCATATAAAGATTCCTGATAGTAAATCTAAAAAGCCACGATCGTTCACAATTATTGGAGAAAAATATATAAATATTTACAAAAAATATACTTCTTTACGTCCACAAGCTATGGAAAGCCGACGCTTTTTTTTAAGTTTCAAAAGGGAAAATGTTATCGCATGGTCATGGGAATTCATACAATTAGTAACGTACCCAAAACAGTAGCAACTTATTTAAAACTACCGAATTCAAAAGATTACACTGGCCATGCATTAAGAAGAACTTCAGCTACTTTGCTTGTGGATGGAGGAGCTGACATTATTTGTTTGAAACGGCATGGAGGTTGGAGGTCGAGCACTGTCGCTGAAGGGTACATTGAAGACTCTTTGTCTAATAAAAAACAAACTGTAGAAAAAATCTTGATGTCGAATTCTTCTTCACTGTACCTGAATGCAGCTTCTCATGAGCGAAATTATGTCGACGTTGATGTAACAGAAGCAACAACAAGTAAGGAGTCACGGGAAATTTTGTCGATGAACTCTTTCAACTCTGCACAAAATTCGCTTGAATTGGAAGTGAATAAATCAGGTAGTGCAATAAATATGTGCGGTGCAACCTTAAATAACTGTAATTTTACTATTAATAATTATTATCGTTAATAAAGTTTAAAAGTAAGGGGAAGTAAGGGGGCACAATAGATCTTTTAGGTCTCAGTGAATGTTACCCCAAAAGACATACATACATACAAAGTTTAAAAGTGCAACAAATAATTATTTTTCCTCCTACCCCTATAGAAAGTATACACTTTCCTCCCTCAAATCAGGGAGGAAACTCATACTTTTCCTCCCTAGGGAGGAAAGTATTTTTCCTCCCCCTCATTTCAAGTAAGTTGTAAACGATGAAACTTGTGAATTCATTATATTCATATTGTTTCCATAATTTCTAGAACATCCTGTATATCCTGTTTTTTTGGTAAAAATCAAACATCAATGTTACTTCAACGTAGTATACAAATTTCAACTTCAGGAATCTTAGATATACGTTTTTTGAGTTCAGAATAAGAAAAGCATAGTATGCTGTGGCTCACTGACAGTAAACACGGCGATTGACTTTTGAGGTGCAAAGTCGCTACATTCATTAAACTTAGTTCAATTTTTGAAAAATGGAGAGCGATTCAAGTGATTTTGAATTTCCAAATACACCACCTAATATTAAGGAACAAGCTAACATAGCGTCATTAACCTTACTACCAAAAAAATCTAAAGACAGGTATGAAACACAATATGCACAATATAAGCAATGGGCTGAAGACAACAAGATACATAAATATTCTGAGAATGTTTTACTGGCATATTTCTCACTACAAGGAAAATCATTAAAAGCTTCAACACTTTGGTCTAAATATTCAATGCTACGCACAATGATACAAATGAAGGACAATGTCGATATTAAATATCCAAAGTTGATTGCATTTCTAAAACGTCAAAATGCCGGATACAAACCAAATAAAGCTAAAACTTTTACAAGAGAAGAAATAAATACATTCTTAATGGAAGCCCCCGATGATGTTTTTTTATTAATGAAGGTAAGAAATGAAATCCCATGCAAATAATTTAATTTTTGATATAAAATATTTATAGGTAGTCCTTGTTATTGGAATTTCTGGAGCATGTCGATGTGATGAGCTTATTAAAATGACTATGGATGATATTGAAGAGAAAGACAATCTTTTAGTCATAAATATCCACACTTCAAAAACGTATAAACAACGAACTTTCGTTATCAATACTACAACAGGTAACGGCCCAAATTTTGTTCAAATCGTTAAAAAGTATATCTGTCTACGTCCTAAAACTGAGCATAAACGATTGTTGGTATGCTTTAAAGCAGGCAAATGTATAAATCAAGTGGTTGGCAAAAATAGTATATCCAAAATACCACAAAAAATTGCAGAATATCTCAATCTTCCAAATGCCAAACATTACACAGGGCACAGTTTCAGAAGAACTTCAGCAACTCTGTTAGTAAACGCTGGTGGGGATATTTTAGCTCTAAAACAGCATGGCGGTTGGAAATCAACCAATATCGCAGAAGGTTATGTAGAACAATCTTACACAAAAAAAAGAAAAATTTCTGATCAAATTATGGGAAATAATGTAGAACCTGAACTTGATCAAAATCAGCCAAGCACTTCTAGAAGTTACCACCATTACAATGTGCTAAGTGAAAATATTTCAAATACTAAAGCTCCTGTTCAAACCCTATCTTCTTCCAATGGTGTTCATATAAGTGCTGCTCAAAACTGCACATTCAATATTAACATAAATAATTCTAAAATATAGTTAAACAATACTATGTACTTAATTGTATAACATATATTGATAAATTTATTTAATAAATAACACACAAGAATGTGTCGTAGATAAATTTTCAAAAAAAGGTGGGTAGGAGGAAAAATCATATGGATGTTTACTGCCCTCCGCTTCGCGTCGGGCAGTAAACTACATCCTGCGGGAGGAAAAGTGGCACTTTCCTCCCTAGTAATACAAATAGCTATTCCCTGTTAAAAATTCTACTTTTTTGTACGGCCGTCAGCGTACAAAAAAGTACTTTTTTGTCCGCTCACGGCCGTACAAAAAAGTGGCGTCTGTGAAATCATACTTCAACATCATGAATTGACGTTAATAATGTCTACTTTTTTTGACGTTTGCGGAAAAACATAATTTTAACGAATTAAGTGCTCAAATAAACCACCTTCCTGTGCCAGACGAGACAAAAATATCATTTGTACAAATTAATCTGTGCTTCTGGCAACAGCGGTTAAAATAGGGGGGTAATGAGCATTCGGCCAGTCTCGGGAAATAAGTATACATCCCTAAGGTGAAACAAAGTACACGCCTTAATGACCGCGCATAATTATTCTTTCTCTCTCTTTCAGCTGTTTTTCTGTCGTACTTGTGTAATACGGACGGTTCGGATGTAATTTACGCAATCTGTATGTTGCAGATATACCAACCCCGTTTAACTTGAAAGTGTAATTTATTGTCTGTTGGGGCATAAGTAGATGTTGCTTCTTAGTGAAAGGTCTATTCTTTTAAAAGTTATTTTCAAATTGGTAAGGCGTTATAATAGTATGATACTATTATCTTGACGCCTATGCTCAATTTTTGCCCAAACCAACTCTATTGGGCTTAACTCTAAATGTCTTTCTATCACATATTTTTCATATTTTGAGTTATGTTGCTCAGTAATCTCATAGAGACGGGCTTTGGTAACGCTGTGATTAAATGGTATACATTTATTTTGTAGCCACTCCCATTATTTCAGCTTCTCTTGCAGGGCACTATGGTAGCTGGCTTTATCGAGAACCATGAGAGATCCCTGTGGAATATTTTCCAAAAACGACTTTTGAAACACTTGTGCGTTTATTCCTTTTTGATAGTCGCCGTCGGTTTTTGAAGTAAATACTAATAAACCATTTTCAGTAAAACCAAATGCGGAACCAATATGTCCAATAATTAAACGGCGACCTTTTCCACAATGACCTTCAATGCCGGTTGACCCCCCATCCATAAACGCTTGTTTATAGTTTTTAATACTAAAATCCCACCAAATTTTCATTTACAAAATTTTCATCAATATAAAAAATTTGTTTTATTCACAATCGGTCAGCAATATAGACATTTCTTACCTTTAAAACGTTAGGGAAGTGACTCATTACTTACTTTCACTTCCACGCTATAGCCGGAAATAGTAATTTACGTTACAAGACCGGAAAATCTCTCGAAGCTTCCAGGACTCGCACTGGAATATGCTTGTCTCGACCTTAAAAACACTAATTTCCGGGTGCGTGACGTACAATATTTTTTTTAAGACAGACACTTCGATATACATTTAATTCTTTATCGGATAATTCAAAATCTGAATTCATACATATTATTGTTAAATTTGCGCACTCGCGAATTAAGTTTGACATGAACGACAAATCAAAAATCAACGAACTGTCATCACTCGACAATATATCGAAACGTTGTTGTCATAGTAACGAAATAAAGGTAGATTGTATTATAAAGCTTTTTCCGGTCCCGGGACCGGAAAAAGCTTTTGCCGGTCCCTCACGTCCATTTTCCGTTCTTGATCGGCAAAACGTTATTTTCTGGACGAAAAATTGTCCTGAAAGTGTATATTTTCTGATCGGTCTTAAAAAAAGTACTTTTCCGGCTAGAAGAATGTGTCACTTTTCTGAAGTATGACAATATTGTGTTAAGCTGGTTTAAATAAAAAGTTAATACCTTTCTTTGCCTTTATACGGAATTATTCCCTCAACCGCAGCTTCTTGGACTTCCAGCAGAGGAGTACAGGTTAATTCAAAATAAGACAATATGTACTTGTTACAGCAAAAAAATTAAAATTTCGTGACAGAAAGAATATTTTATAACATAATTGTCAAAACCAATAAATTAGTAATATTGCCAAGCAACAGATCCATGAAGTTCTTTGTCGAAAAAATATTAAATTGTGATAACAAATTTTCTTGAAATTAATGTTTTTAAAAGCTTGTAACTAAGCGATTGTGAATAAAATAGTAGAGTTCTTACAATAGCCTTTTTGGTGTGCGTCATCGTTTGTGACGTATATCCGGGTTTTCGGCATGTCGTTTATTATATTTGCTATATTGACATACAGCTAACCTTAAATTTGATAATTAAAATGATCAGGATCGTATTCAGCCATATTCGAAAATGATATGAAATTAATAATACTTGGGATATGAAAACACTGCAAAATAAAACAAATTGTATATTCAATTTACATATTAAAATAACTTTTCATTAGTAAATATAGTCATGCAAAAGAATTATACAGCCTGTTCAATTGGGTCTGCACCATATGGAACCCTATTTTATTCTAAAGTTTTATGGAAAAAGGTATTCTTCACTTATAATTTTTATTGTTAGTGAATTTCATTTTTTTATTTGTTTAAATGTGGCCACTGTCTTATTGATGTCTTTACTGACCTCATGTACTTGATCTTCATTAAAATATGTACAGGTGGTGTATTGAAAATGTATGTATATATGTATTTTGACATTCACTGAGACCTAAAAGATCTATTGGGCCCCCTTACTTCTACATAGTTTCTGAGGAGAGTCTCAGGAGTGTTGTCAAAAGCTCCTAAAGCACCTCGGATATATTGAATATTTAACAAAATAGATATTATTCTATAGCTTTTTGAAGCTACGACCACTTGCTCTGCCGTTGAATAGCTTCTTTCCAAACACTAACTAGAGTATTCTATCTTCAGTTACACGTTCAGTAGAAAACAAACATAAACATAGTAAATAGTCAAGATACCAACCAATTAATAAAAAATTAAAAAGAAGAGGATTATGAAAGTTCAATTTTCGCAGTCATCTTCCCATAAGTCCCAATCTGATTCACATTCCGACTCATTCAAGTCAACAATTACAGGCAAAGTATCACTAGCGTCAATAATTTTTGCTGTTTCCCAATATTTCTCTATAATGTTTTGGGTATGCCTAACATATTTTTTCCATTTTTCTGGTGTAACCTACAATAATATAAATATAATTAAAATACAGTCTTCAGGACTCCCAAAAAAAAAACAAAATACTGGCAGTACGGCAGAAACGTAAACTTATTTGTTCATACCTGCTCAATTGCCTCTTGCCAAACATTTATTATTGTTGCTGCAGTTACACGGTCAACAGAGGTTATCTTAGCATCGTAATACCGTTTGAGCTCGGACCAAACCATTTCTATTGGATTGAACTGGCAATGGTAGGGAGGTAGTCTTAAAATACGATGACCGTGCTGAAGAGCCAGTCTATCTAATCTATAAAACAGCACGCTTACATTAACACTGTTGAGCCTTACCTCCTACAATAAATTACATACTTGTATTCTTTATCCGGTATATGTTTCTTCACAATTTTCATAATTTCATCTTTCATGCTAGATGCTGAAAAAGGTATACACCTTTCTTGTAACCAACTAATTAAAGATTGCTTAGTCCAAGATGAATTAGGGATTTTCTCAACTAAACTTGAATGGTAAGATGCATTGTCCATTATTATTAAAGAAGGTTCTTTTAAATTCGGCAGGAGCTGTTGTTCAAACAATTTTTTAAGTTATTCGAATTCATCGAATCATGATAGTCTCCAGATTTACTCCAACTTTTGAAAATCAAACTACAATTTTCGACAAAACCATTCTCAGAACCTGCTTGTAAAATAATGTATACCGTACACCTTTACCACTTGTCTTCCTTACTGCCTTAGTGCTACCATCTTGCCAACTTTTGCGAAAACTACCTTTACTAAAAATCCAGGTCTCCTCCAAAAAAAACATGCTGAAGAGGGTAAGGAGAACTCTCATTGTTCTTGAATTCTCTCAGAAAATGTAATCTTTTGTGAGCTACATGTGGTTGTTCCATAAGATAGTTTCTATTGGAAATACTGCAATTTAGCCATCTGAATTTTAGTTCCCTTAAAACATTAGCCATTGAACTAACAGACATGTCGATTCCATCCAGATCGATGAGTTTTTTATTCAGTGAATGTAGAGTTACATGTTCACCTAAAATAAATAAGTAAACAAACAATATTAATGAATAAAAAATACAAAAACACTTTTTTAATTACACACTTTTATTAGGAAATGCACTAAAAAGTGAATAATATATTTTTTTCAATTTCTCATTCACTCTTTCTCACTATGATTAAAGTAGGTGGCGCAATCTATAAAATGTGACTACTAGTTTTAAACAAACATTTAATATGAGCTCTCGAATATTTTACTTACATACCACTCATACTCACTCAAAAAGTGGATTGTAAGATTTGATGTAGACAAACAGAGAAGTGAAGGTAAATAAAAGTGTGTAAAAATGGTTCACTCATCGGACTAATTAAAAATGTCAGATGCATAGAATTCGACATTTTGACAGACTTACTCATTTTAGTGGTATACTCTGAATCACTGTGAATGCCATTTTTTGCCAAATTTGCTACAGTCGGCAAGGATATTCCCAATGCATCTGAAACGCGCTGAAACACAATAGATAAAAATAAAATATTTAAACAATCCTAATGAAATAGGATTAACTTGATTTATATTAATTTCACTTATTGTTATATAAAAAATACTTACTTGGTGCACTGAAGTTAAAGGTATCAATGGTTTACCAGCTTCTTTTTCTAATTGAAAATATTTGATACCTTTCAAAATAAGATGCTGCTCTTTTTCCGTGTATCTAGGCATATTTTTGTATTATTTAAGAAATAAAATGCTAACAATAATATTAATATTCACTCTCCATAAATAATCATGAACAACAAAGTACAGACCTGACGAGAACTGTCAGTGGGACATTAGAAAAAGACGTTACCTACGAAGGGAACGTCTACATAGAATTTTGAACGATATAAATTCGCCCGATTGATAGGTCGCGCTTGCACGTAAACTAAACATCAACCAATCAAATTTTTCTGTCAAAGATTAGGGTTAACGTTTGTAATACGTTTAAACAGTTCATTATTGTGAAATTTTGATTAGGATTAATCACAGACCTGCCTTTTTTTCCATTTCTTTCACCGTAATGTGTTAGAAGGGTATTAACAATCGATGACGCACACCAAAAAGGCTATTGTAAGAACTGTATACATACCACGCGGGAAGGATCATTCCATCCACGGCTCTTAGCTCTAACAAAGCCTGGGCTGTAATGATCTACTTCCCCGCTAGGTATGTAATATACTATTCCCCGTCGTCTTGCTGCCATTATCTCGCGAAGATAATCTTCCCGCCACAATAATATGATTTCACGTTCTTCAGTAAGACAACTATTATTCCTACTTCGTTGACGATTACGTTTTAGACCTATTTTATGCATAATGCGTCATAACGTTGTTTTACTTATATACGACAAACCCGCATCAGTTTTTTTTAATTTCAATATTTTATTTAATGTAGGTAGGTATTTCATTTTTTATATAAAATGAATGGATGTATCTACTAATTGCATTGTTCATAAATTCATTGGTTTTCTTCACGTTTCGTCCTGGTTTTATTTGGTTCGCTTAATTAAAACCTGATTTGTTTATTGTTTATGTATTACTTTGTAAATAGTGGATTTTCCCACTCCATTAATCTGTGCACATTTTCCGATAATGCTGTCAACTCTGTTTTGCAGACAGTGACCACTAGAAGTAGGCGTGTTCTACCGAAATACGATGAAAATAATCGTTTTTTCGTTTAGATTTCATGGACCAAATTTCGTGCGTTTAATACAACGTTGACTCGTTTTAACGAAACTTTCACAAACACAACCCTCAAAGACGGTTATTACAGAACTACAGAAAAAAGGAGCTCACCTGTTCTGCAGAGAACAGGTGAGCTCCTTTTTTCCTCCTCCCTTTTTAGGGAGTCTGTACTCTCTCTTACATACTTACACTTTGTGTTGTGGCCTTGGTAACCAGGACCATACACTAAATTAAATCAACAATGATCACTCTCACAAATAAACCACCATCTAATCTCGACCCCAATCCTATTTCGAAATCATATGTCGCAGCCGCACGGACCAAACCACCACCTCCTTCTTTTCCCACAAGGGATCAAGCTATTGTCATGCACTCCATCCCGAATACTGTACTGTTCGAATACATTAAGGCTATCGGGGAGATAGTCACCCCAAAAAACATTACTTTCGCCTCTAGAATCTCTAATAATCGAATCTGCATTTACCTCTCATCTATCCAAATCGTAGATCAGCTCCTCACTACTACCACAAATGTCACGATTAATTCCACTATTGTTCCAATACGACGACTCATCTCACCAGCCAAAAGACTCCTAATTTCCAACGTATGCCCCTCCATCCTACATTCCCTAATCGAACAATCCTTAAAAGATCTTGGCTTACAGCTTGTATCACCGGTCACTTTTGTAAAATGCGGAGCATCTGAAGATGAATATGCTCATATCATAAGCTTTCGTAGGGTAACCTTTGTAATCCCGGACAAAGATGATTTCAATCTTCACACATCCTTACTAATCAATCATAATAACAACTCCTTCAGAATATTCATTTCCACTGACAGACTTGAATGTTTTCTCTGTAAACTTACGGGACACACAGCAGATTCTTGCCCTAAAGTCCCCAATGATCCTATCACCCACCCTCTCCCTGCTGTCCCTTCTTCTTCCTCCCTCCCAGTTGACACCTTAACATCGATCAATAATCCTATCACCACCTCCACTGTATCAACTAATACTACAATATCTACATCCTGTCCAACTATAACCACCCCCACACTAACCACAGGGCAAAAAAGAGGACATTCCACTGACAGCCCCCTCAACACCCCTCCCATTCTGTCCCCCTCTGATACCCTTTCTACCTCATTTACCCATATGGCTCCCCGCCATACATTACACCCCAATCTTCATCCAAACAAGCCAAAAAAAAGATTAAATCAACCAGCCGGCCAGATCATACTTTGAGCACGAACACTGTAGCAGTTATCAATACGCTTTATAACGACAACCCTTCAAACTTTACTCTTACCTCAACGCAATTAATAGCATTCCTTGAAAACTGTTATGGATGTCCTACTCCACTCCAAGAAGCCCAGGAATTCTCCACTGATATACCTGGCATTCAAAAGGATCTATCTCAACTTTATACAGCTTCTAATGAAAGATCTCTTAAGAATCGTATCACGAGAATATTAAATAAAATAAAACAACAACTTAACCCTGATGATTTACCGATGAAGAATCAAATCACAGCTCTTAATCTGAATTTTAGCTCTCTCAATCCACCCTTATTTTATTTATTTTTCACATTCAATTTATTACAGTGGAATTGTGATGGATTCTTTCCTCGACTGGAAAGGATCCAACATTTAATATTACAGTCATCCCCAGACATCATATGTCTCCAGGAAACCAATGCAAAACACTCCACTCTTCCTCATTTAAAACACTACGAAGGATATCACTATATTAGAAACAACTGCATCAGAGCTAGTGGCGGTACTTCTATCTTCGTCTCCAGTGACATTTTTTCCTCTCACCTTCCTCTTTCCACTGAATTAGAGGCCATAGCCATAACCTGTTGGTGTCCTAATAAATTGACAATTTGTAACTTATACATCCCCCATAACCACCCTTTAAAAGAAGAACTACCCCAACCCTATATCCTAGTAGGGGATTTCAACTCGCATAACACTATGTGGGGCTCCAGTCACACATTTGGTAAAGGTAAGACTGTAGAAAATGTCATTAACTGCACAGGTACCTACCTCTTAAACACTGGTTCCCACACATACTTCAACATCTCGTCAGGCTCTTTCCCCAATATTGATCTGAGTTTAAGCGATCCCAAATCAGCTCCTTCATTAACATGGCACACGACCGACGATCTACATGACAGTAACCACTTCCCTATCTTTATATCCACCCCCGATAACTCAAACAAACAAGTATTATCAAGAAGTTACTGGCGCCTAAATAAAGCTAACTGGTCGGAATACATCTCTGAAACTGAACATTCTGTGCCTATACTTCCCCTGTCGGATAACATTGATGAGTCTGTAACTTTGTTTGCAGACACTATACGTCTTGCGGCAGAAACTCATATTGGGAAATCAATAATTTCCTCTGAACAAAAAACTGTCCCTTGGTGGAATTCTTCATGCGATAATGCTGTTCGGGAACAAAAAATTGCCTTTAAAACGTACAACAGGAATAAACCCCAACAAAACCTTATTAACCTCAAAAGAGCAAGAGCCAAATCCAGATACACTATTAAACAGAGTAAAAAAACTTCCTGGAGACATTACGTTTCCTCTATAAATGAAAACACTAACCCAAGTCTGGAAGAAAATTGGGCAAATCCAGGGAAAGAAAACCAATCTCAAAATTAACAATATACTGTTCAATAATATGTTTATCAATGACAAACAAGAAATCGCTAAGGTTTTAGCTGAGAACTATGAAGCAAAGTTTTGTAATAATTCCCGACCCACATCTTTAAACTCTCCACCTCAATCTTCCTCTCTAATTTCACCCTCTATTTCTCAAGATATTAATATACTCAATGCTCCAATCACATTATTAGAACTAAAAGCTGCCCTAAAATCCTGCAAAAACACCGCTTCTGGCCCAGATGATCTCCCTTACATCCTTTTCAAAAAACTATCTTCCCCCTGTCTCCTAAAACTTCTCGAATTATACAATAGTATTTGGCTTTCTCGAAAATTCCCCAAAGAATGGCGTACCTCCATTATAATTCCATTAAAAAAACCCGATCATCCTGCTTATTCTCCTAAATCATACAGACTCATATCTCTAACCTGCACTTTATGTAAAATACTAGAAAAAATAATCAATAAACGACTTATTTGGTATGTTGATAAATACAACATCCTTCCAAAGGAGCAATCAGGCTTTCGAAGAAATAGATCTACCCGCGATAATCTTGTCATGTTGCAAAATGACTTATCCAATTCAATAAATAACAAAAATGAAGTAATCGCCACCGTTTTCGACTTGGAAAGTGCGCTTGACACCATCAGTAGGCAAGCTATAATCAATAAATTAACCGAATATAATATCTGTGGAAACATATTTTATTTCATTAAAAATTTCCTATCGCAAAGATCCTTTAGGGTGTCTGTAAATGGTCTGTTCTCATCTTTGTACCCACAAAACGATGGCGTTCCTCAAGGCTCAGTCTTAAGCCCAACTCTATTTAATCTTGCAATAAGCGACTTGTGTCATAGTTTTCCTTCCCCCATCAAATATGTAGCCTATGCTGACGATTTAATAATCTATTGCCATGGCCGATCATCAACCACTACGTCCAATCTCTTACAAACTGCGGTGAACTTACTAATTAACAGGACACACTCCTTAGGATTAAATTTATCTGTGATAAAGTCCAAGACATTCAAATTCAGCAGGCGCCCACCATCGCCATTCCCCTCTATTTTTATTAATGACTCACCCCTCCCCGTGGTTGATCACTGTGAGATTTTAGGGCTAACATTCGACTCCCGCCTTTCATGGAAACAACATATCGTCGAATTAAAAGGTATATGCTGCAAAAGGTTAAACATTATTAAAACACTGTCCCATTATCACTGGGGTGCAGATGAAAAATCCCTCCTAAAAATTTACAGAGCCCTTATTCGTTCTAAACTAGATTATGGTTGCATAGCTTACATGTCTGCGTCAAAAACAGTCCTAGATTCTCTAAATTCTAT
Organism: Lochmaea capreae; assembly: GCA_949126875.1. NCBI lineage: Eukaryota > Metazoa > Arthropoda > Insecta > Coleoptera > Chrysomelidae > Lochmaea > Lochmaea capreae. The sequence goes on from OX421398.1 coordinate 3,326,752, forward strand.
TCACAATACAGCCCTACGACTTTGTTTAGGCGCTTTTCGCTCCAGTCCATCGGAAAGTCTCTATTGTGAAGCGATTGAACCGCCTCTCTGGATTAGAAGGCAATATTTACTCCTCTCCTATGCATCCACAATCTCCGCAAATCCCCTCAATCCTGTTTACCGCTTGTTTACATCAACTGCCCACAATCCTCTCAACACCCCTTTACCAACTTTAAGACCTATCTCCCTAATTTTAGCCTCATTATCTAATGACGTCAACCTAACACTCACAAATCCCATTCCTCTTTCCCCGGTTCCTCCTTGGTCTATGCATTTTCCCCAGATTAACACATCGTTAAACAAGTACAACAAACACGAATCACCTAAAGAGCTCATGATTAACGCATTTCTAGACATTATTCGTACTAATCGCTTCGACCTAGTACTATACACTGATGCTTCCAAAAGTGATTCCGGCGTTGGCTGTTCAGTCACAACATCCAAAAACCCCATTTGCTCCTTCCTTATTTCCCCAACTTGCAGTGTGCACACTGGTGAACTGTACAGCATTCTACAAGCATTCAAACACATCGACCGTCCTAATAAAAAAGTTGCCATTTGTACAGACTCTCTAGCTTCTATCCTATCTATCCAGGAATTATACACCGAGCACCCTCTTGTCCAAGAAATCCATCAATCTTATCACCACCTCCGTTCTCTAAACACTACAGTTACCGTTATTTGGGTACTTTCACATATCGGCATATCTGGCAACGAACTCGCTGATGAACGCGCTAAAGCAGCCATTACTTCCACCACTTCCATGACACACATTCAACTCTGTCAGGATCTCAGTCAAAGATGAAAAGAATCACCAACTCTTTATGGCAAAACCATTGGAACTCGGTAAACACCTCTCTTCATGCTATCCAGCCATCTCTGTTTAAACCTGTTTTCACCGGACCTACTGGAATTTCCAGGCAAGAGCCTGCTCTAATTCGTAGACTCCGTATTGGTCACACAAAGCTAACCCATGGTCACCTGATGTCATCAACCCCCAGTCCCTGCTGCCAAAGTTGTCAGTGCCGACTAAGCATTTAACACATTCTCTCTGAATGCCACCAATATAATGCAAAAAGGCAACAACTCAAACTAAACCGCAACTACATAGAAGTACTAAGGGCGCGTTGTATCTCACACCTAAACTCGGTTTAATTATAACTGATGTTTAGACTGATGTAATTAATGATAATAAATAAATCAATACGTCACAGTCTAAACATCAGTTATAATTAAACCGAGTTTAGGTGTGAGATACAACACACCCTTAGCGACTCAACCCAATTTAAGGCAGTATTGAAGTTCTTCAAAGAAATTGCAGTGTACCACAAACTTTAACCCCATCCTATTGTAAATTTTGGATATGTTTATATTAATTTAATGTAATTGCTCCCGTGCGAGTGGCCATAGTTGCCGAGCACGTTAATGATAATAAAAAGAAAAAAAATTTAATTTAGAAAAATAAAACTGATATTTTATAAGATATTCCATATTAAAGTGATTGCTATTATTTTTGGAAAGAGGAAAAATAAGCTTCTTTGAGATACAACCTAGGTTGGCATTTCAAAAAGTACAAGATGGTGGTTTTACCTACGCTGAACGCTGACGTCAACAAAATATGACATTTACTCTGAAATATGCAGAGCAACGTCTCATTCATCGTTCTAGAGTTCCATAACTTTTCCTTTATCCTTTTCAAAGATAATCCCTTGGTACGAATCCATGTTAATTAATAAAAATGTGACGTTAATGAGACAACATTCAAAATTGGCTGTGGCAGGTGGGTTGGGGTATATTCACTTATGTCAAAAAATATACAGTATAATTTGCTTCTAATTGGTCACAAAATGGCATTCGATTGGTTAGAAACGGATGGAGGTATATAATCAATAAATACTTCAAAACAGAATGGATAATTCAAATAGAATACACCATTTCCATACTACGAAATAGTTATTTGTGCAACCAGTTCGGAAAAGCACAATTTTTCGTAACGAGCGGATTTCTGCGAAACGAGCGAAGGATGTGATTATTTGAATTCAAATTTAATGTACTTGAAACGTCCCTACGAGCGTCCCTCGTAGATTCCTTTTAAGTCGCCTAGTAAAATTGGAGATGTTTATTTGTTACTATGGAAGCAAGTATTGTTTAATGTCATGTTTCGTGAGTTTTATTGTCAAAAGAAGTAAATAATTTATTCACTATTTTTTAAAGTAGAAGAATATAATTAAGTATAAATACTGCAATGTCCGATTCAATCATTAATAATAAGAAGATTGCCATGAACATACTCGCAGAAAATTACATAGAAAATGCATCTCAAATTAATGCTAATCACGGGAACTATGTTGTCAGCTGGGGTCAACATTAGTAACTGTTCTAATTGTGTTATGAATATTTATAAATAGTTTTTAATTCGCGTGTTAGAATTGAATAAAGTTATAAAACTTTCTTGATATTATGTTAGTACACCATATTTAACGACATTAAAGCAATTTAGTCATACAATTATTTTGTACTTTTCGCAATTAGTGGCGAAATTTACGTTTCATCACCAGCTAGGAAATATTTCACTTTTCGTAACTGGTTATGAAAAGTAAGACGTTTCATAACGTTAACGAGTTTTATAAAGTGTTACTTTATATGTCAAAACTAGAAAAAATATTTACCCATATTTTCACAGTAAATTTTTCGATAATTATTTGTGTATGACTTGGAATTAATATTAATGTTTGAATGTTTTTCTGATGTCAAGCAAATAAGCAATTTTTACTGTTGAAAAGTATCTGTTAACAGCTCACAGGTTAGGAAGTAGCAAAAATTCCCGAATAGTAATGAAAAGAAAGTAAAAATGCTTATTTACAATCTGATTCAGTTTTCACTCACAATTTGCAGAATGTATTAAAATATTTACAATTTGTTTTCACACTGTGCAAATAATTATCATTTCAAGCGATAGGAATCTTGATTAACCGTATTTAAAACCATCTGCATGGGTTTTAATACAGAAAGCTGTATTTTTTGTTTATTGCTGATCTACTTTTTATAATTAGATGGTATTCGTCTGCACTTTCTTTTCTGTGGCTATTAAAGTAATTATGTGTAACTAATACAATTGCTTAAAAAATTCTTAAGCAGCCATAATGGAATAATTTCCCATTCCTCTTCTAATACATGCTCTTCAAGTAATATGGAACAAAATTTTTTATATGTCATGAAAGGTTAATTTCTGTCAATAGTGCTAAAGATGACGTTTACAAGTTGGTGTGTTATAATATAATATAATAGACCATTTCAGAAGACCTGACTTTGACAGGTCTGGCATATTGTTCTCGAGGACAGTTGACAGTTGGAGTTGAAGTGTGTTTTGGCATGCACTGTAAGTCAGACAGACTGTAATATGAGGTTCAGCCTGCTACGTTTTTCGTTTCAAAACTATTTTATTTTGTTAATTTTTGTGGCTCATTAGTCACTTCCTCCCAAATTTCTACTAAATTTCTAATCATGCCGTTTCCTTGTCGCATTAGTCTCTTCATAATTGAACATTAATTTTGATCAAATTCCCCTCCTATTTTTTACTTTAAATATTCGAAATTTCAAATTGTCGATTGGAACTCTTCCTTTCTTCTAACTGCCATTGAAAAGGCAATATTTTAAAATATTTTTTAATTTATAGTTGGGTGAACAATTTTATACCGTAAGTGAATTATTGTATTTTTCATAAGTTATTTTCTAGTGTAGAGCTCACAGCACAATTATGTTTATTGCTTATTTGCTTATATAAATAGAATAAAAACAAGTTGTACCTAATTTAACACGTGGAGTTCGGGTTTTGTATGCGTTATAGCATAAGCTCGTTTTTCACATGACCTGTTCTATTTACTCATTCCTCCCCAAATGTTACTTATCCCTGTTTTTCTCTTTATTCCGCAGTTCTGCAGTCCGCAAGTTTAGGTCTAGGTAAGATTCAGCCAACTTTGAAACTAATCCGTTCGAGTCATCGCCGCCATTGCGCAAAAAGCTGGAAACAATCCTAGCCTTTTAAGATAAGTTCCATCGTCTTAAGCGTGTGTAAGATTTGGATTTAGCGTGTTAATTATTACCAGGGCCGGATCTACGTATGGGCTGCAGCCCAGGGCCCCCGTTTCCCGTTAAGGCGACCTTACATTATGCTATTTAGGTGCAATGCAAGTTGCATGCTATAACAAAATAAACAGAGCGCATGTGCGTGTGCTAGCTTGTAGCGATTTTTAAGCAAGAAAAATAATTAGAACAGGTTTAGTTATTTTTTAGTAATAATTCTGCTACCAACCCTAAAAAGATTAGAGCAGAAACTCAAACCTCGAATCGTGTTTATATAGAAAAACAAAATGGGGAAAAGTAAGTTATCTTGTTTTATCTGGTATAAAATAGATGTAATAATTAATTTTTATTTTAGCAAACATGTTTGGAGTACCGATATGGCCACACACTTAATTTAATTATATGAAAGCAAACCCTGTCTTTACGACGTGAGATCAAAAGAATATCACAATAGAAATACAAGAAATAAGGCACATGAAATATGTGCTAGTCTCTCAGAAATGTACCCAAACTCCGATTTATCTGAAAGTATTGTTAAATACCAGAAAATTGTGAAAAAAATTATTTTCATGATTATTTAACATCACCTAAAAATATTTTTAAGTTTGCCACGCTGAATTGCATTATACAAAATAAACCAAACTATCTCGAAAATAGCTTAGTGTAAAACGAAGCCATAAATTGCTTCAAAATAGCGTGGCTGTAAAATTGCACCTAAATAGCATAATGTAAGGTCGCCTTTAGGATAAACAGAAAAATATGCATACAATCAAAATAATAATAAAATAATGAACCAGTAAAAACATACAAATAAAAAACCCGAGATAACAATGACATATAAAATTTATTTCTAATTCACCAAAGACTTGAAATGTGAAAAGCAAATAAAAAAAATTAGAACACAAAAGTGTAGAAATTTCTTATTGTTGTTATGTTATGTTCATTTATTAATACTAGTACTTTCAACTCTGTCTTGTTTAAGTTATGTTTATAGGTTAATAATTAATTGCATTAATTTTTTGTTCACCAAAGATAAAGAAGGTACCTGTTTATTTTAACTACGTTTACCTCAGTTTATTAGTATATTACGTAACAAGAGTTGTAAGTAACCCATTACGCACGAAGCCGCACAGCGGCGAGTGCGTAATGGGATTACAACTCGTGTAACGTACTATACTTTTTCTACGCCCATCTATTTTCTTCTGAGTGTCATAATTTCATCTTTTTCACTACTTACAGACATATTCGTAGGTAAAGTTGAGAAAATGTTCGGATACTTTAATTTGTTACAAAAATTGACAGCATAAATGATAATACGTTTATTTCCATATCAATAAAAGGCGAATTATTTTTTTTTAAATTGTATAATGTGTTGCCGACATTGAGGGGCATCACCCCTTTTATCTAAAATGTATCTCACTAATGCTAAGAGCTTTTTATGTTTTTCAATTGATTAAAAGTATGTAAATAAACCAAATTAAGCAGTACGTAGATAAAACTTTGATTGCAATTTGATTCAACAAAGAAATTAAAGGTTTTCTATCTAAACGCACGTGTATGTTATGAGATTTTCATTACGTGCATGTTATTGTTAAATGTCACTTACAAGGAATGCCTACAGTGCGATTTTTGACGTTAACGGACATGGGCGTAGAAAAAAGGTATTTTCGTTTGAAATAAAAAACTTTAAGTTTCGAATGTTAAATTTTCCCGCATAAAAGATTTAGGAAAATGCCTAATTTATATAATTTCGTGGGTCCCCCAGATATAGTTAGCCCAGGGCCCCCAATGGTCACGGTCCGGCCCTGATTATTACAACATGGTATTCTTCTTGTTTGGTTTTGAATATTCAATTTATATTGGATTTTTAAATATTCCAATAAATAATTATTTTCATTCTTTGGATTGATTATTCAATGATTATTAAATTGGATAAACATGTTCAGAACTAGTTAGATTTTGTTTTCTTTTTAAGTAACTGAACGTTAATTTTAACAAGGTGTTTCCACCTTTTGCTTTCGTTTCGATTAAAAGGTAGTGGCGTCCAATTTAATATTAATAGCACACTGTGACGTGTTTTCCACCTCGCGCAGGTTCTTACCACTAGTACGTTACTTTGGACACCCTCGATGCAAATTGCTGTTAAATAAATGCTCGGGCGCCAGATTTCTTACGTGGTTTGCTCCACGGCCCCTTGACGTCTAGAGTTCCAGATAGCTTCAGATGGAGGTTACGGAAAATTCCAGGGGTCTCGTTGAATTAAACACTTCTATATCTCTTCTATATCACTTCTATAGCTCTTAGATGATTACACTACAGGACATTAAGAAAACACTGGTTGTATTGATTGGCTATATTTTCAACAATATACAGGGTCGGACAATATACAGACACAGTACTAAATTCCTATAATATACAGTGTGACCCATTTTGTTTGGAAGCACCCCTATAAAATCCGCATTTTTCAACCGATTTTGATTTAGTCTTTTTTGTTAGATTCAGTATCAAAAACAGTATTTTAGCACAAATTTTCATACCATAATAGCTATTTTCAAGGCCCTCTATGTTAATTTTTCTTTGCCAAAAAAGACGAAAGTATATTAGGCATTTTTTTTTCTCAAATATGACTACACCACTGGATTCAGAATCATCACAAATGTGAACTATCAAAATTTTATAAAAAAAGTTTTATTAACAACAAAGTTATCACTACATGAATTTGGAAAAAGTTGTTTTTTAATTAATTTTTTACTAAGAATGTAGACACATTTTAAAAATGGCAACATGGTAAACAAACTAGGACTCAAACATATTGCACTGTAAAAATTCGAAGCCGATACCTTAACCCGTTCTGGAGTTATAGCTTCTGAGAATAATGTAAAATTGTGCTGATGTGACGAAAATACAAATTAACACCTAATAATACATTTTAATTATTAAACTACTTAATAATAATTTGATTCAAATTTTTTGTAGCCTAGACTAGACCTCCGTTAATTTCCACACATTTCTCGTATCGTTTGCGACTATGTCTTAGCGCTTTTTTTATTTCATGTGGCGTTATTCCAGCACACACCTGTCGTATTCTGTCACACAGTTCTGCTCTATTCCTTGGACGTGTCTTATACACTTTTTGTGTCAAAAGACCCCACAGATAAAAATACAATTTAGTTAAATCGGGCGATCTAGGAGGCCATTCGATTAACTCGCTACCGCGACCTATCCAACCATTTGGAAATTTTTCGTTAAGCCACTGCCTGACAATCCTAGAATAGTGTACAGAACAACCATCTAACTGAATATCGAATTTCTTCTTTCTGTTAGTGGCAGTTCGTCAATCACTGCGGATAACTCACCTTCCAAGAATTCCATGAAGTTATTGGCATTCATGTTACCCTCAAAAAAGAATGGACCTATTATCCTGACTTTTAAAATTTCGGCTTCGATTTTTTACAGTGCAATATGTTTGAGTCCTAGTTTTTGTTTACCATGTTGCCATTTTTAAAATGTGTCTACATTCTTAGGAAAAAAATTAATCAAAAAACAGCTTTTCCGAAATTGTGATAACTTTGTTGTTAATAAAAATTTTTTTATAAAATTTTGATAGTTTACATTTGTTATGATTCTGAATCCATTGGTGTAGTCATATTTGTGAAAAAAAAATTCCTAATATACTTTCGTCTTTTTTGGCAAAGAAAAATTAACATAGAGTGCTTTGAAAATAGCTATAATGGTATGAAAATTTGTGCTCAAATTCTGTTTTTGATACTGAATCTAACAAAAAAGACTAAATCAAAATCGGTTGAAAAATGCGGATTTTATAGGGGTGCTTCCAAACAAAATGGGTCACACTGTATATAAAAAAACAATTGATTCAATATTCACGGGGACAGAATATATATACACAAATAATAACTTCCAGAAATAATAAATATTTTCAACAGTACCAAACCAAATAAATATATACAGTATAACGCATGCAAAACCTGCCGCTACCACGTATGTAAGCAAGGGTACGCTCAACGGGGTGTAAGCAAGTTAGTTGAGCTATTAGCAACAGATAAGGCGGTATAAGCAGTTATGAGCAAACAGCGAGCCAAACTTACAAATCAAAACCCTATTATCGGGATAAGCAAAATAAAAGTATCTTCACGTTAGGGATGGTTAAGCGGAATGGGTAGGAAATATACCATTCATACCGGCTCAAAGTGGAACAGCTAGTGGCAAAGCCTCTGCTCTGTTCCACAGTCAGTTTTAAATTTCAAATTATCGGAAAACAAAACTATATATAATTCGGATATGAAAAAAATTAAAGCTTACTCAAACAAAAGTTACAAGCGGCTGAAAGGAAACAGCTGGTGCCCAAGCCTCTGCTCTGTTCCACAATCAGCTTTCAATTTCAAATTATCGTACAAAAGTTATATTATAAATTTGGACGGGAGGTAGGACAACGGGTATAAGAACTGTAATCTTGAAATAAAATGTAAAAATCCGATTTAACTGTATCTTATATTAAGTATTCAACTAATTAACTCAAAAAAAACCTTTCCTAAAAGAAAACACTAAATAAAAACTAAAAATAAATTTTCTTATCTATGGCTACAGAAAAAAAAAACCCTCTTACTGAAATACGGTACTAAAATTGTTAACGATCAAATTGTTGAAACTATAAGAACTAATTGAAAATAAATTTTCTTATCTATTGCAAAAAAACTAGTAGAATACGGTATCTAATCCCGGCAATTTAGAATACTGAAATTCTAACGAAAATCAATTTTATATTTTAATCTTTTTTCTTATTTTTTTGGGAATCAAACAACAATAATGTTTTTTTATTTTTTATTTCGACGTTTCGGTAGCGTTCCAGCTACCGTTGTCAAGATTAACTATTTATAGTATAGAAATAATTTTTTGGTTCCTATCTGACACGCTACCGAAACGTTGAAATAAAAAAACATTATTGTGGTTTGATTCCCAAAAAAATAAGAAAAAAGAATAAGTAATGCCACAAGGAACTTATAGAAGATATTTATATTTTAAACTAAACCAAACATTTTTCACCGGCTTTACTAATATAATTTACCTCACTGTTGCTACACACTGTACTTTTATATTATAAAGCAAGTAACTTCTCAAAAAAAAACGATCGGGAACTATCAATGTTACTTTCAACAAAACTATAACACAAAGAAATAAAAAAAAAAACTAACCGTAACAAAATTTACAAACGGTGGCAGAAAGATACTTTTAAAAATTATAGCAGAGAGAAATTCGAAGGCGAATGGTAATAATCGAGAAACTCAAAACCGTTTTGTTTTCGAATTTATATCTTCATTCCTTTTGGTCATTAGCGAAATTTTATTTACTTGCAACAAAAAATTCCTAATATACTGGACGGTTTTCAAATTAATTAAAATAGTTTATATACCGTATGTCCTCTAGTCTTTGTATTTTGAAAATGGAAATTAATAAATTTTTTATATTTTAGACTGAAATTCATGTCTTTTGAATTACTCATAAAATAAATAGGTAATTAAAGTAAAGCTGATGTACTAAAACGGTACAAAAAATTAAAGTCGGGAATCAAAGTTGGGATTCTGAGAATTCACCTATAAGCTACAGAATCTGTAAATATAGGATATGTAACTTGAATCTTCACAGATTTGTGAAATTTGCTATTCTGGAACCAAATCTGTAAGAGTCATGGTTACAGATCTTTGTCAAAATTCTAACCTCAAAACCATTGAAAGTATTTAACAGCTGTGTGTGTACTTGTGAAATGACTCTACTCATAGATGTCTGGCTAATTGCTATCCAAGCAAGCGTTCTGAAATGAGCCCGTAGCAAGAAAGTTTAGAGTAGCAAAAACCTAAAAAATGTATTTAAATGTATTGTAAAAAGACTGTGAATTAATTATTATTACTTTCACTACAAAGGGAATTCCTAAATTATTCTCCATAACATCACTAAAACAAAAGTTTTTGCAGTTCTTAAAAACGTTCTATGGAATTTTCCTAGCCCCACGTTGGGCGCCAGTGTAACAGTGGGTTTAGGAAGATTATTCCGTTTAGAAACGATTTATTAATTCACAAAAAATTATGGTTACAAAATGGTTATAAAAATAAAGGTAAATGACAATCGAAATAGGAATGAGAAAAGCCGGTAACTGAAAAAGAGTTTTTACGTGTTTACTCTTAAGAACTAATTAACACACTACTCCAACGGAAAGTTCAAAAGGCGGGTCAACCAAAAAGCGCAGTTGCCACGTTGGATTAATCGAAAGGGAATCTTGCTACACTTTCCATTTTTCCAGAAATCATATGAGAATCCAACGAAGACATTTAAGGGATCAATTAAATCCGTTTGATATACCAGACAGGCATTTTAGACAAATGTTTTGGTTGGAAAAAAATAGTGTTCAATTCTTAATTCATAATTTAAGAGTATATTATACGGTTATAAGGTTTCGGACAATAACTCGAGAATTCGGTATAAAAACAAGTGTTGTTTTGTGTAACATCAGAATAAAGCATTGTGAAACGATGTTTTCATTAAATACAAAATGGTGTCCGTTACATTTATCATTTTCCCAGAACTCGAACATAACAGAACGCTTTTAGGAGTCGATTTCCTTGAAAAAGCTAAGATTATTTTAAATATCGCTGATGATTGTTAGTATTTTTGTGAAGATCGAACCAAAGAGTTTCCGTTTGTTAAAGAATTTACTTTTGATGATTCACCGTTACAAATTTGCGAAGTACGCGAATACTTTTTACGTATCAACGAAGGAGAAAGTGCGGACGCTTCTCAACGTGCCAAGGTTAATGAGGTTCTCGCTGAGGCTTCGGACATTTTTTCCTCCAGTGGAGATCCTACTGATTTTGCTGAACACCGTATAACCACGGACGATAGTGACCCCATTGCTGTATCTCCTTATCCTTCAAATAATTTCAAGAAACAATTTTTAAAAACTGAGATAGATAATCTTTTAGCTTCTAATATTATTGAAGAATGTGAATCTCCATGGGCCAGTCCCATCGTACTAATTCCTAAACGAAACAATCCTAATGATTTAAGGTTATGTATAGACTATCGTAGGTTAAATTCAATTACAGTTAGTGATAGTTTTCCAATGCCTCTTATAGACGACTTGTTACATTCAGCCAAACATACGCCGTTTATGTCCACTATAGATTTACAATCAGGTTATTGGCAGGTACCGGTTGCACCCCCGGACAGGGATAAAACATGCTTCGTTACACCATTCGGCACCTATCGTTTTAATCGAATGCCATTCGGTTTACGGAATGCACCCGCTACATTTAACCGATTAATGGGACGCTTTTGCCGCGGACTTGGTGATCGTGCTGTTTTTACGTATTTGGACGATTTATTAATCTTATCAGAAACTTTTGAAAAACATATTAAAGACTTGACTGCCGTGTTTCAGAGACTTAAGATGTTTAAACTACGCACGCGTCGTGACCAGTGCTCTTTCGTAAGAAACTCCGTATTATATCTCGGACACGTGATTACTCCACAAGGTATCGAACCAAATCCTGAAAAGACTGCCGCCATTAAAAATTTGGGTGAACCTAGTTGCATTAAACATGTTCATAGTTTTGTGCAAACGTGCTCGTGGTGTCGTAAATTAGTGCCGAACTTTGCCGATATAGCTCGACCCTTAACGAACTTACTAAAGGAAAACGCGAAATTTCATACAGAATTTTGATACAGGCTGATCAGACAAAGCCTTACATACTTTGAACCGACGCCAGTCAATATGCTCTCGGTACGGTATTACTCCAGGGGGAGGAAAATATGGAACGACTCGTAGAATATGCAGGCCGCTTGTTAACTTCTGCTGAAAGTAAATTCTCTACTACTGAGCGAGAAGCTCTTGCGATTGTTTGGAGTACCGACAAATTTCGGGCTTATTTGGAAAATGCTGAGGTAACCATTGTTACGGGTCATCAACCATTAAAATGGCTCTTTACATTAAAAACCCCTTCGGTCTCGCAAGAGGGGCCTTAAGACTTCAAGGACTCAATATGAACATAGTCTATATGCCTGGGAAATCTAATGTGGTTGCCGATATGCTATCTCGACCTTTTTGTCCACATCCAGCCGATGACACTTGTGATATTTGCTTCGTCACGGTAGAAATACCCAGATATGCACCAGAGGACCTTAGAGTCCAACAGCTTGCTGATAACGACGTTGCTAAAATTATTAAATCTCTAGAATCAGAAGATCTAGTAGACTTGACCAGATGGTCTGAACGAGGATACCAACTCGCTGAGGGAGTTCTTTATCATTTCAATCCTGACAATGACTCAGTTGGTGATTCCTGAATCTTTACGAGAGGACATACTGAAACAATACCATGACGCTGACACTGCTGGCCATTATGGTGTTGACCACACCTATAAGAAAATTTCCGAAAAATTCTTTTGGACTGATATGCGAAGATACATTGCCAAGCACGTCAAAAATTGTTTAGATTGTCAACGGTATAAAAGTACGAACCTTAAGCCTGCAGGATTGCTACAGACTCCAGCTCCTGCACAAAGATTTGAAGTTATGGCTGTTGATTTATTCGGGCCCCTCCCGGAAACAGTCTCATTGAATAAATGGATCTTAATTGTCGAAGATATCGCCTTCAAATGGGTAGAATTATTTCCTTTATCTAACGCAACTGGTGAAGCTTGTGCTAAGCTCCTTATAGAAGAGGTTTTCCTTCGTTTTGGTACTCCTAGAAAATTAATTTCTGATAATGGAGTTCAGTTCATCTCGGACGTGATGGAGAAAGTAACTCAATGTTTTGTTATAAAAAGCTCCTTCATTCCTTTGTATCATCCAGCTAGGAATCCTGTTGAAAGGAAGAATCGTGAACTAAAAACCCAATTATCCATATTAGTTTAAGGACAACACGACAAATGGGATGAGCATTTGAGCAGTATCCGATTTGCCATTAACGCTACGATTTGCGATTCTACAAGGCAGACTCCAGCCTATCTGACGTTTGGTCGACAATTGAGGGCACCCCAAGACTGCGTTTATGATTTACGCCAAATTTTCTCCGCCGAGAACTTTGTTACAAGAATCACTCCTTTTTTAAGCAAATTAGCTGATCACCTTTGTCTTTCCCACGAAGTGGCAAGAACAGAGAAAAGAAGCTGTTGACAAGATAGGAGAAATATATTTTATGGAGAGGGAGATAAAACTTTACTCTCGACTCATACACTAAGCAATGCCCAGAAAGGGTATACCAATAAATTCGCCACTAAGCGTGATGGTCCTTATATTATTTCCAAAGTTGTCACGCCTACTTCGTATGAAATTGCTACATGTGATGGATCGGAAATCCTTGGGCGCTACCATGTTTCCTACCTCAGCCCTTATCTTGCTAAGGAAGAAATTCCGATTCCTTAGCCCTTGCTCTCAAAGAAGAAGAGAGGCCGTCCCAAGAAGAAATGAAGACGGTTTCCCATTTGTTTTGGCTATCTGACGTCGGAGGACCGTTACGTCATCTAGAGGGGGAGTGTGTAGCAAGATTCCCTTTCGATTAATCCTACACGTGGCAACTGCGCTTTTTGGTTGACCCGCCTTTTGAACTGTCCGTTGGAGTAGTGTGTTAATTAGTTCTCAAGAGTAAACACGTAAAAACTCTTTTTCAGTTACCGGCTTTTCTCATTCCTATTTCGATTTTCATTTACCTTTATTTTTATAACCATTTTGTATCCATAAGTTTTTGTGAATTAATAAATCGTTTCTAAACGGAATAATCTTCCTAAACCCACCCTCCGACGATATTTATATTGTCAAACTGTTACAAAAGTGTATTTTATGATAATACCATAAACAATATGTACAAACCGATTCTCATCCTCTTCCAACAGAATACCGGCGAAAATATTTAGTTGTTAGTTCATATTAATGTCAATGATGTTCACTTAAAAACTTAATAATCACTTAAAAATCACAAAAAAACTAAAAACTCTACTTTTTGACTAATAATACACGAAAAATGATAATAATAATAATAATAATACAACGGTCTGTACCACACCCTGTACTGCTTACAGTGACAGATGTCTAGCCCGTAAATATTCACGAATTTGTAATGAATCTGTAAGTAACAGGTAATGTTAGAATCGCATTTCCTGTAACTCTTACAGATTTCGGCTTATAGATCTTACAGATGTTCTCAGAATTCCACCATAGTAACGAGTTATATAAAACTTACTAATAGTCAATATAGGTACTAACGGAGAAAAATAAAAGAAGATCCAACATGATTTAAATAAAAATAACTCGTTACAACACCCCAACCGAGTGTCAGCGTATGAAATAGTTTAATTGGTACCGAATTCCATTCCATAGGATAGAGTGCTCTAGCCTGGTGCTTTTAAGGTTACAAGACTTTGCAAAACAGTGTAAATGTAATATAATTTTTATTTAAATAATGAAAACTTCACAAATAACACATGGCACAGTTAGTAAACTGTCTCAGAAATGAATTAAATAATAATTACAATGTCGACGAAAAAAGCAATTAATAGAGGAGTTATGTGATTCAAGAGCAACTCATTCCGGTCCACAGTGAGATCAATTAAATAGTCCCCTAGCTTGGTTGAAACCGCCGGAAATCGAAAAAAAAACTTATCTCTTGCTTTCCGTACTCCACACTTAACAACACTACAAAACGAAGGCGTTTTAGATGATTTTAAGAACCTATAACTATTTAAAGTCTAGCTATCATCCATTGTTTACCAGTTTACAATAAAAACTAAACAGAATATGAATTGTGCCTTCCAAAATAATATGGCCGACCTGTCACTGACGTCATTCTAAAATGGTCTATAGTTATATAATCAGTTGTAATCGAGGTTATTAACAATAGAGATAAGGCCGATGAATTAGCCAAGCAGGGAGCGACTGAGGTCATGATAGGGCCAGAACCATCATGTGAAATTGCAAAAAACCTCACTAAGGAGAGCATCCACTAATGGATGAACAACCAGCCACTCCATTTCCCATTTAATCTAACAATAGAGGTATTTTGATAAACGTGTTAGACAATCACCAAACTTTTTCGTCGACTGCACTGGGCTTTTCAGTGAAAAGTAGCTTCAACAGTTTACTATTTATAACACATAACAAGTGTATTTTTAGTTGCCTATACCAAAACCGTTTATTGATGATTATTTGCCTCATCATGATATAGACCAATCAGACACCACCATTTTTAGAAATATATTTATTTAAATAAAATCCATTTGCATCAGTACCCCTTAAAAGGAGTACTAAACTAGTTAATTGACGCTTAAATTTATTACCAGCTGCATGACTGTTACATAACAAAATCTTAAGTATAAGGGGCCCTTAAGTTTTTCTAAATAGTGATATTTCAGTTTCACATTCGTGTGCAGCTTCACTCTAGTTCAATAAAGCCATTTCATTGACTAGCCGGTTACCGATGGTTGTTGTCATTTCGTTAACCCAGCTTCATTGTCACGTAAGTCAGTTTTAAGTAAATTGTTTAACATTATTATTGATAATGATAAGGATTGTCGGATAAAAGATAAGTTTATATACAACACTTTCTTTGTAAGGTCTTATACAAATTTGTAATTGTTAGGCCGACCCCAAAAGTTTTATTATTGTTGAAGAAGAATGTGAAGAAAATGTCCCTGTTAGTATGAATAGGGTAAATGTTAGCAAAGCAGGTGTTGGTGAACGACAAACGGTACCCAACTTTTCAACAGAAGAAAAAAGTCTGTTGCTAGCTTGAGTATATGATTTAAGACACAAAAGAAACGTTTTTAAATTCACCATTCCATCAGCGATGACACAGTCTATCCTTTTTCTTCAGAAAGAAGAAGAAGAAAACAACTAATGTACGCATATGCATAATTCGAAACAGTGAAAGTGTACGATAAATAAGTAGAATCATAGAATCACTGTTAGAGCCAGTTATATACAAGTTATAGCCAGTTATATATAATAAAATACAATTTGGATGTAAAGCATTAACAAAATCTGCCTTTTTAACTGTTGATAATAGACCGGTAACCCATTGTTTATGCTACACCCCCTACTACTCCAGACGAAATGAAATTAAAAATTTCTAACGCTCTCGCGTCTATACTTAACACTCGGTATGTTGAATAATGTAAGTAAATCTTTGGAGGCTAGAATCACGTGTTGCATTGCCCAAGATGGCAAGCATTTTGAGCATCTATTATAGTAATTTTTCATTTTTTGCTTTTAATAATTTGTTGTTCGTTTTGTAGTATTTATGTATTTGCTTTATTAAAAATGTGTTTTTGTTTTATTATGTCCTCAAATACTTATCGGTCAGCAACTACAAGTGGGCATTTTTATTAGCAATTCCACTGTTTTTTTACAATAACTATGCCAAGATCATTAATTTAAAATTCAGGTAAAATTGCAGATGTTTTAAAATCGATTTACCATACAATTTAAGAAAATTGTAAATTCCACGAAAAGTATAATACCTAGGTATAGGACACCCTTATACCATTCAAAAGAGGACATTTTTTTGAACATGGTGAATTATTAAAATGCAGGGTGTTCCGTTTAAAATAAGCCGGCTATTACACATTGAATGGAAGAAGAAACCTCCATCCACATATTTGCTAACTGCACAGCAATTCAGAATCCTAGGGCACAGCACCTGGGAGACTACTGGATAAAAGAGGCACAGTTACCTTAGTTGAAGCCTGCAGATATCCTAAACTTCCTCCGGGAAATAGGACCAAAGGAGCTACTAGTCTCCGAGACTCTCCTCAGAAACTAAGTAGAAGTAAGGGGGCACACTAGATCTTTTAGGTCTCAGTGAATGGTACCCCAAAATACATACATACATACACATTGAATGATCTAATAATGAAACTGAAAATTCTGAACACCCTGTAAAAAGATGTTCAGTTATATATCAATGAGTTATTATTTTTTTTCGAAATGTTCACATTTGAAAAAAAGTCATCATAACTCGGAACCCTCTGTATCTAGGTATAGGGAACCCTTATGAAGGAGTATTTTATTTTTTGGGGAAAGTCAGAAAATGCAATAAAATATAGGGTGTTTCTTAAGAAAAGATATAACTTTGATACGCCACACTTTATCGGAACATCCTGTATATTTCAAAATAATTTTAAAATGAAGCCTATAAGAATGTACAAACTGCTAAAGTGACAAACATTTTAAAACTTTTACCGTTTCGCTATAAACCTCCATTCCGTTGGTCGTGATTCACCCTGTATATGCCTAGGAAATCCTTGTTCCACAATTTCAACTATTTTCAGGTCGTCAAGTAGCAGGTCCATTTCAATTTGTGATAAATCCATTATTAAAATAATTAGTCAAAGTTACGACCGTTCTGCAGCCAGTTTAACAAATTGTTTCAGGTTAGAATCCCGCTTTTAAATGTTTAAGTGGTCATTACGGTTAGCTTTAGTTATTTAAATGTCACTTAGTAGCAGGTGCAACGTAATTAGAGGTTTCATTTTAAGGGACAGTCTGTCTGGTTTGAATGATTATATCCCAAGACCCGTTTAACCGCGGACGAATTTTTGTCCTCCATATTCTTTTTGTTTTGTCGTTTTTATGACCTAATATTGATTTTCATCAGTAAAAACTCCGTTATTGATAGATTTTCCATGCAAAGAATTTGACATAAGTCGATGAAAACACGTCAGGATTTAATAGTAATTTATGTCGTAAGTCCGGTAGGTCAAGTATTACAGTACGAATGAGATGCTCAAGGACGGGGCGACGAAGGAGCCAAGTCCTGAATATCGAAATGAGTAAGAGACTTACCGGATGTATCACGTAACATATTTTTTGTGCAATCGCACACGAAGTCAGCATTTCGCGTTCTCAGCACAGTCCGCGAAATTTAATTTCGCGGCCGTTACCCATAGCAACGGCTGCGAAACCAAACGTCTCTTCCAAATTTAAATATCACTTCCAAAGTTGACATTTCTAAAATACTACAAAGACAAGGATGATTTTTTATTGAATACAAACATTTATTATTATTTATTTAGGATGAATATTAACATTAATTGTACAGTTCGTATTATTACTTATATTTACTCCAGAAGTTGAAGCAATAACTGTCAAAATATTTTGTATTATACTGAAACATATATCCATAGCACATGTGACATTGTTAAACTGCTGTTGATTTTAGAGCAATAATATATTTATTTACAATTATCTAGTTTAATAGTTTTAACGATTGCACGAAAAATAGTGTGTATGCCATGGCCGCGAAACTTTTTAACGACCTCAAGATTATCTTGCCTCGGCCGCAAGCGGCCTCGGCGATAACTGTTCTTTCGGTATTTCGCGGCCCAAGCATACATATTATAACTATTATTTCTTTTTTTTATTCGGCAATGCTTCCCATAGTTCGTAGTATCGTTGTGCCGTAGATTGCCAAATTGCCTCTGTTGGAACAGGCATAAACAGTGGTTGAAGAACGTGTCATATAGCCTTTGTACATTCTTTAACAATTAATCCTATAGTAGGATCTCCTCTCATAAATATATGAGTGAGGGCCTTAAAACTGCATACTGTAGCTAGATACCTGCAACAAAGTTATATGATTATTTTTTTTCAGGTTCCCAATGCAAAGAAAAGTGGAAGAATCTTCAAATGGCCCTTGCAAGAAGCATGGAAAAACCACCATCAGGAAGCGGAGCCAAGAAAATTAAAGATTTTTACTTAAAAGATGTAATGCAGTTCGTTACGCCGTTCATGGTATCAAAAACCGCAATAAGGAAATTTACCTACAAAAACAGAGCCCAGTTTAAATGAAGAAGATAGTGAATCTGAGGAAGCAGAGATGAATAATGACGATAATTTAGAACAAGATATTACAGCCTCAGTAGAGTCTCAAGAGAAGCAGACAGATGTCACAACTGTCGTTAAAAGTTTTCAAACAAAAAATGTATCTTCTGCAGAGCAATCTTGAAATACTACAAGCATTGGACCTTCTAAAAAGCGGAGGAAAGTTTCTACAAGTACCCTTAATGAAGCTGATAAATGTTTTATAGACTTCGTCAAGGCAAAAACCCAAACACCCCATTCAGCTAAAGAGAAGTCTAATCCAGACCTACAGTTTCTAACAAGTTTGCTTCCAGATGTAGCAAAATTAACTTACTATCAAAAGAGACAGTTTAAAAGAAAAACACTTGAGCTTCTAGACGAGCTTCTGTGTGATGGTCCACCGCAAAGTAAGACTGTAGTCGTGGCATCAACACCAGCTCCCAGCCCTGCGTATTCCAACTACTCAGCTCAGTCCAATGAGCCTAATGAATAAAAGTGAAGCAATTGCTTTTTCTTATTAAATTGAAGTAATTGCTTGGAATCCACTGAAGTAAATGCTTTTGCTTTAAGCAATTGCTAAGGAATTAGCCAAAGCTTTTTTTTAAAAAACAGAAGCAATTGCTGTCATTAGCTTAAAATCTAATGAATAAATGAAGTAATTGCTTTTTCTAGTATAGCAATTGCTTCCAAATTTTTGAGGTAGGGTAACGACAGCATCATTTGCTTGATAATAGTCGGCTTTGGTTGTCTTTGCATACAGCTTTGTATATTTTGTACTAAATAAACAAACCGAACTATAAGCAAAAAAATGAACATAAGTAAATGCAAATTTAACTTAAGAGATTATAGATTATAAAATATTTTGCCTTTTTCCCCTTGACTGAATTGGTGTTTGTCATCATTCTCCTGTTTTCTTTTTAAAATTTCTTCCTGTTGCATACGACATAATTTCAGTTGCTCCAATAAAACTAAACGTTGCAGTTCAGCATTTGATAATGCTTTGGTCTCATCAATTTCAGGCAAACTATTTGATATTTTTTTTTAAGAATAGTTGATGCTCCTATAAAAGTTTTACTCGATTATGTACAGGACTTGTCCAGTAATACTCCTCCATCGACTCCAACAGACATAGCCCCTTAATATGGAAATTTTTTGTACTTAAAGAGAATATATTATAAAAATATTGTACCTGGTATTTTTTTAAAGATGGGATTCTTTTCCACCTCCAACAATTCCAAAAGTAGTTTTTCCCAAGGCTTAAATACTATTGGTTTATTACCGGTTTTATTAAATATCGAATTTTTTTTTCATCTCAATTCTCATATTACTAATTTTTTTGATAACTGTTTTGTTGTAAGTGTGATATTATAATTATCTTTATATTCCTGTACCAACTTTTCTTTTCTTTCAATTTTTGTACAAATATCATTTGTTTATCTGTAATTTCCTCGACACTACTATTATAAAATTCTTCACTCTCTGCCATACTATTATTATTTTTTATAAACTAACTGTAACACACTTATATATTCTTAAAAATGTAACTGAACTAAATAAGTACGTCCACGAAACACACAGGTATGAGAAGGGATCACGACTTTGTAAACTTGCTCTGTCAAGTCTGAACTTCTGTTGGGAAAGCAATTGCTACGTTGATTTCAGAAAAGCAGCATTTTCTTAAAAAATTTATTCATAACGAGCTGTAGCAATTGCTTTTTCTTAAAGCAAATGCTAGTTAAGCAATTGCTTTTGCTAGTAAGGAAATGCTTTAAGCGATTGCTTCACTTTTATTCATTAGGCTGAATGTTTCAACTCATTCAAGTCATTCGTTTCCAACAAGAGAATATGAAGAACAGCCAACACCTGTACAAACATATTTTCAGACCGTCGCGCCAGGTTTATCAGAAGGGAACTTCTCTATTCAATAACTTTAATTTAACCATTGTAATGTAATTTTTTAAGTTTATTTTTCATTAATATACTACTGTTTCAAATATATTAAATATACTTAATACAACTTACCTGAGTGTAATTAATACTTTCTCTTGTGGTGTGATTGCATCTCTATAGTTAGTATCTTGTTTGGTAATATAAGGTGCTAACATCTCCACTAGTGTTGAAAAAGTATCTGGACTCATCCGATAGCAGTTCTGATACTGGGTGGGATGAACCTTTAATTCATTGGCCCATAAACTTGCTCCATCATTCTTGAGTAGGTACTTGAAAGGAAGGATGAGTCCAATATCGTCTTCGTTTCCTATTTCTCCTTCGCCTATACTGCCACATTATTACTACTTCATCCTCATCACAAGACATTTGAGACTAGTATTTTTTTTTATTATTTATCAATTTCGTCTGCGCGAACAACGAAAAATAAGCAATATTATTGATTTGGTGTGCGAGATCAGCGTTAACAGACAGCGTTGCTGAAAAGTCTCGCACCAAGGGATTATCTTTGAAACGGATAAAGGAAAAGTTATGAAATTCTAGGACGATGAATGAGACTCTATTCTGCATATTTTAGAGCAAATGTCAAATGTTTTTGACGTCAGCGTTTAGCGTACGGCCGCCATCTTGAATTTTTTCAAGGGACAACCTAAGTCGTGTGACTCATCACAAAAAGCTTATTTTTTTCTCTTTTCAAAAATAATCCCATTGTATCACTTTATTACAAAATGTCCTATAAAATATCGTTTTCATTTTTCTAAATTAAAATGTACCGTACCTACTAATTATTTGGACTTGTAGGGTTTTAAAATAAAACAAAAAACGTCAACCACATCATTAGTTCATTATTTATGTACAAATTGTCAAAACTGATACAAATTTCAAATTAGCACGAAATTTAAAAGTAAATTAAGAATAATGGCACATTTATCAGAAAAACAACGCATCTAAATCTTAATGTTAATTGGATATACCTAGTGATCGCAAACGCGTACCCATGACGAAGTAACTCATCTTTTTAACGATTTAAATCCTGAACGCCCTCCTTTAAGTAGATCTACAGTGACGAGATTAGTAAATAAATTTAATGAAACTGGTAGTGTAAAAGATATTTCTAGGTCTGGTAGACCGGAAAGTGCAACTAATGAAGGTAAAACTTTAGATGTTCTATTAGATGTTTAAGAAAACCCTAAAACATCTACAAGTATATTGGCAAGAAATCACGGTATTTCTAGACAGTATACAAACTATTCTGCATAAAAATAACTTTCATCCTTATAAAGTTCAAAATCTTCAACAATTGGGCGAGGATGATTTTGATAGGCGATTACAATTTTGTGAAATAGTTACAGAGAAAACAAGGATGCAAAACAATTTCTCAGATTTTTTGGTATTCAGTGATGAAGCCACATTTTGCTTGAACGGTTCTGTTAACAGACATAATTGTCGGTACTGGTCAGATTGTAATCCGCACTGGATGGAGGTTCATACACAGCGTCCACAAAAAGTAAATGTGTGGGCGAGTTTGGTGAAAAACCATTTGATCGGTCCTTTTTTTATTGAAGGTACGCTGACCGGTGCTAAATATTTTCACTTACTCCAAAATGAAATTATACCTGAAATAAATCGATTATTTCCTAATATGAACGTATACTTTCAACAAGATGGCGTACCTCCACATTATCAAAGAGACGTTAGGCAATATTCAAATACAATTTTCCCCCAGAGATGGATTGGTCGAAGAGGTGCAATTGAGTGGCCGGCAAGATCACCCGACTTGAGACCATTCGATTTTTTTCTCTGGGGCTACCTGAAAGACCGCGTTTATGTAAACAGACCAACTAACTTAAACGATTTAAAGGATTGCATACGTCTCGAAATGCAGGAAATTACTCCACAAATGATCAACGATTCTATTCGTAGCTTCGAAGAGAGATTGTATCATTGTCAACAAACAAATGGTCAGCATTTTGAGCACTTATTGTAATGAAGTATTTGCAACTTAAATAATTGTTTAGTTTATAAATTTCTGTAACACGCAGTTTTGATTAAAATTATAATTTTAATATTTTTGTTAAATTTCTATCATAATATCCGAGTCAAGTTATACATTGGGATTATTTTTGGAAAGAGAAAAAAATAAGCTTTTTTGTGATGGGTCACACGACCTAGGTTGTCATTTGAAAAAATTCAAGATGGGGACCGTATGCTAAACGCTGACGTCAAAAACATTTGACATTTGCTCTTAAATATGCAGAGTAGAGTCTCATTCATCGTCCTAGAATTTCATAACTTTCCCTTCATCCGTTTCAAAGATAATCCCTTGGTGCGAGACTTTTCAGCAACGCTGTATATTGCGTAATGCTTATTGTCTATTGCTAGTTGATTATTGCTATTGCTTCGGTATGCGAGCCGGGTTAGGATAATACAAGTTAACAGAAGCAAACATGAGCCCCGGAAAATATGCGAACTAAAAGAAAGGTCATCGCAACGAGCCAATCCGGTGCTAATGTTAACGATTGTACATTAGTAATTGTTAACATAATCGAAATAATAGGACCGAGTGATCTGTCTGTATGAGTCACGAACTTGGATCCTAAGTTCGTGGTATCAGTGTTGTCAAAGCGAGGATAATAATTATCCGATTTTTACATGAAATTTGAAAATGTAGACATTTAGGGCAGATGGTAGTTTTATTTTTGGTCCAATATAAATTTTTTTATTAATATTTAGGGCGCGTTGTATCGAACACCTGAACTCAGTTTAATTATAACTGATGTTTAGACTGTGACATATTGATTTATTTATTATCATCAATTACATCAGTCTAAACATCAGTTATAATTAAACCAAGTTTAGGTGTTCGATACAACGCGCCCTTAGAGTTAAATTTTTAGCAAGTTTGACTTTGTTTACATATCTCTTGACACTCTTGACAGTTAACACTTATGGTATCGATGTTTGGTTATCGATTCAGAATATCGATTGTTACTACAAAAATACAACTACAGCGACATGAACACGCCCACCCAGGGCTCATGTTTGCTTCTGCCGACTGTGTATATTGAAGCCGGAGGTCTGACTTGGCTAGTTCGAAAATACGCATCATTATTAAGTTTCTACCTACTAAAGCAGTTATGAAAGAGCCACATGTTCGATGTCTAGTTTCTACCAGCAAGCCAAATTTTCGAAAGAATAAAATAATAACTCACAGCTTAATAACTTGCGAATGCTATAATAAAATTCTAATATGAAAAATAGCCAAATCGTACCTTCATCCCAAGTTATAAGAAGAAATGATATTTTAAGTTGTTATAAACTAATGAAATGTCCGCGAGAGGGAGTAAATTACAGAAAATAATGTTTTTCTAAAATTTGCCCAATTAAGGTATACTGAAAATGCATGTAAATGAGTCTTATATACTTTTATAAAGTGAACTCGTCGGCCCAGCACTGTAGTGGAACGCCTTTGATGCGATAATTACAGTGAAGCAGTGTCAAGCGCGGTTAGTACTTGGATGGGTGACCCACTGGGTAGACCGTGTAACTAGCCCTTACAGCCTGCAGCGGAGTAGCATATCACAGCTCGCAGGAATTATACCAATGGGCACAAGGTATCATGTAGGTATGCCGACTTTCGAAGGAGAAGTAAACCGAGCTCCCAAGTCCATGGATGTTGGGCTCGATAAAAAACCCTACCACTGGTTAGGGGTAGAGTGCTCCCGGCGTCGGTGATTAGCGCAGTTGCAGAAATAGACCGACGTTAAATAACCATATAAAAAAAAACAACTTTGGCTCAAAACTTGCTCCTCCAACTCTTGAAATGAAATAGGGGAGGTATAAGACAAGCATTGACTATGAAAATATCTTATTGCAAAAAATCGAACTAGGTTTCGTTTAAAAGTTTTTTTTTCCAATCCCACTTGCTAGAAGCGAAATATTTGTGTTTTCCACTTTGCATTTGGTGTGTTACCGTCAAATTTTGCGGCCGGATGTGAAATCAAAGAGGCATTTTGCATGTATTAGGCAATGCTGTCCGAAAAAAGTACATCTGTCGTCAAAGCAGTAAGCAGCTATAACTCTCACCTTTCCTACTCCAAAATAAAATCAGCTTTGGGATGCTTAGATAACTGACCAAAAACTATCCAAATATTGGCTACTATACCTGTTTCCACTGCTACCCCAGAAAGAACGTTTTCAAGCCTAAGAAGACTTAAAAGTTTCGCAGAACACAACGAGTGAAAACAGACTGAAAGGCTTGGCTCTTATGAACATTCACTATGGGATAGAAATTGATGTGAATGAAGTAGTGGATATATTTAAAAAGAAAGTTCAATTTTGTAATATTTTGTGTTGCTGTGATATATAACAGAGTGTTATTTTTCGATTTAGCTTATAGTTTACCACTGCTCAAAAAAGGACTCCCCCAATTTCTTAAAGGATATTTTTTCTGTATGTATTTTTCACATCTTATCTTTTCTCATCTAAACTTTATTTTATAAACTTTCAGTCGTTTTATTTTCTTGATACTGAAACCTGGCAACGCCCGTGATTGTTAGATAGCGCTTTTAAAATTATGAATCAGCAATATGAACTGTTAAAGTCTCGAAAGGTTGGTTCAATCCGCAAGTCTCTATCTTTTTCACAGGAAATTGAAAACTATCAATGAGACCGAACACCGTATTTTTAAAATACGGAAATAGTTATTCAACAAACAAGTGCATTAACAAGGGAAATTAACCATCGAGATATTTCGCGTTAATGTTCGAGATTGTTAATCGCACTTATTAAAACATGTGAAGATACAAAACTTTTCCGTCAACTGAACGATGTAAAAAATAGCATATTTAAACTTTTATATGTCAATCGCATATACTTAGTGCTAGAAAAAGAAATATATTTCTGCATCCTTTGGAACCAATTCTGGAAGCAGTTATTCCACTGTGCATACAAAAAAGTTACAGTCCTTCAAAGTTATCGAATGGAAATTGATGTTTTCAAATATTTCGACAGTTGATTGACATATTATTATATTAAAAATTGACAGGTGACTATGATTATGATTAGAGCATCTTTCAAAACTAAGATGATGGAATCATTCCATCTTGTTGAAATTTTATGGGGATTGAGATCCCTAAACCCCCCCAAAATTTCGTGTAAATTAACGAATATATAGAACTGTACAGGTACGTAATCAATCGGTCAACTGATGTTGTGCTTTATTGCCGAAAACAGAAACTCGGCAAGACATTCTTGTTGAGACCACTGACTTCGAAAATTGTAAGAAATTATTGCGCGTAAATGTTCTCGACTTAATTCCATTTTTCGACTGGCTCATCAACTTTAAAATTCAGTTAATTTTCACATTTGATATTTGTTGTCAGGCGTCAACTAAGTTGTTATATGCAACACTTAAAAGACAACCCTCGTATAAATAAACGTCCTTGTAAAAAAACATGTATTTTTTGCAGGATTAAAGAATCTTTACGGCATTATGATCCAAGCAAAAGAGCTTCGAACCGTCTATTTCGGAAAGGAATTCCGTCCATTTCGACTCAATTGCGGAGTCGGCCATAGGCCGTTTGTAAGGATTAAGAAAAGTATGTTGTTTTAAGACCGACCAGAAAATATACACATTCGGGACAATTTTTCGTCCAGAAAATAACGTTTTGTCGATCAAGACCGGAAAATGGACGTGAGGGACCAGCAAAAGCTTTTTTCCGCAAACGTCAAAAAAAGTAGACATTATTAACTTCAATTCATGATGTTGAAGTATGATTTCACAGACGCCACTTTTTTGTACGGCCGTGAGCGGACAAAAAAGTACTTTTTTGTACGCTGACGGCCGTACAAAAAAGTAGAATTTTTAACAGGGAAAATAATTATTAGTTGAACTTTTAAACTTTATTAACGATAAACATTATTAATAGTAAAATTACAACAAACGAAATTTTGATGCTCAAGTACTTACCAAAAATGCACAGTCCAATTGTTGCTTTAAATCACTTACAATATTTCTGACATTATAAAATATTATTGAACTGTCAAATTTGTTTTTGACTTGGCAATCACAAACCCAGTAACCACGGAAATGTAGTGCGCAGTTTTATAATTATTATTCTCTGAATTTATCAACTTCGTTGCAATCGTTTTGAATTTTTATTTAAATATTAATTAGTTCTATAGTCTGGATGCACTTTGCGGAAAAAATAGCATGTTTCATTCGGAGCAAAAGCACTTTTTGTGGCTCGTCTGAAATTGTCGGCCTCACTAACGTTCGGCCATCAAACATTCAGACTCGCCACAAAAAGTTATACTTTTACTCCTAATAAAACAATATACTATTTCCGGTCCCTGATTATTCATGTTTCCAATTGCTCTTTTATAATATAATCTACCTTGATTTTGTTACTATGACAACAACGTTTTGATATATTGTCGAGTGATGACAGTTCGTTGATTTTAAATTTTTCGTTTATGTCAAACTTATTTCGCGAGTGCGCAAATTTAACAATAATATGAATTCAGATTTTGAATTATCCTGTCTTAAACAAAATATTGTACGTCACGCAACCGGAAATTAGTGTTTTTCAGTCTTGTAACGTAAATTACTATTTCTGGCCTGAAGTGCCAATATCAAAATATTGTGTAGGGATTACTTAGGTAGTAGATTATACAGTTACGTTTTGCTTATATGGGCGCAAGTGAAAGGATTTGTGGCAAGACACAGTACGACATTCAAAATGGAAGACGTTAAGCTACTGTTTCATCAAGCCATCAAGGAAGTGACACCAGAGAACTGGCGAAAAGCAGTCCAACATGTCATTAAAGAAGAGGAGAAAATGTGGGATCTTGACTAGTTGATCGATAGGACCCTCGACCCGTTAATTATAACGTCAAGAGGAGATGACAGTTCCTCAGATGACGAAGAATATTAGGATAACTTATAATTTAGTTTCTGTATAATGTATTTTTTGTATAATGTTCAATAAAAAATAAGTGTACCTAATACTATGTAGATAATGCCTAATTTTTATTCTGTTAAAATAAAATTCTTCCTTTTTTACGAGTATCCTACCGGTACGCCTTTGGCACACTATTTTCAGTGTTTGTGAATGGATAACAATAGGCTAAACCCTATATTCACCCCAACCCGGGTGGTACTACCTTCACTTGATAAAAAGAAGGAATTTTACAATGAAATCAATGCCAAACTATGAAAGTGGCTTAAATATTCGTTGGGTCACTCTGTGTTCCCTTTGCATACCTAATGAAGTTTTATTACCCTATACCTTTCTGAAATAAACTATAGAAGCTATTACTTTCATAAAAAAGGAAGATATTATTAGATATTAACTCAGAAACTCACAAGTTCTCGGTCCTCCAAAATATGTGTGGAAGCCGAACCCTAATTATAATCAACATAGTATGCCTAGACCTACACCAATGACTACTACCACTAGACAAACAACAAAATAATAATTACTTCAAAGCACAATCACCTCAAAACCGTAGGTGTGTATGCGAAGAATAATACAATGTAGAACAATGATAATGATACAGATGCTAATTTCCAAGAAAACTAGCAATTAGTTTACAATAACAGTGACTATTATGAATACCTTTACAGGGCTTTTCACGATGAGCGTTAATTAGACGTTTCTGGCAAACGAGACAACGGATCAACCTGAAAATTTTACAGTATGCATAAATTGATATGAGCTACACGCCTAAAATATTTTAGACGATGCGGCGTTACCGCTTTTACTATAAAGTAGCGACTACTTTGATTTTTCCACATTTTTGAGCTCTACATCCAATTTTAGGTTGACTTTGTTCAGATAATCATAATTCAATTTCGAACAGTTTTCGAGATAAACTGTTTCAAACAGAAACTGACGTGGTTTCCTTGTATTCATCACTTATTTTTGTAATTGTAACATCTATTTTATACTACGTAATATTTCTTTTCGATTTAGTTTTTCAACAGTCTCAAATCAGTATTCGAAATTGATATGTACCTTAGAGAAAATTACAATTTGTATGAGGTATTGAGTGTCTCGACCGTACAGCATACGTCACAATTTATCGCATTCTTAATAAGCACAAATGGCATCCCTATAAATTCCACTGTGTCCAACATCTGAAAGAAACTGATTTGCCTCGTAGAGTGGAATTCTTTGAATGGTTACTTGTCAGGACTCAAGAGGATGAACATTTTCTTGACAATATCACATGGACAGATGAGGCAAAGTTTACAAAAAATGAAGTTTTCAATAGATACAACAGTCATTATTGGGCGCCAGAAAATCCTTATGTCGTTCGCCAAAGGGGTTTTCAAGAAAGATGGCAATTTAATGTATTTTGTGCCTTAAAGAATGGGTCAATTTTTTATATCGAGTTTTATGATGGTAATTTGAATGCAGCAAAATATGAAGATTTACTGAAAAATGGAGTTCAAATGATTTTAAATAATAGGCCAGGAAGAGAACGTGTATGGTACCAAATGGATGGTGCTCCACCCCATAATTCTCGTTCAGTAAACGAAGCTTTAACTTAAATCTTCAAAGACAGATGGATTGGTAATAATGGACCTTTTCGGTGGCCTCCTAGAACACCAGATGGCAATCCATTAGATTATTTTGTGTGGAGTTTCATTAAAAATATGGTTTACTCCAACCCAGTAACAACAATGGAAGATATGAAATCGAGAGTTAGAACTGCTTTCAATAGTTTAACTCCAGACTTAATCAGGAGCGCTACACATGAAAATATTTTGAAGAGATTACATGTTTGTTTAAGTAGAGGTGGAGATGTGTTCGAACATATTCTGAAATATACTGACAATTGAATTAACTAATTCATGAAAACTGTTCGAAATTGAATTATGATTATCTGAACAAAGTCAACCTAAAATTGGATGTAGAGCTCAAAAATGTGGAAATATACAGGGTGTTCCATTTGAAAAAATTGACTTTCACTCATTTTTTCATGTGATCAAAATATCTGCATTTTTTAAAGACCCTGTATGAGGCAAAAAAAATATGTCTTGAAGTGAAGATCTTCATGGTATCACTCCACTCCATTTCGAATTTAATCGTCTTAGTACCAGAGAGTTCAAGATTATCAGCGTTTATAAAAGTACATGTTTGGTAAAAAAAAAATCGAAATTAATTTATATCTTCTAAACGGTAACAGATAGGTATAGGGAAATAGTACATGAGGTTGTTGACAAAGTGATAAAAAATCATAATATGATAATATATACAGAGTGTTTCATTCGAAAAATCAAGGTAGTCGCTACTTTATAGTAGAAGCGGCAACGCCGCATCGTCTAAAATATTTTAAGCGTGTGTATCATATCAATTTATGCATACTGTAAAATTTTCAGGTTGATCCGTTGTCTGGTTTGCCAGAAACGTCTAATTAACGCTCATCTTGAAAAGCCCTGTATAGTAACGACTATAGACATCAGGACAGTCACTAAGAATAACTGAAATAATCATTTGAAATAATTGTATAGAATACAAATATTCTAAAGCAATCACTTATTTTTATATTACAATTGTGATTCAATAAAAATATAAATACAAAATATGACCATCCGCTGTCTTAGAAAAAACACCAATCACAAACGTGTGACGTATATCGTTCGAGCTTTTATCGTATTTTGCATGGAGACTATATAAGGAAATCGAACTCCATGTACATGGATGTCCACGTATTTCAATTTTTGGTAATGGTAGGGCGCCAGTGTTAATACCATAGCAAAAACATCTGACTGCA
This sequence comes from Lochmaea capreae, assembly GCA_949126875.1. Lineage (NCBI taxonomy): Eukaryota > Metazoa > Arthropoda > Insecta > Coleoptera > Chrysomelidae > Lochmaea > Lochmaea capreae. Next base: position 3,357,472 of record OX421398.1, read on the forward strand.
GAATAATAACAGCCAATCATAAGCCTTGCATGCACTTTCAGTTCATGGTATTTTATTGGTTGCTAGCTCATTTGACAGTATGTTAGGTAAGTGAGGTTAGGGAACAGAAATGAAAAATTTTATAAGAAATCCGTTTTTGTCTCCGTCTTAAAAAATATCGAAAACTGTTATCGTTTGGTGGTGAAATAAATATAGATATGCTGCTGCTGAAAAATGTGTTTAGCTTTTACGTTGCAAGGCGTGGAGCAGACGACACCACATGTCGGTGGATGAAAAACATGCTTTTCAACAGAACTGCAACAACAACCTTATTTGGAGACTCCATGGAGGTGCGGATAATGAAGGGATGCCCACAGGGGGGAGTTTTATGCCCTTTGCTGTGGGACCTCGTCATAGACGATCTCCTGTTGTAACTGAACAGGAAAGGGATATACACCCAGGGGTATGCGGATAATCTGACAATACTTGTGCTGGGGAAATACCCTAATGTTATATCAGGGCTGATGCAACAGGCTCTGGGAATGGTGGAGATATGGTGTAGGAGGGAATGCATAAGGGTGAACCATTCAAAAACCGCGCTCATTCCCTTCACTAGAAAAAGGAAGCTTGAGGGACTAAAACTGCCAAGCCTCTTTAACGTGCAGCTGTGTCTAAGTCAGGAGGTTAAGTATCTGGGTTTAATTTTGGATGCAAAACTAACTTGGAACTCACACCTTCATGATAAAACCAATAAAGGGAAAATGGCCCTAATGGCTGCCAAACTGGCGATAGGGAACACATGGGGACTAAATCCACGGATCGTACACTGGCTGTACACAACTGTGGTGAGACCCATGGTCACCTATGGTGCCTTAGTTTGGTGGCCAAAAACAGATCAGAAGAAAGCTGAATTAGAGCTAACAAACCTTCAGAGGCTTGCCTGTCTGTGCCTAACGGGTTCCATGAGAAGCAGCCCGACTGCGGCAATGGAAGCAATTCTCAATCTTCCGCCTCTTGCTCTGCATGTTAAGGCGGAAGCGAGGATGGCTGCATAAAGACTGGAATGCAATGGGAACTGGCATAAAAGAACCAACACCCATTGTCATTCCAGAATCACAGAAGTTATCACAAACTCACTCCTTAGAATAAGAAGTGACAACATGTTGGCAAGAAGTAACGACACCCAACCATACCAAATCCAGCTGAACTGGAATGGGTTGGAAGCATGCAGTCAGGAAGGAACGTAGATGTGGTACACTGACGGATCAAAGACTGACATTGGAACAGGTGTTGGAGTCCATGGTGCTAGACCCAGGTGCAACTTCCACGCACCGTTGGGGAATCTTGCTTCTGTATTCCAGGCAGAAATCTACGCTATCGATATGTGTTTGCAACTGAATATTGAAAGGGGGTACAGGGGTCAAAAGATCCCAATTCTCTCCGATAGTCAGGCAGCATTAAAAGCTTTAGTATGTCCTCAGATCAGATCTAGACTGGTCTGGGGTTGTCTACAGAAACTTAAAACCCTGGCTAACCATAATAGAGTTACTCTTAAGTGGGTCCCAGGGCATAAGGGCATTGTAGGAAACGAAAACGCAGACATCCTAGCAAATCTGGGGTCTGAGACAGCATTCACTGGTCCTGAACCAGTATTTGGGATATCCAAAACTGCTGCACGTGGTTGTATATCTCGGTGGACTCAAACTAAACACCAGTCGTACTGGAGACACGTGCCAAAACAGGAACACAGCAAACTCCTGGTCAAAAAACCCTCGGAGAAGCTGACCAATGAAATACTAAACCTTAGCAGTGCCCAAATAAGGATAGTGACGGGTTTACTCACCGGTCACTGTACTCTAAGGAAGCACATGCATACAATCGGCATATATAGGGAGAAACCTATCTGTCGGTTGTGCATGGAAGAGGAGGAAACAGCCTCTGTGTTTTCAAATGACACTCACAAAGGCGGCGTTACAGATATATTTGATTTCATGGGCGACTTAAAATGAGATAGACAGGATTTACCGATATAAATAAATTATACAATAATATGATCGTACTTACTATTATTGGTTTATTCAAAATAAATCGGTAAACAATAATTATTATAAGGTAAACTATTGTGCATGAGATGCGTGACGTGTGACCAAGACATATCTGATAATAAAATATCAACCTGAGCATTCAAATTCCCTTTAGTTTGTATTTATTCATTAAATCAGCTGTAAGAACTGAGTTTGTGTTGAATTGATAGATATACAGCCTTATTAATAATAAATTTAGATTATTCTAACATGACTTTAAAATCAAACTAGTGAAAAAACATATTAATAAATACATTTAACATTATTTTAACATGCTATAAGTACGCTCTTAGTAACCATTAGCTAGTATGGTGTTACCGTCTTTATTATTAATAAGGCTGATAATAATTCAATATTATAATGCAATTTAATTAAAACAAAAATGCCTTGTGTCTGTCACCCACAAGTGCTAAGCTTGTCAAAACACTCATAAAGGATTTAAAACAATAACAAAGGAACGGTTGCGTATCACGTGGCTCAAGCACTCCACTTCAGGAATACAGGATTCGTGAATCAACTATACGGCTCAAGCACTTCGCCAGACACATTAACATTCCGCAGTAGCGCGAAACATGAGTTTCAGAATAACAAACTTAAGCACTTTAATGATTTAACGTTATTGTGAAAAACGTATAACCTTTACATATCGGAAAATGTGTGGTTTTTAGGGTATTTAATGTTGTTATGAAGTCTGCAAGTTCACTTCTTGATAATGATATAAAAATATATTTTTCTTCAATTTATTTTAATAACTACCAAACTTCTAATGCTTAGAACAGGTTATAGGAACTAATTTGTGAAACAGCAATGCCTCTAAAACATGGAGAGAAGATTGTTGAAAATACTTTTCCAAACTTACGAAAAAGAATCAAGGACAATGGAAAATGAGATGGTTACAAAGTTAAATAATATCCCATTCAAAAATAATTTTTCACAAAGCAGCCAGAAAATTACATGGGATGTTCAAAATTTTGTCCATTTACATTTATACATAATCTGCAACGTTTTCTCATTGAAAATCGTATACCTTTGAAAGACTGGTGATTGCCGGAAATAATTTCTGTAGCTGCATGGATTCTTGCTATCGTTTCTACTACTGTATCGAGACTTCGTGTAAACCTGCTTAGTGGAAAATTATGCTTGAATGGGATTTTATTTAACTTTGTAACTATCTTATTTTTGATTGCCATTGATTCTTAAAGTTTAATGATTCAAAAAGGCCCGCGTCTTAAGTAATAGTTCATACTTGTAGCCAAGATAGGCGCTAGTGGTAACTTCATGCCACAGAACACTACACGTTTAACAACTTTCTTATTATTTATTTTTCTATGGTATGTACATTGCTTGATCATGCATTCTTGTCAAAATTTCAGTTACGTTTGTATCCGCATTTACAGTCGGTATGGAATTGGATTTGCATATAAAAATGTCCGTTCCAACGTCCATTAATCAGTCTATTGTTCAATCAACTTTGTTACTATATTTATTTTTTTAACAAGCAGTTGAAATCGAGTCTATAGGGATCCTGCTGATATTTCAAAATAAAAGATACAAATTTCAGTTTCAAACAGATGATCATCGAGAAGATACTGTCTGATATGATTTCTCAAAATCATTCAATCGCTAAGTATCTTGCAAATGGAAAATAAGCATTAAACTGAATATCCGGAACCTCGAGTACCTAATGGAACATCAAATCACTTCAATTACCACAGCTATTTGTTTAACTTTCTTCTTACTTACTTTGAATAATTTTTTGATCCAGTTTCACGTTAATTAAGTATTTAAATAGGCTAAACATTATTTGTTCACTTTATTGTCCGACAGTCTACTTTTTCCAGAACATTAATTACCTGAACACATTATGTTAAAGTTGTAAAAGTTATAACAACCGTAATACATATAAAATTTACTGTTAAAAGGATAATTAACATAAGCACGTATTAAATTAAAACTATGCGGTATACTTTTATTTCCAATCATTGTGCTACGTTCAGCCGAGTGTTTCTTTTTCATTGTTTTCGACTATACAGATATAAAATTTATCATCCATGAGATTACTCAAAGCTACATTTGAAGTTTTATACGAATTATAACTAATTTATAGCTATTATTTTTAAATTATGGTTTTAAAAAATTTTTAGGAATGTTAAGCTTTGGAGAAAAACCTTATATCATATTATTTTAACTTTTAACAATATCATAAAAGTTAACACAAACAACAAAATATATTTTTTATTATACTTAACAGAAAATACTACATTTTCAACTGTTTATAAAATACAGTAAATATGACATTTTCGGAACAGCGCACGGAAATTTTTTCCCGATCCCTATTTCCGTGCGCTTAATAATAAACATAGATATCCATAATACTAGATATCCTATGGCAACCCGAAGAAAAAAAAGAAACGAGTAATGTGTCTATAGCAACGATTTATTTATTAATGACAAATTTTATTTTCTGTCAGTGAAAATTAAGTATTTATGTATTTATTACATTTTGCAAAAATGAATTCAGATTGTGAAGAAAATCGGGATATTCCCGAAAATATCTTACAACGAGTGGCAGAAGTGAGTGCAGATTTATTACCAGTGAAAACCAGGTTGAGATATGAACAAGAATATAACAGTTTTACCGAATGGCGGACTCAGAAACGAATCAAAATTGTGAGTGACGATATTCTTTTAGTATATTTTTCTGAAGAAGCCAACACTATGAAATCCTCCACTTTATGGAGTCGATTCTCTATGTTAAAGAGTTGTTTGGCAATAAAAGAAAATACTCACCATCAATATCCAAAAACGATTGCTTTTTTGAAACGACAAGCTGTTGGATATATACCAAAGAAATCCAAGATTCTTACAGCAGAACAAGTAACCAAATTTTTATGTGAAGCTTCAGATGGAGAATATCTACTAGCAAAAGTAATTTTAGTGTTTGGCATCTTCGGTGCATGCCGCAGAGATGATTTAATACGTTTGAGTTTATATGATGTGGAAGATAATGGGCGTTTCCTTGTCGTGTTCTTACGAGATGGAAAAACTCACAGGTCAAGAAGTTTTACCATTACCAATGAAAATTGCAAACTCGATCCCTGTACAATTTACCGTAAATACGCAGATCTCCGCCCTAAACATATGGAGAGTAGAAGATTATTTGTTGCATACCGAAACCAAAGATGTTACGCTCAATATGTTGGGTGCCATACTATCAGTGGTATTCCAAAACTTGTTGCAAAATACCTAAAACTAAAAAATCCCGAAGAATATACCGGACATGGGCTAAGGCGCTCTTCGGCAACCATGTTGGTGGAAAGCGGCGGTGATTTGCTCACTTTGAAAAGACACGGAGGATGGCTTTCTTCCAATGTAGCAGAAGGATATATAGAAGAGTCCATACAAAGAAAAATTGAAGTATCACGGAAGTTGTTTAGCCCTTGTAACTTGGAAACTACAACATCTGTAACAGTCAATCAAGAGAACCAAAGCACACACGAACACTCCGCTTCAACATCTCTAGCAGAGTCTTTAGTTCAACAAAAAGAAATGCAAAAGGGATTGAGCTTCAACAATAATACGAATTGTACAATAAATATTACTATTAATAATAACGGTTCTGTCCAAAATTAATTTTCTTAGAATTACCTACTTGTATTTTTTTTGTTAATTTGAGTTGTATGTACTTACATTTTTACTGTTTTAAAAATAAAAATAAATATTCCCGATTTTCTTAATAATTTTTTGCGATATTTTTTGTTTATGTTGATTTCAGGTACCTAAGTATAATAAAAAATATCGTTCATTACTCGTCCAGAAATGGATTTTCCGTTCTTGCATGACTTCCCGAGAATTTGTCACGCGCGCACGGAAAAATCCTCATTTCTGTACTGGTAATGAAATATACTATTTCTCTATGGTTTATTTACGATAAAAGACGATGACGTTGCAAAACCAAATTTTGTAGCTGTAGTTTTTTTCTTCACTTAAGAAAATTGGAAAAGTCAATATCGTTTTTATTTACAAAAATAAGTATTGATTTATGTGAAAAATGTGGATAAGATACAAGAAACAATAACTTTAACCTAACCTGACATTGAAAGCATTCAATCTTCTACATTTAAATATATAAAAATACATTGATATTCGTTTTATTAATAATGAATGTAAATAGTATCACTTATCTTGTCTTACTACTTTGGTATCTGGTTCAAAATAACTTGAGAAAGATGATACCATCATACCATTTCTTAATTGAGTAGGTGAGTAAAACCAAATATAATTAAAAATTCCACAATATTACATCATATTTATTTTGGTCCTTTACCGGTTTCACGAACATCAGTTCGCATCATCAGTGATAGAATATCAATATGTAAAAATGAAAAATATATATTATAACAGTAACTAGTATATAAGGAGATCAAATTCTATGTAGGTATTTCAATTTTTGGTAATGGTAGAGGGCGCCAGTGTCAATACCAAAAACATCTTTTTTTTTTTCGGGCCAAGATGGGAAACTCATGTTCAAATGGGCACAGAATACACCAAACAACAAGAAGTGAAGGCCGGCGAAAATCCTTTGATGTTCGAGGTCCAAAAATATATAACCTTGAACAAGCGTCAACTACCTTATTCATGCACTGAGAAACATAATTACACTTGATTCACACTGAGAAAAAATGTGTTAGTATAAAGTCGTATTTTATGAAATGTAGTTGTAAATATTTTTTTCTTTTGGTAACTATTTCTGCACGCTTCGTTGATAACGTTGACGTGAATTCTGCCAAAAATAGTTCATAATAAAACACATTTACGTAGGTATCTAGATATTTAATTGTAAAAAATAAACGAAATATAATTCTCATAAACAAAGAGAAAGCTAATATGATGAAAACCAAAGATTTTAACTTAATAATAAGTAGACTATAAGAAATTTAGGCAATATCTTCTTTCTGCATATATTTTGCAAATTCTACACAGGACGTGATGCGAAAGTTGTCACTATAGGGAGTTGAAATATGTTTGTTGACAAGTGGGAGTTTTATTGAAAATTTGAGTCTCCCTCTTAACTCGGGAGAGGTGGCAATCCTAAATCTAATCTAATTTGAAAGTGTCGTCTCATTTTTCAATAAAAACTTGACTTGTATGTATGTATCTATGTGGCGAATCTTGCAACTGAATCTTAAACCAGCTGCACATGCCTAATTTAACTGAAATTTAGGAATTGTTTTTAAAAAGGCTTTTTTTCTCAAAAATATAAACTCAGTTTGAGTGAGAAAGTGTTTAGAATAAAATTGAACAGTGCTTTTTATTATCATTTGTATTAATAGGGATTAAAAGAAGACAACTATTAATTTTTGAATGTTTTATTAAATATACCAATTAATTACACACAATAACCCAAGCCACAAAAATAAAAGTAAATTATACACCAGCTAATTAGACAAACCATTAGCAGAATTGTAAAAACACAAATTAAATTAATCAACACCCACATCACAAAACCCAACAACTAACTTCATTCTTACCTACATCAAAGTATAAATGAGATTTTAGGACATTTTATCTAAACAGACTGCACAATGTTTGTCCTGTCTTGTCAATGCTTTGACTTTAATTTTCAATGCCTAAAACACTTCATTATTTTGAAGGCCAGGTTTTGGTATAAGGCTTCTAGTTAATTTGCAAAGTTCTTTTAGATGGCAAATAAAGAATTTTTATCAAAAAATTGTAAGCCCTGGGCCCCAAAAAATTTAGTGTCGTTACATATGTACTTTTTATATTCACTGGAATATCATCTGCCAAAACATGTTTTATTTTTAAGCAATACTTGCTCTTTTACAATTTGAGCCAAAGATTTATTCAGAAATTGATCACACATCTCCATAAAATTACCAGGAGTATATTTATTTGGCTTTTTTTGTGTAAATTTGGAGTATTTCCTTTTTAACTTCCTCACTTTCACTTTTAGTTTTCTCTTCCTAGGGCTGTCACATGTCAAGCATGGTGATCTTTGCGTTGACATCGGAGAAAACTGAGGAATGGAAGCTATTGCATTTGCTTTTTCAATATCTATTTCCAGTATCTCCCCTATTGATGATGTTCCAGATGCAGATAATTCCCTTGATATCCAACGATGCTATCTATAAAATTGAAATATTTACCAATGTTAATATGAATCACATTCTACATGTTATAATTTGTATACAGTCCATTGGAACAGCCTGTAGACTTATAAGTACTTACATAGACCAATTGAAAAACCCAAAAACAATTTCAGACGACTATAGAAGTGATCCTCGGTATGTTTTTTGGATTTTCCTATAGATTGATGTGTATTTATAAGTTGATGAGCTGTTACCACTGACTTCGTACCAACTATAGTATATTTTAACAATTCATAAAAAGCAGACTTACCAGTTGGATACATTTTCTTTGGTTAATTCTCAATTTCAGGAATGATAAAATGCTTAACAATGTGTGAGTAAATATTATGGGCCCAACTTGAATAAATAAGAGTTTTCTGACATCACTACTGCTCTTATATTTTTGTTCGTAATCAACTACATCTTCTAGTTACATGCTGTTAACCATGCTCGAGTCCTAAAATAAAATATAATATGTAGGTAACAAATATGGACTACAAAACATTATACTCATATTAAATTTAATTAATATAGCAACATGTCGGCGATACAACATTAACAAATCGCAATAAAGATTTTTTACGTTAACTGCAAATGTAGATACGTACCTGATAATATCATTTGGAAATCTGAACAAACTTTTAGTCCTTCTCCGGTTTTGGAAACACATCTACTTACAATACAACTTATGTGTGTGTGATTTGGTTTCCCTTGGCTGCGGATACTAAGTCCATTCGCCAACATAAACAATACAACTTATTTTCCCCATAATTTTACTATTTTATAATGATACATGTAAGATGCAAAATATTATAAACTGGTAATGGCCTACAAATTGTCTACTCAGAACATGTTATTGCAGACAAATGTCAAGTGTCGACTACCTTAAAATATGGCGTCTGAAGACACCGTTTTATGCGAAGCTTCGCTTCTTGTTGTTTGGTGTATTCTTTGAAATGGGCCATACCCATGACCCAGACAGTGTTGGACTCATCCCAAGGGATGCCTACCAACCAAACCCACCTCAAAACTCGCCGTTACTCCCGCATCGGAATCACTTTCCTAGCATACTTCGAGACAGGCGGCAGTCTCTCACAGGCACACTCCGTCATCTTCTCCCTTCTATTACTCCTACCTCTCATTTCATATCAATTCCTCCTCTCCCCTCAACATTATCTCCAACTTGTACTCCCAATACACCGCCTCCCCTAGTCTCTTCTCCAATTTTTTCAGCTCCTTCTCGTTCTTCCAGCATCTGAACACATGTTCCACATCATCCTCCACTTCACACCTCTCGCATACTCCAGTCTCTCTTTTTCCAATCTTGTGGAGGTACCCTACTCTCGACCCATGCCCAGTGAGCACCTGTGTCAAGAAGTAGTTCACCTCCCCGAATTTCCGGTCTATCCAATCTCTCCTACTCCCAATCGCTCCTTTTCTCTCCATTTTCTCCTCCATCCATTCCCGCATTTCCTCTATAGTCGCACCCCTCCAGCGTTTGTTCCTGGCTCTAGCCTCTAGGTCCAATGAGTAGGACCTTGACAGCACCACTGCTACCAGTCCACCCACTCCCTCACGAGTGTCCCTCTCTGCACCCGCAAGAGTGGCCCAGCCCACGCATTTACCCCCGCTCTTTCACCCCACACTTCCGCACCGTACAGCATACTCTGCTATATTATCCTACCAATTACCTTCCTCTTCCACTCTCCAGGTCCTTTTACATTACACAACAATCTTCCCAGCCTTGCTGCTCTTACTTTAGCTTTCTGTGCCGCCTTCAACATGTGTGTTTTGAAGGATAATTGGCTATCCAACCACACCCACAAGTATATCACAGATTCCTCCATACGAATTTTCCTTCCTTTCACCATCACCGCAACTTCCCTAGTCTTACTCCGTCCCTTTACTAGCAACCCCACCGTCTTCCCTTCCGCCACTTCCAGTCCGCACCGCTTTATCCTTTCCACAATCTTCCTGCACATTCCCCCCGCCTTTCTTTCTATCTCCGCCACTCCCTTTGCCGTACATACTAGACATACATCATCCGCATACACCTTAATCTCACATCTTCCGTACCACTTCAACTACCCTTGTTCCTCCATCCACGGGTCTATCCATACCATCTTGATGGTTTTTGTTCCCCTCCCCGCTTGCACCCCCCTAGCTCCTGTTACCTTTTCTACCTCCTTCAGAACTCCCCTCACCTCAACCCCCTTCTTTGCTTCTATAACCACCTCCCTGATTTTTGAAACCCTGAGTCTATCGACCCACTCCCCCTTCACCTCCTCCAACGCCTTCTAATCCTTCAATCCCACCCGAATGATTTCACATTGCGAGTTGAATACTGTACTTTGTCCACAACCTTAGATTTCTTTATTAAATAAAAGTTGAGTAAATAATGCGAGAGTAGAACGGAAAGTAATAATTTGGTATTATTGACAATTCTAACGTCAAAATTAATAAATTTCTTGAGTACGTCAAATAATGTGACATATTGAGATGGGATATGTAAAGTATCGATACACCGTACCGTTATTAATATATATATGTTACCGTATTTGTTAACCCTAGGTTGCATATATAATTAGCTTATTAATCATTTTCATTATTTGTCGTTACCACTTCCTTTTCATTTATGCTTAGTTGTATTTTATTAGTTAACTCATTTTTGTATTGTATAAATCAGTTTAGACCTGGAATCCAAATTGTTAAGTTGTTTAGTAATATAGTAAGTTTTTAAAAAACACTTTCTCAGTTAATTAAAAGTTAAGTTATATATATATATATATATATATATATATATATATGTCAAAGGGTGGTTACGAGAACATTTATCACTTTTTGGTATTGTCTTTGGGGATGTTAATAGCATATACATATGTTATTTTATGGTATACATCGATCATTTGAATGGTCCTTGATTTATGTATACACATTTTTTTTTTTAAACATGCATTGTAAACCTTGAAAAGTGTTTCCACGACACAGTCTTTTTTTTAAATTTCTTTCCTCTTTCGTGATGCTCATTGCACATACATATTTGATTTTAACCACTGGCACAAAAGAATACGAAAAGTAAACGAAAGCAAACAAAATGCATGGAAAATGATAAAAAGCCGAAAAAACAGATGAAATACCCCCATTAGTAATGGACGGAATATTAATACAGGACCCAAAAGACAAATTAAATGCAATAGCTGAACAACTAAACAGAAACCACTTATTAACAAGACATAAATCAGACGGAGAAACTAAAACAAGAGTTAGCAACGAATACGAGGAAATATTAAACGAAGAAGACACAGAAAATATACAAACGAGGCCTGAGGAAATAAAAACAATAATTGAGAAAATGAAAAATAAAGCGCCAGGATAAGACGGAATACAGGAAGTGTTCTGAAAAACATACCAAGAAAAGCTCTGAACCAAATATATTCCATATTAAATGCCACACTTACAATGAATTATTTCCCCAAAGCCTGGAAAAATGCAATAATCACACCGGTAAGAAAACCGAACAAACCAGCAAAAAGGCCCAGCAGTTACAGACGAATCTCCATATAATGTACGATGAGGAAAATATGGGAGAGGATTGTAATAAAAAGAACAAACAAACACCTATACGACAATAACACCATAATAGAACAGTTCGGTTTTAAATAACACTATATAACAGAATTGCAATTAGCAAGAATAATAAACCATGAAAAAACAGAATTAAATAAAAAGAGGAAAACAGGAATGGCCACTCTGGACTTGGAGAAAGCACTGATGTATAAAATGAAACTGGCTAAAATCCCAAATAAATTAATCAAGTTAACAAACAACTACTTAACTGAAAGGACATATGAAGTAACAACCTCCCAAACGAAGTCGAATAGATATGAGATGCCAGAGGGACTATCGCAAGGAAGTGTACTATTTCTCACACTATTCAATATATTTATAAACGACATCCCAAAGCACGAAAAAACGCAATTAGCAAAATATGCAGACGACACGGCAATATATACTACTTCAAAACTTCGAGCAATAACAACAGGAAACTTGGAAAAACACATAAAAGAAATGAACACTTACTGCAACAAATGGAAGATACAAATAAACAACGAAAAAACCCTGCTGATAATATTTGCAAACGACTTCCCGAAAACCAAATCCAAAATAAACATAAACAACTCCGAAACAGTAGGAGAAAAATAACTGAAATACCTGGGAGTATACCTAGACAAAAGACTGAACATCTTCTGTAAGTTCCTTGTGGCAATGCTTATTCTTTTTTCTCTTATTTTTTTTGGGAATCAAACCACAATAACTAGTCTAGTTGTCAAATTTTTTTGTTGTGTCAGATAGGGACCAAAAAATTATTTCTTTATTAGTTAATCTTGACAACGGTACCGGAACGCTACTGAAACGTCGAGATAAAAAATAAAAAAACATTATTGTGGTTTGATTCCCAAAAAAATAAGAGAAAAAAGAAAAAAAAAGACTGAACTTCAAAAAACACATAAAAGCAACAAGAAAAAAGGCGCTAGGAAGTAAAAGGATCATACAACCATATATTTATAAGGGGAAACTTACAGGAGAAACTTAAAGTGGCGATATATAAAACATACATCAGAACAATATTATTATATGGATGCGCAGTATGGTGCTCCACGAGCAAAACAAATATGGACAAATTACAAGCAACGAAAAATGCCTGCTACAGACTAATAGCAGGCAAAAAAATACTGGAGACAACAAACGCAGAGCTTCACAATAAATACAACATAACTAACATTAGAGAGACCGTAGAAATAAGGAGAAAACAATTTTACGAAGAAAAAGTGAAGAAAAACAAAATTGCAGAGCGAATAGGAAAAAACCCCGTAAACAAAAATTACAGGTTTAGGGAGATATATCATCTTCCCGAATGAAAAGCAAGGATGGAACAATCCAAGAAAAGAAAAGAAAACTAAGTAAAATCAAACATATCCCTGCTGAAGCCGACAAAAAGGCGGGAGAAGAAAGGAAATAGCAAGAAAATCACAGCACAAAAGAAAGAAGATAATAACTCCGGTACGATACTAAATCCTACAAAGGAAAGAAAATCATGCTGAAAAGGCAACATCTAATAATAATAATTGTAATATCACTAGTAGCAAAGGTGATTAGTCCTATTTTGGACAATAAATTACATTGTGGTTTGACTTGTAGTTTTATTGAACCCTTTTAATTGGATTCTAACCACATTTGAGATATGAATGAGCTCTTGGAGTCAAAAGTGATCATTCTCACAACAAAGTAACAACTAACGCGTTTTATTGGCATTATTTCTAAAATAAGTAAAAAAGACAAATCATTAAAACCGTCCATGAAGCTTGCACTTCACTGAATCCCATTTCTAGTAGACAATATTTCTATCAGAATGTTAACATATAATAGTATATTGTTTTACCAGTGACGAAAGTAACATCTTTTGAAGCGAGTAGAACAGTTTACCTGCCGAGGCTGGTAATTTCACGAGCTTCAAAAAATGTTTTCGACGAGTGAAACACTATACTTTTTCTACAATCCTGTTTTTATCATAATAATATAATTAAAAGTTTCCGAAGATGAATTTACGTGATTGTCTTCACTCTTCAATACCCACATTTTCGATATATTTCTTCATATCGCATTTCAGATTTTACTGATAATAGATCCAAAGAGTTTTCCTTAGCTTGATTTGTCATTTCTGGTGGTGTATTTGGAAAAACTAAATCACTTTCTGATTCAGAAATCATGATAACTTACTCAAAAAACTAACAATGCTTTGAGTGTAAACAATTAAAGAGAAATGTCAAACCGAGTGTCAAACTAATAAAACCTGGCAACTATATTATAAAATGCATTCTTATTAAAGAAATGATTCCTATCTTTGTTTATTAATAAGCAAAAGTCGTCAAAACATTATATACGAGGGCGGCAAATAATTGAAAATATAAATTTAACTTTCATCACTAGAGACGTTAGTTAACGTTATGACAATTTCTCTCAGTGGTGACGGAAATCACGTTTTCGCTGAAAGTATCCATGTCATCATCTTCATTAAAAAAATAATCTAATGGACCTTAAAAATTTTACTACTATTTTTTGCAGCAGGTATTAAACTACAAAGATTGATTGTCTACTTGCCGAATTTTTTTGTGTCATGTAGGGACAAACTTTTTTTTAAAACTCAATTTTTCTTGATAACGGTAGCTGGAACGCTACCAAATCGTTGAAAGTGAAAATATGAAAAAATTGTGGTTCTATTTCCCAAAGAAATAGCGACAAGAATAATGAATATACGACAAGGACCATACTACATTTGTATTTAAACCTGCCCCAAAACATAGGTAAAGTTATTGATAATATTTTTTTAGACAGTAATTTATTTTGTATTTAAAATTCAATAATTCCTAAAAATCTAATTAGCTTATTTTCTCCATATGTCCTTGTAAAACACTTTACTTCTCCTGTTATGTATCCCTTATTTATTTTGTCCACTTTTTGTACACAAACGAAAATATTTCCAATTTTCGTTGAAACTGTGTTGAAAAAGCACCTAAAACCTTCCACAAAAAGCAGCAAAACGTTTTTTACATTTTTTTGTATTTACATAAAAATTAAGTATAAAGACTCGTAGGACAAAAATGTTGAATAAATACCTAAAGATATTTTTAATAGATAATTATCCGTTTGAAAGAATCGGATATTCCGGAAAAAATAGAATGAAAGAAACTTCGAAAAATTAGAATCAGAAAAAATAGACCCGGAAAAAAGAATCCCACGAAAAGTAAATCTAGAAAAAATATACCAAAGAAAAAATTACTTTATACGCGGAACAAAGCTAAAAAATTTGGCAATTTTTTTAATTTGTTCAATAAAACATCACGTCTTTAGTACCTTTAGCCACGTCCAATACTTGAAAATGTGTCTAAACGATTTGCGACGTCACTTGGACTTGCGCTATATAGGCTTAGTTTATTTCTGACATTTATGCTTTGCTATTTTATAATATCTGTAAAATTGAGCAATTAATCAAATTTTTAAGTACTTTTTTTAAAACTAAGTTAGGCTTACATTTATTTTAAGAAATAGTTCCAATTTTCAAATTTTTCAATCCTTTTTATTTTTAATATTATTAGTTGGCTTTTTTCTTTTCACAAAAAAACAAAAACAAATTGAAACATATAAATCAGCTACTTGTTTTAACTTATATAAAGCTGATTTCATCATCATTTATTGAAAATGGATAATAAATTTAATTTATTGTATTCAAGTTATTTCTATGTATCAATAGCTGTCCTCATAGAATCCTTTACACTTCCTCCTTTATACATATACTATAAATAACAATGTATATTTCTGCTACTTAATCCGATTTCAACCCAAACGTAATCAAAAATATAATGTCAATTGAATGTTCATTCCACATTCAAGTCAGATTGGGTTCTCCCGTTTATACAAGCGCATGTAGCCCAAGTATTTGGCATTATGAATAATAGGGTGAGGTAATTAATTATAATTTGAAGTTCCTTATTTATCACTTTGCCTAGACATTGTGAATATTGTCATGTAGTTTTCGGGCAATATTATAATACTTTGTGTATTTAACAGGTTTTTTTATGTTCTTATTGTTTTCTTGGAAAATTGACTAAAAATACGAAGAAGGTTTGGTAGGGGTAGGTATGGTTATTATTGAAAATTATTATTCAATCATTCTCCTTCCCCTTCTCGAAAAAATATCAAATAATTTGTATTCCACGCGCCAATAATCATTTCAAATCACGTGACACAAACATAACGAATAAAAATTAACTTAATCAAGTTTTAATTACTCTGCCCCATAGGTGACACACATTATACATAATGCCCGGACTATTTGATTATTTCAAAAATTATTATCACTCTGCCCTCTCATATTGGGCATTTTTCAAACTGCGCGGGCACTTTTTACAATGTCCTATTAATTACTTGGTCCATAATATATACACAATAATTATGCACAAAGCAGCAAATGTTATATTTCATCCACATTAATAGTTCAGATAAAATGAAAGCCACTATCTTTTAACATCAAAATTCAAGTCTACTAGGTATCAAGCATAATATAAACTGTTGTTAGGTATGAATAGAAAAGATTTGGAGATACCTAAAACAAAATAATGGGAAGAAATCAATTTTAAATTTTTTACTAGAGCATCCCATATCTCAGTGAGGAGAAATTTGCTATTTTTGAGTTTTAAGTTAAATCTTCAGAATATAAAAATACTGATCAGATTATTAAACGATTAGGTACCTACATCTAATTGTTGGTTATTAACCTAATATTTGATCATTAAACACACAATATGAATAGCACACAGTACTGACAACACCCTTTGTTTGTAACCCACATCTCGGAGTTTAGAACTTATTTACCAGTGAAACAATGTTTTGTGTATTCACAATAGTTAAATAAGAGATCCATATCAGCATATCGCAGAATAACCAGAGTGGGTTATTCTGTGTCCATATATATTTGCACATTGAAAAACATCTGTCATCTGTTGATTGATGTAAGGAGTCGATATAAGCGGTGTTGGCACATTTAGTGAAAAATACCGAAACCTTCACAGGTTACTTGTTGTTTATAAACATTCGCATTCGCTCATTATGTATAAATATAGTTTTGTATACTTACTGACAAAGATTAAATTAATGGATTTTTTATACATTTATCTAAATCATTTAATAAGTATTGTAGGATATATTCGGGAGCCACAAAAAAATAGCACGAAGTCATAGGACGATTATTAGTTTCAATTAATAGGATATGACAACATCCAATGTTTTCGTTGATTACCACTCGTTTGCTTTGGTTTTATAACAAATATATTGTTTGGGTCTCAGAATATATAATTTTCCTGAAACAATTTGAAACGATTGAATTAAGGATTCAATTAAACTATGCTTAGAAAAAGGTGATTCGCTGTGAATTGCCGTAAAGACAAATTGGTATTTACAATCCATCGTTTCACAGGTAAACAAGCTCTGAATACCTAGTTCTAGACTCCGAGATGTTGACTTAAAAACGAAAGAGTTGTTATAAAAGAGATAAAGTGTTGTTAGTCTGCTCACTGATCGAAGAGCAGAATCATTGCCTAAAAAAATAGTGTATCAACCATACGGACTAATTATTTAACAGTTTTTCGTAGTT
Organism: Lochmaea capreae; assembly: GCA_949126875.1. NCBI lineage: Eukaryota > Metazoa > Arthropoda > Insecta > Coleoptera > Chrysomelidae > Lochmaea > Lochmaea capreae. Next base: position 3,374,892 of record OX421398.1, read on the forward strand.
CTAGACTAAACTCTAGATGGCATCAGGGTATATTCTATGCCGAATTTATAACTACCCAAATGAAAACTAAGAAAAAACAAAGGAAATCAATATCCTACATTTTTATATTTTTGGAGTCCTTATGTAATTTGTCAATTTTTTTTTGTAAAATGCGTATGCAAGTATACGAATGTTTGTTATTAATAATTTTATTATTAAAACTACCATTATTATAAACCAACTATTCACCTCATGAATTCTTCAACCTTGTCTATAAGCTCTTTAAAAAAGATTGTCTGGACATGTATCCAGCATTAACCCAGATCTCGTCGAGGCAATACATTTTTCGGTTTCCATTTCCAAAATTATTCACTATTTTCCTTAAATATTCCCTCCATATTACCAATGTATTCTTCCAGTAAGTGAACTAATTTTCAATTTTCATTAAATTTGCTTACTAAATCAATAACATTTTTACGATTTTGATTTGTGTTAGGTTTCACAAATTCATGTTTGTTCTTGATTATTCTGTAAATAGTGCGATAATGAAATTTGTATTCACTTTATACTTTTGAACGAACTTTATGGATTGGCGAAATCAGATCATTTTTAATTTAATATTTTATAAAATGCTGCAGAATATTGATACGGGACTATTTACCTGTCCTTGCAAGACCCTTTACTCTTACTCCTTTATAAATATTTTTATTAAAAATTAAAACAGGTACGCTAGTGCAACATTTTCTATTTGAAATTCACTGTTCGGTTGGTGGGTGGGTATTGAACCCAACCAATACCAACCCTTCTAGAAACAATTATTTTCTTATTTTTTTGCGGAAATGCATAACTTTCGTTTTTCCGACTTTAGAATAGCTGAAACCAGTTACAAGAAAATACGTTTCTGTTTCACATTTTAGACAATTTTCTAAACATAAACACGCAAAAAACTTCTGCGGTTGTTAATATGGGCGTAGTAAAACAGATAGTGGTTAAAGTATGTCTTAGTTTGTTATAACTGAGCAGTCTACCTAAAACTAGCAGGAAGCTTATGAATTTGCAAAAAATGAAGGTTTAATAATGCCTCGACCACTTTACTGTAGGACAAAATGTAAAGGACGTACAAGTAATTTGGATATATTTTCGCAATGTTATTTTTTTGAAACAAATTTGGGCACGTATAGGTGTTCTGAACGACAACAATGCCGACTTCGTTTTTTGTTGCAAAGTAAACCTGGTTTGAAAATAGTCATATTTCACTAGAAAAAGAGTACCTATAGGAAGGTAAGACTTTGTTCTTAAATACCTATTTTATATGAAAACGTTGTCGTTTATTAGCGATCAAATGACTGGCAGTTATTACTTTTTACACAAGTAAGCAAGTCCATTAGTTAGTGTAGTGATATAGATATAAGGAGTGTCGTCGAAATTGTACATTTTATTAATTTAGTGCCTCAAAATATTCACTGAGTGAATGGAAGAGAATCAAGATAGATTTTACACTGCGGGTAGGCGTTTTAAATATTTGAAGGCCAATTAGCTGTTCTAGAATCTTATGCTGCAAACCCGTACAAACAAGGAAAAGCAAAGTGTTATATGGGGACTGGTGAATATTTTACTACCCTTCACCTCCAAAATCTCTCTTTGCAATGGTGCAACGTCACTAAGTGGCCAATAGTGTTCTTTAAATCTTACTGTGGGTATAACTTATGGCTTTTAATTGATATAGATAGGAAGATAGGCTTGACATGTATATTTTTCTGGTGAATGTTTTTTAATAAATTTTGCAAAAACATTGTAATGATAAACGTAACTGGTAGGATATCGAAGTGGTAGGAAGGGTGGGCATGAATATATTCATAGTAAGTTTTTTTTTTAATTTTTCAATACATTCTTAGAACGGCAAAGGTTTTTGAAAGGATTGGGAGAAGTTAGGTTAGGTTTTGAAGACAAGTTTCGAGTTCAAAGTGGACAGAGGTTGATGTACTTCTGTCGATGCATATTTTATTTGTGAAACCGGTAGAGTGATATGTTATATTTTTGTTGTGGAATTTCTAATTTAATGGTTTTATTTGATTTTTATGAAAAGATTCCACATAGTAAGGGTTGGAACAATTTATTATTGTTTTGGACTCGGAGGAAGATAAAACTGGTTAAAAGTGTACCAGGCTCCTTATAACCTCTTGCTCTTCCTTGTTTATATATGGTTGCATTATTGGCACCCGGATCACTCAATTTCAACCCGATATTAAATTTTCATTCATTTATTTCGTTAATATTTATCTATTCAATTTCTTTCTTCAAATAAGGCCAATTATTGGGTATATCACATTTTTAAAAGATTAAAAATCTAAATACGACAACAGAATTTGGATACCTTTTATAGTTATTGGGTTATATTTTTTCAATGTTCAGTCGTTTTTAGTAAAAAGTCAATGACCCAACGACTTACAAAAAGTCATAATTTTTAGATCACTGCTTATGTTTCACTGCTCCCAAACTCTGAAGATTTTTTATTTTTACTCGTGTTTCTCACACCTAAATACCAATAAAAACCAAACTCTGTCCACTTTTAAATCGAAACTTGTCCTCAAAACCTAACCTAACTTTCCCCAATCCTATCAAAATCCTTTGCCGTCCTAAAAATGTATTAAAAAGTAAAAAATAAAAACTCACCAAAAATATATTCATATCAACCCTTCCTGTCCCTTCGTTATCCTACCATTTACGTTGGTCATTGCAATGTTTTTGCGAAATAAAATAAACACTCACTAGGAAAATATTGCCTAACTTCCCTATCTCAATACATTAAAAGCCGAAAGCTGTCGCTACAGAAGATTGAATGAACAGTATTGGCATTGTATAAAGCTTTATACAATGGTATTGGCCACTTGGTAACGTTTCACCATTACAGCAAGTGAGATTTTGGAGGTCAAAGGTGGTAAAAAATTCACCAGTCCCCATATAACACTTTGATCTTCCTTGTTTGTATGGGTTTGCAGCGTAAGATTCTTGAACAGGTAATTGGCGTTCGAATATTTAAAACGCCTACCCTGCAGTGTAAAATGTGTCCTTAATATCTTCCATTCGCTAAGTGAATATTTTGAGGTACTAAGTGTAGCATGAAATTAGTAAAATGTTCAATTTCGATCGACTGTCAGATGTGTTTACATTAGTCGAGAGCTACTCTCTCAAAAACTATCGCAAGTTACTTGCTAGTGAACACCTACCTTTAGAGTGTGTATCACAGCCTTTTTAGTAACTTTTTTTAAACTAGATTCACTTTCACACAATGTATACAACCGTTGAGTGAATCTCACCGATACAGCTTTTTCTTATCGTTAGTTTTATTCCCAATAACTCGTTTTTGAGGGAGTTTGCAGAAGTTAATTTTCAAGTAAAACTAATAAATTTCCATATGCCAAATCGAAAGTCAAATATATGGAAAAATGTTGATTTTTCCATTTCAACCCTTATTAAAACATAACACACTTTTATGCTTTATGTTTTTATTGGGAAAAATTATTGCAAGAAACGGTACCCTTTCCTATTCTGGACTTTTAAAAAGATTTGGTAGTTTCAGTTAATATACTTATTGATTTTATTTGACAATTGAGCGGGACTAATGTATATCTTCAGCTAGGTATAGTCGACGTAAAACTTATAGTGCCAGCTATCTAATCGTATATCCCCTTTAAGTTATGTTGCGAAGCTAGACTCTGAAAGGTATTATTTTTATTTCTGCTTACTTACCAAACATAATTCTATATTGTATTTGACGTTACGTAATTGTTGAAAGGGCGTTAGGTTTAAACGGGATACCACACGTTAACTGAGCCCTTTTTGTAACGAAATTTCAAAGCCATAAACAAAACTAAATTCTATGAAAAAATAACAAACAAAAGAAATTTTATAACAATGAATAGAACAATTCTTTAAAAATAAATTCAATTTCTAACTCCAATTTGTCACTACTACATAAGTAACATAAAAAGTAACTTTCTTCTTCCAAAAATCCTATTAATCCTTCCATACCATCTGCTTCACTGTCACTATCGTCTTGTAAATCAATAATAAACTTATTTCCCCCATTAATATGGACTTGTCCAATGTTTTTATACTCATCTTCAATTTTGATTACTTTTTAAATCATTTTCTGCCAGTCGGCTTACACGATTTTGACCCATCAGTCAATCCTTTCTTAACCGTATCATGTGTATCATACCAAGTTTCGTCCAAATATACAATTGGCCGGTTTTCTTCTCTATACTTAGCTACTTGTTCCAAGTATTTATACCACATATCCACTATTCTTCTGCTTTCCATGACTGTTTGACGTTTATTAATCGTTTTGAATTTGAATCCCAATTTTTTAATCCAGTTTTCAATGGGTTTCTGACTGCAATTTACATTACGGCCGGCATTTGTTAATTTATTTCTTATTATTTCAATTGTAGGTAACTCATTTCTTCTGTAGCAGTCATAAATAGTGGTTTTTAATAATTTTATCAAAGACGCATCTAAAGGTTTGACTCACATCGCTTCTTGCCTATATAAGGCCCATTCTTGCCTATTTTACGTATAGGTGACAGGGGAACTTGTGTTAAATCAGATACTGCTTGCATTAATCCTGCTTTTTTCATGGAAACCAAACTTTTCCCGTAGATTCTTATACACATTGAAACATATTTTCTGCGCTTCCAAATTTAAATGTCGAATCCTGTTTTCATGACTTTCACTATAACTAACATCATCACTCTCATAACTATCATTTAAATTTTCGTCGTTGTTACAAACAATATTTTGGACCGAACTCGATATTTCCCAAGGACGCCACATGGTAAATATATAATGTTTAAATAAAAATATAATTTCTAATAAATATGAATATTTACCTACAATTTCCACACAAGAGACGACACTACACTTTCTTGATGTCAGACCACCGACTATAAATAAACCCTCTCTCAAAAATAGTTTAGAATAGTTTAAATTTTTTGAAATTTACTTCTTCGTAATAAAACGAGATATAAGGTAGTGTTAATTGTTAATTGTCTGGTATTGTGTTTAAGATGTTTTTAAATATAAATAGGTTAAAATTGTTTAAAGCAAAGTTTAATATTCGGGTTATAAATAGCAGAGGAAAGAACAAATAGATATTAGATTGAAAGAAAGCGTGAATACATCAAAAGAAAGTCGTCAATTAGGTAAAGATTCATTAAAAAATCTGTTTTGTTCTATACATTAACGTTAAGGCCAGTTTCAGATAGGACTGATGATTTGTACTGACGATCGGTCGTGATTCATTGTTTTACATTGCTTTATATGTGACCGGTGATACGCGGACATGCGAATGATAAATATAAAACAATGGATCACATTTTTTCCGTTTATTAATATCGATATTAATGAATTATTTTAATTAACGGACGTCATTAACGCACTTTGTTTGTGATTTTGACGTTTCGATGACATTTTGATATAGACAATATACCAAAGTTTGCAATCGCCAACACTGGAGCAGGTAATTGCGCAGTGTTTTCTAACTCCATAACTGCACAATTACAAATTTACAATAACTTTTCCACAATGACAACTTTTGTGACAATTCGCATTTTATTTTTCAATGATAACTGAGATTTTTAGCAAACGTGGTTTTTACGTGAAATTGAAAATGTATGTCAATGACATTCTAGGTCATTGGTATGGAGTTGACATTATTGTCTCCTAATAGTCTTTGTGGAAAAGTGATTTTTGTCACAAAAAAAGAGTTTACAGTCAACGAAAAAATATTGCAATCAGCTCATTTGTTGATGGGCGATTAATAAACTCAACTATCGCTTGTTCGTGCTTTTACCAGTTTCGTTTATTAATCGCCTTCATTAACAAACTAGTTTATATATAACTATTAACGATTATTAGTTGAAATCATAACATTAAATTAATTTATCGTTAACTAAGTAAGCATTTTAAATAATTATAAAATTGACTGGGCTATGACGGTATACTCTTAGGATCAAACAAAAAGCAGGCAACTTTAAGATGGCACTATACCGTTTACGTCGACTATACCTATGGTTGGTGCTGAGAGTGGCGTGTCCAAGGTAGCCAAAATAACTTTCTGAAAAACAAATCTAACATAATAAACACACGAAACTGAATAAAAACGGTTATACTCTAAATTAATTTCAAAAGCAAAATAGTTATTTATGCAACTTGTGTAAAGCCTTTTTTGACGAATGTGAATATTGTCGTACGAGCCGTTGGCGAATGCGACAATCACATGAGTAATTACTAATCAGGTAATCAGAAATTGTAGTTAGTGGGCAGCTATCTACGTTCCAATTATAAACTGGATATTTAATTGTTCCTGTGAAAAACCAAGACACACTTTGAATACACAAACTGTTTCAAGACGAGTTTACACTATCTATATATTGGAGACTACTTACACGATTTCTATAAAAAGTGGCATAGATGGAGAACAACATTTCGAAAATTCACTATTGTCCTTAAATATTCCCTCCTTATAACCATTTTATGCTTCCAGTATGTAAACTGCTCCTACCACGTTTTTTGTTACAATGCTCAGGTACTCAAATCAAGAAGTATTTTTACGTTTATATTCCATTTTTTTTTATTTATATGCAAATTAAGTTCTTAAGACCTTTATTCCAGTTGGTCTAAAGCACCTATTAATTGCTCTCAAGAATTACTTTTTTTTGTCATCTGCTGCAGTGTGCTTCATTTTTTATGATTTTTAACTTCATGTAATTTGTTTACATGCTAGTAATATAAATTTTCTTTCAAATTTGAACTTGTTCTTAATTCCTCGATTTATAAATCCTTATACCCATTAAAAAATAGTAGTTTCAAATCTGCATTAGCTTTGCTTGTGTTGACTTTCAGGAAGACACAAGTTTTGAATTCTCCAAGCACTTAAATGGTCAATAAAAATGAAATATTTTAAGAGAACCTATTTCTAAAAAAATACTTCTTAAACTAAGCAGTCGTAACCAACTAAGTTGACCTACTAAGCCCAAACTAATATTGAAAAAATCCTTCACCTCGACTGACATTTCTAAAATGCCCCCATAAATACCCTTCGACAAAAGTGTATAATATATTGAAATTTTACAGGTACAGTCCTCATATGACCCATTTGACAAATACATTTTATGAGACCAGTCCCCGTATGCCACATTTGTCCTCGTATCTACCCTTACGACTCAAAAAATGACCCCATAACTACCCTTTGACATATATATATATATATATATATATATATATATATATATATACATTCACGGCGTGAAGTGGCATCCGCCCATGTTAAAATCGCGGCAGCTGTGGCGTCCGCGGCACTATGGCATCCGATATACGGACGTCACAGTGCATCGAGCTCAAACGTATCGCAAATGGTTCAGTGAATGCTTGGGAATCTATTGCTGATGAAATCAGCAGGACGTCACTTTGGTCATTTTTTGTATAAACCTATACACCAAGGTTCACAGGTTCTCCGTACGCGGCGTTATAGTAGCGCACTTATATATTTATTATACATATGACGTACACTGTGACATCCTTCAGTATACATATCGAAGAACGGTATCGTTTGGCATCCGTATATGTATTTTTCTTGCACAGTGGCATCCTGGCAGTGTTGCCGACTTCACTTCTGTTTATCGAAAGCTTTTAATATTGAAAGTAATGTTTTTTTCTCATTTTTGTAGTTTCAATTTTCTGATACCATTGTTGACAGTGCCCAGGATGTTAGTTATTAAATGAAAAATTATATTTCCATTCTACAATTCACTCAAAATAAAACACTAGCGATATGAAGTAGAACTACTACTCAATGTGAATGTTAATTTTCGAATGGGTATATTTTTCTACTTCACTATACCTGAGTTCAACTTTTTTCTGTAAAACATAAAGCAATCAGATTACTAAGTGGGTTGTTGTGGCTGACCTAAAATATTGAATTTATACAAATTTCGGAGACTGTCTCTCAGGCACATATATCAATTATTACTAGAAAAAATGTCTTCAATAAAAGTTGTAGAGAGTAATGAAAGCTATGTACACAATATAGTTTATTTTCCCAACGCCATAGCGGTTTGATGTTGGGAAAAACTCTAGTCTGTTCATTACTACACCGCCGGTTCCAAACAGTGCAGTGCAAAAATGAAAACTATGTTCTAATATACAGGGTGTCCGATAAATGCAAACTTGAACATGTGCAAATGTTTCTACTGTTGTGATGTCTGTATACAGGGTGTCCCAGAACAACATATAATTAGTCATACAGTGTGAACTAGAGCTCAAAATAGGACGATTGATATCAACTTACCTTTATACTAAGATGCACCATGGAGCCGTGTGAGGCTGTTTAATGACTTTTTCATTCTCTTGAATAATTCAAAACCCATGAAAGATTAGGCTCTGAATTTTCAAGAAAAACTTTGAAAATGAGTTTCAAAAAGAAAAGTGTGAACATGAAAATTTTCAACAAAGTCTTGAATTCACAAGAATTGCTAGACTTAGGTGTAACGCTAATAAAGATCATATTAAAAGAATAAGGGATCTGAAGAGGTAATTAATGATTTATTTCATGATCTGAAGAGGTAATTAACGAAGTTGATGTCCACTTTCAGTATAACCTGATGGATCACCATCTTGAAAATAGTTCGCTGAGTAGTCAGGAATCCATCATGACTCTGTACAATTTTTCAGATCAGTATCATCATTATAGCTTTTCTCTATTATGCGTTTTAGATAGAACATTAGACAGAATAGACAAAAAAAAATATGTTTATTATACTTAACAGAAAATACTACATTTTCAACTGTTTATAAAATACAGTAAATATGACATTTTCGGAACAGCGCACGGAAATTTTTTCCCGATCCCTATTTCCGTGCGCTTAATAATAAACATAGATATCCATAATACTAGATATCCTATGGCAACCCGAAGAAAAAAAAGAAACGAGTAATGTGTCTATAGCAACGATTTATTTATTAATGACAAATTTTATTTTCTGTCAGTGAAAATTAAGTATTTATGTATTTATTACATTTTGCAAAAATGAATTCAGATTGTGAAGAAAATCGGGATATTCCCGAAAATATCTTACAACGAGCGGCAGAAGTGAGTGCAGATTTATTACCAGTGAAATCCAGGTTGAGATATGAACAAGAATATAACAGTTTTACCGAATGGCGGACTCAGAAACGAATCAAAATTGTGAGTGACGATATTCTTTTAGTATATTTTTCTGAAAAAGCCAACACTATGAAATCCTCCACTTTATGGAGTCGATTCTCATTCTATGTTAAAGAGTTGTTTGGCAATAAAAGAAATTACTCACCATCAATATCCAAAAACGATTGCTTTTTTGAAACGACAAGCTGTAGGATATATACCAAAGAAATCCAAGATTCTTACAGCAGAACAAGTAACCAAATTTTTATGTGAAGCTTCAGATGGAGAATATCTACTAGCAAAAGTAATTTTAGTGTTTGGCATCTTCGGTGCATGCCGCAGAGATGATTTAATACTTTTGAGTTTAGATGATGTGGAAGATAATGGGCGTTTCCTTGTCGTGTTCTTACGAGATGGAAAAACTCACAGGTCAAGATGTTTTACCATTACCAATGAAAATTGCAAATTCGATCCCTGTACAATTTACCGTAAATACGCAGATCTCCGCCCTAAACATATGGAGAGTAGAAGATTATTTGTTGCATACCGAAACCAAAGATGTTACGCTCAACATGTTGGGTGCCATACTATCAGTGGTATTCCAAAACTTGTTGCAAAATACCTAAAACTAAAAAATCCCGAGGAATATACCGGACATGGGCTAAGGCGCTCTTCGGCAACCATGTTGGTGGAAAGCGGCGGTGATTTGCTCACTTTGAAAAGACACGGAGGATGGCTTTCTTCCAATGTAGCAGAAGGATATATAGAAGAGTCTATACAAAAAAAAATTGAAGTATCACGGAAGTTGTTTAGCCCTTGTAACTTGGAAACTACAACATCTGTAACAGTCAATCAAGAGAACCAAAGCACACACGAACACTCCGCTTCAACATCTTTAGCAGAGTCTTTAGTTCAACAAAAAGAAATGCAAAAGGGATTGAGCTTCAACAATAATACGAATTGTACAATAAATATTACTATTAATAATAACGGTTCTGTCCAAAATTAATTTTCTTAGAATTACCTACTTGTATTTTTTTTGTTAATTTGAGTTGTATGTACTTACATTTTTACTGTTTTAAAAATAAAAATAAATATTCCCGATTTTCTTAATAATTTTTTGCGATATTTTTTGTTTATGTTGATTTCAGGTACCTAAGTATAATAAAAAATATCGTTCATTACTCGTCCAGAAATTGATTTTCCGTTCTTGCATGACTTCCCGTGTTCGGCTGCGCCTCACACGAGAATTTGTCACGCGCGCACGGAAAAATCCTCATTTCTGTACTGGTAATGAAATATACTATTAATGAAACATAAAAATCTTCATACAAAAAATAAATAAACATATTTTCTCTTTATATATAGTTTGTTCACGGAATTAATAGCCAGCCCGCTATTTTCTTATTAAATGAGCGGTCGATTTGAAATTTGGGTGATCTGTTTGGGTACATGGGATAAACATTACATGTATTTAAACAGCCCTCTGTTTCTGGTTCAAGCAGAAGCTTAACGAAGTTCGTTAGTACAAAAGGCACTCCATAAATCCATGTATCAAGTTTTCAAGTATCTAAATATTGAGGAATAATTAGGGTGTTTCATTTGAAAAAAAAAACGAACTTCATTGAATTTACCTTTGAACCGTAAATCATAGTCAGATGTTTGAATACCTGAAATCTCTATCCCAACTACTCATACAGTTCACCCAAATTTCACATGAATTTCTAACAACTGTCAATATCCCTATTACTAGAATATGTGTTTCATTCTCGTCTCCCAAAAGAAAAATTAATACGTATTTAAAATTACTGGAAGTCATTTTGAACGCGATCTATACACAATATACACGTCGCACAGATTCTGAAAGAAATTCAAATATACCTACTATTAATCTATCAAGGTCCCAGTGTTGCCAAATAATAGGAAGCCACAGTGTGCTTAATCTCGATGCATTGGGGTTGCTCTATATACATACTGTGTATATCGGGGGATGCCACAGCGCTACAAATCTATACGGATGCCACTTTAACCGCTATCGCGATATATATATATATATATATATATATATATATATATATATATATATCGCGATAGCGGTTAAAGTGGCATCCGTATAGATTTGTAGCGCTGTGGCATCCCCCGATATACACAGTATGTATATAGAGCAACCCCAATGCATCGAGATTAAGCACACTGTGGCTTCCTATTATTTGGCAACACTGGGACCTTGATAGATTAATAGTAGGTATATTTGAATTTCTTTCAGAATCTGTGCGACGTGTATATTGTGTATAGATCGCGTTCAAAATGACTTCCAGTAATTTTAAATACGTATTAATTTTTCTTTTGGGAGACGAGAATGAAACACATATTCTAGTAATAGGGATATTGACAGTTGTTAGAAATTCATGTGAAATTTGGGTGAACTGTATGAGTAGTTGGGATAGAGATTTCAGGTATTCAAACATCTGACTATGATTTACGGTTCAAAGGTAAATTCAATGAAGTTCGTTTTTTTTTTCAAATGAAATACCCTAATTATTCCTCAATATTTAGATACTTGAAAACTTGATACATGGATTTATGGAGTGCCTTTTGTACTAACGAACTTCGTTAAGCTTCTGCTTGAACCAGAAACAGAGGGCTGTTTAAATACATGTAATGTTTATCCCATGTACCCAAACAGATCACCCAAATTTCAAATCGACCGCTCATTTAATAAGAAAATAGCGGGCTGGCTATTAATTCCGTGAACAAACTATATATAAAGAGAAAATATGTTTATTTATTTTTTGTATGAAGATTTTTATGTTTCATTAAATATTTTTTTTTGTCTATTCTGTCTAATGTTCTATCTAAAACGCATAATAGAGAAGAGCTATAATGATGATACTGATCTGAAAAATTGTACAGAGTCATGATGGATTCCTGACTACTCAGCGAACTATTTTCAAGATGGTGATCCATCAGGTTATACTGAAAGTGGACATCAACTTCGTTAATTACCTCTTCAGATCCCTCATTCTTTTAATATGATCTTTATTAGCGTTACACCTAAGTCTAGCAATTCTTGTGAATTCAAGACTTTGTTGAAAATTTTCATGTTCACACTTTTCTTTTTGAAACTCATTTTCAAAGTTTTTCTTGAAAATTCAGAGCCTAATCTTTCATGGGTTTTGAATTATTCAAGAGAATGAAAAAGTCATTAAACAGCCTCACACGGCTCCATGGTGCATCTTAGTATAAAGGTAAGTTGATATCAATCGTCCTATTTTGAGCTCTAGTTCACACTGTATGACTAATTATATGTTGTTCTGGGACACCCTGTATACAGACATCACAACAGTAGAAACATTTGCACATGTTCAAGTTTGCATTTATCGGACACCCTGTATATTAGAACATAGTTTTCATTTTTGCACTGCACTGTTTGGAACCGGCGGTGTAGTAATGAACAGACTAGAGTTTTTCCCAACATCAAACCGCTATGGCGTTGGGAAAATAAACTATATTGTGTACATAGCTTTCATTACTCTCTACAACTTTTATTGAAGACATTTTTTCTAGTAATAATTGATATATATTATGTGCCTGAGAGACAGTCTCCGAAATTTGTATAAATTCAATATTTTAGGTCAGCCACAACAACCCACTTAGTAATCTGATTGCTTTATGTTTTACAGAAAAAAGTTGAACTCAGGTATAGTGAAGTAGAAAAATATACCCATTCGAAAATTAACATTCACATTGAGTAGTAGTTCTACTTCATATCGCTAGTGTTTTATTTTGAGTGAATTGTAGAATGGAAATATAATTTTTCATTTAATAACTAACATCCTGGGCACTGTCAACAATGGTATCAGAAAATTGAAACTACAAAAATGAGAAAAAAACATTACTTTCAATATTAAAAGCTTTCGATAAACAGAAGTGAAGTCGGCAACACTGCCAGGATGCCACTGTGCAAGAAAAATACATATACGGATGCCAAACGATACCGTTCTTCGATATGTATACTGAAGGATGTCACAGTGTACGTCATATGTATAATAAATATATAAGTGCGCTACTATAACGCCGCGTACGGAGAACCTGTGAACCTTGGTGTATAGGTTTATACAAAAAACGAGCAAAGTTACGTCCTGCTGATTTCATCAGCAATAGATTCCCAAGCATTCACTGAACCATTTGCGATATGTTTGAGCTCGATGCACTGTGACGTCCGTATATCGGATGCCATAGTGCCGCGGACGCCACAGCTGCCGCGATTTTAACATGGGCGGATGCCACTTCACGCCGTGAATGTATATATATATATATATATATATATATATATATATTGTGGCCGTGGACAAAAAATTTTATGAGTAAGAAATCCGTCTTCGTCATCGTATTTGAAGATATCTTAAATTGTCACCGTTTGGTGATGAAATAATAATCAGTTCCAATCTGAGCTGCTGAATGTTTTTGGGCTTTTACGTGATGAAAAATGCGAATATCTATTGTCGTATCTTCTCTTCTGTTCTGTTCTGACATTTAAAGGCACAGCACAGTTATAATGAGTATAATAAGTGTTTAAAAGAAGAATTTGGACAATTATTAAAAAGACACTCTTTGTGCAAGTAAGTATATTCTAAAGCCGATTATAAAATAAGAAAAAATAACAAGTAATGCCACAAGGAACTTATAGATGATAAAAATATGATGTTTTCTCTATGTTAATAGTTAGTGGAGGACAAAATAATAATGGGAATCGATTATTTTTAATATTTTTATTCTCACAAGGTTTTTATGCCGATTTAAAAATTCAACTTTTGGACGATTTAAATAATCCGCCATTCATAATGTGACGTGTGCTCACTAGAACAGAAGTTAGCTACATAAAGGTTGACATAGGACCACAATTCTGATGTGATGAAGTACTTATAGGTTATACTTATGTCATATTACTGTTATAGTGACTTAGAAATTGTTTTTTTCCTCCCATCATCGAGTGTTGAGTATAATTTGTCCATGTCACTTTCAAACTAAAAATCAAACATACACACACGTATACAATTACTTACATAAAAATGATTTTCATAGAAATAGTAATTAGTTTTAGTCTGTTTATATTTGCTTCTAGCAGCCTCAAACCAAATTTTCTTTTTACTGTTACTGCAGGCACAGTTACAAACTTTTTATCAGGCGTTGTAACTGTTGTGCTCGTGCAGTATGATACAAAACAAGATTTATACGATATTGACATTATTCCAACATGAAAAATTGTGGAGAAAAACTGACTTAATTCAACCAAAAAAGTATTGACACAATTTTTTTATAATATTGAAACGTCAAGCTTGAATAAAATGTAAACAAAACCAAAACACTCAAATATATTATAGACTTTGACAGTTCTTCAAACTTCAAATTCGAATGGCCTTTTTGTAACTGGTTATTAGTTCATAAAACATCTAAATCAGAAATATTTAGTGAAGTGACGTATCTGTAGTGAAAGTTGCAAACATTTTGGAATTCTTAATTTCCAGTTTTCTCCTAAAATATTCGGTTTAAAAAATTTGTAAATTAATTTTTGCAAAGTAGTACCAACATACTTTAATAAAATACCAAAAGCCGGATATCGGTTTAACACCCCATTTTGGTTTGTACTTTTAGTTTTTATCATTCAGTAACAGTAAGTAATGGCAGCTATTGTTTTGGCTACTGTCATTTATAAAAACTAAGGTTACTTATTTGGATGGTATCGTATTTGCAATGCGCGACGCCACGGTGAAAAACAAACTACTTAGACGATTTTGAGGACAGATTTTGTCAATTTTTCCGTATGAGTTAGTTCTCCTATGGTAAGCAGGATAAAATCATTTTAACAGCTATCAAAGGAATGGAATCGATTTCATATAACGTCATGGTGTTTAGACCTATTGCTTGAGGATTTGATTTTTTCTTGCTGTACCTATTTCTATAAAACTCAATGAAATATCCTTAAAATGAGTTGAAACAATATTAGGGTTGCGTTCCGAATGAAGGTCCCTTTAAAATTTAGGCCGTAAGGTTGGATAAAGTTGGTCGAAATTGCACAGCGACCAAGTAAACAAGGGCTTCGAGTTGCGAGACTGATAACCGGTGTAGATTTTGTGTGCCTTACCTAAACAACAATACAACGACCATTTTTATCATCATCGGAATCTGATTCACTAGAGCTACTCGAAGATAACACAAACTCTTCCAGTACTACATCAATTATTTCATTCTGTGGATCCATTCTGAGGATTCATTATCTTTTTTTATCAAAATCAATCAAATTAGGAAACAGCGCGTGAACTCTGTAACAGAATAGAAAGGAAGTTTCTTAGGAGATGTCTTGTGAGGTTACTCCGAATGTCTATTCGGAGACTTTCGAGTAATTCCGTGTGAATATTCGGCAGATAGAAATAGAAACGGCTACAAAGGTCTTTCTATCTGTTTTTATATACATACTTACCCCGTTTTGCCATTGTTTAGGTTGATTATTGATTATGATTAGGTTCTGAATATTGTTTATTTTTAATTAAACATGATTAGGTAATTTTTTCAAATAAATGGGTGGTATATGATTAAATAAACTTAGGTAATAGATTTTTTCGTCTACTTCGCATTTTTGAGACTACCTTACATATCATTTTTATTATATTATTCCGCCAAACTATCATAATTACTGTAAAAACATTAAAAAAAATTGAAAGTAAAACGATTTTGGTATGAATTGAAACGACGACCCTCGCTGTGCTAAGCAAGTGATTATCCATCGCAACCAAGGAGTACAACATTCTTATAGTTCAATAATACTTAGTTATGAAACAAATGTATCCTCTCGGTGTTTAAATAAGATTGGTAAAAAGTTAAACATTTTGTATAAAATGGTAGGATAAAAAGACATCGAAACAAAACTCAGAAATGGAAATAAACTGGCAACTAAATGTCAAAAGCATCACAGAATATAAAAATCTGAAAATGTTTTCAAGTTAGATAGTACTCGTTTCCTTCTACCCGAGCTCGCCCAAAGTTTACAGGAAAAAGTCATAGAGGGTAGCATTTGTCGATAGAAATAAATTTCTTCTCTATGCTATTTCTTTTCTATTTCTATTTCTATCTAGTTACAGAGTATGCGTGCAGCTCACTAAGTACTATTTCAACAGTTTTGTGACTGTCAGTAACTGTTGTTCATATGGGCATATGCAATTTTGACCAACTGTAGCAAACCTTACGGCCTAAATTTTAAAGGGACCTTCATTCGGAACGCAACCTAGGTATCTAATAAACAATCTAATAGTGGAGAATAAATTATATCTAGTTTTTTTACATATTGACATTCCATCACTGTCATCCTTCTGATGATGCGAACTAATGTTCCTGAAACCGGTAAAGGACCAAAATAAATATGATATAATATGGAATTTTTAATTATATTTGGTTTTACTTACCTACTCAATTAAATGCAGTTCCACATTGTAAGGGTTGAAACAATTAAATTGATACCATCTCTTGCCATTTACTGTTCAACGGTTTAGGCATTTTAATGCTTTCAACTATGCACTGATGTAGATTTGTCCAAATAATTTGAGGAAAGGATATTTTTTTTCTCAATTTTAAAGAAACAATTAATTCAAAAGAACCATAAAAACTTGTAGGGTAAGGTGGGGAACATTGAAACAAAAAATACCTTTTGTGGCCTATAAACTTACGTACTACAATTTATAATATTTTTTTAATGGGATTATATTTTGGTATGTATTCAACATATATGACTGGTTCGAAATCGGGGAAAAAGTGGAAACTTTTGATATCTATGTTTTTAAAAGCATGTACTTTGTTTTACTGTGCCCCATTCGTGGGGTAGTGTGAAACAAAGCAGCGGGCACAGTGAAACATTAAAAAATTTACTACTAATGAAGAGAAATAAGTATTAAAATAAAAAAAATAATATTCTGAAACAATATATCGAAAAATACATGGGTATAATAATATCTATACCTATTTATTAACGTACATCTAGATTTGTAAATGACATTTCAAAAATTAGGAAACTCTGCGTTCTTTTGGTCCCTTGCTTGTGATCTGGAGAAGGTAATATTAATTTTACATCATTAATATTAACGTATGCAATGTCTTTAACTTGTGGGTAGCACCAGATACTTTAGTATTTTTTCTAAAAAACGAAATTTCTACCTCATCTTCATCATTTTTTTTTATTTAGTAACTTGGCCAATATAATAAACTTTTTTCTTTTTTGTAAACTCAACCAACACAAAGTCATTCTCTTTTACCGACTCTACTGTTGCAGATAAATCTACAGAATTTTCCTGTTCTATATCGTCACGGTCAGGGTCAAATGACCACTTGAAGATGCAGAAGACCATTCATCAAGATCATTTTCATCACTAGACTCTTCGATTCGCTCTTTGACGAATAATTTTTTAGTTGCTTCTTTTTTTTTAGCATTGCTATTTTTAGAATTTCTGCAGCCTCACGTGCTGCGTTTTCAATAGGATCTTTTTCTGGAGTGTCAGTGGCGATCATGCTTCGTCCAGATTTCCTTTTTTTTCCTATCATCTTTCTAGGGCCTGCTTTTGGATACCCTTTGAATTCCGCTGGACTTTTGGAAGTTTTATCAGCTGTTTTAATTTCACTTGTAATTTGCAGAATATCTTCGGATTTATTTAGTGAAGGCTCTTCATTTGAACGTGATGATGGAATAGCAATTGTTGAGGGATCGATCATCTATTGATTATCTGAATGCTGAGGATTCGGTCTGTACGTTACAAAACTAGCCAGATAGACTGCTTCGGTAAACAAATTCCGATTATATGGAAAAATTCCCGTTTTCCTAAAACCATTAATAATTGTGGTTGGAATCATGGTCTTTTGATGTGCTTCATTTACGCAACCAGCGATATTATAGATTGACAAAACCTTTCCTGGATTTTGTTTTTGCCAGGAATCTACGGCATCAGCATAATATGTTTTGAATGGAAAATGGCAGGAAACATCTAGTGGTTGTAATTTTCCACTGCAATGGGGTGGAAGTGTAATTATTTTTTCTTATTTTCTTGGGAATCAAACCACAATATGTTTTTTTATTTTTTTATTTCAACGTTTCGGTAGCGTTCCAGCTACCGTTGTCAAGATTAACTAATAATGAATTAATGAAAAATTTTTTGGTCCCTATCTGACACAACGAAAAAAATTTGACAACTAGACAATCAATAATATTTTGAAGTTTAAGACTACAAAACTTTGTTGTCAAATTTTATTAAGGTCCATTCATAGTAGATCACACCTCTGGTAAAATGAGAAATAAAATATTTTATTTCATGACATTCTAACGATATGTAGACGAAAAATCAAAGAAAGTGCTTTAATACAACTAAATTCAGATAAATGTGTAGCTAGTATTTCAGCCGAATGTAGTCAAATTTGGTTACCAATGTTAGAAAGAGAAATTTCCAATAATCAATTACCGGCGTTATCAGGATAGCATCATAAGTTTTTATCCAGGTTTTCTTATGATTTATCTTTGGAATGGTTGTTAATCGATACACACTTCAATACACAAAATCACCAAACTGAGTTATACATATTTTGAAAACAAAATAATCATACACAAAAAAGTAACAACAAACGCATTTATATTAACAAAATTTCCAAAATAAGCAAGAAAAAAAGCGCTATCCCAATAAAAACCGTTCCTGGAACGTGCACTTCACTGGATTCCATTTCTAGTGGACTACATATCGTTAGAATGTCATGAAATAAAATATTTTATTTCTCATTTTACCAGAGGTGTGATCTACTATGAATGGACCTTAATAAAATTTGACAACAAAGTTTTGTAGTCTTAAACTTCAAAATATTATTGATTGTCTAGTTGTCAAATTTTTTTCGTTGTGTCAGATAGGGACCAAAAAATTTTTCATTAATTCA
This sequence comes from Lochmaea capreae, assembly GCA_949126875.1. NCBI lineage: Eukaryota > Metazoa > Arthropoda > Insecta > Coleoptera > Chrysomelidae > Lochmaea > Lochmaea capreae. Next base: position 3,394,036 of record OX421398.1, read on the forward strand.
TTATTAGTTAATCTTGACAACGGTAGCTGGAACGCTACCGAAACGTTGAAATAAAAAAATAAAAAAACATATTGTGGTTTGATTCCCAAGAAAATAAGAAAAAATAACAAGTAATGCCACAAGGAACTTATAGAAGATAGTGTAATTATTGTTATACCATTTTCTTTTGCTAAATTTACGTTAGGTTTTCTTTTGAAGACAGTGTATGTTTGATAAAATGTTTAATGACTTGAGGGAAAACATCTGCTGTCATCCACCCACTTTTTGTTGCCAATCCTAAAGATCCTGGTGGGGCGGGAAAAACTAAAGCTGGTGATATAGCATTACCAGATGCACTTATAAAGCAACAGGTTGTGACCAATGTACCTTTTTCCCCAGCTGCTACTGTGGATACACCCCTGGATCCTTTTTCTGCAATTACTCTAACAGATTTATTTACCACTGTAGAGGTGGCAGTTTCATCCAAGTTCCATATTCTTGAACCATCTGCAAAACTGGCAGAACGTTGCAATGCCACCTCAAGGTTGTCGTAAAAAGTGTTAACGGTATGAAGATTAAAAGATGTGCAGCGCGAAAGAGAACACTTTTCAGGCTGCCTCTTGGACGGAGTTGTGTTTCTTTTTATAAAACCTCTCAGCCAATCCAAACCAGCAGCCGATTTAGTATTCCAGCTTGGTGGTACATTGATATTATTTATCGTTGCCATTTCGTATGCCAACTCAAGTGTATCATGCGTTGATTTTCCGTCTCACATTTTCGAACAGGACAATAAATACTCCGATAAAAGTTTCTCTTGTGTGTTGTGAATATCAAACGGGAATTATACTTCGGAGTAAAACGAATTTTTTCATTACGCCCTTCATCAGTTGCAGCTTTTTGCTTTTTCACATACCTGCAAAAGAAAAACATATTTATTGATTTATCTATTTTTTATTTATTTATTTATGTATGTATGAAAAATTAATTAAAAAATTAAAAACCCAAAAAAAACGAAAAAAAATACGTTGGTTCTTTCTGGGCAACAATTAATTTTGTCACTGAAGTAGCTGGTACGGTCGCTGCGCAAAGGTTAAATTAATTGGATGAATAGAGTATATTTTTACAAAAACGTTTTATGTCCAGCCTCCTCTCTTAAAAAGTTCACGAGTCGCCACTGCGCTATAGTCTCTGTATGCATTTGATATTGAGAACCACTATTGATTAAAAGTAATATTGACCTCAGTTACGTTCTTTTTTGAAACGAAAATCAGATGGTTTTAAAAGTCCAAAGTCTAAAATTGTTTTCAGCATTCCAACCATCACTTTTTAGCACAATATTTTAAAGACAAAACAGTTTCAATGTGTCGCTCTGTATCTGAAACTAATCAAAAAAATATTTTAAATCATTAAAAGTACACACTTTTCCAAATACGTATTTACACGTTTAAGACGTAATATGGAAGTTTATGCCAATGAATCAGGAATTTCCTTAGTTGGTTTTAGAATATGAAGTAAATAATGTGGTCCGTATATCGCCGAGAATTTCAGTGCGGTTATTGGCGGTTTTCAGATTTCATGGAACCTGTTCCGTATATACGTATCATTTGTAAATATTACCTTACCTCTGTTTCTGACGTTTATACAGCTTCCAAAGACTTAAGGATTAACACTTTTTACTTTTTTCCTGCTCAGATAATTTCAGTTCACAATAAACAAACAAACAATAAACCGAAATGACAAATGAGAGGTAGTTACCAAACTCACCAGAATAAAAGTATGGTGACAGATAATTAACCAAAGATTCAAGAAATGATCGCCGCTTTCTCAGGACTTTAATACGGACCGCCTAGTTACTAACCAAAGATATATACGGACCATTATGCCAAGAGACCTGCAACCATTAATAATCTTTTAATGCAATGTTAAAGAGGGTAGGTAGATACCTATTTCAACAAATTGATAACAATAATAATTTCTAGTTTACAAGTCAGTTTCCATCCATTCATTCTTTGATTAACATGAAATCTTTTCCACTTTATTCAATGTTTAGTGAGAAAGGTTGTGAATTATTGATTAGGGGAGACCCAGGAGACTTTGGACATTGGTAGAGAATGGACAGATTTATATTTCCCGCTACGTATCTGAATCGTTAGTTTTAGTTCGCTTCCGATACCGCCAAGTAGTCGTTTAAGTGTGGGAAAAAGTTTCTGTTTTTGGTTAGTCTGATGTAATTTTGCATTTTCATATTGGAAGGCATATTTTGAGAATGGATGTTTTACGTCAACTATCGTTTTGTGAGCTGCTTCTTTGATGTTTATAGTTTAAGTTTATGTGATAAAAACCGATTGAATATCATAACATTTTTTTTGGATCTATATAATCAAATTCCCTTCTACCTTTCGATGTAGGGAGATTTTTTTGAATTTCAAGTTCCATCAACAAAAGTTTTCCTTCTCTTTTCTATTTTGTCCTAATATTTTTCTTCTATACTTAATTCTTTTCCATCTGTCCTGTAATACTTTGGCTATGTTGTTATCCCAGTAGGAACTTGTTCGATTATACTTTCGTCAATTCTTATATTCAACCATTCTTGATTTATTGCTATCATCACTATTTTTGTTTTATTTGCACCTATTTATATTCCTTTTAATTTTAAAGTCCTATTCCATATGTCTATATTTTTTTGAAGACGTATCTTAACTGGTCTAAGTAGCTTCATACCTACAGAAAGCCCTGGTGTATCTGCAGTGGGATTCTAATTTACCAGCTCGGGACGTAATCTCCCGAACCTACGTTTTAAGCGATCCTTATCGTTCTTTGCATTCGATAGCTCCCGAGTAGAACTGTCAAACCAGTGTCAAACCTATTCGGGACCAAATGATATATCGAGTTGTGTAGTAGCTTATCTATGTTGTGTATAATTAGGGTTAGCGTAATCCAATAAAACTATTTTACAAGAGCATTCGGCATTTATTTACCGCTCTTTCTCTATAATCCAGTATTATGGTCTTTAAAATTAATGAACATATATTACAACTATCCTCAATTTTATGCAGGAACATTAAGATTCAGCTTCTGGAAAGCTTTCAGTTGCAAATGGTCGAGAAAGGTTCAGAAAATTATGGGACGAACTGGCAGTACAACTGAATTAAATTTCTCCATAAATGTTTGCTTCATAGAATTTCAATCAACTCTTTTTGTGGGGAATTTTATACAGTGCTATTCAAAAGTCCCCTCCTCCCCCTCGTATCTTTTGAACGGCTACACTTACATTAATAAAATTTTGAGTGTGAAAATAAAGTGTTGTAAACTTCTCTACGAATGGTAACAGGTGACAGGCTCCATAAACATCCCAACCTTGAAGTGCTCCAACTTCTAGACAATCAACCACAGATGCGAAGGCTCAAAAGAACTAAACCGTTTGAGCTTGTGTAAGTGTTAAGTGTAAAGCAGAGTCACGACAAAGAAGTGAGCTTACGTTAAAAACTAGGATGAACCACAGGTGACATCTAGATTACAAACTTTTTAGGAACTTAGGTTAAAGCAAAAATGCTGATTAATCTTTTAGATTAGGTGCATTCCCATTGTTGAAAAAAATAAAAAATAAAAAAAAAATAAAAAAAAAATAAAAAAAAAACTTCTCTACGAATGGTAACAGGTGACGTAATAGTAATAGATGACGTCACAGTGCCACTCTGGCCAATAATTTTAAATAGGACCTTATGGCAAGTGATATCTCGTTTGAAAGGCATTGACATTGGCTACATAGCCATATTAATTTTGTTTGGGTTTAAACTAATTTTGACGGATAAATTAAATAAATACCAATAAATACCAAAATTATTGAAATTATTTTTTAAAATTTAATCAATCAAATATCAACAATGGATTCTTACAGCACGTGTTCGAAATGTGCTCCGTCTACTTCCTGACAGTAATACATCCTATTAGTAAACTCTTGTCGTACTCGTTCGAATGTGTCCGCTAAAATTGCATTGCATTCTTCAATAATTCTTTCTTTCAAAACGCCAATGCTATCTGGTGCCGTAGTATAAACCTTGGATTTCAAGTACCTCCGTAGAAAAAAATCTAATGGTGTCAGATCTGGTGACCGAGGTGGCCATTCTATAGGACCATTCCGGCCGATCCATCTACCTTGATATTCTTCATCCAGGTAACGTCTTATAGCACCATAATAATGTGCAGGAGCACCATCTTGTTGAAATGTTATTTCCAGATGGCCGAATTCATCTGGATTATCTTCCAGAATTTCACGAATTAACGGCTCAATTGCATTTTGTAACATCTCCGGATACACTTCACCGCTTAAATTTGAATTTAGGAAAACAGGACCAACTATGTGGTTTCCCAAAATACCTGCCCAAACATTGACTTTTTCTGGAAATTGGGTATGTTTTTCACGAAACGTGTGAGGATTTGTGTCACTCCAATACCTTACATTTTGTGTATTCACATTTCCATTGAGGCAAAAAGTACTTTCGTCACTAAAGCAAATTGTTTTTGTGTAATGTGGGTTTTGACTAATTTTATTTGTCATATATTCACAGAATTCGAGTCTTCTGTCGGGGTCGTCATCCGAAAGGTGGTGCACCATTTTTACCTTGTATGGATGAAATTTATTTTCAGCCAACACTCTCTGTACTGTACTTTTACTTACTTCACAGATAGACGCAACTTTAGTTGAAGAGGAAGTAGGGTTTATTACCATTTCAGCCACTATATCAATTTTTGTATCATCACTAAATGTTGGTCGACCAGATCGTTTGGCATCTTGAACACTATCTGTTGCTTCAAACTTGTGAAGAAGCTCCCTCAAATAAGTTTTCGAGATAGGCGATCTGGGTATTTCTCATTAAATAAACGTTCCGCTTCATGGAGATTCTTTCCAGATTCACCAATTATTAAGATAGCTGCTACTTTGTCGGCTTAAGTACGTACCATTTTGCCTATGTAAACTTTTAAACGTCTCGTTAAACGATAATAAAATTAAATATTTAAGCTATTTAAAAAAACTTTGCAAAGCAACAAATACTATTAAATTAAAAACGTCAATTTTTTGACAACTAACCAGAGGCGGACTGAAAAATCTTCAATATTTAAATGAGAAATAATAATTTTGGTATTTATTTAATATATCCGTCAAAATTAGTTTAAACCCAAACAAAATTAATATGGCTATGTAGTCAATGTCAATGCCTCTCAAACGAGATATCACTTGTCATAAGGTCCTATTTAAAAGTATTGGCCAGAGTGGCACTGTGAAGTCATCTATTACTATTACGTCACCTGTTACCATTCGGAGAGAAGTTTACAACACTTTATTTTCACACTCCAAATTTTATTGATGTAAGTGTAGCCGTTCAAAAGATACGAGGGGGTGAGGGAACTTTTGAATAGCACTGTATATTCAGCAGTTAAATGCTGATGTATTGCATCAGTCACTTCATGAATACACTTAAAAGTAATGAATAGTTATAACAATTGTAATAACAAAACTAAATTGCATTTACCTTTGCGCAGTGGTCTGGCTGATGCTCAGATTAAAATCTTCTCCGATACTTCTCTGGTATGCTCCTGTAGCATGAAAACTCAAGGCTACCAATATCTTGACTTCCACAGAACGATATCCTGAACGATATCTAGGGCTTCTGAGGTGTGGTGTCAACATCTCACGTAAGTCTCCGTATATTGTTTTACTTACTCTGAAAAGTTCTATGAAACGCGCGTCAGGTAAATCTACATTAAATTGATTCCTCAGTGGTTTCATGTCGCCGATATTCTTTTAATATTTCATAGAAAATTAGTAGCATGATCATTGATCAGTGATAAAATAAACCAAATTCCGATACGAGATACAAGGGTTATGTGCAACAACAAACAAAACAAGAAAAATGTATACGATTTCAAGCTGTCAAGTGTTATTATCAATTCCGTCATTAGCGTGAAAACATTCGTAGCAGATCGGTACTACGAGTCGGGAGATGTTGAGAATCATTTTCTTTTAGGTAGCGAGTTGCCTACCGAGCGGTATATTCCGTGTCGGGACATCACGTCCCGACTATTGAGAATCCGCATGCTGGTTTGGTTTGCTTTATTATGTGGTCCAAGAAAAGATTGAATAAAGTTGTGCTTACAGACCTTGCCTTAATCCCTGTTTTGTCTCAAATGTTTGGTATTTTCGGTTATATGGTTTTTGTTTTTTTTGTAGATACTTTTTATTACTCCTTTTGGTGTTTTATCTTCCCTTGGTTCTAGTATGTCCCATATTTTATTTCTACATATCTATCAAAAGCTTTCTCCAAGTCTATAAATGCGAAGTATGTCTTTTTTTATATTTTGTGTATTTTATATGATTTGCTTAACTGTAAATATGACCTACAACACTTCTTCCTACCCGGAAACCACTTTTTGCTTCATCCAGTGTATATGCATTTTCAATTTCTTATCAAAAATTCTGCTTAGGTGTACAGTAATGCTTAGGTGTACAGTAATGTTTTATGGCCTAGCACCCAAAATGGTGATAATAGTATTACATACCTAGCGGGGAAGTAGATCATTACAGCTCAGGCTTTGTTAGACGCACGAGGCGCGTTAAAAGCCGTGGCTGGAATGATCCTTCCCGCGTGGTATGTATATTATTTTATTCACAATCGCTCAGCTACAAGCTTTTAAAAACATTAATTTCAAGAAAATTTGTTATAATTTAATATTTACTTTGACAAAGAACTTCATGAAACTGTTGTTAGGCAATATTAGTAGTTTATTGCCTCTAGCCGGAAATAGTAATTTTCCTAACAAATGCGGAAAGTGATACTTTCCCGCACGCGACTGCAGTTGATCTGAACGGGAAAGACACTTTACGCATGAGTTAGTGTGGTGTATCCACTTAACTTAAACATCGTGCACTAATAAAACTCACGTGTTTTATATATACTTTAATAATTATGTTTTAAGCGGTTTTACATCATATTCACTTACTTAACTATCATACTAGTATTACATATATATATCGAGTCACCGTGGCATAGTGGACGGAGGTTGAGAGCAGACTCTTCCCTACGTTTCAATGAGCCTGTGCTCCTTGACTTGACACCGTTGCCAACCTTCTAATATGTCCGATATTACACCCCCCTTTGTTAGCCTAACTCCTGTGAGTGCATTTTTAATATTATGCTTCAATATACCTACAGTATGATTACGATTTACTATGTTTGTACAATATAAATTATCTCTACTTACAATAGGTACAGTGAAACATTCAATAATCATTTTAGAAGACAATATTCAAAAATTTTTTTTTTCTACCAATCACTTAAATTTGTATTATTTTTAAAAGTAATATTAATACTTAAGCTCTCTCCGCCATTCCACTCTGTCATTCCTTTAAAAATACATACATGTATACATACAATACAAATACAAATTTAAAACGTTATTTGTGACCATTCACATATATAAAAAAAATATTTTAACCATAAGTACATATTTCAGTCGATTTCTAATGCATAATCTTTAAATTTTGCTGGTGTTTTTGTAGTTCTTGAACTACGTCGTACAACCTTCTCTAAATCACAATGTTTTGCAACATTTGTCCTACTTCCGGTTTCCGATGATTCCGAGGGTTGGCATGGATCAGTCGTAATGAATGGTTCTGTCTGTTGTGGTTTGGAATGTTCAGTTCGGATTGGTGGTTCAGCTGAGTTGTTAATTGTAATATGATCTTGCCCTACTGCTTCATCTGTAAAAACAAATTCATCATTATTTACAACTTCATAACTGTCTGACGTATGTTTTGCCGGTTCAGGCATATTTTCCCAACAATACCGTTTCATAGTGTTTTGTTTGTTTCTTACATCCGTATTTCGTTTTACCTGACCCTGTTCTTTCTCTCTCTCTCTTCTATGTATCTGGTTCGCATGTCTTTTCCATAGTCTCTTATCTTCTAGTCTGCACAGATATGTCGTTTTGCCTATTACCTTTTCAATGACTGCTTTAGTCCAACTCCTTTGGTTAGGATTACCATAATCTGCGACTGCTACCGTTTCTCCTATTTCAAATTCTCTCTTTTTTCCTTTAAAATACTTAATCTGTCGCTCTTGAGCTTTCTGATGATTGTTTTCTGCTCCAGTTTCCTCTTCTTCCCTACTTACTCTCCATCCTATGGACTCTTTCAGTATGGTTGCTCTATTTCTGAGTTGTCTACCCATCATCAGCTTGGCTGGTGTTTCTTTCGTTACTATATGCGGTGTTGTCCTATATGAAAATAGAAATTCTGAAATTATCAAATCAATACTCTTACCCTTGTTTCTTATATCAATTGCTCTGGCTTTGACATTGTTTTTGAAAGTTTTTACGATGTTTTCTGCTGCTCCATTCGACTGTGGATGACCCGGGGGTGACGTAATATGTCGAATGTTATTTCTTTTGAAAAATTCTTGCATCGTTTCTGCTGTAAATTGTGTGCCGTTGTCCGTTACTATCGTTTTAGGAATGCCAAATCTGGCGAATGTCCTCTTAATTTTCTCTTCCGTTTCTTTTGCTGTTATATGGCTCATAATGTGTGCTTCTGGCCATTTGCTATATGCGTCCACTATTATTAATACCATTTTACCTCTTATAGGTCCCAGAAAGTCCATGCTCACTCGTGTCCAAGGCTCGGTTTCAACATCCCATGGTGTTAGTATTGCTCTTGGTGGAGCTGGCTTGTTTTCCATACAGCACATACACTTTCTACATGTTTCTTCGATCTGTTGGTCTATTTTAGGCCAATAAACATACGATCTTGCTATACTTTTTGTCTTTACCATTCCGAAATGGTGTTGGTGAAGCTCATCCAGCATTTTTCTTTGGAGTGACTTCGGAATAACTATTCTATGTCCCCAAACTAAAATTCCTTTGTCCACTATTATCTCGTGCTTCCTGTGATAGTATGGTTTCGTTTCTTCTGACATCTCTGGCCATTTTTCTTCTCGTATATATTTCATTACATTTTTCAAAATAATATCCTTTTTGGTTTCTCGTCTTATTTCTTCAATACTGATCGTTTGTTCCTTAAGTGTACTTACAAAATTCACATAGTTACCTAAACCTTGAAATTCATCTGTAATGTAATTAATATTTAAAGGTGCTCTACTCAAATAATCAGCTACAATATTATTTTTCCCTTTTATATACTCAATATCATAATTAAAACTTGATAAAAATGCTGCCCAACGTTGCATACGGCTGGCATGCATTTGTGGTATACCTTTCTCAGGGTGAAATAAGGATATTAATGGTTTATGATCTGTTCTAATTTTAAATTTTTTTCCATATAAATATTGGTAAAATTTAATTAAACCCCAGTAAATGCTTAAACTTTCTAAATGAATTATTGGGTAATTTTTTTCGCTCGGTTGCAGAGTTCTAGAAACACAAGTTATTATTCTCTCAGTTTTATCTGGCATCTCGTGTGCTAATACTGCTGAAATCCCTAACTTACTAGCATCACAAGTTAATACAATTGGCAAATTTGGATTAAAATGGGTTAGTACTAGTTTTGATGACAATATCTCTTTAATTTTTAAAAATGCATCATTGCATTGTTCATCCCACTCCCATTTAGTGTTTTTATTTAATAAATTATAAATTGGTTTTAGTATCATTGATGCGTTTGGTATAAATTTTGAATAATAATTTACCATTCCCAGGAAAGATCTCACTTCTGTTAGATTTTCTGGTCTGGGTGCCTCTTTAATTGCTTGTATTTTCTTTTCGCTTGTCTTCAATCCATCACTTCCAATCACATGACCCAAATATTCAACTTCTGACTTGAAAAATTCACATTTATCCAATTTTACGGTTAGTCCAGCTTTCTTTAGCTGTTCTAGTACTAGGATCAATGTCTTCAGATGTTCTTCTTCATTTTCACCTGTTAGAATAATATCATCTAAATAACACACACATGATGGTATCTCTTTTAACAGTTGCTCCAAATGCCTCTGGAATATAAAACTAGCAACTTTAATTCCAAATGGAAGTCTGTTAACCGTGTACAATCCTTGATGGGTACTCCACGTTAAAATTTTACTCGATTCTAAATCTACTTCAAATTGATTATAAGCTCTACACAAATCCAATTTGGTATAATATTTTCCTTTATGAAGCTTAGAGAAAATTTCTTCAGCTCTTGGTAAAGGATACTCCATATTCTCTAGGTATTTATTTACAGTTACGCTGTAATCTCCACACAATCTTACTGTACCGTCTTCTTTTAAAACTGGAACTAAAGGTGTAGCCCACTCTGATGTTTCAGTCTTAGATATAATTCCTTCCTTTTCTAACCTTTCTAATTCTTCTGTAACGCCTTGCTTGAATGCAAGAGGTACTGGACGTGCTTTACGAAATATTGGCATAACATTATCTTTAATATATATTTTAATTTTATCTAAAGTAAACTTACCGATTTTTTTGCTAAAAACTTCTGGAAATCTAGAAACAATATCATTTATCCTTTTATTTACATAATCCAGCTGATTAACCACTCCGAACTGAATTCCAAATGCTTCTAACCAATCCATCCCCAGAATCTTCGGACCGCCGTTAGCTATAACATACAATTTAATTTGTCTTATTTTGTCTTTATATTTAACATTAACATTTATATAACCTAATGGTGCAAAAGTACTATTATTGTAACTTTTTAAAACAATTTCGGCTTCCTTTAATTTAAAATGTCTAAAATAGTTATTAAAATGATCTGCATTTATCGCTGATATCACACTACCGCTATCTATTTGAAACAGATGCTCTGTATTTTCTATTAAAACTTTGACAATAAATTTTTTATCAACATTATTGATATTAAAATTTTCAAATTCTGATGGACAATCACTATACACATTAAAATTTTTGTCTGCTTCCTCCGTTTGATTGTTTTGTTCCGTGTACCAACAATCTCGGCAGTTATTTTGGTTATTTTCGGTATTTGAAAAATCTACATAGTTAAAATTTCTATTTGCACATGCTTTAGCAAGATGTCCTTTTCTTTTACACTTAGAACAATAAAAATTTACATACCGACAAACTCCTTTATGATAATTATTACAAACTTTACATTTTATCATCTCGTAATTTTGTTTTCCTTCCGCCATGTTGATATTTCTTTCAGTTGTCATCCTTCTGCGTGGAAGTGTAGCTAAATTCGTCGACGTCTGTCTATCCGTGCGCTGTCTTGAACTGTTTTGTGAATCTGCGCCTTGCCATCGGCGTTGTGGTTGGTCAAAATTTTGTCGTTGCCGCGCGCCTTGATTTGAAACTCCTCTTGTTGCTTGATATTTTTGATTCGATGACCTTGTAGTGTCTTTTACAAAGTTCATGTTCACTTCTCTATCGATGCTATCGTTTTCCTTTTTTATGGCCAATTCCACTAGTTTTTTTAGATCTGCGGTTTCCTCCTCCTCGCATAGTCTGTCTAATATCGGGCCGTTTCTCATCCCGGATATGAATTTTTCTCTCAAAAGCAATTGTAAATCATTTCCAAACTTACAGTTTACAGATAGGCTTCTTATTCTAGCATTCCATTCTGCCATCGTTTCTTCACGTGTTTGTTGAGCTAGGTGAAATTTCCTTCGCTCTCGCCATACAACTGTTCTTGGGCAATACTGTTGACTTAATAAATCTGTTAATTGCTTGAATGTTTTTGAATTTGGTGGATCTGGGTGACACAGGTCTCGTAAAAGTTTATAAATTTCGCTAGGAATATTACTTAATAACGTAGCTACTTTATTTTCTTCCTTCGTACCGTTTGCTTTAAAATATTCTGATAATTGCTCACTGTATATGATCCAATCGTCAGTTTCACTGTTAAATTGATGGAACACGATGCCGGTTGATGCCATCTTTTTTTTTTTTCTTTTATTCTTATATTTCTTTTATCCTCGTCGCCATTTTGTGGTGTATCCACTTAACTTAAACATCGTGCACTAATAAAACTCACGTGTTTTATATATACTTTAATAATTATGTTTTAAGCGGTTTTACATCATATTCACTTACTTAACTATCATACTAGTATTACATATATATATCGAGTCACCGTGGCATAGTGGACGGAGGTTGAGAGCAGACTCTTCCCTACGTTTCAATGAGCCTGTGCTCCTTGACTTGACACCGTTGCCAACCTTCTAATATGTCCGATATTACAGTTAGGAACGTTATTTGTTCTACGACCGTATATACAAAAAAGTATACCAACCCATTTTTCAAAAATTATTTTATTTCAACATACATATACAAAACTTTAACTAAAAACTACTAATTATTATAAATATTAATCTTAAAAACACAATTTGTTGCATTCTGTAAATTACTCAACATTGTCGGTCCAGTGGAGTTATTTGGTGTTAACTGGTAAGTAGATGACGTTGATAAGGATGGCATCGGTTGCAGGTCGCATAAAGATGACGGTGACGGCAACGGTTTTAAGTCATTTCTAGATGAAAGAATTTTATTTGATATATTTTTCTTCTGATTCTCTAAGTCCTCCAAATAACCCCCAGCGACAGTAGTAGACTTCCAACCACCGAGTGGCAATTAAAAATACAACAAAAAGCTAGAAAAGATGTAGATTTCATTTGATGGGCTATTTCGTAAATATTTATTTACCTGTTGTAACAATAGTTATAACTTCCGGAGTAAATAACTATCTAACAAGGTCAAAGTTTGTATAATTTGACTTTCAAAACTAAAATGCGTACTTTTCCGGCTAGCGTAGAAGTGAGGGTGAGTAATGAGTCAGTTCCCTACCGTTTTTAAGGTGAGAAATCTCTATATTACTAACCGATTGTGAATAAACAGATATGCTACTAGAAATAATATAAAAGTTCCTAATAAATGAAAAACGGATAAGATGGCGTCAGAGTCTTGGTTCACTAACTGTATGCGTAAACTTCTACGCCTTTCAGTTAGGAAACCAGAAGCAACCAGTTTGGCTCGTATGATTAGTTTGAATCAATGTAAAGTGGAACTTTTTCAAAACAAATTAGAAGATGTTCTCACCCGATATACTTTCACCTCATCACAATTAACTTTGCCGAAGATGAAGAATGTGGAACTAACATTTTTAAATATTTTTCTTTGCAGAGTCCAGAAGATTGTGGGAAAAAAAAAGCGCACATCAAATCGGAAAAGTGACATTCAGAGAGTATGTTGAATTAATGACTCATATTGGGATAATTTGTGCAAATGGAAATGCTCTACCTCCTGTTTGGATTTTTCCTCGCCATAGGTTTGACGGTGCTGGAATGACAAAAGGAATTCCCAATGATGAACATTTGGTGAAACACGTTAAATGTAACACACAGGGCCGCATGCTTCTAATCATGGACAATCATGAGTCACATGTGTCTCTAAATGCCGCTCTGTAAGGCTAATGGGATATTTATTATGACACTTCCACCACACACGTCCAATAAGTTTCAACCTCTGGACAGAGCAGTGTTTGGTCCATTCAAGACCTTCTTCAATCAAGCAGCTGATGCATGGATGATTTCCCATCCCGGACAAACTCTAACTATATCAGATTTGCCTTTAATGTGTCTTCAACCTTGGGAGAGAGCAGCTAGCCCAGTAAATATTAAATCTCCCGATGCACAGGAATTATTCCATTTGACCGTAATATATTCGGGAAAGATGAATTTCTATCTTCTGCCGTTAAGGATCGCCCAATGCCTGAACATATGGATGTGGCCTCTAGATTTACCACAATGGTTGGTTCGTTGACTCCTAGTTATATAAATATGCCATCCTCACCTTCTGCAACTCATAGGTCCTCTTCATGTTTGGACATTAGAACCTTAACTCCACCAGACAATGGGGGCGTACCTTCTTCAACTAACGTGACCAAAGAATTTTGAATAATACAAGGATTTTAAGTTAAAGTTTATTTCATAAAACTTCATCTTGAGAAAAAGTTTTGATATGAAATAAAGTAAGGGATGCTAATTTCACCCCCGTATAATGTAACAGCAATATTGAAAAAATAACCATGGTTATAGTCCTTTGCGAGTGCACGAATATTACAGAATTTCAAGTACCTAGCTTTTCTGAAATTTTAGAAACAAAATTAAAACTCAATTTTAGTCACCACCTTTTAAGGGTGATATCTCGGAAAGGGGTGGGTTGAGGAAGTTTTGTTATAGGAAAGACCCATCTTAATTTCATACGAGCAATCACCTCCTGAATTTTGTCGTATAAATTTATAAACACCCTGTATATTGTGGAAATTGAACTCGATGTTATTTAAAATATTTATTGTTTCAACATCATACTTGTCATTATCGGTACATTCGCTTAGAAATATCAATAGTAGCATCTTTATACTTTTGTAGTTTCTCTGTTAGTATTTTTAATGGCATCATCTTCAAATCCAACGTTTTCAACTCCATCAGTAACTGGTATATCATTCCAACGCTGTTTCTCACCAGTTCCAAATATGCAAAATATAACTCCACAAGCAATATAAACTAGAGATCCGATGTAGAAAATACGATGCCATTCATTCAGTCCATTCTGCAACAAATGAAAAAAATGAATGAAAAAAAAACAAATTTGTATGTTTGCCTGGGGATATTGGTGTGATGGATATAAAGAAAGTAGTTATAATTCGAGTATTTTTCAAACCCGATAGATTGTGAATTTTTTAATTATAAAATACGCTAAGAGCTGGTTATACTCGTTAATTCTTGATTATTGAATATATCTATTACCAATACTCTTAATTCTTTATTTAGGCTAGTCGACAATATTTAGCTTATTAAATAGGTAGTTTTCTATAAATATTTTATCAGCATATTATATTTGGAGGGAAAAGAAATGAAATTTCAGGACTGTATATTAAATTGTCTCCATAACCTTTAGCATCTTCGAGAAGTCAACAATCGAAGGACCACCGATAATGAGGTATCGGACCTTATCATTCTTATCTTTAGGGCAGAGGAATGACTCGAATAATATAAAAGGAATTAGTGATAATATAGTGTAATTAGTGTAATATAAATGAAAAGCCAGACTTCCAACAGTTCTTTTTATTTTCACAAACCGCTGAAAAAACTATAGCCTAAAATATCCACATTCACAGGAACGTAGGTACAGATGGAAATTGAGTGCGGATACACTCATGTATTATGTAGTCTATAACACGTTTTAAAATCTTCACAAAATTCAGGAGATAAAAGAGCACAAATTGGTATTTATAACGGTATTATAAAAGGTCAATATATTTTTTACCCTAGTCTGAAATGATCAGAGAAAGTAGAAAATTAATTGTTCTACGAACGGACGATTTGGCAACTATGTCCGGTAGAAGTATGGCTCCACGGGAAAACTTGGTAGGAAATATCCCAGAGTCCAAGTAACAAAATATTTACGAAAAAACTGTACTTACAGTAATCCTCTAAACACTATATTAAGTTGATTTACATAGATATAGATACAATAAAACCCATTTTTCCGGGTAGCAAAATTAAAAGGTATAGTCGACATAAAACTTATAGTGCCAGCTATCTAATCGTATATCCCCTTTAGGTTATGGTGCGGAGCTAGACTCTGAAAGGTATTATTATTCACGTTACGTAATTGTTGAAAGAGCGTTAGGTTTAAACGGGACGTTAACTGAGCCCTTTTTGTATCCCATTCGATTTTTTTATGGAAAACGAAATTTCAAAGCCATAAACAAAACTAAATTCTATGAAAACAAAACAAAACAAAAGAAATTTTATAACAATGAATAAAACAATTCTTCAAAAATAAATATAATTTCTAATTCCAATTTGTCACTACTACATAAGTAACATAAAAAATATATTAAACTTAATTAACTTTCTTCTTCCAAAAATCCTATTAATCCTTCTATCACTATCACTATCGTCTTGTAAATCAATATTAAACTTATTTCCCCAATTGTCCAATGTTCTTTTACTCATCTTCAATTTTGATTACTTTTTAAATCATTTTCTGCCATTCGGCATACACGATTTTGTCCCAACTGTCAATCCTTTCTTAACCGTATCGTGTGTATCATACCAAGTTTCGTCCAAATATACAATTGGCCGCTTTTATTCTCTATACCTAGTTACTTGTTCCTAGTATGTATACCACATATCCACTATTCTTCTGCTTTCCATGACTGTTTGACGTTTATTAATCGTTTTGAATTTGCATCCCAGTTTTCAATGGGTTTCCGACAGCAATTTACATTACGGCTGGCATTTGTTAATTTATTTCTTATTATTTCAATTGTAGGTAACTCATTTCTTCTGTAACAGTCATAAATAGTAGTTTTTAATAATTTCATCAAAGACGCATCTAAAGGTTTGACCGATTCCTTTATCACATCGCTTCTTGCCTTCATAAGGCCCATTCTTGGCTATTTTACGTATAGTTGACAGGGGAACTTGTGTTAAATCAGATACTGCTTGCATTAATTCTGTTTTTTCATGGAAACCAAACTTTTCCCGTAGATTCTTATACACATTGAAACATATTTTCTGTGCTTCCAAATTTAAATGTCGTCGAATCCTGTTTTCATTACTTTCACTATCACTAAAATCATCACTCTCATCACTATTATT
Source organism: Lochmaea capreae (assembly GCA_949126875.1). NCBI lineage: Eukaryota > Metazoa > Arthropoda > Insecta > Coleoptera > Chrysomelidae > Lochmaea > Lochmaea capreae. The sequence goes on from OX421398.1 coordinate 3,410,646, forward strand.
TAACTTTTCGTCGTTGTTACACACAATATTTTGAATCGAACTCGATATTTCCCACATGGTAAATATATAATGTTTAAGTAAAAATATAATTTCTATCTAAATATGAATATTTACCTACAATTTCCACACTACACTTTGTTGATGTCAGACCACCGACTATAAAGGAACACCTGCGTGCTCCGTCAAAATAAATAAACCCTCTCTCAAAAATAGTTATGGTTCAGTTAAAGAAGTAAAAAATAATGAATTTTTTGTTCAGTCGATAAATTTATTAAACACACTTTTTCCGTTTATTAATATCGATATTAATGAATTATTTTAATCAAGAAAGGATGCGTTAATGGACGTCATTAACGCACTTTGTTTGTGATTTTGACGTTTTGATATAGATAATATACCAAAGTTTGCACTCAACAACACTGCAGCAGGTAATTGCGCAGTGTTTTCTAACTCCATAACTGCACAATTACAAATTCACAATAACTTTTTCACAATGACAACTTTTTTGACAATTCGCATTTTATTTTTCAATGATAACTGAGATTTTTAGCAAACGTAATTTTTACGTGAAATTGAAAATGTATGTCAATGACATTCTAAGTCATTGGTATGGAGTTGACATTATTGTCCCCTCGTAGTCTTTGTGGAAAAGTGATTTTTGTCACAAAAAAAGAGTTTACGGTCAACGAAAAAATATTGTAATCAGCTCATTTGTTAATGGGCGATTAATAAACTCAACTATCGCTCGTTCGTGCTTTAACCAGTTTCGTTTATTAATCGCATTCCTTAACAAACTAGTTTATTAAATAACTATTAACGATTATTAGTTGAAATTATAACATTAAATGAACTTATCGTCAACTAAGTAAGCATTTTAAATAATTATAAAATTGACTGGGCTAAGACGGTATACTCTTAGTCTTAGGAACAATCAAAAAGCCGGCAACTTTAAGAAGGCACTATACCGGTTATGTCGAATATAATACAAAACGAAGCACTGAGCTGCACTCGACATATTTTCATGCCACCAACTGTCCAACTGACTTTAATCGGGTATTGTTTTTGGCGGTTTTTAGAGAATCGGCTAATATCCCCTAATTGGCAATATTTCAATTGTCATCTGAATACCGTTAAGTCAAAATAACAGTATGGGATTACGAAAAAGTTATAACGTTTACATATGAGCAAAAAAACGTCCCCCTTTATATGACTTTTGACGTGTTTTTTCAATTTTTCATAAAAGTGTCGTGGGGTGGATAGTTTTCATTGAAATGCTCTGTATATCCAACTAGAAACTTACATGTTCAGCTGTAAGGTATCCAACTATGGCAGGATTAATGAAACCTGTAGTACTTCCTACGCAGTTAATAATACCATATAATGTACCAGCGAAATTGGGAGATAAGTCTTGTGAGTTCTGTAAATTGGTTAAAGTGGATGCACCATTCATTCCCAAAGACATAGTTATTAAAGCAATAGTCCAGGTAACATCACAACCAACAAACGTTTGAGTGAACAAAAGGAATCCAGGTAGGAAATGAGCTGAAAAATAAAAACAATAATAATATACTGTCGTCATTTTTCGAGAAAAAAAGATTGTTCCAATATTCCTGGTTGATATTGTTTTGATTGTTTAACTACTTTCCTGGCTATTTTCAATCGTGCTTTTAGACTGGCTTCGGACACAATGAAAATTCAATATAACTTTTCCCTGTATACTTTTTTGCATGTTTAAAATAACTTCAAAACTCGACATCATACCGATTAGTTTATTGGGGTGTTGTTTTACCGCGTCAAAATTAAGTCTATTGAGTTTCTTTCTGTACTCCTCAAAGCGCACCCCTTATCATATTCCCTCCAATGAAGTACAGGATTTGTTGTGATTTCAAGGTGGGGATTTCTCTTTTTTCACTTGAAGTTCGCCAAGGAGGAGAAATCTCTTGAGTGGAAGAAAGTCGCATTCTATCTATAAGTGTTTAATATTTTTCCTGTCATTAATTCGATGCCCTCAGCTTTATGTTGTATAGGTGTTAATTGAGTTCACAATGCAATGTTAAAATACTGAGGATTCTTAAATAGTTTTTGATAAGGCATAACAGTGAATATGGTTTTCCGGCTGGAGTTCCAAAGTAATATTTAGGAATGGTTCAGTCGTGGAAGGCCTTTCCAGAGCTCTATCTTTTTCTTCCATTCTTTTCCGTTTTTCCTTGAAAGCATAAGAGCTAAGCCGGCAGAACGATTCGGTACTACAGACAGAGTAGCCGCTGCTTTCCTGGCTATGGTTATATCATTTACTTGCTCACCATTATAGTCTGCAGTCCACAGCAAAGATACCGTGCTGTTCACTCCTAGTTCATTGAGTATCCCCCGACAGTTTTGAGGATTGTTTCAACAGGTTTACTCCACAGAGCGTTAAAAATTTGATGTTTCATATTGAAAGACTGATCTAAGATTCCTTAATATACTTACAAAATAAAATGAAACTTTTTCTTATTGTCGTCTTTTCCATAAATTTTTTTTTCATTATAAAATCCCCAATCTGTCCAAATATTATCCCAAAAATTAATCTTGCTAAATACGGCAACGATGCCAAAATTCCAGTGTGTCCTAAAGTAAAACCTAATACGGAGGATAAGAAATTGGGTCCAGCTGTCATAAGGAAGAATAAACCCCAGAGGTTTCCAAAATGTAAAATTAGTAAGGCCCAGAAGGGAAGTGTTAGGAATATGTCCTTATATGGCGGGAATCTCTGTAATAAAAAAGGTGAATTAATATTAATAACATATAACCATGCAAGTAGGTACCCTATGTTAACATTATTTTTCCACTACTAGCTGTGAAGTTGACAATTATTTCGTCTTTTAGTCGACTGAGTAGTTGAATTTCTCTATTAGTGGTTAATATTTTTTTCTATTATTACCCTAGGTCAATAATGGACAGATTCAAATATTTTGAGAATCCAGGGATAGTAGTTTAACAAAAACTTGTGCAACTTAATTTTGTATACCCAGTAGATTTACTTTATCGTATTTGCTGCTTGAAATTACCTAAAAATGCCATAGAGATAACAGACTATGTTCGAGTCACTCAGACGACGGAAACTGGAAATCACGCAAACACAATAACTAGAAACGTTGTTTGAAAATAAGTTTTACTAGTGGAAATGTCAATCTGCATCTGACTACTTGATTCCTGTTTTATTAGTGGAAAATCGAATTTACATTCATGTGCTACTTAATTTTTATAAGGAATTTTTTTATTTTCAATTTTTGTCTTAAATTTGGCTAGTAGTGGAAAAAATTACATAAACACCACGGTGGTGAAGACATTTATAAGCCTCGGTCAATAATAATACTCTTCACCACCTAGATGTATCCTAATACTATTATTGTATTTTCGAACTCAAATTATTTTCGTGTTTCTTGGTTGCGAAGGAAACTTTTATGTCTGCGAATTACAAAATTAATTACACCCTAATTTTTCGATGAAAGTTAGTTTTTATTCTTGATATTTTGTATTTAATAGATATAAAGAGTGAATTACGAACAATAGAAGGGAGATTTATGTAAAAACGGTAAAAGTTCCCACTTTGGTAGTTTGTGAATTGATAAATTATAAAATTATTTTTTGAAGTTTTAAACTTAAGTAAATACACAATTTTATGACATTTTTTTAATTGGGAGAATATGGTCAAAATCGACTTTTTATGCGAAAATCAACTCGCGGCTCCTCGGCGAATAATTAATATTTTTTTACGATAATTTAATAACGTATTTTCCAACTAATTCTAGATATAATGAAACTAGTTTAAAATCCCCGAAGCATTTTACATTCGAGGAATTTTTTTTCGAGTTTTTGACTTATTACGTACGATGAAAAAAGTTGAGTGAAGTTTTTAATTGTTTATTTCTGAATACGTTGTAATAAAATAAATAAATCGAAGAAGTTTTTGGGAAAATTTGAGTTATTAATGTGCAGTAGAAAGAAAGATAGAGCGATTTTAACGTAAGTGCTCTTTGATCACGAATTATTCACATTTTGAGAGTTAATTTTCTTCATTATGTGACTTTTATTCAAAATTAATAATTTGTATTGTACAATAAAGATTTAACTATTCACTAAATATTATACTACGCCGATATATAATATTGGAAAAAAACTGTCTTTATATTTTCGAGGGTACTGAACACGAAAATTATATTCATTTTTTTTTTAATTGGAAACATGGTCAAAATTGACTATTAAACCAAATCTGTAAAAAAAACGATTCCATGCACGATTTTCGACGATCATCTCGGTTTCTCGGCGAATAATTGATATTTGTTCACGAAAATGAAATTACGTGTTCCCCATCCAATTCTATCCAAGTCCTGAATCTCCAAAGATTTTACATTTAAGCAATAAATAGGAGACATTTTTTTTTCGAATTTCTGACTTTCTACGTGAGATTGAAAAAAGTTGAGTGAGGAAGATTTCAATTGTTCATTTCTGAATACGCAGTATCAAAATTCAGAAACCAAAGAAGTTTTTGGGAAAGTTTAAGCGTTATTAAATTAGCTAAAGAATATAATTCTTCATCTGACATATTTTTTAATAAAGCGTGAACAGTTTTTTCTCCAATATAATATAACGCCGGCGTAGTATCGATGATTTTGTATAATTTTAAATGAATATTTAATGAATAGTTGAATATTCATTGTACAGGGTGGCCAGATAAGAATGCAAAGTGCTGTATCTCGGAAACTATTCGTCGTACAGACTTGCAGTAAAAAATTTGATGACTAAAATGGCCAAAAGAAAATCCTGGAAATTGTTTTTCAGGTTCCCAAGATGGCCGCCAGAGGGCGTAACCGTCATCTTAAAGTTTTGAAGTGATTTTTCACTGAAATCTACCTTGTGAATGTACCGAAAAAGTATATGCTCTTCAAAGTTGAGCTTTATTCGAGTAATTTTTGTCCGAAACTGTTTGACGTATCTATTGAAATAAAGTGGTGGGGGGCGATTCAATGTTTTTTTAAATAAACAGCTGTAACTCCTAAACGACTGAACGGATTTCAAAAAACTTGGTCTTGTTGGAAAGAGCATTCAGTGTTTCATCAAATCCATCCTACCTATGATATGTCTAATTTTCAGTGATGCCGTTAGATCGCGTTTTTTTATATAATAACAGAATATTGCACAATTCTATGAAAAGTTAAATGCAACAATATGACTTTTTTCCATAAAAATGTAGTGAATTAATACCTCAATAGGCAAGTGAAAATCGTATCTGGATATCTTATTCCTACTCTAAAATATCGAAGGAAAAAAATTACCTATCATACAATTTCAAAAAGACTTCGGTATTTATTCTTATTTATTTGTCTTTGAATCAATGATGAAATTCCATGATTTTATAATAATCTTTCATTGAATAATAAAAGTATTATTAGTTTGAAAATTTAAAATATACGTGTAGGGGCATAATAATCAATGCATATAAGATGCAAGTGCAAGGTAGGCAGCACATGAAGAGTAGGCCCTGGAGGAAAAACAAATGCCTAAAATCAACTTGTCAACAAATATTGAAGTTATACTTATAGATACAGTGTAATTTGTGTTTGTTGCACACACAAGTGAGGCCTCAAAACCATTAAAATGCCTTTTACAAATGATGAAGCTGTTGATATGATTGCGGTATATTTTGAATGTCTTCAAAATGCGGCATTGGCTCAAAGAGTATACAGAGCACGATATCCAAATCGGCGTTTACGCAATGCAAGAATTTTTCCACGTTTAGTACGAAATTTGCGTAATACTGGCAGCTTTCGACCTAAGTTGCGAAGACACTCGGCTAGAACAAGAGAAAACAGTATAGTTAATGTCTTAGCATACGTGGAAATGAATCCTCACGTTAGTACGAGAGCAATGTCTCGCGAGTTGGGTATATCACGTACCACTGTTCTCAATATTTTAAAGGATCATGGGTGAGTTCATATGTCACTAAACACAATATGTTTGTTATTTCAAATTTTTAGACTGCACCCATATCATATGGTTTTACATCAAGCCTTGAATGACGAAGACTTCGACCGACGTATAGATTATTGTCATTGGATGTTGGGCATGATTAGGGAAAATAGAGATTTTTTATCCGAAATTTTTTGGACGGATGAGGCCACTTTTAGAAGTGATGGAAACGTTAATTTGCATAATATGCATTATTGGTCTGACAAGAATCCTCACTGGTTGCGCGAGGTATAACATCAAGGCCATTGGAGTCTCAATGTATGGTGTGCCATCCTTGGCGGAATGATTATAGGTCCCTATTTCTTTGATCAACCACTGAACGGTGCCGTGTTTCTTGATTTTCTGATAAACCAATTGCCTATTTTATTAGAAAATGTGTCTTTGCAATTACGGCAAAATATGTTTTTGCAACTAGACGGTTGCCCAGCACGTTTTTCATGTGCGAGAAAATTTAGATCTAATATATCACCAGAGGTGGATTGGACGAGGTAGTCTATTTCCTTGGCAACCCCGATCCCCAGACTTAACCTGTTTGGACTTCTATCTATGGGGTCGATTAAAAGATATTGTTTACCGAATTCCACCAAAAACGAGAGATGACATGAAAATACGAATACAAGAGGCCATTCTTAGCCTGTCAAGAGAATAAGTTGAAGCTGCTGTAATGTCCACGCATGAGCGGCTCCAACAATGCATTGAGTGTGATGGAAGACAGTTCGAGCATTTAAGGAGACATTAGTTTCATTTCAAAATCGGTCCTTTTTGCTTGTTATGCCCCTACACGTTCTTTACTTTATTGAGCTAAGAATACTTTTATCATTTGAAAATTATAAAATTATGAATATCCATCACTGATTCTTAAAGAAGACAAATAAATAAGAATAAACACATGTGTACTAGCGTCATTTTGAAATTTTATGATAACTACATTTTCTTTCTTCGATATTTCGGGTCAGGAACTAGATATCGAGATACGGTTTTCACTAGCCTATTCAAGTATCATTTCACTACATTTGTATGGAAAGAAAGTCATACTCTTGCATTTAATTTTTTAGAGAATTTTGTAATATTTTTTTATTATATCAAAAAACGCGCTCTAGCGGCATCAGTGAGAATTACATATATCATAGGTAGTATGAATTTTATGGAGCAATGAATGCTCTTTCCAGCAAGACCAAGTTTTTTGAAATCCGTTCAGTCGTTTAGGAGTAACAGCTGTTTATTTAAAAAAACATTGAATCGCCCCCCACCACTTTGTTTCAATAGACACGTCAAAAAGTTTTGGACAAAAATTACTCGAATGAAGCTCAACTTTGAAGAGCATATACTTTTTTGGTACATTCACAAGGTAGATTTCAGTGAAAAATCACTTCAAAAGTTTAACATGACGGTTACGCCCTCTGGCGGCCATCTTGGGAACCTGAAAATAATTTCCAGGATTTTCTTTTGGCCATTTTAGTCATCAAATTTTTTACTACAAGTCTGTACGACGAATAGTTTCCGAGATACAGCACTTTGCATTCTTATCTTGCCACCCTGTACAATACAAATTATTCATTTTGAATAAAAGTCACATAATAAAAAAAATTAACTCTCAAAATGTGAATAATTCGTGAACAACAAATATCAAAGGGGTACGCGAGCCGCGCGGTGAGCGCACTTATCTAAAAACCGCTCTATCTTTTTTTCTACTGCGCATTAATAGCACAAATTTTCCCAAAAACTTCGATTTCTATATTTTATTACTACGTATTCAGAAATAAACAATTAAAAACTTCACTCACTTCACTCACTTCACTCACTTCACTCATTTCACTCATTTCACTCATTTCACTCATTTCACTCAATCCACTCACTTCACTCACTTCACTCACCTCACTCAATTTTTTTCATCGTACGTAAGACAAAAACTCGAAAAAAAATTCCCCGAATGTAAAATGCTTTGGGGATTTTAAACTAGTTCCATTATCACTAGAATAAGTTGGAGAATACGTTATTAAATTTTCGTAAGAAAATAATAATTATTCGCCGAGGAACCGCGAGTTGATTTTCGCATAAAAAGTTAATTATGACCATAATCTCCCAAATAAAAAGAATGTCATATTCGTGTTCAGCACCCTCGAAAATATTAAGATAGATTAGAACGGTCGGTATGTAAAAAAAGAGGACTGTTCCTCTCCTCTAAAAATTGTAAATGATCATGAAATGAATAGAAAAATGAAAAGTTAAATTATATTTTTTTCTCCACTAATAAGTCAATATTTACCTCCTAACAAAAGGTATCTACCATATATCTACTAGAGTGAATTATGGTGACGGTGACGGCAACGGTTTAAAGTTATTTGTAGATGAAAGAATTTTATTTGATATATTCTCCTTCTGATTCTCGGAGTCCTCCAAATAGCCCTCATAGTAAGAAACTATCTAATAAGGTCAAAATTTGCATAATTTTACTTTCCCGCAGGGAAAGTGACACTTTCAAAACTAAAATGCGTGCGGGAAAATGGGTTAAAACGCACGGTCGTAGAAAAAATATTTATTTTTCAACGTAAGGAGTGAAAACAAAGTTTAATACAGTATACTTAACAAGACCTTTTAGGTCCCAGTGAATATCACCCCAAACATACGTACAAACTGCAAATTTCGTATCATCTTCAGGTGTGATAAAAAAATTGACTTATTATGATCATTTGCAAGTAATCCTTGTTTGGCTAAATCTTCAATTTTTCACTACTTCAAATACCGTATTTTACAATACAATAAAAAATACAAATGTCAAATTCTCAGGTGATGTAATACTCCTACTCACCTTAACTTTAGATATACCTCCCGATAGGCTCTCCACAATATACTTCTTTTCGTCTTCAGATATGCTTTTATGTTGTTCTGGAGAATCGGTAACAAGAAAAAACCAAGAAGCCGTCCAAGCAATAACAATAGCACCAGATCCAACGAATGCCCAAATCCAGCCTAACATTTCGATAATATAGCCCAGGAGAGGCCAAGTGATTACAGTTCCCAGGCTACCCCCTAAGAGAGCTCCCATAAATTTCCCTTTTTCTTCAGGAGGGGCCCAGCGTGCTACTAAGCAATGAAGACTAGGAAAAACCAAACCCTAAAAAATAATATTTATAATTGCTTAAATTAGTTGCAGGAATTCAATCCAAACGGGTAAGTATATTTAAACCGTAAATATAAAACACAGTTATAATTATAATTCTGTTATGAGGTTTTTAGTTTGATAACCAAAATAATATCATATATATTATATGTGTTGGATATAGCTTGTCCTGGAGTTCCATCGAATTATATTGCATATAAGTAATGCTGTGGTACATCTCAGAGGTGTGCAGTGTGGTGCGCATGCGAGTGCTGCAATCCCGAGGCACTCTAGCTAAAACTGGCGTAGCTTGAGAATGTCATAGACTTTTCGAAAATACGCAAAAACAAAAAAAATCAATTGCTACTTGAATCGATAGAAAAAAGACTAGTGCCAGGAGCTAGAAAACCCAGACATCTCTGTTAAAAATGGAGAACAACCCAAGAAAGAACAGCTATCAGGAAGTGAAACTGATGAACAGCTTTCCCAAACAATAAAAAGTATCTAGCTGGTAACAAAACGACAATTATGATCTAAGGAACGGCACAAATGAACCTCCAGCTCTGTAAGGCAACTCTCTCACAGTAAACATGAGGGAATTCGAAGTGGACCTGATATAAGAACAATTGGCTCTACTTACAGAATTTTAGGTCTAGCAAACATTGGGTTGGAGACAATGTATTGCACGACCACGGAAATACCTCGAACCTGCATTTTAGACTAAAAATGTCAAAATACTGCCGCTCATAAAATTCTGTTCTGGGCGCCCGACAGCAGTGAATATAAAGATCATCGGAGGCAATGGGATCGCCATATATCTGCTTTCATATGATCTTGAAGCAACACCAAGAGGAATAGAAGATCTACTGAGTGATTACAGATGATACAGGGTTACAATTGACCATCAGTTGTAATGCAAATGCGCATTATTTATCTTGGAACAGTAAAAATACGAACCAAAGAGTTGAATTTTTACTACAGTTTGTAATGGCAAATAGTTAATATATAAAAAATGTAGGAAATAAACCAAACAAATACAATGAAAGAGGTAGTTGATGTAATAATAGTCTCAACGTATATAAGTAATTATGTTACACAATAGCATGTGTCTGACGAGGAGAGCTGCTCAGAATACAGACATGTGGAATTTAAAATTGGAGGAAGTATTATCAGGAAAAAATGTTTGAATCTCCGAAAGACCGAATGAGAAGCTTATAAGGCTGTCCTGGGAAAGTACCGGGGACCAGAAAGCCGGTAAGAATAATACTGGGCTTAAAAATGGCTGTGGATGAATTCAATGACCCAATTTTTGCGTTCAATGAAAACTATCCCCTCATTACAAGCAATTCCACTGGGAGTGTGCCTGGTGAAGTAACGATCTTGCTAGATTAAGGAGACAGACTAGAAACTTGAATAGAGCCAAAAAACTTGGTAGCCGGATGATTACAAGAGCACCTTGACGGGTTATAATAATGCCTTGAAAAAAACCAAGAAAAACTCTTGGAGAAAGCACCGTGAGGAGAATAGAAAGCACTTACTAAAGTGTGAATTCATTTGAGTTCAATAATGCTGCAGAGCTCCTGTTCAGCAGATTAATTGGATTACTAGGATAACCTTTATACCAAAGTCCTGGAAAAATGGACAGGAAACGGCAAAATCCTTAAGACCGATTAGTCTTGTGTCATTTGCACATTGGAAAGACTGCTAGATAGATGTATCGTGGGAAACTGGTTCAGACACCCAGACACAGCTATAGCTTTACTCCAACTTAGAGAAAAAAGTGTTATATATGGTTGAATTTGAAGAGGTAATGATAGGGTCCTGCATATATACTTTGCAAGAGTCTATAACACCTTTGTAGAATCTATCATCCGATCGCTAACAGGAACGGTGATATACGGTACGATTATAAAGGACGCCATAAAGGTGCGGAGTTTCCTTGATTTTGAAAGCTAGTGATGGATGGGAGGTGGAAAGCAAAAGGCTCTTGATACATAGATGCAGCCACGCTTGTAGTTTTCAGACACTAGTTTGGGCAGAAATTAGGGTTAAAACCTGTCATGCTATACAACAAGGTGGCAAAGTCCACCATAACGTCCTTCGATTTGGAGACTTGTATGTCTGGGTATCATGGAGATTTACTCGTACTACAGCTATAGAAGTACCTTTAGGCATCTCCTAAACCATGGAAGCAAATATACGAAATAAGCAAATCCCCAAATCTTGACCTGTTCCTGAATTCTTCAACGACCATTCCTATTATTAGTTAATGAAATTAAATTCTGTAGCATTGAACGATGGACTAATAATAAAACGTACATGAAAATTCATGAACTTGATAACGCTTAAAAAGCTCTTATGTGAAACAATAGAATATCGAAAATATTTGGAGACCTGAAACCAAACTAAATAAACTCTAAAGCATTACTGCAATAGTGAGGCGATATTTGTAAGTGTGGTTTATATTCTTTTTTCTCGCATCTGATGAGGTTAACCTATTTTTTATTTTTTCACCTCGTGAGTTTCACGTATTTCTAATAATAGTGATGATAAATAATTGTCCTTTACACCTCATATACTTGATTTTTTAAACTAACACTACAAATTTATATTTTTGGAATCTACGTTATTTCCAAACCACACTAATCATACCAAATCTTATTCCTTCATATTACAGGGTGTAACAAAAAGCCATACGTGAATCTATCCAATAATTCTTGTTTGACTTGCTACTCTGAAAGTAATACGTTGCCAAAAAAGGAAGGAATAAAAGAAGAGCTAGGTACTCACTCAAAAGTAACGTCTTACTATAAAAGTAACGAGTAATGCATTATTTTCGGAAAGTAACGAATAATAATACGATTTTTTTATTCGGTTACTCAACGTTGGTCTATTTCTGCAACTGAGGCTAATCACCGACGCCAGAAGCACACTACCCCTATCCAGACATTTTGCCGAACCAAGTGGTGTTCCAATTAGTGGTAGGGATCTTCATTGAGCCCAACATCCATGGACTCGGGACATCGGATTTACGTCTCCTCCAAAAGACGGCATATCTACATTATACCTCGTGCTCATTGGTGTGCTGTGATTTGCTACTCTCCCTAGTAGTCTTAATTGTTTCACTGTATACTACAATGGTGTTTCCCAGTGATTATCCATCCAAGTACTAACCACGCTGGACACTGCTTCACCGTAATTATCGCATTAGAGGCGTTCCAATATAGTGCTGGGTTGACGTTAACGATTGTTTATCTGTATATGTAGATTAGGGAGGGTGAGTTTGGGTCCACAGCCACATGTGACCCATTGTACGTCCTTCCGAGGATTCTCCTAGGCCATCGCCTCTCCTGTCATTCCAGGAAGGTGAACAGGTCACTGGGAGACATATATCAGTAGTGTAGGCCTATTGACGATAACTCCGGTGGCCAGTCAGCGATCCCGCACTGTTAACCCTAGGTTTTTCCTATTATCGCTAAATATTTTCTCGGCGCCAGCTTCCCAGGGTCGCCCAAGGTGATCCTGGCAAAACTGCATCACTTTATTCAATCATATCTCTTCAGGGATTGAGCATGGGTGTAACGTTTGGCTAGATCCGCAATTGCCGAAGTCGTCAGGCCGCATGTATCGCTGGGTCCTAGACTACACATTGTTATCTACCGAGGCGTTACCTAATTTTTGATGGCACTCTCCAATGCTAGCCCAGATACAACACGTTGTATGGTCAAGGTTAATAGAACTTGTCTGCTGTCAGTGCAGATCATTATGTTTCTGCCAGAAATTCCTTATCTGGTTAGTTCTTTTGTGGCAATTGAGATACCAGCCAGTACTGTTTGAACCACGTAGGTATTTTTCCCCATTCTCCTCTTAATTCTTAGGCTTAGTGATCTGGAGTAGACTACACATCCTGAGCCTTCTTTGTACGATTGTATAACTCTGCTCTGGTTGTCTGATATAGGGCTTATTTCCTATTTAATTATAATTATTGGTCTCGTCTCAGTTCATCAAAACTTAAATGAATTCTATTCTAAGTAACAAAAATAAGAGCTTACCCCAAAGAGTCCTATTACAAATCTTGTAGTTATAAGGATCCAAGGATTTAAAGAGGCTGCCCAAGGTCCTATTAATGTAAGCACTCCCGAAACCAAAAACGATATGGTGACACATTTTGAAGGACCAAATTTTTCAGCTAATGCACCTCCTGGAAAGCCCGCTATAGTGAACCCCCAAAAATAGGATCCTAAAATAATTCCTTGAAGTTCATTGCTCCAGTCGTACCTATCACCATACTAAAAATAAATACTCAAAAAATTATACATCGTTTTTTTAGTTAGTCTTTAATTAATATTTAAGCCCCATAATTTTAAAATATTTATTTTATGTTTGGTGATGGAATGATTTGATTAGTTATGATAATGGATTGAAACAAAGTATAGCTCTGAGGCATTATCTTGGAAACGGATGAATTTTAATCTATGAAATTCAAGGACGATGAATGGTATTGAGATCTACATTTTTCAGAGTATACAAATTTTTCACTTCAGCGTTTAACGTACTGCAGCCCACGAAACAGACAAACCTATAAAAGTGGAGCTTTATAGGATGACCTTGAATAAAAAAATTAGGTTTTAAACTTCAAACCCATCCACCTGAAGCGCAAGCTGCAATTGAGTTGAGTCGAAACATGCCTAACAGCTAATGCCTTTAGCTCAAAAAGGAGAAAACAATTTGGAATGTTTAAATTCATCTTAGCTGTTGTAACCAATGACTGTTGTTTATATATCATATTGTTGTCACACAAGATAGAGCAGCGGGATTCTATATCACGACACGATTTTATTGAGTCGTTCAATCTCGAATACGATCTTAAATTCGATCTTATCGGATCATCGCAATAATATTTTACGATCGAATTGAAATCGGGTGTTCTCGGATTTGGACAGCAATTTTGATACGAGTCTTTCAAAGTGAAGTTAGTCGAAAATGTTTTTATATTTGCGAAAATACTTTTAATGTCATTCAAAATACGAGATTGCCATTGGGAAATTCTTCTCCAATTCATGGAGAAAAATAAAGATTTCGCAAATGGCAGGTTCATTGGTGTCCCGGGAACGGAAAATCAGAAAAACTTATGAGCTAAATTAGCTTTCAAGCTAAATTCATTGGGATTTGGAGAAAAACCTGCCGATAAATGGTAGAAAGTTTTTAATTAGAATGCGCAGGCTAGGATATGTCAGGAAATGACAAATATCATATAAATTTCAAAATAAGTAAACGAATACGACTCGTCCATACCTATCGAGTGAATCGACTCGTATTTTTACGACTAATCGAAGAATAGAATCGCTGATTGTCAATTTTGGTCGGCCGATACCATCGTATCGTATAATAGCATCCCGCTGCTGTTTATCTTTATTTTTGTCATTTACTGCTGTTATTTGTGTTTCAAATAGGTACTGTAAGTGTTATATATTAAAAAGCGTGAGAGTGAAGAAAACTTGACCAGAAAGATAGACTAATGCCCGACTTCACCAACCATTTCCGAAAGTTTGGTTATACCTAAAACGGATTTAGAAATTCCTAAATTTACGTTTCACCAAGCGCTAAGAAATACCTAAGAGGGATATACCTAGAAGTGAAATACCTAATATTATGACTCTTAGGTATTATTTAGCGCGTGGTGAAGCGTAAATTCCTAAATCCGTTTTAGGTATTACCTAACTTCAGGAAATCACTGGTGAAATCGGTCATTAGTAATTTAAATAAACAAACAAATAGGTCAACAGATGTCGAAAGGAATAATTATAAATATTCAACACTCTATGAATTTTTTGAAAAATAATATTTTCCAAAAACAGTGGCCGTTCAACTAAGGAGCAACAACTACTTCCCGTGCAATATGCACCGCCGGATATTGAATTACACCCCTAAGTCAAACGGGGTTGGTATATCTACAAGATATTTTAAAACCAACCTTTCTGGTTTGCAATTAGAAGGGACAACACAACTTGTAGACCGGTTTCGGCGTATTTGCGCCTCATCAGTACAAGGTATGTGGTGTCCGTCCGAGAATCTCTAATCCCGGACTGAAGAGTACACTTCAATCACAATCAATACATGTCTTCCAGTAACGGAAATGTAATGATTGTGACGGCAGCGCCCTCTTGTAGATATACCAACCCCGTTTGACTTAGGGGTGTAATTCAATATCCGGCGGTGCATATTGCACGGGAAGTAGTTGTTGCTCCTTAGTTGAACGGCCACTGTTTTTGGAAAATATTATTTTTCAAAAAATTCATAGAGTGTTGAATATTTATAATTATTCCTTTCGACATCTGTTGATACATTCACTCTATTAAATACGACAATATTACAGGAAACTGTAATAAGATTTAAACAAATAGGTAGTTATTTACGTAACAAGTGTGTAAAGTAGCCTTTTTTCGACGAATGTGAATATTGTCCCATGAGCCGCAGGCGAATGCGACAATCACATGAGTCAAAAAAAGGCATTTGTACACGAATTGCATACAATATTTTTTCTACTACCGAAAATACAGAAGTTTGATATTTTATTTTTCCTGCACAATTCTAAAAGCAAATTATATTTAGTTCCTTAAATATTCACTGATTTTTGGGGCAATAAATCATTAGAAGCATTCTGTGCTACGTCTAATATGTTTTGTGGTGTTTTTGCGAAATAATCCTCTGAGAGATCGTCAGAGGAATCCATCTTTAAATTATTATATGTACCTATCTATTCCGTTTTCTAAAAAAAGAATTTAAAATGTTGCTTACCTTAAGTGTAGTCGGAAGATCTCAATTTAAATTTTAAATATCAGACTCAATTCACGAAGAAATGTCAGTCACTTACAGCCAACTTATAGGTACCTACCTAGCTAAACAATCTTATTCTATTATTTTCCAGTACCCAATAATTATTTACTAATAATTATTTGGTATGTACTTTACTGAATTCTATGTTTTTCAATCTCTGTCTAAAGTACGTACTTTACGTGGGGTAGTAGAAAAAATATGTTTATAGCAAATACAGATTCCATTCCGCTATGAAATAATAGTTCTGAACCCATCCACTGCGATCGCTGGAATTCTTCTTTCATACCTTGACAAAGGACTTTCACTTCTATAGGTTATTCTGAGTCTGTTTTGTGGCCTTGCTGCTTTACCTATTTCGACAACTCGATTGCAACTAGCGCTTCAGGTGAATGGGTTTGAAACATAATTTCTCCATTCT
The DNA here is from genome assembly GCA_949126875.1 of Lochmaea capreae. Classification (NCBI taxonomy): domain Eukaryota; kingdom Metazoa; phylum Arthropoda; class Insecta; order Coleoptera; family Chrysomelidae; genus Lochmaea; species Lochmaea capreae. The sequence continues at coordinate 3,427,010 of OX421398.1, forward strand.
AGGTAATCCTATAAACTTCCACTTCAATGGGTTAGTCTGTTTGTGCTGCAGCCATCTTGAATTTCTTTAAATAACAACCCAGGTCTATTAAATTTATTATTTTTTCTTATTTTCTTGGGAATCAAACCACAATAATGTTTTTTTATTTTTTTATTTCAACGTTTTGGTAGCGTTCCAGCTACCGTTGTCAAGATTAACTAATGAATAAATGAAAAAAATTTTGGTCCCTATCTGAAACAACGAAAAAAATTTGACAACTAGACAATCAATAATATTTTGAAGTTTAAGATTACAAAACTTTGTTGTCAAATTTTATTAAGGTCCATTCATAGTAGATCACACCTCTGGTAAAATGAGAAATAAAATATTTCATTTCATGACATTCTAACGATATGTAGTCCACTAGAAATGGAATCCAGTGAAGTGCACGTTCCAGGAACGGTTTTTATTGGGATAGCGCTTTTTTCTTGCTTATTTTGGAAATTTTGTTAATATAAACGCGTTTGTTGTTACTTTTTTGTGTATGATTATTTTGTTTTCAAAATATGTATAACTCAGTTTGGTGATTTTGTGTATTGAAGTGTGTATCGATTAACAACCATTCCAAAGATAAATCATAAGAAAACCTGGATAAAAATTTATGATGCTATCCTAATAATGCAGGTAATTGATTATTGGAAATTTCTCTTTCTAAAATTGGTAACCAAATTTGACTACATTCGGCTGAAATACTAGCTACACATTTATCTGAATTTAGTTGTATTAAAGCACTTTCTTTGATTTTTCGTCTTTTATTATTGGGCTCTTTCAATATTATTTTTGTCGAATCCCATTGAATTTTATGCCCCTCTTCCCAAGCATGTTTGCAAATACCTAACAAGGATAGGGAGTTCTTTAAGTCAGGTATTTGCAAACATGCTTGGGAAGAGGGGCATAAAATTCAATGGGATTCGACAAAAATAATATTGAAAGAGCCCAATAATAAAAGACGAAAAATCAAAGAAAGTGCTTTAATACAACTAAATTCAGATAAATGTGTAGCTAGTATTTCAGCCGAATGTAGTCAAATTTGGTTACCAATGTTAGAAAGAGAAATTTCCAATAATCAATTACCGGCGTTATCAGGATAGCATCATAAGTTTTTATCCAGGTTTTCTTATGATTTATCTTTGGAATGGTTGTTAATCGATACACACTTCAACACACAAAATCACCAAACTGAGTTATACATATTTTGAAAACAAAATAATCATACACAAAAAAGTAACAACAAACGCGTTTATATTAACAAAATTTCCAAAATAAGCAAGAAAAAAGCGCTATCCCAATAAAAACCGTTCCTGGAACGTGCACTTCACTGGATTCCATTTCTAGTGGACTACATATCGTTAGAATGTCATGAAATGAAATATTTTATTTCTCATTTTACCAGAGGTGTGATCTACTATGAATGGACCTTAATAAAATTTGACAACAAAGTTTTGTAGTCTTAAACTTCAAAATATTATTGATTGTCTAGTTGTCAAATTTTTTTCGTTGTGTCAGATAGGGACCAAAATTTTTTTCATTTATTCATTATTAGTTAATCTTGACAACGGTAGCTGGAACGCTACCGAAACGTTGAAATAAAAAAATAAAAAAACATTATTGTGGTTTGATTCCCAAGAAAATAAGAAAAAATAACAAGTAATGCCACAAGGAACTTATAGAAGATATTAAATTTATTGTTTCGACCCCTACTTTGTAAACTATACTCATATTTCTATGTTAAATGAAACTAAAAGTTTCTAATTAATTCCTCTTGAATAATAAAAAATGAAAACTCTAAATTCATCATTATTTCGATAATAATATGTGAAATATCATTGTCAGAATAACAGAAGTTACATTTTATGTGATACCTACTTGATGTTTAATATTTGTGATAGACCAAATAGTGACCTATATTGTGATTGACTTAATATATATGAATAGAAAAAAGAAGAAGATATGATATAACAATTATTAAAGCTTAGGTATAATTAGCGATGATAATTTACATATCAAAATAATTATCAATTTAGAGTTTTCATATATTTTTTATTATTAAAGTGGAATTAATTAGAAACTTCTAGTTTCATTTAACATAGAAACCTAAGTCTAGTTATATATTACATAAAAGTTTTATTTTTTCTTTTTCAAAAAATATTAATAATGTATGTACTTCTTCACTACGAAATGTAATTTGAAATATCAGTTGTATGAATCTTAATTGAATTTAACTCTAATAACTATTTGTCCCTTATACATTTTTTAAATTAAGCAAGAAACGTGAAGTTTATAGACAGCATTGACAAAAATTGAATATATGGCGGATTTGGTGGAAAACCATTTGATTGGTCTTTTTTCTATTAAAGGACCGCTTATTTCCAAATATGAACGCGCACCTCCATTTTATCAGACGTTTAGTAATATTTAAATAAAATTTTCCCTCAGCAGAGATGAATTCGTCAAATAGGTGTAATTGAGTGGTCGGCAAGATCACCTTACTTGAAACTCCGTTTTTTCTCTGAGATTACCTGAATGACCGCGTTTACGTTAACATACTATAGCTAGCGTAAGTGATTTGAAGGATTACGTACGTCTCGAAATGCAGGCAATTACTCTAGATATGATCAATAATTCCATTCGTAGCTTTGGATAGATATAGCATCATTGTCAACAGATAAATAGCCAACAATTATAAGGCTAGTATAGTTGACGTAAAAGGTATAGTGCGAACTTAAAGTTGCCGGCTTTTTGTTTGACTCTAAGAATAAGAGTATACCGTCATAGCCCAGTCAATATTATAAATATTTAAAATGCTTACTTAGTCGACGATAAATTCATTTAATGTTATAATTTCAACTAATAATCGTCGTTAATAGTTATTTAATAAACTAGTTTGTTAATGAGGCGATTAATAAACGAAAGTGTTCAAGGCCCGATCGAGCGATAGCGAGAGAGTACCCTTAATAGTTTGACTGAACTATCACTATTTTTGAAGGATGGTTGCAGGAGTTCTCTTTAGTTGGTGGTCTGACATCAAGAAAGTTTGTGTGTTTTTTTGTGGAAATTGTAAATATACATATATTTATTAGATAATAGATAATTCTATTTGGACGATACGGTTAAGAAAGGATGGACTGATGGGTCCAAATACAAATACAATATAGAATTATGTTTGATAAGTAGACGAAAATAATATAAATACCTTTCAGTAGTGGAGGTAGAAGAAGAAGACTGGTCCACCCATAGAGGCACAATAAATCTGGTGTACAGACGGCTCAAAAACCCCTAATGGGGCCTAATGGTAGCCGCTGTATACAGAGCAAAGCCAAGGACTAAAATCCACATAAGCTTAGGAATCTATGCCACAGTGTTCCAGGCGGAAATAACTGCCGTTGAACACTGTGGAAGAGAAAAGGCAGGGAGTGAATAACAAAACAATTGTTAAAGGCACTAGATTCCTGCCAGGTCAATTCACGACTGGTATGAGACTGCGTGTGTGCCCTATCTGAGCTTGCAAGTCATAACAGACTATTTCTGGCCTGGGTACCAGGGCACAAAGGACAAAAGGGTAATGAAAAAGCTGACGAACTGGATCGAGAAGGTATTGGCTTTTAACCCTTCTGCGGTGTAGCTAACACATACAAAAAGACAACCATAGTTTAGCTCCGCCACATAACTTAAAGGGGATATACGATTAGATAGCTGGCACTATATATTTTACGTTAACTATACTTTCACCATTTTATTTATTTTCTACATATTTAATTATTGTTTTATATTGAGAACAACCCACACTATTTTTATGAAAACTGCTAGGTATAGGTATGTTTGTTTTGTGATTAATAGTAACATTTCATTGGATAACTTAGTTGGCTATAGAGTTTAAAGTTGAAAAAAAAACAAGAGATGATTAGGTATATTGTTAATTACTTGAAATCCCCAGTTTTTACCAAATAGTAAATTTGATAATGAATTAGGTACTTACATCTAGAATATCGGAATGTAAGGCATCTGCTTTTGGAGCATAATCAGTCAAGTTTTCTTCAATCAATTTACATTCTGGTACAAACGTTTTGTTATCTTTGGAGTTAGGATCTACCATAGCCAAAATAATAATGGATAAGTTGATTCTTAACATGTATAAGAATAACGTGCAAGTAAAGCACATTATCCATATCACTGCTCGTACTGGTATACAATCTGAAAGGAAAATTATTTGATGTAATTGCACAAAATAAAATTATAGTTTAAAAAAAACTTAAAACACGCTATATGGGTATCGAATTAAAAAGTACAAAATAATTCTTAATTTAAGAATAAAATGATTAACCAGAAAATGTATCTCATTGTGGTAAAAGTACACTAATTCTGCATTTCAGAAAAGAAGTAGTGAGAACAATTATTGATATCGAGCACCCCACGCTACCCCAATGACATTATTTTTCTTGTTAATCACTTTCAGCCTTATTAATAATGAATTTAGATTATTCTAACATGACTTTAAAATCAAACTAGTGAAAAAACATATTAATAAATACATTTAACATTATTTTAACATGCTATAAGTACGCTCTTAGTAACCATTGGTTAGTATGGTGTTATCGTCTTTATTATTAATAAGGCTGTTTATCCTTAAATTAGGAATTATTTTTTAGTTCCTAGTTCGATTAACTATAAGCGTGTTTTTTAGTTTTTTGTTAACTAAAATTTATTTTTTACTTTTTAGTTCGATTTACTATGTATCTATGTATGTATTTTGGGGTAACATTCACTGAGACCTAAAAGATCTATTGTGCCTCCTACTTCTACTTAGTTTCTGGGGAGGGTCTCAGAGACTAGTAGCTCCTTCTATCCAGTAGTCTCCCAGGTACTGTGCCCTAGGATTCTAAATTGCTGTGCAGTTCGCAAGTATGTGAATGGAGGTTTCTTCTTCCATTCCACAAAATCTACAATCTTCTTCCTCCACTATTTTGAGCTTCTTAAGATGCCCATTCAGGCGACAATGTCCCGTTAGGATTCCTGTTAAAACTCTTAGTGCAGTTTTGCTTTGACTTATGCATTCATTTGATCTCAACAGGTTGTAGTCACCCAGAAGAATCTTAGATTGCCTAAGCCCTACTAGATCTTTCCAATTGTCAGATCTCTTTTCTTCGGCTTTACCTATTTCTTCCAATATTAAATTGGAGCTGATTCCGCAAAAGGGTTCCGGCCCCCAAAAGGGTATTTCAGTCTCACTCTTTCGCTAGTTCATCTGCTATTTCTTTTCCTTCTATTCCAGTGTGTCCTGGAGTCCACAGTAAGGTGACTATATCGTTCTCGCCTAGTTGATTCAGTTTGCCTAGGCATTCCCGCACCATTTTAGAACTGATTACACAAGAACTCAGCGCTCTAATGGCTGCTTGAATATCAGACATCCTTTGCCTTCTATATCCTTTGTCAATATTGAACTGGGCACACCTTCTTTTTTCGTGAATTTCCGCTTGGAAGATACTTGGGGTTTTCCCAAGCTTTCAGAGTGTTTGGTTCCTATCCCAGTTCCTTCTATTGCTTTTGAGCCGTCTGTGTACCAATGAATAGCATTATTTCCAAGTCTGGTAATGGTATTTGGATCCCATTCCTTCTTGTTGCTTAATTCCGTAACGAATTTCTTTGAAAAGTTATACTTTTTCATCATACCATTTTGGGGCATGTCCCAGGTTGTCTGATTTCTAAGAAGTGAAAAGGTGGTTTTCTTTTTAATAATTCCCTCTCTACTTAGTTTGTATCTTGATCTTTCTGCAACACTCTCCACCACCATATGTAATGGTGTGAGGTTGAGAATCACTTCCATTGCTGCCGTTGGGCATGTACTCATTGCTCCTGTTATGCATATACAGGCTAGTTTCTGAATCTTGGAGAGGTTTTTTCTCGTCGTCAAGAGGCTAGTTCTATTACTCCACGCAATGGCTCCATAAGTGATAATTGGTCTCACTATGGCAGTGTACATCGAGCTCAGGATTTTTGGGTTACAGCCCCAGTTTCTCTCTGCCAGATTCCTGCACACCATTAGAGCCATTTTTGCTTTGTATGTAATCTCCTTCTCGTGCTTGTTCCACAGGAGTTTACTGTCTAGAATCAAACCTAGATACTTGACTTCTTATCTCCATTTAACCTCGTTCCCATCAAGTTGAATGGTTTTGAGGTTCGATTTACTATAGGTAAGGTGTGTTTTTTTAGTTTTCTTGAAACTTGATGCCAGATTAAAGTTATGTTTTTTTTTTAATGGAACACCATATTCCTACTGTATTGTATAGACATAGGTCCTTGACAAGTGTACAAAAAAAAGTTAGAATTAATCTTAGCATTTAAATTGGGTAAAAATTTAGTCTAAATGTTGCGTTATAAATGGAACACCCTATATTTTATTACTTTATTGTATTTTTTAATTACTATACTGTATTGTCTTTGACAAGTGTGCATAATTTCTGATCGTTTGAAGTGGGTAAACATGAAGTTTAAAGTTACGTTACAAACAAACATAGGTACATACAATACAAGCACTCAACAAGCGTCTGAAAATATATGTGGTAATATTTTTTCGATGGCCCAATATGCATTATGGCAAAGCAATCTAAATAAAAATCTGAAAATGTGTAATAAGTGGTTTCCGATATTGATCCATCGTATGAAAATACGCTCTACTTTCGGTGATCTAGATTCAGGGGACCACAATAAATCTGAAAAGGTCGCAGTGGAATAGGCTGATTAGCCACCTCATCAAATCTAATCCGGTTTCACCGGAAGCTGCATTCAATTCCATTATTTTAATTCCATCTTTGTATGACTTTATAACAAGGTACGATACTTATGGTTATCGATATAATAATATAGAAAACATGAAACTTCTGGAATGGAAGTAGGTAGATAACATATTATAAGAAATGGTACAAATATTCAGTTCAAGTGCCTGGGCTGTTCATCACGACCCAAACGAATGAATGAATCAATGAAATATCCTCCTTATAGAAATCGTCTCTTGGTCGTTCTAGTCTCAGGAGTTTATATCTCTAGTGAGTCAGATAATATGTGAGGCTGTCCCTTCTTCTTCCATGCACAACCAGTCAAAAGGATATAAGGCTGGAAATGTTTTGTTATGCTTGGAGATTTTTTACTATGAAAGACAAAGATCGAAGAATCAATTGTCCGAAAAAAAATTAAGTGATCCAACGCCATTGAAATGATGATTGTGGCGTTTGCGAGTTCACTATGTGCAAGCAAATTTTTATGCGTTTGCGAGTTCACTATGTGCAAATTTTTATAAGTGGTACAGTTTTTTAGATATCCGATACGTTAATGATACTTTTCCTGGACTTGTGCGTTAACATTGATTGAAAACGTTGGAATGGAATAAAATTGTCATGAATAGTCGTCAAATCATTATTGGAAAAGTTTCTGATGATGACGGTTCATCAGTTGGCTCAAGCAATATAATTATTTCGGTTGTTTTCGGCGTCAAACGATTGTCGGCAAAGTTTGTTCCGTAATTACTAATTATTTACCAAAAAAACGCCGCAGGAGCTGTTGAATGAGTAACGTCAACCTTTATTTAGAATTGCTGAAAAAGGACGTAACTTATGAAAAAACGTATAAAATTATGATGTCGGAGGAAAATACCAAGCGATAGCTGGAAACGTCCAGGAGATAATGGATCGAAAAAACACGTTCTGTTTGAAAATTGCAATACTTACTTTTAACAAAAATGTTCGCCATCGTGTAGCTATTTTTCATTCTAAGTTGAAAAAAGATTTGAAGCAGACGAGCGGGCGTAGTCTAGAGAATAATCTGAAATAGAACAAAACATTCATAAGTTAATCAATTGTAATTGAATATCACCATAAAACTGAAGACACAACATCAGTATTTTTCCAAGCTTGAACAAATAATAATTATTATGGAGGTTAATACCCAACCCAGGAATAAGTAAAAATGGAGTTAGTATACTGTAAAATGCAAAAAGTCAGCAGATTAAATGGTAAAGTGGAGAGTGAATATACAGGATTATTCCTTAGTAAGATAAAGTCCAATATCTTGTGTATCCTCAAATATATACTAAAATTGTTAAAGACAATTAACGATAAAGTTAGTTGAAGATAAAATATCCTTTACATCGATGCAGACTTGGAAAACGTCGACAATGATCGTCTTACATGTTTAAGCATTTGCGTATTAACATTTTGAAAGGCCGACAAATTATATATTTTATATCGTCAGGTGTAGTGACCGGTACTTTCTACACCTAATCTTAAACATAATCAAATCAAATCAAATAAAAACGACTACATTTAACTCTGGTGATCCTGGTGTCCAAAAAACTGGTCCTGTTCAGTTACATTTATCACTCGACGATATAATTCAAATGACTGAATGAGCACATTATGGCGAGCAGGAGCTCCGTCATGTAGATACCACATTTGTTGACTAACGAATTAGCAAAATGTGAATGCTAATGATGTGGTACTAATTTAGATATTCAAAAAAACTACATTAGAAATTTGACCCTGGTACTGTTATCAACCTATTATTACTTTTTTTCTAAAATAACACTCCTTACACGTAATTGTTGTGAATTAATTTTATGTAGCTGCTTTCTATTGATTTTTGTAGAAAATAGAATTAAAAATATCATAAAAGTTGTTCAGTGTTGGTTATAAGGTAGTTAGGTTACTTTTATTCACCTGTACAAAATACAAGGTGTTCCATAAAAAAATGGGAAAAATATCAAAATTTATTACTAATTTAACTTTAACCTTGAATAACTTTGGAAGGAGAGAAAATATCGAGAAAATCGCATACAACAATAGGGGTATTCCATGCCAAATCGACCACTTTTGAACCTGACCCCTTTAGATTTAGCTGAAACTTTACTATTCTTTTCTACCCTTTGAAAGACATTTTTGAAAAATTTTTCAAATTTTTTTTATCCAACCCAAAAAAAGTTATGAATTTTTCAAAAAAAATGGCTTTTTTATTTTCAAATAGCCATAACTTTTTTAGAAATTGACTTTTAAGTACCTTTTTTTTTTAAATTTTTGTTTTTGAATGAACTTTTCGAAAAAATATACGAAAAAAATTTAACATGATCAATTATTATTTTTTCTTATTTTCTGTCAGATAGGGACCAAAAATTTTTCATTCATTCATTATTAGTTAATCTTGAACACGGTAGCTGGAACGCTACCGAAAAGTTGAAATAAAAAAAATAAAAAAAACATTATTGTGGTTTGATTCCCAAGAAAATAAGAAAAAATAACAAGTAATGCCACAAGGAACTTATAGAAGATATGATCAATTATATAAAATAATCGGTTTTTTAAGTAAAATTTTAATTTTTTCGAATTCCAACATTTTCTTTTTTTTTTTCTCAAAAAAAACTTAAATTTATCTGACCCGTCCGACATTTTCATTTTTTTATATTTTTTTTATTCATTTAAAAAAAAATTGTCAAATTTTCAAAAATGGAAAAAAAAAAATTTCCGTAAACTTTATTTATATCATAAAATTTTGTATCACAGAATCGTTAAAATTATATTTTTTTTATTATAGAAATAAAGTTTAGGGGAAAAAACTTTTTTCCATTTTTGAAAATTTCACAATTTATTTTTAAATGAATAAAAAAAATATAAAAAAAAATCGGCCCAGTTCGGGATTAGCGGGGATAGTTGTCAGATAAATTGAAGTTTTTTTTGAGAAAAAAAAAAAATAAAATGTTGGACTTCGAAAAAATGACAATTTTACTTAAAAAGACCGATTATTTTATATAATTGATCATGTTAAATTTTTTTCGTATATTTTTTCGAAAAGTTCATTCAAAAACAAAAATTTAAAAAAAAAGGTACCCAAAAGTCAATTTCTAAAAAAGTTATGGCTTTTTGAAAATAAAAAAGCCATTTTTTTGAAAAATTCATAACTTTTTTGGGTTGGATAAAAAAATTTGAAAAAATTCTCAAAAATTTCTTTCAAAGGGTAGAAAAGAATAGTAAAGTTTCAGCTAAATCTAAAGGGGTCAGGTTCAAAAGTGGTCGATTTGGCATGGAATACCCCAATAATAAAAATTCCTGTGTTATTTAAATGAGAAATTAAAAATCAAGGTGAGGCACCTCTTTATATTAATATTAAGAGCTCAAACTTTACCAGAATTTTCTTTCCGTCGCCGTCACCTTAAACGATATTTTCATGGTAATAATAAAATATTGTTTCTAGAAACCGGAACACCTTAATAAAATTAGGTGAAAAATTTAAAGTGAAGAAAGCAGCAAGTAAAAAACGTTGCTTACAAAAAAAAACTTGATTTTATTTATCTACGGACAAAATTGGTAAAAAAGAATAAACTATAAAACAAATTACAATTTATTGTTCGGAAAAAGAAAATTGAAAATGTAAAATAAACCACTGAGTGTAGCTGATGGTAGTAAACCGAACAAATGTATTCATTTGTGCAGAAAATATTAAATTCAACTATTGAAATAAATTTAAGCAAATAAAATTTCATACGGAAATATACGTAGCAAATAAAAAGTGAAATTACCTTAATAAATCAACTTAATTAATTCAATTTACTAACTTTTCATGGACACTGTATTTACTAGATTTAATTACTTTATAGCAAAGAATACAGAACAACAAGAAATTAAGTCCGGCGACGAAAATACTTTGATGCTGAAGGGGCAAAAATAAATAACGTCGAAGGTGACAGCTAACTCTGGCATACACTGAGAATCATGATAAATAGTTACAGCTTTACTCGAATCACACTGAGAAAAAATATTTTAGCATAAAGTTGTGTTTTAACAAATAGTTATTTTTCCACCAGTCGCTGTTTATGCACTTTTCGTTGACAATGTACACGTGAAATAGATCATTTGATAAAATAATTTCAATCTACAAGCAAATTCTAATCTGATTTGGGTCTGTAAAAACCACAAAAAAGAGGTCTACATTTGATCATATATTATGACATAATATTACGACTAATTTAAAAGATGGCTAGTGACCGTTAAAATATTACATAGCGAGGGTTACACGGCAGTACCTCGTAAGTAACATTTTTTATGAAATTCGGTTATTCAATTATTTTGCATTAAAATGTGCGTCGCCACCTATCGCGATAGTAATAAACTGGTTTAGAACGTGTGATGCCTTTTGGCCCAATATAATAATAAATATTTAAAATAAGAATTAAATTCCCTTGGTCTTATTTCAACAAAACGTTCGAACATTTCATTATTATATAAATATAAATAAAGAAGGTTATTGTCAAGTTCAAGCGTGCTGCAAGACAAAAACAAATATATGTTTATCTGTTTTGCTCGAACTTTACCGGTTATATAAATATACATTCAGTATTGATCAAAGGAGAAGTCGATGCAGAATACTTGAAGAAGACTATTCTACATACACTCAGGTGCAAAAAATTCGATCCATTTCTTGTGGTGTCCGTCCGAGAATCTCTAATACATTTCCGTTACTGGAAGACATGTATTGATTGTGATTGAAGTGTACTCTTCAGTCCGGGATTAGAGATTCTCGGACGGACACCACATACCTTGTACTGATGAGGCGCAAATACGCCGAAACCGGTCTACAAGTTGTGTTGTCCCTTCTAATTGCAAACCAGAAAGGTTGGTTTTAAAATATCTTGTAGATATACCAACCCCGTTTGACTTTGGGGTGTAATTCAATATCCGGCGGTGCATATTGCACGGGAAGTAGTTGTTGCTCCTTAGTTGAACGGCCACTGTTTTTGAAAAATATTATTTTTCAAAAAATTCATAGAGTGTTGAATATTTATAATTATTCCTTTCGACATCTGTTGATACATTCACTCTATTAAATACGACAATATTACAGGAAACTGTGATAAGATTTATTGTTTCAAGCCTACGTGGTTTGTTGTCAAAAAATTCAAGGTTTTTGGTTTGCGATTGGAAGTGAAGATGGCGCTGCTGTCACAATCATTACATTTCCGTTACTGGAAGACATGCATTGATTGTGATTGAACTGTACTCTTCAGTCCGGGATTAGAGATTCTCGGACGGACACCACATACCTTGTACTGATGAGGCGCAAATACGCCGAAACCGGTCTACAAGTTGTGTTGTCCCTTCTAATTGCAAACCAGAAAGGTTGGTTTTAAAATATCTTGTAGATATACCAACCCCGTTTGACTTTGGGGTGTAATTCAATATCCGGCGGTGCATATTGCACGGGAAGTAGTTGTTGCTCCTTAGTTGAACGGCCACTGTTTTTGAAGAATATTATTTTTCAAAAAATTCATAGTGTTGAATATTTATAATTATTTCTTTCGACATCTGTTTATTGTATGGCATATGTATTTTTAGGTATGCCCTCGTATATCCGAAATAAACTCAAATGTTTATATTAGTTCTGCATATTTTATCACAAAGGCATTTATGTTTTTATTTGGAAAAACTATTCCGATAAGCGAAAAGATAAATCAGTGTTTATTGCATTTATTCCAACCCGGGTTACCTTAGTGATCCTGTAGTGTCAAAACGCGTTGCATTCTTAATTCTAATTGCAATAAAATGTTCTTAATTTGGATGCAGCTAGAGCGGTGGCTTTAGTTCAAGATGGTCCTAGCCAGTATTATGCAGCTGATGTGTTAGGTGTTAGTCGTTCGGCGGTTCAAAGAGCAGTTCAGCGATTCAATGAAACCGGCAACTTCACAAGGAGGCCAGGTTCCGGTCGTAGAAGGGCAACATCCGAACGAGATGACCGATTTTTGGTAACTTCATGTTTTAGAAATCGGCATAACACATCAGTTAGACTGGCCAATCGTCTGAATGAAGTGAGAAATGTGTATGTAAGCAGGTGGACAGTTCGACGTCGACTTGCTGAAGCTCATTTAGTATCCAGAAGACCAGCCCTATGTCCACTATTATTCATAGAGCATCGCAGAGCTAGACTTGCCTTTGCAAGAGAACACGAAAACTGGAATGACGCAGACTGGCGAAGTGTATTGTTCTCAGATGAGTCCAGGTTTAGCTTGAGGTCACCAGACGGCCGCGAAAGAGTTTGGCGGAGGCAAGGAGAGCGATTTGCTCAGTGCAATATTGCAGAAAGAATAAGCTATCGAGGAGGCTCAGTGATGATTTGGGGTGGTATAAGTTACGAAGCTCGTACTGACCTAGCTATCGTGGATGGCGGTTCTATGACGGGTGCAAGATACATAACGACCATTCTTGATGAGCATGTGATACCTTTTGCCCCGTTCATCGGACCCAATTTTCTTTTCATGGACGACAATGCGCGTCCGCACCGTGCTAGGATCGTCAATTACTATTTAGAAGAGGTGGGAATTGTCCGTATGAATTGGCCAGCTTGCAGTCCTGATCTCAATCCAATTGAGCATCTGTGGGACATAATGGGAAGGCAATATCGAGCACGAATACCTCGTCCAAACAACCTGGCTGAGCTTGGTGCGGCTCTTCAGGAAATATGGAGAGAACTGGACCAAACTGACATCCAAAGGTTGATTAGCTCGATGCCACGCCGTATTCAAGCTGTTATAAGGGTCCGAGGAGGAAACACTAGGTATTAATTATCACTGCATACACCACATTTTTGTATTGCCATTTTTTATTCAAGAAGTTTTCATTCATTTTTCAATTTTCTGTATTATGGTGAATGGCTCTATAAAATAGAGATTTATTTTCTGTAAACTATGGGTTTTATTGATATTCAATACGTATTTTTCAATCTATGACTTATTTTAAAGTTTAATATCCAAAGATATTAATTTTTTATTGAAAAAATCGTATGAATCGAATTTTTTGCACCTGAGTGTAGTTGAATAGTCACCTACTAGTAATTATTAACCATTACGTATTAGCATGCTATACGGCTGGGTACTTATGCATAGTATTAGTTTAGTAAGTAATGTATTTAGTAAATAAATCAAACATGTCCCAGTGCAAGAGGTAGTTGTTTCATTCCTCTTGAGATGATCCTCCAAGTGACCCGCAACACCACCTATTCAGATGCCCTTCCTCACCTACAATCTACCAAAGTATCCATCGACGATACATCCATTACAAACGAAAAACTTTTAACAAAATCATATTCTAAAATATCGATTCTAAGTACTTGGACATAACTTTAAAACACTTTTTTTATCTCCCCTGTAAAATACATGTTTTGTTGCTTACGAGGTATTGCCGTGTGACCCTCGATAAGCAGATTTACTACAATTATCGCGCGGTAATTCCTCTAATCGGTTCTAAGCGACGTGTTCATTATTTGTGAGAATACCCAGAAATGCATTTCGTTTTCAAGCATAGACAATGTGTGGGTTACCATATGTGTAAAAAAGTAAATAGCTACTGCTGACGTAATTCCCATCTAGACCCTCCCATCCCCCATGTCATCAAAATTAAGCAAAGCAACAAACCCCCTACAGTGGTTACGCAATACTTAAAGGGCCCCTTAAGCATATTCGTTTTTATTATTCGAAATTTCGCTTCTGGTCTGTTGATGAGAATACATCCTTTATACCAAAATTCATATAGGTATACCGAAACGGCCTAACAGGCCTATTCTGTATCGAACTGCCGGTTTCACAATGTCAAGTTATCCTGAGGTTTACATATAACCCTTGGTTATCTCAAAACAAGCGTTTCACATTATCCAGTCAAGGGATCAAGTTATGGTTAACTCACAGAATACTTAACCACCAGAAAATCTAGTGGTGAAAATAATAACCTGGAGATCCTAACACACAATTGAGTTAAAGCTGTTGCATTAGTTTATTTTTTTGAGTGTGTTGTTTTTTATTAGAATACTTTGAAATGAATGATTATGAGGTAAATGCCTTCAGTAGTGAAGAGGAACCAAGAAGACCTAAAATAATAAGGCCAAGATACGATTATTTTGAAGAGTATGACAATCCCGATTTCTTGCCTTAGCCTTAGCTGTAATTTATTTTGGACAATTTTTTGTTTAGTTCGTTTTTTTAAATTTATGTATTTCTCTTTCAGTGTCTTAAATGATCTATATTCGTTTACATTGCTTGTGCTATTAAATTCCTTTTCTATTTCAACCCATTTTTTATTTTTCTCCTTCCAGGTTACTGCATTTGTTTGTTTGGATTCTATTATACAGGGTGATTCATTAAGAATGGGCAATCTCTGAACTGGAGATACTACACACCAAAATATGGCGATTAAGCTTAACATGTCTTATACAAATGTTGCAGATTTACAAGATACAGGGTATTTAAAATCGGAATTTTAAATTGAAATTTCCTAATAATTTTGTAATTTCAAGCTGAATCGTCTTAAAAATTCGCAACTTCATGTTTTTTTGCATGAAAATTACGAATTTCATGCTGAATTTAGCACTTTTTATACAGGGCGTTAGTTACACCTTGTTACTTAGGTAAATTACAACATATCTTTTTTGCCTAACGAGTTATAGCTAAAATTACTAGTAAATCTAAAAGGAAGTTCAATTTTGAATAAAAAAGGTACTCTTGTTTATTTCATGTAACTCTGTCAGTTTTTGAGTTATTTGCATTTTTAACATTCAGCGTAAAGACTCCTAAGCCACCGTTATTACATTGACTTTTTTCCAAGTAGGCTTGTGTCAGAACTTGTCAGTTTTTCGTGTAAAGAAATATTTGACAATTTAACTGTCACTAAGTAAGAGTGTATTATTTGTACCTAGTAAAATAAGAAAATGCCACGACATAATGAATTTTCCAACAGTGAAATGCGTGATATGATTTGTGTTTTTGCTCAGTCAAATTATAGTGGACTTGGTGCAGCCAGAAGGTATTTAGAATCATACCCAAATCGAAAACAACCTAATCACAAACTGTCCAAACGTATTTATACCCGCCTAGGCGAAACAAGGTGTTATTTAATATTCAAATATCTTCAAGGAGACGCCTTACAAAGTGTATTGAAGTGGAAGGCGGGCATTTTGAGCATTTACTTTGAATTTTTCTTTTATTACAGTTACTGATTGTTATTTGCTGTCTTTACTGTTGTTACCCCGCTTAGTAGTAATTTGAAGGAATAGATTCATTTCACAATAAACAAAATTCATTGAATGTCTAAAATGCAAATAACTCAAAAACTGATAGAGTTACATGAAATAAACAAGAGTACCTTTTTTATTCAAAATTGAACTCCCTTTTAGATTTTTTAGTAATTTTAGCCATAACTCATTAGACAAAAAAAGATATGTTGTAATTTACCCAAGTAACAGGGTGTAACTAACGCCCTGTATGAAAAGTGCTGAATTCAGCATAAAATTCGTGATTTTCATGCCAAAAAACATGAAGTTGCCAATTTTCAATACGATGCTGCCTAAAATCACAAAATTATTAAGAAATTTCAAATTAAAATTCCAACTTCAATTACCCTGTATCTCGTAAACCTGCAACATTTGTTTAAGACATATTAAGCTCAATCGCTATATTTTGGTGTGTAGTATCTCCAGTTCAGAGATTGCCCATTCTTAATGAATCACCGTGTATATTTATACTCATTAACTAGAGATAGCAATAACCTTCTTCTTTTGAAAAATTTGGACAACGTTTCGAAGAATTCATATTAATAATTAAAATTATTACTTTTGCAAAGATTGCTCAACTAGTCTACCATAAATATACATTAATTTTATTGGTTAACTCTTTCTTCTTTTTTTTATTTTTAAAGTCACTATTCATAAAGTCTGATCATTATACACAATCTGTTACCAACTGAACAAAAATTACTACTGAACTTTCGGTCAGCTGACCAATAGACGAACAGATAATTGTGAAACTGTACCTAATGGTAACCTTATAGGTAAAGGTTAATTGACCCGAGGAGTTAACTCGATATTGTGAAACCGGCCGTAAGTGGCAGAATAGCAACTTTATAGCAACTGACCGACAAAGTAACTTTTTAACCACTTTCAATAAAATTTCTATTCTTGTGACTACTAGTGGTTAAGGAGAATGATTAGTCACTTTTATAGAGTAAATCGACCCTACTTTTCTACTAACAAGTCTAACAAGAATATTTTGTTATTAGTGTTAAAATGTTCATAGATAAAGATTAGTTTAGTAAGATGGTGATGCCCTGATAAAATTAGAGGGTGTTTCCTTTCGAAGCTAAATCTCGAATTTGATAACAATTTTCTTATAAATGAATAAGCAATGTTTTAAGGGATTGATTGATTTCACTTTATATCAATGGGCCATACTTACGGTCATTTGGACATTTTTATACATTATTAACAGAAGTAAAGGCAATAATGAATTCACGTCCCATTTCCCCCTTATCCTCTGACCCTGAGGATTTCACACCATTCACACCATTCACGCCTGGACATTTAATCATCGGACACCAGTGTATTTCGTTAATTTCATGATCTAACAAAATGTTCATAATCCACAGATCCTTCTTCCTATCACCACACTTTACCTTTCTCTGACAGTTGTTAGCGTTAACAACCACAAATATTGTGGTTGCTCAGAAACAACTATAAATTAACTTTCGTAACCACTGGTTGCCTCTACAGAATACCAATTGAAGACAAGTGGCAACCTAACCACTGACCTTGTTCTAAACCACTTGCTCAGTAGCAACTTTGCGATATGGAATAGGGCCGTAAATGTTTTGAACAAGCAGAATTAAAATGTGGGTACCAGCGGGAGGAAAATGGAAAATATAAAAATTAAAATTAACATAATTAGGAATAAACAAACATATTTATAAGTTACCTACTGGTTATTGATGTGAGTCATAACGTTAAATATCACATGTCAAACGTTAAGTTTAGACCCCCAAATGTTGGCACATCCCTAAATTTTATGACTCCAATTTTTGACCCACTCCCCAGCAAACACAAAAACATATTGAATACATTTATGTTATGTAATTTTTGAAATATAAAAGTCACAGTTATATAAAACTGAAGTCACAACTAGATAATATTTATGTATTGAATACTGACAAAGGCCGTCACAGCTAGAGAACAATAATGATATAAAAGATACATATTCATATTACATATCTATTATGTAAATTATATTACATCTCAAATATGTCCAAATCACTATGTAATATAAATGTAAAAATGAGATAATATCTAGAGAATATTTATTTATTAAATATTAAATAATATAGATGTAACAAAAGTTACCTATTTTTACTTTTGTCTCACCCCTTACCTAGAATATTTTATTTCATTGGATCTATGAAAAAATTATTTGAGAAAAATCTGTTAAAACATTATTTTCCATAGATAAAATGAAATACAATATTTTTAGTATGGATGAGGGTCAAAAGAAAAAAGGAATTATTGTAACTATACCTTTTATTCAATACCTACCTTATGAATATTTCAAACATAATAAAGCAACTGAGTATTTATATATTGTAAATGGTATTTATCTTTATTAGTAGCTGGTGAATGTTTTCTTTGTTACTAAAAAAAACAGCAAATGAATGCATATAAGTACATTTATTTTATTAACATAATTAACATTGACAATACAATACTGAAACAAAAATATTGCAAAACAAAATCTAAAAATATTCAAAAACTAAATGATAACAAAATATAAAAAAATAATAGAAAACTAATAGTATCCCTTGTTTTGAAGGGTTACTGTTTCACCCTTCTTTTCCCTCTGGAGTCTCTGCTTTCTCAGCCTTATCCACGTGCGTGCCTGTTCAAAATAGTAAGAGACATATCTCTGATAATAATAATATAATAGTACTTACATAATGTATTCCTCAATCCTCTAAACACAAGCTCACAGACAAAAACGTTATTATACTCACAGATAAACTTTTCAATCATTAATAGTTTGTTGTGGTAGCGAGGGTGTTACAATTTAAAGGTTATGATTTTCTTCTTCTTTTTCAAGACAAGACGAAGTAGGTACGTGTATGGCAATAGCAAATGTTACGTAACAAATATATATAATTTTTTACATATATTTATGTAGCAGAATTTACACCTTGAATACATATGAAATTAGATATATCCAATGTATAAAATATTTTATAATATAAATATTGAGAATATGTAACACAATTTATAAAGATTTTTTTACATGGATACTACGTAAAAAATATATAATTTTTTTAAATATATTTATGTAACAGAATTTATATCTTGAATACATGTAAAATTAGATATATCCAATATATAAAACATTTTATAATATAAATATTGAGAATATATAACAAAATTTACAGAAATTTTGTTACATAAATACTACGTAAAAAATATATAAATGGTTTATATAAAAATCGTTCCTCCTCTGTTATGTATTTTTATGTAATATATACATTTGTGTTTGATGGGTCTCCAAATTTAGACCCCTCAAATTTGGGCCCACCACAATTCTTATCTTCGAATAATGTCATCATCGTTGATTTATTTTAAATTGAAAAAACTTTTGCCAGACTGTGAAAGCGAACCATCATCCTGCGCGTCTATAGTAATGCACCAAACGAATTCCGCAATTCGCTCCCATACGCATAAGCTGCAAAGAAAAGGAATAAAAAAATGGTCTGCTGCGATCCAGAAGCATTCGGGGGTATCGTTGTGAATAAGTTCGATTTGGATGTACTCTCGCATATGATTAGCCATGACTCTATCAATAATTACTATCTCGATCACCCTGATCTTTGACCTTATCTAACCATTCAGTCTTTCGTCTTTCTACAAATATTCTACCTTTTTTGAGACTTGACTTTGCGTGAGTTGTCAACTTTTCCCTTGAGTGTGCACGATTTTGCATTTGATTGTTAGGTAATGCCATTTATTGAGTTATGTACTCCTCCCAGGAATCAAACATACTTCAACCATGCGACGTCTGCTTAACCTAAGTGTCAATGAAGAATAGAGCTTGAAGTTGATGTTAATCATAATTATATTTTATAGTGGAGGGATGAGTTTTAAATCGTTACGCAAACTTAACTGAAAAGTTTTCTTCATATTAGGTTAGGTTAGGTTAGGTTAGGTTAGGTTAGGTTAGGTTTATGGTGAGTGGGTCTATAAGGCCCTCCACTGCGACTCGCAAGAGTCTATTGTGGCTCACACTTATTCAGATTTCACCAAACAAATTCAGCTTCTTAACAAAGCCGATTAGGTAGCTTATTTGGTGAATGATTTTTCAGGTCCGAGAGCGAGAGAGCATCCCTGCCAAACATCAGATACCTGATTCGAGCCGCGGCGGGGCAGGCACAAATTATATGCTCTGCTGTTTCGTCATCTTCCAGACAAAGACGACAGGTCGGATCTTCCGACAGTCCAAGTTTTAGCATATGATGATTCAGATGACAGTGGCCTGTTAAAAGGCCTGCTAGACAGTGTAGGTCATGCCTGCTATAGTCTAACATTTGTTTGGAGACATTCTTCGAAGGATGTATGAAAGCCTTTGAATGAACCAATCCTGGTAAATTATGCCAGAAGTCTAATGCTCTTCTTGCCGTCCAGGTATTCAGTGTTTGTATGGCAAAACTTATTGCGATGCCTATTATAGGTTCTGGTCCGTTAGAAACACGTGCAGCAACCTCCCTTGCAAGAGAGTCTGCCTTCTTCATATTTCCTCTTTTTCATATGACGCTAAATATAAATTCTAAGGAATATTTAAAGCATGAGAGCTCAGTTAAAAGTTGATCAGAAGAAAGGGGTTGGTTATGAGAAAGCGTTCATTGGGACGATATCATCTCTGCTTTTAACAGCCGCATCCGAAGTGGGATCATCACCAATACAAAGCATAAGGTCTTTAGTCTTCCGTCCCTCTTCAAATATTCCACCTTTTTCGTATTTTTTTCACTATGTTTAAGTTATTTAGGAGTGCACGATTTTGGATTTGGTTGTAACGTAATGTGTGATGCCTTTCGGCATAAAATAGAATAAGAAGTAAATTTCTTGAAATCAATAGCAACAAATAAAAAAAAGTGAAAGTAATTGAAACATTAAATGAAGCAAGGTTGTCACGTATGTTTACTACGTGTGATAATATGAATATTTAATAGTAAATAATAGATGAACTTGACACTTCATAATATATACAGTGAAATGCAAACGATGTGGGTTCAATAGGTTCAATAGTTTTAATATGTTAAATCTAATATCTATATTCATAGATATGAATCTCAGTTTAAGTTAATCTTAGTTATTGTGTATTAGTATAAGTATTAAAACAAATTACCTCCTTACTTCTTAGAAATCAGAAAACCTGGGACATGCCACAAGATGGTATGATGAAAAGGTATAATTTTTCAAAGAAATTCGTGACGGAATTAAGCAACAAGAATAAATGGGATCTAAATACCATCACCCGACTTGGAAAAAATGTCATTCAATGGAACACAGGCGGCTTAAACACAATAGAAGGAACTGGGATAGTAGTGTACGAGCCAGGAACCTAACACTCTGGAAGCTTGGAAAAAACCACAAGTATCTCTCAAGTGGAAATTCACGCCACAAGAAAGTGTGCCCTGTTCAATTTTTGACAAAGGAACTAGAAGGCAAAAGATTATCATAATGTCGGATAGTCAAGCAGCCATTAAAGCACTGAGCTCTTGTGTAATCAGTTCCAAAATGGTGAGGAAATGCCTAGACATACTCAATGAACTAGGCGAGAACAATATAGTAATCTTACTGTGGATTCCAGGATACACTGGAATAGAAGGAAATGAAATAGCAGATGGACTAGCAAAGAGGGGGACTAAAAGACCCTTTCGGGGGCCGGAACCCTTTTGTAATATTGGAAAAGGCAAATCCGAAAAAAGAAAAGATCCAACGGCGGTAGTCGGATGTTTACTATTTAGTCACGTAGTCAACACACGTAGTCAACAACTACGTGTAATAATATTAATATTTAATAGTAAATAATAGATGAACTTGACACTTCTTATATACGTATACAGTGAAATGCAAATGATGTGGGTTCAATAGTCTCAATATATTTAATATATTCATTTTACGTTAAATCTAATATCTATATTCATTATTTATAAATATGAATCTTAGTTTAAGTTAATCTTAGTTATTGTGTATTTGTATAAGTAAAGTATGTCAATAAGAATAACGTATCTCAGTGCATGAAGTGGTAGTTTCATTCAAGTTAGATGCGCTCCTTAAGGACCAGGATGACCCCAATATAGAGTGGTCTTCCCAACATCACAAATTAATATTTTATTTATTTTTGTCAGTTAAGAGTGGTTGTATTACAAGGGCTTTCACACTGATTTCCACATTAATTTGTTGTATATGTGCAATTTTTTTTTACAAATATTGATCGCAAGCTTAATTTTCAATTTTGCATAGTTATCCAGTATGTTTTCTAATATCTAAGATATTCAGTATGTTAGGTTATGTATTCAAAGTAAGGCATTATTCGATTACCCATTATTCGTTCACTCTTCCTGATTTTTTGTTTGTAAAGTTTTTGTAATTAATTTAAAAGTAAGTTTGAGGCTATGTTGTACTATAAATCACTAACTGTTTCCATTTTTCAGAATAATTCTCTTCACTTATTTGTTTCGCTACATTGTAGCGTTGTTGGGATTGGTAGAAGCCAAGCATGATGACGTGAAATTACGTGAAGGACTAGCTGAGTGTGATAAATGGATTAAAAGAGTTCAAAACGCAATGAGGTATGCAAAAACAATAGGGGAGAAGCAGTAATTATAGGCGTCTTTGCGAAATATAAAGATGTTGCGAAAACAATTTAAAGCTGCACAGAAGAAGGGGGCAGGGCCTTCTCCAATATTACGACAAGAGCGCGATTCAGACTGGGTCATAAATAGTGGTTTTTAATAATTTTATCAAAGACGCATCTAAAGGTTTGACCGATCCCTTATCACATCGCTTCTTGCCTTCATAAGGCCCATTCTTGGCTATTTTACGTATAGTTGACAGGGGAACTTGTGTTAAATCAGATACCGCTTGCATTAATTCTGTTTTTTCATGGAAACTAAACTTTTCCCGTAGATTCTTATACACATTGAAACATATTTTCTGTGCTTCCAAATATAACTGTCGTCGAATCCTGTTTTCATTACTTTCACTATCACTAAAATCATCACTCTCATCATTATTATTTAAATTTTCGTCGTTGTTACACACAATATTTTGGACCGAACTCGATATTTCCTAAGGACGCCACATGGTATATATAATGTTTAACTAAAAATATAATTTCTAATAAATATAAATATTTACCTACAATTTCCACACAAAACTGAAGAGACACTACACTTTCTTGATGTCAGACCACCGACTATGAACACCTGCGTGCTCCCTCAAAATAAATAAACCCTCTCTCAAAAATAGTTATAGTTCAGCCAAAGATGTGAAAAATAATGAATTTTTTGAAATTTACTTCTTCTTAATAAAACGAGATATAAGGTAGTGTTAATTGTTAATTGTTAATTGTCTGGTATTGTGTTTAAGATGTTTTTAAATATGAATAGGTTAAAATTGTTTAAAGCAAAGTTTGATATTCGGGTTATAAAGACAATATAGGTACCAAAGTTTACAGCAGGTAATTGCGCAGTGTTTTCCAACTCCATAACTGCACAATTACAAATTTACAACAACTTTTTCACAATGACAACTTTTTTGACAATTCGCATTTTATTTTTCAATGATAACTGAAATTTTTAGCAAACGAGATTTTTACGTGAAATTGAAAACGTATGTCAATGACATTCTAAGTCATTGGCATGGAGTTGACATTATTGTCTCCTAATAGTCTTTGTGGAAAAGTGATTTTTGTCACAAAAAAAGAGTTTACGGTCAACGAAAAAATATTATAATCAGCTCAGAGAGTTAGCCCGCTCTATCTCAGAAACTATTCATTGTACAGTTAAGAGAAAAAATCTGTATCACAAAGTCGTACACGAGAAAATGCAAGAAATCATTTTCAAGTTACCTACTCATCCGTTAGAGGGCGTACTTCACAATCAAATCACAAAAACATCATTTTTCTTTACTAAATGTACCATTATAGTACCACAAAGTTCAAATATTCGTACTTATTAGATCATTTTACGTAATTTTGCTCCTGTACTTTTTCCTTGGAATTTGAAAAAATGGTAAGAAATTCATTTCAATATCTATTTTATTAGCGAATATGCCAGAAAGAATGGGGGATCGAGATTTATACTCAAGTAAATTGAATATTTTACATAATGTAGTGGGCGTACAGTTGTCATAAATTGTACACAACTCAAATTTTTATGAAAACAAACTGGTAATTCGGGGATTAAAACTATGAAAAATATGATAGAAATTCAATTTTCATTATGTATTGAGGGTTACCTACAATTTTGTATTGAAATACAATAAACAAAGTCTCAATATATAATAGAAAGTCGAATTTCAGATTTTATTGAATATTTCATAATTCTAATGATTGAATCTTCATCACGATTTTCATAATTTCAAATCAACAATTACTATTATGTTTTTAAAATATGTGTATTAAAATTATAAAATATATAGTTTTAATTCTTCAATGGAATAATTATGGAGTTGAAGTTTTTGGTAGGAAATATATTTCCATTTCGGTTTTTGTAACGATGTTATTAAATACCAAAACGACACGCCAAATGTTTCCATACACTAAGCTAACCCTTTAAAAATGATTGTGATTCAAGTCACAGAGTGGAATACGAATTACTTACAATTGACCTAAAAATGAATCAAACATCAACAACAGCCAAACCATACAAAATTTCACATGTACGGACACATTTATTTAAACATTCAAGTTTTTATCAACCATTGACTCATTCTGAAAGTAGTTATGCACAAGCCTACCAATTACCAATCATGGCATGTCTGAACTAATATTCACCGATAATGAACACGACTTCAAAAATTTTAAAATATCAAAACCCTTTTGGAGAAACTATTTACTAAACTTAGGTAATTATTAAATCGGATTTAGCAATTGCCAGCGTAATTTAATAAAAATTCAATAAAGGCGTATATTCAGTAACATAGTGGGTAGACTCAGAAAACAAAAAAAAAATCACACCACTCCTAAAGCAAACAAATAATAACACTAGGCAAAATACAGTGCTATTCAAAATTCCCTTCCCTCCCCTCGTCTCTTTCGAACGGCTACACTTACATTAATAAAATTTGGAGGGTGAAAATAAAGTGTTGTAAACTTCTCTACGAATGGTAACAGGTGACGTAATAGTAATAGATGACGTCACAGTGCCACTCTGGCCAATAATTTTAAATAGGACCTTATGGCAGGTGATATCTCGTTTGAACGGCATTGACATTGGCTACATAGCCATATTAATTTTGTTTGGGTTTAAACTAATTTTGACGGATAAATTAAATAAATACCAAAATTATTATTTCCCATTTAAATATTGAAGTTTTTAATTTAATAGTATTTGTTGCTGTGCAAAATTTTTCTAAATAGCTTAAATATTGAATTTTATCATTGTTTAACGAGACGTTTAAGAGTTTACATAGGCAAATTTCTACGTACTCAAGCCGACAAAGTAGCAGCTATCTTAATAATTGGTGAATCTGGAAATAATCTCCATGAAGCGGAACGTTTATTTAATGAGAGATACCCAAATCGCCCTATCTCGAGAACTTATTTGAGGGAGCTTCTTCACAAGTTTGAAGCAACAGGTAGTGTTCAAGATGCCAAACGATCTGGTCGACCAACATTTAGTGATGATAAAAAAATTGATATAGTTGCTGAAATGGTAGTAAACCCTACTTCCTCTTCAACTAAAGTTGCGTCTATCTGTGAAGTAAGTAAAAGTACAGTACAGAGAGTGTTGGCTGAAAAAAAAATTCATCCATACAAGTTAAAAATGGTGCACCACCTTTCGGATGGCGACCCCGTCAGAAGACTCGAATTCTGTGAATGTATGACAAATAAAATTAGTCAAAATCCACATTACACAAAAACAATTTGTTTTAGTGACGAAAGTACTTTTTGCCTCAATGGAAATGTGGATACACAAAATGTAAGGTATTGGAGTGAAACAAATCCTCACACCTTTCGTGAACAACATACCCAATTTCCAGAAAAAGTCAATGTTTGGGCAGGTTTTTTGGGAAACCACATAGTTGGTCCTGTTTTCCTAAATTCAAATTTAAGCGGTGAAGTGTATCTGGCGATGTTACAAAATGCAATTGAGCCGTTAATTTTTGAAATTCTGGAGGATAATCCAGATTAATTCGGCCATCTGGAAATAACATTTCAACAAGATGGTGCTCCTGCACATTATTATGGTGCAGTAAGACGTTACCTGGATAAAGAATATCGAGGTAGATGGATCGGCCGGCGAGGTCCTATAGAATGGCCACCTCGGTCACCAGATCTGACACCATTAGATTTTTTTCTATGGGGGTACTTGAAATCCAAGGTTTATACTACGGCACCAGATAGCATTGGCGTTTTGAAAGAAAGAATTATTGAAGAATGCAATGCAATTTCAGCTGACATATTCGAACGAGTACAAGGATGTATTACTGTCAGGAAGTAGACGGAGCACATTTCGAACAGTTGCTATAAGAATCCATTGTTGATATTTGATTGATTAAATTTAAAAAAATAATTTTGGTATTTATTTAATTTATCCGTCAAAATTAGTTTGAACCCAAACAAAATTAATATGGCTATGTAGCCAACGTCAATGCCTTTCAAACGAGATATCACTTGCCATAAGGTCCTATTTAAAATTATTGTCCAGAGTGGCACTGTGACGTCATCTATTACTATTACGTCGCCTGTTACCATTCGTAGAGAAGTTTACAACACTTTATTTGCACACTCCAAATTTTATTAATGTAAGTGTAGCCGATCAAAAGATACGAGGTGGGGAGGGGCTTTTGAATAGCACTGTATAATTAGCAAATATGAAACGATTCATGAACAATCCAAATCAGACAACATTATAATTTATACGGACTCAGTTTTATAAACGTGGCTATCGTAATCAGTATTACAAAAATATTTCACGATGTTAATCAAAGGTTTGACAAAATTTGAAAAATAATGTTGACAAGATAAAACAATTTCTTACCAAGAAGATATTGTGAAAATTATAGAAAGAAGAATATCAACAAGACCCGAGATAGTCGGTGATTCGCTGAGATTCCTGCTTAAATAAATGTAATTCTTGAACGGGACTTTCGGGTCGTCCAGTAATTCAATATTATTTCTGGAAACCGGCAAATATTATCAGAAAATTAAACAGCGGAAAGAGAGAGAAATCTTAACAAAAACCGGGACTGTCGGTGATTCGCTGAGATTCCTGCTAAAATAAATGTAATTCCTGAACGAGATTTTCTTGTCGTCCAGTAATTAAATATTATTCCTGGAAACCTGTAAATTCTATCAACAAAACTGAATAGCGGAAAGAGAAAGAAATCTCAACAAGACCCGAGACAGTCGGTGATTCGCTGAAATTCCTACCATAATATATTTAATTCCTGAACGAGACTTTCGTGTCGTCCAGTAATTGGATATTATTTCTGGAAACCGGCAAATACTATCAGAAAATTAAACAGCGAAAAAGAGAAAAATCTCAACAGTACCCGAGACAGTCGGTGATTCGCTGAGATCCCTGCTAAAATAAATTTAATTCTTGAACGGGATTTTCGAGTCCTCCAATAATTAAATAATTTCAATACTGAGGAAAGTAAAATTGGTTTGACTAAGCAGTACGTCCGTTCCTTTAGATAGTTTTCCAATTGCTGGTTGAGTTCTTGGAAAATATTTCACACACCAGCGACTGTGCCCCGAGGAAGCACTTGCATATAAGTGGCATAAATAGGGTTGTCGGTTTTGCATGGAAGAGGAGAGAACAGTCATTATCTTCGAATGTGAAGCACTGTCCCATTGGAGTTATAGACTCCTAGGACTAGAGTATCCAAGTGAGGATTTCTCCAAGAAGGACCTAAACAAAAAATTGTTGAGACTGAAAAGGGTTACTGGTCTCTTCACATAAACGGTACAGCAAAGAGCACAACGGCTAAGATCCCGAGGTCTTAAAGCCTCCACTGGTGGTGCCGAACCAATCAATCAATCAAAAACACCAATTACAATGAAATTGATAAATGCCATTCTAGTAAACAACCATATTATTCACTGGACTTCAAAACTAAAACCAATGTAAATAAATAACAGATGTTTACATACTATCGGTTCATTTAATATCGATGAAATTCGAATGAATCATCACATCTACAATCACTAAGAAGAATCAAAAAAGATATTCGTTATATTTATGGTTTAAGCAGAAGAACACATTGTGAACTCTATTTTAAAGAAAACCGCTTGGAATCCGTGTGTTTGGTTCGAAAACACTTTCACAATTTAACCGAGACCAATTCATAGTTACCTACTGGAAGAAAAAATTTCGATATTTACTTAACAATGCCCGCCTCTGATCTGCTAAAAAATTCCATCAACTTCAATGCCAAAAAGTTATTCAATCAGTTAGGTACCCTTAGAAATAAAACTACCAAATGCATTTTAAGTTCCGGAGATTGACAAAGGCATTTCTGCTTTAAAGACCTTATTATTCAGTGGCAGACTTCTACAATATACCCTAGACTTTTGAGTTAAGGCGACCTTACATTATGCTATTTAGGTGCAATGCAAGTTTCATGCTATAACAAAATAAACAAAGCGCATGTGCGTGTGCTAGTTTGTGGCGATTTTTAAGCAAGAAAAATAATTAGAACAGTTTCTATTTTTATGTAATTTGTAGGCAATTTTAGTTATTTTTTTAGTAATAATTCTGCTACCAACCCTAAAAATATTAGAGCAGAAACTCAAACCTCGAATCGTGTTTATATAGAAAAACAAAATGGGGAAAAGTAAGTTATCTTGTTTTATCTGGTATAAAATAGATGTAATAATTAATTTTTATTTCAGCAAACATGTTTGGAGTACCGATATGGCCACACACTTAATTTTATTATGTGTCTTTACGACGTGAGATCAAAAGATTATCACAATAGAAATACAAGAAATATGTGCTAGTCTCTCAGAAATGTACCCAAACTCCGATTCATCTGAAAGTATTGTTAAATACCAGAAAATTGAGAAATAATTTATTTTCATAATTATTTAACATCACCTAAAAATATTTTTAAGTTTGCCACACTGAATTGCATTATACAAAATAAACCAAACTATCTCGAAAATAGCTTAGTGTAAAACGAAGCCATAAATTGCTTCAAAATAGCGTGGCTTTAAAATTGCACCTAAATAGCATAATGTAAGGTCGCCTTTACGTTGGCATAATTCAATATTTAGTATGGTGTAATATATTAAATTTGTATAATATAGGTATTATGTTTTGTATTGCTAGTATAGTAAAGTCAGTATTTTTATTTTTTCGTATTTTGTGGTGAATTTTTATCTTTATATTTCATCTATTTTTGAATTATGTCGCTTTCTCCATAAAATTGTTAAATTTTTCATAACAATAAAGTTTATCTCTCTCTCAAAAACTTCTATACGCAAAACACAATAATAATTTGATAAAGGGAAAACATAAATGTACAGAGACAATCAATTAATAAAAATCGAGACGATCCTAAAATATCTCAACAAAATTAAAAAACGTACCTTAAACTACACAAAAGACAGAAACAAGCAGGTAACTAAATTTCGAAAGTGAACTTTTGAAGGACTAAACATCACCGATCTATAGATTGCAGTGTTCCCACTGGAAAAAGTTATCACAGGCAAGTAGAAACTAATGAATGGAAGGAACTAACATTTTCCGTATCCCAAAAGGTTGCCTGATCGATACCAACCAAAATAAAACAGTGCCAGCATCCAGAGTCAGTCAATTTTAACTACCAGATAAACCAAAGAACAGATACAAGAAAAAAATTTAAATGAACTTGAAAAAATTAATTCGAGAATAATCGAAACTGGACCAGATATGATTTCATAAGAAATACCCCACTGAAGCTATTTCATTGATAGACGACTTTCGAGAAGCATTAAAAGAAAACCTCAAGAGGACCAGCCAGTGGACCTTGCCAACATTTAACTTCCACGCTAACCCGGATTTGAATTTTAGGAGTGAGGAGTTAAAACAGTATTATAATTTCTCAAAACAAATAGTCCTATTGAAAAAATTCATAGAAGTTGTTTATTTTAAAATTTCACGCTATAGGTATAGAGACTTCAAATTTTGAAGTTCAGTCATTTTAAAACAATAAATTATGCCTACCTCCAGGGATGCTGCAAACTTAGATTGAGCATATTTTCAGCCCAACTGAGGTGTTGAAACGATTTCCAGCTTATTGGAAGTTCATTTCTAGATACATTCTAATTTTATTAGTCTACGGATCAAACCAAAAGTGAAAAAAACAGCCTACGCTTTTTGTAATCAAATGAATACTGTTTTTAAATTTCTATATTGATCTGCTATAAAAGCGTGTTTTTCAGTTATTTACTATTTACTGTAGGAAATAAATGAGCTCAGACTGTAAATGGAATTTGATTCAGACCAAAATTTTCTTTATTGGCGTTACTGGCCTCCAAAATTTTCAATTGAAAAGAATAATTTGGATAAACTTATTATTGAAACTCGAAACTATGTATTTTGTATGCAGTAGTTAAATAAATTTAAAAACGTTGCTATTTCATTAAATATTCAAAATATGCTTATGAACAAAATTAAATTGTCTGCGCTTGTATTAAAATGTTTGCTTTATTTAGCAATTTCAACAAGTACGAATTATTTGGGGAAAGATAATATTTACGACTACTACAAATGTATTGTTTAAATAAATTTACAACATGAAAGTCTTATCACAATAAAAAGTTAAAAATATTGAAAATGGAGTGCTGTTCGAGTTCAACAAGGAGCTCCTTTTATGTGGGAAATTTAATAAAGAATAACTGACAGAAGTCTCAAGCTCTGAATACAGGGTGTTTCAAAAATATTGTGCAATAAAACTTTACGACCCCCTCGTATCACGCCACTGGCTTGTTAGAATTTGACAGAATTAATACTGTTGATGTGTTTTGAATAGACAATAACCTACAAAAAATTTCAAATTTGTACTCTAATCCCCCGAGAAGATAATATGAAATGAAATATGTATTTCCTTTGCACCAATTAACAGCCTTTATCTCACAAACTAAGAAGGTTAGAGAAAAGTTGTACCTGAATTTCTTTTTGCACTCAAGAATGAGTGTTTCCTATGTGCATGCATAATTTTGAATAAGTAACCAGTCGGTTATTTATTTACCTATTTTTTGATTACTCAACTAAAAATTAAACCGCGTTCACAATATAAACAATGACTATCCGCCTAAACTTTATTCTATTTTATTTAATTAATCAATCCTAGCTGGTAGGTATAATGTGGATATATAATACCTTTACCTTATGCATGAAAGTATTCATGGATTATCAGCGATCCTTAAGGCACCAATTAACTATTCAAAAACCAAGTTCATTATACAAAATGTATGAACAACAATGAATCACATGCAAACATAATAAATGCAACAACAAAGCTATATGGATATCAAACAATCGTTTTATTGCAGGTTAAATGTGCAGGTGTATTTAACTAACCACCCAGTGGCGTAGAATGCATCTAAGTATGTATGGGATTTTCAATATCAGGATATTATGTAGGTATGTAAGACATAAATGTGAAATTAGAGCCTAGTTCAATATTATGATATATATGCTTTGGTTGTTGACTTCAACGTTAAAAAAGTAAGATCTAAATGGGTTCCAATTTCAATGGTCAGTCCTAAAATTTATTTATAACAACATAAAATATTTTACCTACGACCCCCCCTGTAATCAGTCAATAACACACAGTCGACTTCACAGCTGTAAAGTAAATCGCACAGCTTCCCTAGCAACATCTTAGCAACTGTCAATAGACGTCGCCATTTTATTCAAAATTTACTATTTTAAAACATTCGATATTGCCACGTTCAACTATGAAAAGCCCAAAGGGCTAAGTATGTATTGAATATAATTGAAAAATGGACTTTTGATTATCAACAATATATTAATTAAACGTTAGTTCTTTAATGTGCTTCTTTCATTGGTAATAGAGATGGAGATGAGAGTTTACCAAGCACCTCTAATACTGTAACTGTTGTTTCTTATGCTTCAACAAGCAAAGGAAGGGATCTATGATCTATGTTTAATAACTGTACTGTTACTATAAACAATTATTATAATAACCAATATTATGGTATTAAATGTTATACAATAAAATTATTAAAAATATCTATTGTTGATGTTGTTCAAGTATTATTAATAATAAGATTATAAATACAAGTACAAGTAGGTCGTAGGTAAAGTATAGTCCGTAACTACTGTTGTAAAGCATTTTACTCACTCACGGAATTACTTAACGGAACTTTTCCATTCGTGCGTAATATGCTTCTTACCACACACGTTACGTAATATACTATTATATCAACTTGAAATATCATTACTTATAATAACTCAGGATAATATATATTGAAGCCTAAGGTCTGATTTGGCTAGTTCGAATATAGGAATTATTATTATGTATACCTATTAAAACAGTCATGCATCTATGTTCGATAGCTAGTTTCCTCAAGCAAGTCAAATTTTCGGAAGAATAAAATAAGAACTCAAGTTTCAGAAATTACGAAGGCTTTAATATATTATAGTGAGTTATGGGAAGACATTATATTTTAAGCTGTTATAAATAAATTTCAGGACTAACCATTGAACTTGGCTTGGATATATCACTTCTTTTGTCGTTGAAGTTAACAATCAATGCATATAACGTAATATTGAACTTTGTTCTTATTTCAAATTTATGTTTTTGATGGGATATCATTACTTTTTGTACAGAAATTATTATTTGGTACTTATTCATAATAAAATTAATAGCAAATCAGGAGGAAAGAGTGAGACTCTTACTAGAAACTCATTTTCCTGGAAGTACCCCAAACAGAGGAGTTAATCCTCTCGAAGGTCATAACAGGCCTTCGAGAGAAAGTACTACAATGGCCAAGCACATTTGTAGTAACGATAGGTTGAAATGGGCTATGAACACCTTTTCACCTTTCAAAGCACCTGGAGCAGATGGGATTTTCCCAGCATTGCTCCAGCAAGGACAAGACGAAATTCTTCCACATTTGGTTAGAATTAGTCGAAGTAGTTTGGAACTGGGTTATATACCAGAAGCATGGAGAAAGGCAATAGTAACCTTCATCCCAAAAGCTGGAAAAAGGGACACAACAAACCCCAAATCCTTCAGACCAATTAGCCTAACATCGTTTGTGCTTAAAACGATGGAAAAAGCTATTGACAACTATATTAGAACGGAAATCCTAGAGAGACTACCTCTCCACCCGTATCAGCACGCTTACCAGGCAGGCAGATCTACGGATACTGCACTGGTACAACTGACGGAGGATATCCGAGGTGCCTTAGAAAACCAAGAAACTGTAGTTTGTGCATTTTTGGACATAGAAGGAGCTTTTGACAACACTCCACATGAGGCTGTCAAGAGAGCATTAAATAGAAGAGGTGTAGACAGCACAACATCCAAATGGATGTCGGAACTGCTCACCACCAGAGTAGCAGAGACGAGAACGAGCAAAGACATTGTCTCCATCTGCACAACCAGAGGATGCCCACAGGGAGGAGTAGCATCCCCATTAATGTGGAGTCTGACGGTTGACGAACTCCTGTGTGGTTTGACGGACCTCGGAATATCCTGCCAAGGATATGCCGATGATATTGTCATAACAGCCAGGGGAAAATTTGAAAACACCCTTTGTGACATCGTACAAAAGAGTCTGAACTATACAAATAGCTGGTGTAGGCAAGTGGGACTCAGCATCAACCCCACCAAAACCATTTTGATAGCCTTCACTAAGAAAAGAAAACTCAACCTCAAAACCATTAAACTTGATGGGAACGACGTTGAAAGGAGACAAGAAGTCAAGTATCTAGGTTTGACTCTAGACAGCAAACTCCTGTGGAACAAACACGAGAAGGAGATTACATACAAAGCAAAAATGGCTCTAATGGTGTGCAGGAATCTGGCAGGGAGAAACTGGGGTTGTAACCCAAAAATCCTGAGCGGGATGTATACTGCCATAGTGAGACCAATTATCACTTATGGAGCCATTGCGTGGAGTAGTAGAACTGGCCTCTTGACGACGAGAGAAAACCTCTCCAAAATTCAAAGACTAGCCTGTATATGCATAACAGGAGCAATGAGTACATGCCCAACGGCAGCAATGGAAGTGATTCTCAACCTCACACCATTACATATGGTGGTGGAGAGTGTTGCAGAAAGAACAAGATACAGACTAAGTAGAGGGGGAATCATTAAAATAAAAACCACCTATTCACTTCTTAGAAATCGGACAACCTGGGACATGCCACAAGTATCTTTCAAGCGGAAATTCACGCAATAAGAAAGTGTGCCCAGTTCAATATTGACAAAGGATATAGAAGGCAAAGGATTATCATAATGTCTGATAGTCAAGCAGCCATTAAAGCGCTGAGTTCTTGTGTAATCAGTTCTAAAATGGTGTGTGAAATACCCTCTTGGGGGCCGGAACCTTTTTGCGGAATCAGCTCCAATGTAATATTGGAAGAAAAGGTAAAGCCGAAGAAAAGAGAAGATCTGACAATTGGAAAAATCTAGTAGGGCTTAGGCAATCAAAGATTCTTCTGGGTGACTACAACCTGTTGAGATCAAATGAATGCATAAGTCAAAGCAAAACTGCACTAAGAGTTTTAACAGGAATCCTAACGGGACATTGTCGCCTGAATGGGCACCTTAAAAAGCTCAAAATAGTGGAGGAAGAAGATTGTAGGTTTTGTGGAATGGAAGAAGAATCCTCCATCCACATACTTGCGAACTGCACAGCAATTCAGAATCCTAGGGCACAGCACCTGGGAAACTACTGGATAGAAGAGGGACAGTTACCTAAGTTGAAGCCTGCAGATATCCTAAAATTCCTCGGGGAAATAGGACTAAAGGAGCTACTAGTCTCTGAGACTTTCCTCAGGAACTAAGTAGAAGTAAGGGGGCACAATAGATCTTTTAGGTCTCAGTGAATGTTACCCCAAAAGACATACATACGTACATACATACATACATACATAACAAACAATGCATATAACGTAATATTGAACTTTGTTCTTATTTCAAATTTATGTTTTTGATGGGATATCATTACTTTTTGTACAGAAATTGTTATTTGGTACTTATTCATAATAAAATTAATAGCAAATGGTTTTTGTTAATCTACTGTATTTTCCTACGTTCACGGAGTATAATTTATTGCTGTGTTGTATTTTCTTGTACCTTTTCGAGTGAATTACCCATTCAGTATCCGGAATTTTTTTTAAGCTATCTCTGTTTATTCTTAATTTGGCCAAGTTGGGGGGGGGTTAACTATTATAACTGTACCACAAAATTATGTACAGGGTAATCATTTGAATTGCGACATATTTTATGAGCCCATAACTTGGAAACCGATTAAGATATCGAGAGGCGGTTTTGACTGAACGGCTTCAGGAATTAAGAAATTTCTTTTCACGCTGTTGCCAATTTTGTATTTTTTCCCTAGATTCCAGGAAAAAACTTGGCAACAGCTGAAAAAAATTTCTTATTTCCTGAAGCCTCTTTCCTCTCGATATCTTGTGTCGGAATTCAAATGATCACCCTGTATTATATTATAACTGTACTACAAAATATCATCAACTTTCAATTTAAACTATTGCCAAAACTATACCTACATACCAAAATAATTGTAATAATTAGATAACTACAAATA
The DNA here is from genome assembly GCA_949126875.1 of Lochmaea capreae. Classification (NCBI taxonomy): domain Eukaryota; kingdom Metazoa; phylum Arthropoda; class Insecta; order Coleoptera; family Chrysomelidae; genus Lochmaea; species Lochmaea capreae. The sequence continues at coordinate 3,462,891 of OX421398.1, forward strand.
TTCCAAGTATTTTTTAAAATAAGGGTTAATCACAATGTGATATGCCAGGTTGAGAGACAACCGGACAGCAAAGCGGCTCTCGCGCTTATGAGCGCGACTGCCACTCGCTCGGGCACGTTTACGTCAAGGTTTTATCGAAACGCTCCCCACCCCTTCGCTCCACGGCCACAGCACCGTTCACCATGGTCCGAAATACCTATTATTCAATTATTTATAAGTAATGATCTCACACTATTGATGTGAGCTGAATATTGAAATAATAATTAATAGTTAATCCGAGTTAATAACGTGATAAATACGGCAGTCGACTATACTATTGTTAGTTATAAGTAGTTATAAGCACTAAAACTGAAATGTTTGGTTAAAAAAATAAAGGGAGGTACTCCACTCGTTATATATTCACGTGAAGACGTTAAACTCCAGATAAAGACCTGCTGTCATCAATTTTGATTGCTGATTCTTACATTTCAGACACTTTAAGTAGGTGCTCCTAATATAATCAATTATTTGAAAAATTAAATAAAATGATAAAAATTTACCAGTTTCTAATTCATTCCTTTGTATTCACCCAGCTACCTAACTGGATTCCAAATTTAAACTTTCCAGGTCATCTGGAACTGGGCTAGACTTTTGATCTATAGGGAGTTAAAAGTTGCTCCAAATGAGTTGTGTAATATTATACACGGTACTGCTCACCATTCTGTTAGCTTGAACTTGGCTTGACATGCTGCCGTGTGTCTAGATATTGGGCACTGAGACCTAAAAGATGTATTGTGACCCTTTACTTATACTTAGTTCCTGAGGAAAGTCTCCCAGCTCCTCCTATTGCTTCTGAGCCGTATGTGCACCATTGAATGGCATTATTTCCAAGTCTGGTAATGGTATTTGGATCCCATTCCTTTTGTTGCTCAATTTCTTATCGAATTTTTCTCTCATCATACCATCTTGTGGCATGTACCAGGTTTTCCGATTTCCAAGAAGCAAAGATCAAGTCTGTATCTTGTTATTTCTGCAACACTTTCCACCACCATATGTAGTGGTGTGAGGTTGATAATCACTTCCATTGCCGCTAGTTATACTACTCTACGCAATGGCTCCATAGGTGATAATTGGTCTCACTAGGGCAGGGAACATCCAGCTAAGGATTTTTGGGCTATAACCCCAATTTCTGTCTGTCAGGACCGTTTATACTATTAGAGCCTTTTTTGTTCTGTATATAATCTTCTTTTTGTGTTTGTTCCACAGTCTAGAGTCAAAGTTAGATGTTTGACTTCTTGTCCCCACTCAATCTCACTTCCATCAAGTTTAATGGTTTTGAGGCTGAGTTTCATTTTCTTGGAGAAGACTATTAAGATTGTTTTTTTAGGGTTGATGCTAAGTCCCACTCGCCTACTCCATCTATTTGTATTGCTCAGATCATTTTGTACGTTGTCAAATTTTCCCTTGGCCGTTATGACAATATCATCGGCATATCACTGGAAGATTACTCCAAGGTCAGTCACACAGGAGTTCATCAACCGTCGATCTTCTCATTAATGGGGATGCTACTCCTCCCTGTGGACATCCACTGGTTGTATAGATGAGACAATATCTTTACTCGTCCTCGTCTTTGCTACTCTAGTATTGAGCAGTTCCGACATCCATTTGGATGTTGGTCTGTCTACACCTCTTTTATTTGATGTTCTTTTGTCAGCCTTATGTGGAGTATTGTCAAAAGCTCCTTCTATATCCAAAATGCTCATTCCCTAGACCTGCCTGCTCGGTAAGTATTAAAATTGAGTGTTGATAATAATACAATCAAAAATATTTTCCAAGGAAACTAATTACACATGATAATGGCTTCAATCCATAATTTTTAGATCAACATCCATTCTTATTGAAAATGCTGAAGTTACTTTTTGAACTGTGGTATTTTTTTGTTCAGATCTAATTTATGTGAGGGTTGATGCTGCTTACCTATCTCATGTGAGGTAACTTTATAGTCAATACAAATACCGTCGTTAAAGTTTCGTCTTTACAGTTATTCGCTTCCCTAAGACAATTTGATTCCAGCTTAAATCCACTATCAATCAGTATATTTCGACACAGTTTAATCGACAGTTTCGACAGTTTAATAAACGACTTTTAATATGGTGGTAATAATAATAATAATATTATTCATTAAGAGAAATTTAGACGTTTATGTAGTTTTGTGGTAACAGGTTATATTTTATTTTGTCAATATAATTTTTATAAAAAAAACTGCTTTTGAGAGAAAATATATGCCTCTTTAAAGAATTTGTGACTTCAATAATCAATTATTTTAAACAAGAGCGTGATAACAATGGCGCACGAAAGAGAGTGATTGATAGACTTGATCCAAACTTCTCAGTGATTTAACTAATCAGACTTTAACCAGAACCCAACTAATGTTACGCCTCTGTATGAGTATAAAATGAATAGAACAGTTTTACTTGCGATTATATGAACAAGGACATTGATAATTGCATCGAATGTACTCGTAACCAAACAAAATTGTAATGTTCCTATTGACAATTATTTGTCTTAAACATTTGACAATGGCTGACGACTTTTAATGAATAAATATATCTTAATTGAATAATGACATTCACAAGAACTAACTCAAATAATGATTTGAAATTATTATAATGAATATCGAGATTCTATAAAAATTACTTATTTCACCTTTCAATTGGGACTATACCGTCAAACGGGGGAAAGTCGATCATAAAATACTGTTTTTTAACCATAGCGTCCAAATGGCTTAATTTAAAAATTTAAAAAAATATATGTATGATCCTTCATATTTTAGAAGCAAGATAGCAAGGTAAGTGATTTTGTGGGGTTGGTCGTTTTTTTATTTTTTTTATTGATGGGTGGTCGACTTTACCCCATAATTTGGGGTAAAGGCGATCGCCAGTTTAAAACCACGTAAAATCGACATTAGACTAGGATATAGGTAAAGTCGATCATAGAATATATGTTTTATCAAAAAGTGGAATTAAAATTAACATAAAATACACACAATTAAATGTTTATTTAATAAAAAACTTTAAAAACATCAATAACGAACATATCTTTTAAACATAAAAGAAACTTTTAATAGCTTAAAATAACAAAAATAAAATAAAAAATTCTTTGGCACAAAAAATTGCAGTTTCTAAATTTACTTAACTACCTAACACGTATAAAAATTATTCCAAAAAGAAGCAGTCAGGAAGATTAAAAAAATGTTTTCCTCTTTGTATCTGTTTTAAGGTCACTTTTTGAACAATTTGATTGTGAGTGATGTCACTTAAATCTAAAATTTGAGGAAACACAAAAAACGTGTCCTTTGTACCTTGTTTTCTACGGCAGCTAATAGTGGCCGAAGATTCAGATTTTTTTTCAATTTTTCCTAAATAAAATCTGTCTCGCTTATTAGTTTCATATTTTACGATTACAAAATCATCCACCAACCAAATATCGCCTTGACTAACAGTCGCAGCAGTTTCGGTTCTAGATGATGGTTCTCCAATTTCGTAATCTCCCATATTTCCTATCTTTAACGTACCCTTGGAATTTTGTAGGCCAGGGGAAGGTGACACATTTGGTTCCAAAATTTCGAAGTCTGACTCACTCTCAGTCAGTTGAATATCTTCGATCCCATTGTTATTACTAACAATTTTCCGCTTTTTTGACATTCTTTTACTAGAAGAATTTTGTATCAACTTTTTTTTAGTTTCCTCGATTTTTCTTTTTGGGGTTTCCTTTTTTTTCTTTGTTAGCTTTATCGGTTGTTCCTCTGGAATTATAAGGTCACTGCTGCTAATGCTTTTTCCCGCTGCAACGTTGATTTTTTTACCCCTCTTTGGTGCTTGGGAAGGGCCAGATCTTAACTCATTTAAGTGGTTCACAATTACATCTGTCCAAGCTGTTTCTGCGTCAATATTTTGTGTGCTATTCTGCGGGATTTTTTTAAGGACTGCATCAGGATTAAATGGTGCAATTCCGCATGCTTTGAATCCTGCGATAGAATTTGTTCCCGATCTTAATTCAATATCATCAATTGCATCTTTAAGTAGTCTTGGAAAAAGTGTTTTAGGGAGCACACCTCTATATTTCAGCTTCCACTTTTCCAAACATTTTCTCCATGATGCTTTTAGTGTTCGAAAATAAGCCACGTCTAGAGGCTGTAGCAGATGTGTCGAGTTTGGCGGAAGTAAGACAAACTTAATATGATTTTTTTCGCATTCCTTTATAACACTAATCGTTAGATGACTGTTTACATTGTCTCCGATAAGCACTTTTTCACCCACCAAATGTCTAAAATATGGCAAGACAATGGTATAAAACCAATCTTCAAAGAGATTAGCATCAAACCAGCCGCTTGGGGTGTGGTTATACTTCGATCCCTCTACACCACCTTCAGTCCATCCTTGATAGGCATGTTTCGCCTTGTAGACAACATTACAGTTGTACAGGTTTTTGAATGATCGATAATCCTGAAAGCGTGTTTACTTCCCCTTTTTAATACAACTTTAGCTGCTCCCGGATCACCTACAAAGTTTGTCTCGTCGTAATTGACGATGTGCGATTAGGAATGAAGAATCCTTTCTTTCTCGGAAGAGGTTAAGTACCTGAAAGTCATTTTTGAACGGAGACTCACGTGGAATGCGCACCTCGCCTATAATATTATAACCTCAAAATAGCCTCAAAAACAGGGGCTCTCTGAACGAGCCGTAGGCTTTTTGGGACAACCTGGAATTGAAAATAATCTACTGTACCTATGCTGCGCTGTTTTAGCAAAACAAGGGCAAAACAGAGTTAACAAAGGTGAATCACGGATACAATGATATCATGCACTAGTTAGGAGACAAAAATCGGAGATTCCCATTTTTACCAGAAAAAGTCAACTAACCCAAGGCAACAAACAGTTAGGACCATATACATTACCAATAAAAAAGACTGTTAATTACCTAGGAATATATTTGGAAAGAAACATTTTATGGTAGGGATGTATTCACAATATTATAAAAAAACAGAAAACTAAATCAACATTCTGTTACCCAAAATTGGGAGTAGATCCAAATATAGCCTTGATGTCTCATAAAACAGTGGTAAGTAGTGTTTGGAATTATACAATGTGTACATAAAGTAACGTAACTTGCTAATATTTCGATTTCCGTTAGGTTTACAAGAAAAAATGTTGAATAAAAGTTTTTTCGAATAATCCTGACCATCTGCATAAGCCGATTAGAAGTAAACAGGGTGCACCGTTGTTCCAAAATGCGGTCTTGACGGTTGTATTTCTAATTTAATAGATTATGAAAAACTGAAAATACAGGATGTCCCAGGAATGAGAGACCAAAACTTGGGAATGAGTAGGTGGTGTTAAAATAATGTCAGTACTTTTTTTTCTACGGACTTCCTTTGTTGAGTTATAGGGCTTTGAAGTTAGAAATTAAAAATACATTTTGATTTATAACTCCAAAACTATAATTTCGAACTTGATGAAAATTTGGTGGATTGTCAAGTATATCAATTCATTCATTTTGTCCATATCAGTGAGTAAATTAATGTTGCAGAAAGTCAGGATCAGACTTGGCTCACCGGATAAAAGGTCAGAACTTTTAAAGTGACAAGGCAAGAAACTGAGGTGGAGCACGTGCATGTACCACATATTAATTCTGGTTTGTGTAGGTACAAAAAGCCGGCAACTTTAAGTTCGCACTATACCTTTTACGCCAACTATATACAAGAGTTTGTTATTGGGTAAACCGCCGGCAAAAATCTTGTACACCTACTTCCACATTTTGAAAAAACCTCCACCTGTTGATGTTCACAAGACCTTGCGTGCTGCGGCAAGACAGTGGCGTGCGCGAGTGCCGTAATAGGGTTCCGGGTATACAGGGTGTTAATGAATAGGTGCTACAAACTGAAGGGGCATGTAAGTAGGAAATGCAAAAATAGGCGAACATTTTCCTGTACACATGGGTCGTTAGAGCTTCAGTTTTCGAGATACAGGATGTTGAAATTCTGGGAAAAATTTTATATTTTTAGAATATCTAAAAATTGACTGATCAGAATAACTCGAAATTGTTCACAGTTGTTGCACTAATTGAAGTACATGATTTGATACTATGATACTCCCGACAAAAAATTATTCAATCCAGAGGCGGAGATCTGGGTGTGTTGTTATCTTTTTTATTAAATAATTTCTACGTCACTGTCTTTAATGCAATTATGACAATTTTGGTAAGAACCTCATTTTGTTTAAAGGACACTACGTTTTTGTTGTAAGGCGCACTATATTCAAGATAGTTGACAATGTAAGAACCCATGCAACCTTTTTGTAATGCAAGACGCTTCCACAACGACCACAAAAATTTATAATTTCTAAAAACACTCAATAGCATTGATTTTTATGATATTTTACTTGTTGTGTGGGTAACTTTAACACCCTGTATCTCGAAAACTAAAACTCCAACACCAATTTTTGCATTTTCTACACGCTCTTTCAATTTGTAACACCTATTCATTAACACCCTGTATAATGACCTATTCAATAATTCTAAATTCGTTATTTTCACCGCACTTCGTCTGATTTCTGTATTAAACTTCCACATACTTCCACCAAACTTCCACATACTTCCCCAAACTTCCACATACTTCCACCTGCGGTGTACACCTACTTCCACTTGCGGTTTACCCCTCGAGTTCGTACAATCACATTATAGGGTGTAAAATTAAATTGTAGGCTACTACCAAAATTTGTGAGCAATACAAACGAAAAATAAATTGTGTGTTGACGGAGATGATAAAAAAACTATAAATAAAAAAATAATAAGAAATGAGAGAAAATGTATATATATATAGTATACAGATTGCGTAAATTACTTTGGAACCCAGGCCTCGGATTACACAAGTACGACAAGGATATATGAAAGAGAAAGAAAGAATAATTGTGCGAGGTCATCACTTTGTTTCATCTTAGGGGTGTATACTTATTTCCCGTGACTGGCCGAATGGTCCTTTACAGAGAAAATTCACTAGTTGGTGATATTCACTTATTCAGTATGCTCCCAACATGGAAGGAGTGAGGGTGTTAAAGAAATAAAAAAATACAATCGTTATTACGTAACCTGTAAATCTTAAAATTCATTTTTGTCAACATGATTATTTCAGACCAAGTTAACAATTTCTAACTACAATAGGATATTATTTTAGCAATTGTAACTTGAAAATAACATTTATTGAGAGAACCATAATTAATAAACTAAAAATCCCTTCCATTAATAAATTAAATTGAAAAAATAAAATAAGTAGGTAGGTACCTACACCTATTCTAAACATAAAATATAAACTTCCTGAAAAAATAAAAATAAAAATCCATTCTAAAGGTAAACATAATTTTAATGAATTAAGTGCTCAAATAAACCACCTGCCTGTGCCAGACAATGACCAAATCTGTGATAAAGATTTGATCTTATATCTCTAAGATTATTTGGCGTAATGCTGGCACAACCGTGCTGTATTTTCGCCCTCGAAAAAAAGTCAACGATAATGAGACAAAAATATCATTTCTACAAATTAATCTGCGCTTCTGGCAACAGCGGTTAAAATAGAGGGGCAATGAGCATTCGGCCAGTCTCGGGAAATAAGTATACACCCCTAAGATGAAACAAAGTACACGCCTTAATGACCACGTATAATTATTCTTTCTCTCTCTTTCAGCTGTTTTTCTGTCGTACTTGTGTAATCCCGACGGTTCGTAAGTACTTTACGCCATCTGTATATATAAAAATAAATAAAAAACAATAAAAAATATAGGTATGAGACAAAACCAATTAAGAGGAATTGGAAAAGAAATAAAAAAAAGACACACATATTACTAACATGATATATTCAGAATAACTGTGAAAAAGTGGGTCTGAATAATTGCGACAAAATTAATTGAGAAAAAAATTGTTTTCACTTATTCTCATTTTAGTTTTAAGTATCTTATTTGCCAGAAAGGTTATATTGCATTTGATTGAAATGTGTTTTTTAACGAAACTGTAATTTCTTGAGCAAATTTCATTTAACAGTTTACTAGTGGAATGTAAATGATAAATTTCGAATTTTAAAAGTCGTGGAGCTAAGGAATATTATCAAATTCTGAATATAACGTTTGGATATTCAGAGTGATTGGCAACAAAATATAAATTTCTGTATTATATCTTCATGTACGAAAGTTGACTAATTTGAAGCTGGAGTTTCATCAGATTTAGAAAGTTTCAATGTCGCTTCTAAAATTAATGTTAAATCATTGGTGATGTAATCAAAATCTTAATTGATAGATATGTTTTTTTATACTATCACACATGTAAATAGCATAATTTCCCACTAGATTGGCTCGTTTGAATTCTCTTAAAAAAAAACAGTTAGTGAGCAATTTTCCAAATATAAATAATTCAACAATAGCTTACAGGGTTTGGAAAATATTTTTCAAACCAATGACTACTTAACTAAGAAGAAACAATTACACTACCCTAAAGAACATTAAATTACACCTCAAAGTAAAACGAATGGTAGGATCTACTAAAATTAACCAACCGATTAGTAGAAAATATTTTCGCAGTGTATATGTCGCACACTTATTGAAAAATCTGTCGTATTATAATATGCCCAGGCTGTTTCAATACGACTAGGCGCATCACATTACCATCGGAATAATCTATACGTATAAAATGCTTTGTACTGAATGACTGACTGACCACACACGAGAGTCCGACCACAATAACTAAAGTTAATATATTCCAAACCTAAACACTTTCACAAATGTATCTATTATGTCAACTTAAACTTATCATAAATATAATCTTATTCTGAGTCATCAGCTGATTGTAATGGCTGTGCAGGTGTACAACTGTCAAGATCTGATAAACTTTCATCAGAACAGCCAGTATTAACGTTAAAACGTAAATGATCCAACGTATTATCGAGGATGTATTCTCGTTCTATTTGTGAGTTTTCATATTCTTTGATGTGTCGACAAATATTCGTCCATTCACTAAGTGGCAACTCGTCGAATCTTTTTCGGGATAATGCTGCAACATCCTTTAAAACAAATGTAGTATTATGAGCTGCTACCCATAATTTTTCAATAGGGTTCAATCCATCCTTCTTCCAAGACATGAAAAATTCACTATTCGCAACAACAAAATCGCACAAAATGATCGAAAGCAAAGTACTGTCTGGTCTGCTGTCAACACTGAAATGAAAACGGAGAAGCTACATAAAATAAAGCGCCCGCTGCTCCGCCGCTGGCTCCAAGCCGCAGCCAGTCAGAGATCGTCATCGCATTCGAGGCGGCCCTACGTTGAATCACGTGGTGTCCCAAAGTTATTGTGGTGGGAGTCTATACCTACTCACAGCCTAAGCCGCTGATCATAGACACCTGAAACTTGGAGAGTGTGCTCTTTGTATGACGTAGGCATCCAATAAGAATGGATATTCCGAAATTGTACCCCTAAGGAGGTAAAAAAGAGGTCGAATTTTGTATGGATTAACGTGATTCCTTGGTCCAATCTACTTAAAATTTTGCACAAATCATTTTCAAAAAAAGTTATTTTGTGGAGTGATTTGCATCGAAGGTGAAAGTACTTTTGATTTCAATTACATTTTATTTTGACACTTTTGAAACCTCGGTATTTATTACTTACACAATAAAATCTAGGACGGTCGGGCACTAGTAACTAACTAACGAAAGTTATTGTACAGAAAAATTAACACTGTTCACGGTTATTGGAAAGAAATAGATTTTAAGAAGCGCGAGCGGTAGCAGAGAGCATAAAGAGCTAACGGCAACAGAGCGAATCGAGAAGCACCGCTCAAAACGTTATTCGAATTTATATTTTATTTCCTACTTACAATTTTTGGCATTATCGTTGGTAAGGGAATTATACGTGAAATTACTTTATTTATTATAAAAAAATTCTATTATACTGGACGGCTTTCGTTTTAATTAAAATAGTTTATATACCGGACGTCCGGTAGCCTTTAGATTTTTTAGAATCGGAATTTACAACATTTTATATTTTGGGATTCGAGTTCATGTTTTTGGAATTACTAATAAAATAAATAATTGAAGTAATGATACTAAAACGGTACTTGAAATTTAAGTTGGAAATGAAGTAACGAGTTATATAGAACTTACTAATAGTCTAAATACTAACGGATAAAAATAAAAAAGAAGATCCAAGACTATTAAAAAAAATAACTCGTTACAACAGGGTGTTCCATTTAAAAACTCAATCGCTGCAGTCACTACACTTTTTAGGACCACCCTGTAAGTTTTGTTGTAACATGGAAGTATGCTCCTAGGCAACGCATGTTGAAATATATTTTTTATCTCCCGTTTATAAGATATTGTGATGTTTCCATACTTCACACTAACCCTGTACAATAGAATTACATTTGTTAGTGTTCGAGAACTGTATTCTCAAACCAGTGGAAGATCATTATCGATTCTTAGAATCGATGATCTTTCAGAACTAATTAGTAAACCAACCAACTGCCGACCTGACCTTTTCGAGAAATGTCAGGGAGTGTCAGTGCATTTTTCAAAAACGAAAGTCAACAAATTCTGTTAGTGAGTATTTATTTTGTTCAATCTACGTTTTAAGTAACATTTACTGTATTTGGGCGCATAGTGTTCTCCATAGTTTATTATAAGCTATTAATCTGAAATTGTCTTAGTTTCAAGCAACAGAAGTCAATAAGGCAGCAATTACAGTAGCTTTACGACCTATGGTAGTTGCTAAATAAAAGATTTTTCATAGTGGCGAATGTGCTATGAAGTGCTGTGAAGACAACGAGTTCGAGCAGCGCTCCTCACGCTTAGACATAAAAAGGCGTGTGGGTAAAGTGGTTGAAGAACACGGTCATTTTCCAATCAGTTAGTATTTAAAAAATAACCTATATCATTTTGGACTAAAATTCATGATAATCTCTTTTATTTAATGTACCTAAGCTATAAAACAAATCTATGACAAACATTACATTCTAATGATGTGTATTATTTCAATTTTCATGATTATAAATGGAATAGAATACAGTAGAAACGGTGGAGCTTTACCATCACGTGACTGTTACCATACGTATATACGTTACTATACGTTACTATACGTACTATACGTATAGTAACAGTCACGTGATGGTAAAGCTCCACCGTTTCTACTGTAGGCTCCCTAGACATAAGATTTTGGTATAAAATTTTATAACTTATAATAATTGTTAGGTGAAAATAATTATGTTTAAAAATATTTCTAAAAATTTGGCAAAATTTAATCAACTTAATTTAAGGTAAGGTATCAAACAAATTCGGTCGCGAAGTCTACCAGAACCCTCTCTTCTTTTGGCCGTACGTGAGTTTCTGACATCCTCAAAAACTTTGTCTTTAAATGGGTCTACTTTCCGATTAAAATCATGAAAATACTTTTTCTGCAGAAGGTTTACGGAAAAATTCCAAATCGTTTTCACAACTCCCTTCTTATAATCGGTGCCATTTGCTGGCTCCATATTGAATGCCCAGTTTTTAAGAATACTTGCCAATTGTTCGTTAGAAGCCTCCTCAAGGAATTCATATTTTCGCTCTTCACAGAAATCCAAAAACTACTTCCAATTTCTGCGTTTTCAGCGAGTTCAGGGGCGTTAAACATCCAATTGCTTCGCTTATTTCTAAACTTGAAGCTATTCCGAAACGATTCATTGCGATTTTAAAACGTTACCTGCCTTGTTGAGAATCTTCAAAAGGTGGTTACTATCGCAACACACATTGCTGGACCCACAAAAAACCGAAATGATTAAACCATAGAAAGATGCGGCGTGTATCGAAAATGAGCTGCGGAAAAACGCCGAGAGCTGGCAATAAAACACTAAATTCACTTAAAAGTTCTTTCCGTTTTCTAAAGATGAAATTACTGACTGTCAAACAAAGAGAATCAGTTTTCCTGAGAGAAGCTATAAGATTATTCCCAAAAATTGAAGAAGAGGGATTTAAAGAGTGCTCTTGCAAGCTAAGTGATAAATGTTTATGTACAGAAGTCAAAATAATAGTATAAATAGTATATTTCATACCTATAGCGGGGAAGTAGATCATTACAGCCCAGACGCGTAGCACCGAGGGTCGCTAAAAGCCGTAGATGGGAATGATCCTTCCCGCGTGGTATGTAAGGGAGAGTTCGGTAATGGTGCGCGGCGGGTAATCGTGCGCTCCAACTTATTTTGAATTTCGCAGCATATAGAGGTCAGTTGAGCGATGCTGCAGGGTACGACGCGTCACGCGACTTCCGAATGCAATCGGACGTGATGCCAGTAGTACGCACACGACCGAGGTGAAAGTACATGGTCAATTTGTTTACTTTTTTTTGTAATTTTTGGGTGCTCCAAAATAAGGCGGTGAGTCCACAATTTTTATCCATTAATTTCGCATGAGGTATCTCTTTGAAATGTAGTGTTTGAGGAATGTTTTAGTATTGTCCAACTTCAATTAAATTAGTTTTTTCTATGAAAATTTTGGCAATTATCCAAAACAAACACAGAAGGGTAATCGTGCGCACGATTAGGTACTCCTCACGTAGTTGAATAGTAGCAAATATTTATTTTGAATTTTGATTTCAGTTGCCTCAGAACTACACTCGTAAGACAACGATCCTTTCCTACACAGCCGAACATCTGCAAAACGCCCTGTATGCAATAAGAAATGATGGCAGAAAAATCAGAGAAGTGGGAAGATGTTTTAAAATACCCGAATCGACGCTGAGAAAAAAACTCTCAGATAATGATCTCAAGCTACCTCGTCTAGACCGTAAGACTGTGTTTACCCACGATACTGAAGTCGACTTGAAGGAATATATTCTGTTGCTTTTTAAATTATTCTACGGATTGACTCCTGGTGGGCTCAGAAGGCTAACATTTAGGTATGCAGAGCATCACTCAATCAATCACAATTTTAATCGACAAAAGGGTCTTGCTGGAAAAGATTTCCTGAGATAAAACTCAGGAGGGAACCAGTTTGAATCGGATCGCATCATTCAATAAAGAAGCTGTGGAACTATTCTACTCCAATCTTCAGATTCTGATGCAGAAATTCAAGTTTGAACCAAGCAGAATATTTAACATGGACGAGACTGGAATAACAACGGTCCAAGCCAAATGTCCAAAGGTTTACGTAGTCAAAGGAGCAAAAAAGTTGGTTCGGCTATTTCTGCTGAACGTGGAAGCACTCAAAACCTACAGCTACCGACCCCATACTTTTGTTTTAGACAACCACTCAAGCCACATTTCGATCTTCGCTTATAGTTTCTGTAGAGAGAACAATATCCATATGGTGTCTCTTCCACCCTACACTTCGGATCACCTTCAGCCGCTGGACTTGACATTTTTCAGTCCATTGAAGAACGCTCTTTACCGAGAATATGATCTGTACCTCTCTACAACTGGCCACCAAAAAATAACAGAGTATGATATAGCTGAACTATTGAAGAAGGCCTTCATGAAAGTCGCGACGATGGAGAAGTGTGTTTCAGGATTTCGCACTGCGGGAATCTGCCCATTGGATCCGGACAAGTTCAAAGAAGACAATTCTGCTCCTTCCAAGCATGTAAGAGAATCCGCAATAGAAGGCTGTTCTGCTGATGCTGATGACTCTGCTGTATCTGGAGCTGAAGCTGCTAATTAATTGCCCGATATTGGTACAAATTCTTCAATCGATTTGCAAGTACATCCAAAGATAATTCTTTTTTGGCCCTAGCTCCTATACCGAAGAAACAGGTCAACAAAGAAATGAAAAGAAAACCACCCAAAAAGCAGAACTCAAAAATCCTCACAAGCACCCCTGTCGGGAAAGAATTAGAAGCGGCTGAAGAAAAAAAAGAGATTGAGGGAAGAAAGTTGGGTAAATGTGCGCAAATGCATTTCCACATATTTCAAATTTATACTCCTTACGTTCAATACTTTATGCAAATATTGTTTTACTTACAATAAAGTAGAAGAATCAGTGACTCTGAATTTGTCCTCAAAGTTAGAAAACCTGCATTCTTATTGAGACAAACACATTTTCTGCTTAACTGCGCACCATTTCCCAACCCTCCCTTATACTATTTTATTCACAATCGCTTAGTTACAAGCTTTTAGAAACATTAATTTTAAGAAAATTTGTTATCACAATTCAATATTTTTTTCGACAGAGAACTTCATGAATTTGTTGCTAGGCAATATTACTAATTTATTGGTTTTGACAATTATGTCATAAAATATTCTTTCTGTCACGAAATTTTAATTTTTTTGCTCAAACAAGTACATAATGTCTTACTTTGAATTAATCTGTACTCCTCTGGAAGTCCAAGAAGCTTAGGTTGAGGAAATAATTCCGTAGAAAAGCAAAGAAAGGTATTAACTTTTTTTTAAAACCAGCTTAACACAATATTGTCATACTTCAGAAAAGTGACACATGCTTCTAGCCGGAAAAGTACTCACAGATTAGAAAATTACTTTTCAAATGCGCAAATTCGCCGAAAACGGTCTGCAAGTGATATTGTCCCTTCTAATTATTATGAACCAGAATGTTTGGTTCCATATTTTCATATATACCAACCCCGTTTAACTTGGAAGTGTAATTCATTGTCTGCGGGGCATATAGCTCGATAAGTAAATGTTGCTTCCTAGTGAACGGTCTACCCTTTGGAAAGTAATTTTCTAATTTGTAAGGCGTTTTAATAGTTTTATACTATTATTTTGACTTCTATTGATAACACGCTTTACTTTGATAATTTTTACAGGAAACTGTAATCAAGTGAAAATGTTTATGTTTCAAAGCTTGAGAAAAGTACCAGAAATGTGATAATAGCCGATCATGCTGTAATAAATAAATAATTCAAATATGTCCTTATTTGCGATTTAATCACCGATCACAATTCGCCTGGCAAACTGTCAGACGTATTATAATATGGCGGATTCTAAAATTAACAAGAAGCAGGCCTATTTCGGTAGTAGATATAAATGGGGCAGCACATACACGTAAGCGTATTGACACGACATGAGACACTTGAGGAAATGACTAATACGTAAACGTAGTATTTGACAGGTACGCACGCGCAGTAAGTACTTCTCGGACGTATTTAGATACAGGTTGGCAAATTAATTTTGACAGTTGACGATGCGCGAGGAAGCCATACAACTTGACAACGTTTTAAACGCAGTTACTGGGAAGAGCAGGAGACGTACATTCCGCATGCAAAGTTTTAAAGGTTTTAAAGGTTGTGGCACATGTATATTGCTAAATAAAATCGAGTTTACGAAACAAAATAACATTAATGTGTTCTTTATTATTAATTAAATGAACAAGGAAATAAAAACCATTAGATTTTTCTACCTAGAAACAAACACTATAATGAAAAATATGTTTTAGATGTAGGTACATGGATCATCAACAGTAAAATAATGATGTGCATCTACAAATGATTCTTCAAAATCACTTTCTATATCAACTTCATCTTCCTCGCTTTCTCCGTCTTCGGCCAAATTAATAATAATATTATCTACAACAGAATCTGAAAGTGGTTCATTGTTCATAAATTCATCTTCAATCTTTTTAACACATTCACATTTAACTTTCCAATCATTTGCAGAAAATGTGTAAAAAATTCATTACAGAATTCTTTAACTTTTGTAAAATTGAAGGTAACATTTCGTTTGGCCACATACTCTTTAAATGCCGCCTAAACACTTTCGACCGGATTTAAGTCCAGGTGATAAAACTTGCTATCCATGTCGAATAAACAACTCATCAATTTTATAAGTTTTATATTCCGGTTTGTACATTTTTCAATGTTATAAAGATCCGGTTTTAACATTTGCTCACTGTAATATATGTTTCTTCCAGAAAGCTAGTTTTTTAATTCTTGTTTAGTCCAAGCAGTCTTAGGTAGTTTTTCATTTAGAACATTATGATATGGGGCGATATCAATTACCACAACAGCGTTTTTTGGTAGGTCTGGAATACGTTTTTTCTTGTACCCACTTCTCATAATTTTCGTACGCCATTTCATTATGATAATCTCCTGTTTTTGATTGGGAGTTCCACATAATACTAGCATTAGGTACAAAACCATTTTCACTTTCTGCATGCACAATAATGAGCTGATTACCTTTTGAAACGGGTTTTTTTAATCCTTCGTTACTTTTGTCGCTTCATCCTTTAAGGTGTGGTTTTCATCCATATAAATGATAGGTTTGTTCTGTTTTTTGCACTTTTTTATGTTTCTTAAATATTGTAGGCGTAAATGTCTGATTTCGTGACTTTCCTTTAACAAACTTCTGTTGTTGGTCCAACGAAATCCCAAAGAATGTATTTGTTTCCGCAGAGATTCGCGTCTTCCTGCGAAGCCATAACTATCTGCAAAGGTTTGGTGTACTAACCACATTTTTGTCGAATTGATCCATACGGATACTGGACGTTCTTTGTTTTTTAGTAGGCACATCAGTGTCAGCATTACTTCCTGCCAGAGTTTCTTTTTTAATACGGAAAAGCGTTCTTTGGCTAACTTTTGTAGCAGCAGAAACTCGTTCAATAACCTGACAATAAAATAAGTCGATATAAATGATGTATTAAAAGTTTTACTCGTGTGTATTTTAATACAAATAAAATGAGGAAGTAGTTAAATTTGTTTTCAGTGACCGTTATTTGAAATAAAAATTTTTGTCGTGGTTTTCGGCCATTTAAAAGAAGTATTAAATTCAAAAATACTATATTACGTTTCAGTTTCAGTTTAGATTTTAGTTCAAACATATTTTAATATGACAAACCGTAATTGTAACTGAAATCGAGAGAAGGTTCAAAACAAAGAGAGAAACGTAATAGAGATAGGTATGAAATGAGTATAATAATAAATAATTATAAGCTAAAAAACATATTACATTTAAATAGGCATCTTACACAAAATAAACATGTGCCCTTTTATGTACTCCTGTAGACAGAAACAGAATAGTAATTTATGCAGCAAGTGCATAAAGTGGTGCTTTTTTTCACGAATGGAAAAATTTACGCATAAACCGTTGGCATGCAAAAACCAAAAAATGTTCCATTTAGGTTGCTCTAAATTGACTAAAAATGGCGTCGATTTGTTTGTCATAATGACATAACGGTGCATAAAATTGACACATGAGTGCATAATAGTATATTATGCAATGAGCACAAAATGATGCCCATTTTGTTGCGAGTTGTATACTATACTTTTTCTATAACAACATATCGTTCACGTTTAATACATGCATACATTGCAAAAACTTTAAAGGAAATAAACTGAAAATATTTCATTACTCCGAATTCGCCACTTATGGGTTTTCTATCAGAATTAAAATATAAATTGAAGAAATATATCAAATCTAAGTTAATATCACTATCAGTTTCCATTTTAATTAATAGTTTTTATAGAAAACAACTATGAAATTACTCGTTACCTACTAAAACTTTGAAATAAACGATCTGCTGACATTTAATCAATTTGTCGCTGGACGTCATAATTTGACGAGCCGTAGTCGTCGTGATTTTAGAGTGAACCTAGACCTAGCACGAAATATTCCATTTCGCATTTGTTGCTAAGCAACTTGCCTAGCAACCGATGCAAAAATGGAATTCTGCACAAAATGTGCTTGTTTATGATTGAAGTAAGGGTTATAAAATGAACATATTTTATCGAGGTTGTCGTAGAAAAATACTTTGTCTCACCCTAATGTCACTTTTTTGAATCGTTTAACAAATAAATATTTAATGTACGAAAATCGATTTAAAAAAGTTTTGTTTTTTGCATGAAATTAGAAAAAAACAATTTACTATCGAGTGTGAATTTGTTAAATAATTAATTTGGTTTAAAAATGTCATTGTAATAATTAAAACTTACTTTTGTTGATGGAATTGTCGACTTGTCATTGTTTGCCTCTTCGGTCATGAAATTTAAAACGTCCATAATTATTTCACGACACTGCTCACTCAACTTTTTATCAACAGATTCACTTTCTGGAGTCGCCATAACAAGTTAGTATTGAACAACCCCGGTAATCACACCACAAAATAAAGAAAAACCATATAGAAATATCACAATAAAGTTGGGTGAAGATTAAAATGTAAACAAACGACGTCAATTGCAGTAAGATGCAATGATTTACGTAAGCGTATTTGATATACGTTTACGTGTATGTGCTGCCTTAAGTGTCTATTCACCCAATACGTTCACGTATTTCATTGCATCTTAAAAAAAGTTAAGGCATTTGACGCCGGATTTGTCATTTGTTTACATTTCAATCCATTGAGAGTTCACCTAACCCAACTTTATTTTGTTATTTCTATTTTGTCTTCATTTTGTGCGTGAGTTTTTATTTTTTTGTAGTTTTCTCAATATTTTTAGTGAAATATGTTAGCAGTTTTGGAGTTTGTAGCGTTAATAGATGAAAAAAATGATGATATGGTTGAGGCCTTAGTTTTACACATTCTTTATGATCAGGGTAAAAGGGGTCTACACTCCACTAATGAAAAAACAAGTGAAGAGACACGTGAAGTAAATTGTTCATGTGCAAGTGTTCCAATAAGTGCCTAACTCTGCTCAATAAAACCTACGCTTACGGTATACGTAGAAACACGCAAATTGACGTTAAACGTATCTAAATCATAGAGATAATACACATAGAGTAGGCATGCCATAGGGGCTCGTGTAAGCGTATTCGTCCACCCATTAGAAAGAGATGGACAATCAGTTTGGTATTGCTTTATCTTTCTAATAGAGCATACATTCTTAAAAAGTTAGTGGTGCATCACGCGATGTTAGCGAGAGACAGCAACACCAAATTCATTTGCCATCTCTTTTTATTGCGTGGACGCTTCCGACTATAGGTTGCCCACTCTATGTTTATTATCTCTATGATCCATATACGTCCAAGAAGTGCTTACTGCACACGCGTTCTTGTCAAATGCTACGTTTACGTATATTGATCATTGCCTTAAATGTCTAGATTACAATGAGCCGAGTCGTCTTGAAAAAATTAGAATACAACTGATTTTGCAATAAGCCTACGATGTATATACTTGGCAAACTGTATTTTCCAATAACTCATATAATTACTATTTGTATAAATAAAGGAACCAATATGTGCACATACATCTAATATATTATTTGAGGAAAGTTTCTTAAACGGGTAGTAGTGATACAACTAGTATGAATGGATTGTAGAATTCCGGTTATGTGGTTCAGTAGCGTAGCTTCAAATCCGGGTCTCCCTCGCAAGGATTTTAACGGGGCCCATCCATTATAAAATATAAACAAATAAATCGTATATATGCATTAACAAATAAGAGGTAAGGGGTAGTAAAATGAAAATGTTTCGTTTGCAAACAAAACTAAGAAAAAACAACAAATACCGACTCATATCAAATATCTACCTTCAAATAACAAATAGCGATTTCGTGTTGTCTATTTTGCAACAAAATAAAGCATAACGGCATAGGCAAAATGCGACGATTGGTGATTTTGATTTTTCTGAACACTGAATGCACTTTAGACTAGCACCGCCTCTAACCAGACGAAAATTATAATAACTAACTAAAAAATAAACCAAATCAAACCACGCCGCGAAGGCGATGGGTGAGGAATGCATAATTCATAATAATGTCTCTTACTGGAAGTGGGTATTGCCATACTCCCATTTACCGCGCATTTGCAAATACAGTACCTAATTAAAAGTAAATTCAAAATATTGACGGTTTAGTCTATGAAACAACGAGTTTTTAGTTTAATACTTTTCTGTTGCGCTGGTGCCTAGGGCCCCTGTGGCCTCCAGACTACGGGACCTGCAGGCACTTAGTTACGCCACTGGCGTGTTTATGTTTTTATAGAGCTATTAAAAAATGATTACTCACAATATCTCGGAAACGGTATCCAGGAAGTCAATTTATATTCTTAATCAACGTCAATGTTAGCTGCTATCAAGTTCATCTCTTATTGCCTGTAAAAAATATATGTTATTTTTTGTCGACCAATTATAATTATGTAAAAGCTAAATTCACATTATAATTTTTTTGACAATACCTTGAGTTTCATTGAATACTTATTTAATAATAATATTTTTAAAATTCTGGGTAAACATAAATGTTACCGTAATAAGTAACCAGCATTATAAACGGTTTGGAAATTATTTGGAAGGAGTGTGAGAGTCTTTTTTTTTCTAGTAGGTATATCTAGTTTAATAAATTTAGAACGTGAATTAAAAAAATATATATATTCTGCGTTCTATAGCACGAAATAATCACCAGAACAAAATACACACAGACTATGTTTAAAGTAACATCGTTATTGTACAGAAAAATGGCAACATCGTGACAGCTAAACTATATCACAATATTATAAACAACGTTTTTTTTGTGTTCGCGAGTTCGCCTTAACAACGACCATGGATGAAATTGAAGAAATTGAGGAACAAAATCAAATTTCTATAGAAATATTGGGAGAATCAAAGAGAATATAAAGAGATGGCGTGAAAGCAAGAATGTATTTATAATTATTGTTATTGTAAGCAGAATAAAGTTTTGAAAAAAATATTTGTACAAGTGATTTCTTGAAAAACCTCAACGGACGGAGGCAGTTAACATTAACTTTTCTATTGTCATCTGAGTACCGTTATGGTGCGTTTACACACGCATGGATTTAGTGGCGTCAATGAGAACTGGCGCGCCAGTAAATTAAAGTAGCAAGTGTAAACATCGCCTTTCATACAATTTTTTTTTTGCATGCATAGATCAAAAAGTCTGCATCCTTCTGAAATCACTGGCGCCAGTGGTGAAGAATTCCTACGAAAATAAAAACTTGCAAGTGTAAACAAGTGCTTGCATGTCGGCGTCCGCTCGCCAGTTTTA
Organism: Lochmaea capreae; assembly: GCA_949126875.1. Lineage (NCBI taxonomy): Eukaryota > Metazoa > Arthropoda > Insecta > Coleoptera > Chrysomelidae > Lochmaea > Lochmaea capreae. The sequence continues at coordinate 3,483,817 of OX421398.1, forward strand.
GTTTGATTTTCGTTTCGGTTGAGCTTCTAGTTTTTGTTGATTGTGATTGTCGTTTAGCTAGTTTATTATGGTTATAGCTTGCAGGATCCTCTGCTGCGAGTTCTCCTAGGAGTTTTGCTGAAGCACCCAAATTAGGTCGGCGACCAATCCACGGTTTAACCCAGACACGGCCTTTTCGATGGTTGCGTCTCTTTTTCTCTAATTTTTTTATCTTTTTTTCATCTAAAAGCTTAGCGACTATTTTACAGGCTTCAGTGAGAGTACTGTGAGAAACACATTAACAGTAAAAATGGCGTGCCACTAATGTTGGTTTTTGAACAGTAGAGTAAACCTTTACTGGCGTGCAAATAGAACTGGCGCCACTAAATCCATGCATGTGTAAACGCACCATTAAGTAAAAATAACAGTATGGGATTACGAAAAAATACATAACTAGGTATATTATATTCTGAAAAGCGAATCCTACCAGGGACCATTGAATAATAAGTCAGTTGTTTTCTACTCTTGACAAGGGTTGATGAATTGTGTAGTACAAAGATTAACTATCAATTTGAGGGGACCTACTATGCCATAAATATATTAAGAAAACTTGTAACCGTAGCAAAAGTGAAATATAAATTAATTGTCTGAAATTTATACTGTGGGCTTAGAATATTTAATTACGAGTAGCGAAATAAACCAAATTGTAAGGTTGTATGCTCGATAAAGTGTGGAAACCTGATTCACTACCTGATGTAATGAAAGAATTGAGTGTTCGAAATAGCAGAATGTATTAGAAAAAGTAGCACTTAAGTACCTATGTCCTCATAGGGATTAAAAGTTTGTTAAGATGCGTATTCACTAGCATCAAAATTTTCCAAACGTGCCAAATGTGCCACGAGCTGTAAAATTCGTCTAATAACTCATGGTTTATACGTTGCGCCGATCAAATTAATGCTGCAATACTGTGTAAAAATCTTAGCGATCGTAACGATCTATAAATCTCGTAATATCGGAACGGATACAAGTTTGGTATAATACTTACAGGTTTTAAGGTTTAACGATTTTACTATTTGCGTACACAGAATTGCAGCATTAATCTTCACACAAAATGTTTGTTGCAATCTGTTTAGCGCGCGCGGTGGATTTGGCCGATGGAGACATTTTGTTGGAACTGAATACACATCTTTAGATTAATTTATAGTTAATACTGAATAACGCTTGCCTTCTGTTGAAGATCTGCTTTCTTCCATGGTGGATTCGGATGAATTTAAATAAATTAATCTGAAACAAATATAATTACAAATGGAGATCATGGAGATAATAGGAAATATTTAACAATAAATACCCGCAATAGAGCAATGATTACTTATGCATTTCAAAGAAAACTTAAAATTTAAAACCTAATTCGCTTGTTTTTGTTTCCTTTGCCACTCCTTATTTTTGGTTGTAGAATAGTGAAGAATTTACTTATTTGTAACGCGGCATATTAAGTATTTTTTCTAAAGGCGGTATAATAACAATCTAATGCTGCCTTTCGTTTGTTGTTAGAGGCAGGTATTTAAATAAACAATGGTATCTGTATAGCATTCGATGTTTTCCAATCAGAATTATCCGTTATCCATTCCAGAAATGTGAAATTTCGTAATAACTGTTATACGAGGCATGTTTTTTAAGTAAGTACCGTTTTGGAATTAAAAAAAGACGTGCAAAGATATCGCAATAATTTTATTTTTACATGAAAGCCTGTACCTTAATCTACTTTTCTACATAATTTCCGAGAATATTGACGCACTTGTCATTACGTGGCACCAGTTTTTGAATACCCTCCTCATAAAATTCTGCCGCCTGACTTGTTAACCACTGTATCACAAATATTTTGACTTCGTTATCGTCTTGAACACGCTGACCGCCCAGGATGATCTAGAGTTTCCCATTGAGACTCAAGAAACTCCGTTCTTCATCATGCACATTTGTGCGGCCATCTTTAAATGCTCTCACCCATTTCCTTACCATTCCATCACTCATAATGTTTTATCCGTAAACTTCACAGATCTCACGATGAATATCGATCGGTTTCACGCCTTTAGCACTAAGAAATCGTATAACAGCCCGAATTTCACAATCGGCGGGACTCACGATTGTCGGAGGCATCTTAAACACTCAGTAAACAACGTATACAATGAAGAATCAGACTGTAATGGCGTCAATGCATAGACAAGAGATGTAGGTAAACAGCGCGCATGCGCGGAACGCCGACCCTAGCGCTGCGGCAGCGGAATCGTAAAACGGTACTTATTTATAAAACATGCCTCGTAGTTTCCCAAAAATTCTCATCCTTTCTGCAACACTTCCTACCATCATATGTAGTGGTGTGAAGCTGAGAATCACTTTTATGAGTGCCGTTTGCATTGTTTTCATTGCTCCTGTTATGCATGTAGAGGCTAGTCATTGAATTCTGGAGAGGTTGTCTCTAGTCATCAATAGGCTCGTTCTACTACTCCACGCAACGGCTCTATGAGTGATGATTTGTCTCACTATGGTAGTCTACATCTATCTCAGGATCCTTAGGTTACAGCCCCAATTTTACCCTGCACACCATTAGAGCCATTTTTGCTTTGTATATAATCTCCTTTTCGTTCTTGTTCCATACGTCTACAGGAGGACTGACACCAATCGACATATTTTTCAAGCTTTTTGACGATGTTATGCAAGGTATGATTATTGAATATTCTTTGCAATATGCTAATCATTATAATAGGCATGACTTTGTACTAAGTAAAAAAGACCTTCTCAATTTTAAAGGGATTTTAATATTATCTCGTTATCATACATTGCCTCAAACACACATGTACTGGACAGTGAATGAAGATAAAGGGGTTCAGCTGGTGAAAGACTGTATGAGCCGAAACAAATTCACCTCCATAAAATGTGAATTGCACTTGAGTGATAATACAAAGCTAGATACAAGCAATAAGTATTCTTAATTTCAACCCTTTTTTGATAAAACAAACGAGAAGTTTATGCAATTCGGTATATGATCACATAACCTGTCTATAGGCGAAGAAATGGTTTCGTATTTTGAGGCGTCATTCTTGTAAAATATTTGTCAAAGGTAAACCAGGTTTGGTTTTAAGCTTTGGTGTCTTTGTTCAAGCGACGGCTTTGAACCATATATGGAGGTACACGCATTGTTCTAAACTTATTATCAGTTATAGAAAATAAAAAAAATCATAACATCATCTGCGAAACATTTTTTTCACTCTATGATTTATTTAGAATTGAAACAAAAATGTTTCTTTGCAACAGGCACTATTTAGGGAGGCCGCACATCAAAGAAACATGAAACCTGAAACGTGTAGTATGAAACATAAAACATGAAACAACAAATTGCGAAAAACGAAACCGTTTCACTTTACATACTAATCAAAGAAATATAATGATTATATTTTGTCAAATTTTGGTTCCGCATATTAAAAATAAAATATTAGTACATTGTTGTTACTTTTATGACAGTTAAATATTATTTACTGAATAAAAACAATGTTTATGCTTACCTGAACTTTTTACCTGATTGGCAAGCCAGGCTTTTTCTTGTGATTGTCTATTCGAGTACTTCTCCAGGTTATAATTATACAATTCTTCGTACTTCTCCACCACAGCAACAAACTCAATATTAAATTATTGGTCGTTATTCATTTAACGCACGTATTTAATTGACCAAAACAATGCAACTGAAACAGAAAAATAGAACGCGACCTATTTCATGAAACACGTTTCAACACGATAAAAATGTTTTAGGCACACGCATCACACTTGTTTCATTAGTGGGCGGACTCCTATTTCTTTGGCTGTGTTCTATTTTCATGAAACGTGTTTCACGTTTCATGCTTCATGTTTCAGGTTTCATGTTTCTTAGAGATTATTTCACTCAATACAAAATACGCGCCTTCGATTGGCTTAAATATGAGGATTGATATCTGAAAACACCATGTTTTCGATTTTGTATTTCGGCACCTGATTGGATACATGCAATTTTCCTATCTGTGTGTTTCGCGTTGTCATTAGTTGTTTTATTCGATATTAAAAATCTAGTGACTGACAGAAAATGTCAAATTATTAAAGAAACGTCAGAATCGTTTTCGTGAAATAATCTTGACAAATACAACTCGTGTAATTAATGATTATTGAAAGTTTCTTCTCTTTTTCGAAACAAATTGTTGTTTCAGGAAACCACAATTTGTTTCTCAAAATCGAATAAATTTGTATTTCGATAATCATTATCACACTTGTTGTATTATTATTATCGATAATAGAACAGAAGGATGTTCCCTACAACATCCAAAATTGATGGAAAAAACACCGAGAGGTACTTACGACTGTTATTTAGGAGAAAATACCATGATTGTTCTGGTAAGGTGGAATGATAATTTCGTGGTTACTTTGATAAGCACGCATTATCACGTAGTAACGTTAAAATCTGCAAAGAGTTATAGAAAAAGGTATAGTAGTGCATAGTTTGTCTCAAAATATATTGTCGTCACTTTTGCCGGCAATCATAAAATTAATGGGCCAATTGCAATAAATCCTATGGCCAATAGCTGCTGTAAAAGGGATCTCCAGTGGCGGACTATTTAAAATTGTTTTAAAATGGATCAAATTCACAAATATCTGTCTTTTTGTATTTTTATCATACATCCTTTGTTTTTTATTTAATATTATATTATGTGAAGACCATTTCCCTAAAAAATATTTTTATGTATTTCTTTCTTATACCCTATTTCTTTTTCCATAGGAGCAGAATGCCTTATTATTTATTCAAAAGTACCATAAATATAGGGTGAGACATTCTTTTTTTCTATGTGGAATAAAATGATAAAACAGGTCGGTTTTACCAAAATTATATCGACACGTCCTGTATCGCCTCAAATACAATAGGGTCGTAAAATTCGGCACAATGGTTAAGGATTGATTAATATGATAAGCCGGTAGCCAGTGTCGTGCAGTCAGTTTAAGGGTTTTGCCGAGTAGGGATAGTGTTTTTTCATAATGTTAAATAATTTTGTATCAGGATAAATTTACAGATATAGATATAGATATTTGTAGATATTGGATAGATCTATAAAATTCAATTTGTAAAAAAATGTATCATTAGTTGTATAAAGAAAAGTCAGTTTGAAAGAATTTTGTTTTAAACATAGCCATCAGGGGGGAAAGATGGAAATTGAAGGTGGATAGTGATGGTGAATATGATTACTTGGGATAGAGAGATATTTTTGACAGGAGGGAATAATTAGGAATAAAATCAAAATTAAAATATCCGATTGAATATTTAAAAAAAATATATTACACTGGAAAATAGGAAGAAGAAGTAATCATGCAAATCATATAAAAATTGGTGACCAAAATTATATTACAAAGGACGTATTTGGCGAATTTGAAGAATTGATAGCATTACAATCAAAAGTATTTGCCAACACAAAATAAACATCTCTATCTCTTCAGCATCCGCTCTCGCTAAAATTGCTATTTCTAATTATTGTTCTTCCATAATATAAATTAATATTACAATAAATAGATCCACATAAATAAAGCAGCATAAAACATAAATGTCATAATAAAATAAAGTTTTTGGTCTTGTATTTGTTACTTTCAATAACTCTATCAAAAGTCACATTAAAGGATACTTTAATAAAGGAACTTTTAATAAAAGCAGCCTTTAGTACAGATCTTCAATAACTCTCTAATAATAGAAAATAGCTTTTTGAAAACCGGAGTAGTATCAAAATTTGTCATATAATTTAGACCGGAATAAAATAGAAGATTTAATATTTAATAGAATTGAGAAATTTTGTTGGAAACATGAAACAATTCTTAAGAAAGGAAAAATAATAAGAATAATAATCAATTTAGAGAGTTAAAGTTTGTAATATTTAATTGAATTGAAAAAATTATTCTAATATTGAACCAAAAACCCTGACATAAGAATTTTTTTAATAAACTAACAATTAAAATTAAATAAATAATAAAGTTAATATAGAATTACATAAAAATTAATAAGACAAAAGTTAAATATCATAAACTAATAGAGCAATTATATAAAATCAATATAATTTATCATATTATATAAGATAACTACCTAATTATATTAAATATTGCACAATTCAAGTACCTATCTACATTTATAGCTACCTAGTATACTTTGTGACTGTATATAACTATTAAAACTTTCATTGTTTAAAATACCTATAATCTAATACCACAATGTAAAATCGGCACTTAATATTGTAATAATTACTTACTAATAATATGATAGGTACTTGACTAACTTTTGCACTATTAAATAAACCCGACAAATCAAACATTCAGGTCTGTCGCTCTTGACCATTTTTCCATCGTTATGAGTTGCTTTTGTAATATTGTTGCACATACAGATAATGTCTTGTTTTTTACAAAAATGATCACGTCATCCGCACACATTCGAATCTGTATTGGTTTTTCTATATTCGTAGTTAAATCGTTCATCGCCAGGAGAAATAAAGTTGGACTAATAATTGATCCTTGGGGTGTTCCATTTTCTTGTTTTTGGATAGAAGAAGTTGTCCCATTGACTCTAACCTCAAATGTTCTGTCACATAAAAAATTCTGTACGAAAGCTAGAATATTACCTTGATATCCTAAGTTACTTAGCTTTGTTAGTATGTTGTGTTTCCAAACTGATTCGAATGCTTTATTTACATCAAAATAAATGGCCATGCAGTGTTCTTTATTTGAAAATGCTTCTTTAATATGAGTTTCTAGATCAATTATGTTGTCTAATGTAGATCTGTTTGATCTGAATCCTGATTGCTCAGGAGTTAGATGTCCTTTGTTTTCTAGGTCCCAAAGAAGTCTTTTATTTATTATTTTTTCGAGCAGTTTGCATAGGGCGCTGGTTAAAGATATAGGTCTATAAGAATCTGCTAGAAGGGGCGATTTAGAAGGTTTTAAGATGGGGATTGTGATTGCCTTTCTCCATGTGTTAGGATAAGAATGTTGGCTCCAGACCCTGTTGTATATTTGCAAGAGGTGATGTTTTGCCGATAAAGGCAGGTTTTTTAAAAATATGGGACGGATATCATCAGGTCCAGGAGATGTATTCTTAAGTTCATGGAGTGCGTCGTTGAATTCGTGTAGGCTGATAGGCGTGTTAATAGGGTCTGCGTTTTCATGTATAATAATTGTGTTTTTTTTTTGCTCCTGCTTAAATTCTAAGAAGCCTGGGCTGTAGTTATCATTTTTAGAATGAAAACAATAAGTTTTTGCGAGTTCTTCGGCTATCTCGTTGTTATCTGTTATCACACTTAAATCATTTTTTTGTAGAGCTGCAATTTCCATATGTGAGTTTTTACCTGCTATGCTCTTTATTTTTTTCCAAACATTTGTTATTGGTGTTGAACTATTGATTTTCTCAACATATTGATGCCAAGATTTTCTTTTATTATTTTTTATGGTTCGTCTGGCAAACGCTCGCTTCTTTTTGTATTCTATACAGTTTTCAGGAGTCTTATATCTTTTATATTTATTCAATGATTGTTTACTTGCTTTTACTGCTGACTCACATTCTTCGTTCCACCATGGTACTGCATTGTACTTTTTTATATGCGTTGTCTTACCGATAGCGTGATGTGCTGCATCTATTATTATTTTGTTAAAGCCATCTACTGTGGCCGTAATATCGTCTTGCAGTTTTGCCCGGTGGATATTGTCGTCAATGTGTTGTGAAAAATTAGTCCAATTTGCTTTATTTAGTCTCCAACGTTGTAAGGGTATCGTATCGTGAGAGCATTTTGTGGTGTTGGTATTATTGGGAAGTGATCGCTGTCATATAATTCTTTTCTAGTTTGCCAAGAGAGTTGGGGTAGAAGATTAGGTGTACATAGGCTGAGATCTATTGCTGAAGAAGTGCACGCTGTTATGTTGAATCTGGTGCCACTGCCGTCATTCAATATAGCTAAGTTAGCGCAGTTGAATACCTCATATAGTTGCTTTCCTCTTAAATCGTTTGACCTGGATCCCCAAGCTATGTTGTGCCCGTTGAAATCGCCTATAATTAGCCTGGGAGAGGGTATTTGTTTGAATAACGCATTCAGTAATGGCTATCGCTTCAATGCTGGTGGTGATGTTTATTTCTTCCGCTACTATTATTGATTTCGTGAATATAGCTACACCTCCACTGGCCGTTGCACAATTTCGATTTTTGAAGAATCCATTGTAATGTTTTGGGGTATGTGTTTTGTGTTCATGGAAGTGTGTTTCCTGTAAGCATAAAATGTCTGGAAGATGTTCTGCTATGAGCTTTTGTAGCATTTCTAAATGGAGATAGTATCCATTTAGGTTCCATTGTAGTATACTATTGAATTATATTATTTAAATTGATGTTTTGACGTGATTAACGGGATTGTATGGAGGATTCGCTGCCGGTATCATCTGTTTGCTTTTCCAGCTTTTTCCTCAATTTGGTAAATCGGATTTTTAGAGTCTTTTCCTTTAACAGAGGATAAAGTGTAAGTAACATTTCAATAAGTCCTTTTATATCTGATGTATAGTATTTTGCAACAGTATATGCATTCTGAGCTCCGTGTGTGTGCTCGAGCAGCCTTTTAAATTCATCATAGTTCAGAGGATAAGGGGGTGTTTGATTTTCAATTATTGGTTTTAAATGGCTGATTGCTTCCTCTGGTATGGAGTAGGCAGGAGTGGTGCTGATTAAGGAGTGTTTCTTCTTTTTTGGTTTCTCTAAGGTTGAGAAAGCTGGTTTCGTTATACTGGACGCTTCCGGAGAGGACTCAGATGATAGGAATCGTTTATTTGTAGAATTGGGCATAGTTGTTGTGGTTTTTTGTGATATGTTGCTTACTTCGGCTGTGGTGTTTACTGCGAGACTTGATTGGGTAGAGAATATATCTGTAGGAGTTGGTTGAGAAAAAGTTGTTGTTGATTTTGTTTGCTCAGGTGATGTTTAGGGAGGTTCATGATTTATTGTGTTTGTTTGGACAGGAGACTTTGGGTTTTGTAAGGAAGGACAATTGGCAACCACGTGACCAGATAGTTTGCAATTAAAATATTTCTGGCTATCTAAGGAGAGATAAATACGATAAGAGAGGTTATCGTGGGTAATTTCCAGAGATTCGGCTAAAGTAAGAGATTCTAGTGGGGTGGGGCGTCTGAAACTCATTATATGGCTGTATCTGTTGCACCTATTCGTAGGAATGTGATTGGAGATAATAATTTTAGACCTAATCCTTCTAACATAGTTTTTAATGTGTCGTGTGGTATTGTCGGACTAACGTTAGAAATGACTAGTCTGTCTGAAGGGGTTACTAAATGACGCGCTTTTAATTTTTGTCCCAGAACTTCGATTTCTCCTCCATTTTCGTCGATAAGTAAATACACACTCTATTGTTAGATATTCTTGAGCAGAAGATGATGTTGCGTGGTTGAACTATTGGGCCTAAACTCAGAAGATAATCTTGAATTTTTGCATCATTGATTGCGCTAAAGATGATTCCCTGATCTTTTGCAGGATATGTTGGTTGAGTTGGTTGCTTGAGCATTTGAGAATAAGATTGTGTTGAAGTAGTTATTGGTGCATTAGGTGATGTAGGGTTTCCATTCATGTTGTTATTATCCATCTTTTGTTTTAAGTGGTTCTCGGAACATTCTTTCTGAATACGGCACTGGCAGTTGATTCAAATCAATTAGCAGATTGTTTTTGCTGCTTGAAACTTACTTGACAAATTTGTTGTTCTTATCAGTATTTATGGTATTGAATAAATGATATTATTCAAACCACTGTAGGTTATGTGTTGTACTCACTCGATTATGATGTAGTGAATCGGTGTTAATACTATCACTAACTTTACACTGGATTGTTTTACTTAATAACTGATTATTTTGTTAAATTCACGCACTCGATCCAAAAGCTGTTTATTGCTTCGTGAACAGAGAGGTACTCTGGTCTTGGGGATTTGATAATAAAAGTTTGTGAATCTCTCATTCTAAAGTAAACAGTAACATATCCGTAGTCGGTAAAATTTATATACTAAAACTGAATATTATTTTACTATACAAATATTTCAGTTGTAAAATAATCACTGTGCTCTTGTTATCGGATTAACGACTACCTGCTGTGGGTTTTTCTCTTGAATCAATCATGTTGGTGTTAAGTTAAAACGGAATATCTTGGAATGAGGTGTACCCATGAAGTTATCGTTATGCAGAGATTTTTTTGGGCAGCTCAGGCGCCTCTGATTCAACCCATTTAGATTAGTTTTGAGGTTACTAAAAACAGAAAGAATACCATCAAGGGCCGCTTACAAAGATCCAGGAGTTGGAAAGTAGTATACAAAACAGTAAAAATTAAATAGGAAATGTATAGTGATTGGGGTATTGCTAGTTTCCCAAGCTATTTATTTCTAAACATGAAAAATCATTCCATACACTATGAAATCTCGTAAACTAAATTGAGTAGGTACGTATATTCTTATCTAAATTAATTGGCATATATTCCATTGTATACAAAAACATAAATATTTGGTTTTATTTGGTAAGGTTATTATTCCAATAAACAAGCTTAATTAAAAATCTGGGTAATCTTTAAAAATCATTTCCCTATTTGTGCGCAAAAGAAACGTTACATTTCCTACCTGGGTCGTCTTAATTTTAGGCCCTCTAAACCAATTTCCCCAATTTTCGATTCGGTCAAAAATAAAAGTACCTATATCACCATTGGGTAAAATTCGTTTTAGGTTTCCAGCCAAAATTTCAGGTTTTCCGTCAAAAATTTCAAGTATCCAGCCGAAATTGAAATTGAAAAAACTTTTATTCAACTTTTTTTTTTGTAAATCGAAATATTAGCAAGTTACGTTACTTTATGTACACACTGTATAGTCACCTCATATATGACCTGAAAATTTTGATTCCTGATAGTTGTCTTTTAGGTTTTGGACAATGCAGAACTTTCCATGAAGATTAACTATTTTCGTGTAATCAATAATTAAAAAGTTTCCTATATTCTGCAAACTCAAGTACAGTTGGTTCGGTGGATCTTTTCCCATGCGTCATCATTCATATGCAAACGCAATACATTCAGTAACACGTAGGTCGTAGATTGATGGTTTAATTAGAATGTGGCTAAAATGACGGTGAACGTTAGTTATTATTGTATTGAAGCTGGTGTAATAATACTTACCACAATAATTCGAACACTCAGGTATAAGTTAGTCGTTATAACAACTGTTTTTGAAATGAATTTATATACAAGGGGCAAAAAAATGGACAAAAATGTAAACAAAGTCTTTGGTCTGTCAATGTACAAAACCACAGAACTTCTGTTGTGTGGGTTACACCTATCGCCGACATTCATCATATGGCTATCTCTGTTTGTTATATCATGTTGTAATGGAACAAACGGTTTAATTTCGAGGGTTTAGATTCTGTGAGTAGAAACGAGACGTACTATAAAAAGTAGTATGTGAATAATTTCATACATGGGAAAAGATTCAGCGAACCAACTATAGACACACTATATGTGGAAGCATAACTAAAGTTTTACAATGTTTTTGATATAAAATTGCTTTAAAAAATACCAGAAGACATATTTATTCAGTAACAACTGATTAACAAGAATAATCCAATCAAGACGTTAAAATTGCACTTTTTAGAATTACTGTGTCAAATTGTAATAATATAGCGTCACAGAATATTAATTCAAATTTATTTATGTCAGGTGTAACAAATACCACGAAGCACTTAATAATTTCATTTTGTACATTGTTGTGGTTCCCGCGTCTAAATTAAATTGTTTAACAATAACTGAGCACGTATTAATGTCCTTAAACTTTTTATACAATAAAAAACCCCAGACACTGATTACGATAGCGATGTTGCGACGATTTCACTTTTATAAATTAATAAATTCTGTTGTTCGTTTTTCGTTGTTTGTGATATACGCTGCATGAAACTGAAACATCGGTTACGTTCATCCCAACACTTCGAATTTTATTTTTTCAATTCTGCTGAACGTGTCATGGAGACTAGATAAGGAGATCGATCTCATAGGGAAGAATTGACCAAACCTGCCCTCAGACAGTCTTAAAATTTCATAAAATGCCATTGTTTTGTAGTGTTATTCGGGACCGGTGAGTTGCATCCCATTTGAGCAGGTCAAACTTTTGACCGCTGAGTAGCATCTGTTGTGTTCCAAATGTTTGACTCCAAAGCAGAATGGGTGTCCATAATAGATTTCGGTAGCGGTGGATATTCTCGGCGTCAGGCATTGTAAATATTCCTTTTGATACAATTCACATCAGAAACGGCAAGATGAACATCCGAAATTTTTTTTAAAATGCCACGGCATATTTTTGCTGGCTTTACAGAAATATCTTCTGTCTCTTTACGTTTCCAAGAAACACTCACAATATGCTTTTGAATTTTCTTCTCGTCACTCTGATGATTATGTTCCAAATTCTTCCTTGAAATTATCCGTTCGGGTCCATCTTCAATGCTGTAGATCTTGGCGGTGCACTTCCTTGTGGTACAACACCACTTGACTTCTCCAGATTTCAACGTTTCTTTTTTAAAGAATTTATAGTTACTTAATAGTAACAACACGTTTCCACGTTCACTAACAATTTCTGTTACTTCGCTCATGTTAGATAGCAAAAACTAATGATAAAATATAAAATCTACTTATTTATATATAGGTGAAGGGGTGGACAACCCCATAACGGGGGCGGCACCGAGTTGCGCCACCAATTAGATAGGTTCTTAATCTATAACAACTCCAGGAATAGATAAGCTGTAACACCTGTTTAGTGAAATTCTTAAAAGAGAATTTATAAACTCTTATCAGGTAAACGGATTAAGGATTACCAAGCGCTGCAATTTACCGGAGTCGTCTAGTTCCTCGCACATTAACAGGTAGGTACAAAATTTGTGTTCAGTTCCTCGCAGCATACGAAGGGTAAGGGATTAGGTATCAGGTAGCAAGGTCCACAATGACAGTGCGAGGGATTTTGATTAGGTAATATTTACATATTGCTAGTAAATGTTTCAATACTGCATCACGTCCATTGAAAATTATTATAATAATCTGTCAATTACACAATTCAATTTTTCGATTCGGATTAGGGTAGGGGGTAAGGTAGGGTGGTTTTGGTTGGGTTATTATTGAAAACTCACGAATGCATAGATACATTTTCCCTAATGTTAGGAACATAGCGGAAGAAATATATAAATAAATAAAACAATAGTGTGAGGAACTGCAGACCTGTCTTAATCCTACCCTCCGTTCGAAAAGGGATTAACGCAGGTAGATGCGAGGAACTGCATCACGTCCCAATTTACATCTGCCCGTCCAACCGCTGAGTTGCATCCCGTCAACAAATTTAGGATTGTGTCTAAAACTGGTAGATAATTAAAAATAAAAGCGTGTCATGTTTATCATGATATTGTAATTGAAACTAAATTTTATTTCCGAAACAGCGACTAATACAATTTTATAACCATATAGTGAATAATATATTAATCTAATTTAAACAATTCCATATTTCGATTGGGTTATGGTAGGGTAGGGTAGTTGAGAGAATATCTTATGTTTTTTTCTTATTGAAATATAGCGTAAGAAAATGTGATGACATTTTCCAAATCTCATACAGATATAATATGTTCCAATTTTTATAAAATTATTTTTCTGTAGCCGTCCCGAAAATAGAACTTTCGGTATATGATTTATTAAATCGAAAGTGAAACTTTACACAAATGATTGATTGATTGATTGGATCAGCACACCAGTCAAAGGATTGATGTCCTCGGCACCTCAGCCTTAAGGCTTTTTGTGCTCTTGGCTGTACCGTTTATGTGAAGAGACCAGTAGCCCTTATCAGGCTCAGCAGACTTTTCACTAGGTTCTTCTTGGAGAAATCCTCCCTCGGAAATTCTAGTCCTAGGAGTCTATATCTCCAGTAAGATAATGATTCACAATCAAAGATAATGTGAGAGGCTGTTTCCTCCTCTTCCATGCACAACCGACAGATAGGTTCCTCCCTATATATGCCGATTGTATACATATGCTTCCTTAGAGTACAGTGACCGGTGAGTAAACCCGTCACTATCCTTATTTGGGCCCTGCTAAGGTTTAGTATATCGTTGGTCAGCTTCTCCGAGGGTTTTTTAACCAGGAGTTTGCTGTGTTTCTGTTTTGGCACGTGTCTCCAGTACGACTGGTGTTTAGTTTGAGTCCACCGAGATATACAACCACATGCAGCAGTTTTGGATATCCCAAATACTGGTTCAGGACCAGTGAGTGCTGTCTCAGATCCCAGCTTTGCTATGATGTCTGCCTTTTCGTTTCCTACAATGCCCTTATGCCCTGGGACCCACTTAAGAGTAACTCTATTGTGGTTAGCCAGGGTTTTAAGTTTCTGTAGACAATCCCAGACCAGTCTAGATCTGATCTGAGGACATGCTAAGGCTTTTAGTGCTGCCTGACTATCGGAGAGAATTAGGATATTTTCACCCCTGTACCCCGTTTCAATATTCTGCTGCAAACACTTATCGATAGCGTAGATTTATGCCTGGAATACAGAAGCAAGATTCCCCAACGGTGCGTGAAAATTGCACCTGGGTCTAGCACCGTGGACTCCAGCACCTGTTCCAATGTCAGTCTTTGATCCGTCAGTATACCACATCAACGTTCCTTCCTGACTGCATGCTTCCAACCCATCCCAGTTTAGCTGGATCTGGTATGGTTGGGTATCGTTACTTCTTGCCAGCATGTTGTCACTTCTCATTCTAAGGAGTGAGTTTGTGATAACTTCTGTGATTCTGGAATGACAATGGGTGTTGGTTCTTTCATGCCAGTTCCCATTGCATTCCAGTCTGTATGCAGCCATCCTCGCTTCCGCCTTAACATGCAGAGCAAGAGGCGGAAGATTGAGAATTGCTTCCATTGCCGCAGTCGGGCTGCTTCTCATGGAACCCGTTATGCACAGACAGGTAAGCCTCTGAAGTTTTGATAGCTCCAATTCAGCTTTCTTCTGATGTGTTTTTGGCCACCAAACTAAGGCGCCATAGGTGACCATGGGTCTCACCACAGTTGTGTACAGCCAGTGTACGATCCGTGGATTTAGTCCCCATGTGTTCCCTATCGCCCGTTTGGCAGCCATTAGGGCCATTTTCCCTTTATTGGTTTTATCATGAAGGTGTGAGTTCCAGGTTAGTTTTGCATCCAGAATTAAACCCAGATACTTAACCTCCTGACTTAGATACAGCTGCACGTTAAAAAGGCTTGGCAGTTTTAGTCCCTCAAGCTTCCTTTTTTTAGTGAAGGGAATGAGCGCGGTTTTTGAAGGGTTCACCCTTAGGCATTCCCTCCTACACCATATCTCCACCATTCCCAGAGCCTGTTGCATCAGCCCTGATATAACATTAGGGTATTTCCCAAATCCACAAATCGTACCCAACGTAGCTATTTTCGGAATGTTTTTTTTTTCTTTCGGCACGATTTTTTTACTTTCGGAATCATTTTCAACATCTATGTAAGCGGCCTTAGTAATTACATTTACGGAATTTTTATTATGACATCGCTGTTTACGAAGAAGTTCAGCCACTTTATTAGTTGATGGAGGTGGCAGTATCACCAATTTAAAGAGACACGGAGGGTGGAAATCTACGAATGTGGCAGAAGGATACCTAGAAAATTATTTAAGAAACAAACTTGACATAGCCTCCAAAATTCAAAATGGCCGTAACGAAATTAATATCTCGAAAGCTAGTACAAGTACTGCAACGTCTAATACTAATTTCAACACAGCCACTTCTGTTAATATTCCTAATACTATTAATATAAATAATTGTTATAATTGTACAATTAATGTTCACAAGTAATGTTCATAGTATCTATCCCTATTATATTTTAATATTTTATCTAATAAACGGCTGCAGAAAAAATATTGTACGTAACGCTACCCGAAAGTAATTTTACCGAACTCGCAGGCTTCCTGGACACGCCTACGGCTCGCCCTGGAAACTGCCTACTCATCCCGTAAAATATCACTTTCGGGACTTGTTACGTAAATAACTATTACGATTCAAATAATACCTATATCGGCAACATTGCCGTAAAATTTATTTTATGGATACAATTCGACGGTTGCTTTTTTTCGTACAGGTAAAATTTCACTTTTTGGTATGCAGCTCGCCGGTTGCCGTGTTATTAATTGTGTATGTCAGATCGGTTTTTTGTTAATTCATCGATATACTTGAGCTATATAAGCAGTTTCTAAAAATATCCCTTTTTTATAAATCATTTCTGTCTACAAAATAAAATTTTGTTCATAATTCATTGCAGGGCTTCAGTCTCTTACTAATAGAATAACATCCCCTAAAAGTGACATCAAACTTTAGCCAGAAAAATGTGCACTTGCCGAGCACGTATTTTCTGAAGGCCATACAATGAACATGCCAACATTTTGTCGACAGAAATTAATTATAAGAAACGTAACTTTTCAGGAAAAGCTTAAATGGTTCAAGAAGATCGATTTATAAACAAAAAACTGATTTGAATAATCTTAGCATAGTATATGCAGGCATATCTTTTGGAATTGGAAAAACAAAATGTTTAAAGTTTTGAAAAAAACCAATTACTATGGAGATTTTTGAACAATTGAATTTTATAAGTCAACCAAAAATATTTCAAATTTTATATTTTATATTGTTTTTTTAGTGTTTTTTATATAGGTATATCTACAAATGTTAATTTTTTTTATTTTTTTTAGAAATGTGTGTGTGTTATTTGATTTAATTTGCCATATAATACTTTTTCTACAACCCTATACAAAAAGTCGTCATTTTGTAATAGAATACTTTCAGCGAAAACGTGATTTCCGTCACCAGTGAGAGAAAGTGTCATAACGTTAACTTTCGTCTCTAGTGACAAAAGTTAAATTTATATTTTCAATTATTTGCCGCCCTCGTATATAATGTTTTGACGACTTTTGCTTATTAATAAACAAAGATAGGAATCATTTCTTAAATAAGAATGCATTTTATATCTAGTTGCCAGGTTTCATTAGTTTGACACTCGGTTTGACATTTCTCTTTAATTGTTTACACTCAAAGCATTGTTAGTTTTTTGAGTAAGTTATCATGATTCCTGAATCGGAAAGTGATTTAGATTTTCCAAATACACCACCAGAAGTAACAAATCAAGCTGAGCGGACCTCTTTGGATTTATTACCATTAGAATCCAAAAAGAGATATGAAGAAATATATGAAAAATTCATAGATTGGAGAGTTACCAATCATGTTAATTCATTTTCGGAAAATGTGCTGCTTGCGTACTTTGTTTGGTTATCAAAAAAATGTAAGTCATCGACGCTATGGTCTATGTATTCGATGCTGAAAGCCACTTTATCGTTTAAAAATATTATATATATATATAAGTAAATATCCCAAGTTGCGTTCTTTTTTGAAACGAAGATCAGATGGATTTAAAAGTAAAAAATCTAAAAAATTTTCTTCCGATGAGATACGTACTTTCTTAAAGAATGCACCCAATTCCAAATACTTAATGATTAAGGTAACAATTATTACTTTATTAATGTGACAAATTCTCAATATTAATATTAAATTCACGTTTGTAGGTAGTCTCAATTTTTGGAATCTCGGGAGCTTGTCGTTGCCATGAATTAAAGGATTTGTACGATCTTTTTTTATTTAAAACTGATTTTGGGGGGAGTGCGAGGCCGATGCCATGCGTTGTCCTACTTTCAGCCGGTAAAGTTTCATTTTTTCAAATAATTCTTTTCACAAATCTACGATGAGGCTAATGCCATAGGTTCATTGAATATCTAGTTTGAGTTCGTTAGTATTTTTTATATATATTAATCTGGTTATAACTACCGCTTGACCGTCCGCACCGCTAAGAGACCTGTTTTTTTTGTTTCTTACTGTAATATGCTTTTATTCTTTCGTTAATACGGCTCACCGTTTGCTTATGAATTGCTTATACCGCTTCACCTGTCATTAATAGCTAAAATAAATATAGTTTAAAAAATATCGAACTAAAAAGTTGAAAATAATTTTAAAAATTAAATTATGACAATAGTACATAACCAATACTAGTTTAAATCTTATTACAGTTTCCTGTAATATTGTCGTATTTAATAGAGTGAATGTATCAACAGATGTCGAAAGGAATAATTATAAATATTCAACACTCTATGAATTTTTTGAAAAATGATATTTTTCAAAAACAGTGGCCGTTCAACTAAGGAGCAACAACTACTTCCCGTGCAATATGCACCGCCGGATATTGAATTACACCCCTAAGTCAAACGGGGTTGGTATATCTACAAGGTATTTTAAAACAAAACTTTCTGGTTTGCAATTAGAAGGGACAACACAACTTGTAGACCGGTTTCGGCGTATTTGCGCCTCATCAGTACAAGGTATGTGGTGTCCGTCCAAGAATATCTAATCCCGGACTGAAGAGTACACTTCAATCACAATCAATACATGTCTTCCAGTAACGGAAATTTTTCAAAAAAAAATTCATAGAGTGTTGAATATTTATAATTATTCCTTTCGACATCTGTTGATACATTCACTCTATTAAATACGACAATATTACAGGAAACTGTAATAAGATTTATTGTTTCAAGCCTACGTGGTTTGTTGTCAAAAATTCAAGGTTTTTGGTTTGCGATTGGAAGTGAAGAGGGCACTACCGTCACAATCTTCACATTTCCGTTACTGGAAGACATGTATTGATTGTGATTGAAGTGTACTCTTCAGTCCGAGATTAGAGATTCTCGGACGGACACCACATACCTTGTACTGATGAGGCGCAAATACGCCGAAACCGGTCTACAAGTTGTGTTGTCCCTTCTAATTGCAAACCAGAAAGTTTTGTTTTAAAATACCTTGTAGATATACCAACCCCGTTTGACTTAGGGGTGTAATTCAATATCCGGCGGTGCATATTGCACGGGAAGTAGTTGTTGCTCCTTAGTTGAACGGCCACTGATTTTGAAAAATATCATTTTTCAAAAAATTCATAGAGTGTTGAATATTTATAATTATTCCTTTCGACATCTGTTAATACTAGTTTAATTGAGGGAAATGCGTGGAGCGCTTTGTGCTTATCGTATATCAAGCGCCCCACGCTTTTCCCTCAATTAAACTAGTATTGTTTATGTACTATTGTCATAATTTAATTTTTAAAATTATTTTCAACTTTTTAGTTCGAATTTTTTAAAAGCGTGTTTTTTTAGTTTTTTTAAACTATATTTATCTTTAACTTTTTAGTCCAACATTCTTTAAAAGCGTGTTTTTTTAGTTTTTTTAAACTATATTTATTTTTAACTTTTTAGTTCGATTTATTGTCTATAGATTTTTTCTTCAAGTTCTCGTTGATAGTATTATTAATTTCCAACAGAAAGTGCATGAACGTAAAATTCTTCTTCAACAACGCAATAAAATTTGAGGTGGAAATTCTAAAACTTATCTAATGTTGATGCAGATAGTATATCGAATTTCTAACAGAGGGCGGAGAGTTGTAAAATTAGCTCCGACTTGAAGAGAAAATTAACAGTTATTACTTCGATAACCAATCCAGTCTTGACGTGTGCACTTGCTGTTGAATTTAAAAAAAATATAAATTTAATTACAATAATTCAAATGATTTTATTCTTAGTAAATATTTAAAATTAACTTGAATATCCAGCATTTACGTATAGCTTTTTGACTATCAAAAAATATTCATACTATCGTTCATAGTAAGCGTTGACATCGAATTCATATTCGATATTTTTCTAAGTGAATTCTTTTGATTAACATGTATGTCCAGCATTTTTAGTATAGCTTTTCGATTGTTGAAAATATTCATAATGTCGACATCGAATTCGTTCGGTGCCAGAAGCCGCGGAGAGTTACATACAGACATACAAACAGACATACAAACAAACATACAAGTGTAGCTAATAAAAAGCTTGTGATAACCTGCTTACCCATTGTTTACCGTACCATTTTTTTTATACACGTACTACCTGCAAATTTTGTATAATATTGTTTGGTCACATTTGCTCTGTATATATTCCTTAACAACACGAATACGTCCCCGTAACGTTTTTTGAACGTTTCCTTATAACTTACTCTACGTACAAAAACGTTTTTGTCCTTTTTTAAACGTTATTTGAATGTGTTGTGTCAGAAAAAAGAACGTTCCGGAAACGTTTTTTAACGTTTAATAGACGTATTAGGAACGTTATTTTTAACACCTCTTTAAAACGTTGCCAGTATGATTTTTGGGAACGTTTTAGGAACTGATTTCAAACGTCAAATACATATCTGGAACGTTTGAATAAGATACATTATTGCAAAGTATTATTTCTCACTTATGCCAATCTTAAGTTATTCAATTAAATTTGATGGCAAAAATACGAAACTTTCATAGGTTAGTTAAGGTGTGTATTACACCAAACATGAGCAGATAATTTCCATAAAAATATAACCTAAAAAATGAAAATTTTGCAATCAACATAAGTTTATATCATTCTCTAAATAATTTTACATATCATTGCAAACACTGATGTTTTATATGCCAGAATCGATATACTGGAATAAAATAGACATTGTTATAGATTTTGACAAATGATCGAGAAGGGACTAAAAAATGCGGTATTTTATTATTATTTTGTTATTAGAAACAGATATAATGAAGAACTTTCTTATATTTAAAACTTTTTTTAACAAAATAAAGTTTGCTTCTTGTTTTAGATTTCGTCAAACGTTGCATACACGTTTAATAAAATATGCCTTGAACATAATTCATATAACGTTTAAGAAACGTTTTCTTTAGGTCTGGAACGCTCAGACCTAAAAATAAAAATACCTGAAAGATACGTCTACGGAACGTTTTGTGTTAGTAGGGTTTATCGTGCATGGAACTGCATAAAATATTTATATATTTTTAAATTTAAACCAAAAATAAGTAAACTATTTATTTGATTATTTAGGTATTTATTCATTATTCACTATTAAACATACACTCAACTGATTTTTCTATATTAAATTTTCATTTCGTATGTTCTTTCTGTTCAAAGTTGTTGGAGAACGAGTAGCTCCAACATTAACGAGTAGTTCCAACATCATAAAAATTAATCATTTTCCACTTTTAAAGTATAAAAACTAACACCTTATCCTATAGTTAACTGTCATCATGACATTTATGGAAAAGTCAATAATCTAACCTCGTTTTAATATTGGTTTTGGCATCTGTCAAATTATGAATGATAAACATTCTAAGACTGACATTTTTAAGTAACTTCAAAAAATTGGACACAAAAAAGTCACAAAATTTTTCATTTTATAAAAAGTCTTATAAAATAATTCCCACCCCAAAGAGCTTACGTGAATATCTTCTATAAGTTCCTTGTGGCATTACTTGTTATTTTTTCTTATTTTCTTGGGAATCAAACCACAATAATGTTTTTTTATTTTTTTATTCTAACGTTTCGGTAGCGTTCCAGCTACCGTTGTCAAGATTAACTAATAATGAATGAATGGATAATTTTTGATCTCTATCTGACACAACGAAAAAAATTTGACAACTAGACAATCAATAATATTTTGAAGTTTAAGACTACAAAACTTTGTTGTCAAATTTTATTAAGGTCCATTCATAGTAGATCACACCTCTGGTAAAATGTGAAATACAATATTTTATTTTATTACATTCTAACGATATGTAGTCCACTAGAAATGGAATCCAGTGAAGTGCACGTTCCAGGAACGGTTTTTATTGGGATAGCGCTTTTTTCTTGCTTATTTTGGAAATTTTGTTAATCTTGACAACGGTAGCTGGAACGCTACCGAAACGTTTAAATAAAAAAATAAAAAAACATTATTGTGGTTTGATTCCCAAGAAAATAAGAAAAAATAGCTTACGTGAAGTCTTTTAATGAAAAGGTTGATTGTCACCTGAGTCTACAAGTTTAATGAAATAAATAAATTTCTCATAAATTTAACCGGCACACCAAGAGTAATGGAGAAAATTTTATTGGAATTGGTACCTATGTTTGAAGCATAGAAAATTGTTACAGTTGTGCTAACAATTTCAAGATAAGTGGTTTCAAACTTCATAGTTTTCGCTAATGTTCATTTGATTGTATATTTTTTGTGTGTAAATATTTTCTTGTACTTAGTTTCAAATTTAAGGGTGAATGACAGGCCTGGGTATTATGCATGTGTGTTTTAGGCTATAGGAGTTAGGTCACAGCTATGTTTTTTTTTTGGAAATCATAATTTGAAAAGGTATTGATAAATTATTTCAGTTAGATTTTGTTATTGAATATATTAAAATAAGTTTAATGTGTTCAATTAAAATCATTTAGGTTTTTTTGTTTACAAAAGGATAAAAACAATACAAATTTTAACCGGCACCCATGAGTTTATGGTCTATTTTTTCGATGATTAAAAGGTCGACCCTACTTCAGTGTTGGAGTCAAATAGTGACTGCAACAAAAGTTTTAATAAAATACCTATATCAATTTCTGTTTTTATTTCATTAATAAATGTGGTTGTAGAAAAAATATTGTGTACAGCTTGTACGTAAATCACATTTCTCACTCGCCTTACGGCTCGTACCACAAACTTCTGCGCTCGTGGGAAAAGTGACGCTTTGCGCACTAGTTGTACAAACTACTATTATTGAATCTGCTAATATACAACCCAACATAATCAGTGTTTTCTTAATAATCCGTAGCAGAGTCGTTTGAGGGTTTATAGTTTTATAGCAGTGTGTAATTCAACGATTTATTGGATAATTATTACATTTTAATAACTCGACGTGGTAACATCTGTGGAATGAAGCAAAGTAAATAAATAAACTCTTCTAATATATTCGTTGTTCGGAGATTTATAGTTTGTCTCAAAGTATATCGTTTTCGCTTTTTCCGGCAACCATCTAACTACGACCTTATACGACCTTCTAATGAATAAATAATTAATTATAAAGGAAAATTTGCGGGTTATACAGATACAGAGTTTAAAGAGAAAAATCTAAAAAAAAATTTTTTTCACCACTTGTACCATCACTTTTTGAGTATCGCACTGTATAGATAAGTGATCAATAATAAGTATTGTCGTTAATTATAATAAAAAATTCAATTAGTTTATTACTTAAATTACCAATTTTATGAATATATAATATTTGAGATGCTGCAAATTAGCATGAAAATAATTAAGACAGAGAAGGTCTAGAATAAGAAATAATGCATAACCAAAACCATAAATCTAAATATGCATTCTTTAAAATCTGTTTCTCATCTTTCAATGTAAATAAGAACATTTTAAAATTTCAGGTCATGATAACAAATGAAATTGTTGTACCATTTAATTTTTAAATAAATATTATGCTTATGACTCTTTTTTTTATACTTTATAAAGCGTGAAACCAAAACATGGAACACAATGCAATACTTTTGTAGCATGGTTGCCAGCTGTGATCGACTAATTGTGAATCATGGTATTTTTCTACTTTATTATCAAGATGCGAATATCAAATATTCCATTAAATTATTTTTTTTATTGAGTTAACCCAAACCCTCGAAAATAAAAAAATTTTAACACATTTAAATATGATGAAATCCTTACATTATTTATTTCAAGAAAAGGAAGGAAATCTAACCATTGAATTCACCCTTTCCCTTCTTGAAAAATATCCAATACTTTGTTACTCGCACAACAAGTTATAATTTAATTTATTGTTTGGGTTTGGGTTAAGTTAATTCAATTAAGAAAATAGTTAAATGAGATATTTGATTTCGCGTCTTAATAATAATGTAAGAAAATACCATGATTCGCAAGCAGTCGATTAAAGCTGGCAACCATGCTGCAAAGTATTGTATTCTGTTTTATATTTTGTAGTTTGCATATCTGTAGATATAGGTACCTACGCTACTGATATAAAGTTTCGTTCTGTTTACATGGTATATAAAGTATAAAGTAAAGAGACCCAAACGTGATATTTATTTAAAAAATATTTTATTTTTTATGATGACCCAAAAATTTAAAATGTTCTCATTTATATTGAAAGGTGAAAAAAAAATGTTATAGAATGTAGGTATATTTAGATTTATTGTTTTGGTTACTCCAAAGAATACACAACAACAAGAAGTGAAACCACCAAAAATAAATAACCAGCTAACTCTGGCATACACTGAGAAAATCAGTCACAATGAGAAATAGTATATTAAAGTATAAGTGGATATTAAGGTCTTTAAAACACGCGCGAAATAGAGCAAGTGTTTTAGAGACCAGTTATCCACGAATACTTTACGCTATTTTTTTTTATTGGTGCTCTTTGAAATTATAAATATATACTGGTATCTATTACTACTACAACAACAAGAAATGGAAATAAGAACTAATAATGTAAAATGGTTGAATTCGTGATGCTTGCGTTGTCATGGAAATGAGAAAAACATAAACTAATTTGCATTTTGTCTTTAAGATTTATTGTTGTCACCGAAGTGCATAAAAATGAATTCTAATATCGAT
Source organism: Lochmaea capreae (assembly GCA_949126875.1). Lineage (NCBI taxonomy): Eukaryota > Metazoa > Arthropoda > Insecta > Coleoptera > Chrysomelidae > Lochmaea > Lochmaea capreae. The sequence continues at coordinate 3,508,402 of OX421398.1, forward strand.
TTTTTAAGTAGTAAAGCAGAATCGCGGTTAATACCGCAAAAATCTTCTGATGATGCGTATGAAAAAAAATTGAAATTGTTAAATATTGTTCGAATAAAAGTTTTGATGTTACAAAGTACTCCTGTTAGATCAATAATAAAAAAATTGTCATTTAGACTTCGTTTCTCAAGTTGTTGATGTTGCCATGGTAACTTTAAAAAACGCGCGTTTTTGAAAGTTCGATTTAAACACGCTGAGGCGTGCTTTAAATAGGTAAAATGGTTCATCAATAAAAAAAAGCATTTTAGTATAAAGTTGTGATTTATCAAATATAGGTGCCTTTCCATCAGTAGCTATTTCTACACTTTTCGCTTACAATACAGGGTGTAACAAAAAGGCAGGTCATAAATCATACCACATATTTTGGGGCTAAAAATAACTCGATCCAACCCAAGTTACCCTAGTACAAATGTGCATGCGAAAAAAGTTACAACCCTTCGAAGTTACCAAATGAAAATTGAATTTTTCAAATATTTCGACAGTTGTTCGATATATTATAATGAAAGTTGACAAGTGGCTTTCTTATGATTAGAGCATCTTAAAAAAAATTAAAGAATTATTGCACCCCGTTAAAAATTTATGGGAGTTGAGATCCCCTAAACCCCCCCCAAAATGTTTGTGTACGTTACAATTTAATGCTTATTGTGGCACCATTATTTAAACACATTATTTTTGAAACTTTTTTGTCCCCTAGTACTTTTTACAATTATCAGTTTTTATCGAGGTACGGCCTATTTTTCATTATGCTTCAAAAATTTCGATTAACAAAAATTAAAGTCAATGAATTTTTTTCGAGGGTTCCAAATTTTTGATTGAATTTTTATTTGGTAACTTCGAAGGGTTGTAACTATTTTCGCATGCACATTTGTACTAGGGTAACTTGGGTTGGATCGAGTTATTTTTAGCCCCAAAATATGTGGTATGATTTATGACGTGCCTTTTTGTTACACCCTGTATACACGTGAAATAGATAATTTAAAAAAATTATTTCAACCTACAAGCAAACTTTAATCTTGTTTGGGTCTGTAAAGACCATAATAAAAAGGACTACATGTGATCGTATGACATATGATGAATAATTTAAAAAATTGTGTCTGTAAACACGTTTTTATCCGAAGATTCGCTTTTTGTTTGGTATTTTCTTTGGTTACATTAGTTAATTGTTTTTTTCCACCTTTTCATCCATTTTTAACCCACGCTTATGAACCCTTCCATAAATTAATTGTTCTAGTTTCGTGAAAATTCTAAGATTTCCAATGTCCCCTGTAGCGTCGATTATCAAGTTTGGGTCTTGGGCAATAGGTTTATTCTACTTTTTTTTCACACGAAACTCGATGGTGGGTATTGGGCAATAGCTTTATTCTACTTGTTTTTCACACGAAACTCGATGGTGAAAACGGCTTCCATTTAAAATAATGAAGCCCACATGTGTCATGGGCTATCCGGTCTATTAGGTTTCACGGAAAGATATCTGTCAATTTTGTCATTATTTACATACAAATTTGTTGCCTTACAAATATATATTTATAAAAGTGGTAATTTAAATGATGTTATGACGAATCTAACTGAATCTTTCCATAATTAGCGAGAATACATTTTGTTGATCACTTTCCTGTACCGTGCGATAAATTTCAAAAAGTGATAGTTCAAGTGGCTGAAAAAAATCTTTTCTTGGATTTTTCTCTGTAAATTCTGTATAACCCGTGAATTTGTTGACGAATAATCTCCAAAATAAGTGAGTACCTACTATCGATTTTTCGCTAAATCAGTCAAAAACTAGTTCACCAGACTCCTGTAACCTAATGTAGATTAATTTGCTTTATTATGTTGTTCTCGTGAAACTGTTATTTGATAAATACTTAGTTATATAAGTTGTTTTTTTTACTAAATTTAGCAGGCCTCCCGCTCCGTCAATAAAAATAAATGGTCACGTTAAACATGACCCGATTTTCTCAAGTTTACTTACTGTGGTCTGTGTAATTGGTTCTCGGTTGGCATATTGTATTAATTGTTAAATAACGTACATACCTAGTTCTTTCTGCGTACGTGTTTTATCTCCACAATAAATTAATATCAGAATTTCAATTCTTTCCATTTCAGTCAGCTTCAGTTTTTGATTTCGTCAACTAGAATGTCACTTGACACTAACAATTATGAACGTCAATAAAATAATTTTTGTTTAAAGAGTAAAAAGTAGTTTAGACGTATTTACATTGTCAGTGACAGCCTTTACCAGATTTATTGTTGAGTATAAATAAATACATCATGACAATACCTAATAAATTAAAAAACCTGTTCGACTGTCGTTAATACTACTTCTGAAGATATTGTTACCTTTTCAAAAAAACGACCCTTCACACGAGACAAGCTTTTTACTTATGCTCTCGTTCCCTGGTCGTGATGTGATATATAGTAGTGGGTTCGGAGTGCTTTACGAAAGCAAACAGTGCAGGTTATTTCTCAAATATATCTCTTTATTAAGGTGTCATTTAAAAAAAAAATGATACAACCAAACGATGGAGTCTACCTTCAAAATTAATAGTTATAATAGATAAACCATTTTCAAGAGCCCTTCCAAAATATATACGTTTATATAATTACAAGTTTGAACTGTTCGTTAACAAGTAAGTTCTAGTTATTTGATATTAATTACCTACCTATATAAATTTTATTCTGCTATAAATTATGGGTTTATCAAATTATCATCAATTATTCGTTATTTACATATACTATGTTCTTTTAGATTACTCTATTATACCTTCCTGAGGTTTGAAAATATGTTTTCAATTGAAAGAAGAAGATAAAGAAACAATGAAGTTGTTAAGATAATAATCGTTCATATGAAGATCCTATATCTACTACTTATCTGTATAGGTTTAAGAGCCCTTTCAGACTAGTATACTGTATCTGAGATACTGTATGCGAGATACAGAATTTAGGCCAGATACAGTCAAGATACTTTTGTCAGAATATAGTTTTGTAAACAAATTTTTTCAGTACAAAGACAATATCAGTGTTGTACGGTGCTTTTTATAAAATGGACATTGGAGAGTGGTATATTTTATACAAAAATAAAAAAGTTAAAATGAGACGAACTATGTGGGTTCATTCAATATTAGAATTAAGGGAAATTAAAAGAACCTTTAACTTACTCCACCAAGATTTACTACAAGATCGAACAAAGTTTTTTAATCATTCCATCCCAATTCACTTCTACTAATTTTTTTAAATTTTTTTCAATTTTAATTACAACTAATCTAGAAACAAGATTAACGAGCAATATTTTGGACCCACTGGTAACTACTCAGATTTATTTTCACTCGGTTTCTCTACACAACACGCACTGTGCTCTGCTTTTAAACCACTACACTAGTTCAAAAGATTTAGTCCTTTTGAGTCTTCTTACTAACCCACTTTGGCCCAGCAGCTGGATTGCTTCGACGTTATCGTGGTTGTGGAGCCGTTCTTCGTGCTTCTTTGCAAATTTTCTTATCTCGTCTGCTACCATATCCACACCCAGGTCTCTATGGAGGTCGCTATTTCTTACATACCAAGGAGCGTTGACAATGCCTCTTAGTACCTTGTTCTGGAATCTTTGTATGATTTCAATATTGCTTGCACAAGCACACCCCCAAAGTTGTATGCCATATGCCCATACAGGTTTTAAAACTTGTTTGTATATCATCAATTTATTTCGAGTTGACAGTTCAGATTTTCTCCCTAACAACCAATACAATTTTCTATATTTGAGATTCAGCTCTTCTCGTTTCTTCCTTATATGCTCTTTCCATCGTAACTTCGCATCTAAGTTCATGCCTAGATATTTGCCGTATTTGCATATGGGATACTTTTTTTTTTTTTTTTTTTTTTTTTATTTAACATATACTGCGTCAACCACTAGGGTTATTGGCAGTTTAGAGTTTACAAAGGTAAGGGTAACAGTAAAATTATAAATTGAACATGTTTATGGTTTTTAAAAAACTCAAGGAATCGTTAATTTGGTCTCTTAGAGCTAACTGTAAGGTATTGGGAATTCTATGTTGTCTTCGCTGGTTTGCAAACTGGTGACATTCTAAAATGACGTGTTTGATGGACATATTCTCATTACATTGGGCACATTGAGGAGGGTCTTCTTTACTTATTAGGAATTTGTGCGTTAGGGCTGTGTGTCCAATCCTTAAACGGGTAGCTTTAATTTGTTCCGCTCTTGAAATCGGTAGTGAAGGGGTTTCTCTCACATTGGCCACTATTTCATGCATTTTGTTATGGATCTCGAGGTTCCATTTATGTTGCCACTTATCCATAACAAAATTCTTGACAGTCACCTTGTGGTCTTGGTGCGGTATCAGCTCTAATTTTGGGGTATGACTATAGCTGACTGATTCTTGAGCTGAGATATCGGCGTCTTCGTTACCCTGTATACCGGTATGTGATGGTACCCATAAGAAGGATACATTCCTACTATCAGACTGGAGTTTGAAAAGTTGGTTCTTGATTTTGAGAATAACTTCGTGGTTTGAGTAGACGGATTTTAAACTTTGCACAGCACTTAAAGAATCAGTAATAACTAAAATGCTTTTGTTGTTGGGTACAGAGAGTTTTAAGGAATGTAGTATAGCTGTAAGCTCTCCAGTGAATATGCTGCTGGTATCTGGTAGCCGTAGGTTATATTTTAAGTCCCCGGAAATAACTGCTGCTCCCACGCCTTTTGTGGATTTGGATGCGTCTGTGTACATTATGTGATGTTGTTGATAACCATTCAGTATTCTTAAGAAATGGGATTGAATCGTTGCGGAATTGGTACTGTCTTTAGGGAACATTTGTAAGGAAGTGTCTATAAAAGGGATATTGATGATCCATGGTGGGTTATTATAGGTGATAGGAAGTGTTTTGTGGAGTTGTTGGAGGTCAAAACCGGTATCTTCAAGCTTTTTGTGGAGAGGGAGATATTTTTTATTTGCGAAGATGGTTGGTGGGTTCAAAAAGAGGGAATTGTATGCTGGATTATATTTATTTGCTGATATTCTGGAGGCGTAAGAGAGAAGAAGGTACTCACGTCTTAGGTCTAATGGCATAGCTTTTGAAATTACTTGCAAACTGGAACATGGGCTTGTTCGGTAGGCACCAGTTGCTACTCTCAGGGCATGATTTTGAAGTCTTTCAAGGTTTTGTACTTGGGTTTTAGTGCATGGATCGTAGATTATTGCTCCGTAATCCAATTTACTTCTAATCAGGGAATTGTATATTCTTAAAAGTGTTATTGTATCAGACCCCCATTTATGGCTAGATAAATATTTTATTAAGTTAAGTCCAGGTTGTGAATTAAGGCGAATCCTGCGAATATGTTCGTGCCAATTTAGTTGTGGGTCGAAGTTGAGTCCTAGGAATCTTGAGGATTGACTGTATTTTATATCATTGTTATTTATTTTAAGAGAAAGGGGTCTAGTAACTTTTTTGGTATCGAAAATCATATAATTTGTCTTATCTTTTGAGAATGTAAGACCTGTTCTGGAGGACCATATTTCTAATTTATGTAATGCTGTTTGTAAAATGGTTGTAGCGAGATTTAAGTTTTTTGTTTTAATGTAGAGCACAAGATCGTCGGCGTATAATAAAGCTTTTATTGGTAGGTTGATATTTTGAGTTATTTCATTAATTGCGATCAGGAACAAAGTTACGCTTAGAACTGAACCTTGCGGTAGCCCATCGTCCAAGTGTTTTTCTTCCGATAGCTCGCCGTTCGTTTTCACTTGAAAGGATCTACTGGTTAAAAAGTTTTTAATAAAATTCAAAATATTTCCTTGGATACCCCATTTAACTAAGGTATTTAGGATATAGGAAGTCCAGGTGTGATCGTAAGCTTTGCTAATGTCGAAAAATATGGCCACTAGTTTTTGTTTATTGATAAAGGCATCTTTTATTTCGGTGTCCAATATTGCCAAATTATCTATGGATGAACGGTTAGGACGAAATCCGCTTTGATTTTCTATTAATAGATTATGTTTTTCAAGATACCACAGAAGTCTTTTGTTAACGATTTTTTCAATAAGTTTGCAGCTGTTACATGTCAAAGAAATAGGTCTATAAGATAAAGGGTCATTTTTGGGTTTAAAAGGTTTGAGGATAGGGATTATTGTTGCTTTCCTCCAAGAATCTGGAAATTCATTTGATGAAAATATTTTATTGTATAGACAAAGGAGATTTGTTTTGGCGGGAGCTGGGAGGTTTGATAAAAATATCAACGGAATATCATCAGGACCTGGAGTAGAGTTTTTTGAAGATTTTATGGCTTCTAATAGTTCCTCCAATGATATGGGGACATTTAAAGGACCATCGTTACTTGATATATTAGTGGGTGCTCTAAATGGTATAGGGTTTTTATTGTTTGTACTATTTTCTTTATAAACCATTGAGAGGGCTTCGCTAATGTCGGAGTTTTTTGAGATATTTTTATTATTAATAGTTAGTGTGTTGATACTATCATTATTTCGGCAGGATGTGATTGCTCTTATTTTTTTCCAAATTATCGATACTGGTGTAAGTTGGTTTATGGACGAAACATATTTCATCCAAGATTCGGTTTTCGATTTTTTAATAAGGTACCTTTTTTTTGCTCTTAAATTTTTAAAGTTTAACAGATTTTCTGGTATGTTGTGTTTTTTAAGTTTATTGTAAGCCTGTTTACACTCTTTTATTGCCTTAGATATTTCTGTATTCCACCACGGTACAGGTTGCTTTCTACAGTATGGGTTTGTTTTTTTAATTGAGATAGTAGCTGCATCCAAAATGATACTATTGAAACTATTTACTATGAGATTAATGTCTTGTGTAAAATTCATCCTATATAAGTTATTAAGGATTGTTTTTGAATATAGCTCCCAGTCGGCAGAGTCTGTTTTCCATCTTGTAGTTCGTGGTTTTGTGACTGGGCCGTCATTGAGATTATTAATTAATATTGGCCAATGATCGCTAGTGTAAAGATGAGCCGAAATGTCCCAAGAAAGAATATGTAAAAGGGAAGGGTCACAAAATGATAGGTCTAATGCTGATGCATCTCCGGTATATGCGTTAAATCTGGTTTTGCAGCCTGAATTTAGTAAGTTTAAATTTGAATTATTAATTATATTTTCTAAAACTTGGCCTTGTTTATTTGTAGTATCTGAGCCCCAGATTACGTTATGACAGTTGAAGTCACCTAAAACTATTCTTGGAGCGGGGATTTGTTTAAGTAAATTTTCAACTTCTGCAAAATTTACGTTTGATGGGTGGGGTATATAAATATTACATATATTGATTTTTGTTTTATAAAGCACGCTGATTGCGATTGCTTCTAGGTTTGTATTTAATGGTATTCGAGTTGATTCTAAATTGTTTTTTACAAAAATAGCAACACCTCCGCTACCGATAGTTTGGTTAGGTCTGTTATGGAAATATCCAGTGAAATTTCTAGGAGAATGTTGGGATTGGTTAAAACGAGTTTCTTGGAGGGCAATTATGGATGGGGAGTTCTCCTGGATAAGTAATTTGAGCATATCCAATCGGGTGAAGTACCCGTTTAAATTCCATTGAAGAATGAACTTAAGGAGTTATTAGCTGCTATTTAAGTTTGGGTTAGACTAGTTGGATTGCTGTCTGAAAGTGGTTGGGTTGAGTCGTAGTCGTCAGTTTGCGTGTCACTGTCATCTGTGTAACCTTCAAGTAGCTGTTTACTAAGTTTTTTCCTTACACGAGTTATTCTTGACTTAAGGGTTTTTTCTTTAATGAAGGAATGTAATTTGTTAAGGAATGCTATTAGACCTTCGACCTCATCAGTGTAGTTTTTAGCTATTGCAATAATGTTTTGTGCGCCTTTAGCATTTTCAAGAAGATCAGCAGTTTCGGTTATATTGAGTATGCAATTTTCGGATTCAAACAGTGACTTTGCAGATTCAAGAGATGAGATTAAGTCTGATTCGGATGTTTGTTTGGACGATATTTTTTTTTCTTTTTTGGCATATTTATTGGTTTGGGGAAAATATTTGATTCTAGGTTATTTGGTGAGTCGGGGGTGGGTGGAGTTGAAATAGAAAGAGACCTTTTATTCATTTTTTGGGGTGGTGTGTGCTCGATTTCTGCTACCAGCTTTGTAAAGGAAGGATTAGGGTTGTCTGTGATGTGTTGATCTACGGGTATGTTGGATGATTGGTTGTTTAGGAATGGTTCTGTTGCACCTGTTATATTTCCAGGAATACTATTTGTAGTAGGTTGGACTGAAGGTTTCGAGGTAATTTTAGTGATTTCCATTGTTTCCATATTATCGGATGATTGGGGTGCAAGAGAGCATTCAGCTGAACTGTGACCCGTTTGATTACAATGCGGGCAGTTTAGATTGTCCAATGATAGGAATATTCTATATGGAGTATTGTCGTAATTTATAAGGATTGATTCTGGAGTGGTCTGGGTGGAAGGGGAGATATAAATTTGTCTTCTAAAGCTTAATACATGTTTATATTCATCCTCTGTCATGCCAACCCGCAGGAAGGATAGTCTAGATACAGGTGTAATTTGCATTGACTTCAAATGGTTTTCAATTACCAGATGTGGAATGATAGGAGACACATTTGATAGTAACAGTCTTTGTGAGGGGGTAATTAATCTTCTTGCTTCGAGGACGTGGTTGTTGAGTATTATTTTTTTGTGTTGATTTATAAAAATGTCGACTAGTTCTTCATTGGCCAAGTAGATGCATACTCGTCCATTGGGAACTCTGGATGAGAAGATAACGTTTTTTGCTTGAATGAGAGAGCCTACTGCAACGATGTAGTCGTGGATTTTAACACCGTCAATAGACTGGAAAATGATTGCTTGTTTTTTTGTGGGAAACTTATAGACAGGTTGTTGACTTAGTATGTTTGAGTAAGTGGATTTTGTTGTTTGCTGTATCACATTATCATCCGCCATGGTCAAGTATCCTCCCTAAGCATGGCTTGTTCCTAAGTACGGCTCTGTGCCAGGGAACTAGTCGACTAATGACCAAGTTAACAAAAACTAGTATCTGTGATCTGATAAGGTTCAATTTCAGTCTTGTTATGCTCATATATTTTATGGAATTGTTGTAAAATAGTTGTAATATATCTGTACTCACAACAGTTTTCTGCGTAGATGTCTTCTCGATAGAAAATGGGTACTGTGGGTACACTTTAGAACTATTGATTAGACTTTAAACGTGAATTATAAGTTATTTTCGTAGGACACGAAATAAATTGTGTGGTTCTAACTACAGTCAGGACCGGACTCCTGGGATACTTTTATTATTAATATATATTGGCATTTGACCAGTGTGTTGATTTGTAAAATTTACATGCACTGATTTATTTTCATTAAGTCTAATGCGCCAGCTTTTCGTCCATGCATTGCCTTGATTTAGGGCTTCTTGAAGTATTTTATTGGCTTCTTATTCATTTTTGCCAGTTGCCAGTACACATGTATCATCTGCAAACGTGGCTACTGTAGTTTGTTCTGTTACTGGTATATCAGAAGTGTATAGGAGGTACAGCAATGGGCCCAGAACACTGCCTTGTGGTACACCAGCCTTTATTGGTCGTAGTTGTGTGTATTGATCTTCGCATCTAATACGAAACATTCTTCCACTAATGTAAGATTTTAACAGCAAGCTGTATTGTTTAGGTAGAAGTTTTTTAAGTTTATGTTCGAGTCCTTGATGCCAGACTTTATCGAATGCCTGTGCCACGTCCAAGAATGCCGCTGAACATACCTTCTTTTCTTCTAGTGCCTTTTCTAATTGATCCGTAAGTCTGTGGACTTGGTCTATTGTGGCGTGCCCTTCTTTAAAGCCAAATTGATGAGTGGGGATTATGTATTTTTCTTCAATAATGGGTTAACGTCTTTTTAAAAATAGTTTCTCAAAAAGTTTTGATATGACTGGACTCAATTGTTATCCTCATACCCAATATATCATGTATTTCATATATTTTATTAACATCTTCTTTGTTGTCAAAAGTTAACATGTGTACTGGCAGTTTGATATTTTTGTATCTATTTCCATTGTTCTTTTTCTTTATAATATTTTCTACTTCTAAGATTCTGTATTTTCTGTTCTTGAGATTACTAAGTATCTCTTCGTTATCAAATGATGGGCTTATTCCTTTTGCAATCACTCTTATAGGACTATTGAGTTTATTTTCATAAGAGTGCCATTTTATTCCGTCTTCATTGAGTATTTTGGTCACTTCTTTATATACTTCTGGCTCTACGAAGTTAAGCTTAATTTCTTTTGAGGCTAATAGTCTTGATGAAGCACTTATACCTTTATTAACCAGTAGCTTATATATCACGTCATATTTTTCACTTTTATCTATAATAATTGGGGGTGGGTTTTTATTTACCTGCAGTTTTGTTTGTTGGCTATTGTGATTAGGTAGAATTTTTTCTGAAAGTTTCTCTGGTGTATTCTTCTTCTTTCTTTTACATCTTGATTCTATCCAGCCAACTTCCTTCTCTAGTTCCTCTTCATCAGTGGAATAAGAGTGATGGGGTTCCGATTTTTTTCTGGCCAATCCCTCTACTTTTCCTATGTAATTTGAACTTCTGGGTAGCTGTTCAGCTCTCATTTGTGCCATCTCTTTCTGCAACTGATCAATTTGTTGTTGCATTTGCTGACACATTTGTTCTAAATGTAATTTTTCTTGTTGCGTTTGTTGCAGCATTTGTTGATTTTGCTGTAAGGCAAATTGTAAATTTGCTTCATTTGTTTGATGGGATTGATCGGCACTTCCACTTGGTTGAACCATCATTTCATTTGGTATCCCAAATTGTGCATTCATGTTTGCAAATATAACAATATTGTTAAACAATTGTAGGTCATACACAAAATAAGATGTATAAATGGTTTGGAGCGATAGACGACTCACCTGAACATCTCATTTTCAGTGTGTATGGTCACCTTTAGTTTAACTACGTCCGGTTTTTATTACAAATAATAATAACTTTTTGATAAATAGTAGGCACAAATACGTTTTTACTTCACGAAAGTCAGTCGAATACTATACATCTACTAATGAATAATAAAAATTGTGTACACCTATGCTATGGTGCTTTTTGAATCGCAAAAGTATGCAAGTCTGAACAGGTACATAAGCCACAATGATAATTCGGTATCCCGGATTCGGATACTGTCGCCGGCGGCTGAAGGGGCGACATTCAGAAATTTTGTATCGAGATACTGTATGCCGTGATGAATCCAGTGTGAATACCTACATTTAAACACATGTATTTTCTGTATCTTGGATACGCGTATCTCAGATACAGTATTCTAGTCTGAAAGGGCTCTAAGAGTGATGGAATGTGTTGTGATCCAATAAGGAGAGTACTTCTATCACAATTATCCGCAACCAAGTCTGACGCCCAAAATCCAGGCTTACTGAGGCTCAATGAGGTACTGGCAACAGAAGACACAGACTCTTATAAAAATTTTCTACGCGTATCGGAAGAGCAATTTAATCATTTGCTTTTCTAAGTTAAAAATGATATTGAGAAAGAGCCCTCCGTAATGCAGGAAACTATTTCAGCAAGTAGTAGGCTGATTTTTAGGAATCGTTTTTACTATGTCCCTTTTTCATTATACATGTTTTTTTATGGTAGGTTACAAATTACTTTGCGCTTCTTAGCAACTGGTGAATCCTTTCGGTCACTTATGTATGCAACAAGGGTTCATGAATGTAGTATATTAAGATTTATTCCTGTGGTTTGTGAAGCATTATATCGTCGCCTTAAAAATGACTACCTCAAAGTAAGTATTTCAATGATATCTTGAGACCACGACATTTTTGATATTTAAAATAGCTTCTCACCCCTCAATAAACGATATAATATTATATAATCTAATATAACTGAATAAACAATAAACTATGGTTATGTAGCAGAACCAGTGTCACCACAATCATGAAAAATAAAAAAATCAATAACCTTGAAATAAAGTTTACCCTATATGTTTGCCCCAATAAGTTGTCATTAAAATTGAACAAAAATAGGACAGTTTTCGTCAATTTCAAAATTGACTGAAAAATTGATGATAAATGTGTATGTATCTATCATTTATTTAGGATCCTAAAAAATTGACTAAAACTTGTACTAAATCATTGATAATTACAAACGGGCATAAGACAGAAGTATCATAATAAATTCATTTGTTTCACTTCAATATTTTATTCCATTTTGCATGACCCATCGGGTTAACAACCCGTAACAATATAAACAAATCAAAAACTTAGACATAGTGATATGGTTGGATAGATATTTAAAAGACCTTTCAATTGTACGGCATGACCCACTTTTCAGTTTGAAAATTTTATTGATGACTATCATCCTCACATAGTTGACGTTAATAATATAAAGGTGATCTGATTTTCGTTTTACAAAATAATAAATTCATTGGTTTCATTTGAACCATACTGTCTAAACCATAGAGATACTACAGATAGAGGCAACAAGCCAGCTCGGAAACCGTCAGGCTGTAAGAGAGAGAGAGAGAAATTCGGAGGTTTAGGCTGTCTTTTTCTAATAGCGCGCATGCAGACAAAGACAGAAAAACCTCGGATCGTCTGTCTTTCTCTCTCTCACCGGAGTTCTGTCGGACATTTCCACTTACACAGAGGCCTATGGCTTGTTGCCTCTATCTGTAGTATCTCTATGGTCTAAACAGTGCTGTTCAAACCAAGCGTTTTCAAATTACATCATTGGTTATTGAAAACCAATCAGTCTGACGACCAAAACGCATAAAAATTAACTTTTCAGATTAATGACAAAATCCTGAAAAGTTGTACCATATAAATTACACAAGAATAAAAAACAAGTAGTGATGAGCAAAGCAAGACCAAGACTCGGATAGTCTTGGTCTTGCTTATTCGGTCTGGGTCTTGCTTATTCGGTCTGGGTCTTGCTTATTCAGTCTTGGTCTTGCGTATAAAGTCTCGGTCTTCTTCATTTTACCTGTTACTTATTTTTTAACTCTTAAAGATCATCAAGGTTATAAATTATTAATAATTTACAATCAATTATCAACTAGCAGCTACTGTACCCTAGTGATGAGTAAAGCAGGACCTAGGTATGTGTAATCAGAAGTATCTGCATATTTCTTAAAATACCTAAGTATAAGTAAAAAGTAGTAGGTATAGTTTGTCTCAAAGTATATCGTCTTCGGTTTTGCCGGCAATCATCTAAATACGACCATTTACGACCTTCTTAAAATAATTTTACCTGAAATGATACCCAACAACAGTGGAGTGACAAGGCAAGGGCGTGCCATCAGGTACAGATGAGTTTTGTATCGGGTGTACGATGGCTACATTGAATTCATTTGACAGTATTAAATATTCCGTTTTAGCGTGCGTTTTCAAAGAGCTTTCTATACGAGTATTATAAGTTATCATTATTTTTTTCGCAATGCTGCGTCGAAAACACTTGTCATTAGATGCAAGGCAAATTGTGAAAAATGTGTATAGTTGTAAGTAGAGGATTCATTAAACAAGAAGCTCTAAAAGAAACCTGCTTATTTACAAATAGGTACACCAATATCGTCTATAAAAGATATTATTAACAGTGAAAAATTAAGTGGAAGAAAAAAGTGGCTGACTGTGTAGTCATCGTCTGGACAAGTGCCAACAGGATATAATAAGAAAAAAAATATATTCCCTCTACGAAAGCCAGATTGTTCCTACTTTGGACAATCTAAAAAGGAAGCTAGAAGAAGATGATACCAATATAAATATTAGCCGGGCCATACTCCATAGAGTTATTGGTAATAATGGGATTTACATATCGTAAAATTGACAAAAAACAAGTGGTAATGGAATCGCAAAGATTGCGCACTTGGAGATTCAATTTTATTCAGGACATTAAGAAGTACCGATCCGAAAACAGATCTATAATCTACCTGGAAAAAACATGGTTTGATACACACGATACAGTATCCAAAAGATGGTTTGACTCCAGTAAAAACTATAGGACTGAGGCACCTTCAAACAATGGAAAGCGCATACTATTATTCACGCTGAATCAGAAAACATATTTGTTCCAAATTGTCTGCTGCTGCCTGCAAATAATATCAAGGATTCAAGCTTGGAATACAACAGCAGAACTTTCTGAAAACTGGTTTCAAAATCATCCTATAAAAAATATTCCCGACCACAGTGCATTTGTAAAGAACACGATATACTTTGAGACAAACTATTCTTATATATATGTTTGTAGACATTAGGAAATATTTGTTTCATTTGTTCCTGAAAAAACTGTGATTTCTAGTTTTGGGTTATTTTCTAGAATTTATAAACAACGTGTCTGTACCCCATATCAGTTAAGTAAATGCTTTAAAATGGGTGTGAACAAGAATTGGGTGTTAAACTTAACAAAAATATGATGTTTTCAAAATGTTAATAGTTAGTGGTGGAAAAAATCATGATGGGGTTCAATTATTTTTAGTATTTGTATTCTCACAAGGTTTTTATGTCGATTTGAAAATGCAACTTTTGGATTATTTAAATAATCCGCTATTTATGCTGTGACGTACACACACTAAAAGAGAAGTTAGCTATATAAGGGTTGACATAGGACCACAATTCTGATGTGATGAAGTACTTATAGGTTATGCTTACCTATGTTATATTGCTGTTATAGTGACTTAGGAGTTGCTTTTTACTTCCGATTTATTTTTACGGCTATTACATTATTTTATAAATTTTACCGGTACCATTATAAGTTTCAGTTAACGTATTAAGGTACAGATAGTTTATATTTTTGTTAGTGCTAAATATTTTTCCTAAATTATTATAATGACTGGCTTCGTACAGGCAATTACACATACATATATGGCTCTGTAGCAGAATAGCGCTGGTCAAAATAGCGCTGGTCAAAAACAGCGCAGGACAAAAACAGCGCTCCATAAAATAGCGCAGGTTGAAATATCCTTACAAAATCAACTATTACAGTAGGATGTGATTGAAAAATCAAGTTTCACTGCTAAGCATCAACCTTCCTTTACAACAATTAATATCAGAATATAAGGAACGGAAAACAAGTGATAGCAACAATCAATATTTTTCATCATACTTCAACACATAATACCGCTTTCCGACCAACTGACACAGATCAAAGTGTTAACAACTACTTGTCAGTGTCATATTTATTTAGTCTAAAAAAATGCAATTTCACGTTGCTTGTCCTTTCGGTAATTATATCCTTCGTGGAATAATGTAGCACCTCCTTTCTGAGACTTGCTAAATTGCATTTTTTTAGAGTTTAAATAAATATGACACTGACAAGTAGTTGTTTACACTTTGATCTGTGTCAGTTGGTCGGGAAGCGATATGTGTTGAAGTATGATGAAAAATATTGATTGTTGTTCTTACTTGTTTTCCGTTCCTTATATTCTGATATTGTTATAGACAGTTACCAACACTTTGATCACTGTCAGCTGGTCGGGAAGCGATGTTGAATTAGGAAAACTATTGTTATGACTGTAATTTATGAAACATATGTTATTCCTAATTATGCTAATTCGGTACTATAGTCTATTTTTATCTATGCGATAATAGTAAAATAAAGAAGCATAATTATCTTTTGGCGGCGCTATTTTATGGAGCGCTGTTTTTGTCCTGCGCTGTTTTTGTCCAGCGCTATTTTTGTCCAGCGCTTTTTTTGACCAGCGCTATTTTGCTACAGAGCCACATTTATAGGTAATTACTTACATGATCTTCACAGCAATAGTTATTAGTTATAGTTTGTTTATGTCTTCTTCTAGCAGCCTCACACCATAATTTTCGTTTAATTTTTATTGTAGGTACAGTTACAAACTTTTTACGAGGCGTTGTAACTGTTGTGTCCGTGCAGAATGATACAAAACAAGATTTATATAATATTGACATTATTCCAACTTGAAAAAGTGTAGAGAAAAACTAACTAAACTTAACTAAAAAATATTAACATAATTTTTTCATAATATTGAAACGTCAAGCTTGAATAAACTATAAACAAAACCCTCATATTATATTTTATAGACTTTGACAGTTCTTGAAACTTCAAATTCGAATGGCATTTTTGTAACTACATGTTGATTCATAAAACATCTAAATCAGAAAGTAGCTAATTTCATCTTTAGTGATATGAAGTATCTGTATTGAAAGTTGCAAATGTTTAGGAATTCTTAGTTTCCGGCTTTCTCCTAAAATATTCGGTTTAAAAAATGTTTGAATTAATTTTTGCAAAGTAGCTTCAATATTTCAAGAAAATACCAAAAGCCGGATATCGGTTCAACACCTCATTTATTTTAATTTATTTTGTTATGATTTTATTCTGTTTGTTACATTTATATATTCTAGTCTACAAATAAATATGACTTCTAAAGTTCAGTTTTTTGCTATATTTCAAGCACCTTCAAAAAAATAAATAAAAAATATGATCCAAAATGCCTTAAGGGGCGACAATAGTTATTTGTATGCTTAGGCCGCGAAATACCTTTTTAACGTACCGAAAGAACAGTTATCGCCGAGGCCATTTGCGGCCGAGGCAAGATAATCTTGAGGTCGTTAAAAAGTTACGCGGCCATGGCATACACACTATTTTTCGTGCAATCGTTAAAATTATTAAACTAGATAATTGTAAATAAATATATTATTGCTCTAAAATCAACTGCAGTTCAATTTATTTAACAATGTGTGCTATGGAAATGATATGTTTTAATATATAAATACAAAATATTTTGACAGTTCTTGTTTCAACTTCTGGAGTAAATATAAGTAATAATACAAACTGTACAATTAATGTTAATATTCATCCTAAATAATATAAGTACTTATGTATTTGTTGGTATTCAATAAAAAATAATCCTTGTCTTTGTAGTATTTTAGAAATGTCAAATTTGGAAGTGACGTTTGGTTTCGCAGCCGTTGCTATGGGTAACGGCCGCGAAATTTAATTTCACGGACTTTGTTGAGAACGCGAAATACTGACTTCGCGTCCGAGTGCACGAAAAATCCTTTTTTGCACACAGGTGCCAGTAGCCCTTACGGAAGCCCTGGTCTTGCTAGTCTAATTATTCGCAAGACCAAGATCAAGACCAATTCTGCTTATCACTAAACAGAAGAACAAACAAACACAAATACAGAAACAAACATACAAATGAAGGGAATAAGTAAACATATATTTTTCATAAATTTATAAATCTGTGATTGTTCATATAAAAATGGGATTATGTTTAAAATCAAGATGTTCCACTCAAGAGTAAGTAATGGAGTTTTATTAGAGCTCAAGTGGATATTTTAATTTTAGTTCTGTATCATAGTTAACCAGAAACTAATAATTATCATTGACAAATATTGCTGGGTTAATGACTTCTTTTTTCAATGTTTCAATCACAGTTTTTTAATATTTATGATCCTGGAATCCACTTATTTTCTTTTTATCAACAATGTAAACAGGTTTCACAAGATAATTAGCCAAATCTTCAATATCCAATAGCACGGTCAATTAAAAATTTAGGTCATTTAAATGTAGGTACATTGTACAACACAGAAAGTGTCTAGTTTTAAATTTATTATATTAACTGAGTAATGTTTCCAAAGAAATTGAATCAATTAGCAAAATCATATTATATATTTTCGGACATTTTTTGTATTACCTTCAAATATCCAAAGATGACTCGATATCAATATTTCAACTGTCGAGTTACGAAGATAATTATTGTGAACAAATTGTTTTGTTAGTTGACACAGTTTCACTATATGTTTAAAAACAACTCGATTCACGTTTACTCATTTACGATAGGATATATTGTGACCACAACAGGTACTGCCGCACTTCTGCGATACCACCTCTACCAGTCTCTCTTGCGAAATTATTGCATTAGTCCGAAAATCCGGTAATTATGTAGTACGGTTAAAATTAGTTTTTCAAGGTATTGCAATAAAATAATCAATCAATATTTTAGTGATTCAATTCCCTTATCATAATTCAATTTCATCACGGAACCAAAGAAATTTTTTCCAAAGAAAAATAAAAAATTTAAATGAGGAATCGAATGAGCAAATACGTGGAGTAGAAATCGCCCAGGAAATAGTGAGGATCGCGGAAAAACCGTTCGACATTCATGTTTTTCGCGATTATGTCAATAACATACACAATACCGAAAAAAATTAAAATAAACGTTGTAGAGCGTGAAATTTTACATCGACATGTACACTGAGAAAATTCCCAGCAAAGCGTTCTTTCCTAAACTTTTTTTGGCTAAGACAAGTAGAATTTTCACTGTGGTAAGAAAACTGATTAACTGAGTCAGTTAAATCAACTTTATACTCCGTATAGAAACTAAAACATTTTTTCCTATACCAGGAATTTTCACTTTTATTAAACATTACTTCACTACCGTAGATATATATCTTTCCGTTATAAATAAGCTCTTTGCTATCACTGTTAAAAAATATACTTATAATTTTTGTTTACAAAAATAGCATTTTTTTTTTGCTAAAACAGAAAAGAAAACCCTTGGTCTAGTAGATATTGCAATTTGATTTGATTTATTTACAACGGTCGTCGATCGTCAATTTGTAAAGGAGTGCGATAATTGGATGTGCGCGAGAACGACGCGCAGCAACTCGGTAGTTCCGGCATTATAATTCGCTATGTGCGTACCTACTGTCGCCTCCTCGCGGCTTAAAAACGCAAGTTACGACAGAGATTTACACGTTAAGCTTATGGAAGCAACAATTATTATAAAGATAAGGAGCCTTTTAGCTTTTACAATGTAAATAATTTGAAAATATAAGTGCCTAATGACATAATGTTCAGTATTTTATAAGCGACTAGGTAAGTAATCGTTTTTAAAATGTATTTTTTTATGTTAAGTGTAGATTTGTAGGTTAGAATCAACGGAGATAAACGTTGCCTAAAATCATATCAGCGAGAAGCTAGCTCCTGGCTCCTAGCGAGCGAAATTGATCTGGCAACACCGCTCAAGCGTCGATCGTCGGTTATCGGACTCGCCAGTTACGGGGGGAGTATGCGATTGAAGCAATTTAAGTGTGATTATTTGTAGGAGTAAAATTTTTTATTAGGCAGAACAAACCCTCTGGATGAAAAAATATAAAAAACAAATTAATTGAGAAAAAATCTATATTTTGCTACTGTAATAATACCGTAATAATATCGATATAACTATGAATTTTTGAAGAAAAATTACAAATTTCTTTTAGTACTGCAAAGCCATATGAGGATGTCCTTAAATTTTGCACAGAGGTTGATAATGTAATAATTTTTCATATTCCACGTTTGTCAGAGAGTTTTGGATATGGAATATGAAATACTATTACATTATCAACCTCTGTGCATAATTTAAACGAGGGACATCGATATATGGCTTTGCAGTATTAAAAAGAAAATTTTAATTTTTTTTTAAATTGCTTAATATTCTATTTTTTCGACCCTCGTAACGTTTGTCAGCGAATTTTGAATGTGGAATATCAAAGAATATATATTATTATATATTATTTCAGTTCTCTTCCAACCAAATTCTAAGACTATATTTCAACTTCCCCCAGTTTGGTGCGCTGTTGCCAGTTCAGACGTTTGTCGCAAATATACGTTTGGAGCTAGGAGCTAGCTTCTCACTCGTTAAAATCATTAATAAAAATCGATTATTCCATTTTTCATTCTGCTAAATGAAAAGTGAACAAACGCATCATATTATATCTACAATTTATGAAAACATAAACAAACTACATAAAATTGATGGAGAATACTGTATCAGTGCACACTGTATTTTGAAGTGAGGTTAAGACACTCACTTTACTCTTTTTACAGCTGCAATCCATTTTTTCCTTTGTACCAACTTGTGTTGCGCAGTAGGAAACTTGTAATATTTCACATCACTGTTATTATATCCTGTATTTTTACAATTAACAACAGAACAACAGTCGTGCCCCATTTTCCCCTTTATTTATATACAATATACCACGTCAGTCTCTGACCGAATTGCGAAAATTCACCACTTAGTTTCGCCTATCCCCTCCAACGGTCCGCACACAGCGAATAGGCATTTTCATTGGTAGGTGAAGTTACACTTTCACGTTTTAGTTTTCAGATGTGCTAAGGTAAATGGACCAAATATCGGCCACGTCCCAATTATCGGACACTTTATTGGTTTTTTATTAATAATAAGTTAAGTGTATATCTTTGAGACGAAAAATTTATTCTTCTGTAAAATTGCACATTTTGGTAACATTGTCGACGCAACGTACCCCGTCTACGAACTTCTATAATTCTCAGTAAGTTCGAAAACAGTCGAGTGGTAACAACATTTAGACAAAGGCGTCATTTCGCTAGCGAAGTAGGTAAGACAGTGCTACTCAGTAATCTTACATAATTATTAATGTTTATTGAAAAAATATCTTTATGGGGTTAATTTTTCTAGTATAATATTGTATATTAACTATTCCACAATAGTTTTTTTGTTGATTCATCGTTGTTTTTTTCTATAAAATGATGGCCGATAAGTGGGACATATTAAATTGGGTTATGTACCAGCTATCGGACAGGTGTCCGATAACTACAACAATGTTATGTTTTTTTTAAATTGCATTACATGATACTGATGAAAAGTTTCTGAGATATTTCAGAATACATTAGTTCTTGATAAACCAATGATTTGTCCGACCAGTTATCGGCATAGCATATTTCATTAAATAAAAGAGTTAATTAAATATTATATTTATGTGAGCACATTAATAAACTGCTATACCGATAGTTGGTACATGAAATGACCGATATTTGGTACATATACTGACTGATAGTTGAGATAGTTAATAGTAACGTTTAAATAAAAACAGAAAAGAATTAGCAACTGATTTTTATATGTTATAAAACGTTAACTATAAACTTTATGTAAAAAATTATTTTACTGAAACTTGTTTTCATTTAAGTCTCCTATTAATTCTTTTATTACATGTCCGATAGCTAGGACCATGTTCAATTTTTAAGTCTATTTATCGGACGAAATTTTGAAAGTTTGAAGAAAAAAAAGTCTTTTGGATAACACCACCAGAAGAAAAAAAGAAGCAACTCAGAAAACCGAAAGGAAAAACTCAGTTGTTGTTTCTCAAGTTTGGCAGCAATATGAAAAGAGAAATTGGACAAAAAGCAAAACGAACAAGAAGAAAAAGACAAACGAAAAAAATTCGCATAAAAAATAGAGAAAACAAAGTTACGGCTTCAAAAACTAAAGGGGAAAAGAAATGTATTGATCCTAACGAAAAAAGGGTAAAAGATCAGGTTCAGAAGGTATTTAGTTGGTGACTATGTAATCTTGAAATACAATGAAGCTTGTTATCCTGGGTGCATATTAAATTATAATCATGAAAACTAGGAGTATACAGTTAAAGCTATGACCCCTAGTGGTCAAAACTGGAAATGGCCTGCCAGAGAAGATATTTCAACTCATAAGACATGCGATATGAAGTTGCAATAATGAAATAATTTTACATTTTTTAGAACTACTTAGTTTGTTCTATTAATGGTTTTTTAAATCGTTATTATTGATGTTTTTTGTTTTTATTGTATTTTAAACAGTTTAGAATTGATGTTTGGTTCTTGTTTTATTGTATTTTAAATCAATTAGAATTTATTTTTTTGTTCTATTATATATCCCACATGAGCCGATAATAGGGACATATCCCGTCCGATAAGTAGAGCTTCACTCTGCTAGAGCGTCCGATGACTGGGACAAATGTAACTATTTTAATAAATTATTAATTATTAGACAACGTTTTTAATTATTATCAAACAAGATAATATATTATGATAGGCAAAGAAATATAGGAACCTGAAATGCAATCCGTATCAGTGAGTTTTTAGAGCATATATTTTTTCTGCACGCTTAAAGTTCGACTTTGCTCTTAAGCGTCCGATAGTTGGGCCATTTACCTTATATGGAATTTAAAAAGCTTTTATCAACTTAGTTATAATTGAAATTTTTATTGTAGCTTGAAATTGATCCCGATATACTGCGTAGGTTTGTTGAAATATGCGTGTGCATGGTGCAGGTTAGTGGGTAGTTATTTGATAGCCAAGCCATATTATAAAAGGTTATGATGTACCAAAAAATACATAGAATACATTAAGTTATTTGGTTTAAAGGTGGGCATTTTTTATAATTATACTCTTATGTATTCTGAACAAAACACCTATATATACTCGTAGTGTATTTGCAGTTCTGGTCTGGCATATTGTGGACTATCAAATAACCACTCATTAATATTACATCCAGAATTATAGGGCAAAATCTCCAGTCAAAAAAAATCATGGAAAGACATACTTCTGTAGCATCATAAATATTATCAAATGCCGGAAGTAAGTTGCATGCATTGGGAATATAATGTTCCTGCGTTTAATAAAGATTTTTCTGAGAGAGAAAATAAGCTTGTCTATAAAACTAATGAATATAGCCGCGATAGCAAACAACTAACTAGCATCTAATAAATATGTATTCTAAATTAGTAATTCAGCTTCCAGTAGAAGAATAAAATCTTGTCTAGACCAAAACCCATCTTCACTACTTTAAAATAATCATCATCTGAAACAGCTGGCTTAGGTTCCTAGGAGAACCAAATCACTTTTTGATATCAATAAAGAATTTTACCATTTCTACAATAATACTCTGCTACTTTCGTAAAACTTATATTTTGGTTTAGTAAAGGTATTTTATAAAAATACTTCACTACTACACTAAAGAGATTTTAGTAAAGCAATCTTTACTGCCATAGCACATATCTTTCTTAGCGCCTATTTTAATAGATTTTTTGGCTGGAATAGCGAAAAAACTTGTTGTGAGGATGAAATTTTTTTCTCGGTGTACCCTCACGCGTGAAAATTCATTCAGTATTTCAGATTTTTCCGATCGTTTACGCTTCAAATGTAACGGTCACCAGTGCAACAGTTTCTGCACCTCGTGTGCAAGTACTGTTGATCAGCGTTGCCAGATTTTTTCGAAAGCGGGACCGTAAAAAAACGTATAATTAGAAGTTTTCAAATATTTATTTTTTTATTTGAGTTCACGTGACAATAGTTAGCAAAAATAGCCATAGAAAGTGTATTTTGATAAAAAATATGATATTTTATCAGATTTACCCTATCGTTAAATACCTAGTTAAGTCTTATTCGTCTTCTCAATTGAAGTATGAAAAATCGATCTCTTGAAAATCGATTTTGTCTCGACTTACTATTATAAGTTTGTATTTATGACATACATTATTGTAATTATAGAAATAATGGAAGACGCTAAAATAATCAATATTTAATAATTTTTAATGAATTGAACAATTACAACTGTTGAAATGTTACAAGTATACAAGTAAGAACCTCTTAAGATAATTTTTTTTCACACTTAGAAGTTGAAAAATTATAAAATTCACAGTTTCCGGGATTCTTCAGTGGATCGTTAGCATCGATGCAGAGAGGTGCGAATTGGCAGGTAATAATTACAGATTTTGAAAATACTAAATGCTAAGTGTTGGTGACAAAATGTGACTACAGCTTGAGGGTTAACAAGTGGTTTGTTAAGTAGTATGTTCATTTAGCTAATTTGTGTGTGATTTTCAAAACATTTCATTAAGTATTTTAGAAGAAAAACGAAAATTTAGTCAAAGGGGAAATTTTCGAGGTTACTTTGCCATTATATATATTTTTTTAATTTTAATGTTTTTTTCTTTTTAGAAATGCAAAAATGGGGCGTATTTACAAAAAAAAATTGGGAAGCAGGCAATATTGCAACTACACGAAAGAACAGTTGCAAAGAGCGATATCTGCCATTCAAAATCATAGAATGGACCTAAAAACAGCAAGCTCCCTTTTTAAAAGAAGAACACTTTACAACAAAGTTCATGGCAGGCATTTGGGAAAGCCTGGAGGCGCTACTACAATAACGGAATTAGAAGAGAGGCATATGGTAGATGTGTTGCTAGCAGCTGCAGAATATGGAAGTCCACTTACAAGTCTTGACTTGCGGATGGTTGTAAAACGCTTTTTGGACAGAACTGGGAGAACTGTACCTAAATTAACTGATAATTTAGCTGGAAATGACTGGTGTCTAAACTTAATAGAGAGGCATAAGAATATTTTATAAAAAAAGCTGTAAAAATATTAAGTCTGTTCGTGCGGAAAAAACGGAAAACGAAATAAATGATTTTTTTGATAATTTAGAGCGAAGTTTAGAAAATGTGCCCGCAGAAAATAAACTAAACTACGATGAAACTAACCTCTCTGATGACCCTGGGGTAACAAAATGTATTTTCAAAAGAGGTAGCAAATACCCCGAAAGGCTCATGAATCATTCCAAGTCAGCAACATCAATTATGTTTGCTATTATAGGGGATGGTAAAAGTTTGCCGCCCTACGTTGGGTACAAAGCTAAAAGGATTTATGATCAATGGACGATTGGTGGACCAGCCAATACAACGTACAATCGAACCAAATCGGGATGGTTTGACGGCACCACCTTTGAGGATTGGTTTCAGACTATAGCTCTTCCCTGGGCACAGAAAAAAACTGGAACAAAATTAATTATCAGTGAAAATTTATCATCCCAACTAAATTTAAATCGAGTTATCGAGTGCCAAAGAGCCCAGATTAAGTTTGTATTTTTACCACCAAATTCAACCCACCTGACACAACCATTGGACGTGGGTTATTATGGTCCCTTAAAGAGATGTTGGAGAAAGTTGTTAACCACTCACAAGCTAAAAAATCCGAAAGAAAAAACTGTGAATAAGACAACGTTTCCCGTTTTATTAAAACAACTTGTTAAGCAGCTATCGCAAAATGATATTAAAAACATACAAAGTGCATTTCGAGCAGCTGGCATTATACCAATAAACCGGCTTAAAGTTTTACAAAAACTGCCAAATTATAGAGCTCAGAAATAAGCGCAGAAATAAGCGATACGCTTCTGGAATTCCTAAAAGAGACTAGAACTTCCACCGATGCAAAAGTTCCAAAAAGAAAAAAAATGGTTAGAGTTGAGCCTGGAAAATTAGTTTCAGATCAAGTTTTTTGGAAGCAGGACCTTCAAAGTCAACTGATGAATTGTATATAGAAACAAATGAGGAGGTCAGCGAAACTCAAGAAATGGAAAGCGAAACAGAAATAGGCGCAGAACAAGAAAGAGAACAAAATCTGGAAGAAGTTAAAAATCGAAATTTTGCTATAGGAGACTTTGTAGTGGTGGTATTTCCAACAAAAAAAATAGCAAAGTATTTTATAGGACAAGTTTTGGAGGCAGACAATAAGAACGAACCGGTGATAATGTTTATGTGAAAAAATACTAGTAAAGAAAGGGAGGCATTCTATTTTCCTGTTGTCGATGATATATCGCAAATACAAGAGATGGACATTGTTCAATGCCTTAAAAACCCAAAAATATATAGAGGATTCCATCATTTTTCGGAAGATTTATCTTCCTATAATCTTGCCTAAAGAGTGATTTAAAATAAGATATTTTTAGAATTTTGTTCAAGTTTCCTTTTTCACATCCCGCCAAAGAATTAGAAGGCTGATTATTATTAAAAGTTTATTTTTTAATTTTTTAGGATTAACATGTTTTGTTTGTTATAAATGTAGTTTATAAGGTGTTCAAAGAAAGACTTTTGTTTGTTTCTAGAAGTTAGAATCTGTTTTTCGTTTGTTTGTATTAAAACAATAAAGTTTTCTAAAAAAAATGATGAAAAATGTTTTTTAATTACCTGTGAATTTTTTTTTGTCCTCAAATTTTTTTAAAAACATATTTAAGAGGCAAACTAACCATTTACCGTATCACGAACTGCCAAAGAAAGCGTTTTAAAAGGGTTGGCAGAGTCTTACTGATCGTCAGGTGATTTTGCCAAATTTTTGACCAAAAAAAAAATATATATAGGAATGTTTTAAATCAGTTTTGAATGCATTAACCAATAGCTAAATGATAAAAATATTACATAGTTTGTAATCACGTCTATTTGGGAAAAAGAATCCAAGATAAAAACAAAAAAAAAAACCGGAAATTATGAGCAAAGTAACACCGCTTTATGTGTTCGGTCCTGGCAATTATCACTGATACAGATGAATTGTCAGCTCTTGACAAATTAATATTTAAACAGTGGTCTATCGTGTTTTAAAACATATACTGCATTTAATATACAACATATTAGTGTACTTAACCATATACGTAAGTACGGTTTTCGATATAAAAAACGTAAACATCAATTTAAATCACCTAACCTGCAAGTTTCTTTTGGAACTATCTCGAACAAAAAGAGTCAAACTTCTACTCAATATCGATATGTTCGAATTCAAGTACATGAGTGAAAATTTGTACAAAAATATGAATATGTCAACACTATCTGCTGGAACTTCTGACCACAGGGGTTCTCAGAATAAAGCAGGACGCGCACTGAATCCGCTCGACTCGGATCGACACGGCACAGCATTGCCGAACGTTTTGCATTGTTCTTATTTCAATATATCACCGCGCACTCATTCGGATCGGCACGGCAGTGACCGTTCGACTCGACTCGACTACGGCGGAGATTCCTTGGGATTTCAACTTCTGCCGAACCGAACGTCCAGTTGATTATTTTCAATCCAATAGTGGTGTCAATACTCTATTTATCATGGAGGAAAACTAATTTCTAGCATAGACAACATGTTGCTAGTCGATTCAGTGCGCGGGTAATAGTTATGTCGATCCGATCCGTTCCGTGTCGATCCGAGTCGAGCGGATTCAGTGCGCGTCCTGCTTAATACCTTAAAAACTTACTCAGATGTAACTTCTCAACAACACTTTCTAAAGAATGAGCAAGCAATAATCTTTCCTGCTATAGAAAACGCAACACTTCAAGATTACCTTATACCACTAGGAACAATTATTGAACCCAAAAATATATTATTCACTTCAAGACTATCGAACAAAATAATTTGCACGTATTTTACTAGTCCCAGCATAGTAGAAAAGTTCATTACTAATCACGAAGGAAAGATCAAAATTAACCAAAAAATTGTGCAGGCCCGTAAATATGTAACACCCTCAGAAAGGCTTGTACTTTCTAACGTTTGTCCACCAGTACACACTCTTCCAGAATCCTTTTTAATAAATTATGAGGATACAACTTATAGAATGTTTCTCTCCCAAGACTCACTCTGCTTTTCTTGTAAAAAGCCAGGTCAAATCGCAGCAAATTGCGAAACAGCATCACTCTCTCCACCTCCGATTACTAATACCCCTACCGCACCACTTGAGACCACGTCCCACAACAAACGACCAATAAGCATAAATACTGAAACACCTACATCCTTCGAACAAAATTCCACAATGGAAACGGATACTGACAATCAAAACTTAGCAAAACGTACATTTAAGGAAATAGAGACACCTTCTCCTCAACCAGAAGAAGAAACAAACGAAACCAAGAAAGACCCCTTCGCTAAACCGCAACCAAAAGCAAACCTGAAGAAAATCAAAACAAACAACAAAAAATATATTCCAAGTTCTTATGGAGCCAGTGAGAAAAATTATCAACGAACACAATCCATCCTTTATCCACAATTTCACCCAAATATCAGATTTTTTCGTAAACGTTTACGGATCAGCCGACCCAGTAAGTATCATTCAAGACTACACAACCGACCTCACTGCACTAATATATATGTTAACCAAAACTTATCCGCATTTTACCCACAGGGTTATCAAAACAAGATGTACAAAAGTTAAGAAAAAACTTTTAATACACCTGCAATTAACCTATTCAGATACAGATCAAAAGAGCGATTGTTCACAAACGTCATGCAAGGTATTAAAAACGTATATTAAGTTACGGGGGCCTTTTTGGAGGGCACGTTCCGGACCCGGCTCATAATTTGTTGCTATTTTCTTGCTAATTTGTTACTCAATAATTGATTTTGTTGCTCCAGCCGTTGCCGAGAAACGCGTGGTCACCTACCGTAATATTAACTTAGGGTGGCCAAGTGCAATATCTCGGTAACGGAGGAAGCTAGCGATACGAGCCTAGTGGCATATTTTGTTGCTAATTTGTTGCTTTAAACTCACCCTCGCGCAGTATTAAGTTACGGTGCCCAACTGATATATCTCAGGAGCCAGACGAGCTAGCGACACGAACCAGGCGACATATTATTTTGTTGCTAATTTGTTGCTTTAAGGTGGCTTTACCAAAAAATTTCAAAAACCACCCCTACATGTCAAACTCACCCTCGCGTAGTATTAACTTACGGTGGCCAACTGTGATATCTCGGGAGCCAGACTAGCTAGCGACACGAACCAGGCGGCATATTTTGTTGCTTTAAGGTGACTTTACCAAAAAATTCCAAAAACCTCCCCTACATGTCAAACTCACCCTCGCGCAGTATTAAGTTACGGTGCCCAACTGATATATCTCAGGAGCCAGACGAGCTAGCGACACGAACCAGGCGACATATTTTGTTGCTAATTTGTTGCTTTAAGGTGGCTTTACCAAAAAATTTCAAAAACCACCCCTACATGTCAAACTCACCCTCGCGTAGTATTAACTTACGGTGGCCAACTGTGATATCTCGGGAGCCAGACTAGCTAGCGACACGAACCAGGCGGCATATTTTGTTGCTTTAAGGTGACTTTACCAAAAAATTCCAAAAACCTCCCCTACATGTCAAACTCACCCTCGCGCAGTATTAAGTTACGGTGGCCAACTGCGATATCTCGGGAGCCTGACGAGCTAGCGACACGTACAAGGCGGCATATTTTGTTGCTTTAAGGTGGCTTTACCGAAAAATTCCAAAACCCATCCCTACATGTCAAACTCACCTCCGTGACTACTTGCAGCAGCTCGGGAGCATGACGAGCTAGTGACACGAACCAGCCGGCATATTACCTTGCGAATTTGTTGCTTTACGATGGTATAATTTAAAAATGTCCTACCCTACTGCGATATTAAGCTGCGGCAGCCATTGTGTCTCGAGACTAGAATTAGTTGCCCAAACAAGCTTCGCGGCTTATTTTGTTGCCAATTTGTTGCTTCAAGATGCCTCAATGTGAACCCCGCTACCCGGATCTGAAGTTGCGGCAGCCTTTTGCTCAATTACAAGCCTACAATTACTTGGTCCAACGAGCTCCACGGTATATTTTATTGCTATATAGTTGCTATAAAACGGCTTTATCGAGAGACTTTAAAAACAACCCCTTCCAGGCAAACTCGCTTAAAAAAACCATTTCCTTATCAAATCCTCATCATATATTCATTTTCAAACTAATATAAAATTTCCACTACGTAATAGTTAACGTTGTATTTTTTCAAAACTAGCACTATTTTTTTCATCAAAAAATAAATTTCGCTTTTGTATATGTGATCTTGGATTTTTTTAAATTGGTAAATTGTATTCTCTGCAATTTTCAAAAATAAATTTAAAAAAATTCGCAAGAAAATATGCCGGCTGGTTCGTGTCGCTAGCTTGTCATGCTCCCGAGCTACAGCAAGTAGTAACGGAGGTGAATTTGACATGTAGGGGTGGTTTTTGGAATTTTTCGGTAAAGCCACCTTAAAGCAACAAAATATGCCGCCTGGTTCGTGTCGCTAGCACGTCTAGCTCCCGAGATATCGCAGTTGTCCACCGTAACTTAATACTGCGCGAGGGTGAGTTTGACATGTAGAGGAGGTTTTTGGAATTTTTTGGTAAAGCCATCTTAAAGCAACAAAATATGCCGCCTGGTTCGTGTCGCTAGCTCGTCTGGCTCCCGAGATATCGCAGTTGGCCACCGTAACTTAATATTACGCGAGGGTGAGTTTGACATGTAGAGGAGGTTTTTGGAATTTTTTGGTAAAGCCACCTTAAAGCAACAAATTAGCAACAAAATATGCCGCCTGGTT
Source organism: Lochmaea capreae (assembly GCA_949126875.1). NCBI lineage: Eukaryota > Metazoa > Arthropoda > Insecta > Coleoptera > Chrysomelidae > Lochmaea > Lochmaea capreae. The sequence continues at coordinate 3,538,362 of OX421398.1, forward strand.
CGTGTCGCTAGCTCGTCTGGCTCCCGAGATATCGCAGTTGGCCACCGTAACTTAATATTACGCGAGGGTGAGTTTGACATGTAGAGGAGGTTTTTGGAATTTTTTGGTAAAGCCACCTTAAAGCAACAAATTAGCAACAAAATATGCCGCCTGGTTCGTGTCGCTAGCTCGTCTGGCTCCCGAGATATCGCAGTTGGCCACCGTAACTTAATATTACGCGAGGGTGAGTTTGACATGTAGAGATGGTTTTTGGAATTTTTCGATAAAGCCACCTTAAAGCAACAAATTAGCAACAAAATATGCCACTAGGCTCGTATCGCTAGCTTCCTCCGTTACCGAGATATTGCACTTGGCCACCCTAAGTTAATATTACGGTAGGGGACCACGCGTTTCTCGGCAACGGCTGGAGCAAACTAATCAATTATTTAGTAACAAATTAGCAACAAATTATGAGCCGGGTCAAGAACGTGCCCTCCGAAAAGGCCTCCGTAACTTAATATACGTGTATTAAAATACATTTTCAATTCTTCCTCATCTATTATACATTACAATGGAACCAAAATGGTTTCATTGATAAACTTCCAACATTACAAAAGATCATAAACGAATTTAAATCTGACATAATTTGTTTGCAAGAAACCAACCTGAAACATAGCAATGTCCAAACATTAAATAAATTTCAAAAATTCTATAAACATCGAGATACTGCTCAAAAATCTAGTGGAGGAGTAGCAATCCTCACTAAAAATAATATCGACGCCGTGGAAATCCCTTTAAATAGTAATCTTGAAGCCATTAAGATCCATGACAAACAAGACATACATATCTGCAATCTATATCTTCCTCCAGGATCGCAAATAAACCATCAGGACTTGGGCAATTTGATACAACAAATCTCCCACCCTAGAATCATATTAGGAGATTTCAATGCTCACAACTTTCTCTGGGGCTCAGCATCTCAAAACACAAAGGGTGACCTTGTAGAACAAATATTAGACGACTTTAACGTTTCTGTTCTCAACGACGGCAGAGCCACAAGATTTAATATACAAACCGGAGAATAATCATGTATTGACCTTACAATCTGCGATCCAACCCTAACTCCTCCATTAACATGGGACAGACTAGATTATACCTACAGTAGTGACCATAACCCCATTATTATATACAACAATACATAGAATAATATCAAAAAAAACTTCCATCCTAAATGGAAACTTAAAACTGCTGACTGGCAACTCTACTCCACTGTCATTGAAGAAAAAATTAAATCTTGTGCTATCCTACATAATATAGACGAATCGTTAGAACAATTTTTAGAAACCATAAAACATGCAGCAAATATATTAATTGGAAAAACATCTTACACCAAACAACACACTCCGGTCCCATGATGGAATAACGATTGCGAAGCAGCTTTACAAGCTAGCAAAAAAGCTTTTAATAAATACAAACGATATAAGACTCCGGAAAAAAAACTTCAATTTTTAAACTTGCGTGCAAAATCAAGGCACATGATCAAAAGTACAAAGCGCAAATCTTGGACTGAATATGTCTCATCATTAAACCCAGATACACCAATGACAGAGGTGTGGCAGAAGTACGCAAAATATCTGGCATTCATTCAAGTAATAATATAAAAATACTCAACATGGGAGGACTACTGACTCAGCTTGCTGTAACGTATGAGAACCGTTCCAGCGATTGCAATTATACGAAAAATTTTTTAGCTTACAAAAAACTAGAAGAACAAAACTGTCTGGAAGCGACTACAGAAAATGACGATCCTATAAAAGTACCGCTCACCATGTCAGAATATGAAGACGCCTTATCCAGCCTTAAAGATACTTGTCCGGGTCCTGACCAAATTCCATCTGCCTTTTTAAAACATTTTCCTTTCAATGCCCACTAACATCTTCTAAATCTCTACAATGTGATCTGGTTGCAACACACCTTTCCAAAAGCATGGCGAGAATCTCTAATAATACCTATTCTAAAACCCCGAAGCCAAAAATCAAATCCTCAATCATATCGATCAATTTCTCTTACTTCAGTGATTTGTAAGCTACTAGAAAAAATCATTAACAAAAGACTATTGTGGACATTAGAGCAACATAACTTAATAATACCTGAACAAAGTGGCATCAGACAAGAAAGATCAACTACCGACAATATTATAGATCTGGAAAGTAACATCAACGAGGCATTGCTCAAAAACAAAAATGTTTAGCTGTTTTCTTCGATATCAACAAGCATTCGATACTGCCTGGCATGATTACATTATCAAAAAACGGAACCACGTCAGATTTAAAACAAACAAAAAATGGCATTCCACAAGGATCCGTAATTAGCCCCACCCTTTTTATCATGGCAATGAATGATATTATACAGGCATTAAAACCACCAATGAAAGCTCGTTTGTATGCGGATGACTTAGTTATCTATTGCAGAAGCAAGAACGTGAACAATATAAAATCTCTTACGCAAGAATTCATATCTCATCTAGAGGAATGATCGGAGAAAACAGGATTCATGTTTTCTACTAGCAAAACCGGTTTTATGTTATTCTCCAAAAGGAAAACAGTAAACATCCCAGATATTCATTTGTATGGACAGAACATAAAAGCCGAAAAGTCACTAAACTTTTTGGGTACCTACAACCTTTGATGAAACACTCAATTGGAACACACACATTAATAACTTAATATCTTCGTGTCAAAAGAGACTTAACCTTCTGAAAACACTATGCAATAAAAACTGGGGCGCTGATCGAGACAAACTTCTAACACTGTATGAGACGTTAATTAGATCGAAATTGGATTACGCAGAAGTCGTATACTCGACTTAAGTTTCTTTCTCAAAAAACTTTATTTTTAAAAAACAACTTTTATTATTTTAAATATAAAAATGAATCAAACTATTGGTAAATTGGAATACAAGTTTAATGTTACTGTTAAGAATATAAAAATCAGACTGAATTAATTTGAATAAAAACATGTAAGCAAAATTGTATAAAATTGTGAAATAGTAAAATAAGCATTTCTCCTTTTACACATATCCGGGTGTTGGGTTCAATAATTATAACAGTAGTTATAAGGGTCAATGCCTATAACTCTCGTCAGCCAACAAACGAACCCTAAAACGGTTAGATACAAAACAAAATACGGCATTACGGATAGTATCACAATTAAACCTCATGCTCCCAAACCCTTTATTTATGCTAGAATAAAAATGTACCTTGAAAAACTAAGCTTCTATTTTCCCAAATGTTTCCCTCGTCTGACTACATCTACTCCCCCTTGGCAAATCAAAAAACCAAAATATTTAACCACTCTTAGCTCTCTAGATAAATATTTGATTCTCAATTTCAGTATTAGATCAACCTTCAAAACAATACTAAAGATTATACAGACTGCCAGCAAATCTATACCGATGCTTCGAAATCTGCAGCTGGCATTGGAGCCGCGGTGATAACTACAAATTCAACTTATATGTTAAAATTTCCAGATACATATTCCATCTTCTCAGCCGAATTATATGCCTTAGCCTTAGCTAATATCAATTTATCTTCAAACACTCAAAACCATCTTATTCTCACAGACTCCCTCAGCTCAATAAAATCCATACAAAAAATATTCACAAATCACCCCCTTGTCTTAAAAACTAAAGAAGAACTCATAATAGCTCAACAAAACAATAAAGATATCATCCTTATGTGGATCCCATCACACGTAGGAATAGATGGAAACGAGGAAGCTGATCAAAGAGCAAAAGACGCCACGGCCAACGAAGATGCCCGGGTAGGGCAGTTTTCAGTAAGTGCGGATATTAAGTCTATAATTCAATCTAAAGTGAACAGTGTCTGTGAAGCTAAATGGAAAATAGCGGGAACTAAACTTAACGAGGTAAAAAAATCGATTAAACCGTGGTCAGTCCTACCAAAAAATCGTCGCGATGAAGTGCTACTAACACGGCTACGTTTAGGTCATACCCGGCTAACTCACAGTTATCTATTTGACAAAGGTCCGGAACCAAAATGTAATTATTGTGACTCAAAACTAACTATTAAGCACCTACTTGTTGATTCAACTAACACAACAGCGACAACTGGCACAACTCTCCAACAATGGATTATCCGACGTATTAGGAACAAACTGCAATTTACGTAGCCTAAAGACATTTCTTAAATTAATAAATGTTATAAATTCTTTATAAAATACCAAACGTAAGTAACTATATATATGTATACACCAAATATCGCTAATGACCCCTTGATACCGCTTTATGGTACAAGCTTTTCAGGAACAAGAGTCTGTCAAGTCATAGCTGCGTATCTTTATCGTATTCAAGAGAACTGCATGGAGAAACTGAGCTCACGCCACCTCGCAAGTATGTGCGTAATTAAAAGCAGTCTTTACATTTGTATAGTAATCCATCCATAAAATATAGTCTCGATAGCCCAAGCATTGACGCCTCCTCCAACTATTTACACATTCAAGTAGCTACTACCGCACTGATTTGAGTGTGGTAAGTATCACTTTACCGCATTAGTGCTGTAAGTAATGAATGACATACTGTGAAAACAACTCTCTTTGATGAACACCAGACCATGAAGAGCCCATATTCCTTCTCATATCTAAGCCGTGATTTATCCGGCAATAAATTGAGGGTAGCTGCTTTAACAATTTCCAGACCTTCCTTCGGAATTTCATCATCACTGCGGCTACTAGCTTCCATTTGAAGGACGTAAAACACACTTTTACGAAATTGTTACAAAAATAATTATTAATTATCGTTTATTCCGTTGTCAAGCTTTACATCTGTCATATAAAAGCCCAGTATTAAATTTCTACAATTCATTTCCCTAGCAACCTGATGTTAACGCATTGTTGATAACGACTTTAAAAAGGCACCTACAAGATAAATTAAAACCGTGCTCTTTTAGAGTTATTAATATTGGTGACCTAAAACATGCTTGTAGATAAAATATCATACAATACACTTACGGTAGGTGTTTTTATCGCATTTGCATGGTTTACCAAACTAGCCTTCGGTTCGTTAAACATCACGCACATGCGGTAAAGACGTACCTTACTTGTATTGTAATATACTATTTTTTACGTTGATGCAAAAAATAAAACTTAATTGAACTCTACTTAGTGGAAAAACTAGTTCTTTATCTAGTGCAATACCTAATAGTATATTCTGTCACAAGAGCAGAAAATGAGCTTTAGCAGACCAAGACTATTAGAACTCGGCACGTCCGTCTTCGGGAGAAATGGATTTATTTCTTCGTCCCGTGACCTCATCTAACATTTCTTTAACTAAACCATGTGGGATACCTAAATCGTCTTTAATGTTCCGTATAATTTCAGTATGATCATTTTTGTCTGATATGTGTATGTGATTCACGTACTGTGTGTTTTTGTAAGTATCGAGTAAATTACCATAAACAACCCAACTCAGTAACGTTTTGCTTACTGCTGGACCCTTCCAAGGACCTGCTGTTAATTTTCTATTTACTAAAAGTGGCCAGTTATCTTGCCCAATAATGATTTTTGGTTTTGCATTTGTCATAGAAATAACATTTTCATTAATATGAGGGTATTTCTGATTCAATGCTTCAGCATCTACTGTTTGAAACGGTAACGAAAGTTTTATAGTGCGAACATGCCTCAACTGAAACCTTGTTTTGCATTAATCCCTCTTATTGTAAAACTAACAACTTCCGAATCGCTTTCTTCTTGAGTGAAGTCATTATTTGTCCACTGTATAGATGGCGGGTGATTTGGACCGGAAAGTTTAAGTTGTACACAAAGATCTGTGTCTATTAAACTGATAGTAGAAGCATCATCTAACAAAGCATAAGTTTCCAGTTTAATTGATCCATGTTGCACTATAACTGGAATAATTTGTTTTCAAAAGAACACATTTGTTATCTGATATGTGACAATTGCTTGCAGACCAGTCACTTTTTGTTACCAAAGACTCATTTAATTCTGACGAATTGTTCTCTGATGCACCCGCTTGTTTGACATTATTTGCATCGTGTTTATGAAGTAAAACATGATTTCTGGCAATTTTTTATACCGCATGGACGTTTCTTGCGACATGATTTAACATTGTGAAAGGGATTCAAACAGGAAAAACAAATCCTATTTGCTGTGACAAGATTCCACCTCTCATTCATTAGAAAAGTATTAAATGTAGGACAAGTAATTAATTGATGATTTATCTGACAACCACAAATACATGTTTTGACATATTCCTTATCTTTGATTATGAGAGTAGTTCCATATCTGACATTTTTAGAGTTACTTTTAGGGTTACTTCTTTTTTATAGCTTATCAAAATCAGGTGTTTTACTATTCTAAACTTGGCACAAAACAGCGGATTTTCTGACAAGCCAGTGAGCAAACTCTAAAATTTTTAATTTAGGACTAACTTTTGAGACATGCTCAATCCATTGAATTTTATATGAAATCGGAAGTTTATTGAGTAATTCATTTAGCAGTAATGGATTGTGAAGGTGATCTTCCTCATTAAGCGATTGCACTGTTGCTACAAAGTTGTTTACTTCATCAGCAAAATCTATAATTTGATCAATTTGTTCCGTTTTTAGATTGGTGAATTGTTTCAAATTGGTAAGTAGTAATGAAATTATTTGTTCAGGTCTGCCGTATCTAGACTGCAATAAATCAATAACCTTTTCAACATTATGGGGTATAATCAACAACGACTGATATACCTTCTTGGCATTTCCTTTTAAGCATTTTTGCAGACTACATAGGTTATCCTCATTACTGAACTGACAAACTTCATTGGAATTTCTACATTGTTATAAAAAATTTGGCCAATCTATAGGATTACCGTCAAAGTACGGTAAATCCTACGGTAGAGAGTGTCTAGCTAATAATTTAGTTATTACTCGTTTTCGAGGACTTGCTACGACTGGTCCAAGATTTCAACTTTCTGTGCATTGCCCTGCTATATATGGGTTGAGCTACCTATCGGGAGCGTCCCCAGGTTTCGGGTAGGGGCAGGCATCATGTAAATGAAAGAACTGGTCTATTGGGAAATAAGGAAGGATGAGGGCTATAAACGCCCAACATTGCCAACCGAATACCCAATCGCTGACAAGCTCATGACGCACACCGCAAACTACATAGCAAAGCAACGACCCCCTCGCTAGGGTAAGGCATGTGAGGGGTATGCCAAACTATGTGGATCGGGAGGCTTGGCTTAATTGCCTGGCCTGTGTGGATGAGGACCACTATAAAAACCTCCCAAATCCTAAGGTTGAGTGGTCGCTGAATGGATGGTTGGCCGTGGGTTATTCGGTCTTGAGACCACTAACCTCGGGGCACCTGGCGCACCCCGTTGTATTTAGCCTTCTATCTGTATAGGGAGCTCTGCAGGTATTGACTTCCTTCCTCCCATACTCGTGGGATCAATTATGGACCAAAAGAGAAAAAAAAATATTACGGAGCCTATAGAGACTCCTAGTAAATGGGAATTGGATGATCCAGCAGCCATGGAGATAGAAGTGTCTCAAACACGTCTGAAACCCAAAAAAACAAAACCACGCACACAGGTGACGTTATAGCGAAGAATGTGGTACTGCCGACTCCCTCAACATCAAAACAGGGTGTTAACCAACAGACAAAGGGCGTTAAGCGAACTGTGTCAGCCAGGAGCACTCCTAAGGAAAAGAAAGACAAGAGGGCCAAACGTACCACTGGTGCCGGGGTTAATGCTAGTATTAAATACAGCGTGGCCCTCAAAGGGATCAAGGCAGCTGTGGTCCCAAAAGACTTCCCAGAGACAGTCGTCTCTAAAGAGCAGGTAGGGACTATCAAAAAAAGCCTAACAAACATGATCGACGAGGTGCAGAAGGCGCCTAGGTTGAAGTCAGTCGATACATGGACTGATCAAAAGTGATGAACTTCCAAAGCAGCAACGAGTCCTAGCCCTACTTCCGGAGACTAAGAAAGAGGATCTGAAAGTGGGGTTGAAGAGGCTCGAGAAACAGATTCCAGGGCTGAAGGTGGATCGCTGGATGATCTTCGGCTCCAAATCATCCGACAGGGGACTGCATGTGAGTCTCCGGATTGATGAGGAGTCTATGAAACGACTGGTGCGGGCTCAATGGACACCGTACTATCTGTTCCAGCGTGCCAGTTTTGAAACCCTGTAAAATTCGACCAACGAGGAAACAGGGACTGATCGAGAACCTGAATCATCAACCTCCAGTGACATTTAAGTTAACTTGCAGCACAGAAAGACAGCAACCGCAGTCCTACATCAAAGAGTGGAGGCTGAAAACATAGACATCGTTCTAATTCAAGATCCTTGGATAAACAAAGGTAAGATACTGTGGCTTAATATTAGGGGAATGGGACTGTTAATGGGAACCGATTGTACTAAAATAATAACTTGTATTTGCTATAGATCCGAATACAACTTGATACCGATTATGGAACTATGCACGGGTGACATGGTGGCAGCTAAGATTGAACTCGAAAAAGATGGGGTAGTACTAGAGACAATAATAGTGTCTTTGTATCTTCCCATTGATTCAGAAAAACCACTACCGGGGACTAGCATGGAGAACCTGATGTAATATTCAAGAAAACACAATCTGGATGTCATTGTAGGGGCTGATACCAACGCACACCATAGCCGTTGTTGCAGCAAAGACAACAACACCAGAGGTAAGAAGCTATTTGACTATTTATGTACTACTGCACTTGATATTGCAAAATGTGGGTAATACGCCTACATTTAGAACATCGAGAAGGGAATCATTAATAGATGTTACCCTAAACACTTTACGTGTCAGGGAGATGATACACATACACAAGTGGCATGTATCAGATGAACCATCTTTATCCGATCATGCCCATATATACTACGAAATTAATGTAGAAAAAGCGGCTATTAGAACATACAGGGATCCTAAGTGCACTGACTGGATATCTTATAAAGAGGACCTGCTTTCTAAAATCCGTACACACCGAGGTAGACCAAACACTGCTGAGGATTTAGAGGGAGCAGGTACATGTCTGCAACAGATCATACTGACCTCTTATCATAATAACTGTTCGATAAAGGAGAGTCGCTCTTCTAGACAAGCCGTCTGGTGGAATAAGGAGCTGAAATCGCTAAGGAAAGAAACAAGGCGCTTTTTCAATAAAGCGAAAAAACAGGCAACTGGGAAGCGTATAAAGCTAAACTAGGTGCATATAATACAAAAATAAAAGAATCCAAGGAGAGGTCCTGGAGAGAATTGTGTGAGGACATGCAAGGTGGCCCTGACAGCGTCAAAATTAACAGACTTCTCAAAAGGGATACTTATAACAAACTGCCGAAAGGAAATTATTCAAATACTGAGGCAGAGGCTCTAGAGCATCTCCTCAGTGTGCACTTTCTAGGCTCGGCAAAGATAGATCCAAGCTATGACAACGGGCCGATTGCCAAAACAAAGGAAAGCAAAGAGGACTGGGATCTCATGAATGAGATCTTCAGTCCCAATCTTATCAGATGGGCTGTAAACTCATTTGACCCCTACAAAACTCCTGGACCAGACGGTATATTCCCCAAGCTCATGCAAGAGGGATTAGACATCATAATGGGTCCTTTAGTTTTGATACTTCGAAGCAGCCATACTCTGGGCTATATACCAATTGCGTGGAGAGAGTCAAAGGTGGTGTTTATTCCTAAACCAGGAAAAGAAACGTACACCCAGGCTAAATCCTACCGACCGATCAGTCTGACATCATTCATGGTGAAAACCATGGAAAAATCAAGAAGGGGCGCTTAAGAGCATCCCTCTACATAGACTATAATGGGCTTATCAAGCAGGGAAATCAGGAGAAGCTGCCCTGCATAATTTGGTCTCAGGTCTCGAAAGGAGCCTGAATCATAAAGAAGTAGCCTATGCAGCATTTCTAGACACCGAAGGTGCTTTTGACAACAAATCGATGTCATCAATAAACAGATCCCTTGAAAAAGAGTGATTAACAGCACCAAATGCGAATGGATAGGATCCATGCTCGAGCATAGGAGAATAGCAGCACATAATATGCATGATACAACCTACACCGTGAGGACAACTGAAGGATGTCCTCAAGGTGAAGTACTTTCATCACTTTTATGGAACCTGATTCTGGAAGACTTAATCTTCAGGTTGAATGATCAAGGCATATGGACGCAGGGCTTTGCGGACGACATAGTGATTATCACCAATGGGAAATTCCCAGATGTGGTTATGAATGTCCTACAAGAACCACTATGAATTCTGGAGGAATGGTGCCTTAAAGAGGACCTTTCAGTCAATTCAAGAAAAACCAAATTAATTGCTTTCACGAATAGAAGAGTTATCCCGCTGGGTAGAATCCTGATGTTCGGAGAAGAGCTAGAAATATCAAAAGACGTTAAATATCTGGGAGTGGCCCTAGATTCCAAACTGAATTGGAAGACACACCTGGAAAAAATTACTACTACGGCGACTAGGCTTTTCTGGCAATGCAGAAGAGTTATGGGCAAAACATGAGGAATACGACCTGAGGTGGTTCACTGGCTTTACACAACTGTACTAAGGCCTACGATCACATATGGATCAATAGTCTAGTGGAGGAGGACAGAAGTGTCCTCTGCAGTGAATACATTAACTGCAATTCAAAGACAAGCCCTCCTTGGTATTGCCGGGGCAATGAACAGTACGGGGACGGCATCAATGGAGGCCCTCATTGGACTCCTTCCTTTGAAACTTTTTGTAAGGGCCGAGGCGATTATGGCAATCCTTAGGCTAAAATCGGGAGACTTATGGTCACCGAACAATGTTCGAGGAGGACACATTTATACAGTTTTGATAGCATGACACCGGAGAATACATACACTGAGCGAGTGAACATCATCATCCCATCTAGGGAACAGGTGATGCATCCAGGTAATTCTGGAGATATCTTCTGGTTCACTGATGGTTCCAAAACAAACCATGGCACTGGGGCTGGTATAAAAAGACCTAGAAAGAGAATGATCTTTAGCCTTGGCCGATATACGACTGTGTTTCAAGCAGAGACGATTGCCGCTATAGCTTGTATTGTTTAAAACATCAGAAGGGGATACACCAGACAAAGGATAAAAATATTCACTGACAGCCAGGCTCTGCTTAAAGCTAGCAGCAACCCAACAACTCGGTCTAGGCTGGTAAAAAACTGTAAAGAATCCGTCAACAGGCTGGCAAGAGACAACAAAGTGTCTCTAATATGGGTGCCGGCACATGAGGGGATTGCAGGTAATGGAATGGCTGACCAGTTAGCTAAGGAAGGCTCTAAACGAGACTTCACAGGTCCGGAACCGTTTTTTGGAATCACAAAAGATTGCATAAGAGGGGAAATCGGGAACTGGCTAGATGGGGAACACCAACTCAAATGGAGGTCGACACAAGGGTATCTCCATACAAAGAGTTTACTGAACAAGGTAGACAAGGAACTCTCAACCAGGCTATTGAAACTGGGTAAGAGACATTTGAAGACAGTAACCTACCTGGTGACTGGACACTGCACCCTGAGGAGACATCTGCACAAAATGGGCGCAAAGTTAGTGAACCTTTGTGCAGGAAATGTGATCTTCATGATGAAACACCTACTCACATACTTTGCTTCTGCGGGATTCTACATGGACTGAGACGGAAGCACTTTGGAGAGGAAACTATACAACCATTACAACTACTGAAAATCCCTCCAGTCAAACTAGTGGCCTACATAGAAGACACAAAGCTTCTGGAATGGAAGTAGATAACATGGGAAATAGTACAAAAATTCAGTTCAAGTGCCTGGGCTGATGAGCACAACCCAACCGAGTGAATGAATGAATTTAGTTATTAGCGGAGATACTGTTTCTAATGGAGGATTGGTAGCTGGAAGCAAATTAGGTATACTAGTGTATGAATTTACATACCGCTGCGTCATTTCTTCGTATTTCTGGACGGGATCCCAAGAACTTCCTCCATGATCCAGCCAATTTTCCACATTTGGTTTCTCTGACTCACATACAGACAAAACCCTAGATCCAGATATTTCTGACATTTCATCATCTTTCAACTTTGCAATGTTTAATGCATAGTGCAGATCTAATAACTCCTGCTCTTGTTCCAATTCGTTTTTTCTTATAGCATGCTGCATTTCTGTAATATATGGATTTCCTTAAATTGTTTTTTGTTACGGTAGCCGATGCCTCTGCAGAGGGGATTGTCGTTAACATCACTGCATTTGGTTCCTTTTCTCGTAGAATCTCTCTATATTCCAATGTCTCTGAACTTGTAGCTGGTGTTTCCATTCTCTGAACGCCTTCCATTGCTACTTCCGCTTCCGTCTTGAAGGTTGATGGCTTAGCAGTGGAGAATGTCCTCGGCATCACTGTTCCCGTTCCCTTCTGTCGAAGACGATTGCTTCGTCTCAATGGTTCAGAGATTATCCATGCTGTCTTTCTACAAGGATATTGTTCACTCTCTCTCTCTTTCTCTGAGCTGCTTTCCTCCGGGCTGCTCTGCTAGGCTGAAGGACCAAAATTGTGACTGTTACCTATTGATGACTAATTACTATCCTCGCTCGAAAAACCAAAAATTATGATTATCGGCTTTTGACAGACTTTTTATTTTCTCTGACACTAACTAAACTGAAAACAATATACATAGATACAACATAAAGGGTGTTTTAAAAATAAACTTTTTAATATAACTGTCCTCTTCCACAACCAGCATATGTAATGAATTTGTAATTTCGTGTTTCTTCAGTTTTTTCAGGAAATATTAGTTGTAATGCTACTTTTCCCTCTTTTTTATTAATTAATCTATCTATTACAAGTAATGGGCAACTGTTGGGTGTGGCTATTTGTTTAATTATATTAATTTCCCTATCAAAATTATATTTTTTCATAGGAATTGAAGACGCTCTATTGTGGGTGTTGCGGAGGCACAGTTCCACAGCCTTTTACTAAATCCGTCAGGCAAGGGCACTCTTCCCTAGCCTCTTTCTAAAAAAAAAAGGCTATGGAGTGTAGCAATTTTTGGGTGATATTCTTAACTGGCCAAACATGTAATTAGTCATATAGCCACTTTTAGCGGAGATAGAGTCCATTGAGAGGGTGAGCTCGACTGTAGTGCCTTTGTCAACCCTTCTGAGGATTCTTCGATTTTGTGTAATGGAGTCCTCTTTTTAAACCCTTAAAAATCGGAGAATTTTCTCCTTCTGTGTGTTACAGATCTAGTAAGGTGCTTCTTCGAGTTATACATCTACCTCATGGTTTGTAAAAAGTAAATAGTATTGACATGTGTAACGAGTTATTTTTTTTGGGCACGGAATAGTTTTTTTTTCATTTTGCCGTAACGTTTTTTTTGTATTTTATATTGGGTTTCATATAACTCGTTACATACTTTACCGCCTTTTCTGTTACCGTATTTATTTGTTTCTCTTTATATATAAGTAGTTATATAATGTATTTTTTTTTATTAATCCGGAGGTACGCAAATTCGAATTCTACCTTAAAACTTTAGTCGTTTCCGATGTTCAAATTTTTTAAAACCGTAGGGACATTCGGTATATATGAACTTTAATTAATTCAGAAAGACAATTAGTATATATGAAACTTTTTGCTGAAAAATTTAATTTAACAACTGATAGTGCCGAAATGGGAGTAGGAACGAGGATATAAATTTGAAAACAATTGATAGAACGCTCTCTGATCCGTGCTTCTTAAAAACCGATAAATTAAAAGTTAAATTGTCAAGTGCCCGTAAGCAGTTTACCGTTTGTGCGACTCCGGACTGTGAGAAATAGTTTTGAAGGTAATATAGTTTTGATAATAATACTATACGAAGACTTTCCGTACCGCCGATTGATATTCCGTAAATATTTTATTGTTTTGATTTTTCTTTATGACCAGGGTTTTTATGCATAGAGATAAAATTATTTTGTGATTATTTCTGGCTACAAAATTTAGATTGTGAGTTGAAATAAATATACAGTTTCCGATACGAATATATTCGAAAACTTTCCGTAACGCCGATTTAATATTAAGTTTTGTAGATATTTTCTTTGAAAATTTTAATTACCAGTTTTTATACCGAGGTATGTTGAGTGACAAGTTTTTTTTATTGTTTCTTTCTTTATTTTAAATAAAGATTTGTAGTTGAAGTATAGTTGGTTTTAATTTTTTCTGTATTACAGCGTTTAACATTAATTAGTAATTGATTGAATTATTATAATCCGGCTCTCTGGTGGCTTTATGATTTTAGTTGCTGCAGTTTTTATACATAGGTAATTAAAACTGGTAGGGTTGGTGATATATTTTAATTTTATTCTGGCCTTGATATTTTTACTCTGTGCGTCGATAATTAGGTACCTTTTAAACTCGTGAAATTTATTCCGGGCATAGTAGTTTATAATATTTTTTTTTTTCTTTCGTATTTCTTTTAAATCCAAAGGGTTTATCGAACTTGGAAGAGGCTAAGCCATAACTTGTTTGATTTACCGGCAGATTTAAACCGTTCTTTCGCCGTCCCGTGGTTCAATAGTTTTTTTTTTGTTATCCAAAAATTAGTTATCTGTATTTATTTTAAATCCAAAGGGTTTATCGAACTTGGAAGAGGCTAAGCCATAACTTGTTCGATTTACCGGCAGATTTAAAACGTTATTTCGCCGTTTCGTGGTCCAATAGGTTTTTTTTATTGTCCCAAAGATTAGTTTCTGTATTTCTTTCAAATCCAAAGGGTTTATCGAACTTGGAAGAGGCTAAGCCATAACTTGTTCAGTTACCCAGCAGATTTGTACCGTATTTGATAACTTGACCGGCTGTGACCGTTACGTCCGTTACTTTAGTTTTCCCGATATTTTGACTGTCATTATAGATATATAAACCAAATAGACCACAGAGTATTAATAAACCGAAGACTTTCCGTAACTCAATACTTGGAGTACCGATATTGGGCTCGTCCGAATTGTATAGAATTAGTTAAAGTAAATTCAACCAGACCCCTGGAATTCGCCGTAACCTCCATCTGAGGCTATCCGGAACTCTTGACTCTAAGGGTCAAGGGGCCGTGGAGCAAACCACGTTAAAAATCTGGCGCCCGAGCTTTAAACCGTAAATTAGCATCAAGGGTGACCATAGTGACGTGTAGAAGGTAGTAAACGCGTTACAAAAATGGCGCCCGAGCAGGGACCCGTTTATTGATTGAACAGAGACCATTTTGATTTTTTTTTTGATTGTTCATTTGAGCAGGGACCGTGTTGTCCGATTTGATTTATTTTTCCTGATTGTTGATAGAGCAGGGACCCGTTTGTTGAGTAAACAGTGACCGTTTGATTCCGTTTTAGATTTTTCTTTTCTTTATTGTTGCTTTGAGCAGGGACCCGTTTGTTGATTATAGAAGAAACCGTTTGATTCCGTTTTGTTTCTACCGTATTATGGCAGGACCTGGTTGTTGATAATAGCAGAAACTGTTTTATACCGCTGTTGATATTTTTTTTTTTGTGTATCGCTGCTGGACCGTTTATACTGTTTTTTTTACTGGTTTGTTTTCTGTCCAATTGTTGATTTGAACAGGGACCGTTATTCCATTTTGATTTATATTTTTTTTCGTATTGTTTATTTGAAAAGTGGCCGTTCTACTGGTGCTATATTTCTTTTTTTTCTTTTTCTTTCTGCCATTGTTGATTTGTTATTGAAGAAGGAAGCAGGAGGAGCTTGAGGAGAGTAAAAGACTAATGTCAAGAAGGAACTCGGACGATATTGGCTTGCCCGATTTGTTCGATCAGGACGAAACTGGAAAATCCGAATCCGTTCTTACAGTACCGGCCCAGCTACCGACCGTCACTTCCGTAGAGGAAGGCTCCGACCATCGAGTAAGTTGGGTATATTTACTGAGAAACGAGGGACTGAATACCGAGCTAGCAAAGCGAAATTTATCAGTTGCTGGAACCGTTCCGGAGAAACGAAGGAGACTGGTACGATTTTTAAGGCGAGAAAATATTTCTCCGCAACCCGTTTCTGACCGATCCGATACCGTAACCGTTCCGACCGTCATGGCCATCCCACCGATAAATGTAAATGATTGGAAGGTATCTTTTGGAAACCGGGGAGACCCGGCCGCATTTATAGAAAGAATTGAGGAAATATGCACAGCAAAGAATGTTCCGAAAGATAATTTGCTTCCGGTGTTACCCGAATTACTGTCCGGTGAACCCGCTCTTTGGTACCGGAATAACCGAAGCAGATACTCTAACTGGGAAGACTTTGAAACCGATTTCCGCATTTTCTTCTATCCGGTAAATTATGAAGAGGAATTAGAAGCAGAGATAAGCCGTCGTCTGCAAAGAAGAAATGAGTCCGCCGCAACATATATAACCGAGCTACAAACTCTGATGCGACGCCATGGTAAGCTAACTCCCGCACAACAGTTGGCTTGGCTGTACCGCAATCTGTTGCCGGAATACCGTCTGCAAGTTCGAAAAGGGGACTTTGACGATTTCTCCACTTTTTGTCAGGTGGTAAGGGAATATGAGCTCCTCAGGAAGGAACTCCAGAATGTACCCAGCCACAGTGGACCGAATCGTGGACCAATCAGACCGCAGCCGTTGAGCACACCACGATATGGACCTTCCCATAACTCAACTCCTGGCCCATCCAGAGAGCCCATCACCGGTCGAAATCAACCGTCACCGACTGACACTCTTCGTCGTCCGCCGTCCGACGCCACTCCTCAAGCGTCTGGATCATCTTCCCGTCCGATCACTTGTTTCCGTTGTGGTGAATCCGGCCACTACCGGAATAATTGTCAAAACTCGCCGAAGATATTCTGTTCCCGTTGCAATAAGGAAGGAGTATTTTCCAGAGACTGTTCCTGCAGGAGGCAGGAAAACTAATCCGAAGTTGTACCGAAGAGAGGCCGACACAGCTTCCGCAAATCTTTGCCTCTCATACCGAACCGCCGGCAGAAATGAACGACCCCCGACCGCACATAGACGTTGAAATTGGAAATCAGAAATTTCAAGCATTGTTAGATACCGGAGCAGCGAAGTCATATATTGGTGATCAAATAGCTAAGACATTTTCCCAAAAGAAGCAAACTACCGCCCGTCAAGCTACGAAGGCCCGTTTAGCTAATGGAAATTTAGTCTCCATCACCGACATCTATGAATTGAACTGGAAGATCAATGACGTCAATATGGAGGGTTCGTTAGAGCATTTCCCCGGATTAATAACCGACATTGTTTTGGGACATGATGTCCTACAGAAGTATAGTTTCCGGCTGGAGTTAGGAAACGGAGAAATTTACGTAAATGATAAATTAGTGAAGCGTTCACAACTGGCCAGTCCTGTTGGGATATTGGAGGCCGTGAACCCGCCTAGGAAAGAAATCGGTGCCGCTGTACCGATAATATGCAATGAAGATACCAACCATCTTGTTACTGAACACCGCCGTTCTGGAAATCTGTCTGTTCCCAAAGTATCTGCGTCTTCCCGGGTCTTAGAGGTTGACAAAGAAGAATCTGTTTCCGAAGTCTCTGCGTCTCCTGACAAAGAGCAGTCCGTTTTTAAGGTCTCTGCGTCTTCCTTGGAGTTAGGGGTCGACAAGGAGCAACCTGTTTCCGAAGTCTCTGCGTCCTCCCTGGAGTTAGGGGTCGACAAGGAGCAATCCGTTGTTGAAATTTCTGAATTTTCCCCGGTGTTGTTAGGGGTTTATGAAGAAAAATCTTGTGTTGAGGTCTCTGAGTCTTCCCTGGTGTTAGGGGTTGACAAGGAGCAGTCCGTTTCTGAAGTCTCTGCGTCTTCCCTGGTGTTAGGGGTTGACAAGGAGCAAACTGTTTCTGAAGTCTCTACGTCTTCCCTGGTGTTAGGGGTTGACGAGGAGCAGTCCTTTTCTGAAGTCTCTGCGTCTTCCCTGGTGTTAGGGGTTGACAAGGAGCAAACTGTTTCTGAAGTCTCTACGTCTTCCCTGGTGTTAGGGGTTGACAAGGAGCAATCCGTTGTTGAAGTTTCCGAATTTTCCCCGGTGTCGTTAGGGGTTAATAAAGGAAGATCTGATTCCGAAGTCTCTGCGTCCTCCTTGGTGTTAGGGGATGACAAGGAGCAAACCGTTCATGCAGCCCCGAGAAACATCCGAGAACTGAGAAGATTCTTGAGAGTTGCTTCCTGGTATAGGAGATTTGTGCCATCGTTTTCAGAAAAGGTGGCTCCGTTGACAAAATTGCTCCGTAAGTCTCAGCGATGGAAGTGGACTGAGGAACAAGAAACCGCTTTCGCTTTGATTAAAACCTGTCTGGCAGAAGCACCCGTTCTAAGCTGTCCGGATTTTACCGTACCGTTCACTCTACAGACCGATGCCTCCGAATATGGTTTGGGAATAGCCCTTACCCAACAGAAAGATGGCCACGAGCACGTGGTAGCGTATGCAAGTCGCACCCTGAGTCCTACCGAGAAAAACTACTCCGTCACCGAGAAAGAGTGTCTTGCCATGGTCTGGGGAATTGAAAAGATGCGTCCTTATTTAGAGGGCTACCATTTCACGGTTGTTACCGATCATCAATCCCTTAGATGGCTGCATTCCATATCTAGTCCGTCCGGACGTTTAGCAAGGTGGAGTATTTTTCTCCAACAGTATGATTTCGAGATACAGTACCGTAAAGGTGCTCTGAATCGTGTGGCTGATGCTTTGTCCAGAAATCCGCTACCAATGACCGCCGAGACCGATCCACCGTCGGCACTCTGTCTGACCGATGTAACCGCCGAATGTTCGTGGTACCGGAACAGGAAAGAAGAGGTCCTGAAGGATCCAGAGAAGTTTCCGGACTACTGCATAAAGGAAGACCGTCTATACCGTCATTTCTGGGACATCAACGATTTCAGGGAACCAGAAATGTCCGATCCATGGAAACTGTGCATAGCAAAACCCGACCGAACCCGAATCCTTCAAGAAAACCATGATGCTCCAAACGCCGGACATCTAGGGATTGCTAAAACCATCACCCGGATTGCAAAGCTATACTATTGGCCAGGAATGTTCAGAGACATCACCAAGTACGTAAGGAGATGTCTGCAATGTCAACAGTACAAACCGTCACATCAAAAACCCCCAGAGACCGGCATGCCGTGCAAGAAGATGGAACCTAGAAAGTTCACCACCCTAATAGATGATCTCTGCTGGAGATGTGGAACAACGGGCCACCGCCGTGAGACCTGCAGCCGACCGTATATCTTATTTTGTTCCCGTTGCGAACAAGTTGACCTGATGTCCAGGGAATGCCCCTGTGGCCAAACACCACCCCGTACCCGATCGATGGCGGTCCAAGTTCACCTGGCCGCTAAGGACAACCAACCCCGACGAACGCAGGACGCCGCCGTACAATGCAGCATCGGCCCAGAACATCCCCGAACCGCACTGGAAGTATCCAGACGCCACGCCAGGTCATATCGCCGGCTGTCAACCCGGGGAAGAGGACCTCGCCTTCCGGGCCAACCCAACCGATGCCAACGTTCCCGATCGTAAGGCGCAAAAATTTCAGTTTTGCCATTTCCGTTTTTCCATTTCATTTTCTTTATTATTATTAGATATTGGGAGAGTTATTTGCTTACAATTATGTTAAAAAAAAAAAATGGAATGAAACGAAAGTTGTGTTTCGTCCATTCATTTTTTTTTTCTCGAAGAAAGGGGGGTGTGTAACGAGTTATTTTTTTTGGGCACGGAATAGTTTTTTTTTCATTTTGCCGTAACGTTTTTTTTGTATTTTATATTGGGTTTCATATAACTCGTTACATACTTTACCGCCTTTTCTGTTACCGTATTTATTTGTTTCTCTTTATATATAAGTAGTTATATAATGTATTTTTTTTTATTAGTCCGGAGGTACGCAAATTCGAATTCTACCTTAAAACTTTAGTCGTTTCCGATGTTCAAATTTTTTAAAACCGTAGGGACATTCGGTATATATGAACTTTAATTAATTCAGAAAGACAATTAGTATATATGAAACTTTTTGCTGAAAAATTTAATTTAACAACTGATAGTGCCGAAATGGGAGTAGGAACGAGGATATAAATTTGAAAACAATTGATAGAACGCTCTCTGATCCGTGCTTCTTAAAAACCGATAAATTAAAAGTTAAATTGTCAAGTGCCCGTAAGCAGTTTACCGTTTGTGCGACTCCGGACTGTGAGAAATAGTTTTGAAGGTAATATAGTTTTGATAATAATACTATACGAAGACTTTCCGTACCGCCGATTGATATTCCGTAAATATTTTATTGTTTTGATTTTTCTTTATGACCAGGGTTTTTATGCATAGAGATAAAATTATTTTGTGATTATTTCTGGCTACAAAATTTAGATTGTGAGTTGAAATAAATATACAGTTTCCGATACGAATATATTCGAAAACTTTCCGTAACGCCGATTTAATATTAAGTTTTGTAGATATTTTCTTTGAAAATTTTAATTACCAGTTTTTATACCGAGGTATGTTGAGTGACAAGTTTTTTTTATTGTTTCTTTCTTTATTTTAAATAAAGATTTGTAGTTGAAGTATAGTTGGTTTTAATTTTTTCTGTATTACAGCGTTTAACATTAATTAGTAATTGATTGAATTATTATAATCCGGCTCTCTGGTGGCTTTATGATTTTAGTTGCTGCAGTTTTTATACATAGGTAATTAAAACTGGTAGGGTTGGTGATATATTTTAATTTTATTCTGGCCTTGATATTTTTACTCTGTGCGTCGATAATTAGGTACCTTTTAAACTCGTGAAATTTATTCCGGGCATAGTAGTTTATAATATTTTTTTTTTTCTTTCGTATTTCTTTTAAATCCAAAGGGTTTATCGAACTTGGAAGAGGCTAAGCCATAACTTGTTTGATTTACCGGCAGATTTAAACCGTTCTTTCGCCGTCCCGTGGTTCAATAGTTTTTTTTTTGTTATCCAAAAATTAGTTATCTGTATTTATTTTAAATCCAAAGGGTTTATCGAACTTGGAAGAGGCTAAGCCATAACTTGTTCGATTTACCGGCAGATTTAAAACGTTATTTCGCCGTTTCGTGGTCCAATAGGTTTTTTTTATTGTCCCAAAGATTAGTTTCTGTATTTCTTTCAAATCCAAAGGGTTTATCGAACTTGGAAGAGGCTAAGCCATAACTTGTTCAGTTACCCAGCAGATTTGTACCGTATTTGATAACTTGACCGGCTGTGACCGTTACGTCCGTTACTTTAGTTTTCCCGATATTTTGACTGTCATTATAGATATATAAACCAAATAGACCACAGAGTATTAATAAACCGAAGACTTTCCGTAACTCAATACTTGGAGTACCGATATTGGGCTCGTCCGAATTGTATAGAATTAGTTAAAGTAAATTCAACCAGACCCCTGGAATTCGCCGTAACCTCCATCTGAGGCTATCCGGAACTCTTGACTCTAAGGGTCAAGGGGCCGTGGAGCAAACCACGTTAAAAATCTGGCGCCCGAGCTTTAAACCGTAAATTAGCATCAAGGGTGACCATAGTGACGTGTAGAAGGTAGTAAACGCGTTACACATGTTATTGTTGGGATTCTTGGTGCAATGGAATTATGCATGTGGATACTACAGTGAAGGTCGTCGACTCAAATATCACTGTTTTCGTTTTTTTTTAATGCTGGATGTTTTAACACTAATAATAGGCATGATGACTGATTTTGAAAAACTGCTCCACGATGTTTTCACATAAATACTTTATCTACAATAAATGTTATTTCATGAGAAAAAAAGTTTTTAAAGGAGAAATTTATCTTTTAAAAATGCATATTAAATTCTGCGCCAAAACGCAAGAATAGTAATGGCGTCTGTCCTGTGACATCATCAATTCGTAAATACCATTTATAAGTGATCTGTGTCATTCTTAGAACATAAAACAGACTGTTTTATGTCATTGGTAATATCGTCAAACTTCAAACACTTGACAGCTGGCATGTTAGAAGTTTATTTTGATACATAATTTGAATCACACAAAGAAAATTCAAAACAGAACAGATGTTCGGACCATAGATAGTTCGGACTTATCTATGGTTCGGACGAAAAACAAAATATCAAGGTCAAATTTGCGAAAGTACGACGTCACTCTCTTCTGATTGGCGTTTGAGCTAAGATGGCGGATTGTTAAATTTTGTGCTTATATTTTTACTAAAATATTGATCATCACACATGTAAAATAAAAATAGGAATTTTTTTTAGATTCTCTGCATCATATATAATTATATCAGATCAATATTTTAGTGATTCTTAGTGACTGTCATCATGCCTATTGTCATAGTTTTGTATAGCAATATAACGCAAACTGTGTGCAAGAGAAAATATGACAGTATATGTTTGGTTGCCTCTACCAAGATCATTCATTAATAGGGCAAGTCCACGTTACGTCATCTGACATAGTCGCACTGAGAAAAACAAGCGTTTTCTGCACAACATGTGGCTCTTAGTAGATATTTTATTTTTATTTGGTGATTTTTTCGACGTTTTAATCACTTGGGTATTTAAAAAGCTGTATATGAATGTTTACAATAAAAAGTATCAACGAATCAATACAAAAAACCAAATTACAAATCTAAAATCTATCCAAATAATTGCTTATCTCCAGGGCGAGTTTCGCTAGTGTTAACTTGTCAGTAGGTGGACCTGCCTTATAGAAAATCGTTCAGTAATAGGGGTAATTAACGGATGATTTGTACATTTATATAGCTCAAAAATACACGGTCGACGGAAAAGACAATTTAACGCACGAGGATACCCGATAGATATACTAGTCCAATCAATCTGTCGGAGTCCCTATGTTAAAATGGAACGAATTGTAAACCGCAAAAAAGAAATATGGACACATATAGGTCGTGCGATTTCAAAAAAGTGAATTTTGTAGGACTTGTATATATTACATTATAGTTTTGTTTTACTCTTGATCCAACAATCTTCTTTTTTTGAGTGAGAATCTTCGTCATTGTCTGGTTCACTTTCTATAATTTTCATTTCTTGATGCATAGCAGTATCTGCTCCCTGAAGTCCTACAAAATTTATTTTTTTTGCAAAATCTTAGTTTTAAAGAGCACTATTAAGTTCTGCAACTACAAACCGAACGCCATAAAAAATGAAAAAGTTATTATCAAAAAACCAGTCTATAAATTTTGCATTATTTCGCATTGCATTTTTCGACGCTAAAATTATATATAATCAATGCAATCCATTAATAAGCTCATAGTACAAGTCTTCACGAATAAAATAAGCTTCCGATGAACTCTGTTCGCAAGTATGTGGATGGAGGTTTTTTTTTCCATTCCACAAAATCCACAATCTTCTTCCTCCACTATTTTAAGCTTTTTAAGATGCCCATTTAGGCGACAATGTCCCGTTAGGAATCCTGTTGAAAGTCTTAGTGCAGTTTTACTTCGACTTATGCATTTATTTGATCTCAACAAGTTGTAGTCACCCAGAAGAATCTTAGATTGCCTAAGCCCTACTAGATCTTTCGAATGGTCAGATCTTCTCTTTTCTTCGGCTTTACCTATTTCTTCCAATATTACATTGGAGGTGATTCCGCAAAAGGGTTCCGGCCCCCAAAAGGGTATTTCCTTCTATTCCATTGTGTCCTGGAATCCACAGTAAGGTAACTATATTGTTCTCGCCTAGTTAATTAAATTTGCCTAGGCATTCCCACATCATTTTGAAACTGATTACACAAGAACTCAGCGCTTTAATGGCTGCTTGCGTACTGACTACAATATGTGATATTTAAAAAAAAAACTACTATGTATTAGGACTTCCTATATTAAATAAAGATTCTTTCTTTCTTCAAAAAACCAGCCTGTAAATTTTGCATGATTTCGCAATGAATTTTTCGACGCTAAAATTATATATAATCAATGTAATTCATTTATAAGCTTATAGTACCAGTCTTCACGAATAAAATAAGCTTCCGATGAACTCTGTAGGACCACCCCAAGGGCAGGAAGAGCCCATTTGCCAAAACACCTTTTTTTCGCAAAATTGTAATAACTAAAAAAAAAAATTTTAATTTTTGAAAAAAGCATGATTTTCGGCTTACTGACATCTACATTTTTTCAAAGTTTCAAGTGGATTGATTGAAAAATGAATTTTTTATTACAAAAAATAAAAAACGCTATTTTTGGTGGGTTTTCCCGTTTTTCTCGGAAAATTATGAACCGGTTTTCATAAGCCAAAGATTAAAAGAAAGGTATTTTTAATATTTACAACTTTCTCATTTAACTTTTTCTTTTAGGAGTTTTAGTTTTTTTTTTAAACGCAAAAAACCATTTTTGCATTTTTTCGAATTTTTTTGCACATGTTCACGAATGAATTTGCTAGTGCACTAAACGCTTCCTTTTTTGAAATCGCACGACCTATGTGTCCATATTTTTTTTGCTGTTTACAATTCGTTCTTGAAAATTTCCTTATTAATTGGGCTAATACAGGTTGTTTCACGACGAGCGTACACTGAATTATGAAACAAATGACTTTTGACAAAACTGAAATTGGCGGTTATTTAATTTAACATGCAGATTTTTTAAATAATATTCAAAAATGTGACGTTAAGGGTTTTGATGTGGTGACGTAATTGGTGATTTTTTTAAATTAAAATATGGATCGTATGAATACCTACCTCATTTAAAATGTATTTTAATAATGTAATCAGCAATAGCATATCTAATTAGCTCCTGTTTCTACAAGGTTAAGAAAAACCAATGTAATTCAATCATAGATTAATTTAACAATCAACGACATGTTATACATATTTTAGTAAGAGTTTTACTTTTACGACAGACCCAATAAGCAAATATGGGAAAACTGTCAAGGCCGTAGTAGGTATGTTAACAGGGCACTGTAAGGCTGAAAGGCACGTAAAGCTAATAGAGTTGACAGACGAAGCCATCTGCAGATTCTGTAACCTAGAGGAGGAAACTGCAGAGCACAGAGCTGTTTCTTGTAGTCTTCAGACTGATTGACTACTTAAGGAGAGGTGGGTTGGAGAATCTAATCTAGATTCAGAGGACCACAGTAAATTTGATTAGGTCGCAGTGGAATAGGCCGATTAGCTATACCTCATCAAACCTATCTATCTGTCTATAAATATGAGTTCACTCACGACAAAGAATACACCAAACAACTGATGTATCCTTTGACGGTAGGTAATGGTATATTACGTTAACCGAAGATTTTTATGTGAGCTGCCACAAATAGTGAGTCAGCGTGTTCAGTTTTTAAAAAGATATACGGAAAATGACAAATCAAAATTTAGAAAAGTGGTATTTTTAGACGAAACGTAGATATTTTCAAATGGAAGTGACTCAAAATCTTGGCAAGATGAGTCTGTAAAAAGCGTTGAAATAAAAAAAGGAGGTGGCACGGGAAAGCGTTTTATTATTTTGCATGCCGGTTCTGTAACAGGATTTGTTCCAGGTGCAAGCTTAATTTTTTTTTCAACATCAAAAAGTTCTGACTATCATGACAATATGAATTGCGAAATGTTTGAAAAATGGATAAAAGATCAGTTAATACCAAATTTGGATGCTCCATCTTTAATTGTGTTGGACAATGCTTCATATCATTCAGGAATTTTAAATAAACAACCTACTTCATCTTGGCAGAAAAGTGATATTTATGAACGGCTTGAAAAATGTAACAAAAATCCTTCACCAAATATGCTTAAATCGGAACTCCTATCAATGGCAAAAACACTCGAAAAACCCAAAATATACGCCGTAGATGAAATATTGCGTGAACATGGGCATGAGATTCTACGACTTCCGCCATATCATTGCCAGTTTAACGCAATAGAACTAATATGGGCTGGGGCAAAATCTTATTATGAAAAACATGTAGGTGATGGTTTTAAATCCGATCAAGTAGAACAAATTTGGCAAGATTCGTTGGATCATATTACGCAGAAGTACTGGAGGAAATCGGTGGAGCATACAGAAAAATTAATAAGGGATTGGTGGGATCGAGAACAAGTACTGGATGTTGAAGTCGCGCCGGTGATCGAGGATGACTTAGACGACGAGGACTTCTCGGACTTTACAAGTGACGATGAAAGTTTTTAGTCTACAATCACAAACGGTTTTCTTCATTTTCATTTTTGGTCATTCTTCGGTAGCTAGTATATTATGATTTTTTTATGCACAAATTTCTGTACAGCCTATAAACTAATTTCTAGGGCTTTCGCTACTGTTTACTATTTCTTGAAATAGTTAATCATATTAAATACCATTGTATTTTTTGGTTCTGGTAATCAGCCTAATAAATAAAAGTGAAGCAATCGCTTAAAGCATTTGCTTACTAGCAAAAGCAATTGCTTAACTAGCATTTGCTTTAAGAAAAAGCAATTGCTACAGCTCGTTATGAATAAATTTTTTAAACAAATGCTGCTTTTCTGAAATCAACGTAGCAATTGCTTTCCCAACAGAAGTTCAGACTTGCCAGAGCAAGTTTACAAAGTCGTGATCCCTTCTCATACCTGTGTGTTTCGAGGACGTACTTATTTAGTTCAGTTACATTTTTAAGAATATCTAAGTGTGTTACAGTTAGTTTATAAAAAATAATAATAGTTTGGCAGAGAGTGAAGAATTTGATAATAGTAGTGACGAGGAAATTACAGATAAACAAATGATATTTGTACAAAAATTGAAAGAAAAGAAGAGTTGGTACAGAAATATAAAAATAATTATAATATCACAACAAAACAGTTATCAAAAGAAATTAGTAATATGAAAGTTGAGATGAAAAAGAAATTCGATATTAATAAAACCGGTAATAAACCAATAGTATTGAATTTTGAATTGTTGGAGGTGGAAAAGAATCCCATCTTTAAAAGAATACCAGGTAAAACTTTTTTATAATATATTCTCTTTTAGTACAAAAAATTTACATTTTAAGGGGCTATGTCTGTTGGAGTCGATGGAGGAGTATTACTGAATAAGTCCTGTACATCATTGAGTAACACTTTTATAGCAGCATCGACTATTCTTAAAAAAAATATATCAAATAGTTTGTCTGAAACTGATGAGACCAAAGCATTATGAAAAAATGCTGAACTGCAACGTTTAGTTTTATTGGAGCAACAGAAATTATGTCGTATGCAACAGGAAGAAATTTTAAAAAGAAAACAGGAGAATGATGACAAACACCAATTCAGTCAAGGGGAAAAAGGAAAAATATTTTATAATCTATAATCTCTTAAGTTAAATTTGCATTTACTTATGTTTATTTTTTTGCTTATAGTTCGGTTTGTTTATTTAGTACAAAATATACAAAGCTGTATGCAAAGAGAACCAAAGTCGACTATTATCAAGCAAATGATGCTGTGGTTACCCTACCTCAAAAATTTGGAAGCAATTGTTATACTAGGAAAAGCAATTACTTCATTTATTCATTAGATTTTAAGCTAATGATAGCAATTGCTTCTGTTTTTTAAGAAAAAGCTTTGGCTGACAGCAATTGCTGTATTCCTTAGCAATTGCTTAAAGCAAAAGCATTTACTTCAGTTTTTATTCTTTGGATTCCAAACAATTACTTCAATTTAATAAGAAAAAGCAATTGCTCCACTTTTTAAAATAAAATAAAAAATTGCTCTGTTTATTATTTTCGTTTTAAATAAAGAGATTCAATTGATATTCTATTGATTGGGATATCGGAATAACGATTATATACAGCGTGTTTTTTGAAGTTCTTACCGAATGGAAACCTTTTTATCATTGATTTCTCAGAAAATTTTAATCTTGATAAATGTATGTGTATCTTGAGAAAATTATTTCGACGTATTCAGATTTTCTTTGGTATATACCGGGTGAAAATGAAGCACAAAAATATGACGATAGTAAATAAAAGTTTTTTAAAAATATAGAATCCGAAACAAAAAAATTCAACAACTGACAAAACTCGAATTTTCTGCATTTATTAGAAAATATTAGCATTGGAAAAAACTTTACCTAACTTTTTATCTCAGATTTATAAGTCCTTCAATATGGCTGACTCAGATTCCATATTTTTAGAAAAATTTGATTTACTATCGTCAAGCTTTTGTGCTTTATTTTCACCCGAGATACACCACCCAAAATCTAAATACGTCAAAATAATTTTCTCAAGATACAAAAACATTTATCAGTATTAAAATTTTCTGAAAAATTAAGTATAAAAAAGTTTGCCATTTTGTAAGAACTTCCGAAGATACGCTGTATAGTTTTTGTAATCTTTGATCACCACAAGTACTTACTACGGAATTTTTGCAAAAATAAAAATACCAGGTACGTTTATGTTAATTAAAATAATAAAACCATCAATCTTTTCTCCGGGTATATCTGTAGTCTCACATTTTGGTAACCTCTGTGTTTTCCGATTTGATACATATGGTTAGTGACCTTTGAACCCGCACGATAAGAGCGCTTTTGACTATAGTAATACAAAATGTACAATTAATGTTATTATTCATCCTAAATAATATAAGTACTTATGTATTTGTTGGTATTCAATAAAAAATAATCCTTCTCTTTGTAGTATTTTAAAAACGTCAAATTTGGAAGTGATATTCAAATTTAGAAGTGACGTTTGGTTTCGCAGCCGTTGCTATCGGTAACGCCCGCGAAATTGAATTTCGCGGACTGTGCTGAGAACGCAAAATACTGACTTCGCGTGCGATTGCACGAAAAAGTACTTTTCCAGCTATAGCGTGGAAGTGAAATAAGTAATGAGTAACTTCCCTACCGTTTTAAAGGTAAGAAATGTGTATATTACTGAGCGATTGTGAATAAACTAATAATTATTCTGATAAGCAGGAGAATGACTAAAAATGACGTCATCATATTTTTATCGTAAAATGATCCATTCACTTAATTACAGTTTCCTGTAAATAATTGTCATTTTAGTAAAGCGTCGTATCAGTAGATGTCTAAGATAATAATTTAATACTATTATAACGCCTTAACCAATTTGGAAATCATTTTTCAAAGAGCATACCGTTCACTAAGAAACAACAACTACTTCCGTGGCTATATGCCACGAAAGACATTGAGTTACACTTGTAAGTTGATCGGAGCCATTCTGGTTTGTAATTAGAAGGGACAATATCACTTGTATATACAAATATACATGCGGATGTTTTTTGGTGTACAGACGGGTCAAAGACGTTAGACGGCGTAAGAGCCGGTATAGTAGGGCTAAAGCAAGGGATAGCCTTCCCAGTAAGCCTATCAAGAAATGTGGCATAAGGGCAACGAAAAAGCGGATGAAATGGCCAAAGAAGGCACATCAATGCCATTCGTTGGGCTAGAACCCTTCTGCGGCGTTGCAAAAACCATAACAAGAATAGAAACAAATAAGTGGGCCGCCCACAAATCTCTGAAATGGTGGAGAAACTGAAACGTGCACTTTGCGTTCAACCTTTCAGCTATAAATTTATCGATAAATTTCTTTAGAATTTTGATTTTTGGTGTAATATTTACTGATAATTTTTCAATCGAAAAATTCATAAATTTTAGTCATTTTTCTTTGAACTTGACCACACAAACCGGGTTAACTATACCTAAGTTAACCATTCAATATTCCTCGACTTGTATTCCAAACCATGACGTAACAGTTAACCAACCACACAAACCAGCTCACTCAGATAGTTTGACAGAGTAGTTATCATATTTGAGGTTAGGTGTTTGTTTACTTCAGGGCTTCCACAAACCGTTACGTCATAAAAGTTAACCGTGACGTCATGGTAATGTTAACTCGGTTTGCTTGGTTAAGTTCAAAGAAAAATGGTTTATTTCACATTTATAATTTTTGGTGGAATTAACTATTGGTTCAAAAATCAATATTCTTGAGATATTTTACCGCGAAATTTAAAATTTTGGATTTTTTGTAAATATGAACGGAGAACGTACCGGCAGGTCTTCTCTTATCGTCTGTCGTCGAGTCAACAAGTGTGGAACTGTGCAGTAATCCATTAACTATATTTTTGCTGAAATTGCAAATTAAAATTTGCAGACGTTTTACCTAATAAGAATCTGGATTACTGGTATGTTATTACATTTTATTGTTTCTTTTTGAATTTTAATATTGGAAAATTTACCAGTTTTTTTTGTAAAAAACCAGTTAGTACAAAATGGATACCCATTTTGGATGCCACATGGTACCTTCATATTCCTTGAGAAAAATTGTTCCTTTAAATATATAATTTTTTTTCTTTTGTAAGATTGCTCATACGTTTTTTTCATATAAAAATCAGATATTTGTCCAGAATGAATCCTAAAGTTACAAGTTATAATATTCATTTGTATTTATTGAGCTGGACAGATATACATGTGATCTTTTGGTTTCTTTATTTTTTTTCTTATATCTGATGTATATCCTTTATAGCACAGTTTCTGGCAGCACAGTTTCCCGAAATACAGTCTCTGGCAATCAAGTTTCTGGGATACAGTTTCTGGCAATACCGTTTCTGAGAACACAAGTTTCTGAGAATTCAGTTTCTGGCAATCAAGTTTCTGGCAGCACAGTTTCCCGAAATACAGTTTCTGGTAATCAAGTTTCTGGGATACAGTTTCTGGGATATAGTTGTCTGAAATCCCGTTTCTTTGACAATTTACTTGAAGTACTCACAATTTCCTGGGAGCATAGCAGCGCAGAGGCGCACCAGTCTCTTTCAGTAGAGTGTGCTAATTCTGTCCGTTTAGGATGCTTCTTTAAAGGAGATTACAAAATTTTTTTGAAGTCAAAAAGGTAGAAAAACCCCTTTTCCTATCCGTTCAACGCATCAAGACCAAAATAATAGAAGAAAAATAGAGGTTGTACCCTAAGATATTTTTTTTACTGTTTATTACTATATTTTTATGACCATTATTTTGTATATAGATAAGCTTTACTAACCCTTTTTAGTTTTAGTTATTTTTTTGTACACATCTAATCATTCATACTTTAATATCAATAAAGTTATCCATATATATTTTTTCTGTGAAAGTTTTATTTATTAAACCTCCACCATCAGTTTTCTTTTCAATAGCTCAATTAACTTAATTATATTTGAGTAGATAGCAAAGGTTAAAAGTTAGCTGATTTT
Organism: Lochmaea capreae; assembly: GCA_949126875.1. Taxonomy (NCBI): domain Eukaryota; kingdom Metazoa; phylum Arthropoda; class Insecta; order Coleoptera; family Chrysomelidae; genus Lochmaea; species Lochmaea capreae. The sequence continues at coordinate 3,569,498 of OX421398.1, forward strand.
TGTAATTTGATTTTTTTTCTAATTTTGTTTTAGGAAACAAAATTAGTGGCGCCCTTAAATTTCATTTCTTAACTATTCTTGTTTTTTAATTATCTTTAGATAACAAAGCCCTGAGAACTGGTTTTGTTATCTCCAAATACAAAATCAGTTTGGTAAGAACCTACATTATATTATCCATCAATTTTTATTAATGTTTCACTGTTTATCAAAATTATGCTTTTGTTTCAGAACTCACCAGGACAGAGGCAAGCGAAACAGTTCATATTAGAACACTCGCCAAAATTTACAGCAGATCTGATGGCCAAAGATAGGAAAACTGTCAAAGCTGTAGTGGGTCTGTTAACGGGGCATTGTGAGCTCAATAGGCATTTCAAGCTGATGGGATTGACAAACGAAGATATGTGCAGGTTTTGTCACCTAGAAGAAGAAACGACAAAACACATTCTTTGTCAGTGCGATAGCCTGGCAAATGTGCGGTTTTTTGCATTAGGCGAAGAAAAGCCATTGGCAGAGAGTTATATGAAAGGTTCAGTCTCCACGCTAATAGTCTTTTTAAAAAGAGTCAGGCTGGAGAATGTACTCTAGAGCTTAGAGGACCACAATAGATCTGAAAAGGTCGTAGTGGAATAGGCCAAAAGCCACCTCATAAAATCTATCTATCTATCTATGGGTTCGTTCTCCTTATCTAGTCTCCATGCTGCGGATAAAAACCATCTTTTGAATTAGTCGTCATATATCATACGCTCACACGTAGGCCTCTTTCTTATGGTTTGCTTAAAGGCTGAAATTATTTTTTTAAATGATCTATTTTACGAGTATAAACTGTCAACGAAAAGTGCAGAGGTAGCAACTGATGAAAAATACCTGTATAATACATTCGATAAAACACAAGTTTATGCTAAGATAATCTTTCTCAGTGTGATTCGAGTGGAGTTGTAAGCATTTATTATGATTCTCAGTGTATGCCAGAGTTAGCTGCCACCTTCAAGGTAATTTATTTCTGTCCCTTCAACATCAAAGGATTTTCGCCGGGCTTTACTTCTTGTTATGTATTCTTTGCTCTATACATTTATAAATTTGATTTATTTACTAATGTGGAAAACTGGAAAAGCCAAATGGAATAAATTCGATAACGAATAAATAAGGGCGTGTTGAGAAAAACACTTGAACACGTCGATTTGTATTTTTAAATGCGCATTTGAAAAAAAATTATATAGGGTGACAGTGGCCAATACCAACTTTCTGATTTTAAATGCAACCCTCTGTATATTATTTATTTTTTCGATTCTTCAGAAAATTCTAGACATATTTCATGTAGGTACAATGTTCTATACCTTTCTTCAACTGTTTCGGAAATATTAAGTGTTTTCAGATCTATTACAAAAATTTACATTAAAAAAAGAAATTTATTTTATTTCACAAATTCGCTACAATTCACTAAAAACCATTTCTTAATAATGTAAAAAAAAACATTAATAGCATCGATCATCTTTGTTACACAGAATTCGTCTAGTTACCAAAGCCCAATATACAGAATGCAGTTTACAATCCAGTCACAAGTGCAGCGAATCATCAAATAGTATCTATCAAGATCAAACTTGCTTGGGGAATGATTCAGAAATCCAAGAGTGTTGGATATTGCGAAATGAATTCCTGGGACCGATTTGCAATGTTCCTTATCATGTGGCAACTGCAGTGCCGGATTTACCACTAGGCCAACTAGGCCGCGGCCTAGGGCCGCAAGCAAAAGGGGGCCGCACGCCGCAGCGTTTCATAAAAAAAAATTTATTAAGAAAAAATATTGAATTTAATTTTCTTAAATTAATACTTACCGCAACTTTAAATCGAATACATGACTTTTGAAACAATACAATCTAAAATCTAAGTAAAATAACCAACGTACATAGTCTGAGAGATAACTTTGATTCCTACGAAAAAAGAGGAAAAGAGTTATCTAAAAATGAAACCTATATTCTTGAAATGAAAAGACGTCAGAATTGAATAGAAGGTCCGAAGTTTATTTCAGTCTTAATGAAGAATTTGGGTTTTTAAACAACTTATCATCAATTTCCAATGAAGAAATAAGGGGAAAAGCTTCTATTGTGGCTAAAAAGTATCGAACCGACATAGATGGTGACTTTGGAGAAGAGTGTGTACAGTTCAAATATTTGTTGAAGAAAGAGAACCTCATGATAACCAGATTACCAAGCCTCCAAGGAATACACTTTTGGAGTATCTGAAACTCATTCGTGAAAAACAATTAACAACATTATTTCCGAATATGGACACGGCTTTGCGCATTCTACTATGTATGATGACATCTAATGCATCTGGAGAAAGATCATTCAGCGTGTTAAAAAGAATAAAAAACTACCTGAGGAACTCGACTTCTGAAGAAGATTCTCGATTGTCTAGTTTGGCTAGTTTTGTGGCAAATTCTGAGCTTTTTCAAGCATTAGAGTTTAACGAGTTGATTAAAGATTTTGCAGCCAAAAAAACTAGGAAAGTGAGCGTTTAGATTTATTTGAACATTACTGTGAACATTCACTGTAATACATACAGTGTGAGTGAATGTTTATTTTTAGAACTAATATGTTGTACAAATTTTAAAAAGTAAAATTATAAAAATAAACGTTATGTATTAATATAAAATCTGATTTATACTTTATTTCCATAATCGTGAAGTTGAAGGATACGATATAATAATTATAAGCCATTTTATATTATTGCTAGCATCCGCATCCTGCATCCATTAAAGTTTTCCAATTGGTGTTTATCTTTAAGATATCTCAACTACTCACTTGCTTTGACGTGAGCTTGAAATAAGGCACATTTCAATTTTCCACCTAATGGGCGGCCGGGGCGGGGGCCGCTCAAGTTAATTTGGCCTAGGGCCGCAAGTACCCTAAATCCGGCACTGGTGGCAAGTGTAATGGACAAGCTTGCCTCAATGCTTCACCGTACCAGTACGGTCTCGATAGTCAGTAGTTTTGATACCAAAATGAAGATCTGGAGACAAATATGCTTAATTATTACTAGAATGATGATCATTAATTGGAAGACAAAAGAAGAAGAAAATTAAGACTCGTGTTCTTATTATTAAGATTTTTTAAAAATATCCCCAAATTCAAATTTCAACTTAATAATTAATGTACAACAGCATTTCTAGATAAAAATTAATTCACTCAATTCATTTCAACCTAAGATATTATAATATGATAAGTTCCCAGCTAACCAGATGACGCCAAAAGAACGTCATTTATGCGTCATCAGATCACCAAGTTGACGTCAGAAACTGACGTATTTATGACATATCAATCACGTGAAAAAGTCACATCCTGGTGACGACAGCTGCTGGCGTTAATTATTCATCATCCATTGACGCCTTGGTGACGTTAGCAGCTGACGTTTATCATCTGTCATCCATTGATATACCTTGCTGACGTCAGAAGATGACCGCCAAACGCACAAATCGATTTTAACGTAATAATTAGAAGTTATCCCGTTGGGATAAAAGTATGAAGCCAATACAGATTAATTATAACTGAATAAATAATGGATATTCTTCAATAATATATCGTATCCATATAGACTGATAGTTTTGTCTAAAAATAAAGATTTCCTTAGAGTTACTGTTTTTAGTCTAATGAGCTTTTACATAATATCTAATATCCTCAACAACGACCATTTTTATCATAATCGAAATCTTATTCACTAGAGCTACTCGAAGATGACACAAACTTTTCCAGTACTACATCAATTATTTCATTCTGTGGATCCATTATAGCCTAGTCAAAGTACACATAAAACCTCACAAAAAATACAAAAAAAATTCAAAATTCAAAATTGGGTGTTTAAAAGGGTTGTGTTCAACATGAGAAAAATCGCCGAGTGAAAATTTTTGTTTCTGTTTTTTCGCTCTAATTGTTTAAGAAAAACTTTCAAATCAAAATTTGTAGCTGATGCATTTATCTACAAATTTTGTCTGAAAAGTTTTTCTGTAAATTAAGAGGTTTACGAGATAAAATTAATTTCAGTGGTATTCAATTTGTGGTTACGCGCGAATGGCCCGTGAGCCAAATTTATTAACCGCTCGACTTAAAAGTTAATAATTTTGGGTTTATAACATTCTGAAAAAATAAATAAACTCATGTAAAATGATCTCAGCTTTTAGATATAAATACTTTCAAATTTAAAAAAGAAGTAGATTTTCTGACTATAATATCAGTTTACTATAATTCCTATTTAATTAATTACTTATCCCAGCGAAAATTCATTTTGGATTTAGCATTGCATATAAGCATAAGACATTATTATCTTCCCTCGACGATTTTCCGGAAAATCGCATGCCTAGCATCGTGAAGTGTTTCTCATGTTAATCGCAACCCTTTTAAATACTCAATTTTAAATTTTCAAGTTTTTTGTGTTTTTTGTGGCATTTTAAGAATATTTTGTGTACTTTGACTACGCTATTATCTTTTTTTATAAAAATCAATTAAATTAGGAAACTGCTCACTAAGTACTATTCCAGCAGTTTTGTAACTGTCAGTACTGGTGTTTATATGGCCATATGCAATTTTGACCAACTGTAACCAACCTTACGGCCTAAATTTTAAAGAGACCTTCATTCGGAACGCAACCATATAGGTATTATGAACGCAGTCCTTATGTCATCAGTCATTTTTGGTTGATCGCGAATTTCAAACTAAAAGCCTTATTATTCAAATAATTTAATCTTGTTGGGTAATTTCAAGCAGCAAATACCTATGTTAAAGGGTATACAAAATTATGTTGCACAAGTTTTTGTTAAACTAGTATCCGTCGCTATAATTGTCAACTGCACAGCTAGTAGTGGAGAAAATATATTAGATTAATGACAAATTATTAAATATAATGTATAATATATTTTTTAATGATTTGTAGACCTAATAGGGCGTATTATTGATCGGAACTAACGGTTGAACTTGCATTATGCTGTAAACAGCTACGTACATTCATACTGCGCTCTCCCCGCCCTTTATCTCAAAAGCAGTTTTGTGTAGAAAATAATGTTTGAAACAAAAATTGTAGATAGTTTCAGTTTCTACAATATTTATAATGGATGATACTAGCATTAAGCCGGGATATTTACAAAAGACTCACTTTTTTGACCTTGACATCTTAGGACGCGAACACGAGATTTTATGATACTTTTCAGACAATTTTTGAAATAAAAAGATGAAGTTACGTGTGTACAGATTATTATCTTCCATTCTGAGGTGAACTGACTAAAATGGTTGGGTATATTGATGTGAATCGTGGCTGTTTCTTCAAAATCTAAGCACCTTGTGACCTTGGCAGTTCGTGTACTATGATACACTTTTCATAATCCAGTTACCTTACAAACTAGTTTGAGTGAAAATACATTATTATACCAATGTGCAAAATTTTTGGGTGTTTATGTTGATCAGCATCTTAGATGGTCAGATCGCATTGATATGCTCAATACGAAACTAAGTGAATCTAAATATGCAAATTCTCGAATAAGGTCCTCTACGCACTAAGAGTACTTATTAACAGTTTATTATAGTCTTGTTTATAGTAATCTGTCGTATAACGTGTTTCTTTGGAGAAATTCTGTCGATAGCAACAGGATTTTTATTACCCAAAACGTATAATCCGCACAATATTCAAACTACCTCCAGGACCTTGCTGACCTAGCAAGGAGGAACACAGTGTGGCAAGAATGGATTTGAAGGCAATGAAGGGGCGGGCGCGCTGACTGAGGAAGGGGCGGCTCCTCCTTTTCACGGCCCGGGTCCGACCTTGGGCCTCACAAAACAAACAATCCGTAAAGAGACGAGGAACTGATTGAGAAACCAGCACCTTACTCACTGGTGGGCTCTACAGGCTCTCAGGCAGTTCAAGCTCCTATGGACTGATGGACATGCTAGAGTTGCTCTAGAACTACCAAGGAGTAGGTAAAAAAAGATAGCAGGACTCCTAACAGGGCACTGCTGTCTGAGGAAACACCTCTGTAACCTGGGTTTAGAGGAAAGCCCTCTATGCAGGGTTTGCGGCATGGCTGACGAAACGTCGGACCGTGTTCTCTTCGTATGTCCACATTGGGCTGTGCTACGTAGGCGAATCTTCGGAGTCCCTGTTATGGCCTCTGGGGACATAAGCAGGCATTCACCGAAGAGGATTGAGTCCATCGAGGGACTCGGCTTCATGGATGCATAAGAAGCAGAAATGGCACAATGGGCCCGCCAGTGGCCTCAGTGCCGGAACCTTGGCTTGAGTTTGTCTTGGCTCCAGGAGAATCTTGTAAAGCCTATTATATTTCTGACGAAATTTTGACGTTACCTAGTATACAGGGTGTCCCACGACGAGTGAAAACTATCTGTATATGGCAAAATACTCATAGTAAAATCACGAAAATTTCTACGTTTGGGTTTTCGGATACGATCTTTTCAACTAAAATATTTTCAAAGATGGCCGACTTCCGTTTCTACCGGAAGTCGACTGTAACTTTGTTATTTTAAATGGAACACCCTGTAGGTATATTAATACATTTTTGAAATCTACGTAGTATTTTAGTATTCTTTTGTCTGAAAACTTTTTTCGAAAAATGCACACTTTTTGAGTTATTAATTTTTTTGTAGAAAATTTGACCGTTGAAGACCCTTATAAATTATTTTTTTACGAGAGGACCCTTGAAGATATGAAAATGGTTTCTCTTCGGTTGCCTTAAGCAAGGTCAAACGTATTCGAATCTATGTTGAAAAATTTTATACAGGGTGTGTATAAAAAGTGTTCAAAGTTTAACTTCATGAATATCAAATTTCTTCATTTTTTTAAATAGAACCACCCTGTTTTTTCTATTTTACTGCATTCAGGAGAAAAAAATAAGACAAGTTCATGTATACTTTCCTATATCTAAACCTTACCGTTATCCAGATATTAAATGTTTTCTGTAAATTTAGAGATGGAGGTGTGGTCTAAATTTTTCATGTATACTTTTAGTAGGCTTTGTAATAAATGACACTTATTTAACTGACATTAGTTAATTGTTGATACTTTCGAAAATCGTTAAAATGGCTCGTTCCCAATTTAATAACGAAGATTATGTAAATTTGCTTTTAATACATGGTGAATGTGAAAAAGTTGTTACAAGAACATGTACTTTATTTGCTGCAAGATATCCAGATAGACCACGACCAAACTCGCATACTGTTAAAAGAATCCTCAACAATTTAAAGCTATACGGTTCATTTTAAGCAAAAGTAAATCGAATTAAACCAGTTATTGACAATAATAATGCCGAAATTAATGTTGCTTATTTTACTGCGTATCCAGAAGCATCAATACGCGTTGCCGTAAGAGATCTTGGAGTAAGCAAATCGTCGATTCACCGTATTTTACGAAAACATAAAATGCATCCCTATTCGTACAATTTGTGTCAAAATTTAAAACCAACCGATTTTACTAAACGAATAGACTTTGCTGAGTTTTTACTAACAAAATGCCAGGAAGACGAAGATTTTTTAAATAACATAATTTGGTGCGACGAATCGAAATTCACGAAAAATGGATTATTTAATAGACACAATTCCCATTATTGGAGTCAAGATAATCTTCATTTAACCAAAGAACGTGCTTTTCAAGATCGGTGGCAGTTCAATGTCTTTTGTGCTATTAGAAATAATCAAATAATAGCACTTCATTTTTACGATGGGAATTTGAATGGTTAGGAAACACAATCAATTAATTTATTCCTAATTAATTATGTAAAAAACACTGTTTTTGTATTTTTTAATGTTTTTTGTTGTATTTTTAGGTGAAAGATATCTTGATATTTTAAGAAATTTGAAACAAAATTATTTAGACCGCTTGCCACCAGACGAATTAAGCAAACTTTTTTTTATTCATGACGGTGCTCCTGCTCACAGTTCAATTGTCATAAATACATTTTTAGAGGAGCAATTTGAAGACAGGTGGTTAGCAAATAATGGTCCTTTTCGGTGGCTCCCTCGTTCTCCCGACATGACGCCTTTAGATTTTTTTATATGGGGTCACATAAAACAAGAGGTTTACTCACAAGCCTTAACATCTAAAGAAGATTGTGAGCTAAGAGTTCGAAATTCCTTCAATTCTCTTTCTGAGATGATGATCAGCCGTGCGACGAATGAAGGCATACTGAGAAGGGTTGAAAAATGCATTGAAGTTCAAGGTAGCAATTTTGAACATTTACTTTGAAACATAAGACTATTTTTCTTTGACTTTTAATTTTCCATAAAATTTGGTAGCATATCTTATTATTGTCACAAATGGTTTAATTCGATTAACTTTTGCTTAAAATTAACCGAATAGCTTCAAATTGTTAAGTATTCTTTTAACAATGTGCGATTTCGATCGCGGTCAATCTGGATATCTTACTGCAAATAAAGCACATGTTCTTGTAACAACTTTGTCATATTTACCATGTATTAAAAGCAAATTTACATAATTCTTTTTATTATTTAGACTACATCTGCATCTCTAAAAATTTACAGAAAATATTCAATATCTGGATAACGGTAAGGTTTAGGTATAGGAAAGTATACATGAACTTGCCTTATTTTTTTCTCCTAAATGCATTAAAATAGAAAAAACAGGGTGGTTCTATTTAAAAAAAATGAAGAAATTTGATATTTATGAAGTTAAACTTTGAACACTTTTTATACACACCCTGTATAAAATGAAAAATTTTTCAACATAGATTCGAATACGTTTGACCTTGCTTAAGGTAACCAAAGAGAAACCATTTTCATATCTTCAAGGGTCCTCTCGTAAAAAAATAATTTATAAAGGGTCTTCAACGGTCAAATTTTCTACAAAAAAATTAATAACTCAAAAAGTGTGCATTTTTAGAAAAAAGTTTTTAGACAAAAGTATACTAAAATATTACGTAGATTTCAAAAATGTATTAATATACAGGGTGTTCCATTTAAAATAACAAAGTTACAGTCGACTTCCGGTAGAAACGGAAGTCGGCCATCTTTGAAAATATTTTAGTTGAAAAGCGATCGTATCCGAAAACCCAAACGTAGAAATTTTCGTGATTTTACTATAAGTATTTTGCCATATACAGATAGTTTTCACTCGTCGTGGGACACCCTGTATACATACTGAGTTGTCCGATGTATATTAAAGAACATTTCAAACGTTCAATATTAAATTCTTATTATCACAATTATTCAACTAGAAAGGCTAACTTCTTAAGTGTTCCGACTCAAATAAGAACCGCGAAATTTGAAGAATCTCCATCATTTCAAGGTATTAAACTGTATAACCATTTATTAAATAGTTCAAAAGATTCAAATGCATTTGCGTTTAAGCAGGGTATAGAATTATTATTAATTTCTAGAGGTTACTATTAAATACTATCAGGAGGTAGGTATATGCAAATTATTGAACATATAAGCTAAATTACAATATCTATAAATAATAAAATAACAATATTATGTTATATAATTTAAATTTACAATGAAATTAGCCTTCTCTTCTCAAATGAACTTACTTCGTTTTATCGCTTTTTTATTACACCGGGTCTGCCAATCCTCGATGCGTACTCCACATATCTCACTCGGTTACCGAGGAAATTTCAGGGATAACATTTATACTGGACACTTCACCATGGCCACAGTACACCAAGAGACAAGAAGCGAAACTCCGGAAAAAACGAATCTGCGGAAGCCATCTCTTAAATTAGTCGTCATATGTCATACCTCTTTCTTATGGTCTTTGCAGATTCAAATTAGATTAAATTTGGCCTGTAGGTTGAAATTATTTTTTCAAATGATCTATTTCACGTATAGGTACATTGTCAATAAAAATTGTAGAAGTAGCTATTGATACTGATGGAAAAATACCTATATAATATATTTGATAAAACACAACTTTATGCTAAAATAATTTTTCTCATTGTGATTCGAGTAAAGATGTAGGCATTTATTATGATTCTCGGTGTTTGCCAGAGTTAGCTGTCATCTTCAAGGTTATTTATTTTTGTCACTTCAACATCAAAGGGTTTTCGCCGGGCTTTACTTCTTTTTTTCGTTTTTACCGGAATGCATTTTTAATTCTTGGTAGAAGGTCTGTGGTCTGTGGACGTGCATTCCCTCGCATCTATTAAGGATGTCGAGTCATTCATTTCAGAGAGTTTCCAAAGATTTATCAGATGTTATTCCCTTATAGGTATTGAAAAAAGCGTGTTGTTCGTATTGATTTATCAAATAAATAAATTGTGGCGAAAATAAGGAGGAAAGAGTGCGACTCTTACTGCACTACAATGGCTTAGCAAATTTGTAGTAACGAGATGGATTGTAATGGGCTATGAGCACCTTTTCACCTTTCAAGGCACCGGGAGTAGATGGGATTTTCCCAGCATTGCTCCAGCAAGGACGAGACGAAATTATACCACATTTGGTTAGAATTAGTCAAAGCAGCTTAGAACTGGGTTATATACCAGAAGCATGGAGAAGGGCAATAGTATTCTTCATTCCAAAAGCTGGAAAAAGGGACACAACAATCCCAAAATCCTTCAGACCAATTAGTCTAATATCGTTCGTACTCAAAACGATGGAAATAGCTGTTGACAATTGTTGTATTAGAACAGAAATCCTCTCTACCCATATCAGCATATGCTTACCGGGCAGGCAGATCTACGAAGACTGCACTGGTACAACGACGGAGGATATTCGAGTGGCTCTAGATAACGCATTTTCAGATATAGAAGGCGCTTTTGACAATACTCCTCATGAGTCTGCCAAAAGAGCATTAAATAGAAGAAGCGTAGACAGTTCAACACCCAAATGGATGTCGGAACTGCTCATTGCTAAAGTAGCACCAGTGGTACCAAGGATATGCCGATGATATTATCATAACAGCCAGGGGAACATTCGAATACACCCTTTGTGGCATCGCACAAGTTTGATTTTATAAATATATCATTGTTTTCATTTGAACTTTTTTCTAAAACCATTTCTTGTAGATATTTTTAAAGGTTTTTTGGTAATTAGGGGAGGGTGGTCCACAATGAGACAGTTTTTTTTTCCAGTTACTATTATTTCCAAAATATGAACTTTTTTAATTTAAATAATACACTGGCTGTTTAACTTAACTTTAATTTAAACATCAATATCACAAAATATGTTGACAACTTAAAAAGTATAATGCTATAGAAAATAATTTATTTTATTGCAAAATGTCTCAATGTGCCCCATAGTGGTCTACTCTGAGACACATAGTGGGACACAATGAGACAACTACCTATTGAACATCTAAAGTAGCAAAATTAACTTCAAATTGAACATATTGGTTTTGTCTCTTAGTTTTTCCAAATAATTTAGGATTTGACAAGATTAGAACAATGTCGCGCTCGGCAACGGTAGTAATTTCGGGGACATTAGGGTAAAAAAATTTGTTGGACTTATCCTTTCTTCGTAGATAACTTATGTCGAACTCAAGATCGTTATTCCTATTGCTTAAAATGTTTCCCACAAAATATTTTATGTTTCTTTTGCCTGCGAATTTCACCAGCACATAATCATTTGTAACAACATCTCTGCCAAGTTCCTCAAATTCCTTTATTGGAGCGTCCATATCTGGATCATACTCTGATGAAACTTCCGATATATCAGTTTCACTGCTCGCCGAACTAGTAGAGTCTGACTCTACCAACTTTCTTTTAAGGGTTTTTGCCTTCACTTTACGTTTTGCCGCATATTTTGCTTCTAATTCCAATTTTTCCGGAGCGTCGGTGGGAATAAAGCTCTTTCCTCGCCTTCTATTTTGTGTCCTCTTTCTAGCAGCCGCTTTAGGAAGTCCTCTAAACTCTTGGGGGCTGACAAAACCCTTATTAAGAGTGGATGAAGTCTCAGACATATTGGGGGCAGGAAATTTATTTTCAGGAAGCCTAATAGTGATAGAGGTAGATTCCATTACAGAAATAGCATGGTCATTATGGTCTTCAGAGTCTTTGTTTTCATCGCATTCTAAAAGATTAGATGCTCTGCTAGAAGATTGAATGGTTTCATTCATAAGAGGTCTATCCAGTTACACTGCTAGGAAGAAAGTCATCTTCTGTAAAAATTTCCGGATTAAACGGAAATATTCCTGATTTACGGAAGCCTGATGTAATGTTAATTGGTGTCATAGAATGTTGAAACGCAGTAGTGATACATTCAGGGATATCGTATATGGTCATAGGTATTCCTGGATGGTGCATCAGCCAATAGTCAACAGCTCGATTGTAATGAGCTTTGAACGAAAAATATACACCAACATCAAGAGGTTGAAGCTTGTTGCTGCAATGAGGCGGGAAAGTTAAGATCGTAACCCCATTTGATTTAGCTAAATCTATGCATTCAACTGATAAATGGCTTTCGTGGTTGTCAAATAAAATAAATGTGGGATTTTCCATTGAAGAATTTGTATGCTTTATGAAATGGCGCATAACTTCAACAAATAGTTAGCCATTCATCCAACCTGAGGGTGTGGCAAGTCCTAAGCTTCCAGGGGGAGCATCGCGAAGCATATGTGTTTTAAAGTGGGTTCGAGGGAATATAATAGCAGGCGGAATTGTATTTCCTACCGCACTTACAAAACAGCAGACCGTTACCAACGAACCACGTTCCCCACTTGTTGTTTGGCTGACCTGCTTCGCTCCCTTGCAAGCGATAACTTTTTTTGGTTTTTGAACCGTGGTTGTCCCAGTTTCATCCAGATTCCAAACCCTAGAACCATTAGCAAAATTTTTATTTCGGGCAAGCACATGCCTCAGCTTATCAAAGAAAACTCCCACATTATATTTATTAAAAGATGTTGCCCGTGACAGGCTGCAACCTTCTGGTTGTCTGATACTTAAAGCAGGATGACGTTTTAAGAAGCCTCTCATCCATTCTAACCCTGCAGCTTTGTTTTCTTTCCAGTTTTCAGGCACATTGATATCATTTTTTTGAGCTGTTTCATAAGCCAAACGACGACAGTCTAGAGTTGTTAGACCGTAATTCATTTTTGAGCAAATCTTGAGGTAATCCGCTAATATGTCTTCTTGCTCTTTCGTCATAATTTTTCTGCAGTCATAATTAGGTCTCATTTTGATATTTTCATCTCTGTTCATTTTCTGCTTTCTAACATATCTAAAAGTTAAAAAAAGGTTTATTGTTAGTTATCTATATATTCTGTCTATATTTTGTTACCTTGCTAGAGTTTGAAATGAAACTTCCTTCAACTGAGCTGCTTTACGAAGCGAAAGACCATTTTCTAAAACTAACTTAACAGCTTGTCTCATTGACTCCTCTGAGAAAAGTCCTATATTGGTTTTCCGTTTTCGGTTCCTCGCCATAACCTTAAAATATTAAATTATTGTGTATTTCTTACTTGAATGGGGCACAGTGCGACGTCTCACTGTGCCCCATGAAACGTTGTCTCACTGTAACCCACAGGTACATTTTCAATAATTCGGTTTTTTTTGTTGTAAAATTCAATAAAAAAATACATTTCAGAGGTTGAAATAGATGTATTAATACTGTGACTTAACTTACCAGGAATTATAAGGTAATTACTGAAACCACTTTAAAGAAGCAGCCATCAAAATCGGACGGAAAATATTTACTTTTGCAGTTAAATTTGTAACACACACCCCTATAATACTCACAGAACACTGAATCATTCCATTGATAAATAATAAGTGGGGATTGCAAGAATCCTACGTTGCCATGTTGCAAAAAAAAACTCGCTGTCTCACTGTGGACCATCCTCCCCTACATACAAATTTCTTCGACTAATTCTCCATTTAAATAAGCTGTGGTGACATCTAGTTATTTGAGTTCAAGATTTTCTTCAGCAGCAATTCCTAATAATAACCAGATTGAGCTAAATTTTGCTACTGCTGTAAAAGGGTCGGAAAATTAATGCCTGGTCTTTGGTTAAAACCACTAACAACTAAACGAGATTTTTTTTAAATCCAATGTTCCATTTAGATTAAATTTTATTGAAATATCGTTTTACTATATGTACAATAATGACCGATTTTTTCTTTAAGCCAACCCGTTTTGTTCTGGAGTGTACGGTGACGGAAGTCTGCTTTTGAGTCCATAAGTTTTTAAGTAGTTATCAAATTAATTGTTGCAATATTCAGATTTTCCATTCTCACTGTTATTTCACCCACTGATATTAGTTTTGTCGTTAAATTTGGTAAATATAGAGTAGGTATATTTGTTAAATTAACAGTATGTTTTTCAGAAATTTTTAATTTTATTGTTCCAACATAGGTAGTTTGATCTTTGGATGCAAGTTTTAGACAATTTTATTTAGCATTAGTATCTATTCCTCTAAATTTTTTTTCAACATAAATGAGATGTAGAACCACTACATGTAGACACCATTCTTCTTTATCTTGATTTCACGAATAACATTTCTGTTTTGAAAGTAGATTCTGCATTAAAGTTATTATATTTGGAGATTTACACTTTAACGCCGTTAGTCATATAGTGTTTCATTTTTTAACATGTACATTTTCATCCATGACAATACATTTTAATTTGACAAAACGGTGAAATAACTATTTTTTGCACACTATATAAAAAAAATTATATAAAACCAGTGAAGTACAGTAGTGTAGTATTATGTTTAATCTCAACAGAAGCACAAAACCGACTCCAACGCACTTCATTCTACTCAGGTGCCCTCTGGATGACCTGTGGAAATGAACGCACGAAGGAATGGATCAGGAACGCGGTGGAATGCCTGGGCGAGTTCCGGGAAAGTGCCGATTTGACAGTTGTTGGATCAGGAAACCTTCCCAGAAGGCCCCTGGTCCTCGTGCACGTTCCAGATGTCATAAGGAGTCCATTCTGAGGGACCATTTGGCTAGTCAAAATACTAGCCTTAAAACGAAAGAAAATGGACCGTCAAGGAAAGGAATGACGATGAGTAGGAGCAAACGCTGACCTTCTCGATCGATGAGACCTCCTTTATATTAGGGTGTTGGAGACAATGGACTTCCGAGCATATTACGGTCTTGGAAGGGTGGTCTTCCGAGTTTTAAGGGGACCCGATGGCGGGCGTTCGGATAATACAATCGAACCACCAGCACAGTACGTCTGCATCTGCAGGCCTTACGAAAGTAATGAGGGAATACGATGTAGCCCTCATACAAGAACCTTTGGTTAAAAATGGAAATATTATGAGTTTGTCAGTGATAGGAGGGGAATTGTTTTACAATAGGTCCTCCCAAATACCTAGAGCTTGCAGAATAGTAAGAAATAATATAAAGATACTGCCTTTAAATAATTTATCTTTCAGAGACCTGACAACGGTCGAATTAAGATCCATCTCCCGTGTGGTGGTACCCATCGGGCGCGTGCCCAGGTGGCGGATAGGGGATACCCAGCGTCCGGAAGGGCTGCTTGAGCCCTCAAAACCGCAATATGGCAGTTCTGAAGGTGTGCTGGGAAGTGTGGGCAATGGCCCCACCGCGGACCAACCCCCCAACCTGGCTATAGTGTCGTGGCTTAGGGTTTGCACTGGGGTAAAGGATGCCGGAGGGCCCCAAGGGAGTTCACCGCGAGACCGATAAACTGGCTGTCTGTGGTCATGTCTCGCGGGCTAGAGAGTCGGAGGTCTTGGCTTAACCGCCTGGACCAAGAGGAGACAACCTCATCAAAAACCTAAATCCTGTGGGGCCCAGGCCCATAGGATGCGTGGCCGAACAGAGGATCGGCAGCTACTGGTTCTGACTTTGGGGCACCCGGCCTTACTTCCGCATGCGGGGCTCAGCGGGGGTGGACCGAAGATTTCCCTAGCTGCTCGTGGGACTAGATATGACCACTGAGAAGAAGGAAGAGGAGAAGAGGAGGGGAAGACTCCGGAGGAAGGGACCTCGGAGGAGACTCTTGAGATGGGCGACCTTTACAGGTACCTTCAGACGCAGTCCCCCCAGAGGGGCCCCGAGACCGGGCCCTCGGTGGTGCAGGACGACGGGGAGGGAGCGGTGAAGGCACAGGCGATGCCAGGAACAACTGCCCCTTCACCTGAGGGGCAGAAAAAACACCGCAAGGCCGTCTGTGGTGTCGAGAAGGGACACCGAAAGGTGGCCCAACTGGCCCTTGCAAGGAGGTGTCGGCTGCGGGGCCAAGCCGAACTACGTACGAGAGTGCTGGTCGATCCCAGCGGGGTCAAGCCTGCTGCCATCAAAGGGGGGCGAAAAGGCCTCGGGTAGCTAACACGCCGCCAGAGGCCAGACCGTGGACGCTGCGAGCAGCGACCTCAAGGTGGCCATCATTTGTAAGGGCTAACCGGACAATATGCTCACCAAGGAGCAGTGTGCGAACATCCACGCGTATCTCCTCGAGGAGATGTACAGCCTCATGGGATCGTCTGGTACACAGATGCTCCAGTGATGGGGCGGTGGCTGGAATTAACTCCAGGAACCCAAGGACACAAGTATGTGTTCCATTGGGTAAGGGTGTGTCTGCATATCAGGCTGAGGTATACGCTATCTAGGAATGTGCACAGATAAACCTAGACAGAGGTTATACGGATCGACGCATAGCCATATACACCGACAATCAGGCGGCAATCAAGGCCCTGAGTGGATATACCATCAACTCAGGGCTTGCTGCTGAATGGCATGAACGCCTTGCTAACCCATCGAGACAAAACACAGTGTGGCTAGAATGGATTCCGGCCCATTCTGGTTTTGAAGGTAATGAAGGAACGGACGCGCTGGCTGTGAAAGGGGCGGCTACTCCTTTTAACGGCCCGGGCCCGGCCTTGGGCATAAAAAAACAAACAATCCGTAAGGAGACGAGGAACTGGTTGAGAAAACAGCACCATACTCACTGGAGGGCTCTACAGGGTCTCAGGCAGTCCAAGCTCCTATGGACTGATGGACATGCTAGAGCTGCTCCAGAACTGCCAAGGAGTAGGTTAAAAAGATAGCAGGACTCCTAACAGGGCACTGTTGTCTGAGGAAACACCTCTGTAACCTAGGTTTAGAGGAAAGCCCCCTATACAGGGGTTGCGGCATGGCTGACGAAACGTCGGACCATGTTCTCCTCGTATGTCCACATTGGTCTGTGCTATGCAGGCGAATCTTCGGAGTCCCTGTTATGGCCTCTGGGGACATGAGCAGGCATCCACTGAAGAGGATTGAGTCCTTCTTCGAGGGACTCGGCTTCATGGATGCATAAGTAGCAGGAATGGCACAATGGGCCCGCCAGTGGCCTCAGCGCCGGAACCTTGGCGTGCGTTTGTCTTGGCCAAGGTTCGCCTGACTAAATTAGTAATTAGTAGTAGTAAGATTCATCTCCGGAGGAGGACCCGAGGGAGATTATTCTCGGATCGGTCTACCTACCAGGAGATGCTTCTGAACAACCACTATCCACGGAAGTGGAGACACTAGTGAGGGGATGTCGAGGTAATGGATCGCATCTGATAATTGGGGGAGATTTGAATGCACCACAGAACCAGGGAACGTACAAACACCAACCAAAGAGGTAAGTCTTTACTACAATTTATCATGGAACATCATTTAGACATATTAAAAGTAGAAAATAAACCTACCTTAATAACAACAAATAGGTAGGAGGCTCTAGATATAACAATTGCAACGACCTTCCCAGGTAGTTTTGTTAAAAACTGGTATTTGACTGATGAGGTGAGTTGTTCGGACCAAAGGCACATAAGCTACAGTCAACAGAAACAAACAAGAGCCCCGGAAAATATGTGAACTAAAAGAAAGATCATCGCAACCAGCCAATTAGGAGCCAATGTTAACGATTGCATATTAGTAATTTTTAACGTTTAGCGTTAGCGTTTAGTAACATAATCACTTAAAATAAACATACATCTTCCCTAATTCGAAGTGGAATATTTCATTCAGCGCCATCTGAACGTTTAGTCCAGCTTTCACAATACGCCATCTATACGTTTAGTCCAAAATTACGAAAAACTGTTAAATTTTTAGTCCGTATGGTTGTTAGACTATTTCTTTTTTAGACAATGGTTGTAGTTAATTTTAGTTTACAGATACTTCCTCTGCCAACCACAGACCACTTACCCTAAGTGGTCTGTGGTAGCTTTCAGAGTTTTACCAAAAGCACTACTACCGTGATATCATGATGTCTGCTCACGGTAGATAAACTGAACCCCAAGTCGGAAGTCAGTGTGAAGTTTGTTTTGTTAGGTTTGAAAAGTATTGCGAGTGTGTTACGTTAGGAACTAGCACCAATATCCACCCTATATAACCACTACCCAACACGTTTTGATAGCGCCGTGTTCTTTGTGCAAAAGCCGGTATATCTGTCTCTTTCTAATCACCGTTAATTTTTCTATTACAAAGTCATTAATTATCTCTCCTCAAAGGTATCCAACATCAGTGGATGAAATTTAGTGTTATATTGTAGGTATTTCATAAGTTTCTTCGCATATTGATAACCTGTTAGTTTAAGCGCGAAACGATGTCACAGTGTTGCCAAGTAGTGACTCGAACAATTGTAACATTTTCAACTGATCTTTTTTTTGTGTGTCTTTGTTAAGATATTTCGCTTTTGCGTTCATTAAAGATCAATTGTAAATAAACTGACTATTTATTGACATGATATAGTAGGTAGTCTACCCTTTCGTGGTCAGTGGAGACAGGACAGTTATAGTTAGATGTCAACAACCACCTCCCCGTCAATTATACAGTCCACTAGCGATACTGCCTCTCTTCGCTCCCCGTCATTTGGTTTATTAACTTTTTTTTACATATTAACGGAATCCTACGGTCTTTAGTTTGCGAAAAATTATCAATAATATTATCATAAAATGTATCATTTTGTTTTAAGCGTTTTATAAATATTTTTCAATAGATATTATTTCGCCCGATCAATTTGCTACATTATCCCTGAAATTAGAAAAAAAAATTGTTCATGCAATATTTATATCGTGAATGAGCTCCTATAGTAAAAGTCACGAATCTTCCTCGTTACGTCATAACTCATAAGCATCCGAATCAAATCAATAAGACAGTTTTCTCCAGCGGCGCATCATTGTTACAGTGTTTGGCATGCATTTCTGGTGATCTAATTATAAGAGAAAATAAAGAAAAACCAAATTTAACCTAATCATAATTAGACTACAATTTGAAATTCTAGAAATAAATTGTTACAAAACTTACCTCCACAACTAACAAAATAGACACCTAAAAGAACGAAATTATTTCACAATTATCGTATAGCGCCGGTAGAAAGAATAATAGTATATTATTCAACAAGCATATAATAGGGACAATTCTATAAGAAGTGGTTAAAAATTAACGGCAAGCCCTTATATTTGGCGAAGCTTACGCTATTAGAAATGTTTTAATCTATACATAGTCAAGATTAGGATTTGAATTTTAACAGATTTGGTGTCCAATTAAGAGTTTTCCGTTCATATTTTAAAGATTATTATGCATACAGAATAGTAAAATGGAGTTAGAAGATTGTCTAATTTTTAACCATACGTTAAAATTTAACATTTGCTTACAGAATTGCACCTAATGATGGCTATTATTCACGAATGGTGCGTTTATGTCGCGAGCCGCAGGCGAGTGACATAAACACCTGAGTGAATAATAGCCATTATATGCGAGTAGAATACTATATTTTGTCCACGACTATTAATTACTTACTTGTTATTACATCTTTTTTCGATTTTTTTGGCAGTAAATTTAAGGAGACTATTTGTGCTGCTTCTCTTATGTTTGTCGGGATAACATTCAATTCACTGTCTGATTCACTTTCCATATTAAAAATTCTAGTAATATAAATTAAACAACAGTATATAGTTATTGAAATTCTTGCAATTAACAATAAATTATTTAAAACGTCACTTTTTCTTTTGACATATATCATACAAACTAGATAAAAAACAGCATATAAAACGATCTACTCGTATATATACACCAGCTTGATAATCTATCATATATATCTTCATAGCCTGATGGTTTACGGCTCTGACTTGGTGAAAAGAGGAATTTTAGACATAGGATATTGTGTTATTTGTATATGAATAATCTTCAATCATTTGTCATGTGACCTTTTCATTATCCACACCCATTATCCACACCTATTATTCACTGGTGCATAATGTACGTCATTATACTTGAAGAAACACACGTAAAATGTAAAAATTATCAAATAGTCGTGGACAAAATTATTTTTTAATGCGTCTCAATACGACAATTTTATCATAAAATAGAGTGATTTCTATAATGCTGTTGTATAGACGTTCTTACAGCTCATATCATACGACAAAGAAATAGTGTAAGTATACAAATTTTACAACAGTTGCATAACGTACTATAAAATTTATATATAATAATTATAAAACAGTGTTATACAGATTATAATACGGTTGCATAGCTATTGTATTACTTATAATAGCGACGTTAAAAGTGAGTTGTAAAGGAAGCTGTATAAATAGTTGCATTAGAGTTCCTTAAGAAAAGTAATAAGATTTGTTGCTTTACGCAGAAGTAAAACATTGCACAATAAATATAAAAGTATTTTATAATCATCGTATAACCTCAACAGTATTCTCTCTTACAAAGAGCTTATAGAATAAAAATGTATTTCCCAGGAATAAATTTATCTCAAGTTCTGCGTTAAAAAAATCTATTTACATATCTACATATACCTACGAACATAAACATAAATAATAATAGAAAAATTACGCTTGGAAAGAATATGTTAAGGGATACTTCTGTTCTATTACGTAGTTTGCCAACGCGCTATAGGATAACACGGAAATCCAACGTATAGAGTTGTTATCTTGGGCAGTTAGTAGTTATACCAACATACATATAATTTGTAGCAATCAATAGGTAGACTATTTATTTTATTATGATACATCTTGTAGTTCAAGAGATGTACCTATTTTTTCTATTAAAAACAAGTGGTGTGGGAAAATATTTTATATATTTTATTAAATCTGATATTCGAAAGTGGTCAAGAATCAAACCGCACCTGACTCCTGAGACTGTCAAAAACAATTTTATGGCGCTGCATTAAACAACATAATAAAACTTTAATATAGTATACAGCTCAGAAGAAAACAGAATCATTGTATAAGGTTTCTAATTTGTATTACCTATACACGTCATATTTATTAATAGTTCGGCTGTTCAGAAACCGCCACCATTGTGAAAAAATCGTATAGAAACTTAAAACGGTGAAATGAAAATGTATTTTTTAAATAAATATAGAGATTTTTATCCGCTTCTACAACAGCCACAATACATGTTTGGTTTTATGTTGAAGATTCAACAAATAAAACATAATTTTTTATTTTTTAATAATACCAATAAAATGTATGCTAAACTGAGGCGCTTCAATTTTTTATCAAAAAAATATATATATTGTTAAAAAAGTTAGCTGTGCAAAAAAATTTGGCCCCTTGAGTAGCGATATAGGTCTTTAATATTTTCAATATGATTAACAACAGATATAATAACTCCATCACCCACTGCCATAATAATAATGCCTGATATTGGATCTTACACCTCTGTCATGACACAACGCAGTAAATAAAATTGTAATATAATATCATGTATATTAGTATATTATTTAACGAGCGGTAATGTAGGTCATAACTCACGCAGATGAAGTTTGCAGCACGAGCCGCAGGCGAGTGCTGTAATTCATCAAGTGAGTTATGACCATTACCGCTCGTTGAATACTATACTTTATCTACGACTATAACAATAAATACTAAGACACAAGTACAGACAAAAACTTTATTAACAAATCTTAATAGGTACCTATAACATTGCTTTAAAAACTTTAGTTGTGATTAATCATCTTGTTTATTAATAAAATTAACAGTAAAGTTTGAACAGCCAGTGAACTGAATATTTGGGACCGAATTATGGAAGTTTATTGTTTCTTTTTGTGTTTGTTGCATATATGTTGATGATGTAGGTACTGGTTGAGGTGTTATAGAACTGTATATTCTATTTGCGGTATCTTTCTTATTTTTTTCGGAATCATCAACGTACCCCTCAGCCACAGTAGTTGATCGCCAACCGCCATGTCGTTTCAGTGCCGTTATATCCCCTCCAGCATCTACTAATAAAGTTGCCGATGAGCGGCGAAAACAATGCCCTGTATATAAATTACAGTCGGGTAATTTTAAAAATGTAGCAATGTCTTTCCCCATTGCTCCAAATTTATTAATGCCAATTCTTTGTGAATGATATTTTCCATTTTGATATTTAAAGAATAATATCGTTTGCGATATATCGGTAGGACGAAGATTTAAATATTTCTTAACTACGGTATAAAAGTTTCCTGTAACAGTGAATTTTCTGGCAATTTTTGTTTTTGTATTTGGTACACTGACCATTAAAATAGATCCATGATCTTCTAAATCTGTAATTTGCATAGAGTATAATTCTGCTGCACGACAAGCACCCATAATGCCCATTATTAAAGCAACCTAAAATAAATTATATAATGATAGAAACGATTGAATTATTGTGAAATCGATCTACCTTTGTCGCCAGATATTTCTCATCAGGAGCTTCATTTATGAAATTATTAAGTTGTTCTGGCGTAAATGTTTTTGCCTTTTTAGCTACATGTTTCTCTGATTGACGTTTAAGAAACGCACGTAATTTTAAATAATTCTCTATATTGATTCCATTATTTATGTTGAGTGTGCTTCTTAGCATGGAGTAGAAAGTCCATAGAGACGATGCTTTATATTTAGTGCTAAGTTCAGTAAAATATGCCAAAAGTACGTTTTCTGTAAACGATGACCTAATGTCCTTACTGCTACACCAATCTTGAAAATTTTTGTATACACCTCTATATTTGTTTTGGGATTTTTCAGGCAATAAATTCTGTATGGTAACATTAGCTATTTGTCTTATTTCTGGCGGTGTACATAATAATTCATCTTCACTATCTGAATTCATCTTTTTCAGCACAAAATTCACAATAATAAGAATTCGGTATTAACTTAATTTGAAAACGTCAAAATTAATCAAGTGTCACAAGTGACATTACTCCCCATCCGGCTTGTGCTTGTACAGAAGTACAGAGTACAGAGCCACGTTGATATTCGGTTCGTAAATACCTTCAAGAATTTCCGATTTATTATACCTAGTGAGTGAGCAGTGAGTTATTATAACTCACGCTGTTCGTTTACAGATACTATAACCTGCTTAAAAGCAGTTGAATAATTAGTATATAATATAATAGGAGTAGATAAACATATTTTATTGAATAATTATTAGTTAAGTATAAATATAAAACCATTGAAATGTGTGTATGTTGGTAATTATTGGCACACGCTGTTAATTGCGACAAAGTAAATACTTATATTTCAGAGAGGAAGTGCAGTTTCGATGACCAAGCAATAATTATTATTGCTGGGTTAATATTTTAAGGTATTGGAAACATTTTTATGATTTATTAATAAACTTACTTTTGTGGAGTTAACATGTGGCATTATTGTATACCCTCAATGACCTAGCCTAGCCTAGCCTATTTTCACTAAATATAAATAGTTCAAAAAACCATTCATTACATGGAGATACTTTGCCAGTGTTGGTTCTGTTGAGGGTTAAAATCAGAAGTTCGTGAAAAAGAACTGCCAACTGGGCCCTTGGGGGGCAACAAAAGAAGCAAATTATTATTATGGTATGGATTTTTAGACATGGGTTTTTTTTATGGAGCAATATGGTATGGTCAAAGTCGCAAAATAATAAATTGAATTAGTTTTATACAATTTTAACATAAAATTAATATAATGGAAAATATGATAGCTGATATGGTAAATATATTTTTAATCGGATTATGGATAAGTTATGGAATATTCTTAACATTCTAAGTATTATGGATTTACTGAAAAAAAAATGAATCATTTATGGAGATTCAGGAAAAGAAAGAATTGTTTCATTGTTATTGAGAACGGAAATAGGAATTATGGTGTCCGAAAAAGAACAAGATAGTTATATTCAATTTTTGGTATTGTGTATATTTTAGCTAGCGTAGAAATGAATGAACTTCCTACAACGTCGTATAAGATGATATCCATGGATGGTCTGAAGCAAGAAATAGTAAAGAATATAGTGAGTGTTAAGTGGCAAGTGCGTGTAACAAAGGATTAGTAGGAAAATAGGTAATATATCTATATGATTTTATACATTTATTGGAGGATGTTAGTTTTCATAGAAATTTGGATAAGGATAATAATCTCGTTAAAAAAAATAATCAAAATTAATAATTAAAAAAAAATAAAATTTAGATGAACATTTTAATAGCTAAACAAAATGATAAATCAGTGGATGAATTTGTTGAAGATAATACTGTTCAACCTTACGCTCACTCAATTCTAAAAGTGACGATGGAGACTCTACCAAAGAAAGGATTGATCACCTTGGAATTGATGAGTTGATAAAGGCACCAACGAATTGTTTCGAACTAAAACCAGTAAATAACGAATGGATTGATACAGAAGAAAACATTTAATTGAAAAAAAAAGCAGAATATAATATGTATAAAAGAATTAAATGTTTGCATGCGTCAGGACCTTCTATCAGCGATAGACTTAGGTACTAAGTTGAGAGACCTGAAGGCGGTTATGGAAACATATAAAGTGCCGGAACTAATCATATAAAGGAAAAATTTAGACTTTAAACGGAAAATTTATTATGTGTCAAAAGTTAAAAAAAAATAATTTAATTACGTCAGGATTCTCGATCGGCGTTGGAGTTAAGTACCACGTTGAGGGAACTGAACAGTCTAATTAATAAAATTAAAGTTCCGGAAATAATATTGATATTTGAAAACAAATAGTGCTCAAAGGTGCTAGAAAATATTTTAAAATTCTCCAAGAAAAAAAAAAAAGAGAAATTAGACGGGTATCAAATTATCAATCATAAAAGGTGAAAATACTGTTTAGATTTAAAGACCAGAGTAATTATTTCAAATGATTATCACACACTGTATAACTTTGATTATTATCCTCTTTTAATTTGTCTAGGTTAGTTTTGTTTGTATATAGTCGTATGTAATTTTAATAAGTAGGTATATAATCATATTACTCTTATATAATTCTGTTTTGGTGTTGGGTTTTTATGTTATTATATATCTTTGTTTAAAGAATTGAAATTGTCTCTAGTGTAATCATATTCGTCTAAAGAATTTTTATTTTTGGCCAATACAATAAAAATTCTTTCCCTTACCCCCGGGAGGTGTAATATTATATTATGTATACATATTTTATTGAATAATTGTTAGTTAAGTGATACCATTGAAATGTGTGTATGTTGGCAATTATTGGCACACGCTGTTAATTGCAACATTGAGTATTTCTGATATACCTCGTAGTACTAGAATTCACAAGATTCTCTCTAAAGAATCGATTGCTGAGATTGGGTCGATGAAGCGACCTGATGGCACTTTTACGACCTCTAGGAAAGAAACGTTAGAGCTTTTGATTAAAAATCACTTTCCTGGAAGTTTGACTCTGGATAACAATAGACCTCCACTCTTTGAGGGCGCAAGGCGGCCAAAAACGATCGATTGGGAGGCCGCCAGGGAAGTTATCACAGCACCGGCAGTTGAATGGGCAATCAAATCTTTTAAGCCGTTCAAATCTCCCGGTGAGGATGGAATATTTCCAGCTCTGCTTCAAAACGGACTGGAATTACTTTTACCCATCCTCATTAAACTGTACAGAGCTAGTCTGGCGTGGAATTACATACCACTCAGATGGTTGACGGCTAGGGTGGTATATATACCGAAAGTGGGCCGCACAGACCCACACCCTAAATCGATCAGACCAATTAGCCTAACATCTTTCCTGCTTAAAGAACTTTAAAAAGCACTGGATTGCTACATCAGGCGGGTAGCTTTATATAATTCCCCCCTGAGCATCCACCAATATGCTTTTCAAACTGGAAAATCAACAGATTTAGCGTTACACAACCTTGTTGTGAAAATCACACAATCCCTTAACAACAAGGAGATTGCGGTGGCCATATTTCTTGACATTGAAGGAGCATTTGACAATGCACTACCGAATTCCATTGGTTCAGCTTTGACTCAAAAAGGGCAACAAACCAACCATTACCGGTTGGATATATGCCATGCTCACTAATAGGACAGCCACTACATCTCTTCTGAAAGTCACAGTATTCTGGGAATGACCTCTGACATAATGCCTCCAACAGTAAACTACGACCTGCCTTATACCGTCCTAATTCCAAATAGAGATGAATGGGTCCTCCGTAAGGATGAACTATTGAGAGCAGACAGCTGTTGGTATACAGACGGTTCAAAAACACCCTCAGGCTCTGGTACAGGTGTATACGGGCGAAGACCTAGGACAGAAATCTCAACCTCTCTAGGATCCTATGCAACCGTATTTCAGGCGGAAATTTACGCCATTGTTTCATGTGTGGAGAGATTGGAGCAGGCCAATCTCATACATAGAACAATAAAAATTTTCTCGGACAGCCAAGCGGCTTTGAAAGCACTTAGCTCTAACCGTGTAACCTCGAATTTGGTATTAGACTGCCAAAAAAGACTCTCCTCAATAGGAGAACTCAATAAAGTATTGCTGGTCTGGATCCCTGGCCATTCTGGCATGGAAGGAAACGAGAAGGCAGACTCTCTTGCAAGGGAGGGTGCAGCACGTGTTTCTATCGGACCAGAACCTACAATTGGCATCGCAATAAGTTTTGCCAAACAAACACTGAATACCTGGACGGCAAGAAGAGCATTAGACTTCTGGCATAATTTACCAGGATTGGTTCATTCAAAGGCTTTCATACATCCTTCGAAGAATGTCTCCAAACAAATGTTAGACTATAGCAGGCATGACCTATGCTGTCTAACAGGCCTTTTAACAGGCCACTGTCATCTGAATCATCATATGCTAAAACTTGGACTGTCGGAAGATCCGACCTGCCGTCTTTGTCTGGAAGATGATGAAACAGCAGAGCATATAATTTGTGCCTGCCCCGCCGCGGCTCGAATCAGGTATCTGATGTTTGGCAGGGATGCTCTCTCGCCCTCGGACCTGAAAAATCATTCACCAAATAAGCTAATCGGCTTTGTTAAGAAGCTGAATTTGTTTGGTGAAATCTGAATAGGTGTGAGCCACAATAGACTCTTGCGAGTCGCAGTGGAGGGCCTTATAGACCCACTCACCATAAACCTAACCTAACCTAATTGCGACGTTACTGCTAACAAGCAAATAATTATATTTCAGACAGGAAGTGTAGTTTCGATGGCCAAGCAATAATTATTGCTTGGTTCATATTTTAAGTTATTGGAAACATTTTTATAATTTATTAATAAACTTACTTTTGTCGAGTTAACATGTGGCATTGTTGTATACCCTCAATGACCTAGCTTTGGAAGAACCTTTAATCAGTAAATATAAAGAGTACAAAAAACAATTACATTACAAAATATTCTTGTGACAATTCTATTCCGAATTTCAACAGTAGAAAACAAAATGTATTAGCGAATCTTGAAGACATACTTATAGGACAGTTATATAATAATCATATTGATGATCCTATAATAGTTGTGTAATTTACTATAGGATGTCCTAAAAGAGCTGAACTGTTGTATAAACTGGGGCCCTTTTGGTTGTAAAGACCTTGTATAAAGGTTTATAGCCACATTATCAGATTTTCACGTTTCTATAAGATAAGCTGTATAGCAGTTCTTACAGCCTCTATAAAATTAGTTTTGCGAGTTGGATCTTGAAAGGTATTTAACTGCAGGAGTGGTCCGCCATTAGCCAATTCCTTTTGGAAATATTCATGTAATTTTCTAATACACTCAC
Organism: Lochmaea capreae; assembly: GCA_949126875.1. NCBI lineage: Eukaryota > Metazoa > Arthropoda > Insecta > Coleoptera > Chrysomelidae > Lochmaea > Lochmaea capreae. Next base: position 3,597,362 of record OX421398.1, read on the forward strand.
GTTTATTTTCGTCCAAACGTTTACCAGGCATTTTGTCGAAAACCATCACAATAAATGTACATTAACATTACCTATTTAAAATAATGACAATGACGACGAACTTCAAGTTGGCAGAATGATTTACGCATAAAGTGACGTTTCGCTTTTCAAGTACAATCGTTGTCACAACACAAGACAGAGTGACAAACCGATAAAGACGTAATGGCGTAGCTCAATTCAGGCACAAAAGACATATATGTACCTTTCCATTTGTTTTAATTGGACATACGCTGTCAGTGATATCCACATAAAATTAGAGTGTCTTTGATACATTCAGGGAAGTATGACGTAGCGAGAAACATACGTGAATTTTACTGTATGCACGATAACGAAAATGGTATCAAATGCAGATGATTTAGTAATAGTAGAATCCACCAATTACGCTCTCCAGACGATGGTATACTGATGGATCAAATTAAAGGAGTGCACAATTCAATTTTGATAGTACTACCTGGGAGGAAAATGACGATTTTATAAGATAGTCAATCATGAGCTCTCATTGTAACAATTCGAAGATTATTGGGAATTGCTAATGCAAACTTAACGAACTAGGAAAAAATAACAGTCTCCTAGCTGTGGATACCAGACAATACTGGTGAGCAAGGAAATAGAATAACTAATAAATGAGATAGCCGGGCCACTCTCTTTGTGGGACCTGAACTGTTCTGCAGTATTGACCAATAGTATTTTCAGGGCGAAACTAAAAAGGAGGAAAGAAGACAAAGCATACCAGTCCAAAATATCTCTCAGAACTAACCGGAAGAGATTAAAGACATTGTTAGTCTTAGCAAAAGTCAACTAACAATTATCAGTGGATTCCTCACAGAACATGGCAAACTCAATCAACACTCGTGCAACATGGAACTAAAGGCACTGAAAAATAGTGACTACTTCTGCACTTACTTACAGAATGCGACCCTTTTTATTCTTCTCCTGTGGAATCCTCAAGTAAAATAGGAAGATATCCCATCTTTGAAACCTTAACAAATTCGGGATTTCAAAAAATTATGATGGGCCGAGGGGGTGTGTTTTAACTGAACACAAAAGGGAGGCACAGTAACCTAATTTGGTTGCAGTGGTACAGTACTTTGAAACGTTAAGTGACCAAAACTCAATATTCTAGGGATATTTTACCGCGAGATTTAAAATTTTGAAGTGTCTTTAAATAAGAACGGAGAAGGCACCGGTTTCTTCTCGTATCGTCAGTCGACGAAATAACAAGTGAGAAACTGTGCAGTATTCTATAGAAATATTTTTTTGAGCATTTTAAAACTATAAATTGCCGAAGTTAACTAATAAGAATCTGAATTACTGGTATGTTATTATATTATATTGTTTCTTTTGAATTTTAAAATTTGATATTGAAAAATTTACCATTTTTTGTAAAAAAAGTAGTTAGTACAAAATAAATGATGCCACATGGATTTACCTTCATATTCCTTTAGCAAAATTTTCCTTAGAAATATATGTTTTCTTCCTTTGTCAGATTGTTCATCCATTTTTTTTTATTGTATTCTGTAGTATACCAATTGTGGTACGCCACTGAGTTATTTTTGGTTCTGGTTTTTGTATGTTCGAAGTTAAAAACTAAGCGAACGGCAGTATAGTTTTGGATGTAGATAATGAATGATATACATTAAAGTTTGATGACAAGTTGGTCGATATTTTTATTTCACAACCTATCATATTATAGGGATAGTAAATGTGCATCATCACATTTTGTGGCATAATATATCGCAATTCAATTGTATTTATTGAGCTGGACAGATATCCATGTAATCTTCAAGTTTTTATTTTTTCCTTTTATCTATTCGCTATGTGCGTACCTACTGTCGCCCCCTCGCGGCTTAAAAACGCAAGTTACGACAGAGATTTACACGTGATTTACACGTAAAGCTTATGGAAGCAACAATTATTATAAAGATAAGGAGCCTCTTAGCTTTTACAATGTAAATAATTTGAAAATATAAGTGCCTAATGACATAATGTTCAGTATTTTATAAGCGACTAGGTACGTAATCGTTTTTAAAATGTATTTTTTTATGTTAAGTGTAGATTTGTAGGTTAGAATCAACGGAGATAAACGTTGCCTAAAATCATATCAGCGAGAAGCTAGCTCCTGGCTCCTAGCGAGCGAAATTGATCTGGCAACACCGCTCAAGCGTCGATCGTCGGTTATCGGACTCGCCAGTTACGGGGGAGTATGCGATTGAAGCAATTTAAGTGTTGATTATTTGTAGGAGTAAAATTTTTTATTAGGCAGAACAAACCCTCTGGATGAAAAAATATAAAAAACAAATTAATTGAGAAAAAATCTATATTTTGCTACTGTAATAATACCGTAATAATATCGATATAACTATGAATTTTTGAAGAAAAATTACAAATTTCTTTTAATACTGCAAAGCCATATAAGGATGTCCCTCGTTTAAATTTTGCACAGAGGTTGATAATGTAATAATTTTTCATATTCCATATCCAAAACTCGCTGACAAACGTTACGAGGGTCGAAAAAATTGAATAATAGGCATTTTTGAAAAAAATTACAACTTTCTTTTTATTACTGCAAAGCCATATATCGATGTCCCTCGTTTAAATTTCGCACAGAGGTTGATAATGTAATAGTCTTTTATAATTTAAATATTCAATTTTTTCGACCCTCCTAACGTTTGTCAGCGAATTTTGAACATGAAATATAAAAGACTATTACATTATCAACCTCTGTGCGAAATTTAAACGAGGTACATCGATATATAGCTTTGCAGTAGTAAAAAGAAAGCTGTAATTTTTTTCCAAAATGCCTATTATTCAATTTTTTCGACCCTCGTAACGTTTGTCAGCGAGTTTTGGATATGTAATATTAAAGACTATTACATTATCAACCTCTGTGCGAAATTTAAACGAGGTACATCGATATATGGCTTTGCAGTAGTAAAAAGAAAATTTTAATTTTTTTTTAAATGGCTTAATATTCTATTTTTTCGACCCTCGTAACGTTTGTCAGCGAATTTTGAATGTGGAATATCAAAGAATATATATTATTAGGTTTATTTCAGTTCTCTTCCAACCAAATTCTAAGACTATATTTCAACTTCCCCCCGTATATGAGACAGTTCAGACGTTTGTCGCAAATATACGTTTGGAGCTAGGAGCTAGCTTCTCACTCGTTAAAATCATTAATAAAAATCGATTATTCCATTTTTCATTCTGCTAAATGAAAAGTGAACAAACGCATCATATTATATCTACAATTGCTTAATGAATATTTATGGCTTTCAGCTCTGTATATATTTGTTGTGGACTTTGAACTTGCACTATTTACAATGAAAATTATAATAAAAATTGGGTTTGAGCTTATATCACACGAAAACATAAACAAACTACATAAAATTGATGGAGAAAACATGACGTATAGAATATTGTATCAGTGCACACTGTATTTTGAAGTGAGGTTAAGACACTCACTTTACTCTTTTTACAGCTGCAATCCATTTTTTCCTTTGTACCAACTTGTGTTGCGCAGTAGGAAACTTGTAATATTTCACATCACTGTTATTATATCCTTTATTTTTACAATTACCAACAGAACAACAGTCGTGCCCCATTTTCCCCTTTATTTATATACAATATACCACGTCAGTCTCTGACTGAATTGCGAAAATTCACCACTGCGCGCGCTGGGATAGTTTCGCCTATCCCCTCCAACGGTCCGCACACAGCGAATATAGCACAGTTTTCATGGAGTGCCTATAGTTTTCATGGATTACCTATATTTTTCCTGAAGTATCTATAGTCCCCTGGTACAGTTTCCTTGAAAATTGTTCCTGTGATTAGCACAGTTTACAGGAGGACTGTTCCTGTACATATTTCTCCTAGGATCATAGCAGCACAGCAGAGCACCAGTCCCTTTCAGAAGAGTGTGCTAATTCTGTCCGTTAAGTGTGCTTCTTTAAAAATAGAATCCACAATTTTTTGTATAAGTCAGAAGGTAGAAAAAAACCAGTTCTATCCGTTCTACGCATCAAGACCAGAATAATAGAAGAAAAAAAGAGGTTGTATCACGCTCAAGATCATTTTTTCAATAGTTACAAAACTATGATGACCATTTTGTAGAGTATTAGTCGTTACTAACCTTTCTGGTTATAATTATTTTTATTTGTACTCATTCAATCATTCAAATTTCACATCAATATACAGGGTGTTTCTATATTCGACCGACAACACTCTACCCCAGAGAGCTCTCATTATTTGATAAATTTTGATATAGGAGTATTAACCACTAAAGATCATAGTTACCGAAATACAGGGTGTTGAAAGTTTGAAATCAAAATTTGCCATAAATCAAAAACGCCTTGAAATTTTTTTTTTCAAATTTGGTGACTCAATATTCTCTTTAAGAATGTAATATTTTGACATAAAGTAACTTTTGAGAAATTTAACCAGTTGCGCGCTATCGGTGCTAGTAGCAACTTTTATCCCCTCATTTTTTACGCCACTGGAACAAATTTTTTTTTCATTTTGTTTTATATTCTTTGTTCATTTTTAGTTAAAAAAGGAATAACCTTTTATGTAGCTAAAATTAACGGTATTGTAGAAATTTGCTTCTAAACAAAAGTCTGCAAGTAGGTACTTGCCCGTCAGCGTTTTGCTAAACAAGTCAGTATTTATTTTCAACCATACTATTGAATTGATTCTGAATAATGACTGAGCGTAAATAGTTGAAAAGGGAATACATGCTATTTAAGGGCTTAATTTCTGATCTCAGTTGCTGCAATTTAATAAAAATAAAAATCAAATAACGCAAAAACTATTAAAATTAAATTTAAACAAACGTATTACAAAAATAATTACAAAACTACAATAGTTGTTCAAACTGTCGGCCGTTTATTTGGAAGCACGATTGATGTGGAATTCGACGATTGCGAAATCTTTCTTGGTATAAACGAGTTGCCATTCTACCATTTTTTTAGCATCCCCGTAGATTATTAACACATCGGTCAATGATTCAAATGAAAAATTCATTTTGAAACAACAAAATTAATTTAAAAACTAGTTGAAAACTGTATTGGTTAATCTACAAAAATCTGGTAAAACTGACAAACTATTAAAAATTTTACACATGCCTGGCTACATTAGAATTTAGAGAAATTGAGTAGTTACAAATTAACTAAGTACTTGCAGACTTTTGTTTAGATACAAATTTCTACAATACCGTTCATTTTAGCTCCATAAAAGGTTATTCCTTTTTTAACTAAAAATGAACAAAAAATATAATTAAATTAAAAAAAAATTTAGCTACAGTGGCGTAAAAAATAAGGGGATAAAAGTTGCCACTAACCACGATAGTGCGCCACTGGTTAAATTTCTCAAAAGTTACTTTATGTCAAAATATTACATTCTTAAATAGCATATGTGGCATCCAAATTTGGAAAAAAAATTTCAAGGCGTTTTGGATTTATGGCAAATTTTGAATTTTGATTACCAACTTTCAACTTTCAAATAACAAGAGCTCTCTGGGGTAGAGCGTTGTCAGTCGAGTATAGAAACACCCTGTAGTTATCCATATTAATTTTTTTGTGAAAGTTTTATTTATTGAACCTCCACCAACAGTTTTCATTTCAATTTTTATTCGCTTAATTATTTTCGAGTAGATTGCAACCGTTGAAAGTTAGCTGATTTTTTTTCTAATTTTGTTTTAGGAAACAAAGTTAGTGGCGCCCTTAAATTTCTTTTCTTCACTTAGGTCTTCTCTTTTCCTAATTTCTGTCAGATAACAAAGCCCTGAGAACTGGCTTTGTTATCTCCAAATATTAAATCAGTTTGGTAAGAACCTGCCCTATTAATTTTTCAATTTTTTTTACAACTTTCAACGTCGGGAATCTAAAAGTGTTTCAACTTCATTCAAGACTGAGAAAGCACATAGTTTTGCATATTTCTTCTGACTTTATACTCTTGGCACTCTTGTCCAGGTTAATAACAAAAAAATATAAAACTCCCGAATTTTTTTAAATTTAAACGTGTATAAAAATCTAGCATTAGACCTACTGTTAGTGAAGAAATCACCAAAAATCGACGAGTATCCTTTATTTTGAAATATAAATTAATTTTTTTTGAGTGGATTTAAAATAAATAGTTACAATACTTTAAATTATATTCAGACTAAACAACTTTAATATCAATAAATGCGTTAAATGGAATAATCAACAACAAAGTCATTCTTTCTTATCTGTTACTTGTCTTTTACACATTGCTTACGAACTTTTTCACGAAGTGCTGGAAAACCGTAACGTACCCTGTAACATGTTTGTATCTTTAAAAAAAAACCGAATCACAAAAAAAATACATTACACCACAGTATCTTCTAGACTTGTGAATATTCAAAGGCAACTGTCTGGATGCTGACTCTGCGATTTCCTTATTTTTCCCCCTTTAGTGTCGGTCTTCATTTGGTCTATACTAATCTTACGAGGGTTTCCCAACGTAACCAGTGCGCTAGCAATTGCCAGGCCTGCTGATTGACCTTTAACAGTATACGGCTCACCACCTACAGAAACAAAAAATTTTTTTTAATTTTTCATTAAACATCTGGAACAGATTAAAAAAAATATATAGCGTGATTCATTGAGAATGTCCAATATCTAAACTGTAAATTATAGACCCCAATATATTATAATTTAGCCAAATATGCCTTAGGAGCTGTTGGTATTATAATTGGCTTTCCAAAATAATGTTGGTATTATAATTGGCTTTCTTATTTGGTAGTTGACATTATTAATAAAATGAGTGGATTATATTATGATTATTCGGTTAAAATGATTTGGAGGGAAGAACAATCAAATGCTTCCAACTTAAAGGCTTATATTACACTGTCATATGTGAGACGACCTAGCAAAAAGCAAGGTTGCCACGTTGCACACAAAATTTGAAAAATAATAAAAAACATTCAATGTACCTAATACTAAAGTTCTAACATAGCCCCCGGGATTTGAAGAGATCTTCAAATAGTTTCAAGTTTTTCTTCGAGTGGCAATGGATAAAGATGTCTGGTTGATCTAGTCACTACACCGTTATGCGTTTTTAATTCTGCTGGTTGGTTGGTTGGTTGGTAAACAGACGAAAACAGGCCGGGTTAGTGGGCCCCAACACTGCAGCCGTTGGTTTATTGTATTGTCCTGTCTGTCTGCTAGTCCAGGAGAAGATTTGTGACCTTGATGAGATCTAGAAGTCTCTTCACAGTATCTCTTTTGGTGAGGTTGTATATAGGGTCATCCGGCCCTATCTGTCTATACCTCCACCAACGTAGAGCCTCACATTCGAAAATTATATGGGTGGCTGTTTCGTCCTCCTCACCACATAATCTACATGTAGGTTCTTCTTGGAAGATACCCATTGTGTGAAGGTGCTTTCTCAGGCCGCAGTGTCCAGTTATAAGGCCGGTTACCAACCTGATATCTCTCCTATTTAACTTCAGGATTTCTTCAGTAAGTTTTGGTATGGGTTGTTTGACCATCAGTTTACTGTGTTTGAGCTTCGGAATTGTTTGCCAGTATTTGAGGTGTTGTTTGTGCACCCACTGGTTTAATGTGGTTCTTACCGAAGCCTTTGTTATACCGGTTGCCGGTTCAGGGCCGGTGTAAACGGTTGCCGATCCTTCTCGTGCTAGGGCGTCTGCTTTTTCGTTCCCTTCAATACCCTTGTGACCTGGCACCCATTTCAGGGTTACCTTATTTGTGGCACTTAATTCTGCTACACCCACAATATTGTCTTTACCAAAATAAAGTTTAATTATTCTCCCAAGCTTCCATTTACATGGTGGTAACTTAGAATCACGGATGAGTACCAAATTGCCTTCTATAATTTGGGAGGTGGTATCCTACCATTTATACGATTGGTGTGGTTGGCTAATGTCAAAATAATGTTGGTATTATAATTGGCTTTCTTATTAACTTCGGTACTTAACATTATTAATAAAATGAGTGAGTATGATTATTCGTTAAAATGATTTGGAGGGAAGAACAATCACATGCTACCAACTTAAAGGCTTATATTACACTGTCATATGCGAGACGACCTAGCAAAAAAGCAAGGTTGCCACGTTGCACACAAAATATGAAAAATAATAAAAAAACATTCAATGTAAAGTTCTAACAGGAGCCATTCATATAGTACATTACTTGAACTTTTGCATTTTTAGGACCCCCTCCTTCCCTTCAGATTTTCTACGACCCCTCTATGGTAGATAATTGTGCAAAGATTGATAACGCCTTGCAAATTTGAAAATTACTTTTCAAAAAGTAGACTGTTCACTAAGAAGCAACATCTACTTTTCGGGTCATATGCATCGACTGACAATGAATTACACTTCTAAGTTAAACGGACTGTGGGATATCTTCACGATATAATCAAACATTCTGGTTTCTAATTATTATCTTGACATCTATTTTAAGCAAGTGTTTGAAGTATTTATTTTAGTCATAGAAAGATGTCATCATTATTCTGACGTTATCGTGTGAAATTTAAATTGTTTCTTGAAACTGAGAAATTTCTCATTTAAATTTTTTATTATTTGTAGAAAAAACATTTATTTTTGATGAAGCCAATGCCTGCAAACATCTTGGATCATGTTTTCAAAACAAGTCATCATGCCTATTGTTGAGAAATACATTTAACCAAATGATGACAATGAAGACTTGTGAAGGATATTGAACCATTTTGTTTATAATAACAAACAAAACAATCTGGTGATTTCAATATTTTTTAGTTCACGATGATGAGCAAGCTGTGACGAATGATGGTAATGATGAAAATGAGATTGATAATGACAAAAATGATGACACTGATGAAGAAGAACTAAATAATGATGATGATGACAAGAAAATTCCGAAAATGGAGATTAAAACGCAGATAGATTACAGTGTGATGAAGCTCAGTTATCTTTAGAGATACCAAAAAAGGTTATTTATAAAAATTGTAGTTAGCTTTAATCTTCATATTATTTGAAAATTGGTTACAATGTTCCATAAGTCGGTGCCAGATCAACTTTCCCATTACAACAATATGAGGTTTGAATCTGTTATACCGGGCATTTGAATACTTATAACTAATTTTCTGTCAAAATCACAAAAAGTTCATTGCCCTGTATAATTAAATAGGAGTAGAAGAGTAATAATCTATTTAAACCAAAGTTTTTCAATGATTTTCATAATTTATAAACACCAATTTGTTAATTAAATCAAATATATGACGAGTCAAAACTCAAGTACATTATTTTCTCAGTAATTTTAAATGGATCACCCTGTATTTGATTTAATGAATATTAGCTAAATGATTCATGTTTGTGAATTTTGATAATCATGAGAAAGCTTTGGCTTCGTTAGATTATGATTCTCTTACTCCAATTCAAATATACAGAAGGTTGAACTTGTTACCATTTTGAAATGGGGAAATGTATCAGATTTCAGTTTTAAAGTAAAATATTGGTTGTTTCATTTAAAAAAAGATAACTTTGATCTTGCACTGAATTATGGAATACCCTGTAGCATTGTAACTAATTTTGAAATATGACGCTTAACGCTGCCAACAATTTTTATGATTAAGGTTTTTTGGTATATTTCATGATAACAGAGACCAACTGAGCTTTATCACTCTAATAAATCACCCTGCATATTATTATGTACATGGAGTCTGATTAAAAGAGGTAACCCACTGTATCTGAGAAACTATTTATTGTACAGCTTTGAGAAAAAAATCTATATAACAAACTCGCATAAGAGAAACTGCTGGAAATTATTTTCAAGTATCCTACTCCACCGCAGTGCACATAGTTCACAATAATATCACAAGAACATCAAATTTCTAGAATAAAATGTAAGATTGTAGTATTTGTAGTAGGTACCACAAAATTTAAATATTCGTAATCATGAGATCATTTTACATTTAAGTTTGCTCCAGTAATTTTTCCTAAATCTAGTAGAATAACTGGTAGGGGTGAGTGGGAAAGCTGACTAAATAGAACTTTTGTATCCCTAATTCAAAAATTAAAAGCTACAGATTGTGATTGGCTTAAGTATATGTTGAATGGAAATCCAAATTTTTTTATCAAATATAATGTGGTCCGATGAAGCTACATTTTCCAGTAAACATAATATTAGTCTGATCATAATCCACACTGGATACAAGATTTTAACAAGGGTCACTGGTCAGTTAACGCATGGTGTGAGATTCTAGATGGTAAAATTATAGGCCATTTTGTTTTTAATTAACATTTAAATGACTAGTGATGAGCAAAGCCAGGCCAAGACTCGACTAGTCTTGGTTATCCGGTCTCGGTCTTGTTTGTTTAATCTTGGTCTTGTTCATTTTACCTGTTACTAATTTAATTTTTTTCAACCTTCAAAGATCATCATGGTTATAAATGATTAATAATTTACAATCAATTATCAACTAGCAAAATTATTGTAACGGGCGACTACTATTCCCTAGTGATGAGCAAAGCAAGACCAAGACTCGGACAGTCTTGTTCTTGATCATTTAGTCTTTGTCCCATTATAATTGAATGGGAAAGAAAGAATCCATCCATTGAAGCGAAAACTTTTTAATGATTATCCAAATTAATAAACACAAATTCTAAAATACATTATTTTCTCAGTCATTTTAAACGGATCACATTTTATTTGTTTTCATTGACGAAGAGTACTATTACCATACTACATATTTTTATCAAGCATTTCCCATACCTAAAGATATTAGTTTTTGAAACATTTTAATTTCTTTAGTAATTGGGTATGTACCACTGGCTCTTCTACTATTCATACAATGTGAAATTAATAGCTTAGCGTTAAACTAACCTGTGGGCAACCTCACTAAGAGGCTAAGCACCGCCGCCCGGTTCCCATAGCACGGCTCCAAGGCAATAGGACTCGGCGCATCGCTTTTCTTCCGTTTTCCATTCAGTGCGTAATTCTTCAAGTCTAAAGTCTCTTTTATTTCTAACTCTACTAAAACTTGGGAAAAAGGACGTGAAGCCATCTGTTCCATCTCAACAAAGAGGCGTTGTCGACGGCGGTACATGTCATATCGTTGTTTTATCTTCCATAAGATGGCAGCTGCCAGGAGCAACAGGAGAAAGCATCTGAGGCAATGAATCAAAATTAATTAATAAGAGAGACAGTGCCAGATGAACTCATGCATACATATGTATATGCAAAAAAAATACTCAGATATTGATTTTTCAACTAAAACCAAGAATTATTGGTGGTAAGTGATTGAACATGTCAATTTATGATTTCAAAGTTTTCTGGAATTATTTCAAAAGTGAGCAAATTCGAAGGAGTCACAAGTAAAATAGCTGTTTTGTTTATTGTATGCCTAAGTACGTAAGTAATCAACCTCCGACCATTAAACAGGCTAGATGAATAACAACACCACTTTTGCACACTTCACAGTGAAACACCATTTTCTAAATAAAATTTAAACGAATAATCAAATTTTTCTTTGTTAAACATTCTCCAATTGTTTCACAAAATTAACATACTTTGAAACTCAAATCAAATATTTGGTACAAAGACAAAGTAATTCTGTCAACCAATCTAAACATTCGATGTTATTTAAAAGTAATAATCATCTAATGCAGGTATTACCAACGTTTTCTAGATTGCGTGACATTTTTAATTTAAACAAAACCCTCAACACACCCTCGCACATCTATAAAAATCCACAATTCGTCCACAAAACCACAAAAAATCAACGTTTTTCAAAAATTAACAAATATGGTCCGGTTACGCGGGGCTTGCGATCATAGAAAACATTACCTTTTTATTACCGTTTGAGTTAGTTTGTTTGTTACTTTCAAAGTGAAAACTACAAGATAATAAGTCAATTTTTAATATGCATCAAATTTTTTTCCTACAACCACCAAGCAAAACACGCTTTTCTACACAAATTTGTATACACAAAGCAGCCTTTTCTTAATTCTTTTGATAACCGTTGGAAAAGTAATGCGAAAAGTACACGCTATGGCACTTTTCCGCACTGACAATTCAACCTAATAGTGAATATCTTATTGGTGTACAATTTTTAAATTTAAACCAAAAGTAAGTAAACTATTCATTTCATTATTTATTTTAATTTATTGATTATAAAAACATTAACCTATTAAGCATTATTTTAGAAATTATGAACCAAGATCAAAATAATTTATCTTTTGAGTTGTCCAATTCGGACATTGAAAAGAGATTAAAGAACCGCCACCTACTACGACAGAAGTTAAACTTTTCCGACTCGCTAGGAGATTATGGGATAGAAGAGGGACATTTACCTACGTTGAAACTTGCAGATATCCTAAAATTCCTCAGGGAAATAGAACTAAAGGAGCTACTAGCCTCTGAGACGTTCCTCAGGAACTAAGTAAACTTATTAAGGGGGCACAAAAGATCTTTTAGGTGTCAGTCTCCATTTTCATTAGGCACGTTCAACGTTGCTGTTAAATGGAAAATCAAATTTGTTATAAACAGACTGAGTTTGCGCAGTTTAAAATAAGAAACAATTATCGTTAACTGCGCAAACTCAATATGTTCGTCACAGTTAGGAGCTCGCTTTGGGAACAAACCTAGTGTATATAAGTTATATAGAAATAATTTATTTTAAAAAATATGTTTTAATGAGTTAAATAGTTGAAATGGAAATAATATTGGCATATCGGTAGAGTCGAAAATAATGAAAAGAAATATGGCTTAAGTTTGATCAAGGAAATAATATAGAGACCTATTCATAAATAATTATTGTGAAAATTATTTTAAAAGACAATAAAAGTGTACCTTGAAATCGAGAATAGATATATCTTAGATGGGATTATTTCATTGATTAATGTACATATAAATTTATTGAAAATTTTTAAATATTACATAAATTTGTACAGAATTGTATCTGTATTTTAAAGAGTGTAAAGCATATCTGAAAGTTCATGAGAAATTTGGGCTCTAATACAAAAAATGTAAGCGTCAATTTTGACTACCGGGGAAACGGATTTTTTTTGAAAAGAGAAAATTTTTGAAAGAAGGAGATTAATCAAATTTTTAGAATAAGATATAATATATAATAAAATAAATTGGAAGGAGAAAAAATTAATTTTTGAAAGAAGGAGATTCATCAAATTTTTGGAATAAGATTTATATGATAAAATAAATTGGAAGGAAATATTTAAGGCGAGGATAGTTGTTTGGTGCGAGTTCTACTCTACAACTGTATGGAATTTGAAAAATAATGTAATTGATTCAAACTTGCACAAAATAAAGTGACGTTTAACTGAGGTAACATCCATATTATAAGTATTAATATTTGAATAAAAGCGAATATACATGATAGCTGATCTTTCGTAAGAACGTAGAGGCTGGTCCAGAGGCATTGTTGCATGCACAACGTTTGCAACAGTTTGAAGGAGAGTGCGTTTAATATCCGCACTACGCAGTATATTTTGAAATTCAAATTTTGAAGAGCGGACAGAGGGTAATTCATTGTTTGAGGAATAAATTGATAGTTGATAAAAAGTAATTGAAATTTTCCCATCATCCCTAATAAAATTTAAACTCGCCATTAATTGAAAGGTATGCTATAAATAAAATATTAATTTCATAGTTATTTAGATAATTTTGTTGAGAATAAAAGCTATGACAGACTGAAATAGTTATATTCAGTGTTGATTTTTTTATTCTTTCTCTATAGTTTGATCCACAAATCGTTCGACTCACATATTACATCCCCGAGAGCTGAGGTATATTATATTTAATTGGTATATTCTAAAAATAAAAAAAAAAACATTTGTATCTATTGATGGTACTGGCGCCTATAAAAATAAAATAACAATCAATAAATTATTTTATCTTATTTTGACATATAAAGTGACATTTTTCAAAACTGATTTCCGTTAGCAAACGTCACATTTTTCGTAACCAGTTACATAATGAAAAATGTTATGTAACTGGTGATGAAAAATTAATTTTATCACCAGTTAATAAAAACAAGAGAGAAAAGAAAAAAGTTTAATGTCATATTATAGAAAAATAACGACAACTAGAACTGAAGAGAACTACTAACAATAAGAACAACTAGAACAATTTACTTTTTATTTTATGGATTATTAGCTATTTTCGATTTTAATTTAATATTAATGGTAAAATAATAAAGAAAAGTCTGAAATTAATGTATAAAATAAAAGTATTGTCTTGTGTAATATTGGTTGCATAACTTGTAGGAATCAAAAAGTGCTGTTTTCAAATCAGAAAAATTAATTAAAAATTGTTAAAAAATACATAAAATAAATTAAATTTTCTTTTTGTCAAAAGGACTCACATAAAATGAATTAAATTTTCTTTTTGTCAAAATTAGATAAAATCTTGTATGAAACACGTTATGAAATGCTTTTTTGTGTACCTCGTGTCATTTTACGGGACCTCGCTCGCCCCACAAAAATTTCACTCGTTACACAAAATGATGCATTTCATAACTGGTTACATAAATAGCTATTTAATGTATAAAATATAAACAATAATAAAATAAAATAAAATAGAAACATCACAATAACATCACCCCTTACTAGTGCGGGATCTGGAACTTTATTTTTGCATCTTCAGAGGAAATAGGCTAATACTACATATTAGTCTTTTTAAGATTACTTTATTTTAAGACTGTCAAAGTAAACGGGAATTAGTATTGAAAAACTGGAGCCAATTACACAATTAAAAAATGGGACATATCGATAATTTTGAAAAAAAGTTGGAAAGTTTAAATTAACTTTGCAGAATTAGAAAGCTGACCGTTTGGAGTGGTCAGGATGGTATTTTTTAAATTATTTTCTAAACCCGGAACCAGAGCGTGGATTATTTCTGAAAAAAATGATGGGAATTGAAGAAGTAGATTTTGTAAATAATATTAACATTCGCCTATTTTTAGTACTGGATGAACAACATCTTTTTTGGATTATTTATCGCCACATCTTTGGAAATTCGTTGCGTCTATGAAATTTTTTAGATTTCTTGGAAATCTGCGAAACGTTCTTTTTCAGAAAATGTTTTTAATTTCTTCATTTTCGAGAGCATACGAATTATTTTTCACCTTTTCTTAAAGCCCACCAATCAGAACTTTCATGAATCATTTCATTTATTTTGTAATTTGCGCCATCTTGAAAAATTGTACAATTTTATTTTTTGAGTAATTTATGAGTGTTTTTGAATCCTTTCGGTACTTCTAAGAGGTACAAAACATTTTCTGTAGTGATTTCTTAGTACTTATCAAGCAAATTCCAGATTATTTAAATGTTAACATGCCTATTATTAAAAAAAAAGAAGAACAATCTTCAAAAAACTGTAAATATTTTGTGAATGCGACAAATTCTATTTAGGTGAAACATTTAGACCATTGAAAGTCCGAATAAATGAACATAAAAAGTATATCAAAGATAGGGAGTTCTTTAAGTCAGGTATTTGAAAACTTGCTTGGGAAGAGGGGCATAAAATTCAATGGGATTCGACAAAAATAATATTGAAAGAGCCCATTAATAAAAGACGAAAACCAAAGAAAGTGCTTTAATACAACTAAATTAAGATAAATGTGTAGCTCGTATTTCAGCCTAATGTAGTCATATTTGGTTACCAATGTTAGAAAGAGAAATTTCCAATAATCAATTACCTGCGTTATTAGGATAGCATCATAAGTTTTTATCCAGGTTTTCTTATGATTTATCTTTGGAATAGTTGTTAATCGATACACACTTCAATACACAAAATCACCAAACTGAGTTATACATATTTTGAAAACAAAATAATCATACACAAAAAAGTAACAACAAACGCGTTTTTATTAACAAAATTTCCAAAATAAGCAAGAAAAAAGCGCTATCCCAATAAAAACCGTTCCTGGAACGTGCACTTCACTGGATTCCATTTCTAGTGGACTACATATCGTTAGAATGTCATAAAATAGAATATTTTATTTCACATTTTACCAGAGGTGTGATCTACTATGAATGGACAACAAAGTTTTGTAGTCTTAAACTTCAAAATATTATTGATTGTCTAGTTGTCAAAGTTTTTTCGTTGTGTCAGATAGAGACCAAAAATTATTCATTCATTCATTACTAGTTAATATAGACAACGGTAGCTGGAACGCTACCAAAACGTCGAAATAAAAAATAAAAATCATTATTGTGGTTTGATTCCCAAAAAAAATAAGAGAAAAAAGAATACCTATTACAGCTTTGACAGTTTTCTATCTTTGCTTGTTAGGTCTGCTGTAAAAGTTGGTGAATGTCCTCGAATGAACTGTTTCGCCTGTCTCTATCCTGGTGAGATTACTCACCATTCTAGAGATGCCTGTGTCACCCACTTCCTTGTGGCCACATTTATTGTCGACGCAGAAGAAAAGTTCCGGTCCAATGAATGGCATTGATGAGCCTTGTCTGGCCGTTTCATCCGCCAATTCACTGCCCTTATGACCTTCTTGCCCTGGTACCCAGGCTAGCATGATCTCCAAGTGCGAATAAGGCACATACGCAATCCCATACTAGTTTAGAACTCTATGAGCCTTCAGTGCAGCTTGGATGTCGCTGAAAATGGCAACTGCCTTTTAGTTTCTTCAACGCAGTGGTGAATTGTCGTCACTTCCGCTGGAAAAGCTGTGACGACTGATATTGCAATGGAAATTGCATCATAATATCCTTAATGAGTATACGAAAATTGAAAAAAGTTTAATACAACACCCACAATCGATCATTAAACAGACTAGATGAATAACCCGCTATACTGACAACACACTTTGTTTGAAACCAACATCTAAATCGATTCTCTCATTCCAAAACAAGGATAATAATACACACAGCAAAGGTCACAGACTCCAATAACAGTGACGTGCTGTGTAAAGATTTAAATTTAATGAAAATATTTATCTTACATTTATTATTATTGAATTATAAACATGTATAGTTACACATTGGTAATTTCAGAACTGCAAAACTATTCAGAACTTGCGGCTTATCTGTATTAATTATAATAATAATAATATGGCTTGTTAAAGTTTTGCAAGTTTACAAAGTACAGGGTTTCTCATTATATTTTGACCCCCACTTATTTTCATCAATTGCAGGAATACAAAAAAAATTTTCAAATAAAAGTTGTATTATTTTATCTGTACCGACTAATAATGTATCAACAGACTTAATTTTGTATACAGGGAGTGCCCAATAAAATGCATCTTCAATATTTTAAATGGGACACCCTGTATTTTTTATAATTTTGAGTAGCTCTGCATTTCCTGATTACAAATATATAACATTGTGTAGCATTAGTTTTGTTCTGTAATGGCTTATGGTACTACAAAATGGTAACCATAGGTGGCTATGCAACTGACATTTCAAAATGAAACAATCATTAATTTATTATAAGATGTCAGTTCTTATACCAAAATGGGTTATACTGCAGATGAAAAATTAGATACATTTTCAATTTATGTAAAAAATGATAAAAACAAACAAGCGGCAAGAAGAGAGTATAATATGCTGATTTATCCGGATCGACAGAGTTCTTCTGCAAATACATTTTTATATAATTATCGTCGTGTCATAAATGATAAAATGTTTGAGCGGAAGAAACGTCCTATCGAAAAATGAAGCAAATAAAAAAGTCAGGAAGAAAATCAATAAATATGTGGTGCAGAATATTTCAAATAATAATAGTTGGACCAATGTTTTATGATTATAAATTAACAGGGGAATCATATTTGGACACAGTTATTACAGAAATGGATGAGTTATTAAATCAAACCTATACACAAAATCAATTAAATAGTACGATATGGCAGCAAGATGGAGCACCGCCACATAATGTCGTAGCCGTTCAAGAACATTAAGTAATCAATTTCATATGTGGATCGGCAATAAGGGTACCATCAAATGGCCGCCAAATGGTACCGATTTAACACCATGTGATAGCTTTTTAAAGAAAGAGAATATTTTGATTCAAATACAACTATTAACACTATCACGGCAAAAGTTCGCGCGGAATTTGAAAATTTAAATGGTCTTAATAACACAATATCTGACGCATTAGAAAATTTGAAACGAAGATATTACTTGTGCATTGATAACAATGGAGGGCACTTTGAGCATCTATTGTAGTCTTAAATGTAGCAATGTATCTTAAGTCATTAATTTTGTTGATTTTCTAAATATACCTATAAGTTGTTTTTGAACTAATATTATGCGAATTTATTTCTTATCTTGTAGTAGTACCATACGTCATTATAGAACAAAACTAATGCTATACAATGTTATATATTTGTAATCAGGAAGTGCAGGGCTACTCAAAACTATAAAAAAATACAGGGTGCATTTTATTCGGCACTCCCTGTACACAAAATTCAGTCTGTTGATACATTTTTGGTCGATACAGATAAAATAATAAAACTTTTATTTGAAACTTTTTTTGTATTCCCGAAATTAATGAAAATAATTGGGGGTATAGAAATATAATGAGAAACCCTGTACATCCCTTTATTGTTACTTTTCTTGAATAATCGATGAAGCACTGCGAACGAACCTTCATTTACAAATAAATGGTCAATACCTCGATACTGATGAAGTCAAACATTTACTTAATATTACTGAAAAATTCTCCACTGATATACAAATGGGATTTGGATTAGACAAGTGCAAAACCTTAAATATCGATAAGGGTAAAATCGTCACTACCTATACCTTGTTTTTAAACTAAGAGGAGCGATTGGTCAGATTGCCACCAGTTTCACACAGCTCTTTTTACACTGACATTTGTCAGTTTTGTGTTAATATAAAAATAGTCATTAGTTCAATCATTACCACCAAGTTTGTTGTTTATTTTTAACAAAGTATTATATTTTACCTAAGGTATTTGCTATTTTTATTATTTATTCCCTTTCATGAAAAAAATGCATGCTTCTTTTTTCTTGTTAATAATATAAGTTTCACATCAAGTTTTACATACATTGCAGTACTATATTATGGTATTTTTCGATAACAAAACTTCTGTTCACTTTAAGTTTTGCAAATGTTAAAAAAATTTAATCATACAATTTCTATATTCTCATCTATACTCAAATTATTAAAACATTTTACATAAACTACTTATTATAACCTTACATCTTTTCACAATAATGTGACATTTGGTTATTACTTCCGCAAAGACCTGTGGCCAATCATCATTCGATATTTAGACATGCGTTGATCCCTCATTGGCCACGACAACAGCGAGCAGTACAATACATATTTCACGTAATTTTCATTTAGTTCAAAAAGTCTGAGCACAACCCTTTCGGAACACACTCCGAATCTAGTAACTTTTAGTGGTGTGGTTGAGGTTTCCTAAAATGCTCCTCCTAGTTTAAAAACAAGGTATAATAGGAACATTACTAATGCCATGCAAAATGGGGAAACATACAAATATCTAGGATTTCAGCAAGCTAAGCTACTAGAACAAAGGCAAGCAAAAAATAAGAGGCCAGTTTACTCAAAGGATAACTACTTTATTGAAAGCAGGAAATCTCGCCAAAGCAATTAACACTTACGCCATACCGATCATGACATACTAATTTGGAATTCTGAAGTGGACAAAAACAGAACTGGAAGATAGTCAAAGACCAACACGTACCATGATGACCAAACACAAATGTCACCACCCGACATCACAGTTATTAGGACCACACTACCACGAAAAGAGGAAGGGAGAGCTCTAACGGACATAATTAATTTACATCACAAACAAATATCTAAACTCCAAGAATTCTTCATTGGCAAGGCTCAAACATCTAAATTGCATGAACTGGTCGCTAAAACAGAGAAAATTGTTCCCCCTTAGATCTTGTAAACCTTGATAAGAACCTTGAAATCGTTACAGAATCTAACAAACAGGCAGAGTGGGCCCAAAAAGCGCTTCATGGTTGAAATCATCACGACCTCAATCAATCTTATATCTACAAGGAAGAATAAAAAAAGTGGCTCTCTGATGGAACATTATTTTCAGGAACAGAAGGATTAATGATGGCAATTCAAGACCAAGTACAGTTTGTAACAAAGTATATAGTCTTGTCTTTTCCCGGCAATCATCTAAATACGACCTTCTTAAAGGAATTTTACCTGAAATGAAACCTAAGAACAGTCGAGTGGCAAGGCAAGGGCGGACCATCAGGAGTAAATGAGTTTTGTATCGGGTGTATGATGGCTGCATTGAATTCATTTGGTAGTATTAAATATTCCGTTTTAGCGTGCTTTCTATACGAGTATTATAAGTTAACATTAATTTTTTTCGCAATGTTGCGTCGAAAACACTTGTCATTAGATGCAAAGCAAATTGTGAAAAATGTGTTTTTGATTGTTTTGTAAGAAGAGGATTCATTAAACAAGATGCTTTAAAATGAGTCTGCTTATTTACAAATATATATTGCTATCTATCCTCTATAAAGATGGTATGATGAAAAAGTATAACTTTTCAAAGACATTCGTTACGGAATTAAGCAACAAGAAGGAATGGGATCCAAATACCATTACCAGACTTGGAGAGAATGCCATTCAATGGTACACAGACGGCTCAAAAGCAATAGAAGGAACTGGGATAGGAGTGTACGGGCCCGGAACCAAACACTCTGAAAGCTTGGGAAAAACCCCAAGTATCTTTCAAGTGGAAATTCACGTAATAAGAAAGTGTGCCCAGTTCAATATTGACAAAGGATATAGAAGGCAAAGGATTATCATAATGTCTGATAGTCAAGCAGCCATTAAAGCGCTGAGTTCTTGTGTAATCAGTTCCAAAATGGTGTGGGAATGCCTAGGCAAACTTAATGAACTATGCGAGAACAATATAGTCACCTTACTGTGGATTCCAGGTCACACTGGAATAGAAGGAAACGAAATAGCAGATGAACTAGCGAAGAGGGGGACTGAAATACCCTTTTGGGGGCCGGAACCCTTTTGCGGATTCAGCTCCAATGTAATATTGGAAGAAATAGGTAAAGCCGAAGAAAAGAGAAGATCTGACAATTGGAAAGATCTAGTAGGGCTTAGGCAATCAAATATTCTTCTAGGTGACTACAACCTGTTGAGATCAAATGAATGCATAAGTCAAAGCAAAACTGCACTAAGAGTTTTAACAGGAATCCTAACGGGACATTGTCGCCTGAATGGGCACCTTAAAAAGCTCAAAATAGTGGAGGAAGAAGATTGTAGGTTTTGTGGAATGGAAGAAGAATCCTCCATCCACATACTTGCGAACTGCACAGCAATTCAGAATCCTAGGGCACAACACCTGGGAGACTACTGTATAGAAGAGGGACAGTTACCTAAGTTGAAGCCTGCAGATATCCTAAAATTCCTCGGGGAAATAGGACTAAAGGAGCTACTAGTCTCTGAGAGTTTCCTCAGGAACTAAGTAGAAGTAAGGGGGCACAATAGATCTTTTAGGTCTCAGTGAATGTTACCCGAAAATACATACATACATCTTCTATAAAGGATATTATTTACAGAGAAAAATTAAGTGGAAGAAAAAAACGTAGTGATTTTCTATTTTATATATAATAATGAGAAGAATAATATATTCCTTCTATGAAAGACAGATTGTTTCTACTTTGGACAATCTAAAAAGGAAGCTAGAAGTAGATGACACCAATATAAATATTAGCCGGGCCGCTATCCATAGAGTTATTGGTAAAATCGGATTCACATATATCATAAAATTGACATAAGAAAATGGGTAATGGAATCGCAAAAAATCCGTACTTGGAGATTCGATTTTCTTCGGGGCATTAAGAAATACCAATCCACAAACAGATCTATAATCTACCTGGTCGAAGCATGGTTTATTACACACGATACAGTATTCAAAGGATGGGTTGATTCCAGTAAAAACTGTAAGACTAAGGCACCTTCAAACAAAGGAAAGCGGATAACCATTATTCAGGCTGGATCAGAAAATTAATTTGTTCAAAATTGTCTGCTGCTGTCTGCAAAGAATATTAAGGATTTAAGCTTGGATTATCATGAAGATACAAATGCAGAACTTTTAAAAAACTGGTTTCAAAATCATCTTATGAAAAATATTCCCGACCACAGTGTAATTGTAATGGATAACGCAAGCTACTACAGCCGCCTACTACAAAAAGCACCAAACTCATCGAGTAGAAAGACTGAAAAACAAGAATATTTGTTACAAAATGATATTTATTTTGAATCTGATTACAAGAAGGAGCACTTTTGAAGGTGTTAAAATTATATGCTATTAAAAACAATAATCATGTGACAGTTTAGATGAGGAACAGGGACATACTGTGCTTCGTCTTCCTCCATACCATTGTATATTGAACTCCATAGAGCATTTGTGGCATCAAGTAAAATCAACGTTGGGAGCAGAAAATGTTACTCCTACTTTGGGTCCCAGTGTTACAGAATTAATTAAAAATGTAGTTAATAATATACACATTCAAAGCTGCAAAAATTATGTACAGCACGTTATAAAAATTGAAGTGCAGACGATGTCAACAAACAACAGAGACGATACAACACATTACGTTTCCCTAATTGAGCCAATTGTTTAAAAATTTTGAATTTTAAAATTTTAACTATCAAATACGCCCTCTAGCGGTGGACCTACAATTCTGAAAATAATTTCCAGGCGTTTCTCAAGGCCACTTTTGTTATAACAATGTCTTTCCCGGACCTGTGCTATAATCCATTCCTGAGATATGGCCGACGGCCGTTCTTAGTTGGCCACCTGGTACATGGTGAAATTTTAAATATGAACAGATAGAACTAATTTTTCAAGACCGGGTCTAATTTTTTTCTAGTTTGAATAAATCAGTTAATTTTGTGAAAGTAGTGTAACGTTTTACCAAAACATGAGACAAATAGAAATTACCGTTTAAAAGTTATGATCAAAAGAACTATTCAAATATGGGAGCAGACTCTTTTTAATGGCCATTTGACATTTCCCATAGGGGTCTTCATATGAGGTAGGAGTATGTACAGTTCCTCATGACTCACCCTGTATCAGCTACTTTTCCAGTTGATAACTTGAAAATTAGGTATTTACTAGTTTTATTGGGGGCAAATAAGAATATCTTTGACGATTTGCAACTTATATATTCACTACTGACATATTTAATTTATATAGCTTTATCATTTCTGCGTAATAATCTTGATTATTTTTTGACGTTTCTTAAAACCAATGAAATGCTTCTTTATTTGTCACAAGGATAAGTTTCAACCAATTATGTCATTATTATAGTGGGAATAAATCTCTTGTGATTATTCTCCGGAATAATCACTGTGGCTTTTATTTGCCTAGCAAGTGTCAGATAGTTGTCAAAATAATTACCTAATTATGTCAACGCGATATATAAAATGGGAGAAAATTATCGGTTTAGTACCTTTTCTGATGCAGCAATAACAAAAAAGATTTTAGAAACTACTTCGAATCAAAAAATAATCTAGTCAAATATAACTCGCGAGTTACATAAATTAGAAAATAATTTGACAGATTTTGTTCAAACTTGTTGCCATTTGAAAATAGCCACTCGAGCCCTGCGGGCTCTCGTGAATATTGCCTGGCAACAAATTTTCAAAAAATCTGTCAAATTATTTTCAATTTATTCTCACTCTCTTGTTATATTACTACTGAAAATATTAACCATTTTCGAGATATTTAATATTACTAATTCACCGCATAGCCAATTTGTGGTTGTACTTTACTATACATCATTTTAATAATGCTATGTATTATGTATCCACTACTATAATTTTATTATGAGCTTCCTTTTACACTTGAATAGAAAAACTTTTACATTCTTTATAGGTTTTCTCAATAACTTATTAATTAAAAATAAACAAATCTTGCTTTATTACTTTATCATTTTTGTGTTATTAATTTCTAACAGTAACATCACATAAATACATTGGGTTGAAAAAAATGATTAAAATTTTTTCAATGTCCAATGCTACTAATTCCACACACTATTCTTACATTCAGTCGTCATAGGAGAGTCTATTTATTATGAATATGAATTTTCTGAAATTGTCTTAAATTTTATCAATAACGGAAATATTGAACTTTGAAATTAAATAAAAAATATGCCCATGTAGTCAATTAGCAAAAATTCAAATATCACGAAAATATTTTTAAGATTAAAAAAGTATAGCATTATTACGCAGAATTGATGATGCTATTTAAATTCAATAAGTAAGTAGATATAAAAATGTAGCAACAAGTCCTTAAGCTAATCGTGCTAGGAGGTGAGAAATTGTTTTTATTTATAGGTATGTATTTTTCAGAGACAGGGGTATCTACACCTATCGGAGACTTTCGGATTTTTTTTTATTCACTAACCAATAACCATTAACCAAATTTGTAAACTTTCAATTAGTAGTTAAATTTTATTTTTTCAAAAAAATTGAGCAATCGTGAGAGAAAAAACGCCATTTTTGTTGTCCATTTGTGTACTTTGTAAGATCCTCATTAGAGTTTTGAAAAACCATATACTGGGTGAAATTTTGTATACAGTGTGACCCATTTTGTTTGGAAGCACCCCTATAAAATCCGCATTTTTCAACCGATTTTGATTTAGTCTTTTTTGTTAGATTCAGTATCAAAATAGTATTTTATGCAACGATCATGTAATGATAGCCATTAAGACACGAGCATGTTGTAGGATACGAAACGAGCCGCAGGCGAGTTTCGTATATAATATGCGAGTGTATTAATGGCCATTACATGAAAGTTGCATACAATATTTTTTCTACTCCGATTAATAAGAATTATTGTTTGTATAATTTTTCATAAGTTTCCTTGGATTTTTCTGGTAATATGTTTGTCAACTGCATTTTCGGCTCTTTCTCTAATTTCTGTTATAATTCTTCGTTATCACTCATTATTTTAACACAATTTAATTATTTAGTTTGATTAATTTTAAATATAGTTACTTTTGAAAATCAAAATTATTTGACAGCTGTCAAATTAAGTGTCACTTAATAGGTCTGTTCGCCTGCAATAAAAGTGTAGCACTGAGCTATATAATTTTGGAAAATTCAGGTCTATCTGTGAAAAAATGCGTGTAAAATTGCTAAATTTGGGACTATCTATGTATATTGCATTTGTATACTGCAAGAAGCATTAAAACATAATTAAAATAAATAAAATCGTATAGCTCAGTGTTACACTTTTATTGCAGGGAACAGACCTAATATAATTAATTTCAGAAATGTCAACCAGGTATCCATGCCTATATTAAATATTGTGCGAATGTCGCATTCCTATTGGCTTAAAAATCTGTATCATAATGAAAATTTGTATCATAATGAATATCATTATGATACAGATTTTAGTCTTTTAATAAGTATATTATAAAACAGGAGTAGAAAAACAGAGTTTGAGCACAAATTTTCATACCATAATAGCTACTTTCAAGGCCCTCTACGTTAATTTTTCTTTGCCAAAAAAGACGAAAGTATATTAGGCATTTTTTTTCTTAAATATGACTACACCACTGGATTCAGAATCATCACAAATGTAAACTATCAAAATTTTATAAAAAAAGTTTTGTTAACAACAAAGTTATCACTACATGAATTTGGAAAAAGTTGTTTTTTAATTAATTTTTTACTAAGAATGTAGACACATTTTAAAAATGGCAACATGGTAAACAAAAACTAGGACTCAAACATATTGCACTGTAAAAATTCGAAGCCGATACCTTAACCCGTTCTGGAGTTATAGCTTCTGAGAGTAATGTAAAATTGTGCTGATGTGACGAAAATACAAATTAACACCAAATAATACATTTTGATTATTAAACTACTTAATAATAATTGAATTCTACATTTTTGTAGCCTCGACTAGACCTCCGTTAATTTCCACACATTTCTCGTATCGTTTGCGACTATGTCTTAGCGTTTTTTTTATTTCATGTGGCGTTATTCCAGCACACGCCTGTCGTATTATGTCACACAGCTCTGCTCTATTCCTTGGACGTGTCTTATATACACTTTTTGTGTCAAAAGACCCCACAGATAAAAATCCAATATGGTTAAATCGGGCGATCTAGGAGGCCATTCGATTAACTCGCTACCGCGACCTATCCAACCATTTGGAAATTTTTCGTTAAGCCACTGCCTGACAATCCTAGAATAGTGTACAGAACAACCATCTAACTGAAATATCAAATTTCTTCTTTCTGCTAGTGGCAGTTCGTCAATCACTGCGGATAACTCACCTTCCAAGAATTCCATGAAGTTATTGGCATTCATGTTACCCTCAAAAAATAATGGACCTATTATCCTGTCTTTTAAAATTTCGGCTTCGAATTTTTACAGTGCAATATGTTTGAGTCCTAGTTTTTGTTTACCATGTTGCCATTTTTAAAATGTGTCTACATTCTTAGTAAAAAATTAATTAAAAAACAACTTTTTCCAAATTCATGTAGTGATAACTTTGTTGTTAATAAAACTTTTTTTATAAAATTTTGATAGTATACATTTGTGATGATTCTGAATCCAGTGGTGTAGTCATATTTAAGAAAAAAAAATGCCTAATATACTTTCGTCTTTTTTGGCAAAGAAAAATTAACGTAGGGGGCCTTGAAAATAGCTATTATGGTATGAAAATTTGTGCTCAAATTCTGTTTTTGATACTGAATCTAACAAAAAAGACTAAATCAAAATCGGTTGAAAAATGCGGATTTTATAGGGGTGCTTCCAAACAAAATGGGTCACACCATATGAACAAAACGAAAAAATTTTTTATGGCCGGCCCTGATTTTTTTCTAGTTTGTATAAATCAGTTAATTAGGTGATAGTTGTGTAACGTTTTACCAAAATATAAGACAAATCGATATTACCGTTCAAAAGAAATATCAGTCAAAATTTACAACTTCTCCTGTATATTATTAAAATACGGGAGCAGACATTTTTAATAGCCATTTTACATTCCCCATAGGGGTTTCCATAAGAGGTAAGAATATGTACAGTTCCTCATGACCCCTGTGTATTAACAAAAATCTAACTTATTTTTCTCACTTTAACATCCCGTATCTCAATAAGGAGCAGACTTAGACCCATGGTTGTTAAGTGAAGTATTACATTTAGTTACAATTTGGACCATCACTTATGAATTACTCTGTATTTTATGCCATATTTAGAAGAAATTAAGAAAAAACTGTATCAGCCAGCTATCAATTAGAAATTATACATCATTTGCTATACACTTATTTTCCCACCTTATTAGACAGAAAATAAAAATACTTACGACGAGAATGTAATGAAAAACTGTTGTAGATTCAATTTCGGGTACTGGCTAAATGATATTTGAATCCACAATGGAGTCTGGAAGTCGTAAACGTAAACATAAAAAGTGGTGAGAGTAACATTTTCTTCTACGCCGAACTTATACAGTGACTTCGAGAATTTTGATCTGAATGTACTACAGTTGTAATTTTCGAAAATTGGTTTTTCTTCTGAATTTTCAGTTCTTACAGTTATATTCATCTTTGCTATAACTGAACATGTAATAAGAAAATCCGCATCTATATCTGGTTTGATGGGTGAATTTCTGAAGTTGATTTGTGTATAGTGGCGGTCCTCTTTTTTCGACAAATTAAAAGTGAACTGATAGTCAATCGTCAGGTCATCTGAAACAAGTTAATCGAGTTTGTTCATATTTTTCTTTTAAAGTAACAAATCAACACAGTTACTTTTTGTTATTCTACTAAGTTCAACCGGTTATACAATAAAGAATAACACCATCAAATTCTGAAATCTATATGTATTGTATATTTATAATGTCATCGTTCATTTGTGAGACAATAGAACCAAATGGCAGAAGTAGATGAATTTAATGTATCACTCATAGTACCGTAGTGATAAAATTCAACAAAAAAAAAAGTTAAATATTACACGCTTTCTATTAGCTTCACTTGTATGTTTGTCTGTTTGTATGTCTGTATGTAACTCTCCGCGGCTTCTGTAAATATCGAATATGAATTCGATGTCAACGCTTAATATGAACGATAGTACGAATATTTTTTTGATAGTCAAAAAGCTATACGTAAATGCTGGATATTCAAGTTAATTTTAAATATTTACTAAGAATAAGAATAAAATCATTTGAATTATTGTAATTAAATTTATATTTTTTTTAAATTCAACAGCAAGTGCACACGTCAAAACTGGATTGGTTATCGAAGTAATAACTGTTAATTTTCTCTTAAAGTCGGAGCTAATTTTACAACTCTCCGCCCTCTGTTAGAAATTCGATATACTATCTGCATCAACATTAAGTTTTAGAATTTCACACCTCAAATTTTATTGCGTTGTTGAAGAAGAATTTTACGTTCATGCAGCCTCTGTTGGAAATTAGTAATACTATCAACGAGAACTTGGAGAAAAAATCTATAGACAATAAATCGAACTAAAAAGTTAAAAATAAATATAGTTTAAAAAAACTAAAAAAACACGCTTTTAAGGAATGTTGGACTAAAAAGTTAAAAATAATTTTAAAAATTAAATTATGACAATAGTACATAAACAATACTAGTTTAATTGAGGAAAAAGCGTGGGGCGCTTGATATACGATAAGCACAAAGCGCTCCACGCATTTCCCTCAATTAAACTAGTATTGTTTATGTACTATTGTCATAGTTTAATTTTTAAAATTATTTTTAACTTTTTTAGTCCAACATTCTTTAAAAGCGTGTTTTTTTAGTTTTTTTAAACTATATTTATTGAATTATAATGCATGAACTGTAACAAAAAAAAAATCAATTTTTATCAACTCCCACATAACTTTATATTGGTAGAATTTACCTTTAAAACGTTAAGTAATTGTAATTTTTTTTTCAATAATGACAAACGGAGCGACTTGGAATCTATTTCACTATTCAAACGAATTAAAATTATAAAATTAAAAATGACTAGTGATTCGTTCATCCTATCCTGTTGTTGTTGCATTAAAACATTGATACCAATAAACATGAACAATCAGAGTTTTTCTTGTTGCAAATATCGCAGAACAGCTTGTAAATTGAGAGAGAGAGAGAGAGGTGTAGAAAACGAAAAGAATGATAATAAATGGATTTATGCATTTTCTACAGGATTTATAAATATATATTAGGGTGCTTCATTTTTTGGAAATTTTTTTTTTTCAAGTCCCACTTAAAAATCTTGTACTTCATCAAAAAACAAAAATTTAGAGCCTCAGATGAACCCTTAATTCGAATATTAACCCGTTGCTCAAGAGCTCTCAATATGTTCCATTTAAATAACATTGAAACATTATTTTTTTTGCTTTTTTCCTTCCGCTCACTATGAAATAAATTTTTTTAGGAACTTTGACTCTTGGTTTCTTGTTAGGGATATAATTCGCTACAAAAACACTCATTGCACCGAATTTTTATCTCCAACTGGTTCGAAGAAAAATGTCTCTTAAGATGAATTTCCATAAAAATAGCAGTAAATCATGTTTATTTGCTAGACTATTAATGATAGAAGAAAAAAGTAAATGACAAATTTGTAGAGGAGTATATGCCCTGCAGTTTTGCTCTATGTATTTTCTTGTAGCTCTTATGATGTGACCTGTTATCGCCACTTAAAGCTCTCAAGTAATGATAAAATTTTTTTTAGCGTCACTAATTACTCAACTACTAAATTTGGGTCGAAAAAATTTGTTTGTCATTTTATATACATATTGCACATAAATTTTAAGCCTAATGTGAATAATCTACCTGTGAAAATTATATAGAAGAATTTTTTTGACTACTTTGAACTTCAAAAAGTACCAATATCAGTAATATTACAGACTTTAAAATTTCCGCTGGGATGAAATTTCGAAAAATAAAATGACAAACAAATTTTTTTTGACCCAAATTTAGTAGTTGAGTTATTAGTGACGCTAAAAAAATTTTTATCATTACTTGACAGCTTTAAGTGGCGATAACAGGTCACATCATAAGAGCTACAAGAAAATACATAGAGCAAAACTGTAGGGCATAAACTCCTCGTCATTTACCTTTTTCTTCTATCATTAATAGTCTAGCAAATAAACATGATTTACTGCTATTGTTATGGAAATTCATCTTAAGAGACATATTTCTTCGAACCAGTTGGAGATGAAAATTCGGTGCAATGAGTGTTTTTGTAGCAAATTATATCCCTAGCAAGAAACCATGAGTCAAAGTTCCTAAAAAAATTTATTACATAGTGAGCGGAAGAAAAAAAGCAAAAAAAAACATTTTTCAATGTTATTTAAACGGAAAATATTCAAAGCACTTGAGCAACGGGTTAATATTCGAATTAAGGGTTCATCTGAGGCTCTACATTTTTGTTTTTTGATAAAGTACAAGATTTTTAGGTGGGACTTGAAGAAAAAAATGTTTTCCAAAAAATGAAGCACCCTAATATATATATTTTTTCTTATTTTCTTGGGAATCAAACCACAATATGTTTTTTTATTTTTTTATTTCAACGTTTCGGTAGCGTTCCAGCTACCGTTGTCAAGATTAACTAATAATGAATTAATGAAAAATTTTTTGGTCCCTATCTGACACAACGAAAAAAATTTTTTCACATATTGTGGTTTGATTCCCAAGAAAATAAGAAAAAATAACAAGTAATGCCACAAGGAACTTATAGAAGATACCTAATATATATGTATGAATATTCAATACAAAATTAGCTTTTTTTACTTGTACAAATTATAAAAAACATTATTATATGTACCTAGTCTGTATATTTACATTATTTAAATCCGTTATTAATTGAAATAACTTAAACCTCAACCTTCTGTCAAAAAACGCAGTTTATGTCATTTTAGTACGAACCTAAACATACCCAAGCACGCTGCTAAATATTTAAAACGTCACTAGCGTTAGCATGATGTTTAATACGGCTATGAATAGGTTATTTGTGATTTTTCAACTAGTATTAGTAGCAACTAACTTTGACTATGATTAAGGCTGACTTTTTTTAAAATTTAATTAATAACAACACTTCTTTAAAACTCTGATAGAAGGTATTATACTTTTGTGAGACAAAACTGAGCCTGTCCGTTCTTTGAAATACATTGGCTATATCTCCACAATTAACACTATGGAATTTGCATATTTAAGTAAAATTTATTTACCTGTTAGAATTTTTAGCGATCTGAAACTTTAAGAACTTGACATGTTCTAATATTCTAATTACCAACCATTGTAAAATTCTGTTTACCCAAAAAGATGCATGAAAATTATGATTGCCTTTAAACTTCCAATACACATACTGTATCAAAATTTACAGTGTACTAAATTAGAATAAAATTATAGGAAATCTATATATAAAAAAGTTGTGTCCGTTTAAGAATAAAAAGAACAGTAAATATGTTAAATAATGTTAAATTATACTAAACTACTACATATACTTACAATAACATGATTTATTATTGGGATCAGGATGATAATGGTTCCCAGTATCGCATTTCTCGCACTGATCACCAATAATACCTTTTGTTGTACAATAGCATTTTCCAGTCTCTCTATGACAATCGTCGGCTTGTTTGTTGCACTGGCAAGGTGTACATTTTCCCCCGTTCACCGGATTACCCCAGTAGCCCTTTACACAATGCTCGCAGTGCCGACCAGTGGTCAAATTACTACAGTTTATACATATGCTGGTGTTTTCTTTGCAGCTGGCATGACCATTGCATTGACATTGCGGGCAATGTGTAAAGTGCCAACGTTCTGGTGGGCATGTAGAGAAAGGAAGAGACTGGGTGTGTAATGTTGGCCCTAAAAACATAAGAATAAATATGTAAAAAATGTAAAAGAGGATTTTGCTTCGTAAAAAGTATTCAATAAGATTATGCTTTCCGCAACTGGTAGTGAACACCGGGTGGCCCTTAAGTAATTGTACCGGGTGGGCAAGTAAAAACGTCCAAACCCACATTTTATGTGTAAATGTCTACAAACGTTATTATAAAAAAATTAAATTTCACCTTCTACCTTCTGTATCTCTCTTATTATCAACATTTTATTGTAGCAAATTGGTTCAAATTGTGAAATTTTAGTGGAGAATTTCCTGTACTTCTATGTTCCGGAAGGGCAACAGTGGCAACACAAAAGCGTTGAAGGCGCCGCCAAGTGAAATTTAAACATTTTTTGATTCAACAAATTTACATAAAACCAAAGATTATTAATCAATACCAGTGGTGAGGGAAATTTTATTATCTGACATCTACCAATACCGACTGGTCAGACAGGTGGTGAAATTATATTACCCCTCTACCTAGTTTTCAGGTTTAAGCTTGTTCTTTCAAAAGCTTTGGTGGTCGATGTAGGTTCATTAATTTTTTGGAATGTTGTCGTGAGCGGTGAAGCTATGTTAAATTTCAACTATAATAAAATTATTGTCTTTTTTCCAATCATGTAAAAAGTCTAGTGGCTAACGAAGAAAAAAACGAACGCCTCGAGAAAAACTCGGAAGTAATATACAGCTTTGTAAGTCAACCGTTAGAAAGCGTATTTAAAAAATTTTAAAAGCCAAATTTTGCAGAATCTTCTTAATTAAGGAGCATGACAAAAATAGTAATCGTATCCTTTGAAAAATTCTGCGTATATTGATATTACCTGTTACATTATTAAACCTATATTTTCTTCAAAATCAAAATTTATATGCAAAACGATATACAGAACAAATGAAATAAAACCGAAAAAAATAAATTATAGTTTAAGAAAATTAAAAACACGCTTTATAGATAATCAAACTAAAAAGTAAAAAAAAATATTTTCAATTTAAGAAAAAAATTATTAACGAGAAATAGTTATTTATGCAACAAGTGCAAAAAGTGAGTGTTTTTTGCATGCGACGTGAAATTGTCCAACGAGGCCTTTAGGGCGAGTTGGACAACACGTCGAGTGCAAACAACACGTTTTGCACGAGCTGCATACAATATTTTTTCTACATTCATGCAAAAACTGGAAAATTAGAATATAATATGTTAGGAACTCAAACTTTCTTAATATTAAAAGTAAAGGAACAATTTGTGTAGTTTTCAATATTAATGTTTCTTAGTGAATTATTTGTAATGTACCACTAGTAATTGTAATTTGTACATCTTCATTATTTTCAAACTGAAATATTTGTTTTGCAACATTAAGTTTGCTTGTAAGTGATTCCTCTACATATCCCTCCGCTACTGTCGACGATTTCCATCCGCCATGTCTTTTAAGCTCTAGTATATTTGCTCCTGTATCTGCAAGAAGTGTTGCGGATGATCTCCTAAAGCAGTGCCCTGTATATAGCTCAGGATTTGATAAATATCATAAATATCATTTACCATGTCAGAACTCAGAATGTATTTTAACCGTTCTTCTTTTTTTTTTGTATCTTTCTTTATGGCCTCCACCTTGTCTGTACTTAATAATAGCTGGTTTTCGCTTTGACCATTTAAATTTTAAATAATCAAAGATTTTTGCAATAATTGTAACTCGTTGAGACTAAGTAGTAAGATATACATTTATTATTGCTGTATTAGTGCAGGATCAGACACTTGCTCTGGATTTTTATTTTATTTAAATGTTTATGTTTGTCATAAATCATCACATAACTGAAAAGAATGACAGATGAGTGCAACAAAAATTTTGTTGCACTATTGCAAAAAAAACCACTTTTTCCATTAAATGTGTTTCACAAAAGTGTTGTTTTTTGCATGAATGTAGAAAAATTAATGTCATTATGGTAATAGAGTGGGGTACTTTGTAATACAGTTATACACTAACTCTGCATTTCAGAATAGAACTAGTAAGAAATTATAACAATTGATATCGAGCACCTGACGTTTAATTAAAAAATTCACGTGAAACGTCAAAGTAATCAAGTGACAGATGTGAAAAACTTCAAAAATCATGGCGTTATGAATTTTTCCTAGGACCACATAGGAAAGTAACGTGCGAATTACTTTCCACACATGAGCGGAAAGTAACTTGTAAATAATTAGACGGTCAAAAATGTTTTTAATTTTTTTTAAACACAACAAATACATTAAAAGACTGTCAGTTTTTTGAAACTTTCTGACAGTTAGTTTTTTTATAACAAAGAAACTGGTACAGAACTGCAGAGAGCATATGCAATCAATTTTTTAAATTGAATTCATATCGTGTTATAGGTGGTCAATCGACTTCAAATTTTAAGGGTACCTAATAATTAATCATCATGTCCTTATTGAGTATACAAAAGCACCCTTATACCTACGTCGCCAACTCCTCTCCTTAAATTATGCCGCTCGAATATCTGCAAATCCTCAAAACCTATCTTACTCATCAGTCTTTAAAGACTATGAGACTCCTTTCTATGAGCATAAATCAATCAAGAAATCACCTTTTCATGAAAGAATTAAACGATCGGGGTTTAATATCAAAGAACTCAACCTTTCACTAACCACCAAACTAGAAACCCCTCCATGGTTAATTGAATTACCGTATATAAACATGTCCCTAACAAAATACCAAAAAACATCCACCCTTCCATCCATAATTCAGCAAGCCTTCAAACAAATAATATCCGAATTTCCAAACACTTCCTTCATTTTTACTGATGCCTCGAAAACAGAAACAAGAAACACAGCAGCATATATTTGTGAAAACAACAGATTTGTTATTCGATTACCACAAAATTGCAGTATTTACACAGGAGAGACAGTCGCTATTTTAGAAGCTCTTAAAATATGTATAGAAAACGATAGTAATTCATTTTTAATAATCTCTGATTCGTTAAGTGCACTGTCAAATTTAAAGAAATTATATCCAACACACCCCATTCAACAACAAATTAGGACAAAACTGTATGATCTACAACAAAATGGTAAAAACACATCCTTTCTATGGGTACCGTCACATATGGGAATACCAGGGAATGAAGAAGTTGACCACTTAGCTTTTCAATATCCAATTGTCAATGCACCTATGCTAGGAAAATATCCACATATAGACCACAAATCCACGATCAAAACGTTGATAGATCAACAGTGGCAGTCTATTTGGCATAAAACAGATAACAAATTAAAAGAAATCAAACCACAAGTTACAACAGTCCTCTCTACCCCCTACAAAAGAAGAAACCAAGTCATACTGAATAGACTGCATTCGGGCACACACACTTAACACACCAACACCTCATGAAAAAAGAACCCGCACCCAACTGTCAAATTTGTCACACAGTGATCACAGTGAAACACATCCTACTAGAATGTCCAATGTATAGCACAGCAAGAAAAAGCCACAAACTAGGATCCAACCTAAAAAGTATACTTTCAACAAATGAAAATGAAGTCCTTGGCTATCTAAAAGACATTAAAATTAAATCCAAAAATACATCACTGTTATAATTTATACCTCCTATATTATGTTACTGTGAAATTGTATTTTCCCCCCCGCTAATAACTCCTAGAAGTTGATGCGGGGTTAATTAAATGTTTGAAATAATAAAAAAAAAATTTAGAATTTTCTGACGGTATGCCTTAACCACGGCAACTAGCTTAATATCAATTTTTTATACTCTTTACCGTTCAATTAATATATATTCAGTGAATTAATAATAAATAACAATCTTTAAAGATTTTTGTTGTTAGAAGAAATTATGGAAGTTCGACGATCGGTAAGTTATGACATTAAAATCACTTTCAACACTGGGTTGTTATTTTTTATGATAATACAACAATGTTTGTATTAGTAAATAATTGAAAATTTCAAATTAAAGACACTGAAAATTCTCATGGCAGATTCAAATACGCGCATTGTGTCTATAAAAAAAATCAGAGAACAGCAGTGGAGTAGAATAGAGGAATGATCCCCGGGGAACTTTCTATTTTGTTGCATCAAGAATTATTGGCCTGGCTCCTTCACTCAAGTGTTTATCACCTTGTTTGATATATTCTTCTTTCAAAAAATAGTAAATCCAAATCAAAACTCGAACTAGTTTGGATTTTTCTCATAACATTAACTAATAATAAATTTATGTATTACTTTTTAATCTTTTTTCTTATTTTTTTTGGTAATCAAACCACAATAATGTTTTTTTATTTTTTATTTCGACGTTTCGGTAGCGTTCCAGCTACCGTTGTCAAGATGAACTAATATAGAAATAATTTTTTGGTCCCTATCTGACACAACGAAAAAATTTGACAACTAGACAATCAATAATATTTTGAAGTTTAAAACTACAAAACTTTGTTGTCAAATTTTATTAAGGTCCATTCATAGTAGATCACACCTCTGATAAAATGTGAAATAAAATATTTTATTCTATGACATTCTAACGATATGTAGTCTATTTAGATGAAACATCTAGACCATTGAAAGTCCGAATAAATGAACATAAAAAGTATATCAGAGATAGGGAGTTCTTTAAGTCCGGTATTTGCAAACATGCTTGGGAAGAGGGGCATAAAATTCAATGGGATTCGACAAAAATAATATTGAAAGAGCCCAATAATAAAAGACGAAAAATCAAAGAAAGTGCTTTAATACAACTGAATGCAGATAAATGTGTAGCTAGTATTTCAGCCGAATGTAGTCAAATTTGGTTACCAATGTTAGAAAGAGAAATTTCCAATAATCAATTACCTGCGTTATCTGGATAGCATCGTAAGTTTTTATCCAGGTTTTCTTATGATTTATCTTTGGAATGGTTGTTAATCGATACACACTTCAATAAACAAAATCACCAAACTGAGTTATACATATTTTGAAAACAAAAATAATCATACACAAAAAAGTAACAATAAACGCGTTTTTTTATTAACAAAATTTCCAAAATAAGCGAAAAAAAGCGCTATCCCAATAAAAACCGTTCCTGGAACGTGCACTTCACTGGATTCCATTTCTAGTGGACTACATATCGTTAGAATGTCATAAAATAAAATATTTTATTTCACATTTTACCAGAGGTGTGATCTACTAAGAATGGACCTTAATAAAATTTGACAACAAAGTTTTGTAGTCTTAAACTTCAAAATATTATTGATTGTCTAGTTGTCAAATTTTTTCGTTGTGTCAGATAGGGACCAAAAAAATTATATTTCTATACTAGTTAATCTTGACAACGGTAGCTGGAACGCTACCGAAACGTCGAAATAAAAAAATTAAAAAACATTATTGTGGTTTGATTCCCAAAAGAATAAGTAATGCCACAAGGAACTTATAGAAGTTACTTTTTAATATACTTAAGCAATGCATATAAAATAACTTCATTCTTTTTGTGAAATAAAATAAGAATTAAATGAAATACACTTACCTGTGTAACCTCCTGGCATACACGTTCCAAGTCCGGTTCTAGATCCATCATCACACCAACCACAAGCTGGATCATCTTGACACTTAGCACAAGTCTTATAAAACCCACATTGTGAATTATCGTCAACACCCCTCATTCTGCACTTCGTTTGCACTGTTGTCCATTCTCTACATTGTCCATATGGAAAACTAGAAGTATAGGCATTCTTATCGACGCATCTTCCCTCGTTCTGGCACCAAATGCACTCTTCTTGAGTACAGTTGAGGCAAGAATTGTATTCGGAACAGACACTCTGACATTGATTCTGTTCAAGTGCTTCTGTGGAGCTAGTGTTATTGGAATGATTATGAGGAACACATTTAGCGTGCTCAAAACGCCATCTACAAGAAGGTTGAGAAGTACACGCTTTGCAAGTGTGCAGTTGTCTGCAAATTGGTGTTGGATCTGGCGAAGGGCACAACGTTGATTTAGAAATCGATGTTAAATCTGTACTATTACTACTACTGCTGCTGCTAATAAGACCCTTGGAGCACTTTTTAGGCAAATGTATGCATTCGTTATCGCACCATACACAACCAATTGTGGTATGAACGCAGCTTAAACAATCTTCGATTTCTTCACATATCTTTTCGTTTTTGATCATAGCTGAAGTAGCAGCTGATCTGTTTAACTTTGGACATTTTATCACAGTACTATCTTCTTTTTTAAAAATCAGATCTTTTGGTACCCGCCGGACCGGACTGCATGAACCGGATTTAGAATCCCAAACGCATTTCAATCCAGACTTACTATTCAAACAGGAAGACTCGTTAACATAATTACAGTCTCCCGGAGTATATTTCAACATATCAGATAACATTTGACCATCAAATCCACCGTACAAATACAAAGAACCTTCAAAAACTGCTGCAGAGTGTCCAAAACGTGCTAGATCTGTGTGAAGATCTTTGGGTACATTCATAACATACCAAGTATCACATAAAACATCGTAAGCTAGCAGTTCGTTACTGTAACATTTTGCTCCGAAGCTATGTGACGTATCATTGTGAGTGTTTCCTGCGAAAATCAACATCAAACTATCAGAAACGAAAGTAGATGTATGCAGAAATCTAGCAGAAGGAGCATCTGCTAGTAGGGTCCATATTCTTGCATAAGGTTCATAAGAATACAGATTTTTGCTCAAGTATTGTGAAGATTCACTTTCAGAGACTACGCCTCCATACACATATATTTTTGCTGTCAGTGGATCCCAGCTGGCTGTATGCCCGTAACCTCCTTTGACTGGATATCCTTGAGTGTTAACTATATGCCACTCTCTTGTACCGAAATAATACTCTTGAACTGTATTCAAGTAGCCTAGACGAGGAGAATGTCCAAATATTACTATCATCCTATCTACTTTTGTTGTAGTATTTTTTGCAACTACTGTGGCTGTATGACCGGCAGACTTAAGAGGACCACACATAATATAACTATCATTACAGGAATCAGCCTTAACCGTTATGTTTTCCCAAGTTTTGGCACTAATGTCGAAAGCCCATAATTCTGATGTAGGTCCTCGGTTGCCGTCTACGCCTCCGTATAGAAAAATTTTATCCCCATATAAGACAGTCGAATGGCCATATCTCATGGAAGGGCTTTCTGCTATATGTGGAGTTTCCCAGACATTACCTATAAAATTAATTTGGTGAATTAAAAAAATGTGAATAAATTAAAAAGTTTGTTTGGTTATTAACGTTGTGGTTCAATTCTAATTAAAAACCAAACAAATAGTTTCAAATATAATATATTGTATAGATATTGTAAAAGGGTAACTGATCTGTGAAATTTGAGGTTTATAAAAATAAGTCATTTGTGAGTATGGTTATGGATATGAAGTAAATGTAAATTTGAATGATTCATTTTAATAATTTTGAAAGAAAATTTCTAAAACATAGCTATCAGGGGAAAAAGATATAAATTGAATTTGGGTTATGGTAATATTTATTGGGATTTATATGAGATAGATTTTGACAGAACAGAACAATAAAAATTAAAACCAAAATAACCCATTGAATTGTTTAAAATATATTTAACTGGAAAATAAAGAGTTAATCATGCAAAGCATATAAAAATTGTGGATAAAAATTATACCACAAAAGACGTATTTGGCAGTGCAACAAAATTGAAGAATTGACAGTATCCAAAACAGAATAGTGTAAGCTCGTCGTGAAACAGCCTGTATAGTAATAATACTAGCACGGTTAATCCCAATAATCTATAATCATCAACATTTAAAAAAACCACAGAAGGATTGAGACAAGGAGGCAGTTTAAATCCAACTTTATTCATGGATGAAATAATAATGAAATGTAAGAAAAAACTACAAAAAATTGAATGTACGATACATCGATCTTAACAAAGTAGATTTGCTGACAATATCGTTATTTTTGAGAAAACTAAAGAAGATCTAAAACATAATTTAACATGAAATAGTATCTTGAAGGAAAAAGGGATGGTTATAAATAAAAACAAAACAAAAGTTATGGTTATAGGAGAAAGAAAAGAAATAGGTATGGAAATTGAAGTTAAAGAACAAGTGAGAACATTTCAATAGTTGGGATTAACAATTGATAAACAGGGAACACAAGAAGCAGAAATTAAAATAATAAAAGAATAGAAAAAACAATTAAACTCTACCTTACAGTGAAAAAAACATTCATAAAAAATAAAGGAATATCAATTCAAATATCAAGCTAAAATTATTTAAAGCAATTTATAGGCCAATATCATGGATGTGAAAGGTGGATGCTAAATCGAACACAGAAGAGCAAAATAAATGCAGTTGAAATGAAATACTTAAGAAGAGTCCAGGGCGCTACAAAAAAAATCAAAATAAGGAACACAGATATAAGAAGTCATCTAAAAATAGAATCAATAATAGAATTTATAGAATACAGACAATTTGGATAGTGGAGACGAAAACAAAGAATGGAAAATACAAGACAGACTAAAACAATATGGGAAGCAAAAATATTTAAAAAGAAGAGAAAAGGAATACCAAGACAAACATGGCTCTAATGGTGTGCAGGAACCTGGCAGGGAGAAACTAGGGTTGTAACCCAAAAATCCTGAGCTGGATTTACACTGCCATAGTGAGACCAATCATCACTTATGGAGCCATTGCGTGGAGTAGTAGAACTAGCCTCTTGACGACGAGAGAAAACCTCTCAAAAATTCAAAGACTAGCCTGTATATGCATAACAGGAGCAATGAGTGCATGCCCAATGGCAGCAATGGGAGTGATTATCAAACTCACACCATTACATATGGTGGTGGAGAGTGTTGCAGAAAGAACAAGATACAGACTAAGTAGAGAGGGAATCATTAAAAAAACCACCTCTTCACTTCTTGGAAATCAGACATCCTGGGACATGCCACGAGATGGTATTATGAAAAAGTATAACTTTTCAAAGAAATTCGTTACGGAATTAAGCAACAAGAAGGAATGGGATCCAAATACCATTACCAGACTTGGAAAGAATACCATTCAATGGTACACAGACGGTTCAAAAGCAATAGAAGGAACTGGGATAGGAGTGTATGGGCCAGGAACCAAACACTCTGAAAGCTTGGAAAAACCCCAATTATTTTTCAAGCGGAAATTCACGCAATAAGAAAGTGTGCCCAGTTCAATATTAACAAAGGATATAGAAGGCAAAGGATTATCATAATGTCTGATAGTCAAGCAGACATTAAAGCGCTGAGTTCTTGTGTAATTAGTTCAAAAATGGTGTGGGAATGCTTAGGCAAACTTAATTAACTAGGCGAGAACAATATAGTCACCTTACTGTGGATTCCAGGACACACTGGAATAGAAGGAAACGAAATAGCAGATGAACTAGCGAAGAGGGGGACTGAAATACCCTTTTGCGGAATCAGCTCCAATGTAATATTGGAAGAAATTGGTAAAGCCGAAGAAAAGAGAAGATCTGACAATTGGAAAGATCTAGTAGGGCTTAGGCAATCTAAGATTCTTCTGGGTGACTACAACCTGTTGAGATCAAATGAATGCATAAGTCAAAGTAAAACTGCACTAAGAGTTTTAACAGGAATCCTAATGGGACATTATCGCCTGAATGGGCACCTTAAAAAGCTCAAAATAGTGGAGGAAGAAGATTGTAGATTTTGTGGAATGGAAGAAGAAACCTCCATTCACATACTTGCGAACTACACAGCAATTTAGTATCCTAGGGCACAGTACCTAGGAGACTACTGGATGGAAGAGGGACAGTTACCTAAGTTGACGGGAAAAAGGATTAAAGGAGCTACTAGTCTCTGAGACTCTCCTCAGAAACTAAGCAGAAGTAAGGAGGCACAATAGATCTTTTAGGTCTCAGTGAATGTTACCCCAAAATACATACATATATGGTTTATTTACGATAAAAAGACGATGACGTTGCAAAACAAAATTTTCTGATGTTGCCAGCAGATTTTTTCTTTATTCAAAGGAAGCTGGAACAGTCAATGTGACAGTTCTTTTTTATTTGCCTGTACCTCGTAAGGCATAAATTGAAGGTATTTATTTATAAATAAAAGGCTTGTATAGTATTCTCTAATTTATTTAACGAGTATATATTCTTGTGTAAGGTGTGGATAAAATACAAAAAATAGTAACCAATCATTCTATATCTCAATTAACATTTGATTATTTATAATTAACGACAAACTCTAGAACCATCTTCAAGAACACTGGAATAAATAAATCATCTTGAGAAAATTGAAATATAAATATAATTCAATTTATAAAAGAATATCACAAGTTTTAATAATATAACCTATTATTGAAAACACCCAACTGAATAAATTTAAATATAATCTATAATATGTATTGATAATAATTAAAGTAAATGGTATTACATACTCCCGTCTCTTACAGCAATAAGCGAGCCCCATTGTGGCATTCTCCTCAAAAATAAGGATATAACCATCTCTCGGCATTTACTGCTCTATTTCTTGGGCATTCTTAAGCGTTTAACCACACACTGCAGATTTGACTAATTAATTAGTAACGAAAATAACTATTTTCCCAACATTGAAGAAATAATTAATTCAGGAGCACCAGAAAAACTTGTAAATACGATTATCGATGTCAATTAACAAGGAATGACATACTGAACCTAACCTCAATTGTGTCAAAACTACTGAATTTTTCCAATTGATTTGACAACGTCTTGAAGTTTTGCCAACCCGTAATCTGAAACTTGCCCTGGCCATTAAGTATAAATTGTATTTACGGCCGGTAAATATATATTTACTCCGATATGCAGGAAAGTAACTAAAAATGACATCATCGTCTTTTTATCGTAAACAAACCATACATACATACAAGACAAACATAGATTATGGAATAAAACTATTTCAGAAATATTAAAAAATTAAGGGAAAAAAGGCTCATACCTTTGACACCAATTATTTGGTAAATAGGGTCCCCATTAGAAATAAATTGTATTAATTTTATTATTGAGAAAATAAATATTCTACTACTGAAATTAAAACAAATAATAACACAGAGCAATAACATATATTTCACATATTCCCATAAGTAACTCTCAAGCATATCTCAACAAAGCAGTTAAGTCTAAAATATCGTCTTTTAAAGATGAGGGCATAGACAAAATAAAAGAGAGGGATTGAAGTGGTCCACGCATCGAGTCGCTGCAGTCGCGCGAACTACAAAACTTCTTGCATAAGCAAAATAGAATAAAATAGTTTAAAATATCATAAATTACATTAAACTTCAACGTTTAGCCTTTAATCTTGATAAATATTATAAAATATATTAACTTTTAAGTTATTAAAAATGAAAGTATACAAAATCAATCATTGGTTTCTGTTTGTCAAAGTCAAAGTGGAAGTGTCAAAAATTAGAATTGCTAATGGTGAGCATGATGGATGATGAGGATTAGTTTTAAATTCACTCAGGATTTTAGTTCTAGTGAAAGAAATAAAAGTAAGTGAACCTTTATAATGTCATCACCAGGTATAATTCGTCATAGTTGTATTGCAAAAATTGTAATAGCAAATATTTTTGGCCACTTCGCAATTTGGAGTTTAAGAATAAAATATTTTTCAAATTTCCATCTGATATTAATCAAAGGAAACAGTAGTACAAAATTTTAGAACTTCCTTATACATCCAAAGATCAAAGGATGTGTAGAGATCATTTCGATAATAATGCATTTACAGGTTGATTACGCAAAAGACCTATTAAATTTGCTTTACCTTTGCAACCCTTACATCATGTATCATGGAAATGGATAATCGAGTTACTAATTCCTTTCTATAAAAATATTTGTTTTTTTTGTCAATTATTTTAAAATAATGTGTAATTTGATGTGATATTGGATTAACTTTCTTAAATATAATGTAATTTTAGTAGTGCAGTTTAATAAAAATTTTAAATGTGTGTTGATTTCTTATTTATCTAAATTATGTGTCTTGAAATTGTTTGATTGTAATCATTTCATTATAAAAAGTGAAATATAATTTTATTTTTTGTAATGAAATAATTATACAGGGTTAGTTTAAAGTATGGAAACATCTGAATATCTCTCAAACAGAAGAAAAT
This sequence comes from Lochmaea capreae, assembly GCA_949126875.1. Classification (NCBI taxonomy): domain Eukaryota; kingdom Metazoa; phylum Arthropoda; class Insecta; order Coleoptera; family Chrysomelidae; genus Lochmaea; species Lochmaea capreae. The sequence continues at coordinate 3,641,329 of OX421398.1, forward strand.
AAAAAAAAGATTTTAACACATGTTGCAAGGTTGCCGTAGGAGCATATTTTCATGATACAACAAAACTTACAGGGTGGTCATGAAAGGCGTAGTGACTGCAGAGATTGATTTTTTAAATGGAACACCCTGTATAATATATCATTTTATGAATCCTTTCAACTTCTAGATTAACTTTTCTATGAGGTACCCTATGCCCAAATTCTAGGGTTAGGCAGATATCGACAATTCTCACAAAGTCTGGCTATGCTTTGCAAATAAATATTAATGAACTGTCAAAATTAGTTAACGTCAGTCACTTTATAAAATGACATCTTAGTGATACAGAACGCATACAAATCCTAACTTTACGAGGCTTTGGCGATATTTAATGAATTGAATCCTCAACACGTTATTAACAGATCAACCGTTTTCCAAACTGTCAAGAGGTATAGAGAGACTGGAAATGTTAAAAACTGTCCTAAGCCTGGCAGGCCGAAAACCTACGTACCTATCTAGATACAGTGTTTCCACAGAGATGGATAGGACGTCGAGGAGCAATAGAATGGCCGCCCCGGTCATCAGACTTGACCCCATTAGATTTTTTCTTGTGGGGATACCTTAAAAATAAAGTTTACAAAAATAGACCAGTTGATTTACAAACTCTACAAAATCGTATCATGGAAGAGATAAATCTGATACCACAAACATATTTACGTGATTCAATTGGACAATTTTGTAAAAGACTTGGATACTGTCAAATCGTAAATGGTTTGCACTATGAACATTTACTATAGAATTTGTTCAGTTATTTTTCTTCATTTCTTTGAATGTTGATTCTTATTATTAGGATTCAAGATGTAATACTAGAATAAACATTTAGAGGCTTACTGGCTACGGCTTTCATTACCACTCCGAGTATTTTATATTTCTGTGGCAACCCTGCAACACATGTGAAAAGATTTTTATTTGTTGATTTCCGTGCATAAGATATTTATGGTTACTATTAGTTTTATCAATACATGTAAAGTGCCGATATCTGCGTAACCATAGAATTTGGGCATAGGGTACTTAATAACAAAGTTAATCTAGAAGTCGAAAGGATTCATAAAATGATATATTATACAGGGTGTTCCATTTAAAAAATCAATCTCTGCAGTCACTACGCTTTTCATGACCACCCTGTAAGTTTTGTTGTATTATGAAAATATGCTCCTACGGCGACCTTGCAACATGTGTTAAAATATTTTTTTTATCTTCTTTCGTTTGTGAGATATTCAGATGTTTCCATACTTTAAACTAACCCTGTATAATAAACAATTTTTAGACAACTTGTAAAATTCACCTACCCATAATCCAAACTAACAAATTTAAATATTCCGCCTTTAAAAATTAGTTCCGACAACCATTCCTGTTGCGCTTCGATCAACGTGATGCCAACTGATAATACAGGATCGACAACTCTCATTATACGAGGCATGTTTTTTAAGTAAGTACCGTTTTGAGATTCCGCTGCCGCAGCGCTACGGTCGGCGTTCCGCGCATGCGCGCTGGTTACCTACATCTCTTGTCTATGCACTAGAGATACGAAACTATCGATAGTAGCGACCATCAATAGTTATCGATAGTTCGGGTATTGACCATCGATAATTATCGATAGTTTTCGATAGTTAATTTTTTTCAGACATAATTTGAAAAATCGTGATTTTGATAAATATAAAACAAACACATCTGGAAACTTGCATTATTGTATTATTGATAATTTGTTAAAACAAAACCTTGTTGTTTATAATAACCATGAATTTTTATTAATAAATATCAACATATCGACGTGTTTATATTTGGCTTTCAGCCGCGATCTACTAACAGACAATATTTGACCTGCAGAACTAAAATTTCTTTGATACAATGGACTGCCTAAGCTCTGACAGTCTGACGTCACAACTTTTCCAACAAATCGATAACACGTGTAGAACAATTTCTTGATAATTTACAGGAGTCTTCGGTTTGTTTGGAAAAGTTTTTATGACCACGCCTCTTATGACGTCAGACTTAGGTAGTCCATTATGTACGATGTCGGTAACGGTATGGATAGAAGTGTCAACTGTCAAGTCAAAGCACTCAAAACTGTCATCCGCTATCATGGAAGATTGAGGGTGTGTACCGTTTATATTGGTTGGTCATTGGCCGGTTTGTGAGTTCGATAGTTTTCGATAGTAATGAGAATATCGATAGTTTTCGATAGCCCAAACTATCGATAGTACTATCGATAGTTTCGCATCTCTACTATGCACTGATGCCATTACAGTCTGATTCTTCATTGTATACGTTGTTTACTGAGTGTTTAAGATGCCTCCGACAATCGTGAGTCCCGCCGATTGAGAAGTACGGGCTGTTATACGATTTCTTAGTGCTAAAGGCATGAAACCGATCGATATTCATCGTGAGATCTGTGAAGTTAACGGACAAAACATTATGAGTGATGGAATGGTAAGGAAATGGGTGAGAGCATTTAAAGATGGCCGCACAAATGTGCATGATGAAGAACGGAGTTTCTAAAGTTTCAATGGGAAACTCTAGATCATCCTCTATACAGCCCTGATCTGGCGCCCAGCGACTACCATTTGTTCCTGCACTTGAAGAAACACCTGGGTGGTCAGCGTCTTCAAGACGATAACGAAGTCAAAACATTTGTGATACAGTGGTTAACAAGTCAGGCGGCAGAATTTTATGAGAAGGGTATTTAAAAACTGGTGCCACGTTATGACAAGTGCCTCAATATTCACGGAAATTGTGTAGAAAAGTAGATTAAGGTACAGGCTTTCATGTAAAAATAAAATTATTGCGATATCTTTGCACGTCTTTTTTTAATTCCAAAACGGTACTTACTTAAAAAACATGCCTCGTATATTACTTCTCTATGGGTGAGGGTATGATTTAACCTCCACACCTAACTATGCATAATATTATGTAATGGATAGAGGAATACATAAGTACTTACCATTAAAATCGTAAACCGATAAAATATTTCCTTTGTTGTAGCTTTCTCCAGCAACTATGTACATAGAATCCTTCCAGACCACGGCACCATGAGAAGCAGATCCATTAGGAGTGAAGCCCGGAACAATTACATATTCCCAATAGCCTTCACCAGCTAGTTGACTGCAGTCAGTTCCTCTGTAATTTCCTATACAAGAGCAGCCGTATTCTGGTTCACATACACCTCTTTCTTCTGAAGCTCCACAATTGTTTGGACACTTTTCCAAATGACAAGCTGCGCCAGTCCAGTAACCATCGCAGGTGCACTGTCCATCTATGCAAATTCCATGTCCGGAGCAGTTGTATCCAGAAACCTGTGTATTTAAACTAGACTTACAGTGATCTCAACGTAAATTTGCATATTTATGGTGCATAGGGTAAATAATCTGAACAATTAACCTACTATTAGAATTGCCTCAAGCTAACATTAATACTAATTAAGGTTTGATTGGAGATATTAATTTCATACTAAACTTATTGTGGTTTTATGAGAAAAACTCTCGGGATTGATATCTCCTGTTGTAGGATGTGTAACAGGTCGAGTAATACCTATATGTGAAATTTCTGTTGTGGAGTTTGTTATACAGTGTGGAACAGAAAAATGGAATAGATTAGATAATGAATAAATGAGGGCGTGTTGGGAAAAACGCTTGGACACGTCGGTTTGTATTTTTAAATGTGGTTTAAAAAAAATATATGTAGGGTGTGTTATGTGACAGTGGCCTAACCAACTTTCTTATTTTAAATGCAACCTCCTGTATATTATTTATTTTTTGGATTCTTCAGAAAATTTTAGACATAATTCATCAGGGTTCGGACTCCCCAGTTCAAAAAAATTTCCCTGACTTTTCCAGGTTTTCCAGCCACAGAAAATAAGACAAACTATCTTGAAGCTAGATATACATAATACTATAAACCATATTAACATGTTAAAAGAAAACATTTTGTAAAAAAAACGCATTCTATAATTACAAAGAAAAATAAAATCGGACTAGAGTAATCTATACTTAGTAATAATTGAACAAAAACTTCAGTCAACAAAAATATTAAAAAAATGTATACATTGACCTTGTAGGAGTATTCGATAATAATTGCACAAAAAACACCTTAGTCAACAAAACCCTAAAATTCTAATAAAAAAAACTTTGGTATAAATGTATATTAAAATATACTACCAACTTCAGGTTGCTTTCATTATATATTATTATAGGTACTTTGTATATCTCTTCTTATATCTTTTTTCCAAGATTTTTTAGCATAACCGTTACTTTTCATATTATGTTATCGAGAACTGTTTGTTACGTTTGAATTTAATTTTCCAGCCTTATGTTTGAAATTCCCTGACCCTTTACTGATTATTGCAAATTTCCCTGCCTTTTTTGTGCGAACTATAAATTCCCTGACATTTCCAGCCTTTTTGAGTATCATTTTATTTTTCAATGACTTTTCCAGGTTCTCAAGGTTCTCCAACCGAGTCCGAACCCTGTTCATGTACAATATCCTCTACCTATCTTCAACTGTTTCGGAAATATTAAGTTAAAAAAAGAAAATTATTTTATTTCACAAATTCGCTACATTACACTAAAAACCTAATAAGTAATACTGATTATTTCTTAATAATGTAAAAAAAAACAATAATGTCAATGTAGGAAATGTTCAATCTAAATGCTATTCTGGTATAGAAATGTCTTCTAACGTTACTCAACATCTCAGGCGTGACTGATCTAATCGCAAGCGTGATTCGTCTTTTTAAGTCATCTAAGTTGAGGGGGTTAGCTTTGTATACAATACTTTTGACATATCCCCAGAAAAAGTAGTCTAATTGCGTCAGATCATGAGATCGTGCTAGCCATTCTATCGATCTAAAGCTATGAATTTTATACGACAGGTATAGGACATTGTACATGAATTGTCTAGAATTCCCATGTCCATTAAGTTTTCGAGGACTTGCTACGGCTTGTCCAAGATTTTAACTTTCTGTGCTTTGCCCTGCTACATAGGAAGGTGATGGGCAGTTGGGGCAGCAAAGACAACAGCACCAGAGGTAAGAAACTATTTGACTATTTATGTACTACTGAACTTGATATTGCAAATGTGGTAATCCGACTAGATTTAGAACATCGAGGGGGAATCATTAATAGATGTTACCCTATGCACTTTGTGTGTCAGGGAGATGATATGCAAGTGGCATGTATCGGATGAACTATCTTTATACTATGAAATTAATGTAGAAAAGCGGCTATTAGAACATACAGGGATCCTAAGAGCACTGACTGGGTATCTTAAGAGGACCTGCTTTCTAAAATCCGTACACACCGAGGCAGACCAAAAACTGCTGAGGATTTAGAAGGACCACACTGACCTCTTATCATAATAACTGCCGCTCTTCTATACAAGCCGTCTGGTGGAATAAAGAGCTGACATCGCTAAGGAAAGAAACAAGGCGCTTTTTCAATAAAGCGAAAAAAAACGGGCAACTGGGAAGCGTATAAAGCTAAACTAGGTGCATAATACAACCTGACAGCGTCAGAATTATCAGAGTTCTCAAAAGGGATACTTCTAACAAACTTGGTTTTATTCAGTTGCCGAATGGAAAGTATTTAAATACTGAGGCAGAGGCTATAGAGCACCTCCTTAGTGTGCACTTTCCAGGTTCGATAAAGATAGAGTCAAGCTGTGACAACGGGCCGGTTGCCAAAACAAAGGCAACCAAAGAGGACTGGGAACTCATGAATGAGATCTTCAGTCCCAATCTTATCAGATGGGCTGTAAACTCATTTGAACCCTACAAAACTCCAGGACCAGATGGTATATTCCACCAGCTTTTGCAAGAGGGATTAGACATCATAATGGGTCCTTTAGTTCTGATACTTCAAAGCAGCCATGCTCTAGGGTATATACCAATTGCGTGGAGAGAGTCAAAGGTGGTGTTTATTCCTAAACCAGGAAAAGAAACGTACACCCAGGCTAAATCCTACCTACCGATCAGTCTGACATTCATGGTGAAAACCATGGAAAAAGTTTTGCAGATGTATTTGCTAGGAGTGTTTAAGAGCATCCCTCTACATAGACTACAATGGGCTTATCAAGCAGGGAAATCAGGAGAAGCTGTCCTGAATAATTTGGTCTCAGGTCTTGAAAGGAGTCTGAATCACAAAGTAGCCCTTGCTTGATTCCAAACTGAATTGGAAGACACACCTGAAAAAAATTACTACCAGACGGCATCAATGGAAGCACTTATTGGACTTCCTCCTTTGGAACTTTTTGTAAGGGAGGAGGCAATGATGGCAGTTCTTAGGCTGAAATCGGTAGACTTATGGTCACCGAACAATGTTCGAGAAAGCCACACTTATACAACTGGGACAATACTAGATGAACCCATATTTCATATTAGTTTTCATGGCATGACACAAGACAATATATTCACTGAGCGAGTGAACTTCATCATCCCATCTAGGTAACAGGTGATGCACCCAGGTAATTCTGGAGAAATCATCTTGTTCACCGATGGTTCTAAAACAAACCATGACACTGGGGCTGGTATAAAAGGACCTAGAAAGAGAATGATCTTTAGCCTTGGCCGATATTCGACTGTGTTTCAAGCAGAAACAATTGCCGCTATAGCTTGTATTGGTGAAAACATCAGAAGAGGATATACTGGACAAAAAAAATAAAAATATTCACTGACAGCTATCAGTAATCCAACAACTAGATCTAGACTGGTAAAAAACTGTAAAGAATCCCTCATCAGGTTGGCAAGAGACTACTAAGTGTCTTTAATATGGGTGCCGGCACATGAGGGGATTGCAGGTGATAAAATGGCTGACCAGTTAGCTAAAGAAGGCTCTAAAGGACACTTCATAGGTCCGGAACCGTTTTGTGGAATCACAAAAGATTGCATAAGAGGGGAAATCGGGAACTGGCTAGATAGGGAACACCAACTCAAATGGAGGTCGACACAAGGGCACCTCCATACAAAGAGTTTACTGAACAAGTTAGACAAGAGCTGCGTTCGTTATTTGCGTCCGATCAATCTTTTTAGTCTGAATCGTTCCTTTATTACATCTAGAGGGGAGGTAGATCCGAGCTGTTCGGTAATTCCACTCAGATCGGTCCGATGTAAATCTGTTTGCTCGGAATATTTTGACCGACGAGAAAGATTAATCTGTTTATCTGTCATGTTGTGAGGTTATGTTGTAGTCATTACATAAATCAAGTCCTGTTTTTCTTGATTACCTCTTGTGCTTTTGTACAAGCAGTTAATTTTTATTTATCCATTCTACATGTCTTTTGCAAAAACGACCAATATTGACTTGGAAGTTAATTTACATCTATGGTTGGTCGTCGGACCGTTCGGTAATAGCAGTTTGCTCAGATTAATCTGTGCCCACGTGACCAAAAATCCGTCGCCTCTGCGATGGAAATACCGAACGTAGCTAATGAACTCTCAACCAGGCTATTGGAATTCAATACAACCATTACAACTACTGAAAATCCCTCCAGTCAAACTAGTGGCCTACATAGAAGACACAAAGCTTCTGGAATGGAAGTAGATAACATGGGAAATGGTACAAAGATTCAGTTCAAGAGCCTGGGCTGTTGAGCACAACCCAATCGAATGAATGAATGAATGTCTAGAATTTTCTGAATAATCCAAAAAATAAATAATATACAGGGGGTTGCATTTAAAATAAGAAAGTTGGTATTGGCCACTGTCACATGACACACCCTATATACTTTTTTTTAATGCGCATATAAAAATTCAAATCGATATGTCCAAGCGTTTTTCCCAACACGCCCTCATTTATTCGTTATCGAATTTATTACTTTTGGCTGTTCCACACTGTATATTGATTTTATTAAATAATTATTGTATAATGTTTATTTTCATTAAATAATAGTTTTTTCCTACAACCACTCTGCAAAACACGCTTTTCTACACAAATTTTTATACGCAAAGCAGGCCTTTTCTTAATTCTTTTGATAACTGTTGGAAAAGTAATGCGAAAAGTACACGCTATGGCACTTTTCCGCACCGAAATGTCAAACAAGGCTACCTATGATCTGTCAACTTTTTTTGGCAATTCAACATATTTATTATACTTAGTGAATTTCTGGGTGTAAAAATTTTAAATTTAAACCAAAAATAAGTAAACTATTTATTTGATTATTTATTTATTCATTGTTCACTATTAAACATAGGCTCAACTGATTTTTCTATATTAAATTTTTATTCTCTATTTTCTTTCTGTTCAAAGTTTTAATAAAATACCTATATAAATTTCTGTTTTTTTTTCATTAATAAATGTGGTTGTAGAAAAAATATTGTGTACAACTTGTACGCAAATCACTTTTCCCACTCTCTAGATTTGCGGCACTCACCACAAACTTCTGCGCTCGTGGAAAAAGTGACGCTTTGCGCAGTTGTTGTACAAACTACTATTTCTTAATGTATTTTATAATTTTTTTGGATTCTTTTTCTACTAATTTTATCTACCGACGATCAGCCAAAGCGATTTGTATTCATATTTTCAGCTATTGACTGAATTTCACTGACAGTTTGATGTAGTTTGTAATGAAAGTAAAAATCAAGACAGAATTATTTTTGCAACAATAGGCACATGTGAATATTCCCAGTATGTGTTAATTGATTAATAGACCAGGGTAGAAGCCTTTAAAAATAATAAAAAGTGAAAAAAAATAATAGTAGAAAAAGGAGGAGAATATAAAAATTAAAGGATTAATAATTTACGTGCGATATGAGGTCGGGAAAGGGGTGAGTTTTTAAGGGTAAAAAACGGCTTATCTCGATTTCCGGCAAAACTACATGTCTTATGGTTAGGTTAGGTTAGGGTGGAAAATTAGGGTGCTTTTTCGATATTAAGTCAAAATAAGGTGAAAAACTAAATATTTCAAATTAAATAAATTACGGTGTATTTGGGACATAAGAAGGTAAATTTCGTGAAAAAAAATATTTTTTTGTAAAAGATAAAATTAAAAAACCAAAAACTTGGTTTTTTTGAATTCTCCACATACATTTTAAGGTTCTATAAAAAAAGTGTGAATACAAAAGTTGTAGATCTTTTCATTACCTACAACTCTGCTATTTGATTTTTTTCCACAGGACTTGTAGTTTTGCCGGAAATCTGGATAAACCGTTTTTCACCCGTAAAAACTCACCCCCTTCCGCTTCCCGACCTCAGATCGCCCGTAAATTATTTCATTTTTATAATATCATCTTCCTTTTTCGATGGGTTTCACCCTACTATTAATTTTTTTGGTTTCAAAAATTATCTATTATCGTTCTATAAAGCAAATTGTAATTGAATATTGGCTTTTAGACATGTCAAAACATCATCGAAATTATATCTAGTCTATTTAATGATCAAGAAGTAAATGCATATTTCTATTATTTAATAAGTATAAACGTACGATAAACTCAATCATGTTTTGATAAAACTATTCTTTCCTTTTAGTGTTTCAATGTTTAGGTTATATTTATAGTAAATACAATCCATTTTGTAGTTTTTGGCAAAATGTTATATCATATATATATCGTGAAGTTGGTTGGAGAATGTAATCTACACGCAGAGAAGCATAATATAGCTAAAAATCTTGCAGTGGAATAGGCCAATTAGCCAAGTCATCTAATATAATTTATACTCAAGAATATTACTGGTTTTCGGGATGTAATTTTGTAAGTGACATCATAAAAATGGTTTAGACAAATACATATAACACAACCATCTATTTCATCACTGATACTTACTGTAGATGGACAAGAATTAAGCCTGTAGGTGACATTAAATCCAGACATATTATAGGCATCATCACTGAAAAAATGTATAAGAGCCGACCCTGACTGCACTATTACTTCTGGTATCCTTCTAATACTATATGCATCTTTATACATCAGTCCACTGAATACTGCTAGTATTGGCGAGTCTACACTGTCTCCATCATATACGTACAAATGATCCCAGCCACATTCTGTAGCAAATTCTTTAATATGAAGTGTGATCGTTGAATTTGGAGCATCAATTAACCAGCTACATTTGCTTGTTAGGGAGTAGTTTCCCAGGCCGTCATGGATCGTGCCCGTTGCACTAGCAAGTCTGGAATAAAATTTGTTTGGTAACATTACTGTTAAAGTAGCATTTGAAACTTATTAAACAAAAATTCATACCAATTTATTTTGAATGGTGATTCTTAGCAAAAAGTATTGGTGATTAATAAAAACATTTATATTATTCATTATCATGATAACTCTGGATATCAATAATCAATCAAAACTTTTGTAATTTTAACAATCAAAATATGGAAGTACCCATATCATAAATAAATAAAATAATCCTTTTTCCCAATTTAATAATTATTGTTTGGAATGATATTTTTCAGTTTTTTTTTTTAAAGAATTTGTTTTAATTTCTCCACTATATAACAATCACGTTTAGTATGCCAAATATATGTAAGTAACAAAAAAAACATTTTTCCTCCTACCCCAGTAGAAAGTACACACTTTCTTCCCTCAGATCAGGTAAGAAACTCATACTTTCCACCCTAGGAGAGAAGTAATTTTGAGTAAGTTGTATGATGGACCTTATAAACATATACTATTCAAATTCTGGAAAAAAATTAAATATGAATATGACACCAACATTAGATTTTTATTTTCTTTAAGTTCCTTGTGGCATTACTTGTTATTTTTTCTTATTTTCTTGGGAATCAAACCACAATAATGTTTTTTTTTATTTCAACGTTTCGGTAGCGTTCCAGCTACCGTTGTCAAGATTAACTAATAATGAATAAATGAAAAATTTTTGGTCCCTATCTGACACAACGAAAAAAATTTGACAACTAGACAATCAATAATATTTTGAAGTTTAAGACTACAAAACTTTGTTGTCAAATTTTATTAAGGTCCATTCATAGTAGATCACACCTCTGGTAAAATGAGAAATAAAATATTTCATTTCATGACATTCTAACGATATGTAGTCCACTAGAAATGGAATCCAGTGAAGTGCACGTTCCAGGAACGGTTTTTATTGGGATAGCGCTTTTTTCTTGCTTATTTTGGAAATTTTGTTAATATAAACGCGTTTGTTGTTACTTTTTTGTGTATGATTATTTTGTTTTCAAAAAAAAAATTGAAGTGTGTATCGATTAACAACCATTCCAAAGATAAATCATAAGAAAACCTGGATAAAAACTTATGATGCTATCCTGATAACGCCGGTAATTGATTATTGGAAATTTCTCTTTCTAACATTGGTAACCAAATTTGACTACATTCGGCAGAAATACTAGCTACACATTTATCTGAATTTAGTTGTATTAAAGCACTTTCTTTGATTTTTCGTCTTTTATTATTGGGCTCTTTCAATATTCTTTTTGTCGAATCCCATTGAATTTTATGCCCCTCTTCCCAAGCATGTTTGCAAATACCTGACTTAAAGAACTCCCTATCTTTGATATACTTTTTATGTTCATTTATTCGGACTTTCAATGGTCTAGATGTTTCACCTAAATAGAATTTGTCGCATTCACAAGATATCTGATATATGCAGTTTTTTGAAGATTGAAATAAAAAAATAAAAAAACATTATTGTGGTTTGATTCCCAAGAAAATAAGAAAAAAGATTTTTATTTGTTTTAAATGAAACTAAAAGTTTCCAATTAACTCAAGAATTAACTCCACTTTAGTACTAAAAAATATATGAAACAGTAAACAGTACACTTTCTTGACTAAATAATAAAGCTGCCATAGTATACTGTGGTTCACTGCCACTGTCCTTTAGGGGGAAACTCACTATATTTATTCAACATGGTGCAACTTTTGGTGAGTAAGATAAAAACATATGTATTTCATGGGAGTAAAGTGCATTTTCTTTCCTTGGATGATTACAGCCCTCCCTTTTTGTTGGGTAGTAAACTACATCCTATGGGAGAGAGGCAGTAATACAAGTAGCTATTAAATCTATTGAAAATCATATTTTCTTTCTCTATCAGAAACACTCCTAGTATATTATTTTCAAAATTGTGTGGAGTTTAATATTTGTGAGGTACATAATAACAAAATCCTTTATCTATCCTGCATAACAACAAGCTCCCATTACTTCAGTAGCAAAAGCCTTGAAAACATTACTGTTACTCTTAATCTAAGAATATTTAGTATGCCTTCTTCTGTAGCACGTTCTGTGTTTTTAGTGGTTTGAAGAAGATAACTTACTACAAGTCTACAAGCAGGTGAACTGCCAAATATAAGTACATATTTGGTTGTACTTTATAGAAAATATGATGTTTATCAAGGATTTATTACAACTTTAGCATCACTAATATATAAAATTCCAAAAAATCTAAAATGTATCCAATATGATTTTTAGCAATGTTTCTTTACATGGATGAAAGCCAATGAGAAAGAGTCAATTAAGAATATGCAGCAGGGAAAATTAAAACAAACAATAGAAGATTGCAATATATGCCCATAAGCAGATACATGTCCATTTAAATAATTATTAAAATTATTATTTTTCATAATTACTGTGAGAATGAGCTATGATGTGAATTACCATTTATTTATTTCATCATTAATGTATTCGTATGGTTCACTACTTTACTTGTTAAAGATTGGATGAGAGAGAAGAGAATTTGAATGGTGAGGCTTGGTTCTGCAAAACGATCATCTGTTACCTCTCATGTTACCTTTAACATTTTAGAATCTTCAAGTGATAACATGAAGAGCCACTTGAATTGAGGTTCAAGCATAGAGATACTACAGATAGAAGCAACAAGCCAGCCCAGAACCTGTCAGCAAGTAAGAGAGATATAGAAAGTCGAAGGTTTAGGCTGTCTTTCTCTAATAGTGCGCATGCTATATACAAAAGCAAAAACTGAAAAACCTCTGATCATCTATCTTTTTCTCTCTCGCCGGAGTTCAGTGGGACATTTCCACTTACACAGCGGTATATGGCTTATTACCTCTATCTGTAGTATCTCTAAGGGTTGAAGACCTAGTTATCCAATGTCAGCTATGCTTACAGAGGAATAACACAAATTGAGTATTATAAGAAATAGGCTATAACCTGTAAGAATAATAAATTAGAAGAAGTCAGGGACTTTAAATAAAACCAATAGATTTGAGTAGTACCTTATTTAATTTATAGGTATATCACAACTAGTGTGAATTTGGAAAAGGCACTATAAAAACCATACACCTGAACAGGTGGAAAGTTGGACACACTAGAGGGTGTTATTAAAGTTCAATACTTACAATATTTGACTAATGTTCTTTCTCCCCTTTTTACGAAACAAATTAAATGACAGTATACAATGTTATGTTAACACTAATTATTAAGCCATTTAGCAAAGACACTTGCGATAAAAGCTTGATAGGTGGCAACTATAGGAGTTAAGAAATATATCTTATTATTTGAAAAACAATGAACTGCAACTTTGCTGCAATTGATATTAGCGCCAGAATGGTTAACCTGAAGTCCTGCTATCTTTTGGCATATAACAATTAAATTAAAGTACTTACAAGTTGACAAACACTAACAAGTCACTATTAAAACTATACCCTTTACTTTTAAATTGAAGTCACTATTAAGATATTTCCCAACAAAGGGACACTAAAATGAAAAGATGAGACATAGGACAACGTACTCCTCAGTTGATGAGCCCAAGACTGAAATTCACAAGAAAAAATATGCTCAAAATGACTACTCATAACCAGACTCAAATATTTTTGACTTACAGGGTTGGTTTTAATACTTTTGTAAGAATTTTATTATTAAAAATTCTTACACTACTAAAGAATACTAAAATATTTCCATATTTTAAGTCTGTGCTATGTATGTAAATTCTATGTGTGAATATTATTATAAGCAAAAAAATAGCATACTAAGGTATTTGGTTAAATCTTTACTGAGTACAATACATAAGAAGTACTTGTTCATAGATAAGTACAGTTATCACAATATGATTGAGTTAAGTAGGACAAATTCACAAATATCATAAATCTGACCTCTTTCCTGAATAATTTGATTAAAATATATTTACCTAATTTTTCCTCCGCAAAATTGGCATTCAGAGCCCTGCCAACCATCACTGCAAACACAAGTATTGTTTGTGCAAACTCCATTGCCATTGCAGCTAGAGCTACTACATTTAGCAGATACACTAGAAACTAAAGATAAAGCACCAAAAATCAATATATAATAAATCAAAAACTTTCTGCCTAGTAATTTTCGCCGATACTTAGATTTAAATAAAAATAAAAACATTTGCAAAATTTGTATCATGTTTCTTTCATCTTCATACGTCACTAGTAAACTCTTGGATTTTACATATTCGATCTATTAAAAGACTGAACTTAGTAAAATTAACATTATATGTTTAATACAGAGGTATTAATGTTCAACAATTCAATAGAAATTGGGTAGTTCAAAAAATAATATTTAGTTGATGTTGATACTAAAGTCATCTCATTATTTTGACATTGATGACATATGACAGTAGGTTTGAGAAATAATATTTTGTCTATGGTTTGAGTCTCACTAATGCCAATTGAAAAATAGCAAACACCACTATATAAATTAATGCATATTATGTCAAATTGATTGCCGATCACAAGAATAGCTTGAATGAAACTGCAGGTTTCTAATAATTCCAATCTCCCCCATTACCCCATCTTAGGTTTCGTAGAGCCACGCTTATGTACAAACCGTACGTCTTCACTTGAATGGACAAAGCTGTGCTTAAAATTTCGTGCATATAAGCTCCGCTTAGATACTGGTACAGCGAGCTTAATTTTTTAGGCCTGGCTTCCTGTTAAACCAAGGTGGTTTAATTGGGCATGATACACAGGTCGAATACCACAGAGCTAAGACCAAAGATAGTCTTTATATGCTGAAAATTTAAACCAAGACTTGAGATATTTTTAAGCCCGTTGGATTAGTTGCTATAGGTACTTACTTATTGTAGGTATGAACACTATTGGAGAATTATTATTCATACCTACTATATTATAAATCCGAATGTTAGTTTGGTAATCATGAAAAATTGTCCCGGGTGTCTGATTAAGAGAGGTAGCCCGCTGTATCTCATAAACTATTTATCGTACTTACAGCTTAGAGAATGGAATCTGTATCACACTCGCATAATATGAGAAACTGCTGGAAACTAATTTCAAGTTTTCCGTTCCACCGCTAGATGGCGTGTTCACAATATTAACAGAAAAACATAATTTCTCTATTATAAATAATGTATCGTTATAGAATTTAAGTAAATATTCTTCATCATTAGATCATTTTATGTAAGTCTGCTCCAGTACTTTTTCGTCTATTTTGTGGAATACCTGGTAGGGGTGAGTGGGAAAGATGACTCTTTCATTCATTCGATTGGGTTGTGCCCAACAGCCAGGCACTTGAACTGAATCTTTGTACCATTTTCCATGTTATCACTTTTCAAAGAAACGCTGCACAGTCGACAATATCGGCACAAGCGCATTTGCATACAAACAAAGCTGAAAAGGTAAACACATTAATAAATCAAAAATTCATTGAATTAGAACTTTCAATTTCGAAGGTTAATAAAAATTAAAAATACCAATAAAATCAGGAAACTAGTAGCAGATTAAAATAAAAATTCAAAACGGATTCTATTAAAAAAGTGCCAAATATGTTTTTATAAGGTTAGAATATTTATCAGATGACAAAAATGAGAACTTTTCTTGTATTCGCGATTAAACTTAGCTAAGAAATTTTGCTAAGTTTAAAATCCTGCATATTTGGCGGAGGCAAGGGAGGAGGTCAGTTGATCTTAGTAAATCTAACTTCATTGGCAAAACGAACGCTAAATTATCTAAGTTTAACTTAGGTTAGCTTAGATGGGTGGTAGAAGAAAAGCAACTAATATAGGTGGGTTCGATTTGCACACTCTTTTCACTCCGTAAGCTCTTTCCGCTACAAAACCGTTCGAGATGGAGCGGACCGTTGGAGCGAAAAGTGCGGTGCACCTTGCGTTCGTTTTTGTGATTTCAGAGTGAACGGAGTTCACTCCTAAAGCCCTACCTCGACAGGGTGGCACGATCGGAGTGGACATGCGTGTTACAAACTTTTGTCTGAATTTTAGGGTTTGTTATTGTTTTTTTATATAATCGACCAAGGTTACTAAAAAAGTAACCTTGATAATCGGCATATCATTCAGAAGAAAAGCATTAAAGCAATGTTTAATTCTCCTGTTAATTCTTCTGGTATTGTGAAATACTTTATTATATACCATTTAAGATATAATAAGGCTGTACTTACCAACAACAAACTATGCAAATTATTTAAACAAACTATAATTATATTATTTAAATAGTTATATTTAGTAAACAGCCCTTAAATCAAAGCAACCCAATATTAAGTTTTTTTAGCTTTGGTCTTAAAAATGATAAAAGACGAACAACAAAATAAATAAATCATAAAAGAAGTGAGGTTACATTATTTTTAAACACTCTCAAATACTCAAATCTACTCCAACGCGTTCGAGATAGACTTTCTCACTCCAAACGCTCCGGTATCACGCTCTCACTCCGCTCCAGCACCCTATGACCAAATCGAACCCACCTTATACAGGGTGTAACAAAAAGGCAGGTCATAAATCATACCACATGTTCTGGGGCTAAAAATAACTCGATCCAACCCAAGTTACCCTTGTACAAATGTGCATGCGAAAAAAGTTACAACCCTTCGAAGTTACCAAATGAAAATTGAATTTTTCAAATATTTCGACAGTTGTTCGATATATTATAATGAAAGTTGACAAGTGGCTTTCTTATGATTAGAGCATCTTAAAAAAAAATTAAAGAATTATTGCACCCCGTTAAAAATTTATGGGAGTTGAGATCCCCTAAACCCCCCCCCAAAATGATTGTGTACGTTGCAATTTAATGCTTATTGTGGCACCATTATTCAAACACATTATTTTTGAAACTTTTTTGCCCCTTAGTACTTTTTACAATTATCAGTTTTTATCGAGATACGGCCTATTTTTCATTATGCTTCAAAAATTTCGAGTAACAAAAATTAAAGTCAATGAATTTTTTTCGAGGGTGTATGCTGTAAAAATGACGAGCGAACAACAACTGAGGAATAGAATCCTTGAGGCTGCAATTAGATATCGTCAGAAGCCATTGCTTTTCCAGAATATTCGGTTTTCGTTAGTAGAACGGTGCCGACTGTGTATTCAAGAAAATGGGGGTCATTTCGAACATCTAATAAAAACTACACATTTGTAAATAAATAAGATTCAATCAAAAATGTGGGACCCTCGAAAAAAATTCATTGACTTTAATTTTTGTTACTCGAAATTTTTGAAGCATAATGAAAAAAGGGCCGTACCTCGATAAAAACTGATAATTGTGAAAAGTACTAGGTGGCAAAAAACTTTCAAAAATAATGTGTTTGAATAATGGTGCCACAATAAGCATTAAATTGCAACGTACACACAAATTTTGGGGAGGGTTTAGGGGATCTCAACTCCCATAAATTGTTAACGGAGTGCAATAATTCCTTATTTTTTTTTTTAAGATGCTCTTATCATAAGAAAGCCACTTGTCAACTTTCATTATAATATGTCGAACAACTGTCGAAATATTTGAAAAAATCAATTTTTATTTGGTAACTTCGAAGGGTTGTAACTTTTTTCGCATACACATTTGTACTAGGGTAACTTGGGTTGGATCGAGTTATTTTTAGCCCCAAAACATGTGGTATGATTTATGACCTGCCTTTTTGTTACACCCTGTATATACAGTATATATAACAGAAGGGATGCTCATAGAGACGAGTCTTATTCATAGAAGCAACAAGCCAGCTCGGAACCCGTCAGCATATAAGAGAGAGATAGAAAGTTGAGAAAAATGACCTAATTCACGGATCGTATACTAGCTGTACACAACTGTGGTGAGACCTATGGTAGGGTCTGAAATTGCATTCACCGGTCTTGAATCAGCACTTGGAATATCCAAAACTTTTGCGCGTGGCTGCACATGTCAGTGGATTTAAAGTAAACATCAGACATACTAGAGCCACGTTCCAAAGCAGGAAGAAAGCAAGCTCATGGTAAAAAAACCCTCGGAGTCGCTGACTAACGAAATATTAAACCTCAGTAGGTGCCAGATTAGGAGAGTGGCGTGATTACTCACCGGTCACTGTATCCTAAGGAAGCGCATTCATACACTTGGCATATATAGGGAAGAGCCTATCTGTCGGTTGTGCATAGAAGAGGAGGAAGCGGCCTCATACAGTATCTTCTAATGCGAAGCACTGTCTCGTTGGAGATATAGGCATCTAGGAACAGAACACTCGAGGGAGGATATCCAGAAGAAGGACCTAGTGAAAATACTGTTGAGCATGATAAGGACTACTGGTCCATTCACCTAAATGGTATAACCAAGAGCTCAAAAAAAATCCTGGAGGCTGAGGTGCCAAGGTCTCAAAACCTCTGGCTGGTGGTGCCTAACCAATCAATCAAGCAATCAATTTATTTCCAATTCATTATATCTCAGATTTGCTTCGTTACCCTGCTTCCTCGGGTTTCCATGTGTAGAATCAGTAGTTTTCTCTCTTACTGAACTTTTTCCGTATAATCGTCATTGAACTATGTACCTATCTCATTTTCCCAATTACTTTTTTTCCTCATGGTTGGTTGGTAAACAGACGAAAACAGGCCGGGCTAGTGGGCCCCAACACTGCAGCCGTTGGCTTATTGTATTGTCCTGTCTGTCTGCTAGTCCGTGAGAAGATTTGTGACCTTGATGAGATCTAGAAGTCTCTTCACAGTATCTCTTTTGGTGAGGTTGTATATAGGGTCATCCGGCCCTATCTGTCTATACCTCCACCAACGTAGAGCCTCACATTCGAAAATTATATGGGTGGCTGCTTCGTCCTCCTCACCACATAATCTACATGTAGGTTCCTCTTGGAAGATCCCCATTGTGTGAAGGTGCTTTCTCAGGCCGCAGTGTCCGGTTATAAGGCCGGTTACCAGCCTGATATCTCTCCTATTTAACTTCAGGATTTCTTCAGTAAGTTTTGGTATGGGTTGTTCAACCATCAGTTTACTGTGTTTGAGCTTCGGAATTGTTTGCCAGTATTTGAGGTGTTGTTTGTGCACCCACTGGTTTAATGTGGTTCTTACCGAAGCCTTTGTTATACCGGTTGCCGGTTCAGGGCCGGTGTAGCCGGTTGCCGATCCTTCTCGTGCTAGGGCGTCTGCTTTTTCGTTCTCTTCAATACCCTTGTTACCTGGCACCAATTTCAGGGTTACCTTATTTGTGGCACTGAGTTTTTTAAGGTTTTCTAAGTACTCCCAGAAAAGTTTGGATTTTATCCCTTCCTTATGTTTTCTCAGACATGAGTCAATTGCGTAAATTTCTGCTTGGAATACTGTGGCAAAATTAAACAAACTAAATAGGATATTTAGCTTTAATTAGCTTCAATCCGACTTTATATAAAATACACATGACACAACTTGTCAATCAATGTAAAGAGATCATAGGTGGTCTCTGGAATAATCATAGACATTAATAGTCGGTGACAAAAAGGTTTATACGTCATTCTCCCCGTCTATGTTTTCTCCTCCTACCACAAAGTCGTGTAGATGAGAAGGTAGCCGGCGATTCCTCTTGGGCCTTTCGTTGGCAGGTGTTTCTCCTCTAACTTCTTGTGAAGTGCCTGGAAGATTCACGTCTTGAGGATCTGGAGTGAGGCCGTCCGCGTTCTCTGGATCAAAGGATTCATCAAAGGAATTATCTTCAAATGACTCTTCAATTGAAGAGCGAGAATCGTTCGGAAGCGGGGCTAAATGTCTATTAGACACTGTACTCTCCGTGCCGTTCGACCTTCGAATAACGGAATAGTGTGGATTATAGTCAAGCAGTTCAGCTTCCTCCACCAAGGGATCGTTTTTTGAGCGAACGTGATTTTTAACGAGAACCGGTCCTGGCGCTAGCCATGTAGGCATTGATTCTCCATTGGGCGACCTTCGTGGATGTTTGAAAAGCCTCTCGTGAGGCGTCTCATTGGTAGATGTGCAGAGGAGTGATCGAATGGAGTGAAGAGCGTTCTTCAAGACTCGTTCCCAGTGTTCTACTGTTATGTTGTTGGAACGCAAGCTGAGTTGTACTGCACGCCACAGAGTACCATTGAGGCGTTCTACTTGGCCATTTCCTCGTGGATTGTACGGAGTAGTTCGGGAAGAGGCAACACAGTTAGCTCTCAGGAAAGTTTTAAGTTCTTCTGACATAAAGGAGCTTCCTCTGTCGCTATGGATGTACAGCGGATGTCCAAACGTACTAAAAAGGTCTTGTAAGCATTTGATTATCGTTGCAGATGATATGTCTTTGCAAGGGTAAGCCCATGGAAATCGGCTATACTCGTCAATTATGGTGAGTAAATATTTATTCTCCGATTTTGATGGAAGAGGCCCTTTGAAGTCCAAATTCAGCCTTTCAAAAGGAGCCAACGCTTTTATTAGTTGTCCTTTTGTTGCCATGAAGCGTGGTTTAAGTTCAGCACATACTCTACAAGAGGTCGTCATAGTCTTTATGTCATTGATCGAGTACGGGAGGTTCTTTGAGCGTACCCAGTGGTACATCCTCGTTATACCAGGGTGACATAGTAGAGCATGTAACTCATATAATTTATTATTATCCATGAGTGCGCAGACTCTGGATAGTGCATCAGCTGCAGTGTTTTGGGAGCCAGGTCGATAGATGATATCGTATTTAAAACAGGAGAGCTCAAGACGCCAGCGTTGAATTTTTTCATTTTTAATTTTACTAGAGTGGTTTTGGTTGAACATGAAACACACGGATTGTTGATCCGTTATCAGCATGAAGTATTTCCCCATCAGGAAATGCCGCCACTTTCTTAGGCTTTCCACAATAGCGTATGCTTCTTTTTCAACCGATGGGTGTCTACGTTCAGCATTCGATAGTGTCCTGGAGAAGAATGCTACTGGTCGGCCCTTTTGAGATAGCGTGGCAGCTATCGCATACTCTGACGCGTCAGTTTCAACAGTCAGTATCTCATCTCCATCAATTGCTACCAGTGAAGCTTTACAAATATCTGACTTTAACTGCTCAAACTGGATAACGGCACTTTGAGGTAACGGGAAACTGCTTACGTTCGTTAAAGGCTGTAGTTTAGTCGAAAAATCTTTCACCCATTTTGCGTAATGGGCAAACAGCCCTAGAGCGCGTTTCAGCTCAGCAGTGTTCGTGGGGACTGGTAGCTGTAGTAGTGGTTGGAGACGTTCTTTGTCTGGTTCAATGGTATTATTTTTGATCGTGTAGCCCAACAAACTTATGGCCAGCTGACGAAATTTACATTTTTGATCATTCAAAGTTAGGTTGTACTTTTTTGCAGCAGCTTGAAAGTTCAGTAGGTTCTGATCGTGATCGCTGTCATCTTTTCCGCATACGGTGACATCGTCGAGGTAAGTAAAAATCCCTTTCAGCTTTTCCTTTTCTATTATGTATTCGAGCGTACGCTGAAATGCTGCGACACCGTTGGTGACTCCGAATGGGATTCTCGTAAATTGATAGAGTTTCCCTGCAGCTTCAAATGCCGTGTACGGTTTTTCACTCTCTTTAATAGGCACTTGGTGATAGGCACTCTTTAAGTCTATCTGACTGAAGACACTGAATTTCGCAACCTTCGACACAATGGTCTCGATATGAGGTAACGGGTATGCGTCCAATTCTGTAAACTTGTTTACGGTCAAGGAGTAGTCGATCACGAGCCTTTTTCGGTATGCTCCTCCTCCTGCTACTAAGACCTGCGCACGCCAAGGAGATGTGCTCGGTTCTATTACGCCGTCTTCCAGCAGCTTCGAGACTTCTTCCGTGATGAATTTTTCGTCTTGTTCACTATAATGTCTGGATTTCACGGCTATAGGTTTGGTATCCGGAGAGAGGTTAGTAAATATTGAGGCTGGGGGCACTGAAGCTTGCATTACGTTGCAGACCAACGGTTCTTTAGATCCTCCGAAGTTGAATTGGAGACTGGAGTATTCTTTAAGTATATCATGGCCTATGATAACATCAGCACAAAGGTTGCTGACGACGAGAAATGGCCTGTGTTTGTGTGAGCATTCGTTCATAGTTACAGTTACAAAGCAAACACTTCTTACGAAAGATACGTTATTTTGAGAGGCTAATGTGACAGTCTGTTTGTGAGGTTTCAGTTTCAGCTGCATTAGTCTTGCTATCTTCTCGTCTATAAAGCTCACTGAACTTCCCGTGTCAATTAACGCGTCGGCGTGATAGTTGTTGAGAGTTACGGGGATAGTAGCCTTTGAAAGACTCGATGGAGAGGCAGCTGAGACAGCATTAACAACCACTTCAGACTCATCTGAGTCCGAGACACATTCTTTAACGGTAACGGCGTTATTAGTAACCTTCATAGCTTTACATACATTAGCAAAATGTCCCTTCTTGGAGCATAGTTGGCACTGGGCGCTGAAAGCTGGACATTTGAGTCTTCGGTGTGATGTAGTTCCTCCGCAATAGAAACAGGTCCATTTACTTGGCTCTTCCAAAGTAATTCGGGGATTCTGGGAGTTTCTTTTCGTGCGTCTTGATAATGACGGCACTGGTAAAGCATTAAGATTTATTTCATTCACTCCGCTGGTCATGGCCCGGGAATCCCTTTCCGCAGTTTCCAAGGAGAGAGCTTGATCGAGAGCTTTATCTAAGGTGAGAGAGTTTTCTTGAAGTAATCTTTCCCGGATTTTCAGTGATAGTATTCCAGATATAAATGCACCTCTTATAGCTTCTTCTTCATGCGTTGTAGCAGAGACAGCTTCGAAGCTACAATCGCGGGCTAAGAGTCTGAGTGACCTTCCGTAGTCGGATATAGATTCGTCAGGCTTCTGCTTACGCGTGGCTAGTAAGTGACGAGCCAGTATAACATTCTTTGGTTTGAGGTATATTTTATCAAGTACCTTCATGGCATCATCATAGGTAAAAGAATCACGTACGTGCGGAAAGATATGCGCTGATAAATGATTCATCAAAAGTTTAAGCTTTATGGAGTCGGTACCATCAGGAAGCTCTTCGAGTATGAAATTGTTAAAAGTATATTTCCAATGGGTCCACTTTAGGTCCGCTTCTGTTGCGGTGGGATCTACATCGAACTTCTTGGGTCGTAGGTACCTTGCCACATTGGGCGGGAGTTTCGTATCAGCGTCGGTCATATTAAGCTAATTAAATTGTGGCAAAATTAAACAAACTAAATAGGATATTTAGCTTTAATTAGCTTCAATCCGACTTTATATAAAATACACATGACACAACTTGTCAATCAATGTAAAGAGATCATAGGTGGTCTCTGGAATAATCATAGACATTAATAGTCGGTGACAAAAAGGTTTATACGCCAAATACAGTGGTATTTACTCCCAGTGAATGACTAATGTCACATCTGGGGGATTGACCGTATATTCCAGCGCCAGTACCAGTGTCCGTTTTGGAACCGTCAGTGAACCAAACTATTTCTTGTTTGGGTGTTTCCTTGAATTCTCCGTTCCAATCTATTTCGATGTTAAAGGGTTTTTCTAGTGATGTGGTCGGCGTCATATAATCAGTACCCATAGTTAGTATGGGATTTGTGATTATATTGATAATTGTCGCATTAGGGTGAGGGTTCCAGTTATTGTTTAACTGGAGACGATATGCCCCAATTCTAGCCTCTGCTTTGACGATTAGGTTAATTGGTGGAAGGTTTAGAATTGTTTCCATGGTTGCTGTCGGAGTACTTCTTTGTGCTCCAGTGATGCACTGACACGCCAGTCTTTGGATTTTGTTTAGCTCTAGGATTGCCTGTTTCTGGTTAACCTTAGGCCACCAGACGAGTGAGCCGTATGTTATCATGGGTCTTACAACCGTTGTGTACAGCCAGTGTACCACTGTCGGTTTCAGTCCCCATGTGCTTCCATACGCTCTTTTTAGTGACATCAGTGTCATCTTGCTTTTGGTAGTTATCTTCTTTATGTGTTTGTTCCAGGCTAGCTTCGTATCCAGGATGATTCCTAGGTATTTAGCTTCCTTGCTAAAACATAAAGTTTGTTGAAAAAGTCTGGGGGGTGTAAGATCCTCCAATTTTCTTTTTCTTGTAAAGGGGATTGGGGTTGTTTTGGAGGGGTTTACAGGAAGTTGCTCCTCCTTGCACCAATCCTCAATGTTCCTCAGAGCGTCTTGCATGAGGTTTGATACCGTTCTGGGGTACTCACCCCTAATTACAATGACTATATCATCAGCGTAACCCTGGGTAAAGTATCCCAGTTCGTTGAGTTTCCTTAAAGTCTACGACTAGGTTCCACAGGAGTGGTGAAAGGACGCCTCCCTGTGGGCATCCTTTTGCCGCAGTTACTTTTAAGGTGGTTTCTGCCATTGTTGAGTTTATATTCCTGAGGTTTAACATGGACTTGATCCATCTGCAGATGGTATCACCAATCGCATGCTTCCTGGTCGCTCTAACAATGGAGTTGAAGGAGGTGTGGTCAAATGCTCCTTCTATGTTAAGGAAGGCCACCATTGCGATCTCCTTGTTGTCTAGTGAATTTTCAACTCTTGAGACCAGTTGGTGTAGAGCCGATTCACAGGATTTGTCTGGTTGAAAAGCGTGTTGGTTTTGGTGAAGTGGCCTCTGCTTAAGAGAGGTCTCCCTAATATGTTTTTCTACCAGTTTTTCTGCCACCTTTATCATAAAGGATGATAGACTGATCGGTCTATATGACCTGGCCTGAGATAGATCTCTGCCTGGTTTGGTAATAAAGACCGCTTTTACTTCTCTCCAGGCTCTCGGGATATAGCCTATTGCTGGGCTGGCCCTGCATAGATTACAAAGGGGCGGAGCTATAAGCTCCACACCCTTCTGTAATAGAGCTTTTTTTTTCCTCATAGTTTGCACTGATTTTCCGTGCTCTCCAATTCCTACAATCAATATAAAAAGTTTGTATTTGACTTTCCTTTAGATGACAGTATCACTCCCTGTATATTACAATGTTCCTTTCTATGTATTTCTCTGGTGAATCGAGTCTATCGACTAACAGGCATTTTTCCAAAATTAAGTTCTCCCTCACCTTCTATTGGAGTAGATAGACTGAAGCTAGTGATATTAAATAAATGCAGAACTTTTCGATTTTTATTTTTGCTATGTATCTCATTTTGGTACATTTTTGTAAAAATTGGCTTTTAATTTTTTTTATTTCTCCAAGCATGTACATAATTTCAAAGCTTTTCTCGAGGCCACTTTTGGTAATAGTTTTTTTTTTAATTCAATCCTTAGCCGATGGCCGGTCTTATTTTACCACCCGGTACTTGCAGAAAAATTCACCGAGACTAGACAGAATTCAAAGCATTCAAACCAAATGAGTTAACTGATCACGTACTACTTTATTTCGAATGAATAATACATCGCAAAACATAACAAAACAACGGTTGTTTCAAACATCTAACATTATTTCCACATACCAAAAATACTATAAAAGAATATTGGTAAAGAATATATTAAGGATCAGTTGAATATATGGCTTGTATCCAGATAATTTTTAAACTTACTCGGGATCATGATTTTTGATTGTTTTGCTTTATATACTCAACTGTAAGTTATTAATGCCCGTTTGCACCGTTTGGAGGTTAAGCACGCCTTTCGTAAGTTTAAGAAGCACTTAATTGTCTCTTGCTTGAGCATTACTAAGTAAAAAACAGCTTAACGGATTGCGTGCATGGCAACACCGAGAAAATCTAGTAACTTATTAGTGACTTTTCAGTTTTGGCTTTCGCCCGCGTCAAATGTGAACGGTTAACTTATAAATACAAAGGAAACAACAAACTTCACAGATCAGCAATGGTTATCAAATGCCCAGCGCAGTCATAAAACTGAAGTGCTGCTAGCAATTGATTCATTAGAGAAAAGCTGTTGTTTCTATAATAATAGTTAATCATTTGGTGTTGTAGGTATCCTTATTATAATTAGGTAGTATTTTACTTGAAAATTTTTTTCATCTGTCAAATTTGACATCTCAACAATGTTCCGACTATTTTTTAATTGTAGTTATAGCCAATGAGCATACAATTAGGCGATAATTTGGCACTTTGCACTAGTGCAAAATTATCAGATCCTTTAAAATAAATGCAGACGTAATTATAAACGTTTATTATTTATTAAAGTAACATAAAAACTGTTAAACCTAGTTATTGAAATTTTCACAATTAAAAACGCAATTATTGAAATTTATGACTGAACCAGTCGAAGTTTGTTGTTGGTCAGAAACATACACGTTACTTGAAGCAGAAGTTGAATCTGAAAAAACACTAAACTCGTTGTTTTCACTGTTTCTCATTTTCCTTATTATCTCCTCGTGAAACTCTTTATCGAGTTGTAAATAAGGTTTTATTGAACTGACATTTCCATGTCCCGTTATTTTTGTTAGCTGGTTTTCTTTTACCCCAACCTTGGCTGTGAGAATGGTTTGTAAATTTGAACTTTTCGCTATCGAGACCTGCTTCTTGGACAGACAGCTTTGTCCTTTTTGCAATCTCGTTTCTACCAACTGGGATGTTCTTGAACCATGTACCATTATTTTGCCATTCTCGATTCGGTGTAAGAAACAGACGGTTCGTCTTCACGTTAGATCCTCGATTGGACAAAAGTTATTTGTATAATCTGAAATAAACAAGGTTTGATACGAAAAATTAAATAAAAAAACGGTTAATTTGACCTACCTAACGGGGCAGATGTCTTCATTAATAGTGTCGGAAAATACAATCAGGGTAACTATTTACTTTAGTAAGCATAAGCAGTTTATAGACATATAGAAAAATGTCGTCCCTGTAACCAAGTTTGGAAGATATGAAAATTGACCAAATGGCTAATGCCCAATACAATCAAATTCAAAAAAATATTGCAGCAAGTGCTCCTGTACGGTATGCGTATTCAAATTTCAATTCTATGCCCATTCCTAGGATGTCTGCCTATTCGTTTCCTGTCATGCCCTTATGCCCCGGGACCCACTTAAGAGTAGATCTATTATGGTTAGCCAGGGTTTTAAGTTTCTGTAGACAATCCCAGACCAGTCTAGATCTGATCTGAGGACATACTAAAGATTTTAATGCTGCCTGACTATCGGAGAGAATTAAGATCTTTTGACCCCTGTACCCCCTTTCAATATTCAGTTGCAAACACATATCGATAGCGTAGATTTCTGCCTGGAATACAGAAGCAAGATTCCCCAACGGTGCGTGGAAGTTGCACCTGGGTCTATAGCACCATGGACTCCAGCACCTGTTCCAATGTCAGTCTTTGATCCGTCAGTGTACCACACCAACGTTCCTTCCTGACTGCATGCTTCCAACCCATCCCAGTTTAGCTGGATTTGGTATGGTCGTTACTTCTTGCCAACATGTTGTCACTTCTCATTCTAAGGAGTGAGTTAGTGATAACTTCTGTGATTCTGGAATGACAATGGGTGTTGGTTCCTTCATGCCAGTTCCCATTGCATTCCAGTATGTATGCAGCCATCCTCGCTTCCGCCTTAACATGCAGAGCAAGAGGCGGAAGATTGAGAATTGCTTCCATTGCCGCAGTCGGGCTGCTTCTCATGGAACCCGTTATGCATAGACAGGCAAGCCTCTGAAGTTTTAATAGCTCCAATTCAGCTTTCTTCTGATCTGTTTTTGGCCACCAAACTAAGGCACCATAGGTGACCATGGGTCTCACCACAGTTGTGTACAGCCAGTGTACGATCCGTGGATTTAGTCCCCATGTGTTCCCTATCGCCCGTTTGGCAGCCATTAGGGCCATTTTCCCTTTATTGGTTTTATCATGAAGGTGTGAGTTACAGGTTAGTTCTGCATCCAGAATTAAACCCATATACTTAACCTCCTGACTTAGACACAGCTGCACGTTAAAGAGGCTTGGCAGTTTCAGTCCCTCAAGCTTCCTTTTTCTAGTGAAGGGAATGAGCGCAGTTTTTGAAGGGTTCACCCTTAGGCATTCCCTCCTACACCATATCTCCACCATTCCCAGAGCCTGTTGCATCAGCCCTGATATAACATTAGGGTATTTCCCCAGTACAAGTATTGTCAGATCGTCTGCATACCCCTGGGGGTATATCCCTTTCCTGTTCAGTTCCACCAGGAGATCGTCTATGACGAGGTCCCACAGCAAAGGGGATAGAACTCCTCCCTGTGGGTATCCCTTCATTATCCGCACCTCCATGCGTGAGTAATGGCTATCATAAATTTCTCGTTTAATAATATACTATAGTTTAGAACTCAACCCAGAAATAAGAGATCTTTTAATAAATTAACAAAAAGAACAAAATATAATAAATTAATACAATATATAAATACAAATACTAACCTCTATTTAGCAGTCTTTTCATATAGACCTGCAGAAAACCTGAAATTGATGAACCTTTTCTTTATAAATTAACAAATACCTCTGCTTTCCTATGTAAAATATTTCCCAGACTGGACCTACATCTCCTTCCTATATCGACCACAAAGCAATTCCAGCACCTTGTCCTTCATAATACCCATTTCACTACTACCCAGTACTCACAATCTCAGCTGGATGACATTTATCTTTACCAATCAACCCCACTTCTGTTTCTCTGGCTCCTGCTGCAAATATCTCAAATAATATTTAACAGGTTGACTGCCACGGCGGTCGTATACGACCGACATGTAAACATGCCAATATGCCATGGCGGTCGTATACGACCGCTATGCACCATATAAAACTATCGATCCTCATTTGCCAGCGGTCCTATCTATAACGTTTTAAGGTACGGTATACGACCGCTCTGGCCTACGAGGCTCGCATATCACTGCGAGTTTTGGAATTGTCGAAAAATTATTGAAAAAAAACGGCATATTTTATTTTTTACTTTTTATTGACAAATTAATGCAGTTACACGAAACAAAACAAGTGAAAAGGGGTTTGAATACTACAAAAACATTATAACTACTTTGAATGTAAGATATTATAACATTCCAAACACAAATGAGGCTGGTCTTCGCATGTTTCACAATATGTTACAACCTTCTTGACTTGGTTTTTGGTTATTTTCCCTTGAATTTTTTTTGCATAACAACCTTTACAGTACTTCCGGACTTTATCGAAATGCCCTTGTTTTTTGAGGAACTTATGGATTGCTGATTTCCTCGATGGTCTCTGCTTTGTTTTATTTTCATGAGCGGTTTCATCATATGTCAGAAAGGATCTCACTACTTGTTCACGAAACTCTGTAATTTTAATTTTTTTGTCAGCAAGCTGGTTGTATACAATATGGGAATTCACAAGCGCTGTACCCAAAATAAATTCTATGGCAAGTTTCCTATACCATTTTAGGGATTTTCTTAAGGGTGAATTATAACTGGTCATCTGATCAGATTGATCAATCGACGATTTTCCTTCGTTATATTCGATTATGGCCTTCGGTTTTTGAACCATACCAGTGCGCCGCTGGACATTCACTGTTTCAACAGTGTGCTTAGTGGTGAGAAGAAGAACATCCCTCTTATCTTTCCACTTCAAGACACATATGCCTCTTTCGTTTTCTTGTCCGAATACTTCCCCTTCCTTCAATTTTTTTTGTACGACTTCTTTCGGATTTCCACGCCGGTTAGCTCTCAAGGTACCAATATAGTGTGTCTTACTGTCCAACAAAATATTTGTGAGTTCGAGACTTGTATAATAGTTGTCAGCTATGATGGTTCGTCCAGAATTTAGTAGGTCCCTGGAGCGATTGATCACAATGTTTGTTGAAACAGAAGCGTTGCCATCACCTTTTTCTTTTCCGGCATATATTCGCAGATTCCACGTATACCCATTGTCACTGCATAACTTGAAAAGTTTTATTCCATATTTATGGGTTTTTTGTGGAATATATTGCTTGAATAGCAATCGCCCTTGAAAAGGAATAATGGACTCATCAATACAAAATGTCCGGCCAGGAGTGTAGATCCTTTGAAAGTTGTTGACAAGTTTTTCTGCTAATGGCTTCACCTTATGAAGACGATCCCCTTCTGGACAACTTTTATTATCGGAAAAGTGCCACATTCTGAGAAGTAACTGGAATCTGTTTCTGGACATGGTTTTTGGTATAATCACATTCTTATATAGGTCGTCATTACTCCAATACTTTTCCAACGAAGGCATCTTCACCAAACCCATGTAAGCCACTAGACCAATAAATCGAATCATTTCTTTTCTATCAGTTGGAGCCCATCTGTGTAGTCTCGAATCTGTCTTCACGTCGTTCGGATCACACAAAACTTGGGTGGCATATAGGTTTGTCTGATTTACCATCTCATCAATGATTTCATCGTCAAGGAAAGTACGGAAACATGTGTAAGGCGACAAATCGTTTATCAGTATTGCGGCGTAATTTCCATGTAAACCACCCTCTGCAGTGTATTCGAATTCTTGATGATTTCCAATTGGCTGCGTCCACGTATGCTCTAAAACATTTTGGTTAACTTCAACCTCATTGTCAGATCCCTGGATGTCCTCAATATTTGGTGGTTTGGCTTGAGCTAAAGTCTCAACTTCAAAGAATTCTTCCAGTTGTTGATCCTGCTCCAGATCTACTGATGAACTCTTCTTGTTTGTTTCCATAGAATCAGATGGAAAACTGATTGTGGCGTTAGCGGCTTCTGTTTCTTGGTGCGAGACATCATCGGATAAAACTGATTTGGAACAGCATGGTTGATCCAAAAACCTATTTTCTCCAGTATTCATTTTTTTTGAGACTGTCTTTTTGGGTTGCAATTTGCGTTTGGGCTTAGATTTCTTTAGACTGGAATTTTTGATTTCCTCTTCTGAATCTGAGAAATCTGAACTAGATAATATTTCTTCGTCACTAGACGGC
The DNA here is from genome assembly GCA_949126875.1 of Lochmaea capreae. NCBI lineage: Eukaryota > Metazoa > Arthropoda > Insecta > Coleoptera > Chrysomelidae > Lochmaea > Lochmaea capreae. The sequence goes on from OX421398.1 coordinate 3,672,280, forward strand.
AAAAACATGGGGTCAAGATCAGAGTCAAATGAACTATATGGATCAGATTCGTCACCTGGAAGGGATAGAAAAAGTGGCATATGATTCAAAATATTTATATCTACAGTAGCGGACAAAAGTTTCCAAACTTTTTTCCACTACTGTATTTGAGAATGTATATTTCAAAGGTAAATAATGAATATTACCTGACTTTTGGCCATCTTTCAATGCTAGTTCAACAATTTTTCTACTACGATTACTCATGGCGGCACGTGCACATCAAACAGCGACCAAGATCAAAACGAAACTGAACTGATACGTCTCACACTGACAAGTTACGACTCGAATAAAACGACCGCTGTCAATACGACCGCTGGCAACAATGACATAAATATGCCGCCTATGCTCGGGCGGGCGTATACGACCGCTGACAGTTTTTTTTGGAAAACTGCTATTATTTTGATGAATTTTGTACAAACATATAGAACATATCTTTTAAAAGGTCATTTTTATAACTATTCTTCCCTTGGCGTATGGGTCATTTTTTATCGTTTATATATGGCAGTCAACCTGTTTATTGTAATTACAACGTTTCAAAAAAAAAACGTCCCATGCAAGCGTATGTTCTCTATCCAGAATAAATACCATTGTACATTTACATTTTCACTAACCATTACTCACAATAGGTGTGTTCTTTTTGACTGAGATCTCAGTTAATCTCAGCTCACATCGGTAATGTGCGCGTTCTTTTTGATTTACTCACTTCGAAGTGAGCTGAGATTTTTCATCCCCCTTCACCGATGCTGAATGTGTTGTAAGGGGGTATCAGTTGGACTTGAGTCGGAAATAAAGTGGTGGGGATGAAGAATTATTTGATTTTGTTTACAAATAAACACACATAACCTAATTTTCTTTCTAATAATGGATTATTAGCCATAATAAAAAACTATTTTCTTTGAAACTTCTTTATACCAAAATCAAAATAAAACGTGGTTAACGGAGATATTCAGATTCCAGATGTTTATATGTTTTATGTCTCCTATTCACGCATGCGTCGGCAGATCGCGCGTTTCAATTGAGTAGTTCGTTCTTTTTGGTGCTTACTCACATCACTTTATCTCAGATCACTTTAATTTAAGTGAGCTGAGATCTCAGTCAAAAAGAACACACCTAATGTATTGCATTTTCCAATTATTTCTGTGCAAGTGGCTATAATAGTTTAATATGAATTTGTTAGGAAAATCCAATTTTGTTACATCTTTGCTCATTTGCACCGTTAACTTCAAGACAGTCTTTTGATAAAGTAATCTTAAAGAGACTACCTGGTTTGCAATGCGCCTTAAAGTAGTTAAGGAGCACTTAATATTAAGTTTCCGATTGGGTTGACTTAAGTTCGAATTAGATTGAAGGTTGACAGCTAAATTAACTTGTCATCATGGATGACATTTCCGGAATTGTTTTTGATACCCTTGAAATAATAGACTACTAATTCCCGAGAAGCTCTCCACTCGATTTGATAATTTTCACAGCGCATAGGAGTTTCATCAAAGATTCCTAGTGACAAAGAAATGTTGATCACTAGTTTTAAGATAGATAGAGAAAGCTCTGAAATTTCGGAATGATTTTGTTATTATTTAACTAGTGCGATGAAAATTATCGATTCATTTTCATTGCAAGAGTTGAATTTTATAAGAAAATTTTATGAATCAATCAAATCGTATTGTGTCACTGTCAGTTGATGTCACATTGCCGTTACCTGTGGCGACAATAATATTGTATACTTTATACTCATTGCAGGCACGTAGGAGCTGTCTGAAACAATTGCTGCTACGGACAATGAAAAATTTGTTAGTAAACGACGCTTTATAAAAAACCCATAGTAAAATTTTCTAAGTGCAATGTCGCGATTTGGAAACGCTTCTGCTGTAGATATTGATAAGAATATAGACAATCTTACGCCAACGAATACAAAAAAGTCAAAAACGTCAGTATGGAGACAATTTCAAGAGTTTTGTGTCGAAAGAAATCACTTATTAGAACGAGGAACTTCGGTGGAAAAAATTGCCTTGGACTGGGCAAGCAGCATGCGCAAGGAGGATGAAAGTGTGGTGAGATCAATGTGGAACGTGACGGCAAAACTTCTTCTTCTTTTTCAAGACAAGACGAAGTAGGTACGTGTATGGCGATAGCAAATGTTACGTAACAAATATATATAATTTTTTAATTATATTTATGTAGCAGAATTTACATCTTGAATACATATAAAATTAGATATATCCAATGTATAAAATATTTTATAATATAAATATTGAGAATATGTAACAAAATTTATGAAGATTTTGTTACATAAATACTACGTAAAAAAATATAAATGGTTTATATAAAAATCGTTACTCCTCTGTTTTTTTTATGTAATATATACATTTGTGTTTGCTGGGGAGGCCGCAGATTAACAGACAGTAAATGGTTAATCAGAAATAATCTCCTAATGGTGGATAAAGGGGTCTTCCAGCCCCATCAGGGACCCCGGAATCAGGAATGGGCATAGAATTGAAATTTGAATACGCATACTGTACAGGAGCACTTGCTGCAATATTTTTTTGAATTTGATTGTATTGGACATTAGCCATTTGGTCAATTTTCATATCTTCCAAACTTGGTTACAGGGACAACATTTTTCTATATGTCTATAAACTGCTTATGCTTACTAAAGTAAATAGTTACCCTGATTGTATTTTCCGACACTACTAATGAAGACATCTGCCCCGTTAGGTAGGTCAAATTAACCGTTTTTTTATTTAATTTTTCTTATCAAACCTTTTTTTATTTCAGATTATACAAAAAACTTTTGTCAAAACGAGGATCTAACGTGAAGACTTACACCGAATCGAGAATGGCAAAATAATGGTACATGGTTCAAGAACATGCCAGTTGGCAGAAACGAGATTGCAAAAAGGACAAAGCTGTCTGTCCAAAAAGCAGGTCTCGATAGCGAAAAGTTCAAATTTACAAACCATTCTCACCGAGCAACTGCCGTAAGCCATCTAGCCAAGGTTGGGGTGAACGAAAACCAGCTAACGAAAATAAAACCTTATTTACAACTCGATAAATAATGGCCATAAATTGCGAGTAGAATACTATACTTTGTCCACGACCCTTGATTTATTTATTAAATAAGGCGAGTGTAGAACGGAAAGTAATAATTTGGTATTATTGACAATTCTAACGTCAAAATTAATAAATTTCAGGAGTACGTCAAATGTGAAATATAGAGATGGGCGATTCTGTGTAAAGTATCGATACACCGTACCATTATAAATATATTGTTTTAAAAATATAAATATTAAAAAATACCGTTATGAAAAGTATCAATATTAAAAATTCGATATTTTATCGATATGATATATTTCAGAAACAAATTTCCTAAACAAAATACGCAGATTTAATGGTTTATTTCATATTGTACCCCCATCTCTAGTCACCTATGTACCGAAATTTTGTGAGTGTTGAGTTGTCATGGCATGTTATTTAAATGCAGAAGCGTGAATTAGGAGTTCATAATTCACTCTAGTAGATATATGGTTACCATCTACCTTTTGTTAGGAGGTAAAATGTTGACTTATTATTAAGTGGTCGTGGACAAAATTAATTTTAAATCAAATTCTGTCTCATATATCCTTATTTATTAAACAATTTATTAAACATTACAAATTTCTAATCTATCCATATTTTTTTAAAGAATTGATTTTTTTTAAATGTCCGTTACTAGATTTCTTATTATATAAATGTTAAACTTCTATTATTATAATGTTCTAAAAATTTTTTATTTTCAAAAAAAAATGTCTACTATATTCCAAACACGATTATTTTTAATTATTGTCCTCCCGAAGTTATAATTAAAATGTTACTTTCCTGTAGGCAGGTTTAAAACCAATCCTTTAGATTCTCACTTCTAATTTTCCATATTATTTTTCCAAATCCATCATTTGTGATGATATTTTTTTCACATATTCATCAAAAAATTTTTCTATATTACTTCAAATCCAATTTTAATTTCCAAATCAATATTCTAAAATATTTATGGGCTTTTTAAATTTTTTAGCTTTTTCCTCTTGTCAAAAAAATTATCTCCATCAAAATCAATAATTATCATCATCACCACCCACATTCAATTTTCTACCCTGATAACTATTTAAAAAATTTTCTTCCAAAAAATTATTTATCTTTCAAATTGCCCCTAATTTTTTTAATCACAAATGACGTTTTCTCTGTACAAATTGAATTTTATAGATCTACACACTAAATAAAATTTCATAGAACTCTATCTTCATTCAATATCTATACAATATAATATATACGTAGGTTCTGATTTGGGAGGAAGGAAGGCTCTCTATTCCTAATGAAAATTGTCGTGTTTTAAACCTTCTTCAATTACTGTAAAAATAATCAGTTTCCCATTAAATCAGGAGATATATTTATATCAAACATAATATTTTACTGAGTTCAAAAGCTAAAAATGAAGTTAATTATAATATGAGTAGGTTCTACTGTGACTATCAACCAAGCTTTGGTTTAGTTTTGGTTTATTCCTAGTTACTTTTAGGTAATTTTCCTTGCTAGGTACATGGTCTGTTAGTATCGGAAGACTTTGGTATTGTTGATGAAGCTCTTCCCAGTTTTATTTTAGATCCTACAACCTACATTTTTGTTTGACAAAAACTCATCGTTAAACATCGAATTAAGTTTATAGATGCAATATTGTTATGTAATTTGCGTTAGAAGTAAAAAATTTCTCAAAAGAAGGAAAACATACATAAATAAACCCATAAAATGTTATCGAACACCAATGGTACCTAAATAGATTTTTTGCAAATGAAGTGGTTCCTTCATTGCAAGCATGACAATTATTACAAAATCGAAACATCTTTGAGAGTATATGCATAATTGGGTATTAGCCGTATAAACTGTATTGGTTATTTTGTCTGACCTGTTGGTTGCCATCAAGCGTTGAATAACTACGTTTAGAGGCATGTCATTTTTGTATATATTATGTACCGTGTGAAATGTCCCTATATACACCTTGTATTGAAAAACATTTTCATATCGCCATTTGGGAGATAAACTATACTTTTCGCGGGACATACCGTTATTTGACGTAGTCCAGTATTCCTAATTCTTTGGAAAAATGTGATTTTTTAACTATATGCAGCGTTTCATTAAGTGTAGATTACTTATTTCATTACGGTGACAATTTGAGTATACACTTGACTTATTTCGGTGTCCTGAGAAATAAATAATGACGCAAAAAAGTAGTAGAAGTTACTTTCAGTAAAAACTATTATATATCTATTTTTGATTTAATGTATGCGTGTATGAATACTGAGGTAATATCAACAGACTTAAAAGGTCCATTCTGTCCCTTTATTTAGTTTTTAGGGGAAGTCTAGATGCGGCAGCTCCTTAAGGCACATTTCCAGAAAGAACCTTACGATTTCTGTCAGTTCCAGTTTAGGTTCCTAGGTGCTGTGCTCTAGGATTCTGTATTCCTATGCACCTTCTTCCATTTCACAGAACATACATTCTTCTGGTTCATTTGTGCTCACTTGGTTGTACTTTCTCAGGAGTGTCTTTTATTGTCTCAGCCTACTAGATCTTTCCTTTACATTGGAGTTCAAGCCGCAATAGGGTTCCGATCCCTTTAAGGGTGTTTCAGCCCCTCTCTTTGCTAATGTATCTACTATTTCATTTCCTTCCACTCCAGCTGTGTACTGGAACCCACAGTAATATGATGCCTAGTTCATTGTTTTATTAGATATTCCCAAAACATTTTAGAACTGATTACCCGAAAAAGTGCTTTAATGACTGCTTGTCTACCCGACATCCGACTGGGCACACTTTTCCATGGCGTGATAGATACTCAGGCTATTTCCCAAGCTTCCGGTGTGTTTGGTTTCTGTGCCCTACACTTCTATTCGTGACCCTCCTATTATTGCTTTTGAGCCGTCTATATATCATTGAATTGCGCTCTTTCCAATGCTAATGATGTGTCCATTACTTCTTATTACTGAATTTCGTATCGGATGTGTTTGAAAAGATATACTTCTTTATCTCACCAGCATTTCTGATAACTTAAAAGGGATAAGGTGTTTTCTTAATGATTTCCTCTCTATTTGTTCTCTATCTTGTACTTTCTGCAGCACTTTCCGCCACCATGACTTAACTCTGGATTTTATCTTCGATTTTCTAAAGATTGGAACTGAAAGTTTGTAATAGAAATTTCAGATCTAAGCAATCCCAACATTTTTCTAATCAAATACTCTGAGAAAAATGGAGTCACTTAGTCCAGTTTGCAAATAATACAAATTTTAATTATACATTATTCCTTTATTTAACTTTTTGTCAAGACAACTTTCCAACTAAAAACATTGAACCTTAAGATAGGACATTACGACATTATTGTTTAAAAATAGCGTGAGAGAATTGTCTTGATAACTAAATTTACACATACCCACGCATCGTATTAGTACCTACTTAATATTATAATTATTAACGTTACATTATGGAAAAAATCAATTACATATTCACGATGTACAGCTTTCTAGTTCATACATTTTTATTTGCTCACACGATTGACTGAAATTTTAAAATGTATTGACTGGATTTATGCGTTTTAATTTCATTTGCATATTAAATGAATGTTTGTTCTTACTTTTTGCGCTGCCGTACCGTTCATACGATTGCAGTAAAACTTTACAAACTAGTTGTATCCACATTTCCTTCTATTCCAGTGTGTCCTGGAATCCATAGTAACGTGACTATATTGTTCTCGCCTAGTTAATTGATTTTGCCTAGGCATTCCTTCACCATTTTGGAACTGATTACACAAGAGCTCAGTGCTTTAATAGCTGCTTGACTTTCCAACATTGTGATAATCCTCCGCCTTCTATATCCTTTGTCTTTATTGAACTGTTGCACTTTCTTACAGCGTGAGTTTCCGCTTGTAATATACTTGGGGTTTTTGCCAAGCTTTCAGAGTGTTTGGTTCCTGGACCGTACACTCCTATCCCTGCTTCTTCTATTGCTTTTGAGCCATCTATGTACCATTGAATGGCATTTTCTCCAAGTCTGGGAATGGTATTTGGATCCCATTCCTACTTGTTGCTTAATTCCGTAACGAATTCCTTTGAAAACTTATAGCATGTCCCAGATTTTTTAATTTCTCAGAATTGGGAAGGTGGTTTTTTTAATGATTCCCTCTCGACTTAGTTTGTATCTTGTTCTTTCTGCAACACTTCCCACCACCCTATGTAGTGGTGTGAGGTTGAGAATCACTTCCATGTCTGCCGTTGGGCATGTTCTTATTGTTCCTGTAATGCATATTGTAGGTACAGGATAGACTTTGAATTTTGGAGAGCTTTTCTCTCGTTGTTAACAGGCTAGTTTTACTACTTCACGCAATGGCTCCATAAGTAATAATTGGTCCAGCTATGGCATGCTCAGGGTTTTTGGACTACAACCCCAATTTCTCCCTGCCAGATGCCTGCAAACCAACGTATTTGCTTCACAGGATTTTACTGTCTAGAGTCAAACCTAGATACTTGACTTCTTGTCTCCATTGAACCTCGCTCCCATCAAGTTTAATGGTTTTGAGGTTGTGTTTTATTTTCTTAGTGAAGGCTATCAAAATAATTTTGGTAAGATGTTAAGTCCCATTTGCCTACACCAGCTATTTGTATAGTTCAGGCCCTTCTTTACCATGCCACAAATGGTGTTTTCGAATTTTCTTTTGACTGTTATGACAATATCATAGATAGATAAATTTATTGTGTATAAAAATCAAATCTTTTCACATGAAGTACGGCTATACAATATATCATAAAATAGGTGATTTATTCAATAATAATAAAAGTTCGCAATTTTAATATAAGTACTAAGAGTTCTATAAACAGATTTCTTTTGTTAATTTAAATCATGCGAATCCAGAAGTAATAACAAATCATTCAAATTCTTTAAATTTGAAAACATTTGCGTGTCCCGAACACCACTACCTATATATTGGGTATTCAAGCAATATATGAGTGAGATATTCAGCTACTTGTAGATTGCAGACTGTACAGATATCCACAGTTGACACACAATATCAATACGACTCGTCACTATACGTTCAAAATTGAGCAATTATGACAATATCATTGGCATATTCTTGGCAGGATATTCCAGGGTCAGTTAAACCACACAGGAGTTCGTCAACCGTCAAGGTCCGCATTAATGGGGATACTACTTCTCCCTGTGAACATCCTTTGGTTGTATGCTGCATGTGAAGTCTCCGTTGTTTAATTTCAATTTGTGAAGGTGTTCCTTTACTGATCCATTCATGGAACCAGCTATAATTCTCAGCGGATCCAGTTATTTACACATCCTCGTACTATAGTTTTTGGTATACCAGTTCTTCGACGCAATCCCATACTAGTCTAGACATTCTGGATTGAGATTGCGGCACTGCAAGATTGCGTATTCCTTCGCCTGACATGCAGAACAAAGAATACACAACAACAAGAAGTGAAGCCAGGCGAAAATATTTTGTTGTTGAAGGGGCAAAAATAAATACCATTGAAGGTGACAGATAACTCTGTCTTTCACCGAGAATTATAATAAATGCTTACAGATTTACTCGAATCACTCTGAGAAAAAGTATTTAAGCATAAACTTTGTGTTTTGTCAAATGTTTTATTTAGGTATTTTTCCATCAATAGCTATTTCTGCACTTTTCATTGACAATATACACGTGAAACAGATCATTTAAGAAAAGAAATTCAATCTACGAGGAAATTTGAATCTACTTTGGGTCTGTAAAGACGGTTTTCGAGGTACATGGTACAACGTTACCCTTATTGAATCACCCGGTACAACGGTATATTGTTCAATAGTATACGTTGTTATTGTCAGTATATAATTGGAAGTTATATACATTGAGTACATAAAGTAACGTAACTTGCTAATATTTCGATTTTCGTTAGAGGTACCTACAGAAAAAAATTCATAAATTATTTCACATATATAATTCGGTATGCGGTGAATTTATCGAAAACAATTTATCGAATGACAATTGACCGAATGCAATTTATCGAAAAACAATTTATCGAGTAAACAATTTATCGAATAGGTGAATTTATCGAATAGGTGAATTTATCGAATGACAATTTGACCGTTTGACCGAACGCTAACCCTAATTACGGCAGGTACCTAATGGTGATAAAATGGTAGGGGTAAGTTTGGTTGGGTTATTATTGAAAATTATTATAATTTATTCTTCAAAAATTGACTTAAAATACGAAGGTGATTTGGTAGGGGTAGGTTTGGTTGGGTTATTATTGGAAATTATTATAATTTATTCTTCAAAAATTGACTAAAAATACGAAGGTGGTTTGATAGGGGTAGGTTTGGTTGGGTTATTATTGAAAATTATTATAATTTACTTTACAAAAATTGTCATTCGATAAATTCACCTATTCGATAAATTGTTTATTCGATAAATTGTTTTTCGATAAATTGTATTCGGTCAATTGTCATTCGATAAATTGTTTTCGATCAATTCACCTAGATCCATATAATTCTTGGTGGAATTAACTTTTGTTTCAAAAATAAATATTCTTGAGATATTTTACCGCGAAATTTTAAATTTTAAACTCTCTTTAAATATGAACGAAGAAGGCACCGAGGGGTCTTCTCTTATCGTCTATCGTCGAGTCAACAAGTTTCTGGGAATACAGTTTCCTGGAATACAGTTTCTGGGAATACAAGTTTTTGGGAATACAACTTTCCTGGAATACAGTTTCTGGGAATACAAGTTTCCGGGAGCACAGTTTTCTGGTGCACATTTATTTGAAGCACAATTTTCTTGGATCACAGCAGCGCAGCGGCGCACCAGTCCCTTTCAGAAGAGTGTGCTGATTCGTTCCGTTAAAAGTGCTACTTTAAAAATAGTATTCGTAATTTTTTTTAAGTCAGAAGGTAGAAAAACCACTAGTTCTATCCGTTCAACGCATCAAGACCAGAACAAAAAAAGAAAAAAAGAGGTTGTATCACTCTAACATCTTTTTTTTCAATTGTTACATAAATTTGATGATCATTTGTGATAATTTTAGGCGTTACTAACCTTTTCTAGTTATAGTTATTTTTTTTGTACACTATCAATGGCTCAACTTTTATATGTCAATATAGTTATCTATATTAATTTTATTTGTGAAAGTTTTATTTATTAAATCTCCACTAACAGTTTTCATTTCAATTAACTTAATTATTTTTGAGTAGATTGAAAGTTAGCTGATTTTTGTATTTGAATTTTTTTCAGGAAACAAAATTAGCGGCGCCCTTAAATTTCTTTTCTTTACTTAAGTCTTCTCTTTTCCAAATTTCCGTCAGATAGCAAAGCCCTGAGAACTGGCTTTGTTTTATATTTTACATCATTTTTTTACAACTTTCAACGCCGGGAACCTTGAAGTGTTTCACCCTTCTTCCAATCCACCTGTCTTGGTAAACTTCATTTAAGTAATTTCGAAGAGCAGCACTAAAGTGTGGTGATGCACTGACGCTGAAACCAAGTGTCATTAAAATTGTTACCAACTGCATTTTTTATTGCAGGAAGTATTTGATTTCTTAATAAATCTAAATACTTCGGTACGTTCAAATTGCCTTCTACAAAGAAGTGGTGCCGATAATACCTTCCCAAACATTAACTTTTTGTATTCTATGTTCCCGCATCCACTTAAGATTAGTATCACTCCAATATCTACAATTGTGGCTATTAACTGTACCCACCATTCAACATAAACGTAGCTTCATCGAAAAATACTATCTTACTTGTAAAATGAGGGACTGCATCTACCTTTTGCATTAAAGTTTCACAAAATTCTATTCTGCGGTCATAATCATCTTCAGATGATTCTTGTAATAGAGTTACTTTAAAAGGATGAAACTTATTCTTCTTAATAATGTTACAGACGGATCCCACACTAACATCATGTTCTAATGCAGTTTTACGAATGGATGTAAAAGGATTTTCTTCATAACGTCCACGGATTTTTCACATATAATACCACTAGAGTGAAAATTTTGTCGGCAAAATATTTCGATTGTCATGAAAGTTTGTTGCTTGGCAATTTTGCGAATGACATTTTTAACAAAACCACGAGCCGTCAGGCGAGTGGTTTTGGATTGAATGTCATGAGCAAAATTACCTAAAAGCAACAAACTTGAATACAAGAGAAAAATTTTACCTTACAAAATGTTTAGTTGAGTGGTATTCGACATGACTATTTCACGAGAGAAAAACTAAAAAATCATATGTTTAAACGTTTTATTTATTGCAAACTTCAATTATACAAAGCCAAAAAAATAACATTATGGAAAAAAAAATTACTTATTTATTTATGTAAAAAGTACAATTATCATAATTGTACGTTGAAGCATTATTTTGGGGATTGTTTTGCATCATAACCTGTGATGAATTTAAGTTAGAAACTGAGGATTCCTTCTCTTTATTTTTATTTTCTCGAAGGTTCTCTATAAGTTGGAAATGGTGTTCTTCATTTAATTGTAAATATGGTTTCAAAGAATGGGCAGAAGAATGTCCTGTTAGCTTAATTACTTCTTGTTCACCAACTCCTTCTTTTGCTAATGCAGATATTGCAGAAGCTCTATGTGAATGATTGGTTATTTTTTTTTTTTTTTGTCTATACCAATTGATTCTGCCGATATTTTCGTCCACTTTGAAATTGTATTAATTCCCAATGGTGAGAATTTTTGTACCATATTCCTTTCTTCCAATTTGGATGTACTGTTAAAAATAATCTTGTTGTTGTTAGATAAAGATTGGATTCTCTTTTTTCAATAATTTTTAAAAATAAACGAACGGGACACAAATTGTTAGCATTATTTCTTACCAGCCACTTACTGCCAGATAAAGCTTTTGATCCTCCTTGTGTCGTTTTGGAAAAGATTGGATTATATTCTACCCTGCCAGTAAAATTACCTTCATTATCATATTCTTTTTTAAAGTAATTAATATCACAATTAGCAGCTTCATTTCCACGCCATGCTAATTCGAACGAACATAAATGAAAAAACTTTTTTAGTAGCCCATCAGGATTATCTTCAGAATAGCTTTCTACCATTTCCATCAATTCTTCTTTGGTAAACGTGTTAGAACTTCTTTTTCTGGTTTCAGGTTCAGCCTGAAGCTTTTTACGTTTTGTATCCCTGGCCAATCTAGCATATTTATAGGTAATATCTTTAAATTGATCAATTTTGATGTTAAATTCTAGAAAATATTTTTCCTGAACCATTTGAGCAGTCGTATTCCAAAGTGTTTTCACACTAGCTCAGTATAATCAGTTCCATCTCTTTTTTTCATGTTAGAACCATAATCATCAAGAATTTTTCCTATAACTTGTTCAGAAGTATCCTTTTCTAGCTTATAATTACGTGCGTCCAGAAACATTCTAAATTGTTCCCACGCAGACTTTTTTGTCTTCATTGTATTTCGCGGTATACTTTGCTTAATTGTACTCTCTATTTCATTTATTGAATTATTTCCAAATCTTGTATTATTCATGTTAATAATACTTATTAAAATTTTTGAAACAGTTTAGACAGTTAAATAAATAAATGAACACCTTAGTTTCCTCAGAAACCACTAACAAAGAATTTATATTGAATTTTATCACATGCAGAGTGATAGAATTTTATACACATAGATTTGATATATTAAACGTCAAAAAATTGCCGCGACATGACAAAAAATTGCCAAATTCAAATTTTGTCAGTTATCAATTTACTCTAGTGAAATAGTCATCATTAGTTACGGTCTTTGGTCGGCCAGTTTTAGGGCAATTTTTATTTTTACCCACTTCTTAAAAAAGTTTCACAGTCCTCCAAACTGCGGTTTGGGAAATTTGGTAGAGATTTGGATAGGTATCATTAAATAAGTGAGTGAGTTCTTTCATACGATCACCGTAACCTCTCATCGTAAGAATCATTATTCTTTCCTGTTCCTTAAATTTTAAAAGCAACGAATTACAATAAACATCTTTCACTAATAACAATGAGAAATAATTAATGACATTTAAAAACAATTAATGACAGTAAAACCTACTACTTTTTAGACATAATAGTATATTTTTAAACGAGCTATTCATGATAGCCATTATTCACGCAGGGTGACGTTTGCGTACCGAGCCGTAGGCGAGGGGCGCAATCACCCGAGAGAATAATGGCCATAAATTGCGAGTTGAATACTATACTTTGTCCACGACCCTTGATTTCTTTATTAAATGAAAGTTGAGTAAATAATGCGAGTGTAGCAATAATTTGGCATTATTGACAATTCTAATGTCAAAATTAATAAGTTTCTGGAGTACGTCAAATAATGTGACATATGGAGATGAGTGATACTGTGTAAACTATCGATTCACTCTAGGAGATATATGGGTACCATATACCTTTTGTTTGGGGGTGAAAGATTGACTTATTATTAAGTGGTGAACAAACAATTTTTTTATAATTTTAGATTGAAATCAATGTTACTTTGGAATTATTAAAAGTAGAATTATGCGGTCCTGGCGGTTGTATTTGTAATTCAATAGATTATGGAAAACTGAAAATATATCCATGGTGTCCTATTTGAAAAAATATGTTTATAAGTTATTTTGGAGCCAGGGTGCACCCTGTATACTTCTTATCGACTTATGCAGATGGTCTGGATTATTTGAAAAAACTTTTATTCGACATTCTTTTTTGTAAACCTAATGGAAATCTAAATATTAGCAAGTTACGATACTTTAAGTACACAGTGTATAACAGGAAATGAAAAGTTTGTTGAATACCAAAAGAAAATAGTAACTCTAGAAAGTCAAATTAACGAACTAAAATATAGACTACATACTGTTGAGAGAAAACTAAAAAGTTGAAATTCAATTTTCTTCGGAATAAGAATCCGCACAAGAGACGACAACAAAGTTATTAACGGACGCACCGGAATTCGGTCCCGCTACCTGCGGAAGGGACTACCTGTAACGGATTAAATTCGAAGTGTGGTCACACCAGCGAAAATGCGATTTCGGAATTGGGTCCCATGTACCTACTATTTGTTTAATTTGACTTTTATTTTCCTTCACATTTTTTTGGGCTTAGGACCAACAGTATACACTTATTGTTGTTGTACTGGCACGTTTACGCTAAATGAGTATCGTCAAAAATAAAAACAGTACGTGAAATAATAACCCAACCAAACCTACCCCTACCAAACCACCTTCGTATTTCTAGTCAATTTTTGAAGAATAAATTATAATAATTTTCAATAATAACCCAACCAAACCTACCCCTACCAAACCACCTTCGTATTTTTGAGATAATGATTTTTTAAAACAAAATTTAAACCCATTTATTATTAATAAACGCTTACCCTTTTCACTCGTCATAGAGGTGAAATTAATATTTTCCATGTCAAACAAACAAACAAAATCACAATAACGGACACAAATAAACACGTCTTACACTCTGCACTTCAGAAGAACAATTGCTAAAAATAATCTTTTAATACCCACATGAAATCTACCTGCTTCGACAGCGGACCGAATTACGAAATCACCCTTTCGGATTTGGACAAGGTCCCTGTGAGCAGGTAGCCCTTTTGCTAGGTACCCGGACCGAATTCCGAAACACCGTTATTAACAACAAACTGTTCACTCGATAATTACCACACATTTTCAATAAAAACCATAAAAGATCAATATTAGTCAAATTTCATCCACACATGAATTGGCTAGAGATATTAAAAGCAGCCAAATTATTAAAAAAACTCTATATATCTGGAGATTTAACGCCTGAAGACTAAGAGGAAAGGAAAATCCTAGTGAAATAAATGAGAGAAGCATGAAATCAGAAAAAACGGACTAAAATAATAGGAAACAGGGTAGGGTAGACATTGAAGGAGAAATTTATATAATAGAAGATCAACTCAAGGACAAAGAATAAACTGAAGAAATTCTCCTGGATCAACAGGAGCTCTAGAGTCAAGTTCTGATTATCGATAACACCAAACTTGACTCTCGATCCTGATTGGCCTGTCAAGTTCGGTGTTTTCAGATTTGTGTATGTGACAGTTAAATGTCAAATATAAATAATCCCGCCGTGAACGCGTTTAAAAATGAGCAGATTTGGATAAATTCCATAGAATTAATCAATGAAAAATGTGAGAAATGATATAACAACTATTGCAAGTACAAGCGGGTGTTCAAAAAATCAAGCTCAAAGCATTGTATATAATAACTGTACCATTAATAATTATAATTGAGAAATATTTAAGTACGTTAATACTGATTTATTTAAATATGTATTTCGTTGGATATCAATGTTTCCTGTTTATTAACCTATTTCTCTAATCAACTTCTTAACTTTTTTGCCAATTTCCTCTAGTTCTGCCGAATTTCAGATTTTTTACCTTTCACTTTGTGAAATAGTCTAATAAAATCCACTCGTGACTGAATGTATCTTAGAATTTTGTCTTTTATTTCACAACTCAGTTTCGTTATGGAATAAATCGACAGACTTATCGCGAAAATTCAATCACTTGTGGTAATACTACTGATAATTTGTATTGAAGTAGTGATAATAATGTGAGGTGTATTTTCCTCAGGAACTACGAAGAAGTAAGGGGGCACAATAGATCTTTCAGGTCTCAGTGAATGTCACCACATAAATAGTTCATATAATAGCCTTTTTGGTGTGCGTCATTGATTTTTAATGTCCTTCTAACACATTACGTTGGAAGAAATGGGAAAAAAGGCAGGTCTGTGATTAATCCTAATCAAAATATCACAATAATGAACTGTTTAAACGTATTACAAACGTCAACCCTAGTCTTTGAGAGAAAAATTTGATTGGTTTATGTTTAGTTTACGTGCCTGCGCGACCTATAAATCGGGCGAATTTATATCGTTCAAAATAGGATGTAGACGTTCCCTTCGTAGCGGCAATGTGTCTTACGTCTTTTTCTAATGTCCCACTGACAGTTCTCGTTACGATCAATTATTATTTATGAAAAGTAAATATTAATCTCACTGTTAGCATTTTATTTATTTAAATAATACAAAAATATGCCAAGATACACGGAAAAAGAGCAGCATCTTATTTTTAAAGTTATCAAATATTTTCAATTAGAAAAAGAAGCTGGTAAACCATAGATACCTTTAACTTCAGTGCACCAAGTAAGTATTTTTTATATAACAATAAGTGAAATTAATATAAATCAAGTTAATCCTATTTCATTAGGATTGTTTAAATATTTTATTTTTATCTATTGTGTTTCAGCGCGTTTCAGATGCATTGGGAATATCTTTAGCAAATTTGGCAAAAAATGGCAATCACAGTGATTCAGAGTATTAGTATACCACTAAAATGAGTAAGTCTGTCAAAATGGCGAAGGGTCCCACAATCCGAGAGAAACACGAACATGCATTTAGGACGCGTATATACAGAATGTTTAGTGAAGGTATGTAGAAAAATGTTTTCTATGCATCTGACATTTTTAATTAGTCCGATGAGTGAACCATTTTATTTAACTTCACTTCTCTGTTTGTTCTTTTACCTAACCGATTTCATTCAAATTTTGTACACGATCACATTTTCGGTGACAATGCATGTGTTTGAAAGTTTTGGATCAAAAAATTTAATGGAATCAAGAGCCTAACACTGGATGGAATCGACATGTCTTTTGGTTCAATGGCTAATGTTTTAAGGGAACTAAAATTCAGATGGCTAAATTGCAGAATTTCCAATAGAAAATATCTTATTGAACAACCACATATAGCTCAAAAAGGATCACATTTTCTGAGAGAATTTAAGAACAATGAGAGCTCCCCTTACCCTCTACAGCCTGTTTTTTTGGACGAGACCTGGATTTTTAGTAAAACTATTCAACGGCAGAGCAAGTTCAAAAAGCTGTTTAATATCTATTTTATTGAATTTTCAATATATCCTAAGTGCCTTAGACAACCAAGAAACTGTAGTATGTGCATTTTTGGACATAGAAGGAGCTTTTGACAACACTCCTGAGACTCTTCTCAGAAACTAAGTAGAAGTAAGGGGGCCCGATAGATCTTTTAGGTCTCAGTGAATGTTACCGCAAAATACATACATAAATTTTCAATACACCACCTGTACATATTTTAATGAACATCAAGTACATGAGGTCAGTAAAAACATCAATAAGACAGTGGCCACGTTTAAACAAAGAAAATACTGAAATTCACTAACTACTTATAAGAATTATAAGTGAAGAATACCTTTTTCCATAAAACTTAAGAATAAAATAGATTCCCATACGGTGCAGACTTAATTGAACAAGCTGTATAATTATTTTGCAGGACTATATTTACTAATGTAAAATTATTTTAATATGTAAATTGAATATACAATTTGTTTTATTTTGCAGTGTTTTCATATCCCAAGTATTATTAATATCATAGCCTTTTCGAATTTGGCTGAATGCGATTCTGATAAGTTTATTTATCAAATTTAAGGTTAGCTATATGTCAAAACAGCAAATAAAATAAACGACATGCCCAAAACCCGGATATACGTCACAAACGATTACGCACACCAAGAAGGCTATTATGTGAACTCTACACACATACATACATAAAATATAGATATAAATATAAAAGATGTATTGTTTTACTGTATGAGGTTTTGCCATCGATCATGCTTTTTCTTTTTTTTATGTTATTGATATACGTTTATTAAGTTGTAATACATAAGCTTTTGCTTTTCGACTACTATCATTTATTTTTAATCGTGTAGTTCAAATTTATTGTAAAATATGATTTTTAATATTATTTGAATAAATGATAGGTATGTACCTGTATGTATGTATGCTTCTAAATTCATGCGACAAAATTCAGGAGGTGATTGCTCGTATGAAATTAAGATGGGTCTTTCCTTTAACAAAATTTCCAAGATATCACCCTTAAAAGGTGGTGACTAAAATTGAGTTTTATTTTTTTTCCTAAGATTTCAGTGAAGCTAGAAACTTGAAATGCTCTAATTTTCGTGCCCTTACAAAGGACTAATGTGTATTTTTTCAATATTCCTTTTACATTATACGGGGGTGAAATTAGCAACCTTTTCTTTATTTCATATCAAAACTTTTTTCAAGATGAAGTTTTATGAAATAAAATTTAACTTAAAATCCTTTGTTTTATTTAAAAAAAATTTTTATTCCTACATTTTTTTCCCAAAACCAATAGCTGCAGAGAAAAAAAAATAAACACCAGAGTTAAATTCTTGTGGTTTCTGTTATTTATTAAAAAAATCATAAATTATGGTGTTTATTTTATTTCACTGCAGCTATTGGTTTTGGGGAGAAAAAAATTTTTTTTTAAATAAAACAAGGATTTTAAGTTAAATTTTATTTAATAAAACTTCATCTCGAAAAAAAGTTTTGATCTGAAATGAATTTCATACTAGCAATCACCTGAATTTTGTCGCATGAATTTAGAGACACCCTCTATATTCCTTTCTGTCTGTAATCGACACCTCGAACGGACTAAAAGGAATATAGTATGGAAGTGAAGTCGTCTGTGGTTACGCTACTTACGTTTTGGAAAAAAAATATCGGCATTAACTATTATTATATTATTTTAATTTTCAGTGTGCTCATTTTTTCGTCATTGACACAGTCTACTTAACAATAATAAACGATGAGCAATCATTGCATATTAATTTTCATATTTAATAAAATGTCGCAAAGAAAATCGAACCTCAATCATGCATATACAATTATTCAGCCACAACAACGCCGGGGCTGGTAAATTGCGCACAGCGGTCAGTTTGTAGCCAGGTATACCCAAAATGTTTCTTTTCCATAGGTAAATTGCGCACAAGTGACCCTAAAGAGGGTCTAGGTAAATGGCATACAACTTTCTACCGATTCCACGAATTTTAAAAGTCACCAGAGATTCAAAGGATTATCCCCTAATGACTTTACGATAACAATTTGAGGCGTAGGTACATAGATCAGTTTAGTTTGTGCATTCGTGTTAGTAAGTTCGTCCGATTTCTAAAATGGAACAAATGCTGAGTGAAAAGAACAAAACGCTAATAATAATAGAAGGAGCTGAATTTCGCAAAGGAAGAATCCTTGTTTCTGGCAAAAGTCATTGGCGTTGCACAAATGAAAATTGCAAAGCCAAATTCTATACCATTAATGAGAAGGATATCATCGACAGGGATCTCATCCATAATCATGATATATGTAGATTCCGCAAAACTGTGTCGTGAAAAAATCAGTAACAGCCTAAAAAGGAAAGCTGAAGAAGATCAGTTACACTTTTGAAAGTGATACATAAGAAGATAAAAGGTAAGAAATGTCAATGTGCTTAGGCATAATTGAGGTTAATATATTCTTATATTGTTCAGAGATCCACGAAGTTCTTCAAGAACTTACATTAGTGGACATAGGATACATACGGAAGAACTTATACAATGCGCGCCGAGCATATTTGCCTCCGTTGCCGAAAAGCGTGCAGGACGTTCAAGAAGCATTAGACTCGATGTCTTTTAGAACGATACAAGAAGAAAGTTTTTTAATAACAAACGATCGAGAAAATAACATTGTAATATTTTCATGCTTCACAAATTTAAATTTTTTGTGTTCTGTAGAAGTAATTTACGTAGGCGGCACATTTCAACATTGCCCAAAGTTTTTTTACCATTTGTTCACTCTACACGGATTTAAAAATGGACAGTATGTACTAGCGGTATACGGTTTTCCCTGATGTATCTGAAAAAGAAGGATGCATTTTTCATTTAAAACAGGCCTGGTACCGGAAAATTCTCCAATTAGGGTTGTCCGTAGAATATCGTAATCAAAAATCGGAAGTAGGAAAATGGCTAAAACATTTGTTTGGTTTACCTTATTTGCAACCAGAGCAAGTAAGTGACATGTTTTGCTTTGAAATGATGGATGAAAAACCCGAAGGTGATGCTATCACGAAATTTGCTGATTATTTAATTAATACGTATATAGATGAAAATTCAAGATTTCCTCCAAAGTTATGGGCAAAAATGTCCCCAAGATTTCTCGCTCTACAAACGCTTGCGAATCGTTTCATTCGCATTTTAATGCAAGTTTCTACACTTCCCATCCAAATATTTTTAATTTTATACAATTATTGATTACATTTCAAACAATGTCCTATATTAAAATAAAAAGTGCAAATACCTGTACAAATAAAGTATTGCGTACAAGAACTCAAAAGAAAGTCGAGTTCTTGGACCAACAAATAAGTTTTTATAAAAATAAATTGATAGATTTAAGCACTTATGTAAAATCAATATGTTACCACAATTTGCCCAAATAATTTGTGTTTATTATATTTTTGATAATAAAATTTTGTTTCTGTATAATGTAGATTGTAGTTATTTGATAGAACGATAATGATAGGCTGTTTGTACATAGTGGTATGTCAGTTTACAAGAAGTGTTCTTTTCATCAACTTTTATTCGTTGATGATATCAGAAAGAAAAAGTTTTAAGGTATACCGGACTAAAGATACAATTTGACCACTGTGCGCCATTTACCTATACAGAGACTTAATCCCCTGGCTGCAACTACCTGACGAACCCTTCCCAAATTTGGGAAACTTCTTGACCACTGTGCGCAATTTACCTACGCCCAGCAACGCCTGGTCGGGTTTTAGCAAGTATTTATATATTTCTAAAGGTGGAAAGGTGGATTAATATAAGCTTCCAAATTTCTTGAAACAGTAGGTCTTCTTTACTGGTTACTAGGTCCATTGTCTAAAATAAGAAATAGTCTGCCAACCTCATGAGTATAACAGAGACACTAAAAAGAGAGATGCATATATACTGAGAGGTGGCGGTTTAAGTTAAATTGCGGTGAAATTTGGGACTTTCATAAACTTTCAAATACTTGCGTAGGCGAGATGCTACTGACCGATAGGTGGCTCCATGATAAGCTTAAAATAGACAACATAACAAAATATAAGGAGCGTCTAAATGTAGCTTTTTACCAACGTTGCCAAGTGTAGTCCTAAACTGAAAGGGCGCCATCGAGTATCTCCGGTGGCGCTCGGCTTTCATGCGACGGTTCTAAAGCTTTTAACCTTCTATACGATATCATTAATGTTTGCAGAGATTAGCCCAGCGTAAGTGTGCTGGGCTCCTAACACAGAGGTACCAGGTTCGAGTCGTGTCCGAGTCAAGATATTTTCTTATTGTTTTTTTCAAAAATTGACTAAAAATACGAAGAATTTTTCGATTCGGATTAGGGTAGGGGGTAAGGTAGGGTGGTTTTGGTTAGGTTATTATTGAAAATTATTATAATAATCTGTCAATTACACAATTCAATTTTTCGATTCGGATTAGGGTAGGGGGTAAGGTAGGGTGGTTTTGGTTAGGTTATTATTGAAAATTATTATAATAATCTGTCAATTACACAATTCAATTTTTCGATTAGGGAAAATGTATCTATGCATTCGTGAGTTTTCCTTTTTGTATGATAATTCTGTATTGTAAACTCGAACAATTTTCAGTACGTTTTGCTAAACATAATTTTAAAAATGACAAATATTGATTTCTTAACACATTGCTTTTTAATCAACTGTGATAAATATCATTATTAAAATATTTTTACTTTCCAAAACACAAACGTTTTAGTTTAGGACTACACTTGGCAACGTTGGTAAAGAGCTACATTTAGACGCTCCTAAAATATATTTCTACTCATCAAGGTTAAATAAAAATTTCTCTATGTACCTACCTAACCGACCAAACAAAAATTATAACTTTTTATACAAAAAAGTTACAAGCATTCCACCGTTGTCTTCATGTAAGGTAACTTTAATGGAATATAATCGAGAATATAAGAAAGCTGTCTTTGGGACAATATAATGAAACTTCAAATACAATAATTATTTCTACATTTCCAAAACGTTCATTAAAATTAGTTAGGTATCTATCCTTCGATTAGAAGTACCTACCTATTCGAAATTCGAATAAATGCTATTTATTTTGTTTGGCAGGTATTATATATTATAGTTTTCGTCATTTTTATACACGATGTTTATACACTATATTCTACTTAGGGTTTGATGTTAGCCTTTTAATTTATTTCCGATTTGTTTGTTCAAATATATATCGCTGTCTTATGGTAAAATCAGTCTTATTATAATACGCCTAGGCTTTTTCAATAAGACTGATTTTTCCATAGGCCTTAGTAACGTATATTTCACAATAATATTTCCTTGACTCGGTTTCTGGTCGGATTTATAATAAAAGTAACGGATCCATAGTAGGTAAAATTTAGACATTAAAACATAAATTAAATTTATTTTGTGAAAAAAATCACTGAATTATTTAAAAATAAATTTAATTTTTGTTTATTAATTGAAATTAGACTGTTCAAACATACAGGGTGGCCCACCGTATAGGTACGCTTTAATAGTTTAGTTCATCAAATTACGGCAGATGATCAAAAATTGTTTCAAATAAAAAATACGTCTACCTGCTGTGGGTTTTTCTTTTTAATCAATCATATTAATTGGTGTTAAATTAAAACGAAATATCTTGTAATGGAGTGAACGTAATTTAGAATTTAAAATGCGATAAGAATTAAATTCATTTCTTTTAGTTAATCGCAGTTGACATTCCGTTCGCTACCTATATCTACCGAAATTATTTTCCATAAATGATGTGCGTACGTTGTTTATTAAAAAAATAGTTAAAAGAAACACATTTATATAGGGTGTTTTCAAATGACACTTACAATTTTCCCATGTAGATATACCTCTCGTAAAATTGTAAAAAATGATATAAGGATTAAAGGGGTCAAGTCTCTATTTACTTTTCGAAATACAGGATGTTAAAGTTATGAAAAATTAAATGTTTTAATTTGATAACTTTAAAAGGGATGAATATTTTGATTTGAAAATTTGGCAGGTTGTTTTTAAATGTAAGAGGGCATATGTTTATTGTTTATGGAAAACATGTTTCAATTATTGATCCAGTGTGGTGTACATTTGGAAGAATATGTCACCTTTCCCATCCCATTTTTTACGACACTGGCATTTGAAGCTATTTTCTGTATTCTGTATTCCTCAATGATTTTCACGTGAAAAACGTGAAAATTTGTGGTTTTCAAGATATTTAATGTTGTTATGAAGTCTGTAAGATCACTTTTTAATAATGAAATGAAAAAAAAATGTTTCAATTAATTTCAATAACTACCATACTACTAATGGTTAGAATAGGTAACAGGACCTAATTTGTGAAACAGCAATGCATCTAAAAACATTGAGAGAAAATTGTTGAAAATGATTTTCCAAACTTTTGTGATTTTATTAACAAAAGAATTAACGACAATAAAAAATAAAAGATAGGTACAAAGTTAAATAGCATCCCATTCAAACAGTTGTTTTTCACTAAGGCAGGGTTACATGAAGCCCCTTGTCTACGATACAATAGTAGAAACGGAGTAAGTACTGATAGCAAGAATCCATGCAGCTCCAGTCTTTCCAAGGTATGCTTTCATCAGAAAACGTTGCAGATTATGTATAAATGTAAATGGACAAAATTATTAAAACCCCTTGTAATTTGTTGGCTGCTTTTTAAAAAAAATTGTTCGAATTGAATATTATTTAAGTTTGTAACCATCTTATTTTTTATTGTCATTTATTCTTTTGTTAATAAAATCGGAAGTTTGCAAAAGTATTTTCAACAATCTTCTCTCAATGTTTTAGATGCATTTTGATGTTTCATAAATTAGTTCCTGTTACCTATTCTAACCATTAGTAGTTTGGAAAGTAATTTGAAAACATTCTGTATATAATCGTTATCACCGATAAGAATTCCTACTAGAACCGGTAAGAACTCCTTGTATAACTATCGGGTTAACGGAGAAGGAATTGTTATGAATTTTGTAAATAGGTAGGTAGATACAAATTCTCTGGCAAAAACAATAATTTCAATACGATGCTCGTTTTATTAGAACAACCCTTATTTATAATAAGTGGAATAATAGCAAAATTAACCAAAATTCAAGAAAGTTATGAAAACAATCCACGCAATTACAGCAAGAATAAGTATCCGCTTGATAAATGCTAGCAAAATACAGCCCACAGATAACATTTTCACCCTTATTACAAATGACCTTCAAAAACATTCTTTTGTACGGCAGGTAGATTTATTTGGGAAATAGACTCACAAATACGAAGTGTTTTCAGTAACATCTAGCGTTTAGTAACATAATCACTTAAAATAAACAGAGATCTTCCCTAATTCAAAGTTGAATATTTCATTCAGCGCCATCTGAACGTTTAGTCCAGCTTTCACAATACGCCATCTATACGTTTAGTCCAAAACTACAAAAAAGTGTTAAATTTTTAGTCCGTATGGTTGTTAGACTATTTCTTTTTTTAGACAATGCTAGGTCAAAGGCGTTAGTAAAAAGTATTAATCATAATAATATATTCAATTTAACGAAAAAAGGCCAAAATTACTTTTGTCCACGACCACTTAATAATAAGTCAATATTTTACTCATAACAAAAGGTAGATGGTACCCATATATCTACCAGAGTGAATTATGGTTCATAATTCACGCACTTGCATTTAAATAGCATAATGTGGCTATGAAAACACAACATTCCGGTTTAGGTGACTAGAGATGGGGGTACAATATAAAATAAACTATTAAATCTGCGTATTTTTGCTTCAGAAATTTATTTCTGAAATATACCGTATCGATAAAATATCGAAGTTTTTAGTATTGATACTTTTCATAACGATATTTTCTGATATTGATAGTTTTAAAACAATATATTTATAACGGTACGGTGTATCGATACTTCACACAGTATCGCCCATCTCTATATATATCACATTATTTGACGTAGTCCAGAAATTTATTAATTTTGACGTTAGAATTGTCAATAATACCAAAAATCAAATAATTACGTTCCGTTCTACACTCGCATGATTTACTTACCTTTTATTTAATAAAGAAATCAAGGGTCGTGGACAAAGTATAGTATTCAGCTCGCAATTTATGGGCATTATTCTCTTGGGTGACATACTTCCCTCGCCTACGGCTCGGGACGCAAACATCACCCTGCGTGAATAATGGCTATCATAAATTGCTCGTTTAATAATATACTATAGGCACATTAAACGTGAACGTACAGTTAGTATAATCATTGTTTAAATTAAAGTGGTATTTGTATTCACTGAAACTGATATGACACACGTTTTTTTTTGTTCAAGATTAGTTTTATTCATCAACGTAATTTCCGTCAAGAACAACGCAAACATCTCAGCGCCGCTCTAACATTTCAATACCACTTTTGTAGAACGATTTATCTTTTGCCTCAAAGTAGACCTCAGTGTCGAGCAAAATTTCTTATCGGCGAGCATTTTTCTTAGGTCTGTGAACAGACAGTACTACGATGGATGTGACAGCAATTCGAAGCTCAATTAATATACTTTTGCCATTGTTTTGATTGACTTGAGACACGGTGTGATGCCTTTTGGCCTAAATATTAAGTTATTAATTATTTAAATTATTATCTAATAAATTCCTTTCAGCTAATTCCAATAAACCACGAATTGTTTTATAAATAATAAATATAAAGGTTGCACGTACGAGTAAATGTCAAAGCGTGAATAAATATTAACTAGTATTGTTTATATTTACTTATGATGAACTTGACTCTTCGTATAACTATGTAACGATAGTATTTTAAGAGGTCATTACAATTCAGTTCAATTCATGCGATTCATTCTAATTAGTATTCTAGTAGTATTCATATTAGTGTTAGTAGTTAATGTATATTAGTAAAGTTTAAGTAATAAATAGAACATGTACCAGTGATACAGGTAGTTGTTTTATTCCTGTAAGATGACCCACCGAGTGACCAGCAGCACCACCTATTCAGAGGCCCTTCTACAATTCTAATACACGCAGTATCCATACTAGGATACGCACATTACATGGCGACCCTGTAAACAATTGGAATTCTGTAACTATGGGTGGCAAATCAACGAAACAAGCGGTCCAGGAAAATGGTGTGGTCAACAGTAAGTTTATACTACAAGAAGAGGAAATCAAAGCATCTACATCATTGTGGTTGTTTTGGTACTACAATTTGGATGGTCTATACATAAGAATCATAGAAGACAAATAAAGAGGGAGATAAGAAGAAATCTACAGCAAATCACGCTGAATCTTTAGGATGGTGAGAATCTTTTTTTTTGTAAACTTTAAGGGTATATTATGTTTTGTTGTTGTTTGATATTTTATTTAAATTTCCTCTCATTGATAATGAATCAATTAATTTTAAATGTCCTCGAGTGATGGAAATACAGTAACGTGGGATGAATTTGAGATTAGATTGAATTTAATTTTAGAGGATATACGTAGGAATAGTAAGCGTGTGTTAAAAAAAGGAGGTTCCAAAAAGCTCAGAAAGTCATATAGATATAATAAATAAGTTGTGTGATTCATTCAATAGTTTCTCTAGGTTAATAAATAAGAATTGGTATAAGTTAGATGAGAATCAGTAGAGTACATGTATTTTATATTTTAACAAAATCAGAGAAAAGGTAGAGAAAGCATTACACAAGTGTTAGATTGTCAGTATAAAGTTCCGTCTCAATTAATTACGCGTAATAATTTAATTAATAAAGAAGTATTAGAAGCAATGAGCAAGGGTGAAAAGGATAAAATGGCATTAAGTATGAGTGATTTTTTCAATTTAACTGGTAAGATATTACCAAACGAGTTTGATGGAGATATAAGCAAACTGCAATCTTTTGTAGATGTCATAAGTTTGCTACAGGTTTGTGCAGCAGAGCATGAGGAGAATGCTGTATTAGTTGTGAAAACAAGGCTAACTGGAAAGGCTAGGAGTCTAATCACCACCGAAAACTCGTTGGTAGAAATTATAGAAACCCTAAAAAAGGGACTAAAGGGAGATAGTGCTAGTTTAGTAGGAGCTAAATTAAGCAAATTAAGACAAAACAATAAGGATATAATTGAGTATGCATCAGAGATGGAGAAATTAACAGATCAGTTACAAGCCGCGTATTTGGCAGAAGGAATGCCAGTACACTTAGCAACTAAGTATACTACAGAAGCAACAGTAAAATCACTGATCGACAACTCAGCATCAGAACGGATAAAAACCGTTATAGCAGCTGGAAATTTTACGACACCGCAAGAGGTGATGACTAAACTGGTTTCCATCAATGTGGGAAACAATCAGTCAACAGGAAGTGTTCTGCATTATAAGGCAGATAGGAATAAGTTTGTGTCGGGAAATAGGTATTTTCCTCAACGAAGACACTCTTATGCTAGTCGTCATGGAAGGAATAACTTTCATAGAAAAGGTAACTACGACAATAATAGGAGATTCCAGGAGAATCAAGGAGAAAGGAGATTCAATGGTTATAGAGGTAGTTCAAATGAGTATAGGGAAAGACCTAATAATAGGTTCAACAATAATTATAGGAATGTAAGAATGTGTGAAAGTGAAGAAAGGAGAGAGGAAGATGAACAAACAGAATTGGGGTTTTGAAAAAGAAAGGTGAAAAATCCAAAATTTTAAATAACTTGCATAATAATAATCGTTATATTTATAACTTTGATTTAACTCTTTCAAACTTTGTGCAAATTAAAACTGACATATCGGATAATATAGATACTTTTATATTAGATACAGGTGCAGATATATCGTTATTAAAAATTTCAGATAATTTTCCACATCACTTAATAAAAACAACACAAATCTTAAATATTAAAGGAATAACTCAGGGAGAAATTAAAACTTTGGGTACAATAGAAACTTTTCTTTTTATTAAGGGTGTAGCGTTTAAACATTGTTTTCATGTAGTAGAGGAGTAATTTCCTATACCTACGAATGGAATTCTAGGTAGGGATTTCATAAGAAATTATAATTGTATTTTAGATTATTCAGAATTAAAATTATACATAGATTGTAAATCTAGGAATACAGTAACATTAGAAATTTTTGACAATCCTGAATATGATACTGTGGCAATACCGCCTAGATGTGAAGTCTATCGGTTGGTAGAAAGTTTCAAAAACTTAAGACAGGATAAAGTTGTCGAGCAACAAGAACTATTACCAGGAATATTTATAGCAAGATCAATTATATCAAAAACTAATCCTTATGTCAGAATTTTAAACACAAATTATGAAAGCAAGTCGATAAATACAAACAATATTAAAATATTGGATTTAAATTTATTTCATGTATATGCTGTGAAGAATGAAAGTAAGAATAGGATGAAAGAATTAAGAAAAACATTAAATTTAGAGGTACCAGAATACGTGAGGGATAAGCTAATAAATCTTTGTGAGAATTTTTCAGATATTTTTGCTTCAAAGAACGACATTTTAACGCATAATAATTTTTATGAGCAAAAGCTATTGGTAAAAGATGATACTCCAGTATATATTAAAAATTATCGCACGCCACACTCTCAATCTTCAGAACTTAATAATCAGGTCCAAAAGTTATTAGAACAAGGTATAATTGAATCTTCAATCTCAGATTATAACAGTCCAGTTTTACTTGTTCCTAAAAAGGCAATCAATGGAGAGAAGTCTTGGAGACTTTGTATAGATTTCAGGCAATTGAACAAGAAAATAGTCACAGATAAATTTCCATTACCCAGAATAGATTCGATCTTAGATCAGTTAGGGAGGTCGAAATGGTTTTCAGTCAAAGATCTTATGTCAGGTTTTCATCAAATTCCCTTAGAACAGTCTTCAAGGAAATATACATCTTTTAGCACAGAAAAAGGTTCTTTTCAGTATACAAGATTACCATTTGGTTTAAATATAAGTCCAAATAGTTTTTCAAGAATGATGTCCATAGCATTTTCAGGATTAACTCCAGAAAAAGCATTTCTTTATATGGATGATATAGTCGTAATAGGGATGTCAGAAAATCATAATTTAAGTAATCTCGAAAGGGTGTTTAACACATGTCGGAAATTCAACCTTAAATTAAATCCACAAAAACGTCAATTCTTCAGGCGAGAAGTAACGTATTTAGGACACAATTTGTCCAGTAAAGGGGTTCTACCCGATAAGGCAAAATATTCAGTCATTGAGAAGTATCCAGTGCCCAAAAATTCAGAAAAATCTAAAAGGTTCGTAGCATTCTGTAACTATTACAGACGTTTCATTCCAAATTTCGCTGAAATATGCATACCTCTCAATAAATTATCTAGGAAAAATGTAAAATTCGAGTGGTCGGAAGACTGCGAAAAATCATTCCAAATACTAAAATCGGCATTAATTCAGCCGCCTATCCTGAAATATCCAGATTTCAATAAAAAATTTATATTGACAACAGATGCTTCAAATATTGCGTGTTCCGCAATACTTAGCCAGGAATACGAAGGTATAGATCTACCTATAGCTTATGCTTCGCGAGGTTTTAAGAAAAGTGAGTTAAATAAACCTATAATCATGAAAGAACTGTTAGCTATCCATTGGGGAATTAATCATTTTAAGTGTTATTTATATGGCTCTCCACATTTTATTGTGAAAACGGATCACAAGCCGTTAATACATCTTTTTTCGATGACAGAACCAACTTCGAAACTTACAAGAATTAGACTAGACCTAGAAGAATACAACTTCGAAATACAATATTTGAAAGGAAATTCAAATTATGCGGACAGCATTTCAAGAATATCCATAAATGAATTAAAAGACTTGTACATTGACAATGCTCACGTTTTAGCAATAACGAGGTCAAAAACTCGTCAGAATAAAGCTCAGCCTATAGGAGAAGATAAAATAGTTTCCACAGAAATAAAGGAAGATATTCGCAAGTCAGCAGTATATAAAGTACTGAATAATTTAGAGGCGCATAAATTACCAATTCTGCAATTTGAAAATAACCGTGTTTCGTTAAGGATGAACATACGGATCAAAAACAGGATGAGATTTAGCCAAGCCTTATTAAATACCGATATAGTTAACTTTGATTTAGGTCAAACGTTAGTTCAGCTTGATAAGCTAGCGGTAAATAATGGAATAAAAAGGATGAAAATTTATATGAATGATATTATTTTCACAGAGTGCACTATAAAAGAGTTAATGGAAAAAGGAAACAATACGTTAAAAAACGTACAAATATGTATTTGCGATATACCTAAGATGGTGGAAGAAGAAAAAGAAAAGCAACAGATTTTAGAAACTTATCATAATGATCCTTTATTTGGAGGTCATGTAGGAAATAACAGGCTATTGAAAAAATTAAGAGCGAATTTTAGATGGAAAAACATGGAAAAAGATGTAAGAAAATATATTAAGCAATGTCACAAGTGTCAAGTCAATAAAGCAAAGAATAATCACAAAGAAGAATTTGTATTAACGGATACAGCAGAAAAACCATGGGATATAACATATATGGATACGGTCGGTCCTTTTCCACAAAGTGAAAATGGTAACCGTTATTGCATCACAATGTTATGTGAATTAACGAAATATGCAGTAATAATTCCAGTTAAAAACAAAGAAGCGAACACGATAGCTCGTGGAATTTTTGAAAATTTCATACCAAATTACGGTCTGATGAAACAAATTAGGACAGATTTAGGCACAGAATATAAAAATGAAATATTCAAAGGTTTAACTAAAATGTTAAATATTAGTCATAATTATTCAACAGCATATCATCATCAATCTATAGGAGGTTGTGAGAAATTACATAGAACGCTTAATGAGTATGTGAGACACTTTATAAATGAAAGTAAGGATGATTGGGATGAATGGTGTAAACTATTTGCTTATTGTTATAATACGACTCCAAGCTCTTATCATGGTTATACGCCATTTGAATTATTGTTCGGTAGACGTGCTAACTTACCCGAGAATCTAACAAACGAGATTGAACCATGCTATAATATTGATGAATATCAGAATGAGTTAAAATATAAACTGCAGGTACCTCATCAGAGAGCAGAGAAATATTTAACCAAATATAAATTGAGTAGACAAAGTCAAAATAGTAAGGTAGCTAATCCAGTTGATTTTAAAATAGGGGATTCAGTTTTAGTAAAGAGGGAAAATGGAACCAAATTCGAATCTCAATATATAGGTCCATTTACAGTCACAGAGGTGAGTGATGTTAACTGTGAAATCAAATTAGAACCAGGTGTGATAAAAGAAATACACAAAAACAGAATCCAACCTTATTGTAAAATGAATTTAAAATTGTAAATCGAAAGTGCGAGTGAGTATAAACATTTCCGAATAGTAAACAAAAGTGTTATAACAAACATTATAAACAAGGAGTGATAGTAAATAAATTCGGATAACGAATAATAAAAACATTGAAGTGAAAATAAATAAACATGACAAACAACTAAGTTATCGTAAACAATTTTTAAAGGCAATGGACATTCATTAATTTATGAATATATTATGTAATCGTAGGTTAGTGACATTATTTAATAATCATCTATCATTTATTTTTAGGAGATTTGTAAATTCATTTCATTAGGGGGAAATGAAGCTCAACGGAATTTATTCTTTTTGTAAAAGGGGAAGGTGTGATGACTTTTGGCCTAAATATTAAGTTATTAATTATTTAAATTATTATCTAATAAATTCCCTTCAGCTAATTCCAATAAACCACGAATTGTTTTATAAATGATACATATAAAGGTTGCACGTACGAGTCAATGTCAAAGCGTGAATAAATATGAACTAGTATTGTTTATATTTACTTATGATGAACTTGACTCTTCGTATAAATATGTAACGATAGTATTTTAAGAGGTCATTACAATTCAGTTCAATTCATGCGATTCATTCTAATTAGTATTCTAGTAGTATTCATATTAGTGTTAGTAGTTAATGTATATTAGTAAAGTTTAAGTAATAAATAGAACATGTCCCAGTGATACAGGTAGTTGTTTTATTCCTGTAAGATGGCCCACCGAGTGACCAGCAGCACCACCTATTCAGAGGCCCTTCTACAATTCTAATACACGCAGTATCCATACTAGGATACGCACATTACAACGGCGCGTTGTCTTGATGAAACAAAATATTTTTCTTTGTCATATGCGGACGTGTCTTTGCAATTTCGGCCTTCAAAAGCTCCAATAACGCTATATAATATTCACTGTTGATGGTATTTCCCTTTTCAAAATAGTCGACAGATATTACACCACGTACATCCCAAAATACCGAAGCCATAACTTGCTGTCCATTCAGATGACGATCGTTTTGATTCCGGAGTGAAGTGATGGATCCATGTTTTATCCATTGTGACATATCGACGCAAACATTCTGGTTCGTTACGTTTAAACATGATCAAATACTGCTCAGAAACATCAACACGTTCTTGTTTTTGGTCAACAGTGAGCAAACGCGGCACCCACTTTGAACAGAGCTTTCTCATAGTCAAAAACTCATGCAATATAACCTAACCAACACGTTCTTTTGATATCTTTACGATGTAAGCTAACTCACGCAACTTCCCTTTTCGATCATTCAAAAACGATTTTGTGAATTTTTTTGATTTTTTCTGGTGTTACCGGCTCGTATGGACGTCCTCTGCGTTCCGCATTATCGGTGTCTCTACGACCACGTTTGAAGTCAGCAAACCATCGTTTTATTGTTGTTTCTGATGGAGGTATTTTTTCCCATCAAGAAGCAGTGTCAAATTTAAACACAAAATTGTTTTTGATCCATTGTTTTGAAACTATTTAAAGTAGCGGCACTTACGAACTAATGAATAGAATATAATGAAATTTTGACAGCTGTCTTTTTAAGGTTAGTACTAACTGAAAAATAGGCGGTTGCATTAAAACAAGCGCCATATATGTGTCAGGTCCGGGTGTTTTCAGCCCATGTGTTAGTGATGTCAAGGTACCAACGGCGTTGTGTGCAATGCTTTCACAAAACTTTCAGCTACTGTGGAAAATTCCCATCCAATGTCGATGCTTTCATCTGATAATATTGATGTATTGAAGGTATGTCCAGAAATCAAGGGTCGTGGACAAAGTAGCCTACGGCTCAGGACGCAAACGTCACCCTGCGTGAATAATGGCTATTATAAATTTCTCGTTTAATAATATACTATTATGTCACAATTGACATGTGACAACAAATTTTTTTCAGTCTTAAACTTTAAAAGATTATTGATTGTCTAGTTGTCGAAATTTTTCGTAGTGTCAGAAAGGGAGCAGAATTTTATAAAAAATGATTCTTGATAACGGTAGCTAGAACGCTACATACTGAAATATTGAATTGACAATTTAAAAAAGATTGTGGTTTGATTTCCCAAAATATTACAAAATAAATAAATCAGAACTTGTTTTTTTCCATTACAGATGTTTTGTTGGGTTAGTTCCATTAATAGTCCTGAAAATTCAAACCGTGATAAATTTTCACCTACTATCAATATGTAATATCAAACATTACGATACTGATATGAGTTTCGTAATGAGATGTAAAATTAATGGGAATGAACGGTCTTTTTTTGAACTGCACTAGTCTTCGAATCGCTTATATTCTTTTTCGTTATTGCGGGATTTAGCGGGTACTAGGGTTTTTATTGTGTTATTTACAGCAAGCTCTATATCAGAATCCACACTTTTATAGTCGCAACTCATGTCGATACAATTATACCAAACTAAAGTGAACGCGTCAAAATTGACAGTTCGCAAAATAAATCAACAATGAGGTGAGTAGGTGAAATAATGTACTATATTCGTATCGTAAATTTTACGATATTCAATGGGTTATCAAATTTCCCATCTTATTTCGTAATATGGATCATTACGACACTTACCTATATCGTAAATATCTATTTTCTACGAGCGGGCGGAAAATTGAATTTTTCACACACAGTTTAGTGTGGAGATTTTTTTTTACCGCACCTTGTGGAAATAATTTTCCGCACAGTGTGGAAAAAATTACAGCCATTCAACAAGCAACTAGCATCTGCTATAAATTTAAGTAATGAAAATAATTGTACTTTTACAATAAATTATAATATAAATAATTAGGTATTAGATTTTGACATGTAACTATTATTGTTAATAATATTTTACTTTATGTTTACTTTATCAATAATCTAATAAAATATGTTTCTAAATAAACTATAAGCACTTATAATCAGATAAAAATATCTCAACTTGCGGAAAATGTTTTTCCGCACTCGGCTACTTCACCGAACTCCTCTACGTGTCGTTCGTTGAACGGCAGACTCGTGCGGAAAAATTCATTTTCCGCACTTGTTAGGTAAATAGCTATTACCTACGACCCCCCCTGTAATCAGTCAATAACACACAGTCGGCATCAATGTAATGACGTCTATTACGCACGGTAAAAAAAACGCACAGCTGTAAAGTAAATCGCACGGCTTCCCTAGCAACATCTTAGCAACTGTCAATAGACGTCGCCATTTTATTCAAAAATATGGCATTAGCCGTCAAAACATCAAACTTAAGGTAGGCCGCAATAGCGATTTGCGAAGGAACACTAGCGCGGTAAAGTAAAATTAATTGGAATGAACGTGCCAAAGTTGACAGTTTGCAGAATGAGTGACAACCGAGACATATAAATCAACGAACCCATTTGATATGAATATAGACGTAACACTAATAATAATATTATGAATTCAACAAAATTTAATGCATCAACTCATGAATAAAAAATTAAACCTCATTTTTTATAATAATTAAACACAACACCTGTACAATTAGTGGTATTTATTCCGGCTGACAATAGGAGAATTGTAGTTTTCAATTTCAATTGAATTTTTTGTAGAAACTATTTCTCCTCCCATTATTTTAGTAGCTATATTTTTTTTTCTAAGGATGTTTCTACATATCCTGTAGCGACACTACTGGAGTTCCATCCACCATGTCTCTTCAAAATGTGCATATCAACACCAGCATCAACAAGTAGGGATGCTGATGATCTTCTAAAACCGTGACCTGTATATTGTGATGGATTTTGTAGCTCCAGAAACGTTGCTATTTCTTTTGGAATGCGCCCAAAAGTATTGATACCAATTGGTTGAGAAAAACATTTTCCATTTCCATATAAAATAAAAAACCGGTCATAGACTATATTTTGAGATCCAAGTCGAACATATTTTCGGACGTTATTCAAGCAGTCAAAACCAGCGATGTTTCCTCTAGTAATAGCAAATTCTCTTTGAATTTTAGTTTTAGTATTCGGTATTTTGGTCGTTATGAACGTTACTTCTTCAACTACATCACCAATTTTTAAATTCATCAATTCTTTTCTTCGGCAGGCGCCAAACACACCCATGATTAAGGAAACCTATAAAAAGAATATGCTACATGGAAATGTTACCATATTTATGTATAATCTTACCTTCACCATCAAGAATTGATCATCATTGACTTCTTTCAAAAATCTGTGTATATTTTCCTTTGAAAATATACTGGATTTTTTCGGCTTGTGACCTTCAATTTTCCGCTTCAAAAAAGCCAATAGCTGTGAATATTTACTTATGTCCACATTTTTCTTCACAGATATCATTGTTCTCAGCATACTATAATGTGTCCATAATGATGATGACTTTTCTTTTTCAGCTTTTCCAGCAAAATAAGCTAATAAAATGTTTTCTGATATATCACGGACTTTTTTTGAACTGTACCAGTCTTCGAATCGCTTATATCATTTTTCGTGTCTATTGCGGGATTTAGCGGGTACTAGGGTTTGTATTGCGTTGTTTGCAGAAAGTTATATATCAGAATCCACACTTTGATAGTCATAGAATTGACAGTTCGCAAAATAAATCAACAATGAGCGTAACGCTTGCTTGTTACCTGATTCTAATATCATTAATTTCAGGAATATTGACTAATTTTGAGTAAATAATTAACATTATTGGTAGTAGGTAAAATAATGTACTATATTCGTATCGTAAATTCATATTACGATATTCAATTTTCCCGTCTCATTTCGTA
Organism: Lochmaea capreae; assembly: GCA_949126875.1. Classification (NCBI taxonomy): domain Eukaryota; kingdom Metazoa; phylum Arthropoda; class Insecta; order Coleoptera; family Chrysomelidae; genus Lochmaea; species Lochmaea capreae. The sequence continues at coordinate 3,708,336 of OX421398.1, forward strand.
ATATGAATCTTTACGACACTTATATCGTGAATATCTATTACAAGTGTATCTACATCCACAGCCTGTAATGTGTAGTAACTTTTCTCAAGCTGAGACTGAAGGCAGGCAAACGAGAATAACTTTGCAGTTTCCAACCCCATTTCGCAGTATCCAAGAAATTCCCTTACCTAGACTGTACTTGGCTTACTCCATTCTAGGAAATTTTGTTTCAACTCTGCACAAATATGATTGATTCAAGAGAAATACCCACAGCAGGTAGTCGTTAATTCAATAACAATATCACAGAATCGTATCGTACTCGTTTCCCCGAAAATAATATGCCTAATAGTATGATGTTACAATCGAAATACTACGGATCTGTTACTGTTTACTGTACAATAAAGTATTCATGAAGTTTCATTATTAAATCCTTAAGACCAGATACCGAGTCAACGAAATCCATCTTGTTTGTTTCCATTTGGACTAGCCAATTCTGCAATTCCACTTTGTTTTGACTTTTTACTGCTGCTTGGATGACATTTTTTTTAACTCAATTGACTAGAGACTTCTGAAAATGCTTTATCAGCCGAATCAATCCTATCTCCGGATGCCTACTAAATTGAACCCTTCTACTTTCTAAAGAAGTGCCATATTTCTTTTTTAATGAATTCACGGTTGTTTTTTCTGTTCATTGCTTAAGCAATAGGTGAAAAAATATGAAAAGTTCTTCAACAATTCGCAAGTATGTGGATGGAGGTTGCTTCTTCCATGAGTTGGCATTCATTTAGTCAAGTCGCACACTGTTTACAGAACAGAACGATCCCGGTATAGATTTATAAAATTATATAGGAAATAACTTTCTCGTTCATCCACTCCATTTGAAAGCAAGTGCAGAGTCTGAATTACAACTGAAGCCGCGAGAGGCCAATGGTTGTCATGTCCCCACTCTCCGTTCTCATTGGAGATCTCATTGGCTTCCTTTGGGGAAGACCAACACTTCAGCGATTTTCATTGGCACACGACTGGCTTATTGGCACGTGCCAAACGACGCGTCTAGATCGTATCTTCGGAACTTATTTAATGTATTTGTCACTTTTAATTCTAAAGGTTGATGATTGTATAATTTTGTGAGCTTGAAGGAGATAGAAAGTATTTAAGATCAAAAGTTGGCATGGTTAAATAAACAGTATCTCCCCAATAATGAAAGTATTCAAAATAAATTGCAACATTCACACTTACAATACTAAAAAAGAAAATATTGAATGAAATAAACATTTTTGTTATTATACCCCGTTTTTAAAACGATCTAGAAAGTGAAAAATAACAGCTTAAAATATAGACCGCATGCGACAGTTCTATGAAAATGTAGAAAGTAGCTTTCAATGAAAAAATATATCAATACATTCAAATAATATGTAATAAAATAAAACAATAAATGCGCCACAAGTTTTTAGTTGCAAATTTTATTAGTAATTAATTCGCTATGGAAATGTCACAATAACGTGGTGGGATAATATTTATGAATAAAACATCAACATGATATGAAACCAGTGTTCACTATGATCCGACACACAATAACCATAATAATAATAATGTTTATTCAAGGAATATAATACAATATAATGAATAATTTAAAAAGTAATTGTTAAAAATACAGGAATAAACATAAAATCACTGAACTGCCAAAGACACTTGTACGTGATATTTTCACATAATTAAAAATACATTTATAAAACGCCATAAAATATAAACTCCAAATATAACTATTTTACTAAAACGATACCTACTTATAATTAAAACTATATATAATTATTGGGAAAGGTAATAATAATAAAGGAAGAAAGAAATCAGTTAAGTGGTCACATTGGGGCAAATTAACACAATCGGGAAATATTGGCAGTATTAAATAGATTCATAACATCAAATACAAAATTTTAGGTCGACTAGATCATTGAATCTTTTTCTGTCAGTATTGTATTCTACATCCATTCCTTTACAGAGCGTTTAAATTTTCTAGGATTATTAATGTTTCTCAAGTTGAGAGGTAAAATATTATAAATTTTTGCTGACAGAAATTCCACTGAGCGTTGACCGATTGTTTTCTCACATATAGGAATATTGATTGAGTTTTCTTTTGCTCTCGTGTTGTGACAATGTTGGACTGGTTGCACTTTTATTTTATTTTTATGTATATTTGTGAATATCTTTTCACAGAAAATTTGTCTAACATCAAATATTTTATTTTGTGGAAAAAGTTTGTCGCTAGAAAAATTTATATTTTTTTTATAAATAACTCTCAGTATCCACTTTTGTAAGACAATAAGACCCAGCAATTACTTTCTGTTACACCTCCCCAACTTAGGATACCATACTGCAACTGAGATTGCATCAACGAGAAATACAAAATTTTAATGTTTTTCAATGTTAAAAAATCAACTAGGTAGAGTTTGTTTAACCATCCTTTGCCGTTACGTCATAATCGGTGACGTATTCTGCTATTTTACGTTTGTCTTATATTAGTTGAATGTTATTTCACACTTAACCTCAAAATTATAATCAATGACATATGTTAAGGTGAGTTTGTATGAATACATTAGTAATGCCAAAAATTGTATTCTGCTTTTTGCGTTGCTTACTTTTTTACATAATTTAGTTTTGTTTTAACTTGAAATCCCCGTTTTTTCTTAACTGATTTGTTTCAAATTTCTAGCTTGAGGATGTTTAACGCCCCTGAGCATGATTTTTTACTGAATTTAAAAAATTGCGGACCTATAATATATATTAAAAATGTATTATACGATTATATTTTTGGGGTGAACCCAAAGGTTATGTAAAATTAGATAGAATATCTATATGCTCATATTTTTGTATAGTAATTATTGTCTGTGTCATTGTGAGAAACAATTTCGTAAGTATTCCTGAGAAATGCAAAAAAACACATGTATGGGAGAAAACAGGCAATAAATAAATTTCTTTCTGAAAAAAGCTCCCAATAAAAACAGGAACAAGGAACGAAGATAGGTAGATACTTACGTTGTAGACTGCATTTAACGGTAAAAGCGGGATTCCAATGAAAAATTAATTGAAAAAGGGCGAAAATGACCAAAAATACTGAACAAATCAAAATATGACAACTGAACTGTCAAAAGTAACAAATAGATTTACGTCGAAATTAGCTTAGAGATACGTTAATGACGTCAAAATTCCGTCTCATCCATTTCATGAATCAAAGATAAAGCTGGACAATGTATGACGTAACGGCAAAGGACGGTTAAACAAACTCTATCTGAATTTAGTCAGCAGACCTCTTAATTTATTCTTGACGTTGTTAACTTGTAAGTCCCACCTTAAATGTATGTCTATTACGATTCCTAAGTATTTGATTCGATCTTTTTCAAAAATTTGTGTTTGGTCATCAATTGTTAATGGTCCCAGATCAGGAAGAAATCTATACTCTGTTTTTAATAAGTTTTTTCAATATTTTCGAAAACACTGACAACAATCAATTTTCGACTTTTTGTTTGTTACCGTGTTTAATGATACCAATCTTTAAACAATTTGGAAATTTACCTTTTTGAAAACATTTATTAAAAATATTAGTTAGACGTTTTGCAATTTCAAAATTTATTTCTTTTAGAGTTTCTGATCTGATACCTATTATCCCATCCTGGGGATTTTTTTGGTTTCAAGTTATTAATGATATTTATAGTTTCTGTTTCAGATACTGGATTTAGAAACACAGTATTATTTATATTGGTTATATTTTCTGAAAAATTGTTTACATCATTTACTTTATTTGCATAATTTTTACCTAAGTCACTATAATAATTATTAAATATATTTTTCTACGCCCATGTCTGTAAACGTCAAAAATCGCACTGACAACATTCCTCGTAAGTGACATTTAACAATAACATGCACGTAATGAAAATCTCATAACATACATGTGCGTTTAGATAGAAAAACTTAGATTTCTTTGTTGAATCAAAATAATAAAATTTTCATTTTCATTTACGTAATACTTTATTTGGTTTATTTACTTACTTTTAATCAATTGAAAAACATAAAACCTCTTAGCATTAGTGAAATACATTTTAGATTAAAAGAGTGATGCCCCTAAATGTCGGCAACACATTTTACAATTTCAAAAAAAATAATTCGGTGTTTCTTGATATGGGAAAAAACATCATCTCATTTATGCTGTCAATTTTGGTAACAAATTATAGTATCCGAACATTTTCTCAACTTTACCTATGAATATGACTGTTAGTAATGAAAAATATGAAATTATGAGCACTCAGAAGAAAATAGATGGGCGTAGAAAAAGTATACTACGTTACACGAGTTGTAATCCCATTACGCACTTGCCGCTGCGCGGCTTCGTGCGTAATTGGTTACTTACAACTCTTGTTACGTAATATACTATTACAATTTCATTCTTTGATGTTATGAGTTCATTGTTCACCTCTAATGTCTCTATTGTTGCGTTAGGTTTTCGATTTGGACAAATACTATTAACTGCGTTCCATAATCCACTAGAAGAATTTGAACTATTTTCTATGATTCTATTCGCATATTCTTTTTTACTAGGTATTCAATTTTCAATTCCAATCTTTCTATGAAAAGATGGATGGTTAAATTACTATGCGATAGAGCCAAAAATTAATATACAAAGGCTGTTACAGAATTACAAAATAAATTAATTTATTGCACAATAAAAGTAATAATAGTTCAACTAGCACCTTTTTGGTAACTTTCATTATTTGAGCAATACTAGATGTTGAAGGAATTTAAGAAATTGGGAGTCAATTCAATATTCAAAGTAACTTTGAATCTACTAATACTTTATCTACTCTAACAAACTTCTAGACCGCTTGAAATCAAAATAAATGAACAGAAAAAGTACGTTGAAGATAATATGGACTCCCATAAGTCAGGTATTTCAACAGACTTGGGAATACGGACATCATGTTCAATGGGATTCAGCGAACCCAGTAAATAAAAATTAAAAGTAGAGAAAACTGCGTTTATACAACTAAATTCAGAAAAATATATAGGTAACATTTAGCAGAATGTCAAATTTGTTTATCATTGTTGGAAACAGAAATTTCCAAAATTTAATTACCTTCGTTATCATGATAGTATCATACGCTTTATCCAGATTTTCTTATGATTTATTGTTGTTGGAGTTGGAAAGTCCACCGTTTTTAAATTATTGCGGGGGAGAAAGATAGCAAGCCAAGTGGAGCCTCCCAAGAAAAATCCAGACAGACCAGTAAAAGTCCTTGATGAAAACACCAAAAGTGTAATTCGAAGAAAAGTTCACTCTTTCTATTTTAAAAAAGAAATACCCACCATAGATAAGATTTTGAAGGAGATAAGGTTGAGAGTATTCCGTTGATAACTAAAAAACTTTTATGGACCACTTTGAGTAATATGGAATTTGCCTGGGAAAAGTATAACCGTAAAGCACTTTTACTGGAAAGCGATGAAATTGTTTGCTGGCGACGAAAGTACTTAAGAAGTATAAAGCAGTACAGAACAGAGCAGAAGAAAATCTTTTATCTTGATGAGACGTGGATCAATGAAGGTTATACAGTACCAAAAATGTAGCAAGACAAAAATATAACCAGTGCTCGCCAAGCTTTCATGGAAGGCCGTCAACGGGTATTAAGGTGCCTTCGGGTAAAGGGAAAAGACTAATAATCGTCCATAGTGGAAGCAAAGAGGGATTTTTAGAAGGTTTGCTAACCTTTCAGTCGTGTCATACGGGAGATTACCACGAGGACATGGATTCGGATGTTTTTGAAGACTATAATAACGCAAGTTATCATTCTCGACGCATAAAGAAGACTCCAACAAGAAATTATTGACTGGTTAACCACCAAAAGTATTGATGTTGAAGATAATTTGATAAAAAAAGAACTATTAGCTATAGCAAATTTACACAAACATAGTTTTATGAAATACGCCGTGGAAGATATAGCAGAAAAACATAGTGTAACTGTGCTGCGCACACCGCCATATCATTGGGAACTAAATCCTATAGAACTTATATGGGCGCAAGTGAAAGGATTTGTGGCAAGATACAACACGACATTCGAAATGAGAGACGTTAAGCTACTGTTTCATCAAGCCATTAAGGAAGAGACACCAGAGAACTGGCGAAAAGCAGTCCAGCATGTCATTAAAGAAGAGGAGAAAATGTGAGATCTTGACTACTTGATCGATCGGACCGTCGACCCGTTAATTATAACGTCAAGAGGAGATGACAGTTCCTCAGATGACTAAGACTATTATGATTTTTTATAATTAAATTTCTGTATAATGTATTTTTTGTATAATATTCAATAAAAAATAAGTGTACCTAATACTATGTACATAATGCCTAATTTTTATTCTGTTAAAATAAAATTCTTTCCTTTCTACAAGAATCCCACCGGCACGCCTTTGGCACACTATTTTCAGTGTTTGTGAATGGTTAACAATAGGCTAAATCCATATATTCACCCCAACCCGAGTGGTACTACCTGCACTTGATAAAAAGAACGAAGTTTACAATGAAATCAATGCCAAACTATGAAAGTGGCTTAAATATTCGTTGGGTCACTCTGTACTCCCTTTGCATACCTAACGAGGTTTTATTACCCTATACCATACTAAAATAAACTATAACTCGTTTTATTAACAAACATTCTAATATATACAGAAAAGCCTACAATTAAAAAACCGTTCCTGGAACCTGCACTTCACTAGATCCAATTCCTAGTAGACTTTAATACTGGAAGAATATTATCACATGAAATATTACTTAATTCACAATAATTTCTATCAAAGATATTATAGTCTACTGCAAACGGACCTTAAAAAAATCACAATTTTTTGTAGTCTTAATCCTTATTTTATTATTGTCTGGTTATCGAATTTTTAGAGAAAAATATGATAATCCTTGATAACGGCATGTGGAACCCTACCGAGACGTTGAAAAAAAATATTAAGAAAACATTGTGGTTTAAATTCAATTAAAAATTAATCAAATTATTTTGTATTCTTCTTATTATTGATTAAAATGATATAAAGCATAAGCTTTCGTAATAGAATACTTCCGTCATAAGTTCTTACTTTTCTCGCCCACTGTGTAGGCACTTGCAGGACCCCAAGGTTTCGACGACGTCGTCGTATTCCCTCCTATTGTAACAGGATGTTCGTCGTCCTTATTGGGCGTCTCAACTCCACTTTTCGGTACATCATGACAATTGAATCTGAAACAGATCGATATACATACAGATTGACTCTCGATGGTGATACACTATAGCGTGTTGAGATAGAGGTGTGAGACAATATTTCTACAATTACAAATATATATATATATATATATTCTTGTTATTATTAATAATTCTCACTTTAGGTCTTTGATAAGTTGAAAGCAATTAATTTCTCGTTGGCTAAAAAGGTGTCTATGAAATTTTCAAGAATTAAATAATATTTTTAAATAAGTTTTAAGCATCTGCACGTAATAAGAATTTTAATATTATATGAGTGAGAGCGTCATCAACAAATACTAATAAATCAATCAGTTTATCAAAGTTAGCTCGATATTATTTTGAAAAATTAGGCACTTAAAAATAATGCCTGTTTAAATTAGGTACCATAAATGAAAAGAAATTGTAAATATGATCTGGTTGGTATCAGAGTGATCTAAAATATACTTGGAAATCACTTCTGAAACTTGTGCAAAGCTTTATCGTTGACAAAGTAAAAGCTTCCTTAATGCGATAACAGCAGCAACCAATCAATCAGCATGAACTGAAAAGTATAGATTGTACTGTGAAGGATTAGACTCTCTATATGCATTTTCTCCATTTTTTCAAATTCTCAACCAAAGATTTTACTGAAATCTATATATTTAAAGCATTTTATCCATGCAAATTAAATGATAAAAATACCTTGGACTGTTTATGTGCCGTATGTCCATTGACGGTAGACGAAATAACCGTTTGTCATTGTGCCGTGGACTAATTGCGATTTGTTTGTCGTTGCACTTGTTGCTGTCTGAACTGTTTGTGTTATATGCGTTTATTTTTCTATTTATCTACGAAGCAAGCTAAAATGATGGAAGCAATTGTAACAGGGAATCATGTAGTTGGTGAATGTTAGGTGAGCTTTAATGACTTTTAGCTCACAGAACAACACCGATATTTTGCATAAGCCAGAGCTGTTTTGCAGAAAAGATGATCCATCCAAACAATTCCAACCGTTATTTAAACGTGGAAAGAAGGTTCCGACTTCGCACTTACCTGCTGTAGAACTTAAAAATGTAATTAAACCAAAAAACTCCTGAGCCTCTCTAAACTATTAGTGGAACTATCAGGGTCAAACTAAGTTAACGATCCTGAGCTAACATGATAGAGCCAATTCTCTCTGACACTGGTGAGCAGAATGACAATCAATATAACCATGGAGAAACTGAGGATGATAATGTTATCGTTGATTGCTGCGATTGTAATGATGATGACGATGGGGATCTTTTTTACATGTAAACTGCCATTATTGTTGATTTAATTTTTAAATATTATTCTGTATTTAGAAAAGAAATACTATTTTTATGAAACTACTTGAGTCTTGTTACAGCGTTAGTTCCAAAAGTCAGTCATGTCGCTTTGTGTAAAGTAGACAATCAAAATGCGTTTAGTCCAAGGATGACAATCTAAATGCAGTTTGCCCAACAGTTTTTAAAATATTTTTGGGATAACATCAATACTTGATTTTAACGTTTGAATGATTTTTTTTACAAATTTTAGGTATATCCATTTTTCAGTTAATTTCTTGCCAAACACAAACGCAGTTTTTCTTTATTAGATGTCTCAGATAGTACAAGTAACTATCCCTTCTCTTCTCCAAGGAGCTGTGAGTCCTGGTCGTTGGTGAAACCAAGGACAGCTCAACGGATTCCTATGGAATGCAGAAACCATATATCAGGATCTTCAGCGTGGAGAGTGGAGTGTTGTCCTGATGAGTTCGGTGATAGCTGGTCGGTTGCCAGAGTCATCGGAGCAACAGTTAGCTCGTGGAAACCTGCTTTGATATAAACCCTATCTAGTGAAAGGTAGTTGATGAGGTATATTCTCTATATGTGGAGGCCTGCCTTAAGCAACTGGTCAAGTGGAAGGAGACGTCAATAAAATACCCCTCAAGTCAAGGTAGAACAACATATGTCAAAGACTGCGTGGTCATGAGGCAGCTTGGTCGCTAATATGCGTACTCTGGATACCTGGGGATATCCAGCTTAAATACCCTCACTCCTGCACTTAATATCAATCCCACCAGAACCATTTTAATAGCCTTCACTAAAAAAAGAAAACTCTACTTCAAAACCATTGAAACTGATGGGAGCGAGGTTGAATGAAGTCAAGTATCTAGAATTGACTCCATTCAACCTCGACAGTAAAGTCTTGTGGAACAAATACGAAAAGAAGATTATATACAAACCAAAAACGGCTTTAATTGTGTGCAGGAATCTGGCATAGTGAGACCAATTATCACTTATGGAGCTATTGCGTGGAGAAGTAGAACTAGCCTATTGACGACGAGAGAAAGCCTCTCCAAAATTCAAAGACTAGCCTCTATATGCATTACAGGAGCAATCAGAACATGCCCAACGGAAGCCGTCGAAGTGATTCTCAACCTCACACCACTACATATGGTGTTGGAAAGTGTTGCAGAAAGAAAAAGGTACAGACTTAGTAGAGATGAAATCATTAAAAGAATCACCTACTTACTTCTTGGAAATCAGAAAACTAGGGACATGCCACAAGATGGTATGAAGAAAAAGTATAACTTTAGAAAGACATTTGTTACTGAATTAAGGAGCTGGAAGGAATTGGATCCAAATACCATTTCCAGACTTGGGAATAATGCCATTCAACAGTACACAGAAGGCTCAAATGCAATAGAAGGAACTTCCAAATACAAACATTTCCAATTATATTCGTCAGATAGGAGAAACAGAAACTTCCAAGACACTACCATTATCTTTTTCTGAAAATTCCAGCAAGGTGAATCAAACAATTACTAAGAGATTAATACTATCTCAAATTTCACAAATATTATTATTGCAAAAAATTGATACAACACTTATGGACAAAACAACTAGCTTGGGATGAACCAATCACAGATGACCTCCTATCAATTTGGAACGATTTCTCTAGCCAATTACACGTTTTTAATGATCTAAGAATCCCTAGGAACGTGATCTCTATTAATTTTAAATTAGTTGAATTGCATTGCATCTCACGTAGTTACAATTCTGTAGAAGATAAATGTGCAAAATCTAAGGCTTCCTCTATTAAAACCACAACCATTCCAAGATTAGAGCTATGCGCAGCTCTTCTGGGCGCACAGTTATCTGAACAAGTCAATAAAGCCTTATCTAACTCAATTCCAACACTCTATTGGAGCGATTCTCAAGTTTTGTTAGCTTGGTTAAAGCTTGAACCATCCCGACTTCAAGAATTTTATTGCCAGTCAACATAATCCTGCCAATATAGCATCCAGAGGTATATCACCTAGAGTCCGTTTCAATAAGGAAGAAGCCACCTGAAGTTGCAGTCGATGCGCGACCTTGATGTAAAAACCAGCGCCATATTCAAAAATTGATATTTTAATCTAAATCAGTAGCGTAACGGCAGAATTCAATTATTTTTGAAGTAATGTATACTCTTACATATATTTTATAACAATCTGAATGCCTTGAGTAATATACTGGATTATTATACTTTCTTATTTGACTTACCGATGATTTTTTATAGGAATTTGGATTCCATGTTCAGCTTCAGACTCCATAAAAGTTGCAACGTTTTTAAGAATCTGTCGGCCTTCAGTATGGATAACTTTTCTTTGAACACCAACCAGTTTTGTAGGAGGCATAGTTTTCGATTAAATAAAACACACAGCACTCACAAATAAACTAGCAGAACGTCTTAAAATATTCAAAAATGAAAAATATTCGACAGTAAATGATTGTTTCAAACACAACCTCAAATGTCAACAATTTAATTGCTGTCGGCATGAAACATCGCTTGTAACGCCAATGGCATGGAACGATCGCTCGACAGATTTTGACTTAGGCGCAGGTCGGTACGCCAACTTCAGGTGGCTTCTTCCTTATTGAAACTGACTCTACACAATTAATGAATTCCCACTTTTGGTGGCATGGTCCAAACTTTTTAAATAAAAATTCAGATAAATGGTTTTGTAACATATTTGCAAATGGAAGTTTATTACCAGAATTAAAGAAAGAACCTTAGATAATACTATCTACAAATTTGCTCAAATATAATCTATTTCCACTATTCAATAGGTACTCGTGTTTTATGAAATTAACACGAGTAACAGCATACATTTTTAGATTTTTCGAAAATAATAAGTAAAAAATCCAATCTAAACCAATTCTTACCCATCCGCTTAATGCATATGAGATAAATCACTCAATTACACTGGATAAAAATTGCTCAGCAAGAATCATTTCCACAAGAAATTGGGTTTTCAAAAAATAAACAGCAACTGCCAAAAAACTATAAATTACGCTTCACTAAATTGAATTACAACATCAAACACCCAATTTTATTATGTTTTAGACATACCTATATTAGCGAGACTTATCATTTATAAACATAAAGTACTTTTACGAGCAAGCACCCAATGTTTAGTAGCTTCAGCTCGTCAAAAATATTGGATAATAGGTGTCAAAAATTTAGCAAAAAGGGTAATTAAGCATGTTTTAAGATCAAACCAGATTTTTGTAACGCGCCTACGTCAAATCTTCCTAACAATCGAGTTATTCAGTCATTTCCGTTTCAGTACACAGGCACAGATTATGCTGGTCAATTTCATGTAGCAAACAGAAAAGGTCAAGGTAATACAATTTTTAAGGCTTATGTTTGCGTTTTTGTTTGTTTCTCTACAAAATCAATTTACTTGGAGCTAGTTAGCACACTAACAAGTGAACATTTTATTTCCTGTTTACGTCGATTTACTTCTAGGAGATGTTTACCCTCTCACATCTATTCTGATAATGGCTCAACGTTCATAGGAGCTTATAACGAACTTAAAGATATTGGTCAATTTGTATATCGCGCTCTCAAAATACTGTTTGGCATTATATTCCTCCCTATAGCCCAAATTTTGGAGGTTTGTGGGAAGCTTCGCTAAAAAGCATGAAATTTCATTTGAAAAGGATTTTAAAAGATACTTTTGCAACATTTGAGGAATTTAATACATTACTCATACAAATTGAAGGAATTATCAGCCCAAGACATTGTCAAATGATCCCAACGATCTCCCCCCCTTTCTTCATTTCATTTTCTTATTGGGCGCTCCATTACTGCTCCACCAGAATTAGAACTGCAAGATATACCGTCTAACAGACTATCAAGACCACAATTTATACAACAGCTGAAGCAGCAATTTTGGAACAGGTTTTCCAAAAAATATGTCACACACACATGGCATAAGCAATACACATTGAGTGAAAACCCAACACCCATTGATGTGAGTACCGTAGTTCTAGTGAAGCACACACACCAGCCATCATTCAATTGGTATATTGGCAGAATTTTGAAGCTTTATCCTGGAAAAGACAAAATTTCCAGAGTAGCAGCCATCAAAACTTCTCAAGGCACTATCAAGCGACCTATACGAGACGTATGTCCACTTCCCGTCTAGGATGAAGATAATTTGTTACAAACTTCTCATTTAAAACTGAAGTAACGGGAGAAGTCTTCGTTTTTATGTTTTAATTACTTGAACATTTTATGAACAATTTCGCAAAAGTGTAAATTGGAAGGTTCCCTCCAAGGTGTTTAATTTTCTATGTTTTATCCTAGTTTCTTATTTTTAATGAATTTAATAAAATCTGGCAATGTTTCACTTATTTGTCATAACAACAAAATATCAACAGATGTCCTTTCGACATCTGTTGATACATTCACTCTATTAAATACGACAATATTACAGGAAACTGTAATAAGATTTACAAAATATCAAGTTTGTGAAAAGATATTAATTATAATGCGAATAAAAAAAATGTCAAGGTTTTTACAAAATTAAGTATCTTGAAAAGAATGAATAATGATGGGAAAGAAAGTGTTACAATTTTCCGTTAGTTGATTGCTTTATGTTTGTTAGAAAACATAATCATTTTTAGTTTTCTTTATACTCTAATCATGGTGTGTATAGGGTGTGAGATTTCACCTGTAGGTATTATCCTATATTGTATTCAGTACTTCTTCATATACATATTTTGGGATTGGTAAATAGTTTTAATGCTCTCCAAGGCGATAATAAGCGCTTCCAAGAAATGTTAATCTTGGACAACAATTCGTTAGATTGGAACTTTGGCTGTGTTAAGAGCAGCAGTCTAGATACAGATGCAAAGTCTGCTTCAATGGCTGAAGTACCTGAGATTGAATCTCCACAGAGTATGATCAAAAGCTACATACAATTTGTGAACATTTTCAATATTGTACGGTCAGATTTATAATAAATATTTAAAATTATTTTGGCCGGTAGTTTTGACACCTTCCAATATTTGACAAACAATTTACGTATTTTAGTGTAGGTACTTTAAAAAGTGGTCAAGTATAGTTTTACATTATAACCAGAAGCGTGGGGTAGGAATAAATATTTTCTTTTTCCCTCTACAATTTACGGCTGTCGGAGTGATCATTTCAGTATGTTTTCTGATCCTCAATTCCTTTCTACATGAATATCATCCTCTTGTTTCTATGCGATAGAATAAGTATTCAAGAAATTTATGTTTAAATGGAATACTTATTTGAGATATTTAGACCCGCATTCAGAAATATCGGTATAGTTTCGATAACGGTCCTCGTCACGGCAACGGCTCCGTTTGGTATCGGTTGGTATTCACAACCTAACCACTAACCAGACGACACAAGACAGAGCCGATAGGAAACGAAAAACGAACGGACACACTACGGCAACGTTGTGTCGGTAACTGAATCTGTGAAGTAAGTGTCAATCATACTTCGAATTACAATCGACATTTGTTTTCGTTCATTTGATTTTAGTCCAGTAAACGAAGGTGTCAACCTGGGCATGTGGTCCAGCGTAATTTTTTTTTTAATTTGCAGGTATTCATAGGTACTTTGACGCCCCAAAATGTCAGGTACCTGGAATTTGTGGAAAGGTGGGAAAATGGCCCATGGGGCCCAAAAATTTGGTATTTTCACTTATATTTCCGTAAATATGCCACATAGAGAATTTTTGTTAAAACAAAAAATGACGGGGACTTTATTATCTACAAAAATGATCCTCATCGTTTTTGGAAATAGGTAGATAGTTTTCGAGAAAAACGGTCCTGAACGCAGCCCCATTGCCAGTTCCTGCCCGGCATCAAGAAAGTACGCTCTGAGAGCATGACGCCTCCAAGCAAATTACAAATTTTTCAATAACTCCCGTTAAAATAGATATTTTTTCATGATTCTAAGTGCAGATGAATGAAGGAACCTGTGGCTATAATATCGTGTCTTTTCCTCCCCTAATTTATTTCCCTGGATTAGTGAAAAACCCGGCCAAAGTTAGTTTTTGCCTGATTTATTAGCCCTCCCATAAATATGTTCATATTTTTTTCATTAAGATTAATTTTCCCGAACTCATCTGAGTGAAGAAGCTTTGGTGGGTGCTTAATGGATTTCAAAAAAAAATCACTCAATAATTCCTGGGTATTTTTATAAACAACGTGTTTTTCCAAGGGCCATTTTTGTGGATTTTCGGAGTTCTTGCAAACGCTCCAGATTTTGATAGGGAAGCGACGGATTTTAATTTTCGGAAAACGGTGAATTTTGAACGGCCGTTTTTGCAAAAAGTAGTGGTGCAAAAAGTGCAAAAAGTAGGTAATAAATTGCTCTTCATTTTTTGTCTGAACAAAAATTGTCTTAGGGTCATATTTCGGCAGATATCGCCGGAAAACGGATTTTCGGGAACACCAGAGCCATTTTCCCACCCTTCCACAAATTCCAGGTACATGTACCTAAGGATACCTGTAAATTGGAAAAAAAAATATCCCGCCGGACCAGATGCCCAGGTTGACGGGTTTTTTGGCCTTTATTTATTGGACTATTTCTTATTTTTCGTTTGTTGTATTTGGGGATGATAATAATATATATTATATACGTGTGTATATAAGTTAGATTAAATATTTAATTTGTTGTGTTTCTGTGGGGGTCCTGACTCCTGGCTCCTGGACAGTGGTTGCCCCCCCTAGGGGGGCGCGCCAGCACATCAAAATGAAAAAAAAGGATAACTAATAAAAAAAAATAATTCACATACATAAAAACAAAATCATTTTTACATAATAAGAATTTAAGTAAGTACAATACATTTTTGAACTAATATACCATTTAAAGGAAAGTTTATTAAAAAATTGATTGTATCAGTAGGTACTTACAGTCAAATGCCGAGTGGAACTGATAATAAACTCATTACTACTAATTTAAAAGTAACTTTAATAATTATTATTAGTTACTCCATTGGGCCTGACCCGCACAGTAAAGTTTTTAAAAAGAAGGTTTTATATTAGAAGTAGCCAGTCTCAGTTCTTTGTCTATATTCAGTCGAGACCTATATTTTGTTTTTAAAACAGTCACCGCAAAAAATCCGGTTTCGCAAAGATAGAATGTTGAAAATGGCAATAATATACGAAATGCTCTTGTTTTCAATGGAGAAAACGTATCATCCTTTTTCGCCCAAAATTCAATTAGAGATTTATCACTAAATTCTCTTTTGATTTCGCCGTTTGAAGTAGAGTCTATGAAAATTTCTTCTCATACAGTTTAGAGACCTTTGGGAATAGTTCGAAATGGGTCCCTAAACCACTCGTAGCTTGCTACGAATTTATCGTCAGCAAGAAAATACTTTTTAACATTCTGTGCCAACATCGCTAAATGACTTTCTATTGTTACACAAAAACAACTTTCACATACTGTTCTTCTTCTTTGTATGTTTTGACAGACTTATTCACATTTGAAAACATTTCTAGGTTTTTTCATTGCACGTTTCTGTTCCACAGCTCCTACTTTCTACAAAAAGCACTGACTTTATAACTGGTTTCCAACATATGTGTGTTTGCTGCTTGGAGTTGCAGGTTCAGGGTATTTAATTTAATATGTCGACCAAGTAACTCAATCTCATCACAAATAAAGCATCTCAAAACTTTTCGGCTCCCGGCCAGTTTTCCTCTTCTAGAAAAGTGGCCATTTCATCCTAACTTATAAATACGTTGTAAAAATTTCCCACACGATAACCATCTGGCCTCGCAATAAAATAGCAACGTCGAATGTTCTACACCCATAACTTTGCAAAGTGCATTAAAGATTCTTCTCATTTTTAAATAATTCACTACAGTTACAACCGCCGCTAGCACAATATTGAGACCAGGACTCATTTCTTTCTCGTCAAGGAGGTTGCGTTAATGTTACGATTGCGAACGGCTGGTATAAACCCCGAAGTAGGACTGGGGCAGTTGAGACTAGCCCTATGGCGAGAAGAGCTTACTGCGCTACCTCTGCTACAGGCGGCCAGTGATGCAATTGAACCCAGGTTTGTGTTTAATGACAAATAAAACAGATAACAAAGTAAGATGCTTCAAATGCAATACGTATATATACAGATGGCGAAAAAACCAAAGATGTGGAGTTTACTCCAGATTACCTAGCCTCAGGATTAAGTGGGGAATGGTAAAAATACCAGCGTGGTACAAACAGAACTGACTGGTATCTCAATTACCACAAAATAACTAACCAGAAAAGGAATTTCTGGCAAAAACATAACAATCTGCACTGACAGCAGGCAAGCCCTATTAGCCTTGAACAGACAACTTGTTACATCAGGGCTAGTACTAGAGTGCCACCAGGATTTAGTTAACGCCTCGGTAGATAACAATATTATCCTGGGGTGGGTTAAAGGGCACGACAGGAGTAAAGGTAATCGCATTGCCGATTCTTTAGCCATGAAAGCGGCTCGCTGTATTAAAAATTTTAGGACCCAGTGACACCTACGGCCTGACGACTTCGACAATTGCGATACTAGCCAAACGTTGCACCCATGATAAATCCCTGAAGAGATGGGAAGGAATCAAAGGATGCAGTCTGTCCAGGATCATCCTGGGTGACCCTGGGAAGCTGGCGCCGAAGAAATATTTGGCGATGATCAGGAAAAACCTACGTTTAACAGTAGTATTTCTGATTGGTCACTGTCAACTAAGGAAACACCTCTATACTATGGGGCTAGTGGACACACCTCTATGCAGGATGTGAGAACAGGAAGATGAAACTGTCAGGCATGTCTTACCCAAGTGCCCGGAGTTATCGTCAATAAGAGAGTGTGTGTTCGGTGAGTCTCGGCCTACACTTGTCGATATAAAGGAGATGTCTCCTAGCGACCCGTCCACCTTCCTGGAAAGGACAGGATGGACGATGACCTAGGAGGACAACTCCTCGGGAGGATGCACAATGGGTCACACAAGTGCTGTGGGCCCAAACTCTCCCTTCCTAATCTACAGATACTCTACAGATGTTGTATTATATCAAAATATTTTACAGTTATGGCTAGTGAACGAAATAGAAATGAAAATTATACGCAACCAGAAAAACAATAGTTCATACAAATCGTTGAATCTTGAATATGTAAGGTGTTGAGGAAATAGGAGACTAGGATATTAAGAAAATTATGTGTAGCATTGTAATAGAGAATCATTAGTTAATTATACAGCATTTAAAATTTTTGTGTTTTCAGCCCCATTGCCAACACATAACCTATAACTAGTTAGAGTTGAAGAATACGAGAACTTCATCAATTTACTAAACTTTTCAGTATTCAAATTTCAAGTTGGTACTCGGCCAAATTATTTTTAAGTGTAAATATCACTAACCTATGATAATATACATACGTTGTGGCAAACATACCAAATGACCAATTCACCAAAAAATATGAATGTCTCTGCAAGGACATTCCCAGTTTTTCAGGTGCGGTGCCGTTGTATTTTAATTGAGTGTTCTGTTAATCTCATTGTATAGCTTATTCCGGACGAGTCAAGAGTATTTCACCAATTTGGATACAAAATTTATTAGTTTCACTTTATTATACAGGGTGTAACAAAAAGGCAGGTCATAAATCATACCACATGGCTTTCTTATGATAAGAACATCTTAAAAAAAATTAAAGAATTATTGCTCCGCGTTAAAAATTTATGGGAGTTGAGATCCCCTAAACCCCCCTCCCCCCAAATTATTGTGTACGTTGCAATTTAATGCTTATTGTGGCACCATTATTCAGACACATTATTTTTGAAACTTCTTTGCCCCCTAGTACTTTTTACAATTATCAGTTTTTATCGAGGTACAATCGATCGAGTAACAAAAATTAAAGTCAATGAATTTTTTTCAAGGGTGTATGGTGTAAAAATGACGAGCGAACAACAACTGAGAAATAGAATGCTTGAGGCTGCAATTAGATATCGTCAGAAGCCATTGCTTTTCCAGAATATTCGGTTTTCGTTAGTAGAACGGTGCCGACTGTGTATTCAAGAAAATGGGGGTCATTTCGAACATCTAATAAAAACTACACATTTGTAAATAAATAAGATTCAATCAAAAATTTGGGACCCTCGAAAAAAATTCATTGACTTTAATTTTTGTTACTCGAAATTTTTGAAGCATAATGAAAAAAGGGCCGTACCTCGATAACAACTGATAATTGTAAAAAGTACTAGGGGGCAAAAAAGTTTCAAAAATTATGTGTTTGAATAATGGTGCCACAATAAGCATTAAATTGCAGCGTACACAAAAATTTTGGGGAGGGTTTAGGGGATCTCAACTCCCATAAATTGTTAACGGAGTGCAATAATTCCTTAATTTTTTTTTAAGATGCTCTTATCATAAGAAAGCCAGTTGTCAACTTTCATTATAATATGTCGAACAACTGTCGAAATATTTGAAAAAATCAATTTTTATTTGGTAACTTCGAAGGGTTGTAACTTTTTTCGCATACAGATTTGTACTAGGGTAACTTGGGTTGGATCGAATTATTTTTAGCCCCAAAACATGTGGTATGATTTATGACCTGCCTTTTTGTTACACCCTGTATTTTGAATGATATTTTCATAATGATGTTTCTAAAATTTTCATTTTTTAGCTAATGAAAATTCAAAAATATGATTCTTATTATATTTTACCAAAATTCAATCGCAGGTTGTACGGAAATGTTTGGCATGGGATGAAATACGATTTCAGACTTCACACTCGTCTGAAATTTTTGTGTGTTTTATTTCTTGTTGCATAATGTACTATTACAGATTATATTTCTTCATATATTAAATCTACAGATCCGTCCCGACTTTTCTCGGTGACGCACTCATTTTTCTTTTACTTTTAGCATTTTTATACAGGTATTTTTAAGCGAAAGGTCTGATTCTAATAATTTCAAGAGATATTCACATGTACATAATCAACCTTGAATATTAAACTATCTAGTTGGATGAGGATTAATATAGATATGATTCGAATTCTTTTGATTAACTAATTTGAACAAATCCTGTTATTGTGACTTAACCATGATAGTTTCTCATAGTATTAAGAGCTTTTTTGTTGCTAATGATGAGTACTTATTACAAATATTACTTTATGTATGTATTCTGGACAAACATTCAAAATTATGGTAATTTTCGTAGGGATCACTAGTTTTCCTGAAAATAAAATATAGCCTATGCTACCCTCTTATAACATAGTCCATTTGTGAAACATTTTAAAAATTAATTGGACAGTTTTTGAACAGATATCGAAGAATAATTATTTATATTCACACTTCATACATTTTTGAAAAATAATTTTTTTCAAAAACAGTGACCGTTCAACTAAGGAGCAACAACTACTTCCCGTGCAACATGCACCGCCGGATATTGAATTACACTACAAAGTCAAACGGGGTTGCTATATCTAGTGTGAATATAAATAATTATTCTTCGACATCTGTTGATAAAGCACTTTATTAAATACGACAATATTACAGGAAACTGTAATATGCTTTAGATAGTTTTTGGTTCATCCATTACAAGAAACAAACAATCTTGCAATGCGCGGGAGAGAGCAACAGAAGAGCAGTTGAGGGTAAGCAGATCCGGCAGATCAGGCGGCACTCAAGGTAATTGGCAAGAAAATAATTAAGACAAAAAGTGATGTATAGACTAAAAAAAGTTTATATGAAAGAACTAGAGTCGTTAGCCGAACTTGGAAAAAGTTATCCATAAGGCCAGACTATCCTTCTGGACATGTCGCAAATCTTGGTGCTTGGGTCCCAAACAAATTTATTGGATGTGTGCTATGATTGTTAGAACAATGATATCATATGGAGCTATTGATTGGTGGTCAAAAGCTTTACAGCTGACGGCCCAAGCAAAGATCTCTGGTATACAGAGACAGGCTGGTTTAGCTATTACTGGTGCCATCAGTACTACATTGTCAGTAGCCATGGAAATCCTTCTGCACCTACTTTCTCTCCATATATTTCTGTAAAGGAACGCTAGATGGACAACATATAGAATTGCGTATATTTCTAAATGCACAAAACAGGCTTATACAGAGCAAATCAAAATGCTAGTGGACACTGAAAGTCACAGTATTCTGGGAATGACCTCTGACATGATGCTTTCAACTGTAAACTACGACCTACCTTATACCGTCCTAATTCCAAATAGAGATGAATGGGTCCGCCGTAAGGATAAACTATTAAGATCCGACAGCTGTTGGTACACAGTTGGCTCAAGAACACCCTCAGGCTCTGGTGGAGGTGTATACAGGCTCAGACTTAGGACAGAAATTTCAACCCCTCTAGGATCCCATGCAACCATACTTCAGGCGGAAATTTACGCCATTGCTTCATGCGCTGAGAGATTGGAGCAAACCAATCTCACACATTATAGAATAAAAATTTTCTCAGAGAGCCAAGCGGCTTGGAAAGCACTTAGCTCTTACCATGTAATGTCGAAATTGGTATTAGACTGCCAAAAAAGACTCACCTCAATAGAATATGTCGCTGGTCTGGATCCTTGGCCTCTCTGGCTCGGATGGCGATGATAAGGCAGACCCTCTTGCACGTGATTTTATCGGACCAGAACCTACAATTGGCATCGCAATAAGTTTTACCAAACTAACACTAAATACCTGGATAGCAAGAAGAGATTTAGACTTCTAGCATAATATACTAGGAGTGGTCTCCAAAGCAGGCATGGGCTATGGTGTCTTACGGGCCTTTTAACACGCCCCAGTCGTCTGAATGATCTTATGCTATGACTTGGACTGTCGGACGATCCGACTTCTCGTCATTGTCTGGTAGTCGATGAAACAGCAAAGGATATAATTTGTGCCTGTCTCGCTTCGGCTCGAATCAGGTACCTGATGCTTGGCAGGGTCTCTCTCTCGCCCTCGGACCTAAAATATTATTAACCAAATGAACAAATCGGCTTTGTTAAGAAGATGAATTTGCTTGATGAAATCTAAATAGGTGTGCGCCACAATAAACTCTTGCGAGTCGCAGCGGAGGACCATGTCACTAGGGATCGAGGGCAATGAAAAAGATGGAGAACTTGCAAAAAGAGGATATCCCAAGACAATGCACCATAGAATTAAGACAAGTTTGGTATCGTTGAATTTGTTATTGAAAGATTAATCCAAAAATGTAATGAAATATCGGTTGACCCATTCTAGAAAAATGTTGGGGTCACGTGACCCGAATTGGTGGAAAAATATTAATATCAGTTTCAACTATATAAAGCTGCCAACTTTCATAGTCGTCATATAAATAGTTTTGAAGATGTTGGGCAGTCAAAACGTCAAGTGACACCCTGCCTAAAAGATATTGATTTACAATAACTCAAATAAGAACTTCGTAACCACTTCGGTAGTGTCTTAAATCAACAAACCGGTTCTTAACTTCATCCTGCATACCTGCGTACCTATTAGGTAGGCGGTAGAATACGGATGTTTTGTGAATATATTTAAATAATATTGGGTTTTTTCATTACCAAATTGATCAACTACTTCATGCATCATAATTGTTGGTTTCCTCATTCAGATTTTTGACCCCCAAAAAGTTGTTTAACATTTTTTGAGTATTTTATTTCACACCAAATACCAAAAAGGTGCAACTCTTTCTAGCGCTATTTCTTGACAAAACGACTTTTCCAATTTTTGAGCCATAAAATAGTAATTTACGTTACAAGACCGGAAAGTAGTGTTTCTCAGGTAGAGACAAGCAGATTTCAGGGCGAGCCGTAGGAGAGCTTGGAGAGACCTGAAAAACACTCATTTCCGGTTGCGTGACGTACAATATTTTTTTTAAGACAGACAATTCGATATACATTTAATTCTTTATCGGATAATTCAAAATCTGAATTCATATTATTGTTAATTGTTAAAGTTTGACATAAACAACAAATTAAAAATCAACGAACTGTCGTCACTCGACAATATATCGAAACGTTGTTGTCATAGTAACGAAATCAAGGTAGATCGTATTATAAAAGAGCGATTGGAAAAATGAGAAGTCAGGGCCCGGAAAAAGCTTTTTCCGCCTACCTCCATCCAAAGTATATATTTCCTCATTGTAGGAAGCAAAGTCGTAGTTTTTCTCCCTAGGGAGGAAAAGTAAAAGTGACGACATGGTACGTCAATCAATGAAATAACTTATACGGCATTGACGACCTATACTATATAATATTATATAAGTATACATTTTACCGTTTATTCATAGAATACCCTGTATTTTGCAAAATGGTAGAAATCATGAATTATTATTTTAATTTAACGATTTTTACATTAACAATTTGACTTCAATTCATAGAACTTATCTTTTCACACATGGAAAAGGCTTTTTAAAAAAAGATTTATTTATTGAGACAATATAATAATATGTTACAAGATCGGAAGTAGATTCTAGACTGAATAATAAAGTTTAACAATTACTAGTATTAAAAATAAAACATAAGCAAAAACAAAGTTAGCTGAAATTAAATATACTGACTAAACAATTTATTTATGCTACACTGAGAAATATAACTATATAACACCTCCCCCATTAGAATGAGGCTCCTTCTGGAAGCTGAATTTTCTTTTGTTGGAGTTCTGTGGATATTTCTTCTGGCACCCTTGTCTTCGGTTTTTTCTTCAAAAGTAGCCAAATAATAACTAATGCTATACCAGAGTATAAAATGATCGTCCATACGCTGGGAATATGCAGGTTGAATTTTGACTTTTGAGTATTCACAGCTGGTTGAGTTTCCTGTTAACAATATTTGTTCTTCGCATAGCTGTTTGTTATTGTCTTGAAGATAGGAAGGGCATTGAAAAGTTTCACTTCGTGTACAAATGTCATTTAGAGATTTTATTTGATTTTCAGTTTTTAACAAATATTTGGAGCTTGGTATTATTGTTACGAATTCTGATTCTAATTTAGTGGGTATTGGTAATAAATAAAATAGTTCAAACTCAATATTAAAATTAATAGGAATAGATAAATAGTATTCTATTTGATTTTTTCTTAGTCTACATGTTATATCTAAAATTGATTCAAAGTTTAAAATATTCTCATATTTTAATTCAAACGGAAGTTGCAGTTTGTAATATGAAGATATTTTTTGCAATTCTGTAAATAATTCTTTGGACTTAATAATACTCGGGTGTAATGTTCTTAGTTTGCAAAATGTTAAAGAATTTTCTACTGTTTCCATTACATCTAAAATTACGTTATAGATAATTAAAAGTTCGTTAATCATATCCTTGAGATATATGAGGTTCTCATATTCGGCTTGAAAGTCTAACATATCTTTTATTTCCAAGATTTTTGACTTGAGCAGTATTTCATTATTTTGAATATCTTGAATAGTTTTATTAAAATTATTTATTATTTGATTACTGACACTGTATTGCATTTTAATTTGATTTTCGAGATTTGCTTGATTTTGTTTTAAATGTTCTAAGATTGAATTTATTCTTTCTTCATCTTGAGAATCGAGATTGCCGGTTATGGCTTTTATCAAAGAACCAAATCCATTTATTAATCCTCTTTTGTTTCTAATTGTTGTGGAGTGAATATTAAGATTTTCAAATTTTTCATCGATATTGTTTTTAACATTTTGGATAAGGCTAACAAAATTTCCAGTCTGTTGTATAAAAAATGTATTATTTGAGATATCACGTGTAATATTTTCAAAATGTTGATTCAAAGAGTTATACTCTTCTAATAATGGGTTCAAGTTATAGAAATGCACAAATGTATGGCTTGATTTTTGCAATTTAGCAGGGCCAAGATTGATTGGTAAAATTCCTAGATTATGACTGATGTCTTTAATTTCTACTGTTGCTTGTCCAATTGAGACGAATCTGTAATAAAAGTATATGGTTTTTGTTTAGGTCGTTTTATATTTGATAAGTGAATATCTTCAGTGGTATTGAAGTGTCGAGTTACAATTTTTGCAGTTTTACGATTTTTATTAGTACTTTTAATCTGTTCAGGTCGGTATTTATTTTTTGTTTTACTTTGAATCTGTTTATTTTTGATAAATACCTTTGTAGGTATCGGGTTTGATAATTCTTCTCTATTTTCGTTAGCTTTTGAGATAACTTTGTCTTTAGTCTCTTGTAATTTTGAGTTTATCTTAAAATAAAGTAATTTCATTTTTTCTCTATGATTATGAATATAATTATTAACTAGCTGCCTATCAATATCTAAGTCAAAAGAAGAGTTAATTTCTAAATGTCCCGTAGTAATTTCGTATGGTTTTAACTTGGTTGTAGAGTGGATACTGTTGTTATATGCTAGAAGTGCATAATTAATTTTTATTTCAATGGGTTCTTTCTTAAATTCATTTTGATTATTTAGAAGTCTAATATGTTCAATAATTGTCGAGTGAAATCGTTCGGCAATGCCGTTTGATTCCGGATGCTGTGAACTTATAAAGTGTATCTTTATTTTATGAGTGTCTAATAAATCTTTGACTAAGCTATTTTTTAATTCTGTTCCATTATCAGATATTATCTGATCTGGTATACAATGGTGGGTGAAATATTTAATTAAATTATTGACAATTTCTATGCCTTGGGCAGAGTTTAGTTTATAAAGTTGTCCGTATTTTGAAAAGGAGTCTATAATAGTTAAAAATTTTGTGTTTTCTAGGGTTATAGTATCTAAGTGAATTATTTGGAAAGGTTTGACGGCTGTTGGAGTTACGTTAAAAAGCGGTTTCAAAGGTTTCCTATCATATTTTGTTGCTTGGCATATATCGCATTCGTTAATGTAGGTTTGAATAGACGATCTTTGATTTGGCCAATAATAACGCGTTTTTATATTATTTTCAGTTTCGTCTAATCCTCTATGATTTCGTTTACCTTCATGATAATTTTGGATAACTTCTTTTATTTCGTTTAAGGGAATATCGATTAACTTTTTGTTACACTTAATAAATGAAATCTGTTAATTTTTAAAATAAGTTTGTAAAACTGTACTAAATTTTTCATATAAAGGATCTTCAAAGTAGATATGATATTTTAATTTTGGCACAACATAATCTTTTACAAAATTTATAACATATTGTTCAAAATTATTTTTGGAAAATTGTACGAGAATTCTCTGTTTTAAATCGTATAGCTTAATAATCGTTGGTGCTGCGGGTTCAAAATTTACTTCAGAGATTATTATTTGATTTTTTCCTACATTTACTGAAGATTCCGAAATTGGTATTCCTACTACAGGATTTTCCAAATTTGTGTGAATAGTATTGTTTTCATCATCAATATCGTCGTTTATTTCTTCTGCTTCTACGATAAGTGATTCGGTTTCTACATTATTAATTTTAGAAGTACTTGCAAATATGTCATTAAATTTTTCCATATACATTGCATTAAAATTTGGAATGAAGTTTTGTTCGTATTCGTCGAACAATTCTACTTCTATTGGAGCACTTAAATCTACTTTAAAATATGACTCGGACGGATTTAAAATAGTGCATAAAGCTTGACTATTTTTCGCTTTAGTGAGACATTCCGGAATTTCTAGTTTTCCTATTTTGGTATAAGGTATAATTATATCGCCATTATTGGAATTTTCAATATTTAGTTTAATTATTTGTTCTGTGCGTGGAGCCACTACTATACAATTCGTGTTTTCGCAGTTTATTTTGAAATAATTTATTTTAATTTTACTATTAGGCGTAATTAAAACGTTATTCACTAAATCAATTGTTGCATTTAGTTTTTTAAGATTATCTAAACCTAATAAGCAATCGAAATGATTGTGAAATTTAAATATACAATATTCTAACCTAATTTTATTTCCTATTTTAAATATTTCTGAACATGGAATTGTTGTACAATATTTTTGTTGACTTGTACCGAGAGCTGACGATACGTTGAAGGGTTTTTGCATGATAGATTTTGAAAAAAAATTTTCTGCAATTTTTGGAGTTACAAAAGATTTTGTACTGCCGGTGTCTATTAAAACTCTTAAATTTTGTTCGGGAAATATAATGTACGGTAATTCACTTTCAGAATGAGTAAAATTAAATAGTTCTACGTTTCTGTTGTGTCCGAGGCTATTTCCTCTAAAAAACGGTTTTCATCTTCAATATGACATTCAGTATTGTCGATATTATGTAATTCTTCGGAAATGAAATTTTTTCTTTGATTTGAGAATTGTGTTTGCCTTTGCCCATTATTTCTATTTTGAGCATTGAATGGGTTATATGTATTTGCTGTAGTTATACTCATTGGAGTAGGTTTTGGAAAATTTTGGTTTTGATTTGGTTTAAAAACGTTAGTATTCCTAGTTTGAATATTTGTTGCTCTACTTGTACTAGGTAAATTATTTGAATTAAAATCTCTGTTAACTTGTGCCTGAGTTTGAGTATTACTCAAGTTAAAATTTTTATTAAATTGAGGCTGATAATTTTGTTGTACGTTTGGAGTGTATGTGGGTCTTTGTATTTGATTATTTTGGAAATTATCTTTGTTTTGTGGTACAAAATTATTTTTTTGCCTGGGCTTAATAAATGCATTTTTTGAATAGTTATTATTATTATTATTATTACTTAAATATATTTGAAAGTCATTCGTTAGAACATTTAAGGCTGTATTTAAATCACTAGGGTTTTTGGTACGCATTAAAGTGCCTAACGGTTCCTTTAATCCACGTAACAATACTCTTAGTGCTAAATTCCTAAAATAATTGCCTAATATGACTTGTTCATTGGCATTTGAACGTGTCATTAATAATGATGTCTGCAAGTTTAAAAGATGCTGTATTCTGTTGTAAAATTCAAAAGGGGATTCATTTCCTTGTGTTAATTCTGAAATTTCTATGCTTAGAGTATACACATCTCTTTTATCTGCGTAAGTATTCAATAAAGCATCCTTCAAATTTTGCCAATTAGTTATACTGCATGCAGAAATATTTATCGCTGCTTGACCTTTAATTTTTGACAAAATGCTAGACATTAAGTATTCGTTTTGAAAATCTCCTATATCTACAGGGTTGTAAAATTTATTTACTAATTTTTCCGAAATTTCGATAAATCTAGGTAATAAGGCATTATCGCCATGGAAATCCGGGATCATATCCAGATATTCCTTTTTTAATTGTGGTACTACGTTATCTGTAGGCATTTTGAAGTTTGTATTCAAATTAATTACAGGTTTAGCAAATTTTAAAATTATATCTTTACTTAAATTAGTTTGTGAGTCAGAATCTAAATCAGAATCAGAATCAGAATTTTCAGAGCTTCCTGAATTGAACAATTTATTATTATCTCTATACGACATAAGGTACTTACATCAGAAACAGGACTGCTTTCTCCATCTAGTCGAACTTGTAAGCTGGGAATTGGCAATATTCGTTTGGAATTCCTCTTCTTAACAGGTCGAACTATCTTCTAGTTGAGTTACTCAGTTCACCCAACTAAGAGTCCCAAATTTCACTTTTTTTTAGGTATGTTAACAAATCGTTGAAACGAACCGGTGGTTATTTTCGCTAACGCCCGTTTAACATATCCTACTGACTGCGCCACTTATCTTTTCACACATGGAAAAGGCTTTTTAAAAAAAGATTTATTTATTGAGACAATATAATAATATGTTACAAGATCGGAAGTAGATTCTAGACTGAATAATAAAGTTTAACAATTACTAGTATTAAAAATAAAACATAAGCAAAAACAAAGTTAGCTGAAATTAAATATACTGACTAAACAATTTATTTATGCTACACTGAGAAATATAACTATATAACATAGATACATCCGGTTTTCGAATTTAGAACAGAAATATTATATAGCATGATATGGTCCATTGACAGATTAACAGTTTCAAAGTGTGTTACGCTATAATGTATCTATAAGTTATAATACTGTACCTACTTCATGGTTTTAGTTTCAGAAATAAATTATTCAAAAATGTTATTATTTTGAGGGAGAAGGAAAAATCATATGTATAGCATGGGAGTTAAATGCCTTTTCCTCCCTTGAATGATCATCCTCGGGAGGAAAGAAGCATTATGCTCCCTTGTTATACAAATAGCTATTGCCGGTCCCTCACGTCCATTTTCCGGTCCCGATCGGCAAAACGTTATTTTCTGGACGAAAAATTGTCCAGAATGTGTATATTTTCTGGTCGGTCTTAAAAAAAAATTTGTTATCAGGGACTAAGGACTATCTATAGGGACTCGTAGAGAGAAATTTCCAATCAATTGGAAATTTCTCAAACTCTGAAATTCCGTTTGTTATTCGTTGTGAATGGATTGGCAATTTTTGATCGACGAACGAGTGGAAACTTTTGGCAGCAGAGAGCATGATTGAATTACTCGAGAAGGAAATTATGCTCGACATTCAAGGTATGTTTGTACTTTTCAAACCTAAACTATATTTTAGAAGTAAGTTGGTTGCTACTTCGTTGTTTTTTCACAATGAAAGAAAAGTATTCAAAACCAAAAGATCCGTGCTTAAAACCAGATACCAAAAATATGGCACTACACTGGTCTCTTTCAACCAATTTTTTGCCAATTTTTAGAAATATTTTTAAGCATATTATTTTTACTTGACACATATTAAAATTGCACACTAAAATATTTTCTCTAGGGGGCCTAGGTTCATAAATTATAATGGTTTTGTAATCAGGTAGTAGTTTTAGCGGCGTTGTCAAATGGTGTTTATTTTCTTTGAGCTGAATTGATTTAACATAGATTATATAAATATATAAAATTATTTGCGTTTATAATCATGAAAGTTGAAATGATACACATCATTAGAATGTTGTCTTCGATTTGTTTTATAGCTTACATTGAATAAAAGAGATTAAAACAAACTTACAGCTGGACCACATCGCCTTTTTCTTTTATCACGAATTTTAGTTCATAATGATATACTCAGGTTATTTATTCAATACTAATATTGCGATTCTATTATACATATTTTTTAAAAACATACTTTAGTGGTAAATACTTTGGAATAAATGATATGATATTTGAAATAAAGAGCTGAGATAAAATAGGTACTTGGAATGTTTGCCAATATATTTTTTCTCGAAATAGTATTAAATAATTTTTCCAAACAGAGGAAGGGATTCATGTGGAATACAAATTATTTGATATTTATATCTATCTATATACATACATATTTTCACGCGAAGCTTTTGCAGAAAAAGTATTTTCAAAATTTCAATCGGAAAATAGGCCCATTTAAAGACATAGTTTTTGAGGATGCCAGAAACGCACGTATGGACAAAAAAACGAGCTACAAGCGCTTCCAGAGAAAAGAAAATTCCAGTTCTGTAGCTCTGGCCATTGAAGCTTTCAGCAAGACTGTGGAAAATTATGATGAAAACTGACCGGATGACTTACAAAAAAAGCTCTACCAAATATCTACTTTCGAGCTACCGTGGCGTGGCAACGAGGCAACCTTATGCCTAGTAAAATATTAAAATATTTCAAGAATGAAGTCGACATTTATGGTGAATTTACAAAAATTGTCCAATAGGTATTAACTAACTCAGTGAATGGACACGTCTAGGCGCGCAGAGTATTGGGATTGATATCAAGAAGGTGAAAATAACCAATCATTCCAATTTAAGATAATAATATGGAAATAATTGTAGAAAATAAAGATGGTAGAGCTGCAGTCAACCTTCCAAATATCTATTTTCCGTAAAATAGAAATAATTGACAAAAAAATTCATAGTATGAAGACTTAAATTGTAGTAAGGAGAAGAAAAGCGAGGGAAGTAACTTTTAATTTCTTGAAATTGAGAGAAATTTAAAAACTATTTTACTCGGGAACAAATTTATATTGCAAAATTGACAAATTATATTATATTTATTTTGGACGTTTTGAAAATTTAAATTGATATTAGGGCATCGGCCCAGCACTGTAGTGGAAAGCATCTGATGCGATAATTACAGTGAAGCAGTGTCGAACGCGGTTAGTACTTGGATGGGTGACCGGCCCACTGGGGAAGACCGTCGTGTAAATAGCCCGTACAGCCTGCAGCGGAGTAGCATATCATAGCTCGCAGGCATTATACCAATGAGCACGAGGTATAATGTAGGTATGCCGTCTTTCGGAGGAGACGTAAAACCGAGGTCCCGAGTCCATGGATGTTGTGCTCGATAAAGAACCCTACCACTGGTTGGAACACCAGTTCGGCAAAATTTCCGGTTAGGGGTAGAGTGCTCCCTGCGTCGGTGATTAGCCTCAGTCGCAGAAATAGACCGACGTTAAATAACCAATTAAAAAAAAAAAATTGATATTATAACGGGTATAGGATAGTAATAATAATAATAATAAAAACAAATAATTCTTCATACAAAATTTTAAGTGCTTTTATTATATAGATGATATAATGTAAATTTTATTGTACTGTAAAATTCCATTAAAAAAATATAGATCATTTTATTAAAGTATAAGGAATATTACTGAACCTAAACCCGAGAGATATTTTGGCTTGGGCATTTGAAGCAAAAATTAGAAATAAAAATATGTATCATATTAAAATCAGTTTTCGTTTGGTGTCTCATATAAAAAGGTAGTCTCAAAGTCACACGGTTATATTGGGTAATATTTGGGTGCAGCAGAGAGAAGCACTTTTATGGAATCATATCTATTTGTTGGTGTACATCCATCATTGTAGTTTATTCCTTTGACTTGAGTAAACTATTTTGCACACAGTTTTACTTTAAATCGTGAGATGATATCATCAAAGTGTCTCACTGTTGAGGATATTCATTTCAAACGGTTTCCTCAAAACAAATGGGGATATATCTTCTGCTGCAAAATATTATTCAGTTATTATATTTTTGAGCAATTTTAATATTTTCGCAATTTTGTACTTCGATCCCATTATATTGTTCTCTTAATTTTTTGTCTTTAGTATTAGTTGTTCCTTTGTTTTATCTTCATATCTTCAATTTTCAGAATTTTTATGATCATTCTCATCGTACATATAATTACAATTGAGGATTCTACAGATTGTTTTTCATTTAAAAAATATTATATAGTTTGTTAGTTTTCGAAGTTTTAATTTGAGAAAGTGAGATACATTGAAAGTTTTTTGTTTGTCGTCGTCAGATATAGATTACTATGGACGAATTTGTTGATGAGCTGCTTATTTCATTAGTAACAAAATATAAAATATTTTACAATAAACGAGACCAAAATTTTAAAAATTTTAAAAACAAACATCATAGGAAAAGTGCGTAAATATCTATTGCACAAATAATGGTCAACATTAATAATAAATATTCTCCTTCTATTCTTAAGCTCCTTAGTTTATGAAGCCATTCTTTTGATATAGCCGAGAAGTGCAAGCCTAAATACCGAAACTTTTATGTCATTGCAAACTATTTATCAAATTAATCAAAATAATTTCTGTTCAAAAATTATTTTGATTGGCGATTTTAAATCTGGGCATAAACAGGCCCAAATATCTATACTTCATACAGCTTACGTCGTACATTGTACATGATACATCTTACATGTGCCTGAACCCACTATGACATTCAATTTAATAAAGAAATATGACTTTGGCATACGTTAATATAAAAATATTTAAAACAGTGCTGCAGGAAGTTTTATCGTTCCAGATAAAACCTCTTGCAGCAGTCTTGCCAAACAAATATGAAATACCCGGACTATAATAAGAGTTTCTGTTTGCATAATTTACCAGGATTAGTTTATTTCATGGCCTGTATACATTCTTCGAATAATGTCTTTTAACAGGCATCATAAGCTTTATTCGGGTTCATGCAATTACTGTTCTAAGACTGTCCGGAGTTTGCGCAGTCGAAATAGGTTTGTTCGGGTTTTAACAGGATGATGGTTTTGACACCCGCAGTTTCGCGTTCGGGTTTATTTTAGAGCAATTCTTGGACGGTTCGAAAACCGTCTAAGCCAGTCCCAAATCTCGAGCTAGGACGATTTTCGGATTATCTTTTACGCATGCTCAAATCATTTGCAAAGGAGGAGGGTGGGAGCTATTTTCAAAATTCGCAGAGGTGATGATGATAAGTTATCTTCAATTTGACAATTTAGTTAGGTTAGTTCACTTCTATATTAAATATGTATATATGAAGTGATGTATAGGTACCTACAGAGACATAAAATATCTATTATGTGCCCTTATTCTAGTGAGTTCCTGAAAAATTTGCAGTGTTAAGTAGTTTCTTAAATTCGATTAACGGAAAAATTCAAGGATATCTGTAAGCTCTAGCTCTTTTATCCAGCAGTGTCCCAGGTGTAGTGCTCTAGGATTTTGTATTCCTATGAATTCCAGGACACCTGTTAAAACTCTGGCCCAGGAATTTTTTTTGTCTCCCCTGGTTGATGTCTTCCAGATCTATTTTAGATTGTCATAGCTCTACTAGATCTTTCAAATGTTTCGATTCCCACTTTTTACCTTTTTCGTCTAATTATATATTGGTGCTGATATGCAATTAGGGTTTGGTATTTCTGCCCCTGTCCTTGTTGGTTCAATTGCCATTTCATTTCCTCCTATTCCAGTGTCTTTTGTATTTCTACAAATCAAGGAAAGATGGTTTCATTTGATAATTCCATCTCTACTCAGTCTGAATATTGTTCTTTCCGCAACACTTTCCACAAACATATTTAGTGGCGTGAAGTTGTGAACCACTTCCATACCAGGCTAGTCTTTGAATTCTGGAGAGGTTGTCTGTAGTCAATAAACTAGTCTTGCTCCTCAACGTAATGGCTTTAATTGGTTTATACGTTACAACTCCAATTTTCTCCAGATTTCTGCTTAGTATTAGAGCCATTTTTGCTTTGTGACCTATCTTTTTTTATTATTAAATATAGAATATGTTAAAGATTATGATAAGATTAAAACATACACACTTATTGAGAAGCAAAAAACACCAACAACGTTTGAAAATAATTTAGTTTTACCTACAAATTTGAATGCTTCAGTGTCGTTCATAGTAGATGAATACAAACAACCGTTCCAACCACATTTAAATAATATTTGTACCAAAGATGTGAAATGATGTATTTCAATAATTAAGACGTAACATAAGAATTCCGTGAAAAGTTAAAATTATCAAAAGATTATATTTAAAAGAATTATCCTATATTCGTTTTGCCATTAATACTGGACACATTTATTTTTCCAATGCATCAACAACTTACTTCTCTCTGTTTGAATTTCACCTTCGCTATGGTCTGCCTTCCTAGTGCTCTTTTGGTTAAATATATTTCCAAATTAAAGAAAGGGATATTCCTTGCATATGTGGTTTACTTTATCTGCTTAAATTATTTTGCAATCCGTCACTTTCACAATTTGAGTGCAATACCAATTCACAGTGAGAAAATATTTCGATGTTTATTTAACAGAGTCCACCAATGGTTTGTTGGAAAGTTTCATCACATTCAATGCCAAAAAATTACTACAAAATAATCTACCCATAGATTAAAAAGTGGTTGATACATGTAGTTCGTAGAATTAACCATATTACATAATGTTACATTGGCCTAACGAATAATTATTATTATTATCTACAGTAGAAACGGTGGAGCTTTACCATCACGTGACTGTTACTATACGTATTTACGTATATACGTATGGTAACAGTCACGTGATGGTAAACTTCCACCATATCTACTGTATATTACTTTTATGGCTACCACTTTTTCATGTCATTATGTTTAACTGGAGTTGTTGATCGTTCTGTCTATAACTTTGTAAATTTTCTAAGAGAATAAGATATACTTATTACCCTCTGTCTGAAATCTGTCTACATTTTTTGTCGTTAGTTTTTAATTATGCTGAATATTCAATTCACATTAGTTATTCATGTTTTGTAATTTGTGAATAAGTCTTGAGCAGGAATCCAAAATCTTGTTTAGGTAATTATGTAAATTCTAGAACAGATATTTTCAGTTAATTGAAAGCTGAATAATAAATAAACCAGTTTTCTATAATAAAATGGCTCGTGGCTTTAATAATTAAAAATAGCTGAATTTGTTTCTGATATCATTAAAAAACAGGTTTGATCAGATGTTGCAGTAAATCTCTGTACGAATGACCAGTAATGAAGAACCTCAGAGTATTTTGTTTTTTAGTTAATGGAGTCACTAAGAAATTTGTTATTCAATAGTTCATTTGTCTTTTGCTAACAATCTATATGGGAAGGTATTTGTTGTTTTGATTACCACTTTTCCCTTTATTATGTAATCTACAATGTCCGATCTGTAAGGTCGAGCGATTGTAAAATTGGTTTTAAGCACCATACTCACGTAGCAATCAATTTCTCAATAAATTGGGTGAGTTCTAGTTGGTGCAAATATTACAAACAGAACAACTAACTACCTCACCTTCTTTGTTACGTAAAATCCACAGATAACCTGTGAAATAAATTCGACTATCACACACACTGCTTTACGGTAGTTGTCGTGGAGTAAGGCATACCGTCAAAAAATTCAAAATGCTCATATACTTATAATACAACTTCAAATTTTGAACCCATATTTTTTCAGGTAATATAAATAAGCGGCAAATGGGTATTATGAAAATAATAGAGCTATTTGTGTATCAAGAGCAGAAAGTAGTACTTTGGTAGTTGAGACAGAAAGTTGCAATCTGTCGAAACTACCAGAAGACTTTCTGCTCTCAATACAAACAAGATTTTTTCTACTATCACACCAAAATTAACTACTAGCTCTCTTTTATCTATAAATAAAATTAAGCGTGCGCCAAAGTTACTTTCTGCCCTAGAGCGCCAATAATGTCAAATTATGACAGCTCGCGGAAAACATCAACTTTGCAGTTGCTAATCAAGGCACAAAAGACGACTTTCGATAGTGATAGTAGAAAAAATTTCTTTTTCTGCTGATCAACAGAAAAAAATTAAAACAAAAATGTATTGAAATTATGCAGTTTATGGTGCAGATTCGTCACTAGTTTAAATTTGAAGTTGTCGATGATCTTTGTTTCCCGTTGACATAATTTTGACATCTACCACTGTCTACTTGTTAAAGTTGAAGCAACAAATATAATAGGTCTGTAATTTGGGCTCTGTAGCAGAATTGAGCTGGTCAAAAAAAGCGCTGGACAAAATAGCGCTGGACATAAATAGCGCTGGATAAAAACAGCGCTCCATAAAATAGCGCCGCCAAAAGATAATTATGCTTCTTTATTTTACTACTATCTCATACATAAAAATAGACTATAGTACCGAGTTAGCATAATTAGGAATAACATATTTTTCATAAATTACAGTCATAACAATAGTTTTCCTAATTCAATTCGTCAATTTAACATCGCTTCCCGACCAGCTAACAGTGATCAAAGTGTTGGTAACTGTCTAAAACAATATCAGAATATAAGGAACGTAAAACAAGTAAAACAACAATCAATATTTTTCCTCCTACTCCTATAGAAAGTACACACTTTCCTCCCTCAAATCAGGGAGGAAACTCATACTTTTTCTCCCTAGGGAGGAAAAGTACTTTCCTCCCTAGGGAGGAAAGTATTTTTCTTCCCCCTCATTTTAAGTAAGTTGTAAACGATGAAACTTGTGAATTCATTATATTCATATTGTTTCCATAATTTCTAGAACATCCTGTATACCCTGTTTTTTGGTAAAAATCAAACATTAATGTTACTTCAACGTAGTTCTTCAATACAAATTTCAACTTCAGGAATCTTAGATATACGTTTTTTGAGATCAGAATAAGAAAAGCATAGTATGCTGTGGCTCACTGACAGTAAACACGGCGATTGACTTTTGAGGTGCAAAGTCGCTACATTCATTAAACTTAGTTGAATTTTTGAAAAATGGAGAGCGATTCAAGTGATTTTGAATTTCCAAATACACCACCTAATATTAAGGAACAAGCTAACATAGCGTCATTAACCTTACTACCAAAAAAATCTAAAGACAGGTATGAAAAACAATATGCACAATATAAGCAATGGGCTGAAGACAACAAGATACATAAATATTCAGAGAATGTTTTACTGGCATATTTTTCACTACAAGGAAAATCATTAAAAGCTTCAACACTTTGGTCTAAATATTCAATGCTACGCACAATGATACAAATGAAGGACAATGCCGATATTAAATATCCAAAGTTAATTGCATTCCTAGAACGTCAAAATGCCGGATACAAACCAAATAAAGCTAAAACTTTTACAAGAGAAGAAATAAATACATTCCTAATGGAAGCCCCCAATGATGTTTTTTTATTAATAAAGGTAAGAAATGAAAATCCCTTGCAAATAATTCAATTTTTCATATAAAATATTCATAGGTAGTCCTTGTTATTGGAATTTCTGGAGCATGTCGATGTGATGAGCTTATTAACATGACTATGGATGATTTTGAAGAGAAAGACAATCTTTTAGTCATACATATCCACACTTCAAAAACGTATAAACAACGAACTTTCGTTATCAATACTACAACAGGTAACGGCCCAAATTTTGTTCAAATCGTTAAAAAGTATATCTGTCTACGTCCTAAAACTGAGCATAAACGATTGTTGGTATGCTTTAAAGCAGGCAAATGTATAAATCAAGTGGTTGGCAAAAATAGTATATCCAAAATACCACAAAAAATTGCAGAATATCTCAATCTTCCAAATGCCAAACATTACACAGGGCACAGTTTCAGAAGAACTTCAGCAACTCTGTTAGTAAACGCTGGTGGGGATATTTTAGCTCTAAAACAGCATGGCGGTTGGAAATCAACCAATATCGCAGAAGGTTATGTAGAACAATCTTACACAAAAAAAAGAAAAAATTCTGATCAAATTATGGGAAATAATGTAGAACCTGAACTTGATCAAAATCAGCCAAGCACTTCTAGAAGTTACCACCATTACAATGTGCTAAGCGAAAATATTTCAAATACTAAAGCACCTGTTCAAACCCTATTTTCTTCCAATGGTGTTCATATAAGTGCTGCTCAAAACTGCACATTCAATATTAACATAAATAATTCTAAAATATAGTTAAACAATACTATGTACTTAATTGTATAACATATATTGATAAATTTGTTTAATAAATAATTCTTGTGTTCTTAATTATATTCGTTACCTATTTGTGTCGTAAATAAATTTTCAAAAAAAGGTGGGTAGGAGGAAAAATCATATGTATCACATGGGAGTAAAGTGCCTTTTCCTCCCTTGGATGTTTACTGCCCTCCGCTTCGCGTCGGGCAGTAAACTACATCCTGCGGGAGGAAAAGTGGCACTTTCCTCCCTAGTAATACAAATAGCTATTTCAACATACTTCAACACATATCGCTTCCCGACCAACTGACACAGATCAAAGTGTAAACAACTACTTGTCAGTGTCATATTTATTTAAAGTCTAAAAAAATGCAATTTGGCAAGTCTCAGAAAGGAGGTGATACATTATTCCACGAAGGATATAATTACCGAAATGACAAGCAACGTGAAATTGCATTTTCTTAGACTTTAAATAGATATGACACTAACAAGTAGTTGTTTACACTTTGATCTGTGTCAGTTGGTCGGGAAGCGATATGTGTTGAAGTATGTTGAAATAGCTATTTGTATTACTAGGGAGGAAAGTGCCACTTTTCCTCCCGCAGGATGTAGTTTACTGCCCGACGCGAAGCGGAGGGCAGTAAACATCCAAGGGAGGAAAAGGCACTTTACTCCCATGTGATACATATGATTTTTCCTCCTACCCACCTTTTTTTGAAAATTTATTTACGACACAAATAGGTAACGAATATAATTAAGAACACAAGAATTATTTATTAAACAAATTTATCAATATATGTTATACAATTAAGTACATAGTATTGTTTAACTATATTTTAGAATTATTTATGTTAATATTGAATGTGCAGTTTTGAGCAGCACTTATATGAACACCATTGGAAGAAAATAGGGTTTGAACAGGTGCTTTAGTATTTGAAATATTTTCGCTTAGCACATTGTAATGGTGGTAACTTCTAGAAGTGCTTGGCTGATTTTGATCAAGTTCAGGTTCTACATTATTTCCCATAATTTGATCAGAATTTTTTCTTTTTTTTGTGTAAGATTGTTCTACATAACCTTCTGCGATATTGGTTGATTTCCAACCGCCATGCTGTTTTAGAGCTAAAATATCCCCACCAGCGTTTACTAACAGAGTTGCTGAAGTTCTTCTGAAACTGTGCCCTGTGTAATGTTTGGCATTTGGAAGATTGAGATATTCTGCAATTTTTTGTGGTATTTTGGATATACTATTTTTGCCAACCACTTGATTTATACATTTGCCTGCTTTAAAGCATACCAACAATCGTTTATGCTCAGTTTTAGGACGTAGACAGATATACTTTTTAACGATTTGAACAAAATTTGGGCCGTTACCTGTTGTAGTATTGATAACGAAAGTTCGTTGTTTATACGTTTTTGAAGTGTGGATATGTATGACTAAAAGATTGTCTTTCTCTTCAAAATCATCCATAGTCATGTTAATAAGCTCATCACATCGACATGCTCCAGAAATTCCAATAACAAGGACTACCTATGAATATTTTATATGAAAAATTGAATTATTTGCAAGGGATTTTCATTTCTTACCTTTATTAATAAAAAAACATCATTGGGGGCTTCCATTAGGAATGTATTTATTTCTTCTCTTGTAAAAGTTTTAGCTTTATTTGGTTTGTATCCGGCATTTTGACGTTCTAGGAATGCAATTAACTTTGGATATTTAATATCGGCATTGTCCTTCATTTGTATCATTGTGCGTAGCATTGAATATTTAGACCAAAGTGTTGAAGCTTTTAATGATTTTCCTTGTAGTGAAAAATATGCCAGTAAAACATTCTCTGAATATTTATGTATCTTGTTGTCTTCAGCCCATTGCTTATATTGTGCATATTGTTTTTCATACCTGTCTTTAGATTTTTTTGGTAGTAAGGTTAATGACGCTATGTTAGCTTGTTCCTTAATATTAGGTGGTGTATTTGGAAATTCAAAATCACTTGAATCGCTCTCCATTTTTCAAAAATTCAACTAAGTTTAATGAATGTAGCGACTTTGCACCTCAAAAGTCAATCGCCGTGTTTACTGTCAGTGAGCCACAGCATACTATGCTTTTCTTATTCTGATCTCAAAAAACGTATATCTAAGATTCCTGAAGTTGAAATTTGTATTGAAGAACTACGTTGAAGTAACATTAATGTTTGATTTTTACCAAAAAACAGGGTATACAGGATGTTCTAGAAATTATGGAAACAATATGAATATAATGAATTCACAAGTTTCATCGTTTACAACTTACTTAAAATGAGGGGGAAGAAAAATACTTTCCTCCCTAGGGAGGAAAGTACTTTTCCTCCCTAGGGAGAAAAAGTATGAGTTTCCTCCCTGATTTGAGGGAGGAAAGTGTGTACTTTCTATAGGAGTAGGAGGAAAAATATTGATTGTTGTTTTACTTGTTTTACGTTCCTTATATTCTGATATTGTTTTAGACAGTTACCAACACTTTGATCACTGTTAGCTGGTCGGGAAGCGATGTTAAATTGACGAATTGAATTAGGAAAACTATTGTTATGACTGTAATTTATGAAAAATATGTTATTCCTAATTATGCTAACTCGGTACTATAGTCTATTTTTATGTATGAGATAGTAGTAAAATAAAGAAGCATAATTATCTTTTGGCGGCGCTATTTTATGGAGCGCTGTTTTTATCCAGCGCTATTTATGTCCAGCGCTATTTTGTCCAGCGCTTTTTTTGACCAGCTCAATTCTGCTACAGAGCCCAAATTACAGACCTATTATATTTGTTGCTTCAACTTTAACAAGTAGACAGTGGTAGATGTCAAAATTATGTCAACGGGAAACAAAGATCATCGACAACTTCAAATTTAAACTAGTGACGAATCTGCACCATAAACTGCATAATTTCAATACATTTTTGTTTTAATTTTTTTCTGTTGATCAGCAGAAAAAGAAATTTTTTCTACTATCACTATCGAAAGTCGTCTTTTGTGCCTTGATTAGCAACTGCAAAGTTGATGTTTTCCGCGAGCTGTCATAATTTGACATTATTGGCGCTCTAGGGCAGAAAGTAACTTTGGCGCACGCTTAATTTTATTTATAGATAAAAGAGAGCTAGTAGTTAATTTTGGTGTGATAGTAGAAAAAATCTTGTTTGTATTGAGAGCAGAAAGTCTTCTGGTAGTTTCGACAGATTGCAACTTTCTGTCTCAACTACCAAAGTACTACTTTCTGCTCTTGATACACAAATAGCTCTATTATTTTCATAATACCCATTTGCCGCTTATTTATATTACCTGAAAAAATATGGGTTCAAAATTTGAAGTTGTATTATAAGTATATGAGCATTTTGAATTTTTTGACGGTATGCCTTACTCCACGACAACTACCGTAAAGCAGTGTGTGTGATAGTCGAATTTATTTCACAGGTTATCTGTGGATTTTACGTAACAAAGAAGGTGAGGTAGTTAGTTGTTCTGTTTGTAATATTTGCACCAACTAGAACTCACCCAATTTATTGAGAAATTGATTGCTACGTGAGTATGGTGCTTAAAACCAATTTTACAATCGCTCGACCTTACAGATCGGACATTGTAGATTACATAATAAAGGGAAAAGTGGTAATCAAAACAACAAATACCTTCCCATATAGATTGTTAGCAAAAGACAAATGAACTATTGAATAACAAATTTCTTAGTGACTCCATTAACTAAAAAACAAAATACTCTGAGGTTCTTCATTACTGGTCATTCGTACAGAGATTTACTGCAACATCTGATCAAACCTGTTTTTTAATGATATCAGAAACAAATTCAGCTATTTTTAATTATTAAAGCCACGAGCCATTTTATTATAGAAAACTGGTTTATTTATTATTCAGCTTTCAATTAACTGAAAATTTTCAAAAAAAGGTGGGTAGGAGGAAAAATCATATGTATCACATGGGAGTAAAGTGCCTTTTCCTCCCTTGGATGTTTACTGCCCTCCGCTTCGCGTCGGGCAGTAAACTACATCCTGCGGGAGGAAAAGTGGCACTTTCCTCCCTAGTAATACAAATAGCTATTTCAACATACTTCAACACATATCGCTTCCCGACCAACTGACACAGATCAAAGTGTAAACAACTACTTGTCAGTGTCATATTTATTTAAAGTCTAAAAAAATGCAATTTGGCAAGTCTCAGAAAGGAGGTGATACATTATTCCACGAAGGATATAATTACCGAAATGACAAGCAACGTGAAATTGCATTTTCTTAGACTTTAAATAGATATGACACTAACAAGTAGTTGTTTACACTTTGATCTGTGTCAGTTGGTCGGGAAGCGATATGTGTTGAAGTATGATGAGAAATATTGATTGTGGCTCTTACTTGTTTTCCGTTCCTTATATTCTGATACTGTTTGTTGTAAAGGAAGGTTGATGCTTATCGGTGTAACTTGATTTTTAAATCACATCCTACTGTAATAGTTAGTTGATTTTGTAAGGATATTTCAACCGGCGCTATCTTATGGAGCGCTGTTTTTGTCCTGCGCTGTTTTTGTCCAGCGCTGTTTTTGTCCTGCGCTGTTTTTGACCAGCGCTATTTTGACCAGCGCTATTTTGACCAGCGCTGTTTTGACCAGCGCTATTTATGTCCAGCACTGTTTTGTCCAGCGCTATTCTGCTACAGAGCCGTAATTTGATGGTTAAAGGATTATTGTCTATATTTATTTGTGTACTTGTTGTTACTTATTTTGGGTGGAAAAATCAGATAGTACTGTTAATTTTTTGATAGAAGGAATATATTTCTTGAAAATTTGAGTTTCCTAAATCTTCTTACAATTTTTCGGACAAACAAAATTTCTACCCATGTTTTGAAATGTTCCTATAAAAAAAAACCTATGCTAAATGCCATCAAAATCAGCCCATCGCTTTTGGAGTTGTTCAGTATGAACCCGATTGCAGCGCCGTCTACCGTGACTAATTGTGAATTTGAGAGTCTAAACCATCCAGTTACTTACTCAAACACACACCAAAACTTTCATGAAAACCGGCCCATCCGTTTAGGAGTTTTAAACTCGATTGCAAAGCGACCTACCGAAAATAATTGCGAATCTAAATCATCCAG
Source organism: Lochmaea capreae (assembly GCA_949126875.1). Classification (NCBI taxonomy): domain Eukaryota; kingdom Metazoa; phylum Arthropoda; class Insecta; order Coleoptera; family Chrysomelidae; genus Lochmaea; species Lochmaea capreae. Next base: position 3,751,021 of record OX421398.1, read on the forward strand.
TTACTTACTCAAACTCACACATAAAATTTCATCAAAATCGGCCAATCCGTTTAACCATCTACTCTACAGGGAAGTAAAGTTGCAATATTTTATTATTGATTTTGAAATATTTCAGTAGCGGCTTCACTGATATTGATGAAATTTTGGTAATTGGGGTTTTTCTAGGTGTCAAATATCCCCATATGGTTATTTTTGGCCTACTCTACGAGGGGGCGCTTCATACTACAACGGAGTTCACTTGAAACATAAACTTACGATAATCCATGAAACATTAATTTAATTTGAATGCTATTAGACAAAAAAATTTAATGATGGAAAAAAAATATATTTGATTACTATGAGACTTAAAAAAAAATGATGGAAAATAAACTGCAGGTTCTTACCAAACTGATTAATTTATTTGGAGATAACAAAGCCAGTTCTCAGGACTTTGTTATCTGATGGAAATTAAGAAACTAGAAAAGATTAGATAAGGAAAGAAATTTAAGGGCGCCACTAATTTTGTTTCCTAAAACAAAATTAGAAAAAAAATCAAATAAATAAAATCAGCTAACTTTTAACCTTTGCTATCTACCCAAAAATAATTAAGTTAATTGAAAATGACAACTGATGGTGGAGGTTTAATAAATAAAACTTTCGCTAAAAGAAATTAATATGGATAAACTATATTACTATAAATGTTGAAACATTGACATTGACTGTGTACAAAAAAAATAACTATAACTAGAAAGGTTAGTAACGAACAATATACTATAAAATGGTCATCAGATTTGTAACAATAGAAAAAAAACGTAACCATAAAGCAATACAACCTCTGTTTTTTTTACTTCTATATTTCTGGTCTTGAAGCGTTGTCCGAATAGAACTGGTTTTTCTACCTTCTGACGTATACAAAAATATTGAGTATACTAATGTTAAAGATGCACACCCTCTTATGAAAGAGACTGGTGCTCCGCTGCGCTGCTAAGAGACTGAAAACTTGTAGGTATTCCAATAAAAAATGTCGGTACTCCAGGATACTAAACCAAAAAAATTGTATCCCCGAAACTGTATCCCAGAAACTGTACTTCGGGAAACTGTATTGCCAGAAACTTGTATTCCCAGAAACCGTGCAGTAATCCAGATTCTTATTAGATAGGATCTTCGCAAATTATCGTTTTATTTTACAGCACACAAGATATTTCTAAAGACTACTGCATAGTTTCTATATGCTGCTTCGTCGACTGACGATATGAGAAGACCTGCCGGTACCTTATAGACACGTCAAAATTTTAAATTTCGCGGTATAATATCTCTAGAATATTGATTTTTGGTTAATGAATTTATTCCACCACAAGTCACAAATGTGAAATAATTTATTAATTTTTCGATGGCAATATTTTTAGAAAATCGATGCATTCTATTCCACCAAAAATCAAAATTTTTAAGAAATTAATCTATGAATTTAACAACTGAAAGGTTGAACGCAAAGTTCCCGTTTCACACTCTTATGACTAAAAGTTAATTGTTAATTAAGAAACATATGGCGACATGCTAAATTTGTGCAGACAACATTTATGAATAACAAAGGTATACTTGTGTCAACTTGATGAATTCAACCGTTTTCGAGAAAACAATAATATATTACTTTCGAGCACATTTCACCATTAAGTTGATAAATTGGACATTAATAACAGTTGAATCGTTGCAGAGAAATGTGTGTGTGTACTATTTTATTAATAACTTTGACACAAAATAAATAAATTACTCCGTATAGGTTCAACAACTAGGACGAAATAACAAAGAAAGGACGATAATACAGTAAATTTACAAAACAAATTTCATAACATATTAAGAGGAAAATACATAATTATCATTACTTCAATAAATGTTCAAAGTGACCTCCGTTGACATAAATACATTTTCTAATTCTTTTTGATAATGAATGCCTAACTTTAAAGAAAATATTCGGCTGATTTCTGATGTATTGGGAGTCATTCTGTATTTGGTGCCATAACTCCTGTCGATTTTTGATTGCTTGGGAATAAACTAATGCTTTCATATGAACCCATAAGTAATAATCCATTGGGTTGAAATCGGGGTTACGACCTGGCCACCATAATTCAGTGACCCCAACAATCCATCGATAAGGAAACTGCAAATTCAAATAATTACGAACTTCACGGGAATAGTCCGTCCTGCATAAACCACAAGTTCCGTCTAATGTCTAAAGGCCACGTTGTTATTTCAGCGAAAAGCTCTGTTTGTAGGAAGTTCAGATAAGAATTACCGTTTAAATTTGGTGGTGATCATATGGACCGACTCTGTGATCTCTTACAATTTTAAATTCTTGCTGAAAATGGGATTATTTCGGTAAATTTGGGTTTTCCACATCCCAGTAATGGGAGTTCCTCCAATTAAATACTCCTCTTCTGATGAACGTTGCTTTATCCGTAAATAAAATTTTCTCGAGAAAATTCCGATTTGCCCTCTGATAATTAAGAAGAAATTCTGAAAATTCTCTTCGTGCGGGAAGATCTCTGGCTAACAAGTTCTGCACCAGGATAAAATGAAACGGTCTTCAATTTTCTTTCTTGGGGATGATTCTGATTATGGAAGATTGACTTATTCCCGTAGCTGCTGCCAATCTCCGTGTACTAGCTTCAGGATTTTCAGAAACTTGAATTAAAATTCCATCTTCTTGATCCGCGGTAATTGTTTTTGGACAACCGGTGTCCTTCTCTCCAGTTTCTCCGAACCTGTCATAAATATTTTTAAAAGGTTTATGGTTTGGTTGGGGCCTATTGGGATACAATCGTGAATATGTTCGGCAGGCACGTCTACCACAAAAGTTTTCTTGTGCGTAAACGCAAATCATATCTCGCATTTCATTGTTTGTAAAGTTGTTGTGACGGGCATGATGATAAATGAATAAATAGTTCAAAATTCAACGAATAAACCAAGTTATTTTCCTTGAGATTTTTTATTCGAGTTGAATTTCGCCTAATTCACGGCGCTTAGGGCTGGGTTAACACTATGTAATTAATTATGACATTTATAATACGACCAAGTGACATAAGCCTCCTAGATTTTTTTATAAGCAGACACAACAAACTTTTACGTGAAATAATTATTATTTACAGTTATAATCTAGAAAGCCCAGTCAATTAGAAGTAAGTTCTGTTAAAGGATTTTAATAATACTTGGAAATGAAAGTAATACGTGTATTGTTATCTTAATATGCTAAAAAAATTAGTTTGTGTAGATTTACGCCTATTATTATTGCCGTATAATTTCTTTGTTGTTTCGTCCTTTTCAATAAATGAGTAAAATAATACACACACATTTTTTTGCAACGATTTAACTGTTGCTAATGTCCAATTTCCTTAATGATGAACTGTGCTCTAAAATAATATTTTATTATTTTCTCGAAAAAATTGGATTTATCAAGCTGGGTATACCTTTTTTATTTATACATAAAAACTTTTAGTCGTAATAGTGAACTCCGTTTTAGTATGAAGCGCCCCCCGAGGAGTAAGCCAAAAATAACCATAAGGTGATATTTACCACCTAGAAAAACCCCATTTACCAAAATTTCATTAATATCAGTGAAGCGGCTACTGAAATATTTCAACTTTACTACCCTGTAGATGGTTAACTATCAACATTTAAATAAGGTCATATTTGGCCAATCGTCATATTTTGATGTCAGGAGTCTACCATTGATTGATTGATTGGATCAGCACACCAGTCAAAGGATTGATGTCCTCCGCACCTCAGCCTTAAGGCTTTTTGTGCTCTTGGTTGTGCCGTTTATGTGAAGAGACCAGAAGCCCTTATCAGGCTCAGCAGACTTTTCACTAGGCTCTTCTTGGGGACATCCTCCCTTGGACATTCCAGTCCTAGGAGTCTATATCTCCAGTGAGATAATGCTTCACAATCAAAGATAATGTGAGAGGCTGTTTCCTCCTCTTCCATGCACAACCGACAGATAGGTTCCTCCCTATATATGCCGATTGTATGCATGTGCTTCCTTAGAGTACAGTGACCGGTGAGTAAACCCGTCACCATCCTTATTTGGGACCTGCTAAGGTTTAGTATTTCATTGGTCAGCTTCTCCGTGGGTTTTTTTCACCAGGAGTTTGCTGTGTTTCTTGTTTTGGCACGTGTCTCCAGTACGACTGGTGTTTAGTTTGAGTACACCGAGATATACAACCACGTACAGCAGTTTTGGTTATCCCAAATACTGGTTCAGGACCAGTGAATGCTGTCTCACACCCAGGCTTGCTAGGATGTCTGCCTTTTCGTTTCCTACAATGCCCTTATGCCCTGGGGCCCACTTAAGAGTAACTCTATTATGGTTAGCCAGGGTTTTAAGTTTCTGTAGACAATCCCAGACCAGTCTAGATCTGATCTGAGGACATGCTAAAGCTTTTAGTGCTGTCTGACTATCGGAGAGAATTAGGATCTTTTGACCCCTGTACCCCCTTCCAATATTCAGTTGCACCAAACTAAGGCACCGTAGGTGACCATGGGTCTCACCGCAGTTGTTTACAGCCAGTGTACCAGTGCCAGTCTACCATTGCTCTGTGTACAATTCATTATGAATCACCATGTAGATATATAAAGATTTATCTTTCGACAATTATTATATTCGATTGCCATGTTGCAAAACTGTTGCTTATCTGTGGATGGAAAGAATAGTATATTATGTATGCTATTAGGAAGATAAAATGGTACTTTATGTGCTGAGTGTGGAAAGTTTGTCTGACGAAAGTAGTGAATACGTCAAAAGTAAAATCTATAAAATACAACCAGCCTCTTTGGAGATTTGCGTCAAAGAATGATTGAGGAGTGCCATCGAATCACTCAGGAATTTCTTAGGAATGTGTTTCCAACAGAATCTTTATTATTGTATGGACACGGGTGGTCATCAAATCGAACATTTAATTTAACTAAGAAGTTAGTGAACAACTATAAAACATAATTCAAACTTTAAAATGTAATTTATTAAAAAGTATTAGGCCGACTTTTAAAATTCAAAGACTGTTGAGAAGAAAATTGAAAGGGATTTAAAATAATACCTCACTCGACCCATAGTGCCGTTTGAATATTTTGAGGTGATGCTTACCATCTCTAGGGGATGAAGGTAGCGGAGTCAAAAATACCGTAAAAAAGTTTGCCCTTTAATCAAAAATCGACGGGTCTCTGCGTTTTTTAAAACGTTGACGTAGTTCCTCTATTTGGTTTCGTCCGGCTGCCCTGTATAAATTTTACGTAACATAAATGTTTGCTTCAATCACATTTATATCCGTATTTTAAGGAGTGTAGGTATTCACAACGACATGCTCAATTATAGTGACTTCTTAGGTTTGTTCCCGAAGTAAGTTCCTAACTGTTATGGACACATTGAGTCTGCGCAGTATAAAGCAAGCGTTCCAGCAGAGCAGAGTTCAGAATATATAATAATTGTTTGATGTTCCGCAAGACTAGTAACTTGTTCAAAACGAGATCGTTACTCGTTCTCTGGGTTCCAAAATGAAAGGAGAACTTTTAATTTCACGCAGGCGTTTGCATGTAAATTACTAACTAACTAATTTATTCAGGTGAACCTTGGCAAAGGAAACCTAAAGCCAAGGTTCCGGCACTGAGGCCACTGGAGGGCCCATTGTGCCATTCCTGCTACTTATGCGTCCATGAAGCCAAGTCCATCGATGAAGGACTCAATCCTCTTCAGTGGACGCCTGCTTATGTCCCCAGAGGTCATACCAGGGACTCCGAAGATTCACCTGCGTAGCACAGCTCAATGTGAACATACGAGGAGAGCATGGTCCGACGTTTCGTCAGCCATGCCGCAACCCCTACATAGGGGACTCTCCCCTAAACCTAGGTTACAGAGGTGTTCCCTCTGACAGCAGTGCCCTGTTAGGAGTCCTGATTTTTTTTAACCTACTCCTTGGTAGTTCTAGAGCAGATCTAGCATTTCCATCAGTTCATCCCCGCAATAGGAGCTTGGAATGCCTAAAACCCTGTAAAACCCTCCAGTGAGCAAGGTGCCGGTTTCTCAACCAGTTCCTCGTCCCCTTACGGATTATTTGTTTTATGAGGCCTAAGGCAGGCCCGGGCCGTTGAAAGGGGTAGCCGCCCCTTTACTGCCTTCAAAACCATAGTTGATTTCCGCCTGACTGTTGGTGTATATGGTTATGCGTCGGTCCGTATAACCTCTGTCTAGGTTTATCTGCGCACATTCCAAGTTAGCGTATACCTCAGCCTGACAGACACACCCTTACCCAATGGAACACAGACTTGTGTCCTTGGGTTCCTGGAGTAAATTCCAGCCCCCGCCCCATCGCTGGAGCATGAGCCATCTGTGTACCAGACGATCCCATGAGGCTGTGAATTTCCCTCTCTTTCCCAGAATTCTCTATTCCGGATCTTCTCCCTATAGGGGCCTACGAAGGAGTACCTGCGCAAGCAGACATCGCGAGTCAGAACAGGGACATTTCCCAGAAGCCTGAGCTTATTGACGTGCCTGCACCCTTCCTCGTTTCGCACATATCCCAAACTTTTCAAGCGTAGGAGTGCCCTACCAGCATCAGCCTCGATCACATGGTGAAGAGGCCGAAGTCCAAGAATCACCTCCAACGCAGTAGTTGGTGTAGTTTTCATGCAGCCAGTTGCCCCCAAACCGACCACCCTTTGGAGGCGAGCCAGTTGCGACCTAGCCGTGGCCAGGGCTACCCTTGGCCACCAGACCAGAGCCGCGTATGTGAGCATCGGCAGCATGATCACTTTACAGAACCACAAGATCGTCTTGGGGGCTAGTCCCAATTTCGGACCATTGGCTCTCCTACAGGCTACGTGTTAGCGACTTATTCAGGATCACTCCCAGATATTTCACTTGTTCAACCACTGGAAGTGGCACTCCACCAAGGTGCAGACCATCAGGTCTCATACCTCTCTTCTTGGTGAAAGCAATTACCTCAGCCTTGGCAGGATTAACAAACTGCAAGTCCGTGGTCAGTGCACCACCCTTGTACCCTATTCAGGGCCCTTTGTATTAGGTCCCTGAGGACGGTGATATGCCTTCCAACAACAAGGACAACGATATCATCGGCATACCCAATTGCCAGAAAGCTCTCACCGTTTAATAAGGATATTAATTCGTCGACTACTAGGTTCCACAATGTGGGCGAAAGGACGCCCCCTTGTGGACATACCCTGTCGACGACCATTTTAAACACATGTTCCTACCATGTAGCCTCTACTGTGCGGTTGCGTAGCATGTCCCTAAGCCAATGAATTACCATTGGCTCTATTCCAAGATCTACTGCATCTCTACACATTGATTCTACAGGGGCACTTTCCGTTGACTTGCCACACCGATACGCTTGCTGGTTGTTGTGCAAAGGATACCTAAGCTCAACCTTTTCCCTCATATACCTATCAACCAATCTCTCCAGTATTTTTAGCACAAAGTATGTTAGACTGATAGGCATAAAGAACTTAGCTTAGTACGACTGGGCTTGGGCATAAAGACAACTCTTACATGTCTCCACTGCTCAGGAACATATCTGTTTGCCAAACAGGCTCGAAAGATATGCACTAAGATTGAACCAATAGCCTCCCAGTCCTGCTGAAGCAGAGCCGGAAAGATTGTGTCCTTCCCCGGAGATTTATAGGGGCTAAACGTTCGTACAGCCCAAGTACTCCGCTCGTAGGTAACTATTTATTTAGCTAGAATATAGTCCCTCTTCCATGGTCGTTTTGTTTCCCCCCCCCTTTGTCAGGACCATCCTGCCCGACTGCCTTACAACAGGGGAAGTGAGTCTCTGTAGTTCTGTTGATTTTTAATAAGTTTGGTTTTTGTTATGTTATTTGTTTGATATTGATATTTGTGTGTGTATTGTTATTATTGCAAACAAAATATATGCTTTTTTTACTGAGAGTGAATCAGAAGCTGAAATCTCGGATATGTCCGAAGATGATACGACGATACAGCGATATAATGACACTGAATTTGATAAACATTTTAGAATTCATTGTGTAAATAGTACCCAATCGTCGTTCGACATTGCAGATTGTGGAGTACTTAAATATTTGCTGTACCTTTTCTTCACCGAAAGTACAAACACAACAGGGCGAGCGACTTTTAACAAAGCGGTTGGACCTGGGTTCGCGTTAAACCACAGATTCCGGTAATACTTCACACATCTCAAACTATGATTTATCGTGTAACTAAGTAATTGCGCTATAACTCACCTATATTGCTATGTATTTATTGGGCGAACTATACGCTACAGGTCAATTTATGAAGACTAGAAAGAACAGTAAAGTTGTACTGAATGTACCGAAGTGGCTTATTGAATTTTTATTCTTTGAGCAAAAAGGATCAGAAATTAAACTGTCTATGATTATGACAGATAAACCAAAAAACTTTAAAATGCAACGCTCTCCTAGAAAGTATTCTATTGTTAAAAAATGTTTATTTTATCACCAATTTCTCAATTACGTTGAAAATTAATAAATTTCAAGATATTATTGTAAATGCTCACAACTTACCCAATGACTGTCATCAGGTATTGAATAAGGAAGCACAATAAATCTTTCAGGTCTCAGTGACTATCTTCCCAATATATACTCATACATATTTCATTTGATATTACTTATACAGGCTGTTTCTCGACGAGCTTACACTATTTAGGTATACACTGTGTCCGTAAAGTATGGAACAAATCCATTTTTAGTTAAACAGACCATTTTAAGAAATAATCCTGAAACACATCAATTTTTGATTTCAATTTACCGTATTTTAAAATAATAATCTAATATACAGGGTGAATTACTTTCAAGTAATGACGTCACCGTCATTTTTTTTAAATGGAACACCCCCATTTTGTCTCAATTTTCGGACTACTGTAGCTGAGCTGAATCCAAAAATGTATCACATGTTGATTCCAATTGGTACAGGATGGACAAAAATACAATAGTTTTGTGTGTACTCATAAAGTAATCCTGGAGGTTCTGATGAAAGTTTATGGTTTCAACAGGAAGTTTTTCCGAACAAGTGGATTGGTAGACGTGGACCTATTGAATGGCCAGCGAGGTCACCAGATTTCAATCCTTTGGATTATTTTATGTGGGGCCATCTGAAGAATGTTGTGTACCAAACGAAACCAGCAAATATTCAAGAATTAAAAGAGAGAATTCGGACAGCAATAAACAATATTTCTCAAGACACAATAAATAAGGTTCAACAAAAATTTGTACACCGTTTGGGTTACTGTCAAATACTGCAAGTGCTGCAGTTGGAACATTTATAAAGTCATGTATTTCATCATATTCTGTCCGCTAGACAATAAGTATTTTTGATCACATTCTCAATTTAACTAATAAAGAATGTTACGCGTTACTTTATGAGCACACACAAAACTATTGTATTTTTGTCCATCCTGTATCAATTGTAATCAACATTGATACATTTTTGAAATCAGCTCAGCTAGAGTAATCCGAAAATTGAGACAAGATTCCTATTTAAAAAAAATGACGGTGACGTCATTACTCGAAAATAATTCACCCTGTATATTAGACATATTAGAATATTATTTTGAAATACGGTAAATTAAAATAAAAAATCGACGTGTTTCAGGATTATTTCTTAAAATGGCCTGTTTAGCTAAAAATGAATTTGTTCCATACTTTACGGACACAGTGTATACTGGAGACTACTCACACGATTTCTATAAAACTTGGCGCAGATGGAGAGCAAGTTATGGCGAATTTATGGAAAATATTTTGACATACATGTCACTTGTCACCGAAATTGAACAAAACTTTGTGATTCCGAATGTAACACCCTGTATATTGTTAACTTTTCGGTTTCCACTTCTAATTTTAATGTCACTGTGGGTATAATACCCCAAATCTAAATTTTATATTTTTTAATTGAACTATTTCGCGAGAGGCTTCGCCACGAGCAGAATAATATGCCAGGATTATAAATGTCTTCACCACCGTTGTGTATACATAAAAATTTCTCATAATAATTAAGTAGAACATGAATGTAAATTCAATTTTCCACTAATAAAACAAAAATTAGGTAGTCTGATGCAGATTGAAATTTCCACTAGTGAAACCTATTAGTAAAACTATTAGGCTACATTCGTAATCAATTCGCTGGCCAAGTGGCACTTTGGCACGCAACCTAAACAAATCTATTTCAGTGTGATCGTTCACAACGACATTTGGCGTCAGAGTTGAAGTTGAAGTCGTCGAAATTTCTTGCAAGCTGCTAACTTTCACTTCGACTTGCACTTCGTGCCGGCTATGGGACATGCGCATTCATTTTTGTTATTTTTTTTATATATCTGACATCTGTCTGATAGTTTGAAATTTTCATCGACTTGATAATCATTAAATTGATATTCCACGTTGTCTATCACTATTAAACTCCAGTATATACTGCTATAAAAAATAAATCCAAACTATATATTATAATCTCAGACTGAACTAAATACAGACAGAATCATGCTTCTACCATATGTTGTAGGAATCCTGACAATTATTTAGGTTCGAACCAGCTTGCGTTAAAGTCTTGGACAGCGAATTGATTACGAATGTGACCTTACCCTGATATACACAATTTGTATAATACGTACACATGTTCTTGTTTATAGAGGTTAAGGCAGCGGTAATCAGTATTCTGTTGGTTGAGGTTAGCTACTAGTTTCCATCAACAGAGAACATTTTCAATCTCCACTGGTAATAATGTTGAAGGTAAAAACATTCCTCCATGTTTTTCTGCAATTAACGTAAATTAAACAACACATTTCAAAATAGTTAGAGAACGCCCTAATCGTTCAAGCTGATTTCTCGTCTGACTGACACGTACGTCTGTTTTCGCTCCTCACCTAGCCCATAGATTATGAACGTACTCCTAATGTCATCAGTTATTTTTGATGAATTAAACGATGAAGATTATTTATATTCACTTGGCGAATGGGACAGAGTTGTTACTAGAACATGAGTGTTTTTTATTTGATACATGATATCCAGATTGCCCCGTCCCAGATGTCACACAGTGAATAGAATATTAAACAGTTTAATACAATTTGGTTCTTTTCAAGCAAAAGTTAGGAAAGTGAAGCCTGTCATTAATAATAATACCTAACAATTAAATTAAAATTCTAGTTATTTCTGCCGTATTGTTGCTTATTATAATAAAGTCAATTTTTTTTCAATGTAATTCCACATACATGAATTACAAGAGCTCATAACAAATGTTAAACATTTTTTCCTTTAACTTCCAATCATTTAGTGAGCCTTTTTATGACATCTTCGTTTGTTGCATGCCTAATAATTACTGTAGGGAGAGCTGAGTGCATTGCAACTCTACGTCGTTCACAATGATCTTTTGTTGTTATGGGATGGGAATACAACTCATCTTATGTATCCTAAGGTGTTAAGTCTGGTGTTGAGGAGGATACCGAAAGGGACTATTGTTAGCTCTACACCTATCTTCAACCGTCTCATCTAAAAATTGGTTTACCATTCTGGAACAGTGAGGAGGAGCTCCATCGTCGGGGAATAGCATATTATGCAGCAAGTTGGATCTCACGAGTGTGGAAGTTTGTAGCACGATCCCGAAGGGAGAGTGCCGCAGACACACGAGCGAGAAAAATACTTTCCCCCACATGTTGCACACTAAACTTTTTCTACAACTGCACAAATTTAAAGAATACAAGTAAAGTAACTTAATATTTATTTTTCTTGAAACTTCCGGCAACAAATTTAAAGATATTTTTGCAGCTTTTTCCAATATCTCTGGCGGAGTGTTATTAAAATCGTCACTACTGTCAGTATCTATATTATTTATTATAAATAAGTATATGTCTTGTTAAACTAATATTTAATGGAAATTGGGATTTTTATCAAAGCACGATTGATACTACCTCTTAGAATTTAAAAACTAACAGTTTTATGATAACTAAGTAGATATTTAAAGATGACAGTAGTCGATTTTATTTGATTCTCCATATAAATATATGTGGCGTGGGCAAAGTGCCGTGAGAAATAATATTTCTCACAGTATGAGCAATATTTGGTTTTGAAATTAAGTAAGCTTTGAGAAATACGTCACTTTTCATAGCAGTTACCCATAGCAACGGCTGCGAAACCAAACGTCACTTCCAAATTTGACATTTCTAGAATACTACAAAGACAAGGATGATTTTTTATTGAATACCAACAAATACATAAGTACTTATATTATTTAGGATGAATATTAACATTAATTGTACAGTTTGTATTATTACTTATATTTACTCCAGAACTTGAAGCAAGAACTATCAAAATATTTTGTATATATTGAAACATATCATTTCCATAGCACACATTGTTAAATAAATTGAACTGCTGTTGATTTTAGAGCAATAATATATTTATTTACAATGTTCTACTAACAACTCTGTCACAATCATTATGTATTAGAAGTAAATTTAATGGTTTAATTTCAAATGAGCCATTTCTACCACTGTACTATGCGATTGACTTCAAATAATAACAATCAATAATATTTAAGTATGACAAGTGAATACATAAAAGAATAAATAGGACGGCCTACGCCTATGCAATAATAAGGATGAAATAATTAACATTTTTAAATACATGATATCTCAAAAACACTTAAGATTGGGTAGAAGGAAGTGAACATAAACTGCCCTTATTTTTGGCATTAGAATTAAGTATGTAAAAGAATATAGGTATGGTTGTTTCATTAAAAAAAATTAAGATATTTAACATTTTTGAACTTGAACATTACACAATTTTCTTAGCGGTCCTGTATACAAAAAAGAAGTTTTCAACCTGTCACCAATTACCTTGATTGTCTTACTAATCAACCCGACAAGATTTCTTATGTTTGGTATTGGCGATGTTCACACAGAATTTTCAATATGAAGGCCCACACTTGTCAATTTTTCATTAAAAAAATTAATTTGTCAATAAGTTTCAGATTTAGGATACTCTACACAAATTGACATCCAAATTTAGAATCAGTAAAATTTAAAAATATACAGGGTATTACATTCAAAATCACAAAGTTATCGTTCACTTTTGGTATAGCCGGAAGTGACATGTTTGCATAAATTCGCCATAACTTCTCAATATATGCCAATTTTTATAGATATCGTGTGAGTACTCTTCAATACATAAATAGTGTGAGCTCGTTGTGAAACAGCCTGTATACCTACCGTTTACTACTTCACTCCTTTTTATTTTTTTCTTTCCAGAAATCTGAATTTTGCTCCAATAAAACTCTATTAACGTAACCATTCCAGTTCTTTTCGGAACAATATTCTGAACCTATTTCTTTCCCACCTCTACATTAGCAGAAATAAATTGTTCGGGGGCATTGGGGGATTCGAAAATTGAGGGAAATGGTCTCTCACGTCTCCGACAGACGTAAATATTATGACTGGATTCCAGCAAGGTGCTGAACTTTTTTTGGTGTTTTGTTGCCCTTTTATACGATGTTTGCCATCCTAACTTCTTTCGAGAAACTGGCTCCCTACTTTTCTTTGTAGTTTTAGTCCAGTTAACAACTTAACAAAAAAATTCCGAAAATATATGGTTTTAAACATTGTGGGTGAGAAATAATAGCTGACTTAATGGTAAATTGACTCAACTAGTAATCTTATCTATTTGCTTTAATTCCATTGTTAGAGTGCTAGAGATATTTTTTCTATGATATACTTGAGTACACATTACAAAAAATCCAGAGACTGGCGTGTCAGTGCATGACTGGAGCACAAAGAAGTACGCAGACAGCAACCATGGAAACAATTCTAAACCTCCCACCAATTGACCTAATTGTCAAAGCGGAGGCTAGAATTGGGGCATATCGTCTCCAGTTAAACAATAACTGGAATCCTCACCCTAATGGGCATGCGATATTTATCAATATAATCACAAATCCCATACAAACTATGGGTACTGATTATATGACGCGGACCACATCACTAGAAAAACCCTTTAACATCGAAATAGATTGGAAAGCAGAATTCAAGGAAACACCCAAACAAGAAATAGTTTGGTTCACTGACGGTTCCAAAACGGACACTATTACTGGCGCTGGAATATACGGTTAATCCCCCAGATGTGATATTAGTCAGTCACTGGGAGTAAATACCACTGTATTCCAAGCAGAAATCTACGCAATTGGCTCATGTCTGAGAGAAAACATAAGGTAGGGATACAGTGGTAAAAACATTCTTATCTGCTTGGACAGTCAAGCGTCAATCAAAGCACTCAATAGTAGTACAATAAAATCCAAACTTGTCTGGGAGTGCTTAGAAAACCTCAGAAAACTCAGTGCCACAAATAAGGTAACCCTGAAATGGGTGCCAGGTCACAAGGGTATTGAAGGGAATGAAAAAGCAGACGCCCTAGCACGAGAAGGATTGGAAACCGGTGTAACAAAGGCTTCGGTAAGAACGACATTAAACCAGTGGGTGCACAAACAACACCTCAAATACTGGCAAACAATTCCGAAGCTCAAACACAGTAAACTGATGGTTAAACAATCCATATCAAAACTTACTGAAGAAATCCTGAAGTTAAATACGAGAGATATCAGGCTGGTAACCGGCCTTATGACCGGACACTGCGGCCTGAGAAAACACCCTCACAAAATAAACCTATATATAGATGAGGACGAAACAGCCACCGATATAATTTTCGAATATGAGGCTCTACGTTGGTGGAGGTATAGACAGATAGGGCCGGATGACCCTGTATCCAGCCTCACCAAAAGAGATACTGTGAAGAGACTTCTAGATCTCATCAGGGTCACAAATCTTCTCACGGACTAGCAGACAAACAGGGCAATACAATAAGCCAACGGCTGCAGTGTTTGGTCCCATTAACCCGGCCTGTTTTCGTCTGACTACCAACCAACCAACACATTACAACAGATTATGGTGAAAGATGCATTCAAAAAATATTTGTACACCTAGGTTAAAAATTGAAAAATCCCATATTATCTTAGTTTAATTTTTACTATTTTTAAAAATATCTTATTATCCAATTCACATCCATTGTCATTAATCAATTGAAAAACAAGGATTTCTGGGTCAGATTTTGGTCATGTTTTTTGATTATCATTTTAAAATTCAAAACCCTACTCCGAAAAAATAACCATAGTATGTATAACCAAACTAATTTTTCCACTACACGTCAAAACCAGCATTATCAGGCGATCCAGTGACCTGTCAACTAAAATTGAAAATGGCGTCCTGTCAATATCTATAAATTACTTGAGTAAGAAGAAACACTTTCAATGAGAAACGACAATTGGAACAATATTTACAAGTACTTTTCATTGGCTAGGGCTTTTTTTAGAAATTCTTTTTTGGATCTAATCTTGTAAAAATCCTCACAAGCTAATCCTATATTAATTCAAGCCTTCAGCTGTAGATTCCTTCATCAAACCCTTATCATCAGTCCATGCGTTGTTCATCAAAGAAAACAAGTAAGCAGGTTCCAGGTAAGCAGAAGGCGTACACACCAATTTTGATCAGATTGGGGGCTGCTATGCGATTTTCCCAAACAGCCTGAGCCATTTTTCTTCACTTGAAACACTCACATCTCTGGTAGTCTCTTGCTTATTGCCTCCACTGTTCCCAATTTGACTAAATATTCCTTAGCAATTCAAAATGTTAGTTTTATAGAACTTTTGAGTTGCATAATATGTGAATTTCGGTCCAACTTTTGGTTCAGTTGTACCTACATAAAAACATACATTTTTGGTAAGTTTAGTTTGATTACTCCATATTTTTGTATTTGAATAAGCTGGAGAAATGTATATGCTTTATTGTTAAGAAAAATTGGTGTCATTTCATGAACAAAGTGATCTAAAAACATATAAAAACTTAAAGAGCGGGATGAGAACATAAAATGAAATAAAATCAACGCTAATATTACGAGGCGATTTTTCTATCTATCAATATATTTTTTCACACAAATTTAAAAATAATTTTCATTTATTTGAACTACATTCCAAAAAAAATTTAAACTTCTTATAAACACGCATTCAAAAAAAGAATCATTTTATCATTTACTTGATCACACAATACCATTGGTCTACCATCATCAACATCATCACAAAAAATAGCTTTTCTGGCTCGTCAAACTTCTGCAAGGGATAAGGGTATGCTTGAAATTGAATTTGAATGAAATTTTCAACTATATCTTGCATAGAGATAATACACATAGAGTAGGCATGACATAGGGGTCGTGTAAGCGTATTCACCCACCCTTTCGAAAGAATGGACCCCCAGTTTGGTATTGCTTTCTCTTTCTAGTAGCGCATACATTCTTAAAAGGTTAGTAGTGTTACAGTCTTCGCGCATGTGCATCACACAATGTTAGAGAGAGACAGCATCACCAATTTCATTGGCCATCTCTTTTTATTGAGTGGACGCTTCCGACTATAGGTTGCCTACTCTATGTGTATTATCTCTATGATCTCTTGACCTAGCTGTTCTTATTCATCTATGGAAACTTCCTCTACATATTGTAGGGTTTCTCGGGTTCCTTTTTCTCTATATCCAGTAATACTGAACTTACTGGAAAAATTAAATGTTGACGTTACGGATTGTACCGATACAAACCGCTGTGGTTACGAACTATCGATGTTACGAATTGTCGCCGTTACGCCAAAAATTACCCGCCAGAGAAATTTTATTATTTGTTCATTTCAGAATTACTAAGAAGTAAAAATTTAACAGTGAGACTAGAGGTCCGCCTTGACGCGGAAGTTTATACCAAATATACGGAAATCCGCAAAAAATTCTATAACGGAACTTTACATAATATTTCTACGTACATTGCCGCCGTCCTGAGGGCACCAGCGGTGGACGGCTGAAATTTGATACCTGAATACCAAAAATTCCGTCCGAGTCACGAGTTCCATCTGCTTACAAACTCAACAAAGTAAATGGAATTATAAACACATTTATTTATGTTGATATCTTTACATTGTGTATTTGAAGAAGGGGAAAGAAATATAATCATTGCACGCACCCTTCCCCTTCAAATAAATTACCGTTGAACGGAATTAAATCATGAAACATGAGTTGTCCGCCGTTGGGCGGCGGAGAGCATATATTATTAGTGAATAACTCCGCAACGCTTGCCGAAATTATGACATTTTCGGCGGATTTCGAGATGTGTCCCAAGGCGGAGTTGTAATTTTAAATTCGTAATTCTGCCGGCAGAACTCTAGCCTCGCTGAACATTTTATTGTCTGGTCTATATCTGGTTTTTATCATTCTCGATTCAAAGACTGGTATTAGTAATACAATATATTGTTACAGGTAGACGTGTAAATACAAATTCCAGAGAATTTTATTTTACCAAAAACGTGTGTATTTATACGTCTTTTTTGGATATCATAATAATTGTTGTGGTTTATAAGTGTGAAAAAATTAATACTGTATTTTTATGTAGTCGAGAACGCCGAAAGTAATCAGTTTTGTCCAACGTCTCAAAATAATTGATACGTGGTCGAATTAGACGGTCTCTCGGCACCTTATTTTCAGTACGTGACAAACTGTTGAACATTTTACAAAACGTACAACTCTTTGAGCTCGCATTATAACTGAGAAACAACAGAATCAGTAAATTTGCATGCTGTCAACAAAGATGACATAATATTAGGTATTTCCTAACCGTTGATTGATATCAATCAACGGTATTACTTAGCGTGTGGTGAAACGTTAATTGTACTTTGGAATTACTTCATACCATTTAGGTGTTACCTAACTAGGAAAAAGTTATTGTTACTCTACTGTTATTTTTTGTGTGTATATAACATTAAATTTCAATTTTCAGTTGGAAAAAAGTAAAAAAAGTGAATCTAGCTACCTCAACAAGAGGCAATAGTGGAGGGATAATTAACGTTGCCATGAACCCCAAATCTGTGGAAACGATTCATGGAGGAGAAATTGAAATTTGAAAAAAAATCATTGGTACATGGGACAACAATAATTATTTACCACTTATTGCACAAAAGGTTTGTATTTTATCGGGTAAATTCGAGTTATTTCTTTGGAAACTGTTGCCTGGCAACTGTGGTGTAACCGTGAAGTGGAGGTGGTGGGCTCAATACACACAAAAAGAATAGTTACAAGTTGTCAGTGCGAACTGAAAATGCTTTCGGAAGACTCCGTCTTCTCTTGTATAGGTAATTAATAAACAAGTACTTACCATTTGCCCTTAATTTTTGGAATATTTTTCCATGTCCGGTCTTGTGCATTTATTTTTTGTTTCTAGACTACTCATCATATTGTATGCATAGAATATTCTGCCGGTAGTTCTTCTATACTTGTATTTTAGTATCCTCCAACTAGGACATTTAAAGAGTGTATAATCCGCATCATCATTATCAGTAGTAATAACCCAAGGACATTGATAATTGTTCGAAAAAATTTTAAGACAGATTTCGAAAGCTTCTTGCTTGGAAACAGACCGACGCCGTAGGTCTGTTTCCAAACAACAAGCTTGAGAAAGTTGTCATAAAACTTTTGAGCATTTATCAATATCCGAGGGTTATTCGGATAGAAATTTTTTTGCTAATTATAGAAAAAAATCGTGACATTTCGAAATATTAAATATTTGAAACTTCAAAATCGACATAAATCAATATATTGTGTCCATAGCAACGTGAAAATAGCCCATGGTCTGTTATCAGTGTAATGTTGACGTGATTGGGTGAAATTGTTCATATGATAAAAAATGAGGAAATTTGATTGGTTCTTGGAACTGTCAAAAAATTTTCACTACAATAATTGCAGTCGTTTATTTAAGATCTACTTTAAAACAGATACTTATGACAGCAGTCGTATCCTGAGAGGGCTTGAGTGATGAAGTAATCTACTTCCCCATGCGATCTGTAATACCAAAGTTTGATGTTTGGTATTAAGGAATAAGTCCATCTGCAATAGGTTTCAGATTCCCATTCATGTTGGCTCTGGCTTTGTTTCTTGACTACCCCTGTATACATTTCGTATCTTTCCTTGATCAACAGTTCTGTCAGTGGAACACCCGAAGTGACTCCTACCCCCATTGTTGATACAGTTTTATACGCACTTCAAATCCTCATGTTCATTGTTTTAGTTTTTAAACGAGTCCCTTATTGTTTATATGATTTTATGCCAGACCAGTGTCAGATATAGTGTTTGCGAGTGCGCTTCGATTGGCAATATTTTCCTTTTAGGCGCCAGAGGAACTCCAATATTCGGCATCAGGTTCGCCAGAGCTGATACAATTTTCTCTGCTTTGCTTACCGTTTGGTTAAGGTGTTCTGCGAAGGTGAGTTTCGTGTCTAGCCATACTTCCAGATTATTCAGCGCTCTACTGGGATTAATAATTGTATCTTTGACCTGGAATTGTATTGGTGTAATATTTCTTTTTGTGGTGAATAATACTGCTTCCGTCTCCTCCGGCGCAAAATCCAGTTTGTTGGTTCACAGCCATTCATCAAAGCTTATTAGCGCGGTGTTTGCTTTATTAATTAGAATATTCTCATTTTCTGCAACCACAACCTTAGCCACGTCATATGCAAACCCTATTAGTGTCACCTCCGTTGGTAGTTTAATCCGGAATATGTTATTATAGAAGATTTTCCACAGGGTTGTTCCTAGTACTGATCCCTGTGGAACTGCACTGTTTATTGCTATGGATTATCTTTCTCAACCAGGTGAGGCTGGATCAAACCAATAAGGCTCTTCTGGATGCCTCTATGTATCTAAGACTATTTGCCAGGCTGCAATATTAAAGGCACTTCTGATATCTAAGGTTGAGCGCAGAACCATCGACGTTTTCCGGTAAAGACTGTCAGTTAGCTTGCAAGCTTTAGTACTCCGTTGATGGCATCAAACTGCCACTCTGATAAACCGCCACTAAGTTCTAGCTCTTTTCTGAGTCTTCTGAGGATCAAGTATTCGAATAGTTTGCCTTCGATATCTAATAGATATATTCACCTGGTTGTAGTTTACCAGGAATATCTCTTATATAACTTTTACAACACAATACTAAACACGTCTTACAAAGAAATCCAATTTCTATCAACTGTCTAGTGCAGGCGCCAAAAGATGTTGAGTATGCAAAATGTAAGGAACGGCAACTATGCTCAATTTCGTTTGCCTAAGATACCCAACCACAAAAAATACATGTTGCCGGCAGCTCTGCCGGTCCCTCACTTTTCGCTCTGCTCATCGTTATATCATAGCACTCGTAATAGTCAGTAGCAACTAATTTTTAGTTCGTAACGGTTCATATTTTTGTATTTAAGCAAAATTATTGAAGTTTTCTTGGATATAAGTGTTTTATTAGTGTTAAAGTTAAACAATTATAAAATGTTGCTGCTAGTGATAAATGTAAAGGATGCGTCACATTAGGCTACTCTGCTAGTCTGTAGCTGCTAGTAAGTAGATGTGATTTTTCTAGTCACACCAGCTAGCTGAGGGCCGCATTTGTGAAGATGTCGTCCGTAGAAAAGTGGCATTACATAAGCAGGAGAATGTCTCTATTTCCCCCCTTCTGAAGCAAAAGCAAGTATTTCTAGTACTTAGCATGTTCGTAGGTCCTCAAGAACGTATTCAAACTTTGACAAAGGTCTCAAATGTTTAATCTGTGGTGAACAAACAAGAAATAAAATGTAAAATGTATGATGGGATGACATTCACTGAGACCTAAAATATCTATTGTGTCCCCTTAGTTCTACTTAGTTCCTGAGAAACGTCTGAGAGACTAGTAGCTCCTTTAGTCCCATTTCCTATTGTTATGATATCTGCAGGCTTCAACTTAGGTAAATGTCCCTCTTCTATCCAATCATCTCCTAGGTGCTGTGCCCTAGGATTCTGAATTATTGTGCAATTTGCGCAAGTATGTGGATGGAGGTTTCTTCTTCCATGCCACAGAATCTACATTCTTCTTCTTTTTCCTCCACTATTTTGAGCTTTTTCAGGCGGCAATGTCCCGTTAGGATCCCAGCTGTTAAAACTCTTAGTGCATGTTACTTTGACTTATGCATTCATTTGATCTCAACGGGTTGTAGTCACCCATCAGAATCTTTGATTGTCTAAGCACTACTAGATCTTTTCAATGGTCAGATCTTGTCTATTCATCGGCTTTGCCTATTTCTTCCAATATTACATTGGGGCTGATACCGCAATAGGGTTCCGGCACCCAAAAGGGTCTTTCAGTCCCCCTCTTTGCTAGTCCATCTGCTATTTCATTTCCTTCTATTCCATTGTGTCCTGGAATCCACACTAAGGTTACTATATTATTCTCGCCCAGTTCACCACCCCACACCATTTTGGAACTGATTACACAAGAGCTCAGTGCTCTAATGGCTGCTTGACTATCCGACATTATGATAATATTTTGCCTTCTGTATCCTTTGTCAATATTTAATTGGGCACACTTTTTTATGGCGTGAATCAGTGTTTGGTTCCTGGACCTCCTATTGCCTTTGAGCAGTCTGTGTATCATTGAATGGCATTCTTTCCAAGTCTGGTAATGGTAGTTGGATCCCATTCCTTCTTGTTGCTTAATTTCGTAACGAATATCTTTGAAAAGTTATACCTTTTCATCTTACCATCTTGTGGCATGCCCCAGGTTAATTGATTTCTAAGAAGTGAGGAGGTGGTTTTTTTAATGATTTCCTCTCTACATAGTCTGTATCCTGTTCTGTCTGCAACACTTTCCACCACCATGTAGTAGAAATAAAAACAAACCCTCAATTTTTATTCTGGAATATCGGCGGGGGAAAATTTTAAATACTCCCCGAAAAAAACAATATGATGTTTTTACAAAAATTAGTATTTGCGTACAACCAGTTGATTTATTTGCAATTTAATTGATGTACCATAAATACTGTTATCATTATTATCCACGACTACTAAGAAAATCAAAACTCCTACTAGATCTTTCCAATTGTCAGATCTTCTCTTCTCTTCGGCTTTACCTATTTCTTCCAATATTACATTGGAGCTGATTCCGCAAAAGGGCTCCGGCCCCCAAAAGGGTATTTCAGTCCCCCTCTTCGCTAGTTCATCTGCTATTTCGTTTCCTTTTATTCCAATGTGTCCTGGAATCCATAGTAAGGTGACTATATTGCTCTCGCCTAGTTCATTAAGTTTGCCTAGGCATTCCCATACCATTTTGGAACTGATTACACAAGAACTCAGTGCTTTAATGGCTGCTTGACTATCAGACATTATGATAATCCTTTGCCTTCTATATCCTTTATCAATATTGAACTGGGCACACTTTATTATTGCGTGAATTTCCGCTTGGAAGATACTTGGGGTTTTTCCCAAGCTTTCAGAGTGTTTGGTTCCTAGCCCGTAAACTCCTATCCCAGTTCCTTCTATTGCTTTTGAGCCGTCTGTGTACCATTGAATGGCATTCTTTCCAAGTCTGGTAATGGTATTTGGATCCCATTCCTTCTTGTTGCTTAATTCCGTAAAGAATTTCTTTGAAAAGTTATACTTTTTCATCATACCATCTTGTGGCATGTCCCAGGTTTCCGATTTCTAAGAAGTGAAGAGGTGGTTTTATTTTAATGATTCCCTCTCTACTTAGTCTGTATCTTGTTCTTTCTGCAACACTCTCCACCACCATATGTAATGGTGTGAGGTTGAGAATCACTTCCATTGCTGCCGTTGGGCATGTACTCATTGCTCCTGTTATGCATATACAGGCTAGTCTTTAAATTTTGGAGAGGTTTTATCTCGTCGTCAAGAGGCTTATTCTACTACTCCACGCAATGGCTCCATAAGTGATGATTGGTCTCACTATGTTAGTGTACATCCAGCTCAGGATTTTTGGGTCACAACCCCAGTTTCTCCCTACCAGATTCCTGTACACCATTAGAGCCATTTTTGCTTTGTATGTAATCTCCTTCTTGTGTTTGTTCCACAGGAGTTTGCTGTCTAGAGTCAAACCTAGATACTTGACTTCTTGTCTCCATTCAACGTCGTTCCCATCAAGTTTAATGGTTTTGAGGTTGAGTTTTCTTTTCCCAGTGAAGGCTATCAAGATGGTTTTAGTGGGGTTAATGCTGAGTCCCACTTGCCTACACCAGCTATATGTATAGTTCAGACCCTTTTGTACGATGTCACAAAGGGTGTTTTCAAATTTTCACCTGGCTGTTATAACAATATCATCGGCATATCCTTGGCAGGATATTCCGAGGTCCGTCAAACCACACAGGAGTTCGTCAACCGTCAGACTCCACATTAATGGGGATGCTACTGCTCCCTGTGGGCATCCTCTGGTTGTGCAGATGAAGACACTGTCTTTGCTCGTTCTCGTCTCTGCTACTCTAGTGGTGAGCAGTTCCGACATCCATTTGGATGTTGTGCTGTCTACACCTCTTCTATTTAGTGGTGTCTTGACAGCCTCACGTGGAGTGTTGTCAAAAGCTCCTTCTATATCCAAAAGTGCACATACTACAGTTTCTTGGATCTAAAGTGCATTTTATATCGAGGAATCTATTTTAGACCGAGTACTTCAGTCTAAGGGACTTTTATATGGACTAACTTTAGAATAGGTATACCTACTTAATTTCTCCTCTTTTGACATTTGAAGTACTTTCCAAACGGTATAAGCTAAGTTAATTCCCATAGCCGACCAGACCTACCAGATGTAGACAAGAAAAGACAAGGAAAGTACCGTCCTGTTTTGATTGCTTCCAACAACCAATGTTATTTTGTTCTGTGAATTAGACGTTTATACATTGTTGAATTTTACACCTTTTGTTCTACACTTTTTCATTTTTTTTTTAATTAAATTTCATTGTAAATTTAATAACGTTGTTGACATTTGTCACCTTCCAAACTTCTGGTTTTATCTATTGGGTAAGTTGATGTGAGTTAACAACTGCATAATAGTATTCAAGGTGGCGCCCACTTACCGTAAATGTGGGATTATACAGCAAATAAAATAAAATAAGGAACAAAATAAGAAAGATGAACATAAGCATCTATATGAAAGTGTTTATACAAGAAATAAGGTAAAATAGGAAAAAAAAGAGTTAGTACAAAAGATGGCCAACTTTTATCTTTTTGTCTTATTTTATTATATTTTGTTTGGAAACCGATATATTGCGCATGACTCAGAAATTTCTGTTCTAAATGTTCTGAGTTCCCAATTATTCTCAACTAAACATCTAACCTGAAAATATTATTTATGATTAAATAAAATAGGAAACAGAATTTAAATGAATAAACATACAGTGCTATTCAAAAGCGTGTATTGTGTAATGTGGGTTTTGAATAATTTTATTTGTCATATATTCACAAAATTCGAGTCTTCTGTCGGGGTCGTCATCCGAAAGGTGGTGCACCATTTTTAACTTGTATAGATGAAATTTATTTTTAGCCAACACTCTCTGTACTGTACTTTTACTTACTTCACAGATAGACGCAACTTTAGTTGAAGAGGAAGTAGGGTTTACTACCATTTCAGCAACTGTATCAATTTTTTTATCATCACTAAATGTGTACCTGTTGCTTCAAACTTGTGAAGAATCTCCCTCAAATAAGTTCTCGAGATAGGGCGATCTGGGTATCTCTCCGCTTCATGGAGATTCTTTCCAGATTCACCAATTATTAAGATAGCTGCTACTTTGTCGGCTTGAGTACGTACTATTTTGCCTATGTAAATTCTTAAACGTCTCGTTAAACAATAATAAAATTAAATATTTAAGCTATTTAGAAAAAGTTTGCAAAGCAACAAATACTATTAAATTAAAAACGTCAATTTTTTTGACAACTAACCAGAGGCAGACTGAAAAATCTTCAATATTTAAATGTGAAATAATAATTTTGGTATTTATTTAATTTATCCGTCAAAATTAGTTTAAATCCAAACAAAATTAATATGGCTATGTAGCCAATGTCAATGCCTTTCAAACGAGATATCACTTGCCATAAGGTCCTATTTAAAATTATTGGCCAGAGTGGCACTGTGACGTCATCTATTACTATTACGTCACCTGTAACCATTCGTAGAGAAGTTTACAACACTTTATTTTCACACTCCAAATTTTATTAATGTAAGTGTAGCCGTTCAAAAGATACGAGGGGGGGAGGGGACTTTTGAATAGCACTGTATAATTATTGAGGTTACGCACTGTAGTGTAGATAAGTAGATAAGGCAAAACAAAAAGTGAAATCACTAAACTTGCCCAGAACACAAACAAAATTATTGTCAAAAAAGCTGCAATTTGATTGGCTTACTCTTATTTTTCACTTTATTCTAGTCATCTGTAAAAACCAATGTTTTTTGTACTTAGTTATTTCTTAACTCATTTTAATTAGTTCCTTATTTTATTTTATTTGCTGTATAATCCCACCTTAACTTAACTTTAACTCAAATAAAATATGATTACCCGTCAAGTGGTAAGCCCTACTCCTTAAATGCTAGTAGTTTGGGTTTCAGAATCCACACCTGAGGAGTTCTTTACCTGAGCATCTGCTACATTAACCCAAACGCCAGCGTGCGATATAATTTATTTTGTAGTCTTTAACGACATAATAATCTGGACATTGCAAATATTTCATATTTATCAAGAGCTGATGCGCAGGAATTCCTCTTGTTAGGTTATTTTCGTAGAAATGTATAGCATTACGTGTAACTGGTGAAGAGTTAAACTTCACGTCGGTGGAAGAGATAGTGAATAAAATAAGGAGTTCTTTCATAATTTCTACTTTGTAGCATTTTAGCCGTGGTGTTCCAAATTGTATGTAGTCTTCTCCGTCACATTTTTTGTGTATTTGGTTCAAGTTTACAAGTTTCACAAAAAGTATAAAATGACAAAAATGTCTAACTATTTATTTTGGCAACGGACTCCGTCGTTCTTCAGTAACAATACATAGAGTTTTTTTTCGGATGAATTTCTGTTTGTAATGAAATAATTTTGCAAATCAGTAATTTCACGAGACAAGCTGAGAGTTTTCGACCAAAATTACTGATCGAAACATTTTGAGTTAAAAAAAGAAATTGATCCTGAAATGATGAAAAATTTGATATTGAAAGGAGTTGGTCAGGTGTTATGTTCTCATTTATTTTTTGTTACAGTCATTTTAACAATCCAACGGCACAAATTCCTCCATCCATTTCATTTTTTATTATCCTGTATTATCTTCTATGAAGATATTATCAGTACTTTGTCAAGATGCTTGGTTAATGAACAATTTATGTGGAAATATTTATTTAAATTCAAAAATGACAATAAATTAACTATTAAAATTTTTGTCACATCTGTTTCCGTTACTTGTTCATAGTAAGGAAAGATCGACATCTATTTTCCACCATTCGACTATCCTGACCATTAGTTTGATTTGTAAGGCATTCGAACTTTTCTTTTTGTTACAATTTATATATTTTCGACATCAACTTCATCTTCTGTTTCATCATCAGATTCGGGTATCCATTCTTCCCCGCGATCATCTATATCTTTGTCGCTCCCATCCTCATGCTCTGCTATTTAAATTCTATTGAATTCTGTTTCTTCCTGTTCTTTTTGATCATCATTTTCGTAATCATCTTCATCTCCACTTCTGTAAATTTTCATTTGACATACATACAGTATTGAAATTCTATCTTCTATCTTCTTTATTTGTAGATATTTCCAGGAAGTATTTCAATCACAACTTATGGTCCGCGATATTTTAGTTGAGTTTTTATCAGTTGTCCAGTAGCTACATGTGGCTTAAGAACTGCTTCAATATCACTCACATCAAACTTAACACCTTCATATCGTCTTTTACCATAATACATTCTGTATTTATTTTGGGTTCTTCCTGCATTTTCGTTTACTTCATTTCTGATTTTTTACGCATTGTTTCTTCAGATTTTCTTTCAGCAAAATGTACAATTTCTGCATCTTCGATATTTGGTTGAGATCCGTAGAGATTTTTGTTGGTGTACGCCCGGTAGTTTTGTTGACTGCACCGTTCTACTTTCTCTCTATATGTGTATATATGTGTGAATATTGGGGTGACATTCACTGAGACCTAAGAGATCTATCCTGTTCCCTCACTTAGTTTGGAAGAATGGTACATCTTCTAAACATCGCTCGTTTTCTTGGATAAAGAATATATAAGATACCTAAACTAGATGCATCGGAATGAAGTTCTGTTTTTGGCTATCGGAACATACTTTTGCAAAATTAGTATTTTTTGCAATAAGTCTATCAAATCATCAAAAGCTTTTTGTTGTTTTCCTTGTCACAAGAAAGTTGTGAAATCTGATAATGGTCTTGTAATCACTGCATAATAATTCTCGATGAATCTGCGGAAGAATCCAGTCAAACCTAGAAAGCATTGTGCTTATTCTTCGGTATCGGAAATTCACTGATAGCATTCATTTTTCTCTCACCAGGAATTATTATCTGCAGTCAATTGGAAACCAAATTCATATTTATCAAGCACAAAAGTTAATTTTTCTTCCAATGTCGCAGCAAATACCTAGTAGTTTATCCAAAATTTATAGCGCCTATAAAAATACCATATACATATGATACAGCAACCGTATTTCTCACTGTAGAGCCAAACACATGAGTTTCGAAACAGCTGTACCATCGGGATAGACAAAAGCTGTTTTCGATGTTGATTCTTTGCCAAGTGCTATTTGCAAATTACCTGACATCAAATCCAAACTAACAACTCACAGCAATCGTCGATATGAGGAACTGGAAAGGTCTTCAAATCGGTTTGAGTATTCAATCTTCGAAAATCTACAACGAGTATCTTTTCTCCAGACGCTTTCGGTACGAGAAATGCTGGCGATGCATTTGATCAGTTCGTATCACATACTATACCAAACTCACGCCACACATCGACAGTTTCTTCCATAGTTTTTCTATTGTCCAAATTACAACGGTGAACTTTGGCCTTGACGGGTTTGTTGTTGTTTTTTATATTCTCTGTCATCAAGCCTGTGCAGACTGATTTAGACAAATTCATTGCAAAATATCCACGAAATCAGTTTAACAGAACGAAAAGTTTTGTCTTATTTTGGTACTTTTTCATGTCTAAAGTAATAGTGACTCGCTCATGATCAATAAAAGTGTTGTAATCAGTATGATTTTCGCAATAACGTCCAATTTCACCGAAACGATTTCCAGCCTTCAAAGTTGATTCGTATCAACTATCAGAGCTTCCAACTTCTTCTCCAACTCGAATATCAACAAAATTCAAATTCTGATCAGATGGTTTGCGTGGTAGATTGTGAGCAGATATTACTTTTTCTTTTATTGTACAGACTGCAGCATCTGGATCTTAAAATCCCGTTATATTAAGAATTTATAGATAGTATCAAGTTCATTATTTTTATCGTAAATCAAAGATTGTATATGACTTGAACTTCCTTCATGTGAAACGTTAGCAGCAACTGAAAATTGATTGGTATTTTGTGACAATTTTTTCTCATACTATATACTTTTGTAGCAAATTAGTTTAGAATTTTTTATCCTTTTCTTGAATTTCACTGATAGATTTAACATTTTCTGTTTCAATACTAGTACTTTTTGTAGAATCTTTACTATCATAATCATCCAAATAATTCTTCTCTGTTCTGAAAATTACGATGAGCTTGATTTTTATTGTTGATTTTCTCGATTTTCACAATATCGTGTAATAAATCATTGGTATCTGTTGAATCTTCAGCCATCAAACCAGAAGTTATATTTTTATTTTGTAGTGTTATTATTACTTGCTCCTTGATTTCATCAAAATCATAGCTTAAATATCTGCAAAGCGACACCTTCTCTTGAAAATTAGAATACACTTGTTTTACCTTAAATTTGTTTTATCTTTTCTCAGCTTAAAGCTTTCTTAAAAAAATCTAAAATCTTCATAATTCCTAGTTTTTAAATTCATTTCAGAGATCCATTTTTTAGATGTGCGTATCATATGAATTCCAGTTGTTTCCAAGATAAACTCTTGTAGCCAATTGTGTCAAATCTCTGCACTCTTGAGACTATTAAGCCAATCCATTTTAGGTTTTCCTAGATTCTCTTCATCGAAATCCTCTATACTTTTACTAAAGTCGGAAATTATATGGAATTCTTCATATGCACTTTCAAAAATCTTTCTTCCGAAGCTAATTTACTACCCTCCATAGTTAACATCATCTCCATAAACTTAACCATTAGAGTCTCCTGCGTTGCTGAACCTTCAAACGTGCTACTTGGACTACCTCCATCTGCATTGTTACACACCACAAGCAGGAACCAGAAGAAAAACCAAATCAGTCTCGAAAATCCCGCCAAAAACAGTTCTTTTCGAAAATTGCTTAGCAACCAGTTAGATTCACTTCTAAATTGCAGTAAATATCTTCGTATAAAGATATTACCAGTACTCTGTCAAGATGCTTGGCTAAGCTCTCACCGACTAGTTTATAGTACAGAGTGATCGACATCTATTTTCCACCAATCCATTCGTTGTCTACCAATTTCTTCGACCCACCCTGTTCCGCCTTCAAAAATATTTAACTGTATCCAAATTTTCTTGTTGGAGTTCTGTCTTGATCTTTTTCTTCTTCGAAATGGTGAACTTTGCATTCTACAGATTTTCCTCGCTTCCAAGTTAATTCATAAAAAGCTATACAGGGTGTCCCAGGAATGAGAGGCCAAAACTTGGAAATAAGTAGGTGGTGTTAAAATACTGTCAGTACTTCATATAACTTTTTTTTCTACGGACCTCCTTTGTTGAGTTATAGGGCTTTAAAGTTAGAAATTAAAAATACATTTTGATTCATAACTCCAAAACTATAATTTCGAACATGATGAAAATTTGGTGGATTGTCAAGTACATCAATTCATTTATTTTCTCCATACCAGTAATTATACTAATGTTGCAGAAAGTCAGGATCGGACTTGGCTCACCGAATAAAAGGTCAGAACTCTGAAAGTGACAAGGTAAGAAACTTTAAAATACTGTCAGTTTATTCTCCAACTATTTTTGTGAAAAAAAGGTACCCTTTGTCCGAATCGATAACATCAGTGGCTTCCGAGAAATATGAAATTTCGTAAGACACCGCAGAGCACATTCAGATTCTATCATTATTTTGGAAATGGGTTATAACCAAGTAGGCTGCTGTCAATTATTTGTCATGTGCATTAATTATCTATCCTTTAGTTGAGAAAATTTAGTTTTATCAAGTAGGAAGCTGTCAATTTATTTGCCATGCTCAGAGTTGAATAAGAATATTTTAATTATTTCTGTATTGTTTGAAATGGCAGAATATACCTTCAATGAATATGCAGATATGCATTTAATGTATGGAAAGGTATCTGGAAATTCTCGCAAAGCAAGGAGACTTTATTCTGAACATTTTCCTAATAGAATTTCACCAGACAGAAAAACTTTTGATCGTGTTGACAGAAATTTACGAGAAAAGGTATGATTTTATGAAATTGGTTTTAAGAGGTAATACATTGTATTGTTAGGTACGTTTATGGAAAGCAGGTGGAGTAGGTCCCGTAAAAAAATCCGTACTATTGTTTTAGAGCAGGATTTCCTATATAAAGTAGGTAACAACCTTACATCAAGTGTTAAAAAACTTGGGATCCGACATAATGTTTCAAAAACCACCGCGCATAGAATGCTTTAAGAAAATCTTTTACGTCCGTACCAACTTCAAAAATTACAGGGCTTGGATCCAGGAGACTATCCAGCACGCCTTCAATATGCGCGGTGGTTTTTAGAAAAACAAAGGCATAATCGAGATTTTATTAAATCAGTATTGTTTACTGATGAAGCGGGATTTACGAGAAATGGCGTTGTCAATTCTCATAATTTACATTTGTGGGCCGATGAGAATCCACACCGCATCAACAAAGGTTTATGGTAAATATTTGGGCTGGGATAACTGGAAACCACTTAGTTGGTCCATTTATAATTGATGGTCGTTTAGATGGACAGTTGTATTTAGACTTTTTGGCTAATCATTTAAATTACCTATTGGAAGATGTACCTATACAAACCAGAATTAATATGTGGTACATGCACGATGGTGCTCCACCTCATTTTAGCATTGTGGTACGTGATGACTTAAACGTTGCATACCCCTAAAAATGGATTGGAAGGGGATGTCCAATTTCATGGCCCCCGCGTAGTCCGGGTCGCGTAATTCCGAACCCCCGTTGATTTCAGAGAAACATTGTTCTGGAATAAACTTGGATTTGTTATTTAATAACGCCGTTTATCGTCTTCCAAACCCCAGCGCGGTGCGGACAAGATGCGTTTTGTATTGCGTGGGGGTTTGCAAGTCGCGATGCGCTGGTATGCCTTTTCAAATGACAATTCATTACAACAAAGTAAACATTAGATAAACGATTGTTTTCCTATGGAACAAAATGTCTTGCGCTTAACTAATTTGCGCGGTTTGTTTATGTTCTATTAGCTATTGTTTTTAATGGTGTTTAGTGGTAACCGTTGTTTTGTTATACCTAAACAACAAAATGAGGGAAGAAGAAGTACTTAAGTTACTAAATACTTTATGCGATGAATATAAACTGCTTTCTACAAAAACTGATGATAGTTTTGAAGCTGTGAACGAAAATACAGTGGAAACAGTCAAAACAGAATTTTTAAGAATTATTGATATCCTAAAAGAAAATCCCCACCCTTCATCTACCGCTACAATAAAGCGTTTTGCTTCATCTCTAAAGAATATCCAGACACCCGCACAAGCATTAAGTTTTATTATTGAAAAGGCCACATCCAAAAAATCCAAAAACATCAAAGCTAAACCTACTTCTATTTCAAGAAGGAAAAATAGAGGTTTGCCTAAAGGTTCCAAACGGATTCAAGCAGGGCGTCCACCTAACTCTGAAATTACTTTAAATACGGAAAAGAAAGCAAAGAAGAAAAAAATAATACATAATTTAGATCAAAATATAGAAGAAAACAAACCAAGCGCCAAAATACATTAACCTGTGCAATGCTAACAATATTATCGAATTTTGCTGAAATTTTGTATAAATATTAGGGAGTTCTTTTCTGTATTGTAGACAAAATTTGGCCCAAAAAATGATTTTAAATAACATTTTAAATTACTTATTATAGTTTTGTTTACCTTCGTTATATGTTTCCATTCGTTATTTTGTATCTACCGTGTTGATTTTAATTTTTTAGTATTTTTTTTCACTTTTCTGTAGTAGGTCATAATTATTTTACTTGTAGAATTGGACGCGTATATTCTCTGTAATGCTCTGAATCGCACGTGTATTTGGAGTAAGTATTCGCGCATTTGCGTTGTACAAACCAGAGTTGAGTATAGAATATTTAATGTTATGTGGTGCTCTGTACTGCACTATGGTACGGAATTACGCGTCCGGGTCTAAATCCAAGAATGGATTCATTCCTTTGGGGCTACCTGAAAAGTTTGGTATATGCAACACCCATACAAACATACAATTGTTGGATCGAATTCATTTCCAATGCGATGCCATAAGGAACAATCCAGGAATGTTGTTTCAAGTACAACGAAAAATTATTCGCAGGCTCAATAAATATGTAGAGGTAGGAGGTGCACATTTTGAACATTTATTAGATTAAAATTATTGTTTGTATTTTTTTATTATGTTACTCTGGATAATTCTTACTTTTAATATACGTTTTTATGAAAATAATGAGTTAATTTGTTCTGCTGAACATTACTTAAAGAATGGTTGAGGCATATTATATACATACATTGACAGCTTCCTACTTAATTAAATAACATTTTTGAAAGGATGGTTAATGCATATGGCAAATAATTGACGGTAGCCTACTTGGTTATAACCCATTTCCTAAATAATGATAGAATGTGAATGTGCTCTGTGGTGTCTTACGAAATTCCATATTTCTCGGAAACCACTGATGTTATCGATTTGGACAAAGGGTACCTTTTTTTCATGAAAATAGTTGGAGAATAAACTGACAGTATTTTAAAGTTACTTGCCTTGTCACTTTAAAATTTCTGACCTTTTATCCGGTGAGCCAAGTCCGATCATGACTTTCTGCAACATTAGTATTCTTACTGGTATGGACAAAATAAATGAATTGATGTACTTGACAATCCACCAAATTTTCATTAAGTTCGAAATTATAGTTTTGGAGTTATGAATAAAAATGTATTTTTAATTTCTAGCTTTAAAGCCCTATAACTCAACAAAGGAGGTCCGTAGAAAAAAAAGTTATATGAAATACTAACATTATTTTAACACCACCTACCCGTTGCCAAGTTGTTGGCTTCTCAATCCTGGGACACCCTGTATAGAAGAATATTTTTGTAATCCCTCTAGTTTATCTACATTCTACAATTTTGCCATTTCTCATATATATTTTTTGTTCAATGCTACTGAAATATATTTATTAGTGGTAACTTTTTCCGTTTACTGTTTCTTGCATCACAAGCTTTCTTAAAAGTTGAGTCGGCAAAAGGATCAATTTTCCTTTGTGATATTATAGGCCCAAATATTTTCTCTTCAATAAATCTGTTACTTCTTGTCACGGAATTATTTCCAACAGTTTGTAATTTCGAACTTGACAAAAGTGCATAAATTGTATACATAATGACGATAGTTAGTATCTCCAAATCTTTAGAGATGATCACATTTTAGTGACTAGCTGCATGATCCTAGTTTAATTATGAATTTAGAACAACGTTAAAGTAGTAGGCGGGCGTCTGAGGAATATTAACATAATAGGTGGACGTCACAAGTGATTTTGACAAATCATTTTATTCGATAGTCTCTGTGTTTTATAATACTTAGCTTGCATTCATTTTGGTGAAATGAAGAAAAAAAATAAAATGCCCAGACATAATAATTACTAATAATTACTAATATAGATATGAGAGATATGATTGCTATTTACTGTCAGCAAAATTTCAACAGGTATTTGCCAAAGTAACGTAAGTCACCAAAAATGATTGGTAGAAAAAACGCGTTTCGTTTACGGGTATGATTAAAAAAATGACTACATTTTTAAAATGGTAAAAAATAAAGTTTAAAGTATAATTTAGGCTTATTACATTTTGGCAGTACCAGTTTAACAATAGAAGCTTTACGTTAATAAAAAACATGATTTTCACCAGAAATGTCACTTACGTTACTTTGGCAAAAATGCATCGATTTGAGAAAATAACCAGACAGGTAACAACCTAACCATCGAACGCTTAAAAATTTATTTAGGAATTTAGGTGAAAGTGGTTCATTTCGTCCTAAACATGACAACTTAGGACGACTAATGATTTCACCTGATGTCGAAAATACATAAGATACATAATGGTTCTCGTTGTGGATGATCCTCAGGCAGGTACACGACGTTTATCTTAGGATTCAGGGATGAGTAAAACTCCAACCTGGAAAAGTAACACCCTTACCATTTTACATCGGTTCTGAAAAACTGCACTTCCCATATGTACGCCGACGATACTCAATTATACTACTTTTTTGACCCATTATTAATTGCAGAATCAGAAAAATATATTAATGAGGATATTAACGCGTTGGTGGAGCTTTCTTCAAAACACGATCTAATGATAAATCCGTCGAAATCAGTGGTTCTGCATTTTGGAAGGAGGTCTGCAGTAGATTTTGATAATTGTAGTATTAAGATCAACAATAGCGTAATAACGACTACAGCTTGCGCAAAAAACTTGGGGCTTTATTTAGATGACAAACTCAAATTCGATCACCATGTATCTCATATTCTTCAAAAGTCATATGCCAAACTCAAATTATTATTTTTAAATAGACAAGTTTTAAATAGTCAACTGAAAAAAGATCTGTGTGATACATTAGTTCTGTCGTTAGCGAATTATTGTGACTACGTCTATGGTCCCAGCCTTAATAGTGTCGAACAGAGAAGATTACAAAAACTGCAAAACTCTTGTCTAAGACTCACCTATGGAATTAGAAAATTTGGTAAAATATCACACACCCTGAAAATAGCAAACTGGCTGAATATGGAGAATCGCAGAAAGGTTCATGCACTATGCCTATTTCATAAAGTTATAGCAGCACAGAGCCCTCCATATCTCTACAACAAAATCTCTTTTCGGACAGATGTTCACAATGTGAACATTCGTCGAAAACATTTAATCAATATTCCTAAACATCGAACAACTCAATTTGAAAATTCTTTCGCTTATCAGATCTCGAAACATTATAACCTTCTACCGGACGAATTAAAAGAATTGCCTATCTCACTATTCAAAAAAAGAGTAACCAAATTTATTTTTAATGACCAATGTACAAATCTACCCTAAAACCATACTTTTGTAGCCTTATAACGTAGGACTTAGAGTGTATTGTCTATTTAGATAAAAGGTATGTTCCTTTTTTTTTTTTTTTCTTTTCCTTTTTTTGTAAAGGCTTCTGAGGAAGAACAGTTTTACTGATCAGTAGTCCTTTTGACCAAAATTATACTAGGTATACTTATTGTAATATTCAGATTATTATTTTTTGTTTATCTTGGTCAATAAATCTATTATTATTATTATTATTATTATTATTATTATTATTATTTTACTGCGACGCAGAATTTACTGCCAGCAGATCTACTATTAAGATATTAATTTACAACTAATATCCGAAACAGACCAAATCTGGACCACTCCCTTGTTGATAAAATATTATTTACCGACGAAGCCACCTTCACACGCCGTGGTGTTTTCAATTTAAGAAACAATCATGTCTGGCCCGCCGCAGTGGCGGATTTGCAGTCTTGGCCGTTCTAGGCCCCAGGCCATGTGCCGCTCCTATCTCATCACCCATCATATAGACTAGGTACATAATTAATTTACTTTATCGCCAACTTTTATCCAAATCGAAATCACTAATTTAATCTTCTATAATAGTTACTAATTTGTAATACATTCCAAGGTTTAGGAGTTAATTGCCCAATTGAATAAAACATTTAAAACGGTTTTAGGTTTTATTTATTAATAAGTTTTAAAAGTGTTTTAACATGAGTTACAAACCTCGTCTGCACTAAACCGCAGCAAAATCATTAATTAAATCTACGCAATCCAATTTTCTTAAAAAATCAGTTTCTATCTTAGGCAAAGCAAGATTGTTTAACCCTTGCTCCGTCACTGTTGTGCGTAAATAGTTTTTTCTACGCCCATGTCTGTAAACGTCAAAAATCGCACTGACAACATTCCTTGTAAGTGACATTTAACAATAACATGCACGTAATGAAAATCTCATAACATACATGTGCGTTTAGATAGAAAAACTTAGATTTCTTTGTTGAATCAAATTGCAATCAAATTTTTATTTACGTACTACTTTATTTGGTTTATTTACATACTTTTAATCAATTGAAAAACATAAAAGCTCTTAGCATTAGTGAAATACATTTTAGATTAAAAGAGTGATGCCCCCTAAATGTCGGCAACACATTTTACAATTTCCACAAAAATAATTCACTTTTTATTGATATGGGAAAAAACGTCATCTCATTTATGCTGTCAATTTTGGTAACAAATTATAGTATCCGAACATTTTCTCAACTTTACCTATGAATATGACTGTTAGTAATGAAAAAGATGAAATTATGAGTACTCAGAAGACAATAGATGGGCGTAGAAAAAGTATAGTACGTTACACGAGTTGTAATCCCATTACGCACTCGTAAAATTTACGCACTCGCCGCTGCGCGGCTTCGTGCGTAATGGGTTATTTACAACTCTTGTTACGTAATATACTATTACCTACGACCCCCCCTGTAATCAGTCAATAACACACAGTCGGCATCAATGTAATGACGTCTATTACGCACGGTAAAAAAAACGCACAGCTGTAAAGTGAATCGCACGGCTTCCCTAGCAACATCTTAGCAACTGTCAATAGACGTCGCCATTTTATTCAAAATTTACTATTTGAAAACATTCGATATTGCCACGTTTAACTATGAAAAGCCCAAAGGGCTAAGTATGTATTGATTATAATTGAAAAATGGACTTTTCATTATCAACAATATATTAATTAAACGTTAGTTCTTCAATGTGCTTCTTTCATTGGTAATAGAGATGGAGATGAAAGTTTACCAAGCACCTCTAATAATGTAACTGATGTTTCTTATGCTTCAACAAGCAAAGGAAGCGATCTATGATCTGTGTTTAATAACTGTACTGTTACTATAAACAATTATTATAATAACTAATATTATGGTATTAAATGTTATACAATAAAATTATTAAAAATGTTGTTCAAGTATTATTAATAATAAGATTATAAATACAAGTACAAGTAGGTCGTAGGTAAAGTATAGTACGTAACTACTGTTGTAAAGCATTTTACGCACTCGCCGCTACGCGGCATCGTGCGTAACTTTTCCATTCGTGCCTAAAATGCTTCTTACCACACACGTTACGGAATATACTATTTTCAACTAGCGTGCTGAAAAGTCCATTTTAGTGTTAAAAGAATCACTTTTCCGCGCTAGTCGCTTAGTGCGGAAAAGTAGCTTTGTTAAGTTTTTGGGGAGTATACTGACATTTGAATATTTAAAATATATATTTGTATATATTAAACTTCAGTGACGCTGACGCTGGCCCTTCCACTAGTCGCCAGTTAAGCCATCCAAAATGACCTCTTCCAGCCAAGTTCCCATCGCCACGGTTGCAACAATTGGTGCTGACAAAGCAGTGGGAAACCGAAATCTGCAATTAATTTGCAGAATGCTACAAATTGCACGTTCAATGTTAATATTAGCAATAATTAATTTGTTGATATGTATTTATCAATAAATATTTCTGTATGATAACTTTTGTAGAATAAACCATTTGAAATGCTTTGGTCTTTTGTGGGACTTCTGAGATGCTCAGTTTCGTAAGGTTAGTAATACAGTTAAATTTATTCTGAACTAATTTATAGGCATTTCGTCGTTTTTTCAGCTCTTTTGACAATGTATAAACTACTACCAAATAACCAGTGATTCTGAAATTTTAGCGACCATTTTTCGTAGCATCTCTTCACCTGTACTAATCTCGTCAGAAAGTAGCAAACGCTTTCGATTGCGTCGAAAATCCCTTTCATATTCCTGTACGGAAGACATGTTTTTGGCTTTGTTTTCGAAATCATCGAAGTTATCTCTTGTTTCGACAATAAAATGTATCAGTGTCTCATAGAGTTCTATGACATGGCAATGTCCCAACCCTGAGTTGACGCTGCAAAGGAATTGTACAACTTTTGGAGTAGAGAAAAGAACGAACAAGCGTCTTGGCTACTTTCAGCTGTAGATTCAATTAATAAATTGAGTGAGTGTGCTGAACAAAGAACATACTCGGCAAGGGGCGAAATTTCCTTCATATTAGCTTGCAGGCCGTTGTATATCCCTGACATGCTAGCTGCATTGTCATAAGATTGCTCGCGGCAGTTTGAAATGTCAATTCACAATTCAGTTAAAGTTGAGGTAACAGCATCTGTCATTTGTTGTGATTTATGACCTGTGTTTGGAATGAGCTTGAGGAACCGTTCTACAGGTGATCCATTAGGCAGGACATCTCTGATAACAGAAGTGTGCTAGTCTGCGTTACATATCTCCAGCGTCTAGTCAATGATCAGAGAAAAATATTTCACTATTAATATTTCCATAACAATTGTCTCCAAAACTTTATTTCCCTTAAAACAAATGAACTCTCCGCATGCTGTTGAAGAGAGATAACTCTTAAATCCTGAGCCTGGATTCCCATAATGTGTTATGTGTTTGGCTAAGAACGAATCGAAGTCAGTGTACGGGCCAGGAACCAAACACTGAAATCTTGGGAAAACTTAAGTATCTCTCAAGCGGAACTTCACGCCATAAGAAAGTGTGCCCAGTTCAATATTGACAAAGGATATAGAAGGCAAAGTATTATTATAATGTAGGATAGTCATACAGCCATTAAAGCACTGAGCTCTTGTGTGATCAGTTCCAAAATGGTGTGGGAATGCCTAGGCAAACTCAATGACTTAGGCGAGAATAATATAATCACCTTACTGTGGATTCCAGGACACACTGCAATAGGAGAAAATGAAATAGCAGATAAACTAACAAAGAGGGAGACTGAAACACCCTTTTGGGGGCCGGAACCCTTCTTTACCTGTCTGACCAAGAAGGGTAGATAATCCGACATGTATTTCCGCCGCTAAGAAGTGCAGGTAGGTCGAGTCATAAAATAGCTCATCTTAATACTTTAACCACCAATATTCTTCAAAAATTGACTAAAAATATGAAGGTGGTTTGGTAGGGGTAGGTTTGGTTGGGTTATTATTGAAAATTATTATAATTTATTATTCAAAAATTGACTAAAAATACGATGGTGGTTTGGTAGGAGTAGGTTTCGTTGGGTTATTATTGAAAATTATTATAATTTACTTTACAAAAATATATCTTATTATAAATGTGATTTAATAAATAACTGTATTTCATAAATCACGTACTTCAGTCGGTTAGCGCCCAAAATACACATAGGATTAAAATGACCCTTTGGTCCTGGCGCCTAGTTTACATGTTGTAAAAAGTGCATTAATCCTTTAGCGCCCAAATTACATCCGCCCCCTTTTGTGGCATCAGCTCCAATGTAATATTGAAAGAAATAGGCAAAGCCGAAAAAAAGAGAAGATCTTTATGATTTTTATGAATTCCGTTACCGAAGTTGTATTTAAAAAGGTAAAGATATTTTAAAATATATACACTGTATATTCGAATATTTCCGTACCGCCGCTAGATAGTAAATAGATCGAAATATTTCAAGAGAATTATCCCTCGTGGCTTCGCGATATTCTTAAAATATTCGTGCCCGAAAGAAAACTAATTTTTTTTATTACTAAAATTTTATTTGAACTTATAAATTTTTATAACAATTAAAAACAACGTAATTGGCATTAAAATCAGTAAATACTAAATAAAAATGAATTGAATTTTCTAAAAAAAAGCAGAAAACCTGACTGCCCTAACATTTTTTATTGAAAAACGAAAAACAAGGGATTGCACTGGGAAATTATCCCACGCCTTATTCGGGTATCCCTAAATCTCTACCTAATCATGTTCTTGCCTTTCATTGAAAAATGTTATCGCAGTCGTTTTTTTTTAATATACTCAATCTCAAAATTATAATTAATAGTGATAAAGTGTCCCAAAAAGTTATATACAACTGAAGAAAAAGTGTATCTTACATTTTACAAAAAAAAGAATTGTAGGCAGTTAAAAAGTTATGCATAACTTGTAGATTCATAATCGGGTACAGAATTTTTGAAACATTGTCTGAGGTAGCAAAAAAATATGCACCATTGCAAATTATTGATATTCCCAGATAAAAATTGGAAGACAATAAACAATTCATATTCAATATCTTTCATTTCTAACTCACGTCCGATGTTTTTTTCTAAAATTATTCTCAACACTTCCAGAAATCTTAAATTTACTTATTACATATTATGTTATTGAAGATTTCTGCTGCTTCCCTACATGTTTTATAGTTTTCTCCAGAACAATTTCAAGATCATCTGCAATGCTTCAAGTTCAACTCTCATTATTGCAAACACACACTGACGTTTATTTGACAGTTGTTGACCTTTATTAGATATTACAAAGCACATTAGTAAGAATGGTTCATTAAAATAGCTTTTTATTTTTATCTGGGAATATCACTAATTAACAATTGTGCATATTTTTTTAATTCTTAATCATAATTTTTCTCTCCGTCCAAATCATTCTTTGTGCTTACCCTTTATTCCAGACAATTTTTCAAAAATTATGGATCTACAAGTCAAGCAAAGCTTCTTATCAAGAATAATGTTTTTTGTTAAATGTAATATAAATTTTGCCTCCATTTGTATAAAACACACTGTATATTTCGAGTTGGTTATTTAGAGCCTTTCTTTGATACTATCTTACACCTACTTTATTATTCTTGGATGCCATTTCATACCCTATGTCACTTTCACAATTAAGACGAATCTAATTACAACTCATATGTAAAAATCCGTCAAACCCTTCAGACTACAGAATGTCATACAAAATTGTCATACATAACATACGTAACCGTAATCTGGTATTTACGACTTAATCCTCATGCGATAATAAAAAATGTGGTTATATCATAAATCCCAGTTAATTTCCTATAAATATCCCGTTCCTTTTTGTTTTCCATGCTTGCGTATGTTGTTGTTTGGTCCTCCCAGTAAGTTTACCCATCCAGTCTGCTATTTGTCGAAACCTTCTAACATCTTCTCATTCTTCTCTTCTGCGATCCGATCATTCAACGCGCGCGCTTGCAACGGGTAACACGTAACGTTGAGCTAAAGAAGTCTTGGAGCGCGTGAATTTTAAGAAATTTTCAGTTTACGATTTTTGACTAAAACTTTTAATCTTGGTGAATGCGCTCTGGAGAATATTGTTACGGGAGTGTTTTTTTGTTGGGTTTTGCAAATATCTTGTGAAAATGAATTTTGTGGAATGGTTTAGAGGCTGGCTTTTTCCTATTTTATTTCTGGTAAGATAAATGTCTTGAGTATTTATTTTTAAAACTAAAAATTGTGGGGGTTTTCATTAATCGCACACAAATATTTTTTGAAAAATAAAATTTTGTGTAAAATATAGCTTGTGAAATGAGTAAAGTAAACATCGATATTAAAACTACTACCAAATTGTTTATAAAGCAAAGCATTTGAAGTATATTTTAAAACTAAGACCATTACAATAAACATATGTATAGTAAAAATAGAATATGATAGTTTTGTACTGTTTGTGTCAAAATATAAAATGCCAATGAAGTAATTTTAAGCATACCTACCTAATGTCATGTTTTAATAATTGCTAATTATGATAATTTTTGACAGTAGGTATACCTACCTTTTATTTCACCAGTTTGTAGCGCTTAGAACGGCTGTTTATGGTGAGAGTGAAAAACTTTATTTCATGCTATCCATAAGCCAATACAGTTGATTAGTGCAATTCGTCCACACCATTACCGGAAAAAATATCACGTTACCTTTGACTTTGACAGCATGAACTGTAATTGATTTGACGTTAATTTTTATCAATAATTCGATTTTTTACATAATTTATATAAAAAATTCACATTAGTCAACCAAACAATTGCGTTTTCAATATTCACATTGCGAAATTTAACTACAATAAACCAAGAAATGAATTTGTTTAAATCTTCATTATATATTTGAACTAAGTTCAATATACATTCGTGGCGCGTTTCGCTAACACAGTAGCTTTCTCAAACGAGTGGAGGTATAATGAAAATTAATGTATACAGTGCGTTATTACGGAATTTTACGGATATTGACAAACCTATTATAATCTATTTACATTGTAATAAAAAGCAAAAAATGTCTAAATATGGAATTAACTAAAGTATTGAACAGGTTTACCTGGAAATTCATTCACAACAATCCTACCGGAACCTTTCTAGGTAAAAAGGGAGAGTTGTTGATATCCATTTGGTCGTTAAGAAGATTATCTGAATATTTGTTTTTATTTATCTCAAAAGCTTCTAAAAGATTTAATTTAAGGGATTTTGGTTCTATATGCAAAATTTCAAAC
The DNA here is from genome assembly GCA_949126875.1 of Lochmaea capreae. NCBI lineage: Eukaryota > Metazoa > Arthropoda > Insecta > Coleoptera > Chrysomelidae > Lochmaea > Lochmaea capreae. Next base: position 3,793,617 of record OX421398.1, read on the forward strand.
TTTGAATCGAAAGTGTGTTGGTTTGCTAATAAATGATTTGAGTAGTTTGAATCTAATTTTTGGTTATCATAGCTACGTTTGTGTTCTGAAATTCTAGTTTCATAATTCCTAAAAGTTTACCTATATTAATTTTATCACAGTTGTCATTACCATATTTTAATTTATAAACTTCTGATTTGTTTAATTTTGAAGATTTAGATTTGTTGTTTTCAATGAATTTGGATAAATTGTAATCTGTTTTAAAGCAAATATTCAAGTCTAAAGTTTCTAAAAATGATTTGATTTTCAAGGATGGTATTCCAAAATATGTTAAGCTTTTAAATTGGTTATTTTTGTTTTTATCAGAAGGAAATACTTGTTCTAAAGTATTTTTTAGTTTCTTTTTATTTACGATATTTTCTTTCAAATTAGGATCGTAATTATTATTGGGTCAAATCAATAATAAGCGGTAAAGAAAAAAATGAATCATTTTCACCCAATCCACAACACCCTGAACTCTATTCATTAATTAAACTCCATAAAGAGGGGTACCCAATAAGACCGGTTGTTTCTTTCTGCACAGCACCGTCTTTTAAAATTTCAAAGATTCTCATAGATATCATTACTAAATATTGTTCATTCAAACCTCAATTTTCAGTTAAAAACTCAACAGAACAAATTAGGTAATAATATTCAAGATATAAAACTAACTCTTGTTGATAACTTGCTCGCGTACAATAATGTCAATCCTATAATTCATCCTGATATCAGAACTTTATTAAGAGTTTGTGTAAATCAAAATTATTTTCATTTCATTGGAGAGGTTTATAGCAGTGAAGATGGTTTGATTATGGGCAACCCCCTCAGTCCCCTATTAGCAGAAATTTTCTTGAATAATATAGAAAAAATCATTCATAAGCACCCCCTTAGTAAAACATTTGTGTACTGGCACCGATGTGTAGACGACATTTTAGCTTGCTTCTCCGGCACAACTAGACAATTAGATAACTTCATCACATACCTCAACTCAATTCATAAAATTTTCAAATTTACCGTAGAAATTGAACAAAATAAGGCTATAAATTTCTAGACCTTGCAATTTCAAATACAAATAATAAACATGATTTTTCTATATTTCACAAACCATCACATACAGAAATTACAATTCATAATAGTTCGGTCCACCCATTCAGTCATAAATTAGCAGCTTTCAATAGTATCATACATAGACTTTTAACAGTTCCATTGAATACTGACCCAAATATCATAAAACAAATAGCAGTTAATAATAATTACGATCCAAATTTAATAGACTATATCATTAATAAAAAGATACTAAAACATACTTTAGAAGAAGTATAACCTTCCAATAAAAACAAAAATAACCAATTTAAAAGCTTAAGATACTTTGGAATACCATCCTTAAAAATCAAATCATTTCCAGAAACTTTAGACTTGAATATTTGCTTTAAAACCGATTACAATTTATGCAAATTCATTAAAAACAACAAATCGAAATCATCAAAATTAAACAAATAAGGAATTTATAAATTAAAATGTGGTAATGATAACCCTGCAAAATTTATATAGGTAGAACTTTTTGGAATTTTAAAACTAGAATTTCAAAACACAAACGTAGCTATGATAACCAAAAATTAGATTCCAACTACTCAAATCATTTATTAGCATTAGACCAACACACTTTCGATTCAAAGTTTGAAACTTTGCATATAGAACTAAAATCCCTTAAACTAAATCTTTTAGAAGCTCTTGAGATAAATAAAAACCAATATTCAGATAATCGCCTTAACGACCAAATAGAAAGGTTCCGGTAGGATTGTTGTGAATTAATTTCCAGGTGAACTTGTTCAATACTTTAGTATATCCCATATTTTGACATTTTTTGCTTTTTATTTCAATGTAGGTAAATAAATTATAATACTTTTGTCAATATCCGTAAAATTCTGTATTAATGCACTGTATAAATTAAAATACTACTGTGTTAGCGAAACGCGTCACGAATGTATATTGAACTTAGTTCAAATATATAATAAAGATTTAAACAAATTAAATTGTTTTATTTCATCGTTTAGTATGGATCTTCATCAAGTAAAAGCCTTATCTATTTAAAACTTAAATACATAATATACTTTTAGTTGATAATTTTTCATAATATTACCTATTGTGTACATTTTCCAATTCAGCCATTATGCATTTACTGAAGGAGTTTAAAAAATATATCAAATTACTGTTTTGATTTTTTTATTTGTATAGGGCTGTAGAAAAAATATTGTGTGTAACCTATGCATAAAGTGTCTTTTTTCAAACATGGAGTTTCCATTCTCGAAAAAAGTACCACTTTGTGCACTTGTTGTGTAAATTATTATTAAAAGATTGACTCTATTTCGAAAACAATATACTTATGGTTTCCACAAGTGGTTTACAACTCAACGATGTTCATGAGCCTATGTTTTAAAAATCTTGTATACTCTATTTCCTATTGCATAGGAGCACAAGAAAGGGTCGATAGCCATAAAGTGGCAATAAACCATTGGCGTTACATTTTTCGGTAAAGACCTGAATGGTTTGATTTGTCGGGTTTATTTAAGAGTGCAAAAGTTAGGCCATTATCATATTACAGTATTACATTGTGGTATTACCTAGGTATTTTAAACAATGATAGTTATATGCGGTCACAAAATATACCAGGTAGATAGGTACTTCAATTGTGCAATATTTAATATAATTATCTTTTGGTATATAATAAATTATATTGATTTTATATAATTGCTCTATTAGTTTATTATATTTAACTTTTGTTTTATTAATTTTTATGTAATTCTATATTAATTTTATTATTTATTTAATTTTAATTGTTAATTTATTACAAAAATTCTTATGTCAGTGTTTTTGGTTCCGTATTAAAATAATTTTTTCAATTCAATTAAGCATTACAAACTTTAACTCTCTAAATTGATTATTATTCTTATTATTTTTCCTTTTTTAAGAATTGATTTATGTTTTATTATTATTAAATATTAAATCTTCTATTTTATTCCGGTCTAAACTATATGACAAATTTCGATACTACTCCGGTTTTCAAAGAAATAATTTCTATTATTATTATTTCCAAATGTTTTTTCTAGTATTTGTTCAAATTTATTGGTAATTTAAATGATTGAAATTTTACTTTCCTGTTCTGAATGCTATCAATTCTTCAAATTCGCCAAATACGTCCTTTGTAATATAATTTTGGTCACCAATTTTTATATGATTTGCATAATTACTTCTTCTTTATATTTTCCAGTATAATATATTTTTTTTAAATATTCAATCGGATATTTTAATTTTGATTTTATTTCTAATTATTCTCTCCTGTAAAAAATATCTCTCTATCCCAAGTAATCATAATCAACACCACTATCCACCTTCAATTTCTATCTTTTCCCCCTAATGGCTATGTTCTTTCAAACTGACATTTCTTTATATCACAAATGATGTTTTTTTTCTACTAGTTGTACTATCTGTTTTTTGTTTTCGATGATCGTTTTAAAAGTAATAGGTCGATTCTGTGTTTTTCGTAATAGCTTACGAATCTGTAGCTAACGAAAGTTCTGTAAATGGGATTTTACAGAATCTGTACCTTTGCGATTCTGTGATGTTGTCTGTAACTCACTGAATTACAGATAGACATTTGAACTACTGTACGTCAAATTTCGATACTTCTAACCTATAACTTTAACCAAATAACCAGAGACAACCTCAAACTGTACAAAAATATTCCATTTCCAACGACAGCAGTCAATACACACGTAAATATTTACCAAATCTGTAACTATTTTAAAGATTCCTGTAAGATACAGTTGTACGCAGAATAGCAATTCCCCTGTAAAGTTACAGATTATCTTACAGACGTGCACAGAATAGACCCGTATATTTATACCAATGACACTAAATTTTCTTTTTCTTTGCCGTTTACGGCTTATTTCTTTTTCTTCCATTGCGAAAAAATTACGTAACGTAATATGGAAAAAATGGTCAAAATAATTATCAAGAAAGAAAACAATAAACAGATTGCCAACTACAAGACTACAAACATTCCCCAGAAAAAGCGCTGTTGCCGCATAATGTTGTCGCTTTTATCTGGGATTACCTAACCCGACTTGCTTTGGCTTCCATGCAAATCAGAAGCAGTTAATCCACGAGTAAAATTTTACTCTAAGTTAACTAATCCTGTATTAAATTAAAATCGGTGCAATTGGGCATTATAAGATTAGAGCAAGTTTGAAAATCAAACACCTTGACTGGACCTGACAGCGAGCGATCTAACCGTGTGGCAGTTTCTATAAGGCAACGTTGGTTTGATATTTACGGACCTTTTCAGTAAGCTCTAGTAAAATGTATGGCAACAGCGCGTTGTTTTGTGATAGCCAATGGTTAAGAGACTGTCATTGTGATAAAAAAATTTATGTTCGTCAACGAAAGGGAATTTAATTTTGATATTCCTAATTTTCATTTAAATGGAACGAAATTTGTCTCAAAATTCAAAAAGGAGAAGCGACATACAATGACATTTGTCACCTCAAAACAACGCTCTGTTGCCATAATATCTTTTACTGGACCCATCTGAAGTGAGTTTCCGAAAAGGCAGTACTTGATTCAAATTGATCTACATAACTCGTTCAGTGTGCCCGTTGGCTTAGCCTAGTGATGAAACGTAAATTGTAATTGGGAATTCCCGAATAAGATTTGGGTATTACCAAATTTTAAAAAATGGTTGGTGCAATCGGGCATCAATAGACATTCTAGAACACCTGATTTTGACAAGTCGGCTATATTGGGATGGGACCCCCGATAAGCTGTAGTTGAAGTTTGTGAGTTTTGACATGTGGTGTAAGTCAGCTCGTTGCCAGACGGCCGTTGTAGAGCAATAACATAATATGGAGCGGTCAGAAAACTGTCTCTGAATTGAATTACATAATAATTGAAATTTCAGACGACGAAAAAAGCAATAAACAGAGGAGTTACGTGATTAATGAGTAACATATTGAGGTGTACACAAAGATCAATTAAATAGTCACCTCGCTTGGTTAAATAGCCGGAAATCGAAAAAAACATACCTTATCTCTTGCTCTCCGCATTCCGCACTTAACAACACTATAAAACGATGGCATTCTAGATAATTTCATGAACTTTTTACTATAGTCTATTTCGGAAAAGTATAGGGTGATAAAATGGGGAATTCCGTCCAGTTCGGCTCAATTTCGGTGTCGGCCATAGGCGTAGGTCTTGAAATAGTATTGTTTGTAATATTAAAATTTCAAGTGATTGCGTAAGAGAATTGAGAAGAGTATGTTTTCTGGCATGAAGTGTCAATATCGAAATATTGTGTAGGGATTACTTAGGTAGTAGATTATACAGTTACGTTTTGCGTTTAACAGGTACCGTTTAACCTTCTATTAGTGCCTCTGCCTAATTCCAACCCTATTTCAGATTCGGCTTAACCATGCGCCGCAAGGTGCCCTACCCAAAATTGTTAGACCTGTATAAATATATTTGTTTAGTTTAACGCATCGGTATTTGCTGTTAAGCTGTAAATAGTGTTCAGAGTATAATAAGATTAGTAATAAAATGGCGACATTTACACCAACGAAAAAATGTTCAAATAATTCTCAACTATCAATGAATGAAAAACTTATTATTTTAAATGTACACGATTGCATAAAATACGATTACCCGAAATTTACTGTACCTACAAGAAACTGTCGACCGATGTTCCCGAATGACTGGAGTTGGAAAGTCCACCGTTTTTAAATTATTGCGGGGGAGTAAGATAGCAGGCCAAGTGGAGCCTCCCAAGAAAAGTCCAGGCAGACCAGTAAAAATCCTTGATGAAAACACCAAAAGTGTAATTCGAAGAAAAGTTCACTCCTTTTATTTTAAAAAAGGAATACCCACCCTAGATGAGATTTTAATGGAGCTTGGCCAGGATGGCAGTATTCCGTTGATAACTAAAAGCTTTTATGGACCACTTTGAGAAATATGGATTTTGCCTGGGCAAAGCATAATCGTGAAGCACTTTTACTGGAAAGCGATGAAATTGTTTGCTGGCGACGAAAGTAATTAAGAAGTATAAAGCAGTACATAACAGAGCAGAAGAAAATATTTTATCTTGATGAGACGTGGATTAATTAAGGTTATACAGTACCAAAAATGGGGCAAGACAAAAATATAACCAGTACTCGCCAAGCTTTCATAGAAGGCCTGTCAACGGGTATTAAGGTGCCTTCAGGTAAAGGGAAAAGACTAATAATCGTCCATATTGGAAGCGAAGAGGGATTTTTAAAAGAAGGTTTGCTAACCTTTCAGTCGTGCCATACGGGAGATTGCCACGAGGACATGGATTCGGATGTTTTTGAAGCCTATTTTGGTAAAATGATAAAATATCTTCCGACTGATTCAGTAGTAGTTATGGATAACGCAAGTTATCATTCTCGACGCATAGAGAAGACTCCAACTTCATCTTGGAGAAAATAAGAAATTATTGCCTGGTTAACCACCAAAAGTATTGAATTTAAAGATAATTTGATAAAAAAGAACTATAAGCTATAGCAAATTTACACAAACATCGTTTTATGAAATTCGCCGTGGAAGATATAGCAGAAAAACATAGTGTAACTGTGCTGCGAACTAAATCCTATAGAACTTATATGGGCGCAAGTGAAAGGATTTGTGGCAAGACACAACACGACATTCAAAATGAAAGACGTTAAGCTACTGTTTCATCAAGCCATTCAGTAGGTGACACCAGAGAACTGGAAAAAAGCAGTCCATTATGTCATTAAAGAAGAGGAGAAAATGTGGGATCTTGAATACTTGATCGATCGGACCGTCGACCCCTTAATTATAACGTCAAGAGGAGATGACAGTTCCTCAGATGACGAAGAATATTATGATTTTTTTATAATATAATTTCTGTAAAATGTATGTTAAAAATAAGTGAACATAATGCCTAATTTTAATTCTGTTAAAATAAAATTCTTTCCTTTTTACGAGTATCCTACCGGCACGCCTTTGACACACTATTTTCAATGTTTGTAAATGGATAACAATAGGCTAAACCCATATATTGACCACAACCCGGGTGGTACTGCCTGCACTTGATAAAAAGAAAGAATTTTACAATGAAATCAATGCCAAACTATGAAAGTGGCTTAAATATTCGTTGGGTCACTCTGTGCTCCCTTTGCATACCTGATGAGGTTTTATTATCCTATACCTTTTTGAAATAAACTATACTTAAAGTCTAACTATCATCCGTTGTTTATCAGTAAACAATGAACACTAAATATATGACATGAGGACCAACAGCAATATTGCCGATCTGTCAGTAACGTAACTCTGGAATGGTCTATTACGTGAAATATGTATTGTACCTAATACTCGCAGTTGTCCTGTCTAATGAGTGATCAAGGCATGTCTACATGGCAACAATATTAACCGAATGTCACGTTATTGTGAAAGAATGTATAGTTATAATAAGTAGTTTATGTCAAATTTGTTAATAATTGGTGGATAAATAAGTATTATAGAAAATAATGTTTAAATTTTTCTTTAATTTGAGGCATAGGTTCAGCATAATAAAACTAAACGTAAACAGAAGTTTTGATATCGAAAAATATCATAATATTATATAAGTAGTATTCTTTTTACCGCTAAAAGATGCCACAACTGAGTCGAACTGATCTTAGATTCTTCTAAGATCTAAGATAAATTCGGTATAATTTTCTGGCTAAAAAGAACATTCTGACTCAGATACATAACCTCATAAACTCGAGTGTTTACATTTTCTCATTGCTGAAATTACACTTATTTGTCAAACCTTTGATTCTTATTAAAATGAATGAACAGATAGATTTCACAAATGTACTTGTGGTAAGTAAGCTGATATTGGTGAATTTTATTTCCATGTAGATCACTGTTATTAATTTTTTTATGCCAAATAATTGAGTAAAACTGTTTTAGAGCAACATTTTTAACGAGGATTCCTCAGATAAAATAGGTACTCTAGTTACTAACCTACAATGCATTGCAAAATAATTGACTTTTCATCATTTCTTATGTACTTGTTATTTTCGTCAAACACAATATTGTATGCGTGGGTAGAAATAATATATTTTGATGACATGATGGACTTCAGCCTAAATTCGCCAAACCACAAACCACGGCCAGATGTTTTCTGACATCACCATAGATTCTTATGAGATTAATTTAAAAACAAAACACCTTAACCTCAAAAAGCTCTTTCTCAGTTGAAAGCTTCATGAAATACAAGCTAAGCTAAAGTAAGTATCTCACTAAAATCTCAGTTCAAACTTAGTTGCTGAAGGTAAAAAGAATGGTCATTTTAAACTGAGCAACTAACTAACTAAGATTCTTACGTATTCTCAGTTAATTTGGGTAAAAAGAATACTACTATTGTACCTACTCTGATGTACGTAATACTTGATCTACAAATATTTACGAAATAAGATTTTACTTGTAAGGTTATATTATTAACAAGAAAAAAGAAGCATGGACTACACATTTCGTTTATTAAACGCGAGATTAAACGGAATAATTAATAAAAATAACAATTAACTATACCTTGTTTTTAAACTAAGAGGAGCGATTTGAATTTAAGTTAGCATTTCTGCTGCCCAGTGATTGGTCAGATTGCCACCAGTTTCACACAGCTCTTTTGATACCACTGACACTGACAGTTGTCAGGTTTGTGTTTATTTATATAAAAATAGTCATTAGTTCAATCATTACTACCACGTTTGTTGTTTATTGTTTATTTTTAACAAAGTATTATATTTTACCAAAGCTATTTTCTATTTTTAATATTTATTCCCTTTCATGGAAAAAATCCATGCTTCTGTTTTCTTTTTAATAATATAAGTTTCACATCAAGTTTTACATACATTGCAGTACTATATTATGGTATTTTTCGATAACAAAACTTCTGTTCACTTTTAGTTCTGCTACACCAAAGCCTCAAATGTTGAAAAAAATTTAATCATACAATTGCATTTCTATATTCTCATTAATCCTCAAATTCTTAAAACATTATACATAAACTACTTATTATAACGATACTTAATTATAACCTTACATCTTTTCACAATAATGTGACATTTGGTTACTACTTTCGCAATGACTTGTGGCCAATCATCATTCGATATTTAGACATGCCTTGATCCCTCATTGGCCACGACAACAGCGAGCAGTACAATACATATTTCACGTAGTTTTCATTTTCAAAAAGTCTGAACACGACCCTTTCGGTACACACTCCCAATCTAGTAACTTTTAGTGGTGTGGTTGAGGTTTCCTAAAACGCTCCTCCTAGTTTAAAAACAAGGTTTATAGGAATATGGTTGGTTGGTTGGTTGGTAGACAGACGAAAACAGGCCGGGTTAGTGGGCCCCAACACTGCAGCCGTTGGCTTATTGTATTGTCCTGTCTGTCTGCTAGTCTGTGAGAAGATTTGTGACCTTGATGAGATCTAGAAGTCTCTTCACAGTATCTCTTTTGGTGAGGTTGTATATAGGGTCATCCGGCCCTATCTGTCTATACCTCCACCAACGTAGAGCCTCACATTCGAAAATTATATGGGTGGCTGTTTCGTCCTCCTCACCACATAATCTACATATAGGTTCTTCCTGGAAAATCCCCATTGTGTGAAGGTGCTTTCTCAGGTCACAGTGTCCGGTTATAAGGCCGGTTACCAGCCTGATATCTCTCCTATTTAACTTCAGGATTTCTTCAGTAAGTTTTGGTATGGGTTGTTTGACCATCATTTTACTGTGTTTGAGCTTCGGAATTGTTTGCCAGTATTTGAGGTGTTGTTTGTGCACCCACTGGTTTAACGTGGTTCTTACCGAAGCCTTTGTTATACCGGTTGCCGGTTCAGGACCGGTGTAGCCGGTTGCCGATCCTTCTCGTGCTAGGTCATCTGCTTTTTCGTTCCCTTCAATACCCTTGTGACCTGGCACCCATTTCAGGGTTACCTTATTTGTGGCACTGAGTTTTTTAAGGTTTTCTAAGCACTCCCAGACAAGTTTGGATTTTATGGTACTACTATTAAGTGATTTAATTGACGCTTGACTGTCTGAGCAGATAAGAATGTTTTTACCGCTGTATCCCTTCCATAGGAATATAATGTACTTTGTTAAAAACAAAACAACCAACGGAAAAAGTGAACTTGCACACTAAAAATAATTTTTTGTTATAAATTGAGGAACTTACTCCAATTACAAAAAACTAGGAAAGGGTGGGGGATTATTTCTCTATTATGAAACATTTAGGTTATAGGAACACGGTTTGAAAATATTTAACAAAATCTCATTGTGACTAAACATCGTTTTATTACGAATGCTGGTCCATTATTTTCTATATATTCAAGTTTTTTGTTGTTGATGATCATTTTTCGTTAAACTACGTTCCGTTGAAAAATTGCTAATTTGAATAAACAAACTGTTGAAATCATGCACATAAAACTAAGGTCGCGTTAAAAATTTTAAATACTGAAACTACTCTCGAAGGAACTTAAAGGTGCCTTTAGACCATAGGATTTTTCATTTGATTTTAACAAATCGAATGTAACCGTACTTTCTATTTCTTTTACACTGTTCGATTTTCAATTTGATTTGGTCCGTCTGATTTTGCATTTGGCAAATCATTCGAGTTCTGCAAAATAGAACCGTATCTATTTCGCTTCGATTTTTCATCTGATTTTTGCGATTAATCATGCGCATTGTGCATTATTTTCTGTTGACTACATTCTGTTATAGGATGCGGGCAAAAAAAGAAGATTAAAAATTTTGGTTAGTGGTTTTTGTTGACATTGTGACGTACATTATTATCATAGATAGAGGAAGTTGCAACTGCAGCAGTTTCTCTGTTTCTCAAAGGCATTTTAATCATGTCCACACTTAAAGCAAACAACTTAAAATTTGTGAAAACAAAATCATAACCTTACATTTTCTATTTCTATTGACATGGATGACAGTTGTCATTTTCCAAGTCGAATCGAAAATCAGGCAAATGTAAACGGTAATATTTAGAAAGGTCCAAGTTCGACTCTGATGTAAATGAAAAACCCTATGGTCTAAAGGCACCTTAAGTATCTGTAGCGTCACAGCCACTATCTATTAAATATTATACAGAAAAATACTACTCTTGGCAAAGAATATAAAGCTTCAGGTAAACTCACTGTTTGCTTTTTTCTTTTATTTACTGAAAAGTATTTATTCAGAGGGGTTTTGAAAGAACATAATCTTGTAGGTACCTTTTATGCAGATCCGGCGTTGAAAGATTTTTGTTTTTATAATCAACTGAAAATCTAGATTCTCAAAAAATATTAAGAATATTTCTTAAATAAATAAATTCTTATATAACGTGCTTTGTGTGTTATTTTATTGAATCAAATTAATTAGAAAATTTCTTGAAAATTACTAAATTATAGTCCTAGTGTGAAGTGTTTTTATCTTCAAAGCAGTTAGTCACAGCACGTAGAATGTAATAACTGTTCTACAAGAGCTCTAGGCACTTCTCGACACCTTACTCTGTGTTATAAATTCTAATAGCAATTCAACAGTTACCTCTCTTCTACTTTTTTTTGTACCTTTTCAGATGCCTGAGATCCATTCTGGTTCCTCTCCAATCCAGTAATTCCATGTCTTCTTGTATTTTATTTTTTCCTCCCATATTCCTTGATTTGGTAAATCTATTTTTCTCGGTCTTTTTGCTATTATGACCTTTTTGTACTTTGTATTCATCTTTTGTGTGGCCTATTTTGGTTCTTTATTTCTGTAGCTCCTTTTTTTTCTGTTTATTTTTAGTTCTAGTGTTTTACATACGTTGATGATACAGTTATCATTTATTTAAAACATTAATTTCAAAGTCCTAGTTGTGAAATATCTGTTTGATTAAGTCGCTGAAAAACAGTAGGTACAAGCAAGTGCTTTAAATCCAATTTTGCTTACATGGTTCCAGTAACTTAGTACAAGGTATATATCATCTGTAACAAAATACCTTCCAAAAATAGGTTCTATTTTCTCTATGGCTAACTTACATACTGCCAAAGGCGTTCTCGAGCCACCAAAGTCGAGTTCAATCTTTGAGTGCTGTGATAGTATGTCACGTCCAATAATAACATCAGCACATTATCCGGGAAAGTCCAAGATATTTGCATAAGTACTTAACAATGGAAATCTTTAAATTCCTATACTTGTGACCTAAAAGTTCAATATTCACGAAGCAGTGCCCTTTTATAACTGAATATAGATTGGTAAAGGCCATAGATATCTAGCCTTTGCTTGGATGAGCATGGATATTTCGAATTTTAACAAAATCTTCGCTTATGTACGTTTCTGAACTTCCGGTGTCGACGAAACCATCGGCCAGATAATTATTGACTTTAATTTTTGTCAAAGACTTATTTAAATATTTTGGTGCAGGTGCTAAGAGATTCACAAGTTCACCCATAAAAGCAGAAGTGTTTTTATGATCCTTACTAAGACAAACTTTCGAAAAGTGAACTTTTTTATTGCAATTACGACAAATTACTTCTCGTGCTGGACATTTACTTCTAGGATGCATCATCCTGGACTAGAGACAATGCTTAAATCACATCAATACATTATCCTCAGTAAAGGAAATGTTAAGAATGCTATAAAAGCGCCGTCCCCACATCTAACCACAAACCATTATTCTATATTGACAGAGAAACTTGGTTTTGTAATTATCCACTTAATTACAGTTTTCTGTAAAAAAATTGTGATTTTAGTAAAGCGTGTTATCGATTAATAGATGTCGAAGATAATAGTTAAATACTATTATAACGCCTTAAAAAGTTTTTGCAAATTACATTCCAAAGAGCAGATTGTTCACTAAGGAGCAACAACTAGTTCTCTGGCTATATGCCATGACATATGTATATTGAATTACACTTCTACGTTAAACCTAACCTAACCCATAGATCTACTAGAGTGAATTATGAACATATAATTCACGCTTCTGCATTCAAATAACATCCATGACAACTCAACACACACAAAATTTCGGTACATAGGTGACTAGAGATGGGGGTACTATATGAAAAAAAAACTATTAAATCTTCGTATTTTGTTCAGGAAATTTGTTTCTGAAATATATCGTATAGATAAAATATCAAAATTTTTAGTATTGATAATCTTCATAATGATATTTTCTAATATTTATATTTTTAAAACACAGTATTTTTAACGGTACGGTGTATCGATACTTTACACAGTATCGCCCATCTCTATATGTCACATTATTTGACGTACTCCAGAAATTTATTAACTTTGACGTTAGAATTATCAATAATACTAAATACCAAATTATTACTTTCCGTTCTACACTCGCATTATTTACTTAACTTTTATTTAATAAAGAAATCAAGGGTCATGGACAAAGTATAGTATTCAACTCGCAATTTATGGCCATTATTCACTCGGGTGACTTGCGCCCCTCACCTAAGGGACGCACCGGAATTCGGTCCCGCTACCTGCGGAAGGGACTACATGTAACGGATTAAATTCGAAGTGTGGTCACACCAGCGAAAATGCGATTTCGGAATTGGGTCCTATGTACCTACTATTTGTTTAATTTGACTTTTATTTTCCTTCACATTTTTTTGGGCTTAAGACCAACAGTACACACTTATTGTTGTTGTACTGGCATGTTTAAAAATTTACGCTAAATGCGTATCGTCAAAAATAAAAACAGTACGTGAAATAATAACCCAACCAAACCTACCCCTACCAAACCACCTTCGTATTTTTAGTCAATTTTTTTGTAGAATGAATTATAATAATTTTCAATAATAACCCAACCAAACCTACCCCTACCAAACCACCTTCGTATTTCTAGTCAATTTTTGAAGAATAAATTATAATAATTTTCAATAATAACCCAACCAAACCTACCCCTACCAAACCACCTTCGTATTTTTGAGATAATGATTTTTGAAAACAAAATTTAAACCCATCTATTATTAATAAACGCTTACCCTTTTCACTCGTCATAGAGGTGAAATTAATATTTTCCATGTCAAACAAACAAACAAAATCACAATAACGGACACAAATAAACACGTCTTACACTCTGCACTTCAGAAGAACAATTGCTAAAAATAATCTTTTAATACCCACATGAAATCTACCTGCTTCGACAGCGGACCGAATTACGGAATCACCCTTTCGGATTTGGACAAGGTCCCTGTGAGCAGGTAGCCCTTTTGCTAGGTACCCGGACCGAATTCCGAAACACCGCACCTAAGACTCTGGACGCAAACGTCACCCTGCGTGAATAGTGGCCATCATAAATTGCTCCTTTAATAATATACTATAATCAATGTTCAACCCATTGAATGATAAAATAATGTTGAATACACGAATACAAGAAAATGTTTTCACAAAAGGTTTTATTTCAGGAATACTTGGAGAGTTCCTAATTATCTCTCATTCAACCAACAGAGAAGATATATTCTTCGTCAGTCATTTTATGATTAAAATTAAAAATATTTATCTACGAACACAATTCACTCTATAAAAGTTCAATGAATGTATGTATGATGGGGTGACATTTACTGAGACTTAAAACATCTATTGCTCGTTGGCCAATCCTTACCATATAAGCATATATTTCTCCTATTATCATCATTGTCATCATAAATTTCAAGATAAATTCCTTATTGCACACAATACATAAAATTTCCATTTATTTTGAAAAGTTCTCTCTCTTGTTACGTGGAGATTTGTTTGAACCAATAATTACTGTTGTGATGATATACACTGTGGGCCGAAATAAAGGAGTACATTTTTTAATTGAAAATATATTTTTTTTTGGGCGATTCATTTTCTTTTTGCAGGGCTAATAACTTCACATGTCCTTAACATGACTGTAAATTTGAAAGCAAAAATAATGTACAGGGTCGGACTTATAAAAAAAATTATATAAATTTTCCGAAATTACCGGATTCGCGAAATACCATTTTTTTAAATAACATTTTAACAAATAACACATTTATGAAAACAGTTTAGTAAGTTTAAAACTTAAAGTAAAATATGATGAATGTGGCCACCATTATTTAATAAAAAAATGATATTTCGCGAATCCGCTAATTTCGGAAAATTTCCTTTTTACTGAAGTGTTCTGGATAGTTTATCTACCAAAAAAGCATATTAGTACAATTTTAGCTAAGACAGTTTTCATTTGCAACGAGCTCAAATGCAGTGTTATATAATTTTTTTTTATAAGCCCGACCCTGTACATTATTTTTGTTTTCAAATTTATAGACATGTTAGGTTATTAGCCCTGCAAAAAGAAAATAAATCGCACAAAAAACAAAAAAAAATATTTTCAATTAAAAAATGTACTCCTTTATTTCGGCCCACAGTGTATATGGTTATTTGTTTTAATATATGAAACTAATAATTTCGAAAACTATGGAATATTGAGATAGGAGTTATCGGGAAAAAATGGTCTAGAATTGAGAGCAAAATCCAAAAATGTGAAAATATACGGGGTTATCATTTTAAAATAACAAATCTAATATCAACTTCCGGTATAACGGGAAGTGCTGCCGAAATAATAATAGGTTTGTTCCAGTGGAACGGAATTGTACCTACTGCGTATGCGCCGTGGCAATGTAGTTTTCTAGCGCCTATTTTTGAGAACTAGTATTTACGCTGGACTAATAATGTTCCAGCGATTCATCAACATACAATAGAATAGTTTGATTAGTTCTTGCTCTTGAGCAGGTATTTCAAATTCTCTTTTATTTCACTGAAGCGCAGCGCATATTTCAGTTGTTTTGAGGCTAATTTTATAATAAATGAAAATCAGTATAATTACAATCAACTTTCATACGAACGCATACAATATTTTATAAATACCCTGTGATTACATGTAAATATAAGGTAAGGGAGGACGTTTTTTTTTTCACTTTTGTATTTTTACTTCAAATATAATCAATTATATAAAGATTTAGTATTTTCTTGATGTTAGAATTTGTGTTAAGTTTTCCTTATAATTTTTTTAGCATATCTGATATTTAAATATCAGGCTCAAGCTCTAGTGAAATGTCATCTGTCGATGATAAGCAGCTTTTGAATCTATCAATTATTAATAATTACGTTCCAGCACCAATAAATTCCAAACTAGTTCGATTTAGTATTTGAATTGTCATGCGCAGTAAATTGCTGGAACAAACCTAATGATATTTTAGATATACTTGTAATATCGAAAAAGCCTCATAAAAATTGTCTAATGGTCGGTAGTCGTAAATATGATCAACATGATGTGGATAAGTTGCAGAGATGAAACATTTTAGAAATAACAGTATTTGAAATGCAAAATCTATTTCCATTTTGTATTTAAATACTTTTTTTAGAAAAGCATTTTCTCTTTCATTTGAAATACTTTTTAGGACAAATTTTGTAATTGCAAAATGCTAAATACTTTTTGATAAGTTTTGTCAACAACAATACCAATGAGTTAATGCGATAAGATTTTTTTTCTAACTATGGCAACACTGAACAGTCTCCTTGAAATATAATACCTGCCAGCCTAGCTATCTGTGACGGTAGAAAGTCTTTTTTATGGTGGCTACTAATACAATAAACAAAGTTTATCCACGACCACTTAATAATAAGTCAATATTTCACCTCCTAACAAAAGGTATATGGTACCCATATATCTACTAGAGAGAATTATGAACTCATAATTCACGCTTTTGCATTTAAATAACATGCCATGACAACTCAACATTCACAACATTTCGGTACATAGGTGACTATAGAGATGCGGGTACAATATGAAATAAACTATTAAATCTGCGTATTTTGTCTAGGAAATTTGTTTCTGAAATATTTCGTATCGATAAAATATCGAAATTTTTAGTATCGATACTTTTCATAACGATATTTTCTAATATTGATATTTTTAAAATACTACATTTATAACGGTACGGTGTATCGATACTTTACACAGTATCGCCCATCTCTATATGTCACATTTGACGTACTCCTGAAATTTATTAATTTTGACGTTAGAATTGTCAATAATACCAAATTATTACTTTCCGTTCTACACTCACATTATTCACTTGACTGTTACTTAATAGGATCGTGGACAAAGTATAGTATTCTATTTTTGTCTTATTTTTTTTTGGGAATCAAACCACAATAATGTTTTTTATTTTTTATTTCGACGTTTCGGTAGCGTTCCAGCTACCGTTGTGAAGATTAACTAGTAATGAATGAATGAATAATTTTTGGTCTCTATCTGATACAACTCACCCTTTAGGAGATATGTGTTTTGTATTTAGTATTTTAAATATAAAATGAAAAACTATTTTGTATTCGAAATAAAAAAAAAAAAAAAGTATTTACATTTTGTATTTAAATACATTTTATAATCTATTTTGCACATCTGATAAGCTTAGTATAAAAGGTTATTAGTAATTAACACCTGGAAGCTGAAACATGATTCCCTTTCTCAAAAACTTTAGAGCGAATTTAAATAAATTGAAAATTTGTTGTAACTGCTGCTCCTAGAATACCTATCTAACTCATAGTTAAATCATTATTCTCGACAATTTAATTCATTTATAAAAAATCGCATATGCCACAGTGCAATTGTCACTTTGACAACGGCAAAAGTTAACTTTAACTTTTACAGCGACAAATACACTAGTGGTTTTTTCACTTATTCATTTGTTCATCAATTATCGCGGTGTTGGTTACCAGAATAAATAGTTTGGCATGTTTGTCAACAACTCATTGAATTTTCAAGAACTAACAATGAGTCGAACGCCAAAATTAGTCAAATTGTTAATACCTGTGTGCCTACTAATACAGTTGCGACGCAATCAACAATCTGGCGACAATTTTCTACGTTTTGCGATGCAAAAAGATACACATTTGAGCCAGATACTTCCATCGAGAAATTGAATGTAATACTGCAAGATTGGGCATTTAATATGCGAAAAAGTGACGGAGAAGACTACAAAGAAGCGGTAGTTAAAACAATTTGGAACACCACCGCTAAAATGCTACAAAGTAAATATTATAACGAATTTAATATTGTATTCAACCCTTTCACCGATGTTCAGTTTAATTCATCACGAGCTGCACGTAATGCTAAACGTGAAATCCTACAAGCACAACCCGAAAAGAGAAAATGTAGTGCATCAGCTCTTAATAAATCTGAAGTATTTGCAATGGCCAGATTATATAACGAAAATGAACCGGAAGGACTTCAAAAGAAATTATATCACATTTTGGCGTTTGAACTAGCTTCGCGCGGAGGAGAAGCAGCTTACTGCAAAACCACTTTTTTCGTATCTGAAATTGAAAATAATGGAAAAGAAACTGGACGTATCGAGTATAATCCTCTATTTTCGAAAACGAGACAAGGCAGCAACAATAAATTATGTGACAGCAAATGGATCACGCCTAATATTTTCGACGAAGATATTTGCCCAATAAGTTTATTCAAAAAGTTAATGGAAAAACGAAACACTTTTATAACTTTGGACAGAGTATTTCTTACACCAAATCCCTTTTGGAAAAAGAAAAATTCTAAAGGTTGGTACAAGAATTTGCCAATTGGAATTAATGAAATTTTCAAATGGACTAAACGCTCAGCACAACGCATTGGTTTAGATGTCAAACGTGACAAAATTACAAATCACTCAAATCGGGCGGCAGCAGTTAGCAAATTAAGTAAAAGCGGAATTGAAGAACAAGCTCTAATAAAAATAACAGGACACAGCAATTCATCATCAATAAAACCATACTTACAAGTTGACAAAGAGTATCATTCAAGCATTATTCAATTAATTCGTTTGGAAAATGAAAAAACTTCAACATCCACTACAGAAACTATTAGCTGTGGCACCCGCAGCGATATCACTGTTCCTAGTATGAATTTCAATAACTGCGTTTTTAATAATTGTACATTAAAATAAAAATGTGTTTATTTTTAATGTTTCATAAATAAAGTTTGCATTGATATGTTTCTCATTAAACAACCCAAATTTACCCGATAAAATACAAACCACTTGTGCAATTGTAAGTGATAAATTAACTCCAAAGTTAAAATGTCATATACCTGGAAATGTTATTGTCACTTTGACAGGGAGTTGGTAATTTGGTCCCCAAAGATGACGTCACGAAATTTCAACAGGTAATTTGGTCCCCATGGCTGACAGGTATAAATTCCCTACAAGTAATTTCGTCCCCGCAATCATTATAATTTATTCTTCAAAAACTGACTAAAAATACGAAGGTGGTTTGGTAGGGGTAGGTTTGGTTGGGTTATTATTGAAAATTATTATAATTTATTCTTCAAAAATTGTCTAAAAATTGAAAATTATTTTTACAAGCAGGTAGTCATTTTAATTTGGCGGCGAAATTACCAGCCGGATTATCCAAGTGCCTGGCTACCAAAGGATTAACACAGGTAGCGGGGACCAAATTACCCATCCCCCTTTGACATCGATAAAAAGGTGCATCCTTTTTTATCGGATAAAAACTTCTCTTCCTCAATATCTAGTAAGCGGACGTAACTTTTACACAATGACAATGAGTCGCAAGTTTGGTTACTTATAATTTCACAGCAATTAAGTGTTGGCAAAACTGCAAAAACTGTCAATTAGTCTGTCAGATTTTTATTGTTGTTCATCCATATAATTCTGTAGTTTATTGTATTAATAAAGATAATTATTGTTGTTGTTCATCCATATATTCTGTCGTTAATTTATCTTGCCAAAAAACACTCGAGCTTTTCTTTTATCAGATAAATTTCTGCCAATCACTAAATTTGCTCGAAAAACTGACATTACAAATTTATCCGATAAAAAAACTAAGTGTTCTTTTAATAACCCATAAAACAATCATCTCCTTAAAACATTAATAAAATGAATGTACACTTTTGTTGTTTTATTGACATTGTTGATGTGGTTGAATTACCCTCACATAATTTTAGTTTGTTCACCGTCCTTGACGACTTGGCTAATGACTTCAAATTCATTCAAAACCAAGAGAATAACATGTAAGAATTTTTAAATATATTTTTAGACATGAGATGTGCGATCTAATTTAATTATTTAGATTACCTGCGTGTATTTTCACGGACTTATCTGACTTTCAGTCAATGACCTTCATAATTATTGTACAGAAGTGCATGTTAGTACTACGACTTTTATGCATAAAAGACAGGTACCTTTATTAGACAATAATTTATTTTATTTTTAGTCGTTAGTCTTACTAATTGTATGTAATTTGAAGTGAAGATAACTGCACTTGAAGAATATTATGGTGAGTTAATAAAAAATCCTCAGTCACTTATTGAACAAGTTTCTTAACATTAGTTTGAAACCAATAATTAATAGTTTATTTTTGTTTTTTATAAATCTATTTTGGAAGGTGTTTTAAATAATTTAAGTATTTTTTTAATACCCATATGAGGGTCTGATAAAGTTGTTAATTTTTCATGTGAATCGTATAGGTAATCGCTGTAGACTTCCCATAGCGATTGTTTAATAATTATTTCAAATATCGCGCATTTTTCAATAGCAACGAATGGCAACGGAATGTATAAGCGAACAAGATTGTGCGCATACAATGAAAGTAGTACCTTTAGAGACCTAAGTACGAGTTGTACCATCGATTATCCCAGTGCGATTTAAATCGCCATTTTATTTTACAATTTTCTTAGTTTAGTGTTAGATAGTTACTAATTTTGTATAGCAATAAAAATCCGCGGTGAACTGTTGGAGAACCAAGTGCAAGACCAAATCCTCCGAGCTGGCCAGTAATACAGTAGAGAAGCTTGCTACGTTATATAGATTTTTTGGTTGGTGTTTCTTGAATCATTTTTTTTTAACACTGTGGATGATTTACAGCTATGATTGATTGATTGACTGGATCGGCACACTAGTCAAAGGATTGATGTCCTCGGCACCTAGGCCTTAAGGTTTTTTGTGCTCTTGGTTGTGCCGTTTATGTGAAGAGACCAGAAGCCCTTATCAGGCTCAGCAGACATTTCACTAGGTTCTTCTTGGAGAAATCCTCCCTTGGACATTCTAGTCCTAGAAGTCTATATCTCCAGTGAGATAATGCTTCACAATCAAAGATAATGTGAGAGGCTGTTTCCTCCTCTTCCATGCACAACCGACAGATAGGTTCCTCCCTATATATGCCGATTGTATGCATGTGCTTCCTTAGAGTACAGTGACCGGTGAGTAAGCCCGTCACTATTTTTATTTGGGTCCTGCTAAGGTTTAGCATTTCATTGGTCAGCTTCTCCGAGGGTTTTTTCACCAGGAGTTTGCTGTGTTCCTGTTTTGGCACGTGTCTCCAGTACGACTGGTGTTTAGTTTGAGTCCACCGAGATATACAACCACGTACAGCAGTTTTGGTTATCCCAAATACTGGTTCAGGACCAGTGAATGCTGTCTCAGACCCCAGCCTTGCTAGGATGTCTGCCTTTTCGTTTCCTACAATGCCCTTATGCCCTGGGACCCACTTAAGAGTAACTCTATTATGGTTAGCCAGGGTTTTAAGTTTCTGTAGACAATCCCAGATCTGATCTGAGGACATGCTAAAGCTTTTAATGCTGCCTGACTATCGGAGAGAATTAGGATCTTTTGACCCCTGTACCCCCTTTCAATATTCAGTTGCAGACACATATCGATTGCGTAGATTTCTGCCTGGAATACAGAAGCAAGATTCCCCAACGGCGCATGGAAGTTGCACCTGGGTCTAGCACCATGGACTCCAGCACCTGTTCCAATGTCAGTATTTGATCCGTCAGTGTACCACATCAACGTTCCTTCCTGACTTCATGCTTCCAACCCATCCCAGTTTAGCTGGATTTGGTATGGTTGGGTGTCGTTACTTCTTGCCAACATGTTGTCACTTCTCATTTACAGCTATACCTCAGCTTCCAATTTTCTTGTGCTATTGCTCGAGTGGTCCTTCGAATTATTTTCATATAAATTGTTGCCCCTCGAAACCACTTATTCTTATGTGGCAATTTTAGATTCACTCATACGTTTATAGATGATTACGATGATCTGTTACTTTTGTGATTATGGAATCGTGAAAATGGAAATTCTGAGATACTTTCTGTAAACTTGTAGTTTACAGTGACGTAAACGAACGACTGACAACGCATATTTTCATCCTAACGTAACGGTGTGTTGTCAAACTTTGTTTGTGATTTTTATTAATAAGCAATTAAGGCCCAAACCTCCGTTTTATCTTTTAAGCCCGCCTAAAACTCAAGCCTAGCTTAAATGTTTGCGTTATGCACCGCAGAACAATAAGTGTGGCTCAACTAAGCGTTGAAAAAACTTGGCAACGTTGTATTTTTTAGGGTATTTGAATATTTTATGTTGAGTATCAACTGTCAAAGTATGTGTGAACTGTAACTGTGAACCGAATGTTTGGTTTTATTTAGTATTTACGATATTTACTGAGTATTTTGATATTTATTGAGAAGTGAGAGGAAAAGTAAGAGTTCCAAACTTTACTACTACGAAGAAGTTCCACTTGATAAGAATTATCGTCTTCCAGCATGATTTCAACTTCAATTTCCATTATTATTCATCAAATTCACATTCCTTCTAATGGAATGCGAAACGACACAAATATTTAGAATTTAGATTATTCACAAACCTTCACATTTATAGTACAATATTGTATCTGGACAAAACAAATAATAAAATGTCAGGTGATTGTTATTATGTCTAAAATAAGCCTGTCTTTAAAATATAAAGCCGCCAAATTTGACCGTTTAAAGTTAAGCGAGCTTAACAACGTTTGTGGATGTGGTGCATACAAAACTGAAGTGTTAAGCGAGCTTAACCCTTAAGCTTCGCTTATTGGTATACTGCGAATATGGGCATAAATAAGGGACTAGGGACAAATGGAAATTATGCAGTAGTCATAAATTCTGTATCTAATTAACATCACATTAACGATACAAAACCAGTAAATACAATCGAAGTTCGAACGACATACAAAATCTCAAAAAATTGACGTCACGCGTTTCCGATCGAAGTTTGAGATAAGATGGCGGATTGCCAATTTTGTATTTATTTTTTTACTGAAATAATTATAATCACAATTGCAATGTGAAAATAAGTGATATATTCAAAATCTTTGTAATTTGTATAATAATTCAAATCATTATTTTAGTTATTCTGACTGTCTATCATCATGCGGGATTCCACTGAGGATACTTTTTAGGAAACATGTAGAATGCGGCATTGACGCATGTTACACAAGTCTTTCCGTTGAAGGAACACGATGCCACAAGAAGCATGTCTATTTGTGGCACAGAACGTGTCAAGTATTGAACGTGTCCAACAGAGTCGTTGCTATCCAATAGCAATCGGATCGGGCGACTTGTAGTGTGCGACATTACTCTGCAATAATGAGAGAACCACAGATAACATACTTAGAGAGAACCACAACATCCATTGAACATTACCATGATTCACCCGCTTTGTGGAATAATAAAACCAGTGAATATAAAGAGAATAAAATACAAGTACTCAAAATCATCTCTCCTTATTCCTGTAAAATTTCGGAATAAAGCTTCATCAGCAGTCAAGTTGTATAAATTATATTTTTTTCAATATTGACATATGTCTTCTCCACCACCCTGGTGTTCTTCTACGTTTCTCAACGATTCAAAGATATCAAATATGCAGCTACCGCGACTTACCGCGAAGACATGCAAACTGGGGTTGCCTGAATCATTTCAGTTGTATGCTACAAATATAGACGACAAAGCTCTTACGATGTGGGGAGATAAATTCCGCATGCAATAGTATTGAATTTTGTGCTACATTGTCGCAAACTTATAATCGGGCAACTCTAGGAACATGTATCATACCTCATGTCGTTCAGTGTTGCCTCAGTGGAATCCCGCCTTTAGACGATATTTGTTCAAATGAATTGGCCTAAGCCAAGATAGTTAAGGAAAATGAATATGCAGCAATTGAGGAGAAAACTGTTTTTAGATTTTCAAGCTTTCGTAATTCTTTATTTAGACTTTCTGGGAACAACAAAAGTGTGTGTGTTAGGTTGTGCTATTGACTGCGGATCCTTTCGGTTCCATTAGCCTAACCAATAACAACAAAAGTGAGAAAAAACGTTATTCTTGAAAGAGCTAGTATAAACAGTTACGCTAATCGAGAATAAATTTTCAGGGGTAACACCGCAAGAGCACAGATTTAGCCAGATATTTTTTGTAGTTGTTTTCGAATACTTAATTTCATTGGCAATTGAACGAGAGCTGTTCTGACAAAGTCACGAGGGCGTGACATGCTGCGACATGTTTACATTTCGTACTATTACAATCAACGCTCATCTGGCTGCATTTATCAAAAATAAAAATTGAGAAACCTATTAACTACAATATTCTAATATGACATCATAACGGTATAATTGTCAAGTTAAATAACTGATGTTATTTCTACAATGTTCCTCGAAGTCTGTTACGTGCTCGGCTAAAGATAATTTTTTGCACTTAATGATGGTTTGGGGATGGAATTCAATTTAATAGTTGATTGATTGAAATCCTGTTTTTAGTTTTATATCCATTCTCTCATTCTGTCATTATACAAGTATTTACTAATTTTATCAAGAGGACTGCTATTAATTGATTTTTTTATTTTTATTCCTTGCCTTTTATTATTTTTGAACTTAGCTATATTTTTAAAGTATTCACTTAAACTAATGTTTACAATCTATATTTTTATTAACCATACTTGTCTTCGGTTACATTGGTATTGGTAGAATAATACAATCAGTATAAAATGTTTTATGAGGATGATTTATTGATTTTTTTTTAATAACAAATACTTTTGTTCACAAAGGTATATTAACAAAGATATAATAACACACCAACAGCCTTAGTTTATATCGTGTGGTCACAGTAGTCACATTAGGAGCGCATAGAGGTCGTTTCCAAATAATTTTAAATAAGACGTAACTTTAAACTGAGTGAATAAAAAAAATTGGAAAGTTCCTTATTGTAGGAGTTAGCCCCTTTTCGTCACCTTGACGAGTTTTTTCTTTGATTAGGCATATGACTAACAATTGCTTAAACTTTTGCAATTTATTTTCGATAAAAATTTGCGTATGTGTGTATACATTCGCTGAGACCTAAAAGATCTGTTATGACCCCTTTCTTCTACCGAGAAAAGTCTTAGAGACTAGTAGTTCCTTTAGACCTATTTGTTGGAGGAAGTTTCAGGATATCCGCAGGCTTCAGTTTAGGTGAGTGTTCTTCTATACAGTAGTCTCCTAGATGTTGTGTCCTAGGATTCAATATTGTTATGCATTCCGCAAGTATGTGATGGACGTTTCCTTTTCTATTCCAGCGAATTTTTTGCTTTATTACAATGTTTATAGACCAGTAGAATACACGGAAGTGTTTTTTTATTCTTACATATCAGGCATATATAAGTTTTAGGTCAACATAATAAACAAATACGTAAATTTCATTAATTCAATTTCAATAAAATACTTTCCAATGAAACTAAGGCCTAGAGATTGAACCGGCGGAGAATTTGAAAAGAGAGTAGTAAAGTTTTCCCGTAACGGTTTCAAATGTTCAAAATGCTGACACAGTTCCTGATCTAGCGTTTCTTTTGTCTAGCCCAACTGTTAGTATAAAATTGGAAATATTCTTCATTGTTTGATGTATTCTGATTTTTTAACTTCCTTTTTTTCAGTAATAGCGTGTGATGATTTTTATTCAAGACAAATAAACTCATACGTCATAAATAAAATACAGTAGAACCGGTGGAGCTTCACCATCACGTGACCCAATCTACGATTTATGCAACAGATATTTTCTAGATACTATATTCCTTTATCAATATAAATCAAACATGATAACGTAAGATCGATTGTATTATTCACAAGACCAACTACAAGACATACGTAATAGTAATACGTAATAGACAACGATATAATTGACGTAACGTGTATAACTGATCGTACTAATAGTTGAGTTTGATACTACCTCATTTGAGGTTATGCGAGTTTAGTTTATTCTCTTGTTTGCAAAAAGAGCATAATATGTGGCTTAAGAGCAATGTGTGACGCACATGGGGACTTTCACCCCGGGTGGTCACCTGGATCTACACTGCAATCATAAGGCCAATGTTAACGTACGGAGCCATTGCATGGGGACCGAAGGTTCTACAAGCAACGGCCATCCAAAAATTATGTCAAATGCAGAGAGTGGCTTGTTTAAACATTACAGAAGCCATGAGAACAACACCAACCGCGGCAATGGAATTACTTACTGATCTAACCCCTCTGGACTTGTACGTTGAAGAGGTTGCGTTAATGGCCATGTTACGATAACGCACGGCTGGTGTAAACCCCGAAGTAGGAATGGGTCAAATGAGACTGCGACTGTGCGGGATGCTCTTACTGCGCTACCTCTGCTGCAGGCGGCCAGTGATGCGCAATTGAACCCAGGTTTGTGTTTAATACACCCTACAAAATACAAATAAAACAGAACACATATTCAGATGCTGCAAATGCAATATGCAGACGGCTCGAAAACCAAAGAAGGCTCAGGATGTGCAATTCACTCCAGATCACTAAGCCTAAGGATTAAGTGGGGAATGGAAAACATCAGCGTGATTCAAACAGAACTGGCTGGTATTTCAATTGCCACAAAGGAACTAGCCAGAAAAGGAATTTCTGGCAAAAACATAATAGTCTGCACTGATAGCAGACAAGCTCTACTAGCCTTGAACAGACAACGTGTTACATCAGGGCTAGTATAATAGGGAACTTGCCCATTTTTTTTTATTCTACTAAAATGTGTGTTTATATATGAAAACACATTATACCAAATATCAGTCCTTAAATCGCAATACTTATTTCACAATAAATAATTAAAGTTGGAATCGCCACCGGGTGTATTCAAACGTAGAAAAATGCGCGGCAGCGGCTGTGACGTCACACCGCACCTCGCGCATCGGTAACCGCAGAAACAGCCATTTGAAGCATTATTGATTTTTTATCGAATTCGAATCGTTAGCGTCAGTTTCTCAGTCTTTAAGTGTTGTTTGAATTGTCGGTTCACAATCGCCTGACTCGAAAAGTGCGGACTGACGTCACAACCAATGGCAGCGCGTTTTAAGAGCAGTTCAAATTATTCAAATTTTAACCCTTTATTTCTCAGGTAATTTAATCGTTATTGGAATTTTTCTTTTTCTATGAAGTTCCTTATGATAATATCTTACGATTTTAATTGTTTTTAAATGATTTTATTTTTTTGGCAAGTTCCCTATTAGAATGCCATCGAAATTTAGTTAACTCTTTGATAGATAACAATATTATCCTGAGGTGGGTTAAGAGGCACGACAGGAGCAAAGGTAACCGCATTGCTGATTCTTTAGTCAGGGAAGAGGCTGGACTAAGAATTCTTGGACCCGGCGACACCTACGGCCTGACGAATTCGGAACTAGCTAAACGTTACACCCATGCTCAGTCTCTAAAGAGATGGGATGAAATCAAGGGATGCAGTCTTGCCAGCATCACCCTGGGCGACCCTGGGAAGCTGGAGTCGAAAAAATATACCTACGTTTAACGGTAGGATTTCTGACTGGCCACTGTCAATTAAGGAAACACCTCCATACAATCTGGCTAGTGGACACACCTCTATGCAGGATGTGTAAACAGGAAGATGAATCTGTCAGGCATGTCTTATGCGGGTGCCCAGAGTTATCGTCAATAAGAGAGTGTGTGTTCGGTGATTCTTGGCCTACGCCTGCCGATATAAAGGAGATGTCTCCTAGTGACCTGCCCACCTTCCTAGAAAGGACAGGATCGACGATGACCTAGGAAGACAACTCCTCAGGAGGATGTACAATGGGTCACATGTGGTCTAAGTGCTGTGTGCCTAACTCCCCCTCCCTACTGTATAGACACAGATACATTATTAACTCTGACATTTCATAACATCTAAAATGCATATGTATATCGATAGTTTCAATAAATATATCGATGTTAACCAAATAAATAAAATAAATACAATTAAAAATATTGAGTTTCTTGTTAAATTACCAATTCGTAAAAGGCCGACCTTTGGATTATTAGTCATAACGATTATTTCTATTGAGTTGACAGAAGTTTTTATTTGATTAATATGAATATTGTTGCTGACGTAACAGTCATGTGATGGTAAAGCTCCACCGTTTCTACTGTAGTTCTCAACACACAGATGAGTGAATGAAAAAATTGAAATAAAAATAGCATTTTTGCTTTTGATTTACGATTTCATCAACTTTTGTTACCCTCGGACGATTATATTTTATCGATCTTATCTTATCAGATTGCAAACTCAACAAAATAGAGAAAAACATATAAAACCCTGTGGGTAGACCATACATTTTTTCGTTTGGATGTAACAAAAAGAGTATCGCCCATGTCGGTTTGCAAAACCGATATATGATATAGTGTTATCATGCGGTTAGCCGTCAGTCATATATAATTCATTCAGAACGTTCGTGGTAAACAAAAGAAAGTTGGTAACCAAATATAATTTGTAGAGTATCTATATACAGGGGATTTTCAAGATAAAAATTACAAAATTATATAAAATAAAGTAGATGTGTACCTACAACTGTGTCTCACGAAAAACAACATACAAAATTATTTAAATATGTAGAAGACAAAATAAAACAATAATAGGCAGTTCAAGGAGATTCAAAATATCGTAGACTCCGTCAGAGATAACATGACTCCGTTTCACATAAGAAGTAGCCACGTAAAGTTTGCCAACTGCCTTGCGCAGAAATAAATCTCGTCGCCTCGTAACGTGCGTTTCGTGCCGACAGCTATTTTACAATTGACATTTGAGGTTGTGTTTGAAGCAATCGTTTACTGACGAGTATTTTTGAATATTTTAAAGCGTTTAGCTAGTTTATCTGTGAGTGTTGTGTGTTTTATGTTATCTAAAACCATGCCTCCTATAAAACTTGGTGGTGTTAAGAAAAAATTATCCACAGTCAAGCCCGACAGATTCTAATTTTGTGTTAACCTACAAAATGTGAAAACGTTACGCTACTGATTTGAAGTCGAATGTCAATTTTACAACAAGTTCGCGAATACGATTGCAACTTCAAATGGATTCTTCTTCTTACGTGAAACGGAGTCTACACACCTAATTACGCAGTGAAAAAAATATAATATTCAATTTAGTAGAAAATAGTTATTCGACAAAAAGATAATGTAGTGGAAACATATTAGAAAAAAATATCTATTAATTCCAAAACATTCCTACTCCCAAAATATCTTGAAGCGATAGCGCAATATCAAGGCTTATTTTCACAGATGGATCCAAGAATAAGGATGGAGTAGCTGCAGTTGTCTATCATGACAAAAACTCTGTAGCTGTGAAATGTCAAATTTTGTACAATATCTTCATAATGGCTAGTACATTTACGAAAACTATCGATGTTAAGTAACCACTAGTCAAAAGTAGTTGACACATGATGATAGAACACATTTTTTCCTAACCTTAAGGTAAACACCTGACCAGTGGTTGACAAACTCTAACTTTTGACCCGAGATGATAGAACCAGACATAAATCTATAAATTCTGTTTCACTGACAGACTTATCATTGAAATTAATTACAATACGCTCAATATTATTTTGAATATAAATGTATTATGATATATGTATAGTATATGAATCTTCAATTTTTATAACGTGCTGTACAGAATTTTTCTAGTTTTGACTGGGTACATCATTAACTACATTTTCTTCATACCTCGGTCGAAAGTACGCACTTTCGTCCCTCATAGCAGGGACGAAAGTTCAACATTTACTCCCTGTGAAAACTACACGCGTTTCCTCTATAACAGCGGGAGGAAAGAGTTTCTCATGCGTATTTATACTCGTAACTACGACCAGCGGCACTCGCTTCCGACCGGCTATGAAGAAAAATAGTATACACTCCACGGGCCGAAAGTTGAAATCTCGGTCCTGCGCGTCATGATGCCCTCGGCTTCGCCTCGGAGCATCATGACGCGCAGGGCCGAAAATTCAACTTTCGGCCCTTGGAGTGTAATATACTATTTTAATTAATTATATAACACTGGGACCCACAGTAGGAGTAACAATTTCTGCTCTCAACTTTGATTTTACTTGATGCCACAAAAATGCTGTATGGATTTGAATATAAAATGGTATGGAGGAATACGCAGCAGCTTTTTTTCTTCCACTTAATTTTTCACTGTTAATAATATCCATTATAGAGGATATTAATGTCTTTGTAAATAATCAGGTTTCTTAGCTTCTTGTTTAATAAATCCTTTACTTACAAAACAATCTCACACATTTTTCACAGTTTGTTTTGCATCTAATGACAAGTATTTTCGACGCAACATTGCGAAAAAAATTTAATGTTAACATAATACTAGTATGGAAAGCTCTTTGAAAACGCACGCTAAAACGGAATATTTAATACTGCCAAATGAATTCAATGCAGCCATCATACACTCGATACAAACCTGATGGCCCGCCCTTGCCTTGTCAGTCGACTGTTCTTAGGTTTCATTTCAGGTAAAATTATTTTAAGAAGATCGTAAACAGTCGTATTTAGATGATTGCCGGGAAAAGCCAAGACGATATATTTGAGACAAACTAGATTATATTAAACTCCCGCTAATAACACGGTTGATGCGGTAAATAAATGAAAAAAAAATCAAGGAGATACAAAAATTGTAAAGAATTGTAATCTTTTCTTAAATCAAGCCTAGCGCTTTCGACATCCTCAGGGCTTTCGTCACTAGGCACAGAGACAAATTGTATACATTATTGCGTCAAGTGAATATTGTTAACTTGTAAAACATGAAAATTAGTTAAAATGACAGTTTTTAACTCAAGACAAACTTCATTAATAATGGTAATTTTTCGACCTGTTCAATCAAAAACTGTCGACCATCCATGAGTAAAATGTTTTCTAAAGCCTGTATGGTACCAACAAAAACCGCATGAAAACAGGGTGTCCCAAGATTTTTTTCACAGGCTGTCACTCAGGAATTGAAAAATAGGTTTATTTAAAAATTGGGTATTTGTGACGTCATCATAGAAGCAGGGACTTCATCGCAATGAAAAAAATTCAATGGAAGGGGGAATCAAACTTAGCTCAAATGACAGAGCTTTTTATTTCAAATTCAACAGTGTATCACAGTGAGGGTACTCAAGTGGATAATAACACCAAATTTTCAGTTTAATGTTTATTTGCAACAATAACCAGAACATTTCGACTTTACAGTGATTTTATAAAAGAAATTCAAAATGGCCTCCCTCTGCAACAACACAAGCATCGAACCGTTTATTTTTTTTTTTAGGTTTGTTCACATTCGTTAAAAAGCACATTATGGCTTTTGT
The DNA here is from genome assembly GCA_949126875.1 of Lochmaea capreae. Taxonomy (NCBI): domain Eukaryota; kingdom Metazoa; phylum Arthropoda; class Insecta; order Coleoptera; family Chrysomelidae; genus Lochmaea; species Lochmaea capreae. The sequence continues at coordinate 3,825,121 of OX421398.1, forward strand.
GATTCATATTTAAAAATAGCCCTAGGCAACTCACAACCAAATGGTTTTGCATAGACTATCTACATACCATCGTATACAATACACTCGACAGTTCTTAACTCTAGTACGGTCAGTATAAAACTACTTAATTAAATTCTTAAAGAAAATCAGAAAATGCGAAAGGTGACATCTCACCGCAAACATCAATTGCGGCACAAAATCGTTTACGAGGCTGCGTCTCATATTATATTTATCACTCAACGACCAAACATATAATTTGACTCTCAAAGAATGTTATTAATCTGAAGCAATTTGAAAGGATTCTACTAAGGAGAATTTGATTATTAGTTTAAATTGCATTTAGAAAAAGGTGTTCCCAATACATTGTTTCACAGGTAAACAAGTTCTGAACAGTTTTGACTCCAAAACAAAGTTTGTATTTGTATCAAGTCTGTTTAATGATTGATATACAAAACAATCCAGATCTTTTAAATAATTTTAATATACTTAGAATATGATAGCGAATGAAAGTTGGCCTTTTGCTCTGTTTTTATTAGTTACTTAATTCAAAAATTAACAATAATTAGACAGTGAGATCTAAAATTCTCCAACTCCTTAAATATTAAACCGGAAATTTCATTATTCTGTCAAGTTTTAGGGACCACCCTGCATTAGTACATGAATAAGTAAGACTTTAAGGGGAACTTGACATTGTATAATTTATCAATATAACGAGAGTGTCGAATATTGCTTTTGACTAAATTTTGGAAAGGAGGAAAATAAAATCAATAGCAAATACGCTGAAACGGGTCTGTGAGTGATGATGCCCCTTCTAATTCCAAACTAAATAAGGTTACAGAATCCTATTTTACGATAGATGTGATTCAATAGGGCATGTCCACTGTTTATCATCAGATTTATCAGGGCGACTGTCTCATGACGTCATGTGGATTTGCCCTATTCTTGTCGAAGTATATGTAACCCGAAAAGTAGTTGTTTTTTTTTGTTAGATGGTCAATCTCTTGTAAAATAATTATTTTCAAGAAAGCTCCCAAAGAGGAGCCAAACAATATTTTGTTCAATTTAGTAACCATGTCTATACATATACAAGGAAATTATTTAAATAAATTATATTATGTATAAAACTTTTTTAGTTTATTTTTCAAACAGTCAACCGTAACAACCCTACCGTTTTTTAATATCATTATCATATCATTAATAATTGGACATATTTTAACAGTTGAATCTTTAGCTCAGGATATTAAGTCACATTAAGTCACACGAAAAAATGTGACTTCTTACTGAGTTACGGAATCTTCTGTTTAAAAATTTGAAAACTATTTGTGCCTAGTAGGTACTTCAAAATCTGATTAAATTTTTGTTGGAGTCAAATGTTTTCATTATTTTGTATGTTATTTATGAGAAATTAAATTATAAAAGATTTCTTTATATTTTCATTTCAACGTTTTGGTAGTATTCCAGCTGTCACTTGAAACAATCCACCCTTTTATATTTCAGTATTTCATTTTTGGGAAATACTGGAACATCTTTCTATTTCAAAATTTCCTTGGAAAGCTTATAACAGAGGTACTGAATACATAAAATTTTCTTTAAATTAATTTTCAATCGACCGTGTATTAATATCCCAGATAACACAAGTAAATTCATTGGACAACCAATGGACATCCAGCTATGGATACCCTGGACATCCATGGTTGTATGGCATTCTCCAATATATGTCCAATGGACATACATTGGAAGTCCATTGGATATCCATCAGACATCCGATGGACTTACATTGGAGATCCAATTTATGTCCATTCCAGTTGGAAGTCTATCGGATACCCATCAGACATCCAATGTATTTCCAATGAAGATCCATTTTATGCCCATTTCAGATGAAAGTGGATTGAATACCCATCAGACATCCAATGGATTTCCATTAAAGATCCAATTTATTCCTATTCCAATTGCAAGCCATTGGATATCCATCATACATCCATTCAGAGACTGGATATCCTATGTATTTTTATTCATGGAAATTCATTGTACACCCAATTAGTTTCCTTTGGAAATATATGTTTTTGTAGGTTGGCTATAGCGTAGTTTGATAGTGGGTATCCAATAGTATAAGTTTCCCATACCTACCACATATGGCAGAAACAGCTAGTGGAATTTTTAAGTTTGTTAAAAATGTGTATGAGAAAACAGCTCGTAATACATAACCAGGATTAGTGAACTCTACAAGAACATAACCAGGTTTAGATTTGTTATGTGCTCAGCAGTAATATGAATGGTTACTAACAAAGAGCTTACATAGATGGTGGGTTCAAATCCCTACAGAAGCCTCAGAACATTAATCACTATTATTAATTCACTAATCAGTCAAATAACTATTGACGAAGATTATAAATTATAGAAATAAGATATCAGACTGGCTTAGTATGACTTGTTCCAACTTCGTAGTAATCAGTCCTTTTTTTTCTTTGGTGCCATGCCAAGTATACTGCATGAGAAGGGAATTTTTCATCACCCAACTGAGCGATCTTTTAACGAAGTCGTAGATGTCAGTTCCACCAATTTTGGAAACCTCAATCACCTGGAAAAAAATATATATTGTCAATTTAAAGGTACCTATAATCATTATTGTTTTTAGTCCAAGTTCATACCATATTTTGAAATGATTCAATAACTCCAGGAAACGGGAAATATCGTTTAAACTGATGGATTACTACAGCTGAACTGAATTGTTTCGCATCGGAAAGTATTATGTCAAACTCATCAAAATTATCTATACTTAATATGGGGAGAGAAAAATGTGAATTTAGTTTAGAATCTGGTTGAATATCTTCTATATCAATTTTTTTCAGTTGTTCTGATAACTTTTTGACCACTTCAATAGTCTCAGTTGCTGCAGACATTGTTAAATTATGTGTTTTTTGTGATATCTCTAATCTCAGTCATCAAATTCTTCAAAGTAATGTTTAATTCTGAAAATGTAAAATATATATTAAATTGAAAAATATAGAAAGGTACTTATCTCAGAAACCTCACCATTTTTATGAAGTGGGCAGCATGTACAACATGAATTTATCTGATATATTGTATGTCATCTGGATGATCATTTGCAGATACAAATGTATTTCCATTTTCTAAAAAAATGACAATAATAGAACTTTTGTATCCCAGTAATTATCTGGGAGTTGCATATACAGATTGCGTAAATTACATCCGAACCGTCCGGATTACACAAGTACGATAGAAAAACAGCTGAAAGAGAGAGAAAGAATAATTATGCGCGGTCATTAAGGTGTGTACTTTGTTTTACCTTAGGGGTGTATACTTATTTCCCGAGACTGGCCGAATGCTCATTGCCCCCCTATTTTAACCGCTGTTGCCAGAAGCGCAGATTAGTTTGTACAAATGATTTTTTTCTCGTTATCGTTGACTTTTTTTCGAGGGTGATAATACAGTACGTTTGTGCCAGCATTACGCCAAATAATCTTAGAGATGTGAGATCAAATCTTTATCACAGACTTGGTTATTGTCTGGCACAGGAAGGTGGTTTATTTGAGCACTTAATTCATTAAAATTATGTTTACCTTCAGGATGGATTTTTATTTTTATTTTTTCAGGAAGTTTATATTTTATGTTTAGAATAGGTATAGGTACCTACCTACTTATTTTATTTTTTCAATTTAACTTATTAATGGAAGGGATTTTTAGTTTATTAGTTATGGTTCTCTCAAGAAATACTATTTTATTTTCAAGTTACAATTGCTAAAATAATATCCTATTGTAGTTAGAAATTGGCAACTTGGTCTGAAATGATCATGTTGACAAAAACGAATTTTGAGATGTACCTACAGGTTACGTAATAACGATTGTATTTTTTATTTCTTTAACACCCTCACTCCTTCCAAGTTGGGAGCATACTGAATACCACCAACTAGTGAATTCTCTCTGTAAAAGACCATTCGGCCAGTCTCGGGAAATAAGTATACACCCCTAAGATGGCACAAAGTGATGACCGCGCACATTTATTCTTTCTCTCTCTTTCATATATCCTTGTCGTACTTGTGTAATCCGAGGCCAGGGTTCCAAAGTAATTTACGCAATCTGTATATGCTATTAACGTTCTCAAAATCAGACACAATCATACATTGATGACCCCTATTAATGCATGATTTACCTACATTAATCAACAATTTTCTTCAGGTAACCCAACGCACATGTATAATATATTGACAGTTTCCTGTGGTGTAGGCAACCAAACATACAATAACACCTTTAATAATGATTAGTAGCATGGAATACTCAATATTATATAAATAGTATTCACGGTATTGTGGGTAATACAACAGTCTCTGATTCCGGTAACAATGTTATTTTGAAAACGGTTGCTTTAAATAGTTCAAAATTGAAATATTTTGAATTAATTAACATTGGACACCTACTGGAAATAATAAAATCCCAAAAAAATGAAAACAGTACAGATGAATTAGGCCTTGATATTATTGAAAATTTGTTTCGCGTGATAGGCTATCCTTTGCTTAAAATGATAAATTCAAGTTTGGAAAAGGGCATAGTTCCTCAAACATTTAAAACTTCAACTATAGTTCCTATTCCCAAAGTATTGAATACAAACAAAGCTGATCAGTTAAGGCCAATCAATATGCTACATTTTTATGAGAAATTACTGGAACTAGTTGTGTATGATCAAGTAAGTGAATTTATTTCTGTAAATAAGATATTACACAGTTATCAATCTGGTTTTCGTAATTCGCATTCTTGTGAGACAGCACTCCAACTGGTTATATCTGACATGAAAAATATTCTAGATAGGCCGGTATTAGGAATTTGTTAAGTTTTTATTGATCTCAAAAGAGCTTTTGAAACAATAGATCGTGATACATTATTGTTGAAATTGAGAGAATATGGCTTTAATGGGGTAGTTTATTCTTGGATTCAGCATTACTTAAAAAACAGATATCAAATAACCACATTTAACAATTCAACATCGGATCCGGAATTGAACAATATTGGTGTTCCACAAGATAGTGTTCTTGGGCCCCTACTTTTCATATTATATATAAATGACTTAGGCAATGTACTAGAGAAATGTAAAATCCATCTTTTTGCGGATGACACCCTCATTCACTATTACGGGGATAATTTTATTGAAGTAGTACAAATAGTCAATTCGGAATTGAAAAAAATATCTGACATATTTAAGATCAATAAACTAAAAGTAAATGAATCCAAATCTAAATTTATGTTCATTGGTGGTCCTGTTTTGCGTGCTAACTTTTTAAAACTTAATTTGAGTGTTAAGATAAATGATCAGGACCTGGAGCGTGTACATGAAATAAAATATTTAGGTTTTATGATGGACCATGAACTAAAATTTAATAGTCACATAGATTACATATGTAAAAACATTGGAAAAAAAATTGGTTTTTTGAGAAGAATTTCACCATTTCTGCATACTAAGCTAATGGTACATTGGTACATTGGTACATTGATTCCACCACATTTTTATTACTTTTGTTCACTAATTCATACAGGTTGTTCTAGAGCTAGTTATGAACGATTACAAATTATTCAAAACAAGACGATGAGAGTAATTCTGGGATGCAATAGGTATACTAGTGTGGAGTTGATGACTAATTGTTTAAATTGATTAAAAATTGAGAAGTTTCTGTACGTATAAACAATGATTTTCATCTTAAAAATTATCAATAATCTTTGACCGCAATATTTACATAGTAAACTAGTTCCAATCTCACAGATACATGATAAAAATACAAGATCAGCAAATTCAATTAATTTTTATGTGAAAACAACCATTAAAGGAAGTTCGATGAAAAATGTATTCCACAAAGGGGTTGTACAATTTAATAACTTACCGCAGTACATAAAAATTAGTCAAAATGTAGAAATATTTAAAAAATTATTGATTATATACATTAAAAGTAATCCTACAGAAATCTAGTGGTTCATATTCATATTTATAGTCATATTTATTGGCATTATTGGCATGTATATGTGTGTATTATATATATGTATGTTTGTATGTGTATGGATGTGGGTGTATGTGTATGTGTGAATATATTCCTATTTATTTTTAATAATATACATTTCTTATAATATTTTATATATTTTTTTTATCCTAATTTTATATTTTATTGCATAAATATGTATTTTTTTATTCTTAACATTATACTAAGATAAATAAAGCATAATAATAATAAACTTCTAGTTTTTGACTTACCTATCGTTTTATTTTACTATTCTACAAAATTATAATAATTATTAGTGTGTGAAGACATTCAAAAAAGAATTTAAGAAAAACGAAAACAGTGACATTTGAACTACAGATATTTGAACCAGCGACCATCTCTGTGACATTTCAATGTCATTATTTATTTTTGACAGTACTTACCTATGAAACAAATAAATATTTTTAGTTTTTAAATATTGAGAAAAATGAATACAAATTGTACAGTCGACGGAAAAGCTTTGTAACCAACACAAGTATTAAAAGGGCAATTAACAATATCGAACATTTCGATCTCAATTGTTAATGGCCCTCATTAATACTCTTGTTGGTTAGATAACTATTAATAATATCAATAATTCATATTTAATTCTGCTAATTATTAATAAATAACAATATTAAGAATAATATTCTTATTTATTTAAAACATACACAACTGGAAATATAATAAACTGAAATAAAGAAAGAAAAGAAAAAATTACATTTCATTATTGTCAGGCATATCTTTTGCATATTCCTTGGCTACCTTCACCATTATAATCTTTGGCGACTACCAGCTAAAGTTTAATCACACCAATTATCTCTAATTTATTGCACATGGGAAACATGAGTCTCGCACTTCCTACGAAAAAATAAATAAAACAGAGTGCTATTATAAAGTCTAGTGAAAATGGGATAATTGTTTTATAGTGTCTACGTTTTATTATACAGGTAGCGAGAAAGTCTGGCACCAAGTCATTTTATTTGAAAAGAATAAACATATAATAATTATAAAATTTTAGGGTTATGAACGGTATTGTATTCTTCGTTTCTTGTATGTATGTATGTATGTATGTATTTTGGTGTAACATTCACTGAGACCTAAAAGATCTATTGTGCCCCCTTACTTCTACTTAGTTTCTGAGGAGAGTCTCAGATACTAGTAGCTCCTTTAGTCCTATTTCCCGGAGGAATTTTAGGATATCCGCAGGCCTCAACTTAGGTAACTGTCCCTCTTCTATCCAGTAGTCTCCCAGGTACTGTGCCCTAGGATTCTGAAATACTGTGCAGTTCGCAAGTATGTGGATGGAGGTTTCTTCTTCCATTCCACAAAATCTACAATCTTCATCCTCCACTATTTTGAGCTTTTTAAGGTGTCCATTCAGGCGACAATGTCCCGTTAGGATTCCTGTTAAAACTCTTAGTGCAGTTTTGCTTTGACTTATGCATTCATTTGATCTCAACAGGTTGTAGTCACCCAGAAGAATCTTTGATTGCCTAAGCCCTACTAGATCTTTCCAATTGTCAGATCTTCTCTTTTCTTCGGCTTCACCTATTTCTTCCAATATAACATTGGAGCTGATTCCGCAAAAAGGTTCCGGCCCCCAAAAGGGTATTTCACTCCCCCTCTTTGCTAGTTCATCTGCTATTTCGTTTCCTTCTATTCCAGTGTGTCCTGGAATCCACAGTAAGGTGACTATATTGTTCTCGCCTAGTTCATTAAGTTTGCCTAGGCATTCCCACACCATTTTGGAACTGATTACACAGGAACTCAGCGCTTTAATGGCTGCTTGACTATCAGACATTATGATAATCCTTTGCCTTCTATATCCTTTGTCAATATTGAACTGGGCACACTTTCTCATTGCGTGAATTTCCGCTTGAAAGATACTTGGGGTTTTTCCCAAGCTTTCAGAGTGTTTGGTTCCTGGCCCGTACACTCCTATCCCAGTTCCTTCTATTGCTTTTGAGCCGTCTGTGTACCATTAGAGGAACTGTCAAAATTGTGTGACGTCAGAACTCAATGTACCACCGCCATTTTGAGTTTGTTTAAATGGCCACGTAGGTCGAATGATTTATCACAGAAAAGATTGCTTTTTCCTCTTTCCAAAAATAGTGGATAAGTACAACATGACTTAAAAAACAAGAAACAAATGTCAAAGACTTGTACACATTTAATTTTTGGACACATATCTACAAAATTACAACAACACTAAATAGGGTAATAACAAATAATCAACTTTCCTTATAACAAATGCTCAGAATGACGGACATCTGTTTCTTGGCAATAGTACAACCTGTTTTGGAAGATTCGAATAGAATTTTTGATCATTTGTGGAGTAATCGCTTGCATTTCAAGACGTATGCGAGTTTTTAAATCCTGTATGGTTGTATGTTTGTTAACATAAACGATGCTAATCAAAACTGCGTGTTACAGAAATTTATAAACTAAACAATTATTTAAGTTGCAAATACTTCATTACAATAAGTGCTCAAAATGCTGGCCATTTGTTTGATGACAATGATACAATCTCTCTTCGAAGCTACGAATAGAATCGTTGATCATTTGTAGAGTAATTCCCTGCATTTCGAGACGTATGCGATCCTTTAAATCGTTTAAGTTAGTTGGTCTGTTTACATAAAGGCGGGCTTTCAGGTAGCCCCATAAGAAAAACTCAAGTGGAGTCAAGTCGGGAGATCCTGCCGCCCACTCAATTTCACCGCTTCGACCAATCCATCTTTGAGGGAAAGTGGTATTCAAATATTGTCTAACATTTCTGTGCAAATTATTTATTTCAGGAATGATTTGCTGCTGCAGAAGATTGAGATATTTTTCACCAGTAAGAGCACCCTCAATAAAAAATGGACCAATCAAATAGTTTTTCACTAAACCGGCCCACACATCAACTTTTTGTGGGTATTGTGTAATAGGTCTCATCCATGCGGATTAGAATCTGACCAGTACCGACAATTATGACGGTTAACAGTGCCATTTAGACAGAATGTAAGCATTGTAGATTGTAATCTCCAGTACCTAAGTAGGAGCTGTCATTTCAATACTGGAGAGATATTGCCAATTGCAATACCGCATACGGTGCGGTATTTATGTAGCACTATTTTAATAACGGTCTACCTAAAATTTATTTGGAAATAAGAGTTATTGCCATCACTATAGTTTGATAACGTAGCGCTGCGTTATGTAGGAAGTGACATAATCTGTCTTTTTCTGTGTATACTTATAATGTAAAAAAAAATCAAAAACCAAACAACTTTACTATTTGCATATTTAAAAAAAATCGAAGTAATGAAATGTGGATGAAGCTCTCGAAGCGGTGATCTTAGCTGGAGCTAATGAAAATGATATTGGAGTGGAGCAAAACCAAAATAGAAGATCGCTAAGGCTTTATTATTGAATTCGATTTGGTGAATATGCAGAAATCCGATGCGATTTGTTCTATTTTGTCAACAGCGCAGGACAATAATTATGTGCCGTATTTACAATAACACTCAACGGTACGTAACCGTAAATTACGCGAAGCGCTAACGTTATTAGCGATAAAAACGTCAAAAAGTGAATCGCGCATTTAATAAACGTCAAAATACCGCAAACGTAATTACCGCATACCATTTTTTAACAAGCAATACCTATCTCTCTATTTATTTAATTTGACGTTTATTAGTTTGGAGAATTCTACAATGAAAATTTCTCAAAAACTACCGTCGTCAATATTTTTTTCATCGCTCCTAAAATGAGCCTTTTAACTTGCGTTAAAATAATGTATTCATTAATATATAGATATTAGTATATTATGCAATGAGCACAAAATGATGCCCATTTTGCACGAGTATGAAATTTGGAACACAAGCTGAAGGCAAGTGCTACAATTCATACGAATGGCAATTTTGTAAAAACGTCAAAAAGTGAATCGCGCATTTAATAAACGTCAAAATACCGCAAACGTAATTACCGCAAACCATTTTTTAACAAGCAATATCTCTCTATTTATTTAACTTGACGTTTATTAGTTTGGAGAATTCTACAATGAAAATTTCTCAAAAACTACCGTCGTCAATATTTTTTTCATCGCTCCTAAAATGAGCCTTTTAACTTGCGTTAAAATAATGTATTCATTAATATATAGATATTAGTATATTATGCAATGAGCACAAAATGATGCCTATTTTGCACGAGTATGAAATTTGCAGCACAAGCCGAAGGCAAGTGCTACGATTCATACGAATGGCAATTTTGTTGCGAGTTGCATATTATACTTTTTCTATGACAACATATCGTTCACGTTTAATACATGCATACATTGCAAAAACTTTGAAAGAAATAAACTGATAATATTTCATTACTCCGAATTCGCCGCTAATGGGCTTTCTATCAGAATTAAAATATAAATTGAAGAGATATGTAAATATTTTCTTTATTGCTATATCGAATAGGCTCACATTTTAATTAATAGTTTTTATAGAAAACAACTATGAAATTAGTCGTTACCTATACTAAAACTTTGACAGAAACATGACAGAAACGATCTGCTGACATTTCATCAATTTGTCGCTGGACGTCATAATTTGACAAGCCGTAGTCGTCGTGATTTTAGAGTGATCCTAGACCTAACACGAAATATTCCATTTCGCATTTGTTGCTTAGCAGCTTGCCTAGCAACCGATGCAAAAATGAAATTCTGTACAAAATGTGCTTGTTTATGATTGAAGTTACGGTTTTAAAATGAACATTTATCGAGGTTGTCGTAGAAAATTTTTTGATAATATTTTGTCTTGAAATCTTCCAAAGTATCCAATTCTTTCCTGTATAGACAGCAGTCTTTAGATTAGTTTTTTTCCATGTTTATCAATCAACATTATACCTTATAATTTCAGATACCAGAAAATTTTAATTCAATTATGCGATTATTGATCCCTGCATCCTGATGCTTCATTGAAAATGGTAATTTACTCTTCAATTTATGACTGCAAGGGGTGTGTTTGTGCGGAAAAATATTCACCGCAGGTATTTTGTCCTCCCATATGGAAATACATCCATGTTAGGTATTTAAATGAAGCAGTGTATACAGAAACAAGATAAGTGCTTTTTCAAATACCCAAATACCAATAGTGCTTTTAGTACATACCTGTTCTGAAATGCAAATTATGAAAAATCGGAACATAATTTAACGTCATAAATACACAGCGTTGCTGAAAAGTCTCACACCAAGGGATTATCTTTGAAACCGATAAAGGGAAAGTTATGAAATTCTAGGACGATGAATGAGACTCTATTCTGCATATTTTAGAGCAAATATCAAATGTTTTTGACGTCAGCTTTTAGCGTACGGCCGCCATCTTGAATTTTTTCAAATACCAACCTAGGTCGTGTGACCCATCACAAAAAAGCTTATTTTTTTCTCTTTCCAAAAATAATACCAATGTATCACTTTACTACAAAATGTCCTATAAAATATCGTTTTCATTTTTCTAAATTAAAGTGTACCGTACCTACTAATTATTTGGACTTGTAGGTTTTTAAAATAAAACAAAAAACAATAAAAGGCATTAAAAACGTCAACCACATCATTAGTTCATTATTTATGTACAAATTGTCAAAACTGATACTAATTTCAAATTATCACGAAATTTAAAAGTAAATTAAGAATAATGGCAAATTTATCAGAAAAACAACGCATCCAAATCTTAATGTTAGTTGGATATGGTGATCGCAAACGTACCCATGACGAAGTAACTTATCTTTTTAACGATTTAAATCCTGAACGCCCTCCTTTAAGTAGATCTACAGTGACGAGATTAGTAAATAAATTTAATGAAACTGGTAGTGTAAAAGATATTCCTAGGTCTGGTAGACCGAAAAGTGCAACTAATGATGTTTTATTAGATGTTCAAGAAAACCCTAAAACATTTACAAGTATTTGGCAAGAAATCACGGTATTTCTAGACAGTCTATACAAACTATTCTGCATAAAAATAACTTTCATCCTTATAAAGTTCAAAATCTTCAACAATTGGGCGAGGATGATTTTAATAGGCGATTACAATTTTGTGAAATAGTTACAGAGAAAATAAGGATGCAAAACAATTTCTTAGATTTTTTGGTGTTCAGTGATTTAGCCACATTTTGCTTGAACGGTTCTGTTAACAGGTACTGGTCAGATTGTAATCCGCACTGGATGGAGGAGGTTCATACACAGCGTCCTCAAAAAGTAAATATGTGGGCGGGTTTGGTGAAAAACCATTTGATCAGTCCTTTTTTTATTGAATGTACGCTGACCGGTGCTAAATATCTTGACTTACTCCAAAATGAAATTATACCTGAAATAAATCGATTATTTCAGTATATGAACGTATACTTTGAACAAGATGGCGCACCTCCACATTATCAAAGAGACGTTAGGCAATATTTAAATACAATTTTCCCTCAGAGATGGATTGGTCGAAGAGGTGCAATTGAGTGGCTGGCAAGATCACCCGACTTGACACCACTCGATTTTTTCTCTGGGGCTACCTGAAAGATCGCGTTTATGTAAACAGACCAACTAACTTAAACGATTTAAAGGATCGCATACGTCTCGAAATGCAGGGAATTACTTCACAAATGATCAACGATTCTATTCGTAGCTTCGAAGACAGATTGTATCATTGTCAACAAACAAATGGCCAGAATTTTGAGCACTTATTGTAATGAAGTATTTGCAACTTAAATAATTAGTTTATAAATTTCTGTAACACGCAGTTTTCATTAAAATTATAATTTTAATATTTTTATTAAATTTCTATCATAATATCCGAGTCAAGTTATACTTTGGGATTATTTTTGGAAAGAGAGAAAAATAAGCTTTTTTGTGATGGGTCACACAACCTAGGTTGTCATTTAAAAAAATTCAAGATAGCGGCCGTACGCTACACGCTGACGTCAAAAACATTTGACATTTGCTCTAAAATGTGCAGAATAGAGTATCATTCATCGTCCTAGGCAAACTTAATGAACTAGGCGAGAACAATATAGTCACCTTACTGTGGATTCCAGGACACACTGGAATAGAAGGAAACGAAATAGCAGATGAACTAGCGAAGAGGGGGACTGAAATACCCTTTTGGGGGCCGGAACCCTTTTGCGGAATCAGCTCCAATGTAATATTGGAAGATCTAACAGGGCTTAGGCAATCTAAGATTCTTCTGGGTGACTACAACCTGTTGAGATCAAATGAATGCATAAGTCAAAGCAAAACTGCACTAAGAGTTTTAACAGGAATCCTAACGGGGCATTGTCGCCTGAATGGGCACCTTAAAAAGCTCAAAATAGTGGAGGAAGAAGATTGTAGATTTTGTGGAATAGAAGAAGAAACCTCCATCTACATACTTGCGAAGTGCACAGTAATTCAGAATCCTAGGGCACAGTACCTGGAAGACTACTGTATAGAAGAGGGGCAGTTACCTAAGTTGAGGCCTGCAGATATCCTAAACTTCCTCCGGGAAATAGGACTAAAGGAGCTACTAGTCTCTGAGACTCTCCTCAGAAACTAAGTAGAAGTAAGGGGGCACAATAGATCTTTTAGGTCTTAGTGAATGTTACCCCAAAATACATACATACATACATTCATCGTCCTAGAATTTCATAACTTTCTCTTTATCCGTTTCAAAGATAATCCCTTGGTGCGAGACTTTTCAGCAACGCTGTATATGGGCACATCCATTAGTTTTTGACAAAAGTGTGCGAACTTGAGACAGCGATTTTGATGATGATGTTTTCCCGGAAGTACACTAAAAAAGGAGATGATTATAAAAATTTTAGCACGATGCGGTCAACTACGGCCGCTAGAGAATTTTTTAAAATACGAAAAAAACTCGATTTTATAGATATTTAAAAAATTTATATCTCAGCTTCTATATAAATTAGAGACTGGTTTGAGGCGGCATTCTTCTATGTGAACCCTCCACTTCCAAGAAAAAAACTGGTCATTGGTTCAAATTAAAGTCCGGCTTCACGCCAAGCTGCTAACTAAACTACTGTTTTAGATAAATTTTGTCTATTTTTAAAATGCTGTCATGCTATCATCGTCGTAATTCTACTGCTATATTTTGAATTATTCCTGAAGGTGGCGTCAAAACTATTCTTCTTAGTAATTTAGCATACCAAGGTAGTTACATTGAGGCACTTAAACTGAATCTTTGTATCATTACCAATGTTATCTACTTCCATTCCAGAAGCTTTGTGTCTTCTATATATATACATAGGCCACTAGTTTAACTGGAGGGATTTTTAGTAGTGATCGTTGTTTTATTTCCTTTCCGAAGTGCTTACGTGTGAGTCATTGTAAACTCTCGCAGAAGCAGAGTATGTGAGTAGGAGTTTCATAATAGAGATCACATTCACTGCATATAGGTTCACTAACTTTGCCCATTTTGTGCAGATGTTTCCTCAGGGTGCAGTGTCTAGTCACCAGGGCGGTAACTGTTTTCAAATGTCCCTTACCCAGTTTCAATAACCTGATTGGGAGTTCCTTGTCTTTTGTTCAGTAAACTCTTTGTATGGAGGTGCCCTTGTGTCGACCTCCATTTGAGTTGGTGTTCCCTATCTAGCCAGTTCCCGCTTTCCCCTCTTATGCAATCTGTGATTCCACAAAATGGTTCTGGACCTATGGAGTCTCTTTTAAAGCCCTCTTCAGCTAACTGGTCCGCCATTTCATTACCTGCAATCCCCTGATGTATAACTCCGAAACAAATGCTTGTATTACGAAAATTTATTTAATATTATTTGGACCTCGTTCACTTGCTCTCGTACTTTTGCTATACATGGTAATTAAATTCGTATATTTGCAAAGTTTTGGAAGATGTTTAAAAAAATAAATAAAAATAAACTGGTGTTGCGATACCTCTTTCGTTAACTGATAATAGGTGCAATTCTGTAAGCAAATGTTAACTTTTAACGCATGGTTGAAAATTAGACAAACTCCATTTTACTATTGTGTATGTATAATAATCTTTAAAATATGAACGGACAACTCTTGACTGGACACCATATCTGTTAAAATTAAAATCCTAATCTTAACTAAGTGTAGATTAAAACATTTCTAATAGCGGAAACTTCGACAAATATAACGGCTTGCCGTTAATTTTTAACCACTTCTTACAGAATTGACCCTATAGTCTCTCCAATTTAAAAATATCAATATAATATCAAACTTTTATTAATTTTCTTTTTAAATTTCAGTTTAATTCCAGTCTCTAATGTTTTCAATAAATCTAAATGAATGGAATATAATGCTAACTACCTGGAACGTTGAAAAGAAACGTTACATTCACATTATTTAACAAATACTTGTTTCCGTTGTGATGCGAATGCTTAATGAATAGGTATTATCCGTTGAACACCTCATTTGGTTTATTTAACGTTGATATTTATCACCGAGCAAATATTAATAGAGAATGCCGTTATAAAATTTTGTTGAATTACTATGGACTTATTGCAGTTCTCAGAAACATGCAAAAAAATGTATTTAACCGCTGGAGAGTGGAGTTACTTTGCGAGAGATAAGTGTTCATATACTGTGACTTAATAATAATAATGGAAAAATCAGTAACACTCATACAACACATCCATTGTACCGGCGGCAGAAAACGGAACTAGTTTGTTTTACATTGTTTCAAGACCCCACTTTCTTAGCTTAGCCAAAGGTTTCATCACTTGATTTGCCTTTTGATCTTTCTTACTTTTAAAATTATATTCCTTGCTCTAAAAGTTTTATCTAGTGTTTATAAGAAGGACATTTGAGGATTGTTTGTGCTTACAGTTATTGAGGACTATTAGTTCGAAGTATGATATTTTTACTTTTGGTACCCACTTCATAAAATCTTTATGTATACTAGCAGACCCGACAGACGTTGTCCTGTCGTCTTATCATATTATACAAATTTTGACTATTTTTATTTTGAACGAAAAATATCGCATTGTTACTTATTTTGGGTGGCAAAATCAGATAGTATTGTTAATTTTTTGATAGAATGAATATATGAAACTTTTATGTGTATTTGGTAGGTATGGGAATAGATCGTAAAGTATATTTTATATCGCTAGGTAATTATAGTGTCTATCCATAATATTTTAAACCTTTTTTTAACAATTTTTTTTTCGATTTCTGCTTTTATTTGGCATCAAAAATTACCTACAACGTTAATTTTTCACCATTCTACCATCATTCCTCCATTTTTAATCGCGGTTTAAGTATTTTTGTATGAACAATATCCAAATAATGAAGCCGGTTGTTTGTATTTCAAACAAAAGTCATTCCTATATTGTATGATAAGTAGATGACGCGTTGTCCGAAACGTCGAACTTCCAACATATACAGCCCTTAGCCACCGTGGTGCAAATACTGTAACGCTTTCACCGTGGTGCGGCTTTGGTGACCGCACCTAATTAACAAAAATATTTTTTTTCACCTAATGGGAACACTTTTATTGGATCGGGTGTAGCTTGAAGTAACAATAAAAATTTGGCCTCACTTGGTTTATTTTTAAAACCTACACTGAAAAAAAAAACAACCGCAAAAGTTCAATTTCGCTCCATTTTTGACAGAAATTGACAGAATTTTTTTTTACAAAATTCTATCCAAAAATAATAACAAATTCTCGAAAATAAATGGACAGGTAATTAAAATAACCAATAATATAAGAAATAACCTAGAAAGAAATAAAAAAACGCAAATGGTATAATAGTCACAGATTGTGTTTACAGTTTTTACAAATTTTTGACGCACATTCTAAACAGGTAGGCTTATGACAAATTTTGCACAAATTAAAAGTTTTTCTTTTGATTCTTGGTGGACAGGTGTAGCACGTTTTACGTTTTTCAAGATTATCTTCTGGAATCTCCGCCTCCTCAGGGTCAGGAAGAGATAGGATTCTACGAATTGTAGCTCGAAGGTCACATTTTAATTTTTTGTTTTCTGCACGTCTATAAAGTTGTGGTCTTACTAATTCATCCGCAAGTACTTTCAGAAAATCTGCTTTTTGTATTTTTAGATTGTCTTTGACTCACTGATGAACGACATGTCCATTGACACCAGCAGTATCAAGTATGCGGAAAAATAATGCCATGGACCATCTTTGGGTGCGACGACTAGTTGAATGTTTGGCGCATTTTTCATCAAGTGAGTTGAATTATAGAAGCTTGGTGTATGATGCATCGAAGATATCAACAGGACTACTTTGTTTTTCTTGGGTACATAGGAAACTAAGGTGGTATTTTTCGTGAACCCATATAAAGCTGAATCAACTTCTTTTTTTTGTGTGATAAGAAGGATGGTGGTATTTCTCGCTTGTTTTTCTTGATGGTTCCGACATATGTTAGTCCTTTTTCTCTTAATTTGTCTGATAATTCCAACGACGAAAACCAGTTGTCCGCAGTAATGTTCCTATTCGTGCTCTGTATGGGTTTGGAGAGTCTCATAACAGATTGCGTCGGTTTGCAAATCCTTTTCTCTCCTTCTGTAAGACCTATGCCATCAGAGTCCTTTCCACAATATAGGTAGCCATTATAAAAATAATGATTCCTAGCGTCGGTTAAACACATCATCTTCAAGCCATATTTGCACGGCTTATTTGGCATATACATTTTATATTTGCATCTACCTCTGAAAGAAATAAGCATTACATCAATAGTTATATTGACACCAGGTGAGAAGACACTTTGAGAGTTTAACACAAATTTGTAAAAACTTCTGAAATTGGTGCCAGCAAATCATTCTGTCGCCGTTCAGCTCTATCAGTAGGATTATCGAAGCGCAAAGCAATAAGTTGCAAATCTATTTCTGCTCATCACACACCGAAAAATTTAACGACCTGTTCCGTCAGTCGTAAAAATTCTTTCAATTTTTTGTCATGGTTGGAATTGAATGCAGCGGTATAGTACAATAATCCGATAAAAGCTCTTAGCTCAATTATGTCTAAATCTTGCAGTTCGGATCTTTGAATATTTTTGTACTTCACTCTGATGCTTTGTAATTTCAAATTTGTCCATTGTAATACAACTTGTAGCAAGTCGTCTGTAAATAAGAGATTCCAGCACGTAACTGGATCAGCTTTATTTCCTTACCTCGGTCCACCGTCGCAAGCCTGGAAGTTGCATAATGATATTGTGCTTTTGGGTTCAAGAGACAAAACTTGTAACGATTTTTCCCATAATAGGTTTTCACATTAGTGTTGTAATTAGTTTCAGTTTCGTCCGGATGCTCGTTAATTTCTTCCATTTTTTCCGTTTCTTCTCTATCACTAAGTTCAATTTCTGAGTCTGTTTGATGTTCACTTTCTTCATGGAAGTCCTCATTTACACTCTCTTGGTCACTGATATCTTCACCTTCTGCCTCTTCATTCCAAGCCAATAAAGTGGTCTCATAATCAGGATCACCCAGCCGAACCACTTTGATGTGGTAGGATTTCTACTCATCATTTCGTATAAAAAGCTCAACTCAGATACTTGCTTATGCACCGTAGTCCGGTCACTGTGACCGCTTTGTAAATTTAGCCGTGTTTATATTGCACACCGGTACAATTACAGACTTCAACTATTCACAACGTACTGACAATGCATGCCTGGAAAGGTAACGAGAATACAGTTCCTTGAAATTGAAGGGGGGATAAGATAGACAGATACTAAAATTCGCGGCGGTCATTGAGACCGCACTACGGTGGCTAATGGTTAAGCAATTGAGCTACTAGCTCAAGCCTTTCTATATTTTTTATAACCAAGAAAAAATTTCATCACGTCGACGATTCTCCAGTTATTTGACTTCGGAATTTGTACCCACCACGGCTGTGCAATGGCACACGATTGGTCATTAACAAATTAATGGAAAATGTTATAGAAGTCACGATATTGAATGGTAAATTATGGGCTGGAAATGTTGTGCTGCAACGAATTCCGATGATTCCCACAGACGTACCCATTGAATTCAAACGCGTTCAATTTCCTATTAGATTCCTATTAGATAATCAAAAAGTTGCAAGGCCAAACAATGTCTGGTTGCAACTTAGATTTGGGCATACCATGTTTTTCACACAATAAGGATGATGGCTGATTTTGAAAAATTGCTTCACGATGTTTGTACGTTCGCATAAGCTTTATACAAAAAAATGTTTCTTAAAAAAATGAGGGTTAAAGAAGAAATTTACGTTTTTGAAATACTATTTAAATTTCACACCAAAACGTTAGAATAGTAATGGAGTCTCTATATTCACCGAAATAAATATAATCACAATAGTTACGTAAAAATAAGTGATTGTTTTAGAATAATTGTTATTCTATACAATTATTCCAAATTCTTATGTTAGTTATGCTTAGTGATTGTAATCATACGTGGCATGTTCTCACGTGGGCAAAACACCTATTTGTGTTGTCTAAAGACGGACTGCTATTCGAAATTAGTATTGATTTTCTTATTTTCATTTTTATATTTTAGAATAAAAAATATATATGACTTTTTTTACTTTATGCCTAACTTTTGAGAGATCAAACAATGAATATGTTCGTTACGTTAGAGAAATACATTGCATTGAGAAAATTCTGTCATAGATCCCATCCCCACACATTTAGTAAACGTTCGTTAACCCTTAATTAACAATCAAAATATTTACTAGATATAGATAGGTGAGTTATATAGCAAAGCAACGTTTGCTTAGGTTTGCTCGTAGAAGGGAATTTCCAATCGATTAGAAATCTGTCAAATCTTACATTAGGTGGAACATTTTGACAGTGAGCATGGCGCATGACATTTAATCATTAATATCTACTCCTATTCATCTGATTGAATAACTATAAATTGAATTGTCCTACAACCACTATGCAAAACACGCTTTTCTACACAAATTTGTATACGCAAAGCAGGCTGTTGTTTTTCTCTTCTCGGTTAAACGGCTTCTATGAAGGACCAGCTCCAGGAGAGCAATAAATATATGACTGTGTGGATGAAGGAACTTATATGATCGATCGATCTTTTGGTTCGTGACGAAAATCCAATAATTTTACTTGAAACTTTATTTTTTAGTTTTTTGGTGACATTTTTAATTCGTACAATTTTCTTCTGTCATCATATCTCATCTTGACAATCAACCTCTTTTTTTTTATTTCTAAAATATAGGTTACAAAAAACTGGGAAAAAACATAAGACTTAACACAGGCCTTTTCTTAATTCTTTTGATAACTGTTGGAAAAGTAATGCGAAAAGTACACGATATGGCACTTTTCCGCACCGAAATGTCAAACAACTTTTTTTGACATTTCAACATATTTATTATACATAGTGAATTTCTGGGTGTAAAAATTTTAAATCTAAACCAAAAATGAGTAAACTATTTATTTGATTATTTATTTATTCATTATTCATTGTTCACTGGTAGACATACACTCAACTGATTTTTCTATTTCTATTTCTGTTTTTATTTCATCAATGAATGTGGTTGTAGAAAAAATATTGTGTACAACTTGTACGCAAATCACTTTTCTCGCTCGCTAGATTCGCGGCACTCGCCTTACGGCTCGAGCCACAAACTTCTGCGCTCGTAGGAAAAGTGACGCTTTGCGCACTAGTTGTACAAACTACTATTATGGTCGACATTCAAGGTATGTTTGTACTTTTCAAACTTAAACTATATTTTAGAATGAAGTGGTTTGCTATTTCGTTGTTTTTTTCATAATGAGAGAAAATTATTCAAACCCAAAATATGTGAGTTCAAAACCGAATACCAAAAATATGTCACTACACCTGTCAGTTTCAACAGCAACACAATGCGCATGCTTCTAACTAAAAATTTGATCCCGGTCAGCGAATTTTTCTGATAGTGGGCCACTGGTCCGAAACTAAAAATTTCTTTTTTTAAGACCGACCAGAAAATATACACATTCTGGACAATTTTTCGTCCAGAAAATAACGTTTTGCCGATCAAGACCAGAAAATGGATGAGAGGGACCGGCAAAAGCTTTTTCCGGTCCCTGATTTCGTTACTATGATAACAACGTTTCGATATATTGTCGAGTAATGACAGTTCGTTGATTTTCAATTTGTTGTTTATGTCAAACTTATTTCGCGAATTCGCAAATTTAACAATAATGTGAATTCAGATTTTGAATTATCCGATAAAGAATTAAATGTATATCGAAGTGTCTGTCTTGAAAAAAATATTGTACGTCACGCAACCGGAAATTAGTGTTTTTGTTTACTTTCCGGTCTTGTAACGTAAATTAATATTTTTTAAGACCGGCCAGAAAATATACACATTCTGGACAATTTTCCGTCCAGAAAATAACGTTTTGCCGATCAGGACCGGAAAATGGATGAGGGACCGACAAAAGCTTTTTTCGGTCCCTGATTTTTCATTTTTCCAATCGCTCTTTTATAATACAATCTACCTTGATTTCGTTATTATGACAACAACGTTTCGATATATTGTCGAGTGATGACAATTTGTTGATTTTTAATTTGTCGTTTATGTCAAACTTATTTCACGAGTGGGCAAATTTAACAATAATATGAATTTAGATTTTGAACTATCCGATTAAGAATTAAATGTATATCGAAGTGTCTGTCTTGAAAAAAATATTATACGTCAAGCAACCGGAAATTAGTGTTTTTCAGGTCGAGACAAGCAGATTCCAGGGCGAGCCGTAGGCGAGTCCTGGAAGCTTGTGGAGACTTTCCGGTCTTGTAACGTAAATTACTAATTCTTCGATCAAAGCATTTTCAACTCACCAACTGCCAAATTGTTTTTACGATAGTTTCTGACTGTTTTACGAACAAACCTATTATAATTTTTGTCATCCGTTTTCCAAGTTTTTGAAATCCGTGCTATTCCTATCTTCGTTTAGAACACGTTGGCCTCATGAGGAAATTCTTAAGAATTTAACTATTTGTTAACATAATTTTTATCCTAATAATGGCACTAAGGAAGACAACAGTAGTGATTACCTATACACATTTTGCAACGAAGAACTTCAAAACAAATATAAATTAAAATTCGCACATTAATAGTTTTTGATCGATAATATGAACACGGACAATTTTAAAATTAGGGGTGGCGCTAACGTTTACACGCCTATGTTTACATAGATTGTATAGAATACAATTTACAATACTTATAACTTATAGAGCAATGAATATAAGTCTAAGGCAATGTCTAAACTAAAATAAAACAATGGAAATCTTCTGGTTAGACCACACATGCTCTATAGTTGCATACTGAGTTAACTTAACAAAAAAAGTGATAATACCAGACCTTATACCAATAGTGCTAGGAGGAACAGTTATTTCATTTACCAATGATACAAAATGAAGTACCCTGGTGTAAATTTTCATCAAAAGCTTTCTGAGAACCCTCACATCCAGTGAACGCAAAAAGACCGATACAAACACCGACAGGATAAAAGATAATGCTTGGATTAACCTCACTGAAGAGTTTAATAGTATTTGTGGTGAATATCACAGAGACGTTAAAACGTTAAAAAACAAATATGATAATAATAAACGTACAAAGAAAATACGCTGACTTTAAGAAACATGTTGAAACCACTGGAGGTGGTCCAGAAATAGTTATTTGTATGCTTAGGCCGCGAAATACCTTTTTAACGTATCGAAAGAACAGTTATCGCCGAGGCCACTTGCGTCCGAGGCAAGATAATCTTGAGGTCGTTAAAAAGTTTCGCGGCCATGGCATACACACTATTTTTCGTGCAATCGTTAAAATGATTGAACTAGATAATTGTAAATAAATATATCATTGCTCAACAGCAGTTTCATTTTTTTAACAATGTGTGCTATGGAAATGATATGTTTCAATATATACAAAATATTTTGACAGTTCTTGCTTTAACTTCTGGAGTAAATATAAGTAATAATACAAACTGTACAATTAATGTTAATATTTATCCTAAATAATATAAGTACTTATGTATTTGTTGGTATTCAATA
Organism: Lochmaea capreae; assembly: GCA_949126875.1. Lineage (NCBI taxonomy): Eukaryota > Metazoa > Arthropoda > Insecta > Coleoptera > Chrysomelidae > Lochmaea > Lochmaea capreae. The sequence continues at coordinate 3,848,119 of OX421398.1, forward strand.
AAAAATAATCCTTGTCTTTGTAGTATTTTAGAAATGTCAAATTTGGAAGTGATATTCAAATTTGGAAGTGACGTTTGGTTTCGCAGCCGTTGCTATGGGTAACGGCCGCGAAATTGAATTTCGCGGACTGTGTTGAGAACGCGAAATACTGACTTCGCGTCCCATTGCACAAAAAGATCTTATTGTTATCGCAATCATTGATAATGATATTTATGAGATTACGTATTATATTTCTTACTGCTTGCTTTGACAACCTAATGCCCGGTTTTATAAAGTAGAGTTAAATATCTCGAGTTACCCCGAGGGTTAACTCTCGGGTTAAAATGCAAAGATCATTGGCGTATTACTGTAAAAATATATAAAAGAAGAAAAAGTCGTACCATAAAACAGTGGTTTCTTCTATGAGTCGGGTACAACAAAACCCATAACCTCACATTTTTTTAAATTTTCTCTGTAGTAGGGCCGGTTTTACATCTGTTAGGAAGTCATCAAAAATTTCAAATAAATCTCTCACTTCATCCATGTTCACATTGAAAATATAAGTATCATATACTATTATTTATATATATCTATGTTTTTAACATTAGGTTCGTTCCAACCTACGATAAAACAACGTTCTGGAATCGTTTTGGAATCGTTAGGAAATTATTTATACGCAGGCGCAAACTTTGCACCGTCCCAGAACTGTTAGAGGCTGGAACGGTTTTAGGCGTACTTTATTATCGTTTAGCGACCGTTTTGTTTATCTAATAGTAACCTCACTTTTTTGGATATATTTTTATAATGGTTGGTGTAAAAGAAACTCCACCTCATCCTCACTGGATTCTTCCGATAAAAAATCGCTGTCTCCTTCGCCATCCATGGTATTTCCTGAGTCACAAATAGTTAATTCAATCACATATTAATTTTTAAGGGAGGTTATTACCTTTTTTATAACGTTTTACCTGTTCGTTATTATGGTTAATAAAATTTTTTATTTCGGATAATAGACGAGTTGCGAACAAACACGTCAATCTTTAAAACAACAAACTTTGAGAACAGCTGAGAAAATATTTACTAACAGCACATGTCAGTCCTCACAGTTCCTTCTTTCGATCGAGTATCAAAATTACCGTTCCGTTGCGGCTCTAGAACGATCACAAAATGGTTGGAACGCAAATAGAACCGTAATATTACGGTCACGATAAGCTTGGAACGGCACTAACTATATGCACTTGCGCAGTGCCGTTCTAGAATGGTTCTTCACGAGGTTGGAACGAACTTATAACCTTCGTTTTCTTGACATTTTAGCATTTAGCGTATGACAACCGCTAACTCTAGAGTAAACCCGAGCCAAATGGTGGGGCAGGGTTAACTCTAACCCAGCTTTATGAAACGCTGTATCACCCACCGGTCACTCTCGGGGCAAGGTAACCCGAGCTTATAAAACCGGCCATAAATCGTGATTTAAATTGTTGATCGTTCCACCTCACAAAATTATTTGGGTGTTTTGGAAGTCTTTCTTTTGTCATAAGTTCTCAAAAGTCTTCATCATCAGTTAATTCTTTTATAAAATCCATGTTTAAGCGTTTATTAATATTTCTGTGAGTTTCTTTGAAATTTGAGTTTAAATTTTGCCAAAGTATGCTATCGATTTATATTGTTTTCTCTCCATTTTGTTTTCGAAAAATTGAATTGATGGCCATTTTAATATTTTTGTTTCTATAATTTTATCAATTATATTGTACATAATATATCCATTTGATATTGTTTAATTATTTATATTTCTCTTCCAAAATTGTCTGAGCACATTGAAATTATTGAATGATATGTAATATAATATGTAATATTTCTGTTGTGGGGTTTGTTATTTATTGATTTTAATCAACAATTATGAAAATGTACTAAATAAGTATTGAAACAATTAATTTTTCAATCTTTAAATGTTATCAACGCTATTTTCGACTAAATTTAAATAAATTGGAGATACTAATTTTTTCTACAACTGCTATGAAAAGTGACTTATTTCTTATACCTTACTAGGTACTTAATTTCAAAACCAAATATTGCTCATACCGTGAGAAATATTATTTCTCATGGCACATTATATGGAGAATCAAATAAAATCGAAAATAACTTAGTAGGCTACTTGTCATCTTTAAATACCTAATATTCATTATAGTGAATTTATGAGAGTACAAATTTTAAATTTAAACTAAAAGTAAGTAACTATTTGATTATTTAATTTAATTTATAATTTATTAAAAAAAAAGTGATTTTTCTATATTTAATGTTCATTTTGTAATTTCTTTCTGTTCAAAGTTTAAATAAAATACCTATATAAATGACTCTTTTTCTTTAATTAATAAATGTGGTTGGGGCAAAAATATTGTGTACAACTTGTATGAAAAGCACTTTCTCCATTCGCTAGATTGCGGCACTCCTGTGCTAGTGGCAATAGTGACGCTTTGCGCACCTGTTGTACAAACTACTATTTAAATGGAATAGTTGGCACCTTGCCTGCGGAAACGTAGAGTCGTGTGGAAAATTAAAACTCTTTAAACTAAAACGCGTACTTATACTTTTCCGCACGCTTGTAAAAAAAAGCTATTAATTTATTAATCTCTCGCGGCTTTCTTAGGAGGTAGATAACCATATAATCAATTCACTGTTATAATGAAGACTTATTAAATATAGTAACAGTAACAACAATAACATAATGTTGGAGGATCTTGGAAAAAACACTGTCGAAATTAAATATCACACAAATATAAAAGTGAAAATGGCGGTAAAATAGAAACGTATCAATACTGTGCGTTGTACGGTTTCCATTTTAATTAATACGCAAATTTTCACATACACTAGCTTCATGATAATAATAAAAATTTTATTTATAGAATATACAAATTTCATGAATGTTTGCTCTTAAATTATCACCCTAACTGTCTTGAATATTTTTACGGGAATTCCAAACACTTGTACAGTATTTATTTGAACTTGACTGAAACATCAGTGCTTTGAAACAGGGACCGTTATGAATATATTCGCATTGAATTCAAACAGGTATCGTTCCGAGCGGTTCAATGGTATAAAATGGAATTAATTGTTGAATACCAGTTTATTATTAATATCGTTTCTCGAATATAAATGTGTAGCCTACTAAGACCTGTTGGTAATAAAATTCACGGTAAAGGTAAACATTTTATTCAGAGAGTGTCAGTAATTTCAAATTTGAATGCCTAATTGGTACAGGTTTGGATTTTACATACCGACGTCTTGGTGGTGAAAATAGCTAAACCACATTTTTGAGTAAATTGAAATAACAATAACAGATCAATAAAAAAACTTTGAAAAACACAGTGGTGAAGAAAGTTAACTGATTCTTTAGTTGTCACCATGAATTCCAGTAAAATGTAAAAGAACCTATAGTTTATTTCAGAATGGTATAGGGTAATAAAACATCATTAGGTATGCAAAGGGAGCACAGAGTGACCCAACGAATATTTAAGCCACTTTCATAGTTTGACATTGATTTCATTGTAAAATTCTTTGTTTTCATCAAGTGCAGGTAGTACCACCCGGGATGGGGTCAGTATATGGGTTTAGCCTATTGTTATCCATTCGCAAACACTAAAAATAGTGTGCCAAAGGCGTGCTGGTAGGATACTCGTAAAAAGGAAAGAATTTTATTCTAACAGAATAAAAATTAGTCATTATGTACATAGTATTAGGTACACTTATTTTTTATTGAACATTATATAAAAAATACATTATACAGAAATTAAATTATAAGTAATCATAATATTCTTCGTCATCTGAGGAACTGTCATCTCCTCTTGACGTTGTAATTAACGGGTCGACGGTCCGATCTATCAAGTTGTCAAGATCCCACATTTTCTCCTCTTCTTTAATGACATGCTGGACTGCTTTTCGCCAGTTCTCTCGTGTCACCTTCTTAATTGCTTGATGAAACAGTAGCTTAACGTCTTTCATTTTGAATGTCGTGTTGTGTCTTGCCACAAATCCTTTCACTTGCGCCCACATTAGTTCTATATGATTTAGTTCGCAATGATATGGCAGTGTGCGCAGCACAGTTACACTATGTTTTTCTGCTATATCTTCCACGGCGTATTTCTAAAATGATGCTTGTGTAAATTTGCTATAGCTAATAGTTCTTTTTTCATCAAATTATCTTCAAATTCATTACTTTTGGTGGTTAACCAGTCAATAATTTCTTGTTTTCTCCAAGATGAAGTTGGAGTCTTCTCTATGCGTCAAGAATGATAACTTGCGTTATCCATAACTACTACTGAATCAGCCGGAAGATATTTTATCATTTCACCACAATAGTCTTCAAAAACATCCGAATCCATATCCTCGTGGTAATCTCCCGTATGGCACGACTGAAAGGTTAGCAAACCTTCTTTTAAAAATCCCTCTTCGCTTCCAATATGGAACATTTTTAGATTTTTTTGCTGATTATGTATCTCCTTTTTTGGAAGTCTTGAAAATTGAACTGAAAGGAGGAAGAAAGAGGATTTTGAAAAGTGCGAATGAAGTATTTTTTATATTTGAAAAATCGTATCGAAAGGTAGGTAGAGCGGCAGGAGGGAGAAACATTTTATACTTGGAAGACTTATGAAAGGAACGGAGGATGTTTTCCAGGCCCCAACTTATAGAAACTGTTGATAATATTTGTTTATATGTATATTATAAGAAGCCATGTGTAGATGCTGTCACCTGGAGAAGAAAGTAGAACACATCCTATGCCAATGCGACTGCCTGTCGAATGTGCCGTTTCTTGTACTGGTAAGTTATGTCGCATCATGCTACAAGCCCCTCTACGGTTTTGCACTACGATAACTACCTTGAGTAGATAAAAAACTTATTTATAAGTAGCAAGAACATGAATATAAATAAATTGAAATAATAATATGATAATATTAATAAGAAAATGTACTATTTACAATACCAAATAGTTTTTAAATTTCAGTCTGATTAACCTTCAACGACGTCATTTCTTTTGTTGAATAAAATGATTCTTCTCATGGCAGTCCTTTTTTCCTATTCCTATTAAAAATGAAAACTAGATTCCCTGCGCATTTAGCAGAAATGGGCAAATTGTAGTCCCTATTTTGTGATTAAATAGGAAAATCATACGAAGATCTCAATAATTTCATTTCTTACTTGCACTGAAAAGAGAGAATGAATTCTTTAATTAAAGCACTTATTTCGTTAAATAATTTACTTCCTGTAATAACTCATATTCCAAGTACAGCTGACCTAACCGTTTTCAATTTATTAATTGATTTTATTCTCGCTAGTAGTGCGTTTTTTTTCGAGTAGGTACAAGATATATGGTCAGTACAACTCCTTTCATATTTGAATACATTTCAACTATTTTTGTGACTCCAAATGTTGAGATTTACAAACCAATTGCGTTCAACACATTGAGAATAACAGGATGAGCAGTTTTACTAATCCTTTTTTTAGCAACAACTACAAAAACTCTAGCCATTTTTTAAAACAAACCTTTCTCCACGACTATATAATGATATAAATTCTTCACACCAGTGAAGAATGAAATAAAATTCACTCTTGTTAGCCAATCACATTCTATTATTATCAGAATTCACGCTAAAATGAATCAATCAAATCGTCTCATTTAAAGCATCAAATATCTTCCTAACTAGGTAAATCGCTTCTGACAGCGCGTCGTAGAAACGTCAAAATAGTCATATAATCATGGTGAAATTACCCACCATTCTAGAGATTTCTGTGCCCCCCACTTCCTTGTGGCCATATTTATTGCCGACTTTGCGATGCCGCAGAAGGGTTAAGGTCCAATGAATGACACTCCATTCCAGAAAAGTTACCTTGTAATGGTTGTTTTGGCTATTAGAAAGGCACTTATTGAAATGTCACTTGTGGTTTATACTTTTCTATTGGTTTACTTGAAAATTAAGGAAAATGTCGTCTCATCGGAAAAAATTATATGCCTCGTAAAAAAAGGGTCCTCCTCTAACTCTCCTTAGATGAGAGAGCAAAAATCAAAGCGCCTATCATAATCCCTTTCTTTTAATGTGTGGACGATTTTTGGTTTGTAGGGTTTTTTATTCATTTAGTTTTAAAATTCTTGCCACTGTATTTTTTATTACATTATGTTGTTCCAACGACTTTCTTTTGCGTAATGACAATTTTGAATTTGCTACAACAGGCAGCGTTACATCAAACTGCGTATTCTCATCAGCAACCAGTTTTCGACGTTTTCCATTAAAATTATTTTCAATACTTCCAGTTCTCCTAAATATATTTACTATTTTCGTTATAATTGATTGGGTTATATTTTTATTGGGATGTCTATTATTAATAGTTATTTATTATACAAGGCAAAAAACCGAAAGCTGAAATCTAATATTTTTCCCGTGTATAATACACTATTTTTTTCTGTGACTAGAAAAATGACGATATAATATTGAAAAAATGTCTTATTTTGGTTGCTCTGAATGGAATAAAAATAGCGTGGATTTGAATATTTATGTTTGTCATGATGACAAAACACTGTAGAAAAATGATGAGTGCAATAATATATCTATATATATGCGGGAAAAAAGTACTCACTTTTTCCCGGGGAAAAAAGTAATTTTCGTGCAACCGGACGCGAAGTCAGTATTTCGCGTTCTCAACACAGTCCGCGAAATTCAATTTCGCGGCCGTTACCCATAGCAACGGCTGCGAAACCAAACGTCAATTCCAAATTTAAATATCACTTCCAAATTTGACATTTCTAAAATACTACAAAGACAAGGATTATTTTTATTGAATACCAACAAATACATAAGTACTTATATTATTTAGGATGAATATTAACATTAATTGTACAGTTTGTATTATTACTTATATTTACTCCAGAAGTTGAAGCAAGAACTGTCAAAATATTTTGTATATATTGAAACATATCATTTCCATAGCACTCATTGTTGAATAAATTGAACTGCAGTTGATTTTAGAGCAATAATATATTTATTTACAATTATCTAGTTTAATAATTTTAACGATTGCACGAAAAATAGTGTGTATGCCATGGCCGCGAAACTTTTTAACGACCTCAAGATTATCTTGCCTCGGCCGCAAACGGCCTCGGCGATAACTGTTCTTTCGGTACGTTAAAAAGGTATTTCGCGGCCTAAGCATACAAATAACTATTCATAAAAGTGATATTTTGTTACCGGACAACAATGATAATATGTCAAACTTTTTTCCCGTCACAGAAAAAAAATATTTGCTGCTTCTCTATGCGTTTTATAGTAAACTCCCACAATCAAAAACAATTCCGATTTTCTCTTCCGTTAATAACGCTACCATTTTTATGTGTCTTATAAATTCTACCGCGGTTTGAAATTTACTGTCAACATTTCCTTCTATCAACAAATTATTTGTCTGTCAGTGCATCCTAGATTACATGTAGCTATACAGTTAAATTTGCATTATTGTAGACATACGTTTTAAAAATAATTTTATTGATGTAAGTGTATGTAATTACATATTTGAACGTGGTTTTTAATTCTGATCAACTTTTTTCACTAATATTTTTCGATATTTTCAAATTTAAAGGTACTTTACTCTTGAGTAAAACTCATATTTTTTCACAAACCTCGTATAATACTGGAAAAATTTTATATTTGATAATTGCATTATAGATTTCAGAATATGCGGAATTTTTTATGAAGAATAACTTCTTTCCTAAAATTAATAATAAAAGAGTTTTCCATATGATTCCAACTTAGGGGGATACATGGTGTACTATTTAAAAAAATTTGTCAATAAGTTGTTTTGGAGCAAAGGTACACCCTGTATACTTCTATTCGACTTATGGAGATGGTCTGGATTATTTGAAAAAACTTTTATTTTTATTCAACATTTTTTTTTTGTAAACCTAACAAAAATCGAAATACTAGCAAGTTACGTTACTTTAAGTATACACACTGTATATTTATGCTAACTTATACTTTTATATTATTGTTGGTAAATGCATCTAGCCAATATTATAAAAGTAGTATTAATTATGTAATTTCCGACGTTATTTTTGAATAACCTACAATTAATTGAATTATACGAGAGGCACTACCACCCTGTATCTTATTTCTAAAAAACTATAGACCAATTTTATTAAGTATAGATTATTTGGAATTAACTCCGTGTGCTCGATCATCTACAGTTACTTAGTAAATCACCCTCTGTAAGAATTATGAATAAGATAAATCGAAATGAATATTAACACTATCGTTATATCGTCAAATTGATCAAGACGATAATCAACTATGGCATAATAATTGCTAAGTAGCTGTATAACATGAATAATTTCAATTGATCCCACTTCATCGTATAACTTTAGCGAATTTTATCTAATTAAACTGCTTAATTATAGCAGTTGGCTGCATTATATTTCCTGAAAATGAATTAACGCTTATCTTCCGGTGCTTCAACCGAACCGACATTCACACACATAATTTTTTAGGTGAGCTAGACAAGATGAAGAAGAGCCATGCCAAAGCAGGTGCCGTTTAAATAGCGGATAAAATCCTACGATAAACCACATATTTGTAGCCGTTGTTTGTAATTGTACACATAACCTAGAATGTTTAGTGAACATTATAATTACGCAAGAAAATGCTTCGCCTGAACAATCTTCTCACTACACTGAAAAAAGTGTGCAATCTTTCAAATAAAAAAATCATTAATTCTGATTCCTTCAGAGATTGATAGTGCCAGCTATTTTAAGTTGTACAATTACAGATAGTAAAAAATTGCCTACTTCAAATGAATAACGTACCGGCTGGTCTTGCCAATACAGTGTGGAACAGCCAAATGGAATAAAATCAATACCGAATAAATGAGGGCGCATTGGGAAAAACGCTTGGACGATTTGTATTTTTTAAAAAAATCCTGTGACAGTGGCCAATACCAACTTTCTTATTTTAGATGCAATCCCCGGCATGTATAATGTCCTATACCCATCTTCAACTGTTGCGGAAATATCAATTGTTTTCAGATTTATTACAAAAATTAACATTGAAAAAAGAAAATTATTTTATTTCACAAAATCGCTACATTACACTAAAAACCTAATAAGTAATACTGATCATTTCTTAAAAATGTGAAAAAAACCATTAATGTCAATGTAGGAAATGTTCAAAATGCTCGCCGCGACCGTTTTGGCGACATGCTAATCTAGTATAAAACTATCTTCTAACGTTACTCAACATCTCAGGAGATCGTGATGACCATTCTATTGATCCAACGATTTGGAAAAATTTGTTCAGGTACTGCCGGACATTCATTTCGTAATGGGACGGTGCTCCATTTTGCTGAAACCATAATTATTGTGTTGGCAGGAACTTGTGGGTTTGCTGGATCAGGATATGAGTTTGTCAAAGTTTTTAATGTTAATTTTTGTAATAAATCTGAAAACACTTACTATTTCCGAAACTATTGAAGAAAGATATACACTGTGGGCCGAAATAAAGGAGTACATTTTTTAATTGAAAATATTTTTTTGTTCTGTGGGCGATTTATTTTCTTTTTGCAGGGCTAATAACCTAACATGTCCTCAACATGACTGTAAATTTGAAAGCAAAAATAATGTACAGGGTCGGATTTAATGAAAAAATGGTATTTCGCGTATTCGGTAATTTCGGAAAATTTCCTTTTTACTGAAGTGTTCTGGATAGTTTATCTACCGAAAAAGCATATTAGTACAATTTTAACTAGGACAGTTTTCATTTGCAACGACCTCAAATGCAGTGTTATATAATTTTTTTGATAAGTCCGACCTTGTGCATTATTTTTGCTTTCAGATTTACAGTCATGTTGAGGACATGTTAGCTTATTAGCCCAGCAAAAAGAAATTAAATCGCCCAAAAAACAAAATAGTAGTAGTTTAATAGTGAACAATGAATAAATAAATAATCAAATAAATAGTTTACTTATTTTTGGTGTGAAATTTAAAATTTTTACACCCAGAAATTCACGTAAGTGTATAATAAATATGTTGAATTGTCAAAAAAAATTGACAGGTCATGACAGCTTTGTTTGACATTTCGGTGCAGAAAAGTGCCATAGCGTGTACTTTTCGCATTACTTTTCCAACAGTTATCAAAAGAATTGAGAAAAGGCCTGCTTTGCGTATTAAAATTTGTGTGGAAAAGCGTGTTTTGCATAGTGGTTGTAGGAAAAACAATTTAATTCGTTTAAAACTTCATTACATTTGAACTAAGTATCATAAAACAAATAGCGGTTGATTATAATGACGATCCAAATTCAATTGACAATATCATAAATAAAAATATACTAAAGCCAGTATTTTCTTCTGATGACAATTGGAATAATGAATTAAAATGCTCAACGCACCTACTTGGATTTTCATTCAACTAAACTAGATAAGCTGTCACAAACCGACTTGACGGATTGAATTGTTTAAGACACCCCTTTATTCGAGTAGTATCTATACGAAAATCAATTTTACAAAAGAATTAATGACCATAAGTCTAAAAACTTTTTTATTGCTGTTTCTGAAGTTTAGGGATCGTCTCACACTTTCCTCACCGTTTAACTTTTAGTAACAGCAGACAAAAATAAAAGAAGTATTTTATGTTATCCACATTTCCAGCTCATACACATACCAACGATGACCTTACAAAGTTAATAATTACATTTATTTTTACATTTTCCTGTAAAATTTTCGGATTTAGTAAAGCGTGTTACCAATAGATATCGAAGAATAAATATATTATTCTAGCGCTCCACAAAGTATTGAAAAATATTTTTTCTACTAGCGTGCGGAAAAGTCCACTTTTCCGCACTCATTTTAATGTTGAAAGAGTCACTTTTCCGCACTAGTTACTTAGTGTGAAAAAGTGAGTTTGTTAAGTTTTCGGGGAGTCAGCAGCTATCGCCAATAAAGCCTTCCAAAATGACCTCTTCCAGCCAAGTGAGAAACCGAAATCTGATTTCATTGGAAAACATTTTAGCCTCTGCAATTAATTTGCAGAATGCTGCAAATTGCACGTAAATGTTTCTTTATGTTAACTTTTGGGGTTTTTTCCGCACGCTAGTAGAAAAAATAGTGCATCTAACACTTGCGGAAAAGTATCACTTTTCGCACTCGTTAGGTAAACTACCATTTCAAATACAGTCACCGTTCAACTAAAGAGAAACAACTACTTCCCGGTTTGCGGTTAGAGGTGAAGATGTCTCTATTGTCATAACTTCAACATTTTCGTTACTGAAGGACATGTATTGATTGTGATTTTAGTCTCTTATTCAGTCCGGGATTAGGCTCTTGAAGCTCTCGGACGAAGAACATATACCTTGTACGCAAATACGCAGAAACCGGTCCTCAAAGCATCAAATAGAAGTGGTGTAGACACACAACATCAAAATGGGTGTCGGAACTGCTAGAGTACCAGAGACTAGGACGAGTTAAGATATTTTCTCCATATGCACAGGGAGGAGTAGCATCCACATTAATGTGGAGCCTGACGGTAGACGAACTCCTGTGTAGTTTCACTGACCTCGGAATATCGCCTGCCAAGGATATGTGGCTCAGTTACGCTTGTTCGTCTACCCGGCAGATTTATAGCTTTCTTCCCTCGACTCCGGAACCAATTTTTTTTTTTTTCGGTTGTTATCCGTATTTAATTTAAATCCGAAGGGATATTCGAACTAGGATGTGGCTCAGTTACGCTTGTTCGATTTCCCGGCAGATTTGCACCGTATTTGATAGCCTGGACCGTTACTTTCGTTACTTTATTTCCGTTATTTAATCAGTCCCTATAGATTTATAACTAAAATAGACAACAGAGTATTGATATAATAAAGGTTTAAATTTCTGTTTCCTCCGCTATTAACCACAAGCCGCTATTTTGGTAATTTTGTAATAAGTTAGTTTAAGTCAATTCAACACGACCCCTGGAATTTTCCGTAACCTCCATCTCCGGCTATCTGGAACTCTTGACGATAAGGGTGGAGCAAACCACGCTAAAAATCTGGCTCCCGAGCATTCCGATTAAACATTTTACATCAAGGGTGTCCATAGTGACGTGTTCGAGAGGCATGAGCCACGTGTAGGAAGGTAGAAGTAGGGGAGAGAAGATAAAGCATGTTACAATACATAATATGTTAGACTCATATGCCGAACTCGCCCATACGCCGAAATAAATACTCAGTTCGCGAAATGATCAAAGCCTAATGATGGATTGCCTTATTTCGGAATTTGTTTAAACTGATTTACACAATTCGCGAACTGAGCTATCCGTAGTTGCTCAAATGCCGAATATGAATATATTTTGGCCAATGATAATTTTTAGTTTAGCATTTCGCCGATTGTACAATTTAGAAATGAGCAATTCCCGATATGTTGCACGTGTTTGCCGTCTCTGCAAGTTTCAACTTGTTATTTCAGTTATTCTAGTTGAACGAAAGAAGCAAGTGGTGTGCTTATGTGTGTTTTGCATGTGCTTAACAGTGAGCTAGTGCCGATTTGTTTTGTATTGAAATTTGTGTCTCAAGTGTAAATTTAATTAACGAACATAATCGAAGCAGTGAAATCATCCGTGAATAAATCTGAATTCTATGACAAAGTGTCATTGTATATCAATAAGCCGAACAATAATTTCACTTCGCCTTTATCCGAAAAAACATATAAAGAAATTATACGTGAAGTGAAGAAAAGTAATTCGAAGAAAATTAATATTGAAAAATTAACTCCAATGGATTATCGTAGAATACACAGATTTCAGATCCTTAGCATTGGGGGAATGGAAAAACTAGTACAGAGGAGAAATGATGGAACAGCACACTGGACACACTGGACACAAACGAACACTCGGAATGAAAAAGGAGATAAATAAAAGGTATTGTAACATTAGTAGAAGTATGTATTATTGAAGAATATCTGGAATTATGCTTACAATGCCAACTAAAGAAAAAACTTATTACACAATTAACAAAATAGCGGCTTGTGGTTAATAGCGGAGGAAACAGAAATTTAAACCTTTATTACATCAATACTCTGTTGTCTATTTTAGTTATAAATCTATAGGGACTGATAAAATAACGGAAAGAAAATAACGGACGCAACGGTCCAGGCTATCAAATACGGTGCAAATCGGCCGGGCAATCGAACAAGCGTAACTGAGCCACATCCAATTTTGAGTAACCCTTTTGATCCAATGAAAAACACGGAGACCTACTATGAACCAATGTTGCGAAATTTGAAAGAGATATTAATTACCGGAGTAAGAAATACACAGTTTAAATCTGCCGGGAAATCGAACAAGCGTAACTGAGCCACATCCAAGTTCGAATATCCCTTGGGATTTGAATTAAATACGGATAACAACCGAAAAAGAAATAAATTGGTTCCGGAGTCGAGGGGAAAAAGCTATAAATCTGCCGGGTAGACGAACAAGCTTAACTGAGCCACATCTAAGTTCGAATATCCCTTGGGATTTAAATTAAATACGGATAACAACCGAAAAAGAAATAAATTGGTTCCGGAGTCGAGGGAAGGAAGCTATAAATCTGCCGGGTAGACGAACAAGCGTAACTGGGCCACATCCAAGTTCTAATATCCCTTGGGATTTAAATTAAATACGGATACCAACCGAAAAAGAAATAAATTGGTTCCGGAGTCGAGGAAAGGAAGCTATAAATCTGCCGTGTAGACGAACAAGCGTAACTGAGCCACATCCAAGTTCGAATATCCCTTGGGATTCAAATTAAATACGGATAACGGCCGAAAAAGTAATATATTGGTTTCGAAGTTAACGGAAGAAAGCTATAAATCTGCCGGGTAGAAGAACAAGCGTAACTGAGCCACATCTGAGTTCGAATATTCCTTTGGATTTAAATTTAAATACTAGGTCAACAATGATAAAAACCATTTCATTAGTTTCAAATGTTTCCACTTAATGACACACAGTGTAAGATTAAAAAAAAATCGGAATAAAATTTAAATCCACACGAATTTTAATTATATATAAAAAACTGCGGAAAGACAGACTCAAAAAGAAATTACTAGAGAACCGGATAATAATCCCTATCAGTTAATTAACATTTCGAACGCTGGAATAAAATTCGGAAGCAAATTACACTTTAATTGCAACTCTTTATTATTTATAAAAGAGAATAAACCCAAACACAATATTTAAATTCAGCAAAGAAAACGGCCAGGAAAATTGTACACAAAAAAATATAGTAAACAATTTAACATTTAGCGGCGGTACGGAAAGTTTTCGAATGCACAGCTTATTTCAAAATCTTTCACCCTTTTCTAGTGAAGCTCCGGAGTACACCAGTTCCGGATAACTTAACGGTTTTCACTTTTATTTTACTATTTGACACGACGGAGTCGAACTCTTTCAAAATTATCAGTCCGGAACGTCTAAATATTTCTATCTTACACATTAATTCCTACTCCTTATTTCGGTCGTTCAGTGGTAAAATTTAGTTAATTTCAACAAAAAATTTTACATATAACGGACAACTTTCAGAATTAATTAAATGGTATATATACCGAAAGTCCTTCCTGTTGGAAAATTTTAATACTGGAAACGACTAAATTTAACATGACATCCCCCGACTCTGCATACCACCGGGCTAACAATGAAAGCAATGCGGTAACCGAAAAGGAGTCGGGAAGTAACGAGTTATGAAAACAGGTAAAATAAAATAACAAGACGGAGAAAATAAAAATGAACTTCAATTCAATGTCTAAAAAATAACTCGTTACAGTATGTATGTATATTGGGTTGACATTCACTGAGACCTAAAAGATCTATTGTGCCCCCTTACTTCTACTTAGTTCATGAGGAAAGTCTCAGATACAAGTAGCTCCTTCAGTTCTGTTTCCCGGAGAAATTTTAGGAAATCTGCAGGCTTGAACTTATGTGAATGTCCCTCTTCTATCCAATAATCACCTAGGTGTTGTGCCTTAGGATTTTGAATTGCCGCGCAATTCACAATTATGTGGATGGAGGTTTCTTCTTCCATGCCACACAATCTACATTCTTCTTCCTCCACTATTTGAACTTTTTCAGGTGCCCATTCAGGCGACAATGTACCGTTAGAATCCCTGTTAAAACTGTTAGTGCAGTTTTACATTGACTTATGCGTTCATTAGATCTCAACGGGTTATAGTCACCCAGCAGAATCTATGATTTTCTAAGACCTAATAGATTTTTCAAATGATCAGATCTTCTTTTTTTTCGGCTTTGCCTTTTTATTTCAATATAACATTGAAGCTGATACCACAAAAGGGTTCCGGCTCCCAAAAAAGAGTTTTAGTCCCCGTCTTTGCTAGTTCATCTACTATTTCGTTTCCTTCTATTCCAGTGTGCCCTGAAATCAACAGTACGGTGACTATATTGTTTTCGCCTAGTTCATTGAGTTTGCCGAGGCATTGCCACACCATTTTGAATCTGATTACACAAGAGCGCAGTGTTTTAAGGGATTTTTGACTATCCGACATTATGATAATCCTTCGTCATAATCCTTTGTATTTAATCTCCCTTTCGTGCTTGTTTCACAGGAGCTTACTTTCTAGATTCAAACTAATATATATTACTTCTTGTCTCTATTCAACCTCACTCCTATCCAGTTTAATGGATTTAAGGCTGTTTTCTCTCCTTATTGAGTACTATTGAGACGGTTTTGGTGGGGTTGATGTTAAGTCCCACTCGGCTACGGCTCGTCTATTTGCAGCTATTTGTGTAATTTAGACTATTTTGTACGATGTTACAAAGGGTGTTTTCGAATGTTTCCCTGGCTGTTATGATAATTTCGTTGGCATATCCTTGGCAGGATATTCCTAGGTCAGTGAAACCACACAGGAGTTCGTCTACTGTCAGGCTCCTCATTAATGGGGATGCTACTCCTCCCTGTGCACATGGAGACAATATCTTCTATTTAATGCTTTTTTGACAGCCTCATGTGGAGTATCGTCAACAACTGTGTAAAAGGTTAATGCTATTATTCAATGAGGGCTGATGATTTGATTAAATTGAGTGTGAGGACCGGTTTCGGCGTATTTGCGCCTCATCAGTACAAGGTATATGTTCTCCGTCTGAGAGCTTTAAGAGCCTTATCCCGAACTGAATAAAACACTAAAATCACAATCAATACATATCCTCCAGTAAGGAAAATGTTGAAGATGTGACAATAGCGACATCTTCACCTCTAGCCGCAAAACGGGAAGTAGTTGTTTCTCTTTAGTTGAACGGTCATTGTATTTGAAATAGTAGTTTACCTAACAAGTGCAGTAAGTGATACTTTTCCGCACGTGTTAGGTACACTATTTTTTCTACTAGCGTGCGGAAAAAAACCCAAAAGTTAACATGAAGAAACAATTTGTAGCATTCTGCAAATTAATTTGCAGAGGCTAGAATGTTTTCCAATAAAATCAGATTTCGGTTTCCCACTGCTTTGTGAGCACTAATTGTTGCAACCGTGGCGATGGGAACTTGGCTGGAAGTGGTCATTTCGGAAGGTATTATTGCCCAAAACCTTAACAAACTCACTTTTTCGCACTAAGTGGCTAGTGCGGAAAAGTGACTCTTTCAACACTAAAATGAGTGCGGAAAAGTGGACTTTTCCGCTCGCTAGTAGAAAATAGCTATTTGTATAACTAGGGAGCCAAATGCTACTTTTCCTCCCGAGGATGAAGTTTACAGTAATCATTCAAGGGAGGAAAAGGCATTTTACTCCCATGTTATACATATGATTTTTCCGCCTCCTCAAATAACAACATTTTTAAATAATTTATTTATGAAACTAACAAACAAACTAGAACTATGAAGTAGGTACAGTATAACTAATAGATACATTATAGCGTAACACACTTTGAAACTGTTAATCTGTCAATGGGCCTTAGCATGCTATATAATATTTCTGTCGTAAATTCGAAAACCGGATCTAAGTATCTATGAATTGAAGTCAAATTGTTAATGTAAAAATCGTTAAATTAAAATAACAATTCACTGATTTCTACCATTTTGCCAAATACAGGGTATTCTATGAATAAACGGTGGAATTTATACTTATATAATATTATATAGTATAGGTCGTCAATGCCGTATAAGTTATTTCATTGATGACGTACCATGACGTCATTTTTACCTTTCCTCCCTAGGGAGGAAAAGTACGACTTTGCTCCCTACAATGCGGCCAGGAAATGTATACTTTGGATAGAGGTAGGCGGAAAAATATTTTTCAATACTTTATGAAGCGCTAGAATAATATATTTATTCTTCGATATCTATTGGTAACACGCTTTACTAGATCCGAAAATTTTACAGGAAAATGTAAAAACAAATGTAGTTATTAACTTTGTAAGGTCATCGTTAGTATTTGTATGAACTGGAGATGTGGATAACATAAAATACTTCTTTTATTTTTGTCTGGTGTTACTAGAAGTTAAACGGCGAGGAAAGTGTGAGACGATCCCTAAACTTCAGAAACAGCAATAAAAAAGTTTTTAAACTTATGATTCTTTTGTGAAATTGATTTTCGTATGGATACTACTGGAATAAAGGGGTGTTTTAAATAATTTAATCCGCCATATCGGTTTGGTTTGTGACAGCGACAGCTTATTTTTTTGTTGTTGGTTTCTCTAGTGTAGTTGCCCAGTAAACACAGGATATCCTATGGATATACATATAATGTCCACGATTGGTCCATATGGACATGGACACAGAATGGGCATCCAATGGATGTCCATTTACTACTAGTTTAATGGTTATCCGTTTGGGGACATTCACTGGACCTTCAATTCTCGTTCACCACTGGACGTGAATATTTATTTGAGTAATGGACGTCCATTGGACATCCATTATTCATCCTTTGGTCGAATCGAAATATACACTCATTAAACTAGGTCCGCTATATTTTATACTTATACCTTCCATCAGCTACTCGATTAATTTTTTACACTCGTATAATGAGTACCTATTATATTTTTAGTTTCATGTAATGAAAAAAAAAGAATTGAAGGTAGCAAAAGCTTAGACAAGTGCGGCTAATGGAAATGGCATTACATAAAATGTCTATTTGTATCTGATTTGGAAGGAGGAAGAGTAAATAAGGCTGAACATCTGTGGTTTCATAAAAATTAATAATACTTTGATGTTAGACTGTGTAGAGAGCTTTTGTACAAAAGATATCCAGTTCATGTCCTGAATGTTTCCAGTTCATGCCCTATAGTATATTATTCAACAAGCATATAATGATGGCTTTTATTCATGATGGTGCGTTTATGTCGTGAACCGCAGATGAGTGAATAATAGCCATTATATGCGAGTAGAACACTATATTTTGTCAATGACTATTAATTACCTGTTTAGGTACCTATACATTTTGGGTCAAACTAAAACACTATACTTTATTACAAAAAACTACTAATTGCTACTTATGCTATTCAACAGATTATATATTTAATAAGTATTTACTTATTTAAAATGTCACTTTTGCTTTTGACATACATCATACACACTAGATAAAAAACTGCTTATAAAACGATCTACTCGTATATATAAGTACCACAGCTTGATAAACTATTGCATGTATCTGCATAGCATGGTGGTTTAAGGCGCTGACTTGGTGAAGTGAGAAATTTTAGACATAGGATCGAATCCCCGTCGCGGTGAAAATTTTAAAATAATAAATTGTTGCATTTGTATAAATAAGAATAATCTTCAATATATGCGAAGTGAAGTAAAGAAGTACACGTAAATTGTTAAAATTATCAAATAGTCGTGGACAAAATAAATAGTTCACGTCCATAACAAGTACACGGGATGTCCATATGCCATCCTGTCTATGTACAGAACGAATCAAGTTCAGGTCCATGAAAAGTCCATGAGTTCTCCATGGTTTATTTATTATGTCCAGTGAATGTCCATATTTTTACAAGGTATATCCATTCTTAGTACTAAACGGACATCCATGGGATGTCCAATTTCGTGGCAAATGGATATCCAATGGATGTCCATAGGATATCCTTCTGGACCTGAACGGATATCCTATGGATATCCCTTATGTCCAATGTGGATATCCATTGGACATCTATTGTATTATCGTGTGTTATCTGGGTGAATGAAAATCCATTTTTCACTTTTGGAAGGCTTTCGAATATTCACTGCTCGTAGGCTTCCTAGTGCGCTTACTATTACCACAGCTTATTCTTACCAAACACATATTTTCTATGTCGATGACAGTGACATAGAACGTCCTCAATCGCTTCACCTTCCTGTGCACAGTCTCTACAAAGAACTGCGACAATTGCTACTCCCATTCCATCCTTAATTTAATTTTTCTATTGTCAAATTCATAATTTTTTTCTTGATTACAGTTTCATGTAACAATTGTCATATTTAAGTAAAGCTTGTATAAAACTATAAATAATATAGTATAAAACTATTAAACCGCCTTACAAATTAGAAAAGTACTTTCTAAAGGGTAGACCGTACACTAGGAAGCAACATCCACTTTTCGTGCTATTATCGCATTCTTGGCATTCCCTTCACATGGTTTAATGTATTAAAGTGATTTCAGCGTTGTCCAGGATTATGCTCTTAGAGCTTCTGGACAGATAATATCTACCTTGTACCGTTGAGGCGCGAATACGCCGAAACCGGTCTGCAAGTGATATTGTCTCTTCTAATTAAAAACCAGAATAGTTGGTCCTATATTGCATATATATCTACCAACCCCGTTTAACTTGGAAGTCTAATTCATTGTCTGCGAGGCATATACCCCTAGAAGTAGATGTTGTTTCCTAGTGAATGGTCTTCCCTTCGGAAAGTAATTTTTTAATTTGTAAATAATATTAAGTGAAGCGTGTACAGCGACCGTCAAATCACTTGTATTCAAAACAAACCCTGAAGAGGACTTAATTCTATAATAGGGTAGAGAATTAAATTTGCCATTCAATGAAAATTGAATGGAAAGTTACTGTAACATTATACTCGAACAAAAAAAAATGAAAAGCAAATCAGGATATAAGTGGATTTGACTAGCCTCGTTCTCATACTGAATTGCAAACTCCGGTTTAACCGGTAAATTTTATTCACATCTTTTAATATGTAAATTAACTATTTTGGTACGTTTTACTAGGTAAAAAGTCTCTACTACCAGTTTATATGAACGAACACATTTTTTATGTAGAATTTGTTTCACCCATTTCTCACGATAACAAGTTGTTTCCTAGTACACCAGCTATACAAATTAATTTCCTTAGATCTTGATGTAGGTATTTGTAAAATGTGACATTGTTGAATTTTCTATGGTTGGTTGTTAATTCGTACCTACTCATTTACAGACTGAAAGATGTGTGTAAAATTGAAATTATAGCTTGGACTATTATGCCAATAGACAATCCAAGCTCAAATTTTTTTCCTTGAAGAACAATAATTAAGAACAAATTTTGATCTACGCCTATAGACGACATAAGCAGGGTTCATTATTTTGGAAGGATGCCGTTTTCACCATCGAGTTTTATGCGAAAAACAAGTAGAATTAGGCTATTTATTCTCCAAGGCATAGTGAAAATGGATGATCTTGGAATTTTCATGAAACTAGAAAAATTTCTTGGGGACCTAATACTTCACCACCCGAAAACAACATGGCATATGAAAGTAAGGGTTGAAAATTGATAAGAAGATAAAAAAAGGTCAATTAACTTAAGTATGCCGAGAAGAGTTCGGCTTTGGTTATCTAAGTGGATGTTGAAAAAATGAGTAGCTTACATTTTGCGAAAACCTCTATTTATTAATAATTTTTAAAGTATGATTCAAAAGACATCATTATTAACAATTATCTCATGCTTGAAACTTTTTGTACAAGAAAAAAATTTTATTCTAATGCTAGCTGCAAGGTCGGCAATTCCTTATTTTGCTAATTGTTATAAACTACTGTTAATGGATAAAAATATTGAGTATTTTCGAATAATTAAGATGTGCTATTAAGTATAATTAATCAACTAACTATTCTCATGATTTTTTTTTATCGTGGCATACGATTTAATGCGCTGTTCACAACTACCAATAATAATGATGAGATATATTAGTGTTAATCACAAAGTTCAAGTGCCAGTCCCTTATACATAGATTATTAATACTACTAATAGAGGCAACAAGCCAGCTTTGAGCCCGTCAGCATGTAAGAGACAGATAAAAAGTCAGAGGTTTAGCTGACTCTCTTTAATAGCGCGCATGCTATAGACACAGACAAAGACCGAAAAACCTCTGTTGGTCTGTATCTTTCTTTCTCACCGGTGTTCAAACGGTCATTTCCACTTACACTGCGGCCTATAGCATCTATCTGTAGTATCTCTATGGCTATGTTCTACGCAATTATCGGTAGATTTCTGCAACTTGTTAGTGTGAAATATGGCTTAAGTTATTTGACACAATTCGACAGGGTGATTCATAAGTAATGGGCCAAATTGTAAATCTACGTTCAGAAGGCGAAAATAATAATATTTTCATTAACAATAATGGGTCTTAGTCCGCTCCTTACTGAGGTACAGGATGTTAAAGCGAAAAAAATAAAGTAGATTTTTGTTAATAGATCAGCTACTTTTCTTCATAATGACTTGAAAATTGGGTATGAACTAGTTTTTGTAAGGGTAAACAAGAATGTGTGAGAGGATTTGAGTTAACTCGTAGATGTCGCCACATGCGCCATATGAATTAGATGAAATCAGCTACAAATTTTTTATCGCTCCTTATTTTACAACTAACTTATTTAATTTGGATAGCCCCATCATTTCTGTAGAAAAAAGCTATCTTCTTTGATCTTCAAAACATTAACGATTTTCGAGATATTTGAATTTTACTAATTCACTACACTACATTTCACGGTGGTCGACGTAGCATTAATCTGTTAAGACACAAGCATGCCATGGAATGTTGACAGTGACAGTAACAACGTATGTAGTAAAGCTTTGACGTTTAATGAAGAGCTTAAAACATTTTATTGTTAGGTAAACTGATTCATTCTTGTCCTAACATAAATAAAAATGCCGAGACATAATCACTTTTCAAACGAAGAAATGAGAGACATGTTATGCGTTTACGCACAAGAACGTTTTTCCAGAAAATATCGTGAAATGTACCCTTACAGAAGGCAGCCAAACCGGAAGATATTTCAAAATATTTATAATCAATTGGGTGAAACAGGTTCATTTCGTCCAAAATATCATACAGGGCGTCCTAAAATTATCACTCCACAGCAAGAAGATGAAATTTTGGTAAGAATTGCGCAAAATTCGGAAATAAGCACTCGTCGATTGTCCACAGCTATTGGAATAAGCCAACCGTCCGTGATTAGAATTTTGCACAAGGAAAATTTATATCCCTATCATTTTACCCCTGTGCAAAATTTACTGCCAAGAGATTATCGAATCAGAGTTCAATTTTGTCAGTGGCTAAAAGGAAAATTGAATAATAATCCAACACTCCTAAATAACATTCTTTTCACGGATGAAGCAACCTTTACCAGACGCGGAGTTTTTAATTGGCAAAATAGTCATGCCTGGGAAACCGAAAACCCTCGTTTAAAAAAAGATAGACATTTCCAGCACGAGTTTAAAATAAATGTGTGGTGCGGTGTAATAGGCAATACATTACTGGGCCCAGTTGAATTACCTCCTAATTTAAATGGAGAGTAATATTTGAATTATTTAAATAATGACTTAGTCGACCTCTTGGGAGATCTTCCATTACAACTAAGAAGAAATATGTGGTTCATGCAAGACGGTGCTCCTCCACACTTGCTGTGCGCGAACATCTGAATGAAACATTTCCTCACCGTTGGATAGGACGTGGTAGTGAATTTCAGTGGCCACCTCGCAGTCCCGACTTTAATCCACTTGATTTTTATGTGTGGGGTTACATGAAATCAATGGTCTATGCTGAACCTATAACTACACGAGACGAGTTATGGAATAGAATTCAAGATGCAGCCAATTCAATACGAAAAAATCCTGCTACATTTTTTAAAGTCAATTACGGTTAGGTAAATGTCAACATTCCATGGCATGCTTGTGTCTTAACAGATTAATGCTACGTCGACCACCGTGAAATGTAGTGTAGTGAATTAGTAAAATCCAAATATCTCGAAAATCGTTAATATTTTGAAGATCAAAGAAGTATAGATTTTTTCCACAGAAATGATAGGGCTATCCAAATTAAATAAGTAAGTTGTAAAATAATGAGCGATAAAAAATTTGTAGCTGATTTCATCTAATTCATATGGCGCATGTGGCGACATCTACGAGTTAACTCAAATCCTCTCACACATTCTTGTTTATCAAAACTAGTTCATACCCAATTTTCAACTCATTATGTAGAAAAGTAGCTGATCTGTTAACAAAAATCTATTTTATTTTTTTCGCTTTAACATCCTGTACCTCAGTAAGGAGCAGACTAAGACCCATTATGAATGGAAGAAGAATCCTCCATCCACATACTTGCGAACTGCACAGCAATTCAGAATCCTAGGGCACAGCACCTGGGAGACTACTGGATAGAAGAGGGACAGTTACCTAAGTTGAAGCCTGCAGATATCCTAAAATTTCTCGGGGAAATAGGACTAAAGGAGCTACTAGTCTCTGACAAAAAAATGTACATCAGATGCATTTTGTTCCATTGCTTTTACCTGCAAATTTTCATAAAATATCGTTCTTTTCGTTTAAAAGATATTTACTTGGTTCCATACTTTATCCCAACCCCGTATAATTATATGGAGTCAATGTATTGGACATTTCATCAACAATTTTTACTACCAAGGAGCCAGCTCCGGTTTTATTCTAGCATGTATATCTTGCAACTGTCGAGTAGATCACGTTGTTCAAATATGTGCTCCAACTACCATAAATAGAGTTGATTTAATCAATAAGGTATTGGAAGAAATATAAAATAAAGAGGATCCAACTAATGAGTGAAAATCGTGGTAGGTCTTTTGTGGACACCACCTACAATAATCCACGCCTAGAGCTTCCACCTGATGTGGAAAGTGACACAAACTTGACAATAAATTAGTCGCTTTTGTAACAGCATTTCAAAATTCTACTCAGATTACAATACCACTTGTAACAATTCAAGAAGATAGAATTCTGTAAAATCACTACAATGAAAACCATATTTTAATCGGTTGCAAAAAACTTCCTCAAATTTGACTGCTATTTTGCGGTAATTCCATAGGACTAGCTGAAACATTTATGAAACAATTTCAACGTGAAGTTGCCAATACTTTTTATTAAAGGCGTTCTTCACATTAAATCAACGAGTTACGAGAAAATTGTGAAGAACAAACGACACAATGTATCATCTGGGGATGATTTTAGCAAAATAAGAGATGCGGCGGACAATGGTCGGATGGAAACTTTTTGTAGTTTTATATAGGAATAACAACATTTCCACCTAATTTGGAAATTTTCTTTTATTTTTCAAAATATTACTACATATTTGACTGTGGTAAGTCTACTAGGAATATTTTAAAATTTCTCAGTTGTCGTTGGTTGTGGCGACACAATTGACTTAACAACCTTGGCCAGTCAACTCGACAGCAAGATATCAAGAATGGTGGGCACATAATTAGGGTAGATCGTTCACCTAACCTTTTTGCAAATTAAGCAGTTTTTTAAAAATGCAAGCAATTTCAAATTATTCATAAGTTGACTTGAGATAGTTCAATTTAATAATACCAAGTTGTATCTTCTACCTGCTTGATGGGTGGTCTTTACGTAGTTAATAATTATAAAGCTACATTATTTTGTTTAAATAATTTCCAAATAGACTGAATAGCTTCGTTTTTCATTGTTCGATGACCTTTAATTTCTATTATGAAAATTTTCCATTTTAAAGTAAGTATTCCTTAAGAATGTGATTTTTACATTCGTGGGAATTAAACGGAAACAGATCTGGGTATACATTAAGATAGATAGATAAATAAGAATCGTTACTTAGTTATGATTTTTAGGCCACCAAAAAAATACTTTATTACTTTATGTTAAAAGCTCTCAGGAATTCGTTACTATTAATCTTTTCTACTCAATGTATTTACATTAACCTCATATGCTGGTAATATTTCAAAGATAATATCTTTAGCAACAAATACAACAATTTCTCTCTCTCAGTTAAAAATTATTTAACGTCACAACAAAAATATCCCCATTAAAAAAATTTGGAATATACACTCACCGGCACGAAAACCGGAGCAGTTGAATATTTTTAAACAAACTTCAAATTTTATTTCTCTGTGATGTTCTATTATTATAATATCTGACACACAAACAAAACATGTTTTACAATTGAACCTTCAATTTAAGAAAAAAAAATCCTAGATTCCATAGATCTTATTACTGCAAAGTGCATGGTTGGCCATGATCCCATGTTAAAAATGCTGTTGTGAGATATATAGATCGAAACACGTTTGAAAGTTGTTATGCGTTTATTAATCTAAAAAATATGGATGTTAATACCGGACACAGCGGTGGCTACTGATGCGTTGCTTCAAGAAGGAAAAAGTGAGCGATATGTTGCCCGACGGTAGCATGTGTCCAATAGCACTGTGCACCGTATTTTCACACGTTTTTTAGAAACCGAAGGTTCCACCAGACGACCTGGAACCCCATCGCAGAACTAGCGCTCGTAATGATCGTTTTATCGTCTCACAAAGTCTGCGAAATCGTCATGCTGCAGCTGGAATCGACTTCAGCACGTCCACCAAACCAAAGTGAGCAAACGTACAGTTAGACGACGACTCGGAGAAGCCAATCTTACCAGTCGTATACCTGCAACATGCCCAGAACGTCTTACGTGTAGCGCGACTTGAATTTGCCAGAAGTCATCAGCACTGGGATGAAAATGAATAGGGCGCGTTTTGTTCACCGATGAGTCCAGATTTAGCCTGCGGTGTCTAGATGGTCGTGAAAGAGTATGACATAAGCCACACGAGTGTTTTGCAGAATGTACCTTCAGTTCGAGGACAGGATACCAAAGGGGCTCAATTATCATGTGGGCCTGAATTTTTCTGAAGGCACACAAAAAATGGTACATCCTTCCGGGAGGATCCTTAACTGCTGCCAGGTACATTGAAGACGTTCTCCAAGATTTGGTTGTCCCTTATGTTGGCTTTATTGGAAATTACTTTCTCCCGATGCATGATAATGCCCGACCTCACACCGCGAGGATCGCTCAACAGTACTTAAACGAGGTAAATATTCCTGTTATGGAGTGGCCAGCGGTAAGTCCGGATGTTAACCACATAGAACATATTTGGGACATGCTTGTGCGAGGGATCCGAAGTCGTGTTCCTGGTCCTTTTACTTTAAATCAGTTGCGACAAGCTCTTTTAGAGGAGTGGGAACTTATTCCACAAGTGGACATTCACCACATGATTTTAGACATGCCTAGGAGGATACAGGCAGTAATTCCAGCACGTGGGGGTAACAGTTTTTGCTATCAAGTCGTTTCAGTTTTGATTAATTTATGGTAATTTTTCCACAACACCAATTTGTGCGTTTTTGTCCTAGTTTTTAAAATTGCTACAAAACACTTTTCTTCAATTAAAGGTTTAATTGTTGTTGGAAAATACGTAAAACATGTTGTTTTATTTGTGTGTAAGAAATTATAATAATAAAACATCACAAAACATTAAAATTTGAAGTTTGCTTGAAAATATTAAACTACTCCGGTTTTCGTACCGGTGAGTGTAAAAACTTAACAGTCAATATTGGCCAAACTAGTCGAAATTTTGAACACTCACGAGCATGCAGATTGAAACAGCCGGAGAAATCCCATCACGCAAAACATCTAGGTACTTTACATCAAATATTAATTAACACCTAACATAGAACTGAAAGTACTACATATTTGTGATAAGAAACAAGAACTAGATTTACCTGAAACATTATAAATTAGAAGTCACTTTTATATTAAAAAACGCTGTCAAAATAATAATATTTTGGATTCGAAATGTCGAAAAAACCACTAATACAAAATTTCATAATTCTATCTAATGTAATTTGGAGGAACGTCCGTTAGTCGGGAAATGTACCGTATGGGAAAAAAAGTCTCATTGCTTATTAAACACAGCACCGACTTTATAAAATGAAATATTATGGAGATTTTTATTATTTTTGATGATCCGATAAATTCCCATTCCTTTTATGTAGTCGTTTTCTTAAAAGAAGAATTTCTAACCAATATATAGACATATAAGTCCGTCACACATCAACTAAAGCGAACCGTTAGTTAAACTAACTTATCTAAAATGAACATTGATCGTTGATACAATCGGATCTGAGAGCTTACATTATTTTGTTTTCCTGAATAATGTAAGAAGTTTTGCATTTAAGGATCTTAAACTTTGAAGGCGTTACGTAAATAAATAAAGTTGAAATCTATGACATTTCTGTTTAAATAGCATTAATATTTAGAAACAACAAAAACATTTAGTCATAAATATCTGTGATAAATCAGTGCAAACAAGAAATAGGGAACTTGACTAATAATTATTTTAATTGGAAAGAATGTCCTATCAATCAAAAATATATTGCATGAAAACGACGCGGGATGGATCATTCCATCCACGGCTTTTAGCGTGGGCTGTAATGATCTACTTCCCCGCTAGGTATGTAATATAGTATTTCCAAATTATTGTTGAATGAAAAAAATCAGAAAGTTCCCTATTGATGAAAATGACCGAATATTAGGTTGTGACAGCTGAGTGGTACATAGACAATACTCTGGTCCGGAGTTGAAGGTTGTGGTTTGTAAGGGAAAACGACTTCTTAGGTTTTATTGTGAAGATTGTCAAAATGGTATAAATGGGAACTGAAAGTGAAGAATTTCGATTACAACTATCCAAATCAAAATCAAAATCTCATGATACTGGGAGTTTATTCATTAAGGTTCAAGAGAGTAAGTAAAAAGTAATTATGTACATCGCTGAGAGTCAAACTCTGCTAATACTCGAGATCGCATAAAACATAAACAGATTACTGAAAATCTACTCAAGATGACTGTAAGGTATTCAGATTCTGGAAGAAGCAGAACTGCAAATCTCCAAGATCACTTAAAATAATCCTCCCTGATTTCTTTACTGTTAGCTTGGTTTGAAAAGAACGCGTTTTGTATTCCCAATGATCTAACCACTAGCAGCAGAGTAAACTAAAGGAAGGAAAACCTGAATTAGATGAGAAAAAGATAAATGGTGGGAAGAATCGAGTCATTGAACATGTTCAAGATATGTCCACTATTATTACAAAAAACTGAAGAAAACGCTAATTGTTATCATCAGAATGTTTGAGGTATACGAGGTAATATTAACAAGTTTAGATATGTTTAGAAGCAACAACTGAGATGGTTTGAAGAATGAATAGCAATAGATCAGTAAAAAAGATTTCAGGCTAAAGAGGGCGTCTTAATAAAACATTGGACAACACAATAACAGAAATCTTAGAGAAAAGAAAAAATATCTTGGAAGGAAACTACGTAAAACTTGAGGAACAAAAATAGTGGAAATTTGTCAAGGTATAAAACACCCTACACCCAAATATACAGTGTGTACATAAAGTAACGTAACTTGCTAATATTTCCGTTAGGTTTGCAAAAAAAATGTTTAATAAAAGTACAAATACTCCTGACCATCTGCATAAGTGGATTAGAAGTATACAGGGTGCACCGTTGCTCCAAAATAACTTATTAACATATTTTTTTTAAATACATCATGTATAAATTTTCAGTTTTTCATAATCTATTAAATTACAAATACAACCGTCAATACCGCATAATTCTACCTTCAATAATTCCAAAGTTACATTGGTTTGAATCTAAAATTATAAAAAAATTGTTTATGTTAAAAAAGTACCTAGTAGGTTTTTCTGTCATTAATATTAATTAATTTAGATTTTTAAGTGTCGCCAAAATTCCAAGTTTCCCGTCAAAGTTTCAGGTTTCTTGCTAAAAATTTCAGGTTTCCCGTTAAGAATTTCAAGTTTCCCGCTTAAATTTCAGGTTTCCCACTAAACACTGTTATAGAAATATAAGTGTGACACTAAGACTTTGTTATGTTGACAAAAACGTGGTTCTCTGAAAATATCTTCAATTCTGCAGGACTTAGAAGTTCTCACTGACAGTATGACTGGTAGATTAGGATCACGAACATTTATTCTAATATCTTGATAATGGCCTTTCCTTATACAGTGCTATTCAAAAGTTCCCTCTCCCCCTCGTATCTTTTGAACGGCTACACTTACATTAATGAAATTTGAAGAGTGAAAACAAAGTGTTATAAACTTCTCTACGAATGGTAACTGGTGACGTAATAGTAATAGATGACGTCACAGTGCCACTCTGGCCAATAATTTTAAATAGGACCTCATGGCAAGTAATATCTCGTTTGAAAGGCATTGACATTGGCTACATAGCCATATTAGTTTTGTTTGGGTTTAAACTTATTTTGACGGATAAATTAAATAAATACCAAAATTATTGAAATTATTTTTTTTTATTTAATTAATCAAATATCGACAATGGATTCTCATAGCAAGTGTTCGAAATGTGCTCCGTCTACTTCCTGACAGTAATACATCCTATTAGTAAACTCTTGTCGTACTAGTTCGAATCTGTCGGCTGAAATTGCATTGCATTCGTCAATAATTCTTTCTTTCAAAACGCCAATGCTATCTGGTGCCGTAGTATAAACCTTGGATTTTAAGTACCCCCATAGAAAAAAATCTAATGGTGTCAGATATGGTGACCGAGGTGGCCATTCTATAGGAACTCGCCGGCCGATCCATCTACCTCGATATTCTTCATCCCGGTAACGTCTTACTTCACCATAATAATGTGCAGGAGCACTATCTTGTTGAAATGTTATTTCCAGATGGCCGAATTAACGGCTCAATTGCATTTTGTAACATCTCCAGATACACTTCACCGCTTAATTTGAGTTTAGGAAAACAGGACCAACTATGTGGTTTCCCAAAATACCTGCAAAAACATTGACTTTTTCTGGTTATTGGGTATGTTGTTCAAGATAGGTGTGAGGATTTGTGTCACTCCATTACCTTTTGTGTATTCACATTTCCATTGAGGCAAAAAGTACTTTCGTCACTTAAACAAATTGTTTTTGTGTAATGTGGATTTTGACTAATTTTATTTGTCATACATTCACAGAATTCGAGTCTTCTGTCGGTGTCGTCATCCGAAAGGTGGTGCACCACTTTTAACTTGTATGGATGAAATTTATTTTCAGCCAACACTCTCTGTAGGTACTGTACTTTTACTTACTTCACAGATAGACGCAACTTTAGTTGAAGAGGAAGTAGGGTTTACTACCATTTCAGCAACTATATCAATTTGTTTATTATTACTAAATGTTGGTCGACCAGATCGTATGGCATCTTGAACACTACCTGTTGCTTCAAACTTCTGAAGAATCTCCCTCAAATAAGTTCTCGAGATAGGACGATCTGGGTATCTCTCATTAAATAAACGTTCCGCTTCATGGAGATTCTTTCCAGATTCACCAATTATTAAGATAGCTGCTACTTTGTCGGCTTGACTACGTACCATTTTGCCTGTGTAAACTCTCAAACGTCTCGTTAAACAATAATAAAATTAGATATTTGAGCTATTTAGAAAAACTTTGCAAAGCAACAAATACTATTAAATTAAAAACGTCAATTTGTTTGACAACTAACCAGAGGCGGACTGAAAAATCTTCAATGTTTAAATGTGAAATAATAATTTTGGTATTTATTTAATTTATCCGTCAAAATTAGTTTAAACCCAAATAAAATTAATATGGCTATGTAGCCAATGTCAATGCTTTTCAAACGAGATATCACTTGCCATAAGGTCCTCTTTAAAATTATTGGCCAGAGTGCCACTGTGACGTCATCTATTACTATTACGTCACCTGTTATCATTCGTAGAGAAGTTTACAACACTTTATTTTCACACTCCAAATTTTATTAATGTAAGTGTAGCCGTTCAAAAGATTCGAGGGGTGGAGGGGACTTTTGAATAGCACTGTATATAAGATTTTAGAAGTGGACTGTTTATTTTATTCAATTTTTCAAAATGCGATGTCTAGCTACAGCTACTCTACTTAACCTCATGTTTACAAAATGAAAAAAAAACAAATTATACAAAATATTATGCTAAGAGAAAAATTGCAAAAGGTTTAAAAAAGAAAAATGTCTAAAAAAATGTACATCACATGGAACTGAATTCATGTTACAAACAACAAAACAATATTCAAAACATACCTCAAAATTACCGTTGTTGCAGCAAAAATTTTATTTCAAGTGACAGATATTTGATTTTTAAATTCATAGAAATAGTATTAAAAATTGAAACTACATTGTAGGTAAATGACCGTTGAAATATCGATAACCTATTTTTACCTACCTACAATATATCAATTGATGTATTGAATATATTTATTTTAAAATAAATTGGACTAAATAAAAACAGTGTAATTTTTTCCCGTGGAATTTTATGCGCCACTGTCTTCACATGCGAGGTTGTCGTTCGGGTCTCATAAGGGCAAATTTGAAACAATAACTCCACAATGAGTCTAAACAATGTTCAAATAAGGTGGAAGTTATTGCACAATAAATAACACTGAACGTGGCTTAACTGAAAACGCAATGTCGATGAACAGCGAACGGTATCTATAAAGGTATCCTTTTTGTATCATTGCTTTGCTCGTTTTTTTTTATGGAAATTAGGCTACATTTTAAATTGTACAGTAATTGACATACAATTTATTTTTTATTCAGTCTCATGAAGACTTGGATTACTACCTAACTCATCAATAGGGCTTTTCGGAAACTATAATCGGGTTAACCCGATCATGATCTGAATGTTCGGAAAGTAATCCGGATCACGATCACTTACGTTCAGAAACTGAACGAATTGAGCGGATCATAGTCATATGATTGAATCTTTTCTACCCAAGTATACCGGTGGGTAAATGCGATCAGCTGACGTGTTATTCCGTTTTAATTAAAAGTCGTGTAAGCTGCGTAGTTGACAGGTGTTTGAAGTTTGCGAGTTTTGTACTTTTCAGCTTTTCTATAAAAAAATAATAAATAAAGGGTCTCTGATAAAGGTCTATAAACACAGAAAAACTATCTACGAAACTTTTAATAATAAAAGGTTTGTAGGTTAAGTTTTAAGTTTGACATTTCCAAAAAAACAGCTCGCGTCGTTCGGAAACTCAGATAAAAATCTCGTTCCTGATTAGGATCCGCAATCAGCTGATAGGTGATCTATCTAATCCAGGATTACGGTTTCCGAAAAGTCCTAATGTAAACAGTTGACATCAAATCAACAATATTATCAAGAGACACTGTATTTTTCACCATCTGTCACTTGTAGTTTTGACGTTCCACCTACATTTTTCAATTAAACGTCAGTGAATGGCAAGGTTTTTTGTTATATGTTTCTATTTTTTGGTTTATTCGATAGGCGAAAAACAGTTGTGTGTCACACATGCAGGAAACGCTTTAACAGCTCTATCAACTGCCCTCTGTTTGCTACGCTCGCTCATGATATAGTCAGTGGCGGATTTAGGCTCACCACCCTAGGCTCGGTTTGATGCGCCGCCCTTTTAGTGGAAGCTTCTTAACTAGCAGTATCGAAACGATCTAAAATTACATTCCACACAATTAAGTACTAGAATTGTTGTTTTTCTAACGCTGTAATTTCCGCTGCAATCCTGTAGCTTCAGTTCACGTAGTCGGTTTCTCTCGGCAATGAATTCCAGTGCATAAATTATTCAAGACTACTACTTTTCTAATGCGTAGCATGCATCATGTCGAGCAGACCAACGAGTTTGGGAAATAATCGTAACTCTCAAATTTGAACGCTGCACCGAGAACTCCCAACGATGTGAGAAGATATTAGTACTTGCGAAGTAGAAAATAGTCGACTGCTTCTGTTACAGATTTAATTGAACGTGATTTTACTAAATATAAAGAATAGGTATTGAATTATGCATAATTTATTTCATAAAATTTTTTTTTAAAAAAATAATCTGAACCAATTTTTTAAATGCTGCCCTGGACCCGGGCCTCACGGGCCTAGTGAAACAATTTAAGATTCCCGGTGTTGAAAGTTGAAAAAAAAGAATTGAAATATTAATAGGACAGGTTCTTACCAAACTAATTCTATATTTGGAGATAACAAGACCAGTTCTCAGGGCTTTGTTATCTAACGGAAATTAGGAAGAGAAGAAATTTAAGGGCATCATTAATTTTGTTTCCTAAAACAAAATTAGAAAAAAATCAAATAAAAAAATCAGCTAACTTTTAACTGTTGCAATCTACTAAAAATTAAGTTAATTTAAAATAAAGATGAAAACTGGAGGAGGTGGTTTAATAAATAAAATTTCCACGGAAAAAAAATTAATCTAGGTAAATATATTGACATAAAAATCGTGTACAAAAAAAATAACTAGAACCAAAACTAAAAAAGGTTAGTAACTCCCAAGATTATACAAAATGGTCATCAAAATTTTGTAACAGTTGGAAAAATGATCTTTTTTTCTTCTGGTCTTGATGCGTTGAACGGATAGAACTGGCTTTTCTACCTTCTGACTTTACAAAAAAAAATTGTATATACTATACTTAAAGAAGCACCCCTAACGGACAGAATTGGCACACTCTTCTGAAAGAGACTGGCGCGCCGCTGCGCTGCTGTGATCCTCGGAAATTGTAGGTACACCAAGAAAACTGTACTTCAGGTTAATGTGCACCAGAAAACTGTAGGTACTCTAGGAAATTGTGCTCCTGGAAATTGAGCTCCAGGAAACTGTGCTATAAAGGATATACAGATGTAAGAAAAAAATAAAGAAACTAGATTACATCTGTCCAGCTTAATAAATACAATTGAATACTATAACCTATAACTTTAGGATTCATTCTGGACCAATATCTGATTTTTATAAAATAAAAATGTATGAACAATCTGAGAAAAGGAAAAAATTGTATATTTATAGGGAAACTTTTGCTTAAGGAACATGAAGGTAAATCCATGTGGCATCTAAAATGGGTATCCATTTTGTACTACTGCATTTTTTACAAAAAAAAATGGTAAATTTGTCTATATCAAAATTTAAAATTCAATATAATGTGATAAATACCAGTAATCCAGATTCTTATTAGATATATACAGGGTGATTTATTCAGAATGTCCAATCTCTGAACTGTAGATTCTAGACCTCAAAATATGATGATTCTGCTCAACATGCCTTATGTAAATATTGCTAGTCTCCGAGATATGTCTCAAAGTTTAAATTTAAATTTTGATTTTCGCAATAATTTTTTATGTTTTCACAATTTCTCTTTGAAATTTGGCAATTTTACGTTTTTTGGCATGAGGAATCATAATTTACACTCTAATTTAACATTGCTAATAGAGGGCGCTAGTTACACTTGTTTGAGTTAATTAAATCAAAGTAAACTTTTTTTGGGCTAAACTTACAACTAAAATAATAAAAAAATATTAAAAAGCGTTAAATTCTACAAAAAAAGTTACTCTCCTTTGATTCGTGTAACTCAATCGGTTATCGAGTTATTTGCTTCTAAAAAGTTCAATAAATTTTAATTTTTTCATAAAAAAATTTTTATTATTCCTTAAATATGTAACAATAACAAATTTGTAAACAAAAATAAAAAACTTCGAAGCAAATGCTCAAAATGCCCACCATTTACTTCAATACACTTTATGATCCGCTTTCGTAAAGATCTCTTAATATCAAATAATCCTTGTCTATTATTTTTAATTACATCAGCGGCTTCTTCTATTTTCCGTCGCAGTTTGGAAGAGAAGTAATTTTTTTTTTGTAAACTAATGCCTTCATTTGCGACCATATTGAAAAATCCAAAGGATTTAAATCAGGGCCTCTTGGTGGCCAAGCAAACTCACTTCCACGACCAATCCACCGATGCGGAAACTGTTCGTTTAGTATTGACGAACTTGTAAAGAATAATGTGGTGGTGCTCCGACGTGCAAAATCCACATATTTTGTCTTACAGCGAGAGGTATATCCTCTAGTAATTCGTGTAAATGTTCTTGAAGAAAATCTAAATAAAGAGGTCCATTTAAATTGGCTGGCAGTTCAAAAGGACCTATTAAATACCTACATATTACACCACCACCAAGAGGCCCTGATTTCAATCGTTTGGATTTTTCAATTTGGTCGCAAATGAAGGCATTAGTGTACAGAGAAAAAATTACTTCTTTTCCAAACTGCGACGGAAAATAGAAGAAGCCGCGGATGTAATTGAAAATAATAGACAACGATTATTTGATATTAAGAGATCTTTACGAAAGCGGATCATAAAGTGTATTGAAGTAAATGGTGGGCATTTTAAGCATTTGCTTTGAAGTTTTTTATTTTCGTTTACAAATTTGTTATTGTTACATATTTAAGGAATAATAAAATTTTTTATGAAAAAATTAAAATTTATTGAACTTTTTAGAAGCAAATAACTCGATAACCGATTGAGCTACACGAACCAAAGAGAAGTAACTTTTTTTTGTAGAGTTTAACGCTTTTTAATATTTTTTTATTATTTTAATTTAGCCCAAAAAAAGTTTACTTTGATTTAATTGATACAAACAAGTGTAACTAGCGCTCTCTATTAGCAATGTTAAATTATAGTGCAAATTATGATTCCTCATGCCAAAAAACGTAAAATTGCCAATTTTCAAAGAGAAATTGTGAAAACATAAAAAATTATTGCGAAAATCAAAATTTAAATTTAAACTTTGAACACCCCCCGTATCTCGGAAACTAGCAATATTTGCATAAGGCATGTTAAGCAGAATCATCATATTTTGAGGTCTAGAATCTACAGTTCAGAGATTGGACATTCTTAATGAATCACCCTGTATACGTATACGTTTTTAAATGCACGAAAAAAAAATTGTAAGGAATACTGCACAGTTTCTCACTTGTTACTTCGTCGACTGACGATTCCTGCAGAAGCCGGTGCCTTCTCCGTTGTTATTTAAACACACTTGAAAATTTTAAATTTCGTGGTAAAATATCTCTAGAATATTGATTTTTGATTAATTAATTTATTCTACCATAAATCACAAATGTGAAATAATTTATTAATTTTACGATTGCAATATTTTTAGGAACTCGATACATTTTATTCCACCAAAAATCAAAATTCTAAAGTGATTATTGGATATTTTTATTTTCTGGAAGGTTTCTGGAAGTTAACGTTTCACTAGGCCTAAATCAATCACTGCTAATAGTATCGGGCTGATAAAGCTCATTTTCTGTCCTTGTGACACAATATACTATTAGACAAACATTAACAATTGCACCCTGTAACTCCATGACTGTTTGTGACTTACTTTATATGGTTGCGAAGGTGTAGGGCTCAAAAACGGTGAAAAGAACTATAATGCGGTTTTTCCAATAGACTTGAATCATTGATTTTCAACAATCACATTCCTTAATTTCGAGAGAACATTTAGTTTTTGGAATTAAACTGAATATTTATATCCCCTACAAATGTATTAAGATTCATAAATTCGGAAATCATTGTTACTTTCAATAAAATTAAATGTATTCCAATAATAGCTTTGCTAAACCAATCGCTTAAATGTATGAACTCGAACTATTCTATAAAATCAATCGAACAATTAGTTATGGCTTAGCGCATCTTGTGGGGACCGACGTAGTGGCCGAAAATAAATTATCCTAGTTGAATGTAACAGTTGTGGGAAATGGAAGAGCTGCTCCATGAGTTGTTTTGAGCTGTTGTTAGGTCGTTAGTGTCCGGTCTCCGGTGACACATCTGATACGTCAAGTCGGGTGATATATACGAACAGTTATTGTCAACTTGCCGAATTAGCTTTGAAAATTTTATGTTGAGATTAATTACAGTAGAGGCAGTGTTAAGTTGGGATTGACGTAACGTGATATAGAATTCGTGATAATTATAATTATTATCAGTGTCGATGCTTGAGCAGGGGTAGTTTTACTCAATTAGGTATTAGAATGAGAAATTATTTAAGAGAGAGAGAGGGAGAATGAAAAAAAGAGAAAGTTTATGAAACAATCTTCAAAACTTTTCATATATAATACCACGAGAGTGAAAATTTTGTTTTGGTTTTGGATTAAATGTCATAAGCAAAATTACCTAAAAGCAACAAAGTTGAATACGACAAGAGAAAAATGTTACCTTACAAAATTTTTAATTGAGTGGTATTCGACATGATTATTTCACGAGACAAAAACTAAAAAATCAGAATTTTATACACATATACAATATAAAAAAAAAGTTTTTACAATATAAATTTTACCTTTATCTTATTTTTCTTTCTCTTGTTTTCTGGTATCTTTAAACATATCAATCTTTTAATTCTTTGATATTTCGATTGTTTTTATATATACACATACCTTAGGTGATAGAATAATGTGCGTATTGTATTAAATTTATTTTTATTATAGATATGTAATTATGTGATACCACGTACAAGTTGTTGAGGCTCTCAACAACTTCTGTGGGTTCTTTAATGTTTATTGTATTTATTGTATGTTACTTGTGTGCTCAGTTATCAATAAACATTAATTCATTCATTCAT
Source organism: Lochmaea capreae (assembly GCA_949126875.1). Classification (NCBI taxonomy): domain Eukaryota; kingdom Metazoa; phylum Arthropoda; class Insecta; order Coleoptera; family Chrysomelidae; genus Lochmaea; species Lochmaea capreae. The sequence continues at coordinate 3,885,789 of OX421398.1, forward strand.
AGATTTGATATATTAAACATCAAAAAATTGCCGCAACAAGACAAAAAATTGCCAGTTCAAAACCTTCAAATTTTGTCAGTTATCAATTTACTCTAGTGAAATAGTCATATATAATACCACGAGAGTGAAAATTTTTCGATTGTCATGAAAGTTTGTTGCTTGGCAATTTTGCGAATGACATTTTTAACAAAACCACGAGCCGCCAGGCGAGTCTATTCAATCATTTTGTTTTGCCTTTGATATCAGCCTTCCATTGTTATTCAATCGTTGAAAATTGGCTCATTTTCAACTTTTCGTATGCCCCCGAATTTTGATGACAATTAAAAATATCAGTAATTAATATTAATGACAGAAAAACCTACTTCTTTCTTGTCATGAACAATTTTTTTATAATTTTAGATTCAGACCAATGTAACTTTGGAATTATTAAAGGTAAGATTATGCGGTCCTGACGGTTGTATTTGTAATTTAATAGATTATGAAAAACTCAAAATGTATACGTACTATTTAAAAAAATATGTTAAAAAGTTATTTTGGATCAACGATGCACCCTGTATACTTCTAATCGACTTATGCAGATGATCTAACGGAAATCGGAATATTAACAAGCTACGCTACTTTATGTACACACTGTATTAGTCTAGTTTTCTTGCTTTTGTTTAGTCAGCATATAATTTATTCAATTAAATATAATCAATTTAATAACGTTCTATGATCAATTCATGTGTTCCATCCAAAACGTCAAAATATTGTCCACCTGAATAAGATGCCTTTATTTCGCCCTGATACCGTTAGACTCTAACGTTGTTAACGGGTGGATGAAAGTGCGCATGTTTAGATATCAAAATAACGTTTTCCCTTATTAGCGGAACCCAAAAAATGGCTTTATTGTTCAGTGCAAATGGAAAAATGTATATCAGTTATAAATCAAATTCTTTGACATATTATTATTATATAAACGGGGCTGTTGAAAAAGTATAGACTCGTAAAACAATATACTTTTATTGTACTCCCATAGAGGAAAGTACCACGGGGCCAAGCTTGACCCAGGCTTGGACCAAACATGTAGAACTCTGGGCAAAGCTTGTAAGCCAGGCTTGGCCCAGTCTGGAGTGATAACGATGGACCAGGGTCGGTTGCCAAGACGGGGCCAGGCTCGATTGCCAAGACTGGGCCATGCTTAAATGCCAGGACTGGACCATGAATTCCCAGGACTGTTACGACATATAATGATAAAATATTTACATTATTTAATGTCCAACAGCGAAGTTTTTCACTTAATGTCTTTTTTGTTGTCACTTCTTCACTATTATGCTGTTAAAAACTATATGCAGCATCACCTGGAAGCTGGTCATCATTATTATTTTTCAAACAATCACTGCCACTACTTTTTGAATTGTTATCACTACTACTGTCAGAACCATTATTAATTGTACTAACAGAATCATTATTATTATCATTATCCAAATTTTATTAAACGCTTGTAGATTACCTACACGAGTCTATGCTACTAAGATCGTTAACCTCACTTACAAAGCTAATGTTTGCTTTTGGATTGTTTAAACTTTGCTCGTTAACAACTGTATTAGTTTTTTTTTCTTTTTCTGCTTTGCTTATAGCACGCCACCTTTGAACACTGAGATACGCAGCAGACATGGTTACTTTAAGTAGTTATAAATGATAAAAAATGTGAGTGGATAACTGAAGCTCGGATTGACCAGACAAATAATGAAAACAAGTATGGCTGGCGATGGGGCGCTGAACGAAAATACTCGAATCACGCCGTATGTAACCTAACGGACTGAGCTAGATGGGCCCCATTAAACGGCCACGGTTGGGTTATTCAGTCTTGGCCCAAGCTTGGGTAATTATTGGCATGGCCAAGGCTGGGTAATCATTGGCACGACCGAAGTTGGGTTGAACAGCCTGGCCCATCCATGAATACGCCGAAGCTAGGTTTCCCAGTACCGGCCCAAGCTTGGCCCCTTTGTCAACTCTGGGGTTTTCCTACATGGGCTGGCAAAAACCAATTTAAACTAACAAGTGATCTATTTGAAGATTTTTATTACATAACGGGATCCAATTAACCAGTTGTTGAATACTTTGAATGGGGATCAATAAAACAAGACCAATCATATCCATTGCCAAGTTTATCACCATTTTTATTTGTACCAGGTGTCTGATTAAGAGAGGTAACACGCTGTATTTCAGAAATTATTTACCTGTACAGCTTAGAAATAGAAATCTGTTTCACAGAATACGAGAAACTGCTGGAAATTATTTTCAAGTTTCCTACTCCACCGCTAGAGGGCGTAGTTCACAATAATATCACAATGATAAACCTTTAAATGGCTTCATTAGTTAAGGTTATTAATAAATTAGTTGCCTATACTGTTAGAAGATATTCCTTTAGCAGTACGGCAAAATATGTGGATACAACAAGTTGGCTGCCTAGCCCACTTTACAAACAAAGTTACCATTTTTCTAACCAACACAGAGCTAAAATATAGAAGCTTCTGTCTTTTCTACCACGCAGAGATTAAATATCGGCATTGAAAATGGAGTATCTTTAAGTTAATTTACTAGATCAATGTGGTTTATTTTTGCTGTTTTTGTTACATAATTAATTATTGGTTATTGTTACATTAATACTAAGTTTATCAAAATCCCATTTTTATGTAAACCTTTATTTTCTAGTTTGTATGTATGTATGTATGTAGGTCTTTTGGGGAAACATTCACTGAGACCTAAAAGATCTATTGTGCCCCCTTACTTCTACTTAGTTCCTGAGGAAAGTCTCAGAGACTAGTAACTCCTTTAGTCCTATTTCCCCGAGGAATTTTAGGATACCTGCAGGCTTCAACTTAGGTAACTGTCCCTCTTCTATCCAGTAGTCTCCCAGGTGCTGTGCCCTAGGATTCTGAATTGCTGTGCAGTTCGCAAGTATTCTTCTTCCATTCCACAAAACCTACAATCTTCTTCCTCCACTATTTTGAGCTTTTTAAGGTGCCCATTCAGGCGACAATGTCCCGTTAGGATTCCTGTTAAAACTCTTAGTGCAGTTTTGCTTTGACTTATGCATTCATTTGATCTCAACAGGTTGTAGTCACCCAGAAGAATCTTCGATTGCCTAAGCACTACTAGATCTTTCCAATTGTCAGATCTTCTCTTTTCTTCGGCTTTACCTATTTCTTCCAATATTACATTGGAGCTGATTCCGCAAAAAGGTTCCGGCCCCCAAAAGGGTATTTCAGTCCCCCTCTTTGCTAGTTCATCTGCTATTTCGTTTCCTTCTATTCCAGTGTGTCCTGGAATCCACAGTAAGGTGACTATATTGTTCTCGCCTAGTTCATTAAGTTTGCCTAGGCATTCCCACACCATTTTGGAACTGATTACACAAGAACTCAGCGCTTTAATGGCTGCTTGACTATCAGACATTATGATAATCCTTTGCCTTCTATATCCTTTGTCAATATTGAACTGGGCACACTTTCTTATTGCGTGAATTTCCGCTTGAAAGATACTTGGGGTTTTTCCAAGTCTGGTAATGGTATTTGGATCCCATTCCTCCTTGTTGCTTAATTCCGTAACGAATTTCTTTAAAAAGTTATACTTTTTCATCATACCATCTTGTGGCATGTCCCAAGTTGTCTGATTTCTAAGAAGTGAAGAGGTGGTTTTCTTTTTAATGAATCACCCTCTACTTAGTCTGTATCTTGTTCTTTCTGCAACACTCTCTACCACCATATGTAATGGTGTGAGGTTGAGAATCACTTCCATTGCTGCCGTTGGGCATGTACTCATTCCTCCTGTTATGCATATACAAGCTAGTCTTTGAATTTTAGAGAGGTTTTCTCTCGTCGTCAAGAGGCTAGTTCTACTACTCCACGCAATGGCTCCATAAGTGATAATTGGTCTCACTATGGCAGTGTACATCCAGCTCAGGATTTTTGGGTTACAACCCCAGTTTCTCCCTGCCAGATTCCTGCACATCATTAGAGCCATTTTTGCTTTGTATGTAATCTCCTTCTCGTGTTTGTTCCACAGGAGTTTGCTGTCTAGAGTCAAACCTAGATACTTGACTCCTTGTCTCCATTCAACGTCGTTCCCATCAAGTTTAATGGTTTTGAGGTTGAGTTTTCTTTTCTTAGTGAAGGCTATCAAGATGTTTTTGGTGGGGTTGATGCTGAGTCCCACTTGCCTACACCAGCTATTTGTATAGTTCAGACCCCTTTGTACGATGTCACAAAGGGTGTTTTCAAATTTTCCCCTGGCTGTTATGACAATATCATCGGCATATCCTTGGCAGGATATTCCGAGGTCCGCCAAACCACACAGGAGTTCGTCAACCGTCAGACTCCACATTAATGGGGATGCTACTCCTCCCTGTGGGCATCCTTTGGTTGTGCAGATGGAGACAATGTCTTTGCTCGTTCTCGTCTCTGCTACTCTGGTGGTGAGCAGTTCCGACATCCATTTGGATGTTGTTCTGTCTACACCTCTTCTATTTAATGCTCTCTTGACAGCCTCATGTGGAGTGTTGTCAAAAGCTCCTTCTATGTCCAAAAATGCACATACTACAGTTTCTTGGTTGTCTAAGGCACCTCGGATATCCTCCGTCAGTTGTACCAGTGCAGTCTCCGTAGATCTGCCTGCCCGGTAAGCGTGCTGATACGGGTGGAGAGGTAGTCTCTCTAGGATTTCCGTTCTTTGTAACCATAGGTTAAAGTCATTCGACCAAAGGATAAAGTAACAGGTACTTTGAGTTCCTGTTGAGATTGTAACCACTGGTTAACTTAATTTTGGTGACATTTGACCAGTGCAGTCTCCGTAGATCTGCCTGCCCGGTAAGCGTGCTGATATGGGTGGAGAGGTAGTCTTTCTAGGATTTCCGTTCTAATATAGTTGTTTTAAGCACAAACGATGTTAGGCTAACTGGTCTGAAGGATTTGGGGTTTGTTGTGTCCCTTTTTCCAGCTTTTGGGATGAAGGTTACTATTGCCCTTCTCCATGCTTCTGGTATATAACCCAGTTCCAAACTACTTCGACTAATTATAACCAAATGTGGTAGAATTTCGTCTTGTCATTGCTGGAGCAATGCTGGGAAAATCCCATCTGCTCCAGGTGTTTTGAAAGGTGAAAAGGTGTTCATAGCCCATTTCAACCTATCGTTACTACAAATGTGCTTGGCCATTGTAGTACTTTCTCTCGAAGGCCTGTTATGACCTTCGAGAGGATTAACTCCTCTGTTTGGGGTACTTCCAGGAAAATGAGTTTCTAGTAAGAGTCGCACTCTTTCCTCCTCATTTTCGGTATATTTGCCGTCTGGCTTCCTCAAAGCCATATCTGTGTTGACCCTACTTTTCGCTATGACTTTGTAAAGTCTTGCCGCAGCAGGTGTTGTGTTTATATCTTCACAGAATTCCCTGAAGCTATTTCTTTTAGCTTTTCTAATTTCCTTATAGTAGGTGTTTCTCACCTCGGTGTATCTCTGCCAGTCTCCGGTGAATTTTGCTCTATTAAAGAGGTCCCGGGTTTGAGATCTTAATTCTGACAGATGTTTGTTCCACCAGGGTGCATATTTGCTGTTCCGTTGTTCTTGAAGAGGGCAGCTCGATTCAAATGCATCGATTTTTTTCTAGTTTAGAAAATAGATGTTGAGATGCGGTTATATTTTTCTTCTATGTAATCTTCATTCAAGTGAGTAATTGAAAACATAGCATCGCACTCGAAGATTCCCAAAAAAAAAACTTGGAAACAAAACAATTATTCAATCACCGCCACCCAGCGACCGTTAAAACTACTGGAATAAATCGATAATATACCTAGTATTTCATTGGGCAAAGAATTCCCTTTCAAATAATACTAAGTTTGTCAAAATCCATGAACTGTAACAAAAGTTATATCAGTTTTATTGAGTCAGATTTCCCACTCACCCCTAACAGTTTTTTTACATAATAGAGGAAAAAGTACTGGACCAAGCTTACGTAAAACAATCCAATTATTGTATATTCAAATTTCGTGGTACTATAACGGTACATTCATTATAGAAAAATAATGTTTTTGTGTTATTACTGTGAATTACGCCCTCAGTGGTGAAGTAGAAAATAATTACCATATTGTAAATTTTTTTGTCTAAGCTCTGCGATAAGTAGTTTCTAAGATACAGCAGGCTACCTCTCTTAATCAGACACCCGGTACTCTAATTATATGAGACTAAATAAATGTTCAACCGTTATTATTAATATTTTCCAGTTATGTATTGTATTATATAAAAATATTCTTCATTGAAAGGATTTATAAATTGATAATTAACATGCTTGATTTTTTCGTGAAATTTTATATTTCTTCATTCCCAGATATTCGGTACAAACGAACTACAGCTCAAAGGAACGCTTCTATTGAATTTATATGATCTCTCGAATGTACTTATCTGTCTGTCAACCTCATGAGTAAATTAGAGGCATTAAAAAGAGAGATGCACATATACTGTGAGGTGGCGGTTTGAGTTAAATTGCAGTGAAATTTGGGACGTGTGATATCATATCGCATGGTTCGCATGAATTCGATTAACTTGGTTTTCTTATTTAAATTTACCTACTTAATAACTACAAATATAGCACAAAACACAAAATTTGTTCTAACATTATTAAAATTCGCCAAATTTTGCGATAAAAAAAACTACGGCCGGGAATCGAACCGCGCTCTACTCCAGCATTCTCCGAATTGTCATGACGCGTCAACCACTGAGCTACTAGATAGATACATGAAGCCCCTTGTGCAGTACGATACAATAGTAGGGGAGGTACTGATAGCAAGAATCCATTCAGCTACAGTCTTTCTATTTTCAATGAGAAACCGTTGCAGATTATGTATAAATGTAAATGGACAAAATTTTGAACATCCCTTGTAATTTGTTGGCTGCTTATTGAAAAATAATGTTTGAATGGGATATTATTTAGGTTTGGAATAATAGAATTAACCAAAATTCAAGAAAGTTATGAAATCAATCCACGCAATTACATCAAGAATAAGTACCTGCTTGATTAATGCAAGCAGAATACAATGCTAAAACATTTCACCCTTCACATACTATTTAGTAGTTATTACAAATGACCTTCAAAAACATTCTTTTTTTCAGCAGGTAAATTTATTTGGAAAATAGACTCACAAATACACCGAGAAAAAAATTTCATCCTCACAGCAAGTTTTTTCGCTATTCCAGCCAAAAAATCTATTAAAATAGGTGCTAAGAGAGATATGTGCTATGGCAGTAAAGATTGCTGTACTAAAATCTCTTTAGTGTAGTAGTAAAGTATTTTTATAAAATACCTTTACTAAACCAAAATATAAGTTTTACGAAAGTAGCAGAGTATTATTGTAGAAATGGTAAAATTATTTACTGATGTCAAAAAGTGATTTGGTTCTCCTAGGAATTTAAGCCAGCTGTTTCAGATGATGATTATTTTAAAGTAGTGAAGTCGGATTTTGGTCTAGACAAGATTTTATTCTTCTACCAGAAATTACTAATTTAGAATACATATTTTCTAGATGCTAGTCTTTGCTATCGCGGCTATATGTATTCATTAGTTGTTTAGACAAGATTATTCTCTGTCTTAGAAAAATCCTTATTAAACGCAGGAACATTATATTCCCAATGCATGCAACTTATTTCCCGCATTTGATAATATTTATGATGCTACAGAAGTATGTCTTTCCAGGAAATTTTTTTGACTGGAGATTTTGCCGTATAATACTGGATATAACATTAATGAGTGGTTATTTGATAGTCCACAATATGCCAGACCAGAACTGCAAATACACTATATATAGGTGTTTTGTTCAAAGTGGCATATCTAATAACAATAAATACATAAGAATATATGAAAAATGCCCTGCTTTAAACCAAATTACTTATGTATTTTATGTATTTTTTGGTACATCACAACATTTTAGGTATAATTTGGCTTGGCTATCAAATAACTACCCACTAACCTGCACCATGCACACGCATGTTTAAACAAACCTACGCAGTATATCGGGATCAATTTCAAGCTTCAATGAAAATTACAATTATAACTAAATTGATAAAAGCTTTTTAAATTCCATAAAGCACATGTGAAAACTAAAACGTGAAAGTGTAACTTCACCCACCAATGATGACCGGAAAATGCCTATTATAATGCCGGAACTACCGAGTTGCTGCGCGTCGTTCTCGCGCACATCCAACTATCTCACTCCTTTACAAATTGCCGATCCATGATTGGTCAAACGACGACCGTTGTAAATAACGGACATTCAAATTTCAAATAAATATCTACTAGACCAAGGGTTTTCTTTTCTGTTTTAGCAAAGAAAAATGCTATTTTTGTAAAAAAAAATTATATTTCTTAACGGAAAGATATATGTCTACGGTAGTGAAGTAATATTTAATAAAAGTGAAAATTCCTGGTATAGGAAAGAATGTTTTGTATTTTCAATAAGTATCTTATAGTTTCTGTACGGAGATAATAGAAAAGTTGATTTTACTGACTCAGTTAATCAGTTTTATTACCACAGTGAAAATTCTACTTGTCTTAGCCAAAAAAACTTCAGGAAAGAACGCTTTGCTGGGAATTTTCTCAGTGTACGAAGTGTTGTGAGTCACATCTAGCGTTTAGTAACATAATCACTTAAAACGTGGAGTGGGTTGAGTGAGTGAGTTGAGTATTTTACACTCAACGCTTGAAATAAACAGACATCTTCCCTAATTCGAATATTTCATTCAGTGTCATCTGAACGTTTAGACCAGCTTTCACAATACGCCATCTATAAGTTTAGTCCAAAATTACGAGAAACTGTTAAATTATTAGTCCGTATGGTTGTTAGACTATTTCTTTTCTTAGACAATAGTAGAATCACGGATGAGGCTGAAAAATTACCAGGAAATAAACTTTAATAATACAATAGCGTTGACCGAAGAAAATGGAATAGAACAGTAGGAAATTAGTTAGTTAAATATTATATTAATATTCATGTTCTAACCGTTGTTATGGTAATATAATTTAGCCGCAAAGACCTCTCCGTCATTATATTTCAATTATTAAATGCAAATAATATTCTTACTGTCGTCATTAATTGTAATACTGGTAAATAAAATACAAGATTTTTTTTTAAATCGCTGCTAATTAAGCGCTCAGTAATTAAATGGTATACTAGTTCGGTTAGCAATTGGATTTGTATGATACAATATTGAATGCTAAGTATTTTTCGCCAAAGAAACGTTAAAATAAAAAACATAAGAGAGATTGTGGTTCAATTTCACAACAAATAACAAAAATAATTCATCAACCTAACTTTACTGCCCTGTCAGTAAGTTTTGAGTGAATTATTTAGCATTATTATTGATAAGGATTGTCGGATAAAAGGTTAGTTTATATACCACACTTTCTTTGTAAGGAAGGTACCTAAGTATTATGGGAATTTGTAATTTTTAGGTGGATCCCACTAATAACGACGGAAAACGTTTTATTCTGTTAAAGAGGAATGTGAAAACAGTGTCCCTGTTAGTATGAATACGGTAAATATTAGCCAAGCAGATGGTGGTGATTAACAAAGGGCAACCAACTTCTCAACAGAAGAAAAAAGTTTGCTGCTAACTTAAGTATATGATTTAAGACACAAAATTGAAATTGAAAAGACTGACGGTATCACCATAAATGAAAAAAGGGCTTGGTATTCAGTAATGAATCCATTCAATTCCCAAAATCCATCAAAAACTTATAGAACGGTGGAATCATTTAAAAAGTTTAGCGAAAATTCAAAATCGGTTGTTAGGGGGGTAAAACTGGGGGAAGGCCAGGAGAGTGTACTAAAAAGAATGATCTCACAGATCTGACCCTAGCAGTAAGGAATTAGAAAGTTAAGTTAAGGGTTTAGAAAATAAATTCGACAGTGTTGAAGTAAGAGAAGATTATGAAGAGTCCGAAACAGAATACGAAAATAGTTTGCTTCTTTCTGCAGAGGAAACTACAGAGAGAGGTACACAGAACTATTATTATTTTGAAACAGTTTCTCAATTTTATTTATTCAGGTAATATGTGATCAACTTAATTGGGGAGATTATATACTTTTGCGTTTAATAAAAAATTAAGATATACCAGCACAGCTCCTGTTGTGCCAGCAGCTGCTGGAGCAAAGACTCATACAAGCACTGCAACGGAAAGCAAAGAATATCCCATCATCATGGACGATCAGAAGAAGGCCAATTACTGAGTAGCTCCATTCAAGTAAATTATGTGAGCAGTAGGAACTCGCAAACATAAAACCATTACCGACGAATAAAGGGAGAAAAATTTTGTTTGATTCAAAGTACAATCGCTACAATTAGACATTGATATAAAAAAATTGGACGTAAAAAAAGCACAGTTGCGCGAAATGTTTTGTAGATTAAAGGCGTTTAATGTTTTATGTTATAACAGGATCATGCTTAGTTGTAGTGTAAGTAACGTGTAATAAAAAGTAATCTAAAATTAAAAATATTTTAACTCCAAGAGCTCATCCATATCTCAAATCTGCTACTAGTTTCGGTGAATTAATTACCGTCATCAGGCTATAATAGAAATGGTAGACTTAATATAAAGATCTTATGAAATTCTGTTATAATATTCAAACAAACTATCACTATAAAATTGTGATGAAACTGATATTCTAAATTACGAATACAAAATGATAATATTAAAGCTCTTAAATTACATTTAAATATTGTTGCAAAACAAATAAGAAATGAAAGTAATTGTCAAAGTACAAAAATTTTGATTATCTAAATACAACTAGTTAATAGGATCACAAAATAGTATAGTTACTTTCATGAAACATATACAACTGGAAAAATCATAGGTTGCTGTCATCAAAAATTTATCATTATGATACTAAAGTAAGATTTTTAAATGACAATTTAATTCATGTATAAAAAATCGCATATGCCACAGTGCAATTGTCACTTTGACAGCGGCAAAAGTTAGCTTTAACTTTTACAGCTACAAATACACTAGTGGTTTTTTCACTTATTCATTTGTTCATCAATTATCGCGGTGCTGCTTACCAGAATAAATAGTTTGACATGTTTGTCAACAACTTATTGAATTTCCAAGAACTAACAATGAGTCGATTCGGTGTGTCTACGAACGCCGAAATTAGTCAAACTGTTAATACATGTGTGCCTACTAATACAGTTGCGACGCAATCATCAATCTGGCGACAATTTTCTACGTTTTGCGATGCAAAAAGATACACATTTGAGCCAGATACTTCCATCGAGAAATTGAATGTAATATTGCAAGATTGGGCATTCAATATGCGAAAAAGTAATGGAGAAGACTACAAAGAAGCGGTAGTTAAAACAATTTGGAACACCACCGCTAAAATGCTACAAAGTAAATATTATAACGAATTTAATATTGTATTCAACCCTTCCACCGATTTTCAGTTTAATTCATCACGAGCTGCACGTAATGCTAAACGTAAAATTGAAATTTCCAAATGGACTAAACGCTCAGCACAACGCATTGGTTTAGATGTCAAACGTGTCAAAATTACAAATCACTCAAATCGAGCGGCAGCAGTTAGCGAATCAAGTAAAAGCGAAATTGAAGAACAAGCTCTAATAAAAATAACAGGACACAGCAATTCATCATCAATAAAACCATACTTACAAGTTGACAAAGAGTATCATTCAAGCATTATTCAATCAATTCGTTCGGAAAATGAAAAAACTTCAACATCTACTACAGAAACGATTAGCTGTGGCACCCGCAGCGATATCACTGTGTTGTAAAGCCCTTACTTTACACCCTCTTCCAGGTATTGCTCTTATTTTATTTCTGTTATTTTATTAATGAAATGCATATTAATCGCATTCTTTATATCAGTCTTCATATTTCTACATAATATATTTCATAAAAGGTTTTATTTCGTAATTAGCTGAGCTTTCTGTTTTCATAACTAGTTCATAGAAATACTAACATTTGCGTTTTTGTCTCATTGGTCAGTACCAGAAAGGTTGTCATAATTTCATTGGTTTAACTTAAAGTTCTAGAAGCTTCGATCACATGATTTACATGTTCTATAAAACAGAAAGCTTGGCAGGACTATTGGTCATTTTTCGCACATTCTTTGTCGGGTTTACACTATACATTTTAAACGAATAAATAGTTATCTTTTGAAAAACCTGTTTCACTTGCCTAACTCACGAGGATACAACATAAATGGTGTCAGGTGTGGGGTTACTTTGTGTCTAAACCAAGCCGGAATATCTTCAGAAAAGTTCTTGTTCAACTTGGAAGTTCGAGTTTTGGGACATTGTAAAAGTACCTCTTTATTATCGTCGTATTTAATGAGTTTAGTGCCAGAAGTGAATTAAGAAAATCTTGAAACCCGTTAGAAATTGTATTGTGTTTCTGCAAACTTGGAAGAAAGTTGCCCAGTAGTAGTTATTTCCGAACTACGCATCTTAAAGCCGCATCCAGAGATTCCACTAGTACTGTGACAGGTCGCTGCTGTACGACTGCTTCAAGTTCCTGATAATCCTGATTCATCCTGCATCCCTTTTCCATTGGATTCACTGGACGAGCTGTGAGTGATCTGTGCGTAGTGCCGACAGGTGAATTGTGCGAGAGTGACCCGTTAAAACACAAGGTAAAGAAATTTAATTTTGACATTGCGTAACTAGGTTATTTTTTTTATCAATATATTTTATTCTGCAACATTTTTCCTATCGTTTATCCATGCTAAAAAATTTTTTAATGTTGTCAAATTTATGAAAATTATTATCTGATGTCAGATGAAGAATTAGTAAATGACGAATTTTTAGATACTGAGGAAGAAAACGACAACGCAACAATGGCTTTCTCTGTAGACTTTACATTTAAAATGATCCCAGAATTTGATGGGAATAGATCTAACTTACATAAATTTTTATCATGTTGCGATGTTGTTTGGGAAACTACGACAACACGGGCTAATCAACAAATGTTTTTAAATATATTGAAAGCTAAACTTATAGGTCAAGCCTACAATTTATTAAAATATAAAGTTTATGATGATTGGCCTCAGTTGAAACTTATACTACAAGAAGAGTACTTGGAGCGAAGGACGATAGCTCAAATTCAAGTAGAACTCCTTAATTCTAGACAATTTGTTAACGAAACCATAAGAAATTTTGCAAACAGAATTGAACGTTTAACTCTAGATTTGAACGACGCTTGTATAGCGAGCGAAGGTATAGCTGCTAAAGCGACCATAGAAAATTTAAATAAAAAATCAGCCCTTAAGGCATTTGTGGACGGTTTGCGTCCACCTGTTCAATTAATAATAAAAGCCAGTCGGTTCCAATGTTTCACAGAAGCTGTGGAAGCCGCTTGTGAGGAGGAACGTAATATAAAATCGTCAAATTCGCCAAATGTCACATTAAATCACAAAAATCGCTCAAATAATAATAATTTTTTCCATAAAAGAAATTGTAGTAAATGTGGTAAATCTAATCATAATGTAGATCAGTGTTTTCTAAACCGAACTCATTCTTTTCCTTCTTATCCCAAGCATATTACACCAACTCAGAATCAGCAGATAAAAGTAGAGAGAAATATTAATTTAGGACAAACTCAGTGTCGATATTGTAAGAAGTTTGGACATTCTCTCGAAGAATGTCGAAAACGTTTGTATAATAATTCTAATAACAATTATAGTAATAATGCACGTACCAGCTACGGTAACGTAAATCGAAATCGAAATTATCAATCGGAGTCTACATCATTTCAGCAACAGGGAAACGAACAAGGCGCGAGTACATCCAGAGGCCACGGTTCTTGCGCCCAGAATTTAAAAACGGCCTAAGAGAAACAACCGTAAATCAGTCTAGCCAAAGTTCAATTTCTGATTCATTTAGTTCAAACTCAAATTCATATAAAAATCAGTGTGACGGCTCTAATTCAAGATCAAGCCCCATTTTCCACACAAATTCAAGCACTAATTCAACATCAAGCTCAACTTTTTCAAACTCAGGCTCTAATAATACAAGTTCAAGCTTAAATTCAACATCTGACTCAAATTTTTATGATGTGCCAACATACCCAAGTCCTAGCAATAATTTTCGCTCACAATTTACAAACGATATAAATAAATCAAATTATGAATCAAGCATTCAAGGTCAGAAATGTTTTACAAATGATAATTCCATAATAGGGACAGAAAATAAAGAGACATCAAAAGAAGTCTTTAAAATGTCTGACGTTTCAAATTCGTCCTATGTAAAAATTCCTTGCTCTTTGACCACTACCAGATCTGCTACTTTACTAGTAGATACTGGAGCGGATATCAGTGTAATAAAAATTGGCCGTCTCGACGACGATGCGATTGTATACACTGACAAAACTATAAAAATTAAAGGTATAACAAATGAATGCATCACTTCATTAGGCATCAGCTATGCGAAAATACAATTAAATGAAATTATTATTGAACACGAATTTCACGTAGTTCCTAACAATTTTTCAGTTTTAACAGATGGTATATTGGGAAAAGAATTCTTAACAAAGTTTAGAGTGTCCATAGATTATCAGTTATCTAAATTATTCATTCCTGTAGGTAAAGGTAAATTCGGTTTTGATTTAACGAGCCCATACAATATAACCATTCCTCCTAGATCTGAATTATTTGCAAGAATTTATGTAAATTTTCAAGAACCAAAAGTGTGTTTAAATAAAGAAATAATACCCGGTGTGTACATAGGCAATTGTATTGTCCAACCTAAGGACGGAATGTGCACTATTAGCATAATAAATTCCTCAGAGTCAAGGGTTCAAATTAATTATTTAAATCTTGATTTCGATAAGCTAGAAGACTATCATGTTGTTCACATTACAAATACTAACAACGGAGAAAGAATCGCAAGGATCGAGTCACTAATCGATACTTCGCATATGAATAGCGAGGAAAAAGAGTCGATTCTAGAAATTTGTAAAACATTTAATGACATATTTCATCTCGACGGTGACAAACTAACTTGTACCGATGCCATCAAACATTATATTCCCCTTAAGTCTAATAAACCCATCTTTGTAAAACCCTATAGACTTCCTGAACAACAGAAAGACGAAATAAATAAGCAAATTCAGCAAATGCTTGACGATGACATAATAGAGCCTAGCCATTCGCCATTTAACTCTCCCATTCTTATCGTTCCCAGAAAATCACTAGGAAATAACCAAAAACGATTTAGATTAGTTGTAGATTTTAGAAAACTCAATGAATCTACAGAATCGGACGCTTATCCTTTGCCAAATATAATTGACATTTTGGATCATTTGGGACAATCAAAATATTTTTCAGTTATAGATCTAGCTAATGGATTCCACCAAATTCCTCTTAGCGAGGAAAGCAAACCGTGTACAGCATTCTCTTTTAAGGGTCACTACCAGTTTAAAAGGTTACCAATGGGCCTTAAAGGTGCACCGGCATGTTTTCAACGTCTGATGAATAGTGTTTTAACAGGGTTACAAGGAATCAAATGTTTTGTTTATCTAGACGATATAGTTGTTTTTGGAAATTCTCTTTTAGATCATAATAAAAAACTCATTGATGTTTTTAATGCTCTCAGGAAGCATAATCTTAAGTTACAGCCCGCAAAATGCAATTTTTTGAGGAAAGAAATTAATTACCTCGGACATATCATTTCTGAGAACGGTGTAAAACCAGATCCTTCTAAAGCCTCATGCGTTCAAAATTATCCAACCCCCAAAAACGAAAAGCAAGTAAAATCATTCGTAGCATTAGCATCCTATTATCGACGTTTTATTCCAAACTTCGCAAAAATCGCTTATCCCTTAAATAATTTGCTAAAAAAGAACGTGCCTTTTGAATGGTCCGCTGTTTGTGATGAAGCATTTTCTATCTTAAAAGAAAAACTTATTAGCCCTCCCGTATTGCAATATCCGGATTTTGAAAAGGAATTTATTTTAACAACAGATGCGAGTAAATACGCGATAGGATCAGTTTTATCACAAGGAAAATTAGGTGAAGATAGACCTATTGCTTACGCTAGTCGAGTTTTGAATAAGGCTGAACAAAATTATTCGACAATTGAACGTGAGATTTTAAGTATAGTTTGGTCCACCCAGCATTTTCGACCCTATCTTTGGGGTGATAGACCCTTCCTAATCGTCAGTGATCACAAACCGCTATCTTATCTTTTTTCACATTCAAATCCCTCCTCAAGACTAACCCGTTTCAGACTTAAACTCGAAGAATTCAATTACAAGATTATTTACCGACCCGGTAAACTTATTTCCAATGCTGATAGTCTTTCTAGGATTTATAAAATGAACACTAGATCTTCATCTGCTAATAACTCTTACAATCAATATCTAAAAGAGATCAAAAATAAAATTATCATGAATAAAAATATCATAGATGTTTCTGAAAATATTACCGACGTTGTAAATAATGTAGACAAACCCAGTATAATTTTCTTTGCGAGTAAAGAATTTGATGACCATCAAAAATACGATAATAATCACAACGAATTAAAAGCGCAAAATAGAGAGCTACACGACATTGCATATTTAAAGCATAATGATCGATTTTTTATTTATTTAATTACAAAAGAGTCAGATTTCCAAAAAGCAAAATACGATGATATTTTTTATTCACTAATGAACTTGAAGTCTTTTGTAACACAACACGGTATTAGTGACCTTGCCTTCTCAGCTGATGAATGTAAAACCGAGCGATTAAAACTAGACGTTATTAGGATAATGTTTCGCTATATTTTCAGAGAAGCAAATACAGTAATCACAATTTGTCATAACAACGTATATCAAGACCTTAGTCAAAAAGAAATAGAAACCATATTAAAGGAGTATCATAATTGTCCACTAGGTGGACATCAAGGAGTTAATAGAACTTTTAACCGAATAAAGGAAAAATATCGCTGGAAAAACATGTTTAAACATATAAAGAAATTTATTCGTTCTTGTGAAATTTGCCAAAAAAATAAAACTGGTAAGAAAACAAAACTACCGATGGTAATTACTACCACCTCATCTAAGCCATTTGAAAAGGTATTTTTAGATATCGTAGGGCCACTAAATGTAACTGATCAAGGCAATAAATATTTACTAACATTCATGGATGATCTAACTAAATTTTCTTTAGCTATACCGATTCCAGACCAAACGGCTGAGACGCTAGCCTATCAATTTACAACAAAAATTATCTGTCAGTATGGAATTCCCAAATATGTATTGACGGATCAGGGTTCAAATTTCCTCAGTGATTTATTTAAAAAGACGTGTCAATTATTAAAAGTTTCTAAAATTCAAACTACGAGTTTCCATCCTCAAAGTAACGGCAGTTTGGAAAGATCTCACAGAACTTTTGTAGAATATTTAAGAAGTTTTATAAACAAAGATATGAATAATTGGGATGAGTTTATGCCTTTTGCTACATTCACTTATAATACTACTCCTCATATATCCACCTCTTTTACTCCTTTCGAACTCCTTTTTGGCCACAAAGCAGAATTGCCTACAACGTTAATTAAATCTCCCGAAGTCCTTTATAGTTATGATGACTACTACAATGAACTAAAATCAAGAATGCAACACTCTCATGAAATAGCTCGCGAAAAATTAACAAAAAGTAAAGAAATGTCAAAGAAATACTATGATAAAAATATTAATCCTCTCAATATAAATGTAGGCGATAAAGTTCTCCTCAAAAATGAATCTATCATAGTAGGAAAAACCAAAAAGTTGCAGCCGTTATTTAAAGGACCTTACGAGGTCATATCCATCGATTCGGATGTAAATTGTACAATAAAAATCAACAAAAAACTAGTTAAAGTTCACATGAACAGATTAAAACTTTTTTCTGAATAAAAAAAAATAAATAAATAATTTTTTCCACTCTGTAAGTTTTTGGAATTAAAAGTATTACACATTTGCATTTTAATTTTGTTTTAGTATAGTTTTTAGTTAAAATCATTAACTTAGTACTTAAGGAACTTGTTTAAGTTATGCTATATAAAATTTTTTTTTATTACTTTTAGGCCATGAATTTGCCTTCAGTTCTTTTGTCCACCCTGCCACTGATGGTGTTTTCAAGTGTTTATTATAATAATACCCTAATAAATTCAAGTCCAGGACTGTACTACGAAAATATTGGTAACTTGAATCTCTACACCGATAAATGGAAGTTAGTTGTTTATTTAGACTTAATTAATTATCACAGCGAATACAAATCGATTTTATATTACAGAAATGTATTGGAAAATTTTTGTAAATTAGCCGAATCACGCGGTTTAGAAAATAACGAATGTGATTCCATGAAGCACACTACTGAATACTTCCTTAAAAATATTAATGATAACGATAAAATAATTTTGGAAATGCTAGGCGCAGATGTACAAGCCCGATCTAGAATAAAAAGAGGTTTGCTAAATATTATTGGTTCAATTTCAAAGACCTTATTTGGAACTTTAGACGAGGAAGACGCAAAATTTTTTGATTCACAAATACAAAAATTAAAAGATAATCAAAATCATTTAACAAAACTCCTGAAAGAGCAGACGTCAATCGTACGAAGTACTCTGTTAGATAGTAATTCTTGGTTCTTAAATAGAACAAAGTTATTAGAAAATAAGTTAGATATAACAGGTAATTTTATAAACAATCTAGAAATAAATATGAAGATTACTGAAATTTTTTCACTTTTTTCATTCATAGAAACGATTTTCAAGTCACACCAAGAAAATTTATTAAGTATAATCCAAAAATCTCTAGAAGGAAAATTACATCCTCTAATAATCAGTCCAGTAGAACTTATAAAACATTTGAGTAATTTACAAAATTATATGGAAGGGTTAAGTTTTCCTGTCAGTCCTATTTTGGAAAATACACATGTTCTTTTCAAATTAACAGAAACTAATGTTTATTTTTATAATAATAAAGTAACGTTTGTTTTGTATGTTCCTTTGATAACTCCGAGAGAATACGGAATTTATAAAATTTCCAGTCTACCTACTCAAGTTTCTTTAAACCGATACGCATTTATTGTGCCAGAAAGTAACAATTTATGTATTGATGCTATAAAGCAACATTATATTATGTTGAGTGACTTGGAACTCGCGTTCTGTAAGACTACTGTAGGAAATAATTATGTCTGTGAACAGAAAAAACCTATATTATTAGTGCATTTACACGGTGGTTGTGAAGCAAATTTATTTGTACCTTCATTATCCATTCCAAAGTCTTGTAATAAAAAAATATTATTTGTAATTTATCCTATTTTTATACAATTAGCACAAGCGAACTCATGGTTGTACACTATTCCCACAGAAGAAAATGTAGACCTTATTTGTAAATCTGTTAAACAAAGATTATCCTTAACACTAAATGGCACAGGAATTCTTCACATCAACTCAAATTGTTCAGCTTATACAAAAGATATGATATTAGCCCCTCATAACGAGTACCTTACCAAAACTACTATAAATTATATTCCACCCTTGGATATAAAGAAAGAAATTCACTTCAATTATTCGAATTTCAATAATATTGACATGTTAGGAATAAATTCACCTACTACAATTCAATCTAATGATATCCAAACCCTATCAAAATTTAGCCAGGATTTAAATTCATTATCTTTCGATTTAGACAAAGTTCAAGATCAATCCTATCTCTCATGGAATTTGCATAATGTAATTGTATATGTAATATTACTCATATTAATAATTCTTTCTATATCATATTACATAATAAGAAAAAAGTTTATCATAGTGGAACCTCAAGTAAAAAATGAAATAAAAATTCCAGAGACACATCAAACAGCCGACGAAACCGAAGTTGTTAATGAAAAAATTAAAAGTGATAGCCATGAGCGCGCTGAAAATTGTAACCCAAGGTACAATTTTAAAAATTAGGGGGGAGGTGTTGTAAAGCCCTTACTTTACACCCTCTTCCAGGTATTGCTCTTATTTTATTTCTGTTATTTTATTAATGAAATGCATATTAATCGCATTCTTTATATCAGTCTTCATATTTCTACATAATATATTTCATAAAAGGTTTTATTTCGTAATTAGCTGAGCTTTCTGTTTTCATAACTAGTTCATAGAAATACTAACATTTGCGTTTTTGTCTCATTGGTCAGTACCAGAAAGGTTGTCATAATTTCATTGGTTTAACTTAAAGTTCTAGAAGCTTCGATCACATGATTTACATGTTCTATAAAACAGAAAGCTTGGCAGGACTATTGGTCATTTTTCGCACATTCTTTGTCGGGTTTACACTATACATTTTAAACGAATAAATAGTTATCTTTTGAAAAACCTGTTTCACTTGCCTAACTCACGAGGATACAACAACTGTTCCTAGTATGAATTTCAATAACTGCGTTTTTAATAATTGTACATTAAAATAAAAATGTGTTTATTTTTAATGTTTCATAAATAAAGTTTGCATTGATATGTTTTCTCATTCATTAAATTGTCCTGCCGAATTACACTCGAGGTTTGTATTGATGTTGGGTAAATTTGTGTTGTTCAAATTCTAAACTGTTTCCTTTAGCAATTTGACAATAACTGTTAACTATTAAAAACACGACACCGAAGGTGGAGTGTTTTTAGGAAACAGTTTCTCATCAAACAACCCAAATTCACCCGATAAAATACAAATCACTTGTGCAATTATAAGTGAAAAAACCAATCAAATGTGGTATGGAAAACAAGAAAAAATAGAAATATTGGAAAAATTGGAAAAGACACTAATATATAGAAGTTTTCTCATGAGAAAACTAGGTAATGTATCTAATAAGAAAAAAATATAACTATACTAAGTATAATGGATCAAACCCAAGGGGATGGTTTCTTCTTTATAAACAGAACAAACTAGAAAGTAAGTAAGTAAATAGATAGAACGAAAATTTATTGAAATAAGTAGATATAATATTTACTTCACAAGATCCATCAAACATAAAGGTAATATATATAATATATAACAGAATTTCATAAGATCTTTATATTAAGTCTACCATTTCTATTATAGCCTGATGGTACCTCTATATGCTCCCATAAATTCTTCGAAGGCAGGGTCAGGATCTTACCGGATTTGGTTCACTCCTTCCTCTTTGTTATGGTCCCCTTCGAATGGCGCTAGTTGGTTTTGGTGGACTACTTTCGGCTCACCATTGGGGATCTTACTTATGCGATAGATGACGTCATTAATCTTCTTCTTGATTAAGTATGGACCCTCCCAAGATTTTTGTAATTTTGAAGAAAAGCCTTTTCTCCTCGTCGGGTTGTGTAACCATACTTTGCCTGAAACTGCCTTCAGTGGCCTGAGTGTCGTACCGTTTCTTCATTCTGTCGCTGGAAACTTGAAGATTCGTTCGAACCAATTCGTGTACATCGTCCATCCTTTTTATCAACTTGATCACGTAGTCTTCTCCCGCTAGATCTTCTCCAGGTCGACAACCAAATTCCAGGTCACAAGGAAGCCTCATTTCGCGTCCAAAAAGGATTTTCGCAGGTGTTTCACCTGTGGACTCATTGATGGCAATCGATAAATCAATGCAAAGAGGGGAATGTACTGGTCCCAATCTCTCTGGTGGCTGGAAACTACTTTGGACAGGTATTTTCCAATGGTCCTGTTCATTCTTTCAACCATTCCATCTGAGTGTGCATGCAATACCGTTTTCCTGGTCTTCTTCATTCCCAGCTTGTCACAAATTTCCTTTAGTGTAAAGCAAATTTGGTAAAGAAAATCAACAAGTAATTACTCAAGAAAATTTGCATTATTCACAGGGGTATATCTACATTATTTATTGGTTATAGATCATATGTTTACCTTTACAACTGTCAAAAAATTTCCACTTAAATATCGTGGCACCTCGATAAAATGTCCGGATATTTTTTAGTTGCCTGGATAACTTGTCAAAATTAAGGCATCTTATTGGTTAAAAAGTAGTGGTGTGAAATTTTCTCTTAAACTACCTAGGGATTGTATAGTTGCATTGTTTTCCTGATAATTCTGATCTATCAAATTAAATTATTAGAAACTTCCTGATCCTTAAATAATATCTATTGCTAAATATACTTGATAGGTTGGTACTGCTGTTCGTTATTAGAGGGATTACAGCATACGTTTGGCATCTGCTGTTCATCTGTGATACTTGTTGATATGGAAATAAAATAATCGATCTTCAATGAAGCTCCATTAATTAGTATTTTTCTTCCTGTAGGAAATATTTAAGACTCTTCTTTAGTGAGACACTGTTCATATATTATTATATGATCTTCATCCTTTTTAAAATGAGTAACAAAATATAATCATTCGTTTTCAATGTTAAGGTTAACGTGTTGATTTATCAATAAAATTAAAGATACTTGAATATTTTTTAAAAATTATTACACGTACTGTTGCCCATAAAAAATACAGAGACAGAAGTGTGTATTTTTTTATCATTTTACGTGTCTATCTGGAAAACTTTTCACAAAACACGTTTTTACCATTATTGTTAATTAATTTTCAATTTTTATAAATGTAAACATTACTATAGACGAGATTTTGTTGTGTTAACTTGGTCGGCTGAGATTAATGAACGCATTGAAAGTCCCCTCAATCTATATTATGCAATAAGTAATACTTTCATTTGCAAGAAAGAAGTGTCAAAGAGAACAAAAATTACAGTCTATAAAACCGTTTTTAAACCTATTTTAACTTATGGGAGTGGAAGCTGGGTTCTTACGAGAGAGACAAAAAGAAAATTACAAACTGTTGAGATAAAGTATCTAAGAGCAGTATTGGGAATCACAAGAAGGGTCAAAATTCGAAATGATTATATAAGAGAACAGCTATAAGAAGAACCCCCAGGAAGAAGAATAGAAAGGAATCAGTTAAGGTGGTATGGCCACTTAGTACGCATGAAAAATAAGCAACAAGCAAAAATGATATGGCAAACAAAAACATGTAGAAGACGACCAAGGGGGAGACCACGAAAAACCTGGGATGATGCAGTAGCGGAAATCCTGAAAGAACGGGGACTAAACTGGCAGTAGGCGAAGTTAAAGGTTGGAAATAAACGGGAATGGGCTTGATTTATACATAATTAAAAACACCTTAACACCTTAGGGTGCATTAAGGTTCTGATCACATATACATAACTTGGTCGGCATACTTCACTTTGTCTTTCCAATGTCTGGCTAATCTTGCGCCATCTAGTCTCTATCTGTTATTTACTGCTTATCGATGGACACTTTCTTTCCCTATACAAATTTGTTCATAAAATCTAGCCTCAATGCAATGCTCGACTATTCTCTGTCAGTTTTTTATTGTTGAAACAAACAAACAAACGTTATGAATACTGAAAAGATTAACAGATTAAGGGGCTTCTCTTTGTCGCAGTCCCAATTCATGTCTATATATTATTGTGCATATTTCCGAATGGGACTCGACCAGGCAATTTTGTATTTAAATATTGCTTATTATCAAAATATATATATGGGGGTCATCACCTAGTTTAATTTCGTCGAAACAATGTTGGATGGTCTAATCTTTTTAGATTTGTGATTTTTTTTTAAAAGGCGTAACAATTTCCAATTATCATTAATATTGTATGATTTGTCTGATTGACCTTGTATTCTCGTATTCGCTTGATTTATTTTCAAATTTGTTATTTGTTAGTTGACTTATACATTATGTTGATATTTTGTTGTATTCGGAGGTTAACCACAAGACAGCCAAATTTCAAATTTATTCTTTTATTTAAACTGATTATTGAGTTTTATTTTGTATGCTTCAAGTTAATTTTGTTGTAGAACAATTTTTAATTCGATCTCAACTTCAGAGCCATTCTATTAATTCTGAGCTGTTTCTGATTAATCAATTTACGAGACTATTTGATTTTCTAAATGATCGACTCGAGACTTGCTACAAGATCGATTTCATTTATACAGTTCAGTAAGCAGAAAAAAACAGGTCTACCATTAACGTACTCGCCCGCCTCTTCACTCTGAACAAATTTTGAATTTTTCACATACACAGCGTAGTAAGATTAATTTGCATTATTAGTATAGTATATCAAAATGGATTTGAAATATATTTTTCTACAATCGTGCAAAAAGATATTTTTGCCAGTTTGCCAAAAGTTGTTTGCACTACTGCAAAAAATGCTTAAATACTTTAACGCTATATTGGTAACGAGTAAGTATCTATATATCTATAAAGATAATATTTTTTCTTGTAATTTCAGTGTAAAAATACGTATGAAAATGGTAAATGGCACATAAGAACGACCGTAGGCGATATCTTAGGGTCTGATTGTGATACAGAATTGGTGAAAGAAATTAATAAAAAAAAGCCTCAAGAGAAACCTGGAAATTAATCCTTCGATATGAAAAAAAGCCCTGTTCTACTCAACTGATCTTTGCAAATTTTGTATGGTTAAAAGAGCTTTTCTCCACCACGTGTTTTATTTAAAAGTATTGAACTCATTAGAGGGCGCTAGAGTATCCATATTCGGTTTTGTCTTGACCAATAACTAGGTAATAAATTTTCAGCTGTAATCAAGTAGGCCTTGATGCTAACTTCAGAAAAATCTGGCCAATCACTAGGCAAAATAATTGCCAACTTAAAAACCAAGTATAGTGAAATTAAAAAGGAGGAGTTTTAAAATACTATTTTTCAATTAGGAACAAAAACAAAACAACAATATTAAATTTGATGGAATATGGTAATTTGTTCCCTCAGAATCAACTATCTGTTGTGCGTTAATAAGAATTTATTTTCATTTGAACATACTATTGAAATACGCTACCGAACAATGATGGCTTAACCGTTATTTATGCAAAATGTCATGTTGTATGTATGTATGTATGATGGGGTGACATTCACTGAGATCTAAAAGATCTGTTGTGCTCCCTTACTTCAACTTAGTTACTGAGGAACGTCTCAGAGACTAGTATCTCCTTTAGTCTTATTTCCCTGAGGAATTTTAAATTTAAATCAAAAATTAATAAATATCAAATCAAATTAGGTAATGTTGTTGTAACATCATTAGAATGCAAACAGCCTTGAATATAGTTGATAATTGGTGCAAACCACAAAGAGTGACAGTGAATGCTAAGAAAACACCAATTATCAACTTCACGCAAAAGACGGCAAGGTTTGCTTGCCTGTGTATTATGGGATTCATAAAAACCACTTCTACAAGTGCGAAGGAAGTCTTGCTCAATCTGCCTCCAGAAATCTTTAGAATGGTGGGTGGTCTTACCAGGACAAAGACAGACGGAACAGTTCATTGGAGATATTCGCCAACTTCTACGGCAGACCTAATAAGCATAGATAGGGAAACCGTCAAAGCCGTAGTAAGTATGTTGACAGGCACGCCAAGCTAATGTGGTTGACAGATAAAGCCATGTGCAGATTCTGACACCTAGGAGAGAAAGCACGTCCTATGCCAGTGGTTTCTTGTACTAGGCGATGAGAAGCCACGGGCAAGAAATTACATGAAAGATTCAGTCTCGAGGCTGATTGACTACTTAAAAAGAGTCGTGATCTAGATTCAGTGGACCACCAGTGATCTGAAAAAGGGAGCAGTGGAATAGGCATCCTCAAATATAATCTAATTATAATTAGCACCTTGGATACTTAAGCACGTACAGTAGATTTACGAAACGATTGATCAACCTAAAAAACAGTACCCGATCAACTTCGTTGGGATGAACGCGACCAATGTTATTGCGAAATCAGTACAATTAATCTTAACTGAAAGGACAAATATGTACTCTGTTATTAGCTCCAAGCGTCAGATATAATCAACTTTAATACGTGTGTGATAAATAGCCAAAGAAACTACGGCACTGATCGCCAAATATAAATCTCGCACATACGTACCGGGAATTGGGTGAAGACTAGAGAGATAACATACAGGGTGCGGCACCGAAAACGAAACAGATCGCATATGTTGCAGACACATTTTTTTGGAGAAAATGCAAAAAGAGGTCGATTTTTATTTCAAGGAAGACATCTATCGAACATATCCTTAACTATCCTACATCCCTCCCCTCCCCTTTGTCACTATTACCAATAAAATTGGAATAGGGAAAGTACTAAGATTGACACATCATTGAAAAGGTAATTTTATAAGGAATTTGACACTGTGACATGTGACAGTTCAAATAAGCGCATTTTCATGTTAAAGCCAAATTCAACAATTTAGGTAATGCTAATTACTTTTGGAATAAAATTTAACTTACTACGCCTATGTTTTCGTAAAATAAAAATAAAGGTTTATGTTTCCATAACTACCAGGTCTGTTTTTTAGTTTAGCGTCAATTCATAATAAAAAATAAAAAAAAACGGAAAAGTGAACATAAAAATTAAATTGGAAAATTTAGAACAACTCCCATAATTAAAAACTAAACTACTTCAATGTAAATGCTCAAATTGTTGTCCATTAACTTCCATACACGAATATAAATTATTCTCGAATCTTTGTCTGACGTTTTGGAGCATTTCTTGAGTTATTTGACGACATTCGGGAATAATACCTACGTTCACGTAACTCTTCTAAGGAACCTGGCTAAGTGGCGTATATTTTACTTCTTATATATCCCCATAAAAAGTAATCTAGGGGTAACGGATCAGGAGATCGTGGGGGCCATTCAATAAATCCTCTCCGTCCAATCCAATGTATAGGAGAGTTTTCACTCAAGTACTGACGAACCAATGCAGCAAAATGAGGAGGAAGTATTAGGTGATCGTTTTCTATTTTTTTTTACGATGATCGATAGATGTCCCCCTTTAAATAAAAATCGATCCCTTTCTGCATTTTCTCCACAAAAAAGTGTCTTCAATATATGCGATCTGTTTCGTTTTAGGTGCCGTACCCTGTATAACAATATAACAAACTATTGTGAATATAAATATCCCATACGAATGTAACTAAGAGAGATGGTATAAAGGAACAATATATGCCTTTTCTTATAATCGCTGGAAAAACCCATATTTATTTATTTATAAACCCAACTGGCTTGATGCCTTATTATAAGGTTCAATTTTAACAAACGCTGATACACAAATAAATAGATGGATTGCATGACCCTAATTATATAAAAACACACACCCCAGATATGTAGAGGTTCAAATAGCAGCCTTTCCAAGTTACTACATAGAAATGTTAATAACATAGTTTAAAACCAGATTATGAAACCTATAGTTTCAGATAATGACCAATCAATTAGCATATTGAAATTATTTACAATTTTCAAAATTGATTGACATAAATGATGAAAAAAGTATCTTTTGGTTTTCCAATTTTTGTGAATTATTATAAAATGATGGTATATCTATATTATTGGGTAATAGCATACTCTGATCAAGCATTTGTAAATTATAATGAAAAATACAACATCTCCATTTTACGAATATGTTCATGTTAAACAAAGACATCCTATCTAGAAAATCCAAAGTTGATAGTATATGAAACCTGGTGTTTTTTCTAGCAGGTAAGGAAGACA
Source organism: Lochmaea capreae (assembly GCA_949126875.1). Taxonomy (NCBI): domain Eukaryota; kingdom Metazoa; phylum Arthropoda; class Insecta; order Coleoptera; family Chrysomelidae; genus Lochmaea; species Lochmaea capreae. Next base: position 3,913,345 of record OX421398.1, read on the forward strand.
AATAGCAAATTTGTTTCCTCTTTTTTATTTTCATTATTTTCTTTAGCCATAAAAAAATATTACCTATTTCACTTTCTACCTTCAATTTAAAATAAAGGTTTGCATTCAAATTTCAACGATACGAATAATTGGTGTCGGCCACTTTGCGCCCGACCGTTTTGCGCTCCTACCTGAAATCGGCCACTTTGCGCTCTGCTACTTTCATAATCTACTTTATTTTCTTCGATCTGCCGATTTGCAATATAATTTTAAATTCCTCCTACCTACAATAATAGTCCGGTAAAGGGTAAGTTAAAAATATTAGTTTTACAAGAAAACAAGAAAGTACAAAAATTATATTTATTTTTTCAAAGTTTTTTTATAAAGTAAAATACAAAAATCCATGTTTGTTTATTCGAGCGTGCTGGGCTCTTAACACAGAGGTACCAGGTTCGAGTCGTGTCCGAGTCAAGATATTTTTATTTTTATTTTCTTATTGTTTTTTTCAAAAATTGACTAAAAATACGAAGAATTTTTCGATTCGGATTAGGGTAGGGGGTAAGGTAGGGTGGTTTTGGTTGGGTTATTATTGAAAATTATTATAATAATCTGTCAATTACACAATTCAATTTTTCGATTCGGATTAGGGTAGGGGGTAAGGTAGGGTGGTTTTGGTTGGGTTATTATTGAATATTATTATAATAATCTGTCAATTACACAATTCAATTTTTCGATTCGGATTAGGGTAGGGGGTAAGGTAGGGTGGTTTAGTTAAAAAAGTGTATGGAAAGCGAGGAGATGTTCTTTTCATAGAGAACGACACGGGGTGTCTTGGAACTACGCTTGGCAACGTCGGTGAAGAGAGCTACATTTAGACGCTCCTATTTTTCTGTAGTAGGTACCATGGGTTTTAAGCAAATTTTCTAAGCTAACCTTTACCGGGCTATTATGTTATAATAAATTTAAAATTATATTGCAAATCGGTAAATCCTAGAAAAAAGGATAATACATTTCTATTATGAAAATCGCAGAGCGCAAACAGGTCGATTTCAGGTAAGAGCGCAAAACGGCCGAGCGCAAAACGGCCGTATTCGAATAATTTTAACAATTCTGATGATGATGATGAAGAGAATAAAAAATATGCCTTTCGAGTTATTTACTTAATTACAGTTTCCTGTGACAATTGTCATATTTAAGTAAAGCGTGTTATCAATAGAAGTCAAAATAATAGTATAAAACTATTAAAACGTACAGGGTTTAATGTATTAATGTGATTTCAGCATTGTCTTCAGTCCAGGATTATGCTCTTAGAGCTTCTGGACGGATAATATCTATATTGTACTGATGAGGCGCAAATACGCATACGCAGATGACATAGTTATCTTGCAAATCGGAAAATTTGAGAACATACTATGCGATAGAGCGCAGAATTGGCTCAAATTAATAGAAACACGGAGCAAGGATCACTTATTGTCTATCAATCCCAAGAAGACTAAGATGGTCCTTCTCACCAGAAAAAGAAGATTATCGGGCTTAAAACTCCTCGAAATCTTCAAAAGAAAATTAAACTTCTCTGAAGAGATGAAATACCTTGGTATTACCCTCGACAGGAAGCTAACAAGGAACTCTCACTTACAAAGCAGAGCAGAAAGAGCATATGTGGCTTATGAGCCATGTCGGAGGACAGTGGGACGCATTTGGAGACTTTCACCCCGAGTGGTTACCTAGATCTACACTGCAATAATATGGCCTATGTTATGTATGTATGTATGTATGTATGTATGTATTTTGGGGTAACATTCACTGAGACCTAAAAGATCTATTGTGCCCCCTTACTTCTACTTAGTTTCTGAGGAGAGTCTCAGATACTAGTAGCTCCTTTAGTCCTATTTCCCGGAGGAATTTTAGGATATCTGCAGGCCTCAACTTAGGTAACTGTCCCTCTTCTATCCAGTAGTCTCCCAGGTACTGTGCCCTAGGATTCTGAAATACTGTGCAGTTCGCAAGTATGTGGATGGAGGTTTCTTCTTCCATTCCACAAAATCTACAATCTTCTTCCTCCACTATTTTGAGCTTTTTAAGGTGTCCATTCAGGCGACAATGTCCCGTTAGGATTCCTGTTAAAACTCTTAGTGCAGTTTTGCTTTGACTTATGCATTCATTTGATCTCAACAGGTTGTAGTCACCCAGAAGAATCTTTGATTGCCTAAGCCCTACTAGATCTTTCCAATTGTCAGATCTTCTCTTTTCTTCGGCTTTACCTATTTCTTCCAATATTACATTGGAGCTGATTCCGCAAAAAGGTTCCGGCCCCCAAAAGGGTATTTCACTCCCCCTCTTTGCTAGTTCATCTGCTATTTCGTTTCCTTCTATTCCAGTGTGTCCTGGAATCCACAGTAAGGTGACTATATTGTTCTCGCCTAGTTCATTAAGTTTGCCTAGGCATTCCCACACCATTTTGGAACTGATTACACAGGAACTCAGCGCTTTAATGGCTGCTTGACTATCAGACATTATGATAATCCTTTGCCTTCTATATCCTTTGTCAATATTGAACTGGGCACACTTTCTTATTGCGTGAATTTCCGCTTGAAAGATACTTGGGGTTTTTCCCAAGCTTTCAGAGTGTTTGGTTCCTGGCCCGTACACTCCTATCCCAGTTCCTTCTATTGCTTTTGAGCCGTCTGTGTACCATTGAATGGCATTCTTTCCAAGTCTGGTAATGGTATTCGGATCCCATTCCTTCTTGTTGCTTAATTCCGTAACGAATTTCTTTGCTATGGCCTATGTTAACGTACGGAGCCATTGCATGGGGACTGAAGGTTCTACAAGCAACGGCCTTCCAAAAATTATGTCAAATACAGCGAATGGCTTGTTTAAACATTACATGAGCCAAGAAAACAACACCAACCGCGGCAATGGAATTAATTACTGCCATGGTCTGGCCCCTCTGGATTTGTATGTTAGAGAGATTGCGTTTATGGTCATGATACGATTGCGCATGGCTGGTGTAAACCCCGAAGTAGGGATGGGTCAATTGAGACTGCGACTGTGGCGGGAAGCGCTTACTGCGCTTCCCCTGCTGCAGGCGACCAGTGATGCAATTGAACCCAGGTTTGTGTTTAATAAACCCTACAAAATACAAATGAAACAGAACACAGAGTCAGATGCTGCAAATGCAATACGCATATATACAGACGGCTCGAAAACCAAAGATACCATGTTTATATAAAAGTAATAATTTACAACTTACCAACTGCTTGAGAAATTTTAAATATAACATGAATATTTTTGGTTTTTTATTTAACATTTGTTTACACCCATTTATTGTACATTGTTTTTCTGACAGTCCTAAATGACCTCAGTTCAGCGTTTAAGTATAAAGATCCATAACTGCAGATATTCAATACAATTGCTTACTGAAATTTTTAAAGGAACAGTTTCAACGAAATAGACTGGAAACTAAGTAAAAATGCTAAAATAACAAGAGTGGACACGATGACAAAAATTGGTACATTTATCTTTCAGAACTATCAAAAATGGAAATTATTAGCTGATGTTAATGCTAAACAGTGTGAAAAGTCTGCCATCTTAAATTCAAATCGCTCCTCCTGGTTATTGAATAAGGTATACAAAAATATAAATGAATGCAATTCATTCCACGTTAGAATTAAATTGTTCCTCATCTCACCAGATAAACGCTCTATCTCCCACTACAGCTTGCCTATATATAATTTTTCAGATCACCTGGAAGGCAGAAAGTAGTACCAAAATTATCTTTTCGTGCAATCGGACGCCAAGTCAGTATTTCGCGTTCTCAACACAGTCCGCGAAATTCAATTTCGCGGCGGTTACCCATAGCAACGGCTGCGAAACCAAATGTCACTTCTAAATTTGAATATCACTTCCAAATTTGACATTTCTAAAATACCACAAAGACAAGGATTATGTTTTATTGAATACCAACAAATACATAAGTACTCATATTATTTAGTATGAATATTAACATTAATTGTACAGTTTATATTATTACTTATATTTACTCCAGAAGTTGAAGCAAGAACTGTCAAAATATTTTGTATATATTGAAAAATATCATTTCTATAGCACACATTGTTAAATAAATTGAACTGTTGTTGAGTTTATAGCAATAATATATTTATTTACAATTATCTAGTTTAATAGTTTTAACGATTGCACGAAAAATAGTGTGTATGTCATGGCCGCGAAACTTTTTAACGACCTCAAGATTATCTTGCCTCGGCCGCAAGCGGCCTCGGCGATAACTGTTCTTTCGGTACGTTAACAAGGTATTTCGCGGCCTAAGCATACAAATAACTATTTTTTTATAGTCTTATTTTTTAATTATAAGTAATACCCTATTAAATCTTCAAGTAGTACATTTTTTATATTTTTCTGCAAAATATTTTTGCACGCGTCTGCCAAAGTTAAAACCCCATTAAATCGTCTGGCTTATTTCCTTCCAACTCTTCAAACATTAAACTATCACCTATAAACATTTCAAATTGCCTCAAAAATATTTTTGGAATATTTCCTAATTCATAACAAGAAATATTATTGACCTGCTAGTATTTGTATACAATTATAACACAAATCAAATGTAATTTGACATTTATAATAATGTCTTCCAATACTTTCCGATTGTAGCATCAATTTTTGTATTCGATAAAATAAATACTCTTGATTGCAGCCTTCTTTGGGAGTAACCATTGTGCGACGTAGAATCAATATTTGGTAAATACAAATTAATCAATTGTAAATTGAATTGCCTGGTGAATGAAAACTAGGGGATTGACAAAACCGAAATAGTTAACCTCGGATAAGGGACTGATTTGTGATCTGTTCGTAGTTTAATACAGTATCGGAACTACCCAATATTCAATTTTTCATCAATGAATAATTGTAATCTAGAGTATATAAATAATAGAATTGTTCAATTAAACAATTTCTTATATATTTTTTTCTATTAGAAATTGAACAAATTGTTGGTATATACATCAGAAAAATGAGATGATATGAAAAAGCATACTAATGAAAATACCACGGTGTTAGGGATGGGGAAAAACTATGGATATTAGTCCGGTCAATTTAGACCAAAAAATGAGAGTGAAGTTAGATAAAGTCCCAGCAAGCTGAATTTCTGTGAAATTTTTCAAAACATAATTATAAACAATGTCTAGAAGTTCCTCATCATTCCCATTTATGGAAAAAATTTTATTCAAGGTCAAAGGTCAAAAAAATAAGTTTTTCGCGATTTTCAGCAAAACGGTAAGTTTTATCATAAAAGTACCTTAAACAAAAATTGTAGATCATAAAATTATCTACAAAAAATGTATCAATACTTTTTTTTTTACGAACCACCGTTTCCGAGATATAACGATTCAAAAAGTTATAAAAGTTGATATCTTCATAATTTGCATGAGTACGCCACGTATATAATATTTTGACACGCAATAACTGGCTGTGATACGATATCTGCATTTTACAGGATGGGTAAAACAGCAGTTTTCAAAATGTTTGAAAAACAAGATTTAATTCAATGTGCTGAAGTTTTTAAAAAGAGTAATTCAACTCAACAAGAAGTTATTACCAACGGCATCCGCTTTCTTCTTTCTATGTACGGAGCTCCTAAAAAAACTACCTGTTTAGATAAGCATCGATATGCATGTTTTGTTAAAAATACTAAAAATAAAGAACAAGTTCAATTAGCTTGTCTTCCTCCAACCTCAGTTGCTGCTCACCAACATCTTTTTCGAGTATACTACCAAGTTCAAGTGTGGCTTGATTATCAGCTAGACCCTACAGACTGGGGTTGGAAATTGGTCAACAATATATTAGAGCCAGTTCAAACTTTACTTCCACCTGCGCCGGAAAAACTGCTGAACACTATTTTTTGCAACTGCAAAAAGGGATGCAGTGCTAAATGTGGTTGCAAAAAAGTCGGACTGTTTTGTTCTTTGGCATGCACAAATTGTCAAGGCCGGTCGTGCTCTAATATTGAATCACAAACAATGGAGGATTCGTTTGACTCCGACGAAGTATCATGAGATACATCGCTATTGACGTAATTTACTTGCATCCAAAATGAAGATGAAGAAGAAGCAGGAGAGGAAGAACAAGAAGAAGATCAAGAAGAAGAACAAGAATTTCAAACTTACGAATAAGACGAATGAACTTCAACACTTTTTTTTAATTTACATCGCTTTTATCTTTTCCAATCTTTGAAAATTTCCGTTATTTTGCAATAGTTTTACATTAAGCAGGATCACAACTGATCCGTGGAGTAGGCCTACTGGGGAAACCACGTTAAAAAAAACGCGCTAAGTACACTACCTCATAGGTGGCCTTGGAAACGTGTGCATATTATGACGATTATAACTTTTTGAATCGTTATATCTCAGAGACGGTGGCTCGTGAGCAAAAAAGTACTGATACATTTTTTATAGATAATTTTATGATCTACAATTTTTGTCTGAAGTACTTTTATGATAAAACTTACCGTTTTTCTGAAAATCGCGAAAAACTCATTTTTTTGACCTTTTTTCCATACACGGGTATGATGGGGAACTTCTAGACATTGTATATAATTATGTTTTGAACACTTTCACAGAAATTCAGCTTGATGGGACTTTATGTAACTACGAATGTCTAAATTGACCGGACTATATATCAAGATATCGATATTTTTTTAGAAAATAATCGATAAATGTCTGGGATAGTTTTATATTGGAAATATCGATAATCGATGTTTATTTCCGCATATTATTATAAAAATTCGTTATTTTTTCAATAACTTTATTATATTTCATAGTAATTATCATTTAATTTAATAAAAATAAAACGAATAAAACTGTCATGTTTGTGTTATTCTATTTTACGTTAGAATATTTCAACCATTTTGCCAGTAATTGCGTCTTGAGGAGAAAATATCGAATATCGATGTTTTTTACTCTACCGACAACGATAATGTCAAAAAATATCGTTACGATATATATCGATATATTTCTCATATTTAATGACTTGGTGAAGAAATATTACGTTAATTGTTTCCAGATTGAAGCATTGTATTGACTAAGACACTGTATTTATCGATTCCAAGGTTTCTCATTTTGTAGCACATTTAAACACTTTTTCATGTGACCATCTAATTGTAGTATCAAAATACAACGTTGGCACCTGATTTCAAATTTAGTCGTCTAAATTGGAAATATATAATGCACCTTTCTCTCACTGTAGCGTATATCGAGCGAAAAATTATTTTAAATTAATTATAACATTTAATAGAACAAAATTACTTTTTAAATATCAATATGATCAAATGTTATAAAAACTGTAATATATAATATAACTATCGCATCACCAGTTGAGAAGATACAGCATATAATTTTTCATAAATAAATTGGAGTGAACTGTTTTTCTTATAATATTATACTACCAAGCAATTTCCTGTCTTCCTACTGATTCTAGAAATTCTAGAAATATTTCATTTCGGCCCTGTTTGCTTGACAAATAGAGGGAATCTGGTAAGTAAGAAAATCACTTCTTTCAAATGCATTGAACAGAAAACTACAAGGTGCATATTAAGTGGATTTTTGGGGTGCCACAAAACCAATTCGATATACACCGACTTTCGTTTTGGTAGGGGTAACCATCAAATGCAAATTTATGCCAGAAACTACACAAGTTGGGAAATTAATTTGGGGTTTACTTGTTCAAATAATGAGCTCAGCACTTTTTGCTTCTAATGAATGTTGTAAAGTTGCAAACTTATAAAACAAAAGCCTGTGTCAGATTTAATGAAAGTTTTCACCATTATAGAAAAAAGTACTAATATTAGGATTGTTCGTAAAAACAAATTCTCCCACTCCCACATTCCATTTGTGTTTGTTGTAAACCGATGTTCAATTCTTTCTTCAAGTGCTTTTTTTTGCTTGCCTCTGACCGTTTCTGACTACGGACAAATCTATACATTTTTTTTAAACTCAGTACCTACTATGGGCAATTGTATAATAAAATTATTCTTCACAACAATAATTATGACTAACCGTACTGATAGCAATAATTGGTAACGCATGTATTTATTAATATCTCATTACACATACTACATAACCGTAAATTCGCGAAACATCAATCTCGTATAACTGTTATAATAATATTATAAAAGGTATCATTTAAAAAGAGCATAGGCGTAATTAAATGGAGAATAGCTACTTATGCATTAAGAGCGGAAAGTATTACTTTGCCGCTTGAGATAAAAAGTTGCAGCGTGACACGTGATCAGTCGAATTACACACAAAATTATTTTTACGATCACACAATATTACAAATATGTACCTATATGGTTTATTAACATTTTATTGAAAAATATTACATCAAACTAGATACTGGTTAGATTAACCCTTTAAGGACGGAGTTATTTATTTTCCAAATGTGGAGTTAATACTATGTTTACTTGCTATAAAATAAGTATTTTCAAAGGAAAATATACAGTTTTAATAATATTTTTTAATACAAACAAAGAAATATGCCCTTCAGAATCCTAGGGCACAGCACTTGGGAGACTACTGGATAGAAGAGGGACAGTTACCTAAGTTGAAGCCTGCAGATGTCCTAAAATTCCTCGGGAAAATAGGACTAAAGGAGCTACTAGTCTCTGAGACTTTCCTCAGGAACTAAGTAGAAGTAAGGGGGCACAATAGATCTTTTAGGTCTCAGTGAATGTTACCCCAAAAGACATACATACATACAAGAAATATGCCTTTGCCATAATATTGCAACGCTAGGCCTTAACCCTAAACTAATAACTACTGTAAACATCACGAATCTTTCCCGTTACGTCATACTTCCCTGAATGTATCAAAGACACTCTAATTTTATGAGGATATCGCTGACCGCGTATGACTAATTAAAACAAATGGAAAGGTCTTTTGTGTCTGAATTAAGCTACGCCATCACGTCCTTATCGGTTTGTCACTCTGTCTTGTGTTGTGACAACGATGATTAAAAAGCGAAACGTCACTTTATGCGGAAATCATTCTGTCACCATTGAAGTTCGTCGACATTGTCATTACGTTAAACAGGTAAAGTTCATTTATGCCCGACCGGGCGAAAAAGTCCAGATTATAAATACGTTTAGCGGGCGTAAAGTGTCACTTTACCGCCCGCGGAATATTTTACCGCCCCCCCGGCGGTGAAGTAAATCTCTTTTTTTTTTCTTTTAAAAATGCACATGTAGTAAGTAAAACAAACTTTATTATTATTATTTATTATCATGGAAATACTTGGTACAATTAACAAAATATGAGTTTAATGAAGAAATGATAACTTTAAAAGCCCAAACATAAGATCCTTACACTTATAATTTTATACTAATAACACAATTTGAACAATTACTTATGGAAATGTTAGGATTTGCTACCTTGCTCTGTTGTAAGTTGCTACGAACTTCTACTAACTCCGACCTCCGTATGATTTGGGTTACTGCTAGAAGGTGTATGCTCAAAAGAATCGGTATGTAAATTTAAAAATTCAGCTGTTCGACTAGTAGAAGGCATATCAGCATTGACAATTTTTTTGGCGATTTTCATTTTATTTGCCACAGAATCTTCAATATAACCTTCTGCCACCGTTGTAGACTTCCAACCAGCATGTCGCTTTATGTTAAGAATATCCTCACCTGCATTAGCTAACAAAGTTGCTGAAGATCGTCTAAAACAATGGCCTGTGTAGTCTGTTGGAGTAGGCAATTTTAAAAGGAACTTGACCAAATGTATTCTTTCCAACCACCTGACTGGAACATTTTCCATTACGATAATACACAACTAAACGTCCGTGGTTGGTATTTGTCATACGTAGTGAAGCATATTTTCGATATAAGTCGAGATAACTTGGTGATTCCTGCTCTTTGTCAATCACACTGAAAATGCGGTCAATTTTAGTTTTAGATGCTCGTATGGTTACCAATAACGTTGTTCCCAAATCTTGAATATCGTCTATTGAATATTAGCTAATTCCTCTCGACGACATGCTCCACAAATACCAAAAATTAGTGCAACCTACAAAAAATAATCATATTAACATAATAGTCCCAAACAAAATTAGATCTATAAATGAACTGGAGAGAACAGCTAACCTTACAACGAAGGCTATAATGAGGGCCTTTGAGGAAAACTGTCCTCTCAAAACCAAGAAAACTTTTAATAAAGTGCCCTGGTGGAACAACGAGCTAAGCAGTCTGCGAAGCAAGGCCAGAAGGGAATTTAATAAAGCAAAGAGAATGAACAAATGGGAAGAGTACCGTAAGGCTCTTACTGAGTTCAATGTTAAACTTCGGAAATCGAAGCGCAGCTCATGGAGGACCTTTTGTGAGAACCTTAATGAAACACCTGAAATTAGCAGAGTGCAGAAGGCTCTATCAAAAGGCCCTCAAGAAAACATAGGGGCGCTTAAACGTGAAGATGGTACCATCACAATAACCTTCCAGGAAACTGTGGAAGCTTTATTAATAAAACATTTTCCAGGGTGCACAGCATCTGGAGAAACAAGAGAGGACAATGGGTCCGTAAGGAGCAGAGCAGAACTCAAGATGGACTGTCCCCTTGTTAATAAAATTGCATCACCTGAAAGGATTAAGTGGGCCTTAGGGTCCTTTAAGCCATTCAAGGCTCCAGGCCCTGATGGAGTGTTTCCGGCACTCATTCAGAGAGGGCAGGACATCTTAATTACAACGCTGATCAAGATGTTTCGATCCAGCCTATTATATGGCCATGTTCCTCATGCATGGAGGAAAGTAAAAGTCATATTTATACATAAGGGGGGTGCAAAACCCCTTGACGACTCCAAGTCGTATCGTCCAATAAGTCTATCGTCGTTTATGCTTAAAACGATGGAGAAACTAGTGGATCAATACATTAGAATGGAGGTGTTATCAGCTAAACCTCTTCACAAGTACCAGTTTGCCTATCAAAAAGGCAAATCAACGCTATCAGCCTTACATCAAATTGTCAAAATCATAGAGGGAGCTCATGATTCAAAGGAGATTGCCCTAGCAGTCTTTATGGACATAGAGGGGGCCTTTGACAATGCTGCCTATGATTCAATGACGCAGTCTCTCAGGAAAAGAGGGATTCATAACTTCATCATTAAATGTATAAATAATATGAAATACATTGAAACTACAGTGGCGGAATTAAAGGAGAATTTTGACAAATTAAATGATAAATTTGAAGACAAAATGAATAATCTGCAACATAAAATATTTACTCTCAGTATGGAAAATGTAGAGATTGAGTTGAAAATGGATCAAATAGATCAGTCGACTAGATCTTCTAACCTAAGAGTTTTTAATTTAAAAGAAACTCCAAAAGAAGACACCAGACAAGTCATAATAAATAATCTAAATAAAAATATGTCGCTTAATCTCAATGTAAATGATATCCTATTAAGCTACAGGATTGGGAAGAGAGAAGGAAATAAAAGTAGAGGTATTTTTCTGAAATTGAAAGATCTCAAAACAAAACAAATGGTATATGGTAAAAAAAAACTACTTAAGGGCACAGGGATTGTCATAAGAGAAGATCTAACCAGATTAAGAGTAAACTTGTTAAACGAAGCTATTGGAATCCAAGGTTTGAAAAATGTTTGGACGGAGTATGGCACAATTTATGTAAACAAGGACAATAGAGTATCTATTATTAGAAATAGAAATGAATTTGATAATCTATTTTCAGCTAAATGATTTCTCCTATGTGCGTGAATGTAAATAAAAAAGAAAAAAAAATATAAAAATTTGTAACCCAACATGAAAGTAATAAAACCTTAAAGTAGAAGGGAAAAAGGAGAAAAGCTAATTTCAAACCTTTTTCTCTCGTCATAGTAAAAATTCTTTTTCTTTTTTTTTTACTTTCTACATTTAATAGTCATTTATTATAACATAGAACATAACCAGAGATGTATTCTCTTTATAAATTTTTAGGGTGTTTGAGTCAACTTTCTTATAAGTTATGATAGAATTTTTGAATGTCTTAGACGACGAAGAAATAGAGACAAAACTTATTGATAATTTCGAGGACTATATACGGGGAAGAGTAGACAAGAACAGATATGGGCTAGGAGTTGTTCACCTAAATATAAGAAGCTTACAAAAACATTTTAATGAGTTGCTGGTGTACGTTGAAATGGCTAAAGATATGCTTGACGTTATTATATTATCAGAAACAGGTAACATAAAAAATACTAAAGATTTTTCTATACCCAAGTTTTCAATCCACTATAACGAGGCAGTATTTAACAAATGCGATGGTACTATAATATATGTAAGAAATACTTTATCAGCTATTATTAATATTGAGCCTGTGAATGAAACTAAATTCCTAAGAGCTGTATTAACTACTAGTAATCTTCCTAAAAATTGCAAAATAGGGCTTACTGGTTTCTACAGACTACCAGCTACCGATGCAAACACGTATTTAGACAATTTAGAAATATACCTTAATTCTATAGAACTTCAAAATTTAGAAATTTATGTAGGTGACATAAACATCGATCTATTAAAAAGAGAAACAAACATAACAAATAACTACTTAAATATAATGAATTCTAAAGGTTTTGTTTCATATATAAATAAACCGACGAGAGTAAAAGCTGCCATTGATCATATTTTTATAAGAGCTCAGAAAACCTTAAAGGAAAGCATTGAAATTGAACCAATTATATTCCATACAGATATGACAGATCATTATTCCCCTTTTGTATTAATATCCTTTTCCTCACAAAAACAAAATTTAACGGAACTAGAAAACAAACTTTCTGTGATAGATTTTAAAAAGGTAGAGCAATCTTTAAAAACAGTGACTTGGGTTGATGTAATTAGTTGTACTGATCCGCAACAAGCTTACGATATATTTTTTAATAAAATTGATAAGCTCATCAGGAGCAACACAGCTGTTAAAAATAAAAATCATAACAATAATATAATTAAACTAAAACCATGGATAACAACTGGTTTAATAAACTCCATAAAGCATCGAGATTATCTAAAAAAGAAATTATCAAAAAATTATACTCTAGAGCTCGAAAACCACTATAAAAGCTATAGAAATAAACTTCATTTCCTAATAAGAAAAACAAAAAACGAACATTATCAAAATAAAATCTCTCAAGCAGGAAATAATTACAAAAAAATATGGAGGGTTATAAATGACATTACAGGATGTACAAAAAAGTTTAAACAAATTGAAAATATATCTATAAAGTCAGAAAAAAATGACTACATCAACCATAATAAATCAAAAGCAGATATATTTAACAATTTTTTTACAAATTTGGGTGAAAATATGGCCAACAAAATAAATAAAGTTAATATTCCAGATAAGTTTCTTAAAAAGGATACGGTTGAATCAAATATATTCCTGAAACCTATAACAGAAAATGAAGTAATTATTTTAATAAGTGAATTAAAGAATAATTCAGCACCTGGCCCAGACAATCTAACAGCAACTACAATAAAAAATATACATACATATATTACTCTTCCATTAACGCATATTATTAATCTCTCCTTTCAATCAGGGAAAATTCCAAGTCAATGGAAGGAATCTGTTGTCACCCCCGTGTACAAATCCGGTGATCCTGGAGAACTAACCAACTATAGGCCAATTTCAGTAATCAATAACTTAGCCAAAATATTTGAAAACGCGATTAAAAGCAGACTAATACATTTTTTTAATATTCATAATGTTATAACAGAATGTCAGTATGGGTTTATACAAAATTCAAGCACTGAAGATGCAGTAGTTGACTTTCTAGAAAAGACCGTTGGCGCAGTAGATGTTTCATTAAAAAGTGTTGCAGTATTTCTCGATTTAGCTAAAGCATTTGACACCGTCTCACATAACATTCTACTTGACAAACTGTATAACTACGGCATAAGAGGTGTAGCACTAGAACTCATTGAGAACTATTTATCAGACAGAACCCAGCGCGTAAAAATAGGAAAAGACAGAAGCTCTAATTCCCTAGTAAAGGTGGGTGTTCCACAAGGGACCGTATTAGGACCAATTCTCTTTCTCGTTTATATGAATAACATTACACAAATTGATAATTTCTCTGGTAAAGTCATATGCTACGCGGATGACACTGTAATTATTTTCACTGGTAAAGAATGGCATGAGGTCAAACTCACCGCAGAAACAGCATTGGGGAAGATAAGTTTATGGTTAAATGATAATCTACTAACCTTGAATGTGTTGAAATCAAAATGTATTACCTTCAGCTCAACCATCGTTAAACAACCTGAAAACTTTGAAATTAAACTGCACTCCAATGACTGTCAAATAATCGATTGTAACTGCCCCATAATACAAAGAGTGTCCCAAATTAAATATTTAGGTGTTATACTTGACCAACACCTACGCTGGTCACAACGTATTGTCCATGTTAGCAATAGATTGAGAGCCTTAATGCATAAATTTTATGTTCTCCGAGAAATTCTTTCAAAGAAAAATTTACTAATACTTTACAATTCTCTGGTGGAATCCTTATTAAGATACTGTATAGTAGCTTGGGGTGGAGCATTTCACTCCACTATTAAAATTTTAGAGACAACACAAAATACCATTTTAAAAATCATCCTAAAAAAAGAAAAGCTATTTTCAACGAAAAAATTGTTTAATGAATCAAAGATACTTAACATTAAACTACTTTTTGCTTATCAATGTATAATAAGAATATACAAAAGCGGCGATAAATTTAACAACAAAAATACCCATTTAACTCGATCAGTTACTAATATGGAGATACCTCTAAATTTCTTTAAAAAATCAGTCAGTCAAAGATCATCATCCTTCTTCGGTCCAAAATTTTTTAATACAATCCCGATTCACATCAGACAAATAAAAAAATTAAAAAAATTTCAAATTGAATTGAAAAACCATCTAATAACTAACCAAAATAGAATATATGATATAATGGCTCAATAACATACAAACTACTGGTTCGTTATTCATTGCTTGTCTACTACTTCCTTACGTGAGTATTGTCTTCTTTTTTATTATCATCTATTTTAGTTTTATTAATTGTCTACATTTGTTCGTCTCAAAACTCTACTTGCACCTTAATTTAGTTTTGTTTTTCTTTTTCTTTGTTGTTTTCTACTTATTTTATATATTCAATATTAGCTATTTAAGATAAAACGTGCAGAGTAAATACTACCTGATTGAGTATAAACAAAACAGGCAGACAATGCCTAGGTAAATGCTCAGTTAGGTGTCTTTATGTATTTTTATGTATGTTTAAACCACAAATTTATTATAAATATGTACTTTACTATGGAAATAAAGAAATTTGAATTTGAATTTGATATGCTGAGGGGAAGACAAGTATCCACAAGCATTGGCAGTGCCACACATGAAGTAAGTACCAAAAGAGGCTGCCCACAGGGGGGAGTCATATCTCCGCTGCTGTGGTCGCTGGTGGTAGATGGACTACTAAACGACCTGAGCAACGCGGGGTTTGACGTTCTGGGGTATGCCGATGACATAACTATAACAGTGAGGGGCAAGCATGACTCCATCATAGGGGAGAGAATGCAGGAAGCCATTGACCTAACAAAAAATTGGTGCCTTAAGGAGGGTATGAATATAAACCCTCAGAAGACCACAATAGTTCCATTTACCAAACGAAGGAAAATAAAGTTACCTAGTTTTCAAATAAATGGAACTATCATACCTCTTTCCAAGGAAGTCAAGTACCTAGGGGTGACACTGGACCAAAAACTAACGTGGGAGAGTCACCTGACTAGAACAACCAACAAGGCCATCAAAACACTGTGGTCGTGCCGCCAAATGGTAGGCAAAACGTGGGGTTTGAACCCCAGAGCTATGAACTGGATCTACAGGCAGATCGTTAGACCTGCCATCCTCTATGCGTCAGCAGTTTGGTGGAAGAAGGTAGACCAAAGAACAGCCCAAATAAAGCTGGCTAAAGTACAAAGACTAGCGTGTCTGAGTACTATAGGTGCCATGAAAACTACACCTACTGCCGCGATGAAGATCCTGCTTGATCTAGATCCCCTACCGGTAGTGATTAAGGAGGAAGCTATGAAGCAAATCCTCAAACTACATGAGGAACACCATTTTAAAGAAGGTAACCTCAAGGGGCATCTGGAAATCCTCAAGGTCACTCCCTTGATGGACATGGCTTCAGTGAGTGACCCGATGCAACTAAAAATGATATTTGATCATAAATACAAGGTTCGGATCCCCAAAAGGGAAGACTGGACGGGAGACACAGTATGCATACTGGAGCACTCCCAAAAGTGGTACACAGATGCATCAAAAATGGAAAATGGAGTGGGGGCAGGAGTGGTGGGACCAAGGTTCAACAGACATGTGTCCCTCAGTGCTGACACCACCATTTTTCAAGCAGAGGTCTATGCCATCCTCATGGTGGCTGAACACCTGATCAACAAGGACCGATGCAAACAACACATAAGTATCATGTCGGACAGCCAAGCGGCATTAAAAGCACTCCAAAGTAACAGCTTGAGATCAAAAATGCTTCATGAGTGCCATCTGGCTCTAAGCCAGCTGGCGGACAAGAATAAAGTTGAACTTGTCTGGGTGCCAGGGCATGTGGGTATAGCAGGCAACGAGGAGGCAGATCAGCAAGCGAAACAGGGTGCACAAAAGTCCTTTATAGGACCAGCTCCCATGTTTGCTTTTGGACAAAGAGACTACCAGAAAGTCATTACCAACTGGATCAACAAAGAAATCAACAGAACCTGGAATGCTATTACAGGTCTCAAACATTCAAAGAAATTCCTCAACCCTAACAAAAAGAGGGGAAGGGAAGTGTTAAAACTAAGCAGAAGGGAGCTAAGACTACTTTGCGGCATACTAACAGGACATATCCACTGCAGGCATCACCTGAGAAAGACGGGACTGGTGGATGATGACACTTGTAGGTACTGTGGTGAAGAGGTGGAAACTATGGAACACATTATCACGAGCTGCCCGGCGTTATGCCGCAAAAGACAGAAATTCTTAGAATTTATTTTCATCCTGGAAGAAGAATTACTAAACCTACCGATCAGGGGCTTGATCGACTTTGTCAATGACATAGATCTCTCCTGAATCCAACAAGAGGGGGGCACAAAAGATCTTATTTGGTCGCAGTGCAGGAGGTTGCGAAAACACTCACCCTGTTCTTAATAATAATAATAATAATAATAACATAATAGTCTAAAATAAAAAAAAAACAATTAACTTACTTTCATCATAAGATATAAATTATCTGGAGCATCTACTAAAAATAATTCCATTTCTTTCCTGGTTAGAATTTTTGATTTTTTTGGTTTATAACCGTCTGATTTCCGTTTTAAGAATGTTGTCAATCTTGAATATCTAACGATGTTTATATTATTGTGCAAATTTACAGTTGCTTTTAACATCGAATAATATGACCATAGAGACGACGGCTTACGGCATTTGGACTTTTCCAGAAAAATGCAAGAAATACATTTTCTGTATAGTTACCATCTATAACATTCTTCAATTTGCACCAGCTAACAAATTCATCGTAGACCTTATCGTATATACTCTTAGATTTGGCGGGTAGTAAACTTAATTTTGCATCTTCTGCTGCTTTAAAAATTTCCGGTGGTGTAGTTCATCGTCACTACTGTCCATTACATAAACAAAATATATAAAAGTTCTTCGAAAATATACTAAGAAACTAGCAATACGTGAAGTCGACTATAAATAAAAATGGCGTCTACCTATTCTTGTTCTATTGACTTGGTTGCTATGGTAACGCGTATAGGTATATAGATTATTGTTTTATCATCTTATTAGTTTCAATAAGACTTATTTTTATTTAACTATACAAATGATTCGGTAGATTGTTATAATAATATCGAGGTATAAAATTTATGCAACTTGAAACATTTATAATAACCTACTCACAAAAGGTGAAAAATAGAAAATAAAACATATTTATTAATAAAATATCATTAATACGGTCGTGCATAAAATTTTGTATATTTATTGATAAATGACTATTAAAACGGTCGTGCATAAAATATTGTATGTATTTCAAGCGTAAACAGCGTTTATGGACCTTACGTGTTAATAGCCCTCGCCTTGCGGCTCGGGCTCTTACTTACACGTTGCGGTCCATAAACGCCTGTTTTACGCCCTTGATACATAAATAACTATTACATTTATTGTGATATTTTTCGACAAAATGCCTGGTAACGTTTGGACGAAAGTAAACGTGAGTGTATTAGAAAATTACATGAAATTTCCAAAAGGAGTTGGCTAATGGCGGACCACTTCTGTTGTTAAATGCCATTAAAGAGATAAGTTTTGTAACAATTTAAATGTGGAATTTAAAATTGTACTCTGACTATTAAAATTAAATTTGGTTTTAATTTATCACCTCTCATAATTATATCACCAGAAATACATGCCGAACTCTCTAACAATGTTGCACCGCTGGTGAAAATGGATTGAAACTTAACTAGATATCGGCGATTTATCTGGTGGATGTGTGAAATATAACGTTACAGTCAATACCCATTCCAACTTCACACTTCATACACATGGTGCGAACTATCGAGGAACATCCTTCCCCCGCACAACGACGGCATTTTTTGTCGGGTGTATAGGTCAGCAAATGATTTACGCCATTATAACGCAAAGGTATCGCTGACCCCATTGCAAGACACACTATTTTTTAAGGAAGATGGTCTTCCGCCTATTTTTGGAGGTACCTCATAACTTTTCAAACATGTGTCCCCTAGCTTCCTACGGAAATAAAGCTTGATAGAAGCGTTTATGAGCCAGGTAAATATACACCACCACCATTTTTTTCCTCTAATCGAAATTCTGTATCTTCCAATATTCTGGTCCGTGTCGCCCATGTAGTTATTATACTGACCAATTAGGAACAGAGATAACTATTTTATCGGCTTGGTAATATATTTTAACATTTGAAATTGGCTTGACGTTATGTAAAGTGGAGCCAACAGTTACAGCACTGTTGTCCATCCATCTAACAAAAAGTATACCAGAGTCTATCGCGATAATGGAATCAGATGTGCCTCGCTTGTTCTTTTGGAACTGGTCCTTTGAGATTAGGGGACAACTTTTTGGGATTCTATTTTCACTTAAAGTTCCTGTACAAGCATATCCATTTTGACTTATAAACTCAAACAAAGGCAGTTCCTTTTTTGGTAAGTCTTCCACCATTCTTACAAATGGTGCAGCGGCTTTTCCAAAGTGACGATCATGTGCAAGATTTGTAGCTACACGTTTTCCTTGATACATCTCAAAATTTATGAGATAACCTTCCTTGGTATTCATGCTCTATACTTTGTATCCAAAACGGATAGGGTTTTCACGGATGAATTGTTTACATCCGTGGTGGCCAAAGTATTTTATCATAGATTCATCGTAATCAATGTACTGCTGTACAAAATTATTAGTGAAATTTTGCTGTATTTTTTCGATCAGTGGTCGAAGCTTCCATAATTTATCCACAGTACTGAATTTTGGATTGTCGTTACAGTGCATTACATTAGAGACCGCTATATTTTTCATGTCGTCACCTCAGTCCCAGTAAAATTTCTTTCCTGGGAGTGCACTATATCCAGAATGTCGTTACCTTAGTCCCAGTAAAATTTCTATCCTTCGAGTGCACTATATCCAGATACTATACGTATCCCCAAGAAACATTTTAGCTCTTCAATCAACCGTGATATTCGGATAAGGGCAGTTTTTAAATAATGCATAACGTCAGCTTTCCTCAAGGAGAAAGTTAATAACACTTTCATGAAAAAACAGTTCGAATAAGTCGGAAAAGGGACAGTTACCTAAGTTGAGGCCTGCAGATATCCTAAAATTCCTCCGGGAAATAGGACTAAAGGAGCTACTAGTCTCTGAGACTCTCCTCAGAAACTAAGTAGAAGTAAGGGGGCACAATAGATATTTTAGGTCTCGGTGAATGTAACCCCAAAAAAAATACATACATACATACAAGTCCCACTCAGTCTTATATTTATAGGACCGATAAACACTAGCCGGAAAATTACGTTTTTGTTCAACTAAGTCACCTTTGAATTCACTGCATCTGTTGAACGTTTGAAAAATTATATCTTAGCTGCGGTCCAGTTGTCCTGAATCCTGTATATTATCTGCGATATCTATGGCGGAATCACTGAGGTCTGTGTTATCGGATCGTTGTAATTCGATATCGGCTTCGGCGCGTAGCTGCTTTCCAGTAAAATTATTTGGGTCCAATTCGGTTTCATCAGTTAACACATGTGGATTGGGAGGTGTAATGTAAATGTCTGTAACATTGTTACCATCTTCAGAAAAAGCTATTTCTAGATCCTCTTGTAGCGTTAAACCACCCCTGCAACCAAATAAAATATTTAGTCGTTACATGCAGTGAAGGTACTAGCGTTGCCATATGGCAACGACTAACTTTAGATACAAATAACAAATTTCTCTTGTACTCAAAACCAAATTTTATTCAATTACTGCCTAGTCTAATATTATAAAGAGCTTACTACCAACTTATGCCCTTTTCAAAATAAAAAGTCTATGGAAAAATAGTACTTAAAATACGTAAACTGAATATCCATAATTGGCTGCAAAAAAACTAGCTCTAACTTCACTTCCACCTATAACGGTTTTGGATAGTAATCTAACCCAAGACAGCAGACCACGTGTTAAAACAATGTTTTTAATACTAACTTCTGGCGCCATCTCGTTTAAAAACTTCGAAATGCAATTTTAAGCGGTTATTATGGAAATACAAATTATGACAGATTCCAGAAAACGTTAACTTACCAGTTAGATTTGGATGTATAACAACCTATTTTTTGCTTGATCGGTTTTTTTTAATTTACCAACATTGTCACCATAAATGTAAGCCAAAGGGCCGTAAGTTACTCTCTTGCCTTTCATAAGTAACACTTTAGCTTCACTTGGTATGAAACTACTTGGAGCAGAAAAAAAGCGATCGTCCAAAAAATAACGTGAGATATACGGGCCGGATGTTCACTTACAGCTTTCGGGTTTGGTAACCGCCCTTCACAAGTGTCTGGAGGTTATACCAAACCCACGCTGGTAAGCTTCACTTCCGGCCCTTATATCTTAATATGCTATTGGATATTGATCATAGGAAAAAGTTGTATGTATGTATTGTGGGGTAACATTCATTGAAATATAAAAAATTGAGTGTGCCTCATTTTTCTATTCAGTTCCTAAGGAAATTCCCAGTCATCTTTAGTCCTATTTCTTGGAGAAGTTCTAAAATAGCCGCAGGTTTCAGTTTAGTTAGGTTAGGTATTCCTATTGTATCCAGCAGTCTACCAGGTGCAATGGTCTGGGGGTTCTGTAGTGTTATGCATCCCGCAAATGTATGAATGGTTGTTTATTCTTTAATTTCACACAATCTACATTACGCTCACTCCACCAGTTTAAACCTTTTGAGGTGCTTATTCTGTTAGGAAACCTGTCAAAACTCTTAGCGCAGTCTTACTTTTGCTTAGGCATTTTATCTCCCCTGTTACAGTCTCTCAGGAGTATTTTCGATTGTATTATTGTATTTGTCTTTTTAAATCTACTCGTTTTTGCGGTTATACCCAATTTCTCCAATATTACATTGGCTGATACCGAAAAGGAGTTTCAGTATCCAAATGGATGTTTCAGTCCCTCTATTTGCCAGTTCATCTGCTATTTAATTTTCTACTATTTCCAGGACATTGTAGGTCATAGTAGGGTGACGATGCTGTTCTTGCCTTGTTCGTTGTGTATTTCTAATAATTTCTATAGAATTTTAGAACTTAGTGCTCATGGAGCAAATGCAATTGTTGTATATTTTAAAATTTGTGTAAATAGTATTCTTCAATGATAAAAACCATTTACCTGAAATATTTCAGAGATAACGATATAATTTTCTCATTTTCCTCTAAATTATTACGGATATTAATTTTAAATCTTGAAATTATTGAATTGTTTTTCCTACATTCTGATGAGATAATGCCAGTCTCTCTAATTTCTTAAATTACAGTGAAAATTCATAATCTGGTTCAAGAGTATCACGACTCATATTCACATAATTCCAATTTGATATTTCAATGTGATACCTATCATCGAATTCCAGTACTTGTTTTTACCTCTTTATAACATGGTAACCTGATAAAATATCAAAGCAGGAAAAACATGTGGTTGTGCGGTTGCCGACAATTTTAAATTGTAATACAATTTCTAAGTTGCCACTTTCTACAACACTATAACGTTCCACAAAAATGTATTTTTTTCCACAAAACTCTTACCGTTGTTAGCAGTCGTTATTTATGTCAAGTAAAATGTTATAGCTGGACGAGTCAGTTGGCACTGCCAGTGTTACAAGAAATTAGAAATGTGAAATGATCGATTTTAAATTTCAGTAGTTTCAATTTGACGTCTATTATATATTCTATTATATTATTATAGTTATCGTAGTCCCTCCTTCGAACCACTGATCTATTATGTTCCAGTGAATTACAGCTACTTCTTAATAAATCACCATGTTGATTATTGAAGAATATCACTATCTATATTTGAAAAGTTGACCTAAAGTTAATCAAACGAAGCTGGAAATGGAATAAGTGAACATTTGGAGGGGTAAAACTAAACACTAATGATAATGAATGTATTTAATTACAAAAACACAAGAATCTTTTAGACTTAGATTAGATTTATTTCTGTATATCTTTGAACTTTTCACTTATCATGACAGATAATCTGCATTGGCCATACGATAATCATCCTGAAATATTAAAACTAAGTTGGGAATTCCTCATCTGTTGAGGAAACTTGACACTGAACACTGTTCACACTACCACTATACCAACAGTAACACTTCACACTATCTTACGCGCGTTTCGATAACCAATTTGTCTTCTTACGTGACTGAAGTACCCCTATTTCTAAGTATAGGTATATTTTTTTAATGTTATAGTAAACGTAGTAGGTATACTTAATTTTTTTGTAGTATCAATAGTCATAAAACTGAATATTGGTTTGGGGAATTATGAGAGTACACCTACTCGTGGAATATTATGAAACTAGCGGACCCAACAAACGTTGTTCTGTCTTGTCTTACCATCGATATACAAATTTCGTCGATTTTTATTTTGATTGAAAAATATCTTATTGCTAGTTTTTTTGGTGGAAAAATCAGATAGTACCTATTGTTAATTTGTTCATAGAAGAAATATATTTCTTGAAAACTCGACTTTAAGGTCCATTCACAGTAGATCATACTATTGATAAAATGTGAAATGGAATATTTTTTATCCGATTCTGTCATAAAATAACGTTATATTGTTTAGATATTTGGACGAAAAGGTAACCTTTTCAGTAAGGTATTAAATAATTCATTGTTACCTATGCAACACTTTTCGTCCTAGGCAAAAAAATATTTTATTTTAAATTTTTTATAAGCTCTTTCATATTTCCTTAGATTTTTGCGGCAACAAATGTAACATAACTTCTTTATGCTTCTTGAACATCAGGTGGCGTATACATACTAGATCTTCAATATCACTATCACTTTCTAATTCCATTTTGGAGTTTTTCCTATTTCAAAACTCGCTTCTTATTGACAAAACGTCAGTACAATTTTATTATTTGTTATATTCATAAATACGCAAATGAGGTGTCAGGCTTCATTTATTTTGCCGTGCAAAATTAGTTGTATTGATTCACTTTATTTATACATTTTAGCCATTTGGATAAAAAACAATCGGATAAAAAATATCGCATGTAATATGGACTATGTGGGTTAACGGCCTCGGCTTTGCCTCGCCCGGTAATCCCGCGCATCATCAGAAAATAGTATATTACATACCTAGCGGGGAAGTAGATCATTACAGCCCAGGCTTTGTTAGAGCCCCGAGGCGCGTAGCGCCGAGGGTCGCTAAAAGCCGTGACTGGAAGGATCCTTCCCGCGTGGTATGTATACTTATTCACAATCGCTTAGTTACAAGCTTTTAAAAACAATAATTTTTAGAAAATACGTTTCGGTAGCGTTCCAGCTACCGTTATCAAAAATAATTGAATTTTTTATAAAATTCTGGTCTGGACGGAAAAATTCGAGAACTGGACTCACCCGAGTGAATAATGGCCAAAAATTGCGAGTAGAATACTATACTCTGTTCACGACCATTGATTTCTTTATTAAATAATGCGAGTGTAGAACGGAAAGTAATAATTTGGGATTTGGTATTATTGACAATTCTAACGTCAAAGTTCATAAATTTCTGGAGTACGTCAAATGTGATATAGAGATAGGAGATACTGTGTAAAGTAACAATACACCGTAAAATATATTATTTTAAAAATATCAATATTAAAAAAAAACAGTTATGAAAAGTATCAATACTAAAAATTTCGATATTTTATCGATACGATATATTTCAAAAACAAATTTCCTAAACAAAATACGCATATTCAATAGTTTATTTCATATTGTACCCCCATCTCTAGTTACCTAAGTACCGAAATTTTGTGAGCGTTGAATTAGTACGGTGTTAACCTAAAAAAAGGCCTAACCTTGACATCCAAAGTAAAAGTTTTATTCCAACTCCAAATTGTTCTATATAACCCTCTTATTGTTTGGTAAAAAGTTACACCATTTTGAGCGTCGGGTTTGGGGGGGAGGTGGAGAAAAAGTAGGAAATTTAGTAGTTTTTTTAGTTGTTTGGAAATTGGTTGAAAACTAAGCTGTTTAGCACAAAGAGTGTTATATACAAAAATATTCTACATGAAATTTTAAACTAAAAATGTCCTATGCATATTCCCTGTAAAATTTACGGTTCATGAGTTGCAGACGGTGTAAAGTAAAGACCAGTGAAAGTGTCCTATATAATTGACGGAGGCCACCTCCTACATCGTGTTGTCTGGCAACAG
This sequence comes from Lochmaea capreae, assembly GCA_949126875.1. NCBI lineage: Eukaryota > Metazoa > Arthropoda > Insecta > Coleoptera > Chrysomelidae > Lochmaea > Lochmaea capreae. Next base: position 3,938,310 of record OX421398.1, read on the forward strand.
CCTGCTACATTTAAACAGATTTGCGAGCAATATAGTGATTACGTATGTACTCATTATGGAAAAGCGACTGTTGTTTTTGATGGTTACGAACGAAGTAACACAAAGGATCAAGAACACCTACGAAGATCACGTTCCAACATTGTGGTCAAAGTAGAAGACTCAATCCATGTCAACATAAATCAAAATGAATTTTTAGCTAGTGCTAAAAACAAGATGGGTCTAATAACCCTCCTTTCATCGCACTTGCAGCAATGTGGTTGCACAGTTCTTCAAGCATCGGGTGATGCTGACCTATTAGTAGTCTTAACAGCTATTGATGAAGCAAAGAAAGATGTTCAAACGTGTGTTATTGGTGATGACACGGACTTATTAGTACTGTTGACTGTCCACGCACCTTCAGGGAATAAACTGAAAATGGTCGTACCTAAAAAAGGAAATCACCAGGAAAAAGTGTACATTATTTCTGACATTCAGCAAGGCATTGGGGATATGAAAGTTGTACTTCTGGTTACATACGCCTTTACAGGATGTGACACTGTGTCTGCTGTCTATAAGAAGGGAAAAATTGCACCTTATAGGAAAGTTCAAGCCAACACCGTTCTTCGTGAAAAACTTCTGGTCTTCAACAACCCCAAAGCCGACCCCAGTGCAGTGGCTGATGCAGGAAATTACTTCCTACTTGCAATGTTTGGAGCCAAGAACACTGAAGATCTAGATTGTCTCCGCTACCAGTCCTACTTGAAAACGATTGCAAAGCAGCCTATACATGCATTACTGAAGTTGGATGCACTACCCCCCACTTCAGGAGCGTCCAGCCAGCATTCATTTAGGACCTACCACCAGGTACAACAGTGGCTGAATGAAGATAAGGATCCACTCGAGTGGGGTTGGAAGAAGATTGGCGACCACCTGACACCAATTACAACAGCACGTCCTGCAGCCCCCCAGGAATTACTGTCCCTTATAATGTGTACTTGCAAAGATGAATGCGTTCGTAATTGTGAATGCAGAAGGAGTGGTCTAAACTGCACTAGCATATGCAGCAATTGCTCAGGCCAAGCATGTGATAACATGGACAATAATAACATCTTAGACGACGAGCTAGAGGAGGAGGATAATGTGCTGTAGGATGACTGAAGTTAATAAAGACATTGAACATTCCAAATTTGAAAAATATTTATGCTCAAGAAGTGAAATAGCAACATTCTTTTACGAAGCTTATTTTTTTCAAAAATTATCAAAATTACGAAAAAGTTAACATTTACACCGTCTGTAACTCTTGAACCGTACAATTTAGAGTGATTATGAAAAGGACCATTCTTATTTAAAATTTAACGTAGAACATTTTTGTATATAACAATGTTTAGGATAAACCGCTTAGTTTTTGAAATATTTACGAAAAACTAAAAAAACTAGTGATTTTTCAAATTCCCCCCCCCCCCTCACCCCCAAACCCGACGCTCAAAATGGTGTAACTTTTTACCATAGAATAAGGGGACTATGTAGAGCAATTTGGTGTTGGAGGAAAACTTTTACTTTGGATGTTGAGGTTTAGGTCTAATTACACCGTACTAAATTGTCATGGCATGTTATTTAAATGCAGAAGCAGAAGAGTTCATAATTCACTTTAGTACCATATACCTTTTGTTAGGAGGTAAAATATTGACTTATTATTAAGTGGTAGTGGACAAAAATATTTTTTTACTTTAATTTACTTCTATATAAACCTTTTCCTGGCAATAACGAACACATAAAAGAAAAATATATCCAATTTGGAGCAGGTGATCAAAAGTTATGCGCTTACAAACATTTCGGTGATTAATTTTTATTTATATAGATTTTTACACCTTGGGTTGGTTTTAGTAGGGATTTCTAAGGATGTCTAAATTTTTCTTGTAATAAAATATATATTTACTTTACTACTTAGAGATAATGTAGCTTTCTTACGGCAAAAGAGTTTTTCAAATCGGTCCAGTAGTTTATTCGTTTCATAAAAAATACAAATACCCTTCATAATATCATTATTATTATTATTAAGTATAGGTTAGTATAGGTTAGTATAGAAGTATAGATACAGATAACGAATCATTTAAAATTGCGCACAAACACTATAGTGTATACAGGGTGGACCGGATTTAATTGACGTATACAGAGATCTCGTGAACCACAATATATACAATATTAATTATATTGAGGAAAAGTGTGGTATATTGATGGAAAATTAGATGATTCAAAAAAATTTGAAATATCTCAACTAGTTCCGGAGATATTTAACAAAATCCGAAAATGGTCCTTTTCGTTTTTTAAATTGGCCGTCGTTATTATAAAAGTTATAAAAAAAATGATTCTCAACTTTTTTCAATAAACGAGGTTTTCTATAAATTACCATACCAAAAATTTCGTTACGACGTTTCGTCTTTAAAGGGTCACCATCAACTTCATTTTTTAAATTCGGACCTGGATTTTTTATTGCAATATTTTTTACGTTTTGTATAGATACATACAATGACATAGCATACTTAACGATTCTACCACGTTTCGTCTATAAAAAATCTTCATCTTTTTTAAGTCCAGTCTTCTTCACTTAAGTCAAATTAATAATTTTAAGTATTGGGCATTAAATAAGAACTTTGAAAGAAAATGATTAAACTCAACAATTTATTTTGAAACTTAATGACAATGAATAAATAATGTTGGTTTTACAAATGACACTCTATCTAAGGTAATAATAAGTTAAAAATAAATTAAAAAATTCAATAAAAAATCAGTTATAAAAGTTGTTCAAACTGACGTCCGTTCTGTGCAATACACAATTCGATCCTCCTTGGCATATGAGACGCATATCTACTATATTATTCGGTATATTTTTGCTGGAAACTTCGTTTTTTATGAAGCCCCATACAAAATATTCTATGGGGTTAAGACATGGGATCGAGGGGGCCATCTTGTCGGCCCGTTGGTACCAATCCAATTATCTTCAAAATATTCATATATTGTACAACTCTTCTCAAATTTTCGAAGTTAGGTGCCACTACGAAGCTATAAAACGATTTTATTCAGTTAGGCACGTAACACCTAGTTCTTTTCAACCAATTTTATTACATTTCCCATTAACCAATTTAACAGATTTGTTGGACACTGTTTAGTGCATTCATTTTCTTTCAAAATTCTCATTTAATGCCCAGGGCGGATGTAATTTGGGCGCTAAAGGATTAATGCACTTTTTACAACATGTAAACTAGGCGCCAAGATCGAAGGGTCATTTTAATCCTATGTGTATTTTGGGCGCTAACCGACTGAAGTACGTGATTTATGAAATACAGTTATTTATTAAATCACCGACATTTATAATAAGATATATTTTTGTAAAGTAAATTATAATAATTTTCAATAATAACCCAACCAAACCTACCCCTACCAAACCACCTTCGTATTTTTACTCAATTTTTGAAGAATAAATTATAATAATTTTCAATAATAACCCAACCAAACCTACCCCTACCAAACCACCTTCGTATTTTTAGTCAATTTTTGAAGAATAAATTATAATGTCTGGCTGACTCGACCTACCTGCACTTCTTAGCGGCGAAGATACATGTCGGATTATCTACCCTTCTTGGTCAGACAGGTAAAGAAGGATGGTTAGCGCCTAAATTACACCCGCCGAATTCCCAATATTTAAAATTATGAAATTTACTTTAAAAAGATGATGATTTTTGATATACGAAACGTGGTAGAATCGTCAAGTAAGCTATATTAATGTATGTATCTATACAAAACGTAAAAAATATGGCATTAAAAAATCCAGGTCCGTATTTAAAAAAATGAAGTTGATGGTGACCCTGTAAAGACGAAACGTCGTAATGAAGTTTTTGGTATGGGAATTTATAGAAAACCTCGTTTAATGAAAAAAGTTAGGAATACTTTTTTTAATATCTTTCATAATAACGACGGCAATTTTAAAAAACGAAAAGGACCATTTTCGGATTTTGTCAAATATCTCGGCAACTAGTCGAGATATTTAAAATTTTTCCAAACCATCTAATCTCCCATTAATATACCAAACGTTTTCTCCATTTAATCGATATTGTATCTATTGCGGTTTACGAGATCTCTGTATACGTCAATTAAATCCGGTCCACCCTGTATATACAATTGAACAAAATTTGGAAACCTTAAGAAAGAATAAGCTGGCATATATTAGGGCATCACTGTATGTTTCTAGGAAATATATATCCTCTCTGTTAATAATAATTGTCTAGCACACTCGATATATGATTTCTATTCTTCAATTTGTAAATAGAGTGGAGTCACGATCTTTGTGGTAAATAGGACATACAAAAAATGTGTGGTTTAAAGTTTCAACCTATTTCAGATTGCAAATATTACAAAATAGTGGTGAGAATACGCCTACTTTCCTACTACGTGTCCGATTCGCATAAGCTTGGGTAAATTGCATTGTAGTGAAATGTACACAGATGCATCTTTTTTCCTCTTCAATGATCCGACGTAAAACAGAAACGGAGTTCATGGAAAAATACTGTTTTTAAATTGTTCGTATTTTAATTTATAACCTCGACTCCTAAGTTGACTCATTTTTCCACCGTGTATACATTGGAACGACATAATATTAATGCTTTAAATACAGAAAAAGGTAATTGGTTATTCTTCAGTTAAAAACTATTTATTGAAATCACAGATCATCAGGTTCATATTTATAATGACATTATTTATTTATTATCTCACATCATGTGTTTATTTTAAAAGTAGATAAGTATGTTATTTCTTTTTAAATGAACTTGTTTCTAATTAATTCCACTTTAATGAAAAAATATATGAAAATTCTAAATTATTGTTTCTTGATAGCAGGGTGCTACTGACTCATCAGATGATGATTCGTCGAAAACTCTCCTTTTTGAAGCACGAACTTCAGCAGTTTGAGATTTGATCTTTTGATTCTTCATTAATGTTTTCATCTCCTTCTCTTTTTTCTGCTTCCTTCTTTTCTTATTGTTCTTGTAGAAGTCGCTCCTTATTAGGTGTCGATGTTAGTAGGGTTGACTTTATACTTTTCCTGGTTCGTTTCCTTTTTATCTTAATTTTTGGGAAGGAAATAATGTGTGAAGGTGAAATTACTGACTGTTCTGATTTTGATGACGGCTTTATCGAGTCAGTAACAGTTTTTTTTCCAATATTTGAAGAACCAGGTACAGAAATTACTGACTGTTCGGATTTTGATGACGACTGGTGTTCAATCCAGTCAGTAACAGTTTCTTTTTCAATATTTGATGGACCAGATACAGAAATCTACGTCCGAAAAAATATTTTTATCACGTAGGTAGATTCCTGTAAACCGAAAGCCCTATCTTGCTATATCTACAGTAGCAGTTTTTGCAAATGCTGTGGAGAAGAGACCAGCCACAAGTAAAATGGAGAGAACCTGTCCTGTATGGGAACTGGTCCAGCTGTCAGCGACGCTCCCATAATAAACTTTTAATGGTTTGAAAAATGCCCGATTGAGTGGCTGGGTCTTATGGCTGTTATGTGCAGGCAGACTTAATGAATGGATGAAATTATCTTTTTCAAATGTTACTGATTGAGGATTTGTACGTGATACATGATTATCTAGAATCCGGAGAACGGGGTTCTCCTCTGTTGGACTTGCTTATTTTTTTTTAAAATGCTTCAGGTACGTGTTCATGTAACCACTATCAGTAACAGCCATGTCGCAAGCAGGCAGATAAGAAGAATCATCCGTTTTCGAGCAAATAAAAAAATGGAGGATATGGTGGCCGGTTGTACTCATACAGCGGACAACCGTAATTGTTTTTCCTTGCTCGGCAGCTACTGCTTTTGCAAAATCTCTCTTCCCAGTTGGGGCAACATGTTTGGGCAGATGGTTTGGGACTGTCTGAATGCCCGTTTCATCGACGTTATAGATACGGTTGGGAGGTAACTTATATTTTTTTATAGTGTTCTCCAAAATCTCGAAATACTGAGCTAGTTGCACTCTATTGTAGCCCATGGTAATAGCAATACTTGTTTTTCTTGGAACTCGTAAAGATAGTCGGTTACTTTTCATGAAAGATCTAGTGAAGTCCCGACCAGCCAAACGATTCACAGGTGAAAATGGATGCTCACACAATAAGAGTCATTCAAAAAATGCAATGACTTAAGCGTCATTAAATAAAATCGTTTGTCGAGTTCTTTTTGAAATGATGAACTATTTCGTTTTCTTGGATCTTGTTTAGAACTTCTTTAAATCTGCCTGAAGACTGGACTTTCTTTTCTCAACCGTTGCCGTAGTGAAATGAAATCCCACATCTTTTGCTGCCAGAAGTTCACGAGCTTCGCACAAAATAACTTCTGTCAAAGGCTTGCGCTCTGATTTTATTTTGTAGTTCCTGGAAAACAGAAACCAAGATTTAGATCAATTGAATATTTAATTCCGAAATTAGTAGAAACAAAATTGATTTAGGATAATGGGGCAAAAATACGCATTCGTCGTTTTGCCCTATGACTCTCGCGTATTTTTGCCCTATTCGGCAACACTGTTAAAACCATCTGTTGGGATTTCAAGGACCTAATAGTAATAGTGAAAAATAATATTTACCTTATATTTTCTAAACAACGCCTTAGATCAGCTTTAATCTTAGAACAACAAATAAAGGAGACTATTGCAAACGTTTATAACTAAAATCGTTTCAAACTGGACATTAACGGCACATTTAAATGAGATGCGTTGTTTTTGTCCCCAACTACCCTACCTACTTGAATATTTGTTACCAATAATAGTTATTGTTTCTTTTTAAAATAAAAGATATCGACTTTAATTGTAAAATTTTGTGTACTAATATTTAAGATTATGGAATGATCATTACAATGAAGGTTTAAACAAAAATTTTTTATTGTTTTATTTCATAGTTAAGTATGAATCTTCATCAAGTAAAAGCCTCATCTATTCAATATTTAAGATGTTGATTACACACTATTTGGTGAAATTATCACGTCGTGGAAGGAAGAATACAATACATTACCCGTGCGAAAGTGATTTTTCACACTCGTGTGATTGTCGCACTCGGCTTATGACACGTAAAAATGTCACTTTTCGCACTCGTAATTTAATATACTATTTTCGCCTACCTTACCGGAAAACCAATCAAATGAACACCAAAATAGGGCGAAAAGTATTGTCGTTGATTGATGAGTTTTCATCAATCAACGGTATTGTTTAGCAGTCCAAGGACGGAAAGTTCATAACGACACGATTTTTGAAGTTTTTCACAATCTGTCTGTCACTTGGTTACTTTGACGTTTCACGCGAATTTTTCAAGTAATCGTCAGTGTATGTCAAAGCTTTTAAATATATTTTCCTATTTTTTGGTTTATTCGGTAGGCCAAAAACAATTGTGTGTCACACATGCTACAAACGGTTAAGCAGCACTTAACTATCAGCTTCATTTTTTGCTCTTGTGACACAATATACTATTGTACAACAACACTAAATAATATGACAGTACCTAGTTATTAGTTTTTAAAATGTTGTTCAAAAATATACGATTATATTTACTTTCCTAAACAACAATACACAACGTCATATTATTATGATAGGATAATGAAAAATATCGTTTATCACACTTTTCCTGTGCTTGCTTGATTTCCCGTGCAAGCAGGAAAGCGAATTTTCGGGACTCGTGAAATATTCAATATATTCAATTAATGTGTTGATGTTTTTTCTAGTTAATCAAATGGGATATACAGGGTGTTTTCAAATGACACTTACAACGTTTGCATGTAGATACCTCTCATAAAACTGAACAAAATGATATAAGGAATGAGAGGTCCAGCTCATACGGAAACAACTGGATAGGCCGAGGTGGACCCGATATGTGGCCTGCGAGGTCACCGGATTTAATCCTATCGACTTCTTTCTGTGGGGTTACATGAAGTCCCTTGTCTACGATACAATAGTAGAAACAGAGTAGGAGCTGATAGCAAGAATCCATGCAGCTACAGAAATTATTTCCGGTAGTCACCAGTCTTCCCAGCGTATGGGATTTTCAATGAGAAAACATTGCGGATTATGTTTAAATGTAAATGGACAAAATTTTGAAAATCTCTTGTGATTTGTTGGCAGCTTAGTGAAAAATTATATATATTGTTTAAATTTGTAACTACCTATCTTATTTTTTATTGTCATCAATTCTTATGTTAATAAAATCACAAGTTTGGAAAAGTATTTTCAACAATCTTTTCTCAATGTTTTAGATGCATTGCTGTTTCACAGAATAGTTTTTGTTACATATTCTAACCATAACTAGTTTGGTAATCATTGAAAAAAATACAAGAAAAATATTTCTTCATTAAAAAGTGAACTTTTTGCGTTTTCCACGTGAAAACCATTGAGGAATACAAATTTGAATGAAAATTGCTTCAAATGCCAGTGGCGTGAAAAATGGGAGGGGAAAGGTGACATATTTTTCTAAATGTACACCACTCGATCAAGAATTGAAAATTGTTTTTCCATCAAAATATGCCCTTTTACGTTTTAAAACAACCTGCCAAATGTCAAATCAATTTATCCATCCATTTTAAAGTTATCAAATGAAAACATTTAATTCTTCATAACTTCAACACCTCGTATCTCGAAAAGCAAATGAGCTGGAACCCTCATTCCTTGTATCATTTTGATCAGTTTTATGAGAGGTATCTACATGCAAACGTTGTAAGTGTCATTTGAAAACACCCTGTATTTTAGTTTCAAATGAATAAATTTGTTAGCCTGATTTGTTTTATCACAGTGAAATTTGTTTCAATAACTATACTTTTTACAAACAAAAATTTGCACTAACTGTTGCTGAAACTGATGTGAATTAACCTTTTAATAACCTGCAACAAATATATTTCCGCAACATTGTGCTGCCGTTTATTAGAACTCGTTAATTACAGAGTCAATGTTTAATTATACTCATTAATAAAATTTGTAATAAATGTTGTCTATGCCTAGGAGTAAATTTTAAAAATAATATACAAAAGTTCATAGGTCGACAAACTTGAGAAATAACGATCATGGCTCAGAACCGGACCAGTCGAATTGTTGAAATGAATTCCTTTATTCACCTTGCCACAGAATACACCAAACAACAAGAAGTGAAGGCCGGCGAAAATCCTTTGATGTTCGAGGTCCAAAAATATATAACCTTGAACAAGCGTCAACTACCTTATTCATGCACTGAGAAACATAATTACACTTGATTCACACTGAGAAAAAGTGTGTTAGTATGAAGTCGTATTTTATGAAATGTATTTGTAAATATTTTTTCTTTTGGTAACTATTTCTGCACGCTTCGTTGATAACGTTGACGTGAATTCTGCCAAAAATAGTTCATAATAAAACACATTTACGTAGGTATCTAGATATATAATTGTAAAAAATAAACGAAATATAATTCTCATAAACAAAGAGAAAGCTAATATGGAGAAAACCAAAGATTTTAACTTAATAATAAATAGAATATAAGAAATTTAGGCAATATCTTCTTTCTGCATATATTTTGCAAATTCTACACAGGACGTAGTGCGAAAGTTGTCACTATAGGGAGTTGAAATATGTTTGTTGATAAGTGGGAGTTTTATTGAAAATGTATAGGGTACTTATAAGAAATAAAGAAGTAAAAGTAAGGAATCCGAAAATATGGAAATAAATTGTCAAGAAAATGAAAGTGTCACATCCTACATGGACTGTAGAGTTGTTATTTTTTGGATAATTCAATTTTTATCCTCTTATCCAAAGAAAAACAAAATGATACATGAAATGATTGTAAAGGTTAAAGAAAATAAATCTTTTATCACATTTATATAAAGGTTGTTATTTAAAAAAAACAGTAAATTAAAAATAGACTTGTTCCAGCATTTTCTTAAAATTCAAATAATACTGCCAAATATCAGAGTGGACTATTTACAGTGGCCGACACCATACATAAAAAACATACTCATTTTGAATAGAATTTATTATCATTTGCATTAATAGGGATTAAAAGAAGACAGCTATTAATTTTTGAATGTTTTATTAAATATACCAATTAACTACACACAATAACCCAAGCCACAAAAATAAAAGCAAATAATACACCAGCTAATTAGACAAACCATTAGCAGAATTGTAAAAACACAAATTAAATTAATCAACACCCACATCACAAAACCCAACAACTAACTTCATTCTTACCTACATCAAAGTATAAATGAGATTTTAGAACATTTTATCTAAACAGACTGCACAATGTTTGTCTTTTGTCTTGTCATTGCTTTGACTTTAATTTTCAATGCCTAAAACACTTCATTATTTTGAAGGCCAGGATTTGGTATAAGGCTTCTAGTTAATTTGCAAAGTTCTTTTAGATGGCAAATAAAGAATTTTTATCAAAAAATTGTAAGCCCTGGGCCCCAAAAAATTTAGTGTCGTTACATACTTTTTATATTCACTGGAATATCGTCTGCCAAAACATGTTTTATTTTTAAGCAATACTTGCTCTTTTACAATTTGAGCCAAAGATTTATTCAGAAATTGATCACACATCTTTATAAAATCACCAGGAGTATATTTATTTGGCTTCTTTTGTGTCAATTTGGAGTATTTCCTTTTTAACTTCCTCACTTTTACTTTTAATTTTCTCCTCCTAGGGCTGTCACATGTCAAGCATGGTGATGTTTGTGTTGACATCGGAGAAAACTGAGGAATGGAAGCTGTTGCATTTGCTTTTTCGATATCTATTTCCAGTATCTCCCCTAATGATGATCCAGGTGCAGATAATTCCCTTGATATCCAACGATGCTATCTATAAAATTGAAATATTTACCAATGTTAATATGAATCACATTCTACATGTTATAATTTGTATACAGTCCATTGGAACAGCCTGTAGACTTATAAGTACTTACATAGACCAATTGAAAAACCCAAAAACAATTTCAGACGACTATAGAAGTGATCCTCGGTATGTTTTTTGGATTTTCCTATAGATTGATGTGTATTTATAAGTTTATGAGCTGTTACCACTGACTTCGTACCAACTATAGTATATTTTAACAATTCATAAAAAGCAGACTTACCAGTTGGATACATTTTCTTTGGTTAATTCTCAATTTCAGGAATGATAAAATGCTTAACAATGTGTGAGTAAATATTATGGGCTCAACTTGAATAAATAAGAGTTTTCTGACATCACTACTGCTCTTATACTTTTGTTCGTAATCAACTACATCTTCTAGTTACATGCTGTTAACCATGCTCGAGTCCTAAAATAAAATATAATATGTAGGTAACAAATATTGACTACAAAACATTATACTCATATTAAATTTAATTAATATAGCAACATGTCGGTGATACAGCATTAACAAATCGCAATAAAGATTTTTTACGTTAACTGCAAATGTAGATACGTACCTGATAATATCATTTGGAAATCTGAACAAACTTAGTCCTTCTCCGGTTTTGGAAACACATCTACTTACAATACAACTTATGTGTGTGTGATTTGGTTTCCCTTGGCTGCGGATACTAAGTCCATTCGCCAACATAAACAATACAACTTATTTTCCCCATAATTTTACTATTTTATAATGATAAATGTAAGATGCAAAATATTATAAACTGGTAATGGCCTACAAATTGTCTACACAGAACATGTTATTGCAGACAAATGTCAAGTGTCGACTACCTTAAAATATGGCGTCTGAAGACACCGTTTTATGCGAAGCTTCGCTTCTTGTTGTTTGGTGTATTCTTTGACCTTGCGAATGATAATATACCTGTCCTACTTTCTTATCAAATAGTAATTTACATATCAATTTAGCAAAAAAATATATTGGAAATGAAAAGTAGTAGGTACGTACGGAGCATTATTATCGGATCAAATTTTCACTTTGAACTAGACTCCTATTGAAACAAAAAAATTGTACAATGAGTATGCAATATATCGTGATACTCTTCTTGAGGGCTGAAACGTGCAATTTATAACTTTGTATCAAAAAATAATAAGGATAGTGGAGATTTCCACTATGTACCTACTTTAATAAAACTTCAGTCAAAAGTCATAATGTATGTATATTTTGTATGATGGGGTGACATTCACTGAGACCTAAAAAATGTATTGTGTCTCCTTACTTCTACTTAGTTTCTGAGGAAAGTCTCAGATGCTAGTAGCTCCTTTAGTCCTATTTCCCTAAGGAATTTTAGGATATCTGCAGGCTTCAACTTAGGTAAATCTCCTCTTCTATCCAATAATCTCCTAGGTGCTGTGCCCTATGATTCTGAATTGTTTTGCAATTCGCAAGTATGAGGATGAAGTTCCATGTCACAGAATCTACATTCTTCTTCCTCCATTATTTTGAGCTTTTTAGGATCCGTTAGGATCCCTGTTAAAACTCTTAGTGCAGCTTTACTTCAACTTATGCATTCATTAGATCTCAACGGGTTGTAGTCACCCATCAGAATCTAAGTCCTACTAATATAAAAATACGTTTTACTTACCTCAAAATAATAAAAATAACAAACTTAATCATAATAATATGTATCGGCCAAAAAACGAAAAAACCAAAGATATAACCTACAAAACAAACAACACCAACACGACCTGAACCAGACATGGCTGCAATATTGCCAGATTGTTTACATTTTCACATAAAATACACCTCGTGAAGCATTGACACCATATTTCTTGCACATAAATAATAAGATTTATATCCTCGACAGCTTTGAAAATATATAAACTTTGAATTTTCAACAGATTTTATGGTTTAAATAGTTTGTCGAAATTTAGTTTAATTTAAACAGTATTTCACTTTTTTTCGATTCTACGGAAATACATTTTTAACAAACATCAGGCATTGTTGCAACCGATCGCGAGATCGACAATCATCGCAAGCGCGCCAAATACCGGCGGTTATTTACTTAATAGCGGGATTTTCAAAAGTTTTTGTTTGGATATTGAATCATATGACTCTGAGGAATCGATTTTTATTTGTAGTTTTTGTTTATTGACTAAACTTTTAGTGTAATTATTTCATGATTATTTCATTTCGGTAGGTATATATACATATAAAAAGAAATAACTATCAATTCTTGATCAAATTTTACAACTGTTTAATCAAATAAAATATCAATAAAAATGTAATAAGTAATATTTCTTTTATGAAAAAAGATTAAAAGGGATGTTCCTAGATCATCCTAATAAAAACATAAGAGGGATGTCCCAACACAAACATCTCTGGCATGTCGTACCTAAGTCACAAACATTGGGACATGTGTAGGACCTTAGTGGGATATACCAGCAAGGTTCTGTGTTATTTGGGTAGATCTTCCCAATGGTCAGATCTTCTCTTTTCTTAGGCTTTGCCTATTTCTTCCAATATTACATTGGGGCTGCTACCGCAAAAGGGATCCGGCCCCCAAAAGGGTCTTTGCTAGTCATAATTATATCTTATCAGATTTTTTAAACCAAAAAGAGTGTGTCATCTGTAACACGTATATCTCTGATTATAAGTGGTTTATATTCCTTTGTAGTTCGGGTTGTTAATAAAAACACTATTTAATAAACACTTCTATTTTATATTTCAACTAAATACTTATGTATTACATTGTATTACATTGAACTATACTTAGTCCCAAACGACCTTGTTGAAGTTAACTTATTAATATCTTTATTCAAACTCGATATTACAGTTTCCTGTGAGAATTGTTATATTTTAGTGAAGCGTGTTATCAATAGACCTCAAAAATAATAGTTTATTAGGTACCTACTATTAAAACGTCTTACAAAGTTTTTGAAAATTACTTTTCAAAGAACAGAGACCCTTCACTATGACAGACATTGAATTAGGCATTCCAACGACCTGTCAAATTAATCCAATATGGCGTTTGTTGGCATACAGTAGTAGAGGACGTACCGAAATAACCTTATATATCTTATTTTAAAATTCTTTTTTCTTTGGTGTTAAGTGCGGAGAGGCAATTTTTTGTTTTTTTATTAAATAATATGCCTATAACATGTATTGTGGTGGGCTGTGGAAGTCGTGGAGACAGAGACAGGGTAAAATTCTATTCTATCCCAGCCGTGTTAAACCACAAATTTTTGCCCGAAAAAAATGAATTATCTAGAAGAAGAAGGACGTTGTGGTTAAATGCAATTAAAAGAGAGGATCTGACTGATACAAAAATTAAATACCAAAGGGTTTGTAGCAAGCATTTTATTACTGGTAAGTCATGTGTTTCAAATACAATATGTTTGTAAACTTTATAGCAAAGAAAATACAAAAATGTTAACTGGTTGTAGGTAAACCTGTAGCACTGGATGATGCAAATGACCCTGACTGAGTACCTCGCAGAATATGGGGCATAAATCTCAAAGTGTTAATAAACGTTCTAGTGATGTTGAAAGAAAGTATAGAGTGGACAAAAGAAGAACAGAAAAATGTTCGGTAACACTCTCAAAAACACTTTAAAAATAACAAAAATCTCGCGCTTACAACTGCTTACAACAAATATGATTCACCACTGTTATGTGGGTTGTTTATGTCATCTATGGTTTGTGTGCCAGCAACCTCCATATTAGATCACGTGGTTTGGAATGCCTAATTACACTTCTAGGTTAAACGGGGTTGGTAAGATATAACCAACGATTCTGGTTTGTAATTAGAAGGGACAACATCACGTGTAAACCGGTTTCGCCGTATTTGCGCCTCGTAGTTACAAGGTAGAGATCATCCGTCCAGAAGCTCTGAGAGCATCATCCTAGACTGGAGATAATGCTGAAATCACATCAATACATTAACCACAGTGAAGGAAATGTTAAGAATGCGATATTCCATCTATCTTTGGAAAGTAATTTTCAAATTTGTAAATCGTTATAATGGTATTAAACTATTATATTTGACAACTATTAATAACACGCTTTACTTAAATGATAATTATTTACAGGAAACTGTGCCTAAGTAAATAATTACAGAACCGAGATGGTTATAATTGTTTATGTAAATTTCTAGTTTGTTCATAATTTTACGATAGAAAAGTAAGTGTGTAGAAAATGCAATTGTATGTTTTTCTACTACCGTGCGTAGAGTACGTACTTTAGACACACTGAAAAAGTTCCAATTTGTATGTAGTTATACCTACCTAGTCTTATAAAAGTACAGGTAGGTATAATAAACGGATATTAAATCTGAGGTTTTTTTTAAATCAGTGATTGAAATATATAGAATTCAGTAAAGTACATACCTAATAATTATTAGTAAATAATTATTGGGCACTGGAAAATAATCCTCAAGAGACAGATCCCGGCTAGAGACTCTCTCAAGGGTGGATCGACTCCATGTTAATGTTACACTAGGTATGCCAGAGGGTTGACAGACTATAAAAGCTTAGGGCGCCACTACCTTTTTAGACATCTACGAAAAAAATAATTTAAATTTAAGAAAAGAAAATACGGTGAGAAAGATAGAAACACCTTGTAGAATTTTAATTAAAGTTAAAAATAAAAAAAGTTACAAACTTACATGAACCCGGACACGATCCCCTACAGCTCTTACAGCCGGGTAGATAAGAAATTTGAAATATTAACTTCATTCTGCCATCAAGGATAATGAAATCAAGAAGAATGAGACCTGCACTTTATATGTAAGTACTTAGCTTATTCGAGAAGATGAAGAGGTCTGGTAGAAACAGAGGCTAGCGATGCCTTGTTATTAAGCGAAAGATGTCTTGTTGATGTCAGAGATGTCTTGAAATTCGGAACTAGAGATGCCTAGGTGTATCCTAGTGGTTAGATAACAGTATTCTCCTAGCAGTGGCAGCTGTTATCTGGTAGTTGTAACTTGGCAGGGTATCTTGACAGCGGTAACCTGGCAGCTGTGCTTACCACAGTTATTTGGTAAATCTTAAGGTACAATTGGAGAGACGATAAGGTACGTCTTTACTGTAAGACTGTCGGTAACGGAAAAAAAGGCGATGGTTTTCAAAATGGAATCGTCCGTTGACATCATATGTCAATTGTCTTAACGGTCAACGAAAGTAGGAGAAATTTCGATCACAAAACTATATTGGGAGTGGTTACTATGACGGCGAGCGGTAATTAGGGAACTTATTTGGTAAAGTCGAAACAGGTCGATAGGTATGTTAAAAGGTATGTACCTATAAGTTGGCTGTGAGTGACTGACACTTCTTCGTGCATTGAATCTGACATTTGAAATTTAAATTGAGATCTTCCGACTATACCTATACTTATAGTTTCTTCTAAAGAAAATTAATTAAACTTCTGTATTTTGATAAAGTTTTCGGTAGTATAAAAAATATTATATACAATTCGTTTGGAAAGTCCCTTTTTTGACTCATGCGAACGTCGCAATCGTCAAAAAAGGGTGACTTTACACACTTGTTGCGTAAATAACTATTATTTAAGGCATAGGTATAATACTCGTATTAATTTTAAAAAATATTTGGTGAAACAAGATTTATTTCGAACTCTTTAATCAACAAGCATGGACTATATAGTACATTATACTATAAGGGAGAGAAATGCGTTATTTTGGCAGAGGTGCAATTTGAAGCGAGGCCCGAGGGTTACAATGCACCGAGGACAAAATAGCATCTCTCCCGAATGGTATATACTATTTTTTCCACGGTCGGGAGTAGAAATCAGTTTCTATGACATCAAAATTAAAACAGAAGTAGTCGATTATTCCCAAGGGAGTTAACATTATGGAGAAAGTTTTTCATTATACTCCCTTGGGAATAATCGACTACTGTTTTAATTTTGATGTCATAGAAAGTGATTTCTACTCCCGACCGTGGAAAAAATTGTTTATCAAACTGAATAAATGATAAAAAATATAGCTAGAATATAATAGATATTTTGTTAGGAATAAAACAATATACAACAAACGCAAAAAAGTGGTAATAAAGATTGAAGTGATCAATATTTTCTGTTTTTATAAATAATGTTCCTTGTATCAAAAAAGCTGTTTGAAACGGGCGGCAATCTGACCAATCACTAGGCAACAGAAACTCCAGCTTAAATTCAAATCGTTCCTTCTAGTTAACAAGGTGTATTAGAGATTCGCAAATAATATGTTGTTGTTAAATGTTAAAAGAATATATGATTTTTTATTTGATAACATCTACCTATATAAGAATTAACCGTTCTGAATCGATCTTTAAGTAATTGTGAATCCTTCAGCGACACCCGGTATATTTAATCAATTTATAAAAAATTACCTATGCGTATTCACTGAATATACCAAATATATTTTATTCTTAAGATAAGTGATATACCTCCCACTTAATGATTATAAAACAAATAAGTAGGTAACCAATCAAGATGTTCAAGAATATCTAATAAATATACAAAAGTAAAAACAGTTTCAATTTCCTCTTTAGTTAATACTAGGAAGACGAACAGAAAATCTAACTGTTATTGAAGTAGTGAAACTTCCTGGCATTTCCCTACCACGAAGAGGAATTACTTTCCTCTGTTAGATCAGGGGTGGGGACCAGTTATTTCTTCAAGAATAATTTTTTCAGATGCTCGAACACGAACAGCTTAATAACATAAAATCGAGACGCTAATAATCAGTTTGAGTTCTGATTTCACTTACTTCTTAGTGCTAAATATGTAATCGAAAAATTGTAATAGGTATCTTCACGTTTTTCACGTTATATTCCGGTAATCGCGGAATAAAACATAATAATTATAATAATATCGGTACATTAATAAAATTGAAATATAATCAAGGCAGAAAGTTGTCAATCGAACAATTCTTCGTAGAGAATAAATTCATGTAAACGTTCTAGACAAATTGTTTTCTTTTGTATTTTCAAGAATGTATCTCAAGTTTTTCCACTTTATTCAGTCAAGTGTGATTTAAAGTTTATAATTTTGCTTTGAATGGTGCGGATAAAGCTAGAAGGGCTATTAGTATATGATTGAGGCCGGTCGTATTCAGAGAGAAGCTGCATGTTTTCCAAGTCAATAAAAGTGTAATTTTTCGGCTCCTCTGTTGATATAGAGCACATGAAAACGTGAAAGAAAATGTAATGGATGTTATTATCCTTTGATAATTTTGTAGATTATAGGTGTGGAAGGGCCTCTGACTAGGTGGTCTTGCTGGTCCCTCGGAGGGTCATCTTACAGGAATAAAACAACTACCTGTAGCACTGGGATATGTTCTATTTATTACTTAAACTTACTACTATACATTATACTACTTATTACTTATGAATTGGGATACTCATATTCTAACATAATAATAATAGTCCTTCTTTAAAACACTATCGTTTGCATATTTATACGACAAGTCAAGTTTATCATAAGTAAATATAAATAATACTATTTATGTTTATTTCACGCTCTGAACTTGACTTCGTACGTGCGACCTTCCTACTTCTATTTATGTAACGATTCAACGTTCTTATGATTTATTGAAATTAGCTTAAAGGGAATTTATGTCTTTTATTCAAATATTATTGTTAACTTGTTATATTGACCAAAAGGCATCACAAAAGACCTAGAACCACTCAGTTGATTTTTTGTTGTGAACTGTAAGTGAACTCTTCTGTAACAAAACTGTGCTTTAAATTTTGATGTAGAGTTGAATTTGAAAATATACGGGATGCAGTAACAATAAAAGGTGTCAACTGATGTAGCATCATGCTTTATGAATATTTTGTTTTTTTATTCACATCATTATTTTTGTTATTAAAGAAGTTACACGCTTTTAAAGGCAATCCTTCAAAGGCAGTTGTCGCATGCAAAAATGTCCAACTGATGGTTTGACCAGTTCTCATTTCTATTGAACATCTATGGAACTAGCTGCAGAGTACGCATTCGTTGCCGATCCGCTTTGCTTGACAGTCTCAAAATCTTTGAGCTGCACTACAAGAATAATTTGAAGCAATTCCTCATCCTTTCGATACTAACCTTATTAATTCGATGCCATGTCGATTGCTTGATGTCATTTTGGCAAAAGGAGGACACAATCTATATAAGCGCATTTGACTTTTTTCCAAAATTTTTAATGTTTTTATCAAATCTTTAAGTGATTGAACGTACGTTTCAATATTGTTTCTTATACTGTTGGTTTGAAAACAAATAATGTTTCGAATTTCTGGTGGACGGGAAAAAATTTGAGATAAATCAGGGTATATTATATTGGAGAAAAATAATATGTAACTTAAAACTCTGTTACAGGTATGTGGACAGTCAACAAGAGCGCATGTATTAGGAGATGAATGCAATAGTGATTGGGAATGCAGAGAAGATATAACTGGATCTATTTGCAATAGAGGACGATGCGCTTGCCAACCATTCCATGCCAGAGTGAACCAAACAACTTGTGTACAAGGTAGGATCTACAGTAAAATAAGAATAAGTAATACTTTGGAATTAGTTATTCATAATAACGTGAACTGTTTATTATTTTTGAAAACTACAAACTATAAGTCCGAAATATTTCCAAAAAACCATTAGTATAGTAGGCTATTATCCTTGTAAGGTCGGTGAAGTTATGACAGGAACACATGTTTCTTCAGTTTTCCAGTGTTGCATTACAATCTGATCTGATAAACATTATTCTAATGAGTTGTGATTTTTTATGATGTGATTATTTATGTTGATAAAATAAAATCATTTCTTTAAATATTCTCTCTTCAGGTATGAAATCATCAGCACATTATAAGTAAGCATCTTAAATGAATGAATCAAGTGGTTTGTTGTAACTCTGCAACCAAAATAAGACTATTTTGCCCCCTTCTGTATTCGTTAAAGTACATCTACTAATCCTATTTTCCTATTAAGAGCAGGTTTTGTTGAGATTCCAAGGAATGGATTTCTTTTCCTTCACTTTCCTAGGTGAAAAAATCTCTTCAGTGAGTGGAAGTCGCATTTTGTCAGTAAATGCAGAAGCGATGTTCATTCTACGCGTCAGCTTCATATTGCACAGGTATTGATAGAGTTCACAATGCCTTGAGGGAAAACAACTAAGGATTCTTAATTTTGCTACTGCTTAACAGAACATAAGTGCTGCTCTGTCTTTTCCTTCCTTTTTTTAGTTTCTTAAGGTCTTACAAAGGGAGTAGCCGCTGTCTTCCTGGATGGTTTATCAGCTATTTGATCTCACCAGCACTGCCTGGAACCCATATCACAGAGACTGTGTTAGTTATTGAGAGAATAGTTGATGGATTCGATTGTCCATTATTTTTTTGGAGACCAGTTATCTATAAAATTGAGTTGTTTGGTCATGTCATCCCAAAAGGGGATGCTCTACCTACCTAAGTAGTTCTCACTATTTTGCGTAGCCGAATTCGTAAATTCGTTGTTTTGATTGGTAAAATATTTTTCGAAGAATAATTATATATATTCCAACACTTCATAAGTTTTGAAAAATGATATTTTTCAAAAACAGTGTCCGTTTATTTAAGAAGCAACAACTACTTCCCGTGCTATATGCACCGACGGATATTGAATTACACTTCAAAGTCAAACGGGGTTGGTATATCTACAAGCTATTTTATAACCAACCATTCTGGTTTGCAATTAGAAGGGACAACACAACTTGTAGACCGGTTTCGGCGCATTTGCTACAAGGTATGAGCTATCCGTCCGAGAATCTCTACTCCCGGACTGAAAAATACACTTCAATCACAATTAATACATGTCTTCCAGTAACGGAAATGTAAAGATTGTGACAGTAGCGACATCTTCACCTCCAATCGCAAACCTAAATTCGAAAAATACGTGGGCTTGAAACAATAAAGCTTATTACAGTTTTCTGTAATATTGTCGTATTCAATAAAGCATTTTGTCCACGACTATTTGATAATTTTTACAGTTTACGTGTGTTTCTTCAAGTATAATGACGTACATTATGCACCCGTGGATAATAGGTGTGGATAATGGGTGTGGATAATGAAAAGGTCACATGACACATGATTATATTGAAGATTATTAATATACAAATGACACAATATATTATTTAAAAATTTTCACCGCGGCGGGGATTCGATCCTATGTCTAAAATTCCTCATTTAACCAAGTCAGATCCGTAAACCATCAGGCTACGAAGATATATATGATGGTTTATCAAGCTGTTGAATATATACGAGTAGATCGTTTTATATGCAGTTTTTTATCTAGTGTGTATGATATATGTCAAAAGCAAAAGTGACGTTTTATTGTATATTTATTGCTAATTTCAATAACTACACTGTTGTTTAATTTATATTACCAGAAATTTTAATATGGAAAGTGAATCAGACAGTGAATTGAATGTTCCCCCGCCAAACATAAGAGAAGCAGCACAAAAATATTCTCCTTAAATTTACTGCCAGAAAAATCGAAAAAAAAATGTATTAACAAGTAAGTAATTAATAGTCGTGGACAAAATATAGTATTCTACTCGCAAATAATGGCTATTATTCACTCAGGTGTTTATGTCACTCGCCTGCGGCTCGCGACATAAATGCACCATTCGTGAATAATAGCCATCATTATATGCTTGTTGAATAATATACTATTATCAACACTTCATAAGTTTTGAAAAATATTTTTCAAAAACAGTGACCGTTCAACTAAGAAGCAACAACTACTTCCCGTGCAATATGCACCGACGGATATTGGATTACAATTCAAAGTCTAGCGGGGTTGGTATATCTACAAGATATTTTAAAACCAACCATGCTGGTTTGCAATTAGAAGGGTGATTGAAGTGTATTCTTCAGTCCGGGATTAGAGTTTCTTGGACGGATAGCACATACCTTGTACTGATGAGGCGCAAATAGGCCGAAACCGGTCTACAAGTTGTCTTGTCCGTTCTAATTGCACTTATGAAGTGTTGGAATATATATGTTATGGACCAGGTGATAAATGCGGGCATTATTTATAATGCACTAGCATTATGAATAATGTTTAGCTTTATCGGGCTAAGTGATTAATTACTATCTCAACTTCATTATTTATCACATTGCACGGTCATTATTATATTGCTACATGACAATTGGGCAATTTGATAATAAAGCTATATTTAACGCTTGTGCGGGGAGGGAAATACGCATGGCGTGACACGCTTTGACCAATCAGAGACCGCCATTCAGCGTGCGGCGGACTTCAAGCGTTGTTGTTATGTTTAGTTTTGCATTGTGAATCTACCGTAGATGAGGAGTCTGAAAAAACTTCAGATACAGATTCAAACCCAATACCCACAAACGAAAACAAAAACCTAGAGCGCAAGAAAGAAAATGTTATGGTAGTTAGAAAAACTAGCTTTAAGAAATTTGCAGAAACAAGCAAATAAAATGTTGGATGTATCAAGCGCTAAATATCCCATGGCTGCAATTGGTGACACTGTAAGAGTCCGAGTTCCCGATGTTGATCGCGCTCGTAGCGATGGAAGAAATATGCTTGCTACAGTTATTGAATTAACAGCCAATAACCTTTATAAACTGGGAACAAAACAAGGTGTTTTAAATCAACTATATTCAACAAACCAATTTACTGTCTGCAAGGAAAGATTTATTTCGTCTGAAGATGTTCCAGAGACAAAGATTTCGCTGAGAGAGTGTTGTGGAATGTCTTCTAAATGCGGAGGGCAAGGTTACAGTAGATGTGGTTGTAAAGGTGGTTGCAAGTCTGATAAATGTAGTTGTCGCAAAGCCAAAAAGTTGTGTACCTCAAAATGCCATCACAGTGGTAGTTGGTCTAATAAATAAACCTGTTACTTGCTACATATTGTAAAATTATTGTTTTCAATTTTATGTTCTATTTTACTTATATTTCCATTTGATTTTTATTAAGAGAAGATGCTAATTAAGCTAAATTTAATTACATTTTATGTTATATTTTTAATATGACTTTCTTTGAGTTTTAAATGCAAAAACTAGTGGATTTTTAAGGAAGAAGTCCTTGGTAATTAATCCAAATAATGAGTCTGATTATTTAAGTGGTTTAATATTTAGTTTATTTTAAGTTAAATGACAATAACAATAAAAAAATAGTAATTAAATATGTTTGTATTACTCTGTCCAAAAGGTGATGAACAATATGTATAATGCCCGGTCAATTTGGTTATTTGAATAATTATTATCAAATTGCACTCTTATATTGCGCATTTTTCATAATGACCGGGCACTATGTGTACTGCCCAATTTATCACTTGGTCCATAACATATATAATTATTCTTCGACATCTGTTGATAAAACGCTCTATTAAATTAATACTACAATATTACAGGAAACTGTAATGAGCTTTGAAATATTTTTATTATTTATAGAAATCATTTTTGGTATTACTTTCTATTCTTTTCTCTATTTCAACAATTATATCCATATCATACTACAAAAAAAGATTAAAAAGAGTTCAAATACCTAACATCCATACTTATACGTAGTAGGTATAGAGCAAATTGTCGCTGTGTTAAATCTGCTCCATGAATTTGGTACAGTTTGAAATGGGTTTATACTCACGTAAGACGTATCATGTAACATAATGTAAGTATTACATACGGATATGGGTCCTGTTTATGCTCAGATTTAAGATGTAAGAGAACGCCAAACAAATAAAAATTCGACATGCGTTATTTTTATGTTTTTGATTGACACATTTTAATGAAGTCATAACATTAAAATTTGGATTATTTCCTCCGTATACACTATGGCCATTTATCTTTCTACAAAACTGTTAAAACACTTATCAGTATGTTAAATGGTTTTTGCCTGTCCACCATTGAGAATTAAGTAGTCTTAATCTTTCTAGACAATTACGGTAGGATAAAAATTAACATACTATTAAATTTTAATAATGTCAGGTTATGGTTTTCTGATTTTTCATTTCCCGTCTTTCTACTTTGTGTTGATAATATAAGGTATATCAAAATCTTCAGCATCGAGAGAACATACTAACTATTTTTGATCAATATGAAATGCAGAAGAAATGGCGGTTTATCGTTCAAGAAATATTAAACTAAGGAACTATTTGGTGTATAACTGGAAACATTTTTCTTTACAGACTTTTCCATTATTACACTAATGTATTTAACAATATTCTTACCAATAAGTAACAAATTTAATTCATGATAAAATTTTCTAAATAACTAGTAGGTTTTCACAAATATACATATAGGGAGTTGATGCTACAGATTATGAGGACTGTATAAGGAGATCGAACTTTATGTATTCCAATTTCTGATCATGACAGAGGGCGCTAGTTTAAAACCCGTACCATAACATCTGACGACATAACAATAACAGACAATCATGATATTTCATTGGTTGTTATCTCCTTTGACAGTTTGCGGTTCACGTTTGAGGTTAGGAAATAGAAATGATTTTGTGGATTAGTGATCCGTTTGATCCGAATTGATAATCTCAAAATAACAGTGAATGACAAAACTTATAACTAAATAGTGAAATAGTTTAACAGGTCTATGATGTAGCCGAAATCCTCAATACTGAAAAGCATAATCTTCAATTTGTTCAATAACAACATATTTAAATAATACCTAACTCTGGTTTTCTTGAATTAAATTTTATTCACTTCTTCGTTTTAAATAAGCTGCACTACCAATCACTATTTCAATAAATTTTAACATTCTACACCCTACCCGTTTTTAATTTTTAACAATTTCAATATTTCTAATTCTTACTTTGACGTCTTTGAGTTTTTGTCATGAGTGATGTTTAAAATGGTACAGGAGAAGCAGTGGCGAGGCTGCGGTGAAAAAACAGACTGCTCAGAAAGACGATTTTGAGGACAGATTTTGTCAATTTTCCCGATCTATCAAGTAGATCTTTGAAAGAGAGGGTAAACAATTCAGTGAAGAAATTGATAGAGAGGGATCTGTATCTTTTTGTAGAGTAGGGAGGGCGAGTTTACGCCCACAGCACTAAAGCCACATGTGACCCATTATCCTCCTAGGTCATTGTTTATCTTGTCCTGCGCTCTACAATCTACAAATTTGCCGGTCTGCAAGATAACTATGTCATCTGCGTATGCAATTGTGTAGAATCCATTATTGTTGAGGTGATTAATCAGGGTATCCAGAACTGTGTTCCAAAAAAGGGGTGATAAGACCCCTCCTTGTGGACATCCTCTCACTGAGATGTCTTCTACATTGATACTTATTGCTCTACTAAAGAGCATCTTAAGTATTCATTATCTTACTACCAGGGGTACATTCCCGAAGACAAAAATGTGTCCTTGTGGGTTCACCTTTGCCTTACGGTGGAAGGTGCACCATCTTGCCGCCGTCAGATTAGGATTCTGCGCCTTCAGCCGACCCAGCACCCTCTCCTTTTCCCCGGATCTCGTCTTGTGGACGCCCTCCGGGATCCAGAGCGACGCTTTGGTAAGTTTTGGCAGCTTATCCACACTGACGACCACCAATGATGCCTCCTTCCACGGCTTAAGGTTCTTTGTGGCTTTTTTAGCCACTCTAGCGTCACGTCGTCGTCGCAGACCACTCTGATGATTTCACCGTCTGTCCAAGACTTGAACGTGGGCGCTTTACTGTTGCTGCTGGAGAAGATAATCTTGTCCAGCTCCTCCAGCAGTTGGTTTTTGATAAGACTCTCCCGTTCTGCGGTAACCTTAACGTACGGGTTAGTCTTATTTATAGTTATTGCAATCTTGAAGTGTCTCAAGGCGGCATCCGCGAAGGTTTTGGAAGGTGCAATGACGTTTCTGTCGTTGCGCGGCTTTTTAAACCTTCTTGGAGTTCCCTCCCTGGAGGTGGTCAAGTGAGGGCACTTTCCTGCAGGGGCAGCCGGTTCCTTGCCTCTATTCAAGGCGCAGGGAGTGCCCTTGCTGTTGGTGGTGAAGTGGGGGAGGAGGAGGGTGCACTTGTAGTTGCTGTTACCCCTGCCCCTCTTGGTCTCTTTCTGCTTTTCACCTCGGTACCGCAAATGCGCTTTCGCCTTGGCCATGTCCATTCTGAGCAGTAATTTGGGGTGGACATTTCTGTTCATCCCCAGCCATTGATTGAGGTGAGCACTTCTCTCCAGCCTCGGGCTGGTATAAATTACTATATCAGAATGCAACTCAGTGGTTGGACGGATGCAACTCAGCGGTCAAAAGTTTGGCCTTCTCAAATGGGATGCAACTCATCGGCCCCGGTCTCATTGATGTTTTTACTGACCCCATGTATTTGATGTTCATAACTTCAAACGTAATAGATAAAAATGAAATATTTAAGCAATTCCAATGAAATATATAGGATTAACTCATTTTATATTAATTTCACTCATTGTTATATAAAAAATACTAACTTGGCACTGAAGTTAAAGGTATCAATGGTTTACAAGCTTCTTTTTCTAGCTGAAAATACTTGAGAACTTTCAAAATAAGATGCTGCTCTTTTTTCGGATATCGAGGCATATTTTTGTTTTATCTAAATAAATAAAATGCTAGCAATAAGATTAATATTCACTTTTTATAAATTACAATTGACCGTAAACAACAAAGTACAGACCTGACGAGAACTGTCAGTGGGGCATTGCCGCTACGAAAGGTACGGCTGCATCGTAAATTGAACGATATAATTTCACCCGATTAATAGGTCGTGCTTGCGCGTAATCTAAACATCAGCCAATCAAATTTTTGTAAGTCAAATATTAGGGTTAACATTTGTAATACGTTTAAACGGTTCATTATTATGATATTTTGATTAGGATTTATCACAGACCTCCTTTTTTTTCTATTTCTTCCAACGTAATGTGTTAGAAGGATATAAACAATCAATGACGCACACCAAAAAGGCTATTATATGAACTATAACAACATTTTACATTTTTCTAGTAACTTCACTTCACATATATTTTCACTAGATATACATTTCTATCAACAGTGTTAAAATGTATCTCTCTGTTTCTCGTCAGTTTGTTAACGGCTAATGGTGAATACGACTGTTATGTAGTTAAAGTCACATAATCTTAGGCTGGAAACCAACAAATTATATATTGAGAAAATCTTTGACCAAAGTCCAAAAAACTATTGTTAGTTGTGTTTATTATTTGGAAATTGGAGATACTTCTTGTTAATTACAATTAATATAAAATATACTTATTCTCTACAAACCTTAACTGACGTCAATTACAACTTAAAACTAATCAATATATCCTAGCTTAGTATAGAAGCTGATAATAGAGCAGGAGTGCATAAATATCATATTTTAACTCCAATAAAACCCCTAATATTTTCCACACTTGACAATTTAGAGCACATGCGCAGTACGGGTTTGATGTACGATTCTTTACATCTCTAATTTCAAGATGAAAGTTAACCAACTTAAAGATTACCTCTTCATGATCCAATTTTCAATCTTGAAATTTTACGTGATAAATGTTACATGATATATCTTACGGGAGCAAAATTTATCTTTATAACAAATGGTTATGATGATCCGCTTGGCATTAGTTTTATTGTAAATGAAAATATTTTATATTCCATGTTTTTAACCTTTTTTATCGTTTTAAATTTTTCAGCAACGCTATTGGGATATGACTGCAACGTTCCCGAGCAGTGTTCTTTGAAGGTGGCTAACAGTAGTTGTCTAGAAGGTGCGTGTCGATGTGTTGACGGCTTCCTGCAGTTCCGGAAGCACACTTGTCTTGGACGTGAGTTTTCATCTAAATTACTTTTATTTACTATCACTGGGTGTGTTCTTAATATTAAAGTCATTTATGCAATGCATGTTAATTATTGCATTAATGTAAGTAAAGTGTTATGTACTTATGGGTATACAATTTCACGAAAAATTAAATTCAAAATTTGCCATGGAACATCGAAACTGGGAACTTATTTTATTTAATTACCATACCATTTATTGACCAAATATAATATATTTACATATGAAAATACGACTAGGTCATAAATATACAACATTAATTTTTGAAACATCGACTTTCACTACAGTAAAATATAAATTACATCACATTAACATAGAACACGTATGCTATATAAAATTTTTACTGCATGATCCACACAATCTTCATAAAAATAATGAAATAAAATGATAAACTTTGAAAGTGATGACACATAAATTTTAGGATAGAATAAAACAATGTTTCAGTGAAAACTCCTTATAGACACAAAATAACCAGATACAAACAAACAAAATGTTTAGTTGATTTCCGTTATTGCTGTAACCATTGGAAGCTAATAGTGCAATATTGAACAACATTTGAAGAAAATGAAAAAAACTCAATCATAAAATGCGACGATAATTTCAATCTACGCAAACTTAGTAAAATTCCGAACTGGTTCTCAAGCTTGGTGGAACAAACCCAATATTTTTACTATGTCCTGTCCCAATAGGTTTGTTCCAAC
Source organism: Lochmaea capreae (assembly GCA_949126875.1). Taxonomy (NCBI): domain Eukaryota; kingdom Metazoa; phylum Arthropoda; class Insecta; order Coleoptera; family Chrysomelidae; genus Lochmaea; species Lochmaea capreae. Next base: position 3,966,681 of record OX421398.1, read on the forward strand.
ACATCAAGAAACCGTTCTTGGAACGGTGACGCGCATGTGAAATAGCAAAAATGCGTTCCAACCACGAAAGAACCGTTTAGTGAACGATAATTTTTTTGTTTCAACCCTATCTGGTATCGTTATGGATCCGGTTCAAGAACGATGATTTCGATACTTCACTGAAAGCAGGTATCAAGGGAACTGACTTGCGCAGTACCATATATCCATAGCTAGTTAGGTTACTTGCCTTGATTTGTTGTTTTTGTATTTGTTGAATTTTGTGGGAGCGAACTTATTCATATTTGTTTGCGCTATCTGTTATAAATAAACAGTTTTTTACTTAACAACATGTACCATATAAACATAAGAGTAGGGTTATGTTTGATACGTTCCACTGATTTATGTCGAGTCAGTAACCAAATCGTTCCAACCATTATTTATTTTGGAATCGTTACTAGAACGGTAAACACCGATAACGATTCAGGAACGATTACAATTTGTGTGTTGGAACAAAACTTATAGCAACACATGTTCGGTATTGTCGCCAGCATTTATATGTGTTGTAGATGGTGACTAAACATATCGTGAAGCGACGGTTCATAACCACACAAATGGTAGCGGACAATTCGTAACGGCTCAATTCGTAACATCGACAATTCGTAATCACAGCTCTTTGAAACGGTATAATTAGTTTTTTTAGCAAGTTCAGCATTACTAATAGTAGTAGACCACCTTTTGCGTAACAAATCCCTAAGAACGATACCGATAACAATTCAGGAACGATTACAATTTGTGTGTTGGAACAAACCTGCAACACATGTTCGGTATTGTCGCCAGCATTTATATGTGTTGTAGATGGTGACTAAACATATCGTGAAGCGACAGTTCATAACCACACAAATGGTAGCGGACAATTCGTAACGGCTCAATTCGTAACATCGACAATTCGTAATCACAGCTCTTTGAAACGGTATAATTAGTTTTTTTAGCAAGTTTAGCATTACTAAAAGTAGTAGACCACCTTTTGCATATATTTATGGTAATACGACAACTCAAGAATATTAACTTTTTTGTTAAACCTGAATTACCACTTTAAAGTAGTTAAACTGAATCTGAATAATAATTAAAAAAAATTGAAATCACTTGAATAATAATACCACTATTTTTAGTGTAGGAAAGTGTACAAGGTACGCAATATGCATTTTTTTAAATCCAGTAAAGACATACGTGCTAAAAACTACATTTTGACGTTATGAATTATACCGTTACGAAGAGCTGTGGTTACTAACAATCGATGTTACGAATTGCGATCGTTACGAATTATCGGAGTTACGAATGGTTCGTTACCATTTGTGGGGTTACGAATTGTCGCGATTCGTTGCAGACAATTACCGGACGATCGCTCGCTGACCGAAAATACTTTGCAATATTTGTTTTTGTTGTTGTAAACAGAGGTTAAAATGAATACTTGGTCTAATGAAAAAATTATTGACTCCATTAATGGAGTACTTTAACACCCTGAGTTGTGGAATGTGTGTGTGAACCGGAATTTATGAAATTTATGAAGACCGAAACGCTAAAAAAGATGGATGGCATGTTATTGCCGAAAACGTTGGTACATCAAGTAATGAAGTAGACAAAAAATTCAGAAGCTTGAGAACCTACACAAAAAATCAGGAAAAAAAATTAAAAATGGTAGAACAGGTAGATCAAACTTTATTACGAATATCCAGTCGCAAAGAGCCGTAGAGTTATCGCTATTTTTCGCTTTTCTCATATTTGTATCGTTTTTTTTAATTCTCAGTCCAATTGTATTTAAACTTAGGCTATCTAAAGTTTCACGCCTATTGAAGAAAGGTCGAATCTACAATCTTCCCCTTTCTTCTATTATTATTTTAAAATATAAGCTGCTGCGACGCGAATTATTCAGGGCCTGAAATAGTTCCATCTGTTAGTAATGATGTGGGCTGTAGTAAGTTGATTGATTGTTGTATGTACAAAACATATTATATTTTCAAATTTTTTACTAAAAGTCACCATCTACGCAAAAAAAATTGATACAAAATATGTAGAGGCAACTGAAACAAGAAAATAATGGGTCAAAGCGTGGAGTTGCTGAAAGAATACACAAATTGACAAAGATTTCAAAAAAATCCATTATTACAATTATCGGTAAAACAACTACTACTCATCGGAAAAAGATAGTACAGAAATCGCTAGTGCGTGTGGATCCTGCAATAATGGAAAATGTTAGGAGAAAAATATATGAGTTTTACGACGGTAATATCGTTCCTACATTTAAGATGATTTAAGAAAAATTAAAGTAAATTCCGTTAAAAATATTTTGCACTATTGTGGGTTTCGATTTAGAAAATAAAATAGCCGTCAAAAAATTATGGAGTCCTCGAGAATAATAGAGCTTGAACATTCTTATTTAGAAAAACAATTACGCATTGTCGACGATTGCAGAAAAACATAGTATATCTCGATGAAACGTGGTATGATAGAGGAAAACAAATTATTATTGTTCACGCGGGTAATGAACATGGTTTCGTTAACAACGGCTTATTGTTATCTGCCAAAAATATTTCAAGCTGTTCAGCGGATTACCATCAGGATATGAATGCTGCGTTATTTGGGAAATGGTTCGAGGAACAGTTAGTTACAAACATACCCGGAGGTTACTGCCATAGTGAGACCAATTATCACTCATGGAGTAGTAGAATTAGCCTATTGACGACGAGTGGAAACCTCTCTAAAATTCAAAGACTAGCCTGTATATGCAGTATAGGAGCAATTAGAACATACCCAACGGCAGCCATGGGAGTGATTCTCAACCTCACACCACTACATATGGTGGTGGAAAGTGTTGCAAAAAGGACAAGATACAGATTAAGTAGATGGTTTGATGAAAAGTATATCTTTTTATAGAAACTCCCAAAAATTTCGTTATATTTCAAATCTTCCCAAAATTTTTGATGTAAGTTTTTTAGCCCCGGTATTCGATATGTAAATCAAATTGGTTAATATCAATAAAAATCATAAGTTAGCAACAATAAATATAAAGCACTTCGTTTTTGACAGAAAAATTATCACTTATTATTTTCATTAAGTTAATAGGAAATAACAAAAATGTCAGGATAATCTCCCGTTGCTATAAATAACGTTAACAAAAAAAGCCTTCTAATTGGTTGAAAATAAATTAAATTGAATTTTCGGGAGTAATACCACTATAGCTCAGATTCGCCGGATATTTTTTGTGGTTGTTTTCGAATACTTCAATTCATTGGCAATTAAATGAAGGCTGTTCTGAAAAAATCACGAGGGCGTCATTTTGTCCGAACAGATCGAGTTAAATTACTTATATGAAAGCCTTGAGTATAGAGACTAATTGTATACAGGGTGATTCATTAAGAATGTCCAATCTCTGAACTGTAGATTCTAGACCTCAAAATATGATGATTCTGCTTAACATGCCTTATGCAAATATTGCTAGTTTCCGAGATACGGGGTGTTCAAAGTTTAAATTTAAATTTTCATTTTCGCATTAATTTCTTATGTTTTCACAATTTCTCTTTGAAAATTGGCAATTTTACGTTTTTTGGCATGAGGAATCATAATTTGCACTCTAATTTAACATTGCTAATAGAGGGCGCTAGTTACACTTGTTTGTGTCAATTAAATCAAAGTAAACTTTTTTTGGGCTAAACTTACAACTAAAATAATTAAAAAATATTAAAAAGCGTTAAATTCTACAAAAAAAAAGTTACTCTTCTTTGATTCGTGTAACTCAATCGGTTATCGAGTTATTTGCTTCTAAAAAGTTCAATAAATTTTAATTTTTTCATAAAAATTTTTTATTATTCCTTAAATATGTAACAATAACTAATTTGTGAACAAAAATAAAAAAACTTCAAAGCAAATGCTCAAAATGCCCACCATTTACTTCAATACACTTTATGATCCGCTTTCGTAAAGATCTCTTAATATCAAATAATCCTTGTCTATTATTTTTAATTACATCCACGGCTTCTTCTATTTTCCGTCGCAGTTTGGAAGAGAAGTAATTTTTTTCTTTGTAAACTAATGCCTTCATTTGCGACCAAATTGAAAAATCCAAACGATTGAAATCAGGGCCTCTTGGTGGTGGTGTAATATGTGGGTATTTAATAGGTCCTTTTGAACTGCCAACCAATTTAAATGGACCTTTTTATTTAGATTTTCTTCAAGAACATTTACACGAATTACTAGAGGATATACCTCTCGCTGTAAGACAAAATATGTGGTTTTTGCACGACGAAGCACCACCACATTATTCTTTACAAGTTCGTCAATACTTAAACGAACAGTTTCCGCATCGATGGATTGGTCGTGGAAGTGAGTTTGCTTGGCCACCAAGAGGCCCTGATTTAAATCCTTTGGATTTTTCAATTTGGTCGCAAATGAAGGCATCAGTTTACAAAGAAAAAATTACTTCTCTTCCTCAACTGCGACGGAAAATAGAAGAAGCCGCGGATGTAGTTAAAAATAATAGACAAGGATTATTTGATATTAAGAGATTTTTACGAAAGCGGATCATAAAGTGTATTGAAGTAAATGGTGGGCATTTTGAGCATTTGCTTTGAAGTTTTTTATTTTTGTTTACAAATTTGTTATTGTTACATATTTAAGGAATAATAAAAAATTTTTATGAAAAAATTAAAATTTATTGAACTTTTTAGAAGCAAATAACTCGATAAACGATTGAGTTAAACGAATCATAGAAGAGTAACTTTTTTTTGTAGAATTTAACGCTTTTTAATATTTTTTTATTATTTTAGTTGTAAGTTTAGCCCAAAGAAAGTTTACTTCAATTTAATTAACTCAAACAAGTGTAACTAGTGCTCTCTATTAGCAATGTTAAATTAGAGTGTAAATTATGATTCCTCATGCCAAAAAATGTAAAATTGCCAATTTTCAAAGAAATATTGTGAAAACATAAAAAACTATTGCGAAAATCAAAATTTAAATTTAAACTTTGAACACCCCGTATCTCGGAAACTAGCAATATTTGCATGAGGCATGTTGAGCAGAATCATCATATTTTGAGGTCTAGAATCTACAGTTCAGAGATTGGACATTCTTAATGAATCACCCTGTATATAATCAAGGATGAAAGTGAGAATGAGAAGCCAACCACAAAAAATATTCTGCTAGATCTGAGTTCGCCCGGAATTTGGTAAGACAAATCCAAAAGTAGGAAAGTAAATTCAATTAAACTTTATTTTACCAACTGAACGAACAATACGTAGAAGAATAATGTTTAGAAAGAACAAATGTTAAAAACACAACTATTACATACAATTGGTCCAGTAGACATTGTTTATATTTCCATCTTATTATCCCTTTTTTATGATCAAATTTGTTTATTTTGTTATTGTTTCGTAAATATGGGAAACTATAAAAAAGTGTTCAGCGTGACAACGCTGCATTTTCCCTTTGCAACCGTTATTTTTATGTTATGCAGTTAGTTGGGTATAAAAGAGCAGCAAGTAAAGTTGTAACAAAAGGTGTTTGTTTTAATTCACAATAAATATACCCAATTCAACCAATTTATGTTAAGAAAATACCCTAGAGTATTTTACAGACATTTTCTCATTTACTGATGCAGAATTTGTTGTTGACATTGACATGGACATGGATTTTATTTTGTGATAATTTCTTTATATCTTACAAATGTTTTGTTGGGAGTCTCACTGGATTTTAAAATTTGCATAGAGGGGAAATAATGTTGATATCTGTGAGAAGATGAGAATCAGATGCTAGGTCAAGATCAAGTATTGAGGGTTGTTGGTGTTGAGGAGAACAAGTTGGCTCGTTTACCAATTGCTCCAGATCAGAATTTTCCAAAAAATTTGAAAATAGTTGAGAAGAACTATCGGAAAGACATAAATTAAAATCACCAAAAAAGATGACCGTTCTATAACCGTTCAATTTAATTGTAGCCAGGCCTGTAAGCGCAAAATCGTGCGATAATACGGATCATTAATGAACGATTTTGTGTACATCAATGTAGCTAAAAAATACACGGTAGACAGAGAAATATTTTAATCGCACCTCTTATGTTCAGGGTATAATTTACTTCATTCTTTGAAGGTATTTAACATCTTGTTATATTAGTTGGAGGAGAACAAACTAGATTGCTCTGGACCGTGACGAACACTATTATTTTATAAAACTTCCTCACTGTCGCTATTTCCATTCCTGAGGAAATCACATAATAATTATATTTGAATGATGGGACGTCATTTCTCAGCAAACGAGATCTAAAATTTGAGATAAGGCATGCAATAAGAACTAGTTACCTTCGTGAGATTTACAATTAAAAAGAAAAGACAATTATTTTTCTGGGCTGGGTAGATACACTTTATTTGAAAAAATAAAACAAGGCATAAACTTCGTAAAAATTCACGCAAACATCGGTATAATTACAAATAACCAAGTAAACTTTCCAGCGTAGGAGTATTTTTAGAATATTGGATTTTGAGAAAAAAATTGATTTTTAAAATAAACAAGCGTGTAAACCGCTAAGCCTACTGCCTATTCTGTGTCACAATAGGAATGGCTCTCGGTCATATATTATATCAGAAACCGTTTATTTGTTTATTTTTTTGCAATTTAACCACACTCTTTTTAAGTCTTTATTTCAACGTTTCGGTAGCATTCGAGCTACCATTATCAAGAATAATATGGATTCCATAAAATTCTGGTCCCTATCTGACACTCAGGAAAAAATTCGACAACTTGATAAGTTTAAGACTACAAACGATTTTTAAATTTTGAAGGTCCATTCACAGTAGAACATATACTCGATAAAATTTTAAATAAAATATATTTTTTATAAAATTCAAATTCCAATAATAGGTATAATTGTCTACTAGGAATGAGATCCACGCTTCAGGAACGGTTTTATTAAGGCTAAAATTTTTTTTCTTATCTCAGAAATGTTAATAAAACGCATTTAGTGTAATACTAGTCTTACATTACCTTTTTAAATAAATTGCTAGTAATTCAATTGCTGGCCTTTTTTGAATAATAATTGCGCATGCGTTCCAGCCATTTTCACTGCAACTTTCAGGCTTGAAAAATATAGAAATATTCCTAATTTTCAAGGTTATTCACGCGCAACTTTACATATTTTTAGGGATTTTAGATTTTGACAACATAATTATTGTGTTGGTAATTCGGTATAATAGCCGACTATAAAAAATAAAAGAAGAATGTTTCGAAAGAAAGTATCAGTTTTCTTTATTCGATGCTCAATTTTTTCTAACAACTTATCGAATGTAGGCTCATCCATTCTCAGATAGTTTTTAAAGGCTTTCAAGTCGTTACAATCTTTGAATTCGTTTGTAATTCCTAAGTTTCCCATTGTTTTCTTTAACCATGGTTTGTTTTTAATCCGCCTTTTTATATAAGTGGCAAGAACAGCAGTAGTAGTGATTGCCAGAAGTCAAACTTTTGTTTTCTCTGTATTTATTTTCAAAGAGAATTTTCTAATGTGATAATAATAATGTCAAATGTCAAAAAAGTCTTGGAAAGCTGCATCAAATAGGCTGAAATTTAAGAAGACAGGATTTTAATTTTGCATGCAATTTATATTGCCTGCAATAAAGTTGCTGCAAAAAGGCTGTAATGTAAGACTAGTTTTACCATTGTTTAAGGTGTTACTTTTTCTGTGATATGATTATTTTGTATATTGAAGTGTGTATTGATGAACAACAGATACAATGGTAAGTCATAACTAAACTAGATAAAAACTTATGATATTATGGTAACCCAGTTTAACTACATTCGGCTGAAAAATTAGCTACACATTTATGCGCATTTAGTTGTACCAAAGCAATATCTTCGATTTTTCGTCCTTCATTATGTGCGCCGAATCCCATTTAATATGATGTTAGCAAGTACATGATTTGAATAACTCCTTATTTTTAAAGTAATTTTTGTGCTCGTTTATTCTGATTTTCAATGGTCTAGGTCTAGATGTTTCACATAAATAAAATTTGGCGCATTCAAAGAATATTTGATAAAAGCAGTATTTTTTAGATTGTTCTAAATTTTTTGGTTTAGTTTTTGTTTGTTTAGATCTCAACGTATTGTTAGATTTAAAGGTAGTCCTAAAATTGAATTGTTCAACTTCCTTAATTCTTTCTGATAAACCCTCCACATAATGGTATTGCTAGTATTTAAAAATTATGTTGAATTATGATTGTTATTATTATTATTGGGTATCAACAATGGGCCATTCTCTATATTCCTAATTTCTTTGTTTATAAACTCTGTCGAGTAATTATTATTATTTAAAAAAGCCTTCAATGAAGTTTTTTGCCTTGTAAATTTATTATAATTAGAACAAATATCTTTGGTCTTGTCGTCTAAAGATTTTCCTATCCTTCTTTTTTACGCTCAGAATGTTAAATATACCACAAGGAATATACAGAAGATAATTTGTTCATTACCAGATCCCACACTCCAATAGTATTCACATACTTACTGTCAATTTTGTTACGACTTTGAAGTAAATTTGATTATTGTGAAAATTGAAGATGGTACAACCTCGCAGTTTAGAAGAAAAAGGCGAGAAGATTGTGGCCACAACTATCATAACGCGTTAAGCATAGGCGTAGCTAGGGGGGCAGGGCCAACCCTAGATAGATGTGGGCCCACCCTAGAAAAATACCCTTCCTCATACATAAAATAACTTCATCCTCAATTACCGAAGCCGAAAACCGTCTTCAAAAAGACAATACACGCATGATCTATCGTCCCTCTTTCATTGACGTCTTTTTTATTTAAGATAGTGTCTAAAATGCAATGGCACGCTGGTACGGGTGGGCGCTGGTCCCGATACCGTACCGAGGTGAATCAGGTTGAGGCAGCAGTAACGCTCCCTGCGTAAGCTCCGCCAGTCGCGAAAGGAGTTTTTCTGCAATGTTGCGAATAAAAACCTGGCTGAGGACGACTTACTATGCTCCAGAATCGTTTCTCTCAAGTATCTTTGATAAATATAGGAAACGAATTGGTGAAAACTGCAATAACATCAGAGGCAGTCTTGAACCGGTTTGGCGAAAAACACAGAAAACTTAAAATTGTTTAAAAACACATTTTTCAAGGTCGTGGAGTGGACCGACTTATATATTTTTGGTTTATTTTTTCCTTACTTCAATGTCGTGGAGTGGACTCATTTATATTTTTGGTTGCTCTGTTTTTTTTATTCGTAACAAACAAATAACATTATAGCTAATAATATTATACCATCTATTTGATTTACCTTGTTGTTGGTAATTTAAGAGCAGAGCTCTTGTCGGTGTATACCTAGCTATATTAGCGACTTAAACTACATAGTTTTGGTCAGGACACAGATAAAAGAAAAAGAATAGTAGAATGGGATAGGATAACTGAAGTCCATACTTGATACCTACATATTTGCGTATGCGCTGAGAGTCAGTGACCACCTTGCCGTGGCCGGCCGATTCATGACTGACTGGGGCCATGGCCCCCCCCCCTAGGAAAAATCCCTAGCTACGCCAATAGCGTTAAGGATATTCTACATAGCCAAGCAGCATTATTATGACTTCCGACATAATGTTTCCTTAAATCAACGTTATTTTCTGCAAAATTGTAGCTCAAGATCAGAGAGTAGATAAGAAGAATGTTTTGAATAAAACTACTGATATATGCATTTTTCTTTTAATGTATTCTGTTTCTTTATTAATTCATGAGCAGCAAATATAGTTCTAAAAATAAGAAAATGGGCTTAGGATAGAGGACTTTAACGCACATAATATTCATTTAAACAAACTTCATTGACACGGTATTCAACATAGAGTAAGGTACAGGGCTATTAATTATAAATGTCCCAGCCCCTACCATAGTTATTATTGTAAAAACAAAAAAAATTTGGAATAAAAGTTATGTGGTTACTAACTAATTTTATTATAACATTAACAAAAGTACAGTGGCGTGCGTAGTTTAGGGGCCACAAAAAAATTATTCGTTTTTTGAAATGAGACATCCTATATTATTATTGAATTTTTGAAAAGATGTTTTTCTTCTGATTTCAAAAATATACCATGTCATACCCCTGTCTTACACCGTTCCTAAGATATTAAATAAAAGTTTTTGTCAACATTTAATTAAAATTACAAATAATAGTTGTTCGGAGTGTCCACCATTATTTTCAATACATAATTGAAAACGTCTAATTATATTTTGAATTGTATCAGAAATGGCTTGATTGTTTACATTTAGATTATTTATTTCTAATTGAATTCGGTCTTTAATGATTTGAATACAGTCATTATTATTATTTATTATGTCTTTCAAAAACCCCCCAAAAAAATGAGTCCATAGGGGATAGATCCGGACTGTTAGGAGGCCATAATATGGTTCCACTATTCCCTATCCACACTTGAAATACGTTGTTCAAATGCTCTTTAACAGGTAGGACATTATGGTATATTTTTGAAATCAGAAGAAAAACATCTTTTCAAAAATTCAATAATATATAGGGTGTCTCATTTAAAAAACAGAAAACAATTTTTGTGGCCCCTAAATTACGCACGCCACTGTACTTTTGTTAACGTTATAATAAAATTAGTTAGTAACGTAATTACCATCTAGACCCCCTCACCCCCATGCCATCAAAAATAAGCAAAGCAGATACGCCTCGCACCCCCATAGTGCTTACGTTAAGTTCCATTTCTACACAATAAAAAATGGTGTACGAACTAACAGAAAATCAGATGGGATGGACATACAAATATTATTGCCAATAATCCTGATTATCCCCAACACATTTGTTGTAGTGACGGAGCGACGTTTTTCAAAATTGTTAAGTACCGGGTGTCTGATTAAGAGAGGTAACCCGCTGTATCTCAGAAAATATTTATCGTACAGCTTAGAGGAAAAAATCTGTATGACAAACTTGCACACAAGAAACTACTGGAAATTATTTTCAAGTTTCCTACTCCATCGCTATAGAGGGCGTAGTTTACAATAATATCACGAAAACATGTATATAATAAATGGGTTATATTACCACAAAATTCCAATATTCGTAATCATTAGATCATTTCTAATAAGTTTGCTTTAGTACTTTTTAGTTTATCTTGTAAAATAACTGTTAGGGGTGAGTGGGACAATAAAACTTTTGTAAAAAAAGAACAGATGAATATTTTCATTTTCTTTTGGTTTGTGATATTGTATACTTTTAAAATACCATACCATTTTCACGGATGGAAAAAAATAGCACAAGCACCTCCTATTGCATTGTTGAATGAGGAGAAGGAAGAAAATGGAAAGTGGTCATTCCCGCTTCCAATTAACAGAGGACTCGCACTATAACTTTGCACACTGATCTTGGAGCTATAATTCTACTCAATATTACAATAAAAAATCAATGGCAACAGTCACTTCAAACATTGCTAGTATAGTTTTATCCATAAATACAAAATAACTATTATTCTTATCCAGAAGCGTTATTGATTTTACTCATTGTGAATATATGAAATGAAACAACTTTTAACAATATCTACCATGTGAAATACCTCGACTGATATCACTAGTTTTTTCATCCTCTCAATTTCTTATATTTATTTTAGCTGCCAGACCTGGGAACGTGTGTTACAGTAACGAACATTGTCGATTATGGACAGCAGATAGTCATTGTGACTTTCTCATACCAAATCTCTTCGGTAGATGTTCCTGTAATTCTCCATTCAAACAGCTTGGTGATTCATGTGTTAGATCAGCATTTCAGAATCATTTAACAACGATTTCTACAACAAACTTTACCTCAATGAATAGTAGCACTGTCACCACAATTTCCATTAGTACCACTACGACCCAGAAACCTGAAATAGAAAATCATGAGATTGAATCTAATATAATAGCTGATGAATCAACTTCTCGAGTTACTCCTAAGGAAAAATTGCACGGAAAAGATAGAACTACGAAAACGGTAAGTAACAGAGTAACATATTAAAACTATCCTATTTTAATGTTGAATGTTATAATCAGTACCTTACTGACAGTCATCATCAGCATGCCGCTCAGTTTTTGCGGATTATCGCCAATGCGAAGGCATTTTAATTTATTTGAGGTGGATCAGTTTTCCTATTATTCTTGTCGTACAATCTGTTGTCTTGACTAGTCTTGTTATCTTTTCCCACTTTATCATATTCTTACATGTAACTTTCCACTCCTTTGAGTCTTCTTCTATAGTCCTTCGTTTTCTCGGTGATCTTCTTTTTTTAGGCTATTCTGGGATACAGTTTCTTATCATCCTGATCATTTGAATACTGGTTCTCGATTTATAATTTTAACTATCTATTGAAGCGTCTGTTCAGGCTATTCTATTATATTTTCTCCTTCAAACGAATCCTATTATTTTTTATTTCCCTTTTTCCGTACTTCTCCAGTTTGTGTACTTGGTCCTACAGTTATTGTTCTATAGTTATTTTTGTATAGTGTCTATTTCTGAATGTGTTTTTTATGCGATTATGATGGAGTAGATTATTATAAATATCTTGTTTGGCAGAAAGCTCACCCAAGATACTGTTCAAGGAGGTAAATTGTGGGATAATTTTCTCGAAAATAATGGCAGCGTCAAATCCAATAATACAACTTTGAAAGTGTGGACCTTAGAAGGGTGTGGGGACAAAAAAAATACCATAATAAACCTACCTATTAGAAAAATGGCCGGTTTTTGAATTGAAAAGTTCTTTTACAGTTTTTTATAAGATGCACACTTTCCGAGATTTTGGGCATGGAAAATTTCGATTTTCCTCATACTTGTGATTTTTTAAATGCTATAAATTTTGGATATGATGTTGTACTCGACTTCTTGACCAAAAGTTGAAAAATTCTTGTTTTTCGTGACCACGTAATTTTATTATTAACAAATAAATATGCATTTTTAGTTGACACATAAATAGTTCAAAATGTCAACATATACATTGTGGGACTCAACGAGTTTTTGGAATTCTAGGAAATTCTTATATTGAATGAAAACAAGGTCAGAAATAAAAAGTTACTTCATATTTAATGTTCTGGCATTGAATATACTAATTCTAGACCCTATTCCTAATGCAACCAGAAATTAGTTTTTTTCTATATGAAATAAATAAGTTATGTATTTGAAATAAGTTACACCATGTGTATTTCAAAATTAGTTTTTGATGTTGAAAACGTATTGCTTACCTAGATATTGGTACTTTTCTTATAATACAGAGTGATTTGCACATACATATTGTTATTAAACCGACAAAAATTAGGAAAAATACACTTTTTCTGAATCACCCTGTATTTTATAATTAGATCCGTCAAAATGATTAATTTATTTTGTTTTGTAATAAGCTTAAAACATTAAATAAACTGAAAAAATTTCATAATCTTACTATGACCAGTTTTTCAGAAACAGGGTCCTGAGGGTAAAGCAAAATAGGCACAGTGAATGAAATTATAATCACATTTCTATGGATTCATGCCGAAGTGTACCGAACCATTGATAAAAAAATGAATAAATTATAAGTAGGTATTTCATCATCCTGTAGGAATGTACTACAGTAAATTAATTAATTAAATAAAATGCTGACATCTTTTTTTGGGTATAAACTATTTTGCCTATTGTGTTTCCAAACCATTTTTAAAGTGTAGGTACTTGGAAAACAAATGAAGTACGTTAGAAACGTCAGTTTTTTCACTTCCTATTTCTGACAATTGATTAATTTAGAATTTATTGTTGTAATAAAATACTAAAATGGCGTTTGCAAATGGAATTCAGTGCTATGTTTGTGATCATTTTTATTTTCCAAGGCAAACTGATCGGTTGAATCTTGAAGATAATGTAGACTCTCTTTAAATTGTAAGTAACCGAAGGGAAGCGGCTGGAAATCATAACGACAAAATTCTTGGTAACACACGGATATGTACCAATTGCAATATTTCTGTATTAAATGAACTGAGAAATATGGAAAATCATAATCATCTACGGTTAATGTTTTATCACACGCTACAAGCCGCGTGTGTATAATATGTGGTTCCAGACAAAATATACAGCGAATAACTTTAAAGTGTAGAGTTGTCATGTTTGTTGGGTGTAATATATACGTTCCCGATTTTTTGAGAGTTTGTGATCATCTGGATGAGCGTGGTTTCTTCTATCTTCTATCTTTCTTCAGGAATTAAGAGAGGTAGTCAATGAAAATCGTCAAGTTGAAAACTAGAAGGATATCAACAGTTTTAATGACGATGAGTTTAAATGCCTAACTTCGCTTTCCAAAAACAATTTTTTAGAACTTCTTGAATTTTGTGACGTGGTTAATGTGGTGGAAATATCAGAAATATTTACAAAAAAGATTTATTGACCTTCTTAGTAAAAATAAGACATGGATCGAGACAAACAACTAGTACGATAATTTCTAATGTATGAACTTCTTTGCATCAGAGATTTGTACCAAACAATATCGGGTTTGGTTCAATTACAAGGGAGAATCATATCAATAACCATGTATCTCCTTACAATTATCAATTATATAATCCTACTCCTGCTATCCCGAAAGTTATTAGCATTGATAGATTGCACCTACAACGAAATAGACAGTCTTATTGTTTTCATAAACATAAACATTTAGTGAAACCTGAAATTATAACTGCTCCTGATGAGTATATTTCAGCCATCCATAGACCATACTTCTCTGACGCAAAGAACAATGATGCATCTATTTTGGAGAACGAATTAATCAACGACGTGAATGGATTGCGCACTTGGTTTGTAGAAGATGATGTGGTGATAGTAGATAGAGAGTACAGATACTCTATCCCCTTATTGATTGATTGATTGATTGGATCAGCACACCAGTCAAAGGATTGATGTCCTCGGCACCTCAGCCTTAAGGCTTTTTGTGCTCTTGGTTGTGCCGTTTATGTGAAGAGACCAGTAGCCCTTATCAGGCTCAGCAGACTTTTCACTAGGTTCTTCTTGGAGAAATCCTTACTTGGAAATTCTAGTCCTAGGAGTCTATATCCCCAGTGAGATAGTGCTTCACAATCAAAGATTATGTGTGAGAGGTTGTTTCTTCCTCTTCCATGCACAACCGACAGATAGGTTCCTCCCTATATATGCCGATTGTATGCATGTGCTTCCTTAGAGTACAGTGACCGGTGAGTAAACCCGTCACTATCCTTATTTGGGCCCTGCTAAGGTTTAGTATATCATTGGTCAGCTTCTCCGAGGGTTTTTCAACCAGTAGTTTGCTGTGTTCCTGTTTTGGCACGTGTCTCCAGTACAACTGGTGTATAGTTTGAGTCCACCGAGATATACAACCACGTGCAGCAGTTTTGGATATCCCAAATACTGGTTCAGGACCAGTGAATGCTGTCTCAGACCCCAGCTTTGCTAGGATGTCTGCCTTTTCGTTTCCTACAATGCCCTTATGCCCTGGGACACACTAAAGAGTAACTCTATTATGGTTAGCCAGGGTTTTAAGTTTCTGTAGGCAATCCCAGACCAGTCTAGATCTGATCTGAGGACATGCTAAAGCTTTTAATGCTGCCTGACTATCGGAGAGAATTAGGATCATTTGACCCCTGTACCCCCTTTCAATATTCAGTTGCAAACACATATCGATAGCGTAGATTTCTGCCTGGAATACAAAAGCAAGATTCCCCAACGGTGCGTGAAAGTTGCACCTGGGTCTACCACCATGGACTTCAGCACCTGTTCCAATGTCAGTCTTTGATCCGTCAGTGTACCACATCAACTATCCCCTTATTCGATGAGCTAGGTCTATATTATCATATGCCACGATTCTTACCTTGAAATCAATCACAGTTTACAACTTTCGAAGCAAATACAGCTCGCTTACTAGTAAGTCGCGCTGGATTAGAGATCAGAAATGGGCATTTAAAATCTATTTTTAAGTTTTTTCTGGACTGATTACCACAACCCACGCAGCAAGACTACGAGAATATTACTTAATTGCTGGCGCATTATTTAATAAGTTCCATTCTTTAATTACAATAAACGGAACAGTTGAGTTAGATGATGAAATAATAATTAATTCTGAAGAAGTCAATGTGGTTCAAGTCCGAGTAGAGGAAGAAAATCTTCGAGCACGAGGTTAGGTTAGATGAACACATTGAAGAACCGAACTTTTTAAGATTCAAATTATTCCATAAGTAGATTTAGAAATATAATAAACCAAAATGTTAAAAAAATACACTTAATGAATAACTTCTTAGCACAACGTTTACTAGGTATAAAATTATTTGAAATTTTATTAAAAATATTTTTTATGAGGTTTAATGTTTCCAATAACGGAAAAAATACCAATCTATTTAAAGATGTATTAACATAAAGATTTGTTAGTGTGTGTAAATATTTAGAAATGCATATTTATTTGAGATATTAACATAAACATATACCAGTAAAAGTGGAAACGAAAACCAGAAAAGATAGATAATCGGAAAAGGTATAAAACTAAAAAGTGTCAAATATTATGTTTTTACTGAAAAGGAATAACTAACGAGTTTATTTTTAGGTGCCTTCTGGACCTGATTCTACTACTTATCTTCCTCAAGTCACAAATGAAGTTGTATCAGACGTGGACTCAACAACAAGAACTACTATATCAAAAAAATATACGGTCATGGAACCTACTGCTACTATACCTCCAACAGTGCTAATTCCTTCTATAACAACAAGTAAGCATTGTAGCAATGGAAAACCAAAATATAGAACCTGTGGTCAATATTAATCGATTTGTTGATCAAGAACTAAGTACAGTTCCCCAAAAACTGGGTGATCTTCCTAAAGCGAGAGAATACTTTTATTAAAAATGTTACATGATTAGTAGTTTAAGAACATAACATATCGTTATACGTCCATAACGAAAGACATACATTAATTATTAGCTAAATAAACAGTAGTATGAAAGAATTCCAAAAATTCAATTTTTAATTTACTAGGTATTTTTAAAAAAAATATTCTATTACACAGGGTAAATAACCATTCAGTGATGACGTCAACACCGGTATATCTTCTGAATAAATCACCCACCCTTTTTTCAATTTGCGGATTTACTTTACTGAGCTGATTACAAAATGGTACAGAGCGGACAATAACCTGAAATGTATTTCTTATGTTAACTCTGTACTAGGCGTGTGGCTTCAACACATAAGAACAGGCGAGTGGGTGACAAATGTTTGCATATTTGACAGTTGAGGTTCGAAAGAAATATATCCAATTCAATTGGAAATATTCGGATGCGATATTCTTTTTAATTTAATTATTTTGGGAAATTTAACCGTCTTTTGAATATTTTCTAAATCTCGGTAATATCAAAAAATATAAAAAAGATTGTGGTTTAATTTCCAAAAAAAAAATAACCAAAATAATAATGAATATGTACATCAAAAGGAACATACAGAATATATTCGAATGCGATGCTATATTTTTTCAAATAATTTACTTGAAACAGGATGGAATTGTGAAATTGTATACAAATATTCAACAGTCCATGGGATCATCTAGGGTACTTCTCATCTATGTATTTGCCGAAGAAGATTGTGATCTCAGAACTGAATTCTGTGAGTACATAATGAATCAAAACAATCAAAATTTTATGGATCTTGTTTCATTTGAACGGATAATGTTCCGAGAAAACATCCGAGATTGGTCTGATAATGATAATCCATCAAATTGGACGCAAGAATATAGTTCCACAAAAACTCAACGTATGGGCTGATATTGTAAAATTAAACAGGAGAACTGTATCTTGATTTACCGGAAACTACATTAATTCTTGATTTGACCAACCTTTCTCCTGATATTCATATTGCCAATACCTACTTTTAGAACTCAGAATATGGTTTGAACAGAATGGTGTACCGCCACATTTCGCTATAACTGTGCTCCAGTTTTTAGTCAGATCATTTCCAGATCTATGTATCGGAAGAGAAGCTATAGTGTAATGGTACGCTAGATTACCTGATCTCACTCCACTAGATTTTTTTATAATGTCTACACTGACAGTCGACAACAGGATGACAATATCAGTTACCTAAATGTTTCAATCAGGGAGGAAATGCAGAACGTTACCACCGCTATGCTACAAAATGTTTAAGATGCATTTATAACCAGGTTAAGTCATAGTTATGGTCAATGGAAAATAATTTGAAGATTGACTAAAAATTTTCCTAGTTTTAATTTTGTTAGGGTTTATTCTTCATCAATTATTTGGTAAAAAATATATTGCCATACAACTTTTGTATTTTTGCCCACTTTGTACCAGTTTTAATCAACTTGTGATGAGTTTTTGAAATCAGCTCATCAAGGCAAATCGAAAAAGGGCTGGTGTTTCACTTTATGGACGCACTGTGTTGATGTGAAAATAATGCAAAATTTTTTTCTCTATAGAATCCAGAAAAAAAGTCGGACTCTCTGTTACCTTTTTTTGTACACTCTGCTTCTTCCTCACCAAATCCTTCAGTTTACTATGAGTATATACAGGGTGTTTTCAATTGACACTTACAACGTTTGCATGTAGATACCTCTCATAAAACTGAACAAAATGATATAAGGAATGAGGGGTCCAGCTCATTTACTTTTCGAGATACGGGGTGTTGAAGTTATGAAAAATTGAAAGTTTTCATTTGATAACTTTAAAATGGATGGATAAATTGATTTGACATTTGGCAGGTTGTTTTAAAATGTGAAAGGGCATATTTTGATGGAAAAACAATTTTCAATTCTAGATCCAGTGGTGTACATTTAGAAAAATATGTCACCTTTCCCATCCCATTTTTTACGCCACTGGTATTTGAAGCAATTTTTATTCAAATTTAAATTCCTCAATGGTTTTCACGTCAAAAACGCATGACCTTTACATATCAAAAGATGTATAGTTTTCAAAATATTTAATGTTTTCGTGAAATCTGCAAGATCACTTTTTATTAATGAAATAAAAAAATATTTTTCTTGTATTTTTTTAATGACTACCAAACTAGTTATGGTTAGAATATGTAACAAAAACTATTCTGTGAAACAGCAATGCATCTAAAACATTGAGAAAAGATTGTTGAAAATGCTTTTCCAAACTTGTGATTTTATAAACATAAGAATTGATGACAATAAAAAATAAGATAGGTAGTTGCAAATTTAAACAATATACATAATTTTTCACTAAGCAGCCAAAAAATCACAAGAGATGTTCAAAATTTTGTCCATTAACATTTAAACATAATCCGCAATGTTTTCTCATTGAAATTGAAATTTTGGGAAGACTGGGTGATTACCGTAAATAATTTCTGTAGCTGCATGGATTCTTGCTATCAGCTCCTCCTCCGTTTCTACTATTGTCTAGTAGGCTGTAGATGTCAATGATGAAATGATAAATGTCAATTTGCTTAACGTCAAAATCCAAATAAATCATTTGTGATTAAATTTGTTTGTGCAACTTTCATGTGATGGATTACACTTTCGAAGAAATGGCTGATATGCAGCTAAGATACGGGAAGCCAAAAAAAATGGTAGACGTTCCGAGCGCTTGTATGGAGAAAGATAGCCAAATCGACCTAGATTTCCATGTCACACAACATTTGCTCAAATTGACAGGAGATTGCGACCAGACAACTTATAACCCAACAATACGGAATCAATTATGTATATTGCTTAAATTTGTAACTACCTTTCTTATTTTTTATTGTCATCAATTCTTATGTTAATAAAATCACAAGTTTGGATAAGTATTTTCAACAATCTTTTCTCAATGTTTTAGATGCATTGCTGTTTCACAGAATAGTTTTTGTTACATATTCTAACCATAACTAGTTTGGTAGTCATTAAAAGAAATACAAGAAAAATATTTTTTTATTTCATTATTAAAAAGTGATCTTGCAGACTTCATGAAAACATTAAATTTCTTGAAAACTATACATCTTTTGATATGTAAAGGTTTTGCGTTTTTCACGTGAAAACCACTGAGGAATACAAATTTGAATAAAAATTGCTTCAAATGCCAGTGAAGTGAAAAATGGGAGGGGAAAGCTGACATATTTTTCTAAATGTACACCACTGGATCTAGAATTGAAAATTGTTTTTCCATCAAAATATGCCCTTTTACATTTTAAAACAACCTGCCAAATGTCAAATCAATTTATCCATTCATTTCAAAGTTATCAAATGAAAACATTTAATTTTTCATAACTTCAACACCCCGTATCTCGAAAAGTAAATGAGCTGGACCCCTCATTCCTTATAACATTTTGTTCAGTTTTATGAGAGGTATCTACATGCAAACGTTGTAAGTGTCATTTGAAAACACCCTGTACCTATAAGTAATTTTTTATGTTTATGGATGGAGTCATAACAGCTTTTGGTTTTCCATTCGCAATAAGTTTAGAACTATTAATTTAGATATTTAATTTCTCATTTTGCTAATTATTCACTAGTGTAAAAATGTGTGTTTTATTCTGGCTCACGAGAATTTTTCTAAGTAATTCGTACATCACTCTCACATTTTTCAGCCAAATATTTTTCAATATACTACCATTTTATTAATTTTTAGTGGTTTAGATCATAATTCAATTAATTTGAGTAATTAATTGAGTGAGTTGAACAAATAAAATAGAATAGAATTAAATATTATATATTTTGTCATATAACTTAAAGTTCTGAATATTCTGTATGTGTTTTATTAGGTAGCTTATACATACATACTAATCATTTGCGTTTTAATATTTACGCACAGGAATATTTTCAAGCAGTGCCGGTTTAATAGTGGTATTCTGGTACATCAGTAGCACAGAACGATATATATTTTGGAAGTGGTACGCTTACCGCTCTAAGAGAAGAAAGCTGAAAACGAACTGTGAAAAATAAACAGTTATTTTTAATAAATTCTTCGATTATAATGTGTTTCAAAAACAACATAGAGTATTGGAATGCAATAATCCCTTAACAACCAGATATTTATCGGATATTACAGAGCTGTACTCAAAATTGGCGAAATAATTTATTTCTTCCAATTTTTCACCAATTATGAGACCTTTATCTACATAAATGGCTAAAAATAAGCTCCCATTTTTGTTTTTGAATGTACATTGATCCACGCTCAATGCCTCCATGTCATTTTCTTTTTAGAAATTCGTGAAATGTTCATTCCATTTCATTGGAGCCTGTTTGAGACCATATAGGGATTTTTTGAGTTTGCATATCTTTTCTGGTTGATCTTGATATCCTTCAGGAATTTGCATATATATTTCTTCCGTTATTGTTCCATAGAGAAATGCAGTTTTAATGTCAAATTTCTTCATCTGATATTCTTGTTGTACTGATATAGCTAAAAGTGTTCTTAAAGAGTTGATATTGACCACTGGACTGAATACTTCATTATAATCGAGACCTTTTGTTTGTTGACAACCCCTAACTACTAATCTTGCCTTATAGGTGCCATTATCTTTAATTTTAAAAACCCATTTGTTTGTCAAAACTTTCTTGTTTTTGGCTTCATCTCGATTCACATATTCCCATGACTGGTTTCTTTTCAATGAGTCTTTTTCATTTTTTATTGCTTGCTTCCAATAGTGCTTTTCTTCACATTGTACTGCTTCATTATATGTCAATAGAACATAATCATCGTAACGACTAGGTTTCATAATTTTTCTCCCTCTTCTGCTTCTACTGCCTTGTCCTAAAATTGATTCTTCATCAATATATTCTATCTCATTTTCTGTCACTTTTTGTTTTACATCTTCGTGTTGTAAAGTTTCTGTTCGGTTTTTCAAAAAATGTTTCTCACAGATGAATAATTTTCTGTTTGTGTTTCATTCACTGTATTTTCTCTGTTTTCTATTACTCCTTCAAATCTTTCTGGCATTTCTTTTGAATTTTCATATATATCTTCTTGACTTCCTTGTATTTCTTCTGTTTCTATTCTAATATTTGCTGTTTTTACATCAATTTTAGGTTTTTTAAATACTACATCTCTTCTTATAATTATTTTTTGTCTTTTTTCATCAAACAGTCGGTATCCATTTGTTGCAAAACCTACGAATATATATTTTTCACACCTTTCTTGTAACTTTGTTAAGTATCCTAGATTCTTTGCATATGCTTCTGATCCGAATATTTGCATTTTTCTCAAATCTGGTATTTTATCTGTCCATATCTGGAATGGTGTCACATTAATGGGTACTGACTATGTGGGGCTTCGGTTTATTATGTATGTAGCCGCTCTAGCTGACTCACCCCAAAATTTCTTGTCCATTCGACTGTCAAATAACAACGATCTTGTTTTTTCAATTAGGGTTCTATTAAGACGTTCAGCTTTTCCATTTAACTGTGGTGTGTACGGTATAGTTGTGTCTAACTTGATCACTTTTTCCCTGCAGTAAATCATTAATTCATTAGTTATTTGTATATTCGCCTCCATTATCGCATCTTATCTTCGATACTTTTGTGTTTTTATCTTTCATTCTCTTCTATATATTCTTGTATGAAACTTGTTGTTTCATTTTTATATTCCAAAAGATAAATCAATGTCCAATTTGTGTAATCATCTATAATGGTATAAGTATAATGCTTCTTGTTGTTCCAAGTGTATGGATCTATTGGACCACATAAATCTGTATGGATAATTTCCAATGGTCTCGTTGCTCTTGTTCTTTCTGAGCTGAATGGAAATCTTGTCTGCTTGGCTCTTAAGCAAACGTCACAAGGTATCTCAAAACGATCAAAATCTCTCTTATTTAAATCCACACCTGTTACCATTTGTGCATCTATTAATTTTTTCATGCTTCTGATATTAATATGCCCCAATTTTCTATGCCAAGCTAGAACCATTTCTTCTTTTGTTTCTGTGAAATAATTCTCTCCTTTGATTTCATCTACTCCGTTTAAGTCTACTGTATACAAGTCTGTTTCATTCTTTCTTCCTTCGAATATCTTCACATTATTTTTCATGATATGAACTTTGTCCTCTTCAAAAATAACTTGTCCCTTGTTTTTTGTTATGGCCGATACTGACAAAAGGTTTTTCGTCAAGTCTGGTACATATAAAACTTCATTTAATAGGTATACATTTTTCTGTTTCAATATTGCCAACGCCTTCTGCTGTTATTTGTGCATCCTTCTTTGTCACACTTATTCTATATTTTTATCCCTTAGTTTTTCAAATATTTCTTTGTTATTCGCCACATGTGATGTACAGCCTGAATCGATAACAAATACATTTTTCTCCAAATATACTTGCTAATTTTTATGATTTGTTAAAAAAACAAACTTATTTCTTTGATTTTACTTATTTCCTTCCTGTTTGCTCTGAAGGAACAGTTCACTTCTCTGTGGTTTGTCGATACAGATATTGCAATACATTCTATTATCTTTTAAATGTGCTTCTTTATTTTTGTTTCTGTTGTCATTATTTCTCTCGAATTTACTTCCACTTGCACCAAAATCCCTATATCTACAATAATTTGCAAGATGTCCTGGTTTTTCACAAATGTAGCATAGTTTTCCATTACTTTGAAACGCCACATTTCTTTCTTTATTGATATTTGTTTTATTGTTATGTTCTTCCAATAAAAGTCTTGCTGTAAGATTATTCAACATTTTTTCATTTTGCGGAGAAGATTACCAAGCAGTTTTGAAATATCTGTATGTGTCAGGTAGCGTACCTACTCAAAATTTTTGACATGATCATGTCATCACCTATATCTTGCTTTAAATTCTTTAGCCTAAAAACCATGTTCTGAAGCTTACTTAAATGGGTAGATAAATCCGTACCTCTGTCATACTGACAACTAAAAAACTCTTGAAGTAGACTGTATTTTTGATCCGTAGTATCTTGTTTAAAAATACTTTTAAGTTTTGCATACAGTTCAGCTGATGTTTCACAATTATTAATGATATAAATCAGGATTTTTTATCAACAGTCGACACCATGATTTTTTGTGCTTTAGCATCTCTTTGAATCCATGATTTTTTATCTTTCTCTTGATTCAAGTTTTCTATTTTCTCCTCACCTGCTACACTGCTAAAGAGTCCACTGGCTTTAAAGAATATTGCAGTTTGGAAATCCCACAAATTAAAGGATTCTGCATCTACAAGCTTGTCAATGTTGTTAAT
Source organism: Lochmaea capreae (assembly GCA_949126875.1). Classification (NCBI taxonomy): domain Eukaryota; kingdom Metazoa; phylum Arthropoda; class Insecta; order Coleoptera; family Chrysomelidae; genus Lochmaea; species Lochmaea capreae. Next base: position 3,990,832 of record OX421398.1, read on the forward strand.
CTCTTGATTGTCACCCATTTTTTTATGGTTTTTATTTCCTATGACACCCTTTTTTTTACTTTATATATGGCACTTTTAAAGCATTCCTGGGCCCATAACCTGATAAATTTTGTATTTTATTTTATAGTTTTATATTCGTCAATTAATTAAGAAGCAATGTTTTTATTTTCTATTTATTTACTCAACTTAAAACAACTTTTCACAATTTATATTTTTCTATTTCTCTAAAAAACTGCCTTAGCATAAGTAATACTTATTTGTAAATCCCCAACTGTCTTGGTTTTGTAGGTTTCGTGATATAGTAGGGTTTAAGAAGCTGGAATATTCGTAACAAAAGACACGACTTTTTTTTCTGTGGTACCTCTCGCAAGTCGAGATATGCGTCAAACCTGACAACGAATCCTTCGAAGACTTCGCAATCTTCTTCGAACTCTTCAAAAGGTATTTCTGGATTACCTGTTCGCGAGAACTATCTAGAGAATCGCCGAGAGTCTTGAATGTTGCTCGATGTCACGCTTGCATTTCTGCTTGTTTGGTTACGACGTGACTGTTTATAGATTCGAGGCGTTTTGTGCCACTAGGATATTGAGTTGTTCGTTTTAATATTCCAATAATCGAAATACAAATTGATTGAAAGAAATTACTTTATTGAAAATTACACAGAACATACTGTGACAAAACATAATACTTAAACTGACTGACGAACGTTGTTGTTTAGCGATTGTTAGTAACTATAGATAACAGTACGAGTAAAACCTACTTCTACTCTAGGTAGATAAATAACAATATCTAGCATCCAATTGTAGCACTCCATCCTTGCATCGAAATTTCTTTAATGCATAGGTTGATCCAATAGACAATTCTAGAATGACGTCACTGACAGGTCGGCCATATTATTGTGGGTCCTCATGTCATATTCTATTTAGTTTTCATTGTTTACTAGTAAACAACGGATGACAGTTAGACTGTAATCACATAACTCCTCTGTTCATTGGCTTTTTCCTACGTCTGACATTTTAATTATTATTTAATTCAATTCAGAGACAGTTTACTGACTGCGCCATGTGTTGTTTGTAAAGGTTTTATTATTTAAATAAAATATATAATATTTACATTGACATTGTTCTACAAAGTCTGTCTGACAACCAACCTCCTAACACTACAAGTCAAAACACACAAACTTCAACTCCAGCTGATCGAGGGACCCAGCCCAATATGGCGGACCTGCCAAAGTCAGAGTCTGGAATGGTCTATACTAGTTACGTATGTTTATGTTCATTCATTATATGCAATAGTTTCATAATTTTTAGTTTCCCTATCATTTTCCAAGTTTTCAGTACGAACCCCTGGTAGACCCCGTATACAAACTTTCTTTCTCTTGATGTGAGCAGGTTAAAATCGTAATAAATTTTTTTTATTACGGAATAATTTTGAAAAGCAATATTTCAAAGCAAGACGTTGTGTCAGCGCTGGGCTGGGTAGTTCGTCACCTTAAACCGGCACTTGTTTAAATTCAAAGCCAAAATCAGACCACAATAAAACTAATATTTTATGTGGTACTGATTTGGAATTTCAATACTTTTGATAATACTATCAGGAGATGGATGCAGCCTATTTAAGATTATCATCAGATGTAAAGTACATAGCGTAGCAGTTCAGTAAAAGCGAAATTTAAATAAATAATTTATCAATCAATTTTCTTGCAGCTCTGCCACCCACTACCACTGGTATACGAACAAGAGTAGAAACTGGTGATGAAGCTGTTAGTTTAGGTCTACCTTGTGTTACTGATTTGCAGTGTAAAATGGCAGATCCATCTTCTAAATGTCTAGAAGGTATTTGTGACTGTGTCATTAGAACAAATGCAACAAAATCCTGCTCAGCGAGGAATCGTGGATGTATACCAGGAACCTTTCAAGTAAGACATCAATATTTGTATTTAAGCAAAATTTCAGTCAAATGTGAAATGGACAATTATCAAAAGAATAGTTTAATAGTATATTGTGTCACAATAAGGGCAGAAAGTGGGCATTAGCAGCCCGCGACAAATACCAGCTTAGTGGTTCTATAGAATATTGTGCCACAAGGCCTGAAATAGTTATTTGTATGCCAAGGACTGAAAGTGCTACTTTGTTGGACGAGTCTGAAAATTTCGAGACGAGTGAAACGAGTCGAGCAACAGGTGAGTCCAACAAACTAACACTTTCAGCCGTGGCATACACAACATTTGTTTGGCGACGATTTAAATAAATCTACTAAAATAAAATATTAATAGATTTTATTTATTTGCAAAAAGTAATATTAATTGTACCTCTAGTGCAATTATTAATATTTATTGAACCGGATGAAGAAGGAAATTAATAATAATTGAAGGTTGTGTGAATAAAACTGTTAACATTGACGTGGGGACAGAGAGTCCAGAAAGTGTTTTGTAGTACGGAACTGTCACTTTCAGCACATGGAACTTGCAAAACGTAACTTTCGATACGTAAATGAATACAGAAAGCGTTACTTTCAGAAGTAGTCGTCAAAAAATGAACTTTAGTAGCCCGAGACTATTAGATGCACTGACTTTTAATTAAAAAGTTTACGTGAAACGTCAAAGTACTCGAATGACAGAATCTGAAAATTGTTGCTTTAAGAACTTTCCGCCCTTGTGTTGCTAAACAATACTTTACGCCCTATTTTTGGTGTTCATAAGATTGATTTCCCGGTAAGGTAGGTAAAAAGTGTAGTCATGCATGTGTGACACACAAGTCTTCGCCTACCTATACTAATAGCTAATGAAAGAAAGTTTATAATTTATTCGATTACCTAAAATTATTGTACATACAATTTACAAAAATGTTAATGTGATGTACGTAATCAATCACCAAAATTTTATAGTGTTCCAGTGTATAGTTTAGATTGATGAAAATGTGTATAAACCTATAACCACAGTCATTTTTGCGAGTAGATGGTCTAACATTAAAAAATATTCATTGCTCACTTGAGCTAAAAGAAAAGATGGAGAAAGATAGAAAAAACAACGAAAAACAGGAAAATAAAGCAACTTACGGTTGACACAAAATTCCATAGTATTATAAAAGCAATGATCAGGAGGAACCTGATTCCTTCAAATGAGAAATGTTAATCTAATTTTAGGTTGGTTTATGTTGCATGAATCCATTTTAAATCATATATTGAAATGTAAGTGTTGGGTTTCTTGATATAATGGAAACGCGCACGGCTATAATAGTGAAAGTCGCTTCGGCGTCGTTTCAAATCCCATCGGAGTTGGTGTTTTCGTTATTCATTTACTTTTCTTTTTTGATGTTTCAACGTAAATAATTATCGTCTTTTTGGTGGTATATACCAAAGGTCGTGAAGACAAAGTTGCTTACTTATATTGTAACGATTTGTGCAGCAACTCTAGATCGATAAAACAATGAATGAAATACATAAGATGCTCAAATGTTCCTAATTGTTTTATTTATTTTATTATAATATTTACCATTTCATACAGTTTCAAATAATCACTTACTCGTTTGACGTTTTATCCAACCCCATTCATTCATTCGATTGGGTTGTACTCAACAGCCCAGGCACTTGAACTGAATCTTTGTACCATTTCCCATCATGTTATCTACTTCCATTCCAGAAACTTTTTGTCTTCTATGTAGGCCACTAGTTTGACTGGAGGGATTTTCAGTAGTTGTAATGGTTGTATTATTTCCTCTTCAAAGTGCTTCCGTCTGAGTCCATGTTATTTATCACAGAAGCAGGGTATGTATAGTTCACATTTCCTGCACATAGATTCACTAACTTTGACCATTTTGTGCAGATGTTTCCTCAGGGTGCAGTGTCCAGTCACCAGGTCGGTAACTGTCTTCAAATATCTCTTACCCAGTTTCAATAGCCTGGTTGAGAGTTCTTTGTCTACCTTGTTCAGTAAACTGTTTGTATGGAAGTGCCCTTGTGTCGACCTCCATTTGAGTTAGTTCATTGCCGGCACCCATATTAGAGACACTTTGTTGTCTCTTGCCAGCCTGTTGAGAGATTCTTTACAGTTTATTTACCAGCCTAGACCTAGTTCTTCGATGACTGATAGCTTTAAACAGAGTCTGGTTGTCAGTGAATATTTCTATTTTTTGTCCGGTATATGTTTTCATCAATACAGAATATAGCGGCAATCGTCTCTGCTTGGAACGCAGTCGTATATCGGCCAAGGCTACAGATCATTCTCTTTCTAGGTCCATTTATACCAATCCCTGTTGATAAAATGACATAATGAATGAGCTTATGAAAAATGTATATATACAGTGTGTTGACAACACTTATAGGAGTTATAGAACCTTCAATGGAAAAATATTTTTTTCATGTCATTTTAGACCGCTTTTCTCGACATGATCATTTAAAAAGAAGCAACTACAATCACACTTCAAAGAAAGTATAACTCGACGTGTCACAGGTTTCCGCGACATTTGTATTACGGGAACCTGTTTGCGCCCTATGATAAATAGATAAATTTAAAAATGTTTGAAGTGTAGTTTTTTTTCAAGATTTATTTTTCTTTTTTGTGACTTTATAATTGTAAATTGAGTAGTTAAGAAATTGCTTGCAAATTAGTGTTGAGCTGAGAATATTAAATGATACCGGCATTGCAATTTTGAAAACTGTTAAACTTACGAGATAAGTTAAATGGGAGTAAAGTTTCCTTTTCAGGGGACTAATATAATGGTACCGAAGCATATCTGAAATGTGTGTTATTGTCAGAGTTAACGAGGAAAACAAAAAATGTAATCTTTCTATTTCTTTGTATTAAAAAAACCCAAATTAAAATAAGAGCATTTTGTTTCTCATCATTTTTATTGAAGGTGGAAGTGATAAATGGTCAACTATGTTTAATCGTTGTATTTGGCATTCGAAAATTAATAAAAAATACAAGTCCGGATTTGAGAAAAAGAAGTTGATGATTTCCTTGAAAACACAAAACGTCGTAGAAGAAAGAAATCTACTAAACTAGTTGATACAGATAATAGCAAAACCAAACAGATTATTGGCTTTATTCAACTTTAAAATACAACGCGGTGACGAATACAAAATGACGCAATCTTTTGTGACAGACAATGTCAAACACTTTACACATAGTTCATACTACAATCTTCAATTAAGACGCAAGGAGACTATTATTACATTCGCCCCCTCTATGAAGAGATGTAGTAGGCTGGAGGTCTTCGGTTTATGCACGAACGCCGTGGTTGACTGCTACCTACATCCGAATCAGCATCATCTGAATCAGCATTGGCAGGTGAGTCTTGGTTCGGAGAGATATCTTCCAGATGGTCATCATCAAAGTCACCATCTGACAGGTCTTCAACATTTCGTGGTACTGGGGCCAGTTTTCTGTTGGAAACTGTTGTCTCCCGCCCGTCGGAAAGTCTTACAAAGGAATATTCTCGGTTACTCTGCAATAATTGAACTTTGTTCACAGCGGGGTCATATTTTGAACTCCTTACATTCTTTTCCATGAACAGAGGTCCAGGTAAATGGAGCCAAGTCGGCAAAGACTGTCCATTTTGTGAACGACGTGGATGATTAAACATGCGCTCATGGGGAGTTGTGTTAATGCTCGTACATAATAAGGACCTTATAGAGTGCAGTGCAGATGGTAAAGCCTTCTCCCAGTTAGCAGTATCTTCTTTGTTGGATTTGAGGTAGAGCTGGATCGTTCGCCACAGTGTACCATTAAGTCGCTCAGCTTGTCCATTTCCTTGAGGATTTAAATACGTAGTGCGGCTGCAAGACGTACCAATGGAAAATAAGAATTGCTTCAGTTCATCTGATATGAAAGACGTTCCCCTGTCAGAATGGATGTACGCAGGAGAGCCAAATGTAGAGAACAAATCCTTAAGACAGCTAATAACTGTACTTGAAGATACATCCTTACAAGCGTAGGCAAAAGGGAAACGACTTGTTCATGGCTGCTAAATTGGATATTGGCAAATGTTCTAAAGTTTCAGGAACAGCGTTGACATGAGCAGAAGTAGAAGGTGTCCCGGTAAGCCATCGTGATGTCCTTTCCGTAGTTTCTAGGGATGAAGCTAGATTAAGAGTCTTTTCCAGGGAGTCAGTAGAATTTTCTAGTAGTCTTTCTTTTATTTTTTGCGACAATATTCCAACAATGAACGCTAAACGTACGATCTCGTTTTGGTAATCAGCTGCAGTTACATCTGTGAATTTACAATCATGTGCGAGTATACTTAGAGCTCTCGAATATTCAGCTATAGACTCAATAAATTGATACAGATAATAGCAAAACCAAACAGAATATTGGCTTTATTCAACTTCAAAATACAACGCGGTGATGAATACAAAATGACAATCTTTTGTGATAGACAATGTCAAACACTTTAAACATAGTTCATACTACAATCTTCAATTAAGACGCAAGGAGACTATTATTACACTAGTCAAAGTCAAACCAAGTAATATTTTCTCTCACCATTAACTTTTACGATTTTGCAATGCAACGCTGGTACCATTTAAAATGATCAGACTTTATATGGCATATTTGCCCAGTGTAGCCACGGAATTGGTTGGTCTTTGGAAGATCCTGTCAAACAATGAGGTAAGCATCGTAAACAATTTGGCAACACATTGTTGAAGTGTAAAAAACAATTGGGCTCCCTTTATTCCTTCAACGATATGTCTTAAAATCTGGATACAGTTAATGTGCAAGCAAAAAATAAAAGGTAATGAACGTCTTCAAAAAAACAAAGTGAATAAAGCAATGTCATTATTCGTCTAAGATATGTAAAACATGCACACACATGGTATATTTCGTTAATGATATTTTTATATTTATCAGGTTTGTTCGTAGAACAGTCAGAAACTATTAGTTACCGTAAGAGATGCATACGCATTAAAAAAAAAAGGGTTCGTAGCAAAATTTGGCAGTTGGTGATTTAAAAATACTTTGTTCGAAGAAAGAAATTTGCAGTTTCGTACCAGTTGCCAACTATCAGTTATGATTTAACTAGTGCAATGAAAATCATCGAACATTTTTGGGAAAGATGCTCGAATGCAAGTTAAGATGAAAAAGAGCACGAGTGCGCGTTGCTGTCACATTGCCGTCACCTGTGGCGACAATAATATTGTATACTTCATACTCATTGCAGGCACGTAGGAGCTGTCTGAAACAATCGTTGCTACGGACAATGAAAAATTTGTTAGCAAACGACGCTTTATAAAAAACCCATTGTAAAATTTTCTAAGTGCAATGTCGCGATTTGGAAACGCTTCTGCTGTAGATATTGATAAGAATGTAGACAATCTTACGCAAACGAATACAAAAAAGTCAAAAACGTCAGTATGGAGACAATTTCAAGAGTTTTTGCCGAAAGAAATCACTTATTATATCGAGGAACTTCGGTGGAAAAAATTGCCTCCATTCCAAAGGACTGGGCAAGCAACATGCGCAAGAAGGATGGATCCCTTTATAAAGAAAGTGTGGTGAAAACAATGTGGAACGTGACAGCAAGATTTAAATCTGCAAGGGGTGCACGAGATGCTGCGCGCAAAATATTACAAGTGAACCTGGAAAAGAGCGAAGAAAGCTCATCGGCTCTTACTTACAAAGAATTGCTGCAAATTTTGAAGTTTTACGATGAAAACCAGCCGGAGGGTCTGCAGAAAAAAAATTTTCATCTCCTATCTTATCAGCTAGCGTTTCGAGGAGGTGAGGCAGCCAACTGTTTGACGGATTTCTTCCAAGAAGAAAAGTTTAATGATGTAGCAAGCATAAATAGAATACAATCCAGTGTTTTCAAAAACCTGCCCAGGAGGAGGCCGCAGATTAACAGACAGTAAAACCACTACTAATGAAGACATCTGCCCGGTTACGGCATGCGCATTGTGAGGCTGTGACAAGTGTTGTGACATATTTTTGGTATTTGGTTTTGAACTCAGATCTTAAGACTTACCAAAAATAATTGAATTGGTGTCAGCAGCTCTTATTTTTTTTAAATATTTATAAATTGCTATCTTTTCTTAATTCATATGTCTTACATACACTTAGACTTAAAAAGCGGAAATAACGATTATTCAAATTGATAGTGGGTGTCATTCATACGGATTTATTGAATTATGCAATATATACGAGTACTAGTGAATTCGCAACACAAACATAAACTGTGATTTATCAATTTATGAAATTGAAGAAGCTGGTACAAAAAGAGGTCAGTACAACTAGTATTATAGAGTGAATGAAAAAAATTTAAGCCATTCATTAGAAAATTTAATAAAAGCGTTCCGAATAACAAAAATTCAAATGCCTACCGCTCGAAAATGAAGAAAGTAAGTTACAACTTTTATATGAAGTAGGTACATACTATCATTATTATCAGTCCCTTTATCATCTCCCAAATGTGCCCTAGGATACTCCGTATGTTTATGCAAACAAATATTAAAACATCCTCAGGGATTGTAATCATTATTTTTAGCCCCTCTATCACTATAACCATATTCAGATCTGTTTCATTTAGCAGGTCTTGGTTAACGGACAAAATTGCCAATGTGTTCAATGTTTTCCAAAGCATTATTGATGGTATAATTGTTTACAGTACTTACTAAAAAAAATCTTGTAGAACCAGCGCCGGGTGTCTCTAATGCCATTATGTTCTTCTTATTTTTTAAATCCGCTTCTCTGGCTACAATATCTTCTTCTTCTTCCGAATTTATTGGACTGTAGACAATTGTTTTGTAGGCAACATTTTATTTCTTAATTTGTTCTCTATTTATTCAAGTTGAATCTGCAATAATAGGGAACTTGCCAAAAAAATAAAATCATTTAAAAACAATTAAAATCGTTAGATATTATCATAAGGAACTTCGTAGAAAAAGAAAAATTCCAATAACGATTGAATTACCTGAGAAATAAAGGGTTAAAATTTGAATAATTTGAACTGCTCTTAAAACGCGCTGCCATTGGTTGCGACGTCAGACCGCACTTTTCGAGTCAGGCGATTGTGAACCGACAATTCAAACAACACTTAAAAACTGAGAAACTGACGCTAACGATTCGAATTCGATAAAAAATCAATAATGCTTCAAATGGCTGTTTCTGCGGTTACCGATGCGCGAGGTGCGGTGTGACGTCACAGCTGCTGCCGCGCATTTTTCTTCGTTTGAATACACCCGGTGGCGATTCCAACTTTAATTATTTATTGTGAAATAAGTATTGCGATTTAAGGTCTGATATTTGGTATAATGTGTTTTCATATATAAACACACATTTTAGTAGAATAAAAAAAAAATGGGCAAGTTCCCTATTTAGATAACTGTATCTTTTAAGGTCAGTATATCTTTATCTGCTGGAGCACCCTTCAAAGGTTTGGTCAATTTAGTTTACTTCACCGTAATTCGATGTTTGTCCAGTTGAATTTGCCCCAGCTATATTGGAAAAGGAGGATGTATAAGTTGATGATACACTCACTTTGATCGATTATCACAACTGCTTTTACAAAACTTTTGAATAAGCTTATCTACAAAATTCACAACTGAATCACAAGTAATTTATAACGCTCATACTACACGATCATGATACTGACCACGAATATCAAATAACAACTAAAAGTATGGAAAGAATAATATAATAATATATATATAATCAGAACCTTGATGTACCCTAAGGTGTTAAGGTGTTTTTAATCATGTACAAATTTAGCCCATTCCCGTTTATTTCCAGCCTTTAACTTCGCCTCCTGCCAGTTTAGTCCCTGATCTCTCAGGATTTCCGCTACTGCATCATCCCAGGTTTTTCGTGGTCTCCCCCTTGAACGTCTTCCACATGTTTTTGTTTGCCATATCAAACCACCTTAACTGATTCCTTTCTATGCTTCTTTCTAGGGGTTCTACTTCTAGCTGTTCTCTTATATAATCATTTCGAATTTTGTCCTTTCTTGTGATTCCCAATACTGCTCTTAGATACTTCATCTCAACCGTTTGTAATTTTCTTTTTGTCTCTCTCGTAAGAACCCTGCTTTCATTCCTATAAGTTGAAATGGGTTTAAAAGCGGTTTTATAGACTGTCATTTTTGTTCTCTTTGGCACTTCTTTCTTGCGAATGAAATTATTATTTATTGCCTAATATAGATTAAGGGCACTTTTAATGCGTCCATTAATCTCAGCGTTATTTTTCCCTTCTTTATGAATTTTCACTCCCATATATTTAAATGTATCCACTTGCTGTACTTGTTCTTCGTTTAGCTGTATTTCGAGATTCTTGTTTTCTTGCCCTATTACTATTACTTTTGTTTTCTCTGCATTTATTTTTAGATTTCTACCTTGAAGAGCTCTTTTCCAGATGTCTAGATTTTTTTGAAGATCTTTTTCGTTTTAAGCATATACCAGTAAATCGTCAGCAAAGGCGCATTCAGAGATCTGTATAAGTTCCATATTTCTATAACTCACAGTGAATTTCTTTACTTGAACTTTTACCTCTTTTATTATATCGTCCATTATCACATTGAACAGAGTAGGACTTAAGATTCCCCCCTGCCTTAAACCCTCTTGTGTAGTAAACTCTTAAGATTGTAGGTTTCCGGTTCTTACATAATTCCTCGTATTTTTGTATATACTTTTTATACCCTCGATTAAACTCTGGTTTACTCCTCTCTTCTTTAGACTAGCCCATTTTTGCAGTCTGGGGCACTGTCAAACGCTTTTTCTATATCCCAAAAAGCAACATATCAACGGGTCAAAATAAAATTTAGACCACACCTGCATCTCTAAAAATTTACCGAAAACATTATTTAATATCTGGATAACGTAAGGTTTGGGTATGGGAAAGTATACATGAATTTGCCTTATTTATTACGCCTGAATTCATTAAAACAGAAAAAACCGGGTGGTTCTATTTAAAAAAATAAAGAAATTTGATATTTATGAAGTTAAACTTTGAACACTTTTTATACACACCCTGTATGAAATGAAAAATGTTTCAACATAGGTTCAAATACGTCTGACCTTTCTAAAAGCAACCGAACAGAAACCATTTTCATATCTTTAAGGGTGTCCTCGTAAAAAATAATTCATAAGGGTACGCAACGGTCAAATTTTTTACAAAAAAATTAATAACTCAAAAAGTATGCATTTTTCGAAAAAAGTTTTCAGACAAAAGTATACTAAAATTTTACGTAAATTTTAAAAATGTATTATTACACAGGGTGTCCCATTCAAAATAACAAAAACCGGAAGTCGGCCATCTTCGAAAATATTTTAGCTGAAAAGATCGTATCCGAAAACCCAAACGTAGAAATTTTCATGATTTTACTAAAAGTATTTTGCCATATACAGATAGTTTTAACTCGTCGTGGGTGGATATATTATAACCTTTGTGTTTACTATGTTAATAAAAAAAAAATCAAAATAATTTTTTTGGGGATATTACTATATTTTGTTTATGTGTTTTTTAAAAGAAAAAAAAAAGATTTTCTTTAGTTAACTACTTTTGATATTTCTTTTTTATAAACGTGATATATATTTTAACAAACATTCACAATAAGTACTTATATGTTTTATCTAATTTGTATGCAAAAATGTTTTCCACATAGTCTCAGATCACTCCGTGTCCGTATTAACGTCAAAAAGATTGATGTCAGTAGCTGGGGATTGAACCAACAAAAAAAAATTAATTGATTTCTTCAGTCTCTAAATTTTCTGGTTCATTTTGTATATCAAGACTTGATTTCAAATCACGCAAGAAGTTAAGCAATGAAGGCCACTTTTTCTGCAGTCACACGTTTATCAGCATCCTGTTTTGCAAGAGCAAAAAATATGATTTCACGAAAAGTTGTTTGGTGTTGCTGGTTGTGTGTTATTTCTATTATACAGGGTGTTTCATTCTTACACACATCAATTACTTAACAAGATATTCAAATTCGATCAATTTTTTTGGTCTCTGTAAATGTAGACACTTCAGAAAAAAAAGTATCCTCTGCCTGCTTTGTAATCAAACATGTTTCTAAACAACTTTATCTGATTATTTTATTGTATTAACAACTTCTACTCTCCGTTTCAATCGCACCTTCACTGCTTTTGTAGGGGTCTTGTAGTTTGCACCTCTTCGAATTTATTTCCGAATTAGGATATCCGTTACATGTATGGTTTCAGTAGTAGGATGTACTGCGAATTCCATTAAAAAAACTAAATTTCAATCATCTCCGCGCTATTCCTTTTGAAATCCGTTTGTTTGGTTCGAAAACACTTTCACAATTTAACTATGAGACCAACTCATAGTAACCCTAAAAGGAGGAAATTTTTTTTGAAATTTATTCAACACTGCTCACTTTTGATCTGGTAAAAAATGTCATCACCTTCAATGCCAAAAAAGTTATTCAATCATCTTCTTCTTTAGAATTAAAAGTCACAAATACATTCAATAAACTTCTTAGATTGACGAAAGAAGAGTTGCGAGTAAAATTAATTTGCACTGTTTCAAGTTATAATAACAGAATGCGGCAAGGTCTCTTTGAGGATTATAAGGCCAAAAAGGTAAACAAGCCATAAATCGTTTAGAGTCTTGACCTACCCACAAGCGAACAATTGATTCTCATTGGAGCAATGTAGTTTCCGATTGGTCTAACCAAAATTTACTTCAACGGATAGTCCACATTGTGTGTGAATTTCTCAGAGTAGGCTTAGTTTATTTTTGTTATTCACGACACATTGTGTTCTGAATAAGAATTACATCTGTTGCAGTTGCTGTGATTAAAATTTTGTTGGTGATAATCAAAATTATGGGTTTTTTTGGCGACCATTCGAAGGAAAAGATATTGTTATAGGCCATGCCAAATCGACCACTTTTGAACCTGACCCCTTTAGATTTAGCTGAAACTTTACAATTCTTTTCTACCCTTTGAAAGACATTTTTGAGAATTTTTTCAAATTTTTTTATCCAACCCAAAAAAAGTAATGAATTTAAAAAAAAAAATGGCTTTTTTATTTTCAAATAGCCATAACTTTTTTAGAAATTGACTTTTGGGTACCTTTTTTTTGAAATTTTTGTTTTTGAATGAACTTTTCGAAAAAATATACCCAAAAGTCAATTTCTAAAAAAGTTATTTTTTTTAAAAATTCATTACTTTTTTTGGGTTGGATACAAAAATTTGAAAAAATACTCAAAAATGTCTTTCAAATGGTAGAAAAGAATAGTAAAGTTTCAGCTAAATCTAAAGGGGTCAGGTTCAAAAGTGGTCGATTTGGCATGGAATACCCCAGGTATATGAATGGGGACAGGAAATAGTTCTCCTTTCAAACTGCAAAAATGTATTAATCAAATACAACAAAATTAGCCGATAAAAATAGAAGATCTGACCATAGGAAAAAATCTGATAGGGCTTAGACAATCAAAGATTCTGCTGGGTGACTACAACCCGTTGAGAACAAATGTCAAAGTAAAACTGCACTAACAGTTTTAACAGGTATCCTAACGGGACATTGTCGCCTGAATGGGCACATGAAAAAGCTCAAAATAGGGAAGGAAGAAGAATGTGAATTTTGTGGCATGGAAGAGGAAACCTCCATCCTCATACTTAAAAAAAAATAAGTAATGCCACAAGGAACTTACAGAAGATGTACTTATTACAAGATAAATATAATCTCCTATCGCAGGTGGGTTGGAAGAGATATCTTGTAGGAATAACTCTTACCTTCTATACCTACGTTTTTTTTTGTAATTTATCGATTTTCTGTTTACAATAAATTGTAAAATAAAATAAAAAGTAATAAATAAAATAAAAGTATGTACCTATAACAAATAGGCAGGTAAGTACTTTCCGACTCTGGCAACACTATATAACATCGATTCACTTCACTTATTTTCTAAATTCTGGAAACAAATGAGTACCTAAAGTTTATCCTTGGCATTCGTATTTATATTGGTGAAGAATCAAAGAAGTCCATGCAAGATTGCAAGCACACACGCCACAAGTCGTATTTCGTCCCTTTGCAGTCTGAAGAAGCGTTGAGGATGGCGGCGACACAAGTCTCGACACGTTGTACTGAACATAGAATATACAAGTTTTTTCAAGTAACAGTCGCTGAGCTTCTTAAAATATTATCTGTCTACATGGATATTTCGCGGAAGAAGACTTAGTTCTGATTAAAAAAATCGACCACTTTTGAACCTGACCCCTTTAGATTTAGCTGAAACTTTACAATTCTTTTCTACCCTTTGAAAGACATTTTTGAGAATTTTTTCAAATTTTTTTATCCAACCCAAAAAAAGTAATGAATTTTAAAAAAAAAATGGCTTTTTTATTTTCAAATAGCCATAACTTTTTTAGAAATTGACTTTTGGGTACCTTTTTTTTGAAATTTTTGTTTTTGAATGAACTTTTCGAAAAAATATACCCAAAAGTCAATATCTAAAAAAGTTATGGCTATTTGAAAATAAAAAAGCCATTTTTTTTTTAAATTCATTACTTTTTTTGGGTTGGATACAAAAATTTGAAAAAATACTCAAAAATGTCTTTCAAATGGTAGAAAAGAATAGTAAAGTTTCAGCTAAATCTAAAGGGGTCAGGTTCAAAAGTGGTCGATTTGGCATGGAATACCCCAGGTATATGAATGGGGACAGGAAATAGTTCTCCTTTCAAACTGCAAAAATGTATTAATCAAATACAACAAAATTAGCCGATAAAAATAGAAGATCTGACCATAGGAAAAAATCTGATAGGGCTTAGACAATCAAAGATTCTGCTGGGTGACTACAACCCGTTGAGAACAAATGTCAAAGTAAAACTGCACTAACAGTTTTAACAGGTATCCTAACGGGACATTGTCGCCTGAATGGGCACATGAAAAAGCTCAAAATAGGGAAGGAAGAAGAATGTGAATTTTGTGGCATGGAAGAGGAAACCTCCATCCTCATACTTAAAAAAAAATAAGTAATGCCACAAGGAACTTACAGAAGATGTACTTATTACAAGATAAATATAATCTCCTATCGCAGGTGGGTTGGAAGAGATATCTTGTAGGAATAACTCTTACCTTCTATACCTACGTATTTTTTTGTAATTTATCGATTTTCTGTTTACAATAAATTGTAAAATAAAATAAAAAGTAATAAATAAAATAAAAGTATGTACCTATAACAAATAGGCAGGTAAGTACTTTCCGACTCTGGCAACACTATATAACATCGATTCACTTCACTTATTTTCTAAATTCTGGAAACAAATGAGTACCTAAAGTTTATCCTTGGCATTCGTATTTATATTGGTGAAGAATCAAAGAAGTCCATGCAAGATTGCAAGCACACACGCCACAAGTCGTATTTCGTCCCTTTGCAGTCTGAAGAAGCGTTGAGGATGGCGGCGACACAAGTCTCGACACGTTGTACTGAACATAGAATATACAAGTTTTTTCAAATAACAGTCGCTGAGCTTCTTAAAATATTATCTGTCTACATGGATATTTCGCGGAAGAAGACTTAGTTCTGATTAAAAAATGGTTCGACAGTAGATTACTAACAATTAATATAAAAAAATCAAAGTATTTACCTTTTGCTTGTTACAAAAACGGATTACCAAATTATAACATTCTAACTATGAGAGAACCACGGCAAGATCAAGATTCATATCTTCTTTCCACAGACTCTATAAAGTATCTGGGTATAACGATCGACCAGCATCTTCGTTGGAACCTTCATATTAATGAGATGGTCAAGACATTAAGAACACTAATTTATCGTTTCAAAAACATAAAACCTATTTTGGATATAAACCATTTAAAGATATTGTACTTCGCGTTGGTAGAATCTAGATTACCCACACATCTTCATAAATTAGAGATAATTCAAAAATATATATTAAAAATAATGTTAGGTAAAACAAGAACTTTTTCTTCTGATCAGCTATATTTAGAGGCTAAACTATTAGATATAAGACAATTATACTTTTTTTTTCTCTGTGTAAATCAATTTAAAAATAAAAAAACTTTGCAAAATATTGACCATTTGTACCCAACCCGGTACAGTGCACAAAAATTTAAAACTTCTTGTGCTGCTAAGAGTATAGGACAGAGAAGTCATTCATACCTGGCCCTTAGAGTTTTTAATATTCTCCCACTAGAAATAACAACTACTAGTGCAGGCAATCTAGGATTTGAGGCGTGCTAAACCCTGGATCGCTGAAAATGCGTAAATCCGTTTGGGAACTAAGTACTGAGTGTAGCCGTATGCTCGATAATAGCTACTTCGCCCCGCGTCATTGTTTAAACAATGCAAATATGTGGTAAAAATAGGTTTTTTCGCTCTAACTCATTTGCATATCGCTGCAGCAAAATGATAAAGTCATTTTTAACTGCTGAAATTCCGCGTCGAATGAGATGTCCCGCATTAAAATCGAATAAATAGGTACTTAGTTATAAACAAAAAACCGTTATAAACAATGATTTATTTAATAATTTTTTTCTATTGCAATAAACAATTGCTCACACTGAAATACATTTCAAATGATGCAGGTTGATGATATAAACATGCATGATTTTTTCGGATTCGACATTTTTATTATTTAAATCATTATTTATATTTCGATTCCTCAACTCTTGAGGAATCGAACGGTATGTCGCAGATCATTGTAACACGTTCCTAAAACTTTTTATTGCATTTTACAACTAAGCCCTTTTTAAGGTATAAATATAAATAATGCTCTAAATAATAAAAATGTCGAATCCGAAAAAATCATGCATGTTTATATCATCAACCTGCATCATTTGAAATGTATTTCAGTGTGAGCAATTGTTTATTGCAATAGAAAAAAATTATTAAATAAATCATTGTTTATAACGGTTTTTTGTTTATAACTAAGTACCTATTTATTCGATTTTAATGCGCGACATCTCATTCGACCCGGAATTTCAGCAGTTAAAAATGACTTCAATATCATTTTGCTGCAGCGATATGCAAATGAGTTAGAGCGAAAAAACCTATTTTTACCACATATTTGCATTGTTTAAACAATTACGCGGGGCGAAGTAGCTATTATCGAGCATACGGCTACACTCAGTACTCAGTTCCCAAACAGATTTACGGGTTTCCAGCGATCCAGGTTTTATGTTACAAAATGCACTAGGCAGAGGCTAGATTGCCTGCACTATACAACATATTTTGGTCGATTTAAATTCCTTCTGAAAAGTGATTTATTCAATATTTCGCGTGATGAATACCGGATAGAAATGAAATGATATCTTTTATTTTCCAAATGATTTGGTGCGTTTAAATGTATACCCAATATTTGTGCTATTTCTTTGTTTTTATCTATTTTGTTTTATTAGCTAAATGTTGATATGATAATATCTTACAATATTTTTCCCACGGACAGTTTTAGGACTATTGTGGGTTTATGTTGTTTATTTGTATATTTTGTATTTGGTGTTGTTATCTTGTAACTTTTTTCTTTGCAAATAAACGTTATTATTATTATTATTATTATATGGAAAAAGTCAAGCCAACATTTTAGTTCTTTACTATCAAATCCAGATACATTTTAGTGGACCCCGTTGAGTCTCCCGTGGACCATTTTGGTGATTAATGCTCCACATTAAAGAAACAACCTCTTTTTTGTACCACGAATTTTTCTTTTTAGTGATATTTAACTTTTGAACAAAATTTTAAGAGATGTCGAAAGAATAATTATAAATATTCAACACTCTATGAATTTTTGAAAAATAATATTTTTCAAAAACAGTGGCCGTTCAACTAAGGAGCAACAACTACTTCCCGTGCAATATGCACCGCCGGATATTGAATTACACCCCAAAGTCAAACGGGGTTGGTATATCTACAAGATATTTTAAAACCAACCTTTCTGGTTTGCAATCGGAAGGAGCAACATAACTTGAAGACCGGTTTCGGCGTATTTGCGCCTCATCAGTACAAGGTATGTGGTGTCCGTCCGAGAATCTCTAATCCCGGACTGAAGAGTACACTTCAATCACAATCAATACATGTCTTCCAGTAACGGAAATGTAAAGATTGTGACGGTAGCGACCTCTTCACTTCCAATCGCAAACCAAAAACCTTAAATTTTTGACAACAAGCCACGTAAGCTCGAAACAATAAATCTTATTACAGTTTCCTGTAATATTGTCGGGAAGTAGTTGTTGCTCCTTAATTGAACGGCCACTGTTTTTGAAAAATATTATTTTTCAAAAATTCATAGAGTGTTGAATATTTATAATTACTCCTTTTGACATCTGTTGATACATTCACTTTATTAAATACGACAATATTACAGGAAGCTGTAATAAGATTTAAAATTTTAACAATTAAAAATGTTTGATTTCAGTGTCGAAGTACAGGGACATGTATAAGTTGGTTCTTCGTTTGTGACGGAAGAAAAGACTGCAGTGATGGATCGGATGAAGAGTGTATGGTTCACAAATGTCCATCTGAAGCTTTCAGGTATAGTTAAACCACAAATCGTAATTTTAACGTTAGGACCAAACATAGGGCGTTTTTTCTTATTTGAACAATTATTCACATTATACAGAGTGAGTCTTAAGAATGGAACGCTACAATTATCTCGGAAACGGATCGCACGATTTTTATAGATTTTGGTGTGCAAGGATTTTGTAACATGGCCGATTTTATGGTGGTATTTACATTGTTGTCAGATCTTTCTCTTTTCCGGAATAATAATGAACTTTGTTATTTGTATATTTGTATATTTTTGGCCTCCACAAATCCTCAAGATCTACTGATTATTTTTCATGTATTGTTTCCTATTCCTAAATTCAATAATTTATAGCCAAAGTTAAAATTGATTTAATAAACTAATTTGAATAATCTTCAATAATTTGTATCCTAATAAAAATATCATAACAAGGTCTAGTGTCAAAATTTATTAAAAATCCTAACGAAACTGATGCAGTAAAATAGTTATCCAAATCATGGCACGGAAAACATTCAGCCACTGAAGACAAATCTTCAAATGTTTGTTTCATGTAAGAGGTATGTCTACAGTGGAAAAATTGGGAATTTTATAAAACATACAGTGAAGGTGATTACAGCAGATGCTCAAAATGTTTTCCGTTTACTCCAATACAACGAGCCACGCGATTTTGCAATAATTCTGACTGCTTAATTCTTCTTATCTCTGTGGTAATCCCATCTTTTAATGCCTGAATATTGTCAGGTTTTGTTTTATAATCGACCCCACAGGAAATAGTCTAAAGGACTCATGTCGGGTGATCGTGGGGTTATTCTATAAAATAATGCCTTCCAGTCTATCTTATGGGAAACACATTATTTAGGTATTGCCTCATCACACCTGTATTGTGAGGTGAGCTCCATTTGGATTTGGATAATCGAGCCAACTCGGGTGTAATACTATTTTCTCATAAATCTAAATATGCCGTACCATTTAGGTTTCCCTCAATGAAAATGGGACCAATTATTCCAGCCCATACATTCAGTTGTTGTGGATATTGGGTGTGGGATACACGCATCCAACGAGGATTGCTACGTGACCTGTATCTACAATTATGCCGATTCACGTTTCCATTAATAAAAAAGTCATCGCGAAAGATAACATTATTGGAAAAATTTTGATCGTTTTAATTCTAACATTTTTCCATCATTGTGTCTGCAAACTCTTCACGTCTATCGAAATCATCATCTGAGAACTCTTGCACTAATCTTATTTTGTATCGATGGAATTTATTTTCACGTAACATTTTCATTACAGATTTTTGCGAAATATCAAGCTCTAGTATTCAAGTGTGGATCATTTGCTAATGGGACATCAGACATCTAAAGATTTGTTTTAATTTGATGCAGTTTTTCTGCGCCCCGATTTGGATAAATATTTTACTGAGCCAGCTTCGTTAAACTTTTTTACTAAACTGACAAAATATCTTGCTACGGGATTTCGGTTAGGATATTATAAATTATTAAAGATATTACATTATTACGTTTTTTGTTGACTTCTACCGCTTCTACGCATATCACAATATCCTAATATCATTAAAATCTCAATTTGTTTTTTTTTCAGTTATACGATCCATTTTTTTCAATAAACACCAACAATACTAACTCACCAATTTATTGAAACGTCAAAGTTGTTATTGTAGAAGTCAAAGCCATCTAAATGTATTGCACACCAAAATCTATAAAAATCGTGCGGTTTGTTTCCGGGATAATTGAGGGGTACGATACTTAAAACTCACTTTGTATAGTAGAGATTAGCAGATATAAAAAATCTGGATTAACGAACTCTGTTGTTTGTGATTACCACTGTTCGAAAATGAAACATTTATAACATACATGCGTTTATAAACCATTGTTGTTCGTTGTTTTCACGTCTTTACATTTTATTATTCATGATTCGCGTATCCGCTATTGAAAACTGAAGTTACTGCAACGTGACTGGATATCTTCCAATCGTACCAAGCTTCATATAGTTTAATAATGGATTTGCAGTTGAATAGCTCATTACTATCTCACTCTCTGGATATACTGATACGTAAACGAAAAACAATAACAAAGCATAAATAATCTGTTAATGCAATTCTTATGTCGTATGACGTCTGTTTCCTTTGTGACAAATCAAATCTCAACATCAGTAACAACGGAAAAATAAATAAAATGTCAACATCAATAACAACGGAAAACCCATATAAATTTATACGACTCGGGAACAACTCTGAATAAGGAATAGCCGCGCCGCAACGTGGAAAACACGGTGAGCAACGAACAACGGTAACAACATAGTTTATAAATCCAGCTCAATCGTTTTTTCCTTCACATGGCTTGGTTGTAGTGAAACTACAATAAATAACAGAGAAATATTATATAATTTTGTATAAAAGACTTCTCTGATTAAGACCTATTTATTATTGATTACAGTTGCAAGTCATCAGGAAAATGTATATCCAGAGCAAGTAGATGTGATGGATCTAAAGACTGTCCATTAGGAGAGGATGAAATGAATTGTCAAGCAATTGGTAGAAGAGGCTGTCCACCAGACACATTCCAATGCCGGGATGGAAAATGTTTACCAGAGTATGAATTCTGCAATGCTATTATTAGTAAGTATGACAGTATTTTCACATATAGAATCCTATTGGGAACTGACCAATTGAGTCACGCCATCTGGTGGTAAATATTCAAACTAGTAACGGTATACAATAGTTGAGTGAGCACATATTGTTTATAAAAAAATAGTTCTTAACTGTTGTTCAGCTGAATACTACTAGGGCAGACTGAATGATTTTTTTGGGAGCCGTTCTAGTACCGGGACTTATTGTACTCTACTCCCACCTTTATTCCACCCACCGAGCCATTCCCGTACCATCGAGTAGATGATATAGGTCAACTGGATGCATGCCATATGAAGGCGGCACGTTGGCCTCTCCGAGGATTGTCTGTCTCCTTGAGTTCAATGCCTCACAGTCGGATAAAATGTGGGTTGCGGTCTCGGTCTCCATGCCACAAAGTCCGCAGCTGAGATCCCCGTTATATTGCCCCATTTTATGCAGATGATCCTTCACCGGGGCATGACCCGTTAGATAACCTGTAATAATTCTTAACTTGTTCCTACTAGCATTCAGTAGTTCTTCAGCCCGTTTTACACATATATCACCTATGAAGGTCTTACTGTGTACCTGCTTTGGAGTGTTTCTCCACTGTAGTCTATGTTGGCGTTGTACCCATTTTCGTATTTGTTCTCGGACTACCTTCATTGTGGTCCCAAGAACTGGTTCTGGTCCAACATTTGTCGTTGCTGAACCTCTTCTCGCGAGTTCATCAGCTTGTTCATTTCCAGAAATATCATTATGTCCCGGCACCCACACTAGCCAAACGCATAGTGCTGACAACTGGAAGCTAATCAAGGAGCTAAAGGCGGACGGCGTTATGGGACAGCCCATCGATGCAATAGCTACGAGACACAGCTTCGAAAATAAGTTCAGAGTAACTATACCAAACAGGGAAGACTGGAAAAAAGGTGTACCCATACATGCAGATGTTTTTTGGTATACAGACGGGTCAAAGACGTTAGACGGCGTAGGAGCCGGTATAGTAGGGCTAAAGCAAGGGATAGCCTTCCCAGTAAGCCTATCAAGGAACGTCACAATTTTCCAGGCGGAAATTACGGCGATTCACCACTGTGTGGAAGAAATTAAAAGGCAGAAGAGAACATATCGTTCAATTGCCATCTTCACAGACAGTCAAGCAGCGCTAAAGGCACTCAACTCCTTAGAGGTCAATTCTAAGCTAGTATGGGATTGTGTGCGGGCCCTAAACACACTGGGTGAGCGTAGCAATGTTACGGTAGCCTGGGTACCGGGGCACGAGGGGCATAAGGGCAACGAAAAAGCAGATGAAATGGCCAAGCAAGGCTCATCAATGCCGTTCGTTGGTCCGGAACCCTTCTGCGGCGTTGCAAAAACCATAACAAGGAAACAAACAAAGAAGTGGGTCTCCCACAAATCTCTGAAATGGTGGAGGAACTCACCAGGACAGAGGCAAGCGAAACAGTTCATATTAGAACACTCGCCAAAATTTACAGCAGATCTGATGGCCAAAGACAGGAAAACTGTTAAAGCTGTAGTGGGTCTGTTAACGGGGCACTGTAAGCTCAATAGGCATTTAAAGCTGATGGGATTGACAAACGAAGATACGTGCAGGTTTTGTCACCTAGAAGAAGAAACGGCGGAACACATTCTATGTCAGTGCGATAGCCTGGCAAATGTGCGGTTTTTTGCATTAGGCGAAGAAAAGCCAGGGGCAGAGAGCTATATGGAAGGTTCAGTCTCC
This sequence comes from Lochmaea capreae, assembly GCA_949126875.1. Taxonomy (NCBI): domain Eukaryota; kingdom Metazoa; phylum Arthropoda; class Insecta; order Coleoptera; family Chrysomelidae; genus Lochmaea; species Lochmaea capreae. The sequence goes on from OX421398.1 coordinate 4,013,636, forward strand.
ACGCTAATAGACTTTTTAAAAAGAGTCAGGCTGGAGAATGTAATCTAGAGTTTGAGAGGACCACAATAGATCTGAAAGGGTCGCAGTGGATTCGGCCGAAAGCCACCTCATAAAATCTAACCCACACTAGTCCTACTCTACTGTGGTCTGCCAGTTCATTCAATTCTTTCTGGCATTCTTCTACCAGTCTGGATGTTACCTTGCGGCTATTTAGAGCTGCAAGGGCTGCCTGGCTGTCAGTTAATATGTTTATCCTATGAGTGTCGGTCCTATGTTTGTTAATTCTGACACATTCTAGGATGGCATAAATCTCCCCCTGAAATAGAGAGGCATGTACTCCTAGTGAGAAGGAACACCTTGTGTTCCTCATCTCACTATGCACCCCTACTCCTGTCCCTTCCCCAGTCTTCGACCCGTTTGTATACCAGGTCTCTCCTCGGGTAAACTTCAGTCTGCTTGGCTCCTGCCAGTCCTTTCTGTGGGCTCTAATATGCATGTGTACCAGTTTTTCCAATGTTTTCAGTATAAATGACATCAGACTTATGGGTTAGGTTAGGGACGTTGCTTTATTGTCACTTGTTTTCCCAGGTTTAGGAATAAAGACCACCCTTACTTTTCTCCAGACCTTTGGTATGTACCCTAGTCCCATGCTTGCTCTTAGGATCGTACACAGTCTTTTGAGTATAATACTGTTTGCCTTTTGCAGCATAAATATAAATCCTGTCCGGTCCCGGTGATTTATATGGCTCAAATAAGTCTATTACCCATTTAATTTTGCTTTGATTCACCACTGCCCTAGACACTTTCCAACTTTCCTCGTTACCCCGGTTTGGAGTCCTCGAGACCATATGTTGTTCTGTATTCAGTAGTTCATCAATTATTTTGCATTCTGGAAAATGTACCTTGAGAAGTTCTAACAGAGTTTCCTTCCCGTTTTGTGTATATCTCCCATTTCTTGTCTCCAATGAGTTAATTGTCCTTTGAGGATCTTTGGAGAGTATCTTATGGAGTCTAGCACATTCAGAGGTCTGTTCTACCTCTTCACAGTGTTTCCTCCATGAGTCTCTCTTAGCGAGAGCTTTCCTATATTCGGTCCACTCTCCGTCTTTGCTTGCCTCGTTGAAGATATTTCTCACTTTTACCCTCGAAGCTGCAAGGTCATTATTCCACCAGGGCACATTCCTGTTGGTTTCCCTTGTAGTTCAAATGGATTCGTACAAACGAACCCAATTTGACTAACTGAGATATCTTCAAACTAGTAGACCTAAAATAAAACACGATAAAAAAATACCCACAATAAAATAATAAAGAAAGCAGCATAAAATAGGTCACTTAGAAAACAGTAGCATCACGAAAAAGTTGTTGTAGTAGATAAAACCTAATAAATACAACCAATAAATACGAAAGAATTAACTGCCATAGAAACAACAGATGAGAAGCTCCCAACATTAGGTGAAATGCTGTGCTACAATTCCATTCTAGACTCCGTAGGCCAAGGTCCTACACATACTGGATGGTTGTGGTTTCTCCTTATCTATTGTCGATACCTCAGCCCAGTCAGACTTTCACAGTAACACATGTGTACTGAGGTTTCCTAATCTTCTAGGACAATGTGATGCTGTTCATGCGATTGTTGAGTCTACGATGCCCTATCTGCAGTACCAACATTATGGCTGTTCGCCTATTCTGGCATAGTAGGTACTCCGAGAATTTTGACGATGATTCTTTGATGAACTGTTTGGTTTGGCACCTAAAACCTCATTTCACCATTCTCGATACAGCTTTTTTTTCAAAATATTGTTGTTTGTTTGCTTTCGCCATGCCACAGAAAGAATCTGGAGCAACAGGAGCATATCGTAATCCTTCTATAGTGAATTTGCCTCTTCTTTGCACTTGCGATCTGAGTGGCTGGTACCCAGGCTAAGAACAATCTGTTTTAACTGACAAATTCTCGGTATATTCAGATCTGGTATTTTACTTAATGAAAAATTCCTCTTTTGTAATGCAAATGAACTCTAACTCACTTTTGTGGTTCCTGTATATTATTATTTTTCCTATTTTTTTCCTAATTGCTCTCCAGCTCAAAAGACAAAAGCTGCTTTTCAAAAAAAATTTTTTTTCAATATCTTCCTGGCAGCTTTTTAATTTTTACCTCTTTTCAAAAAATGACATCTCTCCGGACATCCGATTGAATTTTTTTAACTATTTTCTTTACTTCGGTATATTAAAAAATTGGAAATCAATACTTATATTTTCTTATAATGACTATAACATTATTATATACTCCTTCCCCTACACCTTCCTCAGTTTTTGAGCCTTCTGCATAGCGGGAAATTTCTGCATAAATTGAATACCCTTCCTTCCATGCCTCTCTTGAGAAGCATCTCATCCAATTGCATTTCGTTATAGATCTGCTAATGGGCTTGTAGATACATTATTCGATGCACCTTCAATGTCTACAAATGCTGCTATGGTTATGTCTTGTCCTTGGAGGATTTTGATGCTGTTGAGATCATCTAGGAGGGATTTTGTGATGGGATTTAGAAATTGCATCCTGGAATATAATAAGCCTTCCCGGATTCAATTTAATCTCTGGGAACTCATCATCTACTACACCATTCTGATGCCAGGGTATCTTTGAAGGAAACTCCTATTTGTCTTGGTTTCTTCTTTAGCTAGTTTTGTTGCACTGCTGCTGAAGCGGGGACGCTTTATAGATGTGCTAGTGACATATTTTTTGTGCCTTGGTCAGCTTTTTTCATGCTCTTACGAGCCTCTTTCCCCGCCCCCTCATTGTAGCCTGCTTTGGAGCATGTTTTGGTTATTTGTTTTTTAGGAAGTTCTCTCTTATGACTAACATCCTAGCGGCTATGCAGTTACTTTGTAATTTTCTTTATAACTTCAATCTTTTGGTTTCTCCTAGATGGGTGGACTTTACTTCCTCGAGTGAGAGTAGTACTATTTACTAGGGGGATGATACAAGAACTTTGTTTTTTGGGATATAATACTTGCAAGGCAGCACCAGGCATTTTTGCCTTTTACTTGTGACGAGATGTGCTCGCCTCCATCCTTTCTACACTCGGTTCTTGGCAAGATACCTCCCACCTTGGTCGTTTAGTAGCCTTTTACGACAGGCAGACCATACCTGGTGGATTTATTTTTCCTCCGAATCTCCAGGAGGGAAAAAGATAACCAAACGAAATACCATTGCAAAACACATCAAATAAGGGTTAATATGTATGTAATCCCCCTTTAAGACTTCGGCTCCCAAAATAAGTTTGTATTCCTACACTCCACTCACTTAAATCATTAACATTTACATTATCAACTGCATTTGTTGAAATCGAATAATTTTATTATTAAATATTATTTGACAATAAGATAATAAATTAGTATATTCATGTTATGTAGGTTGCAGTGATGGTAGTGATGAGCCTCCACATATATGCAAAGGCAGAGCGAGAAGGAGACGAACTGAGTATTGTCCATTAAGATGCGGTAATGGAAGATGCAGATCAAGTGCCATTGCTTGTTCTGGAAGAGACGGTTGTGGTGATGGTACAGATGAAAATCAATGTTCAGTTTGTAGTAAGTAACTTCTTGTACATACTAATCTCCAACTATAATTTCAGCGAACAGATCAACCTTTAAAATATTCGTTAGTAACACTAGAAGCCGTCGTAGGTATGGCTATAGTATATAGTTTGCAAATGGTAACCTGCTTGCTTGAACGTAAAATAATTTCGATGGCTAAGATGACAAAAATGTTGTACGTCCAAAAATTATGTTTTCAATACTTTAATCAATTTGAAAGTTCACGTTGACTGTGACAAGATGTATATCGCTTAACAATATTTAAATAGTGGCTAAGTTTGGGCTTGCTATTTTTTTTTATTGTTATTTTGTTCTGATTTGCTTTAGTAACATGTGAACCAAATTTCAGTGATTTAACAAAGTAAGAATAAGCTAATGTATGGACATACAATAAATATGAACTAGAGTATGGACATACAATATATTGTTTCCATAGTGCAATACTGTGAAAATACCATAAAATCGGATTAAAAATAATACTAATGATATAAATGGAGTATTTATTCTAAACTTAATTATACATTGTATTAGTGATGATAATATTTTATGGGCTACGTTTAATAGTGTGATGCCTCTATAATAGTTCTTACATTCTTGCTGGTCACCTTTTTTGTGAATCGTTATAATTTGTCCAATTTCCCATTCGTTCGGCATTTTCCACTCCTCCCATATTTTCTTAAGTAATCTATGTATTCTTTCATGTAACATATTTCCCCCGTGTTTCATCAATTCTAGATTTATTCCTTCCTTCCTGGTGCCTCCCCATTACTACCTCTTATGATAATATCTCTTGTATGTATGTATTTTGGGGTAACATTCACTGAGACCTAAAAGATCTATTGTGCCCCCTTACTTCTACTTAGTTTCTGAGGAGAGTCTCAGATACTAGTAGCTCCTTTAGTCCTATTTCCCGGAGGAATTTTAGGATATCCGCAGGCCTCAACTTAGGTAACTCTCCCTCTTCTATCCAGTAGTCTCCCAGGTACTGTGCCCTAGGATTCTGAAATACTGTGCAGTTCGCAAGTATGTGGATGGAGGTTTCTTCTTCCATTCCACAAAATCTACAATCTTCTTCCTCCACTATTTTGAGCTTTTTAAGGTGTCCATTCAGGCGACAATGTCCCGTTAGGATTCCTGTTAAAACTCTTAGTGCAGTTTTGCTTTGACTTATGCATTCATTTGATCTCAACAGGTTGTAGTCACCCAGAAGAATCTTTGATTGCCTAAGCCCTACTAGATCTTTCCAATTGTCAGATCTTCTCTTTTCTTCGGCTTTACCTATTTCTTCCAATATCTCCCACATAGCATTGAAAGAAGATTCATATGCCAAGTATATGCCTTCAAAGTCCTGTAAAAGATGTTCGTTTCGGTACATGATTAGCATATGCTGACCACATACTGTTTGAGCACATCCCTGTACATACATCCATAGCAAGTGCTAAGAATTTTAGATTTAAACTTGTTCTTTTCCGTAGATCTTTCGCATATGAGTCGCACATCCATAAAAGGCCACCCAAAGTTTGTTTTTTTAATTATATATTTAGCATATAATAATGATTTACCATGAACTAAGGTCCTTTTTAGTACATTCAGCGCATATGCTAAGTATATACCTTGAAGAATATCAGAAGTATTTTATTTTACAGATATCCTAAGCATGTGATAAGGATTATCAATAAGGTCAGGTAATTTTACATCAGATCTTAAGCACGTTTTACATACATATATAAATAAATATTTACTATCTTTGTTTAATACATTCTGCCGATATCAGAAATAACTCAAAAGTCCATCCTTAGCGTGCGCAAAATATAAAACATGGAATATTATTTGGTACATTTAACGCAAATGCTACGCATATACCATAAAATAAAGTCAAAGGCGAATATATACCTTTAACATGCGAACCAAAATACATACGCTCAATCGTTTGGTGGTCGTTTTGTAGTTACTTAGTTTTGTTTGGTAGTATCTAGTTTGTTTATTAAGAAATAATAAGAGAATTTTGGATTCAAAATTTCAAAGTTAGGGTGCCAACTTCAAGCAGGTTCCTTTATATATGAAGAACTACTAATACTATGAGGACGATTCATCTCCGGAATACGAGGCTTGTCCTTCCCTGCGCCATACTTCGACCGGACTCTTTAATCTGAACGCATCCGAGTTCTGAACACACCCGTCACTTGTCATTGTTAGGGTAGACCCATGGGTAGACCATATTTCCCGTATTCATTTTTGTTGCTGTGGAATTTTGGGTAGGGTTGCTTGGCCTCTGGAGTTTTTTTACATTTTTTGATTAGTTTTTATGTGTTTTTTGTTGTATAATTATTGAAGAACATAGTGGACGTGATAAAAACCTTTTTGGTTAAAGCCAAGGAAAGGATAAATTTGGGGGACAGAAAGAAGACTAAAGCTTTAGCCGATGAAATAGAGAAAAGCTAGATCACCCCTACATATTTAGTACCTAAAAATATTAATAATTTCACATCTTTTAATGTAGATACAATCTTTAAAAATATATGATAATAGAGCTATGTTGTAAAGTGGTGTTTACATACCAAATGTCTATAGTTATAGTTTTTTACCTGGACGCCACAAAAAAATTTCCGCACGGCATGCGTAAGTGCGACTTTTCGCACGCTTTCCACATGCTAATGGGAAAGTTAGGTTGCAGCTTTAATCATGCAAGGGATGAGAACAAGATATTCTTACTACAAGAAAGTCTTTAATAACATGCTATGAAGTTAACTAGGCTTTGAAAAGAACCTGCCATAACACTTATTGGCAACACGGTATTCGTGCTGGGTGCATGCTCAGTATTTGACAAGAGTATCTTTGGTACATTCTATGAACCTGAATCGCATGTGATAAGGGCGGCACAGTACCTATTTTTAGCAGGTGGCGTTGTAACCTTTTAGTGCACATGCTAAGGATGGGAATAGATTGTACCTACCCACTAAACATAGGATATCCTATGGATATCCATATAATATAATATAATAATTACCAAAAACTACTAATTACTAATATTTACTTCTTATGTTATTCAACACATTATATATTTAATAAGTATTTCATTATTTGAAACTTCACTTTTACTTTTGACATACATCATACACACTAGATAAAAAAACTGCATGTAAAACGATCTACTCGTATATATACAACAGCTTGATAAGCTATCACATGTATCTTCATAGCATGGTGGTTTACGGCTCTGACTCGGTGAGGTGAGGAATTTTAGACATAGGATCGAATCCCCGTCGCGGTGAAAATTTTAAAATAATAAATTGTTGCATTTGTAAAAATATGAAATATCTGCAATACATGGGAAGAGTGAAGTATCTAGTACTTGTAAAATGTTAGAATTATCAAATAGTCCATATTTTTACAAGGAATATCCATTTTTAGTACGAAACGGATATTCAATGGATGTCCATAGGATATCCTTCTGGACTTGAACGGATATCCTATGAATATCCCTTATGTCCAATGTGGATATCCATTGGACATCCATTGTATTTTCATAGGTTATCTGGGTAATAACATCTTTATCACATGGTCGTTGTCACTTTGAGTTTTTTAGTGCTGGGTACATACTCAGCATCTTATAAGGACATCTTTGATTAAATTCTAAAAACCTGACCAGCATGTGACCAGGGCGCAACACAATCTATTTATAGCACTTGTTTTGGTATCATTTGAGAACACGCTTTGCACATCCATGTTCTTTTGAAAATATTCCACGCATATGCTTAGGATGTCAAATTGCTATGTGGGCTCTTACTTCTTCAGGTGTTCAGTGTTTGTTTGGCAAAACTTATTGCGATGCCAGTTCTAGGTTCTGGTCCGATAGAAACACGTGCGGCATTTAGAAATATGCGCAATTCTGTATGTTGTCCATCTAGCCTCTCTTTCCAAAAATAAATGGGAGGAGGTAGGTCCAGAAGGATTTCCATGGCTGCTGACGGTGTGGAGCTGAAAGCACCAGTAATTGCCAGGCAAGCCTGTCTCTGTAAACCAGAGAGCTTTGCTAGTACTATTTAATTAGGACAGGTAAATACATAGCCTGATAAAATGAAAGAATAAAAAATACTTAATAATAAAGCCTAAGAATTAAGTAAAACAAAAAAAATATGGTTGCTTCATTTAAAAAAATGAAGATACTCAACACTTTTGAACTTGAACTTGTCATCATGTTTTTAACAACCTTGTATACAAAAAAGAAGTTTTTTCGATGTCACCAATTATTATGATCGTCCTACTAATCAACCCGACCAAATGTTTTTTATTTGGTATTGGGGATGTTCACACAGAATTTTCAATATGAATGTCTATTTTTTATTGAAAAAATTATTATCCCGATAGGTATAAATTTTGTATATAGGGACATTGAAATGTGACATGTATGTCAAAATATTTTCCATACCTTGTTCTCCATATATGCCAATTTTTATATAAATCGTGTGAGTAGCCTCCAATATACTGTAGGTACGAGGAATATTCTTTGGTTACATGGAATTTAACACAGAGTCCATAAGCGACAATGCGTTCGAAAGAGAAAGTATAAATTAAACGTCCGAACCGAAGTAGGTACCGCCTTCAAGAAACGCACTCGCGAGTCGCGATTCGTATTCGTATATTCCAGTAACGTTATTTTAACTGTAATAATCTACGCTTACTTTAGATTGTCTATCTCACCATGCCTCTGTTATTATTAAGAAATTTTATACGGGCGTAGATAATGAAGAGAGGGGATAGATAAAAGAGATATGTTTCAGATAGTCGTTAGGGATTGAATATTTTCCATTTTATATAATATGTAGTTTTTAATTGTTGAGTTGCAATAATAAATTCTTTCAAAAAGTAGACTATTCCACGTCACTATCGTCGTTTTATTGTTTTTTCTACTAGCGTGCGGAAAAGTCCACTTTTCCGCACTCATTTTAGTGTTGAAAGAGTCACTATTCCGCACTAGTCACTTAGTGGGAGGAAGTAAATTATCTGAAGCTTCCAAATCCTCAATTATACAGGGTGCGGCACCGAAAACGAAACAGATCGCATATCTTGAAGACACATTTTTTTGGCGAAAATACAAAAAGAGGTCGATTTTTATTTCAAGGGGGACATCTATAGATCACATCCTCAACTATCCTACATCCCTCCCCTCCCCTCTGTCACTAGTACCAATAAAATTGAAATAGGGAAAATACTAAGTGTGACACATCATTGAAAAGGTAATTTTATGAGGAATTCGTCACTAGGACATGTGACAATGAAAGCCAAATTCAACAATTCAATGCTAATTACCTTTGGAATAAAATTTAACTTACTACGCCTATGTTTTCGTAAAATAAAAATAAAGGTTTTAGTTTCAACTACCCAGGTCTGTTTTTTTAGTTTAGCGTCATTGATACTAAGTATGTTATCTGTGATTGATACTTCAAGTCTATTAGCAAGTAAAACATAAAAATGGTTTATTCTATTCAGTAGAGAGTAGAAATTGTTGAATGTTATTTAAAAAATATCGAATGTGCTGACACTGCCTGTACAATTTTCAATGAGCGACACCCAAACAATCAGATTAAACGAAAGTACGTTTTGGAACTTATTTCAAAATTTCGACAAACAGGATCTGTTCAAAATAAAAACCGGCAGATTCAAAATCCAGTAAGAGACGAAGCGGTAGAGGTAGCCGTTTTAGGACAAGTTGTTGCAGATCCAACTCTTAGTACAAGACTGAGCCAACGTACCGTCGGGCGAATTTTCAAAACCAACAAATTCCATCCCTATAAAATTCATTTAGTTCAGGAACTTAACGAAGAAGTTTTTGATCGCCGCTTGCAATTTTGTGAAATGATGAGCGAGCATGCTATACAAGATCCACATTTTCTTTACAACATTCGTTTTTCGGATAAATGCAGTTTTTATGTTAACGGGACTGTCAATCGACATAACTGTCGATATTGGTCAGATTCCAAGCAGAGTATTTCATGAATACTCGCATACACGCATACTCAACAGCCAGAAAAGTTTGGGCTGGAATATTTGGAGATCGTATTGTTGGTCCATTTTTTTAACCAGGTAATTTGACTGGGGGTATGTATTTGGAATTACTCGAAAACACCGTTAACATTAGGAGAAAACGATAACCGATACCTTGAAGATCACCTAATACAGGACGGGGCTCCTCCACATTTTGCTGCAGCGGTTCGTCAGTACACAAATGAAAACTTTCGTAAACATTGGATTAGACAAAGAGGATTTATTGAATGACCCCCACAATCTCCTGATATGTCCCACTTAGATTACTTTTTATGGGGATATCTGAAAAGTAAAGTATACGCCATTCAGCCAGGTTCCTTAGGAGAGTTACGTGAACGTATATATTATTAGCGAATGTCGTCAGATAACTCCAGAAATGCTCCAAAACGTAAGACAAAGATTCTAGAATAATTTATATTCGTGTATGGAAGTTAATGGACAACACGTTGAGCATTTACATTTAAGTAATTTTTTTTTAATTATGGGAGTTGTTCTAAATTTTCTAATTTAATTTTTAGGTTCACTTTTATATTTTTTTCTAATTTTATTATGAATTGACTCTAAACTAAAAAACAAACCTGGTAGTTATGGAAACGAAAACCTTTATTTTACGAAGACATGGGCGTAGTTACTTAAATTTTATTCCAAAGGTAATATAGCTTTGGCTTTGACATGAAAATACGCTTATTTGAACTGTCACATGTCACAGTGCAAATTCCTTATAAAATTACCTTTCCAATGATGTGTCACACTTAGTACTTTCCCTATTTCAATTTTATTGATAATAGTGACAGAGGGGTGGGGAGGGATGTAGGATAGTTGAGGATATGATAGATAGATGTCCCCCTTGAAATAAAAATCGACCTCCTTTTGCATTTTCTCAAAAAAAAATTTGTCTTCGAGATATGCGATCTGTTTCGTTTTCGGTGCCGCACCCTGTATACGGGCCAGTTTCCGACGTTCCGCCGCCACAATGCTTCCAAATTCTGGAAAAGGATTAACAAATATCAAACGCCTCGGAGGTTGAAAATCTTCTATCGTCGCAGAAGGTTATGTAAAAATCTCACCAAGTTTCCAAACAGGCCTATCGAATAAAATATCAAACTTCAGTGACGCTGTCGCTGGCCCTTCCACTAGTCAGCAGCTGTCGCTAGTAAAGCCTTCCAAAATGACCTCTTCCAGCCAAGTTCCCATCGCCACGATTGCAACAATTAGTGCTGACAAAGCAGTGGGAAACCGAAATCATTTGATTTCATTGGAAAACATTTTAGCCTCTGCAATTAATTTGCAGAATGCTACAAATTGCACGTTCAATATTAATATTTAATAATTGATTTGTTGATATATATTTAATAATACTGTTTCTTTTAGTTAACTTTTGGGTTTTTTCCGCACACTAGTGAAAAAAATAGTGTACCTAACACGTGCTGAAAAGTATCACTTTCCGTACTTGTTAGGTAAACTACTATTTCATGTTACAGCCATTGAAAATATAAGATTTTCAATCTTGCACTTATCAATGGCACGAATACTATTCCATTATTTGACTATTGAGTTTCGCACGAAATTATTACTTTGGTGAAATTTGAGATATGAACGCCAACATCCGGCGCCTTACAATCAAGTGAATAACTATTTCACAGTTTTTGATATCCTGTTGAAAAGAGTAATACAGTGGCTTTATACTTGTTTCTTTCTAACCATTGTCGCTTATGGACTCTGTATTGGACTCCATGTAACCAAAGAATATTGCTCGTACCGTATAGATAGTGTAGGTTCGTCGTCAAACAACTTGTATAGTGAACCATCGATTATTATTTTTAATTACGGATTACATATAGTGGTTCTTAAAAACAAAATTGTACAGGGTGTTTGATCAAGAGAGGTAACCCGCTATATATCAGAAATCATACAGCTTAGAGAAAAAAATCTTATTACAAACTTGCATACGAGAAACTGCTGGCAATTATTTTCAAGTTTCCTACTTCACCGCTAGAGGTCGTAGTTCAGAATAATAATACAGAAACATCATTTTTCTATAATAAATGTTCAAAATTTGAATATTCACAATCATTAGATGATTTTACGTAAGTTTTCTCTATTACTTTTTCCTCTATACTGTAAAATATCTGGAAGGGGTGAGTGGGAAAGCAGACTCAATGAAACTGTTCTAACTTTTGTTCCACTTTTGGATTTTGGCAAACTTATTACCTATTATTTGAAAGGGAATTAAATGCCTAATAAAATATTATATCATCGTTTTATTCCAGTGGTTTTAACGGTTTTGTTCTCAAAAAATTGTTTGGGATACTTCAAACGCAATGATACATTTTTCAAACATTTTCTTGAAAGAGGATGGAATTTAAAATCAAATGGTGAAAAATGCATCTCAATATATATTTTTTAAGCGAAGATTCGAGAAAAAATAGGTCCACTAGGAGATCGAGTTTTATACATACGTAAATTGAAAATTTTACATATTGTCCAAATATCATGAACATCATGAATATCATGACAACTTAAATAAAAAATTAATGTAGAGTGAATTTTTGAACCATTAATGGTTAGTAATTTAAACATACGAGATGCCGCTTTACAAATAGCAATACTAATGATAATATATGTTAATAGTTATTTGTATGCTTAGGCCGCGAAATACCTTTTTAACGTACCGAAAGAACAATTATCGCCGAGGCCGTTTGCGGCCGAGGCAAGATAATCTTGAGGTCGTTAAAAAGTTTCGCGGCCATGGCATACACACTATTTTTTGGTGCAATCGTTAAAATTATTAAACTAGATAATTGTAAATAAATATATTATTGCTCTAAAATCGACAGCAGTTTAATTTATTTAACAATGTGTGCTATGGAAATGATATGTTTCAATATATACAAAATATTTTGACAGTTCTTGCTTCAACTTCTGGAGTAAATATAAGTAATAATACAAACTGTACAATTAATGTTAATATTCATCCTAAATAATATAAGTACCTATGTATTTGTTGGTATTCAATAAAAAATAATCCTTGTCTTTGTAGTATTTTAGAAATGTCAAATTTAGAAGTGATATTCAAATTTGGAATTGACGTTTGGTTTCGCAGCCGTTGCTATGGGTAACGGCCGCGAAATTCTCGCGGACTGAGTTGAGAACGCGAAATACTGACTTCGCGTCCGGTTGCACGAAAAAGTGTATTTTGAATGTTTTAAGAATGCTTCGATCGCAGCAACAGATATAAGTATGCATTAAGATATCCCTCGCTTCAATATTTTTGCAGAAGAGCATTTGGAAATTTGGCAGATATAGATCTGCCAACCTAAAAGAAATTGTGCATGACGAAACAATACAGAAATACATGAAATTAATGTTTTAGGATACATTGCTGCAGATCCACAGGTTAGTGTAAGAAAACTAGATTGCAAGGAATTTCTATTTTAGAAACAAATCGTTTTCATTCATATCGTGTTTCTCTTCATCAAGGATTAAAAGCAACAGAAGACTGGATCATTGTAATTGGCTTAAAAGGATATGCTGGATAAAAATCCAAGTTTTTTTTATCAAATATAATGTGGTCCGATGAAGCTACATTTTCCAGTAATGGAACTGTGAATAGACATAATACACACTAGATGCGTTCGTCATTTGCATCCGATCAATCTTTTTAGTCTGAATCGTTCGTTTATTACATCTAGAGGTAGGAAAGGTGGAAGATGAGGGTAATTGATAGGACGGTAGAGCAGAGTATGCTGTACGGTGTGGAAGTGTGGGGTGAAAGAGCGGGGGTGAATGCGAGGCCACTCCTAAAGTGCAGAGAGGGATACTCCTGAGGGTGGTACTGGGATAGTGGACAGTGGTGTCAAGGTCCTACCCATTGGACCTAGAGGCTAGAGCCAGGAACAAATGCTGGAGGGGTGCGACTATAGAGGAAATGCAGGAGTGGATGGAGGAGGCAATGGAGAGAAGAATGGGGAAGTATGAGGGCGCGCTAAAAGGAGCGACTGGGAGTAGGAGAGATTGGATGGACCGAAAATTCGGGGAGGTGAACTACTTCTTGACACAGGTGCTCACTGGGCATGGGTCGAGAGTAGGGTACCTCCACAAGATTGGGAAAAAAGAGACTGGAGTGTGCGAGATGTGTAAAGGGGATGATGATGTGGGGCATTTGTTTAGATGTTGGAAGAACGAGGAGGTGCTGAAGAAATTGGAGAAGAAACTAGGGGAGACGGTTTATTGGGAGAACATGGTGGAGATAATGTTGAGGGGGAGGAGGAATGGATGGAGGTGAGTGAAGTAGTGGAGAGAATGATAAGGGAGAGCCAAGGAATTGATATGGCATGAGAGGTAGGAGTGATAGAATGGAAAAGATAACGGGGTGTGTGTGGGGGACCGCCGTCCGTCTCGAAGTATGCTAGGGTAGTGATTCCGAGGCGGGAGTAACGGCAAGTTTTGAGGTGGGTTTGGTTGGTAGGCATCCCTTGGGTTGAGTCCAACACTGTCTGGGTCATGGATTTGGCCCATTCGTACATGAGTTTTTTCATCTCGACCCGAAAAAAACAAGAGGTAGGAAAGTTTCATCTGAACTGTTCTGTAAATTTGCTCAGATTAATCTGTCATCACGTGACCAAAAACCAGTCGCCTCTGCGATGCAAATACTCAACGTAGCTACTATTAATCTGATAATAATCCACACTGGATGCAACATGTTGCTGGTCAGTTAACGTATGTAGTGGGATTTTAGATGGTAAAAGTATAGGCCTTCTTGTTTTTGATGAACATATAAATGGTGTGCGTTACTTAATATAGCATATATTATTAGAATATGTTCCTTTTGTTGGCAAAAGATGTGGATAGAAATAAAGTGATGCATTTTTCAAACCAACAATATGAGTATAGGTGGATAATATTATGTATGTATGTATATTGGGGTGATATTCACTCAGACCTGAAAGATCTATTGTGTCCTTTTACTACTACTTAGTTTATGAGAAAAGTCTCAGAGACTAGTAGCTCCTTTAGTCTTTTTTCCCTGAGATATTTTAGGATATCTGCAGACTTCAACTTAGGTGAATGTCCCACTTCTATCCAATAATCTCCTAGGTGTTGTGCACTAGGATTCTGAATAGGGTACAAGCATAAATTTTGCTATTGGTGGGAATTGACGCTTTATCAGGTCTCCTAACACCTTGCATGCCTATTTTTTCAAAAAAATATAAACTTTACTTTTAAAATGACTTTAAAAATCATAAAATTTGAAAGTCCTCCAAAATGCGGAATTTGGGTTAGTTGTGTCCCTTTTTCCAGATTTTGGTTACTATTGCCCTTCTCCATGCTTCTGATATATAACCCAGTTCTAAGCTGCTTCAAGTAATTCTAACCGAATGTGGTATAATTTCGTCTTGTCCTTGCTGGAGCAATGCTGGGAAAATCCCATCTGCTCCCGGTGCCTTGAAAGGTGAAAAGGTGTTCATAGCCCATTTCAATCTACTGTTACTACAAATGTGCCTAGCCATTGTAGTGTTTTCTCTCGAAGGCCTAACCTTCGAGAGAGACCCCTATTTGGGGTACTTCCAGGAAAATGAGTTTCTAGTAAGAGTCGCACTCTTTCCTCCTCATTTTCGGTATATTTACCGTCTGGCTTCCTTAAAGCCATATCTGTGTTGACCCTATTTTTTGCCATGGCTTTGTATAAGTGGATAGTAGGGGGTAGCATATTCTCGTGGTTGCCAAGATATCCCGACCTTACTGTACTATTATCTATGGGGTCGTATTGAAGCTTTAGTAATTCAGGCAAGACCAGCAAATAGAGCAGACTATATCCAACGAATACAAAACGCAATTCACAGTATTGCCAATGCTGAAATAAAGACTGTGTTTCACGCAGATATTAAATATCTGCATCGAAAAAGATGGATGGATGGATTGAGATGCTGTTTCCACCATTTTTTATCCAAATTCCATCCCCCTTCCAAGTGAATTATTGAAAAATATAGGATCGCATTTGAAGATTCCCAAAACAAGTTGAAAACAAAACAATTATTTAATCACCGCCACCTAGCTACCGTTGAAACCACTGGAATTGAACAAAATCACTTATAGCGGAACAAAAGTTATAACGGTTTTATTGAGTCAGCTTTCCCACTCCCCCCTAACGGTTATTCCACAAGATAGGAAAAAAGTGCTAGAGCAAACTACGAATATTTGAATTTTGTATATACTAAGCAAAACACACAACCGACATCAATTTTTTTTATCGTTATCTCACTTTAACATAATATAGGTACACATCTCGTCGCGTTGGTCTTTGTCGGGTGTGACGCTGTGTGTTTTTCTTAGTTGGTTTGGACTCTACTATAATAATGGTACATTTATTATGTGATATTATTATGAACTGCATCCTCTGGCAGTGGAGTAGGAAACTTGAAAATAATTTTCAGCAGTTTCTCGTATGCGAGTTTGCGATACAGATTTTCTTCTCTGACTGTACGAAAAATAGTTTCTGAGACCTCTCTCAATCAGACTTCCGATATATTATACTCTTACTACTGTGCAGTTATTATAATGTAATTTTATTGATGTGTTGAAATTACCAAAAAGATCTAACCATTATTTTTTGTTCCAGGGTGTCCAGTGACCAAAAGTCGCAGCTTATAGTTTATTTGATTTTTTCCATTAACTTGTACAATGCCAAAAATTCTGTAAATTATTTTTACTACTCTCAATAAGTTTGTAGGATTTACTTAATGAAATGTATGTTAGTTAGAATTTTGTAATGCTCAAAAACTATGAATTGTATTTTATAGATAGATCTATTTATTTAAAAACTTAGGTTCTTAGAAGTTTACACACTGTAAAAATAAATGTTTTAAGTACATGTCTGCAATTTCATTTCTACAAATTGGAGTTAATTAATGTTAAAGACTTTATATTCTGAAACTTCGTCAATAAACAGTTTGTAGACGTTTCATCGTTTTTATAACCGATTTCATGATTGCTACCGAGTCATTCCATTTGAAATCGTATAAAAATAAAAAAAATGGTTGCTGCACCATTTTAGATTTTGGTGAAACTCTGAGGGACTCATCTCTAGGGTCCCTAAGAATGGAATTTTCACGAATTTGATTTTTATCAGCACCCGTTTCCGCGCATTTGAATAAAAACTTTTAAAAATCGCTATTTTTTTAGCTTATTTAAAATTTCCTAAAAGTTTTTTCTGTTTGAAATTTTTTTCATTATTAAAGCGGAATTCTTAGGGGACAGATAGTAGTTTGAGTGTACTGAATGATAATTTTTTTTATGACGACCTACCATTAGCGAGAGCAGACTGAAAATGAGTGTTTTTTACTCATTTTTCGTGAATTTTAAGTGACTCTAGCGTCTAAACTGTTAGGAGTTAAGAACTTCCGGTTGGCAGGAATTAAGTACACATATCATAGATAAAATTTAGCCATTGATCAACCTGAGCAGCCCACTCTCTATGGAAGAAAACTTTGCTTGATGTTTTGAATTTTTGAAAAATCGTATTATTCAGCCTACAAAATCAATGTGTATACTGCGAGATAAAATTCTAAAACTCTCAGAATCTTTTGTTCTTACAGTTAACTTTGAACGACTGCATCGCTTGTTTTGTTATTTTTATGTGTAGTGCACTTATAGGTCGGTTTTCGACAGCAAAAATTTCCTCAATATTTTTATTATAATCTTATAAATTTAGTTTTTCTTGATTATTTTTCGCATGTAAGTATACTTTCTTACCTTTTTATTGACCCCCAGGTGCTCTCATCTTTACAGTTTATTACTGGACATTTGAACTCATCGATTGAAATAAATAATAATTTTTGCTGTCAAAAACCGACCTGTAAGTGCAATACACATGAAAATAACAAAACAAGCGATGCAGACGTTCAAAGTTAAAGGTAAGAACAAAAGATTCTGAGAGTTTTAGAATTTTATCTCGCAGTATACACATTGATTTTGTAGGCTGAATAATACGGTTTTTCAAAAATTCAAAACATCAAGCAAAGTTTTCTTCCATAGAGAGTGGGCTGCTCACGTTTATCAATGGCTAAATTGTATCTATGATATGTGTACTTAATTCCTGCCAACCAGAAGTCCTTAACTCCTAACAGTTTAGACGCTAGAGTCACTTGAAATTCACGAAAAGTGAGTAAAAAACACTCATTTTCAGTATGCTCTCGCTAATGGTAGGTCGTCATAAAAAAAATTATCATTCAGCACACTCAAACTACTATCTGTCCCCCTAAGAATTCCGCTTTAATGATGAAAAAAATTTCAAACAGAAAAAACTTTTAGGAAATCTTAAATAAGCTAAAAAAAGGCGATTTTTAAAAGTTTTTATTTAAATGCGCGGAAACGGGTGCTGATAAAAATCAAATTCGTGAAAATTCCATTCTTAGGGACCCTAGAGATGAGTCCCTCACAGTTTCACCAAAATCTAAAATGGTGCAGTTTTGCCGACTAGACGATTTTAAATGGAATGACTCTACCACATTTATTTGCAATCTATTCATCAACTGTCTAGTGTTTAAATTCCTGTCAATATGTTTATGCTGTACATGATCGCAACCGTTGTTTTTTATTCTCATATTTCCTTGATCATAATAAGTATATATTTTGTACAGTCTTGTAGTTTCAACAAATTCATTCCTTCGTTTATTCACTTTTGTTTCTTACACAGGTATTAAGGCTCCTATGCGAAATATCAAATATGCATAATAAAGTTCTGCTCTCATTGGTTACTAATGTACATGGCGAAATGTGAATTTTGACTAGAATATGTCTTTTAGTCATAAGCCTTGAACGGTAAGTTCGATTTGTTTCATATTTTGTTAACATGCTACACTACTAGGTATCACCTAATCAACTGACTTATTGAAACTATAGTAGGTAAAAAAGGAAATAGAAAATTAGTTCGTTTGTTCTTATAAAAAACAAATAAAATAATATAGTCTCAGGATATAAAAATACATTGAAATTAATAGTCCAGGAGGAATCGGCGCATGAGTACCGAAAACTATTTGACCTCAATTTTTTTATGCGATCCTCTTCAAATTGCCCTCCTTATGATATAAATGCATGTTGCCATGGCACAACCCGGTGCCATATTGTTTAAACCGAAATTGTTTAAACAATTGCAAGGAATTGTTATTTTTCAACCGGACAAATTTTTTTTATATTCTTTATTGAAATACCAATAAAAAAAGGTCCTATGACTTTTAACGATAAAGTTAATATTTTTAAAGATATGAATTTTTAAAGGTTCGAAAAATCTCAAATTTAGGTACTTTCGACCCATGAAAAATATATTAAAAAAAAACATAATGTCTAAGTAATATTTTTTTTTAAATTCTCTATACAATTGTTAATAATATTGTTGAAAGAGATTTAAAAAAATTTCATTGTTTATATCTTTTTTTTAATTGTTAATTCCGCTCGCTCACAAGTATGCGTCGCTTACCTTTAAGTATCGCTGTCTCTCTCTGACTCATGCGTTGCATCGGCCTCTCTGTGTCTTGAATCATTATTTATCATTTATCTTGAAAACTATCAACTTTATCAAGATTGTTAAAGAGAGCAATGTTATTAATAATTAATTGTCTACAATTTGTTTTTAATACATTTTTTTCTGAAATCAGTTTTTCAAAAGTTATTTAAGCATAAATCGAAACATGTAATTAAAATTACTTTTTTATCAGTTTATATTACTTTTTTGTTATTATTATTATTATTATTGTTGATATAAAGGCAAAAATTACTATATATACTAATAATACTAATGATAATATACTATACTATATATATACTAAAGATAAATGACAAATTATGATTCTAGACAGAGAGGCCGATGCAACGCAAGAGTCAGAGAGAGACAGCGATACTTAAAGGTAAGCGACGCATACTTGTGAGCGCGCGGAATTAACAATTAAAAAAAAGATATAAACAATGAAATCTTTTTAAATCTCTTTTAACAATATTATTAAAAATTGTATAGAGAATTTAAAAAAAAATATTACTTAGACATTATGTTTTTTTTAAATATATTTTTCATGGGTCGAAAGTACCTAAATTTGAGATTTTTCGAACCTTTAAAAATTCATATCTTTAAAAATATTAACTTAATCGTTAAAAGTCATAGGACCTTTTTTATTGGTATTTCAATAAAGAATATAAAAAAAATTGGTCCGGTTGAAAAATAACAATTCCTTGCAATTGTTTAAACAATTTCGGTTTAAACAATATGGCACCGGGTTGCGCCATGGCAACATGCATTTATATCATGAGGAGGGCAATTTGAAGAGGATCGCATAAAAAAATTGAGGTCAAATAGTTTTCGGTACTCATACGCCGATTCCTCCTAGACTATAACAAGCATACGTAAAGATAAGCTCATTAATTGAAATTGTTTTGCTTGAAGAGTAAATTATGGCAAATATACCAATACCTAAAAAGCACTGTTTGATTGGAAACTACTTTAAAAAGAGAATGGAATAATACCATTTTAAATTTCTTGCATTTTTGCATTTAGAAAATATTTATTTTTATATTTTCCTTTCCTCTTCTATAACATCAAATTACCTCATTCAACAATATTTTTCAATCCCCGTCTATTTACTGACATTTCCCTTAATTACCAGTGTTTTAGCGAAAGTGTTAGTAATTTTAATCGCCTGGGACACCAAGCGATTAATTTTTGACACTAGTCGATATTGTGATATTAGGGACTATTTATTATGCATGAACAAGAATATATTGTTAGTTCTTTCATGTTCAGTAAAACTCGGTGCCACCACACCGGACGCTAGTCACTAGTACTTCGGCAGCACGACTTGATCTAGTCTTGTCTATTTGCGGTTTCGCTTCGCAAATATTGCGGGAGTGAAAAAATCACGGCGTTTGCCTCTTTTTGTATGCCGCCCGGGGTCATGTTCCAAGTGCCCCCGCCACGCTACGTCAGTGCGTTTAAAATGCACTGTAATGCACACCGAAAATATGGCGTTTTTTGATAAAAAAATACGTGTTTGAATAATATTCTGTAAATTTGGTTTATTACCTCTTCACGATATCTTTGAATTTTAATTTTTACCCTCACGATTTTGTCATTAATTTTTGTTGTAGTAAAGATTATGCATTTTCACGTTTCCAATTAACGGATATCCAAGCTTGGATATAAATACCAAACACTTTTCCATTAGATTACTTAAAAATGAATTCGTTTTTAGTATTATCAACTTTATTAACATGCTGTGTTTCGGGTAAGTTCCAATTTAGCTTTTAAAATCTTCCTGTTATATTTATTTATATTTTGCAATGGGTCTAAGAGATACTTTCCCAGATGATAGAAGTTCAGGTAATACGACTTCTCTTTAGTCCATTTTTAGTTGAAAATTTCAAGTTTAACTTTTTTATTATTAGCGACAACACCTGTAAAATATACAATAATACACCATAACCAGTAGTAACATCAGATATCGAAGAATAATTATTTATATTCACACTTCATGCATTTTTGAAAAATAATATTTTTCAAAAACAGTGACCGTTCAACCAAGGAGCAACAACTACTTCCGCCGGATATTGAATTACACCCCGAAGTCAAACGGGGTTGGTATATCCACAAGATATTTTAAAACCAACCATTCTGTTATCTTGTAGATATACCAACCCCGTTTGACTTTGGGGTGTAATTCAATATCCGGCAGTGCATATTGCACGGGAAGTAGTTGTTGCTCCTTAGTTGAACGGTCACTGTTTTTGAAAAAAAAAATTCCAAAACTGTATGAAAAATAATTATTCTTCGACATCTGTTGGTAAAACGCTTTATTAAATACGACAATATTACAGGAAACTGTAATAATCTTATTTTAAATAATAAGAGATTTGTTTGTCATTGTTGAAGAAATTCTTGCCAACTTTTTCCTCTGATCCGCATTATGCCAATCAAAAGGAAAAAGTCGACAAGGTCAACGAGCAGGGACTTCAGCTTTTGTGATTGACTTTGGTTAAACTTTACCTAGTAAAAAAATAATATTGAATAGATGAGGCTTTTACTTGATGAAGATCCATACTAAACGATGAAATAAAACAATTTAAATCCATTGTTTGAAATAATATTGTTCTTTGTATGGCTGCATATGGGATAAAATGGCAATGGGAACTCGCAAGAAGAATCCATCACCCACATTATGATACTAAGGTATCACAGAAATCCTTAGATGCCTCCAGATCAAATCCAAATTGGTCTGAGACTGCCTTTAAAAACGTTTAACCCTGATAAGCCAAGATAGGGCGACACTTATTGATGGGTCCTGGTTAAGTACACAGAACACAAACGTAGCTATGATAACCAAAAATTAGATTCCAACTACTCAAATCATTTATTAGCAAACCAACACACTTTCGACTCAAATTTTGAAATTTTGCATGTAGAACCTAAATCCTTGAAATTAAATCTTTTAGAAGCTCTTGAGATAAATAAAAACAAATATTCAGATAACCTTCTTAACGACCAAATAGATATCAACAATTCTCCCTTATTAAACCTTTTTACTTAGAAACTTCCTGTACGATTGTTGTGAATGAATTTCCAGGTAAACCTGTTTAATACTTTAGTTAATCCCATATTTTTTGCTTTTTATTTCCAAGTAAATAGATTATAATACTTTTATCCGTAAAATTCCTTATCAGTGCACTGTATATAAATTAAAAACTTTTCATGATACCTCCATTCGTTTGAGAAAGCTACTGTGTAGCGAAACGCGTTGTATTTGAACATAGTTCAATTGTAATGAAGGTTTAAACAAAAAATTTTAATGTTTTGTTCTTTCAAGTTATAAATCCTTGAATAATATAGTTTGAATAAGACTTTTTTACAGAAAATCCTACTTTCAAGTAAATATATGTAGCTTTGGCAACATTTTATATAAGTACCGAAGAATATATAAGTCGTACAATCAAAATTCCAACAGTTTCTAATGGTTGGAACTTTTGAAGCAAATCTTATACAATACTGTGAGATTTGTATAATATTAATTTTTCAGTTGGTCAAGGCACTAATCTTTTTTTGTAAATAAACGAGCCTATTAAGTGGTACAGTTCATAGAAAAATCCAATATTCTAGAAAAAATAAGGAAAAAGATAATTTGTCTCGAACTCGTAGGTTCAAAAGATTATCACAAAATTGTTTATTACTCATATTATGAACAGTGTATCTGAATATCATTAATTGTAAAATTATATTTGAAAGTGATTTATAAAATCCTAAATGATTTTTATCGTGTCATATTTTTACTATATAGTTGCAGTTTCAGCAACCGGAGGTACGTATATTTTTATTTTTTACGTAGTTTAGTAGATGTGAATATTGTTTGTTGTGTTCGGACCGATTTTAATTTCCAAAAGAATTAATTTTCAATTTACGATAAAACAAAATTTGGGTTATAATATTTTCAATGCAAATAACCAGATATTTCATAATTTTAGAGCAGGAAAATTATTAAAAAATGTAAAGAAGGAAAGCCAAGATATAGTTTACAATATATACCATGTGAATTATTATTACATATCTCTTTATAAACCGGTAGCCGATAACGCTTCATTATTTCAAATGGAAACCGTTTTCATGTGAAAAACAAGTAGAATAAGGCTATTCCCCATGGCTCAAATTGAATAATCGACTATCCAGTGTGGACATTTTCACGAAACTAGAACAATGAACTAATGGATGCCATGTACTTGATGCATTCCTTGGGTATAGGTACTACTTTATCATACAAATCGAAATGATACTAAGGGTTGAGAAGTTAGAGTTAAAAATTTATAAAAAGGTGAAAAAAAACAATCAACTCATGTGTGCCGGAGGGAGTTTAGATTTTAGTATATTAGCAGATGTTGAAAACTTTAAACAATATGGTGCAAATGACAGGAATAAATTCGTTATTTCATAAGCCGGCGACTTTGAGGAAAAATCCTGAAACCCGTCGATTTTTATTTTTAAACAGGCTATTCGTAAGGATACCTTTTCATTTTTGACGTCATACAGTGTGTACATAAAGTAAGGTAACTCGCTAATATTTCGATTTTCGTTAGGACTACAAAAAAAATGTTGAATAAAAGGTTTTTCAAATAATCCAGACCATCTGCATAAGCCGATTATAAGTATACAGGGTACACCGTTGCTCCAAAATAACTTATTAACATATTTTTTTAAATAGTACACCATGTATATATTTTCAGTTTTTCATAATCTACTAAATTACAAATAATACAACTGTCATTACCGCATAATTCTACCTCTAATAATTCCAAAGTTACATTGGTTTGAATCTATGATTATAAAAAAGTTGTTTATGTCAAAAAAGTAGTAGGTTTTTCTGTCATTTTTAATATTATTTAATGAAGTTATAGGTTTCTCGCCAAAAATTCCCAGTTTCCCTCCAAAATTTTAGGTTCCCCGCTCAAAATTTCAAAAATTTCAAATTTCAAATTCTCGGTACAGCGTACAAATTTGACAGTTACGATTCTTTTCCAAACTAGTTGGTCTGCTCGACATGATGCATGTTACGCATTAAAAAAGTAGTACCTAGTCTGGACTAATTTATGCATTGGAAATCATTGCAGAGAGCAGAAATGAGAAACCGACTACGAGATCTGAAGCTACAGGATTGCAACGAAAATTACAGCGTTTAAAAACAGCTATTCTAGTAATTGTTTGGAATGTAATTTTAGATCGTTTCGATACTGCTAGTAAAAAGCTTCCACTAAAAGTGCGGCGCATTGAACCGGGTGTGATTTATATTTCCCTTGAAAATCGGGTAGGTACCTATTTGATTTTCATGAAAGAGGGTTTGTTCTTGAAAAAATGAATTCTTACATTCATATTGTTGGTTTGAAAATGCATCAATTCATTTGTAAAATGGGTTGGGCAGCTATCTTGTTGTATCCACATATTTTGCCGTTTTAATGAAGGAAAATCTTCTATTAATAGAGGAAGTGAGGGTATTTTGGAATAGTAGTTTCAAAAAGATTTGCAAAAACTTTGTATATTATTATTTTGATTAAAATTAGTAGCATGTCTTAAGATCCACATGTCTACTATGCATCATTTATAGTATTCCAAATTAGCAATATAAAGACTTACGCCATAATCCGTTGAAAAAAATAAATGCATCAACTTATCAAAAAAATACAATTACCAACTTCAAATATAAGCATTAACTTACATGGGTATCCAATAAAAATTAATTTTATAACAAAACTTCAGGTGATACTGCAGATTTAATTTCCACTTAAAAACCGTTTCTCATATGGTCGTTAAAGATTGACAGTTGTTTGACTTCTACCATGAATTAAAGTAACCAGTAATCCACTTAATACAGCCTAAACTACTAGTTTATACCATATTTGACGAGATGGCGCCATGCATAGCTTTAATAAGTAGGTATTCCAAATTACCAACAGTAATCCGAATTACCCTCACTTACTCTATAGGCAATTCATCTATTAAGAATCTTAAGCAACGCTTGCCATTCAAATGTTCATCAAAAACAAAAGGGCCAGCCTATTATTTCACAAACTGACATCCCTCAATATACGTTAACTGACCAGCGACCCCAGTCAAAAATGATGTAAAAGTAACAAACACGAATCAATAAATGGCATTTTTCATATGACGTCAGAGAACCGAATTTTCCAAAATATAGGTGCTTTTGGTTCATGTCTGTTGATTTGGCTTATGATTTAATAAAATCAGTACTCTTCCATAAATTTTCTTTTTCAGATTTTATAATCAACAACGAAAAATGCAAACTGCCAAGTTTTCCAGCTTTCTCCGAAGAAACGAACCCCATTTATGCATCTTTACCATACGTAAATTGTACTGATTTAGATCTACTAACTTATACAAGTGTGGACAATAATACTGCTTACTTACATATTAAAAACGAAAACCTCAATAAGTATTATGCACAACAAAACAGCGTTGATTGCTGCTATAGTTATGTGATGCGACATGGAAGTACAGATTTTCCGGATGTTGGTTTCAAGTAATAAATAGTTTTAAAATCACTAATATAGGGACAGCTCAATTAAGACATTTTAAACGAAGTTTTTTACATAACTAATCCAATATAATTTTTGAAATAATATGTTTAATACTCGGTATGCATTTTTACGCTCTACATCATGTCACAATAAGGTTCCTATAGAAGTTGTAAGAAACATTTTTTCTCGGTGTAATCGATTTAAATGTATCAGGATGATCGAAGTATAGTTTTGTGAATATTAAGTATATTGTAGGTGAGTCGAACAAAACCTCCCCAATTAGGGAATCCAAACCACGTGACTTTTCAACTGTCAAGATGGCGCCTGGTTGGCAAACAAAGCTTTTAAGCCGTAGCAAGCATATACAGCAAGTTTTAATGGTGTTTATTTTGCATTTTGATTATTATCGAAGTAATCGTTAGTTGTTTCAAGGAGTTTCAAGTGTTAGATCTTCCCTCTTGATGGCTGCTAACCACATATCCCTCCTTTTCCTTGATAAATCGTTTATATGTGGGCAATGTACAAAGTTTTTCAATGTGGGAATGCGAAAAAAACTAAGCAAATGGTCCCGATCTGCACGGCTTCCACAACCCACCACAATACACGTTACTGGCATTTTTTTTCAAAACTGAACTTAGGTCTCACTATTTTCTATAAATCTGAATAAAACCAAAGGTAATTATACCCAAATACTTCAAAAAAGCTTCAACAATTAACAAAACTGAACAAGTAAACAAACGTATTAAACAATTGTTTGCCAACCAGGCGCCATATTGAATTTATTTGACAGGTCGTTGGATTGCCTAATTCAATCTAAACCCTACTTTGGCTTAAACTACAATTTTATCAAAATTTTATGTTTAAATTTTGCATATTCCAAGGACTCGAACGAAATCGCTCCTTTTTTCGATTTCTTTTTGTATACAGTGCGTCCAGAAACACTCCTGCCACCTTTTTTAATTAGCTATAAGTGCACCGTTTTCGAGAAAAATCAATTTTAATCAATAAACAATATTTACAGTACCTACTTCACTACCTTTGTTGTGTTAAAGAGATAAAATAATTTCAATTTCTCACCAAAATGTCTAACTATTCCTGTGCGGGAATGAAAAACCTTAATATCTTCCCGACTTCTAGTTTGATTGGATACTTAGAACGTTGTATTTCCATGGTCGAAAGATCCCATGATTTTTTCGAGAGCTGACGAAAGTGAAGGTGTAAAAATATAATAAATTTTATCTACATAAAACAAACTTTTTAAAACGATTTAGGCTGTAACAATTCCTACAAAATTAGTTAAAAAAAAAATAAGATTTTTTCAGAAGAATAAAAAAAATTTCATTTGTTTTCTTCTTATACCGCATATGAGAAGCTGTAGAATGTTCCTATAATGGAAAAATATATATTGCCCCGCAAAGTAGTTTACCGATATTCATAAAAAAAAATTTTTACATGACTTACAGCTTCTTGAAAAAAACCCATAGAATTCGAAATTTGAAAATCACGCTTATCGCGAGAGCCACAATTTTAAAAAAATGTTTCATTAATCGCGCAAACCTTTTTGAAACCGAGTTTTTACTTTTTTCTTTTCATAATTCCATACTCTCCGACGGTCCCTTAATGACACGGCAAAATGTATGGTTCACGTTGTCCTGCTCATTTTATTCGATCAGTACTTCGTTGACACTACGACTGCAAGATCACCCGATTTTGATTCATGCGACTTTTGTTTTTGGGATTAAATAAAATCATTAGTTTATGCAGTTACAATACAAAATCGTATTAAGCTGTGGTTGAATAGAGGGTGCATGTAATGAAATTCAAAATGATCCCAGAATATTTTCCAGGGTTAGAGCCGTATTACACAGAAAAGAATTATGCCGAAATTTACCACGAAAATTTCCGTCAATAAAATTTGCTGTATGACACGACCAAAAATTCTAGCGAAAATTTCCGGAGTAAAAATATTCAACATGTTCAATATTCTCCAGACCAAATTTTATAAAGTGTGCGAGAATCAGCGCAGAACCGCATAATCGGTTTGTTTGACATTACACTCATTAATTGCCTAACCAACCAACAACAAATTTCTACAACATCTAATATTACAAATTCTTTTTTTTTTCCAGCATTTCTAAAAATAAAATAAAACTTTTATTATTGAAAATGAATAATATAAGGTTAATAAAAGTATCATTTCTGAATATTAAGTATATTATAGGTGAGTCGAACAAAACCTCCTCAATTCAATCTAAACCCTACTTTGGCTTAAACTACAATTTTATCAAAATTTGAGGTTTAAATTTTGCATATTTTAAGGACTCGAATGAAATCGCTACTTTTTTCGATTTCTTTTTCTATACAGGGAGTCCAGAAACACTCCTGCAACCTTTTTTAATTAGCTATACCCACTAAACATGATACATAACAAAAACATTTTCCAGAGATAATTTTTGCAATATTTGCAAACTTACATTGGGTTAATGTTGTCATGAAGTTTCCAGCAGACAAAATTTTATAAAATGCGCGAGAATCAGCGCAGAACCGCATAATCGGTTTGTTTGACATTACACTCATTAATTGCCTAACCAGCCAACAACAAATTTCTGCAACATCTAATATTACAAATTCTTTTTTTTTTTTTCACCATTTCTAGAAAGAAAATAAAACTTTTATTATTGAGAATTAGGGAATCCAAACCACGTGACTTTTCAATTGTCAAGATGGCGCCTGGTTGGCAAACAAAGCTTTCAAGCCGTAGCAAGGTAGCTATATACAGCAAGTTTTAGTGGTGTTTATTTTGGATTTTGATTATTATCGAAGTAATCGTTAGTCGTTTCAAGGAGTTTCAAGTGTTAGATCTTCCCTCTTGACGGCTGCTAACCACATATCCCTCCTTTTCCTTGATAAATCGTTTATATGTGGGCAATGTACAAAGTTTTTCAATGTGGGAATGCGAAAAAAACTAAGCAAATGGTCCCGATCTGCACGGCTTCCACAATACACGTTACTAGCATTTTTTATCAAAACTGAACTTAGGTCTCACTATTTTCTATAAACCTGAATAAAACCAAAGGTAATTATACCCAAATACTTCAAAAAAGCTTCAACAATTAACAAAACTGAACAAGTAAAAAAACGTATTAAACAATAATTGTTTAATACGTTTGTTTGCCAACCAGGCGCCATATTGAATTTATTTGACAGGTCGTTGGATTGCCTAATGAATAATATTAGGTTAATAAAAGTGTGTGTTTGTTTACTTCTTCTTCTAGTAGATTACAACAATGGCCTCCTGTTTGCTACGTTTTTAAGGAGTTTTAAAGGTTATTCTGCAACTGGCATACATCAGCTGTAACAAAATAACCCATCTGCGGCAAAATTTTCGTGGTAAATTTCAGAGTAATTTTCGGCATAATTCATTGCTGTGTAATACGGCTCTAATAAGACAATCCTTAAAGAAACGATCAGATTTATTTCTAGCAACACATGGTCGTCTTGTAGAACATGTTATAAAATTCATTATTTTTTCTCGAAAACGGTGCATATAAAAGCGAATTCAAAGAGGGTACATTCCTTTTTTTATAAATAGGTACCTTTTAATTTTTGAATTTATTGTGAAATTTTTCAAAAAACTTTAGAAAACATTTCACCACGTTCACCCATTGTCAATCCCATGTTGAGCGCCTGTGTAAAAATGGCAATTAACTTGGTTGGAATATAATACTTTGTTGAAAATAAATCAATAAACGAAAAAAATGGTGATAAAGATTGAACTAATGAATAAACAAACACGAAACTGACAAATGTCGTTGTCATTTGTATCAATATAAGAGTTGTGTGAAACCGCCGGCAATCTGACCAATCACTAGGCAGCAAAAATGCCAAGTTAAATTCAAATCGCTCCTCTTGATTTGGAATCAAGGTATATTATCTGTAGTTTGAATTTAGCAGGAGAGTTTCTAGGCACCCTATATAAGCTAGAGCGCCAGAGACCGCCGCTAAGAAGAGGTAGTTAGGTCAAGAGATTTCTAAAAAATGGGCCATCTATGTTCTGAAATGGATGGCAATAGTATCTACTATCAAAAACACTCATATGAGGTGGAGGAATGGGTAAGAAGAAAAGGAAAGTTGGTAATAGCATTTTAAAGATGTTTGAGAAGGGATCCGTAGCCATGTTCTTTTCAAGTCTTTTTTTTTACGTTTCAATTTCCAGATCTTTCTTATTTTCAATGTACTACTCTTTACAGTATTTTTTGCTATCTTTATAGTTTGATTCAACAGAATTGTTGCAGTGACCGGATTTTTGATGCTGAATTTTTGTCGAAAGTGGCAGCACAGTTCCAAGAACTTTCTCGATGTACATCTGAATAGAGTTCGTGAAGTTAATATTTTAACCTTTTGTTTTAAAGTACTTTGATTTTTTTTCCAAGTTAAGTAACACATACCTACTACGTAGCTTATCAATTGTTAAGTGTTTTTATGCTAATCCAAAAACCTTTTTTCTTACTTCAACAAGAACTTTTGGAAAGGTATAACATTTGAATTATCTTTTAATACTCCATACTGGATCTAGGTAAATTGTTCGAAATCAATTCTTCGAAAGTCAATTGTTCGAAATCAATTATTCGAAAATCAATTCTTCGAAAGTCAATTCTTCGAAAGTCAATTATTCGAAAATCAATTGTTCGAAAATCTATTGTTCGAAATTCAATATTCTGAATAGAATATACAAAAATAGATAGATAGATAGATAGAAGTTTTTATTACTTTGAATGACAATTTTTGTAAAGTAAATTATAATAATTTTCAATAATAACCCAACCAAACCTACCCCTACCAAACCACCTTCGTATGTTTAGTCAGTTTTTGAAGAATAAATTATAATAATTTCCAATAATAACCCAACCAAACCTACCCCTACCAAACCACCTTCGTATTTTTAGTCAATTTTTGAAGAATAAATTATAATAATTTTCAATAATAACCCTACCAAACCACCTTCGTATTTTATCACCAATAGGAACCTGCCACCTA
Source organism: Lochmaea capreae (assembly GCA_949126875.1). Taxonomy (NCBI): domain Eukaryota; kingdom Metazoa; phylum Arthropoda; class Insecta; order Coleoptera; family Chrysomelidae; genus Lochmaea; species Lochmaea capreae. Next base: position 4,044,368 of record OX421398.1, read on the forward strand.
TTCGATAAATTGATTTCGAACAATTGAGTTTCGAATAATTGATTTTCGAATAATCGGTCATTCGAAAAATTGATTTTCGAACAATTGATATCGAATAATTTACCGGTACCCCTCCATACTCTGGCAATTATTATTATTAGACACTTAAGGCAGCACATACACGTATAGTTTGTCTCAAAGTATATCGTCTTAGCTTTTGCCGATAATCATCTAAATACGACCATTTACGACCTTCTTAAAATAATTTTACCTTTTTTCCATAGGACTAGTAGTTTTGCCGGAAATCGAGATAAACCGTTTTTTACCCTTGAAAACTCACCCCCTTCCCCTTCCCGACTCAGATCGCCCGTAAATTATTCTTCCTTTCATTTTTATAATATTGGTTCCCTCCTCCTTTTCCAATGGGTTTCATTCCACTCTTATTTTTTTTCTACCCTGGTCTAGGTGTCTGTTCTAATGTCTGAGCTTTAAATAGTTGTTGCTGGGGATTCCATTTCACTCTATTTTAAATTAAAATTGATGGCTTGTTTCAGAGTATCGGATTGTGAACCATTCAATTCGACAGTAAGGCTTGAAAATGATACCGTTTGGGTAAAATGTTACCTGGAAGCTGACAAAATATACGAAAACGTGCACACAACAATCGTTGTTACGGAAGAAATAAAAAATAAAATGAGCAAAATTAATACTCTACAAGGAACAAAGAAAAGACCTTTAAGCGTCTTGTTCGTTGTTATAGATAGTGTGGCGCGACTTAATTTTGAAAGAACTATGCCACTTACTAGGAGTTTTATTCTTGAAAATAATTTCACAGAATTTGTGGCATATAACAAAATAGACGATAATACTTTCCCCAATTTCAATGCACTGCTAACAGGTGAGTATTTCCAATTAAGGATACCACACTCTAGCGTTAGCGTTATTCGGAAAGGAACCAAGCGACATCTTTGTAATAATTGTTTGTTTCATCAAACCTTTAAATTAATTATTATGACTGCACAAACCATCTAAATTGCAATATGATAAAAGAATTAAAGTCTTTTTTGTCACAAATAGTGAGTTTTATAAGAAGCTGGGTTTCCTTACACATTTAGTGGCACTTGGTTCCTTTTAGATTTATGAGGAAAAGTCACTTGGTTTTTTTTAAAGATACTATATTTCACAAAATAAACAGTCAAAAGTAAAAAAAAAAACTGCTTAATCCTTAGACATCAACTTCAGAATCAATATTTTCTCCAAAACAGTCCACATCATCTTCAAAATTCGCGGAGACCAAATTCTGATAAACACTTTTAACATCTAGAATAAGAGACTTTTGATATCAGCAAGTTTTTGCTCCGATATGGGTTTACCACTAGGATTCAATATGTCGCTTGGGTCCTTCTTAACTGCTGCAGGTGGTTGTATATCTCGGTGGACTCAAACTAAACATCAGTCGTACTGGAGACAAGTGCCAAAATAGGAACACAGCAAACCCCTGGTGAAAAAACCCTCGGAGACGCTGACTAATGAAATACTAAACCTTAGCGGGGGCCAGATAAGGGTAGTGACGGATTTACTCACTGGTTACTGAACCCTAAGGAAGCACATGCATACAATCGGCATATTTAGGGTGGAACCTATCTGTCGGTTGTACATGGAAGAGGAGGAAACAGCCTCTCCCATTATCTTCGATTGTGAAGCATTATCTCATTATATAGACTCCTAGGACTAGAACATGCAAAGGAGGATCTCTCCAAGAAGGACCTAGTGAAAAGACTGTTAAGCCTGATAAGGGCTACTGGTCCCTTCACGTGAACGGCACAACCAAGAGCTCAAAAAGCCTAAAGGCTGAGGTGCCAAGAACTCTAAGCCTCTGACTGGTGGTGCTGAACCAATCAATCAATCCTTCTTAACCATTTCCAACTACAGAATTTCTCGGCTGTCGCTTGGTCCTTGCACTAACAGAATATAGGTTGGTGCTATTACTGCGAAAATGGATAATGTGTCGCTTGGTTCCTTTTCGAATAACTCTATCCATATACAGGGTGGGGCACTATGAACAAACTATTCTCTGGCGTCTTAACGGCAAATAAAATTAGAAAAAATTGGACGTAGAATTAAGTAGATTACTTAGGACTGTAATTTAAAAATATTTTGGAAAATACAGGGTGCTCCAAAAAAGCGTGCCGTATCAAAGTTAGGTTCCTTTAAATGGAACACCCTGTATTTTATCACATTTTTGAATTGTACTATTAAAAATAATGTAAGTTCATTCACATTTCCCTATACCTACCTAGTTAAGTTTCCAGGATAAATGGATTTAACATAATTTGTAGACCCTCCGAAAAAATACAATAACTTCAAAATAAAAACGAATAACCACATTTGCACTATCTCACTAAAAGCTTTTAACATTCTGTTTCCAATATTTACTGGTATGCTGTAATATACAGGGTGTTTTCAATATGACAGTATAACACTAACCATTTAATACATAAATTTCTGGCTTAATTTGAATGAAACACCCTGGATCCGTTGGGTCTGTTAAAAGTGGGAATTTATTACCTTTCATTTGGTATGAGGGTTCCCTATATCTAGCTCTGATAGTTTTCGAGAAATTTTAAATTTGTTTTTTAATATTCAATTATTTGCTGACATCTAGTTACCTACTCGGTCACCTATGACATGATACTCCGATGGAAAGTTTTTAAAAATTTTAAATTTGTTATTTTGACAGTAAGTGCTTTGTTGTATGATTTATTATTGATAAATTAAAGATCTCTTAAATCAGAATTTTAATAATGGTAAGTACACTATTATTGGGCATACAGATACAATAAGCTTTAAAATTATAAAAAAATAACTACAAAAAATTTAAAGAATGTGTTCAAAGTGTTGGATACAAATTTGAACTCTTTTAAAAAAGGTATTGTTAACTTTTTTAACATTTCTGGTGTTACTGTTTGAAACGCTCTCCTTATCATATCCTTCATGTTCTCAGGAGTGGTTGGCTCTGTATTGGTTAAACATGAAAAAGTGCTCTAACGAAGAAAGAATAGATATGATCTTAATTATTGGTGAGTGTCAGGAGAACTGTTTTTTTAGCAAGTAGATTATACGCTAAAAAGTATCCAAATAGAGATCATCCTAACAGAAATGTTTTTAAAAGACAACTGCAAGTATTCAAAGCTACTGGAAGCGTGCAATATACCAAAAATTCTAGACGAAAATCTGCAATTACAGACGATTCAGAATTTGAAGTAATGGGTGCGCTTGTTGAAAATCCACATACTAGTCAAAGATGTATTAGTGAGCAAGCAAGAGAAGTGTTTGTTTATGGGTTATGGACAAAGTGGCATGGTCTAAGATTTTTTTGATTTTGTTCTGTTTACGGATGAAGCTTTTCATAAAAACGGTTTAGTAAACAGACATAATTTTCATTACTATAACGACGAAAATCCGCATTACTTCTGAAGTGTTGATCACCAACATCGTTGGTCATTAAATGTATGGGCAGGAATCGTTGGAACCCACATAATTGTGCCTTATTTTTTTAACGGAACGCTAACTGGAAGAAAATTTCGTAAATTCGTAAACTACCCGAACTTTTAGATGACATTCCACTAGCTACAAGACAAAAAATGTGGCTGCAGTTAGATGGTGTTCATTACAGTGTAATTGTCCGACGTTACCTTAACAATATTTTTCCACAAAAATGGATTGGGTCCTTATCTTTGGCCGGCAAGGTCCCCATGCTTGACCCCATTAGACTATTTTCTTTGTGGTTACATAAAAAGTATTGTCTACAATACAGAGCCAACTACTCCTGAGAACATGAAGGATAGGATAAGGAGAGCGTTTCAAACAGTAACACCAGAAATGTTAAAGAAAGTGAACAATAGCTTTTTTAAAAGAGTTCAAATTTGTATCCAACACTTTCTTTAAATTTTTTGTATAATTTTAAAGCTTATTGTAACTGTATGCCCAATAATAGTGTGCTTACCCTTAATAAAATTCTAATTTAAGAGACCTTCAATTTATCAATAATAAATCATACAACAAAGCACTTACTGTCAAAATAACAAATTTTGAATTTTTAAATCATGTCATAGGTAACTAGATGTCGCAAATATTAAATAACAAATTTAAAATTTCTCGAAAACTATCAGAGTTAGATATAGGCAACCCTAATACCAACTGAAAGGTAATGACTTCCCACGTTTAACAGACCCAACAGATACAGGGTGTTCCATTTAAATAAGCCAGAAATTTATGTATTAAATGGTTAAATGTTATACTGTCATATTAAAAACACCCTGTATATCATAGCATACCAGTAAATATTGGAAATGGAATGTTAAAAGCTTTTAAAGAGTTAGTGTAAAGCAAATGTGGTTATTCGTTTTTATTTTGAAGTTATTGTATTTTTTCGGAGGGTCTACAAATTATGTAAAATCGATTTAAATGTTAATGAACTTACATTATTTTTAATAGTATAATTCAAAAATGTGATAGAATACAGGGTGTTCCATTTAAAGGATGCTAACTTTGATACAGCACGCTTTTTTGGAGCACCCTGTATATTCCAAAATATTTTTAAATTATAGTCCTAAGTAATCTACTTAATTATACGTCTAATTTTTTCTAATTTTATAAACCGTTAAGACGCCAGAGAATAGTTCGTGTTCATAGTGCCCCACGCTGTATATTTGAAAAAAGTATACCCAAACATATCATTTAGCTTTACACCTTATCACCCAATGTTCATTTTAGGCTTTAACTTGAAGCAATCCAATAATATTTGTCAACCTGAATTAGTAGGAATGTTGGATAAATGTCCTATGATATGGTATGACTTTAGAGATGCAGGATACGCTACGGCATATGCCGAAGATTGGGCCGATATTTCTACCTACAATTATTTGAAAAAGGGGTTTAAGGAACCTCCAACCGATTACTATTTCAAGTCTTACATGGAATCCGCCGAAAGGATAAGTACTTCACTTGTGGATACAATGCCATTCTGCGCAGGGCCTGAATCACAAGGTAAGCTTAAGCGTCATAAATAGGTTCATATTGTGTAAGAACTGTTTTTGAGAAAATTATTGATAACAAAAGCACTGGCACTTTTTCATAATCATGTCGGTAGCAACCTAACCGACTTTGTTGAGTGCGATGAATCATATTTTATTAAAGCTTTCGTGGTGAATGAAGGAATACTATGAACTTATCAAAAGGCTTATCATAATACCCCAGGTTCAAATCCGAAAGCCACTATGATTTTACGAAAGCACCGACATGATCGTATTGAATTTTTTTTATTGTTTAACTGATATGTAGACTATACCACCACCGTACTAAATATTGGCTGGTCGAAGTGACTATGAAATAAAAAGCTCGTGTTTTTTTACCAGTTTAGTGTAGCCATCACGATCAAAATGGGAAAAGTACTGATGTGGCACCCAGATCACCAAGGTGTGTTGGACTTACATCACAGGTATAAATAGTCAGTAGAGTAGCGGTATTTATAAACAACGGACGTAATTGCGAGTCCGGACATGTTTGCCAAATTTGATGGCAAGCAGATGATAAGCCAATAATAATTTTTTCCCGTGATTTCCCCATCAGAGAAAATAGATTTATAGTCGAGGCAATGAAGCACTAAAAAGGCCAAAGATAGGACGTATCGGAATGCGGTTTTTTTGCATTCGCTTGCAAAAATTATTTATATCATTTGTACCTATTACAAACCGGAAGTTGCATTGCTGCATAGTGCAGGCAATCTAGCCTCTGCCTAGTGCATTTTGTAACATAAAACCTGGATCGCTGGAAACCCGTAAATCTGTTTGGGAACTGAGTACTGAGTGTAGCCGTATGCTCGATAATAGCTACTTCGCCCCGCGTCATTGTTTAAACAATGCAAATATGTGGTAGATTGCCTGCACTATGCAGCCAAAAATGCATGCAAAAAATGCATCTTTAGAGGGGCATTTTGGCAAATTTAATAACTTCGTAAATAAGAGTCAGAATTGGCTCAAGTCGGGTACCCGGGGGTTTTCGAGGTCGCTGATCACGATTATGATATTCAAATTGACCCCCCGAACACCTGGAGCTCAGGAACGCCGACGAACGTCATCTTCGGGGACTATCCCGAACTTTATGCGAGAGAGGAGAGAAACTGGGCACACGGGGGTTTTTTGGGTCGCTGAATTCGAATATACCATCGGCAAACACCCCACGGATACCTGGTGGGCCTCAACCTGGACGCGGACGTCATCTTCGAGAATTTTTCTAAAAATATCGAAAATAACGAACCGAAAATCGTTACGATGGCTTTTTGTGTGCGTTGAATCCGAATTTTATGTTTAAAACGACCACCTGAACACCTGGTGCACCCTAACCTGGCCCTGAACGTCATCCCCGAGGGTTTTCCAGACATAATTAAAAAAAATCGTTACGGGGGGTTTTTTAGATCGCTGAAATCAAATATGGCACCGGTCAGCTCCTCACGGACATCTGATGCACCCTAACCTGGCTCTGAACGTCATTTCCGAGGGTTTTCCAGACACAACTGAAAAAGACCAACCAAAAATCTTTACTGGGGGTGTTTCGGGTCGCTGAATTCAAATATGGCACCGACGAACACCCCACAGACACCTGGTGCGCCCTACCCTGGCTCTGAACGTCTTCCCCGAAGTTATAAAATTAGCCAAAATCCCTCTCAAAAAATGCATTTTTTGCATGCATTTTTGTCTGCAGCTTCCGGTTTGTAATAGGTACAAAGTAGGTACAAATGATATAAATAATTTTTGAAAGCGAATGCAAAAAACCGCATTCCGATACGTCCTATCCTAAAAGATTTCCTATCATAATGCTTCATTTCCTCGACTATTATCCCAGGACGAGATTGTTTAATGAAAAATTGACATATCGTTCTGAATCTAGTCTTATTTTTAAAAAATTAATGATCTAGCCAGTCGGACAAATGATTTATGACAATCACAAGTATTATATCGGTTCTCAAACAGCAAAAGGATGTCCCAATAAGAACATCGCATCTGTTTGTAATTTTCTTGTATTCTTTTGAGCGCCCCAATAAGCCTAAGAATACCTTCAGGATATTTCATTTCAACGTACTAAGGATGTTCATAGGAATCCATATAATCCTGGACAAATCTACAATACATCCTTAATTGATCCAGGATACATCATTGCAGTACATTATATGCGATTTCTAGGATCAATTAAGGTTAAATGCATATTTTTTCAGGACGGTTTCAGGAAAAATTAGTTTACCACTTCCGGATTAAAAGCATAATTTATAGCTTATAGTGGCCTAAAGGTAGTCTAGTTAGAAGCACTTAATCACTGCGATTTTTGGGTAATATGGGCCACGGTTTTGTGGACTTTTTCACCTCGTTTAACTTACTTTTTGCACGTTATCTGAACACCTTATCGCTATAAGTTTCTAATCTGAAAGTGGTGAGCTAAGAGCGACCGTGCATATACAAATTGTTATTAATATGATTACCATTGCGCATCAATGAGAAAATAACCATAACACGCAAGCCATGTGAAACGTATGCGTATGTGGGTGATTTACTACATTTATACCAACGAAAACTTCATTCTCCAGAAACCAAGAGTTTCTTCAAAATGTGAAAATACAAGTCAAATTTAATTGGAAGGGGCACGAATTTTTACACAAAATTTATACCCAAAAATGCAGCCACTCACGTACCCCCTTTTTTCAAATAGCAATAAGTGTGACACATAATTTAGAAGGTAAAACTCATTTCTCTAAATAACATTGTAATTTTTATTTTGTTTATGAAGCAGCTTTGAAGATATTTTGGATTTAAACTAATTCATTTGTTAAATATCAGTAATAACACAAAACATTTCCACCAATTTAACGAATTATGTTGGAAATATCACCGCAGACCACCGTACCATAATACGATGTATTTCAAAAGCCTTTCTTATATTTGCGAATACCTCTGGTGTTAGTAATCGGTCGCAAAGCTGTGAGATCTACAGGCACAGTGGCGGATATTTTTGACTTTATGTGTCCCCACAAAAAGAAATCCAAAGGCGAGAGAGCCGGTGATCTGGCCGCCCACTCTCTGTTGGACCCTCTTCTGCCAATCCCACGTCCTGGAAAATGTTTGTTCATAAACTGTCTTATGCGCCTATATCATAATGTATCGGAGTCTTGTTGAACAGTTAGTTGGTCCTCTAAAGGATTATTATTGAGATTTCCGTCAATAAATAATGGTCCAAATAATGATTCCCTAAAATACCAACCTATACATTTAATTTCTAAGGTGTTTGTGTATGTTTCTCTATGAATAAATGAGGATTATTCTCACTCCAATAACGACATTTATGTCTATAACTTTGCCATTTTACACGTATTGTACAATTGATGTGGGTTGCTATTTAATAAGTCACGAAATTGCAACTGACAATCAAAATCATCTGCGTTTGATTCATGCAGTAATGTTTTTTTATAAGGGTGGAATTTATGAGATTTTACAATTCGATGAGCATATACCACAACGTCTAAAGTCTTGGACCCCCTGTATATCAAATGATTTAATTAAACCCAGTTATTTTTCTTACTGTGGTAAAAAATTAGATGTATTTAAGAAACAAAAAAAGGCAATAAAAAGATGTCGATAACTAATCCTTACTTTATTATCAATGTTTTTAGAAATATTGGCAATGATAGCATATTCAGCCAAGTGACTAGTGTATTATTTCTTTTCATTTTTGTGGATTATAATGCCAGGACATGAAATTTCTCAGTTTATTCGAGCAAGAATTACTGCTTTACATGATGCACGACACTCTAATCATGAAATATCGGAAATCTTGGGCATTCCTAGATCATCTGTTGTGCGAATAGTACACAGATATCAAGAATTTGATACAGTGGAAAACAGACCACGTAGTGGACGTCCTCGAGTGTCTAGCGGAAGGGAGGATCCTTATTTGGTGCAATATGCCCGCAGACACCGCTCAGCTTCAGCTCTTCGGAGTCATTTTCAGGGTACCTTTCGCCGTGTTATATCGACACCTACAATTCGAAGACGACTCCATAGTGCAAATTTACGTGCTAGAAGACCATTAAGGGTCCCCACTCTACTTCCACGCATCTTCAGTGGGCGCGAGAGCACAGGGGTTGGCTTTTGCAACAGTGGAGGTGGGTGTTATTTACAGACGAAACCAGAATTGGACTGGTGAGTGATGACAATCGGCAAAGAGTATATGGAGAACCAGGTCGTCAACAGCGACTTAATTTCGTCCGCGAAGTTGCTCCCTACCAAGGGGGTACCGTGATGTTTTGGGGGGGGAATAATGTTTAACCGCCGTACCGCATTAATTCGAATTCCACAGAATATGACCAGCCAAATTTACGTCGATCAAGTTATTACACCCATTATCTATCCCATACGAAACGAATTAGGCGAAAATTTTGTGTTTATGGACGACAACGCCCGACCACATCGCGCAAGAAGGGTTCAGGATTCACTTGAAGCAGGACATATCAATAGATTGAATTGGCCAGCCAACTCGCCTGATATGAATCCTATTGAGAACATGTGGGATTACATTGCTAGAGCCATTCACAATCGAATCAACCCACCCCAGACTGCAGATGAGTTAGTCATAGCGGCGGTAGAGGAATGGATCAATATTCCACAAGACACTATCAACCGCTTGATTATTTCAATGCACAGACGTGTCAATATGTTATTGCAACGTCGAGGAGGACATACCGACTATTAGTCAGTATACAACATGTTTCATTACTTTTTTTGATTCAATACATTTTGTCAACAAATTCACACATTAGTTTGTTTTTAATTTTCTAAGTATCCCAGTTTGTGGAAAATACTCCTTTCACAAAAAATAAATTCAGAAAACAATATACTATTTTAAATATACGAAATAGTTGTCTGATACGAAGTACGAAATAGTTGTCTGATAGACTGTCGATTGTTCATTTTTTGTAAACGACCTAATACCGCTACTTCAACTGCTTCATGTCACATGTGGCTTCAATAGTATATTATACACCAAGGTGGTGAAGACTATTATTATTGACCGAGCACCAAAATTATTTCGCGAGGGGATTCGCTCCGAGCGGAATAAGGTGCGAGGCTTATAAATGTCTTCACCACCGTGGTGTATATACAATTTTTCCCACTACTAGCCAAAGTTAAGACAAAAGTTAAAAATTAAAAAAATTCTTTTAAAAATTAAATACCACATGAATGTAAATTCGATTTTCCACCCATAAAACAGAAATCAAGTAGTCTGATGCAAATTGACATTTCCACTAGTAAAACAAAGGCATGAAAAGCGAATTTCTGTAATCGTTTTTTTTTTAATTTTTCAAATCTATAGTTTATTTCAGGAAGGTATAGGGTAATAAAACCTCATTAGGTATGCAAAGGGAGCACAGAGTGACCCAACGAATATTTAAGCCACTTTCATAGTTTGGCATCGATTTCATTGTAAAATTCTTTCTTTTTATCAAGTGCAGGTAGTACCACCCGGGTTGGGGTGAATATATGGGTTTAGCCTATTGTTATCCATTCCCAAACACTGAAAATAGTGTGCCAAAGGCGTGACGGTAGGATACTCGTAAAAAGGAAAGAATTTTATTTTAACAATAAAAATTAGGCATTATGTACACAGTATTAGGTACACTCATTTTTTATTGAACATTATACAAAAAATACATTATACAGAAATTAAATTATAAAAAATCATAATATTCTTCGTCATCTCAGGAACTGCCATCTCCTCTTGATGACGTTATAATTAACGGGTCGACGGTCCGATCGATCAAGTAGTCAAGATCCCACATTTTCTCCTCTTCTTTAATGACATGCTGGACTGCTTTTCCCCAGTTCTCTGGTGTCACCTCCTTAATGGCTTGATGAAACAGTATCTTAACGTCTTTCATTTTGAATGTCGTGTTGGTCTTGCCACAAATCCTTTCACTTGCGCCCATATAAGCAAAACGTAACTGTATAATCTACTACCTAAGTAATCCCTACACATTTCGATATTGGCACTTCAGGCCAGAAAACATACTTTTCCTAATTCTCTTACGCAATTACTTGAAATCTTAACATTACAAACAATACTATTTCAAGACCTACGCCTATGGCCGACACCGGAATTGAACCGAAATGGACGGAATTCCCCATTTTATTACCCTATACCTTTTCGAAATAGACTAACAATTCAACAATTAATTTAGTTTACTTTCAACCATTCAATTTATAGTTGGTATATCATAATGTCCAGAATCAACTATTGTATTAAAATTTCAATAACTTTTTTATTTTAGGGGAGAGAGTCTTAAATATTGCAAAGGATTTTGCAGCAACATTCAAAAACAATCCTAGTTTTGGAGTTTTTTGGATGAACACCTTCAGCCACAATTCTATAAACTCGCCTTCTAGAATGGATCAAACGCTTAAAACCTTTTTCGAGGAGCTTAAAACTGGGGGAATTCTAGACCACAGCATGGTTGTTCTGTTAGCCGACCATGGCATAAGATTCGGAGAAATACGGAAAACTATTCAAGGATGGTATGAAGAAAGACTCCCTATGAACTTCATATCAATACCACCATGGTTCCAGCAGGATCACCCAACTAAATATCAGCATTTTAAAGACAACTCCAAAAAGCTCACTAGCACTTATGATTTATATTTAACTTTACAAGATGTACTTGCTTCATCCATAGATAACTATACAATGACTGACAGCAAGGCTTGTAAAAACTGTAGTAGCCTATTTTCTCAAATGCCCGAGAATAGATCATGTTCGGAAGCTGGAGTTTCTGAAAAATGGTGTACATGTATAGGAAAATTTGTTGCAAATCATACAGACTTGACCCCAGAAGTGAAAAAAGCAGCGCTTACGTTTATTGTCGAATCTAATGTTTTGAATACTCCAGGGGAAAGTATTAATCAAATTTTATCTTCAAGTATTACTCAGAGCCGTAAGAAGGTGTATTTGAGATTTATTGTAGAAGCTGAAGACTACAGCATTTATTTAGTAACGTTAAGAGCAGCTGCCAATCCACTTAGATTTATTAAAGTTGTGCATTCAGTATTGTTGCAAATACCTGTCCGTATAATAGATTAAATTGTCAAAACTAACGATGCACAAATCGGAGATAATATGTACCCGACAAGAATATTTAGGTCTCAAGATATTTAAAGGATTTGTCGTAATTTTCCTGAAATAGGCCAAATATTCTAGTCATGCATATGGATCGAGAATGGTAATTTATTCAACAAGTGCATAAAGTGGTACATCTTTTTATGAATGGAAAAGTTGACCGCATGTGCCATCAAGCAATTCCATGAGTGAAAAAAAGATACCTTATGCAAATGCTGCATATATTTTTCCTAGTCCTGTACAAATAATAAAACCAAGATACATATTTGGAGTATTTTCATTAAACTCCTTCAGTAAATTACAACTAATAACGAATGCAAAATGATTGATTTGGATTATTTTAGAAGGAATCAACAATTAAATTATGTATTTTTATTTGATTTCGCAAATGTAAATAGGTATTATAAACAATAATTAAATTGCATCAAATTATTGAATTATTGATACTATAAACGTCAAATCATAAACCGTACATATACTGCCAAAAGTGACTCGTTATGTAGTGTAAAACAACTCCATCAACCGTGATAGGTTATGGAAATAGTTAACGTTATGGCAATTTTTTACTTTTTTCACTCTAACCATGAACAGCCGACAGCAGTTTTAAGCACTGCACACTAATAAAATACAAGGTACTTTAAAAGGATCTAGGTAAATTGTTCGAAATCAATTCTTCGAAAGTCAATTGTTCGAAAATCAATTCTTCGAATGTCAATTCTTCGAAAGTCAATTAATCGAAAATCAATTGTTCGAAAATCTATTGTTCGAAATTCAATATTCTGAATAGAATATACAAAAATAGATAGATAGAAGTTTTTATTACTTTGTGAATTTATCGAATGACAATTTTTGTAAAGTAAATTATAATAATTTTCAATAATAACCCAACCAAACCTACCCCTACCAAACCACCTTCGTATTTTTAGTCAATTTTTGAAAAATAAATTATAATAATTTCCAATAATAACCCAACCAAAACTACCCCTACCAAACCACCTTCGTATTTTTAGTCAATTTTTGAAGAATAAATTATAATAATTTTCAATAATAACCCAACCAAACCTACCCCTACCAAACCACCTTCGTATTTTTAGTCAATTTTTGAAGAATAAATTATAATAATTTCCAATAATAACCCAACCAAACCTACCCCTACCAAACCACCTTCGTATTTTTAGTCATTTTTTGAAGAATAAATTATAATAATTTTCAATAATAACCCAACCAAACCTACCCCTACCAAACCACCTTCGTATTTTATCACCATTAGGAACCTGCCACCTATTCGATACATTGATTTCGAACAATTGAGTTTCGAATAATTGATTTTCGAATAATCGGTCATTCGAAAAATTGATTTTCGAACAATTGATTTCGAACAATTTATTTCGAATAATTTACCGGTACCCACTTTAAAAATAGGGCGTCTATAATACAAAACTACCAAACTCTTTTTTAATAGAACTAACATTTTATTTCGGTATTCATTGATACATTCGTTTGGGTTGTGCTCAACAGCCCAGGCACTTGAACTGAATCGTACAATTTCTCATGTTAGCTACCATTCCAGAAGATTCGTGTTTTCTATAAAGGCCACTAGTTTGACTGGAGAGATTTTCAGTAGTTTTGATGGTTGCATTATTTGCTTTTTAAAGTGGTTCCATCTCAGTCCTTGTAAGTTCTCACAAAAGCAGAGTATGTGAGTAGGTGTTTCATCGCAGAGTTCACATTTTCTGCACATAAGTTCACTAACATTTTCCCATTTTGTGCAGATGCTTCCTCAGCGAATGAATATGAGTTGGTGTTCCTTATCTAGCCAGTTCCCAATTTCCCCTCTTATGTAATCTTTTTTGATTCCACAAAACGGTTCCGGGCCTATGAAGTCTCCTTTAGAACCTTCTTTAGCTAACTGGTCCGCCATTATATTATCTGGAATCCCCTCATGTGCCGGCACTCATATTAGAGATACTTTGTTGTCTCTTGCCAGCTTGAAACACGTATATCGACCATGGCTAGAGAACATTCTCTTTCTAGGTCCATTTATACCAAGTCCCAGTGCCATGGTTTGTTTTGGAACCATTGGTGAACCAGATTATTTCTCCAGCATTACCTGGGTGCATCATCTGTTCCCTAGATGGGGTGATAAAGTTCACTTTCTCAGTGAATATGTTCTCCGGTGTCATGCTATCAAAACTCATGTGGAATATCGGTTCATCTAGTATCGTCTCAGTTGTATCAGTGTGTCCTTATTCTCGAGCATTGTTCGGAGACCATAAGTCTCTCGATTTCAGCATAAAAATTGCGATCAATGCCTCCGCCCTTACAAAAAGTTCCAAAGGAGGAAGTCCAATAAGGACTTCCAATGACGCCGCCCCCGTGCAGTGAAACCCGGCAATACCAAGGAGGGTTTGTCTTTGGATTGCACTTAATATTCTTAAAGCGGAGGACTACCTCGGGTCGTATTCCCCAGGTTTGGCCCATAACTCTTCTGCTTTTCTGGAAAAGCCTAGTTGCCCTGGTAGTTATTTTTTTGAAAGTTTCTTCCAATTCATTTTGTAATCAAAGGTCACTCCCAGATATCTAACTTCCTTAGATATTACTAATTTTTCTCCGAACAGCAGTATTCTAGCCTGAGGAAGAACTGTTCTATTCGTAAAAGCAACTAGTTTGGTTTTTTTTGGATTAACTTAATGGTCCCCTGGACCTATTATGATCTAATCCATCTTACAGGAGCTTGGGGAATATTCCATCTGGTCCTGGAATTTGTAGGGGTCAATTGACTTTACACCCCATCTGACAAAATGGGGTCTGAAGATCTCCATCCGTAAGTTCCCAGTCCTCTTTGGTGGCCTTTGTTTTGGCAACCAGTCCGTTGTCATAGCTTGACTCTATCTTTACCGAAACTGGAGGTGATCTAGAGCTTTTACCTAAATATTTGAAAACTTTCTTCTTGGTAACTAAATAAAACCAAATTTGTTAGAGGTATCCCTTTTAATAACTAAGTTAATTCTGTGGCTGTCAGGGACAACTTGCATGTTCTCACAGAATTTTGTCCAAGATTATTTTATTTTTGTATTAAATTCACCTAGTTAAGGAGCATAAATAGCCGTTTTAGACGTTGCACACTAGTAAAATACAAGGTACTTCAAAAATAGGGCATATGACTCTAAAGTTTTTAATTTCCGGCTTTTATCCTCAGGAGAATCGCCTATTGATAATAAATCATTTGCGTGCATTTAAAGTATGGCATCGTGTGCTCCATTCATTTTAATGGCAGAGAAAACTTTTCAATATTGATTTTCAAAATCAGTAGACAAAACTGGGAAACTAAAATAAACACGGGTAACTTCAATTGAAAATACTTCAAATGTAGAATCCAGAGCTTAAAATATAAAAAGTTGACCCCAATTACCTAGATAGAAAGTGTCTTCTCTATAAGTTACAGGATGTGTTATTTAAACCAACCATCGAAGTTATACTTTCTATTGTTGAGACATTTCGTCGTTCTGGCAGTGTAATGTGTCAACGGACGTCAATGTCTGGTATGCCAGTAACTTTGAGAAAAAAAAATGATTACGATGGACGTGTCGTCAATTAGTTTTTGCAATCACCGCACCGAAGTCTTTAGCGAACATCATAGAAGTTTAATATCAGCAATAATTGTTCAAAGACGTAGGTATATTTCCGTACCAAATTCAAGTTGGACAACGATTGACAAACCATGAATGCCAGGGTTGTGTATTTTGGACTATTTTTAGCTACGAGTATCCAGATTTCTTGCATAATGTGTGGTTCTCAGACGAAAGTCATATTCACTTGGATGGATACCTACATTAAAAAGCAAACAATTCGCTTTCTTGGTTTCGATAAGCCAGAGACGCTATTATCCAAAAACCGCTGCATATTGACCGTGTGGTGTGCAGTGTCAGCACACGGTGTGATTGGTTCGTATTGCACTGAGCATAATGATAATTACCCAGGAACGTTATAGAAACATGGTGGTAACTCTATTTGTCCAGGATATCAGAAAGTTTCGTTGTGCCAGGAACCTTCGGATGGAAAACCAGTGGTTTCAACTGAACGGTGCAAGCAGTCACACTGCTCGACAATGGATAGCATTGCTGCAGGAAACTTTGTAAGGTCACTACACATCTAACTACCCATCACATTCCCCTGATCATACACTACCGGATGCCTACGTATGGGGTATGTTAAAGGAGAAAGTTTTCTGCATTTTCTGCAGTACAGACCCACTCAGAACTGTTAATGATTTACGTGAGATCATTTCGTTTTTCAGCAATATGCAGCAACCTGTGTTCTCGAATATGGCGCACATTTTGAAAATATATAGAAGTAATAATTTCATATGAAAATTTGAACCAAATCACCTAGATAAAGTTTGTCTCCAGCCCGAGTTAAAAGGCATTTAAAATTATTTGTTCCCAGTACTTTATAACTACAGTATGCGCCAAAATATACAATACTGAAAATACAGAAGTACAGTTTGTTTCAAAAAAAGATGACCCCGTCTTTAGAAGAGGTAGGTAGAAAACTGGAAAATAATTGGGTTTTGCTCAGTCAAAACGCCATCCGTATTCAAGATAAAGGGCGTTGAAGAAAAAACCCATTTCTCACGATTTTGCGAAACTTCATACGAATGTTTCGTCCCATGAATTTGTTTTTACATCTGGCTCTCATAGAGGGCGGTTCTTACCAAGTAGTATTGAACATAACTTTTTTAAGGTTAGATTTGTTAATAGAAATTTCAAGTGAACTAAAACATCATCAAATTTTACACCAAAAAAGTAGGTACTCTTGGTAAAACTCAATAATACTGTGTACCGTTTTCGGAAAAATGTCCTCCGTTTTCACATATACACAAGCCTATAGTTTTTTCTAAAGAATCCATTAATCTTCTAAACGGTTGGGGATCAGCTATGAGATCATTAAAGTGACGTTGAATTCTGTATACCAATTCTTGACATAAATTTATTGTGGTCAGGATTCTACAGTTGAAATATTTTCAATTACTAATGAAACCCTTAAATAAATAATAAATTAAATTTTGGAGGTAAGGATTGAATCTCACACAAGCAAAAGCAATGGCAAGAAATAAAAAAAAACGTGGAGAAACTTCGTACACAACGAAACCTGAGGAGAAAATGGCTCCATTATTATTTATAACTAGGTATTCCATTGTTTTAGGTAAATTTTAAATGAACATACCAAAATGGTATTGAATAAAATATACCTCTACTATGTTACTAAGACATCATTAGAAATCGATAATACTATTCAAATCAATAACCAGTATCAATATCGCCACTCATCAATATTATTGATTAATATATGCAATAAATAGAATATATTATCCCATAAAACTCCATCTGAATCGTTCATGAAGTATGCCTACACTGGTAGGTAGTGTGAAATGTGTGCATATTGTGTATGTATCTCGGTTGTCTTAGAAATTATGGATGTTAGATAAAAAAATGCCTATATTAGATAATTTTATGGTCTACAATTTTGTGTTTGACCTTTTGTGATAAAATGTATCGTTCGCGAGAAAAATAAAAAAACCGAAAATTTTCACCTTTGATCGAGAATAACTTTTTTAGTACATACGGTATCGATGAGAACTTTCAACACTTTATTTCTAATAGTGCACCCAACGCCAAAATTCAGCTTTGTTATTTACCTACCTACTGATTTTTTTTATAATTATTGTTATAATTGTCCAATATTATTTCAAAATTTACATTTTTCGCAGTACAATATGCATTTAAGTCATCCTTAACACTGAACCATGCTTTATTTTTTTTGTGTCGATGCATATGTTCGCTTCGATTCAATGATCGAACAGTTTTTTTATCATTTGTACCAATAAACTCGGGGTCTATTTAAGAAGCTGAACCAAGAGTTTTCCCTTAAAACATTATCACACCTACAACCCTTAATATGCTAGACATTAAAATGAATAAGCTATAAGAACGATATAGGGCTGTTGTGTCAAATATTCTAGTCCTTGTCTGTTAAATGAACATTCTAAACCAGAAATCTAGTTTGCAGTAATAATTATTTATTAGCAATTGAAGCAAGCCAGGGTTAAATGAACAATGCCCCGACTTTATTTGAAAATGGAAATCCTAGAGAGACTACCTCTCCACCCGTATCAGCACGCTTACCGGGCAGGCAGATCTACGGAGACTGAACTGGTACAACTGACGGAGGATATCCGAGGTGCCTTAGACAACCAAGAAACTATAGTGTGTGCATTTTTGGACATAGAAGGAGCTTTTGACAACACTCCACATGAGGCTGTCTAGAGAGCATTAAATAGAAGAGGTGTAGACAGCACAACATCCAAATGGATGTCGGAACTGCTCACCACCAGAGTAGCAGAGACGAGAACGAGCAAAGACATTGTCTCCATCTGCACAACCAGAGGATGCCCACAGGGAGGAGTAGCATCCCCATTAATGTGGAGTCTGACGGTTGACGAACTCCTGTGTGGTTTGACGGACCTCGGAATATCCTGCCAAGGATATGCCGATGATATTGTCATAACAGCTAGGGGAAAATTTGAAAACACCCTTTGTGACATCGTACAAAAGGGTCTGAACTATACAAATAGCTGGTATAGGCAAGTGGGACTCAGCATCAACCCCACCAAAACCATCTTGATAGCCTTCACTAAGAAAAGAAAACTCAACCTCAAAACCATTAAACTTGATGGGAACGACGTTGAATGGAGACAAGAAGTCAAGTATCTAGGTTTGACTCTAGACAGCAAACTCCTGTGGAACAAACACGAGAAGGAGATTACATACAAAGCAAAAATGGCTCTAATGGTGTGCAGGAATCTGGCAGGGAGAAACTAGGGTTGTAACCCAAAAATCCTGAGCTGGATGTACACTGCCATAGTGAGACCAATTATCACTTATGGAGCCATTGCGTGGAGTAGTAGAGCTAGCCTCTTGACGACGAGAGAAAACCTCTCTAAAATTCAAAGACTAGCCTGTATATGCATAACAGGAGGAATGAGTACATGCCCAACGGCAGCAATGGAAGTGATTCTCAACCTCACACCATTACATATGGTGGTGGAGAGTGTTGCAGAAAGAACAAGATACAGACTAAGTAGAGAGGGAATCATTAAAAAGAAAACCACCTCTTCACTTCTTAGAAATCAGACAACCTGGGACATGCCACAAGATGGTATGATGAAAAAGTATAACTTTTCAAAGAAATTCGTTACGGAATTAAGCAACAAGAAGGAATGGGATCCAAATACCATTACCAGACTTGGAAAGAATGCCATTCAATGGTACACAGACGGCTCAAAAGCAATAGAAGGAACTGGGATAGGAGTGTACGGGCCCGGCACCAAACACTCTGAAAGCTTGGGAAAAACCCCAAGTATCTTTCAAGCGGAAATTCACGCAATAAGAAAGTGTGCCCAGTTCAATATTGACAAAGGATATAGAAGGCAAAGGATTATCATAATGTCTGATAGTCGAGCAGCCATTAAAGCGCTGAGTTCTTGTGTAATCAGTTCCAAAATGGTGTGGGAATGCCTAGGCAAACTTAATGAACTAGGCGAGAACAACATAGTCACCTTACTGTGGATTCCAGGACACACTGGAATAGAAGGAAACGAAATAGCAGATGAACTAGCGAAGAGGGGGACTGAAATACCCTTTTGGGGGCCGGAACCTTTTTGCGGAATCATCTCTAATGTTATATTGGATGAAGTAGGTAAAGCCGAAGAAAAGAGAAGATCTGACAATTGGAAAGATCTAGTAGGGCTTAGGCAATCAAAGATTCTTCTGGGTGACTACAACCTGTTGAGATCAAATGAATGCATAAGTCAAAGCAAAACTGCACTAAGAGTTTTAACAGGAATCCTAACGGGACATTGTCGCCTGAATGGGCACCTTAAAAAGCTCAAAATAGTGGAGGAAGAAGATTGTAGGTTTTGTGGAATGGAAGAAGAATCCTCCATCCACATACTTGCGAACTGCACAGCAATTCAGAATCCTAGGGCACAGCACCTGGGAGACTACTGGATAGAAGAGGGACAGTTACCTAAGTTGAAGCCTGCAGATATCCTAAAATTCCTCGGGGAAATAGGACTAAAGGAGCTACTAGTCTCTGAGACTTTCCTCAGGAACTAAGTAGAAGTAAGGGGGCACAATAGATCTTTTAGGTCTCAGTGAATGTTACCCCAAATGACATACATACATACATACATTATTTGAAAAATACTGTTGCCAACCCGAATCTACCTTACAAAATATAACAATCCCAGATGTCCAAAGCAATTCATATTTCTTTTATGGCTTTATCTCTGAACCGCATTTAATTCCCAAGCAAAGAACAAGCAATTGTTTGTGTTTACTTTTATTGATGGGCTAAGACTTCAAGACTACCACCTTGTACCACTAGAAGATCCAAAGAACAATCTCTCATTTCGGATCTTCAACAACTCCATATCTGTATACTATTAATCGATGAATTCCCTTAACCAATAAGAATTAATCTGAATAAACGGAACACTTATTTCTGTAAGAAAATTCATCACCCCTTCGGAAAGACTTTTGCTCTTGAACGTTAGCCCTACAATTCCACTCAATAAAATAAAGACTAATAAATTATCTATCTATCTAATTCGAAATTTGGACTCACACTTATGTTACTGATGAGAAAAGGTGCAATAGAGAATAGAGCCCGCTTATTGTCGTTTTAGGCGACAGGTATATGCAATAATGTTCTTCCTGAATCAATTACGATTGAATATGGTGGCGTTTTTGAACATATTTTGTGAAGAATAGGTTTTAAAATAATTAAAATATTTGTTTTTTTGCTCGGTTCTCGGTTTTTCATTCAATAGACTTATTGAACCAGTGTTAAAGATAAGTTATTAATAACAGATTTCAAAAATCTTCATTATTATAACCAAATAAGTCATTTTAACCAACTAAACCAAGAAAATTAAACAATGCAGATGTCAAAACGTGTTACTAAGATCTAAGATTTCAGTGAACTATAATTTTAAATTTCCATGACTTCCTTATTAATTTATGTAACAAAATATTTACAGATTATAATAAATCTGGAACTAACTCAGAAAGGTGCAACTTCAAGTATAGGAAATGGTAATACGGATAGAACGAGAATAAAAACCTAGATAAGATATGATGATAATAAAATACAGGTTTAAAATTAAGACTTTTTGAAAATTGAAAATGTGAATTTTCGGGGAACGACGCTACACATCCTGCATAAGTGATCGCATTTAACGTTTCATGTAATGCAAGAAGAATGTTCTGGTAATTCCTGTACGAAATTTCAATTTTATAGGTTAATAAATAAGCAAGATAATGTGATTAATGTAAATACATGTTTTCCAAAAAAAATCAAAAACCTTAAATATTGTTACATTTAAAAAAGTATGTTAATAGTTTTTTATGCAGAATTTTAAGGCGATTCCAAAAATCAACAGAAAAATTGTGTTTTCCATTTAGAATAACAAAGCAGGGCTGTTTCAAAAAAAAACAATTTAGAAAAAGTCGGCCGGTTTTTTCCGGTTAAAACCACTTAGAAAAACCCATAAGAAAAGTCCAGAAAAGGACGCAATTTTAAAAATTATTTTGTAACTAAGTATGGTATTTGATTTCCATAGCATAAAAATATGTTATATGTACCTATTAATAAAAATAAAAACCGAATAAAGTTTATTCTAAAAACTTCAACTCAAAATAGTAACTCATTTGTCACAATAACAAAGAAGTATGTATAACTTAAACTTGTTAATATAAAAAAAATGAAAATAAACATTGTTTGAGGTAAAATAAAACGGTACTGAATAAAAAGAATAGCAGCTTGCTGCTAAAAGCTAAGTACCTAAACAAAAATTATTAATTGGGATAAAATCAGTCTAACTGCTTGTTCCCTCCCCCATCTCAATAAAAGGTATTACTCATTGTAACTAGTTTTTGGACTTTATCTGGATCTAGGCTGTTTCGTAATTTTGTCCATTCCAAACCAAACGTTGAAATAAAATCTCTCTATCGAAGCAGATCTAGCTGAACAGCTGTGAAGCTTAATAAGGAAGTTGCTTAAGGAAATCATTTTTACATTTGTGTTTTAACATATTCCACCATTTATGAGCTGGCATGTTCTTGATCACTGTTTGTAGAAACAAAGATTTTGGAAATAAATCAGTGTCACGGATCCTAAATTTAAGAACTATCGACACATAATCTGGATTTTGATCCAATAAAAACTCTAGTGCTCTCTCTTCCACTCCGATCTGTGCTTCTGGAAGTAAAGGTGTGTCTGAAAAAGCTAAAGCTGGATCTGTAATATAAGCAAGAAAATGGCATGGCTGCACGGCTTGTAAAATCTCTTTTTGATTTCTGACCTATATGTATCAAGCTTTTCATCTTGTAAAAGTTCCACCCACACGTGAACAGCCTTACCTAATGTCATATCATCTCATAGCTGTGGTTTGAGCCCTGTAACAAAGTAATCAGCTACTTCTGGAAGTAACCGGAATGTAAAAGTATTTCATTTAATAGAACCTATTGACATACCCCTGTATATATTACAAGTTTTCCATATTTAGCTAATTGACCCTCGACGTGACAAACCCTGTATTTAGTTGACGATTTTTTTTTCATTCTTACTGCGTCCTAGTGAAACATTTGGAAAAATATCTGCTTGTTATACGGAGTTTCTCAAGAATTTGCAAGAATTGTTGAAGGTTGGGAGTTTATACAAAGTAGTTTTTTGTATTTTCCTGCAAACTATTAATATTTTAAAACGTGTATTCATCTTTTCTTGTACCCTTTTTTGGCATAAGCTTTCGTCCAGTGGCGGATTTACCAGCAGGCTGAGTAGGCTAGAGCCCAGCGCGGCTGATTTTAGGGGAGGCAAATTTTATGTCCCACAAGATTAGAATAAACCATTTTTTTGTATATAAACAATTCAATATGTAGGGAATCGATGACTTCATAAATATGTTTTTGCTTCTCTTATGCTTTAATTCCATTATTAGAAATGCAGATGTATTCATTACGACATTCAATAATTTTGATAAATCGGAATCTGGATCATTGAAAGATCTTAGTTCCTGATGAATCAGAAGTTGCAAAATGTTTATCCTAACTTGTATATAGCAGTTCGCATAGCTCTATGTTCACCAGCAACAGCAGTTAAGTAAAGCTTTCTTGGCTGGAAACGAGTGAGACATTGTCTAAGATCTACCCTTAAGCCAAGAAAAGCAAAACGCCTTAGATTTGTTGTAAAAAGATGTACAAAATGGTATTGTGAAACTTTTATACCTGCTCTGATGGAATGTCATCCACATTCTCAGCTTGATTCTTGCTAGATAATCTAATGAACCCAACCTGTTTCTTTTGCATTATCAACTAAATTGTTGGGATGTGAAAATAACCTAGAAACTGACACATCGATCCCTAGTTCACCATCGTACTAATTGCTGGAAAAAAGTGTTGTAATTAGGACGGTAGTACACAAACCATGAATTTCATTGACAAGAAAAATTTTATTAATATGATTGTCAACTAAGTTATCGAATTGTAGAGATCGGTATGGGTGGCAAAATTTGAATAGCCTACTGGCGGAAAATGTGTAAATCCGCCACTGCTTTCGTCATTAAGCCAGTTGCAATTTATTGTATTAGAAACCTCCGCCAAAGAAATGCGCAGCAGTTATTCCTAAACCAAATTCGCAGTAAAAGAAGAGGTCCAAAAGGAAGTGTAAACTGGCTTCTTGTATAGGGACATCAAGACATTTTTCTCAAACAAAACTAGGCCACGGATAGTTAGGTATTTCTACAGTAGGTAAACACAAAGGAAACAAATCTGACATATTGCTTACTCGTAAGGGGATACAATTGTTTGTACCCATACTAACACGCAATTTTTATAGCACTACGCATGTATTTGAAAAAACTCTATAATACAATATCTACAGTCAAACCTGGCTAAGCGAGAGTTCAAGGGAGCACAATCTCATTCTCGCTTATAGAAGTTTCTCACTAACCCGTTTCTCGCTAATACAGGTACATGGGTAGCGTTTCTCTCTTATAGAGGTACGCAGCAATAACGAGAAAACAATACCTACAAAAACAATGGTAGGAAGTTCCACGAAAGTTGAATGAGTCATAAAATAGCAGATGTTAAATTTGTAATTTGTTTTGTCATTTGTTGTGTACAATAATATAAATAAATAAAGCTCAACTGTCGCTTATAGAGGTATAGAAAGTAGCAGTCTCACTTACGGAGGTCTATGAGGGAAAAACGACTCTCTCTTACACAGGTTTCTGTTACTCGCTAATAGAGGTTTTGGGGGACGCACCGGAATTCGGTCCCGCTACCTGCGGAAGGGACTACCTGTAACGGATTAAATTCGAAGTGTGGTCACACCAGCGAAAATGCGATTTCGGAATTGGGTCCCATGTACCTACTATTTGTTTAATTTGACTTTTATTTTCCTTCACATTTTTTTGGGCTTAGGACCAACAGTACACGCTTATAGTCCGAGAGCTAGCCACGTAAAACGCATGCTAAACGGTTCCACCTAGATTTTTTTTTTAATCGATGCTCTATGAGCCAAAAAACCCAAAGCCAAATTTCTGCCCACAGGTCGGACTGCAATAGGGTGTGGCGGGGGGGAAAACACGACGTTTTCATTAGGGCGATTGAGCACATGTGGTTCCACTCTGCAAGTTGTTTCTATGTGTAGTCTAGCCCTCCATTAGAACCGGAAAAAAATGGCAGAGCATTTCCGGGCTGCGAAGTGCTCGGCAGAGTGATGTAAACACGACGTTTACATTGTGGCGATTGAGGTCATGTGGTTCCACTGTGCAAATTGTTTCTATGTATAGTCTAGCCCTCCACTAGAAGCCAAAAAAAATGGCAGAGCATTTCCGGGCTGCGAAGTGCTCGGCAGAGTGATGTAAACACGACGTTTACATTGTGGCGATTGAGGTCATGTGGTTCCACTCTGAAAATTGTTTCTATGTATAGTCTAGCCCTCCACTAGAAGCCAAAAAAAATGGCAGAGCATTTCCGGGCTGCGAAGTGCTCGGCAGAGTGATGTAAACACGACGTTTACGTATCGCTAATTTAGCACATGTGGTTCCACTCTGCAAATTGTTTCTATGTATAGTATAGCCCTCCATTAGAAGCCAAAAAAAAATGACAGAGCATTTCCGGGCTGCGAAGTGCTCGGCAGGCATCGACGGCGGCGGCCGCGGTGATCGAAATTCGATTAGCGATGAAAAAAAAATCAATCGGTACCGCTCTGCGGGTTTTTTCATCGCATTTTGCACACCCCGTAGACCAATATTTAATTATGGCAGAGTAGTTACTGGGCGGCAAACACCTTGCCAGGTTCAGAAGAACAATTGCTAAAAATAATCTTTTAATACCCACATGAAATCTACCTGCTTCGACAGCGGACCGAATTACGAAATCACCCTTTCGGATTTGGACAAGGTCCCTGTGAGCAGGTAGCCCTTTTGCTAGGTACCCGGAACGAATTCCGAAACGCCGGTTTGGGAGCTTAAAATGACGGGTCCTGGCTATTACACTCACTTATCCAGTTCTCACTTACCCAGGTTTGACTGTATATACTTCCTTGTTTACTGTGGATAATAAAGACTGTACATAATATGGAGTGGGCATATTACATCTTATTATATTTTGATTAAGAGAATTGGATTCTTGTAAATTTTTACTACATTCAAAGAACACATGGTCGAGGTCACCTATTTTGCCACAATGTTGGTAGTCATCATTTTCGCCTGTATTAAGTCTAAATAAATGACTCGGGTAGCAAGCAAACGTATCCTATTTATTGTAGTTATACATTTACGAGGAACGTTGAAGCTCTTAAACCAAGGGACTTGAGGGATATTCAGCTGTAGTGTTGTAAATCTTGTAGGGTTGGTGAAGGAATATTCTTCCCATTTATATTTCGATATGTCTTGTTGAAAGTTTTTTGCCGAGCTAACTGCGTCTGTTATTGCTAAGGAATATGTCGACCAATTGTTCGATAATATGCTCCTCTTGGCTAATTTATTCACATATTCATTATGTTTGAGACCGATATGGGCCTTAACCCACAAGGACATTAATAGGTACTGATCGACAGTCAATAGCAATAATTGCATGTTTTAAATTAACATGATTGACATACTGGGGAGCTTCGAGGATATCTATAGATTCTGCAGTGTATATTGAGGAGTTGTTTGTTAGTTTGAAGGTGAATTCAATGTTATCAGATGGTACCAAATAAGCACCACCAGTCCCTTCTATGGATTTTAAAGCGTCCGTATAAATGCACCTTGCACCTAGAGAAATAATTTACAAATAAACAAGTGTGGCAATGAAAAAATATTTTATTATCAACAATGTTTATCAGTATAAAGAGAAATATAAAAAATCGAGTATTGAAACCACTATATAAAAACCACATATTGAATTGCTTAACCTAAATATTTAATGTCGATAATAATAATAATAATCAAAGTTCATCCAATTGTTCATATAAAAGACAATAACGTTTAAATTTACGTAGAATAAATTTAAAATAGAAAATATATTAGTAAATTCAACATTAATCAATATTAATATAAACTAACCAAAAATAAAATAATGTATAATACCAGTCTCGGTAAATACATCCAATAAAAGAAAATATTCCCAACAATTCGTCTAGGAAGTAGATAACAATGAGTTTTCAATAAAAATTAACAGTATGCATAACAAAATTAATCAAAAATCGTCAAGCAAAGAAAACCGCATCAGATATGTTTCAGCAATCACGTAAAAAATAAATATTAGGGAGTGTATTTAATTACTGGAAATTCAAATCAATCCATTCGTCGTGCATAAGGATGGCCAAGATATACCTACCATTGACTTTCTACCTGCCTGGTGTAGTCTCTTTTCTGTAATAAAACTAACTTGGGAGGACTTGGCATTATTATGTATATGAAATGTTGCAGTTATAGTTTAGAAGTGTGATTGTATGAAGTGTTGGTGAATTGAGCTTTAATAATGAGTGCTTTTAATATAAAACATTTGTAGCTTGATGGTAAATTCATTATAAACAATGATTACAATTAATTTTAGTTCATTTCAACAAGTACATAGAGTATTGGAATGCAATAATCCCCAAAGTAACATTATATTTATTGGATATTGCAGAGTTGTAATAGTAACTTTAAGCAGGTACTATTGAAAATTAAATCATTTAAACTGCCATTATTTTCTAGTTTATAAAAGAAAACTTATGGCGAACCACTTCGAATATAAAATTATGTACTATAAAATAATATAGCTTCCTTACCTAGTGTAAACAAAGTTTCACTATCGATTTGAAATATTATCTATTCTTCTCCAATTTACAGCTAGAGAAGAAAAACCTGGTTAGTTATTTTGAGAAATAAATGTACAGTTTCGTCATTATGACCTACAGGTACCTACTCATATTAGTTTCAAATATGGTTTTAGTTCTGTAATAACCGTCTTGAGAAGGGCTGTATTTGTGAAAGTCTCGTGAAAATGATCGAGTAAACGTTGTACCAAACGCCCGAAATTTGGACCATTAAATCTAAACGAAAAAATGATCATTTTAAACGTATTTCGGTATGTACAGAAAGAAAATCGCATGTCTTAAACACGCCTTCTTCTAGTACTTACTGTTTGCAAAATAGTGTGGACAACATTATAGAAAAATATGCATAGATTACTGAAGTGGGAAAATCGACTATTTACAAAGTGATACGTGAACAAAAAACAAATCAGGTTTTAAGCGAACCTAAGGATACATCAGGACGAAGACCAATGAATTTATAAACAGCACAATTAGAAGATACTTGGCAAAAGTGCATTAGGACTTGTGGAATACGGATCATGATGTACACAATGTAATTGAAAGTGGATCCTTCCATTATTAATGTAGATGGTTCTATCACAAGTGATAGTGGATCAAGTACAAGTGACACTGATAACGACGACGACCAGTAAGTTTCTATGTTGTTTTTTTTTACATTTCTATTGGATTATATTTATCACTCAATCATTTTAGCAAAATAATATATTTTCAAACAGTTACTGTTAAATTGTAAAATACTTTGTCAATTTCGAGTACAACTCGGTAATATCCGATAAACACTTGAGGATTATTGCATTCCAATTCTCTATGCACTTGTTGACATAAACTATAATTGATATGAGAATGGAGTTTGTTTAGCTAAGCTGTAGCAAAGATAAGCTAAGCACATTGACCCAAACTCTTTCAACAGTGAAGGATATTGTGAAAAAATCAATTAGAACAAATATTCAAAAAAAAACGACTAAAAAAAGTCACTAATGTTGATTGTAGTAATACAAGTTTAAAGAGAATATATCCATTTACTGACGAAGCTCCCTCATGAATATGTTGAACGACACTGAAGAATGTAAACTAGATTGATATATTGAACTGGTTGGAACCTGCAGCTCAGAAAACAAATAAAATAATCGGAAAGATTTTGATCTATTTGATCCCAATAGAGAATGCTGTAGAAGAAGACGTGGAGTCAATGGAAATAAAAAGTAGAACTTTACATATAGAATAAGATATAGTGGAAAAAGATAGCGAGTCTAGCCAGGACTGACACAATAGTTTGTAAATCGTGAAAAGTAGGAGCACTGTTCAATTTAAACGAATCAAAATTATTTGGCATTAGTAATGGTGTTGATGTTATCACACATGAAAAAAATCCCTTATTAATTGGTTTGAATCTCGATTAGTGTTGCATTGAGTCACATCTACGTCGTTCTTTGCATGATTGAAAAAAAAATGTGTTCGAATTTCACGAATACCTAACATGTAACTTTGATAATGACCGAATATAAATTATTTATACTATTTAGAATTGTTCATTATTTTGGTTAACACTATTTGAATATAATTTTGATGTGCTATAATTTGACCAAAACAACCATTATTCGCATAAACAAAACATTAGACTTGTTGCAGATTTTCCACATTATTTTCTCCGGCCTAGAGCAAACCTAGTCTTAATAATATAGTTCTACAGTTGTTTTTCAAACCAGAATGATTATAATATAATAAAGTAAAACAAAAGCGTATTATATTTGGTGATTTTAATATAATTACTTCTATATATCTGTGCACCTGACCTATTGATTTTCATTTTTCACATGGGAAAGTCCTAAATATGTTGAATTTGACGTTTCATCCATTAAAAATTTATTAATAATGCCTATGTACAATTTACTTTTCTTGATACGTGACAATTTTCTGCAGCCCAATTTTCGACATCGGTCGAAATTGAGCGATTTTGCAGCATAACGAGTAGTAATTAGCGAAGACTACACTACTAAGGAAAGGGAAATACCACTAATTTCTAAAAATGATCTCCATACTTGTAAACTACTATAATCAGGGTTCATAGTAATTTTACAAAATAAAATTCCCTGACTTCTCCAGGTTTTCCCTGACCCACGATTTTTTTTTCCAGGTCACTTTTAGGTATCCACTAAAAAAGTAAGTCTGTGGCGAATGAAATTCTTCCTAAACCCCCCCCCCACACACTCTCACTAAAAAAGTTACTTTCAAATCCATACGGTGCGGTGGAATAAGTTTTACCCCCCCCCCTATTAACTACTCTGTTTTTATATCTTTAGAAAAGCTCAAACAGGTCAATTTTTATATTGAACGTAGTATGTTATGAAATAAAAGTTTCGAACCTGACATAATCCCTCTTCATGGGGGTGTCATCCCTTCGATTTTTTTAAATGAGAAAGTGCATCATGCGACACCTCATTTGAAACCTATTGAAACACTGATTTCAAAAATGTAAAACACTTTGGTTCAAAAATTAACAAAGTCTGAGTTATTCGAGATTAACGGATTATGAGTACGTCACTGTCCATTTTTTCTCAAACTTTCTCAAATTTTTGAACCAAAGTGTTATACATTTTTGAAATCAGTGTTCCAATAGGTCTCAAATGAGGTGTCGCATTTCTCATTTAAAAAAATCGAAGAGATGACACCCCCATGAAGAGGGATTATGTCAGGTTCGAAACTTTTATGTCATAACTTACTACGTTTAATATAAAAATTGATCTTAAGATATAAAAATAGAGTAGTTATTAGGGGGGGGGGGTAACACTTATTCCACCGCACCGTAGTAGACAGGAAAGAAGCATCACGTTTAAAAAAACCAATACATATGTCTCATTTCTATCAACAAAATTTAAACAAAAAATCTGAAAGAAATAATAACACAAAAATATTGAAGAAATAAACCCTTCAGGATTTAATTCTTTAAGTCTTAATTAGGTAACGATAGCACTTAACGTTTGTACTACTCCAACATTTCCGAAAACAAAATGATTTTAAACATGTATATTCAATCTTAACTATCCTCCATCATCTTAACTTAACCTTAAACATTTTAAAAATAACCGATATAAAAGTGAGATAAAATACGAAATTTGAATTCTGAATACAAAGAAAGCAATAAGTTTCCTATTCATTCATAATAGGGAACAGCCACCCCGAGAGAGAAAGAAAGAATTCGATCTATCGTGTCCGAGATAGCTATCTCTTTTTGAAAAATAACAAAAGAAAGGTTAAAGTTTATGGGGAACGATCAATAATTTTATCTAAACTTAAAGGGGAATAATTATTTTCCAGGTAGGGGAAAAATTTCCCTGACATTTTTTTTTATTTCTGTTGAAAATGATGTTTTCTCTGACCATCTTTAAATTCCCTGACTATTCCAGGTTCTCCAGGTTTTCCAGGTCGCTATGAACCCTGTATATGCATTAAATTACATAATTTCCATTTCAAACATACAATTTTACGAGCCATTGCCTAACTGTGGTTCCGTGTATAACAAAACAAAAGTCAATCAAATTTGAGGTTATGCTCCATTGTATTTGTATGCAGGTATCAGGTTTTTGAAAAATATTAAAAATACAACACAAAAACGGGAACAAAAAACTTACAAACATTCGACAAAAGGACAAACGAACAAGATGCAAGACCAAAAACGACTAAGATCAGAGATCACAGAACAAAACGTCAATCACGCGGAGAGCGCTTCTGTGAACACATTTCATATTCCATCCCCAATAGTGTTGCCGCATTAAAATGGTAAAATTTATTATCAAGATAAAGAAAGAATACAAAAAAAAGTATGATCATACCAATAAATTACTTTGTTGTGAAATGACACATCTTTAGTTGATATGTTGTAGGAAAAGAGCAGCACAGATATACAAAAGCCCACGATGAGTAGCTTTGACAACACTGCACTGCGGTGTCCCGAGGATATGTAATAGAAGCATACAGAGACATGTAATATTAGGGGTTAGTACGTTATAGCACACTCAACAAACATCATTATTCATTGATTGAAATATATTTGAAAAGATTTAATCTCTTAAGGTGGATTCATCAACTAAACTAAAACTAATTTAAAATTAAATTTAAACTGCCAATATGCAGCTGTTCATGCAACATAAATTAAGAAATAATATTTATGTCATACTAGTTCATTACTGTGTTTTTATTGCTTAGTTACCAACTATCTAATGTCGTACTTTATGCCCGTGCGGGCTTTGATATTGAAAAGGAAAATATTGATACTATTTTTTGCTTATTTCAATAATTAATTAATGAACTTAACAACGAATTATAAACACCATTCCAAAATACCAGCGCTCGACGGGAAATATGCAAAATTAAGTGCAAGTAAGGAGGTAGCGACGTAATGTATCACAGAATCAACCGTCTTGTCGCCAGACAGTGAAGATAAATTTATTCATGCAAGTGAAATATATTTCTTTGCAAATAACTATAAAAATGGAAATTTCATAATTTCGATAGCTAAAACTCTGGG
Organism: Lochmaea capreae; assembly: GCA_949126875.1. NCBI lineage: Eukaryota > Metazoa > Arthropoda > Insecta > Coleoptera > Chrysomelidae > Lochmaea > Lochmaea capreae. Next base: position 4,076,523 of record OX421398.1, read on the forward strand.
AAACTTTACCTTTGTTGTGATATCCTAATCATATGCGTTGTGGGGCTATATAAGGCACTTGATAAGTAGGTATCAATTAGTGACAATGATCTGGACACCACTAAATTATTGACATCACTCGATATTTAGCGACTTCTCAGCATAAAGATTCTACCACTAAGTAATTATTGAAGTCATTTGTTAGAGGGCTCCCTTATGTGAAATTCAATAAACATCATATTATCGCAAAGTGTATTCAAGGCTTATGATTGGCTAGTATTGTTCTGCCACCTGACGTTTTGTAATGTATTTATCCAAATACATGTAACACTACGAATGTTCACCACATTATATTTGATTTGATTAATAAGTAGGTCAATAACTATCGATATAAACAAAGATGAGTTAAATCTAAACTAAAGCTTGGCAAGATTATCTGAAGCTACTCGGCATCGGTAAGGGACGAGGAAACATGGCGGATATCTGTCAAAAACGTACCAATGACGTACGGTACCTATTTTTGTAAACGTACTAAAAATAATAATTATTATTATACAGTGCGTCCATAATGTAACGCATAAATTCATTATTAGCTAAATAAACAATAATATTAAAAATTCCCGAAACAGGTCAATTTTTGATTTTAATTTACTGTTTTTTCAAATTATAATGTTATTTACAGGGTGAACCATCTTCGTGTGATGACGTCATCGCCATTTTTTTTAAGTGGAACACCCCAATTTTTTTTCGATTTCCGGATTTCCCTTGATGAGCTGATTCCAAAAATGTATAACACTTTCTTTCAAATTGGTACAGGGTGGAAAAAAATACAAAAATTGTAATTACATAAATATGAAATTACTGTGATTTACTACCAAAAAGAAACAAAAGAAAATTTACAATAAATGTTCAAATTGTTCTCCATTGACTGCTAGACAATGACAGAAACGGACATTACATTCTTCTTTAACATTTTGTAGCATAGCGGGTGTTATGTTCTGCATTTCTTGCCTGATTCGGTCTTTTAGATCACGGATATTGTCAGGTCTGTTAGTATAAACTTTAGATTTTAAATAACCCCATAAAAAGAAGTCTAATGGGGTAAGATTAGGGGATCTAGCGGGCCATTCCACTGTTCCCCTTCTTCCTATCCACCGTTGTGGAAAGGTCCTGTTTAAAAACTCGCGCACAGTTACAGCGAAATGTGGCGGTGCACCATCCTGTTGAAACCAGATTCCACGGTCTAGATTGTTGGGTATTTGAATATCAGGAAAAAGCTGGATCAGATCAGGAATCATTGTATTTTGTAGGAAATCCAGATACAATGCTCCTGTTAAATTTTCGTCAAAAAAATATGGACCAATAATTGTATTTCTCACAATACCAGCCCATACGTTGATTTTTTGTGGTCTTTGCGTATGGCATTCTTGTATCCAGTGTGGATTTTCATCAGACCAATAACGGGTGTTTTGCCTATTAACATGCTCGTTCAAATAAAACGTTGCCTCGTCCGAAAATAAAACGTTGTCAGTGAAATTATTTTGGTTCATCATATACTCGCAGAATTCAGTTCTTCGGTCAAAATCGTCTTCAGACAATTCATGGATAAGTCGTACTTTATAAGGATGGTATTTTACCTTTTTAAAAATGTTTGCTACTGAAGACTTTCCAATACCTAAATCCCTAGATAATCCTCGCACTGTGCAGTGTGGATTTTCTATTGCCGACAAAATTATGTCTTCTTGAATATTTTCATTAATTTTTGTTCTACCGGGCTTTGGTGCATCCCTCACATGTCCTAATTCTCTGTATTTTTTCTCTATTCTGCTTACAGTAGATTGTGAAATGGGTTCACGATCTGGGTGCATCTCATGAAATAATCTGCATACCTCTTGTTGACTCCGCATCCTGTCGCCAATACCAATCATCATTAATATTTCAATCCTCTCACTTTCGGTTAACCGCATTTTGTTAAAGAAGTTGCAAAATTATGATATGATAAATTTCTTTGTAGATAGTTTTCACATAAACGTACCTTGTTTACAGAGTTAACAATAACAGAAATGTACTTTAACGTTGTTGACAGTTTTTACCGGCAAATGATAAAAAATGACAGAAAAAAATTTCAAACAATAAAAATTTTAGTCGAGGGGCTTGGATCACTAAGCTGTTAAATACAATGTTAAAAATTATACGGGGTGTTTAAAGTAGTAGTAAGTAAATACGTAATTTCATTTAATGTGTTTATTACGTTTATTCTTTTATTTCTTATTTTGTAGGTAATTTAATTTTTTTTATTTTCCCCCACCCTGTACCAATTTGAAAGAAAGTGTTATACATTTTTGGAATCAGCTCATCAAGGGAAATCCGGAAATCGAAAAAAAATTGGGGTGTTCCACTTAAAAAAAATGGCGATGACGTCATCACACGAAGATGGTTCACCCTGTAAATAACATTATAATTTGAAAAAACAGTAAATTAAAATCAAAAATTGACCTGTTTCAGGAATTTTTAATATTATTGTTTATTTAGCTAATAATGAATTTATGCGTTATTTTATGGACGCAGTGTATAATAATTATGTATAGAAACTGATTTTTCAAAACACTGTATTTGTTAAAAACAAATAATGTTAAGAATCGTACTTGAATTCAATATGGATACGAAATAGTTCAAAATCTGACACTGACAATACCAACGCCACTGGATAATCAATAACAGTCAATTGACGAAGTGAGAGGGAAGAACACACGCACGCGTTTGCCAATAGGAAGTCAGCTGGTCGCTAAGGGACGAAGGCATTTCGATAAATTTCACCGATTGAGTTAGTTTGGAGGGCGTGGTAATTATGGTTTTCACACAACGCTGCCAGAGCTTGAAGAAGCCCATAGCAAATTTGGAAAAGTGTTCATCTTTCAATATTCATAAATTGAAAAAATAATGTTAATAGACAAAAACCAAGGAAACAAGCACATTAAAGAGTTAACGTTTAATCATAATGTTATTACTGTTAATAATAAGAAATCCATTTTTTAATTATTCTCACTACATAGTTAGCACTTTAGCTTTTTCATAGTTAAACGTGGCAATATCGAATGTTGCATTCCTATCACGGTTTCAGATAAACCTGCCAAACTATAATGTGTCGAATTCGTCGAATGTACATATTAGATATTGACGTTCAGGGGAGAGTTATTATCAGGCATCAATACGAATTGACATAAGAAATATTGTAAAACAAAGCCAGATTAATAAAGCGAAACATAGCCATTTTAGAGATCACAGAAACAGCCCAACAACCATTTGATTAGTATCTGTCGATACTATTGGACCGTTCCAGGAAACAGATCGCAGCAATGTATTCGCAAATCGACGATAAAACATGGACCCTTAAGAGTAAGGCGGACGGTATTTGTATTGAGTATACTGTATACAGTTGTAGTTTCACCAGACCTCTAAATGTTTATGCATCCAGAAAATAACTTTCTTATTCTAGATCTGTTCCAACCGCAATGAGAAACTGTGAGAAACCATTGCAATCAGTGAGAGGAATTATGCGAAAATAAACTTGTTCTTTGCAATGACCAGTTATTCTCTGATCGTAACTGATTGCGGTTGGAACAGACCTTATGTCATCTTCTTTGATTTAGCAATACGCTAATATTGTACATGAACGTACGTTCATAATAATTACGGACTTTATATTAATTTTGCCACGTAAAACAATAGCAATAATGGTTGTTTTGATCTATAATTAACATTTTTACCGAATTAGAATTTTAAAAGTGTCTTAAGATATTGCAACAAATAAACAACAGCAATCCCGCAGGTAAAAGTTACCAAATGAGACATAAATCTACCTCTTATATCCATTCCAGGTGTTAACATCAGTTGCAAATATCTAAGTTTTCCTAGAGTATACGGTGGGTATTTGGGGGAACCAAGTAATTCTCCAATATAACTTAAATTCTTCTGCAAAACGCTCTTTTTATGAGTGAATGTTTCAAAACTGTATTTGCCATGGTAGTGACCCATTCCACTGTTGCCAACTCCTCCAAAGGGTAATCCCAGTGGAACAATATGCATTATAGTATCGTTGATACAAACACCACCAGACGACGTATTTGAAATAATTTGATCGATATCTTTTTTATTATTAGAAAAGATATAGAGTGCAAGTGGTTTCTCTCTAGAGTTGATAAATTGAATAGCCTCGTAGGCGTTTTGTATGGTAACAATTGGAAGAATGGGACCAAATATTTCTTCTTGCATAACAGGATCTGTAGATTTTACACCAGTTAAAATGGTGGGCGATATATATCTTTCACTAGGATCTACTTCGCCGCCACAACCAATAGAAGCACCTGTAAAAAACAATGTTTAAACCACAATCTCATGCATTTACAATGTGGAACAAACAAGAAAGGAACATACAGTTTGGCAAATACAGGAGTGAATGTCGAGAAACGTAGGTACGAGAGCAAAGTATATTAAGGCCCGGTTGTAAATTTGAAGCTTAAAATTGAGCTCAACTGAGCTGGGCTTAAAATATAAGCTTAGATTAGATTAGATTTTATGAGGTGGCTTTTGGCCTAATCCACTGCGACCTTTTCAGATCTATTGTGGTCCTCTCAAACTCTAGATTACATTCTCCAGCCTGACCCTTTTTAAAAAGTCTATTAGCGTGGAGACTGAACCTTCCATATAGCTCTCTGCCAATGGCTTTTCTTCGCCTAATGCAAAAAACCGCACATTTGCCAGGCTATCGCACTGACATAGAATGTGTTCCGCCGTTTCTTGTTCTAGGTGACAAAACCTGCACGTATCTTCGTTTGTCAATCCCCTCAGCTTTAAATGCCTATTGAGCTTGCAGACCCACTACAGCTTTAACAGTTTTCCTGTCCTTGGCCATCAGATCTGCTGTAAATTTTGGCGATTGTTCTAATAGTCCAGTCATTATATACATTTAAAAGTGAAAATGAACCGAGAAAGCCAAATTTTGGATATCACGTGGGGGGTGGCTAGAATAGCTTAAGTTCAAATTGTCGACCAAAATAACCTTGTGCAATTTCCGCCATCTTGAAAAAACCCTTAAATTCACTTTTTTCATCATAACTCGGTTCCCCGTTAAGATACAAAATTTTTTATGGAATACTTTTTTGTTGCTCTTCTTGCGATCTACAATTAAGGTCCCATGCATTTTTCACGTATCGATCGTCGTTTTCGAGATATCGATCAAAAATATCAAAAATTTGGGGAGAATTTTTTTTTCGCTATTTACTTTTTTCTGGTGAAAGATATCGAAAAATGTTTGAAATAAAACTTGTAGAGCGTGTCCAGACCTACAAATTCGTTTTTTTATTTTTTAATTTCCGACAAAAATTACGACCTCTAGCGCGCCACAAAGTCAGTGAAACTGTGCCCGGTTTTCATTTAGCCCCTCGCTCAGTTGTATCCACGCGTCAAAATGGATGGAAAATGGTTCAGGGAATTATTGCAATACAAAAAAAAATTCATAAACCAGCCAAATTAGAAATCAAATACACAAAATTATGCCTATCCCTCGCTTTAGCCCTACTATACCGGCTCCTACGCCGTCTAACGTCTTTGACCCATCTGTACATTTGAAGCTTAAAATTGAGCTCAACTGAGCTGGGCTTAAAATATAAGCTTAGCTCAACACTTCCATTAATTTTCATCGAACGTATTAAAAAATTCGGTACAATGATGTTTTACCTCTGTCAAATTATAATTGACGATTCTGTCTGCTACATTTTTCTAGGTATCCAGTAAAAACAATGAAAGTAGGTACCCACGCAGTGCTCTTCACTATCTAACAGACACAATAGAACTGACAATTAATAGTAGTCAAGTATACCTGCTTGAGGGACCGTACTAATCCGTACTACCATCATGTAGTAACGCGCATTGGTGGGCGTGGCTATTACACATTCATTCCTGTATTTGCCAAAGTGTAACTCGTAAGTGTAAAATGGAACTAATAGTGAACAGGAACCTGGCTGGGAAAAATCCTGAGGAGGATATATACAACCATAGTGAACCGATAAAACCTTTTAGAGTTAGTAGGACTAACCTAACGACGAGAAATAACCTATCTGGAATTCAAATACTAGTCTGTATAGTGTATATACATTACAAGAACAATGGCAACATGTCCAACGACGGCTATGGAAGTAGTTCTTAACTTCACGATGGAAATTGTTACAGAAAGTACAAGATACAGACAAAGTATAGAGGAATCATTGAGCCTTTTAGAAATCTGAAATCCTCGGACATATTACAAGACGAAATTATAGAAATTTAGTACAATAACAATAAGGAATGGGATCTCAATTATTACCAAATTTGTAAGGGGTCAGGAGCGTTTGGCTCCTGCAGAAATTCACTCTATAAGAAAGTGTGCAGCATCGTCACCTTACTGTTGGTTCAAGGACACATTGGAATAGAAGGAAATGAAATGAACCGGCAAAGAGAGGGAATTAAACACGCCTTCGTGGAGCGGAACCATTTTGTGGTATCAGCATGTAATATTTGAAAAAAATAGACAAAGCCAACATGTGTCCTGACAAGACACTGCCGCCAGAATGGGCATCTCAAGAAGCTCAAACTAGTACCAAGAAAAATGTTGATGTTGTGGAATGCAAGAAGAAACCTACATTCACAAACTTGCAGATTACATAATCCAACAACTGAGACTAAAGGATAAAAGAGGGACACTTACCTACACTGAAGCCTATGGATGGATATTTTAAAATTTATCCAGGAAATAGGACTGAAGGAACTACGTGTCACTGAGAATTTCCTCAAGAACTGAGTAGAAGAAAGAGGACACAATAAATCTTTTAGTCGTCAGTTAATGTCACCTCAACATATTCATGCACATAAATTGTATTTCAACTTTTAAAAATTTGAAAACATCGGAGATACCAGATAATCTGCATTACGTTATTTTCAAGCAAGAAAAACGTAGAGTCATAAGCATACAATATAAATGTGGCAAAAGAGCAGAGTTCATTTTCATCCCAATTGGCATACTCAGTAATTTTTTATTGCTTTAATAAAGGTATTTAAAAAAACCTTTACCGACTTTTTTTCAACTTTCAAAAGTGCGCTTCGAACGTGACATCACGCATCCCTCTTTATTGGCATCAAATAGCCTAAGATTTGTCAAGCAATTGGTAAATATTTTTAACAAAAATTTTAGTATAAAGCGTATGGTGCTATCATATGAAAGACATTACATACTATAATTTTGATATGTTTTGGACATGCAATGGTTTTCAGTAATTTATTATAAACATTTAAAACGAAAAAAAAAAACGATTGCACAGGTTTTTTTTTACATTTACTGTCATTTTAAAATCTACTTCATCACAAGAGTATTTAGTCAAAGGGTTGTATGTTATCGAGCTTGGAAGTTAAATGTCCATTGGCATTTTTACTTATACAGCACTAATCACTATTAGTGTTGCTGGAGAAGATCTTCGGGCCAGTTTTTATTTAATCTTCGGATAGTTGAAAAGAGTCCGAATCATGTTTAATCCAAAAACAGGAAAAAAATTATTCCCAGTAGGTATTCAGGCCAATAACTCTGTCTTCTTTCATTGATAGGGATGTAAGAGAACACTTTCTCATTGAATGGCCACTGCACTACAACCAGCATGCCTATCTATCAGGAAAATCCTGTGAACCGATCTTATACCAACTTGTATATAGAAAATTAAGGATGTCCTAGGAAATCAAAAAATAGCACTCGGAGAATTTCTTGATATACAAATAGCATTCGATCATACATCATTCGAATCTTTGATAGCTGCAAGGCTTGTAGCAAACGGCACCACATGTCGGTCAACGAAAATATGCTTTTCAGCAGGACAGCAATGACATCTTTATCAGAAGATTCCATTGATGTGATGCCCACAGGGATTAACACAACTGCTGTGGGATTTAGTCATAGACGTACTCCTGGAAGGATTAAACAGAAAGGGGCTGTACACCCTGGGATATGCAGATCATCTGAGAATACCTGTAATGGGAAAACACCCTAACGATATATCGTAGCTAACGCAACAAGCTCTGGAAATTATGGAGAAATGGTGTAGGAAGGAATGCCTGATGGTAGATACCACAAAAACTGTGCTCATTCCCTTCACTAGGAAAAGGAAACTTGAGCAGCTAAAACTGCCAAGCCTCGTGAATGTGTAACTGTGCTTAAGCCAGGAGGTCAGGTATCTGGGTATAATTCTGGATGCAAAACTAACCTGGAATTCACACCTGCTGAACAAAAACAAATAACAGAAAAATGACCGTAATTGCTACAAACGGGGTTAAGCGAGAATAGCTGCCATATACAGCTATGCATACTGGGATGCATTGGGAATTAGCGCAAACGATCCAATACCTACAGTCATTCCAGAATAACAGATGTCATCACAAACTCATTTCTTGAAATGAGAAGAGATAACATGCTGGACATAATTAACCAACCATTCAATATCCAGCTAATCTGGAGTGGATTGGAAACATGCAGTCAGGATGGAACGTTGGTGTGGTACACTAACTGATATAAAAGTGATAGAGGAACTGGAGTCCACAGCGCTAAAACTAAAACTGGATTCATTGGTCCTGAACAATAATTTGAGATATTACAAACTGCAGTGGATTCAAACAAAACATCAGACATAGGTACTGAGGCCACATGCCAAAACAGGAGCACATCAAACTACTGTCAAATAACCCTTGGAGTCGCTGACTAACAAAATATTAAACCATAGCAGGTGCCTACAATTGGCATATACAGGGACAAACCTGTCTGTCAGTTGCGCTTGGACGAGAAGGAAGCAGTCTCCCACATTATCCTAAAATGTGAAGTACTGTTCCATTGGAGATTTAAACTCCTAGGGAGGATTTCTCCAAAAGGGACCTAGTGAAAAGTCTGCACATAAACAGTGCAACCAAGAGCATAAAAAGCCTGAAGGCTGAGGAGCCAAGGATATTGCCTGTCATTTATGCGCTCATAGTTGATCTATGAACCGAAGTGTTATCATTTTACATATTTTATTTTCATTCAACATGTTGAAATTTCATAATTTTTATAAAATATTTCTAATAAAAATCAACAGAAGTCAATTCTCATGCAATTGTAATTAAAAAATTAATCATATATTATGGAAAATAGTTAAAGCACATGGCTTTACCAACGTGTTGGAGAGAGTTGAACTTCCATGTGACCAAAGTTCCTTCTTGGTACTCTACTTATTTTGTATATTTAATGAAAAATTCAAAAATAAAATGTATTCTGTAAACACTGAAAAATACAAATTTATCTTTATTTAAGTTAATTACTTTACCTTTTATTAATGCTGTCAGCCTATGGAAATGTCTATCATTCACAATTCTTCCATAATCAGGTGAAGATTTAGGATTGTCGCCAAAAAATTCTTTTAGTATGTTCTTAGCTATAACAATTATTTTTTCTTCTAACTCTTTCGTACACAAAATATAATCGGGAGCAACACAAGTTTGACCAGAGTTAGCACATTTTCCCCACAATATTCTCTTGATAGCAACATCTAAATCTGCTGTCTTGTCCAAATAAACTGGACTTTTGCCTAAAAAAAGATTTTATAACTATAGTTTGTTTAACCATCCTTTGCCGTTACGTCATAAAGGTGACGTATTCAGCTGTTTTACGTTTGTCTTATAATAGTTGAATGTTATTTTACACTCAACCTCAAAAATATAATCAATGACATTATGTTAAGAATTGATTTCAATGATGCATGTTAAGGTGTGTTTGTATGAATAAATTGGTAAAGCCAAAAAATTGTATAAAGTTTGTTTAATCGACCTTTGCCGTTACGTCATACATTGCCCAGCTTTATCTCTCATTCATGAAATGGATGAGACGGAATTATGACGTCATTAACGTATTTCTTAACTAATGTCGACGTAATTTTTATTTGTTACTTTTGACAGTTCAGTTGTCACATTTTGATTTGATCAGTATTTTTGGTCATTTTCGCTTTTTTCAATTAATTTTTCATTGTCAAAATGCCTTCCCGGTATAATGAGAAAGAGCAAAGTTTAATTTTGAAGTTAATTAATTACTTTTCAAAAGAAAGGGATGCTGGAATGCCGCTTTTACCGTTAAATGCAGTCTACAACGTAAGTATCTATCTATATTATGCAAAATTAGAGTTAGTGTCTATCTTGATTTGATTTTAAAATTTTATAATCGTATATATAATTTTATAATCGTATATAAAACATTTTCAATATATATTATATAATTCGCCATTTAATCACAATTCGGTAATCCATAATTTTTTAAATTCAATAAAAAATCATGCTTAGGGGCGTTAAACATCCTCAAGCTGAAAATTTGAAACAAATCAGTTAAAAAAAACGGGGATTTCAAATTAAAACAAAACGAAATTAAGGAAAAAAGTACGTAACGCATAAAGCAAAATACAATTTTTGGCATTACTAATTTATTCATACAAACACACCTTAACAAATGTCATTGATTATGATTTTGAGGTTAAGTGTAAAATAACATTCAACTAATATGAGACAAACGTAAAACAGCAGAATACGTCACCGATTATGACGTAACGGCAAAGGTCGATTAAACAAACTCTATTTTGCTTTATGCATTGCGTACCTTTTTACATAATTTAGTTTTGTTTTAACTTGAAATCTCTGTTTTCTTTAACTGATTTGTTTCAAATTTCTAGCTTGAGGATGTTCAACACACAAGAGCATGATTTTTTACTGAATATAAAAAATTACGGATTACCGAATCGTGATTAAATGGCGAATTATATAATATATATTAAAAAAGTATTACGATTATATTTTTGGGGTAGAACCCAAAGGTTATTTAAAATTAGATAGAATATCTATATGCTCATATTTTCAAAAATTGTATAGTAATTATTGTCTGTGTCATTGTGAGAAACAATTTCGTGAGTATTCCTGAGAGATGCAAAAAAACACATGTATGGGAGAAAACAGGCAATAAATAAATTTATTTCTGAAAAAACTCCCAATGAAAACAGGAACAGAACGAACAAACGGGTAAGAAAGGTAAACTGAAATAGCATTTATAATGGAATAATATGCAAAGTCTAAGCTTCGTCACTGACAAAATCATCTTCATCATTGTGGGAGTCCAATTCATTCAGATTACGTTGTAGACTACGTTTAACGGTAAAAGCGGCATTCCAGCATCTCTTTTCTCTTGAAAAGTAATTAATCAACTTCAAAATTAAACTTTGCTGTTTTTCCTTATACCGGGAAGGCATTTTGACAATGAAAAATTAATTGAAAAAGGCGAAAATGACCAAAAATACTGAACAAATCAAAATATGACAACTGAACTGTCAAAAGTAACAAATGAAATTCACGTCGACATTAGTTAATGTGTTATTTCGGTACGTTAAAAGGTATTTCGCGGCCTAAGCATACAAATAACTATTTTGAATAGTTTCCGATACAGTGTGGCACATTGAAACTGTTTTTTGTTGGAAAAAATACTTTTTTGGATTTTTCTCTTAAAATTCTGAATAATCCGCAAATTTATCGACAGATAATCTTCAAATAGGTAAGTACTATCGATTGTTTGCAAAATCAGTCAAAAATAATTGAAAATGAACTCCTCAAAACGTTTTTGAGTTCCATGTCTTAATGCTTCAGTGTTTATTTTATCATGTATCAATTCAACAGAACATTCAAACTCAATTTTCATTGACTTCAGATTAAATTGAAGCTTGCATTTATCAAAGACCCACACAATAATTTAATAATTTTATTCCAATATCCTGACCAGGATTAACGATTATTAATGTATTCAGTCTCTGTCTTACAGTTAGTAATTTAAACATGAATTACGGAGGAGTTGGCAGACAATAAGACATTGGACTTGCATCTAAGAAGTCTTGGTTCAATTGCCAGCCAATATGGATATTTATCTCCAGAAATCATCTGCAAATATGTTTTATTGTAAAAATGTACAAGTTCATCAACTACCTTCCCTAACTTCAAAAATTGAATATTACCTCAGATTATTAACACTGAGACTACAGACTATTCAATTATTTTTAGGTTACTTAGATTTTCTATTAAGTATATTACCTATACTCAGGATACCCTGTTTTTAAATTAAACTTTGACTTTAAGTTGGCATTCCTCCTGCCTAATGATTGGTCAGATTGCTGCCCGTTTAACACAGCTCTTTTGATACAACTGACAAGGACAATTGTCAGTTTTGTGTTCATTTATGTAAAAATATTCCCTAGTTCATTCTTTATTGCCACTTTTTGGGGTTAGTTGTTTATAGTTTTATTTTGAACAAAATATTATATTCCAGTTAAGTTAATTGCTATTGTTTATTCTGTTATGATAGGCATTACATGAAAGTAAACTCGTTGTTTGCAATGACCAGTTATTTTCTGATTATTTCTGGCAGTTATGATTGTGTTCACAACAGACCTTATATCCTACTAGCCACAGATTGCTGTGTCTCAGTTAGCATTATACTTCATTGGCAGAATTTTGTTTGTTTTTAATGAAAAATGTATTAAAATAAACAGGTTAATATTACTTACCTCCCAATTCAAGTGTTACAGGTGTCAAGTGTTTTGCAGCAGCTTCAAGAATTATTTTTCCTACAGCGGGTGATCCAGTATAAAATATATAATCAAATTTTTGTTTAATCAATTCTGTAGTTTCTGGTACACCTCCTTCATATACTTTATAAGAATCAGAATCCAAATATTTTGGTATATACTCTGCCAAAAATTTTGAAGTTGCAGAAGAAACCTCAGAAGGTTTAAGTAGAACACAGTTTCCAGCACAGATGGCACCTATGAAACACAAGAAGAAAAAGTTCATTGAAAATGTGGATGAGAATTATATAGTTACAAAATGAAAAAACAATAAATAAGTGTTTTGGAGTAAGACAATAAAAAAGCAAATGTTCTTTTGTACTTTAGTTGATAAAATAGTATAATTTCAAGTGGTGAAATAATGTCAGGAAAAAAGTAAAATGAAACAGGTAAACATCTATCCAAAATAATAAAAAATAAGTGTATAATTATTGTTTTGATTAAAATGAAGTAGTAAATACTTTAGTCAAAATTAAAAGGAAAAATATTGTTACTAGAGTATTTCATCCGTCATAATAGAAACATAAAAAGGTACCTATATAATTATGGCAGCAAACGATTCCTATTTACCTGCAAATGGTGCTAAAGCAAGCTGCAAAGGATAATTCCATGCTCCCAAGACAAGAACAACTCCATAAGGGTCGTGTAGGATATACACAGAATCTAAAACATTGACCAATCCTTTTGTAGGTTTCTCAGGTCTGGTCCAATCGTGAATATGCATCAAATAATATTTAATTTCATTTTTAGTTACATCAATTTCCATTAAAATCGATTCAATTTTACTTTTCTGTAAATCTTTGTATAAAGCATTTACAATTAATTCGGTATTTTCATCAAGTAATTTTAAAAGTGCCTTCAATTGTTTTATTCTGTAATTAACAGATTTCGTTTTACCACTATTGAATGTATTGCGAAGCTGATTAACTACATGTTCAGGATCCTTTTGAGACATGTTTAATTTTCTATTATAAAACACAATTATCGGATCACTAAATAAATGTATTTTATTACTTATCACTTTACTTTTCAAGTTTCAAGCAAAAACTTATACCTCAACATAACCTTTGTACATGGATAACATACCCTTTGTACCCGCTTCAAGTATTTTTTCAACACATCAAACACAACCACAACACAACACAACACACACACACAAAACACCCAAGGTTTCTAATATACACAGGCTGCCTACTAACTTTCAGCCAATCAGAAGCTCGATTAAAACGAGCGAACTCACGTCATCATGCCTGCCCAATTCAAACTGCTCTGTGAGTTTGTTATTGAGACCATAGATAACCTACTATTGAGACCTCACTTTAAAATCAATAATTGATAGTTGCTTTTTTTCTACCACCAATCTAAGCTAACCCAAGTTAAACTTGGCTAAGTTAGCGTTTGTTTTGCCAATGAAGTTATATTTACTAAGATCAACTGACCTCCCCTCTTGCCTCCGCCAAGTATGCCGGATTTTAAACTAGCAATATTTTTTAGCTAAGTTTAATTACGAATGCAAGAAAAGTCACTCATTTTTGACATCTGATAAATATTCTACTATTACTACTACTTAGTCAGGCGAACCGTGGCCAAGACAAACTCAAGCCAAGGTTCCGGCATTGAGGCCTCTTCAGTGGATGCCTGCTTATGTCCCCAGATACCATAACAGGGACTCCGAAGATTCGCCTGCGTAGCACAGCCCAATGTTGACATACGAGGAGAACATGGTCCGACGTTTCGTCAGCCATGCCGCAACCCCTGCATAGGGGGCTTTCTTCTAAACCTAGGTTACAGAGGTGTTTCCTCAGACAGCAGTGCCCTGTTAGGAGTCCTGCTATCTTCTTTGACCTACTCCTTGGTAGTTCTAGAGCAGTTCTAGCATGTCCGTCAGTCCATCCCCTCAATAGGAGCTTGGACTGCCTGAGACCCTGTAGAGCCCTCCAGTGAGCAAGGTGCTGGTTTCTCAACCAGTTCCTCGTCTCCTTACGGATTGTTTGTTTTGTGAGGCCCAAGGTCGGGCCCGGGCCGTTAAAGCGAGTAGCTGCACCTTTCACAGCCAGGGCGTCCGCCCCTTCGTTGCCTTCAAAACCAGAGTGGGCCGGAATCCATTCTAGCCACACTGAGTTTTGTCTTGCCAGGTCTGCAAGGCGTTCACGACATTCAGCAGCAAGCCCTGAGTTGATGGTATATCCACTCAGTGCCTTAATTGCCGCCTGATTGTCGGTGTATATGGTTATGCGTCGATCCGTATAACCTCTGTCTAGGTTTATCTGCGCACATTCCAAGATAGCGTATACCTCAGCCTGATATGCAGACACACCCTTACCCAATGGAACACAGACTTGTGTCCTTGGGTTCCTGGAGTAAATTCCAGCCCCCGCCCCATCGCTGGAGCAAGAACCATCTGTGTACCAGACGATCCCATGAGGCTGTGAATTTCCCTACCTTTCCCAGAATTCTCTATTCTGGGTCTTCACTCTATAGGGGGTTACGAATGAGTACCTGCGCAGGCAGACATCAGCCGCTCGAGCCAGGACAGGGATATTCCCAGAAGCCTGAGCTTATTGACGTTAGGTGCCCTCCCAGCCTCAGCCTTAATCACATGGTGAAGAGGCCGAAGTCCAAGAATCACCTCCAACGCAGCAGTTGGTGTAGTTTTCATGCAGCCAGTTGCCCCCAAACCGACCACCCTTTGAAGGCGTGCCAGTTGCGACCTAGCAGTGGCCAGGGTTACCCTTGGCCTCCAGACCAGAGCCGCGTATGTGAGCATCGGCAGCATGATCACTTTATAGAACCACAAGATCGTCTTGGGGGCTAGTCCCCATTTCGGACCAATAGCTCTCCTACAGGCCCAGTACGTGTTAGTCACCTTGCCCAGGCGACTATCAAGGTGAGCCTTCCATGTCTGCGTCTTATCCAGGATCACTCCCAGATATTTCACTTGTTCAGCCACTGGAAGTGGCACTCCACCAAGGTGCAAACCATCAGGTATTCTAACTTCTAACCTTATAAAAACATATTTGGAGCTCTTTTAATAGAATCCGTTTTAAATGTTTTTTTTAATTCGCACTAGTGTGGCGACTATCACACGAGTCAAAAGGGGACTTTTACACACGAATTGCATACAAACTTTTCCGTCGACTGTACAGGTTGTATTATTTTTTCCTAATAAAAAATTCATATTTGTTTCATAGGTAAGTACTGTCAAAAATAAATCATTTGAATGTCACAGAGAAGGTCGCCGGTTCAAATATTTATTGTTTTCGTTTTCCTCAAACTTTTTTTGGATGTTTCAACAATTATAGTTTTGTAGAAGAATACTATTATAGTCTCCATGAATAATATAATAAAAACGATATAGTTAAGTTAAAATAGTTATTTATGCAACTAGTTGTGTGAAGTACCTAACCCTTTTTTGACGATTGTGAATATTGGTCGCGTTCATCTCAACGTAGCGCTACCGGAGCGATAATCAATTTTTCCTGCTAAACGCGTGTTTTGTCAACTGATTGATGTGAGCGCTGTGTGGTAGCAGTCGCCATTTTTCCCATCAGAATTGAAATACGCTACGCTACCGATCAGTGATGCATTAACTGTCATTTATGACAAATATCATAACGTATAAACGTGACATATTTTTGTTTGAAGATATTTTAGACCTTTGTATCTTGAAAATGAATGAACACCACTGGGAACTATTAAACTAAATGGAAATAGTAGATGAATGAATAATTATTACAGACATATGACAAATAAAATTAGGTCAAGATTAGAACGTTCAGCAGAATTAAGAAATGATCGATTACCTACTCTGAAAATTAGTCAAAAAAGGGACTTCACAAACGAATTGCATACAATATTTTTTCTACTACCGAAAATTTTATCAAAATACAGAAGTTAAATTAATTTTATTTACGCACTATAGTGCGTAAAGTAAGCTCAATTTTTCTTTAGAAGAAACCATAACGCTTTTATTGATTCCTAATAAAATATATTATATATTGATTAATATTCTGAACATTTTAATCAAAATTAGAACAAATTAACAAAACAAGACACGAATTCAATTATTAAAAATACTAATATTAAAGGTTCAATTTGTCCAGTTATTAAATCTTAATCCTTTAGGTTCAGAAACTACAGTAGTATTGCTAATGTTAGCTATTCCATAGGATGAAGAATTGCCGGTAGCGTGCGTGGATGTAGTAGAAAGGGTGTTATCTTCCAATAAAATCCTATTACCATTATGTTGGCATGTACAAGGGATATATATTATCATCATCCATTAATATTAAATTAGAAAATACTTTTGCTTACCCTAGGTATAGTCGGAAGATCTCAATTTAAATTTCAAATGTCAGATTCAATGTACGAAGAAATGTCGGTCACGCACAGCCAACTTATAGGTACATATATACGTACCTATGCACCCTATTATATTATTTTCCAGTACCCAATAATTATTAGGTATGTACCTACTTTACTGAATTCTATATCTTTCAATCACTGATTTAAAAAATACTCAGATTTAATATCCGTTTATTATACCTAGGTACCTGTATTTTTATAAGACTAGGTGAAACTTCATACAAATTGGAACTTTTTCTTTACGCACTAATGCGTAAATATTAACTCGTTTTACGCACTCGAAAGTGTGTCTAAAGGTTCACGCGCACTTAGCCGAAGCGTCGCGAACGGAAGCGTCATTTTGATGGTGTCCTCGCATTTGTGCGAAGTACGTCGTCTAGTGAGACATATGATTAGCAGTTCGTCAGAAGAGGATCTCTTTGTATTAAGTTTAATTGCCACTATGGAAGAAGAAGAAAAAAACAAAAAAAATGCTGGGTTTATGATATAAATCAAAAGAGAGACACTTATCTTAGACAAGATAAAAATAAATTTTTAAAATATTTCCGTATATCGGAGGAAAAGTTTTTTGAGCTTCTTGGTTTGATAATGGATTTGCCGCCAACTTTAGCACCACTTCCTATCAAATACTGCTAAAAACTGAAATATTCTACATAACTAATACTCAACAAATATTTGAATCTTCTCGCCGCCTGTCACCGCGCATTGAGGCGAAGCGTCAAGAGAAACTTCTCCTAGTTGGTCCGAAGAGAATTCGTTCGTCCGCCGACGCGTCTCTTCGCTTCGCGCCGCCATAGTGCGCTGGCTGCCATATAACTTAATGTAAATTACTCGGGCGAAAAATCTACAATTTTCTTCGCGCCGCCTCCGTTCGCAACGCTTCGGCTAAGTGCGCGTGAACCTTTAAGTACGTACTTTACGCACTTTAGTAGAAAATAGTATATTAAGATATAAGGGCCGGAAGTGAAGCTTACTAGATTGAGGGTTTGGTATACCAAACCCGAAAGCTGTAACTGAACATCCGGACCGTATATCTTACGAGGTATTTTTGGCACGATCGGTTTTTTTCCGCTCCAAGTAGTTCCATACCAAGTCGAGCTCCGTTGATTTACAACAACATAGATCAAGAAGTACATTACAAACAAAGTAAAATGCCCTATATTTTTAATAATCATGATTCAAACTGTTCTATTAATTTTAAGATGCATTAATTTAAAGTTAAATTGATTTATTTTTTTATATTTTGCTATATTATGATTTTACGTAATTTTTTAATTTTTGATAAAGATTTTGCAAAAAGACCAATCGTGCAAAAACTAGTTTTACGTGTTTTCTTATATTATTGCTTGTTTGGTTGCCTATAACAAAATCGTTTATTTAGAATAGGGTAATGATTAAGGGTGGGAATTAAACTCACTTTAAAAAAGACTAAAATCGCCTTAAAAAGAAACGAATAAACATTAAAAAAAATCTTTAAAACATTAATTAAAGGTGATGCACATAAAATAATATATGCCACTCTTGATAGACAAAATGCACTTTAAGAAAATAACATTAACCTATATTAAATCTGCTACAACATGAAAATAACAGACTTAACTTATTGTAATAATTTTCGACTCTAAAAAAACTTAATTCACTTTAAAATATTGTATCACGCTCTTTAAAAACGGTTTGCACACTAAAATGATAGATTGCACTTTGAAACGATAGATGTGAATTGATCGAAAACAATTTATCGAATGACAATTGACCGAATACAATTTATCGAAAAACAATTTATCGAATAGGTGAATTTATCGAATAGGTGAATTTATCGAATGACAATTTTTGTAAAGTAAATTATAATAATTTTCAATGATAACCCAACCAACCTACCCCTACCAAACCACCTTCGTATTTTTAGTCAATTTTTGAAGAATAAATTATAATAATTTCCAATAATAACCCAACCAAACCTACCTCTACCAAACCACCTTCGTATTTTTAGTCAATTTTTGAAGAATAAATTATAATAATTTCCAATAATAACCCAACCAAACCTACCCCTACCAAACCACCTTCGTATTTTTAGTCAATTTTTGAAGAATAAATCATAATAATTTCCAATAATAACCCAACCAAACCTACCCCTACCAAACCACCTCCGTATTTTTAGTCAATTTTTGAAGAATAAATTATAATAATTTCCAATAATAACCCAACCAAACCTACCCCTACCAAACCACCTTCGTATTTTTAGTCAATTTTTGAAGAATAAATCATAATAATTTCCAATAATAACCCAACCAAACCTACCCCTACCAAACCACCTTCGTATTTTTAGTCAATTTTTGAAGAATAAATTATAATAATTTCCAATAATAACCCAACCAAACCTACCCCTACCAAACCACCTTCGTATTTTTAGTCAATTTTTGAAGAATAAATTATAATAATTTCCAATAATAACCCAACCAAACCTACCTCTACCAAACCACCTTCGTATTTTTAGTCAATTTTTGAAGAATAAATTATAATAATTTCCAATAATAACCCAACCAAACCTACCCCTACCAAACCACCTTCGTATTTTTAGTCAATTTTTGAAGAATAAATCATAATAATTTCCAATAATAACCCAACCAAACCTACCCCTACCAAACCACCTTCGTATTTTTAGTCAATTTTTGAAGAATAAATTATAATAATTTCCAATAATAACCCAACCAAACCTACCCCTACCAAACCACCTTCGTATTTTTAGTCAATTTTTGAAGAATAAATTATAATATTTTGTTGTTTATTTTGTTGTTTATTTTCTTAATAAAAATGTATACATGTGTACTTCTCTTAAAGTTTACTAGGTGTTCCAAATTCGGACCCAATCCAAAGTGCAATTCTGTTATTTCAGAGTGGATATATTCCAATCCAAAGTGCGATTCTATCATTCTGTAGTGGGCAAGGTTAAAAGTTAAAATGTACCAAATCCAAAGTGCGTTTCTATCTTTTTAATGTGATTAAGCCTAAAGTGAAGATTTAACTAATGCAGAGTGTAAACGTGCAATTTTGTAGTTTGTAGGCACAAAGTGAGAAGTATTTTTCAAGAGTGCAATTATATATTCCCCAATGATTAATGATTCATTTTGTGGTCATCAATATAGCTCAAAAACGTAATTTAAATGTAGTAGTATTATTATGGTTTAGTCTAATCTAATAGCGTATTCGACTATCTTACACGCTAGCCCGATGCAAACTTGAAATTTTTAGATGCAAGAGCGATTACAAAAAGAACTAGCGCCGTGTCAGTTAAATTATGCGGAACAGCATGGGCCCGCTCTCCTTTTTTGTTCGGATCGAGCAGTTTTCTTGACGTTTCACGTTTGACCGGGTAGGTACGTTATTAATCGTTGAAAATATTAGGTTAGGTTTAAGGGCACTGCCAAAAATTCCAGGTTCCAAAAGTTCGAACTCTCTCCGAGCGGTGACCACCAGCCGAACAAAAATAATTGCTCTGCACTCGTTCCTTGCATATAGCCGAGCACGCGGATTTTTATGTATATGGCATTCGGGTGAGTAATCCGAACATGGAAAGCTGCACTTCACTGTATCCCAAACAGCAAAATATGTCCAGTGTACGTACATTTTAGACTCTTTTTAAGTCATTACGTCCTTGTCCCATAGTGAACGAAATATGTATAAAACAAGTACGTACAGTAAAGGACATTGGTTGTACGTACTATACGATAAGCAGTAAGTACGTACTTAAGACAAACTTTTAACGTACTTTGTGCACGTATACAGAGGCTAAGGAAGCAGAGCAGGAAATAGCATGAATTGCCCCGCGCATAGATGGCGCGCTATAAGGACGCGAAGACTACACCGACAGAGAGCTGACTGGATGCTATACCTTTAGGCAACAGCAGTGTAGAAGCAAGAATTAATTGTTCTTTGTCAACTGTTTTATTTCTCTTAGTACTTCTCTTAAAGTTTACTAGGTGTTCCAAATTCGGACCCAATCCAAAGTGCAATTCTGTTATTTCAGAGTGGATATATTCCAATCCAAAGTGCGATTCTATCATTCTGTAGTGGGCAAGGTTAAAAGTTAAAATGTACCAAATCCAAAGTGCGTTTCTATCTTTTTAATGTGATTAAGCCTAAAGTGAAGATTTAACTAATGCAGAGTGTAAACGTGCAATTTTGTAGTTTGTAGGCACAAAGTGAGAAGTATTTTTCAAGAGTGCAATTATATATTCCCCAATGATTAATGATTCATTTTGTGGTCATCAATATAGCTCAAAAACGTAATTTAAATGTAGTTTTATTTCTCTTAGGACTTTGATTGATAATTTTTTGTTGTTTTAATATGTTGGTCATTTATTTTTATAGATATGTAACGCCGTTATGATTATCCTTATTGGTAGACATTTTCTCAGGCTATGTTAAGGTAATATTATACAGTTTACACTGTAATAAGCGAACACAAGCGAACCATTGATTCTTATTGGCACAATGTAGCTTCCGATCGGCCTATGCAAAATATACATGAATTGTTAGTCCGCATTGACTGTGAACATACCAGTGTGGGTTCAGTTCATTTCTGTTATTTACATTGTATTCTTAGATGTTGCTGTTATTGAGATTTTGTTGGTAATAATCAAAATTATCGCTTTTTGGCGACCATTCAAAGATATTAGGCGTTTTGCTGCGAGGTACCGGTTGACTACCGATTCAATGGAAACGGTACTATCATTATCCTTTTATAATAGGTTTTTATTTCTTTTTATTGGTTCCTTCGCAAAAATGCGTTGGTCTTGTCTTGGGCCTTGATCATTGATTACTTTGACGTGCTTGTCACTTTGGTTCTTCGTTGTGGTTATTTTTATTGCATTTGTTTATTAATTAATATCGTGTTAATTATATGGATAATCTAATCTCTATTGAGGACCTAGTCCTTACAGATTTTACAGTTTTTGATAATTTTGTACAAAATGAATTGTTTTTTTTTCATAAAAGAGGAAATTGAAGATAAGAGAATTCTAATATTAAAGAAGTTAATTAAAACTCCTTACCATATTATTATTGTTAGATATTTTGAAAAAACTTGGTTGAATCGTTACTGACTACGCACGTACGTTGATTTTTTCTGTTTTTTTCTATATTACAATTTTTCTATAATTTTTCAAAAATATAATCTTCAATTTCTATTAATAATTCAAATACATACAACATTCTAGTTGGTTAACCTGTCGTCGTGGCAAAAAGAAACTGCCTGACATATATGCGCGACGAGAGAGACAGTGTGTCGCCTAAAAACCGTTGAAGAGAACGGCACAATTTCGTTGAGAATTAAAATTTTCCTAATGATTTTCGCACAAAATTAATAATTTCGAAAAACAATTTTTCAAAACCAATTTTAGAATTAGTTTGGGTAGTGTAGAAGACTCACATACCAAAGGAAGTCGCAGTGGGAGCTCCCAAAACAACAGCGAACCAGCAATTCAGGTGAGCACCATAAGATTTTGTATGTGTGAAAATATTCATCATAAGTAAATTACCTTTCTTTAAATGAGCACGTAATTACCTACAAGAAAACCGAAGGTTTTGCGTCGTGCCTGTTCAGTTACAATGAAATAGTGTTTTTCAAATATTTCGTATGGAAAAAGAAACATTTCAAAAACTGTTAAATGTAATTTTAGAAAATTATACACACAGTTAAATAAAAGAGAAATACAGGGATGGTTTTCCTATTGCTCCAGAAAAAGGACTAGTAATATTCATATGGTTAGTTGTAACTGTTTCTTGTGCAGGTTGTCCCAATAAAGTCTGCACATATCTTGACGCCGCTGCTTCATCTAAAATAGAATAAAGGCTATAATCATATAAATATTAATTACTTAAGTACTTAAAAATATTTACCATTCATTCATGATTTATTGTAATTTTAACCAAATTATCGTTTTCCTTTTGTTTTACCGCCATTTTTTAGTTTTATTTTTAAATAACTAACATTTTTATATCTCTATAGGTTGTGTGATTATAAATGTCAACCGTCAACCGCTCCCAAAAACACCTCACTCCCCACGGTCCATAAATTTACGTACCGTTGAAGTATACTCACAGACAAAAGTTTGAACCGACCTTTCGCGAAAACGTTTTACGGTCCCGAAAAATTGTACGAGGATATATTGAAAAATTCTTAGCCTACTATAGAACCAAACAAAATTTCAATGTTAAAATATTTTATTACGCAACATATTCTCCTCTTAATTGGATACATTTATTACAGCGAACCTGCAACGTCTCTAGACCTTTCAAAAAAAATGTTTCTTCTTGCTCTGCAAACCAGACCTCCACAGCTTTTATTATCTCCTCGTTGGAAGAAAATTTACGACCTTTTAAACTTTTTTTCAGTTGAGTAAAGAGATGATAGTCGGACGGAGCCAAATCTGGTGAATAAGGGGGATGTTCTAGTAATTCAAACCATAAATCACGAATTTTTTGCATGGCAACATTAGATTTGTGTGCAGGGGCGTTGTTTTGCAAAAACAAAACACCTTTGGATAGCCTTCCGCGTCTTTTCTCTTTAATTTTTTCCCGTAGAGTGGTCAATAATGTCGAATAGTAATCTCCAGTTATTGTTCTACCCTTATCCAAAAAATCAATCATGATTACTCCATGGCAATCCCAAAAAACTGGAGCAAGAACTTTTCCAGCAGATTTTTTGGCACGAAACTTCTTAGGTCTTGGAGAACCAGAGTGTCGCCATTCCATCGATTGTTGCTTTGTTTCTGGATCGTAGAAATGTACCCAAGTTTCATCCATAGTAACAATTTGGTTTCAAATCGAGCACAGATCGAACGCGATGCTTCTACCCTTGCACGTTTTTGGTCAACATTCAAACATTTGGGGATCCATTTTGCAGCAATTTTTCTCATGTACAAATTGACGTGAACTATATGATGAACGCGTTCGTATGAAATATTCAGTGCTTCAGATACCCGTTTTAGCCCAATTCGACGGTCTGATAGAATCATGTCATGAACTGCATCGATATTTTCGGGGACTGATACAGAAACTGGCCTTCCCGATCGGCCATCATCTTCAATGGAAAATTTACCTCCTTTGAAGCTTGCAGTACAATTTTTCACGGTCGCATACGAAGGACATTGATCACCAAGGGTATTAAGCATATCTTCGTAAATCTGCTTACCTCTTTACCCTTTTAAATACAGGTACTTGATGATGGCTCGATACTCCAATTTTTCGATTTTCACAATTTCGGTGGACATCTTTTTTCTTTTAACTTATTGCGTAACTCTGGTTCACTTTTTTGACGTCAAACTTCACACTGACACTTCTAATAAGTTATTGTTCGTTGCTATGGTAACGCAAAATTTTGTTCATGCATGGAACTGGTCTAGGCTAACTAGATATCAATACATCCTCGTATAACGTTGAGTCAACGGTACCTCGCAGCAAAACGCCTATTGTTATAGGCTTCGAACAATGAATATACCAGAAGAGTAAACATACGTATTATTCTATGCCAACATAAACAATATCAAAGTTTATTTATTTATTTTGCTTCATTTCTCAGATGTTGCGATGTCGCAGTAAATATAACAAGTTCATTGATTGATGCACAAAACAGGAATATTTTATTGTTAAAATTTTTTACCAAAGATTTCGAAATTTCTGAAAGTGGAAAGTATGGATTTGAGACAATAAACAAACAGAAATTTGGTATATCCTAGTCACGATCTACTATTAGAAATATTATACAGTGCTATTCAAAAGTCCCCTCCCCCACTCGTATCTTTTGAACGGCTACACTTACATTAATAAAATTTGGAGTGTGAAAATAAAGTGTTGTAAACTTCTCTACGAATGGTGACAGGTGACGTAATAGTAATAGATGACGTCACAGTGCCACTCTGGCCAATAATTTTAAATGGGACCTTATGGCAAGTGATATCTCGTTTGAAAAGCATTGACATTGGCTACATAGCCATATTAATTTTGCTTGGGTTTAAACTAATTTTGACGGATAAATTAGATAAATACCAAAATTATTGAAATTATTTTTTTAAATTTAATTAATAAAATATCAACAATGGATTCTTATAGCAAGTGTTCGAAATGTGCTCCGTCTACTTCCTGACAGTAATTCATCCTATTAGTAAACTCTTGTCGTACTCGTTCGAATGTGTCAGCTGAAATTGCATTGCATTTTTCAATAATTATTTCTTTCAATACGCCAATGCTATCTGGTGCCGTAGTATAAACCTTGGATTTCATAGAAAAAAATCTAATGGTGTCAGATCTGGTGACCGAGGTGGCCATTCTATAGGACCTCGCCGGAAGATCCATCTACCTCGATATTCTTCATCCAGGTAACGCCTTACTGCACCATAATAATGTGCAGGAGCACCATCTTGTTAAAATGTTATTTCCAGATGGCCGAATTCATCTGGATTATCTTCCAGAATTTCAAGAATTAACGGCTCAATTGCATTTTGTAACAGCTCCAGATATACTTCACCGCTTAAATTTGAATTTAGGAAAACAGGACCAACTATGTGGTTTCCCAAAATACCTGCCCAAACATTGACTTTTTCTGGAAATTCGGTATTTTGTTCACGAAAGGTGTGAGGATTTGTGTCACTTCAATACCTTACATTTTGTGTATTCACATTTCCATTGAGGCAAAAAGTACTTTCGTCACTAAAACAAATTGTTTTTGTGTCATGTGGGTTTTGACCAATTTTATTTGTCATACATTCACAGAATTCAGGTCTTCTGTCGGGGTCGTCATCCGAAAGTTGGTGCACCATTTTTAACTTGTAAGGATGAAATTTATTTTTAGCCAACACTCTCTGTACTGTACTTTTAATTACTTTACAGATAGACGCAACTTTAGTTGAAGAGGAAGTAGGGTTTACTACCATTTCAGCAACTATATCAATTTTTTTATCATCACTAAATGTTGGTCGACCAGATCGTTTGGCATCTTGAACACTACCGGTTGCTTCAAACTTGTGAAGAAGCTCCCTCAAATAAGTTCTCGAGATAGGGCTATCTGGGTATCTCTCATTAAATAAACGTTCCGCTTCATGGAGATTCTCTCCAGATTCACCAATTATTAAGAAAGCTGCTACTTTGTCGGCTTGACTACGTATCATTTTGCCTATGTAAACTCTCAAACGTCTCGTTAAACAATAATAAAATTAAATATTTAAGCTATTTAGAAAAACTTTGCAAAGCAGCAAATACTATTAAATTAAAAACGTCAATTTGTTTGACAACTAACCAGAGGCGGACTGAAAAATCTTCAATATTTAAATTTGAAATAATAATTTTGGTATTTATTTAATTTTTCCGTCAAAATTAGATTAAACCCAAACAAAATTAATATGGCTATGTAGCCAATGTCAATGCCTTTCAAACGAGATATCACTGTCATGTTCAAAATCCTAACCTCTCAACAACATCCTCACTTAAAATGGAACATTTTTTCAAAGTAGTATTTATTCGAGAGTTAAACGGATTGGGTTCCTAGGTTTATAATTCTTTCTGGAGACAAGCTACTCTACAAAACAATTAAGGTATATATCATTCCAGAACTATGTCAATAAACAAAACCATTTGGAGATAAACACGAAACAAAACATGTGTCAAAGCGGAATATAGGTGACACTGTCAAATGTTTGTTTATCTCATAATAGTTTCCAGAAAGGTTTACATTTACTGATAAAACTTGATAAAATAAAAACACCATCAGGGATAAAACAACTATTCCAAACTCACCTGGGCTGGCACTCTGTAATTTGTATTTTAAGGAAAGAGATAAAGAATAAGCAAACGAAAAGAATCGCTATACTTGGTTAGTGGTACTCTATAAGTGAATCTCTCTCGCCTCGGCTATAATTCGACAAGATTCGGGATCGTCAATCGGATAGAGAATAATCTCCTAATAATTTAGAAAACATTAATGCAAATTTGACTATTTCAGAATAAAAATAAAAAAGAACAAGAAATTTGACATTTATCTGTAGCTTTGGTAACCTCACATTTTCATTTATGACACTGCTTAAAGTATGTACCTATTTGCCTGGTGCATAATTAGTAATATTGTTTAATGAGTGATTTTTTTAATAGCTGTGGTAAAGAGTAGACATTCTGTTTTGTTAATGTATTGGGTTTTGTTAAAAATCTCTTGCCAGTATAGTCGACGTAAACGGTATAGTGCCTTCTTAAAGTTGCCGACTTTTTGTTTGATCCTAATACTAAGAGGATACCGTCATAGCCCAGTAAATTTTATAATTATTTAAAGTGCTTACTTAGTTGACGATAAATTAATTTAATTTTATAATTTCAACTGATAATCGTTAAGTTATTTAATAAACTAGTTTGTTAAGGAAGCCGATTAATAAGCGAAACTGGTTAAAGCACGAACGAGCGATAGTTGAGTTTATTAATCGCCCATTAACAAATGAGCTGATTACTATATTTTTTCGTTGACTGTAAACTCTTTTTTTGTGACAAAAATCACTTTTCCACAGACTATTAGGAGACAATAATGTCAACTCTATACCAATGAGTTAGAATGCCATTGACATACATTTTCAATTTCACGTAAAAATCTCGTTTGCTAAAAATCTCAGTTATCATTGAAAAATAAAATGCGAATTGTCAAAAAAGTTGTCATTGTGAAAAAGTTATTGTAAATTTGTAATTGTGCAATTATGGAGTTAGAAAACACTGCGCAATTACCTGCTGCAGTGTTGGCGAGTGCAAACTTTGGTATATTGTATATATATCAAAATGTCATCAAAACGTCCAAATCACAAACAAAGTGCGTTAATGACGTCCATTAACGCATCCTTTTTTAATTAAAATAATTCATTAATATCGATATTAATAAACGGAAAAAGTCTGTTTAATAATTTTTATTTGTTAAATAAATTTATCGACTGTCCGCAATTATGGAGCGCCATACTACTTTTTAAGATACGAAGGCCACTTTCAGAAAGGACTGATGATCAGTCCTATCTGAAAGTGGCCTTAGCGTTAATGTATAGAGCAAAACACATTTTTTAATGAATCTTTACCTAATTGACGACTCGAGCTCTCTTTTGATGTATTCAAGCTTTCTTTCAATCTAATATCTATTTGTTCTTTCCTCTGCTATTTATAACCCGAATACCTATGAAACTTTGCTTTAAACTAAACAATTTTAACCTATTTATATTTAAAAACATCTTAAACACAATACCAGACAATTAACAATTACACTACCTTATATCTCGTTTTATTAAGAAGTATATTTCAAAAAATTCATCATTTTTTACATCTTTGACTGAACTATAACTATTTTTAAGAGAGGGTTTATTTATTTTGAGGGAGCACACAGGTGTGAGTGTTTATAGTCGGTGGTCTGACATCAACAAAGTGTAGTGTGGAAATTGTAGGTAAATATTCATATTTATTAGAAATTATATTTTTAGTTAAACATTATATGTTTACCATGTGGGGAATATCGAGTTCGGTTCAAAATATTGTGTGTAACAACGACGAAAATTTAAATAATAGTGATGATTTTAGTGATAATGAAAGTGATGAAAACAGGATTCGACGACATTTAAATTTGGAAGCACAGAAAATATGTTTCAATGTGTATAAGAATCCACGGGAAAAGTTTGGTTTCCATGAAAAAACAGAATTAATGCAAGCAGTATCTGATTTAACATAAGTTCCCCTGTCAACTATACGTAAAATAGCCAAGAATGGGCCTTATGAAGGCAAGAAGCGATGTGATAAGGGATCGGTCAAACCTTTAGATGCGTCTTTGATAAAATTATTAAAAACCACTATTTATGATTGTTACAGAAGAAATGAGTTAGAGTTCTTACAATAGCCTTTTTGGTGTGCGTCATCGTTTGTGACGTATATCCGGTTTTTCGGCATGTCGTTTATTATATTTGCTATATTGACATATAGCTAACCTTAAATTTGAAAAATAAAATGATCAGGATCGTATTCAGCCATATTCGAAAATGATATGAAATTAATAATACTTGGGATATGAAAACACTGCAAAATAAAACAAATTGTATATTCAATTTACATATTAAAATAACTTTACATTAGTAAATATAGTCCTGCAAAAGAATTATACCTGTTCAATTAAGTCTGCACCATATGGAACGTTATTTTATTCTAAGGTTTTATGGAAAAAGGTATTCTTCACTTATAATTCTTATTGTTAGTGAATTTCATTGTTTTATTTGTTTAAATGTGGCCACTGTCTTCATTAAAATATGTACAGGTGGTGTATTGAAAATTTATGTATGTATGTATTTTGACATTCACTGAGACCTAAAAGATCTATTGGGCCCCCTTACTTCTACTGAGTTTCTGAGAAGAGTCTCAGGAGTGTTGTCAAAAGCTCCTAAAGCACCTCGGATATATTGAATATTTAACAAAATAGATATTATTCTATAGCTTTTTGAAGCTACGACCACTTGCTCTGCCGTTGAATAGCTTCTTTCCAAACACTAACTAGAGTAGGTATTCTATCTTCAGTTACACGTTCAGTAGAAAACAAACATAAACATAGTAAATAGTCAAGAAACCAACCAACTAATAAAAAATTAAAAAGAAGAGGATTATGAAAGTTCAATTTTCGCAGTCATCTTCCCATAAGTCCCAATCTGATTCACATTCCGACTCATTCAAGTCAACAATTACAGGCAAAGTATCACTAGCGTCAATAATTTTTGCTGTTTCCCAATATTCCTCTATAATGTTTTGGGTATGCCTAACATATTTTTTCCATTTTTCTGGTGTAACCTACAATAATATAAATATAATTAAAATACAGTCTTCAGGACTCCCAAAAAAAAATCAAAATACTGGCAGTACGGCAGAAACGTAAACTTATTTGTTCATACCTGCTCAATTGCCTCTTGCCAAACATTTATTATTGTTGCTGCAGTTACATGGTCAACAGAGGTTATCTTAGCATCGTAATACCGTTTGAGCTCGGACCAAACCATTTCTATTGGATTGAACTGGCAATGGTAGGGAGGTAGTCTTAAAATACGATGACCGTGCTGAAGAGCCTGTCTATCTAATCTATAAAACAGCACGCTTACATTAACACTGTTGATCCTTACCTCCTACAATAAATTACATACTTTTATTCTTTATCCGGTATTTTATGTTTCTTCACAATTTTCATAATTTCATCTTTCATGCTAGATGCTGGAAAAGGTATACACCTTTCTTGTAACCAACTAATTAAAGATTGCTTAGTCCAAGATGAATTAGGGATTTTTTCAACTAAACTTGAATGATAAGATGCATTGTCCATTATTATTAAAGAAGGTTCTTTTAAATTCGGCAGGAGCTGTTGTTCAAACCATTTTTCTAAGTTATTCGAATTCATCGAATCATGATAGTCTCCAGATTTACTCCCACTTTTGAAAATCAAACTACAATTTTCGACAAAACCATTCTCAGAACCTGCTTGTAAAATAATATACCGGACACCTTCACCACTTGTCTTCCTTACTGCCTTAGTGCTACCATCTTGCCAACTTTTGCAAAAACTACCTTTACTAAAAATCCAGGAGAACTCTCATTGTTCTTGAATTCTCTCAGAAAATGTAATCTTTTTTGAGCTACATGTGGTTGTTCCATAAGATAGTTTCTATTGGAAATACTGCAATTTAGCCATCTGAATTTTAGTTCCCTTAAAACATTATCCATTGAACCAACAGACATGTCGATTCCATCCAAATCAATGAGTTTTTTATTCGGTGTATGTAGAGTTACATGTTCACCTAAAATAAATAAATAAACAAACAATATTAATGAATAAAAAATACAAAAACACTTTTTTAATTACACACTTTTATTAGGAAATACACTAAAAAGTGAATAATAATTTTTTTAAATTTCTCATTCACTCTTTCTCACTATCCTAATGAAATAGGATTAACTTGATTTATATTAATTTCACTTATTGTTATATAAAAAATACTTACTTAGTGCACTGAAGTTAAAGGTATCAATGGTTTACCAGCTTCTTTTTCTAATTGAAAATATTTAATAACTTTCAAAATAAGTTGCTTCTCTTTTTCCGTGTATCTAGGCATATTTTTGTATTATTTAAATAAATAAAATGCTAACAATAATATTAATATTCACTTTCCATAAATAATCATGAACAACAAAGTACAGACCTGACGAGAACTGTCAGTGGGACATTAGAAAAAGACGTAACCTACGAAGGGAACGTCTACATAGAATTTTGAACGATATAAATGCGCCCGATTGATAGGTCGCGCTTGCACGTAAACTAAACATCAACCAATCAAATTTTTCTGTCAAAGATTAGGGTTAACGTTTGTAATACGTTTAAACAGTTCATTATTGTGATATTTTGACTAGGATTAATCACAGACCTGCCTTTTTTTCCATTTCTTTCACCGTAATGTGTTAGAAGGGCATTAACAATCGATGACGCACACCAAAAAGGCTATTGTATGAACTTTACCTACAATTGAAATAATAAGAAATAAATTAACAAATGCCAGCCGTAATGTAAATTGCTGTCAGAAACCCATTGAAAACTGGGATTCAAATTCAAAACGATCAATAAACGTCAAACAGTCATGGAAAGCAGAAGAATAGTGGGTATGTGGTATACATACTAGGAACAAGTAACTAAGAATAGAGAATAAAAGCGGCCAATTGTATATTTGGACGAAACTTGGTATGATACATACGATACGGTTAAGAAAGGATTGACTGATGGGTCAAAATCGTGTATGCCGACTGGCAGAAAATGATTTAAAAAGTAATCAAAATTGAAGATGAGTAAAAGAACATTGGACAAGTCCATATTAATGGGGGAAATAAGTTTAATATTGATTTACAAGGCGATAGTGATAGTGAAGCAGATGGTATGGAAGAAGGATTAATAGGATTTCTGGAAGAAGAAAGTTAATTAAGTTCAATATATTTTTTATGTTACTTATGTAGTAGTGACAAATTGGAGTTAGGAATTATATTTATTTTCAAAGAATTGTTTTATTCATTATTATAAAATTTCTTTTGTTTGTTATTTTTTCATAGAATTTAGTTTTGTTTATGGCTTTGAAATTTCGTTTTCCATAAAAAAATCGAATGGGATACATAAAGGGCTCAGTTAACGTTCTTTCAACAATTACGTAACGTCAAATACAATATAGAATTATGTTTGGTAAGTATGCAGACATAATAATAATACCTTTCAGAGTCTAGCTCCGCAACATAACTTAAAGGGGATATACGATTAGATAGCTGGCACTATAAGTTTTACGTCGACTATACCTATAAAGATTTCTTGTAAATAAAATTAAAAACATTGCAAGAATGATAGTTTTCTTCAGGTATAATATTATTCCACAAACACAACCTTTTACACAACTAACCCTACAAAATTGAAATTAATAACAACAACATAACCTCTTTTCTTTTTTCATCGAACAGAGATGAAAAATCGTACACAATTAAGTAGAATAAGACAGAACGATATGTCTCTTGAATAGAAAGACCCTTGGAGTTGTCGCTATCATTCGCATCGCTATCGCATATTCGGTCATGTTCAACTAGGCTCGGAAACGACCGAACTCAGTTACAGAGTACTAAATAGCGAAAAGAAGGGAATCTTTATCTCTATTTTATTACAGAGAGCCACTCCTGATGGTTATTTGGTAAATCTATAAGGCCGGTTAAGTTGTATTTAGATCTATCTGTAAAATGTCGATGAATGTCTAAGCGGCTCCTGTTTTTTTTCGTGATTCAGACATCTTTATAATAATTTAAAAGACAAAAATCTATAAATGCATAAATAAGAAATGAAGTCAGGTTGGAGATTGTGCCATTGACATATAAAGATTATATTGTTATGTCAATGGAATTTGCGAATATTTGAAATACTTTTAAACGTCCGCTATCAGTAGGTAAGGCGTTACGTTAATTGGTTAGGTATTTTAAAAGCTATATATACTTATAAATGGAAGAACAGTAACGGGGTACTGGTAACTTTACAAATGTAATATATAATGATGGGAGACCCCAAAGGAACTGAAGAGGAAGCAATAAAAGTTCTAATGCTGCTTCTAAGTTATTGACTTTATTCCAAGTTCAAGCTTTCGTTTGTGATCACAAGCTTCATCAGGACAACTATAAAAATATATGGAAAACACTCCATTACAAGTATGTTTGTCAGTTATTATTAACACTCACCAGAATCAGCAATTAAGCTCTAAACATCTAGCGACCACATTGTAACACAAGTCAGGTACCAACATCACCTCAACTTTTGTATTGTACATATTACGATCAAATATATGAACATAATTTTTTTAAAAATCATTAAAATTCTAAAATATACATTATAAAACTTTAAAATGACATTCTCTTTACTGGATGAATCAAGATTAAGATTAAAATATTAAAATTTCTAGGAACTACAAAACACAGATAAAACAGAACCATCATTATGACAGTTGACTTAAGTCAATCAAATATGAAGTGATTGAAGTGATTCTACAAAATGCTACTTGATACTTACACTTTTTCTTAATAAACTTTATGGAATGATCAGATCAATGGTTAAATATATCTGGCAATTTTTTTTGTTCAGTAATATGTTGGTTTAATAGATATGTATCATATTGCACCCTGTGATCTTTTTTATTCACATGTATACGAAGACTAATAGCCTGTGGTTTATTTTTGCAATCTCTTTTTTGTAATGCTAATCTTTTTGACAGTTTTTGGCAAGTTTGTCCTATGTAGGTATACTAAACCAATATATGGCATCCCTATACCAATATGGTGTTGCTATTGGAACAGCCTGTGAAGTTTTTTGAATGTTTTAGAATGAAATCGGGGACATTTTGGTATACAGGCTCGGTATGTACAATCTCATATAGGAGATGGTCTCTCAGTTATTCTATAGCTTCTTCTCTTCCACTCACAGTATGGCTATACGGAAGATAATTATTTGCTGAATCTGTATATCTAATACTATCCCTTCCTCAACGCCTTTTTTTTTAAACCCATTTAATTATCAGCCTTAGGCTAAGGTCAAAGTAGATCCGGTAACGACCAAGTAACAAAATTCAGGTGGTCACAGTAACACTGCCATATTAACAGTAGGTACAACGGACGACAACGCACGAAAACGAATAAGTTTATTTTTTCCGACAGTGCACGCCAGGTCATTGCTGTTGTTTCATGTTTTAAATGTACTTTCTATCAATAGGACAATACTGTCCAGTTAATTAAATTGGTTTTCGAAAGTCTACCATTTCATTCTAGAATATTAAAAAAACTTCACAAGCTGTTCCAACAACCGATAACGAATAGTGTGAAATTCACTATATTGTTCTTCTTTCTCCGTAAATGGGGGTTGATCCAGAAATATTATTCGTTTTGGAATAATAACCTCAGTAGGAGTCCAGCTTCCAACAAGTAATGTTTGCGAATTGAAATCCATGCTGACAGAAGTATATGTACTTATGCATGTAAATTCACTGAGTCCTGAAATATCAATTGTACCCCGTTTCTCCTACTAGATTGCTCTGAATTTAGATTGCATTCTCCTGCCCGACCCTTTCTAAATAACCAATCAACCTCGAGACTGAATCTTTCATGTAATTTCTTGCCGATGGCTTGTCACCGCCTAGAACAAGAAACCGTACATTCGCCAGGAAGTCGCACTGGCATAGGTGCTCTGCAGTTTCCTCTTCTAGGTGACAGAATCTGCCTGTTAAGCTTACAGAGGCCTGTTAACATTCCTACTATGGCTTTGACAGTTTTCCTTTCTTTGCTTATTAGGTCTGCAGTAAAAGTTGGCGAGTGTCCTCTAATGAACTGTTTCGCCTGTTCTGATGAGATTACCCAGCATTCTAGAGATATCTGTCCCATCCACTTTATGTGGCTATATTTGTTGTCGACTTTGCGACGCGGCAGAAGGGATCCGGTCCAATGCCTTGTCTGGCCGTTTCATCCGCCACTTCGTTGCCCTTATGACCCTCTTGCACTGGTAGCCAGGCTACCTTGATCTTGCAATTGAATCAAGTGCCTTCAGTGCAGCTTAACACAGTTGACAGTGCTGTAGTTTTGTCCGTAAGTATTAAGAATCTATAGACTGTATGAAAAAATCGAAATTTGTCTATTTTTTCATAAAAATGGTTATGACCACTAAAAAAGGCGCAATTCTTCATTTCTAGTGGATCTTAATGTATTTAATGATAGAAAGGTATGATTTGGTTATACCTTACAATTTTTTTTTTCGAGAGGGTGGCGACTTTTTTGCCGTTCAATGAGATTCTTTAAGTTTAACTTAAATCTCAACTATGGGGGCTTTTTCATATAAGAATAATACATTATGTTTTTTGTTCCAAATAAAAGTTTAATAGAAATCGTCAGTACATTTAGGAAACAGATAGTACCTATTTAATAACAATTTGTAACAAACAACTTAAAGGTAAATAAGTTTATTAGAGAGTTATTGAAGATCTGTACTAAAGGCTGCTTTTATTAAAAGTTCCTTTATTAAAGTATCCTTTAATGTGACTTTTGATAGAGTTATTGAAAGAAACAAATACAAGACCAAAAACTTTATTTTATTATGACATTTATGCTTTATGCTGCCTATTTATGTGGATCTATTTATTGTTACAAGCTTTAAAAAACATTAATTTCAAGAAATTTGTCATCACAATTTAATATTTTTTCTTTACAACCATATAATATATGTAATGCTGTCATTACTAACGTCATTGAAGGTTGAGAAGTGTCACATTACACACCTCTACTTCCCGCCTTCACTTCCCGCCCTCACTTCCTGCCCTCATTTCCCGCCCTCATTTCATCTATTCTAGATAAATAGTTTTTATATTTAAAAAAATAACATATTTTTTTACAAATTTTATAATACCTATTTAATGGCAAACAATAAAATACAACAATGAACTAAAATACAACAAACTACTTATTGATATTAATTTTACATTTATTGACTTTATCTGACATTTACTCATATTGGTGACAATTGTATACCCCGTAGTCACGGTAACAATATATCTTCTTGATTATTCTGAGAAAACCGTGTTCTTGGTAATTTGTCGTTAAATGTAATATTTTAGGAATGTTCAGAACGAAACAGAGAATTATTAATTTTGATCGAAATATGATGGTTGTAAATAAAATAGTATACAAACCTCGGTAGGAAGATTCATTCCTGTCTCGAGATCATAGCTAACCTCGACGCTTTGCGTCTCGGTTAACTAACTGATCTCACGACAGGAATGAATCATTTCCCACCTCGGTGTGTAATATACTATTATTCACAATCGGTCATAGTAATATAGACATTTCTTACCTTTAAAACGGTAGGGAAGTGACTCATTACTTACTTTCACTTCCACGCTATAGCCGGAAAAGTACCTTTCCTACAACCACTATGCAAAACACGCTTTTCTACACAGATTTTTATACGCAAAGCAGGCCTTTTCTCAATTCTTTTGATAACTGTTGGAAAAGTAATGCGAAAAGTACACGCTATGGCACTTTTCCGCACCGAAATGTCAAACAAAGCTACCTATGATCTGTCAACTTTTTTTGACAATTCAACATATTTATTATACTAAGTAAATTTCTGGGTGTAAAAATTTTAAATCTGAACCAAAAATAAGTAAACTATTTATTTGATTATTTATTTATTCATTATTCATTGTTGACTATTAAACATACACTCAACTGATTTTTCTATATTAAATTTTCATTTTGTATGTTCTTTCTGTTCAAAGTTTTAATAAAATACCTAAGTATATAAATTTCTGTTTTTATTTCATTAATAAATGTGGTTGTAGAAAAAATAGTGTGTACAACTTGTACGCAAATCACTTTTCCCACGAGCGTAGAAGTTTGTGGCACGAGCCGTAAGGCGAGTGCCGCAAATCTATCTATCTATCTATCGCTTTGCGCACTAGTTAATACCTTTCTTTGCTTTTCTACGGAATTATTCCCTCAACCGCAGCTTCTTGGACTTCCGGAGGAATACAGGTTAATTCAAAATAAAACATTATGTACTTGTTTGAGAAAAAATAATTAAAATTTCGTGACAAAAAGAATATTTCATGACATAATTGTCAATACCAATAAATTAATAATATTGCCTAGCCACAAATTCATGAAGTTCTTTGTCGAAAAAAATATTAAATTGTGATAACAAATTTTCTTAAAATTAATGTTTTTAAAAGCTTGTAACTAAGCGATTGTGAATAAAATAGTATACATACCACGCGGGAAGGATCATTCCATCCACGACAAAGCCTGGGCTGTAATGATCTACTTCCCCGCTAGGTATTTAATATACTATTTCGACAAAGAACTTCATGCATCTGTTGCTAGGCAATATTACTAATTTATTTGTGTTGACAATTATGTCATAAAATATTCTTTCTGTCACGAAATTTTAATTTTTTTGGTCAAACAAGTACATAATGTACATTATTTTTGAATTTTTAAATTAACCTGTACTCCTCCGGAAGTCCAAGAAGCTGCGGTTGAGGGAATAATTCCGTAGAAAAGCAAAGAAAGGTATTAACTTTTTCTTAAAACCAGCTTAACACAATATTGTCATACTTCAGAAAAGTGACACATGCTTCTAGCCGGAAATAGTAATTTACGTTACAAGACCGGAAAGTAGTGTTTTTCAGGTCGAGACAAGCACACTAATTTCCGGTTGCGTGACGTACAATATTTTTTTTAAGACAGACACTTCGATATACATTCAATTCTTTAACGGATAATTCAAAATCTGAATTCATATTATTGTTAAATTTGCGCACTCGCGAAATAAGTTTGACATAAACGACAAATTAAAAATTAACGAACTGTTATCACTCGACAATATATCGAAACGTTGTTTTCATAGTAACGAAATCAAGGTAGATTGTATTATAAAAGAGCGATTGGAAAAATGAATAATCACGTCCATTTTCCGGTCTTGATGGGCAGACGTTATTTTCTGGACGAAAAATTGTCCAGAATGTGTATATTTTCTGCTCGGTCTTAAAAAAAGTACTACCTTGATTTAGTTACTATGACAACAACGTATCGATATATTGTCGAGTGATGACAGTTCGTTGATTTTTAATTTGTCGTTTATGTCAAACTTATTTCGCGAGTGCGCAAATTTAACAATTATATCAATTCAGATCTTGAATTATCCGATAAAGAATTAAATGTATATCGAAGTGTCTGTCTTAAAAAAAATATTGTACGTCACGCAACCGGAAATTAGTGTTTTTCAGGGCTCTCTAAGCTTCCAGGACTCGCCTACGGCTCTCCCTGGAATCTGCTTGTCTCGACCAGAAAAACACTACTTTCCGGTCTTGTAACGTAAATTACTATTTTCGGCTATAGCGTGGAAGTGAAAGTAAGTAATGAGTCACTTCCCTACCGTTTTAAAGGTGGGAAATGTATATATTACTGACCGATTGTGAATAAACTTATTATTCAAAATTCTGATTTATCTACTACGTTCACTAGTTTTCTCGCGTTTAACAATATAAAATGCTCAATATAATTTGATTACCAAATATTGCAATTAAGAATACATTAACAAGAAAAACTATTTATTTTCTAAATCGTTTTATAAGTGGAGTTAATTAGTTCTCGAAGTGGGTAAATCTTAAATATATTGTTTCTGTAATTGTTTATCGGTCATTCTCAAATTGTATCATTATCTGCTAAGTACCTTCGTAAGTATATAGATTGGGAATTTTTCAAGATATCTAGACACATTTATTATAACGAATTTTATGGCCAAAGTTACATCATAAAATATATTGGGTACCATTAAGAAAATACCACGGATATAATTAAAATCCTTTAAATCAATTTCTCCAGTCTCCAGTCTTGTATCAAATTCATTTGTAATAATAGACCAAGCAATAGGTAAATATTTTTGACAAAAATCCTAGTAGAAAACGGATGGTGCCATTATATAAAAGGCATTTCGTAGTATCATTCTGATATGTTTTGGACAAAAAATGTTGTTCAGTAATTTGTTATGAACATTTAAAACGAAAAAAACCTTATTTTTTCAGTTTTCTTCATATAGCGTAAAACGTACTGAAACAATCTCGATGGTATGCATAGATAAATCGTAGATAATTAAAATACGAACAAAATGAGGGGTCGAGCGAGTCAATCGGATAATTAAGGACCGAGAAAATCAGGAAAAACCGGAAATTTAGTCATTTTTTTTGAAAACTCATAATCTTCGTCACTTTTTATTTGCAATAGCTGAAACTGTGTGCAAAAGAAGTTCTTCGTATGCCATTTATATGCGCGAAGAGCAGACGCCAAGCGACGGTTACTTTCATCGCAATTGCAATTTTAATTTTTTCATACGACACCAAACTCATGCACTTTACTCTGATTTACACAAAACACACTTCGCAAGATCGATTGGCTTGGTTCTCTTCAATCTTCGGACATGAATTGGTCTTCCAGCAGCTGAAGATCCTCTGCATTCACATGTTGATGTAGCCTGGCTTCATGCTTACTGGCTATCCTTTTAATCTCTTCCTTGACGGTTGGTATTCGAAGGTATCTGTGAATATCAGAGTTACGAACATTCTAGGGAGCATTCACTATATTTCGTAACACTTTGTTCTGGTTCACACTGGTTTCAAAATCTGATTATAAATCAATAATTTGTTGTAGATGGAAAGCTTGGAGTTTCTTCCAATCAGCCAGTAGTGCTCTCTGTATTTTAGGCTTAATTCGGTTGTTTTCTTTTTGACATTCTTTCCACCTGAGTTTGGCATCAAGAGTCATGCCGAGGTATTTGGCATTTATCGAATATGGTACAATTGCTCCGTTAATATTTAGAGAATATGGTTCTGTTTTTCTTTTGTTGGTAAAGTTTACTTGAATAGAATCTTCCATTGTTTGGTACAGTCTACAACTGCATTGATTGTTTTGGTAGCATTTTGTTTAGTTTGTATATCAAGCTTTCGTGCCATACTTTGTCGAACGCTTGTGCGACATCCAAAAAGACTGCAGAGCAGACTTGTTTTTCTTCTAAAGCACGTTCAATTATGTTTGTTATTCTATGCACCGAGCCTATTGTTGAGTGCTTTTGCCTGAATTTAAACTGAAAATCTGCGATTAATTTAATATGTTATAGGTCTCAGTATTTTTAAAAGTAATTTCTTAAAAAGTTTTGAAACTATTAGCAGAAGAGGAATCGGTCTGTAGAATTTGACATCATTAGGTTGTTTTCCAGGTTTAGGCAACATGATCACTTCTGCAACTTTCCAGCACGTAGGAATATGTTTCAATCTGAAGGCTGCATTCATAAGGTACGTGAGTATAACTATACTCTTCCTAGGCAACTGTTTCAGTATCTCACCAGTTATCAAATCAAATCCGGGGGCTTTCTTTTGGCTTAGATTAGTTCTTATCTCCTCAGCTACTTCTCTTGGGGTAACGGGAGTGATACTTTCAGATTTTGGATTGTGAATATTATTCAGAACGTAATCCGTCAGCCCAAATTGTCCTATGTGGCCCTTGACCAGAAAAGTGTGTCGACCTTCTAAACTATAGATTTCAAATGAAGTCACACTACCTATACCTAATCAACAGAATAATAAGTCAGAAACAAGAGCTTTGTCAAATCGCCGTATGTAGAACAAACAAATGGGTATAGGCACCTACTGTTTAGAGAACGAACACGAATTCCCGTCAGGAAAACCAGTCTACTTGTTTCATAATTAGGGTACCATATTCGATGAATGTCAAATACATCGACATGACTCTTGATGCTAATCTCAGGTGAAAAGAACATGTCAAAAAGATAACAACCGAACTAGGCCTAAAATACAGACAGCACTACTGGCTGATTGGAAGAAACTCCAGGCTTTCAATCTACAACAAATTATTGATTTACAATCAGATTTTGAAACCGGTGTGGCTTTATGGTATCCAGCTTTGGGGGTGTGCTAGCGATACCAATATCCAGTGCATCCAAACATTCCAGAACAAAGTGTTACGAAACATAGTGAATGCCCCCTGGTAACTCTAATATCCACAGAGATCTTCGAATATCAACCGTCAAGGAAGAGATTAAAACGATACCGGCAAGGCTCCATTAACATGTAAATGCAGAGGCTATTTAGCTGCTGGACGACCAACATCATGTCCGAATATTGAAAAGAACCAAGCCAATCGATATTGTGTAGTGTGTTTTATGTAAATCAGAGTAAAGTGCATAAGTGTATACTGTAGATTAGAAAAATCTAGAAGACGTTCTTTGATTGACTCTAGATGATTAGTACCTAGTTTTAAGAATAGTTAGATGCAAATTAATGGTTAGTCTTCTAAGACTAGCTTTAATTACAGGAAGATACTCCAAGAGGTATCTTTTAATTAAAAAAAATTAGGACAGCACACTAATTTATTGCATATTTTTGGGTACGGTATTCGAATTTATATAATGTTACCATTAGCTATATCGTAATTTTTATTCAATAATTACTCACCGGCCAGTCTACCCTAAGGAAGCCCTTGTATACAATCCACATATATAGGGAGAAACCTGTCTGTCGGTTGTGCATGGAAGAGGAGGAAACAGCCTCTCACATTATCTTCGATCGTGAAGGATTATCACATTGGAGATATAGACTCCTAGGACCTGAGATTCCAAGGAAGGATTTCTCCAAGAAGGACCTTGTGAAAGGACCGCTGATCCCGATAAGGGGCACTGGTTTCTTCACATAAACGGCACAACCAAAAGTACAAAAAACCTAAAAGCTGAAGTGCCGAGGACTCTAAGCCCCTGACTGATGTAGCCGAACCCATCAATTAATTAATCAATACTCCACAATTAAAATTATCCGTTTGAGTCACATGATTCAGAGTTTGGAATTTCCAATTTTCGGTTTCCATTTTTTTCATTCTTAGAAATTCTAATAATCGGGTCATAAAAATGTTTTAAACATTACCTCATTTCCTAGAAGATCTAGGAGCGTCAGTGTTTTTTCCGAAATATCAAACATGACTAAAACGAAGTGAGTATGCCTTGCGACTAGAAGTACAATTTTGTTATTTTTAACATGAATATTGTCAACGAAACTCGAATGAAGAATGTCATTATAGTCCATTGAAATGTTACATGAGCTTTACATTTTTTACATTTACATTTTTTAGAGGACGCAATTTTATTTTTTCGGACGTGTGGGGGGTCAATAGAAGCTTAATCCCAAGTTTGTGTGGTTGCCGCACTTGTCCCCCGACAGCCATATTGGAAAAAGGGGTGCAAACTCCTATTTCGCAATATCTCGGAAACTAAGTGCCCTACAAAAAATTTGTGAAAACATAATCAATAAATATGTTCATTTAACTTGTGGCTGCAGAAAAGCAGGCCTCAAATGGTCTACAGTATACCTCCATTGTTCTGCCGAAAGATGCAGCAGCATCATGGAAATATCAAAGTTAATGGAAGAAAATGAATTCGAAGATGAGCTATGACTCCAATTTTAACTTCTGTCATTCCCCAAACCTCAACATTCAACGTTGAATTACATTCTGAGACACAGCCTGGACAATCGAAGAAAAGTATAATAAAATAGCCATATCTAATAACTGATTGAAAATATGATTATATCGAGTATTACCTCATCGGCAAGATGTCTGTGGAGTAGCCCTACTGGGGATACCACGTAAAAAAAACGCGCCTACAGACTTTACCTTATAGGTGACGGGGAAAAGAGTTAGCAATGAATAAATAAAGTTGTAGGTAGGGATTTAACAAAAATTTTTAGAGAATGTATTTACAATAAAAAAAAGATCATAGAACTAAGTTAAACCTTTCATT
Source organism: Lochmaea capreae (assembly GCA_949126875.1). Lineage (NCBI taxonomy): Eukaryota > Metazoa > Arthropoda > Insecta > Coleoptera > Chrysomelidae > Lochmaea > Lochmaea capreae. Next base: position 4,119,498 of record OX421398.1, read on the forward strand.
TTGTCCGGATTCTCATGAGCATTGACGAACCCTGTCAACTTAGGAGCGCTGTAACAGCGTTTTAAATGAATGAAATTAAAAAAAATCATAGAGAAACATTTTCCTCAAAAGACCATCTACACGATTGGTTTGAGGTAACTTTTTTGTAAAATGGATTAAAAAAAAGTTATAGAGCAAAAAATAAAAATTTTATAGAAATTTTCTCACTTTTTGCTTATAACCGGCAGCCCCACAAAAACTTGTGGTTTAGCTTCTATTGACACATGTCCCAAAAATAAAATTTCATCCTCTAAAAAAATGCAATATTAGGTCCTTAAATTGTAACATTTCAATTGACTATTACTGAATGTCAAAGAATCAAGAAATTAGAAACTGTGGCGGAGCTGCATGGTACAGTTGTTAATCTAGGACCCTCACTCTCATGCTCTGTGTCGTCTAATTGTTCCCTTTTTTCGTGGTAAAATAATATAATAAATTCAACACAAACTACTGATATCTGTAGAAGGGAGATAGGGGAGGATTGGGCAGTCGGAAGCCATGGACATCCCCCTGTTTTTCCATCCTATCATAGAATTCTTTATTTCCCTAGTTTGGTAGTTTTGTTGAACCACACACGCATTTTGAGGTTAGCCGCAAGTCAATGCAGGGCCGGCGGAAGGCCCGTGCGAACCGTGCGCCCGCACGGGGCGCCAACATCTAGGAGCGCCAAATCAAGAGATAGTTAATAAAAAACTGGCAAGAGCTGCGTATTTTATAAACTCTTCCTGTTACTGTGGCAACAGGTGAAAGAAGTTTTTCAAAGTTCAAAATTATTAAAAATTATTTACGTTCAAGTTTTTCTCAAGAGCGCCTAGTTAATCTGACTATGTTGAGCATAGAATTTTTCAAATGATGAATATTAATATTGACAATATTCTTAAGGATTTTTCGCAAACTAAAGCTAGAAAAGTTAATTTTAATAAAATTTAGTTTGTATTCAGTAGAATAATATAATATTTATGCTTTTTTAAGAAAATATTTTCATTATATTTATTTTTATAATATAATGTTTTAGATGTTTATAACTTGAAGTGTCATTATTAGTTTTTTTAATATTTAATAAATAATTTTCTTCTGTTCTTTTGTATTTTAATTTACACACGATTCACGATTATGAAAGTGAATAAAGTAACGTATTAGTTTTTCTTTGAGTATTTTTATTTTAACTTTGTAAATTGATTCCACACAACAGTTATTGCAAATCTTACAAAATTTTAAACATTATGTGTTTCATCAAATCGAGGGGGGAGGGGGCGGAAAATTTGTTTTTCGCACGGGCGTTAAACTACTCTTTGGCCGGCCCTGAGTCAATGTAAATATTTTGCTGTCGTTTCGGAGTAAATAAACGAAGAACCAGCGAGTGGTATGTGCTTTTTAAATTTTTATCCATTGTTTATTATGCTAACGTATAAAATAATCTGTAAGTCAGGCTAAAATATTTAACCAAAAAAAAATACAGGAATTAAGTTGAAAAACTATGCACTTCTTGGTCACTTGTTGTTGAGTAAGGTTTGGGAATGCCCAATGCTCCCACCTAAGTGTAGAGTATGGAATGATACAGTTTATTGTACGTTCCCTGATTTTGTTACAATGTTTAAATTATTTTGCCCACGACCACTTAATAATAAGTCAATATTTTACCTCCTAACAAAAGGTAAATGGTACCCATATATCTACATCTTCTGCATTTAAATAACATGCAATGACAACTTAACACTCACAAAATTTCGGTTCATAGGTGACTAGAGATAGGGGTACAAAATGAAATAAACTATTAAATCTGCGTATTTTGTTTAGGAGATTTGTTTCTGAAATATATCGTATCGATAAAATATCGAAATTTTTAGTATCGATACTTTTCATAACGATATTTTCTAATATTGATATTTTTAAAATACTACATTTATAACGGTACGGTGTATCGATACTTTACACAGTATCGCCCATCTCTATATGTCACATTTGACGTACTCCTGAAATTTATTAATTTTGACGTTAGAATTGTCAATAATACCAAAATATTACTTTCCGTTCTACACTCGCCTTATTTAATGAAGAAATCAAGGGTCGTGGACAAAGTATAGTATTCTACTCGCAATTTATGACCATTCTTCGCTCGGGACGCAAACGTCACCCTACGTAAATAATGGCTATCATAAATTGCTCGTTTAATAATATACTATTGTCCACGACCACTTAATAATAAGTTAATATTTCACCTCCTAACAAAAGGTATATGGTACCCATATATCTACTAGAATGAATTATGAACTGATAATTCAGGCTTTTGCATTTAAATACCATGCCATGACAACTCAACACTCACAACATTTCGGTACATAGGATAGAGATAGGGGTACAAAATGAAATAAACTATTAAATCTGCGTATTTTGTTTAGGAAATTTGTTTCTGAAATATATCGTATCGATAAAATATCAAAATTTTTAGTATTGATACTTTTCATAACGATAGATATATTCTAATGTTGATATTTTTGAAACACTATATATATAACGGTACGGTGTATGGATACACAGTATCGCCCATCTCTATATGTCACATTATTTGACGTACTCAGAAATAAATTAAATTTGACGTTAGAATTGTCAATAATACCAAATTATGACTTTCAGTTCTACACTCGCGTTATTTACTTGACTTTTATTTAATAGGGTCGTAGACAAAGTATAGTATTCTACTCGCAATTTATGGCCATTCTTCACTCGGGTGACTTGCGCAAACATCATCCTGCGTTAATAATGGCTATCATAAATTGCTTGTTTATTAATATACTATTAATTACAGAAAGATGCCGTTCAAGCAGTGGCGGATTAACGTAGGGGCTAGCCGGGCCCCGCGTATCTTCGGGGGCCCCGTGATACAGAAAAAAAAATGTTATTTGTGGTTTTACTCCACCCTTAAGTGGGTCCCCGCTCGACTTAGTCCCGGGCCCACATCAGGAGTTAAATCCCCCACTGCGTCCAAGTTTAAATATAAAAACATGCTACGCAAAATATCAAAGGACATAATATTACGTGCCATAGAAGAAGTATCAAAAGGTGGAGAGATAAAAACAACTGCTGATAAATATCAAATACCTAGATCAAACTCGAATCGATTTCTGAAACAAGGATATGTTAATTTTTACCACAGAAGAAGAAAAATTGGCACAGTAGATACTCTACAGTTTCTTTTAAACTCAATTAGGGATTGACAAAGCTACGTGAATTGATCAATGACTGTGCTGTAGCAATAAAGAAAACTAACTTCTAACTTCTGCTTCCTATCTGACACTAACAAAAAAATTCGACAAATAGACATTTAATATTATTTTGTTTAGTTTAAATTTATTTAGGTTAAGAATAAAATTTATTCTGTGTCACCTTCTAACGATTCAGTGAAGTGCATGCTCGAGAAACGGTCAGCGCTTTTTTGCTTATGTCGGAAATGTTAAAAAACGCATTTGGTTTTACTTTTTTGTGATACGATTGTTTAAAATATGTCTAAAGCAGTTTTGATGAATTGAAAAATATGATATAGATTGTGGTTTGATTTCCCAAAATAAATAACAATAGGTAATAAATTAATATCTTCCATGAATTCGACACGTGCGTCAAGTCCTGACCACTGATCAACTACTGGTCCTGACCACAGGCCCTGACCTTGTCAAACAGCCACCATAATGGTGTAGGTATACGCAGATGCATCATCCGACGATACGATACGATACGAAAGTTTTGTGATTGGTGCAAAAATTGAAAATTAACAAGCCGCCAAATATTTGTCCGAAAGTTTCAACCTACGTCCATCATAGGAAAAACTTGAAAAATCCGTCATTGGATCTGTTTTGACTTAACTTTTTCATGATCTGCTTTTTTTTTGATATCATTTCAGAATGAATAATAATTATTGATTGAAAGCAACGAGCAGTTTGCTGTTAATTGCAATTGTGTTGGGAAATAGTATATTCTTCAACAAGTGTAGAATGATGGCTATTATTCACACGGATGAAATTTCCAAAACAAGCGAGCGCAGCGATTGAGTTTTGGGATCATCCAAGTGAATAATAGCCATTATACACAAGTAAAAGTACGACTATGCATAAAAAAAATCTTTCGTTGGGAATTGAAACTTGATCTTCCCCTTAAAAGTCAAGTATCTCTACCACTGAGCTATCGATCACGTTTGCTTATAGGAAAGTGCAAAGAACATAGATATAGGTAACTTATATTTTAAATATAAACCTCTACATTTTTAAATGAAATTATCACATTATTAGGAATAATAATAGAGATAACATGTCCATTTTGTCTTGTTAAAAGAAGAGGAAGATGATGAATATTTATTACAACGCGAAAAAGATGCAAGACACATGTAATATTCCGGAGACGTGCAGAAGAAGGCTGTCTTCCTACAAGAGGGAGCTGTCGAATGGCAAGACAACCAAATTTCAAAAACAAATTGAACCCTCGCGCCCGTTTTGAAATTTTGACCTGTTTTTAAATAAAGTACAGGATGAGTGTTATCTGGAATAAATTCATTAGTTCGAATACTATTCTTGTGATTCTATTTCTTGTGATTATGGCAAGGAATAAAAATTTAATATTGGGCAGTTATGTAGGTACTACAACTTTATAATTTCATTTATATTGGTTTATTTATTCAGGTTAGGTTATTTTTCATTTTGTCAAACTGTAAATATCCATGTATCTTGTATCTTAAATAAATATATTTCACACTTTCGTACTACCCGTATACTTTATTCTATGTTTAGGTAAAAATTATTTGCAATTTCCAGATATTAAGTACAGAGTACGATAATTTTTCCGCAAAATTTAAATCGTCAATAAATTTTACTTACCATCTTTTCCTACTGCGATGGAAACATTCTTCCATCCATTTTCTTTAATTATAAAATTTTTGTAATTACTATCCTCATAGTCGTACAGAGATGGGTATTTTTGAATCTCGTCTAGCAAGATTTCGTCGTTGTTCGCTGAAAAACGAGCCATTTTTCCCTTGCGACTGCGACTTGACTGGTCTGTCTAGCAGTCGGGACGCAACGGCTGCGACTCGATCACAGTCGCGTTCAGTCGGAACGCACGAGCGAAACCGTAAACATTCAATATCATTGAAGCAGTCGTTTGCGATTAGTCGCAGTCGCAATCGCACCAGCGAAACCGTACCTAACCACGAAGAAACGTTGTCGCTTAGTTTGTTATCAAAAATTTCCATAACTAGATTTTTTCCTGTATCTTGAACATGCGATGGTTTTATATTACGTGATTTTTGTTTTCTGCAGGCACCGCTTATACCAAATTATAAGAATAACCTAAAAAAATTAAAATTTACAATACCTATATCTATAGGTATAGTGTTTTTAACACAAGGTATTCTACCTTTATAAAAAAATATTTATCGTCTGGTGCATATTCTAGGAAATTGCTGATTTTCCCGTTTGTTAAAATTTGGAATTTTTTGGGTTTAAATCCGTCAGATTTTCTTTTAAGTATAGTTTGCACTGTCTCACAATAAAATAAAAGTATGCGGCAAGGTCTCTTTGAGCATTAAAAGGCCGAAAAGATAAGTCATTTCGAGTCTTGTCCTACCCGAACCTTTGATTCTCATTGATGCAATGTAGCTTCCGATTGGTCTATGCAAAATGTATATGAAAGCTTGAAAGTACACCACCTCGAGAACATCCTTTAGTTGTCCTAACGGTGTAGGTTGTATCATCCCTTTATGCTGTTATTCTCCTATGCTCGAGCGTGGATCCTATCCATTTGCATGTTGTCCTGTTGATCCTTCGATTTTTAAAGGATCTGTTTATTGATGACATCGATATGTTGTCAAAGCACCTCCGATGTCTAGAAATGCTGCAGTCACTGCAGCATTTTAACCCTTGTGAAAAGCAGGTAGGTACACTTATTACTATTGCAATTTTTGTCTGAACATCGTATAGACAAAATTGTTCTTACATCATCGGGCACTGGTTCTTGAGAAGAAAAATTGGCTTTCCAATTATTTTCTTCTAATGTCCATCTGTATAGAGTCGGATCTTCTAGTGGCATATTTTGAATGTGGCTATTGTACCAAATGTTTAATTGATACAGACACCTAAAACAATAAATATTTTTTGACTTTGAACGTCCCAGGTTGTGTTCTTAGATGTTGCTGTGATTGAGATTTTGTTTTATTGACTGAAACTATTTTGTTGGTAATAATCAAAATTATGGCTTTTGGCGACCATTCGAAGAGGAAGATGTTGCTATAGGCTCCGAACAATGAATATACCAGAAGAGTAAATAGACGTTTTTTTTCTAAGCCAACATAAGCAAAGTTTATTTGTTTATTCTGCTTGATCCCACAGATGTTGTAACGCGTTTCCCTCCTACACGTGGTTGCTACCACCCGAACACGTCACTATGGACACCCTTGCTGCTAATTTACGGTTTAAAGCTCGGGCGCCAGATTTTTAACGTGGTTTGCTCCACGGCCCCTTGACCCTTAGCGTCAAGAGTTCCGGATAGCCTCAGATGGAGAATACGGCGAATTCCAGGGGTCTGGTTGAATTTTACTTTAACGGATTGTATACAATTCGGACAAGCCGAATATCGGTACTCAAGTACTTAAGTTACGGTAGCCAACGAATAAAACAGCACTTCAAACCTTTTGTTTATTAATACTCTGTGGTTGATTTAATTCAAAAATATATAGGGACACGCAAAATAACGGAGGAAAGAAAATAAGGTATTTATTACTTATACCGGGGATTTAACGGACGTAACAATCAGAGCGGGTCAGAATCGTCAAATATAGCTTAAATCTGCCAGGTAACTGAACGAGTTGTGGCTAAGCCTCTTCCAAGTTCAAGAAACCCTTCGGATCCAAATGAGACACGGGAATTTCCTATTTAGACAGTGAGATAGGGTATGGATTCGTGAGACGGTGGAAGAACTTTCTAAATCTGCCGGGTACTCGAACAAGTTGTGGCTAAGCCTCTTCCAAGTTCAAGGAACCCTTAGGATTCAAAGGAAATACAGAAAACCAGTGTAAAGTCAATATCTATTGCACACGAGACGGCGAAAACAACTAAATCGGCCAGGCAATCGAACAAGTTGTGGCTAAGCCTCTTCCAAGTTCGAGAGACCCTTCGAATTCACAAGAAATACAAATAATAATATTTAGGCACGGAAAAAAAAATTGAATTAGTCCACTGGACTATATAAGAAAGATTTAAATCTGCCGGTTAATCGAACGAGTTGTGGCTAAGCCTCTTCCAAGTCCGAGAAACGCTTTAGATTTAAAAGAAACAATAAATGAAATATTTAGGTAATCAAGGAAGCAAAATGGTCCACGGTAAAATGAAAGAACGGTTTGAATCTGCCGGTTAATCGAACAAGTTGTGGCTAAGCCTCTTCCAAGTTCGAAAAACGCTTTGGATTCAAAAGAAACAATAACTAAAATCTTTAGGCAATCAAGGAAACAAAATGGTCCACGGTAAAATGAAAGAACGGTTTTAATCTGCCGATTAAACGAACAAGTTGTGGCTAAGCCTCTTCCAAGTTCGAAAAACGCATTGGATTCAAAAGAAACAATAAATAAAATATTTATGTAATCAAGGAAACAAAATGGTCCACGGTAAAATGAAAGAACGGTTTGAATCTGCCGGTTAATCGAACAAGTTGTGGCTAAGCCTCTTCCAAGTTCGAAAAACGCTTTGGATTCAAAAGAAATAATAAAAAAAATTATTCAGAAACAGAAAGAAATAAACTGGTACACGGTACGACGTAAGAACGACTTAAATCTGCCGGTTAATCGAACAAGTTGTGGCTAAGCCTCTTCCAAGTTCGAAAAACGCTTTGGATTCAAAAGAAATAATAAAAAAAATTATTCAGAAACAGAAAGAAATAAACTGGTACACGGTACGACGTAAGAACGACTTAAATCTGCCGGTTAATCGAACAAGTTGTGGCTAAGCCTCTTCCAAGTCCGAGAAAACCATTGGATTTAAAAGAAATACGAAAGAAAAAAAAATATTATAAACTATTATTCCTGTAATAAATTTCACGAGTTTAAAAGGTACCTAATTATCGACGCACAGAGTAAAAATATCAAGGCCAGAATAAAATTAAAATATATCACCAACCATACCAGTTTTAATTATCTATGTATAAAAACTGCAGCAACTAAAATCATAAAGTCACCAGAGAGCCGGATTATAATAATTCAATCAATTACTAATTAATGTTAAACGCTGTAAAAAGAAATTAAAGCCAACTATACTTCAACTACAAATCTTTATTTAAAATAAAGAAAGAAACAATAAAAAAACTTGTCACTCAACATACCTCGGTATAAGAACTAGTAGTTAAAATTTTCCAAGAAAATATCTACAAAACTTAATATTAAATCGGCGTTACGGAAAGTTTGCGAATATACTCGTATCGGAAACTGTATATTTATTTCAATTAACAATCTTAATTTTGTAACCAGAAATAATCACAAAATAATTTTATCTCTATGCATAAAAAACCTGGTCATAAAGAAAAATCAAAACAATAAAATATTTACGGAATATCAATCGGCGGTACGGAAAGTCTTCGTATAGTATTATTATCAAAACTATATTACCTTCAAAACTATTTCTCGGAGTCACACAAATACGGGTTACTGGATACGGGCACTTAACAATCGGTTAACTTAATACTTTTATATTTTAAGAAGCACAGATCAGAGAGAGTTCTATCAAATTGTTTTCAAATTTATATCCTCGTTCCTACTCCCATTTCGGCACTATCGGTTGTTAAATTTTATTTTTCAGCAAAAAGTTTCATATATACTAATTGTCTTTCTGAATTAATTAAAGTTCATATATACCGAATGTCCCTACGGTTTTAAAAAATTTGAACATCGGAAACGACTAAAGTTTTATGGTAGAATTCGAATTTGCGTACCTCCGGACTAATAAAAAAAACTAGATACAAAAAAAAATAAGAAACCACTACGGTTACAGAAAAGGAATCGGAATGTATGTAACGAGTTATGTGAAACACAAATAAAACGTTAGTTAAAAAGAAAATAAAAGAAGTAAACCTCAATTCGGTACCAAAAAAAAAATAACTCGTTACAATGTTTGTGATTTATTGTTGTATACATAAAACATGAATATTTAATTTGCGAATCTACGCAAAAAACGATACAAAATATGTACAGGCAACTGAAACAAAAAAATAATTGGTCAAACCATGAAGCTGCTGACAGAATACATAATTGACAAAAGATTCAAAAAAATGTTTGCACCCCTTTTTCCAAGATGCAAAGATGACGGCCGGGGGACAAGGGCGGCAGGGAATATACCTTTTGGTCGCCGCGGTTTTACCCAAATTCAATCCTTTCACTATTTCAAAGGTACAGACCACTTGATCGCCAAAGCTGGATTAAGCGTTCCAAGAAAATTATGGGCTTATTTAATTACTCTAATACTAATATGGGCTTGTGACCTGTCGACAACCAAAATAAAAATATTTTTCATCAGTTAGTCGTCTGCATTCTTACTAAAAAGATTAATTTTTTTATTTGAAAAGTGATTCTCTAATCTAACCTAACCACAAACATTTTAATTCTGCTTTTTATTCAGCGCATCCCGATATATTCAAATTTGTGGATGTAATTCTCGATATTCAGTTAAATACTTATGTGAAATTAAACAGTACACATATACCTGACAAAATTAAAAACGCTAATTACAAAAAACGGCCTGCGTATTTAACGAACGTAATAGAACAATACAAAAATAAGATCCCTGTTTTTTTTTAATTTGGTTTTATTCTTTTCATTACCCACATTCTGTACCATATCTTATCAGTTAAACTATTTTCTTCTCAAAAATATTATTTTCAATAAATCGAATTAAATACCTTTAATGATTGATAACTACGGCGACCAAGAGGCGTACCTGATTTTAAATCTGTAGACCAAGTGGTCGATGACATTATGGAACCCCCGCGGACAAAACTGACCGCGGCGACCAAGTGGCCAACACCCATGCGGCAACCCCACAAACTTGGGGTTCAGCTTCTATTAACCCCCCACACATGTCCCAAAAATAAAATGCGTCATCTAAAAAATGCAATATTAGGTCCTTAAATTGTAACATTTCAATTGACTATTCCTTAATTTTGATGTTTTGACTTATGTCATATTTTGTATGTTGATGGAAAAAATATATAATTCCAAATAACTCTTAATATTAAATGCAATCCTATATCTAATAAATATTATCTGCCATTTATATATAGAATAAAATTCAACCTCTATGTAAATAGTCAATTTTGAATAAAATGTCGACGTTTATTGACAGTTACTATGTTGCTAGGGAAGTAGACATCTTACATTGATTGCCGACTGTGTGTTATTGACTGCTTAAAGGAATGGTCGTTGGTAAATAAATAATTAAAGAAGTATTATACTTCGGAATATTACCTCCGACTTTCTATGCTCTGCAACCGGATTGTGCATCATAATAAATTGTCGAGACCGGTATGTTGAAGACAAGATTTTATTTATTTCTTTTTGCTGTTTTTAAGATGTAGTGCAGTGTTGTACTGGATTAAATACCAGCTCTATTAATTAATTTAATTTCAATTTTTGTCACTTCCCAAGCATACCGCTTTACAACTTTTACGTGGAAATAACGCAGGAGGTGAACCTCCGAAGCCTATCGATGGACCACAGCAGATAAATAGTAAATTTGAATTAAATAAAAAGTATTCCTAGAATTGGAGTCTTGACCGTATTTATGTTCTCACATTTATTTACAGACATGCTTGTACCGATATTTTCCTGTGTGAATTCATTTTTTGAAATATTACATACATTTTTCACTTGTGTGAAGGTTCAGTTACATGTTATTGTATTTTTTTATTTACACAATATACGCGTCAAGCTTTTATGTTGTATTGAAATCGAACAACACGCTTGTCAATTCACTGAATAAATATAAAAATAAATGTTTGCACTGGAAAATTTATATTATACCTACAGTGTGACCCATTTTGTTTGGAAGCACCCCTATAAAATCCGCATTTTTCAACCGATTTTGATTTAGTCTTTTTTGTTAGATTCAGTATCAAAAACAGAATTTGAGCACAAATTTTCATACCATAATAGCTATTTTCAAGGCACTCTACGTTAATTTTTCTTTGCCAAAAAAGACGAAAGTATTTTAGGCATTTTTTTTTCTCAAATATGACTACACCACTGGATTCAGAATCATCACAAATGTAAACTATCAAAATTTTATAAAAAAAGTTTTATTAACAACAAAGTTATCACTACATGAATTTGGAAAAAGTTAATTTTTGATTAATTTTTTACTAAGAATGTAGACACATTTTAAAAATGGCAACATGGTAAAGAAAAACTAGGACTCAAACATATTGCACTGTAAAAATTCGAAGCCGATACCTTAACCCGTTCTGGAGTTATAGCTTCTGAGAATAATGTAAAATTGTGCTGATGTGACGAAAATACAAATTAACACCAAATAATACATTTTGATTATTAAACTACTTAATAATAATTGAATTCTACATTTTTGTAGCCTAGACCTCCGTTAATTTCCACACATTTCTCGTATCGTTTGCGACAATGTCTAAGCGCTTTTTTATGTCATGTGGCGTTATTCCAGCACACGCCTGTCGTATTCTGTCACACAGTTCTGCTCTATTCCTTGGACGTGTCTTATACACTTTTTGTGTCAAAAGCCACCACAGATAAAAATCCAATATAGTTAAATCGGGCGATCTAGGAGGCCATTCGATTAACTCGCTTCCGCGACCTATCCAACCATTTGGAAATTTTTCGTTAAGCCGCTGCCTGACAATCCTAGAATAGTGTACAGAACAACCATCTTACTGGAATATCAAATTTCTTTTGTCTGCTACTGGCAGTTCGTCAATCACTGCGGATAACTCACCTTCCAAGAATTCCATGAAGTTATTGGCATTCATGTTACCCTCAAAAAAGAATGGACCTATTATCCTGTCTTTTAAAATTTCGGCTTAGAATGTTTACAGTGCAATATGTTTGAGTCCTAGTTTTTGTTTACCGTGTTGCCATTTTTAAAATGTGTCTACATTCTTAGTAAAAAATTGATTAAAAAACAACTTTTTCCAAATTCATGTAGTGATAACTTTGTTGTTGATAAATCTTTTTTTATAAAATTTTGATAGTTTACATTTGTGATGATTCTGAATCCAGTGGTGTAGTCATATTTGAGAAAAAAAATGCCTAGAATACTTTCGTCTTTTTTGGCAAAGAAAAATTAACGTAGAGTGCCTTGAAAATAGCTTTTATGGTATGAAAATTTGTGCTCAAATTCTGTTTTTGATACTGAATCTAACAAAAAAGACTAAATCAACATCGGTTGAAAAATGCGGATTTTATAGGGGTGCTTCCAAACAAAATGGGTCACACTGTATATAACAACTTACCTTGATCGTCATCGATCATAATAATAATAAGTAAATATTCTGTATATGAATAGTGGTTAGTATTTGTGGAGAAAAAATTAATTTTTTTGATTGAAAACCTTATATATTATTATGTCCTTTGATTCTTGGTATTGTGGTCTTCATTGTAGTATTTTGTTTCTCTCAATCCGATGCAGCGTTGCAGTTATTCATATTTTAGGAAAATTTTATGAAAAAAGAGTAGGTACAGCACAAATATTAGCGCTAACACCACATTCTAAAACAAATTCCTCTAAAAGAATGCTATGAAATTAACGAAACGCACACTCACCATGAAAATCGCCCAGTTTGTTTACATATTGTACAGGGTATTTCTCGATGACGTACGAGTACGAGTCTACTTTTCAAAATGACAATAACTTTATTTCATACGCAACTCTGAATAAGCAATGAAACAAATGATATTTGAGCGTATCATTTTAGTATTTAATTTAATAATTGAATTTTAGTGAAAAATAACACATTTTTTACAGTTTTGTATTGTATCACGACTACTATATTTAATCGATTTTGTGTATAAAGTATGGATTTGAATAGAAATGATACTGTTCACTAAAACATTGACATATTTGACATGCTATGTAGGCGCGTTTTTTTAACGTGGTATCCCAAGTGAGCCTACTCCACAGACATCTTGCCGATGAGGTAATCCTCGACGTAATCATATTTTCAATCAGTTATTAGCTAGGCTATTTTATTCTACTTTTCTTGGATGGTGCAGGCTGTGGCTTAGAATGTAGTTCAACGTCGAGTCTGAAGATTTGGGGAATGACAGGAGATAAAATTGGAGTCATAATTGGAAGTTCATTTTTCGAATTCATTTTGTTGCATTAACTTCGATATTTCCATGATGTTGCTGCATGTTTTGCCAGAATAATGGAGGCATTCTGTAGAGCATTTGAGGCCTGCTTTTCTGCAGCTACACTTGCTTCCACAATTTCCTTTGCATCTGTCATGAGTTCGGGGGGTGCTGGAGGCTTGGAAGCTTATATTGGCATCCAAATGTTTGCATGCTTTTTACAGCCCCATTCTTCAGGATTTTGATATTTTCCGAGCCACGACTGTACCTGGTAATATAGGTACTCGGAGACTGTGAAAACAAGCTGCATCTTGTGTTGGAGGCAGCGATGATAAACTAAATGAATTTTTAGTCACTGTCCTGGCAAATCGTTTGTATCGCATGACGTCTAGTGAGTCGTCTTTATTACAGCCGTATAAAGCTACGAAAAAACGTTCGCCAACAAGAGTGAGCAAAGATGGATCGACTTTCTCACTCAGAAATAGCACGGTACCTCCAGCTAATTCAGGATGTTTCTCCATAATTTTTATACATTTTAGTTTCCCCATATTATAGGCTGCTGATGTTGTATCACATCCTGAGAAAGCATGAAGAAACAGCAAATTCTGTGCTATAGGATCTCCATACATAAAACTTTAAGGGCTATATAACTGACCAGATGTGCGCCCTTTTGAAGGTTTTGAAAAGTAAATGTTAGGCTGTCTTCTACCTAATGCCGTGAGCAATACAAGAATGTCAATATCCTTTGCCACAATAATCACAGAATCATGAGATTGGGATGCAGTAAGCGCAGCAGAGACGATGATTGAATCTGCATCTGATTCAGCTTGGTCGACAGAAAAACCCACCTCTGAAAGAGCAGTTTACTTCAAATTTGGTCATCCTTATACTTTCCTTTAATCATTCAATGACCGCGTATGCTTCTCTGGAATGGATTTCATTAAATCCGTTAGTCGAAATTGGCACTCCTCACTATTATTATGCAAGTAAGCAAAAACATCCTCCATAGCATTGTCAATGTTATTTTTGCGCTCAACATATCTTATTTCGTCACCCCATTTTTTGGAGTACAATTGCTTGCTGCAATCCTTGTGATACCTAGCGCCAACATTGACTAAGCTAGAAACATTAGCTACGCGATCAGCAATGCTCTTTGCCTTGTCATCAAAACGTTTGAGAACAAGGTCCAAAATGTTTTTTTTTGTACCTTCATGACGTAAAGTGTTGTAAACTTCTCTACGAATGCTAACAGGTGACGTAATAGTAATAGATGACGTCACAGTGCCACTCTGGCCAATAATTTTAAATAGGACCTTATTGCAAGTGATATCTCGTTTGAAAGGCATTGACATTGGCTACATAGCCATATCAATTTTGTTTGGGCTTAAACTAATTTTGACGGATAAATTAAATAAATACCAAAATTATTGAAATTATTTTTTTAAATTTAATTAATCAAATATCTACAATGGATTCTTATAGCAAGTGTTCCAAATGTGCTCCGTCTACTTCCTGACAGTAATACATCCTATTAGTAAACTCTTGTCGTACTCGTTCTAATGTGTCAACTGAAACTGCATTGCATTCTTCAATAATTGTTTCTTTCAAAACGCCAATGCTATCTGGTGCCGTAATAATATAAACCTTGGATTTCAAGTACCCCCTTAGAAAAAAATCTAATGGTGTCAGATCTGGTGACCGAGGTGGTCATTCTATAGGACCTCGCCGGCCGATCCATCTACCTCGATATTCTTTATCCAGGTAACGTCTTACTGCACCATAATAATGTGCAGGAGCACCATCTTGTTGAAATGTTATTTCCAGATGTCCGAATTCATCTGGATTATCTACCAGAATTTCGAGAATTAACGGCTTAAATTTGAATTTAGGAAAACAGGACCAACTATGTGGTTTCCCAAAATACCTGCCCAAACATTGACTTTTTCTGAAAATTGGGTATGTTGTTCACGAAAGGTGTGAGGATTTGTGTCACTCCAATATCTTACATTTTGTGTATTCACATTTCCATTGAAGCAAAAAGTACTTTCGTCACTAATACAAATTATTTTTGTGTAATGTGGGTTTTGACTAATTTTATTTGTCATATATTCACAGAATTCGAGTCTTCTGTCAGGGATGAAATTTCTATGTACTGTACTTTTACTTACTTCACAGATAGACGCAACTTTATAGTTGAAGAGGAAGTAGGGTTTACTACCATTTCAGCAACTATATCAATTTTTTTATCATCACTAAATGTTGGTCGACCAGATCGTTTGGCATCTTGAACACTACCGGTTGCTTCAAACTTGTGAAGAAGCTCCCTCAAATAAGTTCTCGAGATAGGGCGATTTAGGTATCTCTCATTAAATAAACGTTCCGCTTCATGGAGATTCTTTCCAGATTCAACAATTATTAAGATAGCTGCTACTTTGTCGGCTTGTGTACGTACCATTTTGCCTATGTAAACTCTTAAACGTCTCTTTAAACAATAATAAAATTAAATACTTAAGCTATTTAGAAAAACTTTGCAAAGCAACAAATACTATTAAATTATAAACGTCAATTTTTTTGACAACTAACCAGAGGCGGACTGAAAAATCTTCAATATTTAAATGTGAAATAATAATTTTGGTATTTATTTAATTTATCCGTCAAAATTAGTTTAAACCCAAACAAAATTAATATGGCTATGTAGCCAATGTCAATGCCTTTCAAACGAGATATCACTTGCCATAAGGTCCTATTTAAAATGATTGGCCAGAGTGGCACTGTGACGTCATCTATTACTATTACGTCATCTGTTACCATTCGTTGAGAAGTTTACAGTACTTTATTTTCACATTCCAAATTTTATTAATGTAAGTGTAGCCGTTCAAAAGATACGAGGGGGGAGGGGACTTTTGAATAGCACTGTATATTTGCGTAGTAGGTTTTCACAAACCACTATCCTATTTTTTTTATATGAGTATGTTTTGACGCAATGCATACAAGCTATGTTTCAAACATATTTTCACTTATCAGATTCGTATTGTGCGAATTTTAGTATTATTTACTCATAACAAGCACTTGTGTTTATCGGGTTACCTTTATTTTTGTATGATTCACCCAAGTTATTCACTTGGCTATTTTCCATTTGGGGTCGTTCATAAAATACGTCACGCTAAAATTAGCTTTTTTAATTCCCTCTTCCGCTATTGTCACGCTTTATGTGACCCCTCTATAAATATTTCGTCACAATAACAGCCCCCCCTGAATATTAGGGTGGTGCGTCGATATAGCGGAGAATTTTTTCTCAAGAAATCGTTTTAGTGTTTTAGTAAGAAGATAATTCCGATTTTCTCAGATTCTTGTTCCATTTCCTTCTTCCCCCCCCCCAACAAGTCCAAAATTCACAATTTTTCTGAAGGACTTCCCCTGTATGCACACAAAAGCAGTGTGTTGGTGAGAGAATGCAGTTTTAGTTTATTACATCCCCTTCCACCTCCCCTAAATAGTAGAGAGGTGTCCCCCCTTAACCATTCCCCTATACTGAAGGCTTACTTCTCCAACTAATCTTCAGATACACCTCTGGTAATAGGAATGTTCCTAGTATACAATGCTCAGCCAATTTATCAACTCAGTATACTCCTTGTAATCAAAGTTGAGCTGGGGAATAATAAAACTGCGATCGCGAGTATGGATTGAGTTATTTCGATTATAAAGTACTTTTTGTACGCAAGTTTTCTGATACTATTTTTTTCATCCCAAAGCATTGCTAGGAATATATTCTCAGGGTGTCCAAAGAATGTAATTTCTCTGAATGACAGATTGGACAATATTCTTAAGATCCCCTGGTGAGTAATTGAATGGTTTCAATAATATGCTTGGGTTCATAGATGCCTGAAGAATGAAACTTGATTTTGAACCACATCGGTCGCCAATGTAACTAAACTACTAAGTAGACGGATTATCAGAAGCCGCATACTGTCTAAAATTCTGTTACCGATCGTCAACCACCTGGAGTGATTAAGCTTTCCAGGGTAACGCTTATTTGCCATGCTTTCCTTCCAAGTACCTACTCAAAATTACTTGAGATATGTCGTACTTATACTTCTGATCCGAACTTAAAACTTGACAGTGAGAAGCTCCTCACGATTCCCTAATGCTTTTCCTTTAAAGCATCGATGGCCAGTTTTAGTCGCATCCAAGTGCTGTACTAAATGCCTTAAAGGGAGTTCATTAGCATAAAACTGCCTTATGTCCTGTACTGCAATTCGTCCCGTCACAGCCAACAGTCTGCAACAAATCTGAAGAAACTGAAAATTCAAGGTAATGCCTCAGATTCTTGTATTAACACATGTTCCTCTACAATGCTTTTTCTTCTTTTCTCAGAAAAAGTTTGAGTTTTGTGAAAGTACGTTGTAGGAGACGGGGCAAGGCGTGGCGAACGTTGGTCTAGCAAAATAGTGTTGCCAAGATAGAAATATGTTTCTAGGAGTTTTGTTTTTCCCAAACTTTAAATGTCGCACCACCATACTGAATATGATAAACTTCAATTGATAGTACACAAATTTTGAGATTTAAAAATGTTTATTTTATTTTAATAATAAAATTCAGAAGAATCAATAACTATTTTGAATTGAAATTGCAAAAGATTAATCACATGTTTGTCGACTTTCACTTTAATCTTTAATATTGTGAAAACAAGAAATTTATTTGTGCCGACGGATATTGTAGAAAGACAACAATATGACAGAGTCTTATCTTAATACTTTCTATAGGGGTATAATAGGCGTAGGTTTAGGAACAGTATTAGGGGTTCGTAGGTAGATATTGTTTATATTTGTTGTATTGCTTAAGTTTTAAATTATGAAAATACGTAGATATCTTATTAAATAAATGTGGTTTAAAATGTTGACCGTTAAATTATGGCTCCAATTCTAAATAATACAATGTTATGACAGGTACTAATAATTGTAATTTGCTTACCAAATTAATATGAACCTGTCACTTGTAAATTGTTTTAAATAGTTCTTCCTTCATCTTAATCTAGATTAGTAAGTGCAAATGTCTCTAAATCACTGTCGGAATCACAATAGTCACTTAAGGAGTCATTATTATTTATTGAAATTATTAATGGTGTCACTGTAATGTCTGTAACTAAGATTTTGTCTAGATTCCACATGTTTTCTTTCTCTTTTAATACATGATTTATTGCTTTTTGCAAATTTCCTTTAGTAACTTGTAATAGGGACGTGTCTGATAATGCTTGCACATCTTTTAGTTTGAATGTATTATGTCGACCTATAAAACTTTTCACTTGTGCCCATATGGGGGGATATGGGGGAAGTGGCACTACGTCCACTGCGTTTCGAGCACGAAGTTTATTCAATATTATAATTCGTAGAAGTTCTGGTTTGACTGATTTTTGAGGAAAATTAATATTTTTGTCTGTTAGCCATTCAATAATCTCTTGTTTTCACCTTCTCAATGTGACGAGAATGGTAACTAGCGTTAACTAATACGGTATCCGCCAAAATAAACAGTACCGAAACAGAGAGTGCTGTGGAGTTGTTTATGTAATATGGATTTGTCATATTTGACTTAATTGTCATTAGTTGATATATTAATAGTACGCTGCAGTTAAATTTGATTTTAAAATGGTTCTAACAACGGAAGAAAAAGTGTTTTTGGTAGAGCATTATTTTCGTTCATACGGAAAAGGTCGTAATGATGGTCCAAGCTTAGAACAGGTGTCAATAAAATATCAACAAAAAATTAATAAAGCAGCTCCTAGTAAAAGTGTGATGTTAGCTGTTGTTGAAAAATGTCGTCGCACTGGTAGTGTATTGTGTCAACGTAAAGGTTCTTCAGGTCGTCGAAAAACAGTATGCACTAACGTGTTTTTAACCAAGTTGTGCAATCACCTCAAAGAAGTCTTGTAAGAACTGCATGTAAACTCAACATTAGTGAAACGTCTTTACGTCGCATGTTCAAATCAATTGGTGGTTATCCATATCGTATTCAAGTTGGACAACGACTAAATGCTGCGGACAAACGTGCAAGAGAAATTTACTGTGGTCGCATGTTGAGTTTAATTTACGAAGATCCCGAATTTTTGAAAAACATATGGTTTTCAGACGTTCATCTTAGCGCCTATATTAATCGACAAACAACCAGATTCCTTGGATTTGAACGTCCTGATGTCATTGTAGAGAAACCACTCCACAGTCTTCTAGTTACCGTTTGGTGCGCGGTATCTGGTCATGGAATGATTGGTCCTTATTTCGTTGAAGATGATAATCAGAATCCACTTACTGTCAACCAAGAGCGTTATAGAGAGAAAATTATTATACCTTTTGTGAGAGATCTAAATAACTTTTGCCGTGCAAGAAATCTACAGTTTCGCACACAATGGTTCCAACAAGATGGTGCAACGAACGATACAGCTGTGCGCACCTTAGACTTACTCCGTCAGCATTTCGATAATGGAATAATTTCTCGGGGAGCAGACTTCGAATATCCTTCTCATTCACCTGATCTGACGCCACCTGACGCATACATTTGGGGCATAATGAAGGAAAAAATATTTCACTCGGAAAATCCGCCGAGTGAAATATTGCCGAACTACGGGAAAGAATACAAAATATTTTTCGGCAGTTACATCAACCACTTTTTATAAATATGTTTATTCACTCACAAAATCGATATGAATCTTGTTTGCGTCGAAATGGTGAACGTTTTGAACACTTACATTACAGAAATTAAAAATTAATTTTTATTTTTATTTTCGGTAAGTACTGTTTATTTTGGCGGATTTTAGGTTGGAATATTAAAGAGCCAGGAGGAAGGCATACGCAGATTAAAGGAGAAAGGAGACAATGGTGACGAACATGACGTGCTTGACTTTATTTATTTTTAACAAACTGTTTGTAATGTGTTCAAATTGCTTATTTTGGAGATACCATAATCAGCGTGAAAAAATTACTCTTAGAATTGGATCAATGGAAGTAATAGCCTATTGATGTTCGTGGAGAATCTTAAGAAATATGTATTTTTACAGAACGGCACTATTTTGCCATTTATCAATAACATTTGTAACTCGGATTTCAATTGTAATAATTGAAATTTGTATTGAAACTTTAAGTAAAATATTAGTGGAAGAAAAGTTAATGTTAAGTTGATTGAATATTAATAATGTGCAAATATGTTATATAACTATTTTATTACATTTTATATGGTTTTAAAAAGCGTTTTCGTAACTATCGTGTTCTTTATTTTATAACATTAGTTTGTAAGAAATAAGTTCAGATAAAGAGTAAATCCGCCTCTGTTTAGGTTCCATTATTTACTACAGGTAGTAAGCAATACCTTACTTTTTGTGACTCCCACTTCACAAAAAACCCAGCTTTTAATATGATACATTTTAATTGATTGTAATAACATTTATTTTCTTGAGTTTACTGTTGACTGTGGTCGCGAATGCACAATATATTCTTTTAAGTGGTATTAAAAAATATCTATTTATCGATTGCTCCAAACAAACAAACAGTAAGTTCAATTTTTAATATTAATCTACAGCCAATAACCAATTCTTCATAATTTCATAGTTCTAGGATTCCTGTACCAATCGTCACTAACTTTACTAAATTGTATTTTCTGATCGAAACATAGCCCGGGTACACATTTTTCTGTACAAAATGATACTTGACAGTTCCGTTATCGTAACAATATATTTATTTTTTGTAATTACACTTATAGTATGTCCATACTCATAGTGGAGTGACTAACTATACTCCTTTTGAGAAAGGTGCAAGTGCAAGTGGTAAATTTGAAATATCACCAAACCGGTCCGTTACTTTGTTTAGAATTTAATCTTTGAAATGAAATTTAATAGTATATTACGAAAAGTTATATGCACGATGCCGCGTAGCGGCGAGTGCGTAATTCCGTGAGTGCGTAAAATGCTTTACAACAGTAGTTACGTACTATACTTTACCTACGACCTACTTGTACTTGTATTTATAATCTTATTATTAAGAATACTTGAACAACATCAACAATGGATATTTTTTATAATTTTATTGTATAACATTTAATACCATAATATTAGTTATTATGATAATTGTTTATAGTAACAGTACAGTTATTAAACACAAATCATAGATCGCTTCCTTTGCTTGTTGAAGCATAAGAAACAACAGTTACATTATTAGAGGTGCTTGGTAAACTTCCATCTCCATCTCTATTACCAATGAAAGAACTAACGGTTAATTAATATATTGTTGATAATCAAAAGTCCATTTTTCAATTATAATCAATACATACTTAGCCCTTTGGGCTTTCCGTGGTTAAAAAACGTGGCAATATCGAATGTGTTCAAATAGTGAATTTTGAATAAAATGGCGACGTCTATTGACAGTTGCTAAGATGTTGCTAGGGAAGCCGTGCGATTTACTTCACAGCTGTGCGTTTTTTTACCGTGCGTAATATAGACGTCATTACATTGACTGTGTGTTATTGACTGATTACAGGGGGGGTCATAGGTAAACAATCTTATTTATTTGTAAATAGGTATATAATTACAAATTATTTTGTTATTAAAAGTAATGTTTACAAAAACAAAAATTATCACGTATATTTATCCACTAAATATATTAATATAAATGACGCCATTATCATCTGGAATAATTTATTAGTTCTACCTATATGGTTTTTCCACGTTTTCACGGCGAATGATAGCTTTGATACGTTTTAATGATTACTACAAAAACCATTGTACAGACCAGTAGTTGGTCCCTCTTTAATAACTTATTAACAATAAATAATTTTTTCTACTACCGTGCGTAAAAGACACACGTTCGGGTGCGTAAAACTTTACTTTACGCACTAGTGCGTAAAGAAAAAGTAACAATTTGTATGTAGTTATACCTAGTCTTATAAAAATACAGGTAGGTACCTATAATAAACGGATATTAAATCTGAGTTTTTTTTTAAATCAGTGATTGAAAGATATAGAATTAATTCAGTGAAGTACATACCTAATAATTATTAGTAAATAATTATTGGGTACTGGAAAATAATAGAATAGGGTGCATATGTAGGTATCTACCTATAAGTTGGCTGTGAATGACTGACGTTTCTTCGTGCATTGAATCTGACATTTGAAATTTAAATTGAAATCATCCGACTATACCTAGGGTGAGCAAAAGTATTTTATTAGAAATCAATAAAAGCGTTATAGTTTCTTCTAAAGAAAAATTAAAATTACTTCACGTACTAGTGCGTAAAGAAAATTAATTAAACTTCTGTATTTTGATAGATTTTCGGTAGTAGAAAAAATATTGTATGCAATTCGTCCCTTTTTTGAGGAAGGCGAATGCGACAATATTCACATTCGTCAAAAAAGGGTTACTTTACACACTTGTTGCATAAATAACTATTATTTCATACTGATACATATTTTAAACAAATAAACCCTTAGTTGCCGTAACCATAAACATGGTTATAACTCCCTTTGGAGTTATACTAAGCAGTAATAAATGTTTGTCCACGACCACTTAATAAGAAGTCAATACAGTATTTGGTACCCATATATCACTAGAGTGAAATATGGTAATTCACGCTTTTGCATTTAAATAGCACAGGTATGACAATACAACACTCACAACATTCCGTCACATAGGTGACTGAAGATGGGGGTGAATATGAAATGAACAGTTAAATATGCGTATAATTTGGTTAGGAAATTTGTTCCTGGAATATTTTGTATCGATAAAATATCCAAATTTTTTGTATTAACACTTTCCATAATGATTTTTTCTAATATTGATATTTTTAAAACAATATTTTTATAACGGTACGGTGTATCGATACTTTACACAGTATACGATATCACCCATCTCTAAATGTCACATTATTTGACATACTCCAATAAAAAACCAAATAAATAAAAGTGATAATGATATATGTATAATGATGAGGATGTTCAATAAAAACTTTCCGTTCTACACTGGCATTATTTACTTAACTTTTATTTAATAAAGAAATCAAGGGTCGTGGACAAAGTATAGTGTACAGATAGCAGTTTATGGCCATTACTCACTCGGATGACTTGCGTTCGTCGCCTACGGCTCTTGACGCAAACGTCACCCTGCGTGAATAATGACTATTATAAACTGGACGTAGCTATGCAGAATGCTACCAACCCACAATAGGCTTAAATTTGCACTAAACAGATAATAGTATATTATTAAACGAGCAATTTATGATAGCCATTATTCACGCATGGTAATGACCATAAATTGCGAGTAGAATAATATACTTTGTCCACGTCCCTTGATTTCTGCATTAAATAAAAGTCAAGTAAATAATGCGAGTGTAGAACGAAAAGTAATAATTTGGTATTATCGACAATTCTAAAGTCAAGATTAATACATTTTTGAAGTACCTACAGCAAATAATGTGTGATGGGCGATACTGTGTAGAATATCGATACACCCTACCTTTATAAATATGGTGTTTTAAAATTATCAATAATAGAAAATATCGTTATGAAAAGTATCAATACTGAAAATTTTGATATTTTGTCTATACGATATATTCCAGAAACAAATTTCCTAAGAAAAATACGCAGATTTAATACTTTATTTAATAATAATAATAAATTCTTCATTGTTCACCATATAACAAAAACACAACTCAGTAAAACACTTTATCAGAAAAAGAAGGTGAACAAATGGTTAGGTGATAGGTCTATTGACCAATTTTTCCTCACCAACCTTAATGAAGAAAACTAAAAAATAACCAAACCAAATATTAATAATTGATATTAAGGTTATGAATTAATATGTAAATAAAAAAAAAATTCATATTGTACCCCCATCTTTAGTCACCTATGAACCGAAATGTTGTGAGTGTTGAGTTGTCATGGCATGTTATTTAAATGCAAAAGCGTGAATTATGAACCAGAATTCACTCTAGTAGATATATGGGTACCATATACCTTTTGTTAGGAGGTAAAATATTATTATTAAGTGGAAACTGCAGAAATCTACCAACTTAAATTAATTATTGTAATTGTATTAACCAATCCATTTGGTTGGTGCGACCAAGTAAAAATTGTTGACGCTATACTGCGTGGGTTGGTATTAACAAAGTTGTTAGCAAGGAAGAGAAAGTATTGACTCAAACGGTTCATGGTACGAAAATTACATGTTTCTTTTATGCGATTGACGATTGCTGTTTTATTTTTTAGTTTATATATTCACCATTGGGAAATAACCCGTCCCAGTGGTCATGACCTCAAAGATGACCAATCGGGGGATAACGATGACTCTATTCGCGACCCCAGTTACGAAGCTTTAAGTGATGAATCTTCTAGCTCAGATTATTAACCAACATTTTCAAAACATGTCGTTGGTGATAGCGATAATGTCGTTTTTTTTAATTGGTTATTTAACGTCGGTCTATTTCTGTAACTGAGACTAATCACCGACGCCGGGAGCACTCTACCTTTAACCGGAAATTTTGCCGAACCCACTGGTGTTCCAACCAGTGGTGGGGTTCTTTATCAAGCCCAACATCCATGGACTCGGGACCTCGGTTTTACGTCTCCTCCGAAAGACGGCATACTTACATTATACCTAGTGATCTTTGGTATAATGCCTGCGAGCTGTGATAATAATATGCTAGTCCGCTGCAGGCTGTATGGGCTATTTACACGACGGTCTTCCCTAGTATGGTCACCCATCTAAGTACCAACCTCGCTCGACACTGCTTCACTGTATTATCGCATCAGAGGCGTTCCACTACAGTGCTGGACCGACGCCCCCGATGATGTCGTTGCTGATAGTGATTTAACAGAAACCCCCTTAGAAAATAAATAATTCATAAATTACGATTATAATTGCACTTTAAAATGTGCCGAACATGTACCTGTCGAGATACGAAAGTTGGAGTTTGAAAGATTTTGGTCATTAGGCTCATATGTAAATTTTATAGCAGCGGGAGTATAGCAGCTTCCGAAAAAACAACTTTATGGTAGAAATCCAGAAAAAGGAAAATTTTCAAGGGGCTATAAAATACAAGACAAAGTGGTATGCCGTGAAAAGTATATTAGAACGTTGAACATCACAACATTTAGAGTTACTACCGCCCTAAAGAAGTTTAAAGGTGAAATTACTTTAACTGCCAAAGAGGTATTAGACAAGGAGGGCAAAATAAACTTCTAGAAGACAAAATTCAGGAGGTAATTGAACAAATTGAAAACACTCCAAAATATAAACCTCACTATCGTAGAGAACAAATAAGCGCTAAATTTTTGCCCCCGGAAGTGACAATACAGAAAATGTACGAGATATTTAGCCAAGAATTAAAAAACCTGTAAGCATGCCATCATATAAAAAATATTTCACCAACGATTTATTTTGAAATTTAAGACGTTCGAATAAGATACCTGTAATAGGTGCGATAGATTGAAGATAAATATTGATAACGAAATTGACCCGTAAAAAAGGAAGCACTCAAAAAGATTATACCAATCACCTAAAAGACGCAGAAAATGCTCAACATTTAAGTAGATATGACTTTGGCTAAAGAAAATGAATAATATGAGTGCCTTACATTTGATTTGTAATAACCTCTCAGCTTCTATGATAACTCTTTATTTAAAATTGGTGCTTTAGGTAATTCTGAAGAAAACATCTTCTCTCGTTAGTAGTTTTATTTCAAAAGCCACGAATTCTGGTCACTCACTCTGGCGAGTTCAAAGGTATCGCTGAGTCGCCAGAAATGGGTGACGACATAAATTATTGCATATACATATATTAATAATTAACAATATTTTTAAATATGCTTAACTAAACCTAAATAACTTATATACAGTGTGTTACCTAAATTAATTAATATAGCGCTATATTACATCACCCTCCTGAAGAGGAAAAACATTTTTTAACTATGATACAATTTTACCCTACTTTTATGAACCTCTATTATACGATCTTCTATTTTTTCAACAATATTCGGAGATTTCTCCTCAATGACACTATATGGGCCTATATACAGTGGTTCCAATTTATTTTTAACTACATTCTTTATCAATACCTTATCTCCTATATTATATTTTACAGATTTTATTTCCTGATCATACAAAGTTTTTTTTGTCTTTTCGATATATTTAAATTATGTTTTGCGTCATCACATGCTTGTTGCAATCTATATTTTAATTCGTGAGGGTAATCGTCAAAATTATTTATTGGATCTACCCAAAAATTTAAATTGGAAGGGATTTTTGCAAGTTTCCCGAAGATAAGTTCATAAGTGGTGTATTTAGCTTCTGTGTGGACCGTCGTGTTATAAGCAAAACACCAGTAGGGAACCCAAGAACTCCAAGCATTCTCAAATTTTGCAGCTTGAATTCGTAAATATGCTCCCAGATTTTTATGAGAGTTCTCAAGAGCGCCTAGTGTCTCATGATGATACGCTGTCGAGTTAAGTTTTTTAATGGGTGAAATTTGACAAATTTCTTTAAAAATGCATGGCAAAAATTCGGTTCCCTGATCTGAGACAATTTCGTCTGGAATGCCGTAGCATAATATAAAATTATTAATAAGTGCAGTTGCCACTGTATAAGCTTCCTTGTTTTTCAATGGATATGCTTCTACAAATTTGGTTAATTCGCATTGTTTCGTTAAAATATATTTATTATTTTCTACATCTTGTAATGGCCCAACTAGATCTATAAAAATTTTTTGAAATCCTGACGAAACTGTGGTGGTTATAGATAAAGGTTCTTATTTGATATAGAATGCTTCCACCGTTGACAATCGTCGCATCTTTTGCCAAAAGTACCTCTTTTTTATATTATTGTACATCCTATTTACACCTGCATCTCCCCCAGTAGGAAGAATATTTAAATCATTTAGGATAATTTGTTTAGTTTCACTGTCTATAATATGTTATACATCTTTAACAATAAATATTTTTATACCTATATTTTTTATCTCATTACGAAACTTCATTAGTAATTTAATTAATTGTGCACTATTTTTATACTTTGAAATAATTAATTCCGGAATTTTGTGTTTATTATAAATATTTCAGGTCTCTCAACATCGTACCTAAGTCTGATGATGATCGAGGATCCTGATAGAAATATATGATTCGCGAATCTTTATTACATATCAAGTTTCCAACTATCGTACAATTATCCTTTTTATTACAACGTTTTATTTTAATTAATTTTAATTTATTTTTTGAAATTATATTTAAACTAAACGAATCTTTAGGCGGTTTGAGTAATTCTAGAACTCCAGGGTGATCAGTCCTTTCGTCTGAATTATATTTGAAACTACTTAAAGGCTCCTTTTCGTTGATTTTTGATTTTGCTTTTGTGGTGACAAAAATTGTATCGCACACGTCTTTGTTTAAATTTTTTAGTTCATCGAAAGATATATCGATACGTGAAAGGGCATCTGCTACAACATTATCTTTGCCTTTTATATATTTTACCGTGAAATCATATTCTTCGAGAATGAATCTAAATTTTATTAATCTACTGCTAGGATTTGTCATGCCAAATAAGTAAACCAGAGGTCTATGGTCGCTGAAAATTAAAAATTTTCTTGAAAATAGATAAGGTCTAAAGTGCTTTACTCCGAAAACTATTGCTAGAAGCTCCTTCTCAATAACACTCAGCCTTATTAAGAGATCGACTTGCAAATACACCAAGCCTATCATCGGAATTAGATAGTCTAGCTCCTAATGCATAATTTGATGCATCGGTTTTTAGTATAAATTCATTTTCAGGTGCAAAGTTTGGATACTGAAGAACTGGTGGGTTGGTTAATGCCTTTTTTAGATTTTCAAAAGAATTTTGACAATCGTTATTCCAAATGAAAGGGACATTTTTCCTTGTAAGATAATTTAAAGGTTGGGCAATTTCTGCGAAATTTTTTACATATTTTCTATAGTAGTTAGCGAAAGCAACGAATCTTTTAACTGCTTGGAATCTTTGGGAACTGGAAAATTTTCAATTGCTTCTATTTTAGAAGAATCTGGAGAGACACCTTCTGCTGATATTTGGTGACCTAGGTAGAGAATGTCTTTTTTCAAAAATTCGCATTTATTCGGGTTTAGCTTTAAATTTATCTGTCTTAACCTTTGAAAAACTTTAACCAAATTTTTATTATGATTAATTAAATTATTTTCAAAAACTACTAAGTCATCTAAATGAACGAAACAACATTCGTGATTTAGCCCGGACATTGCAATTGCCATTTCACGTGAAAATGCACTGGGACTTGTTTTTAATCCCATGGATAGTCGAGTCATTTGATATTGACCTCTATCTGTTGCAAAAGCTGTGTATTTTCTGCTATTTTGGTCAAGCTCGATCTGATAATAAACCTGAGATAAGTCAAGATGGGAAAAATACATTGCCCCGGATAATGAATCCAAAATTTCTGATATACAAGGCAATGGAAATTTATCATCTTTTATTTGCTGGTTTAATTGTCTATAATCTATTACAATTCTAGCCTTCCTAACACCATTTTTATTAAAACCCTTTTCAGAAACGATTAACAAAGGTGATTGAAACTCTGACCTACATTCTTCTATAATTCCATCGCGTAACATTTTGTCTATTTCTTGATGAATTTGCATTTTTTGAGCATGTGGTAGTCTATACGGTTTAAAATTATTGCATAGATATTAATAATTAACAATATTTCTAAATATGCTTAACTAAACCGAAATAACTTATATACAGTGTGTTACCTAAATTAGTTAATATAGCACTATATTACAGATTATTTAGAATACCGACAAACTTTGTATTATATAAAAGGCTGCTCTGGGTATACAACTGTGGTATTCATAACGGAAATCAAGATCATGGATTCTGTTACGTTTGTGCTGAAGCCGTTGCAGGAAGAGTGGTTCCTGCCTTCTTAAACACATAAATTCTCACATAGAAAAAAGCGTCTAACATCTTATCTCTGGAATGAATCATGCGGTGGATAAAACCGGAATATTAAACTAACTTTTATGTCAAAAGCTATCTTACATGAATCCTCCCCTTCGACTGATACTACTTTAAAATTTTTATGTTCAGACCACAGTTTTTCACCAAACTCTAATTATGCCCAAATAAAATCGGCATTAAAAAACCGGCAAAAATTGTATTTGCCCTCCGAATATGTGAAGTTGATGAAACCCGACAGTTGTCGAATTTTCCATTGACATTCTTTTTTCTCTTATTTTTTGGGAATCAAACCACAATAATGTTTTTTATTGCGACGTTTCGGTAGCGTTCCAGCTACCGTTGTCAAGATTAACTAGTAAAGAAATAATTTTTTGGTCCCTATCTGACACAACGAAAAAAATTGACAAAAAATAAGAGAAAAAAGATTAAGTGATGCCACAAGGAACTTAAAGAAGATATTTTCCATTGAAATGATTTCCCAAATTGCAAGGATTTCCCATTGAACTGTTATTACTGTTTATGAATGTAGTCAAACAGACCAGGAAAAATAAACCAATTCACTTAGACTAGAAAGTAGAAGAATAAATACATAGTACCTACGTCTTGAAAGTGAGCCAGCATTGTAGTTTCACTCATATTTTTGCTTTCAATACGGTTAATTTTCAGCAGGAATTTGTCATATTATTTTTTATACTTTGCTTTTGTACGGCACGAGCTTTCTCAGCCTTTTGCAACAAATCACCTGAAATCTCAATTCTCTCCAAGCATTCATTCCTTTTCACGAATTAATAAATTTGACAAATATTTACAAACTTGTCTGTTGATATATCCATGGTAATCATGCCTAATTAATTCTTAAACAATGTTCGTTTGATTTTGAAAACTAACAAAATTTGGTTTTCATATTTCATTTAGTATGAAATAAAATTAATTATCTAACACGTTAGTTATTTTTTTGGGCACCGATATGAGGTTCATTTTTTTATTTTCTCCGTAATGTGTTTTAGTTTACCAATAGGTTTTATCTAACTCGTTAGTTACTTTCCGACTCCCTTTCTGTTACCGCATTGATGTTTTATTTCTCACCGTTATAAGGTGCAATTCTGTAAGCAAATGTTGAATTTTAACGTATGGTTAAAAATTAGACAATCTTCTAACTCCATTTTACTATTCTGTACGCATAATAATCTTTAAAATATGAACGGAGAACTCTTAATTACACACCAAATCTGTTAAAATTCAAATCCTAATCTTGACAATATAGAGATTAAAACATTTCTAATAGCGTAAACTTCGTCCAATATAACGGCTTGCCGTTAATTTTTAACCCTATATTGTGCTTTTATTGTTAGTCCGGATGTACTCAAATTCGAATTCAATTATAAAATTTAGTCGTTACCAAAGTTTAAATTTTCCAACCGAAAGGACGTTCGGTATATATACCATTTTAATTAAAACTTAAAGACGTCTAGTATATGACAAACTTTTTGAAGTACAGAAATAAATGTTACCATCGCTAATGAGAATATACATATGAGATCAATCGTTTCTTGGGGGCTCTGCAAAAACAATTTTAAAAGTGGTGAGAAAGACTGAACTCCGGTACCGAAGCCTAATAAGGTAAAAATATTCACAATTTTCGTATTATACCTCCGTAATATATAAAGGTTGATATTTTGTGGAACTTATCCTGACCGTTTCTTTTAAATTATTTTGTTTAGTTTAAAAAAAATAACCAAAAAGATTAAAGAAGTGTGATTCGTTTTAAAAGAAATTTGATTTCAATACCGTACATTTACTGACTATCCGCCGGGTCTCTATTGTGTTCACGATTATATCAATTTTTTTCGCCGGTCAATTAGATCCTATTAAATAGTCGCGAAGTTTTTTTTATTGAAACTTTCCTGTTTTGTTTTTCTTTTGTTCATTCTGGTAGGAGTTAAAATTTCCATTTGTTTTTTTATTGTGCTTCTTTGCTGGACGAGTCTGAAAACTGCGAGATGAGTGAAACGAGTCGAGCAACAAAGTACACAAAATCATTCATTAATGACCCTATTAATAAACGATTATTATTATTAATTTTGTACTGAGTGATCAATAACTTTTTATTCTCTTTTAAAAATGTTCTAATGTACCTCAGGTGAAAATCCTTTATTTTTATATACCTCACCCTGTTCGACAGGAGAATACAATAGAACCCAAAGCCGAGAACAGTAGAAGGAAAGGGATAAACTATTCTCATAGGCGCTGCAATTGGGGGAAACTTACATTTCAAGTACCATGGTATATAGGTATTAGTAAAGAAAATAGTAAATATGTAAAAAGTTCTATGAAATTTATTAAAACAAATTACTTTATTAAAAAAAATTTATAAATTAAATAATAAAAATACATTTTGGGAAAAAAAGTAATATTATATTATATATTTTTGCGAAAGTGGAAAAATCCTCGTCTTCGACTCGGATTTTTAAAACCACTCTCGCTCATGCTGTTTGTTAAAACAAATTACTAATAAACTCGTTTTTCCGAATTTTTCCGGAAAAATTAAATGCACTGGGGATATTACCCCCGAAAATTGCCCAGTAGAATCCGAAAATTTCCCGCTAGCTATCGAAAATTTCCCTGCAGGTCTGTAACTACAGTAACGAGTGTTAAAATTGCGGTTGTGTCAATTTGGTATATGCCAAATTTTAAAATTCGTTGAAATGTCGCGATTTGGACAATATTCTGTAAGTTCTATTCAGGAAAAAGTGACCAAAAGTTAACTCAAAAATACAATACTTAACCATAAATATATGTACATAATTACTATACAATACGTACTTTTATTTCTTCTGATCGAGAAATATTCTACCGAATTACACTCGTGCATCAAAATAAACCTGATAATTTTGATGCACTTGTGTAATTACTTCCGATAAGAACATCTAAAAATGGCAAAAATTTGTTATTGTCTCCTTCATTTATATTTGTTAAAAAATCATTTAGAGATACTAAGTCATAAGCCATATTGCGAAAATGTCGTTTACATATCTCCACCAGACAGTTGGTTTCAATTTTTGATTATTTAGTATTTTGGCTTCAGAATGTTCCATGTAAATATTTGAGAGGCAAGAGCCCATGGCAATACCAAAATTATGTTCATATAAATCGTTATTGAATTGAAAATACGTTTTCGTTGTACATAATTTCAATAATTCTATTATTGTTGTCACGCTCAATTTGGTCCTTTCTGTTAGTGTCTGATTAATTTATAATCTTGATTTGATAAGTTTTATTGTTTTTTGTACCGGTACATTTGTAGAGACTAACTACATCAAAACTGACCAAATAATGGCTTTTATTAAAGTTTAAATCTGCTTTTCTAAAAAATGATGGTTATTTTTGATATATGAATCTGTTTACTGAATTTAGATGACAACATTGTTCTTCCACGGCTAGCAAATTCGTTCTTGAATGTCAAAAATGTTATAAATTTTCAATTGATCATTGGATCGGATCATTTGGTAGTTTAGTATAAGGGCTATTTATTAACAAATCTATTACTTTTGAATATTAATTAATTTTGTTAATAATAACAGTAAAATTGCCGCCTTATCAGCCGGTAAAATAATGATAGAATCATAGAAATTTTCAACTGATTTTTGTTCTCCTTTTGTAGTATTGTTTTTTGAATGAAATGATTTTCCTAATATGACTTAACAACATACCCTATATTCTTCTCTTTCATGTTCAAACAATTCATTAATTACTTGTTCTATTGAACTTATTATACCTAATTTTGGTATTGATTTTGAGCATAATTTAATCATTTTGAAAGAACTAATACGTCTGAAGAGGTTAAAGTTTTGTTTTATAAATTAATGATTTTTTGTTCAACTAATTTTTAAAATTTTTGGATTTGAAATTTGTTTTTGTTTTCCATACGCTGTAGTATACCGGGTGTCCCAGACTAATTTATCCAGGCTATATCTCTTAAACGAATAGAGATTTTTGAATGGGACAAAAACTGATCTGTTCCATTTCTAATAAACTTTAATATGGCTTAGAAAAAATCAACCCCTGAATATTCATCCCTTAGTTACAACCCCTAACTTCAAACTTTTTAATAGCACCCTGTACATTTTTTTATAATTTTGGATGTGGTCTTCCATCGTCTATTCAACAAATTTTCCAAAAATGAAATGAGTTCGAAAATAATCAAGAAAATATCAGTTTATTATTTACATTAGATGTTCGAATTGTAGTCCACCTCCAAGCGCGATAGAAGCTGATTGTTGAACATAAAGAAAGCTGGAAGTCTGCTAGTTTCGTTTATTATATTTAAAAATGTCGAGTACCTCAAGTGACGAAATTTGTTTGGTGGACTATTGAATGTGCTTTTGGCATATTGAATGCAAAATGGCGTTTGCTCTCCAAGTGTAATGAGACCGACATATCTCTTATCGAAAGTATAATTAAGTGTGTCTGTCTGCTGCACAACACTATTATTGATAAAGAAGGTATTGAACATAATCTTAGCGAAGTAAATGTTAGAAAGAAACCAAAGAAAGCCCGCTGGACGACCATCCAACGAAGCAAATGGTATACGAGATACTTTCAAAATTTATTTTGCAAATAATCCATTGTCTTATATAAAATGAATAGGTTATAATAGACAACTAATTACTTACCTTCTGTATTTTATATCTCACTGATTTCTTTCCAGCATTTTTCTGTAATATTTTTGTCTTTTGTCGCTTCGGCGGGAAACAAAATTTGGGCTTGAAACCTGAAATTTTGGAGGAAAACTTGAAATTCTTAACGGGAAACCTGAAATTTTTAGCGGGAAATCTGAAATTTTTGGTGAGAAACCTAAAACTTCATTAATTAATATTAATGACAGAAACACCTTGACATAAACAATTTTTTTATAACTTTGGAATTATTAAAGGTAGAATTATAGGATCTTGACGGTTGTATTTGTAATTTAATAGATTATGGAAAACTGGAGATAGTAGATATACTATAGGGATTCTGGACCACTACTTCAAAAATCTCCGCTGGTGGCGCTGAGAGCGGCGTTGGCGGCGTTCCGCGGCGTTGGCCGCCATTTTTAGTCCTCTTGTATATTTAAAACTCTCAAATAATTTAATTAAAAAACTTTAACTCGGGTGTGGATCGAACCCCGAACCTACGCGCTCATAGCAATGCATCTAACATAGTCCGCCACGATCTCTCATACATAACATTGTCGAAGAAAAGTATATTACGTGAGCGCGCACCGTACGCTGGCGGGTAGGAGTCTCGGTGGCGACTTCTACATGCGGGTAGTCTATGGGCCGGTGGCCTGCGGGTAGGAGTCTGCCGCGGGAGTCTGTCCGCCATTTTTTATCCATGCGCGCGGGGCGATCAAAATCTTGTAAATTGTACAAAAATCACATTATCATTATCATGATTAATCGTATTTTTGTACGGGCGTATATCACAAAAGGGCCGTGAAAGGCAGGTCAGCACCCTCGTGTCATCCAATCATAGCAAACTCGAAGGGTATTAACGGCTATTCGTGAATCATATACAGGGCGGAGTATCTTTGAATGGTAGGACTTAAGCAAACGATAAGGTATTAACGGCTAATATATTCGTGAATCATATACAGGGCGGAGTATGGTAGGTCGACTTTAGCAAACGATAAGGTAACTTTTTTGTGCCAACCCCAAGTGTTACGTCGTCACGTGGTACGTCGTCACGTGGTACGTCACGTCGTCACGTGGTACGTCGTCACGTCACGTCAGCGGGGCGATCAAAATCTTGTAAATTGTACAAAAATCACAATTTCATGAAAATCCTTGATATTACGACGACCCTGACTAAAAAATTCACGTCAAAACGTCACGTAGATGCGTTTATCATGATTAATCGTATTTTTGTACGGGCGTATATCACAAAAGGGCCGTGAAAGGCAGGTCAGCACCCTCGTGTCATCCAATCATAGCAAACTCGAAGGGTATTAACGGCTATTCGTGAATCATATACAGGGCGGATTAACTTTGAATGGTAGGACTCAAGCAAACGATAAGGTATTAACGGCTAATATATTCGTGAATCATATACAGGGCGGAGTATCTTTGAATGGTAGGTCGACTTTAGCAAACGATAAGGTAACTTGAGAGTAACTTTTTTGTGCCAACCCCAAGTGTTACGTCGTCACGTGGTACGTCGTCACGTGGTACGTCACGTCGTCACGTGGTACGTCACGTCACGTCACGTGGTACGTCGTCACGTCACGTCACGTCGGAGGGAAGCTTCGAAACATTACATTGGCGAGACATTTCTTGTGAGGTTATGAAATAAAGTCGGATTGTGGCGAAGTCGTCATTCCTACGAACGTTGCAGAAATTTTTTATCTACCCATTGTAACAGGAAGTTACAATCTAACGCAAAAATGGGATTCCTACGAACGTTACAGATAAGAAGTAACGAATTTCGTAATATACCGAGGGGCTTAAAAGTAACTTATGTTGAAATATTACTAAGAATTTCGTAATATACAGGGTGGCCTAAAAGAAACATACTATATAATATTTGAACTGAAATATGCGTGGCACGTCGCGTGCTACGTCAAACGTCACGTGTAACGGCTAACCGTACTACGCCAAACGTCACGTGTAACGGCTAACCGTACTACGCCAAACGTCACGTGCTACGTCACGTGTCACGTCAGCTTATTTGTAATATGGCTTCGGAAGAGTACAGTCATCGAATTGAAGAGTTTATTAAGAAAATTGGTAAATTAAATGAAAAAATTGCTTTTTATGAGGATAAAAGTGAGGTTATGAGGCAAATAGAGAATCTCAGTTTATCTGGTGGGGAAGAAGAAGTACGACAGACGTGGAGCAGTCTTAGTATAAACTGGTTACATAAAGAGCGCGGACAATTACCGCAAATTACTTATCCGCTAAGACGTATTCAACCATGTTTAACAGAACAGAAAAGGATATAAAAATGAAATCAGTAATGTTTTTGCCATGTCATGTGTAATATTAGCGGCTGTCTTTGTTTTAATTTTAAAAATTGTGAAACGAACATTTAAATCTTCATGTAACATAAAAGTTGATGAATATACAGAGTGTTTCAATAAAAACCCCTTGTTACTTAAAAAACTTTATTTATAATGGTAATACAGTCTTTGAAAACCGGTTACTGAGGCGTTTTACACGAATATGGTTTCGAAAGGCCTTAACGCCTAGTATATAAGTGAATCACTCATTATATATACAGGGTGAATTGAAAGTTTCTTTGAATGAATTGCAGGTATTTAGGTCGACTTTAGCAAACAACATCTCGTTCGAAAGGCCTTAACGTCGAGTATATACGTGAATCACTCATTTCATATACAGGGTGGATTGAAAGTTTCTTTGAATGGTAGGTCGACTTTAGCAAACGACATCTCGTTTGAAAAGTATTAACGTCTAATATATACGTGAATCGACCATATGCAGGGTGAATTTAAATTTTTTTTTAATGGTAGGTCGACTTTAGCAAACAACATCTCGTTCGAAAGGCCTTAACGTCTAGTATATACGTGAATCACTCATTATATATACAGGGTGGATTGAAAGTTTCTTTGAATGGTAGGTTGACTTTAGCAAACAACATCTCGTTAGAAACGTCTTAACTTCTAGTATATACGTGAATTACCCATATACAGGGTAGATCGAAAGTATCTTTGGCGGGTAGATCGACTTTAGCAAAAACGACATTGAAAGGTATTAACGACTAATATATACATGAATCGACCATATACAGGGTGAATTTAAAGTTTCTTTAAATTGTAGGTCGACTTTAGCAAACAACATCTCGTTCGAAAGGTCTTAACCTTTAATATATACGCGAATCACCCATTATATACAGGGTGGATCGAAAGTATCTTCCACATGTGACGGATAGTGCTATAGGGGCATCAGCATATCTAGAGTTTAGCGTAGAGTACAAAGAAAAATATTGCCGTAGGGGTATTAGCATATCGTTTAACATATACAGAGTAAAGCGTATAGTACAAAGAAAAATCGATTAATAAATCCAACCAAATGTTGACATCTGATAGTCACAACTCAAACGTCACACGTCAAATATCATACGTTAAACGTCACATGTCAAATGTAGTGTCAAACGTCACATGTGACGTCGATCTACAAACGTCAAATGACTAACGTCAAAACGTCACGTGTAACATATAGTGCCGTAGAGGCAATACTATCGACATATGCAGAGTTTAGCGGAGAGTACAAAGAAAAATAGTGCCGTAGGTGTATTAGCATATCGTTTAACATATACAGAGTTAAGCGTATAGTACAAGTAAAAATCGATTAATAAATCCGATCGAATGTTGACATCTGAGAGTCACAACTCAAACGTTACACGTCAAATGTCAAACATCACATGTCAAATGTAACGTCAAACGACACATGTGACGTCGAACGACAAACGTCAAATGAAAACGTCAAAACGTCACGTGTGACGTATAGTGCCGTAGGTGCAATAATATCGACATATGCAGAGTGTAGCGGAGAGTACAAAGAAAAATCTATGTGAATTAATCATAATATTCTTTAAACATAAACCTCTTTATCTATAGATCAAACTGAATGATTTGTGACGTTA
This sequence comes from Lochmaea capreae, assembly GCA_949126875.1. Lineage (NCBI taxonomy): Eukaryota > Metazoa > Arthropoda > Insecta > Coleoptera > Chrysomelidae > Lochmaea > Lochmaea capreae. The sequence goes on from OX421398.1 coordinate 4,157,486, forward strand.
TTTATCTTCCCAAAAATTATGGAAACAATTAGGGATTATAAGAATAATTTCGTTAATAGTACAACGGAGTACAACACTTGGTTTAACGTACTCGTTTTCTTAGGCACCCCTGAATCATATACGGGGTATCTTAGGCAGGTTTAACATATACATAGTGTAGCGGAGTATACAAAACGTCACATGCGTGGATCGAAAGAGTACAGACATTGGCTGATAAAGATATTTTTAAAAGTGAGGTTATGAAACAAATAGAAATAGTTTATTGTATGGGAGACGTCGTCAGACGTGGAGCAGACTTCGTCTGGGTGTCGCATGCAAACAATTACCGCAAATTATCCATTGAGACGTATCCAACCATGTTCAACAAAACAGAAGAGAAAAATGAAATCAATAATGTTTTTGTCATGACATGTGTAATATTAGTATCTGTCTTTGATTTAAAAATTTTCTTAAAAATTGTAAGACGAAAATTTGAATCTTCATGTAATATAAAAGTTGATGGTGTTTTAATTTATTTATAATGGTAATACAGTATTTGAAAACCAGTGGCGGAGGCGTCTTTTCGGTACATGAATATAGTCCAGAGGCGTGACAGGGGTGACAAAGTTACCTGCTGCACACGGATCAAATTTGCAAACATCAATAATGTGTGGAAAAACACCAAATATGTGGCATTTTTAGCAGAAATTCCTCTTTGACCCCGAACGTAAATGTAGTATGCTTCTTGCTGCTGGACCATTTAGAACACATTGTTCCAAAGCAATCATGTGAGAATGTATTTTATAATAATTATATTGAATATAACCAAAACTCTATCGAGGACATATTTTCCCAGGCAACAGATGTGCATTTCATTGACAGCCCTTCTTTTAAAAACACTACCTACTGCAATGAGTTTCTTGCAGCGGGAACATCTTTGATATTCAATGCCCCAACCTTTTTAACTGAAGATTTAACAAAAATTATTTCTTATTATCAATATTTTAAAAATAAACTCTGCAATTAGCTTATCTACCACATGCCTTTAGTTACAACATTAATAAGTTTTAACCACAAGTATAATTTTACCCGAAACATGATAAGACATATGGTCAGTTGTTCTCAACCAGATTTTGTCTTTTTAATACTAAATGATAAATTTATTGTGACTGAAAAAGGTTGCGAACCACTGCTATGAAGCGTTTCTTCACACATAATTAGGTAAAATAAAGAGATCTCCGGATCATAATTTCAAAGTTCTTTCGATAATTTGATTCTCCGTAAATAACAGATTTTCCGCAAATACTCAAGGAACCCAAAATTTCTCGAATGAACACATTTTTTCAAAGCAATACCGGGGGCTTAAAAGTAACATTTATACATGGCGACTCAAAGTAACAAATATTACTACGAATTTCTATACAGGAGCCTAAAAGTAACATATATTTATGGCGACTCAACAAATGAAATATTACTACGAATTTCTATACAGGGGGCTTAAAGTAACATTTATACATGGCTACTCAACAAATGAAATATCACAACGAATTTACTTGAAAGTAACATACGATATATATGGACAAACTGATGCTTTGGTACGTGGTGCGTCACCCTAATGTTGACAAGAAAAATCGTCTATAATCAGTACGCCTGCCCGGGGGGACTCTAGTATTCGATATACACTGGAAAAATCAAAGTTGACCGTCTCAGGGTGTACAAATTTGGGGCCTAATGTTGACAAGAAAAATCGTCGTATAATCAGTACACCCGGGCACAAAAGACCTTAATGTTGACCGTCTCAGGGTGTACAAATCTTTTGTAGTCTTCAGTACAGGTGTCGAAGAACTTTGGTAAATTGCCTTTTTATCAGAATAAAACTGAGGGCATAAAAGTAAAAATCGGTGAGGAGCTACCCTCTGTACAAAAATCAAGTGATCGTCTCAGGGTGTAAAAATCTCTAACCAGTATGCCCTGTAGTGAGATATTTTGGGGATGTTGACAGGTCTCTAGTGAAACATAGTGTTGCAAAAAGGTAATCAACTGACCGCTGAAAAGACGGCCAGTTATGACAAGTGACGTTGAAAAATCGGCACATGTAACTTTACCTAGGGATAATAGTATAGTAATGTTGAGATTATGTCGAAATTTTCTCAAGTTATGAGCGAAACTATGTGAAGTTGACGAGGCGCAATTTTGATCTAAAGCGTCTACATGTAGCTATGAGACGTTACTCATTTTGAAAACAAGTTGCAGGGTCACTCTGAATTATTCACTGAAGTTATCTAAAGACTGTAAAAAAAAGGTCATCAAACTGTCACATCCCCCTTACAAAGACTGTGCAGGTAAATATTTTGCGCACCTCTTTCCACAGCCAACCCAGGAAGCAATAATCATATTTATATTATGGAGGTGTTGAAGGCTTCGTTTCAGGATTCCTCATTGCAGAACTGTATAATATTACCAATAGGCCTACCGGCTAAGTAGTCTTAATAAAGACTGTCCTTCAGCAATAAGAATACTTGTGGTTGAGAAGTTGAGGGTACGTAGTAAAATTGGAGAAAAACATTGAGTTGTTTTTTCAAACGATGCGAGAGCGGCTGAGAGGATCAGTGCATCATCTGTTCTGATACATGCGAAATTCATATGATGGACCGGAGGTTTACAGCTATCCCCAGATGGAGAGTTAGGCTACAATAAGGGCAGCTGGGGGTTAATCGTGTTTATTAAGAGGATAGAACTTGAAAAAGCAGAAGCTCACAAACTTAAGCTACTACTCTTCTGAGGGTTCGGAACTGATGAAGTCTTCGCTTAAATCTATAGTTGGTGTGATAGTTACTTCATGGCCCCCGGAAAAGAAGTAATCTCCGTAAATACGTTCGTTTTCGTTCTCATCTATATAAAATTATATGCGCGAATTAATTGGCAATCTAATAAATAATGGATTTGTAGCAAATCACCGGTTCCGTGATTATCTCGTAAAATAAGATGGTGATGAAATCTATGGTTGTTAATATCCATATTTATATAAATTTGACAATCGTCTTGTACAATTGGATAAACATTCAGATGAAATTTTCACTTAATAGGTTAAAACGAACTAAGTATTCGCACGTCATCATTTAATACAAAAACTGTATCTAATAAAATTTAAAATTGATAAGATACATTGTTGCACATTTGTGGTTATGGGATATCAGCATGGTTACTTTACCACATAATGACTAGAAAACAAAAGATAGTGGCATACCCCTCTCCCTGATGAACATACACAGTATAAAAAGAAGTACAAAAAGTTTTGAAGTTAAACAGCAACAAAAATGGGTAAGAATAATACAAATCTTCATAATACTGTGTTGACAGAACCTTTGGGTTCTGCAATTGCTTTGTCATACGCAGATAAACCGACAAAAATTTCCTTCAGCTCCTTCGAATGGATGACGCTGATCGCAATATTGGAAAACAACGAGTTCATTAATGGTCCAATGTCTGAATCGTGGAATACATATGATCCTGTAGAAATTCAATGTGGAGACTATTGTACTGTTCGTGAACTAGTGTACGACGACATAAGATTTTTGGAAATTACCAAGCATGAAATCAATTTCATTTTGAGTGAAAACGATGTGCATCAGATTGTATGCATCAATAAAAGTGTTATTTTGCATCGTATAGCATTTTTAGACTCACTGAATTTTTGTTCATACTATCGGAATTTGATAGAAATTGTTAAAAATTTTGTGCAAATAAGTAGTAATTGTCACATGTCATGGTAAAACTCATTGATTTCATTCCCACATCAATTCGGGGCGTTAACATCATAACTGTCTCGATTACGACAAATGTGTCATAATTATCGTGTTCTAAGAGCATATACATTCACCCTTCATCAAACCCCACACCTTTTTGTCCGCTAGCGGAATGTTAGAGTAATCAGCATAATCACACATGGTAAACACATTGATTTCCAGAGTGTTGCAATAAAAACCCCACGTTTCTTTAAAAAACTTTATTTATAATGGTAATACGGTATTTGAAAGCCAGTGGTGGAGGCGTTGTACATCAATTTTGAAAAAATTTATCAAAATTCTTAATCATTTACAATTTTATGTTTGTAAAAATAAATGTATTCCCTAAGAGCATGAGACAATAAATTATCGCTAGCTTCACAAAATGCAAACAATAAATCTAATTTACTTAGTTGACAATTACTACTTATTTGCACAAAATTTTTAACAATTTCTATCAAATTCCGATAGTATGAACAAAAATTCAGTGAGTCTAAAAATGCTATACGATGCAAAATAACACTTTTATTGATGCATACAATCTGATGCACATCGTTTTCACTCAAAATGAAATTGATTTCATGCTTGGTAATTTCCAAAAATCTTATGTCGTCGTACACTAGTTCACGAACAGTACAATAGTCTCCACATTGAATTTCTACAGGATCATATGTATTCCACGATTCAGACATTGGACCATTAATGAACTCGTTGTTTTCCAATATTGCGATCAGCGTCATCCATTCGAAGGAGCTGAAGGAAATTTTTGTCGGTTTATCTGCGTATGACAAAGCAATTGCAGAACCCAAAGGTTCTGTCAACACAGTATTATGAAGATTTGTATTATTCTTACCCATTTTTGTTGCTGTTTAACTTCAAAACTTTTTGTACTTCTTTTTATACTGTGTATGTTCATCAGGGAGAGGGGTATGCCACTATCTTTTGTTTTCTAGTCATTATGTGGTAAAGTAACCATGCTGATATCCCATAACCACAAATGTGCAACAATGTATCTTATCAATTTTAAATTTTATTAGATACAGTTTTTGTATTAAATGATGACGTGCGAATACTTAGTTCGTTTTAACCTATTAAGTGAAAATTTCATCTGAATGTTTATCCAATTGTACAAGACGATTGTCAAATTTATATAAATATGGATATTAACAACCATAGATTTCATCACCATCTTATTTTACGAGATAATCACGGAACCGGTGATTTGCTACAAATCCATTATTTATTAGATTGCCAATTAATTCGCGCATATAATTTTATATAGATGAGAACGAAAACGAACGTATTTACGGAGATTACTTCTTTTCCGGGGGCCATGAAGTAACTATCACACCAACTATAGATTTAAGCGAAGACTTCATCAGTTCCGAACCCTCAGAAGAGTAGTAGCTTAAGTTTGTGAGCTTCTGCTTTTTCAAGTTCTATCCTCTTAATAAACACGATTAACCCCCAGCTGCCCTTATTGTAGCCTAACTCTCCATCTGGGGATAGCTGTAAACCTCCGGTCCATCATATGAATTTCGCATGTATCAGAACAGATGATGCACTGATCCTCTCAGCCGCTCTCGCATCGTTTGAAAAAACAACTCAATGTTTTTCTCCAATTTTACTACGTACCCTCAACTTCTCAACCACAAGTATTCTTATTGCTGAAGGACAGTCTTTATTAAGACTACTTAGCCGGTAGGCCTATTGGTAATATTATACAGTTCTGCAATGAGGAATCCTGAAACGAAGCCTTCAACACCTCCATAATATAAATATGATTATTGCTTCCTGGGTTGGCTGTGGAAAGAGGTGCGCAAAATATTTACCTGCACAGTCTTTGTAAGGGGGATGTGACAGTTTGATGACCTTTTTTTTTACAGTCTTTAGATAACTTCAGTGAATAATTCAGAGTGACCCTGCAACTTGTTTTCAAAATGAGTAACGTCTCATAGCTACATGTAGACGCTTTAGATCAAAATTGCGCCTCGTCAACTTCACATAGTTTCGCTCATAACTTGAGAAAATTTCGACATAATCTCAACATTACTATACTATTATCCCTAGGTAAAGTTACATGTGCCGATTTTTCAACGTCACTTGTCATAACTGGCCGTCTTTTCAGCGGTCAGTTGATTACCTTTTTGCAACACTATGTTTCACTAGAGACCTGTCAACATCCCCAAAATATCTCACTACAGGGCGTACTGGTTAGAGATTTTTACACCCTGAGACGATCACTTGATTTTTGTACAGAGGGTAGCTCCTCACCGATTTTTACTTTTATGCCCTCAGTTTTATTCTGATAAAAAGGCAATTTACCAAAGTTCTTCGACACCTGTACTGAAGACTACAAAAGATTTGTACACCCTGAGACGGTCAACATTAAGGTCTTTTGTGCCCGGGTGTACTGATTATACGACGATTTTTCTTGTCAACATTAGGCCCCAAATTTGTACACCCTGAGACGGTCAACTTTGATTTTTCCAGTGTATATCGAATACTAGAGTCCCCCCGGGCAGGCGTACTGATTATAGACGATTTTTCTTGTCAACATTAGGGTGACGCACCACGTACCAAAGCATCAGTTTGTCCATATATATCGTATGTTACTTTCAAGTAAATTCGTTGTGATATTTCATTTGTTGAGTAGCCATGTATAAATGTTACTTTAAGCCCCCTGTATAGAAATTCGTAGTAATATTTCATTTGTTGAGTCGCCATAAATATATGTTACTTTTAGGCTCCTGTATAGAAATTCGTAGTAATATTTGTTACTTTGAGTCGCCATGTATAAATGTTACTTTTAAGCCCCCGGTATTGCTTTGAAAAAATGTGTTCATTCGAGAAATTTTGGGTTCCTTGAGTATTTGCGGAAAATCTGTTATTTACGGAGAATCAAATTATCGAAAGAACTTTGAAATTATGATCCGGAGATCTCTTTATTTTACCTAATTATGTGTGAAGAAACGCTTCATAGCAGTGGTTCGCAACCTTTTTCAGTCACAATAAATTTATCATTTAGTATTAAAAAGACAAAATCTGGTTGAGAACAACTGACCATATGTCTTATCATGTTTCGGGTAAAATTATACTTGTGGTTAAAACTTATTAATGTTGTAACTAAAGGCATGTGGTAGATAAGCTAATTGCAGAGTTTATTTTTAAAATATTGATAATAAGAAATAATTTTTGTTAAATCTTCAGTTAAAAAGGTTGGGGCATTGAATATCAAAGATGTTCCCGCTGCAAGAAACTCATTGCAGTAGGTAGTGTTTTTAAAAGAAGGGCTGTCAATGAAATGCACATCTGTTGCCTGGGAAAATATGTCCTCGATAGAGTTTTGGTTATATTCAATATAATTATTATAAAATACATTCTCACATGATTGCTTTGGAACAATGTGTTCTAAATGGTCCAGCAGCAAGAAGCATACTACATTTACGTTCGGGGTCAAAGAGGAATTTCTGCTAAAAATGCCACATATTTGGTGTTTTTCCACACATTATTGATGTTTGCAAATTTGATCCGTGTGCAGCAGGTAACTTTGTCACCCCTGTCACGCCTCTGGACTATATTCATGTACCGAAAAGACGCCTCCGCCACTGGTTTTCAAATACTGTATTACCATTATAAATAAATTAAAACACCATCAACTTTTATATTACATGAAGATTCAAATTTTCGTCTTACAATTTTTAAGAAAATTTTTAAATCAAAGACAGATACTAATATTACACATGTCATGACAAAAACATTATTGATTTCATTTTTCTCTTCTGTTTTGTTGAACATGGTTGGATACGTCTCAATGGATAATTTGCGGTAATTGTTTGCATGCGACACCCAGACGAAGTCTGCTCCACGTCTGACGACGTCTCCCATACAATAAACTATTTCTATTTGTTTCATAACCTCACTTTTAAAAATATCTTTATCAGCCAATGTCTGTACTCTTTCGATCCACGCATGTGACGTTTTGTATACTCCGCTACACTATGTATATGTTAAACCTGCCTAAGATACCCCGTATATGATTCAGGGGTGCCTAAGAAAACGAGTACGTTAAACCAAGTGTTGTACTCCGTTGTACTATTAACGAAATTATTCTTATAATCCCTAATTGTTTCCATAATTTTTGGGAAGATAAATAACGTCACAAATCATTCAGTTTGATCTATAGATAAAGAGGTTTATGTTTAAAGAATATTATGATTAATTCACATAGATTTTTCTTTGTACTCTCCGCTACACTCTGCATATGTCGATATTATTGCACCTACGGCACTATACGTCACACGTGACGTTTTGACGTTTTCATTTGACGTTTGTCGTTCGACGTCACATGTGTCGTTTGACGTTACATTTGACATGTGATGTTTGACATTTGACGTGTAACGTTTGAGTTGTGACTCTCAGATGTCAACATTCGATCGGATTTATTAATCGATTTTTACTTGTACTATACGCTTAACTCTGTATATGTTAAACGATATGCTAATACACCTACGGCACTATTTTTCTTTGTACTCTCCGCTAAACTCTGCATATGTCGATAGTATTGCCTCTACGGCACTATATGTTACACGTGACGTTTTGACGTTAGTCATTTGACGTTTGTAGATCGACGTCACATGTGACGTTTGACACTACATTTGACATGTGACGTTTAACGTATGATATTTGACGTGTGACGTTTGAGTTGTGACTATCAGATGTCAACATTTGGTTGGATTTATTAATCGATTTTTCTTTGTACTATACGCTTTACTCTGTATATGTTAAACGATATGCTAATACCCCTACGGCAATATTTTTCTTTGTACTCTACGCTAAACTCTAGATATGCTGATGCCCCTATAGCACTATCCGTCACATGTGGAAGATACTTTCGATCCACCCTGTATATAATGGGTGATTCGCGTATATATTAAAGGTTAAGACCTTTCGAACGAGATGTTGTTTGCTAAAGTCGACCTACAATTTAAAGAAACTTTAAATTCACCCTGTATATGGTCGATTCATGTATATATTAGTCGTTAATACCTTTCAATGTCGTTTTTGCTAAAGTCGATCTACCCGCCAAAGATACTTTCGATCTACCCTGTATATGGGTAATTCACGTATATACTAGAAGTTAAGACGTTTCTAACGAGATGTTGTTTGCTAAAGTCAACCTACCATTCAAAGAAACTTTCAATCCACCCTGTATATATAATGAGTGATTCACGTATATACTAGACGTTAAGGCCTTTCGAACGAGATGTTGTTTGCTAAAGTCGACCTACCATTAAAAAAAAATTTAAATTCACCCTGCATATGGTCGATTCACGTATATATTAGACGTTAATACTTTTCAAACGAGATGTCGTTTGCTAAAGTCGACCTACCATTCAAAGAAACTTTCAATCCACCCTGTATATGAAATGAGTGATTCACGTATATACTCGACGTTAAGGCCTTTCGAACGAGATGTTGTTTGCTAAAGTCGACCTAAATACCTGCAATTCATTCAAAGAAACTTTCAATTCACCCTGTATATATAATGAGTGATTCACTTATATACTAGGCGTTAAGGCCTTTCGAAACCATATTCGTGTAAAACGCCTCAGTAACCGGTTTTCAAAGACTGTATTACCATTATAAATAAAGTTTTTTAAGTAACAAGGGGTTTTTATTGAAACACTCTGTATATTCATCAACTTTTATGTTACATGAAGATTTAAATGTTCGTTTCACAATTTTTAAAATTAAAACAAAGACAGCCGCTAATATTACACATGACATGGCAAAAACATTACTGATTTCATTTTTATATCCTTTTCTGTTCTGTTAAACATGGTTGAATACGTCTTAGCGGATAAGTAATTTGCGGTAATTGTCCGCGCTCTTTATGTAACCAGTTTATACTAAGACTGCTCCACGTCTGTCGTACTTCTTCTTCCCCACCAGATAAACTGAGATTCTCTATTTGCCTCATAACCTCACTTTTATCCTCATAAAAAGCAATTTTTTCATTTAATTTACCAATTTTCTTAATAAACTCTTCAATTCGATGACTGTACTCTTCCGAAGCCATATTACAAATAAGCTGACGTGACACGTGACGTAGCACGTGACGTTTGGCGTAGTACGGTTAGCCGTTACACGTGACGTTTGGCGTAGTACGGTTAGCCGTTACACGTGACGTTTGACGTAGCACGCGACGTGCCACGCATATTTCAGTTCAAATATTATATAGTATGTTTCTTTTAGGCCACCCTGTATATTACGAAATTCTTAGTAATATTTCAACATAAGTTACTTTTAAGCCCCTCGGTATATTACGAAATTCGTTACTTCTTATCTGTAACGTTCGTAGGAATCCCATTTTTGCGTTAGATTGTAACTTCCTGTTACAATGGGTAGATAAAAAATTTCTGCAACGTTCGTAGGAATGACGACTTCGCCACAATCCGACTTTATTTCATAACCTCACAAGAAATGTCTCGCCAATGTAATGTTTCGAAGCTTCCCTCCGACGTGACGTGACGTGACGACGTACCACGTGACGTGACGTGACGTACCACGTGACGACGTGACGTACCACGTGACGACGTACCACGTGACGACGTAACACTTGGGGTTGGCACAAAAAAGTTACTCTCAAGTTACCTTATCGTTTGCTAAAGTCGACCTACCATTCAAAGATACTCCGCCCTGTATATGATTCACGAATATATTAGCCGTTAATACCTTATCGTTTGCTTGAGTCCTACCATTCAAAGTTAATCCGCCCTGTATATGATTCACGAATAGCCGTTAATACCCTTCGAGTTTGCTATGATTGGATGACACGAGGGTGCTGACCTGCCTTTCACGGCCCTTTTGTGATATACGCCCGTACAAAAATACGATTAATCATGATAAACGCATCTACGTGACGTTTTGACGTGAATTTTTTAGTCAGGGTCGTCGTAATATCAAGGATTTTCATGAAATTGTGATTTTTGTACAATTTACAAGATTTTGATCGCCCCGCTGACGTGACGTGACGACGTACCACGTGACGACGTGACGTACCACGTGACGACGTACCACGTGACGACGTAACACTTGGGGTTGGCACAAAAAAGTTACCTTATCGTTTGCTAAAGTCGACCTACCATACTCCGCCCTGTATATGATTCACGAATATATTAGCCGTTAATACCTTATCGTTTGCTTAAGTCCTACCATTCAAAGATACTCCGCCCTGTATATGATTCACGAATAGCCGTTAATACCCTTCGAGTTTGCTATGATTGGATGACACGAGGGTGCTGACCTGCCTTTCACGGCCCTTTTGTGATATACGCCCGTACAAAAATACGATTAATCATGATAATGATAATGTGATTTTTGTACAATTTACAAGATTTTGATCGCCCCGCGCGCATGGATAAAAAATGGCGGACAGACTCCCGCGGCAGACTCCTACCCGCAGGCCACCGGCCCATAGACTACCCGCATGTAGAAGTCGCCACCGAGACTCCTACCCGCCAGCGTACGGTGCGCGCTCACGTAATATACTTTTCTTCGACAATGTTATGTATGAGAGATCGTGGCGGACTATGTTAGATGCATTGCTATGAGCGCGTAGGTTCGGGGTTCGATCCACACCCGAGTTAAAGTTTTTTAATTAAATTATTTGAGAGTTTTAAATATACAAGAGGACTAAAAATGGCGGCCAACGCCGCGGAACGCCGCCAACGCCGCTCTCAGCGCCACCAGCGGAGATTTTTGAAGTAGTGGTCCAGAATCCCTATAGTATATCTACTGGAGATACATGGCGTACTATTAAAAAAAATATGTTAATAAGTTATTTTGGAGCAACGGTGCTCCCTGTATACTTCTAATTGACTTATGCAGATGGTCTGAATTATTTGAAAACACTTTTATTGAACTTTTTTTGTAAACCTAACGGAAATCGTGATATTAGCAAGTTACATTACTTTATTACAGTATGTACACACTGTATAACCAGTGTATAATTAGCACTTTGTTGCTTTCAAGAGATACTTGACAGGACCGTTCTTTTTTACATTACTATTTATAGAGTTTTCAGAAATTCCAGAATATATAAATTCGGGGAGAATGATTTATTTTTATTTTTGTCCAGCATAAGCAAGTCGACTTTACTAATAATTTCCACTGGAGAAAACACAGCGTTCTGCATGCGACATAAATGAGATGTTGATGTGGAATTTGACCTTCTACTATCGCTATTATTGTTCATTATTATTGTTTATTTTGACTTACTCAGTAGCAACTAATAACAAATTTATTAAATTATTACGTTCTCGGGATTATCCATGAGAAATCACGAATGAGAAAAACTACTTGTAGTACCTACATGGAAGGGGGCCGGTTTTGAATGACGGATAATATCCGAAACTAATCGAGAAAAAATCCAAGAAATAATTTTCTCATTCGATAAATAGTTTTCACGTGAACATTAGACACTGCTGAACACAAAAATAATTGGCAACACATAAAATGGGGAATTTTACGTCACTTATCCCTATAAAATTGTAAAAACGCAGAGGTACAAAAAATAATTTGCTAACGTACAATTTTTTTCATTCTACATCTACATCAGCGAGGAAAATCGTACTGCTCTCCCTAGGGAGGAAAGTACTTCCTAATATGTTGTTATTGTGTATCGTGAATGAAATGATATGTAATTTCAGTACAATGAAAGTTTTATTTTGACAAAATCGGAAAATTATTAATTAATTGACAGATACAAAATTATTCGTCATGGTAACATATTACAAAAAGTAATCAGGATAGGATGTATGAAAATGTATGAATAGAATATCGCCTTCCTGACCACGAATGCTTCTAACCGAATCAGTTAAAACACTAAGGTATAGCTTAACCTTACCACAGGTTTTGGTATTCTAGAGAATCTCCTTAACATAAGAACAGGTATAGCTTCTGTTTTGGTTGAAGCCCCAGGAATGGGAATTGGATCACTTTGTGTTGTTTACTTACTGGTATTAGGTGCTTCTGGTTATTCGGTTGTAGTTGGTGAATTTCCCTCAATCGAAGAGGTAGGTGAGGAACTCTGATTTAGAACTAGTGAAAGTGTACTCGGTATTGATAGTAGGTACGTATTTTTCTGGTGGTGTATTCTCACCAATATCCCGTATTTGATTTAGATGACTTCTCCAAACTCCTTTATCATCTAATTGTACTAAATAGTGTACGAAACCTAGTTTTTCAGTTACTCTTCCAAAATGCCATTTTGGATTAAAGTAGTCGCGGACGGCAACTGTTGCTTCCACGAAAATATCTCTGCTAGTAGGTATTTTTGTATAGCCAATGTCAATATTGCTCCGTGTAGGTTTCAGTAGATCATTTATGTCCCTATTGAACTTTAACAGTGAAGGACTTTCACCAGTAACACAGTGAGATGTTCTTCGGCACTGCAAAAGTAATTTGCAAAGTTCACAGTCTCTGTTATTTTGCTCACAATGCAGAGCTCGTAATAATTTTTTTTAAGTTTGAATATATCTTTCTACTTCTCCATTATTTGAAGGGTGTAAAGGTGCCGTGAAATTGTAAAATATTCCATTATTTTGCATAAATTTTCCAAACTTATGACAAGTAAACTGTGTACCATTATCTGATACAAGCACTTTAGGAATACCGAATCTACTAAAAATATTCCGGTAGTTTCAGTAGTAATATTTCGTGAAAAGTGAACCTCGGGCCATTTACTGTATGGATCATTGAAACAAAGTGATACCCTCCATTAAATGGTCCAGTGTAGTCAACGTGTACTCTTTCAAAACAGTTTTCAGGTGGTTTCCACACATGCGACTAATCTTTAATCAGATTATTGTTTTGTTTATTGTATTCGTAACCATTTTCTCATAAAGGCTAGATATATTTGTGATAAGTGAGGCCACCAACAATGGCTACGTGCTAAAGCTTACATTCTAGCAACGCCAAAATGTGCATCATGTAAATCTTTCAATATCCTATGTCTTAGTTTCGTAAGTACTAAAACTCTTTGACTTTGACCTCTCATTATAACTCCAGATTGTAGAGTAAATTGTGACTGGTCGATATAAAATCTGTAATTTTTATCTACATTTGTACCTATCTGTAATGCTGAATATTATAGGTTTGTTCCAACACCTTAAGAAACCGTTCTTGTAACGGTGACGCGCATGTGAAATAGTAAAAATGCGTTCCAACCACGAGAGAACCGTTTAGCGAACGATAATTGTTTTGTTCCAACCCGATTTGGTATCCTTATGGAACCGGTTCAAGAACGATGATTTCGATACTTGACTGAAAGTAGGTATCAAGGGTACTGACTTGCGCAGTACATATATCCATATCTAGTTAGGTTAGTTGCCTTGATTTGTTATTTTTGTATTTGTTGAATTTTGTGGGAGCGAACTTATTTATATTTGTTTGTGCTATCTGTTATAAATAAACAGGATCTAGGTGAATTGATCGAAAACAATTTATCGAATGACAATTGACCGAATACAATTTATCGAAAAACAATTTATCGAATAGGTGAATTTATCGAATGACAATTTTTGTAAAGTAAATTATAATAATTTTCAATAATAACCCAACCAAACCACCTTCGTATTTTTAGTCAATTTTTGAAGAATAAATTATAATAATTTTCAATAATAACCCAACCAAACCTACCCCTACCAAACCACCTTCGTATTTTTAGTCAATTTTTGAAGAATAAATTATAATAATTTTCAATAATAACCCAACCAAACCTACCCCTACCAAACCACCTTCGTATTTTATCACCATTAGGTACCTGCCGTAATTAGGGTTAGCGTTCGGTCAAACGGTCAAATTGTCATTCGATAAATTCACCTATTCGATAAATTATTTATTCGATAAATTGTTTTTCGATAAATTGCATTCGGTCAATTGTCATTCGATAAATTGTTTTCGATAAATTCACCGCATACCAAATAAACAGTTTTTCGCTTAACAACATGTACCATATAAACATAAAAGTATGGTTATGTTTGATTATGATTCGAGTCAGTAACCAAACCATTCCAACCATGATTTATTTTGGAATCGTTATTAGAACGGTAAATACTTGGCGCCTGCGTAACAAATTCCTAAGAACGATTACAATTTGTGTGTTGGAACAAACCTAAAGTCTGCAAAATCTCGTAGTTTTTTTGGATAACAACATAAATCTTTCACATTTGTTGGTAAACTTTCAATTCAATTTAGTTCAAATACATCTGGACCCGTATCTTTGAACGTTCGACTATTCGCGAGAACGTCGAAGGGATTCTGTTCGTACGAATGAATACACACGAACCGGACGGTACTCGAAAATTCAATTAGCAATATCTTCCAAACACAGTGGCGAACTACTTTGTAGATCTTATGTGTCATTTTTTTAGGTAAAGTGTATTGTAGAGTAGAGTAAAAAGTACGTGACAGGAAGATTACATGTAGTTTGTGTTTATTTCCATTTTCTGTATCAGAAAACCTTCTTGTCGTATCTTCCGCCATTTCCTCAGCATCTTGCAAATCATCAATTATATGATGCATGAAAGCTTCATCTGCGTTCAAAAAAACTTAGTAAGTATAACGATCGCTATGATTTCTCTATCTCGCTATATCAACAGGTTGTTTGATGTTTACTTGTTTTTCTGACGTTCTGCGCAAGACTCTAGTCGCTTACTTCCATGTGGTACTGATACGACTGATAAATTCATTCGTTTGCAAGTCGAACATTCAAACATAGCAAATCCACTCCCATCACATGAAATGCGTGGGAGCATTTGGTCGAACGTTGAAAGATACGGCTCCTGGTCCATCATAATGTTCGTTGTTTTGAAAAATACCTTACCCTTAAAGCAAAGCAAAACTCAGTTTCTATATATAATTATTAATTATTATATAATAATATTTTTAATACTTTTATAAAATAGGTACCGTACGCCATTAGTACGTCTATGACAGATATCCGTCATGTTTCCTCGCCCTTTACCGATGCCCAGAGCTTCAGATAAACTTACCAAACTATTATACGTGCATGTTATTGTTAAATGTCACTTACAAGGAATGTCTACAGTTCGATTTATGACTTTTACGGACATGGGCGTAGAGAAGATATTTTACTTCAATATGTCATTTTTCAAAATAAATATTTTGAAAAAGCTTTCAAACGAAAGCGAAACGTCAAAAAATTCGATTTCATCACACAACTTACTAACCAAACCCAAGACAACAAATCCATTAAAGATTATTATCATTGGTTAAAGAAAATATAATATATATATATATTTATATTATGAAGCTGTAACATTACTCGAAGCTGGAGGGATTAGAAGAACAAATATGGTTATCCTTTAGTCCTGTACGAATCAGAATAAACCGAAAATACAAAAAATATTTGGAAACACTCGAGTAAACAACACAATAAACAAAGCAATAATGGTATACGCTATAGTCTCCATGGGTATATACGCTCGATCCTTGTAGCATGGACGCACGCGGAGTACCGAAATATTACTGTTTCACGTAATTCGATATAATAGTGGTTGTTTGTGACAAACAAAAATTCATGTCAGTCGTTTTCATGCAATGTTTTTTTATGATTTACAGCACATTTTTGCTAATTAAAATTTTAATGAAGTTCCTCATTGTTTTATCATGTAAAATTTGAATTTACTTACAACATTTGGAATAATTCAAGTGAAGGTGAAATCGGAGAGGTATACTTCGTAACTTATAAAAAAATATCGTCCCACGTGATCAAAGTGCCAAAAAAGAGACGTTCGCTTGTATTATGTCATTCTTTTGCTGCTGTCAATCACTATGTTTTGCCGCTATAAACTCAATAAATATTGAAATTTGTACGTCGCATGTTATAGAAAAATAAAAATATATGCTTAAAGAAAGGTTTCGTAATTGATTTCAAATGTAATACAACTCGTGGGTTACTTAATTATTAAACTCAAACTAACATTAGTCGTACTAAAAACTTTATATGTTGGCAAAAATGCGCGCTGTTGCCGCGGTTGAAATGGTTTATCTGGTACAGTTGACGTCTTGACATTTTTAGGGTTATGTTGTGACAGTTTAATATTGATCATTTAATTTTTCGATTATTTCATCTCCTTGTTATAAAAAACTGCTAAAAACTGAGTGGATGTTCACAAGCAGTGACGAGTTGTCAAAGTTAACATATAAATGAAACTTAATAACACTGCAATAGTTGATGTATTCACTATTCATCTATTCCTGACTATTTACAGCATGTTTGAAGCAAGTAAGTATGAGTTTAATATTACACTCAATCAACTGTATTTATTGTATTCTGTTACACTATTCATAATACTTAGCAATTATATTTGAACAATTTATTTACAAATAATCCATTTCACTTTAGAAATATTACTGCTGCAATTGGAGGAAGAACAATTATTTAATGTAGAATGTTCCTAATCATAGTTTCCTAAAATATGACACACATCCACACAGTGGATTTCCAAGAAAAATAAACCACAATATGAATTTGTTTTTATTAAAATGAATCTTGAATTTTCCAACTATTTCATACATACCTTTGTAGGCTCAATAGGTTTTAAAATAATAATTTCTTACTTAGTAGGTACTTACTTTTAATATACAATTAAAAGTTTTATACAGAAATAAGTTCAAGTTTGTTTATATACAGTAACTATCAAAAACTAAACCTAACCTATAGCCAAATAAAAAGAAGAATATATGATAACTTCATTTGACATTTACTAGATTCTCATACTATTTCAAGAGCTTGGCAACATAGTCCAGTTATGACAGAAGTCACGTGGGTTGATATTTATAAGTTACAAACTATACTAAGATATTACCCCATTTTCATTTTTGAAACCAAACCTAAATAATGGAAAAAAGTCGCTCTGAATCTTAAGAAAAGTGAAATAATCTGGATAATAAGTATTGAAACGTACAATATGCTTAAAAGTTGAACGACAATACTACTTGAAATTTTAAATAAATCAAAAATAAAAGCCTACTCTACAAAAGCTACATTATGTCAAATGAAGAAAAATTCTGGAGATTTTTTTTTTCACTTCATTCACTCACTATTACCACTTACAATAAACAGTATGTTTCTTTAATTCAAGAATCATTGAGTTATATATTATTCGACTGTTTTAAATCTGAATTACCAAAGTTTTTACTATCCAATACTATATAATAATAAAATATGTACTATTGATAATATTATTTGTTCTAGTAATGGTTTTGAAAATTTTTATTTTGTTGAAATTATTATCCATTGCGGAAGCGTATAGAATATTGATGGTTTGTCCTATGGCGGCACGAAGTCATTTTATACTTGCAAATACATTGGGAAGAGCGTTAGTTGATGTTGGTCATGAGGTAACATTGATAAGCCCTTTTCAGGATAAAAAGCCTCTCAAAAATTACACAGATGTTGTTTTAACTGGATTACTAGAAGCCAAAGAGGGTAAGTATCCTTGTATAAGATTGTGATAAAATTCATTTTTTGTAATTATAATACACACAAAAATCAATTTACTGGACAGTTCTCTGTTTATATACAGATTCCAGTTCTGGTTCCAAATAAATTTCAAATTATAAGGGATAACTTTCACGTATAAAATTTATGAACACTACATTAAGTGAAATTTTGAATTCCTATAAGTTTGAATCGGAACTGTTACTTCCATAATTTTTTATTGAAAACTTCTACGAAAACATTGCAATTACTAAACATTATATGACTTGATGTTTTAAATGGCGTCCATTTTCAAATTGCGACGCACCTAATGCGCTTACAATCGATCTGAAGAGCTACATGCGCATTGATAAAATGAAACGGTTTCGTACCGCCGCGCATAAGTAATGCAGTATATGTGTCACATGCATAGTTCGGAACACCCTCAAAACATTTAAAATATAATCTGAACAAAATCATTGTGTGGTTTTATTAAACATCGACGCGCAAGTGAAACTTTTTTCGGACTGTACCTAGGCAATGAACTGAAAAATTTCGGAAAATTATTCTATTTAGGGCAGAGGTTCCCAAACTTTTTTTCTCGTAGACCACTTTCAAAATTTTGCTGGTTTCGGTGGACAGCTACTCCTACCATATTTCCAAAACTCGAAAAAAAATCTAAAGATTCGATCTAACTATCTAACTTTCACTCTTCTTCTCCCTGTTTTATAACGCTTATAATTTTCTGTTGTTCTATTATTTAAATACAGTTTCCACTTTTGTTTTTTATTTGATTCTTTATTTCCTCCGACCACCAGGCCGTTTGTTTTTTGTAATCAGTTTTCCTACTACTTCCACAGATCTCTCCAGCTGTCTCCAGAAGCATAGTTTTAAAATTATCCCACATAGTGTCCACATTGCTATTTTCGAGTTTTTCTGAAATATTTTCAAATTTCTTATCCAGTGCTAGTCGGTATTTTTCTGCTATTTCTGCGTCCCTAAGTTTGTACGTTTTAATTGATTCGTATTCTACTTTTTTGGTTGGTTTTAAACTGCTTTCAGATTTTTTTGTTTTAATCTTTTTTCATTTTTGAGACAACTAAGTAATGGTCACTACCAATTTCTGGCCCTCTTCTTACTTTTGTATCAAGTAACTTTTCCTGTTTTCTCGTTCTATTAACACATAATCCATTATGGATTTCTCATTTCGGCTTTTAACTTCTCTTGTATATTTATGTATGTCTTTGTGTTCAAAAAATGTATTCGTCACTATCAATTGATGCATCTCACAGAAATCTAGCATTCTTACTCCATTACTGTTTCTACAGCTCTCTCCATGTGGCCCTATTACTGCCCCGTAATCTTCATCATTACTTAATACCCTGCAGTTAAAATCTCCTAATATTATTAATTTTCCTTGAGCTTCTTCTGTTATCAATGTTAATTGTTCCCAAAAATTCTCTTCATTTTGTACTGTGTCGTCTTCATTTGGTCCATACACTATTATAAAGACTTTTTTGTTTTTGTTCTCATCTTTAAGTTCAATTGATAATATTCTTTCAGACCATACTCTCCAGTTGACTATTTGTTGTTCTAGTTTTTTATTCACAATACATCCAATTCCTCCCGCTGCTCTAGCCGTTTCTGGCACTCCACTATATATAAGTATGTTTTCAGTGTCCATTTTCATCATACCTTGCCGTTTTTTTTGTTTCGGTAATTGCTAGTAAGTCTAATCCTGCTTCTTCAAACTCTTCTTCTAACTCTTTTTCTTTACCTAATATGCTTCTTGTGTTCCAAGTACCAATCTTAATTATTTCGTGTTTTCTGGTTTTTCTCAAACCTTTTCCGTATTTTTCGCCATTTTCTTTACTGGCATCTCTTATCTTATTATCACTCATGTGTTTATTTTTACTGATATTCATCAACTTTTCCTCATCATCTGTTCTTTTTATATTCCATGTTCATCCTCTCTTTATATCTGTATTCTCTCTTTTTTCTCCTTGTTTCTTCTTTTCTTTGTAATTCCTTTTAATATATATTGATGATTATTTTTCCATTCTCATATCCATTTTCATTGCCGGGTCTCTTGATGTCTCTGTAAGTTCTCTTGCTGATAGTAAACAATCACAGTAGCCACTTCACTTTAAAGAGTAATTGCCAAGAGTAATGGAATTTCGATTGTTACCCTCCCGCCCCACACCTCCCATCGGCTACAGCCGTTAGATTTTTAAAACTGCTCACAAACAGTAGTGTGATAACTATTAGAAACAATCAGTATCAAAAATTGATCAAACAGATTTAGCCGAGTTATTCAAGAAGGCTTTTGATAGAACAGCTACGATAAAATATCTGTTGAAGGCTTCGAGACCACGGGAATTCACCCTCTAAACCATAGCGTTATTAGCATGGAAGGTATTGAAGAACAAGCAGAAAAAAATCAAAACAATAGAAATAAGGCAATGCCGAGTGATGATGAAAAACACTTTCTTAAGGCGGCTCCTTCAAGAAAAGACATCTAAAAAAGCTGGTAGAAAAAATAGCACAAGTAGCGACTCTGACGATGGTTCTAATTATATCGAAGAACACACTGATTCTAATGGTACCGACGATGCAGATAAAACTGTTACAGCTAATTTTACTTTTGTTGAGCTGATGCCTGTTCCTCGTGTACTAAGATCCGCAAAACCCTCTAATAGAAAAAAACAACATTCACAGATATTCAGAATTACACCGAATAAAGAAGAATCAGAAATGAGGCAGAATATAAGAAAACAAAATAGAAGACGCTCTAAATAAAACCATGACAGTTAAAACAAAACTTGGACGAATACTCCCAACAATGCAAGAATTAAAAGACAAGGAAAGGAAAAAAGTTACCATAACCTTGCAAAGTCTGCAAAGAATTTGGAAAAGATAACGAGTGGTGGGTCACCTGTGTCTGTGGTAGATCCGATTCAAGTTTATATTTCTCATTTTTCCGAGTTAATTTATGTTTCTGTGTCATAGTCAAGATTAATTGTTAGTTGTATCACATAATAATTTTGTTATTTCACATTATGCAGAGTCTGCATGAGTTTCAGACAGTTGTTCGTTTTTAGACGACGTTGTCGGTTTTACCCCACGTAGCTTAAAGCCGATCAAAATATATATTTATTATTGGCTTGAATTAAAAAACAACGTTGTCAGTATATTCAAGAGTAATTATTTCGAACTGCTTGGTATTACTCTATCGTTTCACAAAATATGAGAAATTAAACATAACTTGCGAAGAAGTGAAGCACATTTTCGCTTAGACGATAGACATTCCTCTACTTTCCTTTCCCAACCCAATAATGTTTTCATATATAATACCACGAGAGTGAAAATTTTGTCGGCAAAATTTTTCGATTGTCATGAAAGTTTGTTGCTTGGCATTTTTGCGAATGACATTTTTAACAAAACCACGAGCCGTCAGGCGAGTGGTTTTGCATTAAATGTCATGAGCAAAATTACCTAAAAGCAACAAACTTGAATACGACAAGAGAAAACTTTTACCTTACAAAATTTTTAATTCGACATGACTATTTCACGAGAGAAAAACTAAAAAATGATAGAATTTTATACACATAGATTTGATATATTAAACGTCAAAAAATTGCCGCGACAAGACAAAAAATTGCCAGTTCAAAACCTTCAAATTTTGTCAGTTATCAATTTACTCTAGTGAAATAGTTACTGAAATTTGAAATATTTTTGTCGACGGTCAGTTAATAATGATGACTTTTCGTCAGGACAAATAGGATGAATATATCAAACACGGTGACTAATAAGTACGTTATGGCATCTATCATATGAAATTAACGATCATATTAGTATAAAGATAGATCCCCACAAAACTTTGCTTATGCTGGGTGGTATTATAAGCAATATTTGACAATAATATATTGGTCAGATAGTTTAAACAATTATCATATCCATTACTGCACAAGTTTGAGAGTTACATAGTAATAATAACTGTAATATTTATTTTTAGCAAAATCGGCTCATTTATGGGATATGCAGAAAATGTCACCGTTTGAATTTATACAGTGGATAAACTTTGTTGGCAAGCAAGTTGTGAGCGATGTATTTAAACATCCCAATTTCCAAAAGCTTATTAAATCAAACCAAAAGTTTGACTTGGTCATCGTACAGAATTTTAGAACTGACGCTTTAAACGTCCTACAATGTCATTTTCAGGCTCCACTTATAATATTTTCAATAAGTGAAGCAAATTTTTGGGTGAATCCAATGGTTGGTAATCCATCGCCACCATCTTATGTTCCTGATATATTTATTGGTTATTCTAGCAAAATGAATTTTTGGGAGAGACTGGTTAATTCAGGAGTATTGTTAGTTAATTATATAAGTAACTATGTGGATTTTATTCCTGCTCAAAAAAAATTAATGAGTCAGTTTTTTCCTCACTGCACTAACCAAGACAACATTTTGAGCAATGTCTCATTGGTTTTCCTGCCATCACATGAAAGTTATAATCAACCAGTACCTTTAGTACCCAACATGATTAATATTGGTGGATTCCATATAAAACCTCCCAAAGAACTACCAAATGAACTGAAAGAATTTATGGATGAAGCTACAGAAGGAGTTGTTTACTTTAGTATGGGTTCCAACCTCAATACTTCTTTAATACATAAACAGACACAAAACGATATTCTACAAGCCTTGGGAAAACTTGAACAAAAGGTATTATATAAGCATAATGGAGATTTGGAAGATGTACCAGCCAATATTAAAGTCAGTAAATGGTTTCCACAATCTGATATTTTGGGTAAGTAGAAAACAAATTCAATGACCCATAGTTTGACATTAGACAATTTAATTATTTGAATGTACGTATACAGTGAACGGCTAAATTATGGAATATTATCAATATTTCGAGAACCGTCAAGTTTTAAGAGAAATCCCGGAACAAGTCGATTTTTGTTGTAAAATACCCATGTTATAATATACATGGAGTAGAGATGACGTCACCGATGTAGGTGTAGTGACGTAATCGTTAATTTTTTTAAATAGAAATCGGAATTTAATTCTCTATTTAACGACATTACATTTTTAACTAAAATATCTTTTTAAGGGTACGAAAACAATTTTTTTTATTAAAATTCAACCAAATTACAACTAATGATTTAATTAATAATGTACTTTGAAGTAACCAGATTATGTATAACAATTATTTTAAATTAAATGTTCGAAATGCCATCCATCGGTTTCTTGACAATATGCGAATTTACGGATACATTCATACATTGCGGATGACGTCTGGAGTAATTCGACTCTTTCAAGTTCAAGTTTTGGGGTCTATATTGACATAAACTTTTGATTTTATGTAAACCCACAGGAAAAAGCGGTGCAAACTAGTTCGCTCCCGCGGTCACATTTTAATCCATAATTGTAAAGTGGTCGTGGGTAAGTTCGCTCCCGTAGCAATTTCTTGGAAGGGTAGGTACTTAGGGATTGAAATGTGACCGCGGGTAGGGGTGGAAAGTGGGTGGTTTATAAATGCTTGTTATGTTTGTTGAGAGATCATTTTGAAGTTTATGTTAACTTGAATAATATGGATTCGTTGAAAGTGAGTGAAATGTTAAGCGAAAAAGGCAAGCCAATATTAGTTGTCAATAATTACAAATATAATTTTCACAAAATACTTTCCGGAAACGTCAAAGCAGGTAGGTGCTTAATCGCCTTATCACATGTGAGCGAATTAGCATACTGTCATCGGAGGGAATTAGTACAGGATTAACAGGTATTTCTGACCACGGGGAGCGAACTGGTATGTACCCGGAAAAAGTATGGTGTTAGATCTGGTCACTCTATTAACCCTCGTCTTTGGATCCACCTCCGGGAATTATATTATTTCAAAATGGACGTACTTCACGTGCGTAATACGGAGGGGCTCCATATTGTTGAAACCAGATATTTTCACTAGGTAAATTTGGATTATTGGCATTTGGATACAGAGGTATAAGTTGATTTCTTAGAAAAGTTAAAAACGTTCTCCTGTTAGATTTTCTTTAAAGAAAAAAGGGCCAATGATTCTGTCATTGATGATCCCTGCCCATACGTTCACTTTCTGAGGATATTGCGTGTGTGCCTCAGTCATCCAATGTGGGTTTTCTTGACTCCAATATATGCAATTTTGACGATTCACGATACCACGTATAAAAAATGTGGCTTCATCAGAAAAAAGGATTTGATTGATAAAAAGTGGATTGCGGATACATAAATCCTGCATAATTTCAGAAAATTGAAGCCGGCGATCGAATTTTGTAGGGATGGTATTTTTCTTTTTTTAAAATACGTAATACCGATCGTTGAGAAACTCCAGCATATTCACCCATTTGTGTTGAACTACTGTGAGGATTGTGATGTATATTTAATAAAATATCAAGATTCACATTATTGTCTTCAGTTTTAGGACGCCCTGCGTTTGGAATATGTTTAACGTGCCCAGTTTCTCCAAATTTTCGGACTATTTTACTTACTGTTGATTAGCTGATGGGTCTGTCGGGATAATTGCATACCTCGTTCTGTGTTCTTTTTTATGTCCGCATCCGCTAAGGATTAATATTTCTATGCGTTTTGTTTCATTTAGGTGAGCCATAATTTACTATTCAAAAGTAACAATTATTAAAATTGACAACTGATGACAATTCACAAAATCAAAACATTTACGACAATAAATTACAGTAAAGTTCTTCCAAAGTTAATGTGATGACCCATATTTTTAATCCCTTTGAAGGAAAAAGCCGCCCAATGGCGTGCATATAAAATTTTTATAAATTCGAATATTGTGAAATAATGTTAATCTACTATATCAATTTGAATGAAAAAAATTAACCTGCATACAAATACAAAATTCATAAAATTTGTAATACAATAATAAAGCGGTTTCCTCTAGAACACGGAGTATCTAAAGAACAGTTTTTTGTATCGTCAACCCAACCATATTTTAAAGGTGGGTGTATATCCTCATACAGTTTTAATTATAATATAATTACCATTACTACTATTTTCTTACATATTAAGTTAAAATGTATTTTATTTTATATATTTATTCATGTAATAAAACCGTAAGGATTGTTTGAATAACAAATAAATGAATAAACACTTGACAACATCATGTGTGTATCAAACCAAGTTTCGTCTAAATAAATTTTAGTTCTATTTGAATCACGGTATCCTTTTATTTTGCGCAATTACTCCTGTCTAAGTTCAGCGATACGCCGAGACTCCATTATTACCATTCGATGATCTAACTTCTTATATTTAAATCTACAATTCAATAATCCTTCGCATCATCTTGGACTGTTGTTTCAAATGGTCTCCAAAATGCCATTCTAATTAATTATATTATAAAAGTTACCCTAACGTCTACGAAAAAATGAATATTATATTAATATCAATTCACTGACGCGACCTAACCACTACACCATCAAAAAGGTATTATATTAATGATACCTTTCTACACTAGATCACCTACACTTTCCTATAAATACCTATAACAATTCACTAAACTCACTCAACCAAGAAATAGATATTATATTAAATATTTCTTTAAAACAAAATTCACACCCGACACTGAATGATACTAATGGATTATAAGCCGAACCACAACACAACCCCCCCGAACACCCTCAAGACCGTAGAATTTTTTCTGCCAAAAACGTCCAACTGATTATACTTCGGCTATTTCGTTATATTACGATGAATACTGCAGTTGATGACTGGTTGTTTCGAAGTCTTTACTGCACGTGTTACTACGTTGCCAACTCTTCAAAATTTTCTTAAATATTGTAACATATAAAAAGTGGTTTTAATTAATTTTTCTTTTTTCAGTAATTTCAAGCAACTCATTTTAATGTCTACTAATAAATTTACATTATGTATTTTTTAAAAAATATTTCCAAACTAGCTTTCTTATAACATCACGAACTAACAGTTTACTGAAGTAAGAGGAACATTTGTGTAGCGAGCCTAACAACTTTAGAAAATATATCTGACAACATTGCTTTATTTTATGGTCATCACACTGACTTTAGGTAAAGTACAACTATGCCACTGTCACTTGCTTGAATAAACATTGTACAAAAAGTTTCAGTGTTTGTGAGAGAACTTTTTGTGTCCATTATTATTGTTACATATTTTTCTTTTTTTAAGTACTTATTTCAGAAAGTCATGGATTCAAGTATTAATTGTAATTTGGTTGAATTTAAATAATAAAAACATTGTTTTCGTACCCTTAAAGAAATATTTTTGTTAAAAATGTAATGTCGTTAAATAGAGAATTAAATTCTCATTCAAATGAGGTGTCACATTATACCGATTTCTATTTAAAAAAAATTATCGATTACGTCACTACACCTACACCGGTGACGTCATCCCTACTCCATGTACGTTATAACATGGGTATTTTTCAACAAAACTCGACGGTTCTCGAAATAATGATAATATTCCATAATTTAGCCGTTCACGTCTAAATATTTTTAAGCTCATCCCAACACGATATTATTCATCACACATGGAGGATTGTTAAGTACTTTGGAAACAATCCAGTATGGTGTTCCAGTCTTGGCTTTACCAGTCTTCGCTGATCAAAAAACTAATGCAGTCAAAGCCCAAGTGGCGGGATATGGACTTACTATTCCATTTTTCCAGATAACAGAGGAGCGTTTAACTTCAGCTCTTGAGGAAATAATTAAGAATCCAAAGCAAGTATTCGTCTAGATACTAGATCATTTTGTTTAATCATGAGTTTTTTTAATTTAGATTAAAGTATTTCAGTATCTAATGACCATTGCCACAAAAGATTTCATTTTTCAAGTTAGGCTATGTATTCACGTACGCTTATGTAATTTACCAGTAATTTTACTTATATTGAACAGTATGGTATGAATTACAGTCTCCTGGGGGCTTATTTTCGTTTCAATCGAATTTGATTCGAATGCGACCTTACGTCAAATTTTCGAATGAAATGCAAAAAGTGTATTTTCGTGTAATAGAAATTGGTCCGTATGCGAAATTTTTCAATCGATTTATTTCGACTGGGTTGGAACCAATCGAATTTAAAATCCGTGCTCGAATTTGAGTTTTGAGCATGCGCAAAAGCGATTCTCTGACTTTTCCGACTTTCAATTTTGACTTTTACTTTGGTAAGGTTATGATTGTTGTTTGTTGATATTATAATTTTGATATATGTTATATATTAATAATGGATGATGCGATAATTAATTTGGCGGCTATAGGAGCACTTGAAGAGGCTGAAAACTTGGTCTATTAGGTAGGTACATATCTACATTTTAATAGAACCTATTCAAGTTATGGTCTATACTGTATTTGAAAATCAAGAGAGAGTAAATTCCCAGAATAAAAACTAATTCGGTATGCAAAACTATAGTACAGTACGTGCGGTAAAACTTCAATATTTGTAATGCATTCTAAATTGTTTTTGTTAATTTCAATACAAAATTTATTAAATTTCTTGGACTATCACATTATTTTATGATCTTTCATTGTTACTATAGTAGGCCTAAGAGGATTAACGTGCGTCATAGGCGTAACCAGATTAGAAAGGGATAATTGTTATTTAACGACCTCCGAATGGCAACAATGGCAACAATGACAGATATTTTGACTTATAAATAGTGCTTAAGTTTCTAGAAATGCAGTTATTTGATTTTCGATAAACGTGACAAATAGTAGTGACTAAAAATGGAAGCAGTTTGTGAGTATACGCCAGTGAAAAAATTAAAACTAGACCATTTATCGCTCAATGAAAAGAGTGCTGTAGTGAATGTGTACCACTATTTTAAACATCAAAATCCCTCAAACACTATTGACAGTGTAGTTGAAACAACATCTAAGGCAATGGGATATGGAAAATCTACAATATATAGAGTTCTAAAGGAGGAAAAATCAGGTGGAGTAACCTCACCAAAGCCGAAACCAGGTTGCCCAAAACTATTAAAAGTCAACGGGGACGAGTTTTTTAAAAATGCTATTCGTAAGCTTGTTCACTCATTTTTTATAAACAAGCAAATACCAACTTTAGATAAAGTTTTGCAAGCCATTACGAATGATGTTCATAGTTCATAGTTACTTGAATTAGAATGTTACGCTAAAGTAATTTCTTAGTATATGGAGTATGTACTTAATTTACCTTTCTCCATTGCCTCCAATCTTTTTTTGCCCCTAGCATAGAATTTAGGGAATTGCTTACTTCTTCCCACAATGTTTGTGCCGTTTTGAATGTAAATTATTTAGTAAATTTTCCACTTTTTAGCTCTGGGTGATCTAAGAGGAAGGCAACAAGATGTTCCTTTTGATTTGCAGTGAAATGACCGCTTCTTTGCTTTTCCATTTTTAAAAATGTATAGGTCGATTCTATGTTTTTCGTAATAGCTTACGAATCTGTAGCTAACGAAAGTTCTGTAAATGGGATTTTACAGAATCTGTAACTTTGCGATTCTGTGATGTTGTCTGTAACTCACTGAATTACAGATAGACATTTGAATCACTGTACGTCAAATTTCGATACTTCTAACCTATAACTTTAACCAAATAACCAGAGACAACCTCAAACTGTACAAAAATATTCCATTTCCAACGACAGCAGTCAATACACACGTAAATATTTACCAAATCTGTAACTATTTTAAAGATTCCTGTAAGATACAGTTGTATGCAGAATAGCAATTCCCCTGTAAAGTTACAGATTATCTTACAGACGTGCACAGAATAGACCCATTATATTTTGCTAATTATTGAAACTGACACTTCAAAACTTCAAACTTTAAACACAAGGCAGGAATATTGCAGGGTTGTTAGAACTCTACAGTTGGTACCGTATAAATTGCGACGTTGTCACGTATGGTCATTCGAATTTCAATTCCGCATACGAAGTTTAATTCGATGACGTCTGGAAAATACGTTAGGCCAATATCAATCGAATTGTTTCTTTCGAATTCATTCGAACACGAAATATTTCGACTGAGAACGAAAATACACCCCCTGGAGCTGCGAACTAAAAATTCAGGATTTTCTTGACATCGCTGGGAGGTTGGTTGGAGACTTAGGGTGAAATTCATAGTCAACACTTGAGCGTCACTCATACTCAAACTCAACTTAGTTTGAGTTTAGCTCAAGGCCAGTTTTCGTATCCAGTCATTACTCAAGTAATACTTCAATTTGAGTGAAGAAAGTTTGGCATCAATGTTAATATTAGGAACTTTTGGTTGCGTTTGGTTAACAATTGTGATTTACGAACGTCCTTTAACGTTTATCTGACATAAGTATGTTGCATTGCATTCATATTTGAATTCGAATTTGTGTTCAGTTCGTGTATTAGCCCTCTGTAATTATTTTATTTTCAGTTCAGTTCTTTACTGTTTACATATATATAAGTTTATTTTTCAAGCTAGTTATTTAATATATAGTTTTAGTTTGCTTTCTACTACACCAATGTGATTACTAACCTAGGTAAACGATAAACGTAAGCATTATCATCATCTATATGGTCTACAAAATCCATAAAATCATCCATCATATTAATTTCCTTGAAAAATTTGAAGCTATAACCTCTGACAAATAAACAAACAAAATTTCGATATCGTAAAATGACAATGTTAGGTACAAACGTGGTTTTTAGGTTCTAAATCTTCACTCAAGGGAGCTATAACCTGTACTCATATTTCACTCAAGCTACACTCAAACTCAACCTCACTTTTCGCCTGTCAAGTGTCTCCGCATACAATCCGGATGAGTGAAGTATGAGTGCCCCTCAAGTGTCGACTATGAATTTCACCCTTAAAGAAAATTTCAATATGGCTAAATTGCCATATATTATCTAGAACTATCAATCATTGGATACTGAACACATGTAATACGTAAATAATAGTACCTACCACTGTACTGACACAAGAATCCGACGCACGTTACAGTAGGAACGTGGCATATCTTGTGGTATAATTTGCGTGTGAATATCTTAGTTAAAAGAAATTAAAAGTAGAAAACAAATATTTTGAAATCAGTTCTAAAGTGATACGGTAATGTTTAAAAAAGTCAATTAGTAGCTTCGTTTGTGAGTTCCAGAAACACTTGAATAGAAGGAAGTGGAGAGTGAAAGAGCGGATTAATTAGTGAATAGAGGGACAAAAACAACCTTTTGGTGGTTGGAACCCTTTTTGCGTTATAAGTAATGTAATATTGGAAGAAATAGCCAACGTCGAAAACAAGAAAAGATCTGACTGTTGGAAACTACTAGTGGGGCTAAGAAAAATATAAATTTTGTGGAATGGAAATAGAAACCTTGCGGAATACAGCACCTAAGGAACTACTGGATAGAAGACGGACTTACTTAAACTGAGGCCAGTGGAACTTCTAAAATTTTTCCAGAAAATAGTACTGAGATTTTCATAAGGAATTTAGTAGAAAAAAAGAAAAACAATAGATCTCTCAGGTCTCGGTAACACATATATACATGATCACAAAAGAATAATTCATCATTTGTTAATTTTTGTCAAAGTTACTGGAATACAATGTTTTAATTTTTCATAAATACTTCCAATGTATACATTGTGGAAGAGCCAAGTGAAATGAATTTATTATTTCGGTTACTGTACATATTTATGGAAAATCCCGAAACACGACCCTCTTCGAGTGATAACCCCCAATATTTAAATATTGGCTTGTGATATAGTTCGAAAGGTATCTTCATTATTTATTTAAAAGTGTTATCATTTCCAAAAATCACGTTACAGTATAGCCCATAATATATACTGTGACAGGTGTATCGTCCTGTTTCGACTTTTGTAGCATTTATATCGCAATTCCTCCTTTAATTCCCGCTTGCCGACTCATTAGCCACTTCCCCTCCCCAACCCTGACCATTAGACAATTGTTATCTACGCCTTAATTTCCGCGACGCCAACTCCCTCCCTCTGAACGCCACGAGCAAAGCTCCTTTTGCTATCGACTGACTTAAAGGAAAGACCTACCTTATTAATTATCTCAATTTGATGCTTATTGGAGTTAACCTCCTAAAGATCA
The DNA here is from genome assembly GCA_949126875.1 of Lochmaea capreae. Lineage (NCBI taxonomy): Eukaryota > Metazoa > Arthropoda > Insecta > Coleoptera > Chrysomelidae > Lochmaea > Lochmaea capreae. The sequence continues at coordinate 4,188,851 of OX421398.1, forward strand.
ACTTACCAAGCTCTCAATAACAAATTATTTCATTCAACCGTATCTCTGTTTCTAAAAGTATTGAAAATATTGTTAAATATTTTGAAATACCTACTTATATGAACAAAAGCCTATAATACCTAATCTTACGCTAATCAACTTATTTTAAAGGCTAATAAAGTTTAGTTTTTTAGCTAAAAAGCAGAAAAATCAGTGTGGATTTAATATAAATTATTCATTTTCAGATACCGTGAAAACGTTCAGACAAAGTCCAATCTTTCACGAGATCGTCCTGTGAAACCGATGGACTTAGCAATTTATTGGACGGAATATGTAATTAGACACAAGGGAGCACCACATTTGAGAGTTGCAGCTATGGATTTATCATTGATTCAATATTTACTTTTAGATGTGATCGCATTTGCAGTTTTAATTATTATAAGTATTATTCTGTTTGTATGCATAACAGGTAAAAAAATATATTGTATAAGAGTTACGAAAAAAGACAAAAAGAATAAATAATAGAATTAATATTTTTCAATTATATAAAGCGATTTTATGATTTTATCTACTAGGTATCATATTTGTCCACCAGATGTAATAAAAAGCAATCTATAAGGATACCGCCGAAAATAAAAAGAAACGGTTATGTAGGTGAAGTCCTGATGAATTTATAACGGAGTGTTGCTAATAAGTGAGAAAACGAACAGGAGAAATGAAGTTATATTTCATAAGAACTATCTAGCGGGTATAGTTGAGAGGTTGTAGTTTACTTGGGAAAACTATAAGTTAATAAACTAAAAGCTTGGTAGCTACTTCATGGGTACTATATAGAAAAGTAGCAGACACTGTATATCTCAACACTAGAGTGTATTCAAAACTAAGAAGCACCGAACGTAAGCAAATACACGTCGCGATCACGTGAACAAAATACTACGATACTATTGCAATGCCACCTCTCCTGAATGTTTTACTGCTATTTGTCGATATAAGTATTAGGGACGGATCGTAGGTATGCTATAACTTATCGAGTACCTACCTCCAAAAAAATTATTTCTCCAAACTATTGAGATTTACTACGTATATTTCTTTGTTGGAGGCTGTGATCGATGTATTATTCGGAAAAAGCCTTGGCGTTCTGTATACACATCTTTCCTTTGTCGTTAATTATTTTGATTGATTTAGATGCTTAAAATTCCATCCACCGGTCTCTTCACAATAAGCAAATCGACGAACACATTCTTCTTGCACATTAGGTACGCATAACTTCCGGAGTAATTCTATTAACTTCGTCTCTAAGTCGGTCTTGCGGTTTGATTTTAAATAACCCCATAGAAAAAATCTAGCGGTGTAAGATCTGGAGATCCTGGGGCCACTTTATTGGTCCTCGTCTACCGATCTATCTCCCAGGTAAACACTGGTTTAAAAACTCTCGAAAATCATGTGCATAATGTGGGGGTGCACCATCTTGTTGTCACCAGATATTATTATCAGGTACTTTAGGATTGTTGGCGTTTGGAAACATATTGCCAAGAACTGGTATAACTTCTATTCGCAGAAATTGCAGATAACGTTTCCCTGTAAGATTTTCTTCTAAAAAGTAAGGACCAATAATTATTCCCGCCCAGACATTCATTTTCTGATGGTGTTGAGTATGACCTTCAGCCATTCAGTGAGTATTATCCTTTCTCCATGACTTTCAGTCATCCAGTGGGGATTATCCCTACTCCAGTATCTGCAATTTTTACAATTGACTGAACCATTTAGGTGAAATGTAGCCTCACCAGAAAACATAATTTGTTTAGTAGAACGTGTATTGCGGTTACATAAATTCTGCAAAATATCACAAAACTGCATAAGGTGATTGGGATCATCATCGTTGAGTTCTTTTTTCAACTGAATTTTGTACGGATGGTACTTTTCGTCTTTCAGAATACGTAATACCGACCGTGGAGGTATGCCTGTGTCCGCTGCAATTTGGCGTGAAGTATTCTGAGGATTATCTACCAGACTTGATACATCAATTATCACGTTTTCTGATACCTAAGGAGGTCCAGCATTTTGAATATTTTCAACATCACAAGTTTCTTTAATTTTTTTTTAAATTTACTGATCGACTGATAGGTCTGACAAATCGCATACCGGTTACTGAGTTCTTGTTTTATCGCCACATCCTGTAATACCTAATTAAAATTTATATGCTTTGGATTTCACTTAAAGGGCCATAATTCACTTCTCAAACTCTTCCACTTGAAATTTGGTGTATCCGACAATACGTCAACTGATATTTCAATTGACATTAGGCACCAACTTGATTTTTATCGATTTATATGGCAACTTGACTTTTGACGATTAATTGCTATTGTATTTTTGTGTATCTCTTTAGCTTTGTCCTTTTTTTCCTTGTCGCATTAGTCACTCCAAAATAAAACATTAATTTTTATCAAATTCCCCTTCTATTTTTGTCTTTAGATATTCGAAATTTCAAGTTTCGATTCGAACTCATTTTTTTTTCAATTTAATAATATCAATTATCCATTTTTAATTTTGCTAATTATTAATAAAAAACAATATTCAGAATAATATTCCTATTTATTTAAAACATAAATAACTAAAAGTAAACTGCACTATAGAAGAAAAAAGAAAAAATTACATTTCATTAGTGTTTAGGCATATCTCTTGCAGATTCTTTGGATGCTTCCATCATTATATTTTGGGCTCTTAGCTGCTAAAGTTTAATCACACCAATTACCTCTAATACATCAGTCTCATACTTCCTACGAAAAAAAAATGAGAGGGCTATTATAAAGTCTAATAAAAATGGGATAATTGTTTTATACTGTCTACGTTTTATTATATACATATTTCAAACTGAATTTTGTTACAGTAGTAGATATAGGTAACACCTATTTTTGGGGATGCCGATATATTAGCAAAAGATGGATATTCATGTTCTTTTTTGTTCCATATATTAACAGTTTTAACAAATTTATGACAATGATCTTACTATGATAACTTTATCAAAGTTAAGAAGCTTGAGTGGAGCTTTTCCTTTGGTTCCTTCTTAGAGATACTTTATCCTCGGTTTATTTGTTATAGAAGTTTCTACATCAGTTTTCTTCTACTCTTCAACAGTTATTGCACCCACATTGTTTAATTCCACAGCCTGTAAAAAAAATAGCCATTGTAAATAATCTGTAACCAAAATTATAGAGTCAAAATTGAAAACATTATTTGCCATTTATGGAAAATACTTTACTTATACCACTATAGTGTCAAAAATTATTTCCAACTAAAGTTGGCAAATGTTTATAAAGCAATATGAAAACTATTTAATATAAAATCAAATAACATGAGGTCTATCTACTTTATTACATTCAGCAATATCATTTAACCTTTTTTCAACTTTTATATGAAAACCTGCATCTCCTTTGTGAAGATGACATTATAAACTTGAAGACGAAAGTGCAAAATACAAATATGGTATAAAATTAAAAGCAATAAGAAACTATTATATATTTAACATAAACGAGAAAGATTATAAACTCCCTTGATAAGTTAGAATAATAGTTTACTTACCACCTTCTCAGTACTTCCATCACAACTCACAAAATAACAACATGGTCTGCTTGCATCAATGACGTAAAAAGATAGACAAGCCTTGTTTACATTTTGTTTGTCCCCAACATATTTAAGACGAGACTCTTCTTACATGATGCCAAATCTCGTATAATAAAAATCTTACTTGATGAATATATTTTAGATTTTAGCAGCATTTTCTGATTAAAACGTAAGAAAAAAGTGGAAAGCATTTAAAATAGGTATGACCAACCTTCGGTCCAGCTCACCTTTTTGTTTTTCGGTTACAATTTTTTATGTTCTATTAATGCCATAAGTAAAATAGTTTATAAATTTTTAGCCTGGCAACCTCGAACTACTTCTGTCGTTTTGGTGAAGTTTGTCAATAAGATTTTAATTATAATTGTGTTTTTATTTGGTTTCTCATTGATATTTGTCTATTAAGGTGCTTTTAAGACATTTATGATGGTGAGAAAATGTATATTGTGTGAAAAGACTTGGAATAAGAATGATAATCTGTCATTTCACAGGTGAGGTTATAGTAGCATGAGCGTAGTATAGGTATAAAACGAGGGATTCAACATTGGTTTTCATAATAATATTGTCTATTTTTTTTATTATCAGGTTTCTGAAGAATACTTAGAATTGTCAAAAGATATTCGTTACCATGATTTTCTTTCGGTTTATTTTTTGAGTGAATATACTAAGGATGTAGTTGCTAATATTTTTGGATTTGTGGTAAACATCTTTAACAAAAAAATTCATTACAAACAGGTGTTCTATACTTTTAGAAGGTGATTGTAGCTTGTATAAACTAGGAATTAAAAAATCTTTTGGAAAACTTACTTGCGAAGCTGAAAAATGTCTAAAACGCTTACTATGAATTTAGATGAAATTGAAATTAAAACCTTTCAATATTATATTAACATGTTTACAATCTGTAGTGCAAAACGTGTTTTAACTTCAAAATCCTTTAAAGGTATCTATTAAAAAAATAACTTGTCGATAAGCTACGATCTTCGATATAATTTCCACTTATTCAAACGAAAAAATTAATTACGTAAATAATTTTCATAAAATAGTTGAAATGAACCCTTTCGAAATATACGCTTCTGTGCGTTGTACTTTCCATGATTTATGTTGCGACCAAAACATTGTGTACGTAATAATGTGTGAAGGCTGGTCTATCTTTAATACGTCATTGGCTTGCATATCACATAACCTAAAATTTCAACCGTTGAGAAACGCCGTGACCAGGGCATGGCAACTTTTTCTAATATACCATGAATGTCACAGGCATATCCTTGATGGATGTACACTACTAGTGTTCACATGTACATATTATGTACTTTTTCTTTTATTTCATGCATGTCACAGGTAGATCCTTGAATGGATATACCCTGAAGTACATTCCTGTTATATTGTGGGTACAATGTAGAGGGTATATACCATCCAAGGTATGAAACAATATATTGGGAACATTATGGATATACCAGGAATATGCTTTGTACATTGAATGCTACTTTTGGGATTTCGTTTATTTTTGACAATTATATATACCTAGATGCCTACGTAAATGTGTTTTATTATGAACTATTTTTAGCAGAATTCACGTCAACGTTATCATCGAAGCGTGCAGAAATAGTTACTGAAAGGAAAAATATTTACAAATACTTATACATTTCATAAAATATATACGACTTCATACTGACACACTTTTTCTCAGTGCGACTCGAGTGAAGCGTAAGATTTAATTATGTTTCTCAGTGTATACTTAAGGTAGTTGACACCACAGATAACATACGCTGACACTTGTCAAAGGCTATTTATTTTTGTACCTCCAACACCAAAGGATTTTCGCAGGCCTTCACTTCTTGTTGTTTCGTGGTGTATCATTTGGTGTAAATTAAAGCTTTTTTTAAAAGTAACATTTTCGCGTATAACGTTTCTATATCTTCATTAAGGATTAATAGCTACAAATTACAATGAAAGGCCGGTTCATCATGATTGTAATTGGCATAAGGATATGCTGGATGACAATCCAAATTTTTTATCAAACATTATGTGGTCCGATGAAGCTACATTTTCCAGTAAGGAATCTGTAAATATACATAATACACATATTGGTCTAACCATAATTCACACTGGATGCAACAAGATTTTAAACGAGGTCGCTGATCAGTTAACGTATAATGTGAGATTTTATATAGGTAGTAAGATTATAGGCTCTTTTGTTTTTGAAGAACATTAAAATGGCGAGCGCTACTTAAGATTCTTGAAAGATGAATTGCCCATATTATTGCTCCTTTAGCAGAGTACGGCAAAATATGTTGATACCCAGCCTAGCTTACAAATCAAGTGATGCATTTTTTAAACAAAAAATATGAGTTAGGTGGATATTAAAAGGTAGCATATATTAATTTAAGATCTTCCGACCTTACTATGTGCTAGATTTTCATCTTTGGAATCGAAATAACGATTTAGTATTTCATACCTTCAAGTAAAGTGTAGATCTTATTAACGCAATTTATAGTATTTCCAGGGCTGAAATAGAAGCTGTTGCCTTTTCTACCTACCACGCAGAGCTTAAATACCTATCTGCATCGAAAAAGATGGAAAGCATGTCAACCATTTTGTTTAGGCTACTTTACTAGGTCAGTGCGTAGTTTATTTCGACTGTTACGCAATCAATTGTGGGTTATTTTTACAAAGATACTGAGTTTGTAAGAATGACAGAAGTTACATTTTCATTTAACTTCTGTCACTCTGACGATCATGGCAATATCGAAATAATTAGCAATATCTTTTCATAATTTGCATAGTTTATTGATTAAATAGTGGAATTAATGAAAGACAGTTTCATTTAAAACATTAATATGAGTGGATTCCACAAAATAACGGCCCAAACAGTAAATTCAGTCAATAATTTTATTTCAAATGCTGGTTTTCTTTTCAGTCTCCTCTTAAACTGAAGGTGGTAATCCTCAATGGAATTAAATCAAGGGTTTTGCCAGGATCTCCCTGGGAAACGGGCGTCGAAAAAATACTTGGCGATGACATGACAATGACAATGTGTGAACAGGAAGACGAAACTGTTAGTCATGTCTTATGTGAGTGCCCGGAGTTATCGTCAATAAGAGAGTGTGTGTTCGGGGAGTATTTGCCTACACCTGCCGACATAAAGGAGATGTCTTCTAGTGATCTGTCCACCTTCCAGAAAAGGACAGTGGACGATGACCCTGAGGATAATTTATTTATTTATTTATTTATTTATATTTTATATCCAAACAGGTTAATCCCTAATTACATGGATAATGTAATAATTTGTGTATAGTTTATACAAATATAGCAATAAATAAAGAAAATTACACAGTTAACTTACAGTTTACAACTCACTTCGTGGCAATTAACTATGGCTAATGAGATGTCCTAATACTAATTTTCTAAAAACTGTGGAGGTTAATGTAAAGTCTAAATCAATAAATATATTTATGTTGTTTGCAAGTTTAAGCATTGTTACAAGAGGTGCTTTTGTGGTAGTAAATACAAGAGGAACATTAAACATACTAGTATGGCGTGTTCTTTTCTTGGGTACATTAAATCTTATAAGTGACAAAAGATCAGGTGAATTTATTTTATATGTGATTATTTTATATAAAAACATTAATATAATTAATTTTCTCCTATTATCCAATGATAATATTTTAAATTCATTACGGAGATGTGTAGTTCTTACAGAATTGTAGTCAGGATATATACGGTGTTTTTTGAAGTAAAGATATCTTAAAAGTTTGTTTTGAATTTTCTCTATTTCATATAATGTGGTCTGATATTCCCCCATCCAAATTTCACATCCGAACTCCAATTTGGTTCTAACTAAGGTGTAGTACAGCATTTGTATCGTTTTTATGTCTTGAAAATTTTGTGTTTGTCTTATTATAAACCCTAACATTCGATTAGCAGCATTTTTTATATTTTTTACGAGTGACGCAAATGAAAATGTGTTACTGTACGTAATGCCCAAGTCTCTGAATTCTACACAACGTTCTAGAGCCTCGTTTTGCATCATATAGTTAAAAATTACTGGGTCTTTCTGCCTGGTTAAAGTCATAATTTTACATTTTTTAATATTAAAATACAGCTTATTATCTAGGCTCCACTGAAAAATACTATTTAAATCTTTTTGTAAGCTAACACAGTCTCGTACAGTCTGTATTCTTCTAAATATTTTAAGATCATCGGCAAATAAGAGACAAAATGCATAATTTAATACCAATGGTAAATCATTTATGAAAATTATAAAAAGTAGGGGTCCTAAATTTGAACCCTGTGGTACTCCAGAGTTAGCCTCAAATTTCCCAGAGGTATTTCCATTATGCCTAACGACCAAAGACCTATTTTGCAAGTAACTTTTAAGTAATTTAATTGCGTTTCCTTGTAACCCAAACCTGCTAAGCTTTGCAAGCAAAACATCATGATCCACTGTATCGAAAGCTTTCTTAAAATCTGTATAGATTATATCTAGTTGTGATTTTTGCTCAAGTGTTTCATATGCTTTGTCAGCAAAACTAAACAGGTTGGTACTAACAGACCTTTTTGACATAAAACCATGCTGTTCAAATATTAAACTATTTTCAACATATTGATATAATCTAGAGTATATAATTTGTTCAAATAATTTTGCAGGTGCTGACATTATAGATATTGGCCTATAATTCTCGACATTCATTCTATTCCCCGATTTAAAAATTGGCGTTACTATTGCCGTTTTCCACAGCATTGGAAATTCACTAGTTTTTATAATTAAATTAAAAATGTGTATTAACGGTACTTTGAGCCATTCACTACATGCTTTTAATACATATGGAGGAATTCCGTCATTACCTGCAGCTTTTTTAGGTTTCAATTTTCTCGTAGCATTATTGTATTCTAGATCTGATACTAATTCCAAAGTAAAATTATTATTTGTAATGTTATCACAGAAATTAAAATCCAACTCATATGTAGCTCTATTCGGAGAGTAAACAGAAGCGAAGAAAGATGCAAATACCTCTGCAGTTTCATTACTTTTTACAATTTCATCATTAAAAATATAATTACTTGAATTAAAGTTGTTACCCTTTTTGTTGTTCACATAATTCCAAAAGTTATTTATGTTATTACCTATCCCTTCCTCCAAGTTTTGCATATATTTCTTCTCCTCCGCTTTTATTAATTGTTTTAATTTTTTGCGTGAATCATTGTACTTAAAAACATAATATTCAGATACTGTCCGCAATCTTCTATATTGATTTTTTTCTTTCAGCAAATCTTTAATTTCTTTAGTAAACCATACCGCATATTTCTTATTTTTCTCACAAGAAAAACTGAATTTGGGAATACATTCTTCTACAATCTCATTCCACTTTTTATAAAATTCATGTAGAGCCACATTTACATTAACTGACTCATTTATTACCCTAAACCAATTAGCATCCCTAACCTTTTGACTCAGCATGTAAAAATCAGCCCTTGAGTAGTTATATGTATTGTTTGAGCTGTATTTGTTATCTTGGATTTGTTGGGTATTCTGTATAGTGATTTCAAGGGCTGGATGATATATATCTTCCTTAACAAAGGGAAGTATGTCTCTCTTAGTTCGACATTTATCTAAATTCATTTCTGAGCTTATAACCAAATCTAAGGTTTTACCTTGGAAATTTTTTACGTTATTGAATAAAACAAACCCATTAAAATCAATAAAGTCATGTAACAAATCCAAGACTGTACTGTTGGTATGTCTGTTATAGTTTATACCAGTAATTTCACTGATATTAAAATCCCCCATTATATACGTGTTATCAACAGTAGCAGGATTTATATGGTTGCTCAAAAACTCAAAAGCTGATTCATACACACTATTTATACTACCTGGAGGAATATAGACAGCACACATTACATATTTTTGATTACCTACTTTTACCTGTACAACAACCGCTTCAAACGAAGAACTACACTTTGAGAATTGCAAGATTTTAATTTTTTTTCTAATAGCTATAAATACCCCTCCTCCCGTTGTTTTTTTTGTTAAATTTAGATTCCTGTCCGCTCTTACTAAAGTATACATATTATTTTCTACGATTTCGCCATCTTGAACACTCTCCTGCAACCATGTTTCTACTGCAACCACAAAATCAAAATCTTGTTGCAAGCAACTCCTAAAAAAATCATTATGTTTAGTGTTTAAACCTCTACAGTTTTGATAATAAACATTAAAATGTTTTGATATACTTAAGTTGTATCCACTGAGTGAGCTATATTCTGCATAACAATACTGATATCATTAATGGTAAAGACATTCACAAAAAGTGTAATTTATTTTATGACAATCTCGAGAAACGTGAAAGAACCTAACTATGTTATTTTGCCAAAATTGCATATTTAATAGCAGTCATATAATTAATACATAATTCAAAAAAAAAAATAATACCAAGAAAAGAAAATTGATCCCATTTTTAATATTAAAAATTAAACTTAAAACCGAAAAGTAAATAATTGAATCTAATAATTGTTTCAAGATTGATTAAAGCAAATTTCATTCAATCGATTCCTACTTAAATCGATATATTAAAAATTAAATTAAATATTGGTCAAAAAGAGATAAATTAGATAGAATAAAGTCTAAACATGTTTTTATATGTTTTCCCATCTATATAAAATCTGCTTCATGTTCAGCTACTTTCACAGCGTTGCCATCTCTATAATAAATTCTTCCATTCTGGGTCCACACCGCCTTGCCACCAAATTTCTTCCTTGCGAGTAAAAGTAAATTGTATGATTTTTGATTGAATTCCTCATTCACATATATGTTAGTACCTTTGAGATTTTTTCTTTTCTGATAAACCTCGTTTCTTTTAAGCACTGTGGTAAGGGAAAGAATAACTGGTCGAGGTGTCCTCGCTGTATTAGATTTTCTCCCCATTCTATATACATTGTGAATTTCAAATGGAGAACACTTTATTTTCAATGAGTCATTAATAAGAGTTAATACTTTTGATACCAAATCTTCATTATCATCTTCTTTGACGCCAACTATTCTCAATTTATTTTCTAACAAATTCATTTCCATTCTATGTTGCTTAAACTCTAATCCTTCTAGCTTGGGTTTAGTAACATTTATAAAATTCTCAAAATCAGTACATTTGGACATAAGATTCGTAAAATTGGACTCACTTTTATCCAGTCTTGACACAATGTCTCCCATGTTGTTCTCCATTTTTTCAAGTCTTTTATCTACTTTGTTAATACATTCTTGAATTGTAACCACAAATTTTGGCATCACTTTGGTAATTATTTGTTCCACCATGCCCTCATCTATATTTGAGACACTTGAACTTCTGGTTACTTTACTCATTTCAATTCTTTTTTATATCGACAACACTGTTCTTCGATGGAGTAAATGTATGTGCATATGATTTTATTCGCTAAATACAACGAATTTTTCCCAAACTTTTTGCAGGTTGTTAACTTCTAACACTATACTAATACTTTCATCAAGAAAATCAATTATTTTTATAGAATTTACCATCAAAATTACACAAAAATGCAGAGCTCACTTCAACGACATTAGCATGCTAGCATTGTTGCCACAATATATAATATCTCAGAAGGGCGTACAATAATTCACATGTAGGCCTAAACTCGCCCTCCCTACTCCACAGATACAAGAGATAGTCTGAATGTCTTAGTCCCTGAATAAGACGTTTCAAAGATGTCTTTCCTAAGACGTTTTGAAGATATAATGATTCTCACATCCTAAATACGTCTTAAAGACATCGTAAGTGTGTATATTAATAAAATTTGAAAAAAATAGTATTGTACTTTATGCAATAATCTTCTCTATTTTAGGTTAGGTGGACAGAATAAGAGTTATATTTAATATTTGCTTAAAATAAAAATATAAATTTTATTTAAAAAAATAGCAGTTTACGTACAATATTATACTTTTTCAATTATAATCATGACAATACATCAATTATTATTAAGACATGAGCGTGTGCAATTATTAATTTATCAGCATCGGTCCATTTGCTCATATACTTCGCAATTCTACATCAACTGCTAAATACCACTTTTAATAGTCTTCCCGCTAAACTTCCAACTCCCAACCTGAAGGAAAGGGGTAATTCTGGGGTTTGGATAAATACACGATGGTAAGTTTTCGAATACAATGCTTGAAATAAGTGAAATAATTATTTGAAATAATTGTAAAGGTTGCAAAGATTCTAAAGCAATCACGTATTTTTACATAACAATTGTGATTATATTTATTTCGGTAAAGATATAAATACAAAATATGACAATCCCCCAACTTAGCTAAAACACCAATCACAAACGTGTGACGTCAACCTTTATTTGTACGTCGTTCGAGCTTTTATCTATCTTTCTGTTTTTGCATTGTTTAAATGATATTTACTCGTTATAGAAATCATGACTATCACACAAAATAATTCAAATTAGTAATCAAAATGAATTTTTAATTTGCAAACTATGAAATATTTGAAGTATTCACTTATACGTGTGATGTCATAGAGACGTCATTACTATTCTAGGGTTCTAGTACGAAATTTGATTCGTATTTCAAAAACGTAAATTTCTCCTTTAAAACCTTCATTTTCTTCAAGAAACAACATCCGGCCTATAAAGTACTTCTCAGACGTGTCTGAGGCGTAGGGAAAATGTCGACATGATGGCATCCTGTCAATTCTAGCGACTTTTATTTGAATTTAATTGAATCCAAACCGACTAGAGGTGCTAGAGACCACCACAAACCTATTGTAGCAGCTGTGTGATAGTTGAGTTCAAGCTGCCGTTGGGAGTTTAGCATTGAAATTATTTGTAAGAATAAAGGTTTTTCATCATCTTTTAATTTCACAGATGTGAGGGTGGATGGTTATATATTTTGCTGTTTGTGATAGATCCATATGATGGTATTAATATTACTTAGGCTTTCTAAGCATAAATAAAGCCATGAGATATGTTTCCGTTACATTGTCAAAGTTTAACAAAATTACAAAGGTTTTTCATTATCTTTTAATTTCACAGATGTGAAGGTGGATGGTTATATATTTTGCTGTTTGTGATAGATCCATATGATGGTATTAATATTACTTAGGCTTTCTAAGTTTAAATAAAGCCATGAGATATGTTTCCGTTACATTGTCACAGTTTAACAAAATTTATAATTGTCGATTTTTGATATGATGGCACCTGAGATGTGGTATAGAATGCCATCATACTAAATGGATATGAAAAGTAGTTTAGTTGGTTGTGATTGTTCAAAATAAGGAAAGAGCTAGCTGGTTATGGCTACATCAATTCATAAAGCGAAATCCGATAGTAAAAGCCTGAGAACGCATATCTCAACAGTGTTATGCCATTTTATTAAATCAGTTGATATGATGACACAGTTTTCATGAAATGAGAAAAGTTCAATAAAAACAATATTTTTAAATTTTAATGTATTTTAAAGTGAAACTTATCTAGATTAAGGTATCCTTGACTAGTTAACGTCTCAGAAAGATATCTTCAAGACGTCTCATAGATGTCTTGTGCTATCTGGGGACATTGGAAGTTTATCTTCTATTTTCCACGAACTGGATGCCGACGCGTAATTTTCTCAAATTGTCTTGATACACTGTTTACTGGGTACCGGTAAATTATTCGAAATCAATTGTTCGAAATCAATTGTTCGAAAATCAATTTTTCGAATGACCGATTATTCGAAAATCAATTATTCGAAACTCAATTGTTCGAAATCAATTTATCGAATAGGTGGCAGGTTCCTAATGGTGATAAAATACGAAGGTGGTTTGGTAGGGATAAGTTTGGTTGGGTTATTATTGGAAATTATTATAATTTATTCTTCAAAAATTGACTAAAAATACGAAGGTGGTTTGGTAGGGGTAGGTTTGGTTGGGTTATTATTGGAAATTATTATAATTTATTCTTCAAAAATTGACTAAAAATACGAAGGTGGTTTGGTTGGGATATTATTGAAAATTATTATAATTTTTGTATATTCTATTCAGAATATTGAATTTCGAAGAATTGACTTTCGAAGAATTGATTTTCGAATAATTGATTTCGAACAATTGACTTTCGAAGAATTGATTTCGAACAATTTACCTAGATCCCTGTTTACTAACTATCCTCCATCAACTATCATCATAGCAGCCTCCAAACTTTTCGATATCCATTGGGCCGTCCTCAGTAGCGTGACTGTGAGTTCGAGACATGCTTTGGATTAATTTTCATCGTTGACGATGCTCTACCACTATATGGCTATTTTCTAATTATTTCCATCTCATACATTAAGTAAGTTTATTGTCCAATTTGGACTTACTTATATCAAAACACAGGAAGCTTCAAAAGTTTCTCTGTTGACTTTCAAAGTTTGTAGACGTCAATCATTGGATGAAATAACTATAAGAGTTTCATAAGCTATTCCTTGGTTCTTGGAATTCTGGAAGAGCTAAGAAATCTATCTTGAGTAGAAAAACTACCATCCTGCTACGAAAACTACAAGATTTTGTTCATGTTTCGAATTAGAAGAAAAATGAACTAGTAACAACCCAATCTCATTTAAAAATTGCAAACTCAATTCAAATCGGCTTGGGATGCATTACACCAATTGTTGGTTTGATAATTGATTCATTTTATTGTTTTCATCACCAGCCAAATTAATTTTGTTCTTTCAAATTACTATTCTATAAACTTATGTGATAACACATAGTTAGCCAACAGAACATAAACCAAAACATTGCGAAGCACTTAATCGCTAATCGTTTCCCTTTAATATTAGCACTTTATGTAGGTACCTTTATTATAAGATAATGGAAAATAATTTTTGTAGTCTAAATACAATTTATATTATCATAATTTAAGGCACTGTTTATATTTTCTCACCGGTAGAACAATGACAATATTTCCTAAGATATGCATCACTAACACATTTACTATGTTCATTATAAGCATCTAATCTACTAATATCACCAGAAATAGAAAAATTAGAAGTACTAATATCACCAAAGTATCTAATAGTAGTCTCAAATACTGCTTTAGGTTTCGTCTTTAGTTGTAATAGGATGTAAGAGTCGTTTTTCCATGAAAAAGGGTTGGAAATTCTAGTATCTAAGACTTTGTCTAACGAATATTTGGCACATCTATGATCACTAGTTTTCGAACGTATAATATCATGTATAACGTTCAACATATACGTCGCCAGTTTGGTTTTTAAATTTTGCTTAAGAGTTGTTTTTTTATACCCAGCACATGTACACCAATGATGGTCAATTCCAGCGTCCGAACAGGATCTCTCAGCGTCTATTTCTTCAAAGAGGGATTTACATCTGGGACACGCATCACTCGTATTAGCTTGGTAGTCACGACCAGAGAGTATCAATATATGCTTGAGAGTCATGTGAAGATCATAAGGAGATGTTAATTTATAAGTATTATTAACAAAATTATCGTACTCCGTTTTAAAGTTTTTCTTAAACGAATCAGGAAGTGATACATAAATAAATGGTAGTCTTTCTTCTAACCATCCGGTGTCAGTGAGTCGTATATCTCCAAAACGAATACCATGGTCGCTGAGAAAAATAACTATGGTATTATTAAGAACACCCTGTTCAGTAATACCCTTTAGAAATTCTTCAATTTTGTCATCCATTAGTGAAGGTGTATTGACGTTATTGTGACTAAAAGAGTTCATCCAGAAGAACCCGAAACTAGAAAAATTCTTAAAAGTTACCGAAAAATCTTTGGCCAAATTCATAATTCTTTCACCAGCTGTTTCCGGACCTGTACAATAATCCATACCGTCTTTAGTAATTTTAGTCAGTCGTTCTGTTCCTAATACGTATGGTCTAAAATAATAATCAACAGGAGGTGATGTGAAACCTTTTTTCCTATAATTAAAAGTATTAATAGAGCCAGAGTCTTCTGCATAACCTGTTACAAAGCCCAATCTTCTAAAATCGTACCAAATCATAGGACATTTATCCAATTTTCCCACTACTTTGGGATTACATACATCATAACTTCGACTGTTATTAAAACCTGTTAAAATAGCCATGAGATTTGGGAAAGTATTGTCATCCATCTTGTTGTATCCTTTCAACGGTATCCAGCCATTGGCTTCAACGAATTTGTGAGTTTTTGGCAGGCTTCGTATAAAATTCAGTCTAGATATGCTGTCGATTCCTACGAAGAGAATGCTGAAAGGATTTGATGTATTGTCGACGCTGTCGATTTTTTTATGAATATGATCTTCAATTATTATTGCCATGTGGACGTTTTCGTAAATTTGACGTCTAGATTTCAAATCCAAACATTTAACGTACACTGGATCTTTATAAATGCTAGTGTTGCTCTCGAAATATGTACATGTGGAAAGTCTGTAAAAAAATAAGCAAATTTAAACTCATAAAAGGAATAAGTATATTTTAGAAAATATCTATCTATAAATTAGTGAAGCACTTCAATACTGGTGGGGTGGTGCGAAAAATGCCTAGTAGGAAGCAGCTTATACGAAGAGAAGCATTTTTTGGGTGATATCTGAGTGATGATGAAGGGGATCTCAGGGAATATATTGACTTACCATGAAGAGACTTTGATCATTGAATACTCTCAATTTCAATTTCAATTCCAATGCCTACGGATATTCCTCTATAACTAATTTTGTCCATGATTTGATAATTTTAACATTTTACGTGTGCTTCTTTAAGTATAATGACGTACATTATTCACCAGTGAATAGTAGGTGTTGAGAATGGGTGTTAATAATGAACAGGTTACATGACACGGATAAATAGGACCCATATTGAAGATTTTTCATATACAAATGTCACAATATAATAAATAAACACTCTCACCGCGACCACGATTCAAACCCTATGCCTACGATATCTCATTTCACGAAGTCAGAACTCTAAACGCTACGAAACCATTTATAATAACTTATCAAGCTGGGGTATATAGAGCTTATGATGTCAAAATGTCAAGAAATTGAAGTTTCAATTAATTCATAGCCGATTGCAAGAATTTCAATTACTATACAGAATTTACATTTGAATTACTAGAAAATATAGTATGGAAAGCGAATCAGCCAAAAAAAAAGCAGAATAGTATCCCTAAAATTATTGCCAGAATAGTCGAAAAAATTATATATGAAAGCCCATAATCACTTCCTAAATAGGAGAAAAAATAAGAAAATAAATTAATTTAGGTATAAACAGGTAATTAATACAAAATATACTATTCTCCTCGCATATAATGGCTATTATTCACTTAAGTGTTTATGTAACTCGCCTGCGGCTCGCGACATAAACGCACCTTCATGAATAATAGCCATCATTACCTATATGCTTGTTGAATAATCTACTAGTATACTAGTGGATATAGTACAAAAGGTCAACAAACAACCGATATACCAGGTGAGTTTCACGACATTAACGTCAGCTCAATATCTCTACAACTATTAATTAACACGACAAGTATGCAATTTTGCAGCTATAAACTGTTGAAACTGATGCTTGTTTCTCTACCCCAACTCTTTCTATGTAGCCAATCAGCATCGAAACTGAACCTTTCATGTAGTTTCATACTGTACTGCATATTTGTCAGGCACTAACATGGTAAAGTTTTGGCAAGTTTATCTGAAGCCGTGAAAGGAATGCAGTCGAAAACATTCGATATTGCCACGTTCAACTATGAAAAGGATAAAGTGCTAAGTATGTAGTGATAATAATTAGAAAATGGACTTTTTATTACCAACAATATGATTATACATTAATTTTTTAATGTGCTTGTTTCCGAGGATTTTTTCTATCAACATTATTTTTTCAATTTATGAATATTAAAAGATGAACACTTTTCCAAATTTGTTATGGGCTTCTTCAAGCTCTGGCAGCGTTGTGCGAAAACCATCATTTTCACGCCCTCCGAACTAACTCAATTGGTGAAATTTATCGAAAGGCCTTCGTTGCTTAGCGATCAGCTGACTTCCTATTGGCAAGTGCGTGCGTGTGTTCTTCCCTCACACTTTGTCACATTGATAATCCAGTGGCGTTGGTATTGTCAATGTCAGATTTTGAACTATTTCGTATCCATGTTGAATTCAAGTACGATTCTTAACATTATTTGTTTTTAACAAATACCGTATTTTGAAAAATACCCTACATTTAAAGCAAAGCAAAAATCAGTTTCTATATATAATTATTATATAATAATAATAATTATTTTTAATATTTTTATAAAAATAGGTACCGTACGCCATTGGTACGTTTTTGAGAGATATCCGCCATGTTTCCTCGCCCCTTACCAATGCCGCGTAGCTTCAGATAAACTTGCCAAACTATATGTGTTCTGCAATTTGCTACTCTGGATGACAGAATCTGCACATTGCTTCGTTTGTTAACACCATTAGCATTTCGTGCCTATTTAGCTCACAGAGCCACGTTAGCATACCTACTACGGCTTTCACATGCAGTTTTCCTATTTTTGCTTATTAGATGAATTTTGGCGACTGTCCTCTAATGACCTGTTTCTCTTGTCTCCGTTCTGGAGAAATCTCTCTCGCGTTCTAAAAATGCATGTGTCACGTTTCATCAGCCTTTTCGCTACTCTCATCACCCTCGTGCACTGGTACCCAGTCCTGCCGGTGTAATTCAGGCGCTAACCATCCTTCTTTACGGTCTGACCAAGAAGGGTAGATAATCCGACATGTATTTTCGCCGCTAAGAAGTGCAGGTAGGTCGAGTCATAAAATAACTCTTATCTTAATAAAATACGAAGGTGGTTTGGTAAAGGTAGGTTTGGTTGGGTTATTATTGAAAATTATTATAATTTATTCTTCAGAAATTGACTAAAAATACGAAGGTGCGGTTTGGTAGGGGTAGGTTTGATTGGGTTATTATTGAAAATTATTATAATTTACTTTACAAAAATATATCTTATTATAAATGTCGGTGATTTAATAGATAACTGTATTTCATAAATCACGTACTTCAGTCGGTTAGTGCCCAAAATACACATAGGATTAAAATGACCCTTCGGTCTTGGCGCCTAGTTTACATGATGTAAAAAGTGCATTAATCCTTTAGCGCCCAAATTACATCCGCCCACCTAGTCTATCATAACTTTGCAACAGAGTCCTAGTGTTTAAGGCACGTACGCAATCCCATACTAAATAGCTTAGAATTTACCCTTATGGAAACGAGATCCTTCAGTGCAGCTTGGCTGTTTGTAAAGATATTCGTAAAGATATTTGTAAAGATATTTGTAAAGATCAAGTCTCGTTGACTGAAAGTGGTGTTAAAGCTCCTGATTTAATGTCAATAGTGTCAATTGCGACTTATCTCTTATCCAATGACGATATCGATTGATAAATATTTTTGGCGAAAAATAAGGAGCTGTACCATTAATTTCAACCAATCAGACAAGATCTTTACAAATATCTATATTTGCATTCAATTACTGGGGTTGGAAAACCGAAGCTCAGTTTACGGGTATTTACAAACAACGCGAACTTAAATATGAAAAATTCGTTCCGAGATTTCCCTATCCCAGTGGTAGAAAATTCCAAAATTTTTGGGTTTCCCCATTGAAATTACACGCAAGCAAACGTCAATAACTTCAAATCTGAACTAAAACGAGCCTATGACGATAAACCCTGTGTGAAGGGGGTTCGAAGCTGAAAACGTACCGACTGCAGTCCAAAACGTTACGTTGACTCCAAGACAGAATAGAACTGGTGCCCATTGCATGAAACAGAATAATTTTTGTCAACCAATAATTTCTAATTTACTTACTTTATTTTACTATCTGGATCTTTGGCATAGTTCACTCTGGTAATATTTGAGTAGCAGCAGGTTACTCCATTACTGGTATAGGACGGCACACTTTGCATGTGAACGTGAAGTGTTGCTCTATTGTCAGTCACTGTTGTAAAAGTCAGAAGCTTTTTGGCGTGGCAAGGTATATACTTCACTTTTTTGTAATATCGCTTAGCATCTGCATTGAACGGTTTGAAATTTGGAATTTTACATTTTGAGCTTGACACTAAATATTCTATTTCTGAAAACAGAACCAATAAATTAACGAAGGTAGGAAATTATTTAGACATTAATGAAAATCATGACTGATACAATACCAAGCTATAACTGAGGATTTGCTATTCAAAAATGTTTAGAGCTCTTCAATAAGTTACTTAGTTTCAGCATGAAAGAGTCTTAAACTAATTTTTGGCCTAGATATTTCTGGTTAAGCCATTTCTTCTTCCCAAATAACCCCAAATAATTGTTAATTTCGATAGGGAAAATGTGACATCCTTGACTAAGCTTACAAGAATTGCTTTGCTTTAATCTTACCATCCCGGTTCTTATTCTATGCGGATTTGTTTGCTTTTTGTTCATGGTAAAGCTATTACTTATAATTTCCTTTATGTCGACAGTAATATTTCGTAACGACGTTATTCGAGAACAATCAAAATATTCTTGTTTGAATGTCATGTTATGCATTGAATTAAGTACAAGATAGTTCAATTGAAACCCATCTTTGGTCCAGGAAAAATTTATTGACAAGTACAGTTACAAATAACTACCACTACAATTGCACATATCCCACTGTTTCACCAACCGATGTATACCCTGCTTATAGAATTCTTGTGGCTGCTGCTGGAAGAATTCTTTCACAGCGTTTTGTACTTCTGCGTCCGACTGAAAACGGTTACCTTTTAACGCCTTTTTTAGTGGCCCAAAGATGTGAAAATCGCAAGGCGATAAATCGGGACTATAGGGTGGATGCTCTAATATCCTATATTTCTTTCTTTGCAGATTTTCTTTCACTACGTTGGCAACATGAGGCCGAGCATTATTGTGAAGCAGAATAACACCACGTGAAAGCTTCCCTGGACGTTTTCTTCTTATTGCTTGATGGAGCTTGTTCAAAGTTTCATTATACAGGTTTGCGTTGATATGCACTCTAGGTTCTGTAAACTCTATCAGCAAGGGTCCTTCATGGTCGAAAAAAAATGTCAACATCACCTTGCCTGCAGAAGGTTGAACTTTAAACTTCTTTGGTGGCGGAGAATTTGCGTGTTTCCATTGCATCGATGACAGCTTACTGGATGGTTCAAAATAATGACACCAAGATTCATCGCCAGCAACTATTGACGAGAGAAAGTCATTACCATTTTGACTGTATTCCGTGAGGTGCTGCAAAGACAAGCCCATTCGCAAGCTTTTTTGGTCCTCAGACAAAAGACGAGGAACCCATTGCGCACAAACTTTGCTGTAACCTAGTTTGTGTACGATACTATGGACAGATCCTATACTCACACAAACATTTTCTGAAATTGCTCTGATTGAAATTCGACGATTTTCTCTAATCAGGCCTTCCACACATGCCACATTCCTGTCTGTTGATGCAGTAATCAATGCACCTGGTCGTGGCTTATCATTCGTCCTCTCTTCTCCATTCTTAATTTTCGACACCATTCCTTCACAGTTGGATATGCAAAACATGCGTTTCCATACACTGCTTGCATTCGCGTATAAATTTGCAACGGCTGCACACCTTCAGCACACAAAAATTGAATGACCGCACGCTTATCACATTTGGACGGATTGTTAACAACAAACGCCATTTCAAAGTCACAATACATAAAATCGCTGTCAAATATAAACGAAATAAACAGATCAGTGTGACGTTTGCATACACTACCAATGTTGGAAAACGTCAGTTGAATGATTACAATTGTTTCCAAGGCTCACCTGACCAAAGATGGGTTTCAGTTGAACAAGCCTGGTACATAATAGGGCGTGACATCATCACTCATTATTTTGACAGTGTCCTGAGAATAAACAAAGCGTTTATCGGACAACACGTAGTTCCTAACAGTTATTTTGATTGTGTTTGAGCCTATTTTGTTTTGATTGAGTGTTTTTTAGACCTTTCTATTGCTTGAGCTGTTTTTCGATTTATCTGTTTAAATTTTTTCTTGTGTCAAAGGATCAACCCTTTCCTCCCATTGTTATGAAATATTTATGAAAAATTATGAAAACTGAACAAAATCCAGGCATTTGAAAAAGCTATATTTCACTGATTGTTATAAAAAGGATAATTGGAACAAAAATACACATTAAACCAAATAATTGTTTTCCTTCAGTGCGACTGCCATTAGTGTCAACTTGTCAGTAAGTGGTTATGCCTTATATAGTAAACACAATGGCTTAAACTTGGAAATAATAAGCATTTCAAGGTAACATCTCGACACAGAATTCCCAATTCGTTCTAACCAGATGAAACAGTTGGAGTGCAAAGAAAAAACGCTCACTGGAAAAACCATATTTTGTATGGTCGAATAAGATATAAATTTATAAACTATTTTCGGAAAGATCCTTGTATCCTTATATTTAATTACTCTATTATCACTAGCTACAAAATTAAAAACAGTAATGAATAAACTTTCTATCGAGGATTCCATGACCAAATCTCGAACACTAGCTTTTATCAGTTTCGTTGACATTATTACCTATTGCAACGACTTTCAATGATACAATATGTTTTAAACTTTCAGTTGAATCGTAGAAAATAATATTAAGTTTACATTCACAAAGAAAATCAATTATTCACTTTCAAATTTAATATTTACAGACTTCCAAAGCATTGCAGACAAATTTAAATTTAATCCACGCATTAGTGAGGAAAACCATATCTTCAGCGAAATCACTTTTATTTATTGAATAAGGAAACAGTAAAAGCTGGAAAAATATAATATCGTGCTGGATGAAAGCCCACATCGGTATTGAAAACAATGTAATACTGGATAATTTGGCAAAAAACGATAGAGAGAAGGGTTTTGTCGTACAAATCCCAAATTTCCAAGAGTGACATACTATTCATAAAGAGCTCACTCAAGCGGATTAAATGGCGAGAACTTTATATCATCTCAGACAAACGCAAATATTAATATGAAAATCTTTAACCTACATTACGCCATAATCCATGTAGTCTAGTCAACATGTGCCTTTTAGGTCTTAGTTTTTAGCTCGCCTCGGAAAATTATGATCGAGGTGTCATTCGATTCGTCATCGCATTTAGAAACTTTTTGAAAAATTTGGAGTTTTGATTGCAAAAATTACAAAAGTTATAAACAATTTAGTGAAAAAAAAGGTGGTTTTGTTTTTTGCGAATATCTCAAAAAGTATTCAAAATTTCCGAAATTTGAAAAAAGATCCATAAGGAGGAAGAAATTTCCTAAAAAAAAGTCCTACCTCCCGGAACTCTAGGACCAATATTCATAATTTTTCTAGAGGGTTGAAAATACGGCCGAAAACGGCAACTCTCCCTTGCGTAAGCTCCGCCCACTTTGGACCTTTAATGAATAAATATTATTTAAACTTATTAAATATGAAAATTAAAAAATGAAAAAATTCAGGCGCCTATAGGATAGATCAATGAACAATAATCCGGAGATCAAAAATTTTTATCGCGATTTTTTATCGCAATTAATTATCCATTAATTAATTAACAATTTTTTGTAGCACGAACATCAACATTGAAAGTACGATAGTTGTTAATCTATTAACCTGGGATTTTTTTCCTTTTATGGAGCTATCATACAAAGGCTATAAAAAAGATTCCCGTTGGAAAAATTGAAAAATTGTTAATTTTTTTTTTGTTATTAACAATTTACGTATCAACCTCGATTAAACGTTGAAAAAAATATTTTTTTTATAATAATGCTATTGGTCCGTTTTCTTATGATCATAAGCTACTTAAAAATTATTTTTAATAATTTTTATCCCATTTTGTTTAAAAAATTGTTACGAACAAATGCGTTGTTTATAAAATAATCATAAAATTTTTTTTGCTAACATAATCTTTGATGGAAATTATGATTTTAAAAAAAAAACCGTTCCTTAAAAAAATTTTTTTATTGCTTAAAAACGCATTTGTTAATTAACTATTTAAAATTAAGGAACGATTTTTTTTTAAAATCATTATTTATCTTGTTCTTCGATATCTGAAAAACATTTTTCATTTTTATTCAAATTTTAATTGTTTATACAATAAACAATTTGTTATAAACAATAAAATTTATTTTTTTTATTTTTTTTAACTCTAAAAAATACCGTAAAAACAGCCCAGTATTCGTTTTTGGGAAAAAATTGATTATAAAAAAAATATTTTTTTCAATGTTTAATCGAGGTTGATAATTTTTAACTTAAGTAAATTGTTAATAACAAAATGAAAATTAACAATTTTTTAATTTTTTCAACGGGAATCTTTTCTATAGCCTTTGTATGATAGCTCCATAAAAGGAAAAAAATCCCTGGTTAATAGTTTAACATCTATCGTACTTTCAATGTTGATGTTCGTGCTACAAAAAATTGTTAATTAATTAATGGATAATTAATTGAAAAATCGCGATAAAAATTTTTGATCGCTGGATTATTGTTCATTGATCTATCCTATAGGTGCCTGAATTTTTTCATTTCTTAATTTTCATATTTAATAAGTTTAAATAATATTTATCCATTAAAGGTCCAAAGTGGGCGGAGCTTACGCAAGCGAGAGTTGCCGTTTTCGGCCGTATTTTCAACCCTCTAGAAAAATTATAAATATTGGTCCTAGAGTTCCGGGAGGCAGGACTTTTTTTTAGGAAATTTCTTCCTCTTTATGGATCTTTTTTCAAATTTCGAAAATTTTGAATACTTTTTGAGATATTCGCAAAAAACAAAACCACTCTTTTTTTTTACTAAATTGTTCATAACTTTTGTAATTTTTGCAATCAAAACTCCAAATTTTTCAAAAAGTTTCTAAATACGATGACGAATCGAATGACACCTCGATCATAATTTTCCGAGGCGAGCTAAAAACTAAGACCTAAAAGGCACATGTTGACTAGACTAATGGTTTAACTAACATCGGTTTCATCAGAACTCTATGTAGGATAAGAAGTAATACAATACGACTCCAGTGTATACTTGCAAGAAAGGTAGGTCTAGTAAACAATGATGAATATACATTGCGGTCCATATGTATGGAATAAATTCAATTTTAGCGTTTTTATGTACTATCTGAACAAAAACCTGAAACAGGTCGATTTTTATTCTTAAATTGACAATTTATAGTATGAAAATATTATCCCCCTCCAGCACCCCCTCGAAAATTTTAAATAAGAAAGGGGGTCGTGCGGCATCTTGTAGGAAAGGGATTTGACTCTCAAGACAATTTTGATGATGAGTACTTTAAACTTATGACAAACTTAAGTAAACATAATTTTGTGGACATGTTTACGTATTGCAGTGACATTGTTGTATATAAAAAAACTGAAGTCATTAATAAAAGGGATCTTATTAAATTTTTAATAAAACTAAAGTATGATTTACCTGATAATCTGTTTTAATTTCGTATAAATATCGATCAACTGTTAGCCTCGCAATAAAACCTGTTAGATTATGTTTATCTCAAAGATTCGTTTCCGAAAATCTAGGTCCTAAATCAATAGCTCATCAAGATTTTGTTAATACTCATGTAACGAATTTTGCCAATGAGTTGTATAACCCCGACCCCGATAACAAAAAAAGCTATTATCTATATCGGTGGTACTTACTTTAAAATACCAAAATCATCTAATTTTCAATAATTACGGCAGTCTTATTGCTTGCACAAACGTTATCATCTTTTAAAACCCGTATTAGTAGTTGCTTCAGATGTATATTTTAGATGTCCATGGACCTTAATTTTCAGTTTCGCGGAATAACGATGCTTCAATATTGCAGCATAATTTCCAAGAAAGACAAGATGCGGACCAATTAAATACTTGGTTACAACCAGGCGATATTATAATTGTTGACAGGGGTTATCGTGATGTATAGTTGAGAGTAGAATTAATTTTCACCGTTTCACAATTTGTCGGCGAGATAAAGAAATCTAAAAGTAGAAGCGGAACCTGTGAAATTTTCAGTCCACGTAGACTAAACCTTCTTGTAAATTTTGCATAGACCAATCGGAAGCTACATTCCACCAATGAGAATCAATTGTTCGCTTGTGGGTCGAAGTGATTTATGGCTTGTTTATCTTTTCGGCTTTTTAATCCTCAAAGGGACCCTTGCCGCATACTGTTATTATAACGTGAAACAGTGCAAACTAATTCTACTCTCAACTATATATAGAGTTCATATAATAGCCTTCTTTGTGTGCGTCGATATTTTATTTCTTATTTTGATATATAGCTAACGTTCAATTTGATAAATAAAATCATCAGGATCGTATTTAGCCAAATTCGAAAAGACTATGAAATTAATAATACTTGGTATATCTAAACACTGCAAAATAAAACAAATTGTATATTCAATTTACATATTAAAGTAATTTCACATTAGTAAATATAGTCCTGCAAAAGAATTATACAGCGTGTTCAATTAAGTCTGCACTATACAGGGTGCGGCAGATAAACGGTCAATTAGAAATATCTCGAGAACTAAAGGTATCCGAATTATGAAAATTGGCATGAAGGGGTTTTAAATAATAATCAATTTAATGAAAATATTGCCGTCACCATTCTACTTCCAGTTATACCGGCAGTTGCACATAACTTAGTAATTTTTAATGAAAGACCCTGTATATTTTTCAATTTTAGAAATATTCACGTTATTTTGAACATTTTTTGTTAATACTTCCCTATACCTATTTTGAACTGTTTATGAGTTGTAATGTTTTTTATATGAAAATTACACTTTTTTACCATGCACACAAAATTCAATATCCTCTAATGTAATTTGAATAAAAGTTTAAATTTCTTAGGAACCATTTACCACATACCGCTTTATCGTTCACACTGTGAAGTTACCTTTTTTATTATACAGAGTGCTGTCAAATTGGAATGAAAACGGAATCAACAGTCTTCGCGTAATAGGGTCTTATATAAGACCCTATTTTATTCTTAAGTTTTATGGAAAAAGTTATTCTTCACTTATAATTCTTATTGTCAGTGAATTTGATTGTTTGATTGTTTTATTTGTTTGAATAAGGCCACTGTTTCATTGGCGACCGGCGAGTTGTATCCCAGAAAGTAAAATTTTTCCTGAACGAAAAAAGCAACCATCGAATTGCATCCGTAATCCAAAAAGGTCTGTTAATTAACCTATCATGGTCAAAGGCTGGTCAAATATACTAACTCTATATTCTACCCACATGAACGATTAGCAACATTATGAGAATGTAGTAAAAGCTCGAGTGGAAGTTGAACGTTCGCCTCCTTCAGCGGGTAAACAATGATGCATGGGTATTGATGGCTATTACTGTACTTGCAAAACTGGAGCTCGAACACTTGGATGTTGTGCACATGTAGCTAGCGTGATCTGGTATTTAGGATATGCTAGACACCAACGTAATATTAGATATCCATCAACCAGATTACTAAATACTGTACTTGACGCTGCTGATCGAACTATACCTAGGTAATCATGAAGAAATATATTGATGGAAATTAGATTTCAGTTAACAATGCTTTTTATGTCACGCAAGGGAAAACACTCATCGCCATCAAAATATATATAACACAAAAACCGGCTTCGGCTATCAAAAAAATACAAAAATTAAACAAAACCCGGCTTCGGCCATCAAAAAAATTTAACAAAGCAAAAAGGCGACTTTAGCTGCCAGAAAAATGTAAAAACCAAAAACCGGCTTAGGTCAATAAAAAAATTTTTTCAGCTACAGCTGCCTGTGGGGGAAAGTGGAGCACGTAAAAGGGGATACTCTAAGAATTATACATTATCTTTTAGTATCTCCCTTTACGTTGGGTTCATTACCTATACACATTTCACAAACATTTTTCTATTAACAGTTAATAGACATTTAACATCTAGCATATAAAAAAATCTTTTCCGCATCCCTATCCAATTTTTTTAAAGAGTTACCGATGCCAACGAATACTCTACAAAATACTACAAAGAAAAAACAACATATAAAAATTAACTGATAAAATTAGGTCGGTTCATTTCTTATCACCGCTGATATCCTTACTTCGTGGAATCTGGAATACAAGTTTATTTACGTATTTTCTCTCTGTCTTAAAAATAATATCATTAATTGTGAGTTAATTATAAAAGTCAGAGCATTGGCGCAATGTTATCAAATGTTCTATTTTTCAAGACGAATGTGTTGGTATCAAAATATCCGCATTTGAGTGGTCTTTTATTTTCCATAAGATGGAAGCATATTAGCCCTTTTAAAAAAACAGGTGCTTATAATTCAGAGGAGGTGCTGGAGGGGGATAATATTTCATACTGTAAATTGTCAATTTAAGAATAACAATCGACCTGTTTCAGGTTTTTTTGACATAGTACATAATAACGCTAAAATTGAATTTATTCCATACATATTGTATGTATGTGTGAAAAGGTAGCCGATTTGCAACGTGGGATCTTAGAATTTCCGCTTAACCAAACTTAATATTGACATATCAAATTCCCACACCAAACTAATGTTCTATTACTCACTATTTCATCACACCTTTTGGTCCAAGATACTAGATGTACATAAGATTTTGTACAGACATATGAATTGTATAAAACTAAAGATCTGACGGAAAGGGAAAATAAAAAAATGCACATACAGTAGAAACGGTGGAGCTTTACCATCACGTGACTGTTACTATACGTAACGTATAGTACGTATAGTAACGTATATACGTATACGTATATACTGATATGAATTTGTGAATTGTGTTTGTTTGGTGATTTTTATTAAAATTTCTATTTTATTTTTATTCTATTTGTAATGATGTTTTAATTTGTTGGGCGCCAATGATTCTATGAAATTTTATTTATGGTTTTTAGTATCATACACCACTTACCGTTTTTTTATGATGACTCTATAAAACTCAGGTTGGGTTCAGGTATTCAATACTTGCTTTATTTGATTTTGTTTTATTGATTTAATACAAAATTTTCTTATCAGTCCTATTTTCTTTTTTTTTTAATCACTAATTATTTTGAAAAATGCTAGGCCGGTCTTGTGATCTTACCCTTGAAAAATTGGAACTGTTTGCAGTGAGCTAAGTTTTGCCAACTTTATCGAAATGAAAAAGACTCTTTAGTTTTGTAATTTGTGAAATGTTGTTGAATTTATTGGAAAAAGTTTCAACGCCGATTTGATAAGTAAAAATACAAAAACGATTTAAAAACTCTTACCTAAATGACCTTTCACTCCTGAACATTAATACTAATGAACGTTAATATCTAATTTATACATAAGTTATACAACACTTTTTGCATACATGTAAAAGGAATAATAGACAAATTCCTTATGTGTTACAAGTTTAAAAACATCTGTTTTTATCAAAATGGACGATTCCACGACCACAATGAGGAGAAATAAATATCAAATTTTTGTTATAATCACACACATGTAAGTAGATCATTCAAATTATAGTTTATTAAATACATGTTGTCTTCTAATCTTTGAAACTTGAATAATTACTTCCTTTTATGTTTCAGACCGCTCTGGTCCTGGCATTCCTTGGTTGGGATTGCTTCGCTCTGGTTCCGTCGTCAGTTTTTGGGAATTTTCAGTATGAATGGCCTCTTAGAGTTTCCACTTATGGTTTATTTGAAGATTTCATTAATTTTGATGGATATTTACCATCGGTTTTTTAGCATGAACTTGTTATAAAGGTTAGTAGCACTTTTTCACTATATATTTTCACCTTTTACTTTATCGTGACTTAATTTTTAAATCATTTTAACATTATAAAAATAATTTTCTTATCAATTCTGTATCTTTTTTAGCTCAGCCATGCTTTCCTCCCCATTTCTTATCAATAATAACGTATTTCAATTTTTTTTAAATCAACAACCTTGTGTCTCTTAGTTTAAAGTTTTTTCCATATCCGCTGACCAATCAAATTCATTTGACAATTTTTAATTTTTATTACTTGACTTGAATATTTAATTATATGATCTTTTTCTGATATGCAAGTTTATTATTAATGTCTTTAAATACTTTATTGTTGTTTTTATCGTTTAGTTCCAAATTTTTAAAATTATTTTACATTTGTTTTTATTTCTGTTACTAGGGCCTTTCTTCCGTTCGAGTTGACAAATCTAGGTTCACACTTAGTTAACTATGTTCATAAATGTACTCTTTCTATTTTTACTGATGTCAGATTTTATAACCTAACTAATAAATTTTTCAGGTTCTCTCTCTTTTGAAGATTCTGAAATTATGTGGAAAGGATTTTAATTAATTAGAAAGAAGTCATTAAGATTCCTGTTTAAAGTTTAAATATATTTCAGGTGATTTGTTTATTTTTATTTTGTTAAGTTTAATTCAAATTTTAGTTTATTTTTTATTTTTCAAATGTATTAGTTACATTATAAATTTCAAACTGTCTTTTCTAGTTTGATTTATTTTTCTTTGTTGATAAGAGAAATTTTCCTTTTAAATAGTTTTCATTATTAAATTTTATATTGAAATAACCCTTGTTTGGTGTATGTGATGTATGATATTATTTTCCATATCAATACGTATAGTAATGTATAGTACGTATAGGCACGTATATACGTATACGTATGGTAACAGTCACGTGATGGTAAAGCTCCACCGTTTCTACTGTATATAAATATGTATTTACAATACTGTACTGTTTTACCTGGAAGAAAGCAAATTTTTAAAAAAGCGTTTCAAATTATATTCATGTGAATAAAAGCTGAAATAAACGCAAAAAAGCGAGAAGTATTAAGGAAAAGTTAAGAAGAAAATTAAAATAATTAAGTTTTACCTGCAGGAGGTAACGTAGTGAATGGATTTGGCATAGTAGTACTATAAAAATCATGATTAGTAGTATTAGTAACACTATAGATTACTTTAACATTGACTAAGGTAACATCACTAGTATTAGTAGCCGTACTGATCTTAGAATAATTAGTAGCACTACTGCTAGGAATCGTTACCGAAAAGGGTGTAATGGTCGTGAATTCCACAGACACAGTTGCGGTTCCAGTTGTGTTTCTCTGATTGACAAAGGAATCATTTCTAACTAAAAATAAAACAACATAAATATATCTTAAAACTAAATATAACAAAAAATTCTTGAAAAAGCAAAACATATTAACAAATAAATAAATGAATGTAAGGCTAAACCGTCGATTTTCTTGGTAGTAAAATTAATTTGAAGGATCAGAATTTTTCTAAAATAACTTGTTGGAGCATTTTATGCTATTTTAGGCTATTGTTAGATCGCTATAATAATAAGGATCTTGCACTAATAACATGATATGGTCTTTCATGATAATATTGTTAAATTAAGATATGCTATAGATATCGATTTCTGGTTAAAAATAGCCATCATTGCCGCCATTTTTTATCATGAACCGCTTAAGCTACAAAATATTTAGATTGTTCAATGTGATTTTTTTCATATTTAAGTAAAACAGAGTATTATGCAATTGTTAATGTTTAATAGTATTCTTCCCAATATGTAATAAATATTGATACAAAAATATCTAGTAGGTATACAAGATATTATAATATTCTACACACTAGCCTCTTTTGAGAGTAGTTGTCAAAAATAGCATCAAGGGTCGATCTACATCAGATATCAATAGGTAATTTTTTTCATTGTTCACACGTAAAGAGGTTATATGAACAAGGAGAGTAAAACATAAAATACATACAAATTGTAAAAATATACCATTCAGATATAATGTGTATAAGTGAACTATAACAATACTTATCTTTAATTTCCCAACAAAGTAGATGCTCATGTCAGTATAGAGCTGTAGGGAGTTTTACTGAGATCTCATTTTTTTATTATGAACGATCAAATTTTCATTGCTCCACATATGAAAAGATATACAGTGCTATTCAAAAGTCCCCTCCCCCCCTCGTATCTTTTGAACGGCTACACTTACATTAATAAAATTCGGAGGGTGCAAATAAAGTGTTGTAAACTTCTATACGAATGGTAACAGGTGACGTAATAGTAATAGATGACGTCACAGTGCCACTCTGGCCAATAATTTTAAATAGGACCTTATGGCAAGTGATATCTCGTTTGAAAGGCATTGACATTGGCTACAGAGCCATATTAATTTTGTTTGGGCTTAAACTAATTTTGACGGATTAATTGAATAAATACCAAAATTATTATTTTACATTTAAATATTGAAGATTTTTCAGTCCGTCAAAAAAATTAACGTCTTTAATGTAATAGTATTTGTTGCTTTGCAAAGTTTTTCTAAATAGCTTAAATATTTAATTTTATTATTGTTTAACGAGACGTTTAAGAGTTTACATAGGCAAAATGGTACGTACTCAAGCCGAAAAAGTAGCAGCTATCTTAATAATTGGTGAATCTGGAAAGAATCTCTATGAAGCGGAACGTTTATTTAATGAGAGATACCCAGATCCCCTTTCTCGAGAACTTATTTGAGGGAGCTTCTTCACAAGTTTGAAGCAACAGGTAGTGTTCAAGATGCCAAACGATCTGGTCAACCAACATTTAGTGATGATAAAAAAATTGATATAGTTGCTGATATGGTAGTAAACCCCACTTCCTCTTCAACTAAAGTTGCGTCTATCTGTGAAGTAAGTAGAAGTACAGTACAGAGAGTGTTGGCTAAAAATAAATTCCAAAATGGTGTGGGAATGCCTAGGCAAACTTAATGAACTAGGCGAGAACAATATAGTCACCTTACTGTGGATTCCAGGACACACTGGAATAGAAGGAAACGAAATAGCAGATGAACTAGCAAAGAGGGGGAGTGAAATACCCTTTTGGGGGCCGGAACCTTTTTGCGGAATCAGCTCCAATGTAATATTGGAAGAAATAGGTAAAGCCGAAGAAAAGAGAAGATCTGACAATTGGAAAGATCTAGTAGGGCTTAGGCAATCAAAGATTCTTCTGGGTGACTACAACCTGTTGAGATCAAATGAATGCATAAGTCAAAGCAAAACTGCACTAAGAGTTTTAACAGGAATCCTAACGGGACATTGTCGCCTGAATGGACACCTTAAAAAGCTCAAAATAGTGGAGGAAGAAGATTGTAGATTTTGTGGAATGGAAGAAGAAACCTCCATCCACATACTTGCGAACTGCACAGTATTTCAGAATCCTAGGGCACAGTACCTGGGAGACTACTGGATAGAAGAGGGACAGTTACCTAAGTTGAGGCCTGCGGATATCCTAAAATTCCTCCGGGAAATAGGACTAAAGGAGCTACTAGTATCTGAGACTCTCCTCAGAAACTAAGTAGAAGTAAGGGGGCACAATAGATCTTTTAGGTCTCAGTGAATGTTACCCCAAAATACATACATACATACATACATACAGTACAGAGAGTGTTGGCTAAAAATAAATTTCATCCATACAAGTTAAAAATGGTGCACCACCTTTCGGATGACGACCCCGACAGAATACTCGAATTCTGTGAATGTATGACAAATAAAATTAGTCAAAACCACATTACACAAAAACAATTTGTTTTAGTGACGAAAGTACTTTTTGTCTCAATGGAAATGTGAATACACAAAATGTAAGGTATTGGAGTGACACAAATCCTCACACCTTTCGTGAACAACATACCCAATTTCCAGAAAAAGTCAATGTTTGGGCAGGTATTTTGGGAAACCACACAGTTGGTCCTGTTTTCCTAAATTCAAATTTAAGCGGTGAAGTGTATCTGAAGATGTTACAAAATGCAATTGAGCCATTAATTCTTGAAATTCTGGAAGATAATCCAGATGAATTCGGCCATCTGGAAATAACATTTCAACAAGATGGTGCTCCTGCACATTATTATGGTGCAGTAAGACGTTACCTGGATGAAGAATATCGAGGTAGATGGATCGGCCGGCGAGGTCCTATAGAATGGCCACCTCTGTCGCCAGATCTGACATCATTAGATTTTTTTCTATGAGGGTACTTGAAATCCAAGGTTTATACTACGGCACCAGATAGCATTGGCGTTTTGAAAGAATGAATTATTGAAGAATGCAATGCAATTTCAGCTGACATTCGAACGAGTACAACAAGAGTTCACTAATAGGATGTATTACTGTCAGGAAGTAGACGGAGCACATTTCGAACACTTGCTATAAGAATCCATTGTTGATATTGGATTAATTAAATTTAAAAAAATAATTTCAATAATTTTGGTATTTATTTAATTTATCCGTCAAAATTGGTTTAAACCCAAACAAAATTAATATGGCTATGTAGCCAATGTCAATGCCTTTCAAATTTTATTAATGTAAGTTTAGCCGTTCAAAAGATACGAGGGGGGGAGGGGACTTTTGAATAGCACTGTATTGTATTTGCATTAGCTTAGGTGGATCTATTGAGGATAATAGCGAGTCCAGATCATCCGAAGACCCTTGAACCTTGATAAGATTTTCTCTTAAGCTTTTGTACATGGGACAGACCAGAAATATGTGCTCAAGATTTTCAGGCGTTGCTTTAGCAAACAACGAGACGAAATTCTACCATATTTGGTTAGAAATAGTCGAAGCAGCTTAGAACTGGGTTATATATCAGAAACATAGAGAAGTTCAATAGTAACCTTCAATCCAAAAGCTGATGGAAAAAGGGAAACAACAAACCCAAAATCCTTGAGACCAATTAGTCTAGCATCGTTTGTGCTCAAATCGATGGAAAAAGCTATTGACTATTAGATTAGAACGGAAATCCTAGAGAGACTTCCACTGGTACAACTGTCGGAGGATATCCGTGCATGGTGCTCTAGACAACTAAGAAACCGTAGTATTCGCCTTTTTGAAAGGAATTTTTGACAATACTCCTCATGAGGCAAAACCATTCTACAAAAGCTGAACCTGAAAACCATTAAACTTGATGGGAGCGAAATTGAATGAAGACAAGAAGTTAATAATCTAGACTTGAGTGTTGTAGAAAAAACAAGATAAGAAGCCATAGGAAAGTGTGCCAGTATAATTTTGATAAAGGATATAGAAGGCAAAGGATTGTTATAATGTCGGATAGTCAAACAGCCATTGAAGCACTGAGTTATTGTGTAATCAGTTCCAAAAAATTGCGTGGGAATGACTAGGTTAACTCAATGAACTAGGCGAGAAGAAATAGTCACCTTATTGTGGATTCCAGGACACACTGGAATAGAAGGAAATGAAATAGTTTTGGGGGCCGGAACTTTTTTGCGGTATCAGCTCCAAAGTAATACTGGAAGAAATAGGCGAAAAAAAGGGAAGATCCAGTAGGGCTTAGACAATCAAAGATACTTCTGGGTGACTTCAACCTGTTGAGATCAAACGAATGCCTAGGTCGGAGTAAAATTGCACTAAGAGTTTTAACAGGGGTCCTAGCGGAACATTGTCGCCTGAATGGACACATACTTGCGGATGGCACAATAAAAAAAAACACCTTTATCCTTTCGTCAACCACTGATACGTTTTCAGTTTATTTATATTATCCATACAATATACTCTGAGTTTATCAATCGAAATGTTCATTTATTTCATATCCTCGGCAACTTTATTATTATAGTATTATAAAATATTGTGATAATTGGTGGCGGCTCTGTAGTTTATGTGGCATTACGCGTATTAATTTTTGGAGACCCTCTCGCCACTATATGTTTTTTTCTCAACAATTTTCTTATTACTCAGACAACCACTGCTTCTTTTTTCGAATCCAAACACAAACGAAATTAAAGATTAATTGATATAAATATGTAAAACAATAAATTAGAAATAAATAAAAAGTCTCATGAAATTCCTGTGCTCCTGCTTTGTCACGGGGCTCCAGTACGTCAGATGTTTAGTTTAAATTCACCTAGTTTCAGACCCCAGCTTCGCTAGGGTGTCTGCTGTTCCATTGCTTACAATACCCTTGTGCCCCGGGACCCATTTAAGAATTAATGGTTTGCCATTCTAGATCTAGATTCACACTTCATTTTTGAAAAGTTGTGTTGTCCCTTCTAGTCGCAAACCAGAATGGTTGGTTTTTAAATATCTTGTAGATATACCAACCCCGTTTGACTTTGGAGTGTAATTCATATCCGGCGGTGCATATTGCACGGGAAGTAGTTGTTGTTCCTTAGTTGACGGGCACTATTTTTGAAAAATATTATTGTTGAGAAAAAAAAATAAAAAAAGAAAATGTCGGACTTCGAAAAAATGACAATTCTACTTAAAAAAACCGACTATTTTATATAATTGATCATGTTAAATTTTTTTCGTATATTTTTTCGAAAAGTTTATTCAAAAACAAAAGTTTTTAAAAAAAAAGGTACCCAAAAGTCAATTTCTAAAAAAGTTATGGCTATTTGAAAATAAAAAAGCCATTTTTTTTAAAAATTCATAACTTTTTTTGGGTTGGATAAAAAAATTTGAAAAAATTCTCAAAAATGTCTTTCAAAGGGTAGAAAACAATAGTAAAGTTTCAGCTAAATCTAAAGGGGTCAGGATCAAAAGTGGTCGATTTGGCATGGAATACCCCATATATAGATACTCCACCATGTGCTCTCATTCCAGGATTAACACTTAAACTGACAGAGTTATAAGTTCTTATAGAGAAATTTTCATTTGGTTTTAGATGTGTTTCTTGTATACACATACAGAATGGTTTATATTTGACAAGAATTTCTTTAAGCTCCACATAATGATGTTTTAGGCCATTACAATTCCATTGTAATACTGTTCTAGATTTGCCATTGTTACTATGTGAGTAATTTGGATGGATATAGGAATATTGATATACTTATGTATTATGTAGCAGCGTATGAGTGTAAATAAATTGTGTGTAAAATTAAAAATGTATATAAAATATCACAGTTAGTTTAATGAATCATTGCAATCCTGAGTATTAGCAATACTAACACTAGGATTGCTAATTTTACGTGGTTTGCCACGGGGCCATCCTCTTTGCAATTCTATTACTGACTTGCAGGTATCGCACTGATGATGGCGTAAAAGCCGAAAGCGCTTTGCAATATTTTAAATTAAAATTTTTACACATAATACAATGTTTTCTTGACTTCCTTATATAATTGTATTGTAATGACATCATCATTTTATTATGTATTGTTTGGTAAATATTATATTTTAATCAAATCATTATTTTTGGTCACGCAGAGCTTTTTATCGAGAATAATTTTTTTTGTGAAATGTGATATGAACTTTCTCTCCCTTTGTATAAAACTTTTTGGGACACTCTGTTTATCATACCTAACCAAAAATCATTCCCTCATCCTTTTAGTAATTAAATTGTTGTGTCAATTATTTGAAACTCATTTCTCTAAATATCATACTCAAAAATACCCAACATTACTGTGATCATCCACATATTGACAACATTGTATAAATTTTAATATCTAATGTTCGGGTAAATTCCATCCCAGTCTGACCGAATACGTTCTCTCTCTGCGTACTGGAAGCTCCGCCTTGTCACGAAATACCAGTTCAACTGTACTTACTTATTCTTTGGAGAATACGATGATTGTTTTTGTTATGCTCCTCAGTTGGGCGAATTTAAAAAAAAATGGTAATTTCAAATTTCACAAATTCAAATCGCCCTCAAGCGGTGGACCTAAAACTCTGTAAATAATTTCCAGATTTTTCTTTAGGTCACTTTTGTTATATAACTTTTTCCAAAGCTGTTCTACAATCCGATCCTAAGATATGACCTTCGTATTTATTTGCCCTCTCGGTACAATGAAGATAATGTTAATTCTACTAATCCCACTATTACCTCTAATTTAAAAGGAATTCATGTTAATTTTCTTACCTTCCACAAAAGTTATTTCTTCAGTTGCGTAGGGTATTGCATAGTTCATAATAGTATTGTCGTAATAAAATATAGTTAGAAAAATGCAACAAATAACGAAGACAGTTAAACATAACGTCTTATGGGGAAGAGGTATTTCTTGCATCTTCTTAAATCTAGAAAACAAACAAAAATATTTTGCTTTAAAAAAAAAAAAATACATTTTTTTTGCGATATGTACAAATATAATGTGTTACTAGCTTCTAACTGAAAATTACATTATTTCTGTTAAGAGTTACCTACTTAGACATGAAAATTGTTTGATATTTATTCACTTTACTGATCTCATATTTATACAATCTAGTTCGGGAAAGTTAGGCCGAAACTTGTCGTGAAATTGAAAAGAATTCCACCAGAGATTTTACTTTTTTAAACGAAAGTATGAGTAGTATAGACTACTTTCCTAGATTTGTGACAAGACTCCGCTGGAGCTTGAGATGCAGCTTGCAAGCTTAGCTTGGAGCACGTGAAAAGCAACAGTTTTTCGTCCATAACTTTTTTAGATTTGATTGTACAAAAAAACTGTAGCTATCAAAATTGTAGGGAATTTTATACCCTATAAGATGACATAACGCAAAATTTGAAAAAAAATTTTTCTACCTTTAATTTTTGAAAAATTGAAAAAATGTTTGCAAAATGGTTTTTTAAGTGACAAACATAATCAGAATAACAATAACGACTTCATAATTTATGAAAATATAGTAGTCCGGCACCTGATGAAAACGTTGGTGTTCTCAGATTTCGAAAATTCAAAATGGCGGCACCACAAAATTTCAATATATATATATTTTTTAATCTTGTCTCATTTCATGAACATTAACGCTATCGATACGCGGTTTGCTGCAATCGATAGGTAATAAGTTGTAGTTTTATAAACAATAACAAGACATTTTTTTAAAATTTTTTTTACATTTCTCTTTACGAGTTTAACTGAAAAAAATAATTTTTCTCTCCGTTTTTCTTAAATTTTACGTTGGAAAATATGATTCATGGATTCATAAATATTCTGAAAACGTTTGTCTTCAAAAACCACGCATTTTGAAAAAAAAATCCAAATTCTATCATTAGAAGCGGAGAAAAGAGTATTCAAAGTTCAACAGCCACTGAGAAAAAATTGCGAGTTTCTGATCGACTCGTTGAAGTGTTTAATTAAAACTCTAAATACTCACATTTTTTCATTCACGTACTGTCAATGAATGAATAAAAATTCATAGTTGACTCAAAGTGTGAACCGAAGAAGGCAGAAGTGGCAGGGTGTGTGTATTAAATGACGTTCGCGGTTGAACTAAGTTTTATAGTTCTCATTCGGTTTTATTGGAAATACAAATCTAATTACATTTTTTTCTATATAATTATTATAGATATTGGGTATAAAATGATTATAATAGGTGCCAGAACATTTTATTTTTATAAGTAAATTTATTACGCATATTGTACAAATATTACAATTTATTATTCACAAATCTTTCACAATCTACTAATATTTACATTTAAATTACAATACAATATTTTTATACATAAATATACATTATCTTTGAACAGTTCGCGCTCTTTTCGGTCTCAGTCGAGGTTGCTCTATATCTTCCCTGTCATTATCTACAATATCGCTAGTATCAATTGCAAATTCACATTCAACTAAGTTACTGATGTCAAAGCTATGCTCACTACTTAAACTGATATCGTCATCATCATCATAATCATCATCATAATCATCATTCAATGATATACTTTCCATTTCTTTATTATTACAACTCTTACCCTCGCAGCCTTTACATAAAATCGTACAATAAATCCCAACTTTTTCACATCCACATCTCGCATTTGAACATCCAGGATGCAAGCACATGAAATAATCGACATTAATTCTTCAGGAATCAGTTCTACATCTGTAATTTGCAATGAACTTCCATCCCCAGTCTGTAGCTTTTATTTCTCAACATTGTTTTATCTTTATCCCACAGTCCGAGTTGATAGAACACTCTAAAAGAATGAAATTTCATTGCTGCCTGAGTCGTTGGTAAAATGGCCAAATTAAAAGTTTTCTTAGCAGACGATCTTTGGAAACACGTAAATCTTAAATCGTTTAAAGTTTCAGTTTCGTTTGGTTTTCCTTGATAAGCATATTTTATAAATTCAATACCAGCTTTCTCCACATCAACTTCATTTGATGTATGATCATAAAATATTTTAAGAGTATTTTGAAGCTCTGCGATCTCGCTGAGAATTTTCACGAAATTAAATTTACCTTGCATATAAAAGCAGATGTAGTGTCACAGCCGCTAAAAGCATGTAATAATGTAATGAATTCCTTGAGCATAGGATACTTGAAGCTGTTACAATGATAACATTTATTTCCTGCTTCGCCTTTGCCTTTGCCTTTGCCTACTTTTAACAAGTAAATATTCTTCTTATTGTGAGCTAATTGGTTCAATATAGCAATTATATCTACGTCTTCAGTAACAATGCCAGCAAAAGGATACCGTGAGGAATAGTTTATGGCCGTACGAGAACGCAGAGCTTCAAAATACTCTTAAAATATTTTATGATCAAACAGCAAATAAAGTTGATGTGGAGAAAGCTGGTATTGAATTTGTGAAATATGCTTATCAAGGAAAACCAAACGAAACCGAAACTTTAAGCGATTTGAGATTTACGTGTTTCCAAAAATGGTCTTCTAAGAAAACTTTTAATTTGGCCATTTTACCAACGACTCAGGCAGAAATGAAATTTCATTTTTTTAGAGTGTTCTATCAACTCAGACTGTGGGATAAAGATAAAACAATTGTTGATAAAATAATAGCTACAGACTGGGGATGGAAGTTCTTTGCAAATTACGGGCTGGTGCCAAAAACTACAGATGTAGAACTGATTCCTGAAGAATTAATGTCGATTATTTCATGTGCTTGCATCACTGGATGTTCTCATGCGAGGTGTGGATGTGAAAAAGTTGGGATTTATTGTACGATTTTATGTAAAGGCTGCGAGGGTAAGAGTTGTAATAATAAAGAAATGGAAAGTATATCATTGAATGATGATGATGATGATGATGACGATATCAGTTTAAATAGTGAGCCTAGCTTTGACATCAGTAACTCAGTTGAATGTGAACTTGCAATTGATACTAGCGATATTGTAGATAATGACAGGGAAGATATAGAGCAACCTCGACTGAGACCGAAAAGAGCGCGAACTGTTCAAAGATAATGTATATTTATGTATAAAAATATTGTATTGTAATTTAAATGTAAATATTAGTAGATTGTGAAAGATTTGTGAATAATAAATTGTAATATTTGTACAATATGCGTAATAAATTTACTTATAAAAATAAAATGTTCTGGCACCTATTATAATCATTTTATACCCAATATCTATAATAATTATATAGAAAAAAATGTAATTAGATTTGTATTTCCAATAAAACCGAATGAGAACTATAAAACTTAGTTCAACCGCGAACGTCATTTAATACACACACCCTGCCACTTCTGCCTTCTTCGGTTCACACTTTGAGTCAACTATGAATTTTTATTCATTCATTGACAGTACGTGAATGAAAAAATGTGAGTATTTAGAGTTTTAATTAAACACTTCAACGAGTCGATCAGAAACTCGCAATTTTTTCTCAGTGGCTGTTGAACTTTGAATACTCTTTTCTCCGCTTCTAATGATAGAATTTGGATTTTCTCAGAATATTTATGAATCCATGAATCATATTTTCCAACGTCAAATTTAAGATTAACGGAGAGAAAAATTATTTTTTTCAGTTAAACTCGTAAAAAGAAATGTAAAAAAATTTTAAAAAAAATTTCTTGTTATTGTTCATAAAACTACAACTTATTACCTATGGATTGCAGCAAACCGCGTATCGATAGCGTTAATGCTCATAAAATGAGACAAGATCGAAAAAAAATATATTGAAATTTTGTGGGGCCGCCATTTTGAATTTTCGAAATCTGAGAACACCAACGTTTTCAGGTGCCGGACTACTATATTTTCATAAATTATGAAGTCGTTATTGTTATTCTAATTATGTTTGTCACTTAAAAAACCATTTTGCAAAAATGTTTTCAATTTAGATACTATCTTGAACATGGACTTACGTAGTGACCAGAAAAAAATCGATGGAAGTATATTTGATATCAGTCATACAGTACAATTTAATGCCAAAGTTTCCGATTTTCGAAACTCGTTTTGTAACAACTCTGAAAATAATTCCTCCTCAAACATTTAAACTCCACTTATATTGAAACCTATTACACGAACGAGGTGGGGATTGCTTGTATCATATTACTGAAAATTCAAACAAACCCATTCTTGTGAAATGTTGCCTCGTCGGTAAACAACACATTTTTGATAAATAAATCATTTTCATCTAACATGTTTTGAGCCCAAGTACAAAAATTAGTTTCTGATAATCAGTTCCTATTCATTTTGGGTGATATTCTTATTTTTTTTAACATTTTGCTATGTTGATCTGGCTATAACTAATTCAAAACTTCTCTCATACTTATTTTTTCTACGACAACCTCGATGAATGTTCATTTTCTAACCGTAACTTCAATCATAAACAAGCACATTTTGTACAGAATTTCATTTTTGCATCGGTTGCTTAGGCAAGTTGCTAAGCAACAATCGCAAAATGGAATATTTCGTGTCAGGTCTAGGTTCACTCTAAAATAACGAC
This sequence comes from Lochmaea capreae, assembly GCA_949126875.1. Taxonomy (NCBI): domain Eukaryota; kingdom Metazoa; phylum Arthropoda; class Insecta; order Coleoptera; family Chrysomelidae; genus Lochmaea; species Lochmaea capreae. Next base: position 4,230,952 of record OX421398.1, read on the forward strand.
GACTACGACAAATTGGTGAGCAGAGCTTTTATGTTTATAAATTGATTAAAAGTATGTAAATAAACCAAATAAAGTAGTACGTGAATAAAAATTTGATTGCAATTTGATTCAACAAAGAAATTTAAGTTTTCTTATGTAAACGCACATGTATGTTATGAGATTTTCATTACGTGCATGTTATAGTTAAATGTCACTTACAAGGAATGTCTACAGTGCGATTCTTGACGTTTACTGACATGGGCGTAGAAAATAGTATATTACGTATCAAGAGTTGTAAGTAACCCATTACGCACGAAATCGCGCAGCGGCGAGTGTGTAAATTTCACGAGTGAGTAATGGGATTACAACTCGTGTAACGTGACTGGAAGTGGCGGAAGATAAGACGGTGGGACTGCTAGTGAAGGGACGAAGGCTGGGGAGATTGTTGTGCAATGTGAAAGGGCCGGGAGAGTGGAAGAGGAGGGTAATTGGTAGGACAATAGAGCAGAGTATGCTGTACGGTGCGGAAGTGTGGGGTGAAAGAGCGGGGGTGAATGCGAGGGTTAGGCCATTCCTGCGGATGCAGAGAGGTTTACTCCTGAGGGTGGCACAGGGATACAGGACAGTGGGTGGACTGGCGGCAGTGTGCTGTCAAGATCCTACTCATTGGACTTGGAGGCTAGAGCCAGGAACAAACGCTGGAGAGGTGCGACTGTAGAGGAAATTAAGGAATGGATGGAGGAGGAAATGGAGAGAAGATGGGAGAAGTATGAGGGCGCGCTAAAAGGAGCGATTGGGGGTAGGGGAGAATGGATGGACCGGAAATTTGGGGAGGTGAACTACTTCGTGACACAGATGCTCACTGGGCATGGGTCGAGAGTAGGGTACCTCCACAAGATTGGGAAAAGAGAGACTGGATTGTTATTGTTTAATGTCACTTACAAGGAATGTTGTCAGTGCGATTTTTGACGTTTACGGACATGGGCGTAGAAAAAAGATATTACGGCAGTTTAATCAATTCAAATTTATAAATCGAGGAGTATATACGGTTAGATTATTTCCTGAGTAACTTAGATGGAAACCAACATCAAAAAATGTTATAGCTAATGAAATTTGACAATTCGTAAATATTTCAAATTTTTTTCATCGTCTAACGTCGAACTCTTTGTATGAAAACTCTATCTAAAATGGGGTTTTTACCGAAGAAAATCAATATTAGTTGATAAAAACGATTGAGAAATTGATGTATTTTTACGGTCTTACAAATAAACCTGTTATAAAATATAATACTGAGACTAAATCAAGAATAAGAAAAAGTTAAAAAAACACATTCAAGGTGGCTGCCACAACAAATTGGTGAATTTGTTACGATACCCTTAATTTAGGCAATGGGTATCAAATGAAATGGCCTTACAAGTAGAACTAAGTGCATGGCAGATCATAAAGTTTAGACAGATCATACATTGTAACAGAAATCCGCGCTTCCAATCAAAACAAAGACATTTTTCAACCTAAAATCGAAATTCAAGCATGGATTTTCCACCAAAGTCAAGGTTTCGTATCGTGTAGAGGACTGTGTAACGTAAGGGTGACCAAAAATGTTTTGTCGTTAGCGTTTTCTTCTCAAGACTTGGGCACAACTTCTTGGGAACAAAATAGTAACAAATAATAATAAAACCAAAACTGACTGAAACACAACGGAAAAGAAGGCTTGAAAAGCGGAAGGAAAGAATAGAGCAACGTGAAAGGCAGCACTGTAAACCACGCGGTTGTGTTTTATTTGGGTTCGAAATTTTTTGAGGAAGGACAAATTCACGTGGCACTGTGTTGAGTGAAGTCTTTGGAAGAATTATGTATTGAGGAAATAGATTGCAACAAATTGACAGTAAATGAACCTTGTAATGAAGAGACGAAATATAAAGTAACTGAATAAAAACTAAAGAAAATATGTGAAAAAAATGTTTTCAAGTTAAAAATGGTATTATTGAAAATAAAGGTGATAATAAATGTGGATACTGTATTAAACGCTTAAAAATAATTCGGTAGGTATTAGGTACCAGTCAACACACCACCCTCCTCATCAATCTGGGGTATAAATAAATAAAATCGTGGGGCGTATCGTAACTTGAGTAAATGTATGGCATTTATAATGATGTGAGCGGTTGACTGTTGATAAAAATTTCACGCGCTTAATACATTATCCACATCTTTAATATTTTATTTTTGGGAAGGAATTTTTCGCATTCGCACTAAATACAGCACTCCTTTCGGAAGTGTTGCAAACAACGTGTTTATGCGATAAACTCTACTTCCCAAATAACTATTTCCTGTGCGCTAAAATACGTTATAGTTTATTTCACTTAGCAACACTAAACAACAATTATATTATGACAGCAGATGTCAGTGTTTTGAATTATTATTGTTTTACATTATTAAAATTATTTCTCCTTAACAAGTATCACTCTCCACGAAATCTTATGAGATAAGAGAAGGAGTTTGGACTTTTTTGGCACCAGCAAGTGATGATATTCTTCTGGTATATTTGTCGGAAAAAGTTAAATCCTCAAAAGCTTCAACTTTTTGTAGAAGATTCTCAATTATAGAAACAAAAACTATTACATTTCTCAAACGACTAAGTTCCGAAAAAATCCAAAATTTTTAGTGCAGATCAAGCTGCCAAATTTTCGGGGAATACCGAAGAGATGACCCAATCCGTTTAACTTCAGAAGACGTGGAAGAAAATGGCCGTTTCTTCGTGGTATTCCTTAGAGACGGCAAAACTCACAGATCCAGAATATTCACAATTATAAAGGAAATATCTCCATTTGACCCATACACTTTGTATCGTAAATACAGAGTGGGCCACAAAAAACAGTCCACCCCGTTATTTGGCAGTATTCCTTAGATGTTAATGAAATTAGGAAACAGGTCGATTTTTGTTCTAAGGGGGACACAATTTTACCATACAGGCATCTGTCATTTATCAACCCCCTTCCTTCCACTTCACCAACCCCTTATTTTTAAATAGGGAATATACCATGTGCGGCACATCATTAGAAAGGCATTTAGATGGAGTGTATTCAGATATAATGATCGTCCACGATTTTTTTCGATGTCTACACCATCTTTGCAAAGAAAGTCTTAATTAATGTAAAGTACAACACCTATTAAAAATTAAATGCAACGCCTATGGTTTGCTAATGTGTCATTTTTTCTGTCACATCAAAAGTAAATTAAAACAGTTACTGCAAAAAATTAGTAATTTGATACTAAGACAGTTTGTTTAACATTGTTATTAGTTAGTTTTTGAATACTTCCAAAATGGTATATTCTATTGCAGAACGAGTTGAGATTATTTCCATATTTTTTGAAAACGGGATGTGTGCAAGAAGAACAGCGAATTTATTTAATCAGCTTCATAAAGACAAGCAGCGTCAAACGGGGTCAGTAGCTAATCAAAAAAAGAACTATGAGAGTAGGGTTAGGACTGAAGCGGCAGAAGTAGCAATTTTAGGTCATATTAATTAAAATTTTACAACAAGTACAAAAAATTTGGACGAAGAATCTGATTTTTCGAGCACTACCGTTCGTAGGATTTTGGCTTTTTTTGCAAAGATGGTGTGAATATCGAAAAAAATTGTGGGCGATCATTATGTCCGAATATTCTATCTACATGTATTTCTAATGATTCACCGCACATGGTATATTCCCTATTTAAAAATAAGGGGTTGGTGAAATGAAGGAGAGGGGGTTGACAAATGACAGATGTCTGTATCGTAGAAATGTGTCCCCCTTAGAACAAAAATCGGCGTGTTTCCTAATTTCCTTAAAATCTAAGGAATACTGCCAAATATTGGGATGGACTGTTTTTTGTGGCCCACTTTGTATATTAATTTGAGAATATGAATAGTAGAAAACTATTTATTAAATATGGCAATGGTAGATGTTATGCCCAACATCTACATAAGTGTTACAACAAAACAGGTTGAACTTAAAAAATCCTCAAGAATATAAGGGACTCGGTACAAGAAGATCTACAGCATCTATGTTAGTCGAACGAGGTGGGGATTTGCTTAATCCAAAGCGACATGGTGGTTGGCGTTCCTCGACTTTAGCTAAAAGTTATATCGAAGAATCGGTAAACAGGAAAATTGAAATTTCTGTAAATTGTTTAATCATCCAACAGTACAACAGTACTCAAATTTTAGTATAAATATTTCCTTCAGTGAAAGTTAAAAATTTTGAAAGTCTTATACGGATATTTGTTCATTTATGTCGGAACATAAAAGTTTTTAGTCTACTTTTTGTTTTCAGAAAGGTATAATGAGAAGTATCGTTCATTATACATCCATAAATACTTTTCCCGAGCTTGCACGACTTCCCCGTCGCGCGCACAGTGGAAAAGTCTATTTTCTGGACTCGTAGGAAATGAAATACTATAATCGACCGGTTTCACAAACAACATTTGCAGTTGTCAGGAGTGAGTTATAGATATTGATATAAATAAACAAGTAACTGAAAAATCTTATTTTCATCTAGATGTCATATTGAGAAATCTTATGGTCTAATATATCATAAATATACTTAGGATAGTGAGTATACATAAATCTACATTATTCTTTCTTCATTAGTTTAAGCTAATTGAAGTACCCATTCAGTGACCTGGCAGTCTTACTCTGGCTTAGGCATTCATTTGTTCTTCCTTGGTTGTAGTTTCCCAGGTGTATATTTAATTAGTCTTAGTCCTACTAGATTTTTCCAATCCTCTCTTTTCTTCGGCGTTATCTACGTCTTCTGATATTACATAATATACCATATATTACAGCTGATAACGCAAAAGGGTTGCGGCCACCAAAAGTGTGTTTCAGCTGCTTTCTTTACTAGTCAATCCGATAGATCATTTTCTTTTATTCCAGTGTGTCTTGGAAGCCACAGTAAGGTAATGATGATGTTCTTGTTCAGTTTCCCTATGCATTCTCATACTATTTTAAAAGTGATTACGTAATATCTCAGAAATTTAATGGCTTCTTGACTATCCGACATGATGACACTCCTTCACCATCTATACTTTTCAAGGATTCCATGAAACCAGGATACTCACTTAAAAATTACTGTTCTCCAGAACTAAAACAGGAATCTTTTAGTCACATCTTTTAAAATTGTAATTGTATATACAGGGTGTCCTGGGGCAATGGAAGCAATTCTCAATCTTCCGCCTCTTGCTCTGCATGTTAAGGCGGAAGCGAGGATGGCTGCATACAGACTGGAATGTAATGGGAACTGGCATGAAAGAACCAACACCCCCTGTCACTCCAGAATCACAGAAGTTATCACAAACTCACTACTTAACTACTTAACACACTACTTAAAATGAGAAGTGACAACATGTTGGCAAGATGCAACGACACCCAACCATACCAAATCCAGCTAAACTGGGACGGGTTGGAAGAAAGCAGTCAGGAAGGAACGTTGATGTGGTACACTGACGGATCAAAGACTGACATTGGAACAGGTGCTGGAGTTCATGGTGCTAGACCCAGGTGCAATTTTCATGCACCGCTGGGGAATCTTGCTTCTGTATTCCAGGCAGAAATCTATGCTATCGATATGTGTTTGCAACTGAATATTGAAAGGGGTTACAGGGGTCAAAAGATCCTAATACTCTCTGATAGTCAGGCAGCATTAAAAGCTTTAGCATGTCCTCAGATCAGATCTAGACTGGTCTGGGATTGTCTACAGAAACTTAAAACCCTGGCTAACCATAATAGAGTTACTCTTAAGTGGGTCCCAGGGCATAAGGGCATTGTAGGAAATGAAAAGGTGGACAACCTAGCAAAGCTGGGGTCCGAGACAGCATTCACTGGTCCTGAACCAGTATTTGGGATATCCAAAACTGCTGCACGTGGTTGTATATCTCGGTGGACTCAAACTAAACACCAGTCGTACTGGAGACACGTGCCAAAACAGGAACACAGCAAACTCCTGGTTAAAAAACCCTCGGAGAAGCTGACCAATGATATACTAAACCTTAGCAGGGCCCAAATAAGGATAGTGACGGGTTTACTCACTGGACACTGCACTCTAAGGAAGCACATGCATACAATCGGCATATATAGGGAGGAACCTATTTGTCGGTTGTGCATGGAAGAGGAGGAAACAGCCTCTCACATTATCTTTGATTGTGAAGCACTATCTCACTGGAGATATAGACTCCTAGGACTAGAATTTCCAAGGGAGGATTTCTCCAAGAAGAACCTAGTGAAAAGTCTGCTGAGCCTGATAAGGGCTGGTGGTCTCTTCACATAAACGGCACAACCAAGAGCACAAAAAGCCTTAAGGCTGAGGTGCCGAGGACATCAATCCTTTGACTGGTGTGCTGATCCAATCAATCAATCAATCAATCAGGGTGTCCAGAAACTCTCCTGCCAAACGGAAACTACAGTTATTAGAGGTGATTTTAAGTCGATTTAGCTCAAATTACCTTAATCCGAAAATGCTTCCTAATGGAGCTACAGTCCTTTGAAGAAGACGTCCTCATATGAGTTTTCTTCAAATTATTCAAAAATACCGTTACTTAAAATATTCAAACTTGGTATAATCAATAAACAGTTACAAACCAGTCGTTCGCTGTAAATAAATTTTTTTCAGCTCCATCACAAGTGTGTCAGTCGGGGGGACCAACAGGTATTTTTATTTAAAAAAATTTATTTCCAAATTTTTTATGTATCCGACATCGAATTTGGAAAATTCAAGATAATTTTCATAAAAAATGTTCTCTTCTTTTAAATCGATGTCATGAACCGTTTTCGAGAAAAATAAATTTAAACTTTTTGCGTTCCTTACATAAAATCATGTTGGATTATAAAATTGTATCTGTAATATCAAGTTGGCTTTGAAAAATCAACAAAATCTGACAATGTGTCAAATTATTTTGATTTCAAACAGTTATTATTGTTATTGTGTGTGAAAGGTAAAAAATAAATGTCTGATTAAGAGAGGTAACACGCTGTATCTCAGAAACTATTCATCGTACATCTTGGAGAAAAAATCTGTATTACAAACACACATACGAGAAACTGCTGGAAATTATTTTCAAGTCCTCCCCTCCACCGATAGACAGCGTAGTTCTAAATAATAACATCATGTTTATAAAATAAATGTACCGTTATAGTACCACAAAATTCAAATACTCGTAATCATTATCATTTTAGGTAAGTTTGCTCCGGTACTTTTTCCTCTATCTTGTAAAATAACTGGTAGGGGTGAGTGGGAAAGCTGACTCAATAAAACTGTTATAACTTCAGTTCCCCTGGATGGGTTTTGACAAACTAATATCATTTGAAAGGGAGTTCAATGCCTAATAAGATATAATATCATCATTTCATTCCAGTGGTTTTAACGGTCGCTAGGTGGCGGTGATTGAACAATTGTTTTGTTTTCAACTTTTTTTGGGAATCTTGAAATGCCACGCTATATTTTTTAACGACTATGGAATTTGAAAAAAAAATGGTGGAAACCACATTTTCCAAGCGCAGATAAGAGTAAAATGGATTTTTTGACAGACTCAGTATCATTGTAACAATAATCTACAATTAAATACGTAACAAAATCAGCAAAAATAGATTACATTGACCTAGTAAAGTAATCTAAAGATACTGCCCGGAATGCTTTCCATCCTTTTCGATACAGATATATAATCTCTATGCCAACCAAAAGAAAGGTCATCGCAACGAGCCAATCACGAGCTAATGTTAACGATTGTACATTAGTAATTGTTAACATAATCGAAATAATAATATGACCGAGTGTATCAGTGTTGTCAATGCGAGTATAATAATTATACGATTTTTACATGAAAATTGAAAATATAGACATTTAGGGCTGATGGTAGTTTTATTTTTAGTCCTTTCTATTAATATTTAGAGTTAAATTTTTAGCAAGTTTGACTTTGTCTACATATCTCTTGACACTCTTGACAGTTAACACTTATGGTATCGATATTTGGTTATCGATTCAAAATATCGATTGTTAGTACAAAAATACAACTACAGCGACATGAACACGCCCACCAAGGGCTCATGTTTGCTTCTGCCGACTGTAGAGAGAATAAGAGAAAAGTACAGGAGCAAACTTAAGTAAAATGTTCCAATGATTACGAATATTTGAATATTGTGGTACTATAACGGTACATTTATTATAGAAAAATGATATTTTTGTGTTATTTTTGTGAACTATGCCCTCTAGCAGTGGAGTAGAGAACTTGAAAAAAATGTCCAGCAGTTTCTCGTATGCGAGTTTGTAATACAGATTTTTTTCTTTTAGCTGTACGATAGATAGTTTATGAGATACAGCGGGTTAGCTGAGTTAAGGCGGACGGCCACTGGGAGTGAAACAAAACTAAGCTTTGCTAAATGAAGCTAAGCACTACTAAAGTAAACTAAGTTTCAGCGGCCATTGGGAACGATTTTGGTTAGTTGTCAGCTGTTTTTCATGCCGGAGGCCGTATAAATATATTCAAAATGAGTTCTGTTGCGACAAAAATTGTGTTATTGGATGTTTATTCAGAATCATCATCTGAAGAATCAGACTTTTTGATATTGCCAATGTGGTTTTAGCATCACTGTATTGTTTTGAGTTTGTGTCGTATAACACAACCTGTTTTCGAACACATTCGATTAACAATTCACTTTCTTGTATCGATGGGTTTTTGACAAAACATCGTAAGTGAGCCTGTAATTATTTTAAAACGTATAAAAAACTCGTATTAAAGTTATTGTATCCACCAGTAATTTTGTAACATATTTAATAACGGACGTATTTACATCGTAAGCTCCATTATTACCCTGACAAAACGTCGTATGCGCCGTATGCTCGTGGTGGTTACGATTTATCCTAATGTCGCTTACGATAATTTTTTGCCCTGTCGGAACCTTAATAGCAAACGCTGGGGCTCAATCTAAACCTTTGGAAGTTAAGAAGATAAGAAGAATTTTGAAGATGGAAGTAAATTCAAAATAAGTAAAGTGAGAATTGCATTATTAGAAAAAGGAAAAGAAGAAATCAAAATTAAACATTCCTATTCTGATACAGCTGAAATTTTTATTCTACAGATTCCTAGTGGAGCTCCTACAGGTTTGTTAACATGTTCAGAAATTACGATATTTAAAGCCCTAATGTTTTTAACAATTTCAGGTAGAAGATCAAAGAATCCACAAAAATCACTGGAATCTATATACAAATGTCCTTTAGAAATATCCCTTCCGAAGTTCCAAATCTAATGGAACTTTGCAAGAAGCATGTTATCCCAAAAAAATTTGTTAACGAATATCTACCAACAATTCCAAGGAAGTGCAGAAGCTTTAGCAAAAACTGATGACGAAGACCAATACCGAAACATAATTTAAGATGAAAAGTGAAAATAATTTGAAATGTTATTATTATTATCATCATTTTCGTTCTTGAATAGAGTTTTGATTTATGCGATGAATTTTATTTCAAAAAAAGATGCCGACAAAACATCGTAAGTGTTTCCAAAAAATGTATCGACAAAGTATCATAAGCTACAAAAATACCTGAATATGTTAAAGTTGACTAGTCTAAACTAAAGTATAAATGTACAAATGATTACAAAACAAATTTAACACGTATATGTTCAAAAACAAAATAATGAGAAGAAAAAAAGCCGTCCTGTAAAATTTGACCCTCGTCGCTTACGATGTTACGTCAAAAACTCCTCGATATTTTGCAGGACATCATGAAACCATGTTCGTACAGCGAAAGGTAAGTAAATATGAAGGGCGGAGAGAAAAACTGACAAGAATTAAATCGAACGAAACGAAACTAAGGTTTTAATCTTCGTTTGAAAATCTTCGCTTAGTTTAGCTGAAATGGCAAATGTTATATTTAAAATAATGCAAAATAATTTACTGAAAACTTATCTTCGTTTAGTTTAGTTTATTTTCGCTGGTAGTGGCCGCCCGCCTTTAATCAGACACCACCGGTACAGGCCACTCAAGTGCCAACATAAGACTGTTTCTCATTGTTACCAAAGCAGCTTCAAGACAAGCACAAAGCAACACTTTCATTTCATTCTGCATTAGCGTTTAGAAGCAATAGCTTTAAAATGTAAAACGATATTTTCGTCACTACGTAAAATTAAGAAGAAAACAAATAAATAATAAAATTGTTCATGTATAAGTACCTACTCACTAAACAGGGTGTCCCACGACGAGTGAAAACTATCTGTATATGGCAAAATACTCATAGTAAAATCACGAAAATTTCTACGTTTGGGTTTTCGGATACGATCTTTTCACCTAAAATATTTTCAAAGATGGCCGACTTCCGTTTCTACCGGAAGTCAACTGTAACTTTGTTATTTTAAATAAAACACCCTGTATATTAATACATTTTTGAAATCTACGTAATATTTTAGTATACTTTTGTCTAAAAACTTTTTTCGAAAAATGCACACTTTTTGAGTTATTAATTTTTTTGTAGAAAATTTGACCGTTGAAGACCCTTATAAATTATTTTTTTACGAGAGGACCCTTGAAGATATGAAAATGGTTTCTCTTCGATTGCCTTAAGCAAGGTCAAACGTATTCGAATCTATGTTGAAAAATTTTTCATTTTATACAGGGTGTGTATAAAAAGTGTTCAAAGTTTAACTTCATAAATATCAAATTTCTTCATTTTTTTAAATAGAACCACCCTGTTTTTTCTATTTTAATGCATTCAGGAGATAAAAATAAGGCAAGTTCATGTATACTTTCCTATACCTAAACCTTACCGTTATCCAGATATTAAATATTTTCTGTAAATTTTTAGAGATGCAGGTGTAGTCTAAATAATAAAAAGAATTATGTAAATTTGCTTTTAATACATGGTAAATATGACAAAGTTGTTACAAGAACATGTGCTTTATTTGCAGTAAGATATCCAGATTGACCGCGATCGAAATCGCACATTGTTAAAAGAACACTTAACAATTTGAAGCTATTCGGTTAATTTTAAGCAAAAGTTAATCGAATTAAACCATTTGTGACAATAATAAGATATGCCTTCATTCGTCGCACGGCTGATCATCATCTCAGAAAGAGAATTGAAGGAATTTCGAACTCTTAGCTCACAATCTTCTTTAGATGTTAAGGCTTGTGAGTAAACCTCTTGTTTTATGTGACCCCATATAAAAAAAATCTAAAGGCGTCATGTCGGGAGAACGAGGGTGCCACCGAAAAGGACCATTATTTGCTAACCACCTGTCTTCAAATTGCTCTTCTAAAAATGTATTTATGACAATTGAACTGTGAGCAGGAGCACCGTCATGAATAAAAAAAAGTTTGCTTAATTCGTCTGGTGGCAAGCGGTCTAAATAATTTTGTTTCAAATTTCTTAAAATATCAAGATATCTTTCACCTAAAAATACAACAAAAAACATTAAAAAATACAAAAACAGTGTTTTTTACATAATTAATTAGGAATAAATTAATTGATTGTGTTTCCTAACCATTCAAATTCCCATCGTAAAAATGAAGTGCTATTATTTGATTATTTCTAATAGCACAAAAGACATTGAACTGCCACCGATCTTGAAAAGCACGTTCTTTGGTTAAATGAAGATTATCTTGACTCCAATAATGGGAATTGTGTCTATTAAATAATCCATTTTTCGTGAATCTCGATTCGTCGCACCAAATTATGTTTTTTAAAAAATCGTCGTCTTCCTGGCATTTTGTTAGTAAAAACTCAGCAAAGTCTATTCGTTTAGTAAAATCGGTTGGTTTTAAATTTTGACACAAATTGTACGAATAGGGATGCATTTTATGTTTTCGTAAAATACGGTGAATCGACGATTTGCTTACTCCAAGATCTCTTACGGCAACGCGTATTGATGCTTCTGTATAAGCAGTAAAATAAGCAACAACATTAATTTCGGCATTATTATTGTCAATAACTGGTTTAATTCGATTTACTTTTGCTTCAAATAAACCGTATAGCTTTAAATTGTTGAGAATTCTTTTAGCAGTATGCGAGTTTGGTCGTGGTCTATCTGGATATCTTGCAGCAAATAAAGTACATGTTCTTGTAACAACTTTTTCACATTCACCATGTATTAAAAGCAAACTTACATAATCTTCGTTATTAAATTGGGAACGAGCCATTTTAACGATTTTCGAAAGTATCAACAATTAACTAATGTCAGTTAAATAAGTGTCATTTATTACAAAGCCTACTAAAAGTATACATACAAAATTTAGACCACACCTCCATCTCTAAATTTACAGAAAACATTTAATATCTGGATAACGGTAAGGTTTAGGTATAGGAAAGTATACATGAACTTGCCTTATTTTTTTCTCCTGAATGCATTAAAATAGAAAAAACAGGGTGGTTCTATTTAAAAAAATGAAGAAATTTGATATTTATGAAGTTATACTTTGAACACTTTTTATACACACCCTGTATAAAATGAAAAATTTTTCAACATAGATTCGAATACGTTTGACCTTGCTTAAGGCAACCGAAGAGAAACCGTTTTCATATCTTCAAGGGTCCTCTCGTAAAAAAATAATTTATAAGGGTCTTCAACGGTCAAATTTTCTACAAAAAATTAATAACTCAAAAAGTGTGCATTTTTCGAAAAAAGTTTTTAGACAAAAGTATACTAAAATATTACGTAGATTTCAAAAATGTATTAATATACAGGGTGTTCCATTTAAAATAACAAAGTTACAGTCGACTTCCGGTAGAAACGGAAGTCGGCCATCTTTGAAAATATTTTAGTTGAAAAGATCGTATCCGAAAACCCAAACGTAGAAATTTTCGTGATTTTACTATGAGTATTTTGCCATATACAGATAGTTTTCACTCGTCGTGGGACACCCTGTATACTATATTTGAGATTATGTGTGTTGGTTATTTTATCAAATTATATTAAATTTTATCAAGTTTTTGACATCTTGTTTATAGTACCTAAACAAAATTTGTATAATTTACAAAAACGTTCTGGCACTAACATTATTTAAAGAATGAAAAATGAAAAAAACCCGACCTTTCAAAATCACTGCGCTTGAATTTAAATACATGAAATATATGTTGAAAAACAATTTGTTATTAACACTTCAAAATACACTGACTGATGAACTAATAAAATTACTAATTAAATACTGACCTATTATTTCTACACACAGAACATGAAGAATGTGTGGGAATTTGTTGAATGAAATTAATAATTATGTTTTATCGTTGTGCAAGGTTGTTTCACGGACAGGCTATTCTTAAAAATTTTTAGTTGGCATTAGTTAATCATCTATTAGGCAAGAGGGCATACACATCTATAATTATCTGATTATTCAATTACATTTTGGGAGATTTTATTTTATTAAACTAATGCCAGTAAAATTATATTTTTAATAGTTCGAAAACTAATTTTACTGTCAAACTTAAAAAAATTTAAAATTTTTAACGAACTTGCAAAAAACTGGAAAAAACTACCTACTGATTACAGACTAATTTTGTAAGCATATACTGAGTGTCCAGAAACTATGCGGCCAAACGCAAGCTCCAAATACTATACGTGATTTTATGTCCATCTAACCTTCATCCAAAAGTTTTGGGAGCTAGCGCTATTTGAAGATGGCACTGTCAGTTTTTTAAGCATATAACGCAACAAAAAGTGTCTCAAAGCAATTTGAAGTAATGTTACAATTGTTAATTTGTCAAAGCCAACTAGGTACTTCAAAGATCGTTTGGGGATAAAATAATGATATTGTATGCAAAAATAATAACAATCAAAATTGCATTTTCTCGACATCGATGTATAACAGCGGATTCGAACAAGAGCACATTTTTCTTTTGAAACTACTCTATAGTTCCAGAATTTAATGTGACATTATTTGTTGCAAAACTGACAAAATTTAACCATTGCCTCTCCCAAGTTGAACGCTAGTGATGGCAATATAAAAGGAGGGTTTGTAATAAACACCATAAAATCACATCTAGTAAAATGTGAAGTTTTTGAAATGTTCACTACCCTCCCTTTCGATTTTAAAATCTAAACCGCCACACTACCCCCCTTGACAGATAATTTGGCTACAAATTCAAACTTTTTTTAAATCTAACTCTTCTGTCAAACCGCGTTGTATATTCGGGAGCTGGAAAGAATTCTTAAAATTTTGACATTGGTCTTGAAATTATGACATTGACCTTTTTTACAATTTTGTATTTGATGACCAAATTCACAAATCACATTTTTCCCCAGATTGCTGCTATACTACTCATTCGTATGTTTGATATAATTGGTCAAGCATCAGTTGATAAATTGTTTTCCTATTATATTTCTGAAAATTTTGTGAAAATAGCAAAGTTGTCAAAGTAAAAAATCACGATTATTGAAAAAAAGTTATATAACAGTTCGACCTGCACTTTCAGTTTCTAAAAAAAAACGGGCTCTGAAAACTTAAATTATTATTAGTTTTTATGAATAAGTAAATAATATAATAAAATTTGGATATAAATAATATTGAATTGACCTGAATAATGCTACCGCGCTTCATCGTACAGCGGAACTTTTGACGAGTCTGGGAGGATGTTTGGCCCGTCAGATTTGTCTGGCTTATTGGGAAATATTGTAAAATATTATACTTAATAATATAAATATATATAAAATGTCGCCAGTAGTACAGGGAATGAAGCTTTTCACCTGGCAATTTTTTCGTCCAGCATGGATTGACTTGAAATTTTAACAGAAGGTAGGTGATAGCACAAGGATCCAAATCTATATCGAACCGAAGGGCGCTAAAGCCTTGGGGGTGGTTTCCACCCCATCTCGGGGGTGAAAATTTTTTATTACATTTTAACCACAGGAATCGATTGAAAAAGTGATTCTAAGCAAAAAATGTTCCATACCTTTTTTTTGTAAAATCAATATTCTCTATGTTATTCGCGATTGAAAGTAACGCTTTTTAGAGGAAAAAATCGACGTTTTTGATGTTTTTCGCGGATAACTCGAAAATTATGCATTTTATCAAAAAAACTATGGAGAGCAAAATTGTAGCTTTTAGAAAAACAAGCAAAAACCTTTTTTATAATTTTTCTAAAACCACTGGGAACCGAGATATGGCCCATCAATGATTAGCTTTTTTTTCCAAAATGCAAAATGTGATAGATTCAAAGTCAAATACCGGAAAAATGATGCATTTTTCGTAGAAAACTCATGTAATCTTTTTCAAAGAGCATAATTAGACCTTTCTTTTAAAAAAAAAGGTCTGCAGTATCAAAATTGAGTGAATTATGACAAAAATATTGTCAGTACTGAATTTTTTATACAAAAAAATCGGTGAAAACAACCCCCTAACTACCCCCGTAATTGAAATTGATCTTTACCCTAGTGCAATTCTCTTTGTACATGTATGGTTAATATGTCCAAGAAGTTTGACCAATTTAAATTTCATAGTTTTCGAAAAATTATGGCTTAAAGTAAAAAGTTATTTTTCATAATTTTGTATATTTTACCCTATCTTTCAAAATAACTCCAAAAATATTAGAGGTACAAGCAAAGTTAAAAAGCGAAATTGTAGCTTTTTTTATGACAAAAATTTTCCTGTAAGTATATTTTTTGTACAGTTAATATTTGACGAGATATAGCCGTTTAAAACGTCTATTTACGCACGAGCACCACCTTTTTTTAGCCCTTTAAACTCACCCCATTTAAAAACGAAAGGGTCTAAAGAGATTGAACTTACAGATTCTTGTAGTTCATGAAAAACCCTACAAAATCGTTTTTGAATAAACTTTTTATCATCAAAAATGAAGGAAATACGTTAAAAAAACCAATGGATTTTTTTTTCGAAAAATCCCAATAGTATGGTATAGTACACTTGGAAGCATAATAAGTCTACTTTTTTTCAATTTATATCTATTACAATAGTGGTTTTTAAAGGTTGAAAAGTTACTTAATGCACATGACACATTTTTTTTACAACAGAGTTATTGAGCAAATCCCTATTAGCATTAATTATTTTTCTCTTGGCAAAAAATTTTTTTTTTACATATAACACTAATAACAGTTGATTTTTAAGGGTTGAAAAAGTATAAAATTGTATTTTGAAATGTAATAAATTCATCATTTTACTAATTCAAACCCATTTTCACCTATCTTAAGATTTATAATGCTAGTTTTGAATTTTTGACATTTAGGGGTAGTTTTCACCCCTAAGAAACAATCAGGGTTCGTCGGCATGACATGATATATAAAGCAGAGGGTGAGTTGAGCCTAATCCCAAATTTTTATGCAAATCAATCAGAGGCGAAATCATTTTTTAAGGATTCGTGATTTTTTTTTACATTAAGCTGTAACAGGGGCTGCTTTTTAAGGGTTGAAATATGATGAAATTGTATTCCAAAGCTCAAAACAATCATTATTCAACTTATCCAAACCAAATTTTACCAATTTTCAGGTTTAAAATGTTATTTTATGATTTTTCAAATAAGGGTAGTTTTCACCCCTAAAAACCGTTTAGCGCCCTTCGGTTCGATATAGATTTTGAACCTTCGGTTATCACCTACCTCCTGTTAAAATTTCAAGTCAATCCATGCTGGACGAAAAGATTGCGAGGTTTTACCTTTTTTTGAGCTTCATTCCCTGTACTAAAGTTCTCAAATGTTTTTACGACTTTTAAAGTGTCTGTCAAAGTGATGGTCCACAGGAAGTTTCTGCCAACTGTATATGTTTGTTTATAACAATATCATCTATATGTAAAAACGAGCCTTCCTACTTTGACGTAAGTTAGCCTGTTGTTTTTTTCACCTTTGATACCTGCTACTCTCTTTCAGCTTAGCGAGTATCCATTCCTTTCCAAGTTTATATTATACTACCGATCCTAAAAATTTTATCTTTCCTAAAATCACGTAAGTCTGGGGTGACTGGTGACACTATATACCGAAAATGACCTTTTCCTGCGCGATCGCAGTACTTTTTCGGCTAGAAGCATGTGACACTTTTCTGAAGTATGACAATATTGTGTTAAGCTGGTTTAAAAAAAAATAATACCTTTCTTTGTTTTTCTACGGAATTACCTATTCCCTCGACAGTAGCTTCTTGGACTTCCGGAGGAGTACCTACAGGTTAATTCAAAATAAGACATTGTGTACTAGTTTGAGCAAAAACATTAAAATTTCGTGACAGACCGAATATTTTATGACATAATTGTCAAAACCAATAAATTAGCAACAGATTCATGAAGTTCTTTGTCGAAATAAATATTAAATTGTGATAACAAATTTTCTTAAAATTAATGTTTTTAAAAGCTTGTAACTAAGCGATGGTGAATAAAATAGTATACATACCACGCGGGAAGGATCATTCCAGCCACGGCTTATAGCGACCCTCGGCGCTACGCGCCTCGGTTCTCGAACAAAGCTTGGGCTGTAATGATCTACTTCCCCGCTAGGTATGTAATGTACTATTATCAAATAAAATCCATGAATAACAAGTTCCGCAACACAAATATAACATATATTTCTCTATCGGTTTCATAAATAACATTTTCATAATAAACTCCTGACGACACAGATGTTATTTGTAAAGCAGGTCAAGTATTATATAATATATTATATTTCTCCTGTTGAATATGTTTTTTAATGATTTTATTCAGTTGATTTGATAAATTAAGTGCAAGAAACGATTTTTAAAATATTAAAATAACTTAAGTGAGTTGCCTCCTTAATTTCTACCTTACATAATAAATTAACACAAAAAGTATATTAAATATATAGAATTCCAGTCAGATATGCAAACATGCTTGGGAAGAGGGACTTAAAGTTCAAAGGGATTCAGAGAAACAATATTAAAAAAGCCCAATAGTGAATAACGAAAAATTAAAGGCAGTGATTTAATACAACAGAGAACAATGTATAGTTGACGTAAAAGGTATATTGCGAACTTAAAGTTGCCGGCTTTTTGTTTGACTCTAAGACTAAGAGTATACCGTCATAGCCCAGTCAATATTATAATTATTTAAAATGCTTACTTAGTTGACGATACATTCATTTAATGTTATAATTTCAACTAATAATCGTTAAAAGCTATTTAATAAACTGTGTGTGTGTTTTTGTGTGGAAATTGTAAGTAAGTATACATATATTTATTAGCAATTATCTATTTGGACGAAACTCTGTATGATACACACGATACGGTTACAATATAGAATTAAGAGTATGTTTGGTAACTAGACGAAAATAATAAATACCTTTCAGAGTTTAGCTCCGCAACATAACTTAAAGGGGATATACGATTAGACAGCTGGCATTATATCTTTTACGTCAACTGTAAATAGAGAAATTTTCAATAATCAATTGTAATCTATTTTTATTTTAATTAAAAGAGTTATACTCTAACTAAAGTCAGTGTGATGACCATAAAATAAAGCAATGTTGCCTGATATATTTTCTAAAATTGTTAGGCTCGCTACACAAATGTTCCTATTACTTCAGTAAACTGTTGGTTCGGGATGTTATAAGAAAGTTAGTTTGGAAATATTTTTAAAAAAATACATAATGTAAATTTATTAGTAAACATTAAAATAAGTCGCTTGAAATTACTGAAAAAAAGAAAAATTAATTAAAACCACTTTTTATATGTTACAATATTTAAGAAAATTTTGAAGAGTTGGCAACGTAGTAACACGTGCAGTAAAGACTTCGAAACAACCAGTCATCAACTGCAGTATTCATCGTAATATAACGAAATAGCCGAAGTATACTCCGTTTGACGTTTTTGGCAGAAAAAATTCTACGGTCTTGTGGGTGTTCGGGGAGGTTGTGTTGTGGTTCGGCTTATAATCCACTAGTATCATTCAGTGTCGGGTGTGAATTTTGTTTTAAAGAAATATTTAATATAATATCTATTTCTTGGTTGAGTGAGTTTAGTGAATTGTTATAGGTATTTATAGGAAAGTGTAGGTGATCTAGTGTAGAAAGGTATCATTAATATAAAACCTTTTTGATGGTGTAGTGGTTAGGTCGCGTCAGTGAATTGATATTAATATAATATTCATTTGTTCGTAGACGTTAGAGTAAGTTTTATAATATAATTAATTAGAATGGCATTATGGAGACCATTTGAAACAACAGTCAAGATGATGCGCGGGATTATTGAATTGTGGATTTAAATATAAGAAGTTAGATAATCGAATGGTAATAATGGAGTCTCGGCGTATCGCTGAACTTAGACAGGAGTATTTGCGCAAAACAAAAGGGTACCGTGATTCAAATAGAACTATAATTTATTTAGACGAAACTTGGTTTGATACACATGATGTTTACTCATTTATTTGCTATTCAAACAATCCTTACGGTTTTATTACATGAAGAAGTATATAAAATAAAATACATTTTAACTTAATATGTAAGAAAATAGTAGTAATGGTAATTATATTATAATTAAAACTGTATGAGGATATACACCCACCTTTAAAATATGGTTGGGTTGACGATACAAAAAACTGTTCTTTAGATACTCCGTGTATTACAAATTTTATGAATCTTGTATGTAGGTTAATTTTTTTCATTCAAATTGATATAGTAGATTAACATTATTTCACAATATTCGAATTTATAAAAAATTTATATGCACGCCATTGGGCGGCTTTTTCCTTCAAAGGGATTAAAAATATGGGTCATCACATTAACTTTGGGAGAAATTTATTATAAAACTGTTTAAACAGAGTCGGTAACTTAATCTTAAAAAAATCAAATCCCCTTTTCAACTGTTCATGCGATAAGCACTCCAATAAACAATCCAAGGGGTAGAAGATAACCGCTGAGAGCCTCGAGCGAACCTGCATCTACAGGGTGAGTCACTGACCGTTCATACTGGGCGAATTCCAGCAATTACACAATTATACCTTCGTTATAAAGATAGCATCAGAAGTTTTTATCCAGGTTTACATACGATTTAGTATTGGAATTATAGTTAATCTATTCACACAGAAAACTACAAATCTTATCAACACATATTTTTAATGAAAAATAATCATATCTCCCAAATTAGTATGTAGCGGCTTAGAATCGGAAATCGAACGTGGATAACAAAATTATCTGTCAATAACAATCATAGCGTACCGTTTTATTAACAAATAAATTTCTGTGATATGAATAGTAGATAACAATAAACACATTTTCATAATAACATTTTTAGAATAAAGAAAAAAGCGCTATCCTTAAAAAACCGTTCCCGGAACATTCACTCCACTAAATCCCATTCCTATTATACTATCAGAGTGTTATTCCAAAAAATATATTCTAATTCATAATCATTTTCATCAAAAATATAATCTACTGTGAATGTACCTAATTTGACAAAATATTTGGAGTCTTAAATTTCAAAATATTATCCATGGAGACTATATAAGGAGAACTTACTCATACGGAAAATTTGACAAAACCTAACCAAAAAATTGTCTATCTAAGCAGTTTGTTTTTTCTCCGCGGCGTCCCGCATTGCAAATACGATACCATCTAAAATAAGTAACCTTAGTTTTTATAAATGACGGTAGTCAAATTGTAAAAGTACACAAAATATCCGTAACATGCCGCTAAAAACACAAAAAAGTTGAAAATTCAAAATTGAATATTTAAAAGGGTTGTGATTAACATGAGAAAAACTTTACAATGCTAGGCATGCGATTTTCCGGAAAATCGTCGAGTGAGCATTTTTGGTTTTGTTTTTTCGCTCTAATTGTTTAAATAATGAAAACACAGAAAAATGTTCCATTCAAAAATTGTAGCTAATACATTTATCTACAAAATTTGCCCAAACATTTTTTTTGTATCTGCATTAGTTTTTAAAATATATACGAAATTTCCATAGTAGTATTTTTGAACATCATCAATTTTCATGTTTTTAATTTTATAATAGTAAATAAACAATGACATTTAGAAAAAAAATTATCATATGAAATGTGTTCTAAAATGGGGTATCTACGAATACATTGAAAAAATTTTTCAATGTATTATCATCGATTTTCCACGCTCTCTTACCTGCTTTTTCGCCTTTATTTGTGCTCCCTT
Source organism: Lochmaea capreae (assembly GCA_949126875.1). Classification (NCBI taxonomy): domain Eukaryota; kingdom Metazoa; phylum Arthropoda; class Insecta; order Coleoptera; family Chrysomelidae; genus Lochmaea; species Lochmaea capreae. The sequence goes on from OX421398.1 coordinate 4,252,003, forward strand.
CTCTTTCTTACCTGAGCCATAGGTGTGTTCTTTTGTATCGCGATCACTTCTTAATAGGTTCATTATAAAGTTCACAAATTTTTAGATAATATCATAAACGGTATAAAAAGTTATAGAAGGTTTGCTGACAGACCTCTGATTTAAGTATTTATTTTAAATAATTGTCCATTATTTAAAAAAATTGATATTTATAGAAAAACTGTATGGTAGTTTCGAAAGTAGATGCTTCAAAGTATTTAGTAGTAAAGTTTCATTGAATTATATTAATTTCGAAAAAAGGTATAATTGAATGAAGTCTAAAAAAAAAACAAGTAAAATTAAGCATGCAAAAAAAGCATTCGTTTAAAATTCTAAATATTGATGGGGCTTTGCTTTTATAATAATAATGTTTTATGCTCATTTGCAATGCTAAATCCAAAAGGAATTTTCGCTGGGATAAGTATTAATTAAATAGGAATTATAATAAACTGACAGAAAATCTACTTTTTCAAATTTGAAAGTATTTCCATCTAAAAGTTGAGATCTTTCTTTACATTTTACATGAGTTTATTTATTTTTTCAGAATGTTATAAGCCCAAAATTATTAACTTTCAAGTCGAGCGGTTAATAAATTTGGCCCACGGGCCGTTCACGCGTAACCACGAATTGAATACCACTGAAATTAATTTTATCTCGTAAACTTTTTAACTACAGAAAAACTTTTTTGACAAAATTTGTAGATAAATGCATCAGCTACAAATTTTGATTTGAAAGTTTTTCTGTATATTTATTATTTAAACAATTAGAGCGAAAAAACAAAAACAAAAATTTTCACTCGACGATTTTCCGGAAAATTGCATGCCTAACATCGTAAACTTTTTCTCATGTTAAACACCACCCTTTAAAATACCCAATTTTAAATTTTCAAGTTTTTTGTGAGGTTTTATGAGTACTTTGATTAGGCTAAATGATCTAATAATAAAAACTCAAATTACTGGAAAAGTTAAAATTGTTAAAAATTAAAAAAGGACAGGGTGTGCGTTGTTCGAAATTATTGCAAGAGTGGTTGATAGTGCATCTGATTTAAAACGAAGGCGGAATCGAATTTAAGAAAACAAGAGTGTTTTCAGTTAGTGATTAAAAATATTCAAAAATAAATAAAGTAGGAAAGAATACAATCTGTTGCAAATATAAAAATAAAAAAATAGTATGTACAAATTGGTCAGAGTATGAATATAATATTATATCTATATTTTGTAATTTTATGTACTTTGCACTGTGTTTGCGTTATTAGAAAAATGTGAATTGTAATTTTTGTATTAAAATAAAGTAGGTAATAATTTTCTTGTATGATAATACGTACTATTCGACTATATGTACTATGGAAAACCTTTGCATGAACTAATAACATTAGTAAGTTGTGCCTGAAAATTAAATAGTATATTATTCAACAAGCATATAATTATGGCTATTATTCACGAATACACCTGAGTGAATAATAGCCATTATTTGCGAGTAGAATACTATATTTTGTCCACGACTATTAATTGTTATTACATTTTTTTTTCGATTTTTCTGGCAGTAAATTTAAGGAGATTATTTGTGCTGCTTCTCTTATGTTTGGCGGGGTAACATTCAATTCACTGTCTGATTCACTTTTCATATTAAAATGTCTAGTAATATAAATTAAACAACAGTGTAGTTATTGAAATTAGCAATAAATATACAATAAAACGTCACTTTTGCTTTTGACATAATATATCATACACACTAGATAAAAAACTGCATATGAAACGATCTACTCGTATATATTCAACAGCTTGATAAACCGTCATATATATATCTTCGTAGCCTGATGGTTTACGGCTCTAACTTGGATAAATGAGGAATATTAGACATAGGATCGAATCCCCGCCGTGGTGAAATTTTTTATAAAATATATTGTGTCATTTGTATATTAATAATCTTCAATATAATAAATTATGTGTCATGTAACCTTTTCATTATCCACACCCATTATCCACACCTATTATTCACTGGTGCATAATGTACGTCATTATACTTGAAGAAACACACGTAAAATGTAAAAATTATCAAATAGTCGTGGACAAAATATATTGTTATTAAACAGATTGAAGATTGTGTATGGAGAATTTAAAGCATTGGGATTCATTTCTACACCTCTAAAACCATTTCACTATTATGTTATAAGTTATTGTAGCTCATTCACAGTTATTTTTAGGTTATTATGACTGATCATAGCAATGTTATCTACATACTGCAAATTTGCAAATTTGAATGTTCTGGTGTGAAATCAAATCTGTAACACCACAGATAGATTTTAGAGCAATGTGGTCAGTAGGAAGCCCTGGAGGATTCCATGTAGAGATATACATTTTTGTAAAAAAAATATTATCATTGATTGCCTAATTGTCGAATTTTTTGTGAGTGTCAGATAACAGCAAGATTTTAAAAAAATTAGTATTCTTGACAACAAACAACATTAAGTTTGATACAAAACTTAAGAAACCTGAATTGCTACAAATTGCGAAAATGAATAGAAAAGAAAATGTGTATATAATTGATGAGTTACTACGAGAACATGGTCATGAAGTGCTGAGACTACCGCCATATAATTGTGAATTTAACGTTATTGAATTAATTTGGGCAAATTGCAAGTCATATTATAATAAATATATTGGTAAAGATGGGTATTCAGATAGTTCTGTTATAAATATGTGGAAAGAGGCCCTGGGACAATGTAATCAACAAATTTGGGAAAAATGTGTTAGGCATACCCATGAAATTATACAAAAGTGGTATGCCCAAGAGCAGAATATAGTAGTTGATATTAGCATTCAACCAATTATAATAGATATTAATACTGGTGATAGCTCATCCGAATCTGACTATGAAGAAAATTAAATAAAATCTATTGTATATATCTATGAGTCTTAAATATACTTAATTAAAAAATGTATGATTTATTTTTACAACCCAGAAGATTTTTATTTTACATTATTGAACTGTATGGGTGGGACGGCCCAATAGTACCTAATGGTTGCTAGCCATAACCCTAACAGGGCAATTCTGATTTGCAAAGTTTCTACTGGTGAAGTTGTTATTAATACTAACTCTTATGCAGTAAATTTGCTTAATAGCAAGTTTGCAGAATAGCCCCATAAAACTCTGGAATACTAACAGTTTTTTCAAACTAAACGTTTAGGTAGCACATTGCTAAATGGCTGTAAAATATTTACAAATATCTATTACACCAGCTTCAATACAATAATAAATAACGTTCACCGTCGTTTTAGCCACATTCTAATTAAACTATCAATATACGACCTACGTGTTACTTAATGTATTAATGTATTGCGTTTGTATATGAATGATGATGCATGGGAAAAGATCCACCGAACCAACTGTATGTAAAATTTTCGGATAAACCAATGAAAAATTGAAATTCTGGAAACGGGTTTGCTTAGAACGAAAAAAGGTGGGATTGCGAGACAAAAAGATTTATGTATTGTATGTAAGTAGTTATATATTATGTGGTTAGAGTATATACAGGGTGGGGCAATCTTCTGATATCGGAGGATTACATCTATGTGGTAAGAGATAAAACTTTAAAGTTTTGTGTAAGCTAATACAGTTACTGAGGGCACATTTTGAAAATATTTTCCATTCTACAGGGTGTTGCAAAACCTCGTAGCAGCACAAACTTACATTTTTCAAGTGAAACGTACTATATTTTGTACAATAATCCAAAAGATCTCACCGAGAGCGTTACAAAAATATAGCATTCTAATATATTATATGGATGTTTTAAAAAGATATGGCCAATTATTGGCAAAAAAGACCTCCTCTTTAACACTCTGCAAAACAGTAAATCAAAATAAATCAACAGATTGTCATTCACATATCATTGGCTGTGCTCAGTATTAATTACTTTTTTATCTGTGGCTTCTTTAATACAGGGTGAAACAAAACGCAAATCAAGCAATATCTCAAAATCTTTAAATGAATCACCCTATAAGTCTTTTTACAATTTGTTAGTACAATTAATAATCTTTCAAACGATGTAGTACATTTAGAGTATAAGTTAATGGAAAACCGTGAATATTTCATGGTAATGGTCAAAAACAAGTATCTTACGTACACAAATTAAATGGTATTAAATTTTTACATGCAAGGTTTTGTAAATTTCAACATTTCTAAGGCATAAATTTTAATCGTAATTTTGGACGCATCTATATCTAATCAATGAAATAAAATGTACCTACCAGAGAAGACATGAAAAAAAGGATTCGTAACGAATTTTTCACAATAATAATAATGTGCCCTCAGTAACTGTATTACCTCACACAAAATTTTAAAGTTTTATCTCTTACCACAACGATGTAATTCTCCGATGTCAAAAGTTTGCCCCACCCTGTATAAAAAATAATGTATATTTTTGTGATTTTTAGTTGAAAATTAACGTTAAATATAAGTATATAAATATTCGTCCTATCACAAACATATTGCTGATAATAATTAAAGGCGATCTGGCGAGCATTTTTCACAATCTGTTGATGGCTGTTCATTCAATTTGGACTCGTCAATTTGTTTATGTATATATTTTCTAATTCGGAAATTTAGATAAGATTATATTTCCGTTTAAAATACTGAAGCAGATAGATATCCTGATCCAGCAAACCCACAAGTTCCTGATAATACAATATGGTTTTAGCAAGATGCAGCACCGCCCCATTACCAAATCAATATCCGGCAGTACCTGAACCAAATTTTTCCAAATCGGTGGATAGGGAGGCGCGGATCGATAGAATGGCCAGCACGATCTCCTGATCTGACGCCATTAGACTACTTTTTGTGGGGATATGTCAAAAGTATTTTATACAAAACTAAACCCCTTAACTTAGATGACTTAAAAAGACGAATCACGCTTTCGATTAGATCAGTCACGCCTGAGATGTTGAGTAACGTTAGAAGATATTTTTATACCCGATTAGCATGTTGCCAAGACATTCGCGGCAAGTAGTTTGAACATTTCCTACATTGCCATTAATGTGTTTTTGTTTTTCCTTATATTATTAAGAAATAATCAGTATTACTTTTTCGTTTTTAGTGTAATGTAGCGAATTTGTGAAAAAATAATTTTCTCTTGTAATAAATCAAAAAACACTTAATATTTCCGAAATAGTTGAAAATAGGTATAGGACATTGTATATGAATTATGTCTAGAACTTTCCGAAGAATCCAAAAAATACGTAATATATAGGGGGTTGCATTTAAAATAAGAAAGTTGGAATTGGTCACTATCACATGACACACCCTTTTTACTTTTTTTTTAATTGCGCATTTAAAAATACAAATCGACGTTTTTCCCAATACGCCCTCAACACGAATCAGTTGCAATTCTGTAAGCAAATGTTAAAATTAGGCAATCTGCTAACTCCATTTTACTATTCTATATGCATAATAAGCTTAAAAATATTCACGAAAAATTCCTAATTGGACACCATACCTGTTAAAATTTAAATCCTAATATTGACTATGTATAGATTAAAACATCTCCAATAGCGGAAACTTTGTCAAATATAACGGTGTGCCGTTAATTTTTAACCACTTCTTATAGAGTTGACTTAATCAGTTTATTGTAAACTACTAAAATAAGCAAAAAAAAGCGCTATCCCAGTAAAAACCGTTCCTGGAACGTGCACTTCACTGGATTCCATTTCTAGTGGACTACATATCGTTAGAATGTCATAAAATAAAATATTTTATTTCACATTTTACCAGAGGTGTGATCTACTATGAATGGACCTTGATAAAATTTGACAACAAAGTTTTGTAGTCTTAAACTTCAAAATGTTATTGATTGTCTAGTTGTCAAATTTTTTCGTTGTGTCAGATAGGGACCAAAAAATTATTTCTATATTAGTTAATCTTGACAACGGTAGCTGGAACGCTACCGAAACGTCGAAATAAAAAATAAAAAAACATTATTGTGGTTTGATTCCCCAAAAAATAAGAAAAAAGAATACTATTATCAAATAAACTCCCTTTATCCCCCTAATTCTACCCTTATCTCCACAGATGCTTCCAAAACAAATTCTGGATTGAGATTCGTAGTTGTATCAGAAAAAGTGGAAACATTTAAATTACCGTCAAAATCGTTAGTAATGACGGGAGAATTTTATGCTCTGTGTAAGAACTTATACTTAGAGTGGGTATTATGAACATGTCTTGAAGTTACCTTTGAATTTAACAGTCAAGTTAACTTTAGGTTTTAAAATGTCAGTTTTATAAATGTTTCATTTTTAAAATAAAAAGAAGAATAGTCTAGAGTTTTGGCATTTTGATTACTATGGTCCAGTCTTGTTTTGTTATGTGTGTTTGGTGTATTCGTTCCCTGTGACGAATTTTTATTTTATTTGTTCCTAAATTTACTAGTCTGGATGGATAGATGAGCCATAAACTTTTCTAATGAGGAAATTGAATCTCTTCTATCATTGGTGGAAGAATTTAAGAATGTGATGGAGTGCAAAAGAAGTGACACTGTTTTGTGGAAAGATAAAGAAACTGCTTGGGATGAAATCTCAAAAAAATGTCTTGGATATCGTTTGCTAACATTGCAAAATTAAAAGAAAACAACGTAAAAAGAATGAAAATATTCACAATATAATTAATTAAGGTTATAAATGCCAAATTGTTGACAGAACCGACAGAATAGAGCAATTATCAAATCACGAAAACCTGGTTTTTCCACAAAGTTAACTTTAATCGATATCTCTTCCACCCGACAAAGTTAACTCCGCCATTTTGAAGTTAACTATAACATGTGACGTCATTCTACAAGTAAACTTTTAGTTATATGTCAAAATAGTTTTATAATACCCACCCTTATATTCTCAGTATAAAATCAAAGAACGTTAAGTTCAAGTTAATTAAAAATTAACTGCGTTAATCGATCGACAAAAAATCACGTTCCTATGGGTTTTATCACATACAATAGGTATTACAGACAATGAAACACCTGATAAAACAGCCTCTGATTCAATTAATGAATCAAACTTAAAATTAAAATAAGCTGAACAAAATTATGCACTTGAAAGTATTGTTTGGACTCTCACTTTGTGGAATCTACTCATATTAATGTTATAAATGAAACTAACTAATGAATTCCACTATTTACTGAAAAAATTATGAAAACTGTGTTACTAATAAAAAAGCTTGTATACATAGGTTATACCGAACTTATGTCAGGAATAGTTATACCAAGTATAAGGAAAGTATAACTCTTCCACAAATAAACTCGGTATGACATCGGTATAACTATTCTCCTTTTATTCCAAAATAATAGTTTGGTAGCCGTTCACACAAGTAGATAAAACACCCTAAATTTCAAGAAAAGTTGTCATATTCGTGACGTTTTATGCGATTGACAAATGCATTTACGTGCAAAAAAAGAAGAACGAATTTGGTTATCTACTTTCGTGTCATTTGTATTAGCAGTCACGCGGAGTAGTGAATTATTAATAAATTGATAGTTTCAACCCTTACACTGTGAGATTCATACATATCAATGTTTAAAAATACTCATTATTTTTATATCACAATATTTTATAAGTTTTATAACTTAGACCCGACCGGTTTCGATGTTTATACATCATTTTCCACCCCTTGAAAATGATGTATAAACATCGAAACCGGTCGGGTCTAAGTTTTTTGTAAAACTTATAAAATATTGTGAAATAAAAATAATGAGTATTTTTAAACATTAATAGTGAATTATTATAAAAATTCGTTTTTCGTCTATTTTCCATATCCATTCACTTCTTCAACAGCCTCTACAGCTCTCAAAAACATTTTTCTCACGTGCTGAACAATCCGTATCAGAAAAAAACGTCAATTTCTTTTACAGTTAAACAAGGGTAGGGGTCGGTGTATAACTTTTGGGTCACTACTTATACTGAGTATAACCGTTGAGTGACGGTATAACATATTCTCAAGTTACTCCGAGTTTATTGGTAGTCATTTTTCTTATTCTTAAGTATAATATTTTATAACAGGTTTATTTGTAAGACCGTAAGATACTAGTTGCTTTTTTTCCATCCCCCGGCTTAGCTTAGCTAACTACAGAATTCTTAGCTGAGCTCAATTGTAGTTCGAACGCAATTTTCAAACGCTGCACCATGGAGACTATATAAGGAGATCGAACTCCATGTAATTCATTTTTTGGTAATGGTAGAGGGCGCCAGTCTTAAACGTGTACCAGAAACATCTGACTGCAGAACAATAACAGCCAATCATGAGTCTTGCACACACTTTCAGTTCATGGTTTTTTATTGGTTGCTAGCTCATTTGACAGTATGTTAGGTAAGTGAGGTTAGGGATGAAAAATTTTATGACTAAGAAATCCGTTTTCGTCCTCGTCTTGGAAAATATCTTAAATTGTGATCGTTTGGTAGTAAAATATGATACATCTTGCCAAAAACATTTCTCTTCGCATGGAATTTTAGAGGACTTGAAGGTTCGGCACAGTCATAATTATTAGTATAACAAGTATTTGAACGAAAAATGTGAAAAAGACACCCTTTAGTGCAAGTGAGTATAATCTAGAACTAATTTGTTCATTATATAATATGAATTTTGTGTTTGTTTTTCAGAATTTGGTTTTCTACACAGTAAAATATGGAATATGAAAATCAATTTAAATAGCTTTGAATAATTTAGATTTCAAGAATTATATCTTGCAAGTAAAAAAAATACAGTTTGATTAAACCATAGAAGGTATGTATAGATAAATAGACAGTATAGTCAATGCTCTAATAAGAGGATCAATTAATTACAAATTCGTTAATAAGTAATATCTAATATTTTAGGTGAATGAAAGCCGATTGCTCCTGAACATGCAAAGCCTTTACAAGAAGAAATTATGAAAATGATAAATATACAGAATTGCTGGAGACTTGTAATTTACTACACATTTTGTAACTTTCACCTAAATATAAAGTGTACAATCAGTACCTAAATTGTCTCTAACTTTATACCTATCTACCCTATGGTCTGCTATATGTTTCTAGCTCACTATGAGTTATCAGTTTACTGTTGAAGTTGAAATGAGATAATTAGGATATTTAATATTCTCTACTCAAGGCTTTATAGCATTATGATTGAATTCTGTCTGTACTGGCAAATAATTTTTAAAACAAAAAAATATTACAAAATATTGATAAATACATAGATATCTTCATATGAGATTGGTTTTAAGGAAAATGGTCCATTATACATCCCACTATCGAACCCAAAATTGTATATACAAACATCTAGGCTACCAAGAAAACATGTGCTGCTTTTTTTCTAGGAATTACTAGAGCCTTTGATGGTGTTTCTATAAACTATATTAAATGATGTGTCCAGAATACTTGCTATTAATCCCGAAAGCTACCTTAGTTATAAAAAACTGCGAGCAAAAGTGAATTACAGTTTTTCTCCAAAAATGTATACCTCAACATAAAGTCCTCCAGATTGGATTTCACACGAACAAATTTGCAAATATACATATTGCAGTATGTAGATGTATGTGATCAGTCATAATAATCTCAAAATAACAGTGAATGAGCTACAATAACTTACAGCAGAATAGTGAAATGGATTTAAAGGTGTAGGATGAATCCCAATGCTTCAAATTTATCTATGCACAATCTTCAATCTGTTTAATTACAATAAAAAATAGGTACAATATATTATGTTTAATCATCACTGTCAACAGGTACAACTTACTAATGATATTAGTTCATGCAAAGGTTTTCCATATAGGTAAAGTCGACAATATCGGCGCAAGCGCATTTGCATACAATCAAAGATGAACAAATTAATAATTAAAAAATTTATTGAATTAGAACTTTGAATTTCGAAGGTTAATCAAAATTACCAATAAAATCAGGAAAATAGTAGCAGATTAAAATAAAAATTCAAAACGGATTCTATTAAAAGAGCGCCCAATATGTTTTCATAAGGTTAGAATATTTATCAGATGTCAAAAATGAGTGACATTTCTTGCATTCGCGATTAAACTTAGCTAAGAAATTTTGCTAAGTTAAAAATCTGTCATACTTGGCGGAGGCAAGGAGGGAGGTCAGTTGATCTTAGTAAATCTAACATCATTGGCAAAACAACCGTTAACTTAGCTTAATTTAACTTAGGTTAGCTTAGATTGGTGGTAGAAAAAAAGCAACTAAATTATTGTCAGAATGACAGAAGTTACATTTGAAATATGTCAATATCGAAATAATTATCAAAAATATCTTTCATTTATAACAGTTAAATTATGCAACATGGAATAACAGCCCTTCTAGTCGCTTCTCTCAATTAATCCCTACACAATTAGACTGGGCCACACTAGGCTTATACACGGACATGTGATGTCCAAGGGTCCAGCACCAGAATGTAATTTATGTGAATAACCATTAAGCACATAAAAGTGGATAATAGTGCAGAACGAACTGTGTGCAAAATACCTAACAATTTAAATGAAGTGCTTTCTTTTGTGTACAAGTGGAAATATTTTAAGCTATTCAAAGTGTTCAACATTTTTGGAAAGTATTAGTAAATGTACTGGTAACAACTCTGCCCGCTAATAGCCTACATAGCTGATGCGGTTTCTCTTGAAATGAAATTTAAAAAAAATTCGCTCCAAACTCTGCAAAGTTTTGTGTAAAATTATACTTAAGTATACGTACCCACGCTCTGTTATATTTTATAGCTATACAAATTTTCTCATTTCTTTCTTAGTATTCTGGCATTCCACATATTATATAAAAACAAACAATTTTTAGAACCACTTTCAAACTACACACAAAGCGCGAATTACTCTTCGTTACTATATCTCCCACAATAACAACATGCAACAATATAAAATAATGACCATGAGATTAGTATACAAAGTTTCGAGTAGCCCGCGGTTTGCATCACGCAGGTTTTAAGAATCATTATTCTTCAAAGAAATTTCATTTAAATGCACTTTACGGAAAAATTACCTTGAATCACTATTTTAAAAGTTTGATACCTCATCTATGGTGATTTCATCGAAAACTGGAGGAAACAAGTAATTTCACTTAATTACTTTAATCATCTACAGTAAATTCTGCGTATTAAAATAAATTTTTATGAGTCTCAGCATCCATTGCCCATTGACACTGTTACAAAATTTTGCATTGTACGATAAAGTTAAGCTATCGATTGGATTTAAAGTAATTTTAGTATAACTTATGCCCGTTTTCACCAACCATTTCTTAAAGTTAGGTAATACTTAATCAGATTTACGAATTCCGATCTAGGTATCATCTACCTTTAGGAAACGGTTTTGAAATCTGGCATTAGTGATGTTGGAATGTTTGATATACACCATATAGTCTTTTAAGAAATGAATTAGGGATCCAACTTGAGAATTCCCTATTTTCGAGACATCGCTGTGAAAGGACCCCGCACACCTTATATGTGAAAATGGATTTCCGTCAAATTTCTTGAATATTTGATATGTTGTAGAATTGATCATTATGGTGAAATGTTTCAATGGACGCAACACGATCCTATGACTAGTTTTCTAGATACAGGGTGTTGAATGTGAGAAATATTCACTTTTCATCACTCCGTATCTCCCAAGTTATTATTTAGTTCTGATTTATCTTTGGTGGTATCATCATCACATCCCTGTATGACAAATTCATGAGAAATTCGTTTCCAAATCTTTCCGTATTACAGGGCAATTTCACTTGATAATGATGCTATTTTGAGACTTTTATAATTTTGTCGTTTTACGAGTCGTTTTATAAAGAGAAAATGCGAAAAAAGGTTGAATTATCACATAATATTACAAATTCATTTCATCTTTCATCACAGTTAATACAATTCATACAAGGTGATTCAAGAATATAGAAAAACAACGAATTTTGGTTTTTCGGACACCTTGTAGTAATAAACCCACCGAAAATGACAAAATTTTCGAAAAATATGTTAAATGATGTGTTTCATCGTATACAGAGTCGAATGATGTCAATTTGAAAAATTACGTATATCTTATTAAATAAAAACCTTGATTCTTTTTATCACCCTATATCTCATAAGGGAGTCCGAAAAGGTAGCGATATTTTTTCATGGGAGAACTCGAAATACTTTCATTCATATCGTACACAATTATCAACGGAATCCAATGACGTGATTTTCATTTACAAGGCGTACAATTTGTGAAAAAAGCTAAGATCTGTACATTTCCCCATTGCTATATTTTCACTCCAGTTTTCGGCGGGCTTGTATAGATCAGTAATAATACCGTACCATAGCGTACCGTATCCCTCGAAAAAAAGCCACGACTCGAATTAATATTTGCAGCATCGTCTAGATGTCTAGAAGGCGATTCAATGGAAAAGTTATTTTTCCATGCTTAGTGTTTCTCAGAAGTCATATTATACTTGTTACATTCGCAGAAGTTCCTTTTTTAGAATTTTCACTCTACAGGGTGTCCCAGGAATGAGAGGCCAAAACTTGGGAATGAGTAGTTGGTGTTAAAATAATGTCAGCAATTCATATAACTTTTTTTTCTATGGACCTCCTTTGTTGAGTTATGTGGCTTTAAAGTTAGAAATTAAAAATACATTTTCATTCATAACTCCAAAACTATAATTTCGAACTTGATGAAAATTTGGTGGATTGTCAAGTACATCCATTCATTTATTTTTTCTATACCAGTAAGTATACTGTTTCTGTCTGGTAAAATTCTATTAGGAAAATGTTCAGAATAAAGTCTCCTTGCTTCGCGAGAATTTCCAGATGCATCCTGCATATTCATTGAAAGTATATTCTGCCATTTCAAACAATACAGAAATAATTAAAATATTCTTATATAATTCCGAGTAGTATGGCAAATAAATTGACATTACCTAAAGAATAGTTGAGGCATATGATACATACATTGACAGCTTTCTACTTGATAAAATAACTTTTTTTAAAGAATGGTTAATGCATATGACAAATAATTGACGGCAGCCTACTTGGTTATAACCCATTTCCTAAATAATGATAGAATCTGAATGTGCTCTGCGGTGTCTTACGAAATTCCATATTTCTCGGAAACCACTGATGTTATGAATTTGGACAAAGCGTACCTTTTTTTCAGAAGAATAGTTGGAGAATAAACTGACAGTATTTTAAAGTTTTTTTCCTTGTTACTTTTAAAGTTCTGACCTTTTATCCGGTGAGCCAAGTCCGATCCTGATTTTTTGCAACATTAGTATACTTACTGGTATAGACAAAATAAATGAATGGATGTACTTGACAATCCACCAAATTTTCATCTAGTTCGAAATTATAGTTTTGGAGTTATGAATGAAAATGAATGATAACTTGGGAGATACGGAGTGATGAAAAGTGAATATTCCTCATATTCAACAAAAATACCACATTGGATAAATTAGAATAAAATCATAATTTGCGTATTTTTATCGTATATATTTATCGTATATATTATATTAGTTCAAATTCACGGCATATTTCTTCACGAAAGGAACGTTTTTTTTTTTTTATTTACTAATCCGCATCAACCTCAAGGGTTATTAGCGGTCTGTAGCTATATGTATATTATGGTGCCTGTTACATAAGATAATATACGTGTTTAACATTATGGATACATATAGATATGTGTTTTGATTAAAGTACATTTTTTATAAATTTGAAATTTGCAGATATTTAATAAGATTCTTCACGTTGCTACTGCTGTTTAAAGTATTTTCCAGGGAGTCGCTTATGTTGCATGCAAGTCTGTTGATATGATATAGCGGACACTCAACTAAAAAATGTTTCACTGTTAACCACTGCTCACAAATAACACATTCCGGTCTTGGTACTCGGGTAAGTAAGTATTCATGAGTAGCTCGAGTATGACCTAGACGTAACCTTGTGATGATGATTTGATGTCTTCTATTTTCGGTAAAAGTAAGCCACGGTGTTATGTAGGGTTTGATTTCTCTAAGTTTTGTGTGTGAGCTCCTCCATGTGTCATTCCATTTTTGTTTTGCTTTATTGCTAATAAATAGTGTTAAGTCGGTGTATAGGGGCTTAATAATTGGTGTGGTATTAAGTTGTGCTGCTTTTTTAGCGGATTGATCAGCTAACTCGTTGCGAAAGGAACGTTTTATTTTACAATTATGTTTTTGTATCTTCGAATCTTATACATATATGTTTGTATATTCCCACCTTTTCGAGAACGTTTCTCTTTCTTTTTCTTGTATTTGAAACGTTATCTGAATCATCTTCGACTACCTACATAGCACCACTTATTAATATACTTATTCCTGTTATTTCGTAGTAGGCATGGAAAACAATTCAAAGAGGGTGAAATCAACAAAATTAAATGTCAATAGTGGTCTTCTTGTTTATGTCATAAAGCTCAAGAACTATTTCTGAATTACTAGACTAATTGAAATTTTTGTACTGTTCAAGATTATGTGATTTTTAGTGTTTGTTGAACTTTGCTGAACAATATGGCAATTGTTATGTTTGTGTTATTCCTAGACTCTCAATGCGTTTGAATAGAGGAGATAATATTGATGTTTTTCAAATTGCGACATATCGAAGACAAGCTGCGGGAAATCCACCTATTGATATTCAGGATGATACAAAAATATGTTTCAATTGTAGTAACACAGTGTTGAATGACATCATTGCTATGGAAAATAACCCGAATTGCCTTCGTCTCAATGTGTTGTCCCGCGTATCAAGTAGTGTGTGCATTGTTTGTAATGCTCGTCAAAATATTCAAAGACTTTCTTTAGAATGTAGGGTGGATATTTTTGTTGCTTCTGATATCTATGTCCCAGATTTCTTCAGAATTTGTGGTCACCATCTTAATCATCAGGGTTTCCTTCCAAATTACTTGCATGTCGGTTTGAATTTTGTGAATAAACCATACATAATTTCCAATCTTCAACATTTTCTTCAAAGAATGAGGACAATTGCTAATAGAAACAGGCCACTCCGTAACTGGGAGGATATCAATTATTTCACTGAAGACGAATTTAAGGAACTCACGTCATTTTCAAAAAATAATATTCGACAATTACTAGAATTTTGCGATATTATTGAACAAGGTGGCAAGAGAAGAATTGTCGAAAAAAAAACATTTGCTCACATTTTTTATCAAAATGAAGCATGGAGTTTTTGAAAATATTGTTCAGCTACTCTTCCCGACAAGACCGGTGTGAAGATAGCAGCCAATTTTAGCTGCAAAAATGTTGAGAACTGCTCAACTCGCGGTTTCAGTGGCGCGCAGAATTTAATATATTGGATCAAATTCATATTTCGTAAAGCCAACTTGGTATGCAATGAGTAGGGGTATTGGTGTAGAGGACACACTGTTTGGAGGAAATTTGCTTCGATGAGTAACAAAGGCAGAAATGTCACCCCTGAAACTGAAATAAATTCTAACTGCCAAAGGAAACGAGAAGCCAACTTAATATTTATAGGGTACAATGATGTTAATGTAAAGAATACACTGTCAAGAGGAAATTTGCTTACGAAGGGGATGAAGGGTTGAAATGCCACCCCTAAAACTAAAATAAATTCTAACTGCCAAAGGAAACGAGAAGCCAACTTAATATTGATAGGGTACAATGATGTTAATGTATAGAATACACTGTCAAGAGGAAATTTGCTTACGAAGGGGCTGAAGGGTTGAAATGCCACCCCTAAAACTAAAATAAATTCTAACTTCCAGAGGAAACGAGAAGCCAACTTTATATTTATAGGGTACAATGATGTTAATGTATAGAATACACTGTCAAAAGGAAATTTGCTTACGAAGGGGATGAAGGGTTGAAATGCCACCCCTAAAACTAAAATAAATTCTAACTGCCAAAGGAAACGAGAAGCCAACTTAATATTTATAGGGTACAATGATGTTAATGTATAGAATACACTGTCAAAAGGAAATTTGCTTACGAAGGGGATGAAGGGTTGAAATGCCACCCCTAAAACTAAAATAAATTCTAACTGCCAAAGGAAACGAGAAGCCAACTTAATATTGATAGGGTACAATGATGTTAATGTATAGAATACACTGTCAAGAGGAAATTTGCTTACGAAGGGGATGAAGGGTTGAAATGCCACCCCTAAAACTAAAATAAATTCTAACATCCAGAGGAAACGGGAAGCCAACTTAATATTCATAGGGTACAATGATGTTAATGTATAGAATACACTGTCAAAAGGAAATTTGCTTACGAAGGGGATGAAGGGTTGAAATGCCACCCCTAAAACTAAAATAAATTCTAACTGCCAAAGGAAACGAGAAGCCAACTTAATATTGATGGGGTACAATGATGTTAATGTATAGAATACACTGTCAAGAGGAAATTTGCTTACGAAGGGAATGAAGGGTTGAAATGCCACCCCTAAAACTAAAATAAATTCTAACTGCCAAAGGAAACGAGAAGCCGACTTAATATTTATAGGGTACAATGATGTTAATGTATAGAATACACTGTCAAAAGGAAATTTGCTTACGAAGGGGATGAAGGGTTGATATTTCTTGATTATGGAAAAATTCAGTTATCCATCAAGTATTTTCCTCGTTGTGTCGTCATAATATGCCATGCGCATTGCTCGTGCCAGCCCAATTAATAATTTATATCCTATGGATAACTATTCAAGTTGCTATATCCGCGGATATAGATATCCGAAAGATGTATCACATCCCATTGAACTTCTATCAATTAATATATATGTATAAATATATACTAACTGATTCCATCTATAGGTCATTCACCAAAGTCTCATCTCTAAGTATCTATATACGGTATCCTCACTACATTCTCAGGATATCTCACCAATGAAGAAATTAGGAGACATCCCGAACATACATTCATTAGACACCTAATTATATTCCCAGGCTCATCTCACAATATCTCTGGTGATTATCAAATATATAAGATTCTTTGAACTTCTTGAGCTGGGAGTTCCCACTACCATTCCGTATATCTGAGTAAGAATCCTCCTGGTAGGCAACAATATCCAAATTAGAATGTTGATACCAAAATGAACAATATACAGAGATTCATGAAAAAACTAGCCATATACGTAGGTTGGTGTGCTACATTTGCGAGCAGAAAATACAAATGTATTTCCACTGTTTGTATAATTATTGTATTAATAACTGATATGAAATAATAAGAGTTCATATTTTGCCATCGTAACGTTTGCAATGAAGTGGAGAAGTTTGATGATTTTAATTTCCCAACTGATGTGAGTATTTATTTGAATACCGTACATAAATTAGACAAAATATGTTTTGAATGGTCTGAAACTTGAGCGGATTCGTTTAAGTGACATTGCAATAGTCTTTCCTCTCAACAGGAATGAAAACTAATAATGAAAAATCTAAGAATTATGTATTTTCGATTTGATTTGTCTTGAGTATTTATAATAATAATAGTGATAAGTGGCGTGCAGAGGGCAACATTCGTGTTCATCCTATTGTAAGTACTCATCCCAGTTTAACTTTTATTCATGAGCATTTTTAATGACATTACTAACGAAAGCTTACATTTATTATTAGCTGATATTAGTATAAACAGTATTGGTACTTCTGAAAATACAAATAGCTCTCGATTTTCTCGAAAAATTAACCGAAGAATAATCTTCTGAAGAATCTCGAAATATTCATTGTAAAGAAATGCCTGTATCTAATAGTGATATTGCTAGCCTTTGTGCGACTCTCTTAGAATATTTAGAAGGTGGCGATAATATATCCAAAATCATTAAATCTGTTGATAATTTAATCTCATTTTTTATTGATCAAACTTTAACTGCACCTCAAGAATTCATTTTAAACGCAAACATTCTTTCTCGCATCAAAGGTGAACCCAGAAATTTCCTAAACTATTCGATTAAAACTACTTGGGCTGACATAAGAATCTCTTTACTTTCTAAATACGGTGAAAAACGATCCGAACACATACTAGAAATACAGCTACTTACGACTACACGACAATGAAACGGCTGTGAAATTTAAAACAGCTAGCTTGCGAATATTTATACCACTTCCAAATAGCTTCCTTAAAAGAAGCCCGTCACAAATGTTGTGCTTATGATAACCACAAAAATCAACAGCATATCAGTAAAATCAACTTTCACCGACAAACAATCCTAATAATTTAGCTCCACTACCAAATTTAAGACCTAACTATTCACGTAATAATACTCAACAGTCAGCCTCAACCGAATTTTAATTCATTTCGAAACGATCGTTCAAATAATACAAATTTTCCTGAAAATAATACAAATTTCCCTAGAAACAATACAAATTTCCTTAGAAACTATACAAATTTTCCCAGAAACAATACAAATACTCCTAGAAATAATTTTCAACCTAACAATTTTAGAAATACTGATTTTCAATCTTCTAATCGCTCTCCACTGCATAGAAACTCTACGAATCCCCAAATTAACTCGTACCATTCTCCAATGAGTGGTGTACCAACCATTAAGTCTAGAAATGACCTATGAGTACTTCTACCATTTCAATGTGAATACTACCACAAAGGAACAACCCGAATTTTCTATAAATAATTCTGAAAATTAAGAAGAGATAGATTGTCTGGATTTTTAGATAGGTCCAACCAATGACGTATTAAAGATAGACAAGCCTTGTTTACATTTTGGTTGTCCCCAACATATTTAAGACGAGACTCTTCTTACATGATGCCAAATCTCGTATAACAAAAATCATAATTGATGAATATATTTTATATTTTAGCAGCATTTTCTGATTAAAACGTGAGAAAAAAGTGGAAAGCATTTAAAATAGGTATGACCAACCTTCGGTCCAGCTCACCTTTTTGTTTTTCGGTTACACTTTTTTATGTTCTATTAATGCCATAAGTAAAATAGTTTATAAATTTTCAGCTTGGCAACCTCGAACTACTTCTGTCATTTTGGTGAAGTTTGTCAATAAGATTTTAATTATAATTGTGTTTTTATTTGGTTTCTGATTGATATTATTTGTATATTAAGGTGCTTTTAAGACATTTATGATGGTGAGGAAATGTATATTGTGTGAAAATACTTGGAATAAGAATGATAATCTGTCATTTCACAGGTGAGGTTATAGTAGCATGAGCGTAGTATAGGTATACGACGAGGGATTTAACATTGGTTTTCATAATAATATTGTCTATTTTTTTTATTATCAGGTTTCTGAAGAAGACTTAGAATTGTCAAAAGATCTTCGTTACCATGATTATCTTTCGGTTTATTCTTTGAGTGAATATACTAAGGATGTAGTTGCTAATATTTTTGGATTTGTGGTAAACATCTTTAACAAAAAAATTCATTGCAATCAGGTGTTCTATACTGTTAGAAGGTGATTGTAGTTTGTATAAACTAGGAATTAAAAAAAAAAACTTTTGGAAAACTTAAAAAATCGTCCAAAATTGCAGTTACTGTTGGTTGCGAAGCTGAAAAATGTCTAGAACGCTTACTATGAATTTAGATGAAATTGAAAATAAAACCTTTCAATATTATATTAACATGTTTACAATCTGTAGTGCAAAACTTGTTTTAACTTAAAAATCCTTTAAAGGTATCTATATATTAAAAAAATAACTTGTCCATAAGCTACGATCTTCGATATAATTTCCAGTTGTTCGAACGAAAAAATTAATTACGTAAATAATTTTCATAAAATAGTTTAAATGAACCCTTTCGAAATATACGATACTGTGCGTTGTACTTTCCATGATTTATGTTGCGACCAAAACATCGTGTACGTAATAATGTGTGAAGGCTAGTCTATCTTTAATACGTCATTGGGTCCAACCAACTAAACGATCTACCTTTTCTATAAGTTTTAATAATACAAAAAATTGTCCCCACTTACCCTATTTTTTTTATGCCAAATACTGGTTTAAAGGTACTTATTATTTCACTAAAAGCATCTACATATTTCAACCCAATACATAAATAAAAAAAAAATTTTTACTAACTACTATGAAATTAACACAAACATTTTTTTATTATCAAAACATTTTTCGAAGAATTCGGTATTAACGGACAAATAGATGCTGGAATAGCCGACTGGAGTAAATATTTTGATATATTAGTCGGAAATTTTGACTTGAATGCTCCAATTGACTCTGAAAATAAAGTGCTTTTTTCTTCTTTATACAATAAAGTTCTAATAGACATTTCGCAAGGTGACATAATATTACCGGAAATTAAAATAAATAACGAAAAAATTCTTGAATCTACTCACACAGTCACTGCCGGCTGCGTAGACAAAATCATATTACCAAGTCCATTGCAACTTGATACTTAACGTTGATAATTTCAATAACTATGAAATTCCTACGGTCCTACGAACTTTGACTCGACATTAATAAGAACTCAGCATTTAAATTAGAAAAACAGCAAAATTTTAAATCTTTGTAGGAAATTTAACATTTTTTATAATGAAAAATCGGACTTGAGTTTTAGGTACTTCTGCCATCAAGCACGAAATTACAATATCCAATATACGTTAGAGGTTTCAGATATCCCAAAACGTTACAGGAAGAAATTACGAAATAAATGAATAAACTGTAGAAAACCAAATATTTAGACCCTCCATATCTCCTTATTCTGCTCCAATTTGGATAGTACCAAAAAAAGCAGATGCATCCGGAAAAAAGAAACTTGGCTTGGTAATCGATTATCGTAAACTCTATGAAAATACTATAGATGACAAGTATCCCCTTCCAAAAATTGACGAGGTTCTTGACAATTTAGGTAAAGCTACTTACCCTACAGCCGTCGATCTCGCTCAGGGATTTCATCAAATTGAATTCAACCCTAATTATATAGAAAAAACAGCCTCACGGTCATTTTTAAGAATACCATTTGCATTAAAGAATGCTCCCTCCACTTTCGAAAAATTGATGGATAATATCCTCAGACCCTACCTTTATAAATCTTGTTTTGTTTACATGGATGATGTTATTATTTTTTCCAAATCATTACATGAGCACTTTTTACATATTACCCACATTTTTTAAGTATTCCGAAAACCAATTTTATTAAATAAATCCGAATTTCTTACTAAAGAAGTTGCCTTTCTTGATCTCATCGTCACTTCTCAAAGAAGAAGAAGCTGTTAAAAAGTTTCTGCTTCCAAAAACTATTAAGGAAATCAAAACATTTTTGGGACTTATTGGCTATTATTACCGATTTATCCCAAACTTTGCAAGAAATACATTCCTGTTTTCCAGATGTACCCGCAAAGGAGTTATAATCGATATTAATAACTCTCAATACTTTGAATGTTTTGAAAAGTGTAAACCATTATTAAGCAACGTCCCAGTCCTTTAATACCTTGACTTCTCGGAAACATTTACTCTTACCACCGATCCTATTGGATCTGTTTTGTCACAAAACAATCACCCTATCGCGTATTACTCACTCACATTGAATTCCGCCGAACAAAATTATTCAACAATCGAAAATAAATTATTAGCTTTAATTCGCCCCTACCTATATTCCCAAAAATTTATAGTAGAAATAGACCACCACTCCCTAGTGTGGATTTATAAAACTGAAGACTCAACTTCTTGTTTAGTACTCTAGAGGTTAAAACTTGAAGATTATAACTTTAAAGTAAAATACTGGAAACTTAAATAGAATCAAGTAGCTGACGTCCTTTCTCGCATACAAATTAACGCCTTAGGACACAATTAGTTCTAACCAAGCAGAAACCCCAGATGAAACTGATTTTAGACGAATTTGACAGAATACTAATTACCGATAATACTCAACACTCTGACATTGAACACCCAATTACCGGAATTCAAATTTCAGAAAAACCAATTAATTTTTCCAATAATCAAATTATTCTAAGACCACATTCTCAATTTTATGAAATGGATTACAAAAACATATTTAACAAACATAGGCACGTTATAACAGTTACAGATAATTGGAAATCAAAAATTACAGATGTCTTCAAACAAATCTTAAAACCAAGCCAAAAATTTGCAATAAAATCACCTCAAGATTTTAGACCAATTAAGTATTTGCAATCATTACTTTACAAAAAACATTAATTCAACTATCAAAGCTATATTTTGTAATACAATTTTAGCTGATATAGAAGAAAAAGAAAAACAAATAGAATGTCAAACCGACAATCACAATGAAATTGTAGAAACCTACAAACATCTAAATTCACAACTTTATTGGCCATCTATGCAAACTACCATTTCCGACTTCATTAATAAATGCGAAGTCTGTACAAAAAAATAAAAATGAAATACACCCTTATAAATTACCCTAATTAGAACCTCTTCTTGGTCAAAAACCATTCGGCAATTTACACTTAGATTTGTTTCATTGTAACAAAAATATTTATCTTACAATTATTGATTCCTTTTCTAAATACGCTCAGTGTTACAAAGTTCCAGACAAAACATCCATTTCAATTCTAATTAAATTAAAGCATTACTTTTCTCATCATCATTACCCCCACAAAATCATTTGTGAGAATAGAACAGAATTTAACTCTGCTGTATACCGAAAGAAAAATCTCAGTAATAATTATTGAATGTTTGTTAATGTCAAATTTGTTCATAATTACGTATTGATATTTATAATTGAAAAAGCTTATTTATTATAATCATTACCGATGATTTGTTTTATTAATAAATAATAGAAGATTTGTTTCTGCTATAATAGTTTATTTTGAATGAATTGTTTTTATAATAAACAACAATTATAATAAAATAATTTTTGAAACTTCACAAAATAGAAATTCACTTTACAATAGTCAACAATTCCTCATCTAACTCGCCCGTTGACAGATTCCAAGCAACACTGATAGGAAAACTTAGAAATCTACAAGAACAAAATCCTCACCCCATTGACGATATTTTCACGCTTGTATAGTACAAGATAGTTCAATTGAAACCCATCTTTGGTCCAGGAAAAATTTATTGACAAGTACAGTTACAAATAACTACCACTACAATTGAGGCACATATCCCACTGTTTCACCAACCGATGTATACCCTGCTTATAGAATTCTTGTGGCTGCTGCTGGAAGAATTCTTTCACAGCGTTTTGTACTTCTGCGTCCGACTGAAAACGGTTACCTTTTAACGCCTTTTTTAGTGGCCCAAAGATGTGAAAATCGCAAGGCGATAAATCGGGACTATAGGGTGGATGCTCTAATATCCTCCATTTCTTTCGTTGCAGATTTTCTTTAACTACGTTGGCAACATGAGGCCGAGCATTATCGTGAAGCAGAATAACACCACGTGAAAGCTTCCCTGGACGTTTTCTTCTTATTGCTTGATGTTCAAAGTTTCATTATACAGGTTTGCGTTGATGTGCACTCTAGGTTCTGTAAACTCTATCAGCAAGGGTCCTTCATGATCGAAAAAAAATGTCAACATCACCTTGCCTGCAGAAGGTTGAACTTTAAACTTCTTTGGTGGCGGAGAATTTGCGTGTTTCCATTGCATCGATGACAGCTTACTGGATGGTTCAAAATAATGACACCAAGATTCATCGCCAGCAACTATTGATGAGAGAAAGTCATTACCATTTTGACTGTATTCCGTGAGGTGTTGCAAAGACAAGCCCATTCGCAAGCTTTTTTGGTCCTCAGACAAAAGACGAGGAACCCATTGCGCACAAACTTTGCTGTAACCTAGTTTGTGTACGATACTATGGACAGATCCTATACTCACACCAACATTTTCTGAAATTGCTCTGATTGAAATTCGACGATTTTCTCTAATCAGGCCTTCCACACATGGTCATGGCTTACCATTCGTCCTCTCTTCTCCATTCTTAAATTTTCGACACCATTCCTTCACAGTTGGACATGCAAAACATGCGCTTCCATACACTGCTTGCATTCGCGTATAAATTTGCAACTGTTGCACACCTTCAGCACACAAAAATTGAATGACCGCACGCTTATCACATTTAGACGGATTGTTAACAACAAACGCCATTTCAAAGTCACAATACTTAAAATCGCTGTCAAATATAAACGAAATAAACAGATCAGTGTGACGTTTGCATACACTACTAATGTTGGAAAACGTCAGTTGAATGATTACAATTGTTTCCAAGGCTAACCTGACCAAAGATGGGTTTCAGCTGAACAAGCCTAGTAGATAACTAACTTATAAGCAATCAATTCATAGTGTTACAAATTTCTCACCATTTTCAATCCTGTGTGGACCCTATGCCAAAGGGTACGAAGGGTTCCTTTACGAAGCGTATAATCAAAAACATAAAGCTTATACCAAAATATACAAAATCAAAAGGCCGAACCTATACCCCTACACAAACCATATACGTTACAAAGAAAAAAACACAAATCGAAACAACTGGCCCCCGTATACTCAGATTCAGACTAAAAAACAAAACAAAAATTTTAGGTAAAACAAACAAACAAAACCGAATTAGTACTCATTTAGAGTACGTGAAACGATTACGTAAAATAACGAATAAAAATTCTCAAGGGAATAATCCTTTGCAGGAGGGCAATTCTATTCCTGGGACATCCTCTCAAAATCCACGAGATTCCGGATAATGGTTACTATGCTGAATAAATCAGAACTTCGAGAGAAATATCCCACTATCACCGACACATTTCATACATTGACTTAGATAAATTAGAAGAAATATTAACCGTAAATCCTGAAACTTATTTTAAAATCCTCTTGAAAAATAGCCCTCTTTCAGCATTTATTTCCCAATATTTTCACTTGAAGCAAGAAATAATTTCTATAAAATCACACGTAAATGAAATAAGGTTTATTTAACTCTCTAGGTACTGCAATAAAATACGTCACCGGTAATCCAGACGATATTGACCTAGACCTACTTAAAACACATTTAACCGCTATAGAATTAAAACAAAACGAATAATTAGAAAATTTAATAACCAAATATCCTTTGGTCAATCTCTTGATACGAGATTCAATAGCTCATTAGAAAAAATTAATAATAATAATCTTTCTAATCTCAGCTGCAATAAATAAATTATCAGCTGATTTCGATGGATACGTCATTCTTTATAATGAAATTATAAATCTGGATAATACTAACAAATTCTCGATGAAACTTATTGAAACCATTACTTTATCTCATTTAAATCTTTCAAATATTGAACTATTTACTCTAAATGATTTTGAAACAGTAAAAATTTAACCTAATTGAAGTAAAATATATTCTAGAAACACCGTAAGCTCCTCCTTATTAATGATGATCACCCCTACGAACTAATCGAAATCTCTAAAATATTGATCTGTGTAACTTTCAACACAATGCTCATAATAATAAAAATCCCAATTTTCCACAACAATATCTACCTTTCTTGACCATAGAATTTACCCCATTCCTAATAATGAACAAGTTATGATTATTCCACCCACATCTTTCTACGCCAATAACAAATGGTACGAAAAATGTAGAGAGGCAGAATACATAGTCTGTACCAAATTTATCACATCCAGCTGTCCTATACCCAATATTCGAAATTGCACAAAAAACATTGTAACTGAAAACTTTTATAGAGAGACTAGCAGTGCAATTTTTTTAGGAATCGTTTACCCAACAAAAATTCAAGAACAAGTAATTGAAGTTAGCAGTCTCCCGATGTCAGACCAGCCAATAACAATAGAAGGAATTATTTACGGCAAGAAGACTATTCACGAAATATCGTTGCCAGATATTGTTCCCGTTAAATTAATGCCCGACATTAAAAAACTGAAGATCCCGAAAGACATGGTCAACTACAACCGATAGAAGAAACAGAAGTTTTACCGCCTATTCAAACAGGCTTCAGCATTACTTCATTTTTATTATTAATAGGTATTTCTTTTAGTCTTTTTTGTATCCATTTTCGAGAAAAAAAAGAAAAGGAATTTCCAGAATTCTTTTTGGACCAAAATTACCGCCTGCCCAAGTACAAATTTTACAAGAACCACAAGACTTCACGGACGAGGATCAATCCAAAGGAGGAAAGAGAAATGTGAACGTCACTAGAAGAAGATTGATGCTACATCGACATTATTTTTATATAAATTCTTATAAAACATGTGTCTCTTGCTCTTTTCACTTGTGTGCAATATTCCAAAAATAAACATTATAAAAGTTCCATTATTTTATTGCTATTAATTATTTTTGTCTGAATTAAGGCCTTCTTAAAAATAACATTTTCGTGTGTATAAAATTTCTATATAATGTATTTTGTCGGAAAAAAATAATTTAATGATCACCAGATTTGGTAGCGTAGCAGCTTTTTCAATGCCGAATAAGCTGATTTAACTACTTTTTAATTTAGTAGTTTTTGAGGAATACCTACTCCGAAAAAGCTTTTTCCGCCTACCTATACCTACCTATAAAGGAGATGTCTCCTAGTGACCTGTCCACCTTCCTGAGAAGGACAGGATGGACAATGACCTAGGAAGACAACTCCTCGGGAGGATCTACAATGGGTCACATGTGGCCTAAGTGCTGTGAGCCTACACTCACCCTCCCTACTCTACAGATACAGATACAATTGTAGCTTAGTGAACGCTCAAGTGTGAACACAGGTTCATCGTCATATTGCTGTTGTACAAAGTAAGCTTACGGTTGAGCTTAATTTAAACCTTAAGCTTAGTAAAGCTTTCAAGAGGGTAGGTTTAATGTAAGCTTAAGCACGGAACATAAATTGTTATCATGTTTCGTGGATTAAATGTAAATAAATTGTATGCAAACATAACCTGTACTTAGTTTATTCTCAAATTAAAAGTTTATCAAAGTTAAATATGGAATAACTTCATTTCTAAGCATATTTAAATATTTTTCAGCTGTCAAATTTCCATCTATAAATATAGGACCAATAATATGGTCGCCTATGATACCGGCCCAAACGTTCACCTTTTGAGGGTACTGAGTATGTGTTTCACGCATCCAATTAGGATTCTCTGCTGACCAATATCTACTGTACAGTTCTGTCGGTTCCCCTCTCCATTCAATGTGAATGTTGATTCGTCAGAAAAAAGAATGGTACCAAGAGCTATCTCATTTCTGTTCAGCTTATTAATCAATCTTTCGCAGAAATCCATTCTACGATCTGGATCGTCTTCTGTTAACTCCTGCACAAAAGTTAATTTGTAGGGATGAAGTTTTTCTTTATGAAGACATCTTAGAACAGTTGTATGACTAACATTATTTTCACGGGCAATTTGACGTGTACTTGAAGTTGGATTCTCTTCGACACTTAACAAAATATCCACTTTCACATCATCTTCAACGAAGTGTGGTTTTCTTTTCAATGGTTTGACATGTCCAAGTTCTCTGAATTGTACATGGATTTTAGACACAGTACTTTGTGAAATATTAGGCAATTCGCGATACCTGTGATTAAATAAGTTTGCCACTTCAACTTGACTTCTGCAGTTATCCCCGTACCCGGTCATCATTAAAATCTCAATTCGGTGAGTCTCAGTTAAATATTTCATTGTTATGTCGACAAGGAAAGAGTGTTTGACAAAGATTTTACTTTTTCAGTATAAACTGTCAACACATCAACAACTGACAGAATAGAAAACAATCCACATTATTTACCGATTTTGTCTAATTATTGGCGGTTTTAGGCAATTTTTAGGTATTTATGATAAAATTCATGGGCGTAGCAGGTTTTGTTTAATATACAAATACGTCTAATAATTAGTTAGTTTATATTTTTGATAAATCCATATATAGCTAATTTAAAAAAGTACCAATATTTCAAGTGTAATAAATTATTAATTTCAAAGTTTCACCCTGTATAATTCATAATTACCATACATTATTTAGTTTGATGAAATCGGTTAATTAAGGGGATTTCAAAAATATGCAAATATACAGGGTGTTTCATTAAAAAAACAACACCGACTATGGCATACTTGCGTGAATCACCCTGTACATTTAAATTTATGTTTACATAACGCCCAACTCGATTCAAAAGTTGACGAGTCTCGGCATTTTTTATAATTTTCTAAAATAATGACATAAATAATTTTATTCCATAAGTGGTTTCCACACTGTATATTCTTGCATGAAGGACTTTGAATGGAATGAATTAAATGTCTATGTGTAATAAAATATATATAATATTTAGACACTATTTTATTCATTTGTTTTCCATTTAGCACTTTGAATTTTGATTGGTTCAGATGCAAATATTCGTGAAAAATTCTAAACTTTTCTTTCTTCAAGTAGGAGCCACAATCCTCTATTAGTGCTGGTAAATAAGTCAACGCACGATGATTGATCATTACATCAGAAATAAATTTTAATTATTTGATTTTCAAACTCAATTTTATGTGGAATTTTCTTACCGAATACCACACGAGGTCAAATTAAATCCGGGAATTTTTTCGAGCTCATGAAAATTTTGAAAATTATCCCGAGTCGAAGAAATAATTTGACCTCTAGTGGTATTACTAGTGAACATTTTTACTCAAAATTATTTATATGCATATAATCACTAATAATAATAAATTTCAGTGTAGTGATAGTAATTAAATAAGTGAATAATAATAACTAATTACTCACCAAATGAACAATGGAGAAGATGTCATCACCTTCATTGTATTTATTTATATAAATAAAAAAGCGGAATTAAAGACATTAATAACAAATATAAAACACAGATTCTTCATCACAATCAGGGTCGTTGAAATCATCTTATTAAAAAGAAGGTTAAACAAGGTTAACCTTCAGTTCTTAACTAACCGTCAAATATAACTAGGATACGTAGAAGTTTTAGAAGTAACTATCATTATTGTTGGAGAATTGGGATGGAAACCGAAGCAAAGGAGGGATGATTCGAATCAGGGGCGAACTAGCCCTCGACTGCTCCGATTTTCCTTTGTCTGACACGCTTTTCTTGGTTCAAGCGCATTGAATACAGAGCATGATTTTTAGATGCAGCACAGTATTCATTCAGTATTAGCATTACTACTAGCAATAGGGAAAAAGTTCAATGGTTTTATGCATAACCATTAAAATATTTATTTGTGACAATTATTTTAAAAATACGAGGTTCGACTGAAAATTAGCAACGCTGTGTAATGTGTATACCTACCACCTCAGAATGATCAAATGAGATACGTAAGCCTTTGTGCGACTCTGAAATGAAAATGCGAAACAACAAAGCAGTTCAAAATGAATTTATTTGTTGTCAAAATCAATGATACAATGAATTCTGTGTGGCAACTTATTTTCAAGATTCATGGGAGGCTGTTAAATATGTGACTTCCGGTATTTTACACCTCCCAATTTTATCACAAGAAAAATTATATCACTTATGAATATGACAGTTTTTAGAGTCACCATGTTTTCTTTTCTTTTATGTATCCCACTCGTAATCATTACATAAGTTACATAAGTAGCAAATGGAGGGTAGGCAACCATAAGCAGACTACACAGTAAAATGAATACCGAGCTATAAAAAAACATTGGAAATCGACCACATAAAAGGTTTCGAATCCAAATAAAGTGAAAGAGCCCAAATAAGTATATAGTCAAGCCAAATTTACTATGCTTAGACAAAAACGTGGCAGAAGCTGCAGCAATATAGGATTGTGTACGAGTCTAAGAAAAACAGCGTTGCCATATAAATACTCCATGCAGATTGACTAGAATCCCTACCACTCAGATCACAAGGACAATCAAGAGGCAGATTCACTAGCATAAGAAGGAACATGATGCGCTTTTATTAGTCCAGAATCTTTCTCTGGTTTAGCGAAAGCGCTGCAAAAACTAATAAAAAAGCAGTCTGGAGAATAGTAGAGCAAGGAGATGGTCTAAATAGTTCATCAAAGAACCATCGCTAAACTCACGGAGTACCTACTAAATCAGAATATGCGAATAACCAGGATCTTGGTTGGGCTCCCGACAACGTACTGTGGACGCAAGTGGGTTGAGATTATAGACGCTAGAGGTGAGAAACTACGGCCTTCTCAAATAATGGAGAATCTTAGGTCTGTCTTTTGGAGTCTTATGATGACGATGGGTCAAGAAAAGGGACTTTGGCATAACATGAGGACACACACAATAGATAAGCAAATGTCGTAGTGCAAGCCAATTCTTCAATAATCGAGAACTCAGATTGTTGAGAATGTACAAAACAAACATATTTATTCATAGGATATTATACTATCAAAACAAAATAGTTAAGAAGTACCTACTCCTGTTTTTTTGTATCTTCCTCGTTTATTTATATAGTGGCTATTCACCATCTGGCCCTCGTAACTTAGTATCTAACAAAATATCTAAATATGAAAAAATATAAACTCCCAAGCACAAAAGTTGGCAGAATTTACGAAAAGTTTTTAATATTTTAATTCACACTTCACGAATGTTCCAAAATACTCATCATTTTTGTTGAAAAAGGAATCAAATGTTTTGAATTGAGCGACTAATTAATGGTAAAATTGAAATGATTGTTTATTTAAGTAGTTAAGTCATATATTTCGAAAGAGTGTGCTTTTCTGAAGAATACAGTCTCCGTCGTCATGTCGCATTATGCCGTGTCCATTGTCACATGAGTCTTGAATAGTATTTTCTGATTAATAAAATATGTATTAATTTTTAACCTTGAAAGTGTATTTTTGTTGACGTTCAATTGAATATAGGACGTTACTAACCGATATTTAATACAATCCTTATCAAATCTACGCGCAGAATCCTACCAATCGATGTCAGAAGTTCAAAATCATCCCTCTTTGCAGGGGTGGAATGCTCATGAAACATGAATTCGTTATTTGCTTACAAAGAATTTAAAGATAAATATGAAAAATTGTAGGTATTGTTTTATTTTGATTTTACCATCAATAACAGAACTTTTTTATTTGATTGAGTTATCGAATTAACACTAACCCCTATTTCAAAATTTGTACCTCATCAAATCAATTTATTTGACAAAAATAGCTTTGGTCACCAGCTTTAAGAAAATGATTTATAAACCATTCATTTAAAACATCACATGTCGCAATAAATTGCATTGCATGATGATGGGAGAGATACCAACAGTGTAAAACCTAATTTCCAGCTTCGAAAGATTTGTGCGAATTGTATGGTTCTCGAGGAACATCGAACGTTTCGTACTATTTCCAGATTTTGACTAATAGCCACAAAAGTTTGTTTCCCATGGAAAAAGTTGTCCTTTGTGCTTTTAAAGAATGTTACTTTCTGCTTTTGAAGGATATAATTTGAACGCAGCTACAGCTTAATATGTCCAATAGAACCCGAGATATACTCCAAACATGTACCACTTTTCCCAATAAGGAAATTAAACCAATCATACTAATACGAGCAGCAATGGACAATTTCGATTACCAGGAGCAAACTCCTTCTGGTATTGGAGGAATCCATGACACAGTACCTACTAGTAATGTTTCAAAATGAAAGCGTAGTTAACTATAAGGAATGCGATCGTTTCACATCCTCCTGCCATGCAAAGAACTCAAGTACTTTAAGAAATCAGCACAGAGATGAGAAAGCAGTGAAACCTTTACGGCAGCACCTACACATAACCTTAAACTGCCTGCTTCATCAGCAAAAGAACAGGATATGACTTTGGACTTTGTGCAGATATTTTGCAAGCAGAAATAGTGATCCTAATGAACGTCACTTACCTACCTGGAGTGCATTCAACAGTATGATATTGAGTGAAGATGTTCCACAGACTAAAACTGCATTCACTCCGATATTGCCACACCCTGCGACCGAATATAGTTCAATATATACATGTATAAAAAGCTTTCAAGACTGTCTGCCAACAGTAAATCAAAAGTTAGAATCCATTTGTGCTAAAGAGGGAGTGTAAAGAATAGCTAAAGAGATGCAACTGTTGCGTCCAGAAGAGGTTTCTGATATTTTCCTGGATTAGGAGTTTTTCATCTTGCAAAAGATGTTAAGTTTTGGGTGGGAAAATATTTATCAGCAAGTGGAGTAAATAGCTATTTGTATAACAAGGGAGTAAAATGCTACTTTTCCTCCCGAGGATGAAGTTTACTGCCCGACGCGTTTTGCTTTATGAGATTTATATCCCTGGTTTTGTCTTTTCAAGAATGCAATTAATTTTGGGTATTTAATATACACATTTTCTTTTATTTGAAGCATATTTGAAGCATCGAATACTTAGACCACAATGTAGATGCTTTTAATGTATTTGCTAATAGCGAAAAATACCCCAAAATAATATTTTCTGAGTAAGTACGAATATGCTTTTCTTCGGCCTATTGCTGGA
This sequence comes from Lochmaea capreae, assembly GCA_949126875.1. Taxonomy (NCBI): domain Eukaryota; kingdom Metazoa; phylum Arthropoda; class Insecta; order Coleoptera; family Chrysomelidae; genus Lochmaea; species Lochmaea capreae. Next base: position 4,284,317 of record OX421398.1, read on the forward strand.
AATGTAAATACTGTTTTTCGTATTTTTCTTTAGACTTTTGGATCAATAGAAAATATCCGGTGGTGTAGGTATTATTTATATCTTCAAATTCGCTTGAATCACTCATTTTTTAAATATTATTTTATATTTTGTTGATATCTTATAGAGTACTTAACTCACTTTGAAAATGTTAATCTGTCAATGGACCATAGCATGCTATATAATATTTCTGTCCTAAGTTCGAAAACCGGATGTATCTATGAATTGAAGTCAAATTGTTAATGTAAAAATCGTAAAATTTAAATAACAATTTACTGATTTCTACCATTTTGCAAATAAATAATGAATAAACGGTAAAATTTATAGTTATATAATATTATATAGGAGAGGTCGTATAAGTTATTTCATTGATGACGTACCATGACGTCACTTCTACTTTTCCTCCCTAGGGAGGAAAAGTACGACTTTGCTCCCTACAACGAGGCCAGGAAATGTATACTTTTTATAGAGGTACGCTGAAAAAATATTTTCTTAGGAACTGAAATGTTTGGGCCAAACATTGTCGATACTATACTTGCTGGAAAGCATAATTCTCGTGCTATAAGAGCGTTTCCTATGCAAAGTGAAGCTTTGCAACATTGCAACGTTTATTATTTGAATCATTTCTGGAAAGTCATAATATTTCAGAAAACACGGTAAAGGTAATTACAACATTAACAGAATGTATTAAGACTAAAGATTTGCTAGGTACAAGAATTCCAAATATAGTGGAAGAAATACAAAATTTTGCTAAAGAACAAGGTATAGAAAATAAGACTTTTCGGTAATGATACCACGTCCTGATAACTTTATTTCCCTTATTGAGGGATCTTACACACGCACAGAGAGAAGGTAATTGAGATCTAAATATTAGTACCTTAATTCGGTCAATACGACTCTTTTAGGCACTTGACAAGACAAACTATTCTCGGTGGGCAAGTGTTTTCTTAAAGGACTGCTTACATCTTCCACTACATTTTCCTGAGATCTATGTGGACTTCAAAGCTGGACATTTTGTTGTAAAATATACTCAGAGAAAGTTCAGTTGTGTGGCTATGGATCAAGCATTGGAACAAAATTACAACAAACCATTTAAAGGCAAAAGTGTAATCATTGGGGTAGCACGAAGAAAGGAAGCTGTTTTGCTTCACGATCTAATCAAACATGAAAAAGTCCAAATAGCACAAGTTTTGCGTGATGTATATGGCCTTGTCTATGAAGATGAATACACTTTGCATCACGAGTTTTCCAACAATACTACAATTGCTGATGATCTATGTGTTAGAAGAATTGTTACCTTCATAAAGAAACAAGGAGACCCGTTTATGACAACCGGCTTCAGCAGTAGAATACGAAACATTATCACTAAACAAAAGATAGACCGTGGAACAAGCACTGATCTTTTGAACTGCATACAAATAGGAGAAGAAGCACATACTGAGTACAGACGGACAGATAGATAAGTCATTTCGTCTAATGCAACCCATTAAGAGACTTAGAAAAAAGAATGATACAATAAATTTGTTAGAAGTGGACGTACATAAAGAAACTGCCCATGCTCTTCATTTAATTGGCATTGACGCCAAATTCTTTAACTCCCTAATCTCCTGACAAGACTTTATGGTATTTTCAAGAAAGGTTCCAGCTAAATCTTTGAAACTGAAGACCAATGAAGATTTTGTAGGAAGCATTTGGAGATCTACATGCCAAGCCTCTCACAACAGTGAACGCATCGACACCGTTTTTGAAGTTTATAAGGAAAAAAGTGGGAAAGGGTTTGAGAGTAGAATATGGATCCAACAAATGAGAGCACGCCACTTCCTGTGGATAATGACGCTTACTGTGCCTCGTCTGAAAACAAAGAACTGTTACAGCTATACTTTGTTGAATGGATGTGGAGTAGTAAAAGGTGGTCAACCAAGATGTTTTTGTATAAAAAATGGGATAGCAAAAGAAAAACTTTCTTTGGAATCGGATCATAAAGAAGCAGATGGAAGAATGTTAAGCCATATTTCACACATGGCACTGACTTCAAAAGAAAGCAACGTGGTTATTTTTTCTACTGATACCGATGTTTTTGTTTGTGCACTGTATCACTACCTACAGAATTGGACAAGGTTAGGACTGAAAGAACTATGGATTGCTTTTGGAGTGGGAAAAACATCGAGGTACATTCCAATCCACAAATTTTAAGACAGAGTATCGCTTACTGTTTTAACTGCGTTTCCAGCTATTCATTCTATAACCAGCTGCGACGCGACAAGCGAGGTCAGTACGAAGACAATGTTAGATTTTGGGAAAGAACCACTCAATGATGACATGGTAAAAAAGTAGACAAACTTCTAGTACGATCACTTGGCTCAAGCGTAGGAGCAATGTAAAATTACTTTTTTATCAGTTCCATCACAAAAAACTACGAAACTTTCAAGATCTGGCCCCTTCATCAAAATCTCTCTGTCTTCATATAAAAAGAAGCTACATGCAATGCTAAATGGATTTATGCTTTGGAACCGTCTGAGAAACTCAATCCATTGGACTATGTCTGTATAGACATAGAGGAAGATGACACCTTAAATTCACAAAAGACATATTATACTCTAACGGACCCCATGAAACACCTACCCACATACTCTGCTTCTGCGAGAACTTACAGACTTACATGGACTCAGACGGAAGCACTTTGGAGACGAAATAATACAACCATTACAACTACTGAAAATCCCTTCAGTCAAACTAGTGGCCTACATAGAAGACACAAAGCTTCTGGAATGGATGTAGATTATACGGGAGATGGTACAAACATTCAGTTCAAGTGCTTGGGCTGTTGAGCACAACCCAATCGAATGAATGAATGGACCCTATGCCATGTTATTGCCAGACATGCTTAAGTGATCATTTATGTCCCTCAAAGTAATGTGCTGTGATTTTTGCAAATGTGAAAGTAGTGTTTTGGACCATGCTACCGATCTGTATCAATACTATCCACTATAATGTATGTGTTTGGTAGTATCTATATTAAATATTTTTGTTCAACCATATCTTTACGTTTTTTAATTAATTCCTTTATTCATAACATAGAAAACCCGCCATTGTTAAATTTTTATTGTACTTCCAAAACTAAGTGATTTAACCAAAGATGTGTAATAACAAAAAGACATTACGTCATTTTGATATGTTTTGGACACGCAAATGTTTTTCAGTAATTTGTTATAAACTAAAAAAACCTTCTTTTTTTAGTTTTTTTCATATAGCGTAAAACGTACTAAAGCAATCTCAATGGTATGTATAGACACATTGTAGATAATTAAAATACGAACAAAATGAGGGGTCGAGCGAGTCGGAAAATTAGGAACCGAGGAAATCAGGGAAAACCAGAAAATTAGTCATTTTTTTGAAAATTTATATCTTCGTAATTTTTCAATTGCAAGAGCTGAAACTTGGTACAAAAGTTCTTCGTATGCCCTTTATATGCGCGAAGAGCAGACGCCAGGCGACGGTTACTTTTATCGCTATTGCAATTTTAATTTTTTGATGCGATAATTTGCATCGTGCCTGGATGCGTTATCGATTGTCCGATTTTAAATTTTAGAACGGTTTTAAAAAGTGTTTATGTAGAGTAGCAAAACTTATATTTTCGATTTGTAATAAAATAATCTAAAGTCGACCAAAAACGCCCGAGAACTGCTATTTATTATGTTTAATACTTATTCAACCATAGGACCAAAATGAAGATAAATGAAAACAAAAAGTGATTTTTAAATCTTTATTACATTTATCTGATGGAGTAGGTTCCAGGGGTGCCGCGAATAAATGTGCGTTTCCTTTTGACTTTAAGAATACTATTATCTACAGTAAAAGACGTGGATAGGTTCTCGATTTTCCAAATCAATCAACGATTCAGATATATATTTTTTTTTGATTGAAAGCAATTATACGGTCAGTACTTCTAGAAGAATTACATGACCCAGTTATCTTATATGCAACTAAACTTCCAAGGAAATCAGAACTATACTACAGTAAGTGAAACACCAGATAGCTTATAGAAAAAGTAAGTGTTTAAACAAATAAGCGAATAAAGGCAATCCTATCTCATGCTATCCTTAAAACTAAACTTAGCTGATTAATTAGAAGGTGTCTTTCTACGCGATGTCCTCTTCGTAATCAAGAACTATTGCGGGTAAGGGTAACTATAATTTTTCCAATTTTATTTCTAATAACAGTTCTTTTTAGATGCGTTTTAGATACGTAACAGTGCCGTCCAAATGGTAATGGAGCCTCCAAATTCCAGTGGTGGGTAGCTTTCTATTTCCTTTTTGTTTGATATTAATCTGTGTTTAGATCTTCACTTTCAAATAGTATATTGGTCTAAGATTAAATATAATCCCACAATCAGGATTAAAACTATTAGTAAAACTCAACTACAAATAAAAAGCCTAAAGCTGATTACACCGATTACTTTTCTGTTTTATGTTTATTTTTCAACTTATAACTCACCTTCGTTGATGGGTGGCTTCAAAAAAGTGGCTTCAGAGGAAGCGGTAATATATCAGTCAGAAAACACAATTTCCGTGAAATTTAATATCCTCCCCCGAGATAAACGGTTCAGTTTTACAGTTATTATTATTTCTTTGGAAATTTAAATTTTCCTTCTTAAAATCCGCAAAATTGAGAGCACGTCTCACCTCAGAAATGTGCTTTTACTCAAAAAAAAAAAAATTATCAAAAAAAACCAGTTGTTTTTGTCATTCCTTATAAAAATTTTTGACTGGGAAGGTCAGTTAGGGCGCGTTGTATCAAACACCTAAACTCGGTTTAATTATAACTGATGTTTAGACTGATGTAATATTGATGATAATAAATAAATCAATATGTCACAGTCTAAACAACAGTTATCATTAAACTGAGTTTAGGTGTTCGATACAACGCGCCCTTACAGTTATATTTTAATCGTAATAACATCTTTTCTGTGGTTTTACGTCCGTATTCAAAGTTTATCTACGGTTTTATGCTAATATATCCAGATGTCATTATAAGTAAAGAAGATAACCTATTTCATATCCTACAAAATTCTAATCCCTTTTGTTTATATTTATAGTTCCTATTATAATTAAAATCATTTTTTTCATGTTTCCAAAAAGGTAAGCTGACCACACTAGTTGGAAAAACGGCTCTGGACAAAAGCACCTCAGGATTATAGTTTTTTTCATTACCTACTAACTGTTGTTTAGTGTTTATTGTGATTTTCATAACGCGAATAAAACATCTGGACTGATTCAATTCTATTAATTCCTATGGATGAGACATGATCTGGTAAGTCATTGCTTAACAAATAAATTTAAGGGCTGCTTACTTTTAACTCGTAACAGCACCACCTCCAACTGAATACAGTTTCGAAGAAACTTTTATCTACCTATTCATAAAGATTAAAAAAAGAAGATTCTCTAATGATAACTAATTCTAACTATACTACTAAACTAAATACTGGAGGATGTGATTTTATATCCTTCGCATTCCAGATACCAACTGAACGACCTTGGTAATTCTCCAATTCGTAAGACCATGGCGAAACAATTTTTGTAATTGTGAATGGCCCGTCGTACTTTTGTGCTAACTTGGCACCAAAATATTTGGACGCGTCGGATAAGGCGTAGTTACGTTTGTAAACCTTCTGACCCACAGTGAAATTCTCGATTCTGTGGCGAAGATTATATGTCTTTGATGATCTTTCATAGGCGTCCTTGAGACGTTTCTTCACATCTCCAAATAAGTGACTTAGTGCTGAAGTTCTTTGTTCAACAGTAACTTGATGCTTAAGAATTCCGTTATCCTCTTTGCCATTTAAACATATTTCACGTCCAAAGTTTATTAGGTTAGGTGTCACTCCGGTCACATCATGCTTGGCGCATCTAATTGCACAAATTATTTTGGCTAGAAAGGTATCCCAGTGACGCTGATTCTCACCGACATAAGCAGTTAACATGGTTTTGATTACTCGATGCGTCCTTTCGACCGGATTAGCTTGTGGGTGGTATAAACCTGTAAATTTCAACGTGACATTGTACTTTTTCATCAAGTTTTTGAAATCGTTTCTGACAAACTGAGATCCGTTATCCACTATTAGTCGTCTGGGTACTCCATATACCAAGAATACGTGGTCTTCCAACAACCTAACCATATGTGTTGCCTTGGCTGTTCTCAAAGGAAACGCTAAAACGTATTTACTGAAACAGTCTAGTACCGTAAGAATATACGTATATCCGGATGTGGATGTGGGTAGAGGTCCCACCAAGTCAGAACTGATAAGTTCCCATGGACGAGAAGCGGTTACTTGAGCGGATAACATCTGCACGATAGGTGGTGCTTGCTCTGGCTTGATCCTGTGACAGAGTTTTGGCCAATAGTATTTTTGCTCTATCCTAGCTAATGTCTTGGAGGCACATAAATGACCAGCCGTAGGCGGATCATGATTTTCTTTGATAATAGCTACTCGTTGGTCTTTAGGTACTACTTTTAACCATTCCGACCAAGTTAAGTGTGTGATATCAGGGTCCGAGCGGTTTTAGAAAATAAAACTAGCTTTTTTATTTCAAGACAACGTGTATTCAACGTACATACTGTTGAGGTTAGGATGATCATCAGCTACTGTTCAATGACTGGCCTCGACTTGCACTGCCTGTTGAGCCAATAAATTGTAACTGATGACCTATATAATACATCCCCTCCTATAAGTTCAATTTATCTGGTTTCTTTATTACACGACCAGATCTGGTTTTGACATCATGATCTAAAACTTTTGGACTGGATAATAAACATTTTGGGGAAGCTTCCAGCGACGGACTTTCATTTTTAAGTGACACAGCAGGCTGAATTAAAGGTACAACACTACTCTCATCTATGTCTGGCTCGTTACTTTTAGGCACATAATCGTTTCGGGATTCTTTGAGATCAATTCGATTACGCCTAATCAAATTACCAACACAGTCCTTCACAAGGTAAGATCTAGGAGAGCTGTGCTCAGAAACAATTTGTGCAGGCTCCCACTTGTTCTTTACGTGGTCAAAAACTGTCACATTGGCTTTAGGGTCCAAAGGTTTTAGATCTTTACTATTCTTGTCATAGTACGACTTATAAATATTTTGTCTGTGCAACAGATTCTCAGAAACGTGTTCACAGAGTTTCGGATGCAAAAGACTGGAATTGATCGGCACTTTTGTCTTACAAATCCTACTCATCAATAACTCTGCAGGTGAATAGCCAATATACTTAAGTGGTGAATTTCTGTATTGCAACAAAGCAGTGTGTATATCAGAGTTTTCTTTCAAACATTTTTTTAGCATTCTTTTACCTATATCTACCCCTTTTTCTGCCAATCCATTAGATTGTGCGTAATAAGGGCTGCGCAAAACAATTTCAAAATTCCAGTTTTTTGCAAACGTCTTAAATTCTCTACTATCAAAAGGCACATTATCAGCAGTTACTTTATCTGGTGATCCGTGAACAGAAAAAATCGATTTTAAAGCTAAAATAACAGATTTTGCCGACTTGTCTTTAATTTGAGTGATTTCCAACCAATTGGAGTAGGAGTCAAACACAACCAGAAAAATTTTATTAGCGTGCGAAAAAATATCTGATCCCAATCTTTCCCATGGCCGTTTCGGTAATTCATATGGTAATAGCGATTCTTTTGGCTGTTTCTTTCAAAACTCGCTTAGATTTTATGGAACTAACACTAGCTTCATTCTGCAAAACCTTCAGCTGTCTTTGACTGACTTCCCTAGTTCTGCAGATGTCTATGGCTTGTAACAACTTTAAATCAGATTTTCTCAACAATTCTTCTCTAGTGCTCTGATTGTAAATGCCCATCACTATCCTATCTCTTATAAATTCTTCCAACAAATTACCATATCCAGTTGTTTTTCCCGCTGTTCTTAGTTCTGTTAGGAAACTATCAAAGCTTTGTCCCTCTTGCTGCATTATACTGTTAAATAAGAACCTCTCATATATGACATTTTTCTTCGGTTCACAGTGATCTCTAAATTTTTTCAAAACATTATCAAGAGTTTTCTGGGTCGCTGGTAACGGATCGAAAGAGTTAAATAAATCCAGACCATCATCGCCTACTAAGTTCAATAGAATTGCAACCTTTTTTTCATCGTTTTGCTCACTTAAACCTGTAGCAGTCAAAAAATTCTGGAATTTTTGTTCAAATTTTTGCCAGTTATCAGCCAAGCTTCCTTCAATAGACAAAGGATCTGGAGGTTTAAAGTATGATTCCATTGCAATTGGCTTCTACTTCAACTTTGGACAAGTATTGGTACGCAAAAAAAATATCAAGAGTTTTCTTATACACACGCACATAAACCGTACTCACTAATATCTATTAAATCAAGAGGTCCATAATAACTTTTTACACCTGACACCATGTGTGATATCAGGGTCCGAGCGGTTTTAGAAAATAAAACTAGCTTTTTTATTTCAAGACAACGTGTATTCAACGTACATACTGTTGAGGTTAGGATGATCATCAGCTACTGTTCAATGACTGGCCTCGACTTGCACTGCCTGTTGAGCCAATAAATTGTAACTGATGACCTATATAATACATTAAGTCAGGGCATTTAGACTGTTGAACCTTTTTAAACATGTCCAAGTACCATTTGTCCTTGGAATCTGAAGGAATAATATTGTCTTCCTCTATGGTATCTAGACAAGGAGCTGCTCTTGAGAGAGCATCTGGCACTAGATGTTCTTTCCCTTTCCTATGAACTATTTCGAAGTCATAGACCTGTAATCTTAATGCCCATCGAGCGATACGACCTACGGGGTCTTTGATATTGAAGAGCCATTTTAGTGAATAGTAGTCAGTAATTACTACGAACCTACTACCTTCCAGATAAGGCCTTAACTTCTCTATGGCGAAAATAACATGCTAAGCAGTCTTTGTCGGTGGTAGAATATTTTTGCTCATTCTTTGTCAGCGAGGCGATTACTCTATCACCATCCGGGTACCTCTGGAAAAGAGTAGCCCCAAGCCCATAGTTGCTCGCATTTGTTTCCACTATAAATGGTTTGGTGAAATCAGGACAGGCTAGAATTGGTGCCTGTATCAAAGTTTGTTTGATTTTCATAAAAGATTCCTCGCATTTCTGATCTCAGGAGAATGTCCGATTTTTCTGGGTAAGTTGTGTATGCTTTGACACTACCTCTGAAAAATTAGAAATAAATCTTCGATACCATGAAGCCATTCCCAGGAGTCTTCTCACTTCTGAAACCGATCTCGGGGTTGGGATTTTTACAATCGCCTCGACCATTTCAGGATCTACCAAAAGTCCTGACTCGTTGACCACGTTACCCAGGTACTTCAGTTCTGATCTGCAGAACTGCTTTTTGATTACCTACTAACTGTTGTTTAGTGTTTATTGTGATTTTCATTACGCGAATCTGGACTGATTCAATTCTATTAATACCTATGAATGAGGCATGATCTGGTAAGTCATTGCTCAACAAATAAATTTAAGGACTGGTTACTTTCAACTCATAACAGAACACCTCCGAAGATAGGTAGCGGGGATTAACTGGAGAGACATATAATATATAGATATACAGCACGCTGGCACTCGGCGTAACCGGTCCTTTTCGGTGGTGTTTTTGGCCAGCTTAGCATCATTTTATTACAAATCGAAAATATACGTTTCGTTGCTCTACATAACCACTTTCCAAACCCGTTTTAAATTTTAAAATCGGACAATCGATCACGCATCCTGGCACGATGCAAATTTACGCGTCAAAAAATTACAATTGCAATTTCGATAAAAGTAACCGTCGCTTGGCATCTGCTTTTCGTGCATATAAAGGGCATACGAAGAACTTCTTCTGTACCAAGTTTCAGCTCTTGCAATTGAAAAATGACGAAAATATGAATTTTCAAAAAAAAAGACTAATTTTCCGGTTTTTCCTGATTTTCTAGGTTCCTGGTTATCCGATTGACTCACTCGACCCCTCAATTTGTTTGTATTTCAATTATCTACACTTTATCTATACATACCACTAAGAGTGCTTTATAAAAAAAAACTAAAAAAAGAAGGTTTTTTTCGTTTTAAATGTTTATAACAAATTACTAAACAACATTTGCGTGTCCAAAACATATAAAAATGATACTACCTAATGTCTTTTATATGATGGCATTATCCGTTTTCCACTAGGATTTGTGTCAAAAATATTTACCTACTGCTTGGCCCAACAATACAGAATTGCACGTTAATGTTTCTTACAGTTTTTAACGTCAAATGAAAAAAAATGGTAAAAAATACTGTCAAATAATAAAATAGTATATTACGAAACGAGTGCGAAAAGTGACATTTTTCACACGAATGAGAAGTATTGTCTCGCGAGGCGCAAGCCAAGTGAGACACTCCCACTCCCAAGTAATGTACACTATTTTTCCTACGACCATGCGATAATTGTAACAAATATTGTTTAATGTGATGGTTTTTAAAAAATTATGTTGACATCGGTGAGTGCGGAAATGAAATGAATGAAATTCACTTTCCAACGAGTTATGTACACTATTTTTCCTACGGCCATAAATATTTAAAAAGTATATTAGGTTTTTGTGTTCGCATATGACACTAGAGTAAAAGCATATCTAATAATAGTATAATGAAATAAAAACTAGAGTAACGAAACGAGAAATTTATTAGAAACAAAACTAAGCACAAACGATGTAAACTTATTGCAAGAATATAAAAATAATCGTCTTGGAGGAGAAGTGAGGTAAGCCACACAACTGCTGTTTGTAGAAAATGGACAGTAAAGTTTTACTCAATAATTATTCGTTCGTATCATATTTGTTTATTTATCTTAATTTAATGAAAGCTTGCTCTCATATCTAAGGCCGTCCACTTTGAAGCTGACAATATTAAGAAATGTAAAAAACTGATTATCACTGGTGATAATAAGATAATTAACACTTAGCTTCTTTCACCACCCTAACATAATTAAGACCACATAATTTGTTTATGCATGTGAAAAGAGCTAAGTGATAAAAATAAACTATTATTATAATACCAGACACCTCAACAAATATGGTAGGGCATTAGTATGATGGTCATGTTGGTCTTAAACCATCAAAAGGCACATTACGGATTATCAATCACGGAATGTTACTATGCGACTTAGCTCTGTTCACCACAAAAGAAAATTCCTAATTGGTTGGGGATTGTATTGGTGAAGAAATGGATATGCTGCTTGAGGTAGTTCCACCACTGCAGGGAATATGCGTATTTTCATTTAGCTTCTTTCACACTTTCCTGGAATTCAAGGTTGCCACTAAAGACTCAGTTAATTTTCATCACCACTATATTTTTCAAAGTTTTTTGAGTGGCATGTTATTGTTAACTCAATTCACCCAAAAATGTGGCATACCTAGCTCTTTTCACCACCAAGGCGTCGAAAATAGATATAAGTATGTTTTTTTTTTCTGGAGCAGCATAAAAATTAAACGTAAAATAATTACCCTGGCATTTTGTAATAAATATTTTACTTACACTTCACAAAAACTATTTCTATGCTTTGTGTTATAATTTGAGAATTTTGACATAAGCCTACTTTATTATTTTTCACTTTTATAATTAGTATACCAATATTTTTTACGATCACGCGATAAATTGACGAAATATAATGGTTTTATTTATTTGAAAACATCAATAACTGTACCTACAACATATGATTATTTTAAAAATAATTTGTTTGTAGCGCAAAATACTTTCAAAATAACGCAGAAGACATTTCAATTCTTAATAATTTGATTTTCAAAAATTCCTACAGCTATACTATAGATATACCTAAAATAAGATCATTTGACAGCTATCATATAGTACCTCAGTGGTTAACGCGTCATTACAATTTGGAGAATGCTGGAGTAGACCGCGGCTAGATTCCCGGCCGTAGTTTTTTTTATCACAAAATTTGGCGAATTTTAATAATTTTTGAACAGATTTTGTGTTTTGTGCTATATTTGTAGTTATTACGTAGGTAAATTCAAATAAAACCACGTTAATCGAATTCTTGCGAACCGTTCGATATGATATCACACCAGGGTTATATCATAGCGCACGGTTCGCGTCACTATGATGATATGAGAAACTTTCCGCCAGAGCAGAGAGTGCGATATACACTGTGGGCCGAAATAAACGAGTACATTTTTTAATTGAAAATATTTTTTTTGTTTTTTGAGCGATTTATTTTCTTTTTGCAGGACTAATAACCTAACATGTCCTCAACATGTCTGTAAATTTGGAAGCAAAAATAATGTACAGGGTCGGACTTATAAAAAAAATTATGTAACAGTGCTTTTGAGCTCGTTGCAAATGAAAACTGTCTTAGCTAAAATTGTACTAATATGCTTTTTCGGTAGATAAACTATCCAGAACACTTCAGTAAAAAGGAAATTTTCCGAAATAGCCGGATTCGCGAAACAACATTTTTTTATTAAATAACATTTTAACAAATAACACATTTATGAAAACAGTTTAGTAACTTTAAAACTTGGAGTAAAATATTATGAATGTGGCCACCATTATTTAATAAAAAAATGGTATTTCGCGAATCCGGTAATTTCAAAAAATTTCCTTTTTACTAAAGTGTTCTGGATAGTTTATCTACCGAAAAAGCATATTAGTACAATTTTAGCTAAGACAGTTTTCATTTGCAACGGGCTCAAATGCACTGTTATATAATTTTTTTTATAAGTCCGACCCTGTACATTATTTTTGTTTTCAAATTTATAGACATGTTGAGGACATGTTAGGTTATTAGCCCTGCAAAAAGAAAATAAATCACCCAAAAAACAAAAAAATATTTCCAATTAAAAAATGTACTCGTTTGTACAGTGTATGTTAATTTCCTATATATTCGTAGGAAAATATTTTTATATTTCATGGGCTTGGATCACTAATAAAAGCTGTTATACAATGTTAAAAATAATGCAGGGAGCTATACGTAATTTCATTTAATGTGTTTATTACGCTTATTCTTTATTTATCATTTTATAAGCAACTTGAAGGGGGGTTCCATTTAAAAAAAATGGTGGTGACGTCATCCCACGAAGGTGGTTAGGTTAGGATGTATATTAGGTTATAATTTAAAAAAATGGTAAATTGAAATCAAAAATCGACCTGCTTCGGGAATTTCTAATATTATTGTTTATTTAGCTAATAATGAATGTATGCGTTACTTCATGAACAAACTGTATATCGACAAAATAGATAAATAATTGATAGGAAACCAATTCGTACTGATTGCAGGACCAGCATCTGTTGAAATGAAAATAACCTAGTTTAATTTGTTGGTTTTGCTTAATTTTATACTGAATGAAAAAGCTTTTTCCTACAACCACTATGCAAAACACGCTTTTCTACACAAATTTCTATACGCAAAGCAGGACTTTTCTTAATTATTTTGATAACTGTTGGAAAAGTAATGCGAAAAGTACACGCTATAGCACTTTTCCGCACCGAAATGTCAAACAAAGCTACCTATGACCTGTCAACTTTTTTTGACATTTCAACATATTTATAATACTTAGTGAATTTCTGGGTGTAAAAATTTTAAATTTCACACCAAAAATAAGTAAACTATTTATTTGATTATTTATTTATTCATTATTCATTGTTCACTATTAAACATACACTCAACTGATTTTTCTATAATAAATTTCCATTTTGAATGTTCTTTCTGTTCAAAGTTTTAATAAAATACCTAAGTATATAAATTTCTGTTTTTATTTCATTAATAAATGTGGTTGTAGAAAAAATATTGTGTACAGCTTGTACGCAAATCACTTTTCCCACTCGCTAGATTTGCGACACTCGCCATACGGCTCGTGCCACAAACTTCTGTGCTCGTGGGAAAAGTGACGCTTTGCGCACTAGTTGTACAAACTACTATTTTCTACGACTGCTATGGAAAATAGTTCTTTTCCCACAATTCACGTAACTACAAAGTGTCACTTTGCCTAAGCCATGAGAAAAAATTTTTCTACGGCTTATCCAACGGTATGATAGAGAATCAACACAAACGTTAAAAAATACAGAGTACCCAAATGGTAGTGTTTTAAAAGTAGACAGAAGGTGTTTCTATAAGCTTAAAAAAATGTCAACAAAATTTTGTGTTACAATATAAAAAAATAGGTATGTACCTAATTATGGACATCAACGACAGTGAGTTTGAAAGCACATCTCCAGAAATAACAGAAAAAGCAGAAAATATCACCTTAGAGTTATTACCAGAAATTTCAAGAAAGAAATATGAAATGGCTTATGCAAAATTTATGGATTGGAGAAGAGTTTCAAAAGTGAATTCATTTTCTGAAAATATTTTGCTAGTGTATTTCGAACATTTTCCATAGCAGTCGTCGAAAAAGTATTATACTTAGTGAATTTCTGGGTGTAAAAATTTTGAATTTAAACCAAAAATAAGTAAACTATTTATTTGATTATTTATTTATTCATTGTTCACTATTAAACATACACTCAACTGATTTTTCTATATTAAATTTTCATTTTGTATGTTCTTTCTGTTCAAAGTTTTAATAAAATACCTATATAAATTTCTGATTCTATTTCATTAATAAATGTGGTTGTACTTTCTACTTGCGTGCGGAAAAGTTCACTTTTCGGCACTCAATTTACTTTAGAAACTGCCACTTTTCCGCCCTAGAGCGGAAAAGTAAAAATATCAAAAAAAGTATACAAATTTGTCACACAGTAACTTCTATATTAATAATACCAGATTTAGGCGTGAATAGATAAATGGTGATTAGGTGTTACTACCAAAATTGTCGAGGACTAAGATCCAAGACTTCTCATTTTTATAACAGCGTGTTGCAAGATACATATGACATATTATCACTTACTGAAACTTGGCTTGCTGAAGATATAGTTGATGGTGAACTTTTTGATAATAGGTATTTAGTTTATAGGAAAGATAGAAATAAGATCATTTCTGGTAAAAATAGAGGAGGCAGAGTTTTAATAGCGGTACTGAAAAAATACTCATCAACTTTAATAACAGTTCCCACTAATCTTGAAACAATTTTTGTTAAAGTTAACATACTAGGAGAGTTGTTTGTTTTTAACTCCACTTATATACCGCCCGGTGAAAAATCTACTACCTATAAAGATTACATTAATGTGTTTGAAATTCTTGATAGCAACTTACTGGCAAAGTCTAGAATAATTACATTGATGGTGCAACTTTTAATTTTCTCATACAAAATGAAGTAGCATTAAATATGTCGATGTTGTTGGATACTTATGACCTTAAATCGTACAATAATTGCAAAAATGAGATTCACCTTTAGTGCCCAAAGATAAGAAGCACCCTCCACTTATCATTGATTTGAATGTACCAAATATGAAGAAATACAGACCTCCTATAAATAATTTAAAAAATGAATATAATTTTAAGTTAGCAGATTTTCACCTTCTGTACCCTATGTTAAGAGATTATGACTGGTCTATTCTGTGTGAAATAGATGACGTCAATGAAACAGTAAACGTCTTTTATACAATATTTTATGATATATTGAATGTAGCAGTTACGAAATTTACAGGAAAAGGTAAAACTGGAAAACACTTTCCAACATGGTTTACAGACGAAATTAAATTTAATCTTAAATTAAAAGAATACTTTAGAAAACGAAAGGACAAAAGTCACTATCATTTGATTAATTACAAAATGTTGCGTGCGAAATTAAAACGTGTAATAAAGGACGCTCATTACTCTTATTTAAATAACATTCAAATAAACTTAATACAAGAACCAAATATCTTTTGGAATTTTGTAAAAAGTAATGAGAAACCTTCGTCGCCAGAAAATTTTATCATAAACAATAGAGAAGTTTCTGATATAAATATTATAACGGAAGAGATTGCTCATTATTTTTGTTCGGTATATGAAAATGACTCATTATATGATATAAATTTAATTAACAGCATTTCAGATAAATTTCCATGTTTAACCTCGGAACTCATCCATTCCACGAAAATATCATGTACAGATTTGGATAATGCTTTTAAAAAATTGAAACCAAAAAGATCTGCAGGGTCGGATAACATACCATGCTACATTTTTAAAGCCTATCAAAAGCACTTGTTGTATCCGTTAATGATTATTTATAATAAAGCTTTAGCTTCGGGTATTTTTCCAGATACTTTTAAAAAATCTCGATTAACGCCGGTATACAAAAATGGTAATAAAATGTTAGTTGATAATTTTAGGCCAATTGCTATTTTAAACTGTCCCGCTAAACTCTTCGGATTTATTATTTATGAAAAATTATATTTCTCAGTAAGAAATCTACTAGCTGCTCAACAACACGGATTTACTCGTCAAAAATCTGTAGAAAGTAATCTACGCACTTTCCTACAGTTATCAGAAGTGTCAGTCGCGAGGGGACGTCAGGTTGACTGTATGTATACCGACTTTTCTAAGGCCTTTGATAAAGTAAATCATGCCCAACTTTTGGCAAAATTAAAATTGTTTGGATTGAGTGATTCTCTTATCACATTTTTCACTTCTTATTTAAAAAATCGAATACAATTTGTAACTTTTCGTGGTAAAGAGTCACATAACTTTTTGGCGGTATCTGGGGTACCGCAGGGTTCAAACCTTGGCCCACTTTTGTTTCTGATCTTCATTAATGATTTACCATCTTGTGTATCATCAGAGTCACTTCTGTATGCAGACGATTATAAAATATTTAGAAAAATCGATGAACTTAGTGATTATCTGGTTTTGCAAAATGATTTGGATAAGCTTTAGAGTTGGTCACATTCCAATAAATTACTGTTTAATTTAAATAAATTTAAAGTAATGACCTATAGTACAGCAGTGAATGTTCACCAATTTGTGTACAAGATGGGAGAAGTTATGTTGGAGAGAGTTACTAAAATCACTGATCTTGGTGTATTATTTCAGAGTAACTTTAGATTCACTGAGCATGTATCAATGATCACAAGAGAGGCTCACAAATTATTGGGCTTTATTAGAAGAATAACTTATCAGTTTTGGAATATAAATGCCATAAAATCATTAAATTTTTCGCTTATTCGTGCCAAACTAGAATATGCGTGTGTTGTCTGGAATCCACTAAAACAAAATTTAATACAAATGGTTGGAACAATACATAATTATTTCATAAGATATTTGTTTTATAAAAAGTATCGTACGAATCCGGAATTTACTTCATATACTTCCTATAGGATAGAATTTAAAGTACCTCGTTTGGAAGATAGGAGGACGAATCGCAGTTTACTGTTCTTATTTAAATTAATTAATGGAATTACAAATTCATTATATCTTCTAAGAGAAATATCATTTTACACTTCTCTGTGCAGTACAAGACCCAAAAAAATACTATTCAAAAACCCTTTATTTGGGCCGCTATATCGTATATTTGATCTTTAGAATACATATAGTAAATATAATGAGATGGCAATATTTGATGTACCCCTTCTAAAATTCAGAGTATGCTTGCAACACATAAAATATTAGATTGTTTAAAGAGTTCATTAAGTTAGTAAATATTTATTGATAATTGAGGATATTTTATGGCTGAACTGATCTACTTTTCTTTACAATTATAATACTTTCTTCCTTTTTCTTTTGCATTTTTATTGTATTTAATTTTTTTATTATTGTTCATTCTTTGTTTTTATTTTTTTTATTACTTTCTTGTATCTATTTTTTATTTGTATTTTAGTACCATTGTAGAGAAACATGTAAAAAGGATCTGCCTGTTTGTTTCTTAAATATATAAATAGCTTCGGTAAATATCCGTCCGAAATTGCAGCTTTTCTGAACCTTCCTAACCCCGAATTATATACGGGCCACAGTTTTCGGCGGTCTTCGGCTACCATATTGGCAGAAAGTGGAGAAGGTATTACCAGTATAAAAAGATTGGGAGGTTGGAAATCGTCAGCCGTGGCTGAAGGGTCTTTAGAAGAATCAACGGAAATGCGGAGAAAAATGTCTAGCAAAATATTATCCACCGACAAAGAACATGCATATGGGGCTACTTCTTCCAACAACAATTTAATCACAACAAGTCTCTCGACACAAGAAATCGAAGCAGCAATAGATTCACCAACCGATCTTATTGAAAAAAACTAATAGCATTAGCAATCAACTTATAGAATGGATCAAATTGCCAATTTATTATTAATATCAATCATAAGTAGTAGAATAGATTGTAGTCTTCATGCTTTAATGAAAATTAATAAAATTTCAATATGTTGTTTCTTTATTTTCCCATGTTCCGCACGCTCGTAGAAAAAATAGCGTTCCTAACTCGTGCAGAAAGTGTCTTTTCCTCACTTGATGCAATCGCGTGCGTGGAACTTTCCGCACTAGTTAGGAAATATACTATTTATTCTTATAATAATATTGTCTGTAAAAGAACCCAAAAATTATCCAAAATGAGTATTTTCATTTTCAGGTCCATGGTAACCAAGAATGAATATTTTGGAGCTCTAATCAAATAACAATACTTAGGAAAAGGTCCAAAACTCCAAACTGTTGCCGACGTTTCGACTTTTATAAAGTCATCTTCGTGACGAAATAAACAGTAGGATATGTTATGTATGTTATAATAGTTATTTACCTAGGCAATGGCACTTTGTTTGCAGCACCACCGAAGGGAGAATGCGAAAGATTCCTTCCCAAAAAAGTAAGGTACAATGTACAATGAAAATATATAATTTGCATTTCTTATCTCTTAACGAATGTAAGTGTGATAGATCAAGGACGTATTAAAGATAGACCCATAGATAGATAGACCAGCCTACACAATGTTTTGGTCTCAACATAAATCAGAGCAATTACAACGCGCGTTTATTTAGAAAGGGTTCATTTAAAATATTTTATAAAAATTATTTTTAGAATAAGTGATGTACGTTATTAATTTTTTCGTTTGAATAAGTGGAAATTAGATATATCGAGGATCGTAGCTCATAGACAAGTTATTTTTTTAATAGATACCTTCAAAGAATTTCAAAGTTAAAACAAGTTGTGCACTACAGATTATAAACATGTTAATATAATAAATTGAAAGGTTTTTTGTTCAGTTTTATTAATATTACTAACATCTAAATGCATAGTAAGTGATCTAGACAGTTTTCAGCTTCATAGCCATGCAACAGTAACTATAAATTTAGACGCTTTCTTAAGTTTTTTCAATTTGCAGTTTATACAAACTACAATCACCTTCTAAAAGTATACAACACTGGTTGCAAATAGTTTTTTTGTTAAAGATTTTTACTACAAATCCAAAAATCTTGTTGACAAACTTCTCCAAAATGACAGAAGTAGTTCGAGGTTGCCAATCAAAAATATTATAAACATTTAACTTATTAACATTAATAGAACATAAAACATTGTAACCGAGAAAAAATAGTGAGCTGTCCGTGGGTTGGTCATATACCTACTTTAAAGCTTTCCACTTTTTTTACGTTTTAAACAGAAAATGCTGCTAAAATCTTAAATAATTTTATCAATTACGATTTTTGTTATAAGAGATTTGGCATCATGTAAGAAGAGTCCCGTCTTAATTACGTTGGGGACAACCAAAATGTAAACAAGGCTTGTCTATCTTTAATACTTCATTGTTTTTTATTCCGTCTTGTTCATCTTCTTGTTTTTATACACGACGGTGAAAAGCTGACGAAGACGCTATTAGCAAAGTTTGATATTGTGTTGTGACATTTGACCCTTCCCTATTTTCCAATAAATCTTCCGCTTATCGACTAACACATTTAAATTCCCGATAAATACAACTTTAATAATTATGTCATTCGTAGAATTTGCAAAAAGAAGCACTACCTGGTGAAATATTACATAGACTTCATATATTATGTTATATTTATTATCAAATTTCTATATCTCCATTAGCTTTCCCTTAAGAAAATAATATTTCTTTGATTTTTTATACCGCTTTTTTCTCCCTGTGTACATCAGGTTCATGGTAACCGCCTTTACGTTTTCAAAACCAGGCTAACTCTATCCTATAAAAACTAGAACAGTGTTGACAGCTACTACCGAAATTATTTACCAGATGCAAGATTATTAAATGCAGAAAATTATATTAAAAAATCAAAAACCATGACGAAACCCTTAATTTTCCTCAAAACTACAAAAACAAACAATATTCAACTGAATAAATCGGATATAAATAAATAAAATAACTTTTAAACATCTAGCTTAGCCTAATGTGATATACTTATTATTATGAACAGAAGATAATATGTGAGAACTTGGATTTTCTATATAAAAAACGATTTGAACGCGTTCATGTATAACAAATACTTCCGCTTTTAAAAGTTAACAATCCAATATTATTGCATTACAAACGTTGCACCTGTGTACTTTTAGGTTATCGAGAGTACCAAATCTGATACAATCGGGCCAGCTCTGGCAACACTGGATTGGGAAATTAGAGTCGTATTCATCGGAAACTACATCCTCTCGAAAAATACTGAATCAGCCAGCGCCCTCTGATGCTAAGTCGGTTCAGCCAAATAAGACTGATTTTTTGGCTTCCATCTTTGAATTACAGCGCCGATCACGCCGCTTTTATTTCATCCAGTTCTAGATAATATAACAATATTTTTGTTGCATTGTCACACATTTGTCTATAAAATAATGTTATAAAGGGCGTGTCAACTTCATTTCATTTCAATCTTCATTGCCCAAAATTGGGTATATTTGACAACGTCTGTGGAATTATTTATTAACAAGAAACCCATACAAATTATGATGCACACTACTTTAACAGTTTGGCAATTGATATTACAAATTACCTTCTCGACTAAAATCATTAATAAAAATTATCTAAATGAAAAAC
Organism: Lochmaea capreae; assembly: GCA_949126875.1. Taxonomy (NCBI): domain Eukaryota; kingdom Metazoa; phylum Arthropoda; class Insecta; order Coleoptera; family Chrysomelidae; genus Lochmaea; species Lochmaea capreae. Next base: position 4,305,237 of record OX421398.1, read on the forward strand.
GTAAGCCATGTTCTTACGCTCATATTTTTGTTCAATAACGGGCCCTTAACTATCAAGTGTATTAAAACGCGATGAGGTGTTAAACCCATAACCGGCTTTTCTTCTTTTATTAGAATATTAGTATACATTTCTAAAAACTAATATGCAAAAGTTTTAATCCGAAGATTTAAGGAAAAAACTGGTTATTAAGATTTCCTTTCAGTACAAATTGTACAAATCCCACTAATGATGAAGTGAGCAACTTTCTTATTACTCGTTTTATGAGCTAAAAGCTGGTAACAAAAAGAACCATTATAATTTGAAGAGCGATTTTCACTGTCAAAATCAATTAGGACAGTTCACATGTGCTCGAGGTTGATGATTTTATATACAAGTTAAAAGAATTTTGTTAAGTATTTCTCAAGTTAAATTGATAACTTAAACAATTTTAAACCCTACTTTAACCAGTTTTAATCCTCACTCCCTCCAATTACAAACAGAAAACTCTCAAATAATTCAAGACAAACATACCCTATTCTTCTGTGTTCGCTCCTTTTATTACTATGCAGTTATGACGATTCTGAAAAAAAGACAATATGTTAAACATTACGTTGCTAACTTGTCATGAAAATGAAAATATTTAGAATAATTGATTCCTCATTATACTTTTGTCCAATGGGAACTGTTCGCATATAAAAAATATAATATTTTTAAGTTCAACACCTCACTAACAATCTATAGCATTAACGCACTCGATTGTTAAGTTGCCTTATTCATACACTTCTTGTTGGGTAAATAACTATTAACGTATTGAATTCATTCCATAAAACAAAAATTTACTATTCAAAAAGGTAGTACACTTTCTCATGCTACAAATCTATGTTGTATATACTAGACTATACTTTAGTCCTATTTCCCGGAGGAATTTTAGGATATCTGCAGGCCTCAACTTAGGTAACTGTACTGGATAGAAGAGGGACAGTTACCTAAGTTGAGGCCTGCAGATATCCTAAAATTCCTCCGGGAAATAGGACTAAAGGAGCTACTAGTATCTGAGACTCTCCTCAGAAACTAAGTAGAAGTAAGGGGGCACAATAGATCTTTTAGGTCTCAGTGAATGTTACCCCAAAATACATACATACATACATACATACATGTATATACTAGACACAGATATACTAGATACCTACTTAAATATACGTATTCAACAGACTTACCTTGTATTTTTTGCTTCTTGATATCCAGAATACAATATGCGTTTTTCCATATGCCATTATGTTCATTTTTAACATCACTAAAACATTACACCGCCTCTCACTATAAAATATCAATGCTAAATGATAGTAACTTATCTCTTTTATTAATTTATCAAATTACTACTTCCTACATTACACTGTGAACCAAATTGCTAGCTTAAATATGTTATTTGTAAATATTTAAAATGAATGAATAATAACTTTTTGGATGCATTTAGTGAAAAATTATACTTAATATTGCAAGTGCAGGGTAACAAACTAAATTTTCAACTTTGATAGATTGATCTTACTCAATATTTCATATACATAATTATAAAAATAAATATTTATTTGTTAATGGGCTTCCCATACCATTCATAATGTTCGCTAGTTGTAGGCAATCTAGCGAAGGGTACTGTAATAAATAAATAACTATTATAAAACGACTTAAATAAATATACCTAAAGTACCTACCTAGAAATCAGAAAAGAAATGTTTTATACAACAATACAATAATTATTTGTTGTTTCGTTTAATGTTAATTGATATTATTGTTCACTAGTCGAAGATGGACCTAGGAAAATTTTTAATTAGTTTTTTAATTATGAATGTCAGTATTGCATTGCACCAAGCTTTTAAGTGAGTTCAACGTTTTTTGAATAAAATGGGATTGAGTTTTAGTAGGAAACGGGTCACCATAGACCACCCCCTCCACTTTCCATTTTAGCCACGCCCCCTGTCAGCTATTGGCCCCCCTCCAGTTTGACAGGTGACACGTGACGTTTGACCGGTGACGTGACGTGACAGGTGACATTTGACCGGTGACATGTAACGTGTGATTGGTGACACAGGGGACATTTGAAAGGTGACACGTGACATGTGACGTGTGACCAGTGGCACGTGACAGGTGACGCCACCAGAGACATCTACATGCGGGAGGCGGAGACATACGGCCGAGTGACATTTGACACGTGACATTTGATAGGTGACACGTGACGTTTGACCGGTGACATGTGACGTGTGACACCACCAGAGACATCTACATGCGGGAGGCGGAGACCGCCACTGTTCAACCGGAGACATCTACATACGGGTGGCGGACGGAGATACCAGAGATATCTACATGCGAAAGGCGGAGACCGCCATTGTTCAACCGGTGGATCGAAAGTATCTTTGGTTTAACATATACAGAGTGTAGCGGAGAAAATGTCACATGTCAAATGTAGCTTCAAACGTCAAAACGTCACATGTGACGAGTCGTAGGTGCATTAGTATGAATATCGTTTATCATGATTAATAAATCGTACTTTTGTACGGGCGTATGTCACAAATTAGGAAGGCAAAAGGAAAAATCTATAACGATTAATAAATCCGACCGAATGTTGACATCTGGGAGTCACAACTCAAACGTCACATGTCAAACGTAGCGTCAAACGTCACATGTGACGTCGATGCTGCAATAAGTGTGACAAAGAAGGTAGGGGCAGACAGAGAACGATGATAAGAAAGTGAGTTTTTGTGGTGTGATTTCCTGTTGTATGGAGTAGACTTCATATCTCAAGACTGTAACTTTCTGTGTTTTAATTTTGTCCGTTTTTGAAGTTGATTGCATTTTCCCATGGCATTGAGATGAAAACTTCTTATCTGTTCGTTATTTTTCAGGAATTTCAGAAAAACAATTTAATGATTTGCATGGTTTATTTAAAATAATACATCATTGATAAAAAGAAATTATTTTTGTTAATAAAATCTTGAGATGATTTAAAAAGTCTCTATTCGGACATGAAATATCAAACAAGTTCCAATTAAAGGGTCCGGCTGCAACAAGTTTTTTAGTAAACTCATTGCAACAGAAAGCGGACTTTCTGCTAAAAAAAATGCCACATATTTAGTGTTTTTCCACACATTATTGATGTTTGCAAATTTGGTGGTACATCCTGTAAAACTGGATCCAAACCGCTGCCACGCCTCTGGACTATATTCATGTACCGTAAAGTGGGGTTACTTTGCACACTTTTTTTTTGTTTTTGTAAATATTTATGATTCTGTTGGGAATTTTAAGGCCCGCTCTAACTATATAAAAATTTGATTATATTGCTGCATACCTTTGTAATAAGAAAGCATGAAAATAATTAAAACCACGTTTTTTAAAAGTTCAAAAAGTTGGCAATGTTACCTAGACTTTGGGGTTACTTTGACGACTGGTTTTTCAGCGTACAGACCAAGTTAACAGTCTTGAAGGGTTTCTTTGCCCTCTACTTTTAATGTGTTTAAAAAATATATTTTTATGTATATAATTCATTTTTACAAAAAAAAATGTATATTTCTTAGAAAATAAAGGAACATTCACCTTTTTGCAAGTCGAAACAACTCTTATAGAAGAATAATAACTCTTTCGTAAAATAATAATTATAAGCAAATAATTCGTAAATATTCTAAGTAGGTAGTTAGTCACAAAAAAAAAACTTAACAAATACTGTAAAATTAACATTAAACTTTTGACGAAAGAAGAAACTAAAACATGTTATATTTGGAAAAATCAAAATTTTCGAATGTGAAAATTTGTCTTGATGTCGAAGTTTTGGCGATTCTAAAATAGTCACAATATCGTATTCAAGAATAAGACCTGTGTCATCGATATTAGGAACACAAAAATTGTTTTGTGATTTTAGTCTTAAAAACTTTATATTACAGCAGTCTTTTTCTTTATCAATAACTTGTGCAACAAAATGCTTGTATTGTTTTTTTCCTAAAAGTGCTACAAGTAGAAAATCAGAATTTTTAACTCTAACTAATTTTGATTCCATCAGCTACAATATCACGGGAGCAATGGGCTTGAGGCTCGTCATTGCGGTCATCAGTCTTTTGGAAATCCTCGACTTCATCTAATTCTAAATTGTCTTCAGATTCTTTTGCAATGGTCCAGTCATGTTCTCTAATTTCTCTATTCACTTTATCACGTTTCTTTTCTTTGGGAATACTTGTCCTGAAATCCTCACTTGCAACAGATTTTCCAGGTTCAATTCTTATCACCTTCTTTCTCTTTGGGGTGCTTGCTTTTGAAGGAGCTCTACTTTCCTTAAGGAAATTCAACAAGGTCTCGCTTATATCACTGTTGGTTTTATCAAATCTTTTATTATGCATTCTATTAAGAACCTCCTCTCTGTTACATGGGTATATTCCCGTTGCTCTGAATCCATTTTGATTGATTTGTTCGTCTTTTAATTTTATTTCGACAATGAGCTTTTTCAATAAATGAGGAAAAGTGCTTTTGTTCACTATGCTGTCTCGAGGATTTTTAGTTTTGTAGGTTGTTATTATGCGGCGCCAAACTACCTTCAAGGGCTTGAAGAAGCTTACATCCAAAGGCTGTGTCAAATGTGTTGAGTTTGAGGGTAGAAAGATAAATCTAATACTGTTTCTTTGACACTCTCTAATGATCGTTATGTTTAAATTACTCGATAGGTTATCTCCGATTAGAACTTTCGGCCCATCGATTTTTTTGGCCCACGGTACAACCATTTGTGTAAACCAATCCTCAAATGCGTACTGATCAAACCACCCAGATTTGGTTCTATTATAACGAGTTCCAGGGGGTCCCCCGATACACCAGGAATCGAATAATCTCTCAGCCTTATACACAACATATGGGGCAAGCAAAGTTCCATCTGCAGCGGAAGCAAACATGACTGATATTGAGGACTTTGTTGAATTCATAATTCGTTCAGGGTATTTAATCCCTTTTCTAAAAATACATTTTGACGATCCAGGATCGTCTGTCAAATTCGTCTCGTCGTAGTTAATGATGGAACCAGGTGGAATTCCTGCCACGTTTCTTTCTAAATTATCAAAATAATTGTTCATTTCCTCATCTGTTTTCCTAGCTCTTGCTTTTTTAATATTTTGACACTGTCTGTTGGATAATTTATGTTTGTGTCTATGAATAAAATTCTTGCACCAATCTACACCAGGTAAATTGTCTCTGAACTTCTTTAGACGGACACCTTCTTTGTCTAAATGACTCTTCAACACTACTCGCAATTCTGTCATTGTTAGGGGGCAGCCATACTCGGAGCTGGCTATTATAACGTCGACTATGGACCGTTCAATCTCCGGGGCGATAAGCTGAGGTGCTCCAACAGGACATTAACTTTATTTACAAGGGTTCTTCTAGGAATATTGAAGGTTTTGGATGCTTCGGTATACCCCATTCGATTACTCTTTATCAAGAGAACAGCTCTATGCAACTGCTCTTCGGTATAATCTTTGTAACGCCGTGCGCCCACTCGTCTTTTATACGTTCGAACCATTTTCTGAAAAAAAACACAATGAGGGGCAACTTTGCCAACCGCAAAAATTATAGGAAATTTAGCATCTGGAAAACTGTAAACATCAGAAATAGAACTCACATATGCACAAGAATAAGTGATGTTAAAACCAGAATTCAAGATTCAATAGTTTTCATTACAGAACCCTTAGCATAGAATCAGGAATTTACGAGGTAAATCACGTGATTTTCATATATGACGAACTGCTTGACCGAGCTCCGGACTCGCACTGCCTAAACCTGTTGATCGCGAAGTATTTTGCCACGAACTGCATAAGAGCAGTGTTGCCAGATTTACAGAAAATTATTTTTTGGTTTTTTAAGCAAAGTTGCCCCGGCTGGCAAAGTAACCCCACTTTACGGTACCGAAAGAAATGTACAACGCCTCCGCCACTGGTTTTCAAATACTGTATTACCATTATAAATAAAGTTTTTAAAGAAACATGGGTTTTTTATTGAAACACTCTGTATATTCATCAACTTTTATATTGCATGAAGATACACCCTGTATATGTTTCATATGAAAATATTTTTACTTAGAAATTCTAATGTTGTGATATCAATTTGTTATCATGCGGCTTTCCGGTTATTGCAAACTTATACTTTTACAATCTAAAAACTTTTGAATTTCCGTTCAGTTTGAGATACTTCTATGTAAGTATTCACCTTAATGTTGAAGCTAGAATCTAATAAATTATGTTTTTAGGAAAGAATTTATTAAAAATTCAAGAGATCCGCTGAATATCAGTGGGCTCCTGTGGGGACTCTTTGGGTGTTTTGGCCCAAAATAATTGTTAAAAAATAGGTGTAAGTGTCAGTATAATTGTGGGTAATTGAAATTTTCATAATATATTTTTAGGGTGTCTAGTTCGTCCAGATGCGTAAGTGGGTAAGAGTTCTAAAACAAACTAGGTCATTAATCATAGAATTTTACAGTGAGCCGACTGACTTACCGCAATATTTACATAGTAAACTAGTTCCAATCTCACAGATACATGATAAACACACAAGATCAGCAAATTCAATTGATTTTTATGTGAAAACAACCATTAAAGGTAGTTCTATAAAAAATTTATTCCACGAAGGTGTTGTACAATTTAATAACTTACCGCAGTACATAAAAGTTAATCAAAATGTGAAAATATTTAAAATAGTATATTACGTGACAAGAGTTGTAAGTCACCCATTACGCACGAAGTGAAAAAGTTTAATGGGATTACAACTCGTGTAACGTACTATACTTTTTCTACGCCCATCTATTTTCTTCTGAGGGCTCATAATTTCATCTTTTCCATTACTAACAGTCATATCTTCTATAAGTTCCTTGTGGCATTACTTATTCTTTTTTCTTTTTTTTTGGGAATCAAACCACAATAATGTTTTTTTATTTTTTATTTCGACGTTTCGGTAGCGTTCCAGCTACCGTTGTCAAGATGAACTATTTATAGTATAATAGTATATTATTCAACAAGCGTATAATGATGGCTATTACCCACGAAGATGAAATTACAGTATACTCTTGTAAATGAGCAAATAGATACTTTACAATCTCCTTTGTTAGACTGTTTGACCGATATATTTTAATGTGTATCCACCTATCCTTTCTAAATTCTGCTCATTGCGAAAATATGTACATATATACACCTTTCAACTTAGCTAATAATACACTTGTTTACTGTATTTAATTTCACTATCTATATGATACCTATTACTATCCTACCCTAAAAGTATTCCTTCCATTTTCTTAGTTACATAATAAAAAATGTTTTCATTCCACCCCTCGAAAATGATGTATAAACATCGAAACCGGTCGGGTCTAAGTTTTTTGTAAAACTTATATTATAAAATATTGTGAAATAAAAATAATGAGTATTTTTAAAGATTGATATTTTGTTATCATTTAGTTTTTGAGTATTTTTAGATTTTGTTTTGCAATATTTTTGTTACAGTATTGTATTGTCAATGTTAATTATGTTAATGAAATAAATGTACTTATATGCATTCACTTGCTGTTTTTTTTAGTAACCAAGAAAATATCCACCAGCTACTAAATATTCCAAATAAAGATAAATACCATTTACAATATATAAATATTCAGTTGCTTTATTATGTTTGAAATATTCATAAGATAGGTTTTGAATAATAGGTATAGTTACAATAATTCCTTTTTTCTTTTGACCCTCATCCATACTAAAAATATTGTATTTCATTTCATCTATGGAAAATAATGTTTTAACAGATTTTTCTCCAATAATTTTTTCATAGATCCAATGAAATAAAATATTTTAGGTAAGGGGTGAGACAAAAGTAAAAATAGGTAACGTTTGTTACATCTATATATATTATTTAATATTTAATAAATGAATATTCTCTACATATTATCTCATTTTTACATTTATATTACATAGTGATTTGGACATATTTGAGATGTAATATAATTTACATAATAGATATGTAATATGAATATGTATCTTTTATATCATTACTGTTCTCTAGCTGTGACGGCCTTTGTCAGTATTCAATACATAAATATTATCTAGTTGTGACTTCAGTTTTATATAACTGTGACTTTTATATTTCAAACTTCGCCCCCTTTTTTCATCCCCTTATCGGATCCTATCTTATCGGATGCATACGTCATACTTAAGGCGGGTTCGATTTGGTTATACGGTGCTGGAGCGGAGTGAGAGCGGCGTATCACTCACGTGATATCAGAGCGTTTGGAGTGAGAAAGTCTATCTTGAACGAGCTGGAGCGGATTTGAGAGTGTTTAAAAATAATGTAACCTCACTTCTTTCACTTTTATAATTTATTTATTTTGTTGTTCCAGTCTTTTATCATTTTTAAGACCAAAGCTTAGAAAACTTAATATTGAGTTACTTTGATTTAAAGGCTGCTTACTAAATATAACTATCTAAATAATATAATTATAGTTTGTTTAAATAATTTGCATAGTATGTTGTTGGTAAGTACAGCCTTATTATATCTTAAATGTAAAGTATTGTTCGAGTCCGTTTAGGACGTTTTCACAATACCAGAAGAATTAACACGAGAATTAAACATTGTTTTAATGTTTTGCTTCTGAATAATATGCCGATTATACAAAAAAACAATAACAAACCCTAAAAATCAGAGGAATGTTTGTAACACGCATGTCCACTCCGATCGTGCCACCTTGTCGAGGTAGTGCTTTAGGAGTGAACTCCGTTCACTCTGAAATCACAAAAACGAGCGCGGGGTGCGCCGCACTTTTCGCTCCAAAGTGGCATCTCGAACGGTTTTGGAGCGAAAAGAGCTTACGGAGTGAAAAGAGTGTGCAAATCGAACCCACCTAAAGAATACACCCTCCAAGTTTTAGGTCTCTATGATCAGTGGCTTAGGCTGTGCGCTGATCCGTCAGTCAGTCATTCAGGACAAACCATTTCATAATTATTATGTCTAGATTATGTAACTAATATAAATTTATAAAGAGCACAAACTCTGTATATAAAAAGTGTCCGACGAAATTAGGAAGATTGTGGAGGCGCTGAGGAGGCTAGCGATTAAAATCATGTTTGACGTGCTAAATTTTAGGTTATGTAAATGGAGAGTTTGTTTATTTTCATTGGGTTACCTTTTATGCTTGGTTTTAGCAAATTTCAAGGAAAAAATAAGTATTTCGCGTAGCTGGTGCTATGTTTGGTTGAAGGTAAGTTTCTTCAATATCATTATATAGGCAATTGTCTTGCGAAATAGTAATGAAAACAATAAAAAATATTCCACACATTTGTCTAATTGCACAAATAATTTGTACCCATCCATAAATAACGGATTATTGTGTTGTTTCAGATAATGCCTCAAAAATGATGATAAGTATAAATTAAATCCACAGAGAATTCAGAAGGGGTTAATGTGTCCCGGTGCAGTTACAAGTAAAAGTATTAATTGAAAGTGAATCCAATGAGAAAGAAGTCTCTTAAATAATTCCAATTATATGGTCAGAACCGACACCAATTTTAGTTCCAAGAACGACAGATTCAAGATGATGGTGAAATACGAATTTGTGATTGGCTCAGTTTTCATCATGTCCCATAACTGGTTATCATCACTTGAAAAATAAAGTATAAAAATATTTCAAACTCAAAGGAGATACTCGTTGTGCTAAAAGTAAAATCTATAAATGTACCAGAACAGTTTGCAAGGAGTGTGGTGTACTGGCATGCAAGGAAAACTTATTTGTTCAGTATAATAGATCAAAGACTAATGGTACATAATATAATAATGTTTATTAAAAGAATTGTTTACAAAAATAATATATAATGTTTCCTTCATTTAGCTAAAAAAGAGCTAATACAATTTTTTTTTTTTGCGGTTTCAAAGCACGAATTTACTACAATATGAAATTCTTCTGGTAATTGCAAAACAGCTTCTCACACTATAGCATCTGACTTCATTGCACACTCAGACCTGATTTTGATTATTTTTTCTCTCAGTCGGAATTTCTGCAAAGAAATAATGAAAAACTTAAAATTATGGACGTCAATAGTTATAGAGTAATGACATAGAATTTGCCAGACCGTGAAAATTTTGTAAACTGTACAACATAGAAGTTTTTTATTGCAACACAATATGTTCTCAGTTGATGTTTGACCATAGTGTTAATTAAGTCATGTGAATAAAGAGGCCTAGCAAAGAATGTTATGAATATAAACTTAACTAAATTTGAAGCACGCTGTATTGTCCAGGTTGGTCTATTTTGTTGGTATATTAATTTCCGTAAAATTCGACAAGGTTTGCAACATGGCTTTGGTTGATTTCTTAAGTATGTATCATCACCAACAATCACACCTTTACAAGTTTCTGAAAATTGATGCAATTAAAAAAATAATTAATATCAAAACTTCATTTATTCGTTATGTAAAAATAAATTAATCTTACTTTTTGTTGAATAAATTCTAGTTCATTTGGTTTGTCTACATACAGCCAAAATGATGGCAGCAGTGAAAATTTAAGAAAATTATCCATAAAACTATATAGAGATTGTGTAGTTGCTGTTTCCTGTTGACTCTGATCTAATAATTCCTGTTGCTCCTTGTAGTTTCGTTGAAGTTGATGCAGTTCATTTATGATATTTGCTTGGAGCTTATGTGATGGAATGGTAACAAATTGATGCTCAATTGTAGGGAAAACTTCATCTTTTAGTGTTTTTCTTTCTGCAGGAAAAATCTTGAGCTCTCCTTAAATATTAAATTGTTCCTACATTTTAATGTCACTCTCTTTAAAATGAAGGTGGGAAATGAGATCATTTGCTTTCAAAGCCATACCCAAAGAGATCCTCCATTTTTCCAATCTTGCCGCTGTCAGCTGTCTGTGAATTAATATAAGCAAAGAAAAAGTTAATGTATTGATAAGAAGTAAAAACTATCTATTCTACCTCTGTATTCTACTTAAATAAAAATTAATTTACTTACTGTTGGTCGAAAATAAAACAGGGGCTGAGGTGTGTAATTTTTTTTATTTTTAACTTTACTTCTAGTTGGACAACTTTTAACGACACACGTTTTTCCCATTGTCAATTTTTTATAAAAACTATAAAAATAAACACTATTTTTATTTTTTGTTAGGTTAACTTGTTCAGCAAACTTCACTCTATAATTTTAATCGCTAGCTACTCTCGCGCCATCTACTATTTGTACCTTACCGCTGGACACTTTTTCGAGATTTTTCCTATACAAGTTTGTGCTCCTTATATCTAGTCTCCATGATAAATTGTTTCATGATTTTGAATGGTTATCTATGATTTTGAAGTCGGTTCCAAGTGAACCATAAAAAAAAATTATACGTACACCTTGCTACAATGAATATATACGAGTGATATACACAGTATATACTGTGGTTTTCGTGTTGGCTTGTCACTTTTTAGCTGATTCTACAGGTTGCTGTAATCTGTAAAGCAATACTAACGCCATGCCTTGACTGGCCGCGGTATAATTTATTCCCATTTGGTATATTCAACTTTCTTTACTAAGTGGGGGTATACTGTGATAACTGTTTTCGTGTTGGCTTGTCACTTTTTAGCTGATTCTACAGGTTGCTGTAATCTGTAAAGCAATACTAACGCCATCCCTTGACTGGCCGCGGTATAATTTATTCCCATTTGGTATATTCAACTTTCTTTACTAAGTGGGGGTATACTGTGGTGATATAGTTCATTTAGAAACCAGGAGGAGTAATTTGAAAAGCCTTACTCACACCACTAATAGTTACCAGATTAGTTACTAAAGGGTGTGTTCCGAGAAAGTAGTCGACAGTCGTGTTCCAAATCTATTAAATATGCCTTGATGGACGAATAAATCAGCCATGCCTCCAACTATTTGAGACATTTTGGATTTAACATGAATATTTTTGGTTTGTCATCCAATATATTATATTTGTTTACACACATTTATTGTACATTGTTTTTCTGAGAATCCTAAATAACCTATGCTCAGCGTTTACATTGTTTTGCCGGCCAAATAAGCGAAGAGCTGCACTCGAAGTAGAAGGATCCATAATTGCAGATATTCAATACAATTGCTTACTGAAGGTTTTAAAGGAACAGTTTTAACGAAATAGAGTGGAAACTAAGTAAAAATAATAAAATAACAACAGCGGATGCAATGACAAAGATAAGCATATTCATCTGTCAGAATTGTCAAAAATGGAAATTAATAAATTATCAGCTGATGTCAATGCTACGAAGTGTTGTGTGAAACTGGGCGGAATCTGACCAATCAGAGGTCTACACCGTCTACAGAATTGCCAACTTAAATTCAAATTACTCCTCCTGGGTTTTAAATGAGGTATAGCAAAGTTTGAAATTAGAGTTTGTTTAATCGACCTTTGCCGTTACGTCATACATTGCCCAGCTTTATCTCTCATTCATGAAATGGATGAGACGGAATTATGACGTCATTAACGTATTTCTTAACTAATGTCGACGTAATTTTTATTTGTTACTTTTGACAGTTCAGTTGTCACATTTTGATTTGATCAGTATTTTTGGTCATTTTCGCTTTTTTCAATTAATTTTTCATTGTCAAAATGCCTTCCCGGTATAATGAGAAAGAGCAAAGTTTAATTTTGAAGTTAATTAATTACTTTTCAAAAGAAAGGGATGCTGGAATGCCGCTTTTACCGTTAAATGCAGTCTACAACGTAAGTATCTATCTATATTATGCAAAATTAGAGTTAGTGTCTATCTTGATTTGATTTTAAAATTTTATAATCGTATATATAATTTTATAATCGTATATAAAACATTTTCAATATATATTATATAATTCGCCATTTAATCACAATTCGGTAATCCATAATTTTTTAAATTCAATAAAAAATCATGCTTAGGGGCGTTAAACATCCTCAAGCTGAAAATTTGAAACAAATCAGTTAAAAAATACGGGGATTTCAAATTAAAACAAAACTAAATTAAGTAAAAAAGTACGTAACGCATAAAGCAAAATACAATTTTTGGCATTACTAATTTATTCATACAAACACACCTTAACAAATGTCATTGATTATGATTTTGAGGTTAAGTGTAAAATAACATTCAACACTAATATGAGACAAACGTAAAACAGCAGAATACGTCACCGATTATGACGTAACGGCAAAGGTCGATTAAACAAACTCTACCAATACCTACCGACGGATTGTGTGACGCGAAATGAAGGCAGTCATTCACTTGGCACCGACTTCAAATTTATAAATAGTTATTTATAATACAAATGCGCTAAAGTACTTCACGCACAAGTGTCATACAAAACTTTATCTACGACCACATGAAGAAAAAATGTGCTCTGGAGGGGTTAAGAAACATAAAAATAAATTTTCTATAAAGAAATATATACACAACGAATTCTAATTATTTAAATTAATATTTACAGTAAAATGAGGACAACTATTTAAATTATTACTAATTATAACATTGGGTTCATTCCAGTGCGAACTATCGTAGAGTACGGACGTGTGTGATTGTGCTTAGCAAAACAAACCGATTTTGTCCTCTAAATTTATAACGTTCAAGTGTAATTTGTAGTTTAATATTAAATTATACAAACTGTAAGTATAAATAGTTACTTCACTAGTTTGAGTAAGCAATTGCCGCGGCACTGGCCCGCAGATGCCCGGCGGTAATCATAGACCTAGCGGCAAAGATCCGCCGCTAGCCGCATCATCAGGTAATGAAATCACAAATAATATTTATGTTGAAGATGTTGTTTTTTCAGAAGAGATTAGCATGGACGAGTCTCAAAATGTTTTAAAAAGCGATACTTCTATTGCTAATAATTCTAAATCTTCCGATAATGTCATTAATGAGGGTAATAAAAACTCACTCTCGAATTCTTTCCAATCTATACTCGATTTGAAATTGGTTGATAGTAATAAATCATTTTTAGCAGCCGATTCCATAGGCGCACCTACCTGACGTGCCGGTTTGAACCCTATTTACTTATCCGAATAATTTAGTAATCATTATTGTCATAACAGGTAAAAATAATTATGCCGAGAATTCCGGGAACAATTAATACACAATGTTACTTCAGGTTGTTACGAAAAATTAGGTAGGTAGGTAGGTACTTATTGGTATAAAACTGTGAGTCATTTTAAGAGCGAACAAACCTCTAATGCGAGTATTCTAGGACACACATTTGGGTAATTTTTGAAAATGGAGAGTCTTTCAGGATTTATTCCAGTTAAGCGAGCTGCGCAATCAGCGCTAAGCATTAGTGAAAAGATTATTGTGCTTAATGTATTTAATGCACTTAGATATCAAAAAAGTGCAATAAGTATCGATTCTACAGTGGAACTTTGTTCAAAGATGACAGGTATTGGAAAAGCAACCATCTACAGGCTGATGCGGGAAGAAAAGACAGGAACCGTGACGCCACCAAAACCATCTCCAGGAAGGCGAACAATACCGATCGATGAGGACGAAAAGGCCATCATAAGACGAAAGGTGCATTCATTCTATTTCAATAAGGAGATCCCTACTTTGGATAGAGTTTTAGGGGCAGTAAAAGAAGACTTTCCTGCAATCAAGAGAGATAAACTATGGAAAGTTCTAAGAGAAATGAATTTTAGATGGGAAAAACATAGTCGGAAGTCTCATTTGCTCGAAAAAGATGAAATAGTGTGTTGGAGACGTAATTATTTAAGAAAAATAAGACAATTTCGCAATGAAAACAAAACAATTTTCTATTTGGACGAAACATGGCTGAACGAAGGCTACACAGTTGGAAAAATATGGACAGACAAAAATGTGACTTCTCACCGGCAAGCATTTTTAGACGGTCTATCAACAGGAATAAATCCGCCCTCTGGAAAAGGAAAACGATTAATTATAACTCACATCGGTAGCTCCAATGGCTTTTTAGAAGGTGGACTATTATCATTCCAATCAGTTCGTACAGGCGATTACCACGAGGATATGAATGCTGATGTTTTTGAGGAGTATTTCGAACAAATGATAGAGCTGATTCCACCTGGCTCCGTCATTGTGTTAGATAACGCTCCGTATCACTCCAGAAGATTGGAGAAGATGCCTACAACTGCTTGGCGAAAAGCAAAAATTATCGAGTGGCTTGTGGAGAAACAAATACAATTTGAGGACAATATGGTTAAAAAGGAGTTGCTATCAATTGTAAACACCCATAAACATCGGTTTCAAAAATATGTTGTTGACGAAATGGCCAAAAAACAAAATATAATAGTGCTTCGGCTCCCCCCCTACCATTGCGAATTAAATCCGATCGAACTGGTATGGGCTCATGTGAAAGGTTATGTGGCTGGAAAAAATACCACTTATAAAATGAGTGATGTTCAAAAACTCTTTGAAGAAGCGCTTCAAGAAGTCAACGCGGGGAAGTGGCAAAGATGTATAGAGCATGTAATAAAGGAGGAGGAAAAAATGTGGCAATTGGATAGTTTACTGGAGAAAACGGTCGAACCACTTATTATCAATTTAGGGGAATAAGACAGTCCCTCAGATATTTCATTTTCGTATGATGATTAATTTAAAGCGAAGAAATGTAATGACTTACTATAAATTTTATAGAATTTCAAATAGAAACATTTTTCCAAATTTACTTGTTTATTGGTTGCTTTATTGTTATTAGTATTATATTTATTCAAATACAAGGGTAACAAATTATGCCACACATCCGAATGTTCACTAAATTATATAATTATTGTGTTTAATATAAACTTAAACCCACCCGAAAGCACGTGCATGAGTGCAAAACATCACAGGTAGAATCCTAAAGCTTATTGTTCGAGCCTCGGGTTAAGCTTTGTATTCGACGCCCTTATCAGATCTATAGGAATGGAAAGTTTAATAAATGCAAAAGGGTCTATACTTTCAATGTATATACTATTTAAAACTTGGCAATTTAGGTGGACCACTTTGTATACGTGTTTGACGGATTTTAATGATTTATTACTATCAACCAATTTCAAATCGAGTATAGTAGTCAAACGAGTCATTTATTTAACACTGCTAATCGATTCAATTCTAATGATAGTGGACCGTACTTTATTTTTGTCCAACATACTGATTTAAATATAGGCCGTTTACATCCTATGAAACTTGGAGAAAAACTACTTGCTCTATCCAAATATGATAAAAATATTATTGAAATTGTTAGTGTTGGTAGGAACCGTATTAAGATCGAAGTTGATTCTGGGCTTGTAGCAAATAAGTTAGTAAATGAACCTTTCTTTAAAGAAAACAACCTAATTGCCTATATACCAAATTATTTGATTGAAAAAAGAGGGCTAATTCGTGGCGTGGATACTTCATTAAGTGAAAATACCCTATTAAACATTATAAAATCTAGCATTACTGTTAAAAGAGTCAAAAGAATGACTCGAATAATCCAAAAAAATGATATATCGGAGAGAGTACCACGACAAATGGTTATTATAACTTTTACGGGAAAATTAATTCCTCAATTTATTTATATCAACAAAGTTAGGTGCCCAGTTAAGGTCTTTGTGAATCCAGTTATGCAATGTTTTCAATGCCTTCGTTATGGTCACTCAGCTACCCAGTGCAAATCAAAAAAACGCTGTAAAAAATGCGGAAATGAGGAAAGCAATGATTGTCCTGATAACTGTAGGAAATTTTTCATTTATTGTGAGAATAACAACCATGAGTCAGTTTTTAAGGAATGCCCTGAATACATGAAACAAAAAAAACCAAAGAAGCTATGGCAAACTTAAATATTTCTTTTAAGGAAGCTGAGAAAGTAATCGAAAATCCATTAACTCCAGTCTCGTTCAAAAAAATAAATTTGCACCGTTAATAAACTCCCACACAGAATTCCCTTTATTGAAAGCTGCATCCCCCCTATAAATCCAATCCTGGTACGTCCCATAAAAGTAGCATTACTGAAAAAAATTATTCAACCCTGATTCTCGGTCCTCCGAAAATGAAGAAAAATGATGAAACTACGCCTAATTTTCCTCCTATCCGTAGAGAGTTCCAGACCAGTTTTTGTGCGGGTCCAGTATTTCAGTTTGGACAATGTGAATCTGCAAATGAGTTTAATAAATTCATAACCCAACTCAGTGCTACATTAAAAACCTTAATAAAAGAAAGTTTCCAAAATTTTGCTAAATCTTCCCCCAATATGGCTACTAACATCAAAGTTGATGAAATTGAATTTGAAAGTGAAGTTAAAGAAATTGTTAATAACATTTTTACATAATTAAGATGGCCTCTAAAAGCATTAAAATTATTCAGTGGAATATTCGTTCGCTAAACGCTAACAAATATTCCTTACATCAATTGCTGTTGGAAGAACATTTCGATATAGCAGTTTTATCAGAAACCTGGTGTAAACCTTCAGATACTGTTTGTTTCAATAACTTTAGTATAGTGAGCAGAAATAGAAGTAGGAGATATGGCGGTGTTGCCACCCTTATATCGAATAGTATCAATTACGAACCTATTTCATTTGTTTATAATTTCAATCCAAACTTGGAAGTTTGTGGAGTAAATATTTGCATTGATCAGAGAAAGTATTCAATATTGAGTGTGTACCGACCGGCAAATGTTAAATTAACAGCGCAAGACTACGGTAATCTTTTTTCGCAAATTAAACATGACTGCATTGTCACTGGTGATTTTAATGCACATCATGGTTTGTGGGGGTCAACATCGTGCTCCCCGGAAGGCAATACATTAGTAGAAGCTTTAGATTCTTGTCCTCATTTAGTTATCGCCAATAACGGATCTGCTACGAGAGTTACTCTTCCCGGTCAGGCCAAGTCGGTTGTGGATCTTACTATTTTATCTTCCAGATTATGTTCATCCTTTGACTGGACCGTCCTGCCAGATACATATGGATCTGATCACTTTCCCATTCAAATTTCTATCAATGATATCAAGATTAAAAACATGATGTTCAAATCATCAGCTAAGTGGTCGATGACTAATGCCAACTAGGACCAATTCAGATTTAACATAGAACAAGATCTCATACAGGAACCAACTCTGCATAGTACTAACGAAATGATTTTATTCCTATTAGAATCAATTACAAATGCCGCTAACAAATCCTTTTCGTTAATCCGACCATCAACTAAGTATGTCAAAGCTCCACTGTGGTGGAATGACGAGTGCCTTGCTGCTTCGACTTCAAGGAAAAATGCCTTCCAAGCATATAAATCCAATCTAACCCTTTCTAACTTTAACGAGTATAGGAGACATCAAGCTATCTGTAAACGCACTTTCCGCTCAAAAGCTAAATCTAGTTGGACAAGATACTGCTCCACTCTTAACAGACAAACTCCTCCCTCAGACATTTGGAGAAGAGTAAATAAGATCCAGGGTCGCAAAAACTATACCGCTAACGACGAATCTATGGTAGAACGACTTCTAACAAAAATTGCTCCTGATTATGTACAACTACCTATAAAAATGCCAAACAACCATATCGATTCTCACTTTTTGCTAACCACTATCATATCTGACGAGATTAAAGCAAATATCAAAACCTCAAAAAATACATCTCCCGGTATTGACGGGACAAACTATCTCATGTTAGCAAATGTTCCTGAAATTGCCATAAACTATCTTTCCAAAATATACAACAACATTTTACTTAAAGGGGAAAATTGTGATTCTCTCAAACAATGCATGGTTATTCCTATACCCAAAGTAAATGACCGAACTGCCTTCAGACCTATCTCTCTCATGTCTTGTCTATTGAAAACATTCGAACGTATCATGAAAACTAGACTAGAATGGTGTTGCGAAAGCAGAAATTTGTTTCCGGTATCCCAGTTTGGTTTCCGGAGGAAAAAAGGAACTATTGACTGTCTATCGCAGCTAACAACCGATATTCAGTTGACTTACTCAGGCAATAGTTATCTATCTGCCCTATTTCTTGACATCTCAGGTGCTTATGACAATGTCACCTTAAATCTACTCTTCAAGAAATTAACGCATTTAGGTATTCCAACAATGTGCGCATATGCTTTGGTAAATTTATTCACTAATAGGCATATATTCGTCCGGTGCAACGACAGACTGATTGGACCAAGGGTAGTTCATCAAGGCTTACCTCAAGGCTCGGTTCTTAGCCCTCTTTTGTTTAATTTATACACCATGGACCTTCATAGGATGGATATTAATTGCAACATCTTACAATATGCGGACGATTTCTGTTTTTATACCGTTAAAAAATCTTACGATCAATGTACTGATTCTATTGAACAAATTATATATAATACCAGAGAATATTTTCTCAATCAAGGACTTGATCTTACTCCAAATAAATCTGCTGTGGTATTCTTTACTCGACACCGTTTACCGACCCTACCCAATGTGAAGGTAAGTAACCTAAGTATACCCGTACACAATCACATTACCTATCTTGGTATTACACTGGATACTAAACTTACATGGAATGAACACATTAACAAATGTTTAATTAAATGTGAAAAGAGCTTAAATGTTCTCAAAGCAGTTAATCGATATCAATGGGGTGCTGATCCTAAAGTCAATTTAATGTTCTATCGTGCGTATACTAGATCCATTCTTGATTACGGTTGCTTCCTATATGGGTCTGCCACGAACACTCGACTTAAAAAACTAGATCGAATTCAGTATAAAGCCCTGAGGTTTGTTTTGGGCGCACTTAAATCCTCACCCACAGATAATCTCTTAGCTGAATGTACGGAACCTCCCCCGAATTTAAGACGCGTATTTTTAGCTGAGAAGTTTATCCTTAAATTTCAAGCTAACAATCAGATTGAACTATTGCGAAAATTATCTGACATCTCTAAATCTAATTTAGTTGATAAGTGGTGGCACAATAAAAATTCTCCAACAATAGCCATAGCATATCCCAATGTCTCCTCCTACTTAGATATTCCAGCCGAATTTTCATTTTATCAAGCCACTTTCAATATCTCATATGCCCGGACCAACGTTTGCTTCCCCTCTTTTGATGGTAATAACTCCATTGCTCTCCACGAACTGCTTGGAGAGTTTGAAAAACCGTGCAAGATTTTTACAGATGGTTCGAAGTCAAAGTTAGGAGTTGGCTGTGCTGTATACATCCAAAACTATAAAGAATCGCTAATGTTTAAGTTGAATCAGCATTGTTCCATATACTCCGCAGAACTATTTGCAACATACCAAGCTCTAGAATGGGCCGTTAAAAGACAAATCACTAATCAGCAAATTGTAATAATGTCTGATTCAAAGTCTGCATTATCTGCTTTAAAAAACTCACATCAGCTTCACAAGAATGGACTCATTGTAAGAATTTTAGAGAATCAACTAAAATTACATGAAATAAATAGTTCTGTTTGGTTCATTTGGGTGAAGGGGCACGCTGGCAATTTTGGCAACATTAGAGCAGATTACTTCCCTAAAGAAGCGATCTTGAAAGGTACAGAAACCAATTGGTTATATAGAACAGATCTTACAGCAGCACGCAGACAGTGTCTAAAGCAAAACTGGGATATTGAATGGTATACCTTCTGTAATCGAAGCAATAACCTTTATACTAAAATCCATCCTAATATACCAATTGAGTCTTTTGCTGCTAGAAGTCACCCCAATAGAAACATCTACACCAAGTTCGTCAGATGTATTTTCAATCATGCCATCGTAAATGCGCACCTATACAGATTTAAACTAAGTGAAACGGAATTATGTGACTGCGACGGCAATATTGATGACATCAATCACTGGATGTTTACATAATGACAATGCAGTTAAGTATATGACAGAATCCCTCACAAAAGAACGGATTCCGCTCCCTCAGAATCAAGCTAGCGTTCTGTATCTCTCTCGACGTAATCCTAGGCTAAACCAAATAATATGGGAGTTTTTAAAAAGGACTAAAAGAAGAATTTAGTATCGGATGTCTGTGTCAGTGTATATCATGTGTATATCTGTTCAGTCTTGTTCCTCGTGTCTACCCCTATGTTATATATTTTTTCTACGCCCATGTCCGTAAACGTCAAAAATCGCACTGACAACATTCCTTGTAAGTGACATTTAACAATAACATGCACGTAATGAAAATCTCATAACATACATGTGCGTTTAGATTAAAAATCTTAAATTTCTTTGTTGAATCAAATTGTAATAAAATTTTAATTTACGTACTACTTTATTTGGTTTATTTACATACTTTTGATCAATTGAAAAACATAAAAGCTCTTAGCATTAGTGAAATCGTTGAGTGAAAAAATGTATTTTTCACTCAACGGTGAAATACATTCTAGATTAAAAGAGTTATGCCCCTAAATGTCGGCTACACATTTTACAATTAAAAAAATTTATGCTGTCAATTTTTGTAACAAATTATAGTATCCGAACATTTTCTCAACTTTACCTACGAATATGTCTGTTAGTAGTGAAAAATATGAAATTACGAGCACTCAGAAGAAAATAGATGGGCGTAGAAAAAGTATAGTACGTTACACGAGTTGTAAGCCCATTACGCACTCGTGAAATTTACGCACTTGCCGCTGCACGGCTTCGTGCGTAATGGGTTACTTACAACTCTTGTTACGTAATATACTATTACCTTCTTTCCGTTGCCCGTTTTGTGTGTTGTAAAGTCGCTATGAAAGGCACCTTAGCGTGAAAAATAACCCTGTATAATCCTGTTGTTAGTTTCCATAACTAAGTAACCATCATTAAAGATGATTAGGGCCTTGAATGGAGAATACATGTCTGGTCAATGCAGTGTTTAGAATATACTTGTCTTGTACAATCTATTTTAGTTGGCATATTTTCCGGGGCTCATGTTTGCTTCTGTTAACTGTATTTAGTTCAGTCTGAGGTTGTAATATATAATTTGGATTTATTTTTTATAGCAGTATATACTGGAGTTTAATAGTGATGGACTACGCGGAATATAAATTCAATGATGAAATGATGTCGAACTATCAGACAGCACGTGAACTCTGTAACAGAATAGAAAGGAAATCTCTTTCTACGCTAGGAACACGAAACAGTCTAACCCACAAAACAGAATAAAGGTTGGACTGTTTTGTGGGTTAGACTGTTTTGTGTTACTAACATAGAAAGAAATTTCCTTTCTACTCTGTTACAGAGTTCACGTTCAGATGTCAGATATTGGGAAAAGTAGAATTCGATAGATGGCGCTCTGAAATGTCAATGTCATCTTAGCAACGAGTAAAACAAATCAGCTGCCGTATAAGCCCCTTGATATTTAAGTGGTTTTATTTTGCTGTTTTAGTTATTTTCAGTGTGTGTTTTGGAAAACTTTTTCTTTTTCTTTGATTGTACTTTAGTAATTTGTGTTGTTAAACTAAATTTTGACTCCCAATATTTTTATTTTTGGAGTAATAGGTGTTCAACTTTTTAAGTGTTACCGGGAGTGTTAATTATGTTTATGTTTGTTTATTTTATTGTGACTTACCTTTTGGAGTTCTTCATTGTGAATACTGTATGTATTGAATAAATAAAAACACTTATTATTTTTGAAATTGAGTTTAATTATTTTTGTACAAACGTAATGCAAAATTTATGAACTAATGGTCGTGGCTTGACTGTGGTAGTTTTAAGGAAGGTACTGCATTTAAAAGAAGATACTTTTTCTTACCAAGACCTGAAGAATATGTTACTCATTTATATACTGTTCACCTTTACAAATATAAACTATACCATCCACTATTAACTTATAACTATTACACACTTGGTACTAACCTTGACTATAGTAGTCTTCCCTTTTAAAATGTAAAGAACACACGGACATACTATCTGTGACTGGTTTCCCCATTTTTACTTTCGTTGCCCAAGCCTTTCTACAACAGTTTCGATTATGCTGCGACATAATTTAAAGTATAACACTTTAAAAAAGGTACAAAATATTGCAATCAAACGTGATCTACAATGAAAACAAAAAATAGAATAACATAACCTCTTCCATAATATCTCTGATTATTATAAGAATATTACCTCAGAAATGATGACAGTTGAGTTTAATAGAAAAACACAGTTTTAAGCTTGTCACTGACACAAAATTAAACAGATAAAGTACGAATTGGAAAAATTTTACTATAGTGGCGTGACTCAGAATTTGATGAAATTTTTTTTCTAGACTAATTATGACTTCCTGAACACGAATCAGAAAAAAAATTTATTCGGAAATGAAATTTCGAATTTTTTTTTTCAAAGTTTTGAAAAAAAAATTGAATTAACTTTATTATACAGTTTTGTGAAAAAGTTAATATAATGAGAGTATAAGTAAGATCGTAACAATTTAATTAAATTCGTCGTCGATGTTATCATCATCTTCTTCCGCATCATCCCATTCTCTCTCAAATGTAGGTACATCATTCAATGCCACTGGATCATAAAGATCACGAGCGAGCATAAAAAAAATAACAAGTGGATCCTGTTCAACATCATTAACGAATTTAAGGAACATGTAGCGAGCAAGGTATCCTCCCAAAAATCCTTTTTGTCTGTTGGCATATGGCCCGGATGCCTTAGCATGCCGCCATGACGATTCAATGTGGTTGGTGTGGACTCCGCAGTCTCAGGATCCTTGAAATAAAGGGAATGGTTCACCTGAAGATTTTCAAAATTGGGGTGGTCTTTCAATCCCGAATATCCTTTCCAACAGTCGGAGTAGATGGTAGTACCAGGCTCAATGAAATGCTCAATGCAGTCCAACAAAGTTTCAGCAGTCCGATCTTCAACAACAACCATGAAGACTTTCCCAGATCCTCTTTCATATCCTCCGAATACCCAAGCCCCGTCCACATGATGACCACGATGGTACTTCCGTTTTCCAAACTTTGATTCGTCAATTTCAACACTGAAAAATTTAGAATTATTTGAGCAATATTAACCTAACCTAACCTAATATAATCTAATCACATCAATAAAAATACTTACGTTTTCCCAGGACCACCAATCTTCGTAGCCTTTTTAATAAAGGCGTCGAACACAACCTCCCGGCAGAAACAAGCCCAATCCACAGCAGTGCGGCTGCTAATTCTGATTTGCTTCATGATGAACTTGAGGGGACACTTTTCAACCCAAAGGTGGCAAAATGCAATAATTTTCCATAAAGGTAAATTGGATTTGTGGAAGAACGTGTTGTGACGAATGGAAACCCTAAAATACAGAAGGCAAAGGTTAATATATAAATGAATAAATATTGTAAATATAATAAAATGAGGTACCTCTTTTTGCATTTCACGGCCTTGGTTTTTGGATAACGAACAGTGCCATCGCAGCTCCAACGAACTCCATCGGACACCATGCTGTCATTCATAACTTTAAAATTTCCGTTGCAGAATGGTTGAGAGCACTTGATTTCACGGTCTTTAGGAATTACTCCAAAGTCCTGCAACTTCTCAACAATCTCGGAACAATTCCTCCAATTAAAAATCGTGTCAAGATTAATATAACCAGTCATGATTAAATGAAAAACAGAAAACTCAGTCAAATTAAAAATGACACAAGAATATTAAAGAAATAAACAAAACACGATTCGATGAATCATAGCCTGCTATTAAAAACAATCGCTCCCCGGCACACTGACACAGATCAAAGTGTATCCGTTTTAGTTAATATAATAGCATAAACATTTTTATAAGAACATAATACGGGAAGAAAAAAAAATAAAAATGAAAATTTCAAAACTTTATAACTTTTTCAGTTTTCATTTCCGGTGAATTTTTTTTTTAAATTATTGATCAGCATACCCAAATTAGTCTAGGAAAAAACATTTCATCAAATTCTGAGACACGCCACTATAGTAAATTTTTACCTACGAATTTACGGTAATTACGTTGACTTAAATAATATAATACAAAAACAATGCAAAACGAATTGTTTTACTCGTTGCGACAATTACAATTTTTTCCGCCAGAGGTCTCATTAAATTCTACTCCGCCCAATATCAAAAAACATCAAGTAACAAAAATAAATGCGCATGTCCCATAGCCGACACAAAGTGAAAGTTTGCATCTTTCAAGAAAGTTCGACTCAGTTGGTTACATAGATAAAGGAAGCGTTCGTTCAATAGAGGTTGGTTATCTATGATTTCGACGACTTCAACCTATGACTTCAGCTCTGCCGCCAAATTGCGTTGTGAACGATCACCACCACAGATAACATATCACCACTGCTGACGAGAGCCTAATTTACCGACATATTCCAACGTTGCCAAACTTAGTTCGTATGACAGAAAATAAGTTAGAGACGTGGTGCCGATCGAGTATCTCCGGCGCTCGGCTTTCATGCGGGGCGCGCACGGTTCAAACACCCCGTGTCGTTCTCTATGAAAAGAACATCTCCTCGCTTCCCATACACTTTTTTAAATATATTTTTTAAATATATTCCTAACCTAAACCACCCTACCCTACCCTACCCTAATCCGAATCGAAAATTATAATAATTTTCAATAATAACCCAACTAAACCTACCCCTACCAAACCACCTTCGTATTTCTAGTCAATTTTTGTAGAATGAATTATAATAATTTTCATTTTTTAAATATATTTTTTAAATATATTCCTAACCTAAACCGCCCTACCCTACCCTACCCTAATCCGAATCGAAAATTATAATAATTTTCAATAATAACCCAACTAAACCTACCCCTACCAAACCACCTTCGTATTTCTAGTCAATTTTTGTAGAATGAATTATACATAGAGAAATACTATGGAATTATAATAATTTTCAATAATAACCCAACCAAACCTACCCCTACCAAACCTTCTTCGTATTTTTAGTCAATTTTTGAAAAAAACAAAAAATAAAAATATCTTGACTCGGACACGACTCGAACCTGGTACCTCTGTGTTAGGAGCCCTTACGCTGAGCTATTCTTTGCACACATCAAGGATATCGTATAGGAGGTTAAAAGCTTTATGGACGCATGTCGATCGGCACCACGTCTCTCGGGCCACAGACAAGAATCACAAACGCAATCGCAAAAGCCACATGTTACTACTGAATTTGGCAAAGTTGGAATATGTCGGTAACATAGACAAAATAAAAGAGACGGATTGAAGTATAGGCGATATAAGGCATAGCGTTTCTGCTCAACTGACCCGCGCATCGAGTCGCTGCTGTCGCGCGAACTACAAGACATCTTACACAAGCAGAATAGAATAAAATCGTTTAAAATATCATAAATTACATTACACTCCAACATTTCGCCTTTAATGTTGATAAATATTATAAAATATCATTGTATATTAACTTCTAAGTCATTAAAAATGAAAATATACAAAATCAATCATATATTGGTTGGTGTGAATCTGACTTCTGTTTGTCAAAGTCAAAGTGAAAGTGTCAAAAATTAGTAATGGATGATGAGGCTTTGTGTATATTATCTTTGTGATGAGGTGAGTTGGATTTAAGATTAGTTTAGTTTTAAATTCATTCAGGATTTTAGTTCTAATAAAGGAAATAAATGTAAGTGAACCTTTAAAATGTCATCACCAGGTATAATTCGTCATAGTTGTAATGCAAAAAATTGTAATAGCAAATATTGTTGGCCACTTCGCAATTTGGAGATTATAAGAATAAAATATTTTTCAAGTCTCCATCTGATATTAATCAACAGTAGTACAAAATTTTAGAAAGTCCTTATACATCCAAAGATCAAAGGTTGTGTGAAGATCATTTCAATAATAATGCATTTACAAGTACCTAGTTGGACATAATAATAATACCCAAGCTTTTGAAAATACTGTATTGCCTGTAAAACGAAAGCGTATTTTATTCTGACAATAATGATGGTGAGAGGTGTACCAAACAAAAATAATTATTTTTTCTTTGTAACTTGATGTACTGCATATAATTTTTTTGGTTTCAGACTTGTTCCTGTCTTCATAGAAATGGTTAATTTACCTAGTTTTTAATTCCTTTTTATAAAAATATTTGTTTTTTTGTCAATTATTTTAAAATAATGTACAATTGGATATGATATTGGATTAACTTTCTTAAATATAATGTAATTTTAGTTGTGCAGATTAATAAAAATTTTAAATGTGTCTTGATTTCTTATTTATCTAAATTGTGTCTTGAAATTGTTTAATTATAATCATTTCATTAGATAAAATGAAATTTTATTTTATTTTTTCTAATGAAATAATTATATAATAAACAATTTTTAGACAAATTGTAAAATTCACCTACCCATAATCGAAACTAACAAATTTAAATATCCCGCCTTTAAAAATTAGTTCCAACAGCCCTTCCTGGTGCGCTTCGATCAACGTGATGCCAACTGTTAATACAGGATCGACAACTCTCATTATATATTATTTCTCTATGGTCGGTAAATTACAACGATTATATAATCGTTGGGTAAATTAGGCTCTCGTCCACTGCTGTGAGCTGTGACGATCAGGATAGTTAGTTATCTATGGTGACGATCACACCATAGACAAAGAATAGTGTATTCTGTGCCATAGATAACTAGAGATTTGCTTAGCTTGCGTGCTAAAGTGCCACTTGGTCAGCGAATTGATTACGATTGTAGCCTATTAGCCTATATAGTTCTTATCATTTTCTTATGATGTTTAATTGATATACTTTGTTATTACTTTCTTACACATACTGCATTAGTAATTATTATGGAAACAAAGCAAGAAAATAAGGTTAATTTCAAGGAATGTATGGAGGAAATTATCGATATCAAACATGAATTTGATGGAGAGATTCATACCTTAAATTTTCAAAGTAATTTATTTGGAAAAATTATCAGTTCAATTAAACAAGAGAAAACTGAAGATTTAAATATTGGACCCATAATAAAAATCAATCCATACAAAATTAAAACTAAAATGAAATATTCAAAAAGGAAACAAAGAAAGCCATCTAAGTTAAGAGGTGAGTGAAATTTGATGAGTATTCTGTATCAAGTTAGTAATAATAAGCGTATTTCCATATATTAATTCAGCAAAGATTTATGTGAATATAATAACCTCCTACAAATAGGTATACCTACTAGAATTTTTTATTTGCATCATAAAACTTTATCTCATAGTTTTAGAATTCTCAAAACTTGAGATTTCAACTGTGAGGTGATGTAACATTGGATTTTCAAGGATGATATCTTCACAATATATTTTGTTACAATTTCTGGAGCATCCTTATTTCTATTTCCAAGAGTAGGTACCTTGAATTCTCCGAACAATTAATATACTAGAAGAGTGAATAGACATATTATCCTATGCCAACATAAACATCAATGTCTAAGTTTATTCATTTATTTATCTTGTATGTATGTATTTTGGGGTAACATTCACTGAGACCTAAAAGATATATTGTAAGTTTCCGAGGAGAGTCTCAGAGACTAGTAGCTCCTTTAGTCTTATTTCCCAGAGGAATTTTAGGATATCTGCAGGCTTCAACTTGGGTAACTGTCCCTCTTCTATCCAGTAGCTCTCCCAGGTACTGTGCCCTAGAATTCTGAATTGCTGTGCAGTTCGCAAGTATGTGGAAGGTGGTTTTTTCTTCCATGCCACAGAATCTACATTCTTCTTCCTCCACTATTTTGAGCTTTTTATTTAGCTTGATTCCACATATGTTGCCATGTCATATAATTTAAATCTAATAACCATCCAATGATTTGAATTTTTATGTGGTTCCTCAATATGTTTTTTAATAATTATTATATAATTGAGATAAATGTATGAAAAGCAATTTACCTAGTCTAATAAGAATCCAAATTTATATTAATAGCAGAAAATGAACAATGTGTAACTATACATGTTAATAATTCAATACCTAGGGCAACTAAACTTCATTCTTCAAGTAATAAATAAATCTAAGCTAAGATAAATATTTCCATTAAATTCACATATAAGTAACACAGCACTGTTATAAGAATCAGTGACTTTTGCTGTATGTATTTGGAATGAGATTATTGATTTAGATGTTAATTGTAAACAAAGTGTGTTGTCAGTATAGCAGGTTATTTATCT
Source organism: Lochmaea capreae (assembly GCA_949126875.1). Taxonomy (NCBI): domain Eukaryota; kingdom Metazoa; phylum Arthropoda; class Insecta; order Coleoptera; family Chrysomelidae; genus Lochmaea; species Lochmaea capreae. The sequence continues at coordinate 4,334,256 of OX421398.1, forward strand.
AGTCTGTTTAATGATCAAAGCTTGAATAGGGAACTTGCCCATTTTTTTTTTATTCTACTAAAATGTGTGTTTATATATGAAAACACATTATACCAAATATCAGTCCTTAAATCGCAATACTTATTTCACAATAAATAATTAAAGTTGGAATCGCCACCGGGTGTATTCAAACGAAGAAAAATGCGCGGCAGCGGCTGTGACGTCACACCGCACCTCGTGCATCAGTAACCGCAGAAACAGCCATTTGAAGCATTATTGATTTTTTATCGAATTCGAATCGTTAGCGTCAGTTTCTCCGTCTTTAAGTGTTGTTTGAATTGTCGGTTCACAATCGCCTGACTCGAAAAGTGCGGTCTGACGTCACAACCAATGGCAGCGCGTTTTAAGAGCAGTTCAAATTATTCAAATTTTAACCCTTTATTTCTCAGGTAATTTAATCGTTATTGGAATTTTTCTTTTTCTACGAAGTTCCTTATGATAATATCTTACGATTTTAATTGTTTTTAAATGATTTTATTTTTTTGGCAAGTTCCCTATTATGTGTGCAAATGAAACTTTCATTTATTGCAAATGAAAATAGTTGGCTTGTGTGTACTTGGATGAAGTTTTAATTAATCATATTTTCTGTTGAAGTATAATCTAAGCACTAAGCAGATAGTTGTTTCTTTATTGAAAAAGATTCAAATACAAAAGGTATTGATACTTTGTTTAGTTCTATATACCTAGATAATTCTTCTTTTATAACTAATATCAATTTCTTTTTAAATTCTGCTATTCCAATATATTTATTCCTTACAGGAAAATTATTAAATGGAAGTTATATAAAATGGAATTCTTCAACTGGGATTATTATATGTTATGTTTGTGGAAATCTTTACAAAAATAAAGTTGAATATTTTTGCCATTTCTCTACTAATCATGGCTTGAAGCAGAGGAAGATGTATATAAGTAAATTCAACAAAATAAGAATCAACAATATCAAAACTGAAGCTCCTGGTAAAGAAATTAAACAAAAATTACAGGACACAATAAATCTTCAACATCAGCTTAATGTTATTGATAATTTCAAGTCAACACTTGGAGGTGAAGTTGGTTTAAGTGACAATATTTGTAAGTGTTCGAAATCTGACAAAAAGCCAAGTGAATGTAACATTTGTTTGAACCTTTTTTTAACCACAAACCATTCAATTAAAAATTCAAGCCACCCTACGGGAAAAAAATCATACAAATGCAGTGTTTGCTCAAGACACTTCTCATCTAAACATAATTTAGAAATACATTTGCATACACATACAAGCGAAAAACCATTCAAATGTGAAATTTGTTCAAAATCTTTTTCACAGAAGCAACATTTGAAATCACATGTATGTAACCACACAGGGGAAAAACCATACAAATGCGGCATTTGCTCAAGACATTTTGGATTAAAAAGTAATTTGGATGCACATTTGCATATCCATTCAGGCAAAAATCCTTTCAAATGTAAAATTTGTTCAAAATCTCTTTCAAATGCTTACCATTTATCAGTTCATACTCGAAATCACACAGGCGAAAAACCATTCAAATGTGACATTTGCCTAAAATCTTTTGCACAGAAATGCAATTTAACAGTACATTTGCGAATTCATACAGACAAAAAACCTTTCAAATGTGGAATTTGTTCAAAATCTCTTTCAACTGCCCAACATTTAGTAGTTCATACTCGAAGTCACACGGGCGAAAAACCATTCAAATGTGCAATTTGTTCAAAATCCCTTTCAACTGCTCAACAATTAACAGTACATATTCGAAGTCACACAGGCGAAAAACCATTCAAATGTCCAATTTGTTCAAAATCTTTCTCACAGCATCAAAATTTGAAATCACATATACGTAGCCACACAGGGGAAAAACCATACAAATGCGGCATTTGTTCAAGACATTTCGGATTCAAAAGTACTCTGGATGCACATTTGCATATCCATACAGACAAAAATCCTTTCAAATGTAAAATTTGTTCAAAATCTCTTTCAAATGCTTACAATTTGACAGTTCATACTCGAAGTCACACAGGCGAAAAACCATTCAAATGTGACATTTGCCTAAAATCTTTTGCACAGAAAAGTAATCTAACAGCACATTTGCGTACTCATACAGACAAAAAACCTTTCAAATGTGAAATTTGTTCAAAATCTTTTGTACAGAAAATTAATTTAACAAGACATTTGCATATTCATAAAGACAAAAAAACCTTTCAAATGTAAAATTTGTTCAAAATCTCTTTCAACTGCTCATCATTTCAATGTTTATACTCGAAGTCACACGGGCGAAAAACCATTCAGATGTGACATTTGCCTAAAATCCTTTGCACAGAATAGTTATTTGTATGCTTAGGCCGCGATATACCTTTTTAACGTACCGAAAGAACAGTTATCGCCGAGGCCGTTTGCGGCCGAAGCAAGATAATCTTGAGGTCGTTAAAAAGTTTCGCGACCATGGCATACACACTATTTTTCGTGCAATCCTTAAAATTATTAAACTAGATAATTGTAAACAAATATATCATTGCTCTAAAATCAACAGCAGTTTAATTTATTTAACAATGTGTGCTATGGAAATGAAATGTTTCAATATATACAAAATATTTTGACAGTTCTTGCGTCAACTTCTGGAGTAAATATAAGTAATAATACAAACTGTACAATTAATGTTAATATTCATCCTAAATAATATAAGTATAGCCATCTCGCTCTGTGCTTTAATGTGGTGTTAAACTTAACAAAAATATGATGTTTTCTCTATGTTAATAGTTAGTGGTGGACAAAATCATATTGGAAATCGATTATTTTTAATATTTTTATTCTCACAAGGTTTTTATGCCGATTTGAAAATTCAACTTTTGGACGATTTAAATAATCCGTCATTCATATTGTGACGTATGCTCACTAGAACAGAAGTTAGCTACATAAGGGTTGACATAGGACCACAATTCTGATGTGATGAAGTACTTATTATAGGTTATATGTCATATTGCTGTTATAGTGACTTAGGAATTGTTTTTTTTTCCTCCCATCATCGAGTGTTGAGTATAATTTGTCCATGTCACTTTCAAACTAAAAATCAAACATACACACACGTATACAATTACTTACATAAAAATGATCTTCACAGAAATAGTAATTAGTTTTAGTCTGTTTATATTTGCTTCTAGCAGCCTCAAACCAAATTTTCTTTTAACTGGTACTGCAGGCAAAGTTACAAACTTTTTATCAGGCGTTGTAACTGTTGTGTTCGTGCAGTAAGATACAAAACAAGATTTACACGATATTGACATTATTCCAACATGAAAAAGTGTGGAGAAAAACTAACTAAACTCAACCAAAAAAGTATTGACACAATATTTTTATAATATTGAATCGTCAAGCTTGAATAAACTGTAAACAAAACCAAAACACTCAAATATATTACAAATTTTGACAGTTCTTCAAACTTCAAATTTGAATGGACTTTTTGTAACTGGCTATTAGTTCATAAAACATCTAAATCAGAAATATTTAGTGAAGTGACGTATCTGTAGTGAAAGTTGCAAACATTTAGGAACTCCTAATTTCCAGTTTTCTCTTAAAATATTCGGTATAAAAAATTTGTAAATTAGTTTTTGCAAAGTAGTACCAACATACTTTAATAAAATACCAAAAGCCGGATATCGGTTTAACACCCCATTATATGGGTTATACTTGTGTGCTTATACAGTTCTGATATTTCTCTGTTTGTTCTTCTTCTGAACATTACCTCTTCTTCAATTCCACTATAAATCTGTCTGAGCATCTGTTCGTGACAATATGTCTTTTGAGTTTTAACATCTTTGATACTATTCCTGCTGCTTTACTGCCTTTTGTTAACCTGTTTTCTATTTTCCTTCCTTCGTCTCCTTTATTTGTGATAGTTACTTTTCGTATAATACTTTTAAATCTCGGAGTGCATCCATTCCTAAATTGTGGTTAAAATCCAATAAAAGTTGACTTTGGGTTTCTATGAAAACCTTTGATAATATTTCCAGTCATAGGCGTGCGCAAACTTTTTTTGTTAGCGGGGGCATTGATGCATTCGAGTATGCCTATTAAAAATGATAATTAAGCAATAACGCTGCCTTTTCTATAACGCAAAAGTCCATCGGCGAAATAAAAAAACGTCATTGCCCCATTTCTAATTAAAATATTTAGTAATTACGCAATTATAATGTAATAGAACAAAATATGTATATTGAACCAAAAAATAAACTAGAAAAACAAAACGTAACAATACATCGAATCCAGAGGAAAAGATAGATAATTCGACGCGTTGCTTCGGATAACACTTTAAACTCGTCTATTACATTGTCATAATTCACATTCGCCGTTTTCTCTTGTTCAATGAATAAAAAGAGAAGTGAATCGAGTCTCTGTTGTGACATGGTACTCCTCAGTTTTGATTTAACTTGAACCATGTTTGAGAACGAACGTTCACAAGAGCAACTAGCAAAGCTCTCTGGTTTACAGAGACAGGCTTGCCTGGCAATTACTGATGCTATCAGCTCCACACCGTCAGCAGCCATGGAAATCCTTCTGGACCTACCTCCTCTCCATATATTTTTGGAAAGAGAGGCTAGATGGATAACATACAGAATTGTGCATACTTCTCAATGCACAAATCAGGCTTATAAAGAACGAAGCAGTATTCCGGGAATGACCTCTGACATAATGCCTCCAACAGTAAACTACGACCTGCCTTATAACGTCCTAATTCCAAATATAGATGGATGGTTCCTCCGTAAGAATGAACTATTAAGAGCAGACAGCTGTTGGTACACAGACGGTTCAAAAATACCCTCAGGCTCTGGTGCAGGTGTATAGGGGCGCAGACCTAGGACAGAAATCTCAACCGCTCTAGGACCCTATGCAACCGTATTTTAGGCAAAAAATTTACGCCATAGTTTCATGTGTGGAGAGATTGGAGCAAGCCAATCTCATACATAGAACAATAAAAATATTCTCGGACAGCTAAGCGGCTTTGAAAGCACTTAGCTCTCACCGTGTAACGTCGAGATTGGTTTTAGACTCTCCTCAATAGGAGAACTCAATAAAGTATTGCGAGAAGGCAGACTCTCTTGCAAGGGAGGGTGCCGCACGTGTTTCTATCGGACCAGAACCTACAATGGACTAGTTCTATACAAGAGAAATGCTGCCAACATAACGAACAAAAATATACTGAAAAAGGTTAGTCGCATAAGGAAGAAGTTTTTTCCACAATTTTGTGGTTTTTCTTATATATTTTGAGTCCATTTACCACCCAAGTCGTACCCGACAATTTTGAACTGTACCCGAAAAGTTTGCAGGTCTATTTAGTATGGGGTATTTTACATCTAACAGTTGACGAAAAACTAATGACAGCTGCCAACACATATACGTATCATTAAGGTATTAGAAACATTAGGTTGTTCAGCATTATTTTTTGTTTGGCTTTGTTTGTGTTTCTGGTATATTGTATACTAATTTTTATTTTACCTTTGTTTGTGATTTGTGTGACTCTGGTCTGCTTTTATTGTTGCAAATATCTTCGAGAAGAGTTATTAGACATTCTACAGCCTCTTTAATCTAGTATTAGACATGGATTCAGTAGTGCTTTTACCGACGGATGTACCTGGGGAAAATGTAAGAAAATGTACGTTTAGAGGACCATTCTGTCAAGGAATTGAAAAGGTGGTTGGAGTGCAGGTCCCTTAAACAAACTGGGCCTAAGGATGAACTCATGAAGAGGTGTGTTGAATGGCTGAAACTACTTCATTGTTCTTATATTTGAATTTTTCAGAATTAACGACTGGAGGAAGAAACAAGATGTTTCTAGGCATAGACCTGTAACACTCGTTCTCTCCTTAAGAGACAGGTCCCGGCTAGAGACTCTCTCAAGGGTGGATCGACTCCATGTTAATGCCACACTAGGTATGCCAGAGGGTTGACAGACTATAAGAACTTAGGGCGCCACTACCTTTTTAGACATCGACGAGAAAATTTAAATTTAAGACAAAAGAAACTAAGGTGAAAAAGGTAGAAACTCCTTGTAGAATTTAATTTAAGTTAAAAATAAAAAAGTTACAAACTTACATGAACCCGGGCACAATCCCTACAGCTCTTACAGCCGGGTATAGAAGAAATTAAAAAAAGAAGTTTAAAATACTAAATTTATTCTGCCTCAGGAGGTAACATAATGGAAAAGAGAAAAACCTGTACTTCTGTAAGGTACTTAGCTTGTGTCCTGAAGTTGAAGTGGAGAGCTCCTGAAGTTGAAGTAAAGTTGTCGGTGTGGAAGTAGAGATGTCTTGGAGTTGAAGTATAGCTGTCGGAGTGGAAGTATAGATGTCTTGGATTTGTAACGGAATCTAGTAGTATGCGGTATCATTGAATGTAGCTTGGCAGGCTAACCTGGCAGGTAAACGGTATTCTGGCGGTAACGGTATTCTTGCAGCGGTAACGGTAGTTTTGCAGTGGTAACCTGCCTTGTAACGGTATCTTTGCAGCGGTAACCTGGCTGCTGTGCTTACCTAGAAGTTCAGGTGGATTAGGGATATGTAGGAACTTAAATGTAATGGGGCACATAATGTTGGTTTAGCTTTTCAGGTAAAAAAAGAAAGGCAGTTGTTTGAAATAATGAAATTTAAATTTACTGAAAGCTTTCCAACATATATGTCCCATTTAAAACAGTAAAAATTATCAGCCAAATTAAAAAAGTACTAATGACCTTTAAGTATTAATTATAGCAAAAAGTTATGAATAAACCATTTCTAAAAGAATAAAATGTTTAATGAAATGTGAAGCCGGCACTGGCAGGTTTCTATGATAAGAGAATATTTGAAAAGGTTAAAATGCAAATGTTATCTATCTTTGAAAATAATTAGGTATTCTACAACACAGAATCTAGCAAATGTTTGCATTAAAAAAGGTAACAGTTATTTACGATAAAAGATTTAGTTTAAAAGTAATGTACAAGTATAAAAGAAATGTAGTTGACCACGTGGTATGTGTATATTCGTCTATCTCTGTAAAAAAATAAGAAATGCACAAAAAAATTATATCAGCCACCACTTTAGAAAAAGCTTGATAAATATAAATTATAATTATGGACTTACCACAGCAATTTAAGGTAAAAAACTTAAATAAATTTAAGAGACGGTAGACGATACATCCCCTCAACTCGAGGGTCGATAACGGAAAGAGGATGAAGCCACCCCATGGAATCGAGCGTTGACATCATATGTCAATTGTCGTAACGGTCAGCGATAGTGGGGGTTTAGATCACAGAACTATATTGGAAGTGGTTACTATGACGGCAAGCGGTAAAATCGGGAAATTATTTAATAAAATCGAAACAGGTCGATAGACATGTTACAGACCAAGGAAAAATGGTATGATGTGAAGAGAAATATTCTTCAAATCCCAAGTTCAAACAAGGGTACATTTGATGTGACCAAGATTTCTATCACGCCCCTTGCCTCAGTATTTCATTAAAGGCCATATATTTACTTATATAGTAAATGAAAATATTGAAAATGAAAATCCAGAAGTTGTTGAAAGAGATAATGATTCAAGAGTAATAGTAAAGCCATTTAGAAGAGGTTCACAATATGTGGACAGAGACCACCTAAGCCAAATTTATAATTCCCTTATTAAATGTTATTATTGTAATTTAATAATTTGGAATCCAAGTGGGATACTCATATTTCCTGTAAATCGTAAAAATGATTTTGATGTTATGAAGCAAATAATTGTTTGCCTATCTGTTTGGTTTAAAACTCTTATTTTCTTTTTCTTTAAGCATATATAATAGGTATAACTTTAGGCAACACAGACTGTAGAAATAGCCCATTATTGTACTAGTACAATATGTGATTTATTAATTTGTGCAATTGAAACAATCTTTAGTGCAGAGTAGCAGTCAATCATTAATGATTTATTATTTTTCGAATGATAAACTTACTTATATGTAATAAATCCTGCTTCTGGTTAAACTCGTGTATTATTTGTGTTTGAATGTCTTAAAACAATAAATAAAAGCTAACATGTATTTATAGAGGTTTTAATCTCTTCTATTTATGACTTGACTAGGTAAATAAAATAAAGTGTTAATAGAAGCAATATATTTTAATTACACATTCAATTATTGGTTTTGTATAAAATTCTTCAGCAATTTGGTATGGTAATTATCCAAAAAGTTGCATAAACCACAAAATATGGTATCAAACAATTTTTCATATACAGTTTTTTATTTAACCAAAGGTTTTTCAAAATTTACAAGAAAGCACACAATACCAAAAATATTTGATAATATTGGTAACATAGTAGTATAATCACAACGAAGATACAAATGAGGGTAGATAGCTCTTCTCGATGGTATATTTGCAATAATAAAAGCAGATCAGAGTCACACACAAATTACTAGATGCAGAGGTTGGTTGTCTCTGCTAGTAGACAAAGTAGAATATAAATTATATAATACACCAGAAACACAAACAAAGAATGCTGAACAATGGCTAATACCTTAATGATACGTATATGTGTTGACAGCTGACATTAGTTTTTCGTCAACTATAAGATGCAAAATACCCCAAACTAAAAAGACCTCCAAACTTTTCGGGTACAACATGGGTGGTGAAGGGACTCAAAACATATAAGAAAAACCAAAAATTGATTGGAAAAAAACCACTTCCTTATGCGACTAACCTTTTTCATTATTTTTTTGTTCGTTATGTTGGCATCGCAATAAGTTTTGTCAAACAAACACTGAATATCTGGACGACAAGAAGAGCTTTAGACTTCTGGCATAATTTACCAGGATTGGTTCATAAATCCTTCGAAAAATGTCTCCAAACAAATGTTAGACTATAGCAAGCATGACCTACGTTGTCTAACAGGCCACTGTCATCTGAATCATCATATGCTAAAACTTAGACTGTTGGAAGATCCGACCTCTGCCGTCTTTGTCTGGAAGATGATGAAACTGCAGAGCATATAATTTGTGCCGGCTGAAGCTGAATTTGTTTGGTGAAATCTGTATAAGTGTGAGCCACAATAGACTCTTGCGAGTCGCAGTAGAGGGCCTTTATAGACCTACTCACCATAAACCTAACCTAACTATAGTATGACAGCAAACATTTTTAAAAGCGTGAAAAAGCTATAGTGTATATTTTGTAGTTGTCTGAGGAAAGAATCCAAGCCATACAATTATCAAGATTAACTCGTTTAGGAATAGAATTATCAAATTTTATTACACTCAGTTCGGCAAGCAAATCTTTTTTATTTTAAATTTATTTTCCGTTAAAAATTATAAAATGTTTTTAATAGATTGATATTTTGAGGAATTGGGGTGGGCCATGGCCACCCTGCCCCCCTGTAGGATCGCCTATGTTTTCGGTATTGGACTAGTTTCCAAACTAGTACTGCTGCGAATTGAAATCCATTGCTGATAGATGAGTTTCAATATTTCTGTCAGTTTGCCCCGCTATCAGTCGCAAACTTTTACACTCTGGCCGCATAACACGGACGAACGTATTCGTCAATATAAGGACGAGGAAATAATCTGCTGCTCTGACTTGACCGCAGCCTAAAGGTCGAATTCCTAAGCGACGACTGGAGCGGCTCATACTGTGATGCATGCAAGTAAATGAAACCAATTCCTATGACGCGACTGGCGTCGCACGGCTCTACTGAGGCGGCTCGACCCGTACTCTAGACTGCTAGCATGTTTATTCTATATGATATTTCCCTGCTTAATAATGGATGACGTTCAACTTATTGAACTAGTGCGTGAACACCCTATGTACAAAGATGCTAATGTCCGAGAAAATGTCTGGAGGTAAATTGGAGAAAGAAAGAAATTGTTTCATTTCAATCTTACCTTATCGTCAATCCCAGTTTTTCTGCAGTGCTGATAGGCTATTTGACTTTGTTACATGATTTTCTCTTCAATTCACTTTCGATGCACGATAATATATGTAATCAAACTGGACTCTATTTAAACGAAAAAACTTTCTGAACATTGAATCGTCCTGTAGCAGATGCCTATTTATTAAAATTTTTTGAAGCCCCTCTTCACATCTCGAAAGATACAATTGATGTGACTTTTCGTTCTTTTTTAACTTGGCCAACAATATCTCTTCTTCCTCCTCTTCTTGTGATAGCAAATAGGTTAGGCTCAGCACTGATACATTCCTAAAGAGTGGCTAGAGCAGTTAAGTCTTGGACGTCATGGCAGATGCATCAGTGTTGGGCCTAACCTATTTGCTATTACAAGAAGAGGAGGAAGAAGAGATATTGTTAAAAAAGAACGGAACAGTCACATCAATTGTATCCTTCCAGGTGTGAAGAGGGATATTTCAAAAAAATTTAATTATTGGGCATCTGCTATAGGACGATTCAATGTTCATCTTTGTACAGTCGGTGTTTACAGTTGAAAATACAAGGGTGTTCACGCACTAGTTCAATAAGTTGAACGTCATCCATTATTAAGCAGAGAAATAAGCACATAAACACTAGCACAGAGCTCCAGTCGTTGAGGCTGTTATGATTGAACCGCTCATGCTAGCAGTCTAGTCGTACGGCTCGAGCCGTCTCACTAGAGCCGCTTCCGCCGCGTAGGAATGGGTTTCATTCATAGATAACCAACTGATTAGGTTTCATTTACTTACATGCCAAACAGTATGAGTCATAGTAGCACGGCTACGGCTCCAGTCGTCGCTTAGAAATTCGACCTTAAGGAAGTAGGTATGCCGTCTGTCCGTACATTGACGTAAAGTGGCATTTTCGCGGAGGTGTCAAACAAAAAAATTTAAAAATTGAAGATCAATATTTTAACTTATAAATTAAGTATCACTTCTAATTATTGCACTTATATGCTTCATAGGGATCAGTTTATGAACAATAAACATTCCTTATTTCCTTATTTTGATGAATTACTATTAGAAATGCTTATTGTGAGTTAACTGTAATAGTTAGGTCCTTTTTGTGAGTAGTGATACTATAAGCATGTAGTAGAATACCTACATTATTTTGTGCATCAATGTGGTTTTTGAGTTTATCGTATTCATACAGTTAGTGCATCAAGTAGTACCTACTTTTCTTCATGAATGTATGCATATTCCCTGGAGTTAGGGATTGACAAAGAGCAGTCCGTTCCTGAAGTATCTGCTTCTTCCCTGGAGTTAGGGGTTGACAGGGAGCAGTCCGTTTTTGAAGTATCTGCGTCTTCCCTGGTGCTAGGGGTTGAATAGGAGCCAACTATTTCTGAAGTCTCTGCGTCTTCCCTGGAGTTAGGGGTTGACAAGGAGCAAACTATTTCTGAAGTCTCTGCGTCTTCCCTGGAGTTAGGGGTTGACAAGGAGCAATCCGTTGTTGAAGTTTCCGACTTTTCCCCGGTGTTGTTAGGGGATAATAAAGGAAGATCTGATTCCGAAGTCTCTGCGTCCTCCCTGGTGTTAGGGGATGACAAGGAGCAAACCGTTCATGCAGCCCCGAGAAACATCCGAGAACTAAGAAGATTCTTGAGAGTTGATTCCTGGTATAGGAGGTTTGTGCCATCGTTTTCTCAAAAGGTGGCGCCGTTAACAAAATTGCTCCGCAAATCTCAGCGATGGAAATGGGCTGAAGAGCAAGACACCGCTTTCGCTTTGATTAAAACCTGTCTGTCTGAAGCACCCGTTCTAAGTTGTCCCGACTTTACCGTACCGTTCATCCTACAGACCGACGCTTCCGAATATGGGTTGGGAATAGCCCTTACTCAGCAGAAGGATGGTCATGAACACGTGGTAGCATATGCAAGTCGCACCCTGAGTCCTACCAAGAAAAACTACTCCGTCACCGAGAAATAATGTCTTGGGGAATTGAAAAGATGCGTCCTTACTTACATTTCACGGTTGTTACCGATCATCAATCTCTTAGATGGCTGCATTCCATATCTAGTCCGTCGGGATGTCTAGCGAGGTGGAGTATTTTTCTGCAACAGTATGATTTCGAGATACAATACCGTAAAGGTGCGCTAAACCGTGTAGCCGATGCTTTGTCCAGAAACCCGCTACCAATGACCACCGAGGCCGATCCACCGTCTGCTCTCTGTTTGACCGATGTAACCGAGGAATGTTCGTGGTACCGGAACAAGAAAGAAGAGGTCCTGCATAAAGGAAGACCGTCTATACCGTCATTTCTGGGACATACATGATTTCCGAGAACCAGAAATGTCCGATCCTTGGAAACTGTGTATAGCAAAACCCGACCGAACCCGAATCATTCAAGAAAACCATGATGCTTCAAACGCCGGACACCTAAAGGATTGCGAAAACCATCAACCGTATTTCGAGACTGTACTATTGGCCAGGAATGTTCAGGGACATCACCAAATACGTAAGGAGATGTCTGCAATGTCAAAAGTACAAACCGTCACAACAAAAGATCCCAAGGAAGATACAACAGCAGCCGCCAGAAACCGACATGCCGCGCAGATCAAAGGAACCTAGAAAGTTCATCACTCTGACGGACGACCTCTGTTGGAGGTGTGGAACCTCAGGTCACCGCCGGGAAAGCTGTAGCCGACCAAACATTTTGTTTTGTTCCCGCTGTGGACAAGTTGGCCCGGATGTCCCGAGATTGCCCGTGTGATAGACACGGCCCCCGTATCCGATCGGTGGCAGTACAAGCCCACCTGGTCGCCCGTGCCAACCAACCCCGACGAATACAGGACACTGCCACCCAGTGCAGCATCGATGCCGAGCGATCTCCCCCCAGGCTGGAAGTAGCCAAACGCTGCTCCTGGTCATATCGACGTCAGTCGTCCCGTGGAAGAGGACCTCGCCTTCCAGACCACTCCATCCGACGACGACGTTCCATGTAAAGAGGCCGCTACATCCTGGATCTCCGTTAACTGGACATTTGGTATTTTTGTTCTTTTTTCTGTATATAGATTTTGAGATGTTATGTAAAAAAATTTTTTTTTTACCGAAGAAAAGGGGGTTTGTAACGAGTTATTTTTGTTGTCACCGATTTAAGGTTTAGTTTGATTTTTTTTCCGTAACTATATAACTCGTTACTTACTTTCCGAATAGATTTTTTTTATTAGCGTTATATTTTTAATTGTTAGTCCGGAGTTACACGATTTCGAATTCTATAAAATTTTAGTAGTTTCAAATATTTAAAATTTTCCAACCGAAAAGGACGTCTGGTATATATATCTTTTAATTAATTCCGAGACATTCAGTATATGGCAAACTTTTTGTTAAACATAAATAAAGGTTAACACCTATAATGAGAATATAAAATGAGGATTTTGGAATTTTCTCGAGAGAAGTCAAGAGAAGAGAAGTAGTAGAGGAAGTAGAGCGTAAAGAGTGAAGACCCGAGAGACCGAGTACCCGACCGTATAATAAAAAAGAAAACCGTTTTCGTGGTTCCGAGAAGTGTCCGGAAAGTGTGAACTTCGGGATAAACTGGGTGATTTTGAAAGGTAAAAATATTTTAGTAATACACTTAAAAATTCGAAATTGTCGTACCGCCGTTGAGATAGTTTAAGTAGCGTGAATTTTTATCTGGAAAATTTTCCTTTCTGTTTTTTTTTGTTGAAGAAGTTTATTTATTTATTGTTTTAATAGTTTTGAGAATAAAAATTTATAGTTAAACGAGATTTGCCGTAGAATTTTATTTTATTACCACCATGAATATTTTCTCATTGACCAGTACTTGTTCTCCGGTTCTATATTGAGTTTCCAATTTTTTTCTTCACAGGTCGTTAATATACACTTAAGATTTATGTGAATTGGGACATTTTCATTTTATTCCGGTTTCTTTTGTTCCTACTCTGTGTGTCAAAATTCGGGTACATTTTTTTGAAATCATAGTTTGCCGGTTTATTTTAGATTCAAGGGATAATCAGACTTGGAAGTGGCCTAGCCATAATTTGTTTGATTACCCGGTAGATTTAAATAGTTTTTTTTTCAGCTCCGTGATACAATCCTTTTATAATTTTTTTTTATTCTCGTTGGAATAATAGTTTGCCGGTTTTCTTTAAATTCAAGGGCTAATCAGACTTGGAAGTGGCCTAGCCATAATTTGTTTGATTACCCGGCAGATTTAAACCATTTTCGGCTCGTTTAACAATAGTAGCTTTCCGTTGTGTTGATAACCTTGCCGGCTCTGACCGTTACGTCCGCTACGTTCTTTCACCCGTTTTCTTTTTGCTCGTACCTGGAGAAGTATCCGTAAAATCGACCACAGAGTAGTAATAGCAATTTGGTAATTAGTAGTTAAAGTAGCTCAACAAGACCCCTGGAATTCGCCGTAACCTCCCTCTGAGGCTATCTGGAACTCTTGACGATAAGTGTCAAGGGGCCGTGGAGCAAACCACGATAAAAATCTGGCGCCCGAGCATTCCGATTAATTATTTAACATCACGGGTCTCCATAGTTACGTGTAGAAGGTAGTAAACGCGTTACAATATGCAGGATACAATATTTTTTCTACGGCCTATACAAATAATAAAATCAAAATAAATATTTGAATACTTTTATTAAACTCCTTCAGTAAATTACAACTAATATAATAAATGTATAACGATTGAATTATAATTTGTAAAAAATTAAATCAACAACTAAATTACATATTTTTGTTTCATTTCACAATGTGCATATAAACATTGCATCTAACCGATTTATTGATGCTATAAACAAATCTGTAAACATCAACAAACAGTTTATCTGTCAAACGTGACTAGATATTTTCTTTCTGTAAATGTGTTAGCGTGAAATAAAGTTTATTTATGGCACTTTTTTACTGATGACTGACATCAATGCACAGTCTAAATACTTGGGGCTAGATTACAGATTCGCGAAACACGTCGGTAGATCCCTGAATAAAGTGAATGGTTCTCGATGTTTGGTAACTCGTATAAATACGACGCGTCGCTGGCTACCGGGGCAGTTAAGTTTTGACTACGGATAAGCGAACGTTATACCGTTTGAGAACGTAATCTGTGACGAGTAAAGTAGGAATTATAAACTTTACGTTCGCGTTCAGTTCAGTTGAAGTTAAACTAAAGGAATCACACAATTACGTTTATAAAGTCAGTCCGCGTTCAGTTTCCATTACCCCTGATTTATAGATTCCATAACGTAACGTAACGCAAGGATTTCCGTGAGACGATAAAAGATAAATCATAGGACGACTCCACTACCATTCATAGATTACTTCTGTCATCGTACCAAAACGCAACTTCAAAAAGATGGAGATGGGTATCTCTCGCGTTACAGCCGCGATCAGCGTCATGCGTAAGGGCAATCTATGAATGGTAGTGGAGTCGTCCTATTAGTTATCCTTTATCGTCTCACGGAAATCCTTGCGTTACGTTACGTTACGGAATCTATAAATCAGGGGTTACGCCCGTTTCGCTGCGTCCGCGTTCGAGATGGCCAAGATTTAAGTTCGCAGTTGGCAGTTCAGGTATAAACCAATCAAAACGAAAGTTATGCACCACGTGAGAAACGTCATTTGTCAACTGTTTACTGTACTCTTCAGTATTCCATTTTTTTTTTGGCTTGGTTTTGGTTGAAGTATTTGTTTGTTTTGGTGTGTGCAAATACACTTAACATCAAATAAAAATTGTCATCCATCTTTATTTTTTACAAAACAAAATATAAATAAAATCAGCTGAGATCTATCAAAATTGTCAAAATAATTTTCAACCAATCAAATCCCTAGCTGCCAGCTGAAAGTTGTGAGGTTTATAAACGCAAAAATTTACCAACTGCACTGAACTGCAGAATGGAAACGACGCGAACGTCGCCAACTGCGAACTGAACGCGAACGTAAAGTTTATAATTTCGCCTTTTATCTTTCGTCGTTCGAACTTGGATTTTACCAACTGTAACAATATAAAACGTGGATAAAAACATAAATAGTTGCGAATAAATGCATTAAAATGCGCAAGCTAATTTGGATCGACGTATATTTGTGAACAAACGTTTTCAGTGATGAAACTTAACAATACGAAAAACCGAAACTGTCTGGCAAATGAAAATTTGGAAGCAATTACACGTGTGACTACAAGTAATGTGGAGCCAAATATGAAAAAAACTTGTTAGTTCAATGCAATGTCATGCATCAAAATAATAAAACATGAAATATTACATTGTAATGATTACATAATTATAAATATTGTTTGTAGTGGCCCGTCCTTGGTTTATATTTTTTCCGAGTGGCTCCTGTTTCCTATTAGTATGTACCATCCCTGCTGTAAGTAAACACTGAAGAAGAATTTTGGAAATATGGGATTTATTTTCTGATGTATATGACAAAATTATGAAAATGCATTCGTCGATTCGACGTAAGTCAACGATTCCGTTTTTAATAATTGTGACAAATTCTCTATGATGTCGCATAATAGTGGCAACTATAATTATATGGATGACTATAACTTGTTTAAAAACTAGAATGGGCATTTTAGGAAACATCAATCACACCACTAAAAGTGACTAGATTGGGAGTGCGTTTCGAAAGGGTCATGTTAAGACTTTTTGAACCAATTCACGATTACGTGAAATGTGCGTTTCAGGCAACTATGTAATCCCTTACTAGCTTAGAATGGACCTATATGGATTCAAGTGCCTTCAGTGCAGCTTGGCTGTCGGTGAAGATAGCAACTGTCCGTTCCTGCCTTTAAATTTCTTGAACGCGGTGATGAGTCGCAGTCACTTCCGCATGGAAAGTTATGACATCTTTAGATAGGCTTATTGGAATAGCTATCCTTCGTTACAGATCTGGCTTCGCCTAGTATAAAGATGTGTAGTGATGGCAGATTCAGCAAGACTTCCATCGCACTTATGGAAGTGGTTTTTATGGCTACCGTACTACACAGGCAAGAAAGCCTTTATGTGCTTCTCAATAGCCTTACAGCTCTAACTTGCAGTGTCTTTGTCTATCACTGATCCATAGACTATTAGTGGTCTAACAACCCTTGAATATAGCTGTAATTTTTGGGGTAAATCCACACATTCTTCTGCATCTGCCAAGGAAAATTGTAGCTTTTTGTGTGGTCTTCTCAAAGTGAGTATTCCATGAAAGCCTTTGATCAAAATGTACAAAATGTCTAATTTTTCGAGAAATTAATAATGGTTATTATAAGTAGTAAAATTTGTTAATAATAAATAATGAAAACCGTAATTAACTTGGTTGGAATATAATACTTTATTGAAAAAACATACAGAACGCAAAAAAGTCGTATATTCATTATTTTTTTTGTTAATTTTTTGGGAAATCAAACCCCAATCTTTTTTTATATTTTTAATTCAACGTTTTGGTAACTGGAACGGAATTAAAAAGATGAAAAAATATTGTGGTTTGATTTCCCAAAAAGTTTACAAAAAGAATGAAGATTGAACGAATTAAAATTTTTAAATAAATAAACACAAAACTAAGAGACGTCGTTGTCAGTTTTATCAAAAGCGTGTGAAGCGGGCGGAAATCTGGCCAATCACTAAGCAGGCGAAATGCCAACTTAAATTCAAATCGCTTAAAAACAAGGTATAGTTTTATGCCGATACGATCCAACCTTCAACATTATGTAAATTAGTTGCAGAAGGAAGGGTGTACAGCTTTTTTTGAAATGTATGGCACCGGTGAATTTTGTTAGACGCAGGTACTGGAAGCTGTCCGATAAGACGACATCGCTCTAGAGAAAATGAAAATTGGGAACTTATTCATGTTGATGATCCTGGTAAGGGGAAATAAACAAATTATTTAATTTTCAATAGTCGCGTATCTATCAATTCCTAAGTAATAGTGTATAAATGGAATCAAACATCTTATCAAACTTTTTCCTTTCATATTCTAGTTTTTATATGAATGGAAATCAAAAACCAAAAGAAAATATCGCAGAAACAATAAATCAATCCAGCAAACAGGAGGTGGTGGATAAACATGTGTGGAATTTAATGAGCTGGGAAAAAGACTCATATCAGTTTTTGGGTGGGTACATGTTATAGGATGTCCTGGCACTCCACAACAAGTACACCTTGTTGAATCACCACTTCCTGATATTTCATTTGCAGATGAAGAGCAAACTGAAATAATAGATGTAATTGCTAACATGTCTAGGCGAAATAATTTTATAAATTTTTCATTTGGTAATTCAAACGGATTGCTGCTATCCCTAATTTGACGAATTTGCAATTTAACAGTTTCTCTACAAATGAATAATATAAAAAAACCTATCAAAATAATATTCGTTCACAATGGGGTGTTAAACCGATATCCGGCTTTTGATATTTTATTAAAGTATATTGGTACTACTACTTTGTAAAAATTAATTTAAACAGAATATTTTAGAAAAAAACTGGAAATTAAGAATTCCTAAATGTTTGCAACTTTCACTACAGATACGTCACCTCCCTAAATATGAAGTTAGCCACATTCTGATTTGGATGTTTTATGAATCAACATCCAATTACAAAAAGGCCATTCGAATTTGAAGTTTGAAGAACTGTCAAAATCTATAATATACATGAGTGTTTTGGTTTTGTTTACAGTTTATTCGAGTTTGAAGGCAACCTTAATCATATAATTTTTGACTGTCCAATGAATGAAATTTCCTGTAACAACAGATATATAAAAGCTTCCATATACCATCAAGGACCAGTTAACATCCAAACAATTCTTACTACTCCAGGATCCAAACTAATGCAGTTTCTTATTGAAGATCTTCTAAAAAATGGATTCAAACCTTGAAGAAAACTGGTCTCCGGACGTGTTCCAGGCACACCTTCCATGAAGCACCTAATTGGGCAGCTGTTTGAAAAGACGCGAGTCCACGAACAAAGAGAAGAAGAAGAAGACGTTTAAATATTATAAAAAAATTGTGTTTTGTGTTAACATTTTTTTGGATAAGTTTCGTTAGGTTTGAGGCTGCTAGAAGGAAATAGAAACAGACTAAAACTAATTACTATTGCTGTGAAGATCATTTTGATGTAAGAATCTTCTACAATCAAAAAGCTAAAATTAGATGAGCTGGTAGTCCCTGTTTTAACAGAAGATTCTCATGATTATGAAGTTGGTACTCAAACCTTCTCGGCAATGATCAATCAATACCAACCCTTAGAAGTGAAAAGTGTTAATTGTCGGTTAACATCTCATAATACTGTTAAATTGGATACTTTAGATCTGACTATTACAAAAGAAGCATCAACCTCACCAATGAAAAAGAAGTAATTCTAATAATTTAAGAAAATATCTAGCTCTAACAAAAATAAAAACTAACTACCTGAATACGTTAACGAAAACTTATAATGGCAACGATAAAATTTATAAAACAATGTAATAGCCGTAAAAATAAATCGGATTTATAAAAAAATTCCTAAGTGACTATAACAGCAGTATGACATAAGCATAACCTATAAGTACTTCATCACATCAGAATTGTGGTCCTATGTCAACCCTTATGTAGCTAACTTCTCTTTTAGTGAGCAAACGTCACATCAGGAATGGCGGATTATTTAAATCATCTAAAAGTTGAATTTTCAAATCCGCATAAAAACATTGTGAGAGTAAAAATATTAAAAACAATTGATTCCCCGTTATGATTTCGTCTACCACTAACTATTAACATTGAGGAAACATCATATTTTTGTTAAGTTTAACACCCCATTCACCGATTTTCAACGTTCTCAAATTTCTGAAAAAAATAATAATGGAAAAACAAATGGATTTATTGCCATTTTTAAAAAGCTTGTTATGCATTTAGCAAGTACAAAAATGAAGTTGCTGAGATAACAAAGTAAATAACAAGATATTATGTTTGAAATTGACAGGTCATATTTTGCTTAACGTGATGATCAGAATACCACTTTTTGGAATATTGCTATGATAACAATATATTTTCTATAAAAATATGGCTGAATATGGCGAACAGAATAGCACTGATTGACTAATTTAGCCTTTAATATGCTGCTTAATAATTATAATATACAAGACATAAGAAATTCACTTGAGTTCACAGTATTCTCCGTGTTCATGACTATTATTTGTTTAGATCGTTGTTCAAAATATGATCTGCATTGGTAAATTTTTAGTGCGTTTGAGACGTTAC
This sequence comes from Lochmaea capreae, assembly GCA_949126875.1. Taxonomy (NCBI): domain Eukaryota; kingdom Metazoa; phylum Arthropoda; class Insecta; order Coleoptera; family Chrysomelidae; genus Lochmaea; species Lochmaea capreae. The sequence continues at coordinate 4,354,383 of OX421398.1, forward strand.
AAACGGCTGTCACGCGATTACTACAAATCTATGATAAAAAGTTTACAAAGTAGTTGAAGTTTATAAGATTATAAAAATATATCCACTAATAATAATATGCAAGATACAAATCTATTCTAAGCTTCGATTGCCGTATGATGCAGTTATATATGTAATAATAATAATGTAGAAAAGAAAAAGTGATTACAGAGTTGGAATAGAGTGGTCCATGAAATCTTTAATAAGGGATCCAGACATCCTGAAACAGAAAATTTAATTGGTTAACTAAAAATTATATTAAATTATTTAGTAACGACGGGTCCTTAGATCCAAACAAGAACAATATCAAAACACCGGTACTAGGAAACCAATCATACAAATACCCAAAATATGGCGGAAAGTATTGTTCAACAGCACAAGGGCGGAAAGTATTGTTTAGCAGCCCAAGAACGAAATAGTATATTGTATCACAAGGGCAGAAAATGAGCCTTAGCAGCCCGAGACTATTAGATGCACGAGCGAGCGTGGCGAGACGAGGGCAGCTGATAATTAAGGGATGCTAAAACATTTCCTGCATGTGTGACACACAACTGCTTTTCGCCTACCGAATAAACCAAAAAATAGGAAAATATAACAAAAAACTTTGCCATACACTGACGATTAATTGAAAAATTCACGTGAAACGTCAAAGTAATCAAGTGACAGATGGTGAAAAACTTCAAAAATCGTGGCGTTATGAATTTTCCGTCCTTGGGCTGTTAAACAATACTTTCCGCCCTATTTTTGGTGTTCATATGATTGGTTTTCCGGAAAGGTTAGCGAAACAATTCTTAACGCTACGATTCATAGTTTTTCATCATCTGCCACTTGGGTACTTAGACGTTTCACGTCAATTTTCATTAAACGTCTGTGTAATTCAAAGGTGTTATATTTCCATTTTTTGATATATTTGACACATGCAGCCCGAGTAAAAGTTACTTTTCCGCACGCAAGGTATTAACTATTGCATTTTATTATTATTTTTCCGTTTTATTGTAATTTTATTGAACATTGCGTTAATAACATTGTGGTCATACTACTTGTATGAAATAATCAGTTATTTATTACATAAACCGCAGAATACCGATAATTCAATCGGGTGTGATTATTTTTTTTTTTATCAAGGATACTATGAGATCATGACTATAATAAATATTGTAATAGTTGTTGAAATTTGATTTAAAAAATTTATTTTGTATAACTATTGTTTTATTTGAATTATTTTAAAAATTTGGGTGAATTTAAATTTTTTAATTTTAACCGATTCCTGCCTTAGTCTTTTTAATTTTTTCCTCCTCCTGTTGTTTTTATTCTCCTTCCTCATCATCCCGTGCAGATTATAATCTGCTATAATTATCTTGCTCTATAAGTTTAGTTTCAATTTCTTCAAAATATGGTTTCCAGCATTAGTGCAATTTTCCAACCTATTAAAATTAGTACATAAATTCCAACTGCATCTCAAAATGACAACTGCAAACATTGTGGTAATATAGGTGATCTCGACCATGTGTTCTTTGAATGCAGCAAATATTTACAAGAATCCAATTCTCTTTATCAAAATTTAATAAGATGTAATATGCCCACTCCATATAATGTACAATTTTTATTATCTACAGTAAACAAGAAACAAGGATTTCTCTCAAATAATCAAGAATAAAAATAAACCCTCATGTGGTTCTGATAACATATCTGATATTGTCATTAAAAAAATTGCAAATTTTATAATAGAACCAATTTCTCATATAATTGATACTTCTTTTGAAGAGGGAGTGTTCCCTCATAAACTAAAAGTTTCAATTGTTTCTCCTATTTTTAAAAAAAGTACTGCTGAAGAGATGTCAAATTATCGCCCAATCTCAGTTTCACCTGTTTTGTCAAAAATATTTGAGTACGCCATGCTGAAGCAGATGTTAACATTTTTGGAAATACATAAAGTAATTACTGATCATCAACATGGTTTTCGAGCAACATTTTCAACCTCAACAGCCTTGGAATCATTCTATAATGAAGTTCTGAATTTGGTCAACCAGGGTGAAACCCCGATTGGGATATTTTGTAATCTCAGTCGGGCTTTTGACTGTGTTCAGCACAGTATTTTGAAAGAGAAACTTTATAAATATGGTATGAGGGAAAAATCGTACGAATGGTTATCCTCGTACCTGGATAACAGGTTACAATCTGTCAAAATTATTGATAGAGGAAATTCATATGTATCTGATCTGAATTCACAAGGAGTTTCCACAGGGATCCATACCTGGACCTTTGTTATTTATCCTGTATATAAATGAGTTACCTTCTGTTATAACAGAGTCATTTACCACTCTTTATGCAGTTGATTCAACATTTCTGTTTAGCGATGGAGACCCAAACATTTTAAAGGCGAAAATCACTAATGCTTTAATGAGATTTTCTGCATGGTCTAGTGATCAATCCTTGTTATTTAATACAACTAAAACGAGTTTCATTTCATTTCATCTTCGCCAAAAAACCTTTCCCACTGACTTTGGTATAGTGATTAACAACTCAAACATAACAAAAACAGAAAATGTGAAATTTCTGGGAGTGTTATTTGATTCAGATTTGTCTTTTAAAACTCACTGTTTACATTTATCAAAGATGTTAAATTCTAAATGTTTTCAAAATAGGAATTTAAGGAAAACACTTAATGTAAATCACATTCGTTTACTATATTTTAGTGAAATACAGTCTAGGATTAGTTATGGAATTTGTATTTGGAGGAGTTCTTCTCATGCTAAAAATGTTTTTTTGTCACAGAAAAGAATTCTGAGGTGTATTTCAAACATCTCATTTGTAGACTCCTGTCGACCCGTTTTTATAAATTTGAGAATTTTAACTGTGTACTCGAGAGCACTAAGCCTAAGGATCAAGTGGGGAATGGGAAACAATACCAGCGTAGTTCAAACAGAACTGGCTGGTATCTCAATTGCCACAAAAGAACTAATCAGAAAAGGAATTTCTGACAAAAACATAATAATCTGCACTGATAGTAGACAAGCCCTATTAGCCTTGAACAGACAACGTGTTATATCAAGACTAGTACTAGAGTGCCACCAAGATTTAGCTAACGCCTCGGCAGATAACAATATTATCCTGAGGTGGGTTAAAGGGCACGACAGGAGTAAAGGAAATCGCATTGCTGATTCTCTAGCCAGGGAAGCCGCTGGACTGAAAATTCTTGGACCCAGTGACACCTACGGCCTGACGAATTCGACAATTGCGGATCTAGCCAAACGTTACACCCATGCTCAATCCCTTGAGAGATGGGAGGCAATCAAAGGATGCAGTTTTGCCAGGATCACCCTGGGCGACCCTGGGAAGATGGCGCCGAAAAAATACTTGGCGATGACCAGAAGAAACCTACGTATAACAGTGGAATTCCTGACTGGCCACTGTCAACTAAGGAAACACCTCCATACTATGGGGCTAGTGGACACATCTCTATGCAGGATGTGTGAACAGGAAGATGAGACTGTCAGGCATGTCCTATGCGAGTGTCCGGAGTTATCGTCAATAAGAGAGTGTGTGTTCGGTGAGTCTTGGCCTACACCTGCCGATATAAAGGAGATGTCTCCTGGTGACCTGTTCACCTTCCTGAGAAGGACAGGATGGACGATGACCTAGGAGGACAACTCCTCGGGAGGATGTACAATGGGTCATATGTGGCCTAAGTGCTGTGAGCCTACACTCACCCTCCCTACTCTACAGATACAGAGATACAGATGTGTACGGCCTTTATATTTTGGATTTAATCACATCAGTTCATGGAAATAAAAGCAAGTATTTACGAAATAGTGACATTCATGCACATGACACAAGATATAAATCAGATTTCTCTATACCTTTCCAGCGCATAGAAATCTGCAAGAAATCACCTATAGTAATGGGAATTAAGCTTTATAATAGTCTCCCACAATGTTTCATAGATACTGTATTGGAGCATAAATTTAAGGAGAAAACTTAAAACTATCTCATTGATATGTGTCCATATTCGATTGAGGAGTATTTTTAAAATACTCGGTGTGACTTTTGTCTGAACTGCAACATCTACTTTGTTTTATTTATTTTACATTTTAAATTTTGATGTGATTTTTGTTGTAATATTTCACGTTACTGTAATTGTATTTATATATTTACTTTTTTGTTTTAACCTATCTTATGTCATTTGATATTGTAAGATCAATAAATTCTCTCTATAGTAAAAACCAAATAAAGTTGCGTTTACGTCACCAAGGTCGTATTTCTATCGCATGTGTGGCTACATTTCTATCGAAAAGTGCATATACTTAAATTTGTTAATTAATCGGTTCTAAAGATAACCCAATCAATAAAAAAACTTTTGTACCAAAATAATGTATAAGCACTATAGCTTTATTGGGTTTAGACGTCCCTCGATGTAAAAATTTGTGTTAAAATTTTCATAAAGAAGCCTCCAATTATTGACGGTAAAATAGTCACTGCCAGAAAGAATGTCATGTTGCCGCGTTGTTTGTGACTTTTCTACTCGTGTAGTGTCATCGATTTTTGAGGTTATAGTTACGTGCTTTATAAAATTTTCTTGTGACAAATATTTATAATCAAAACTGTTTTCTTTCAAAACAACAAAGCATTTTCTTCTGCGATTGTTAAAATGTCCAAACAGCTGAATAGCCGATGCAAAGAACTTGTGGCTTCATTAGTAAATTATTTTGAACAAGGAAGGAATAATCATGGTCCTTTGTTGCCCTTAAATGCTGTACAAGAGGTAGGTAATACGTGAATAAAATATCCTTACTTTACTTTACGAAAATTTCTATTATTTTAGCGTGTAGCTGCTGCTTTAAAAATCAGTGTAAGAACGTCTTCCTCCTTACCATTGCATATTCAACTCTATCGAATTAATTTGGAGCATAGCAAAAAATTACTACAATAGGCATACTGGTAGTGATGGTAACAGTGCGAATATCTGCCTGAACATGTGGAACAAGGCACTGCACATGATAACTCCTGATATGTGGAAAAATTCTATACAACATACTGAAAGAGAGATATTTAAATGGTATGAGAGTGAAAGAATATTTGATCGTCCAGAAATTAATCCGATAGTTATAAATTTTAATAGTGAAGAGAGTGACACTGATGTTGAATCAGATGAAGAAAATGAACAAGAATTTGAATTTGCCTAGTTTCATTTCACAATATGTTGATTTGTTTAATGTTAGTTTTTGTCTTTGAAAATACGTTCATTATTAACCTTCGGAAGGTAACGCCCGGTCTCACGGACCGAGTCGGGCATCTTCGGTCGATAATTAGCCAACTCGCACTTGCAAGCGGATGTCCATCGCAGTAGCTTCATATTTCCGATATCTGACGCTAGTCCGTGAGAATCAGTGAAAGGCGACGCAACGGTTGATTAATTTCAAGTATTTCGGTCTCAGAGACCGGCATTACCTTTAACGTTTTTTTTTTTAAATTGGGATCGAAAATTGATTGCCGTCGAAAACTATAGTTAATAATTATTATTGAGGTTAGAAATTAGATATAATATTTTTTGTTGGGTCGGCAATTCCTCCAGGTAAGATTTTTGTCATAAATAATTTTTTGCTTAGTATTTAGTGATATTTTTTAGTACACATGAGTTACGAAAAAGAACAAGAAAGGCTGAGGCGCCTTCATGAAGAGCTACTGCTTGATGAGAGTGGGGATGATGCACTGGATAATGGTGACGATGATGACCAAAGCTTGGGGGAAGATATAGTTGAAGTACAAAACGACAATTCAGATAGTGAGCAGGAAATTGTAGAAGAGGATACCAAAGAAATCAATATGGATTTAGACAACGATGATCATCAAGGTGAGCCTTCCTTGCATGAACCCATTTTTATTTCAAAAGATTTTTCTAAATGGAGGAAACACGTTACAATCAATAAACGTATGAGAACTGGGGCTGCTAACATCATTGCCACACTGCCTGGAGTAAAAAGCGAGGCTCGTAAGCTTTCCAAGGCATCAGCTATTTGGAGTCTTTTCATTACTGACGAGATGCTGGAGGACATAGTTGAAAAAACCAATATTTTCATAGCTATGTGAAATGTAGGCACGACCAACAGAACTTGTAGACCTACTGACATCCTTGAAATAAAGGCGTTACTTGGGCTTTTGTACATTGCCGGAATGAATAAAGCTAACCGACTTCATACTTCTGATCTTTTTAGAACCAATGGTACTTCGTTAGAAATTTTTCGTCTTGTTATGCCTGAAAGAAGATTCTCCTTTTTATTGCGTCATTTAAGATTTGACGACAAACGAACTCGCGAAGAACGCAAAAAATATGATAAACTGGCCCCAATTAGAGAGTTTTTCCAAAACTTTATTTCGAACTTGCCAAAACACTTTTCTCCTTCGGCTTATACAACTGTCGATGAAATGTTGCCTGCATTTAGGGGACGCTGCCCATTTCGAATTTATATGCCCAGTAAGCCCAATAGGTACGGTATAAAGATGTACGCTCTGGTTGACGCAAAATTATTTTATACCGCAAATATAGAAATTTATTGTGGAACTCAGCCAGCCGGACCATATAACTTGGAGAATTCAAACATTTCTTTACTTCCGAGAATTTCCCGACCTATATGGGGATCTCGGCGCAATATTACAATGGATAATTTCTTTACCAGTAAGGCTGTTGCTGACAAATTACTGAATGATCATAAAATAACCACTTTAGGAACAATCCGCAAAAATAGACGGGAAATTCCTTCCCAGATGATGACAAAGCGTCCTGAGAAATCGTCTATGTTTGCTTTCCAGGACAAGTGCACACTGGTTTCCTATATACCAAAACCAAGAAAAAATGTCCTTTTATTATCTAACATGCACTACGATGATGCCCTGGATGAACAAACAGGCAAACCCGAAATGATTACACTTTATAATGAAACAAAAGGCGGTGTAGATGTAGTAGATAAAATGTGCGAAGCATACAATTGTGCCAGAAACACACATAGATGGCCAATGGTAGTTTTCTACACCGCCATGAATATTAGTGGTATAAACTCTTATGTCATTTATAAGTGTAATCAAAATGACAAAAAGAAACTTCCAAGAAGATTATTTCTAGAAACTTTGGAAATGGAACTATTAGATTTACATATAAGACGACGAGCATATCAAAATAATATTCCAAAAACCATAAAAATGAGGCTTATGGAAATTTGTGGAATACAAATTGAAGCAGAGGCGACTCCACATGATACACACGGTCGTTGTTACTTTTGCAGTTCAAAAAAGAATAGGAAAACTAAATATTCCTGCAAAATATGTAATAAATATTTGTGCTTAGAACACATAGCACCCCTTTGTACCAAATGTATTGAAAAGTACGAAAATATGGAAGAAAATACTTAATATTACTGTGTTTTTTATTCGTTGTTATTTTTTGTATTTTTTAGTTTACTGGGTTTTCGCTGTGTTGTATATTATACTTTAGATTATCGGATTGAGATTCCTTTGAAGGTTGATATTGTTTTTTTAAAAATACATTTTTTTTCACCAAAAGTTGTACAATTTTTTTGCCCTTCCTACAGAAAAATTAGTTTATTACTTCTAAACGGTTATTTTTTGATAATGATATACATTTGTGAGTCTTAATTTTGATTCAATATTTTTCGGTCTCTCAGACCGACGTTACCATTTTTGTTCTATTGAAGCATGTTACCTACGGAAGGTTAAACATATTTTATTTTATTGCTTGTATTTTTATTATATCTATTTATTAGAAGATTTGGTAACTCAGTAATAACCTTACCACTTTTTTTCTAGAATTCCTTACTTTGTGAAATCTATTCATAAATTTAATTAACAAAAAACGTAAATGAAAAAACTCCACACTATATTAAACGAAAACTATCAAACTATTGATAATTTTGTAGTTTTAATTTACACTCACGGACAAAATTATTGCATATTTTATTTTAGGTCTTTATTTTTTTTTTCCTCAAACACTTTTATGATTTCGTTTGCTAAGTCTGTTACATTGGAGTGTTCTATGTATATTGCAATTTATTACAGATAGAGTAATGTATAGACATAGCTTTTATAACTGAATAAGCGATAACGTTGAATGAGCGGAAAACTATAAACGTAGCATAGTGTGCCTTGACGACTAAAACAGTGGTTTCTCTTTATTTGACGTTGTCAGAATGACATTTTCAGTGCATTATTTCTTCAATCTGTAGTTTCACTCAGTAAAATGCCACGTTTAAATGAGTTAGTTTCGGTTAAAATTGTTTGTTTAATCAATGAGGGGTACAGACAAGAAGACATTGCACAGAGATTGAATGTCCATCAATCGACTGTTTCTCGCGTACTAAAACGTTACAATGAGACTGGAGGATACAAAAGGCGGCCTGGTCAAGGACGTAAAAGATGTACAACGCCAAGGGATGAGCAATATTTAAGAATTCAATCTTTGCAAAATCGTACACTTACTGCTCCGCATCTAAAAAATCAATTACTAAATGCAAGGCAAGTCAATGTTTCCACCAAAACAATAATAAGGAGACTTAAGGAGGTCGATTTAAAGCCAAGACGTCCTGCTAGAGTTCCTCGGCTTCTTCCACGCCATAAAATCGGACGGTTACAATTTGCAAGAGCACATGCTGACTGGAATGAACATCAATGGGGAAAAGTTCTTTTTACAGACGAAACAAAAATACAACTATGGAAGCCTGATGGACGTAGTCGAGTATACAGAATGCCAGGAGAACGTTTCGCAGAATGTAATCTTGCACATAATCTTAGCTTTAATGGTGGTTCCATGCTATGGGCTGGCATTTCTTTGGAGAGTCGCACGGACGTCATTGAAGTGAATTTGAGGATGAATACTGACTGGTACATAAGCAACATCCTTGCAGAACATGTTATACTATATTTCGGCTTTATTGGATATGATAACTTTGTGCTAAATGCACGATAATGCCCTTGCCCATGCCGCAAGAACAGTAAACCAGTACATTGAGGATGTCGGGATTCCGAAGCTAGAGTGGCCACCATACAGTCCTGACACAAATCCCATAGAACATGTATGGGACATCCTAAAAAGAAATATTCGAGCACGGAATCCTGCTCCTAACTCAATTGCAGAATTAAGGATTGCTGCACAGGAAGAATGGAATCGAATACCACAACAAACCATCGAAGATCTTTTGGGCAGTATTCCTAGGAGGATGTAGGCTATCGTTAGAGCTAGAGGAGGAAATACTAAGTACTAAATTGTTATTATTTTGTCTTAAACTAATGTATCGTGTCGATGTTGTTGTTCTTTCCTAATTAAACGTTATTATGAAAAACAGGCCACTTCACTAATTTCTTCACGAATCTGTTGTAAAGGTTCAATATGTAATTAATTTGATTATTAATAACGTAAAAGACTCTAATGTAAAAAATTTAGCAACCGAAATCACAAAAGTGATAAAGGGAAAAGAAGTAAAGACCTAAAATGAAATATGCATCATTTTGTCTATGAGTGTATAATATTGTGAAATTTTCTACATTTACGTTTTTTGTTGACTTCAGTTATTTTCTGTTAATTTCCATATTTCGTGAACAATCTAACAACGCTGCAAATGTTCACAATGATGACGAACCCGCAACTTTATTTGGTTTTTACTATATATAGATGTATTATAGAGTTTCTGTCGAATGCGTGCGTAGTGCTATAAAACATACATGCTGGTATGGGCACAAACAATGGTATCCCCATACGAGTTAGGTTAGGTATTATGTCAGATTTGCTTACTTTGTTCTTACCTACTGTAGAAATTCCCTACTATCCGTGGCCTAGTTTTGTATGTGTGAGAAAAATGTCTTGATGGGCCCCTAGACAAGAAGCGAGTCTCCCTGTACATTTCCTTTTGTACCTCTTCTGATAATTTCCTGTGAGTTTGTTATAGGAATAGCGGGTGTGCGCGTTTTAACGGAACTTTATATTACAAATGCAACGAAAGTCAATGCCTTAAAAAAAACTGCATCTCAGGAAAAAGAGAGAGAGCTTCAATGAAATCATTGTTAGCTATAACAGATTGGGGTCGGAAAAGATCGCCGGAAGAATTACTAACGCCAAAGTACACTCAAGAAAAATCGATTTCCGACAATTTGGTTGAAAAGGTAATACTCTAAGATGCACCTGTAGAAAACACAGCTTGTTGGGTTCAAATTTATGTTCTAATAATTGTCAAGGGTTGGAAAACCACAATTATGCTAATAAACATTTATTGAAGAAATCGACCCTGAACCTGTAGAGCGGGCATTTCTACGTTTTCTGTATTTAACTAATGAATCAATAAATGCAAGTTATATGAACAAAAATTATTCAGTGCTCATAAAAATTCATAAATAAGAATGATAATATGTTTAATAACTTTTGAGTTGTATTTCAATAAATAACATCAATTATTTTCAACTAGTGAGAAAATTATTTTTCAGTTTCTCGCATTTTACATAATATTTTTCTATTTTTTGTCATAAAAGTAGTAGTTAGTATTTATTCGATATCTGTCTCTAAAAAAAAGTTAATTCGGGTACTTAAAAAAAGGTATATTTCGCGAATTTCCCAAAAACTACTGAACTTTTTGAGAAAAAAACATCAGATTATTCGGCATTAAAAAAGGTTACCAAGTGTGGTGATCCTAAAATCATCGTTTGGCTGTTTTTTGAGTTAATTTTACTGGCCTATAAGTGATGTTATATTTCCTATAGCAATATGCAGATTCTGTCCAGTTTTAGATATATTCCATCCGTTTTTAAATTTATTATGGAAGTTTATTTTATTAAAGACTTCATAGCTGATCTTTTTATGGATTTGTTTCTTAACAGTTTTTTTTAGCCAGTGGCTGCATTATTAACTTGAACGTAGTAGTTAAAAGACAATAAAATACAAACCATCAAAATCATTTCCATCAAAAGTGTATTGAACAAATAGTGCTTAGTATTTAATAAATAGGTATCTTAAAATTCTAAATAACAACTACTCTAGTTTTTATGATCTGCAAAGATAGACGTGCTAATTTGAATGTTGGTTACACTGTATGCCTCAAATTAATCCTAACTTTTCCCTATTACTTAATCTTGGAACACAAGCTTCAACACATATTCTGTAAGTACTTACGATTTGATCATATGGTCATACAAGAAAGAAGGTATGACTGTTATTGTAACAACTGGTCCGGCTTTTTGGATAATGTTGGCTGTTTCTTTATCTTTCAATCCTACTACATTTTGCCCATCTATTTCCAGTAATTGATGGTCAATCAGGACACCATTTCGTGCAGAAGAAGAATCTTTAACGATCGTAGTAATTTTACCATGTTTAAATTGGAATCCCAAGCAGCCAACGCTGTCTTTGTGTAAAGTTATCGTTCTTTCAAATGGTCTATCTCTTACTGCAACTTTGATACCATTGACTGGACATTTTTTAATCAAGGAATGTACCTATAAACAATAAAAGTTGAAAAACAAATATGGAACAAAAATAGAGGCGGAATGACAAATTCATTAGTTACAGTTGGTATTATGCTATTTACATTACCAGCTGACACAATATACATACATACATACACAACATCCGACTCAAACCATAGGATGTCACACAAACTGGCAGCATATAACTCTGTGATACACAGAGCTCTCCTAATTCCAAAGTGTTCAGAAAATTTTGAAAGATGCATTAAAATCGTTTGCAATATCAAATGGTGATGTACAATATGATTGATAAAATGATAGAGACAAAATGAAAAGACATAAGATAGCCATAGACTCAATTTTTCCCAAAAAAAAATGAAGAAAAATAGAACTTGGAAATCAAAGGATAATATTGCAATGCATTTAAATCGGTGAAACACAAAAAATCTTGGCATACAATAATATTCACCTTAGTTGCTTTAGAAATAAACATCTGGGTAAAGCAAATTATGCAAAACACTTAATGGAATTAAATCATTACCCTACAATAAAACTTTTACATATCTGTCGAAATTATCACCGACTTAAATTTCAATAATTCTTGGCGTTACAGCTGCTGTCAAAGCCTACGACTCGGGACGCAAACGTCACCCTGCGTGAATAATAGCTATCATAAATTGTTCGTTTAATAATATAGTATTCATCCATGGTCATTTATAATCATATAAAAAATGGTTTGATATTTCACTATGAGAAAAAGTAATTAATTTTATCTAACCCTATTAAGTTATATATTGATTATTCAACTGCTTTTGAGCAATTAATAGTATCTGTAAACTAACAGCGTGAATTATAATAAATCACTACTATAACTCACTACAATAAATTGGAAAAGATTCTTTTAATTATTTACGAACGCCATGGCGGTTGGCGATCAACTACTGTGGCTGTGGATGGGTACCGGTAAATTATTCGAAATCAATTATTCGAAAATCAATTTTTCGAATGACCGATTATTCGAAAATCAATTGTTCGAAATCAATTTATCGAATAGGTGGCAGGTTCCTAATGGTGATAAAATACGAAGGTGGTTTGGTAGGGGTAGGTTTGGTTGGGTTATTATTGGAAATTATTATAATTTATTCTTCAAAAATTGACTAAAAATACGAAGGTGGTTTGGTAGGGGTAGGTTTGGTTGGGTTATTATTGGAAATTATTATAATTTATTCTTCAAAAATTGACTAAAAATACGAAGGTGGTTTGGTTGGGTTATTATTGAAAATTATTATAATTTATTCTTCAAAAATTGACTAAAAATACGAAGGTGGTTTGGTAGGGGTAGGTTTGGTTGGGTTATTATTGGAAATTATTATAATTTATTCTTCAAAAATTGACTAAAAATACGAAGGTGGTTTGGTAGGGGTAGGTTTGGTTGGGTTATTATTGGAAATTATTATAATTTATTCTTCAAAAATTGACTAAAAATACGAAGGTGGTTTGGTAGGGGTAGGTTTGGTTGGGTTATTATTGGAAATTATTATAATTTATTCTTCAAAAATTGACTAAAAATACGAAGGTGGTTTGGTAGGGGTAGGTTTGGTTGGGTTATTATTGGAAATTATTATAATTTATTCTTCAAAAATTGACTGAAAATACGAAGGTGGTTTGGTAGGGGTAGGTTTGGTTGGGTTATTATTGGAAATTATTATAATTTATTCTTCAAAAATTGACTAAAAATACGAAGGTGGTTTGGTAGGGGTAGGTTTGGTTGGGTTATTATTGAAAATTATTATAATTTACTTTACAAACATTGTCATTCGATAAATTCACAAAGTAATAAAAACTTCTATCTCTCTATTTTTGTATATTCTATTCAGAATATTGAATTTCGAACAATAGATTTTCGAACAATTGATTTTCGAATAATTGACTTTCGAAGAATTGATTTCGAACAATTTACCTAGATCCGCTGTGGATACGTTGATGATTCCGAACATAATAACACAGATACTGCAAATAAAATATACAGTTCTATAACACCTCACCCAGTTAGTACCTCAACAACATATTAATTTGATTAATAAACAAAAAGAGTAATTACAACTAAAATTTATATAGCATTGTTATAGGTAACTATTAATATTTGCAAATAAAGTTCATTTTCTCTACTTATATCTTGGTATTTATTATTATAGTCGTAGATCAAATATAGTATTCAACTTGCGGTAATGGTCATAATTCACTTGATGAATTACAGAACTTGCCTACGACTCGTGCTGCTGCTCGTTGAATAATATACTATAAGATTGTATTTTCCACTAGTGGAATAAAGTTATTTCATTATTATTCCACTAAATCTGCATAAAACTCCAATGTGATTGTGGATAAAAAACATTAAAATTTTTTTTTACAATATGGGAACTTACTTTATCCATAGAGTATCCTGCAACGTTTTCATCGTTGATTTGTAAAATTTGGTCGCCAAATCTGAGCCCTGCAAGTGCAGCAGGCGACTTATCTACAACAATGCTAACAAATATGCCCTTGTTGATTGCCTTGACACGAGCACCTACTTTTCCATCTTTATCCTTGCAAAGGATTAGTTGGCGAACACCATGTGTTACTTGTGCCTTGTGAAGTCCTACTGAGCTTCCTGAAATCGGAGCTATTAAGCCGGTAGATGTTGTTTGAGGAAGATTCTAAAATAAAGATACAATTATGGTTAAACAAATTTTTTTGTGGAAAATATGAATGACTAAAATTAGCAACACAAACTAGTTGAGAATTGCTGAGAAATATTGTTGCGGAGGGAGCTCACAGAGCGGTTTTTTTGGTTGTATATAAGGTGATTCATTAATGTTGGCGACCCTCTGTATCTCGGAAATCATATGTCCTAGAATTTGGGAAAAAAGTTCTTATAAGAAAATCGGCTCTAAAAGAATTATTAAAAATGTTTTTGAGTCTATAGTTTTTCGCTAGGTGGCGAAATATAAGACCTACAAAATATAATTGGTAAGAAATATCAACTTTGAAACTACTGTCCTTATTCTACAACTTTTGTAAAAGTCACTCATTCATTCATTTATCCGTACGTTTGGGTTGTGCTCAACAGCCCTGACACTTGAACTGAATTTTTGTAACATCACCCATGTTATCTACTTCTATACCAAAAGATTCGTGTCTTCTATATAGGCCACCAGTTTAATGCTTCTGTCTGAGTCCTTGTAAGTGCTCATAGAAGCAGAGTAGGTGAGTAGATGTTTCATTGTAGAGTTCACATTTTCTGCACATAGGTTCACTAGAGCAACTGTCTCTGCTTGAAACACTGTCGTATATTGGCCAATGTTAAAGAACATTTACCTCCTAGGTCCATTTATACCAGCCCCAGTGACACAGTTTGTTTTGGAACCATAGATGAACCAGATGATTTCTCCAGAATTACCTGGATGCATCACCTGTTCCCTGGATGGGATGATGATGTTCACTTGCTCAGTGAATGAATATGTTCTCCGGTGTCATGCTATCAAAACTCATGTGAAATATGGCCTCGGACATACCAAGGAGGGTCTTTGGATAGCAGTTAATATATTCACTGAGGACACTTCTGTCCTACTCCACCAGACTATTGTTCCATAGGGGATTGTTGGCCTTATCACAGTTGTAAAAAGTCAGTGAACCACCTCAGGTCGTAATCCCCAGGTTTTGCCCATTACCCTTCTGCATTGCCAGAAAAGCCTAGTTGCCATGGTAATAATTTTTTTCAGATGTATCTTCCAGTTCAGTTTGGAATCAAGGGTTACTCCCGGATATTTAACTTTTTTGGACATTTCTAGTTCTTCTCTACTCTACCCTGCGGGAGAACATTCATAAAAGCAGCTAGTTTGGTTTTTTTGGATTAACTGGAACGACTTCTTTAAGACACCATTCTTAATGTTTCAGCAACCAGGGGGCGTTATATAATACCTAGCTCTATTTATGATTTTTTCTGAGAAATTTCAAATGAAGTGCTATAACTCTAGGCAAATAAGATGATTTATTAACCTGTCAAAACCACTAACTGATAAGATATTGGCATTTTTTGGTATTGATGATTGAAAATAAATTAACACATCACAAAAATATTTATCAACAATACATAACAATTTCGGTAAACATTCTCCACGCGTTATATAATACCTAGCCCTATTTATGATTTTTTCTGAGAAATTTCAAATGAAGTGCTATAACTCTAGGCAAATAATATGATTTATTAACCTGTCAAAACCGCTAACTGATAAGATATCGGCATTTTTTGGTGTTGATGGTTGAAAATAAACTAACGCATCACAAAAATATTTATTAACAATACATAAAAATTTCGGTAAACCTTCTCCACTGAGCAGAATAATATTGAATGGGAATGAAATAGATTTAGATATATTCTTAGACGCATTAGAGAATGTTTGCACACAAAGTATTAAACCAATTTTTTCAGGATAGTATTTTATTATGTTATTTTAAATATTTTTGTATACATAATAATATGTTCTTTATTTTATATTTGATCTATTATCTGTACTGACTTTATTGCTGCTTTCTGAATCATAAATCTACTTAGTAGTTCTATTTTGTAATATATAAATGTAATTGGGTTGAGCTAATAAGTAAATAAGATAAAAATAAAAAGAATAACAAAACTAAGTGAGCTACTCATAACAGAAATATACAAAATGCATTTAATTTAATTTAAAAAAAAGAGAAACCGATGTATTCAACTTTGGGCTCACCCTGTATATACTTTCTTAGATATGGAAGCAAGTCTAGTGAATTATGATACTAGACAACCATCATGTCTATCATCCAATCACAAAATGCAACTTGCTGAGGTAAAGGAACTTGGAACATATTGGTTGTGGTAAGGGTACAATAGCTACTCTCTTAAAACTTTCACACATATGTCTGGCTGATATTTAGGGTGTTGGAAATTTTTCTAGTACTTGTTTCTGGGTGTTGATTTGATCCAATCCAGAATATCTTGTTCTACCCTTACATTTCTGGGAATGACCATTGTTATTTGAACTTCCAATATCCAATAAGCATTGGTGTGGATATTTTTCTGCATAAAAACTGATTGTTTGTACAGAATTACCATTTGCCAATTTTCACACAAAATGCATATCAGTCATTTCAGTGTTAGTATACATGAATAAATGAAACTAGTATAGACAAATGAATCCAAAAATAGCAGATTAGAAGCTCACTAATAAACTTCAATTTCTAAGTATGAACAACAGAATTTGACATCAGCCTACTAAAACTTGAATAAACATCAAGTACACAGGAATGAACTGCCAAAGTGACAACAGGCAATCTGTCGAAACTACCAAAAGACTTTCTGCTCTAAATACACACAAGATTTTTTCTACTATCACACCAAAATTAACTACTAGGTCTCTTTTATCTATAAATAAAATTAGACATGCGCCAAAGTTACTTTCTGCCCTAGAGCGCCTATAATGTCAAATTATGACAGCTCGCGGAAAATTAGGCGTGCTTCAAAGTTGCTTTCTGCTTAAGAGCGCCAATAAAGTCAAATTATGACAGCTCGCGGAAAACATCAACTTTGCAGTTGCTAATCAAGGCACAACGCACAAAAGATGACTTTCGATAGTGATAGTAGAAAAAGACTGTTTTTCACCTACCTTACCGGAAAACCAATCATATGAACACCAAAAATTTTTGAAGTTTTTCACCATCTGTTACTTGATTATTTTGACGTTTCACGTGAATTTTTTAATTAAACATCAGTGTATGTCAATGTTTTTTGTTATATTTTCCTATTTTTTGGATTAGTTGGTAGGCGAAAAACAATTGTGTGTCAGCCCTTATCAGTCTTGGGCTGCTATTTTTATTAAGAATGTGAATAAATGGTTAATACCTGCAAAAAAATTGTGTTGGCTATTTACTGCTACATAAATTTGAATATATCTATCTGAGTAAAGGAGCATGGAAATTATTTTTCACAGAATTTTGTTTTCAACCTTTTTCGTTTATAATGTCACATTCCAATATAAATAAATACCCTATAGATGCATTCAATAAATTGAAGGTCAAAGCATTATCTTAATTGAACTTAGACAAATTCACCCATTAGAGGTTTAATTATAATACAATAGATAACATAATCAAGTAGCTAATATTTTTTACAAAATAACATACCTGTTGAAGTATTGCAACTTGAGAATATTCGGGCATATTTTCTGCAATAACAGCTTCACTTAATTCTAGTCCCATATAATCTCCTAATGCTGGATACAGGGGTCTTCCAGCCCCATCAGGGACTCCAGAATCAGGAATGGGCATAGAATTGAAATTTGGATACCCATACTGTACAGGAGCACTTGCTGCAATATTTCTTTGGATTTGATTGTATTGGACATTAGCCATTTGGTCAATTTTCATATCTTCTAAACTTGGGTACAGGGACGACATTTTTCTAAGCGATTAATAAAATAAATAAATATTTATAAACTGCTTATATGCTTACTAAAGTAGATAATTACCCTGATTGTATTTTCCCACAAAAGTGAACAGTCCGGAAATATTCTTGATACCTAGAATATTATTATCAATAATAGAATTGATAATGAATGACTCACTCAAGAATTATTCACTACGTTTAAATTCTGTCACTACAGTGCTGTAATTTCAATTAGTTGTATTAGTTGCATAGATAAATATTATATATATTGATTTCCTTTGGGCAGTTGAATATTATTATATTTTTTTGGGAGAAACAAGATCCAATTTTTATATTGATATCTGATAATAATAGATGACAAGACAAGACAGATAACAATTTTGTTGTTTTGATTTCGAATTTGTCATCTGTCACTGTCACCTATAAAATGTATGATTCCAGGGCCGCGTTCTGATTTACAGATTTACGCGCCCGAGCGTTCATATTTTACCCTAAAGTCGTTCATAAATGTAGAACGTTTACGCTAGCTGCTGTTAGTCTTTTCCGTTCACAAATTGATGGGTAGAACGCGTTCTAGGATGAAATTTTTACCCTACTCGAAAAGTATGTTGAAATTCGTCCCTACTGGGATGCGTGCCAATATTGATTTGTGGAATAGAGGAGTTCAGTCTAAGGTCAGTGTAGCCAACAAAAAGTGGTTTTTCTGACAAGAATGACAGTTAATGTCTACCATTCAAAACATAAGGTTTTTGCAGGTTTTTTAACATTGTGAACATCTATATTGCTTTATCAAAACAATGAATACACCCCCGAAGCGTGAATTTTAAAATTTAAAATGACGTTTTAGTTGGATAATCAACGCATCAATGACCAATAATTCCAGAAACTTTTGGTATGTCACAATTTCATTTCTGTTATTCTGTCACTAGTTATGTCAGATGTCAGTTTTATTTGTTTTTCTTGACATTCGTTAATCGTTCATGTTTATTTTCAATTAGACTTTTCTAGTTCTAGTTAGTTGTATCTCTTAATTCTTCTAATTGCTTTTTCCAGTGACATCTGACATAACTAGTGACATAATGACAGAAATGGAATGGAGTATTTCTAAAAGTTCCTAGAAATATTGGCCATCGATGCGTTGAGTATTCAGCTAAGACGTCATTTTAAATTTTAAGATTCACGCTTCGGGGGTGTATTCATTGTTTTAATAAAGCCATTTAGATGTACGTAATGATAAAAATCTGCAAAAATCTTATGTTTTGAATGGTAGACAATGTAGACATTAACTGTCATTATTGTCAGAAAAACCAGTTTTTGTTGGCCACAATTTATTAGCAATTATGGTTAGTAACCAAAAAGAAACACCGAGATTCTGATCTAATCATATCAAATACCGAAAAGAACGAGGAGAATTTACACTTTTTAACGAATTAAGTGACGAAAAATTTACAAATTAGGTATTTTCGAATGGACAGAACTATACTTTATGAACTTCATGATTTAATAAAAAATGATATAGAAAAGCAAAACACAGAGAAAGTATTAGTTCGTTAGAGCGATTGGCTGCAGTTACTTTAAGGTATGTTGCAAGGGCGTACCCAAGATTTCAGCTAGGGGGGGGCAGCTCATACCTGTTTCGAGAAGATAGTTGGTCGGGTATATTGAAACAAAAAATCATGAAAATTGACTTTTATTAATTAGATTGATTATGACACAAAACAAAAGCGCAGCGTACTGAAGGACCGTTCTACGGTCGCCGTGGTGCATGGAATAGTGCTTAAAATAATCAATGCCTTTCTGACAGCAGGGTAAAAAATGTTGGCTTCGTTGAACAGATCAACTACTTCTATGTCCCTTAATTGCGATCATCTTATATAGCCTTCTTCACCCATAAATTATGCCAAAGGTCCAGTTCTCCTGTGATATCCAGGTTATAAAATTCTTGGAATGATTCTGAGTTCTTGTGTAAGTCTGTAATGCTGGTTTTGGTCATATTTCCCACTTGCCAGGAAAATTGACGTCTATTTTATCTTCTAGGGGGGGACAGCTGCCCCCCCTACCCCTACCTGGGTACGCCCTTGGTATGTTGATAGATTATACTTAGTAATCTGAAAGTAAAAATTACTAAATACATTTATCAAATCACGTAAAAAACATGTTAACACACGCCGATTTGCTTTCTTCGCGAGCAGCGCAACCAGCGCCGGATTAATGATATTTTGCACTCTGGACCAATAATTTTTGTTCGCCCCTTTCATATATCTTCCCTCCTCGTCTTTCAGACAGCACATACGACGTACTTAAAAGGTATATGTATTTACACAAGAAAAAATAGTCATAATAACGTTTTATTTATTAATGAAAATAAATATATCAAGAAAAAATTAATTAAAAAGAACACATCGCTACTTAAGAAGAAGACCGTCACAACTCGCATTTTTCCAAAATCTGGTTTTCTACATAAATATAATTTAAATAATGCGTAGATTTATGGGAAAAATCGTCATAATTTAAGTACGCACGATTTGCCACTGATAAGTGATATATTTTTCTGGTTCTTGTAAATAAAATGCCAGGATGCATAAGGAAAAACAACGAACTTTATTTATACATTACATATTCGTTACAACCACACATGATCATCAGCATGATACACATCATATCTTACAGTTACCCACACTGTCATATGTCAAAAAATAACTTCGTCTTAAAACTAAAACTCACATCTAAAATATAGATCTATGATCTTTTTAGTGTAGAATACTAACAATAAGTAGCGGACATATAGAAAAAAACAATTATGAGAGTGAGTCTAACACTATAGAATAATAAAACATGTAAGAATTTAGAAATATCAATATGTAAGCATTGCTAAAGAATACTCACTCAATACTCTTGATGATCAATAGTTCAATACGACATTTTTATATCTCTGAAACTCATAAGCTTTTCTCTGAACTTTCTTTCTAGCTTTCAGAGATATAAATTTCTCAATGACGAATTGATCATAAGAGCGTATCCATCCGCTCGTGTTCAATGTTCAAAAGAGAAAGGTCGCTCAATCTCTCATCCCGAATAGAGTTTCTCAGATAGTTTTTCACTCTTTTTAGGGTTGAGAAGGACCTTTCTCACGAAGCATTAGTTGAGGGCATGCATAAAAATATTCTCAAAATTGTTTCAACGTTCGGAAAGGTTGAAACTATTTTTTCAATCTTTATCATCTTTAAAATTTCGTGTAGATTTACATTTTGGCTTTCCGATTCCGTGTTGGTTTCATTATCAGTTTCAGTATCTTTGGAACTTGCCAGCCCATTTTGGAAACTACTAATGAAATATTTGAACTGAACGCACTCTTCTGGAAAATCGGGACTCAAATCGTCGCTATAAAGTTCAAGAAGTTTTTGAGCACTAGAGAGATTACTTCGTTTTCAGTAGCTGTTATTAAATTAGTCAAGAATCCAAATTTTTCTGATATATTTTCATACGAACATTTTCTTCTGATCAACTCCGCTACCATTGTATCAATAATGACGAAAAATACATTGATTTTCATATTATTAGAACCTTCAAAAAATTCGACGGCATTCTCCCTTGATTCTCCACTGACAGGTTTCATAATATAATGTTTCTTCTTTTAAGGTGAGTATCCACTTGAAACAAAACACTCCGAACGAACCAAACGCGCCGCGCGCGCTGTAACAAACTTGTCTAGTCAATACGTTGCGCAGAACCGAACCGAACGCGCCAAACATTTTCCGAGGGTAAACGCGATTTGCACAAAGGGAACCATATTTTTTCGTCGCAAAAAGAGGCGTCTTGCCCACATTCTTCTTTTTTTTCTACTTTTTTTAACGCTTGTTAGTGCTTCTATAATTAAAAAAAGCACCAGCGGCTACTATCACATCGTCTGCATCCATGTCGACGAACACACTGAACAACACTGATTACGGGTGGGAACGCAACGAATACGGCAAACTCTCCAAACAGCCCGAATTTTTGCGCAAAATATTTTGTTACAATCGGTTCAGCGCGCGCGGCGCGTTTGGTTCGTTCGGAGTGTTCTGTTGCAAGTGAATACGCACCTTTAGTTTCGACTTCATAAACTGAGCATTATTTTGTCAAGTTCCTACCAATTGTCTCATAATTCTGGAAATTATTTCTAATGAAGTTCAAATAACCTACCAAAGAATCCTATAATTTAACCACGAGAAGTACGTCCGTCGTTACGTTTTGAATACGTTTATTTGTTTTATCAAATTTAGATAGAATGTCATTCCACACTGCCAATAATACCTACACCAGTCTCTAATGTCTCCATAGGAAATCACTGGCATGAATTTTAGTAGCTGCTGCATGGTTTTTGTCATTAGTAATTTGCTATAAGCAATTTTCAAAACAGTCATAACCATTATAGAAGGCTTTAACAGCATCTGCTCATCGAGTAGTAGACACTCTTTTTGGACAAAGCTTGGATTTCAGTTTTGAAAGAGAAACTAGAATAATTTCCCAACAATGTGTGGATGCAGAAAAAAATGTATATACATCGTTGAGAAACGTGAAAAATTTTGTTGCAGAAAGACAACACTCTGCAGCACAATTACCAACTAAATTGAGCGAATGAGCTGCACACGGGATGTAGAATGCTAAATTATTCCGTGCTTTTTGATCCGCTGTTGTAGACCTGAATATGCCCCAGAATATTGCTGGCATTATCGTATGATTGCCCCCTGCAATTATTAATATCTAATTTTAAATCATTCAAAGTTTTTATTACAGCCTCTTCCATATCGTAAGCTTTATGTACAACTTCACTTATGAATTTAAAAAAGCGTTCAATAATACCACCATCTGGTAGTATATAACGAAATATAAAAGTAAGTTGATCTATATAGGAAACGTCAGGAGTCCAATCTAAACTTATGGAATAATATTTTGATATTTTCAATTCTTGGACTATTTTGTTTCTGACCAGTTCTGCAATACATCCTATGAATTCATTACATATTGTTTTAGAAAGATGTGAGACTTGACCCTTACCTTTATCTGCTTTTCTTTCAAAACGATTTTTAAGGAAAGGATCAAACTTGGCTATTAGAATGAGAGTTTCTAGATAATTTCCCGAATTATCTTGTCCAACATGCTCAAAACTTCCGCGAAATGCTAGACCCTGTATCACTCAAAACTTAATTGCAGCTAGTATCCTTTTCCAATAAGTCATTTCCAAGACATACTGTTGTTGTAAAAGGAGAATCAATTTTACCTTGATTTTTTCAGCGCAAAATGAAAGTTTTCATATTTTCTCGATGTTCCAGAGAACGCTCATGTTCAGATATTTTTTCCATATGTTTCCAATCGTTAAAACCACTCACAAAAGTTGAACGGTTATTAATATTTCTGAATAATTTACGTTGTATACAGTATAATTTGTAAGTAGAATCAGAATATATAAGCCACTCACGACGAATATTTTGTCCATTAGCCAGCTGAGAATAAAACATTTTCTTCGATCCGTATCTTGCGACATTTCCATACACTCGCTTCGTGTTTTCAAAATTGATCTCATCCAAGTTTTGAACTAATGAAGATTTCAAGACCGCATGTATCAAGAGATCATTGATTTTCCAAGTAGCACTAGCAGGATCCATACAAAAATGTTTGATTTCAGCACTAAGATCCAGAACTTCACAATCACCTTCATTATTATCAATAATTTGTTCGTCCAATTTTGGTTGAGCATGCTGGTCCATGTGCCTGGATTTTAACTATTTTGACTATCAACTGAAATCTGTGATAATAATCAATCAATAATGATAATAAATACCGCTGCCAATGGAATCGGTACTTCCACTCCGTACACATACACAAACATTTTTTACTGAATACTATTTTTTTCGATGTTCCTGATCATTTGGAGACATTTAAACAAAACAAAAAAATACCATCACAACGAAAATTTCAAGTATTGCATATCGTAGAATAGATGCTACATACCTGTGTTGACCGAGAACTCATCTTGAGAATTCGAGCAGCTAGATTTATTTCTGTCGATGAAGAAATTATCCAATTTGGGAATATTCTCTTGCAGTTTGTCAGACTTCTCTTGCTTTTGTTTCTGAGCTTTACGCCTCTGTGCCCCACTAGGTTTTATATAACTCATTTTGAGTTTAATTTAAATTTTACAAGCGTTTATTCCAACTTTTATCACAAATCACAATAGCAACAGTTCAGAGGAGTGGATTGGGAACACTGATTCTAGAATTACGTCTTTCGTCCTTTCATATAGCAAATTGTAAGTGCAATAATTCTCTTTGAGTCCTACCGATTTTTTTAGTGATGCCGTCGATAATGTTGACAACGTTCAAAGAGTCGAAAAAAAGTCGGTCTTGCCTTTCAAGTCAGTAAAAGTCATCTAGTGGCCAAGTGCGATTTTTCCGACGCGGCTTCCGACAAAAAGCACAAAAAAAGACAAAGGACTCCGCGCCGCATTTGGAACTTCTTGGTATATAAACATGAAACATTATTTCCCTATTCAGATTCAAGACTTTTAGAACTTTAACGAGTATGATTTTAATAATCATGAAATTTTTTCGCCCCCTATTTGAATTTCGCCCCTGGGCTGTGCCCTGTGGTTAATGTTTTAATAAAATATTGGTTCGGTTCCGGACCGGTTTTCGGTTAATAACGGTTCGGTCCTGCTCTCCACCGGTACAGTTGATTGATGAAACTGACATTTATGTATCCCATTCCATTATTACTGGACAAAAAAATTAAAAAAAACAGACAAAACTTGAAGAGTTCTAGAATATTGGCCAAAAATACAATTCGTTCCAGCGACGTTGCTCATTTACAAATAAAAAACAAGACAAAAACTACTTTGGACAAAGATAGAAAAAGCTACCAATTTGAAAGGCCAAAAAGGGTTCCAAAGTTAGCTTGATGTCATTGATGTACCAAAGCCATAACTGTGACCGGGCTGAAGTCACCTTGGCGGTTTTCAGAGCTGCTTCGTATAAACGGACCATTTGACATTTGTCAATATTACCTAACCTCTCTTTTTTGCGTTTTTATATCTTCCAAAGACATTTGGATGAATACTTTCTGATTTTTTCCTGTTCCACCGAAATAACAAATGACAAGTAGTTACCAAACCTGCTAGAATAAAAGTACGGTTGCTCTGGTAACAGATAATTCACCGAAATTCCAGAAATAATCACCGCTTGTTCAGGAAAAATAATACGAATCGCCCAGTTGCTAACCAAAGATATAATATACGATACGGACCATTCTCATGGCTGGTGTAAGTGGGTTATCTGTGGGCTGGTGCACAGATATTACCTTTGCTTTGTCTGTGCGTTGGTGCAACTGTTATAAACTGTCAATGTCAGTAATGTCAGAATCACTGAGCACTAAATAGCTGTCAATTTAGTTGTCATTTATGGCTTCCTATTTTATATGCGATTTTTTAGTAAAACAATGAAGTGAAAAATGATGGGAGATCAGTTTCGGAAAGTTGAACAATATTCTCCAAAATCATCTCCAAGAGGGGCACGTTCCCCTGTTGTATCACGTCAAGATTCTTCGGGAACACTAAAAACAACAATTTTGCTAGGAAAGAATCCTTCCATAGTCCCTAGTGGACCTTTTTACTTAATGAAAGAGCCACCTCGTAAGTAAAGTTATATTTAAAATATATTTATTTCTAGATAATGAACAACTCGCATTTAATAGTAGGATATTTCATTAAACTGCTGCTTATGTGTAAAATTATCCTTTCAACTCCAATCAGTTTATATTTTATGAAGGAGGTATATTGTTAAGTAGTCTAACTAAGCTACTCTTTAGAACATAATATATATGTAACAGCAATTAGACTGAACTCTACATTTAAGATATATTGTTTTTATAGCGGAATCGGAACTAACAGGAGCTACAAATTTGATGACATACTATGGCCTAGAACATTCCTATAGCAAATTTAGTGGTAAAAAGTTGAAGGAACAATTATCTTCTTTTCTACCAACTTTGCCTGGTGTTATAGACTCTCCAGGTCAACAGGATAATAGTTCTTTAAGGTCTGTTATTGAAAAACCTCCTGTTGGAGGAAAAGAACTTTTACCACTATCAAATATCCAATTAGATGGATTTCGACTCCATCCTGGTCCAGTAAGTAAAGTTAATAAACTGATAAAGTAAAACTGATCTAACGTATAATTAAGATCTATAAAAATATTACATATTTTATTATTACATTTTTAAATTTTAGTTACCTGAACAATATCGTTATGCGAATGCAGCACCAATTAAGAAACATAAAAATAAGCACAAAAAGCATAAACATAAAGAACCTGGCCTTCCCAGTCAAGAAACAACAGTATCTGACATAAATAATGAGACCCATGAAAAGAAACATAAAAAGCAGAAGAGGCATGATGAGGAAAAAAGGAAGAGAAAAAAGGAGAAGAAAAGAAAAAAACAAAAACATAGTCCAGAACATAATGCAGGCTTAACACCAAGTCAACACATTTAGATAGGATTTTTTGAAAATTGTTGAGCAGAAAGATTTTAAATTGGTAACATATTTATGATTTATTTATAATATCACTGCATGTACTAATTTTTGTTTTATTTTTTGTTTATTTGGTTATAATTGTTTTCAAAAATTTTGAGATCAAATTAGAACTATTGTATTAAAGTAGGTACTGATTTGTTATAACCACATCTCAGATTGTGATATGTGAGCCTGTAACTATAATTTATTAAAAATGGTAAGTTACTGTGAAACATTTAATTTAGTATTATGGGTGATTCTTATCAAAAAGTATACATTTTTTGTCATACTATATAAAATTTACTAACACAAGGTCATTCTCACGACAACTACCTAAGTTGTAGAAATAGCTACTGAGAGAGAGAGAGAGAGAGAAGTATACTTTATTGATACCAAAGCATCAACAGGCCATCGACCGAGGTCTTTCAGCCAATTTACAAAATATATACATACATACTATATTCAGAGAAAAACTAAAATCATTATACAATGTAAATAAACAAGATCCATTATATATCTAATAATAAAAAAAAAAATAAAAAAAAAAAAAATATATATATGATATTAAGTGGCATTATTGCTGTGATATATAGATAATTTCTTCAAACAGAGTTTTCTGTGGATGTCTTCTACGAAGACCATTTTCAGGCATCTCTAGAATGTGAGGTTGAATCAATTCGATGTTTTTTTCTTCTAGAGAGAAGGATTTGAACAATTTTTTGAATCTCTCATTTATTGATTCTATTCCCGTCTTGCTATAAAGGAGTCTGTTTGATGGATTATGTAGTGGATTATCAGGATGTCTCATTTTAGAGATTTTTCGAAGACTGGTTGTCTCCCCTACTTTCATGTGGTTTCTAGGCGGATTTTTACAATTATATAGTATTGTAGAACCATATTCCATCATGGGTCTACAAATTGTTTTATATATGTTGGCAGCTGTTTCAATAGTAATTCCTTCATTCTTATATGTCAAACTTCTGAAGTGTTTTGCTCTGGTTATCATTTTCTTTTTCATACCTGACGTGTGGTGATTGTAGTTTAGTTTGTTGTCTATTTCAATTCCCAAATATTTCACATATTGGGAGGGTTGAATTAAATGGTAGCTTATCTTTATTGTCGGCGAGTTATCATGTATTTTGTGGTTGAATATTATTAATTTTGTTTTAGAAGGATTTATTGTTAGTCTCCATTTATTTGTCCATGTTACTATATTATTTACATGTATTTGTAATCGGTTTATTGTTGTTGATAAGCTTTTATCCCAGGTTATCACCGCAGTATCATCCGCAAATTGTAGCACATTAGTATTATTCAGTTCTTTTTCACATATGTCACTGCAGTAAAGATTGTATAGTATAGGAGACAGCGGCGAACCCTGTGGAACTCCTTGTTTCATTGAGAATACTTGAGAACATACACCATTAATTTTGACTGTGCACTTACGATCTGTGAGAAAATTGTGTATAATTTTTAGCAGCGTAGGAGAACAGTTCATCCAGTGTAGTTTGTATAATAATCCGATATGCCATACAGAATCAAAGGCCTTTTTGAAATCTAAGAAAATTCCGGTAGTCTTCAGCCCTTGCAATTTTGCAGCCTGAACATTGGACGTTAATATTGTAAGTGGGTGAATAGCTACTGATAAATTTCACTAAACATTTTGCCAGTACGTTATTACAAACCCCACGAATCAACAACCAAATCCCTAATAACAATAACTGCAATCTTTTCACATTATTTCACAAATATTTATTCATGGGGGCATCAACCATTCATTTACAATAATAAAAATCTCAGCAGTATCACAATACTTATAACATAATTTTTTTTAAAGTACCAATACAAAATAAAATGATAACGGCATTTAAACTTACTAAAAGAAATCGTTAAAACAGTATGTTTTAATTATCATTATCACACACTCACATTAGTACACTACATCTGTATCCATTCTACTCAATCTAAAAGAAACAAATGTATCCCTTCCCCACAAAGTTACCTTCTAAAGCGCTCATAACTATTTAAGAAATCTAATTCTGTTCAGCTATTTGCCAAATGTGTTCTGGAAATATATGAATTATGGCCTGAGAGAGCGATTAAAAGAACATATAAGCTGATCTAAAGCTTCTTGCAGAAAATATGAAATTCATCTAAGTACAGCGGATAGACCGAGCCATGGCCAGTGGGAAGTGTCACCTAACAAATGCGCACGAAATTCGTGCCGGCTTGAGGCTCCAGTTTGCATTTTGCATTTCTATTTCCCGAATACTTTCTCTGTGTAACACTGACCGTCAGGCGTCACTTTACGCATCTAAGACTTCGCCCCACCGGCCATGGTTTGGTCTGTCTGCTGTAGATGTGGTAGTTAATATTTTGGACAGAAATCTTATTACAGTTTCCTGTAATATTGTCGTATTTAATAGAGTGAATGTATCAACAGATGCCGAAAGGAATAATTATAAATATTCAACACTCTATGAATTTTTTTGAAAAATAATATTTTTCAAAAACAGTGGCCGTTCAACTAAGGAGCAACAACTACTTCCCGTGCAATATGCACCGCCGGATATTGAATTACACCCCAAAGTCAAACGGGGTTGGTATATCTACAAGATATTTTAAAACCAACCTTTCAGGTTTGCAATTAGAAGGGACAACACAACTTGTAGACCGGTTTCGGCGTATTTGCGCCTCATCAG
The DNA here is from genome assembly GCA_949126875.1 of Lochmaea capreae. Taxonomy (NCBI): domain Eukaryota; kingdom Metazoa; phylum Arthropoda; class Insecta; order Coleoptera; family Chrysomelidae; genus Lochmaea; species Lochmaea capreae. The sequence continues at coordinate 4,383,568 of OX421398.1, forward strand.
TACAAGGTATGTGATGTCCGTCCGAGAATCTCTAATCCCGGACTGAAGAGTACACTTCAATCACAATCAATACATGTCTTCCAGTAACGGAAATGTAATTATTGTGACGGCAGCGCCGAGTGTTGAATATTTATAATTATTCTTTTCGACATCTGTTGATTTTGGACAGATTTTTAAGATTGTCTTGATCTCTTCTGGATTTCAGAGGAGCAGGTTGAACTTGTAGAGGAGATTGAAATCATATCTACAGATTGCGTAAAGTACATCGGAACCGTCCAGATTACACAAGTACGACAGAAAAACAGCTGAAAGAGAGAGAAAGAATAATTATGCGTGGTCATTAAGGCATGTAAATTGTTTCATCTTAGGGGTGTATACTTATTTCTCGAGACTGGTCGAATGCTCATTGCCCCCCGCTGTTGCCAGAAGCGCAGATTAATTTGTACAAATGATATTTTTGTCTCGTTATCGTTGACTTTTTGTCGAGGGTGAAAATACAGCACGTTTGTGCCAGCATTACGCCAAATAATCTTCGAGATCTGAGATCAAATCTTTATTGCAGATTTGGTTATTGTCTGGCACAGGAAGGTGGTTTATTTGAGCACTTAATTCATTAAAATTATGTTTACCTTTAGAATGGATTTTTATTTTTTCAGGAAGTTTTATATTTTATGTTTAGAATAGGTGTAGGTACCTACCTACTTATTTTATTTTTTCAATTCAATTTATTAATGGAAGGGATTTTTAGTTTATTTATTATGGTTCTCTCAAGAAATGCTGTTTTATTTTCAAGTTACAATGGCTAAAATAATATCCTATTGTAGTTAGAAATTGTCAACTTGGTCTGAAATGATCATGTTGACAAAAATGAATTTTAAGTTGTACAGGTTACGTAATAACGATTGTATTTTTTATTTCTTCAACACCCTCACTCCTTCCATGTTGGGAGCATACTGAATACCTACCACCGTTATTCCACCAACTAGTGAATTCTCTCTGTAAAGGACCATTCGGCCAGTCTCGGGAAATAAGTGTACAACCCTAAGATGAAACAAAAGTGATGACCGCGCACAATTATTCTTTCTCTCTCTTTCATATATCCTTGTCGCACTTGTGTAATCCGAAGCCCGGGTTCCAAAGTAATTTACGCAATCTGTATATTCATCTAATCAAGGAATATTTGATTTAAATGCTGGGCATCTTGAAAATTTACTTTGAACTCGCCCCATTTTGTGAATGTAATATGCATATCCTGGATTCCCATCCGAAGAAGCAAATTTCAAGAATAGGGAATAAGGTGTTCAACTTCAAATTTTGACCCTATACTTTGTTATATTATATGAATGGATATGAATAAGTGGTTATCCAAAAATAAAATTACTTTATCTTTTCTGCTCATTTTTAACATAAAAAAATGACAACAAAAATTTACTGAAACTATGCAACTTCATGACAAAAATAGTAAATAGTAAATATATATATTGACATTATTTTGACATCTATCATGTCGTTTTATTGTTAAAGTTGAAGGATTATTTTCCATTCTTATTTGTGTGCTGTTTTATTGTGTCTGAATATTATAGATTATTATGAATTCAGTATTTAGATAGATATTGTTTTGAACAATATTGTACTAATACATAAAGAACATCAAATAAAAAATCATTACTTAGACAAAAACTGTAGGAAAAGTAAGTTTGAAACTATTAGAAATGCCTTTTATAAAAACATCAACAAACTCTTTTTATTGTCGATATCATTTCAATAGAAATACAATATACAATTAAGGAAAATAACATTATTTCAAATATACAGCGTTGAATTATACTTTATTCTGTATATTTTAGAGCAAATGTCAAATGTTTTTAACGTCAGCGCTTAGCGTATGGCCACCATCTTGAATATTTTGAAATGGCAATGTAGGTCAAGTTAAGTATCACAAATAAGCTTATTTCTTTTTCTTTCCAAAAATAATAGCAATGTATCACTACTCGAAAATCATAATAGAAATTTAACAAAAATATTAAAATTGTGTGTGTGTATGTCAATTTATTGTCACCGATTTTAGAAAACCAAAATGCCAGTAAGTATAATCTATTATTTAATTATGAAATATTGTGGAACATAAAAAGGCATACATACATAAATTTATTTTTATCCCTATTGCTATGTATATTTTTTTTATATTTAGGTATGCATTTTTATTTTTCTTACTTCTCTTTTTTGTATGTATTTTTTTTTAAATTTTTTTTTTCAAAACTTGAATAGTTATTAATTTTACAGCATTTTACTTTGTTTATAATTTCATGTTAGCTTCTTTTGTTAATTTATATAATAGTCTTCTCACCTCACTTTTTTTCACATATTGCACCCAAACTAGCAGGCAGAGGTATTTTTGCCATCCGTTTATAAAATTTTGTCTCGTGAATACTGCATTCTAGTAAGCAATGTTGTAGTGTACCTGTTTCTCCACATTCACAGTTTTAATTTTCTGAAAGGCCTATATTAAATGTTTTCTCAGGTGGTAAACAATGTCCCGATCTTATTCTAGTTATAGTTCTTATGAATCATGGCTTATATTTTACTCTAGTCTCAAACGCCTTGTACTTTTGTCCTCCCCTATATTCCTGTTAAAGTTTTTGCCAATCATCTGTTAGTTTAGTTTTAGCCAGTTGTCGCATATCTGATGTCGAGAGTTTGAAATCATGAATCTCGTTTACTTCTTCTGGGGCCTTTTTCGCTAGTTCTACCTTTTCGTTTTGGGGTATGCCAGCAGGTCCTTTGATCCAAACTAACTGAATTTCTTTATTTAGGCTTCGGACATTCATATTAGGGAATAATCGATTTATTTCAAGTATATTTTCATTTTGGAGTAAATCAAGATATTTAGCACCGGTTATCGTACCTTCAATAAACAAAAGACCAATCAAATGGTTTTCCACCAAACCCGCTCACACATTAACTTTTTGTAGACGCTGTGTACAAACGTTCTCAAACCAGTGCAGATTACAATTTGACCAGTACCGGCAATTATGTCTGTTAACAGAATCTTTCAAGCAAAATGTGGCATCATCATTGTAACGATGTCCCCCTGAAACATCGTTCTAGAGACGACTATGGTTCGATACAAAGCTGTTTTTACCAAGCCAGTGTAGATATAAAAGGACGACCGAGAATCGTAGCAGGCAGTCTAGCGAGGTATTGATTCGATGGGCTCCCCTCTCCGGTTGGCAAGGTACTGACTTGTCGACAATCCCTCTCCTCGTTCAGCAGGGTATTGACCTGTCTGAATAAACCTGTCCGCGCTGAAGGTATTGACTTCAGCGAAAATCCTGAACCTGCTAACGTGCGAAAGGTATTGACTTTCGTACTCCTCTGAAGCTCCTGTCCCTAAGGTACTGACTTAGGGATACTCCACCCTCGCTGAAGGTATTGACTTCAGCGTACGTCCAGTAACCCGATAGAGAGCGGAAGGTATTGACTTTCGCCCTCTCCTGAATTTCCCGTCTCTAAGGTATTGACTTAGGGACATTCCGCTGTGTTTACTGTACGAACCGTTAGACACTCCTCCGATCGAAACCCCACGAACAGAAGACGTCACCTTCGGCGAAATCCCAGGAGTAGAAGCCTTCATTCCTAATTAGCTGTTTAATCCGAATGTCCTTTTTGTAAATATCAACTGTACATAGTGTTTTTAAGAATAAACTTTTATTTTATCTTGGAATCCTGTCTCTGACTGTACGTACCTACCCGGCAAAACGTAACTACCCATACGGAGGGTTACATCATCATTGTATTGCATCCTGATTTTCTCTGTAACTGTTTCACATCCTCAGCCAATTTTTGGAGATTTTGCGGATAAAAGTTATTTTTATGCATCATAGTTTGTATAGACTGTACAAATATCATGATTTCTCGCCAATATCTACTTGTAGATGTTCTTGAACTTCCAAAGTTTCATCTTCATTAGTTAAACTTTTCGGTCTGCCAGACCTTGGAATATCCTTTTAGGCCAAACAACGGAGCATGCGAGTATAGTTATTTTTTTATAAAAATCCTAGTAGAAAACGGATGATGCCAATATATAAAAGACATTACGTAGTGTAATTTTGATGTTTTGGACACGCAAATGTTGTTCAGTAATTTGTTATAAACATTGAAAACGAAAAAAACCTTATTTTTTTAATTTTTTTGCATATAACGTGAAGAGTACAGAAGCAATATCAATGGTATGTATAGATAGATTATAGATAATTAAAATACGAACAAAATGAGGGGCCGAGCGAGTCAATCGGATAATTAGGAACCGAGAAAATCAGGAAAAACCGGAAAATTAGTCATTTTTTTGAAAATTTATATTTTCGTCATTTTTCAATTGTAAGAGCTGAAACTTGGTACAAAAGAAGTTCTTCGTATGCCCTTCATATGCGCGAAGAGCAGACGTCAAGCGACGATTACTTTTATCGCAATTGCTTGGCCTATTTACATTATCTATCAGTTTAATTAAATTTTTTTATTAATCCAGTCACTGTAGATCTACTTATAGGAGGGAATTCAGGATTAAAATCGTTAAAAAGTTGAGTCATGTGAACGTTTGCGATCACCATATCCAACTAATATTAGGATTTCGATTCGGGTTTTCCGATAAATGTGTCATTATTCGTAATTTACTTTTGAGCGTCGTGCTAATTTGAAGTTAGTATCAGTTTTGACAATTTGTACATAAATAATGATGTGGTTGATATTTTGAATGCCTACTATTGTTTATTATTTTTAAGAACCTACAAAATTAGCTTCTTTGGGAACATCACTCGACGTAGGTAGCCATTTCAAAAAATTCAACGCTGACGTCAAACAAATTCGACATTTGCTCTAAACTGCAGAATATAACGTATCATTCATCGTCCTAGAATTTCATAACTTTCCCTTTATCCGTCTTAGAGATAATCCCTTGGTTCGAAACATTTTAAACTTATTATCTTTTTCCATAAACCAAAATAAAACCACAACCAAACGCCAACAACTCACTGTCACTCTAACGTAAAGTGTATTCTTTTCTCCTTCAATTTTGGTGACTACACTATCTCATAATAATTATGTTCCATGTCAAAATTTGTTTGTGCCTAATGTCAAGTTCTAATGCACATTAAAAATATAGTTTCAGAATTACGCGGCCTTCTGTCTTAATTAGATAGTTGAGAGTATTCTTAGATATCAATAACTTAAATAGTAGATACTTTTTCCATGAATGGATAAGTTGACCAATTCCTTGGGTGAAAAGCAGACACTTTACATGAATAATATTGTTCCTATAGCACTAATCAATAAAATCAAAATAAATATTTGGAACACCGTGTACAAAATTGGTTCGCTTAATACCTGCGCATTTACTACATTTTTTCAGTACCTTCGAAATTGGATAATTGAAAGTATAGAATCTGTTCTTTTGTATTAGTTTTATTTGATAATCATGGAAAAATTCCACTTGTTTGGACCATTTTTTAATAGTATATTTCATTACCAGTACAGAAATGAGGATTTTTCCGTGCGCGCGTGACAAATCAAGTCATGCAAGAACGGAAAATCCATTTCTGGACGAGTAATGAACGATATTTTTTATTATACTTAGGTACCTGAAATCAACATAAACAAAAAATATCGCAAAAAATTATTAAGAAAATCGGGAATATTTATTTTTATTTTTAAAACAGTAAAAATGTAAGTACATACAACTCAAATTAACAAAAAAAATACAAGTAGGTAATTCTAAGAAAATTAATTTTGGACAGAACCGTTATTATTAATAGTAATATTTATTGTACAATTCGTATTATTGTTGAAGCTCAATCCCTTTTGCATTTCTTTTTGTTGAACTAAAGACTCTGCTAAAGATGTTGAGGCGGAGTGTTCGTGTGTGCTTTGGTTCTCTTGATTGACTGTTACAGATGTTGTAGTTTCCAAGTTACAAGGGCTAAACAACTTCCGTGATACTTCAATTTTTCTTTGTATGGACTCTTCTATATATCCTTCTGCTACATTGGAAGAAAGCCATCCTCCGTGTCTTTTCAAAGTGAGTAAATCACCGCCGCTTTCCACCAACATGGTTGCCGAAGAGCGCCTTAGCCCATGTCCGGTATATTCTTCGGGATTTTTTAGTTTTAGGTATTTTGCAACAAGTTTTGGAATACCACTGATACCACCCAACATGTTGAGCGTAACATCTTTGGTTTCGGTATACAACAAATAATCTTCTACTCTCCATATGTTTAGGGCGGAGATCTGCGTATTTACGGTAAATTGTACAGGGATCGAATTTGCAATTTTCATTGGTAATGGTAAAACTTCTTGACCTATGAGTTTTTCCATCTCGTAAGAACACGACAAGGAAACGCCCATTATCTTCCACATCATCTAAACTCAAACGTATTAAATCATCTCTGCGGCATGCACCGAAGATGCCAAACACTAAAATTACTTTTGCTAGTAGATATTCTCCATCTGAAGCTTCACATAAAAATTTGGTTACTTGTTCTGCTGTAAGAATCTTGGATTTCTTTGGTATATATCCTACAGCTTGTCGTTTCAAAAAAGCAATCGTTTTTGGATATTGATGGTGAGTATTTTCTTTTATTGCCAAACAACTCTTTAACATAGAGAATCGACTCCATAAAGTGGAGGATTTCATAGTGTTGGCTTTTTCAGAAAAATATACTAAAAGAATATCGTCACTCACAATTTTGATTCGTTTCTGAGTCCGCCATTCGGTAAAACTGTTATATTCTTGTTCATATCTCAACCTGGATTTCACTGGTAATAAATCTGCACTCACTTCTGCCGCTCGTTGTAAGATATTTTCGGGAATATCCCGATTTTCTTCACAATCTGAATTCATTTTTGCAAAATGTAATAAATACATAAATACTTAATTTTCACTGACAGAAAATAAAATTTGTCATTAATAAATAAATCGTTTCTTTTTTTCTTCGGGTTGCCATAGGATATCTAGTATTATGGATATCTATGTTTATTATTAAGCGAACGGAAATAGGGATCGGGAAAAAATTTCCGTGCGCTGTTCCGAAAATGTCATATTTACTGTATTTTATAAACAGTTGAAAATGTAGTATTTTCTGTTAAGTATAATAAAAAACTAATTACACGTTTCTACAGTCTGCAAAAACTGAAGAAGAATACAATGATCACTCTACAAATAGGTAAGTGCATATTAGACAAAATTTACCAACATTTTGAAAACTAGCTAACATGATGTGCCTGAAACCCATTTTTTGAAATACTCACCTGAGCCTATGAAACAGTTATTTAGCAAATAAGTGCATTAATAAGGGCTATTTACAATCGAGAAAGTTTAATGCGCGACAAAGCGATCGGGTTATTGTTTGAGATTGTTAATCGCCCTATTAATACTCGTGTTAATGATAAAACTTTGTTGACTGTACAAGTTAATTTATTTTTTCTCGATATTTAAAAACTAGGAATATTAATTTGTTTCATAGGTTGGTACTGTCCAAAATAAATCACAAATGTCACTGTTTCATTTTTCTTAAATTCTTCTTTTGTATATTTTAACACTAATAATTATTACAGTTTTGTAGTATAACATAATAAAAACGATAGAAGTCTAAAACTAGAAGTATTCTTTATTAGAAGTTAGCTTTACGGCTTTTTAAAAATACAATTGTATCTCCTATACCAAAATCGTTAATTAGTAGGGGTCATTAATGAATTATTTTTTTGTATACATTAATATAGCTCAAAAGCTCATGGTCGACGGAAATTGTTGCATGCAAGTATTTCTAGTTTGACCTATCTATTATGTTGTCCAGTGATATGCATGAGTTCCTGTTCAACTATTGTATTATTACAAAAAAAATGTTCTCCCAACCAATTGAATATCTCGGCCTTTTCCTCGCAGAAGTCGGTAATTTTTCCATTAAACGCGGATGAAAACTTGCGCTATCCACTACCTCTACAGAACATCTGCATTTATTTCCTCGTGATAGTCTTTCGTGGTTCGTGATATAAATTCAAACAGACCACCATTCACAAAACCAGTTTCACAAATATTAGAGGGTTATTTAAACGTCTTTTGGGATTTCCTTTATTAAAAGATTCCTCTATTTTGACATATACGCATGCGCATTTCCCAAGTTTGTCTTAAAGGTTTTTATGTAAATAAAGGATATCCTATATTTAAATTAAATACAGGAAAGGAAAATTTTAGTAAAAGCTTTTTAATTTTGAAGTTTGACATACTTTTGTCAATATGTGACAGAAAATAATTGTTTTGTCGAGCGAAATATTTTAAATTGCACAATTTTTCGTTGGATTTGCTATATTTTTTATATAATTATGAAACTATCATCAAAACCGTTGAAAAACTGTCTTTGTTTCACCTATGAGGATGATATTATTATGCTAAAGGTACGTTTTCCTCCACATTCGCAACGAATTTGGGTAGCAGCTACTCAGTACGCGTGGGAAAACACTCCCGCTTAAATACATGAATAGGTGTCTTGACGAATAAGTCGTCGCTACTTTTTCGCGGCTACTAGCGACTGGCGAATGTGGAGGAAAACGTACCTTAAGAGAAGTGGTTTCCCAGAATCCATTTAAAAATGGCAAACATACATGGGATGATGTCAAACATAGTATGTTTGTGCTCACTAAAAAAGAATTTACAGTCAAAAGTATTTGCCAACACAAAACAAACATCTCTATCTCTTCAGCATTCGCTCCCGCTAAAATTGCTATTTCTAATTGTTCTTCCATAATATAAATTAATATTACAATAAATAGATCCACATAAATAAAGCAGCATAAAACATAAATGTCATAATAAAATAAAGTTTTTTTTATTGGTGAACCATTTTACCTATTTAAAGCACGCCTCAGCGTGTTTAAATCAAACTTTCAAAAACGCGCGTTTTTTAAAGTTACCATGGCAACATCAACAACTCGAGAAACGAAGTCTAAATGACAATTTTTTTATTATTGATCTGACAGGAGTACTTTGTAACGTCAAAACCTTTATTCGATCAATATTTAACAATTTCAATTTTCTTTATACGCATCAGAAGATTTTTGCGGTACTAACCACGATTCTGCTTTACTATTTAAAAAATCGATATTAGAATTCATTTTTATGCACTTCGGTGACAACAATAAATCTCAAAGACAAAATGCAAATTAGTTTGTTTTTCTCATTTCCATGACAACGCAAGCATCACGAATTCAACCATTTTACATTATTAGTTCTTATTTCCATTTCTTGTTGTTGTAGTAGTAATAGATACCAGTATATATTTATAATTTCAAAGAGCACCAATAAAAAAAAATAGCGTAAAGTATTCGTGGATAACTGGTCTCTAAAACACTTGTTCTATTTCGAGCACTCCGGCTTCGCCGTCGTGCTCGAAAAATCGCGCGTGTTTTAAAGACCTTAATATCCACTTATACTTTAATATACTATTTTGGTCTTGTATTTGTTACTTTCAATAACTCTATCAAAAGTCACATTAAAGGATACTTTAATAAAGGAACTTTTAATAAAAGCAGCCTTTAGTACAGATCTTCAATAACTCTCTAATATGCGTAATTATTAATCACGAACTTGTCCAACAGGTGAGTTCAAGCCAGTGGAATATCCTCCCATGAAAGTTTGCCATGAATTAGTCATATTCTTATCAACCCAATATTTCAAAACAGCGTGGCCTTCATTTCACCATGTTTCGTCCAAATGATAAATACACGTATCATCTGCTCGAAACCTTCAAATTGCTCTTAAATATTCCCTTCAACATGTAGCGCTCTTTTGTTAGATTTCTCCCACGAAAAGACTATTTTTTGGTGACATTTCCATAATGTGTTCAGGAACAAAGAACAGTTGCACCTCGTATTCCTTCATGCAATTGTATATTTCGTAATTTTTTAAAGTGAAAGAATGTACTTTACGACGTATGACTGAATCATCAATTTATATTGGTTTCTTTCCAGCTTGTGATTTTTTGGTTCTTACTCTCTCTCCTGTGTTCCTTCCTTTTAAAAATATCTACAAATATATCAAGACCTGTTATACAGTGTGACCCATTTTGTTTGGAAGCACCCCTATAAAATCCGCATTTTTCAACCGATTTTGATTTAGTCTTTTTTGTTAGATTCAGTATCCAAAACAGTATTTGGGCACAAATTTTCATACCATAATAGCTATTTTCAAGGCCCTCTACGTTAATTTTTCTTTGCCAAAAAAGACGAAAGTATATTAGGCATTTTTTTTTCTTGAATATGACTACACCACTGGATTCAGAATCATCACAAATGTAAACTATCAAAATTTTATAAAAAAAGTTTTATTAACAACAAAGTTATCACTATATGAATTTGGAAAAAGTTGTTTTTTAATTAATTTTTTACTAAGAATGTAGACACATTTTAAAAATGGCAACATGGTAAACAAAAACTAGGACTCAAACATATTGCACTGTAAAAATTCGAAGCCGAAATTTTAAAAGACAGGATAATAGGTCCATTATTTTTTGAGGGTAACATGAATGCCAATAACTTCATGGAATTCTTGGAAGGTGAGTTATCCGCAGTGATTGACGAACTGCCACTAGCAGAAAGAAGAAATTTGATATTTCAGTAAGATGGTTGTTCTGTACACTATTCTAGGATTGTCAGGCAGCGGCTTAACGAAAAATTTCCAAATGGGTGGATAGGTCGCGGTAGCGAGTTAATCGAATGGCCTCCTAGATCACCCGATTTAACTATATTGGATTTTTATCTGTGGGGGCTTTTGACACAAAAAGTGTATAAGACACGTCCAAGGAAAAGAGCAGAACTGTGTGACAGAATACGACAGGCGTGTGCTGGAATAACGCCACATGAAATAAAAAAGCGTTAAGACATAGTCGCAAACGATACGAGAAATGTGTGGAAATTAACGGAGGTCTAGTCGAGGCTACAAAAATGTAGAATTCAATTATTATTAAGTAGTTTAATAATCAAAATGTATTATTTGGTGTTAATTTGTATTTTCGTCACATCAGCACAATTTTACATTACTCTCAGAAGCTATAACTCCAGAACGGGTTAAGGTATCGGCTTCGAATTTTTACAGTGCAATATGTTTGAGTCCTAGTTTTTGTTTACCATGTTGCCATTTTTAAAATGTGTCTACATTCTTAGTAAAAAATTAATTAAAAAACAACTTTTTCCAAATTCATGTAGTGATAACTTTGTTGTTAATAAAACTTTTTTTATAAAATTTTGATAGTTTACATTTGTGATGATTCTGAATTCAGTGGTGTAGTCATATTTGAGAACAAAAAATGCCTAATATACTTTCGTCTTTTTTGGCAAAGAAAAATTAACGTAGAGTGCCTTGAAAATAGCTATTATGGTATGAAAATTTGTGCTCAAATTCTGTTTTTGATACTGAATCTAACAAAAAAGACTAAATCAAAATCGGTTGAAAAATGCGGATTTTATAGGGGTGCTTCCAAACAAAATGGGTCACACTGTATTAGCTGCGAATCCCCGAACACTAATGTATCATGAACTTTCGATATAACAAGCAGTTTTTTTCCGTAAAGGATAATATGATGTAGTTACCGCATTTATTACTTTATGGTTACCACCTTCCTCGGGTTAAAAATTGACGGGGTTGCCATCATAAAATACAAATTGCACAACACAACAACGTTCAATAATGATTTCACAAACTGCGGAATTAGTTTTTTTTTGGATATAAATATTAATTGTACAAATTAAAGGATGAACTTATTATTTGAAATAAAACGTTTGACCGTATTAGCACTTTTTAGAATAAGAAATGGTGTACAATATATTATGAAGCCGGCTACTCACTATTCGTTGATGCGATTTGTTAATGCGTTTCGTCGGTTCACTTCGTTAATTCGCGCTTCGAATGAAGCGACGCATTACATCCTACTCATTGTGCGTTGATTCACTTCGCTTCGATGATGCATGAAACTCCGTTCCATTGTGCGAAGTGTGATCACAAGCTTCCATTTATAAAAATGAATTCGGAAGAAGAAGACCTACTTCTGCTTGCTGCAGCTCAAGCTTATTATGAAGTCATTTTGAATTAAAGAATAAGAGAAAAAAACGAAGATGGTGGACCCAGTCTTTGTATAAAAGCAGATCTCGGTAAGCATTGCAGTTAAAATGCAAATTTTTACAAACTGTTTTATGTATTTTACCCATTTAAGGTACAACTGTACTACCATGATCGACGATATGCTTAAGGAACCGTCAGGCAAATTTCATAACTTTTGCAGGATCAGTTATGAAGACTTTGAGTTGCTGTTGAATAAAATTGGTCCCCAAATACAGAAAAAGGACACAAAACTCAGGTTATCCATACCTGCAATGAAAGACTAGCTGTTACGTTGAGATTTTTAGCATCGGGCGACTCATATCAAAGTTTAAGTTTCCTCTTCAAAATTTCTCCGATAATAATATCGGGGATAGTGCCAGAAGTATGCCAAGCACTGGTTATTGCACTATCAGAGCATTTAACGGTAAATATATTTGCAAATAAACGAAAAAAATCACATAAGTTGTTTTTACTTACCAACGTGTCAATTTTTCCTTTCGAAGTGTATATCCCGTGTAGAAAATTATCTAAAAGTCTGTATGGCGGCCATGTTGGTTTATATAAGTCGTCTGTCCCCGCTCCCGGTTTCTGGCTACAGATTACCTTTCTCCTGTAGCCTCGGTAAGTTTGAAAAAGACTTTCTTTCTTTTTTTTTGTTTTTGTCGCTCGGGTTCCATAAACATGGATGCGATTGAATTTTTTGAATAAATAAAAAAACAAAATCGTCATTCCATTCCATTTTGAAGACACACCACGACTGACAACAACGAATGATTCGCGTGGAGACCGAATGGGTCAACTTCGTCGCTCCGTCGACTTCGTCGCATCGTTCGATTTTTCCTTTGATGATTCGTCCAAATACCGACATCAAGGCGAAGCGCCGCACAACGAATCGCATCGGCGAAGCGAGTCATACTCACTAAGCAAAAATTCGTGAAGTACTGCGACGAATAGTAAGTAGCGGGCTTTAACGACTGGACGATGTGTTGATTATCAATACCAAAAAACCAGTAACCTATTTATGAACAGGTGGTTTTGGATCAAATTGATGGGTCCAAGCGTTCAATTAAAATCTTGAACAGTTTTCGATATTGTTGATCGTCTTTATTTGGACATGTGAATAAAAGTAAGATGTGTAACTTATTACCTTTATATTGTATTTTCTTAGTTTTCAAAAACAGTCACTAATACCCTAGAGCAGTGGTTTCCAACCTATTTGTACCTCCGCCCCTCTTTCTTAAAAAAAATTGTTGCGCCCCCTTAATTTTTCTAACAATCTAATTTCATAAATACAGTATTATGTAAAAATATACATAAAAAAATAATGATTTATTATAAGAAATAATACTTTTAAATGTAATGAAAACAAATCTTACAAATATACAAAAAAAAGAATATATAATTAATACATTATAAAAATTTAAGGCGGCGGTTGAGCTTGTTTTTCAGCACAAATTTTCTCAAACCGTGGTATCATTGAAAAAATCGCGGTTCTCAGTTCCTTTTCAATCACTAAGAGAGATCGATACTTTGTTTTTAATACAGCTACTGTAGAAAAACCAGTTTCACATAGGTAAATGTTACAAATGGTAATAAAGCTTTGTTTGTCAAAGAAGGAAAATCGTCCTTTACTCGTAGCCAAAACGTAACAATATTATTTTCGTCTTGCTTTAATGTGCTATCACTAGATATGTATGTATGTATGTATGTCTTTTAAAGTAACATTCACTGAGACCTAAAAGATCTATTGTGCCCCCTTACTTAGTTCCTGAGGAAAGTCTCAGAGACTAGTAGCTCCTTTAGTCCTATTTCCCCGAGGAATTTTAGGATATCTGCAGGCTTCAACTTAGGTAACTGTCCCTCTTCTATCCAGTAGTCTCCCAGGTGCTGTGCCCTAGGATTCTAAATTGCTGTGCAGTTCGCAAGTATGTGGATGGAGGATTCTTCTTCCATTCCACAAAATCTACAATCTTCTTCCTCCACTATTTTGAGCTTTTTAAGGTGCCCATTCAGGCGACAATGTCCCGTTAGGATTCCTGTTAAAACTCTTAGTGCAGTTTTGCTTTGACTTATGCATTCATTTGATCTCAACAGGTTGTAGTCACCCAGAAGAATCTTTGATTGCCTAAGCCCTACTAGATCTTTCCAATTGTCAGATCTTCTCTTTTCTTCGGCTTTACCTATTTCTTCCAATATTACATTGGAGCTGATTCCGCAAAAAGGTTCCGGCCCCCAAAAGGGTATTTCACTCCCCCTCTTTGCTAGTTCATCTGCTATTTCGTTTCCTTCTATTCCAGTGTGTCCTGGAATCCACAGTAAGGTGACTATATTGTTCTCGCCTAGTTCATTAAGTTTGCCTAGGCATTCCCACACCATTTTGGAACTGATTACACAAGAACTCAGCGCTTTAATGGCTGCTCGACTATCAGACATTATGATAATCCTTTGCCTTCTATATCCTTTGTCAATATTGAACTGGGCACACTTTCTTATTGTGTGAATTTCCGCTTGAAAGATACTTGGGGTTTTTCCCAAGCTTTCAGAGTGTTTGGTGCCGGGCCCGTACACTCCTATCCCAGCTCCTTCTATTGTTTTTTAGCCGTCTGTGTACCATTGAATGGCATTCTTTCCAAGTCTGGTAATGGTATTTGTATCCCATTCCTTCTTGTTGCTTAATTCCGTAACGAATTTCTTTGAAAAGTTATACTTTTTCATCATACCATCTTGTGGCATGTCCCAGGTTGTCTGATGAGAAAAGGTGGTTTTCTTTTTAATAATTCCCTCTCTACTTAGTCTGTATCTTGTTCTTTCTGCAACACTCTCCACCACCATATGTAATGGTGTGAGGTTGAGAATCACTTCCATTACTGCCGTTGGGCATGTACTCATTCCTCCTGTTATGCATATACAGGCTAGTCTTTGAATTTTAGAGAGGTTTTCTCTCGTCGTCAAGAGGCTAGTTCTACTACTCCACGCAATGGCTCCATAAGTGATAATTGGTCTCACTATGGCAGTGTACATCCAGCTCAGGATTTTTGGGTTACAACCCCAGTTTCTCCCTGCCAGATTCCTGCACACCATTAGAGCCATTTTTGCTTTGTATGTAATCTCCTTCTCGTGTTTGTTTCACAGGAGTTTGCTGTCTAGAGTCAAACCTAGATACTTGACTTCTTGTCTCCATTCAACGTCGTTCCCATCAAGTTTAATGGTTTTGAGGTTGAGTTTTCTTTTCTTAGTGAAGGCTATCAAGATGGTTTTGGTGGGGTTGATGTTGAGTCCCACTTGCCTACACCAGCTATTTGTATAGTTCAGACCCTTTTGTACGATGTCACAAAGGGTATTTTCAAATTTTCCCCTGGCTGTTATGACAATATCATCGGCATATCCTTGGCAGGATATTCCGAGGTCCGTCAAACCACACAGGAGTTCGTCAACCGTTAGACTCCACATTAATGGGGATGCTACTCCTCCCTGAGGGCATCCTCTGGTTGTGCAGATGGAGACAATGTCTTTGCTCATTCTCGTCTCTGCTACTCTGGTGGTGAGCAGTTCCGACATCCATTTGGATGTTGTGCTGTCTACACCTCTTCTATTTAATGCTCTCTTGACAGCCTCATGTGGAGTGTTGTCAAAAGCTCCTTCTATGTCCAAAAATGCACATACTGCAGTTTCTTGGTTGTCTAAGGCACCTCGGATATCCTCCGTCAGTTGTACCAGTGCAGTCTCCGTAGATCTGCCTGCCCGGTAAGCGTGCTGATACGGGTGGAGAGGTAGTCTCTCTAGGATTTCCGTTCTAATATAGTTGTCAATAGCTTTTTCCATCGTTTTAAGCACAAACGATGTTAGGCTAATTGGCCTGAAGGATTTGGGGTTTGTTGTGTCCCTTTTTACAGCTTTTGGGATGAAGGTTACTATTGCCCTTCTCCATGCTTCTGGTATATAACCCAGTTCCAAACTACTTCGACTAATTCTAACCAAATGTGGAAGAATTTCGTCTTGTCCTTGCTGGAGCAATGCTGGGAAAATCCCATCTGCTCCAGGTGCTTTGAAAGGTGAAAAGGTGTTCATAGCCCATTTCAACCTATCGTTACTACAAATGTGCTTGGCCATTGTAGTACTTTCTCTCGAAGGCCTGTTATGACCTTCGAGAGGATTAACTCCTCTGTTTGGGGTGCTTCCAGGAACATGAGTTTCTAGTAAGAGTCGCACTCTTTCCTCCTCATTTTCGGTATATTTGCCGTCTGGCTTCCTCAAAGCCATATCTGTGTTGACCCTACTTTTCGCCATGACTTTGTAAAGTCTTGCCGCAGCAGGTGTTGTGTTTATATCTTCACAGAATTTCCTGAAGCTATTTCTTTTAGCTTTTCTAATTTCCTTGTAGTAGGTGTTTCTCACCTCGGTGTATCTCTGCCAGTCCCCGGTGAATTTTGCTCTATTAAAGAGGTCCCGGGTTTGAGATCTTAATTTTGACAGATGTTTGTTCCACCAGGGTGCATCTTTGCTGCTTCGTTGTTCTTGAAGAGGGCAGCTCGATTCAAATGCATCGATTATTGCCCTCTATCACTAGATAAGTCAATTATCGTTTCCTGCTCTGCTGTCGTAAGGCCAAAATCATCATATTTTTCAATCACAAACGGGTTTCTAATCCATTCATATTTGGGCATATCAAGATTTTTAAAATAAAACGAGAATTGCTTCTTTGCTTCCATAGACTGGTCAAATGAATATTAATAAGAACTTTACTTTCTTCTATTTCATCAGCAAGACAGGTAATTTTAAAAGTGGGAAACTTGTCAAAGTTATTTTTTTTCAAACTTATTATCCACATTTCCAATTTTTTTCATAAATGCGTAAAAGCATGAACTTGAGGCACTTGCATTGATTTATTTAAAGTACTTTGAAAATATCAACTAAATACGCAAGTTTTACCTACAAGGAATTTCGTGTCATAAATCAAGTTTGCTACATCTCTATTTTTATCAGTGAGAAATATGGCGATCTCTTCTTTTAGCTCAAACACCATTTGAAGTACTTTGGCACGAGAAAGCCAACGTGCCTTACAATAGTATAGAACTGATCTATATTCTGAACCCATGTCATCACACAATTTTGCAAAAAGCCTTATTCCTCTTAATGGGCTATTTTTGATAAAATTTACAACTCTTATAATAACTTCAATTACTGTTAGTAGATCTTCACCCAAATCTCTTGAAACAAGTGATTGTCTATGAATCATGCAATGCGTCCAAACTGCACCTATTCGACTTTTTTGGTTTGTATTCGAAAATGATATTTTGGGAACAGCTGCATGCCCCCCTTGCAACAGTCTCGCGCCCCACATGCTGGAAACCACTGCCCTAGAGTATAATATAATCAAGGCTAATACTACACTAATATTGATGATCTGGTAAAGTATAACTAAAGTCAGTGTGATGACCATAAAATAATGCAATGTTGTCAGATATATTTTCTAAAATTGTTGGGCTTACTATGCAAATGTTTTCCATTACTTCAGTAAACTGTTAGCTCGTGATGTTCTCAGAAAGCTAGTTTGGAAATATTAAAAAAAAAATACATAATATAAATTTATTAGTAGGTAATCATTAAAAAAAGTCGCTCGAAATTGCTGTAAAAAGAGAAATTAACTAAAACAACTTTTTGTATGCCTACTATATTTAAGAAAATTTTGTATATCTGGCAACGCATTGCACGTGCTGACGAACCTCGAAGACAATACAATCATCAAGTACATTATTGTTTATATTATAACGGAGTAACGGATCGCTTACAGGCGGACCACCGTAACTAGAAAAAATGCGCTCCGCAGGTGGCCTGCGGTATTAGACAGATATTAGTCTTGTGTGTCGATTCAGGGGCGTGTGTGAATTTTGTTTTAAAGAAATATTTAAAATAATAGTAGTAAATATCTAGTATTTATTTCTTGGTCGAGTGAGTTTAGTGAATTGATATCAATATAATATTTATTTGTTCGTGGACTTGAGTGAATTGATATCAATATAATATTTATTTGTTCGTGGAGTTGAGTGAATTGATATCAATATAATATTTATTATTTGTTCGTGGAGTTGAGTGAATTGATATCAATATAATATTTATTTGTTCGTAGACGTTAGGGTGAGTTTTATGATTATAATTTATTTGTAATTAATTAGAATGGCATTTCGGAGACCATTTGAAACGATAGTCCAAGATGATGCGCGGGAATCTAATAATTTGGCGCCACAAACAAATGCAAATGACTTAACAATAAATGATGATGATGATAGGGCCGAATTTAAAAACAAAGATTTACATGTGATTTACGCGTTGTTTTAAACATGTACGCGTGTTTGAAAAAAGAAAATTCTGTAATTTCTGATAATGCGGTTTTCGCGAGAATTCAAGAATTGACGAAAATCGGGCTTACAACGATTTATAAAGTAATTAAACTAGGCACTGTTACGGATCATTCTTTAAAGCGGAAACGAACAAATCAACTATATTAATTTGAATTACATTTGAAAAACATTATTTCACAATACTCGAATTTATAAAAAAATTTTATGCACACCATTGGGCGGCTTTTTCCTTCAAGGGGATTAAAAAGATGGGTCATCACACTGACTTTAGTTATACTTTACCTTTACTATCTTAATATTCATAATACACAAAATGGATTCTCCGAGCTTATCAAATTAACTCATAGTATTATTAGTAAATTAAACCTTCGAGCATTTGCATTTGGTGAATGATCGGCTTTAGCATGAAGTACACACATATCGTATAATTTAGATTTTATCTCAACTTTTTCATTAATTAACAAAAATATCTGTGATCATAATTAATTCTATGTCATAATTTTTTTGTAATTTTGTTAATTCCTCTGTTGAAATTTCGTACCGAAACCTTGTGAAAAGATTTATCTAATGCTCAATAAAACTATCTATACTATACTCTGTGCCATAGATTAAAGACACCTAAATCTATGACTATGCTAACGATTTTTAAACAATGCTTGACGCTTGATTATATTTTGCACCAAATACTTCTGCTCTACTATTTGGACGGTGATTATTATTTCAATTTATAAAGTAATTGTAATTAGGTTCAAGATATGTTTATATGGTTTAATTCTCTAAAATATATCAATTGTTATTTTTTATATGAATTATTTTATTGTACCCATTCCTTTTTTTTGGTAAAATTGCCTATAATAACTGAAATAACTTCACACAAGCAATACTAATGTATGTTCTAGATTCTAGAAACTAGATTTTCTGATTTTGGAAAGATTAGAAATGTTGTTCAAGTACTAAACAACTGCTTTTCTTTAAAAGTCAATGGCGAATGGTCAACTGAAGCAGCGAAGATTTTTCATTTATGTAAAGCTGCTTTGCAAATGGAGATGGCGGAGTTTCAAGAGGACATCAGTTTGAAGGATAAATTTAGTCAAGTCCCTAAAGATCTTTCTTGTGACCAGTTTTGGATTAAGTATGTGAGCAATGAATTGAGGAAATTGGCTGTTCAACTTTGCACAATGTTCGGTTCAACATATACGTGTGAATCTGCATTTTCAAAAATGGACTTTATCAAAAACCGTTTCAGATCACGCCTAACAGACACTCATCTTAACAACTTGATGAGAATCAGTTGCACAGCCTCGACTCCAAACTTCAAAGAAGTCGTTCAAAGTAAAAAATGTCATTTTTCCCATTAAATAAAAATGTTATTTAATGAGCTCTTGTTGACTTGTGTTTATGATTTTTTGTGACATTGTAATGTTCATCTGACTGTAATAAAAACTGCACATTTTTCAAAGTTGTTAATTTTTTACTATACTGGTTGCCCTCGCCAAAGAAAATTATAATAATTTTTTTTTATTAAATGATATAATTGTGCTACCTTTTTCGCGCAATTATATTAAACATTTATATTGCAAAAATGACCAATACAATAATAACGTTAAACATTGTAAATCGTATACAAAAGTAACAATTGGTGGGCCTAAATATGACTTTTTTGATTCAAGCTCATTTTGAAGTATTACCAATGAGAATGCCGGTGTCTTGTAAAGCTTTCCGGCCCGCGGTGGACTTTGATAAATCCAAAATGGACCCTGACCAAATGTAACTGACGTTCACTGTTCTAGAATGTGTGCATTGTATGGTAGTACTTCTCTTTACTACTATTCTATGGATCTGCTGAATGATGGTCTAAAACCAAGGTTAATAGAATGTATAGGTTGCCTGGTAACTTTCGACTAATCAGAGTGTCGCATTTTTGGCGGGTTGTGACGTCACCCAGAATGCCCATTTAAATGTAAGGTTTTACTTTATTTTATTATATTGCAAGAAATCGTTGAGAATTGGTAAATAACTATTGCAAATTTGCACATATGCATCAATAAAACAAAACAAACATATTTATTATAATTTTAATTGTTATTAAACATTTATTAGGCATTTAAATAATAAGATAAATATACAGATTTACAATCTAACCATTTACTTCAATAACATATCTGTGAGTTTTACTGCAAAAATATAAACAACAAAATTAGGTCAACTTATGTGTATTAGGTACTGACACAAAACTTTACCATAATAAACACTTAATAAAGTGAACTTACAAGTTAAATTATTTCAGTGAAGCTTCATACTCGGCTTCATAGCTAGTGGATGGAATATTGGATATATCAACATTCTCGTCTGTTTCTATATATAAGAGAGGCTCTGTCACACTAATGTTCAATAGTTCATCAACCACAGTTTTTCTTTCTTTCTTTAATGCTCTTGTAGCCCTACTAGTGAATTCAACGGGTTTGGCATCCTCCGATGACATCAAAAACAGTGAAAGAATAGCTAAAAAAATTGAAAAACTATGTATCTGTTACTACATACTTAAAAAATATTTTTACCATCTTTATTAAGCTTCTTAACAGTCAAGTTCATCAGCCTTGCTTGCATTTCATCTACATAATCTTCTGGCTTAAAATGTTTGCTACAAATTCTTTTGTTTTTGGAAGACCCTTTATCCTTACGTAGGCATTTTCTTTCCCATTCTTTGCAAACTCTGGGATCTTTATATTAGGGAATGTGGAAAATAATAAATTCTCCCCTGTGTCCTTTGCTTTTTTTGAATTATTTTTACATGTAACCACCCCACAAACTATTCCTCTCGGCATAGCTGCTGCCTATAAAGAATAAAATCGTAATACAGGAGTGATTAAAAAGAAAATAATTTGTTGGAACTCACCTTTACTTTGAAAACAAAATAGCCCTTGTCATTTTTACAAACTACAATAAATATACAACTAAAAAACAAGCTTACGCTTACAACGTTCGTTTATAAACAGTTAAAAAAACCACCAAAAAATAATACAAAACACAACAACAACTGCTTAAACAACACAAACTCCATTAACTGGTGTCTCTGTTAACTGTGAGCCACAATGATTTGTGCTGTGAGCAGAGATAATATACACAAGTGAGCTGTAAGCGATTGCCATATATGCAGAGATAATATACACAAGCATATATCAGAGGGTTGTCTCTGCATATATGCTTATTACGCTTGGGCATTCTCGATGACGATGCAACACCCCTTTGCGTCGCTTCTGCCATAAGTTACCAGGCAACCTATGTATTCAGGGACCTTGGTCTAAAACATAACTGATTTAGTGTTTTATAAACCCTCGTTGTGGTAATAGTCGCGTCAACCCTTGCGAACCACTCTTAAAATGGTGACAATGGTCGGATCGGGATGCGGTTTTCTGCATTCTCTTCCAAAACGATTATCTCGGAATGTGCCTGGGTAGATTTTCCCCGGAGACCGAAAATTGCATCGCTGCAGGCCAAAGTGCACGCGAAAAATGCATCGAGGCCGCTGATCACGAATATAATGTTCAAATTGACCTCCGAACACCTGGTGCACCAGAACCTGACCCTAAACGTCATCTCCGGGAGTTTTCCTGACACAATCAAAGAAGGTCAACCAAAAATAATTATTTCGGGGGGTTTTTTGGCCCGCTGAATCCAAATCTGGCATCGGCGAGCACCCCACTGGCACCTGGTGCACCGAAACCCGGGCTAGAACGTCGTCTCCGAGAGTTTTCTTGAGAAGACTGCCAAAACCTACCCGAAAATCATAAGAGGGCAGTTCTGTGGGGCGGTAGTCCCGAATTTCACGCCGAAAACAACTCCCCGAACACCTGGTGCACCAGAACCTGACCCTAAACGTCATCTCCGGGAGTTTTCCTGACACAATCAAAGAAGGTTAATCAAAAATCATTCTGGGGGGTTTTTTGGCCCGCTGAATCCAAATCTGGCATCGGCGAGCACCCCAACACTGACGAATATTCAGTAGAAACCCTTATAGCGGCGGAGAGAGAGGGCTTAGATGAAGAAGACTGTCCCCTTCACAATATGTCAGTTGTTGAGGAAGTAAATGAGAAGAGTTCTGATGTGTCATTTGATGATGGAGTTGATATTCAGCAACGTATATGAACATTGATGTTATTAATTTATGAGGGAGAGAAAGTTTGAGTTGGGTTGAATTTGATCTGAATTAAATAAAAAGTTTTTAATCCGAAATTGTATATATACTGACTTCTTTATTTACTTTACATTAATTTCTCTACTCCTCGCCTTATGTAAGTAGAATCAATAATTCCACAAGGTGTAAAGATCAAAATCCCAGCGCGGCAGGTCGAGAAGGTTGATTTGGACGTGAAA
Organism: Lochmaea capreae; assembly: GCA_949126875.1. Classification (NCBI taxonomy): domain Eukaryota; kingdom Metazoa; phylum Arthropoda; class Insecta; order Coleoptera; family Chrysomelidae; genus Lochmaea; species Lochmaea capreae. The sequence continues at coordinate 4,406,440 of OX421398.1, forward strand.
TTCGGAACCACCGCCCCACACAACCGCCCTCTTATGATTTTCGGGTGGTTTGTGGCAGTCTTCTCAAGAAAACTCTCGGAGATGACGTTCTAGCCCGGGTTTCGGTGCACCAGGTGCCAGTGGAATGGAGCGCGCTCAATATTTAATACACGTTAGCAAAATAGAATATTTTTCCTCCTACCACTATAGAAAATATACAGTTAGCTCCCTCATATCAGGGAGGATACTCATACTTCATTCCCTAGGGAGGTAAATTACTTATTCTTATTTTGTTGCGAATAATGAAATTTGTAAGTCTATTATATTCAAATTGTTTCTGTAATTTCTAGAACACGTTGTATATCCTGTATTCCGGTAAAAACTAAATATGAATGTTACTTCAACGTTAGGTTTTTAAATAAAACTTCTAGCTTCAGAATTGTTAGATACGTTTTTTGACTTGCGAATAAAACTATCACAGTATGTTGTGGCTTACTGCCAGTAAACACTGCGATTGACTTAGACTTAGAGTACAAAAAGTTGTTACGTTTGTTGAACTTTATTGACTTTTTGAGAAATGGAATTTACAAATAAGCTACCTAATATTAGGGAACAAGCCAACACAGCCTCCCTCATCTTTTTACCACAAAAATTTAAAGACATGTACAAAGAACAATATATACAATGAAAGGTATTTTTTTTTTGTGAGCCGTTCTAGTACCGGGAGCACTGCAGCCTGTTGGCTTATTGTACTCTACTCCCACCTTTATTCCACCCACCCAGCCATTCCCGTACCCTCGAGTAGATGATATAGGTCAACTGAATGCATGACATATGCTTCAGGCGGCACGTAGGCCTCTCCGAAGATTGTCTGTCTCCTTGAGTCCAATGCCTCACAGTCGGATAAAATGTGGGTTACGGTCTCGGTCTCCATGCCACAAAGTCTGCAGCTGATATCCCCGTTATATAGCCCCATTTTATGCAGATGATCCTTTATCGGGTCATGACCCGTTAGATAACCTGTTATAATTCTTAGCTTGTTCCTACTAGCATTCAGTAGTTCTTCAGCCCGTTTTACACATATATCACCTATGAAGGTCTTACTGTGTACCTGCTTTGAAGTGTTTCTCCACTGTAGTCTATGTTGGCGTTGTACCCATTTTCGTATTTGTTTTCGGACTACCTTCTTTGTGGTCCCAAGAATTGGTTCTGGTCCAACATACGTCGTTGCTGAACCTCTTCTCGCGAGTTCATCAGCTTGTTCATTTACAGCAATATCATTATGTCCCGGCACCCACACTAGTCTTACTCTACTGTGGTCTGCCAGTTAATTCAATTCTTTCTGGCATTCTTCTACCAGTCTGGGTGTTACATTGCTGCTATTTAGAGCTGTAAGGGCTGCCTGGCTGTCAGTTAGTTAGAAATTGGCTGAATACAAGAAAATAAATTATTTAGAAAATGTTTTACTGGCATATTTTTCACTCAAAGGAAAATCATTAAAAGCTTCAACACTTTGGTGCAAATATCCAATGCTAGGTAAAATAGAGGACAATGTCGATATTGAATATCCAAAATTGATTGCATTTTTAAATCGTCAAAATGCAGGATACAGACCAGATAAAATTATAACTTTTACAATAGAAGAAATAAATACATTCGTAATGGAAGCCACCGATGATGTTTTTTATTTAGGAAGGTGGGATATGAAATATATAAATAATTATTGACGTAGAATATTCATCGGTAGTCCTTGCTACTAGAATTTCTGGAGCATGTCAATGTTACGAGCTTATTGAAATTACTATAAATGATATTGAAGATGAAGACAATCTATTAATAATAAATATTCCCTCTTCAAAAAGTAATAAACAACGAACATTCGTAATAAATGCTACAACAGGCAACGACACAAAATGTGTTCAAAGTGTGGAAAAATATACCTACCATTCTACGTCATAAAAGTGAACATAACAATTATTGTTCATGTGGTTTAAAGTAGGCAAATGTCTGAATCAAGTGGTTGGCAAGAATACTATTTCCAAAGTTCCACAAATTTCAATACGACACTGGCTAAGGATTTAATGGAAAATAAATTCAAATCACTAAAAATTACTATTGAAAGCGATTGGTGAAGAGACGGTTGTTACTCTATTTTATTCTCCCATAGAAGAAAACATTTTTAGTTATTTAAAGCAATTATATGATGAAAACGATTTCCAATGAATAAATAGCTTCAGAAATTTTGAAGAGTGGACCGAGTCTAGAGAAGTGGGCGTTTTGTGGAGGGGAAGTATGTTGTTCTCTCTTGGACATATGTATATAATTTTATGTATAGTGTTCACTGTTGCTCCTATATGAGATTCTACATACAGTTGGTTCGGTGGATCTTTTCCCATGCATCATCATTCATATACAAACGCAATACATCAATACATTCAGTAACACGTAGGTCGTAGATTGATGGTTTAATTAGAATGTGGCTAAAGTGACGGTGAACGTTAGTTATTATTGTATTGAAGCTCGTGGAATAATATTTACTTACCACAATAATTCGAACACTCAGGTATAAGTTAGTCGTTATAAGAACTGTTTTTGAAATAAATGTATATACAAGCGGCAAAAAAATGGACAAAAATGTAGAATAAAAATGTAAACCAAGTCTTTCGTCTGTCAATGTACAAATTCAAGTTTAAACCACAGAACTTCTGTTGTGTGGGTTACACCTATCGCCGACATTCATCATATGGCTATCTCTGTTTGTTATATTATGTTGTAATGGAACAAACGGTTTCATTTCGAGGGTTTAGATTCTGTGAGTAGAAACGAGACGTACTATAAAAAGTAGTATGTGAATAATTTCATACATGGGAAAAGATTCACCGAACCAACTGTATATGGAAGATAAATATTTGCCAAATCTATATAGACAAAATTATGTGTACTTAATTATACAGACAGCGTGTCCACGGATGGGGTATCCTACAGGTGAAAAATGTTTAAATATAAGTTTTAGTGAAGAATGTAATTCTTGTTGAAAACGTTTTTGCTTGTTATGAAACCCCATAAAATTAAATAAAATTCAAGTTTTTCAAAACCCATCTCATTTTATAGCCAGTTTTATGGAAACCGTATGAATTTTTGCACTAAGTTCGAAAATAATGTATTAATCTATTGAGTGATGTTTACGATGTACCAAGTAACTGTCGACTTTTATAAATAATTTTCAAATTGTCATTCTTTAATGAATATTTGACAATAATGTTAACTATTCAAGAATTATAATCACTATAAAAAATAACAAAACAGAATAATAATGTAAGAAACACTAAGTAAACAAACATCACTCAACTCTCTTTCCATTTCTCTTTCTATTTCGCAGCATTTCTGGGGTAATTTCGTTAACGGCATCAATGATAGCTCGTTTCAAGTCTTCAATATTATGGTTTAAATTATTTGCGTAAACTTTTTGTTTTAAGTAGCCCCCTAAAAAACATCTAAAACAGTTAAATCGGGGCGGAAAAAATATTGGTCCATAACGTCCCATCCATCGACCAGGAAAATATTCATCCACCCAGCCTCTAATTAGCAAAGTCGAATGTGGCGAACATCCAGCATGTTGAAAGTACATTTTACGCCTTTGCTCCAAGGAAATATTTTCTAATTCAGGTATTAAGACGTTGCCCAGCAAATACAAATATACCTCCTGATTTAATGTATCTTCCAGGAAATACGGTCCGATTATTCGATCCGGTAAAACCGCACACCAAACATTAACTTTTTCAGCAAATTGACTATTACCTACAGTTAATCTTGTAGCTCAGGTTTTCACTAGCTCAATATCGACAATATTGGGAAGAAACGACTCCGTTTGTTGTAAGCGTTGCTTCAGTAGAAAACAAAATATTGTCAAAGAATCGGTCATGCATAAGATTTTCACCATTCATCGCACAAAAGTCTAACCTTGTGTCATAATAATAATCTTGTAAGGTATGTATAATAAATTTCAGTTTGAATAGATGAATTTTGTTTTGCTTAAATATTTTCTGTGAGTGACTCTTGCAAAAACCAACATCCACTGCTCTTTTTCGTATACTCAGCTTGGGATTTTCCCTTAACGAATGCATAGCTAGGGCACCAGCTGCATCATCCTCCTCAACGTACATCATATTTTTCGTGAAAATTTGCAATTGCATACTGGTACGAAACTTCCCCAATACCATAACATATACTACATAAGATATACTCTTTGTTGAATAGTTAACTTTGTTGTCAAATGTTTATTAAAGAATGACAATTTGAAAATTATTTATAAAAGTTGACAGTTAGATTAGATTAGATTTTATGAGGTGGCTTTCGGCCTAATCCACTGCGACCTTTTCAGATCTATTGTGGTCCTCTCGAACTCTAGATTACATTCTCCAGCCTGACTCTTTTTAAAAAGTCTATTAGCGTGGAGACTGAACCTTCCATATAGCTCTCTGCCACTGGCTTTTCTTCGCCTAATGCAAAAAACCGCACATTTGCCAGGCTATCGCACTGACGTAGAATGTGTTCCGCCGTTTCTTCTTCTAGGTGACAAAACCTGCACGTATCTTCGTTTGTCAATCCCATCAGCTTTAAATGCCTATTGAGCTTACAGTGCCCCGTTAACAGACCCACTTCAGCTTTAACAGTTTTCCTGTCTTTGGCCATTAGATCTGCTGTAAATTTTGGCGAGTGTTCTAATATGAACTGTTTCGCTTGCCTCTGTCCTGGTGAGTTCCTCCACCATTTCAGAGATTTGTGGGAGACCCACTTCTTTGTTTGTTTCCTTGTTATGGTTTTTGCCACGCCGCAGAAGGGTTCCGGCCCAACGAACGGCATTGATGAGCCTTGCTTGGCCATTTCATCTGCTTTTTCGTTGCCCTTATGCCCCTCGTGCCCCGGTACCCAGGCTACCGTAACATTGCTACGCTCACCCAGTGTGTTTAGGGCCCGCACACAATCCCATACTAGCTTAGAATTGACCTCTACGGAGTTGAGTGCCTTTAGCGCTGCTTGGCTGTCTGTGAAGATGGCAATTGAACGATATGTTCTCTTCTGCCTTTTAATTTCTTCCACACAGTGGTGAATCGCCGTAATTTCCGCCTGGAAAATTGTGACGTTCCTTGATAGGCTATCCCTTGCTTTAGCCCTACTATACCGGCTCCTACGCCGTCTAACGTCTTTGACCCGTCTGTATACCAAAAAACATCTGCATGTATGGGTACACCTTTTTTCCAGTCTTCCCTGTTTGGTATAGTTACTTTGAACTTATTTTCGAAGCTATATCTCGTAGCTATTGCATCGATGGGCTGTCCCATAACGCAGTCCGCCTTTAGCTCCTCGATTAGCTTCCAGTTGTCAGCACTATGCGTTTGGCTTATATGTTGCTGGCTATGTATTAATCTGTGCATTACAGATCTCGCTTCACCTTGTATGAATATGTGTAGAGGTGGCAGATTCATCAAGACTTCCATTGCAGCTGTAGGAGTAGTTTTTATGGCCCCTGTAACACACAGGCAGGCCAGCCTTTGTGTGTTATTCAACAGCCTTATTGCTCCTACTTGCTGCGTCTTTGTCCACCACCCCACGGACCCATAAGTTATCATTGGTCGGACAACCTTTGTGTATAACCTGTGACGCGTTTTCCTTCCTCCTTTACTTATATCGAGCCTAAGTAACTGGACACGTCACAATTGACACCCCAAAACTACGGATTCAAGTTTTATCTCGGGCGCCAGATTTTTATCGTGGTTAACTCCACGGCCCCTCGACTCTAAAATTTCGAGAGTTCCGGATAACAACAGATGGAGGTACGGAAAATGCCAGGGGTCGGACTGTAAATACCTGTAGAGACTAAGTAGCGGTATACTTATTTTTCAGTCGAGCTTTATTGCTCGATTGTCAGCACAGAATTGCCTTAAAACAAATTGAAACCAACGGTAATAACGAACGGCTAGTAAGTTATGAATAAAACCATAATCACTAAATAAAGGTGTTTATTCCCTAACATAAGAACAAATAAAATGTTATTAAACCTACTAAAACAAATTTGCAGACAGGCGGCTATTCAAAAAAAATATATACACTAGGCAAAATATAAAACGGTTCAAGTACAAGACAAATCAAAGAAACATATAAGTTATACAGACTCAGTGGTTTTATAAACGTGGCTATCGTATTCAATATTACTAAAATATTTCACGGTACTGAGCAGCGGTGTAACAGAATTTGAAAATTAATTTCTACAAGAAAATTATGAATTTGAGAATATCAACGAGACCCGAGACAGTCGGCGATTCGCTGAGATTCCGGCCAAAATAATTTTAATTCCTGAACGAAACTTTCGAGACGTCCAACAATCAAATATAATATTTCGGAAAAAACCAAAAACAAAACCTCAATAACAACCTATATGCACGAAAGGGGAAGAAATTTCAACAAGACCCGATACAGTCAGCGAAAAGCTGAAATTCCTGACAGAATAAATTTAATTCCCGAACGAGACTTTCGAGTCGCTCAGTAATTAAATATTATTCCTGACAACCGGTAGACACTATATTTAACAACGGAAGAAAATAGAAATCTCAACAAGACCCGAGACAGTCGGCGATTCACTGAGATTCCTGAACAAAATAATTTTAATTCCCGAACGAAACTTTCGGATCGCCCAGTAATCAAATATTATTCTTGACAACCAACAAAGTCCTACTAACAATCTGAATAAACGGAAAGAGAAAGAAATTTCAACAAGACCCGAGACAGTCGGCGATTCGCTGAAATTCCTGTGAAGAAATAAATTTAATTTCTGAACGAAACTTTCGGATCGCCCTGTAATCAAATATTATTTCTTGAACCAAAACTATTAACAAACTAAATCAACGGAAAGGAAGTGAAATCTCAACAAGACCCGAGACAGTCGGCGATTTGCTGAGATTCCTGTTAAAAAAATAAATTTAATCCCTGAACGAGACTTGCGAGACGTCCAGCAATCAAATATTATTTCTTAAAACCAGAACTGTTACTACTAATAAACTAAATAAACGGAAAGAGAAAGAAATTTCAACAAGACCCGAGACAGTCGGCGAAAAGCTGAAATTCCTGTGAAGAAATAAATTTAATTTCTGAACGAAACTTTCGGATCGCCCAGTAATCAAATATTATTTCTCGAACCAAAACTAATAATAAACTAGATCGACGGAAAGAGAATGAAATCTCAACAAGACCCGAGACAGTCGGCGATTTGCTGAGATTCCTGTTAAAAAAAATAAATTTAATCCCTGAACGAGACTTGCGAGACGTCCAGCAATCAAATATTATTTCTTAAAACCAGAACTACTACTACTATTAAACTAAATAAACGGAAAGAGAAAGAAATTTCAACAAGACCCGAGACAGTCGGCGAAAAGCTGAAATTCCTGTGAAGAAATAAATTTAATTTCTGAACGAAACTTTCGGATCGCCCAGTAATCAAATATTATTTCTTGAACCAAAACTAATAATAAACTAAATCAACGGAAAGAGAATGAAATCTCAACAAGACCCGAGACAGTCGGCGATTTGCTGAGATTCCTGTTAAAAAAATAAATTTAATCCCTGAACGAGACTTGCGAGACGTCCAGCAATCAAATATTATTTCTTAAAACCAGCAAGTGAAATCCTTACAAAACTTAAGTACAACAAATCAATGTAAAGTAAAAGACCGGTGGGAAAAAACCCGATGCTTACAAAAAACTGGATTCTTAGTCCCAGCACGAAAAATCTACGGACCAAATTATTTATGAACTATTTAAAATAAACGTAAAAAAAAATGTCGGATAGCTTACAAATTTATTTATCGGAAAACGTAAGAAAATTTAAAAAAATGAAAAGTTAGAATACCACTGAGTACCATATATAACAAAGGAATGTAAGTCTAACAAATTTATTCATTTGTAGAATACATTAAATTCAATAATCAAACAATTTCGGGACAAAATAAAATTCAATACGGAAATATGCGGTGCAAAAATAAAATTTTACCTTTCAAACACTTTTTCGAAAACTCGGTCACTTCCGACGGACACTGTAGGTTGGTTTCAGTACGGAGAGAAGAAGCTCCCTTTTAACTCTTGTTTTGCTATTTATGCCTTCTTTCCCACTAATCGCTTCTACATAATTTTTTTTTCCAAAAACTTTAATTACTTTATACCAAAATTCATACGGATATACCGAACGGCCTGAATATAAAATTAAAAGGTATATATACCGGACGGCCCAAATATGATAAATCAATAGACTTGTGATTAAATTGTTTTACCAGGTAAAATTTATATTTACTACCTTACAACATTTAAAATTAAAGAAACTGAGTAAGGAGGAAATAACACGTTACATACTTTATATCTTGAAAACTAAATAAACTACAATTAATACCGGAAAAGAAAATACTACAATCCAAATTATTATTAGACCCAAAAAGTAACTTCGTTACAAACCACAGGGTCATTTTTGGGTTGAGTCCCCAGTTTTTACCGCACAGTCTTCTACATCTGCCTAAAGACAGTTGACAGTTACTTGGTACTTCGTAATAAACGTCACTCACTAGATTAATACATTATTTTCGAATTTAGTGTAAAAATTCATACGGTATTCATAAAACTGGCTATAAGATGAGATGGGTTTTGAAAAACTTGAATTTTATATCATTTTATGGGGTTTCAGAACAAGCAAAAACTTTTGAACAAGAATGACATTTTTCACTAAAACTAATATTTAAACATTTTTCACCTATAGGATACCCCATCCGTGGACATATATATTTTTTTCAAACGTGTTATTCACTGTTATGATATAAATAATCCCAACCTAATTAATGTAAATAGCTTTCAACATAAGAGGAGTTTTGAACATTTACTTTGATATATTTTTATAACTCACACCACGTATACAGGGTGGTTGATTAGTGTCATAAAGTTCAGTGCCTCCTTTGTCCTTTGAGATATCAATTTGAAAATTTGAGGGTTTATGGCCATCATCAGTCTTCACATTTTAAAATTATTTACAGAATGCTGCGCCATGTCAAAGTTACATTTTTTTAAATGAAACACCCTGTATTTTATCGCATATTTGGAATCAGCTTGACCTCCCCATCACAATAATATAGGGTTGTGATGTGTTCTACGGGGTATTTAAAAAGTTATAACCAATTTTCCATAAAAATCGTAACAAGTTCAATACCCTGTACATTGTAAGAGAAATTCAAGAATGAAAATATGTTGCGGCCAAAGTATTCGAATAGTAGTAAAAATTCTGGAAAGTTATTTTTTTCGTTAATATTCATTGAATCTGATACAGGGTGAATCAAAATACGAATACATTATTTTCTTCGTTTTTTCAAACGGATCACCCTGTATTTTATGAGAGTATCGAAAAGTACTATCAACATACTTCTTTTTTTATAAAGCATTCCCTATACCTTAAATTGTTAGTTCTTGAGATATTTTGATTTTTCTATGCAAAACATTAATTATATCTAATTATTTAATAATTAATTGCGAGTTGGGTGTGATTGATTTGTCAAAAACTGATATTTGACAATAACTTGACATGGCAGTAGGTACATCAGTGTTTTTTGATTTAGCGGTTTGGTACATTATATGGTGTTTTGAAGAATTTGAACTAGGGCAAAAATGTATTTCACTAATGATGAAATTATTGATATGATCTGGATATTGGAAGAATGCAATAAAAACGCCTTACTATCAGCAAGAGAATACCATGAACGTTTTCCTGAATGGCGGCAACCTAAAAAACAAAAACTTCTGTGACAGAAGAAAATGAAATTAATGTTTTGCTGGCAGTTACAGAAAACCCACACACAAGTGTAAGGAGCCACGTTTCATAAAAATGGTTGTGTTAATAGGCACAACTTTCACTATTATTCATAAACTAATCCATATCACATAGTGACACACAGACAAACTAGATGGTCGTTGAATGTGTTGGCAGGTATTGTTGGTGAATATGTAGAAGGACCATATTTTTTTGATATAATCAATGTTTTGCATAGAAAAATCAAAATATCTCAAGAGCTAATAATTTTAGGTATAAGGAATGCTATATAAAAAAAGATGTATGTTAATAGTACTTTTCGATTCTCACATAAAATACAGGGTAATCCTTTTGAAAAAACCGAGAAAATAATGTATTCTTATTTTGATTCACCCTGTATCAGATTCAATGAATATTAACGAAATAAATAATTTTCCAGGATTTTCACTACTAATCAAATGCTTTGGCCGCAACAGATTTTTATTCTTGACTTTCTCTTACATTGTACAGGGTATTTAACTTTTTACGATTTTTATGGAAAATTGGTTATAACTTTTTAAATACTACGTAGAACACATCACAACCCTATATTTTTGTGATGGGGAGGTCAAGCTGGTTCTAAATATGCGATAAAATATGGGGTGTTTAATTAAAAAAAAATGTAACTTTGATATGGCACAGCATTCTGGAACACCCTGTAGGATTGTAAATAATTTTAAAATGTGGGGACTGATGATGGCTATAAACCCTCAAATTGATATCTCAAAGGACAAAGGAGGCACTGAACTTTATCACACTAATCAATCACCCTGTATATATATAAAATTATAACAGTAAGAAAGTTCCAGATTTATTTGGAATTTACATTACATAAGACTTTATAACTAGGAAGTTTTATTTCCAGATTTAATTATTCGAAGTAGGTACTTCTTTGTTTTACGACTATGTACCAGGTACCTCTCTTTGTTGAATTACAAGTTAGACTGAAAGGTAATAGTGTTACAGATCTGAGTTGAACTAATTGGTGAAATAAGTATTTACCAGATGTCCTTAGTAATTTCAATAGCCTACTGTACTTAAGTGAATAAGAATTTTTTGAGAAATCTGCAAGATAATGTATAAGTATTTTTGAAAATGGAATTGAATAGGGTTTGATCTGATCATTACATAAGCTCTTGTACAAAATTGTATTCAGATTACTTACCAGATGTCTTTTGTATATCGGTTTAGGTTAGGATTAAATAAGGTAATGTAAAATGATACATTTTGATGAATTTCGTAATAACTTGGCAACGTTGTATGGAATAGTAAAAAAAATTGACCAGTAATGTGGACCTCGCATTGGTGATTCAGAAAGTGCCAAAATATACCCACCATTCCATTAAAGAAAGTGTATTTTTGTTGCATTCATTTGGAGGACTCTGTAGAAGCAAAAAAAGTGCCACACTGAATGGACACACGTATTAAAAAATTCACGTTTTTGCGCATTGCATCTTTTTAACTGGAAACTAGTGGAAAAAATTAACTATTCGGGATAATTCAGCATACAGTATAATTATTTCAACCCACCTATCCTAATAAGATTAAAATGTTTTTAAGGTTTCTTTCTTCATTATTACACATTAGTTTTATTACATACGTCAAATAAATCTTTTACAGTTGCAAAACTAAATCCACACTGATGCATCTGAACATTTTAATATGTATAATTTATTTGATTCCAAAAGTAAATAGTTTGATTAACGATATTTGCGGCTCCAATAATGGAAAACGCCTTTACTTAGAACCTGGCGAGAGTGGAACATTGGTAGCAGAATTTAAAGACAACATTTTAATATATGGTAATAATAATACGTTATATAATAAGTGCACGTTGGAGTTTATTACTTGTCCATCTTGTATAGTCGATATTCAATTCAGGTAAGTTTATACAATAGCCCAGAAATAATTTGTTTTTGTTTAACTAAGTTAAAAAATATTGTAGGTTTCTTAATAAACATTTTTGACTAGTCATTTATTTCCAATAGACCTAGTACTCTAGCAAAAGATGTTGAGCTTTAGTAACAGTACAAATCTTTTTCACAATAGCTCTAACGCTAATTATTCTTGTCATTACCCTGTAATTCTGAATATAATATAGAACTCCAGCTCTGTTTTCGTTTTTCAGTTTATTATGTTGTTGGAACATCCAATTTACCATACCATATTTTATTAGATTCCGCTATTTTTTCTGTAGTTTTCATAGAAAATGATAAAATATGACTAATAATCGATTAAATTTTACTTCTAATATAATAATGGCTCCCCATAATATCTAGTGTGTTATTAACATTCTAGAATAATCACTAATCTTATTAAGAACCTGCTTATGTCTGATTCTTATTCTGAGCTGTTAGCACTTCGAATCCATGTTTGTCACAAATAAATTGAAAAACAATTGAAATGTAATATAAACTTACGTAATCAATATTGTTCTTAATTCATTGCTAATTAATACCTGGTGGATAATGCCCGTTTACACCGTTTACTTTAGGTCAGTCTTAAAATGACTAGTTTGCGCTTCACTGCTCCCTAAGTATTCCTAGAACTAGTTAAGGAGCACGTAATATTAAGTTCCCGATTGAGTAGATTTAGTTTACAATCGTTGTCGACAGCTGATTTTACCTGAAAAACTTTTTTCCGCAAATCGCTAGGAAATTTTGACATTCCAGACAAAGTTTCTTAAAGAAAAGTCAAGATTTCCTTACGATGAAATAAAACAATTTAATTTGTTTAAATCTTCATTATATATTTGAACTAAGTTCAATATACATTCGTGACGCGTTTCGCTAACACAGTATAGTAGCTTTCTCAAACGAGTGGAGGTATAATATTGAGAAAGCTACTGTGTTAGGGAAATGCGTCACGAATGTATATTGAACTTAGTTCAAATATACAGTGCTATTCAAAAGTCCCCTCCCCCACTCGTATCTTTTGAACGGCTACACGTACATTAATAAAATTTTGAGGGTGAAAATAAAGTGTTGTAAACTTCTCTACGAATGGTAACAGGTGACGTAATAGTAATAGATGACGTCACAGTGCCACTCTGGCCAATAATTTTAAATAGGACCTTATGGCAAGTGATATCTCGTTTGAAAGGCATTGACATTGGCTACATAGCCATATTAATTTTGTTTGGGTTTAAACTAATTTTGACGGATAAATTGAATAAATACCAAAATTATTTAAATTATTTTTTTAAATTTAATTAATCAAATATCAACAATGGATTCTTATAGCAAGTGTTCGAAATGTGCTCCGTCTACTTCCTGACAGTAATACACCCTATTAGTAAACTCTTGTCGTACTCGTTCGAATGTGTCAGCTGAAATTGCATTGCATTCTTCAATAATTCTTTCTTTCAAAACGCCAATGCTATCTGGTGCCGTAGTATAAACCTTGGATTTCAAGTACCCCCATAGAAAAAAATCTAATGGTGTCAGATCTGGTGACCGAGGTGGCCATTCTATAGGACCTCGCCGGCCGATCCATCTACCTCGATATTCTTCATTCAGGTAACGTCTTACTGCACCATAATAATGTGCAGGAGCACCATGTTGTTGAAATGTTATTTCCAGATGGCCAAATTTATCTGGATTATCTTCCAGAATTTCAAGAATTAACGGCTCAATTGCATTTTGTAACATCTCCAGATACACCGCTTAAATTTGAATTTAGGAGAACAGGACCAACTATGTGGTTTCCCAAAATACCTGCCCAAACAAAGACTTTTTATGGAAATTGGGTATGCTGGTCACGAAACGTGTTAGGATTTGTGTCACTCCAATACCTTACATTTTGTGTATTCACATTTCCATTGAGGCAAAAAGTACTTTCGTCACTAAAACAAATGGTTTTTGTGTAATGTGGGTTTTGACTAATTTTATTTGTCATACATTCACAGAATTCGAGTCTTCTGTCGGGGTCGTCATCCGAAAGGTGGTGCACCATTTTTAACTTGTATGGATGAAATTTATTTTAAGCCAACACTCTCTGTACTGTACTTTTACTTACTTCACAGATAGACGCAACTTTAGTTGAAGAGGAAGTAGGGTTTACTACCATTTCAGCAACTATATAAATTTTTTATCATCACTAAATGTTGGTCGACCAGATCGTTTGGCATCTTGAACACTACCTGTTGCTTCAAACTTGTGAAGAAGCTCCCTCAAATAAGTTCTCGAGATAGGGCGATCTGGGTATCTCTCATTAAATAAACGTTCCGCTTCATGGATATTCTTTCCAGATTCACCAATTATTAAGATAGCTGCTACTTTGTCGGCTTGAGTACGTACCATTTTGCCTATGTAAACTTTTAAACGTCTCGTTAAACAATAATAAAATTAAATATTTAAGCTATTTAGAAAAACTTTGCAAAGCAACAAATACTATTAAATTAAAAACGTTAATTTTTTTGACAACTAACCAGAGGCGGACTGAAAAATCTTCAATATTTAAATGTAAAATAATAATTTTGGTATTTATTTAATTTATCCGTCAAAATTAGTTTACACCCAAACAAAATTAATATGGCTATGTAGCCAATGTCAATGCCTTTCAAACGAGATATCATTTGCCATAAGGTCCTATTCAAAATTATTGGCCAGAGTGGCACTGTGACGTCATCTACCACTATAACGTCACCTGTTACCATTCGTAGAGAAGTTTACAATACTTTATTTTCACATTCCAAATTTTATTAATGTAAGTGTAGCCGTTCAAAAGATACGAGGGGGGAAGGGGACTTTTGAATAGCACTGTATACTTCAATAACATTGAAGACGGCATTAACGATAATCCCAATTTGTTTTGGAATTTTGTGAAAAATAACAAAAAATGTAACAACAAGAATTCTGTTAACAATCGTACTAATATTACAGATAAATCGATAATATCAGCCGAATTTGCAAACTATTTACAGTCGGTGTATGAACACAGTTCGTCTACTACCATCTGAGTTTTTAAATCCTGTAGATAATTATAGTTCAAATTTCAATTGTTTACAATTTACTAGGATCACTGTTCAAGATATTCACATTGCATTTAAAAAGCTTAAACCAAAGTTCCGGACCTGATAGCATTCCGGGATATATATTTAAAGCCTGTCGTGATTATCTTACATACCCCCTCATAATTTTGTTACAAAAATCACTTAACAATAACTACTTTCCAAAGGCGTTTATGATCACAAAGGTTACTCAGATACATAAAAAAGGCCATAGGGACGAGTTCAGTAATTACAGGCCGATTTGCCATACCAAACTGTAACGCTAAAATTTTTGAATATATATTATATTATGATAAACTATATTCGCATTTTCAAACTATTTTATGTAATCAACAACAGGGCTTCTGTAATAAGAGGTCTATTGAAACAAATCTGTTAACGTTCTCCAATTATGTAGTTGAATCACTGGATAAAGGGGAACAGGTTGATGTGGTATATACAGATTTCGCCAAAGGATTTGATAAAGTAAACGATGATATACTTTTAAGAAAGTTAAATTCACTGGGAATGAGCTATCCTTTACTAAAACTTTATGCAACTTATCTTACTGATAGGTGGCAATATGTATCTTTCATGGGTGAGAAGTCTGAGGAATTTATGGTGGAATCTGGTATACCACAAGGATCTATCTAATCTAGGACCGTTACTTTCCTGGATTTTTATAAACGAAGTGCCTTCCTGAATTACATCTGAGTGTTTATTGTTTGCGGACGATTTAAAAATATACCTATACAAAAGTGAATAACTTAAATGATCATCTTCAATTACAGTATGAAATAGATAAAATATATAATTGGTCGCCAATTAATAAATTACCATTTAACGCTAGCGAATGTGTTGTAATGACATTCAGTCGCCAAAAAACCCCTAGATATTTTTATTATGCAATGGGGGATGCTCAATTAATGAGAGTTAATGAGATCAACAATTAGAAAATATCGTTATGAAAAGTATCAATAGTAAAAATTTTGATATTTTATTTATACGATATATTTCAGAAACAAATTTCCTAAACAAAATATGCAGATTTAATATTTTATTTCATATTGTACCCCCATCTCTAGTCACCTGTGTACCGAAATTTTGTGAGTATTTAGTTGTCATGGCATGTTATTTAAATGCAAAAGCGTGAATTATGGAACCATAATTCACTCTAGTAGATATATGGGTACCATATACCTTTTGTTAGGAGGTAAAATATTGACTTATAATTAAGTGGTCCTGGACAAATGATATTTACTCCTTATAGAATTCATGACATCACACAAAATAATTTTTAATTTGAAAGCTGTGTGGAATATTTGAAGTATTTAAAGGTGTGTGATGTCATAGAGACGCCATTACTGTTCTAGCGTTTTCTTACGAAATTTGAATTTTATTATAAAAACTTGGGGGAGGGTGGGGCAAGTGAGACACCTTAAGGTTTGCCGACATATAACTTTTTTATTTCTATAAATTAAACAACGCGTTGTGGATGGAAAAAATCTTGGATGCTTTAAGAATCAACTTATCACTAAAAACCAAACAATCAGGTCTTAAAGATTCTTTGAATTTAAAAAAAATAAATGACTCTCTAGCCCCAGAGAATGGGGTAACTGAGTCACTTATACGGAGCAAGTGAGTCCTTATGCAATTTATTAACGGCAGTTGTCACAAACATAACTATTGGCACCTGGTTCGTTATCTGAACACTCCTCGTGCATCCAGGAATTACATTTTATGCAACTGATCCATTCGTCGTGATAAGTTTCACCATACGTTTCGTGACAAAAAAAACGCATAGTGTGGCTTTCTCTTCTTCTAATATCATTGCTGGCACTGCTGATGCAATTTGCATGTTTTTTTTCGAATTTTTATTTCTTATTCATTTTTAAACACCTGAACTCGCCTCTGGTTCACCAAGATTCTTTTTGATCAATTTAACTTTAGATGTGTTCAAATTTCTCTTTCAACTTCTCTTCTTGTTGGTCCTTGTAAGGGGAACTGGTAATTATTTTGGATCCTTCGATGTTTCTGGACACCTTTCTGGTATTTTTTTTCTCCTGAGATGGTTTTGGGATTGGACTGAATTTCGAAATTGGAACGTAACTGCACGACGGTGACGGCTGATCAAGCTCTAAAATATTTAAGAGATACTTTTAGGTACGTATTTTGAAAGGGTTTTGAGATTGAACTTACCTGAATTGAGAACAGAAGCACTGCATGACGGTTGTTCTGTAGGCTCTAAAGAAGGTGGTATAATATCTTAGGTTCGCTATCGATTTCCTCTTCAGGAAACTTTAGATCAGGTTTTTTTCTCTACAGGTAACTCCGGATTAGGTTGATTTGACGAGTTTTCGGAAGAAGAATTTTCTTCTATGGTAGATTTCTGGAGAATGTTCTCGGCCGTCTCAAAGTCGCTCTCTTGAAACACGTAAGGATCATAATATGGATAGATTCTTTTAAATTTGAACACTCTGCTACTCTGTATTTTGAGAATCCTGTCACTCTTGCCATGCTGGTTGCTTCAGGTTTTCTTATATATATATATATATAGGTTACCAAGGCGTTTTAAAAATGATGTTGTATGTATGTATGTATGTATTTTGGGGTAACATTCACTGAGACCTAAAAGATCTATTGTGCCCCCTTACTTCTACTTAGTTCCTGAGGAAAGTCTCAGAGACTAGTAGCTCCTTTAGTCCTATTTCCCCGAGGAATTTTAGGATATCTGCAGGCTTTAACTTAGGTAACTGTCCCTCTTCTATCCAGTAGTCTCCCAGGTGCTGTGCCCTAGGATTCTGAATTGCTGTGCAGTTCGCAAGTATGTGGATGGAGGATTCTTCTTCCATTCCACAAAACCTACAATCTTCTTCCTCCACTATTTTGAGCTTTTTAAGGTGCCCATTCAGGCGACAATGTCCCGTTAGGATTCCTGTTAAAACTCTTAGTGCAGTTTTGCTTTGACTCATGCATTCATTTGTTCTCAACAGGTTGTAGTCACCCAGAAGAATCTTTGATTGCCTAAGCCCTACTAGATCTTTCCAATTGTCAGATCTTCTCTTTTCTTCGGCTTTACCTATTTCTTCCAATATTACATTGGAGCTGATTCCGCAAAAAGGTTCCGGCCCCCAAAAGGGTAATTCAGTCCCCCTCTTCGCTAGTTCATCTGCTATTTCGTTTCCTTCTATTCCAGTGTGTCCTGGAATCCACAGTAAGGTGACTATATTGTTCTCGCCTAGTTCATTAAGTTTGCCTAGGCATTCCCACACCATTTTGGAACTGATTACACAAGAACTCAGCGGTTTAATGGCTGCTTGACTACCAGACATTATGATAATCCTTTGCCTTATATATCCTTTGTCAATATTGAACTGGGCACACTTTCTTATTGCGTGAATTTCCGCTTGAAAGATACTTGGGGTTTTTCCCAAGCTTTCAGAGTGTTTGGTGCCGGGCCCGTACACTCCTATCCCAGTTCCTTCTATTGCTTTTGAGCCGTCTGTGTACCATTGAATGGCATTATTTCCAAGTCTGGTAATGACATTTTGGATCCCATTCCTTCTTGTTGCTTAATTCCGTAACGAATTTCTTTGAAAAGTTATACTTTTTCATCATACCATCTTGTGGCATGTCCCAGGTTGTCTGATTTCTAGGAAGTGAAGAGGTGGTTTTCTTTTTAACGATTCCCTCTCTACTTAGTCTGTATCTTGTTCTTTCTGCAACACTCTCCACCACCATATGTAATGGTGTGAGGTTGAGAATCACTTCCATTGCTGCCGTTGGGCATGTACTCATTTCTCCTGTTATGCATATACAGGCTAGTCTTTGAATTTTAGAGAGGTTTTCTCTCGTCGTCAAGAGGCTAGTTCTACTACTCCACGAAATGATGTTAACCAGTCTTTTCCGGCTACTTTCCGTTCTTTATTAAAAGGATGATTCAATTGGTTAATTTCAGCAAATTGAAATGCAATTCGTCAGAGGAGGTCGCTTGTTGAGAGACCATAAAAAAGCTTTTCCAAATGTATTGCATGGTCACGTAAATCATTTTCCATTGCTTCAGTAAAGACGGGTTTGAACCTACCTAAGTTTGTTATTGGGTTGAGCACTTGACGCTTCAGCCGTGAATGTAAGCTAGTTCTTGGAACTTTGAAAACCACACTAGCTTTCTTGATGGATATTTCTTTCTTCTGAATAGAATATAAAGCACGCTGTATGTCATCCTCTGAGTACGATCCTCTTTGGACATAGTTGCAACAAAATACTCTCGGTGAGTTTACTTAGAACACCAGATTGATTGATTGATTGATTGTTTTCGCCGGTGTTGCCACTAGTACGAATTATTCAAAAAGACGCACATTACGTACCCCAGACTTTTCCATATTTCTCACCAAAAAAACGAGTTGATATACGATTACTATTTTGTTATGAATTTTGTCTCAAGTTGAGTAAAAATTATTCGAGGCATTCTGTTATTGAACGTGTTTCTAAATTGTGGTTCAATTTAGTGTTCCGAGAATTATTGTTTAGTGTTAGAGATTTTGGACTTGTGGGTTGTTAAACTGCAAGTTATTCAGGTGAGCTTTGTCACTGAGTGTTCTTTCTTTATTGTTTTATGTCTCTAATAATGCCGTAGATATTGATTATTATTTATCTGATGAATTTATTGAATATAAAATATCTGAGCTTTGACAATGATTGAATAATAATTCGTCCTCACATGACAAATGTATCCGGAGCGGGCAAATGCGTGTTTAATCCCTTTTGTCCATTTCACTAATCAGATTCGCCCATAGGTCAAGCTGTAGTAGCTGGACCGAGCATGTCGCAAGTCAGCCATTCATGTCCATTCCACCACTCAGTACTAGTAGCATGTGAAGCGTAATGTGAGTTTAATACCTTTACGCTTGAGGGTAGTGTTAGAGAGTTCATGGGGGCGCGTGGCGCATTTAGGTAATCCCCATATGTACCATAAAGTAAAACTCCTAGGTACTAGGCATCGTTGATAGATGAATTAGCAATACAATGCGAGTTAAATCCTTTATTTGTGTTCGGTGTTTATCGAATTATTATTCAACTAATCAGTAGAGTTAATGAAGACGGATGCATATTTTCAGTTACAGGTATCCCCGACTATGCGCACATGGCAGAGCCTCGACCAATCCACTTTGACATTTTCAATGTAATAGAAGTTTTGTTCCAAATAAGTATTTTAGGCATTTTTTCTTGAAAAACTGTTTTGAAACAGTTTCAAACTGTTTTAAAGCGGTTCATTTTCTTGGTCGGTTAATAACGTCAGGAATAAAACTGTTTATCAACTTTTGGAAACGTTCTCCAAGACCGTTTTAAGCTGTCAGCAGTGTCACTACTGTCATTTTTGAAATTGTTTGTTGATGTTCTAGAAAATGATAACATTGTAATATCGAAGCTATGCTCAAAGACAAACGTCAACAAAGCGAAACTGGCCTAGCAGATAACATATGGATACTGATCACGTGACATTTTAAAACGACTCATTTTTGCGATCGCCGCTAACCATTACGTCACGACGAAACTGTGTCAAAACGGTCTTTGAAACTGTTTCCTCAAGAAAATGCCTTTTGTTTTAAATAATATTATTATATCATTTGGTTCTTGTATATCTTTCTTCCTTTCATTACTTGCCCCTTTCTTCTAAAATCTACGTTTCAGGAATAGGACCAATTTTAACCAGAAAAAAGTGTGGGACAAGGATCAAACTATTGTTAAAAAAATAGGAGTAGGACCGGTTTTAACTAGAATAGAGCTAGACAAAGCTTCAACTGATTATTTAAAGAAAAATTCCTTTAATACGGCAATACATGCGAAAGTTGCAGTAAACTTTAATGCTTCAATAATAACAGTATTAAGAATCATTCATCTTTTGAATTAGTCGTCATATGTCATACGGTCACATGTAGGTCACTTTCTTATGGTCTTTACAGGCACAAATTAGATTAGAGTTTGCTTGTAGGTTGAAATTATTTTTTCAAATGATCTATTTCACGTGTATATTGTCAACGAAAAGTGCGGAAAAATGCCTATTATATAAATACATATTTAATACATTTGATAAAACACAACTTTATGCTAAATACTTTGTCTCAGTGTGATTTGAGTAAAGCATTAAGCATTTATTATGGTTCTCAGGGTATGCCAGAGTTAGCTGTCACCTTCAAGGTTATTTATTTCTGCCCCTCCAACATCAAAGAATTTTCGTCGGGCTTCACTTCTTATTGTTGTGTATTCTTTGTCCATAACTATTTGATGATGTTTACATATTGAAATTACTAGAAAACATAATATGGAAAGCCAATCAGACACTGAAATGAATATTACCGCGCCAAAAATAAGAGAAGCAGAGTAAATAGTATCCTCAAATTTATTGCCACAGCCCATGGCCTCAATAACCGTGGACAAATATAGTATTCTACTCGTATATAATGGCTCGCTCGCTGCTGGCTGCGGCTAGCGACATAGTAAAAATAATAATTATTTTATTGCCTCTGAAACTAAGTTACACCAAGGTACAATTATAATTCAATAAAAAAAAATTTTTAAAAATGAAAATGGGTGAATGAATCTTAAATAATACAAACAAAATATTATTCATTTAAGGCAAAATAGCATAATTTCAATATATTCCGCAATTTTCGTAGCTTAAAAAATTGTGATATTATTTAAAGCATGCCGGAGTAAGGTCACATTCTCAAAGCCAGGGATATTTCGTTTCATAGTTGTGTAAATCGAACAATCAAACAGTAAGTACCTATGTGGAAAATTGTTTCCTTTTCATGAGTATTACAAATAGTAAAATATATAGTGCCAGCTAGCTAATCGTATATCCCATTTAAGTTATGTTGCGGAGCTAAACTCTGAAAGGTATTTATATTATTTTCGTCTACTTACCAAACATAATTCTGTTTTGTACCTATTTGTATTTTGACCCATCAGTCCATCCTTTCTTAACCGTATCGTGTGTATCATACTACATACAATCGACCAGCAATTATCAAAAGTCGCATGAATAATGTCTCTGCAAAGATTAGTAGAATGTTGGGGTTTCTGATGAGAAATGGCAAACAATTCTCTTGTAATACTCTCAAAACATTGTACTGTTCTTTGGTACGACCTCACTTAGAGTATGCCTCTGTAGTGTGGTCTCCTTATTATAAATGTGATATTATGAGAATTGAAAATGTTGAAATCAGATTTCTGAAATATATAAACACTCTAAACCTAACTGTTATCATAACACGTCGTTTTCACTCTGATTTGATATTAGTTTATAAAATCTTATCTGGTGGAGCTGATTGCCCATTTCTTTTGAATCAAATTAACCTTCTTGTTACTTCTCATAGAACTAGAAACCCTCCATTATTTTCAATAAAAAATCATAACACAAATTACGGTTACAACTCTCCTGTTTCTAGAGGTTCAAGATGGTTTAATAAATATAATATTGATCCATTTGTTAACTCTTTAAGTATGTTTGAGAACTCAATTAGAATGTATGCTTAGATTATTATATTCTTAGATTAGTTCACTGTAATATTATAATTATTGTAATCACTTGTAATTGGTGAATCCGTTAAATAAATAAATAAAATACTGAGTTTCGTCCAAATAGATAATTGCTAATAAATATATGTATAATCACTTACAATTTCCACACAAAAACACACACACTCTCTTGATGTCAGAACACCGACTAAAGAGACACTCACTCGCTATCGCTCGTTCGTGCTTTAAACAGTTTCGTTTATTAATTGCCTTCATTAATAAACTAGTTTATTAAATAACTATTAACGATTATTAGTTGAAATTATAACATTAAATGAATGTAACGTCAACTAAGTAAGCATTTTAAATAATAAATTAAAATATTGACTGGGCTATGACGCACTATACCTTTTACGTCAACTATACCTACATTCCAGTTCGGGGTCAATAATGTATCCAATACCAATACTATTTATTCATTTATATAAACACACACACTGTATTAAATTTAATTTACAGACACATTTATTGTCTACCAGTTTATTTAAATCCAATATTATAGTTCTAATTTATTTTAACCACTTGAATATTAAACTATTCATCTTCACTGACTGTCGTCGCAGGTATTGTCTTCATATATATCCTAACACCTTCCAGAAACTTCGGCTTTTCGAAGCTGGTTCCCAAAAACAAAACAAAACGACATATTTAGAATCTTCTAGAATGCGCATTCGCCAAAATTTATTATTTAGTGACAGTGCCGGCTTCTGAGTTGGTGACTCCTCCTTAATAGAAAGTTCCTCCTGGATCTCCTGAGTAGCCAGAACTGGATGCTTAAATCGGCAACTGAACTCACTTTTACACTTTCCAGTCTTATGGAAATAACATGGCACTGTCTTCATCTGGTCCTGATAACGGGGGGTATAGCCAGTGTCTTCGAATATCGTTTACGAAACTTCTTTCCTGATCGTTGTGAACTCTCAAGGTCACTTCATATCGTCTGATGAATTCTTTCACCAATACATCCGCAACAGTTGTGGCCTCTTGATTCGGGATCGCGTAAACTTCAACCTACTTTGTGAAATAATCCATCACGACCATAATGTATTTACCACCATTTTTTGTCGTCGGGAATGGTCCAGCGAAATCTAAGGCAATCCTTTCGAATGGGCTTCCAAGTCTTCCAACATTACCTACACTGTCTCATGGGTGCCTTTCCCTTGCGATGTGGTCCATTATTCGTAGCACAAGTCCTTACACTACTTACACCAGTCCTTCACTTCGTCGGAGCTGTTCATCCAATAAAACCTTTCACGGACTCTCTGGAGGGTTTTTTTCATTCCCAGATGACCTCTTGATGGACTGTCGTATAACTTCCTCAGGACTTCAGCTACTGTCGTTTTCGGGATAGCTAACTGTCTTCTATTCTCGGAACCATCTTCGTTTTCAAGGGCTCGTTTCAACAGATCTTCTTCCAGGACAAGGAAGTTCCACTGAGACCAATATGCCTTGAGTTTCGGTGACACTTCTTGCTAGGTAGGTCGCCGATTTTCTTCCTTTCATTACCAGATCATCTTTAGGTGTAACCATTCTTCGTTGCCTACTGCAGTTCTTGAAACTGCAGCTTCCTTAGATTCCACTTTGTTTCTTCAAGGGGTATCGTCTGAAACACATCTATTTTGAAGATTATTATGCATACAGAATAGTAAAATGGAGTTAGCAGATAGTCCAATTTTTAACCATGCGTTAAAAGTTAATATTTGCTTACAGAATTGTACCTATTGCCAGCTTAACTGTCCAGTCTACCTAGTTACCTAACACGCAGGACTTTCAGATTGAGGCTACCAGTGCTACCAGAGGCTACCAGTGCTACATAACAAGTTTTTCAATCACGATTTGTGGGATGCCACTCACGAGTTTCCAATTAATGAACTATCTATACTTTCCCAGTTAGATTAGTGCACAGTCCATTATATCAGAACTATTAGGCAATGGCTGAACAAATATTATCTATTGATAGATTGGCCACCAAGATCTGCAGATCTAACAATTTCAGAATTCTTCTTGTGGGAAGTTTAAAAAAACCCGCCATAGATAAACCACGTTTAGAAAAATTAGTTTCCCGATGTTTCGACTCCCGCTTTGGAGTCATTATCAAGAGGTACACAAAAATACGGTGTAAAATCTACCTTCATTTTGTTATAACATTGAAAAAGAAAATCAAAACATTGTGTGGTTTGTGTTACATTCGCAGCTTACTCGACACTCTACTATTGGAAGAAGCATGTTTCCATTTTAAGTAATATTCATTTTTGTGACTGCTCTTCTTAGCAAAAGTTAGTACTCAAAAGATCGCATAGAGTGGGAATATAAGGTAGCTGACAATAATAAATTTTCATTGAAGTGATTATTTAGACGTCGAATGTAAAATTTCCTTAATTTTTTAAGCTTGATCAATTTATATCTATTAGATTACTATATATCCACAAATACTATTGAAACTATTTAGGATGTTTGATAAAATGGAGATTAGCAGATTTGGTTTTAGATACACTCACTTTCATCATTAATATTCACAATTGTTTCATTTTTTTGTTTTAGATATTTGAATATCTCAAGAAATTGTGGTAAAGCATCGGTTTTTGATACTTGCGGTTGTGATTATGTATGGATTTATGAACCGCCCATTGATGATACTTCAGGGGAGCAGTTTTGCGGAAGATATATTAAAAGTAATGCAACAAATGTAACGTATGTCAGCCAAACTAGAGCAGTTGCGTTCAATTTTATTTACAATAATGAATATGGACATGCCTTTACTTTGGATTACTTTACTAAAAGTAGGTTATTTATATTTATTTCTCATTTTACAATTGCACCTCTAATTGGGTTATTTCACTCAAATGCCACTATCTACGAACAAAATTAATAAAAAAACTGGAATAAAGTTCCTTTGTATAATAATTAACTGGAAGAAGATATGACTTGTATGTATTTCTATTATTTGAACAAGATAGAAATATCAACCTACTGGCGTTGCGGTGTGTGGCGTCGGTATGCGCCACTACGACTTATCGGAGCTGTTTTGTAACCAAGGAGTATGCGACTAAGGCGCCGCGATGTCGCAAGTCGTCTGAAATGTCACAAATGACGAATTTCCGCTTTGGTGAACAGCTAGTACAATTTGTTCGTGGTTTTCCTAATTTGTGGGAAATGAGAAAAACATCTTGTTTCACGAAAATTTCCATACAATAAACGCATACCTGCATATTTATTAAACGTGTATTCAGCTATTTTAGGTATTGTATGATTTGTTCAGCGCCACCCGTCAGAGACTTCCAGTTCTCGGCACCGCAGCCTCCAGGCATTTTATGCTCTTGGTTGTACCGTTCATATAAAGTGACTATAATAGCCCTTATTAGGCTCAACAGTCTTTTCACTAGGTCCTTCTTGGAGAAATCCTCCATCGAGCGCTCTAGTCCTGGGAGTACATATCTCCAATGAGACACTGCTTCACATTAGAAGATGATGTGTGAGGCTGTTTCCTTCTCTTCCATGCACAACCGACAGGTTTAATATTTCGTGCACGTGCAGTAGTTTTTAAAATTTTAAATGCTGGTTCAGGACCACTGAATGCAGTTCCAGATCCTAGACGTACCGTTTCACTACCTAAAATACTCTTTTGCCACGGGACCTATTTAATTGTCACCCTTTTGTGGTTTGTCAGGGTTAAGAGTTTTTTAAGTCAGTCCCAGACCAGACTTGATCTGATCTGGAGACACGCTGAAAATGTCAGTGCTGAATGGCTATCGGAGTATACAGATCTTTTGGATTCGTTACCTCAATTGGGTGCTCATTTGCTAACACATGTCGATAGCGCAGGTTTCCGCCTGGAATACGAAGGCAAACTTCCCCAACGATGCGTGGACATTGCAGCTGGGTCTAGCACCGTGGACTCCACTTCCTATTCCTATATCAGTTTCAGATCCGTCTATGTACGTCACCATCGTTCCTTCCTGACTGCATGCTTGCAACCCATCCCAGTTTAGCTGGATATGGTATGGTGGATTGTCGTTAATTGTAGCCAACATGTTATGACTTCTCATTTCAAGAAGCGAGTTTGTGATAGCATCTGTAATTCTGGAATAACTCTGGGTGTTAGTTCCTCAGTGTCAATTCCCATTGCACTCCAGCATGTATATAGCCATTCACCTTAATATGCAGAGCCAGAGGCGGAAGATTGAGTGGCTTCCATTACCGCAGTTGGCCAGCTTCTCATCGCACCGGTTATGCACAGACAGGCAAGCCTCTGAAGTTTTGATAGCCCCAGTTTGGTTTTCCTTTGATTTGATTTGACCACCAAACTGACGCTCCATAGGTGACCATGGGGCTCACCACACTTGTGAAAAGCCAGTGTAGGATCTGTGGACTCAGTCCTTATGTGTTTCTTTGCCCGTTTGGCAGCCGTTAGGGCTATTTTCCCTTTATTTGTTTTGTCAAGTAGGTGTGTGTTGTATTAGGGACACTAAACTTATAGAATATACTTTATTCAACTTTATAAAAGTACAATCAAACTAAAACTTATTAAACTAACAAATCTCTGACAGATCTCTCCTAGCTGTAGCTATTCAACCTAACCTAGGTAACTTCACTTAACAAAACATCTCCCATTCTTTATCAAAGGATAGGGTGAATAGCTTAAGCCTCAACATTACCTTAACAGTAATTAGTAACATAGTCAGTTTTCCAGAATGGTTTTCTAGAAACTCTTTTGAGCATAACAATATTACTGCATTCAGTACTAGAACTAGAGGAAGGAATTAATGCATTTTCACCCTTTTCAATTGAACGATCCGTCACACTGGTTTTCATTTGCTGACTACCAGTATAACCTAGGAGGAGCTTTAACTAAGGACCACCGATTTCGACGATATGTGCCATTTCCGGCCTGTACTATATATGAACGCGGTTCTTGGCTCTTCTCAACAACAGTACCATACCTTCTGAGATCAGGAACCCAAACAGAATCATTTTTTTGTAAAATTTCTAAATCTTAAGCTCTATGTCTATTATTATAGTTTTTCTCTTGTTTGTTTTTTGACTTTTCTTCTTTATCTGTAAATTGTCTCTTTGTATCTACAACTTCTGCTAATTTCCTAGGTAATATAGGAATAAGGGACTTAATTTTTCTAGACATGAACAATTCAGAGGGACTAAATCCACACTCCAAAGGTGTAGAACGATAGGCGAGCAAAGCTAGTTGAGCATCTTCGTTCTTTTTTAACAACGATTTTGCCGTTTTCACCGCAGCTTCAACTGCCCCATTGGATTGGGGAAAAAGTAAGGGCTACTCTAGAATAATGATCAGTAACGATCAGATACCAAGTGTTATATTTGAACAAATCTACCCCAATAATTTGCCATGGACGCGATGGCATAGGCTGTTTGTGAAATGTCTCCTTACTTTGAATCCTTTCCTCAACCCAATCTGGACATGCCCTAATTAGAATTTCAATTTGTGTCGAAAGTCCAATCCACCATACAGATTGTTTAGACCTTTCGCGCTATTTTACAATTCCCTGATGACCGGAGTGAATAAAGATTAAAACTAAATCAAATCTAAATTGAAAGTAGGGAAGTATATCACCAGAAATATTACTTTTTTCTGGCTACATAGACAACGTATACTCTGTTAATTTAACACAGATTGGGTCTACCGACTGCTCTTTTATAATTTTTTTCAAACATTCATCTTTTACTGGAAGATTTTTTATTATTAAGCTGACATGAGCCTCGACTTCCGATAAAAGTTTTTCAGTCTAATTTTGATGTTCTAGTGGACTCCTTGACAGAGCGTCCGCCGCTTTTCCAGGAGTATAAATAACTTGATAATCATACCTCATTCCTCATTAATCTTAATCTAAATCTCTTCAGTCTGGGCGTCAGTTCATCAATATTTTTAGATTGCAGTATTTGAAGTAGTCAGTTTCCAAAATTACCGGAATGCCGATAATATATTCCTTAAATCTATCATATTCCCATGTAAGTGCAAGTGCCTCCTTCTCTATTTGGTATATTTGGTTTCCGTTAAACTAAGGGTTCTCGATGCATAAGCCACTATTCTTTTTCATCATTGTCACCCGAAAGAAGAAGCGTCTGCACTAATTATAATTTGCTTTGAAGCATTAAAGTTAGCTAAAGAAGGAGCTTGAGCAAGTAGATCTTTAATTTGAGCAAACGAATTTTTTTGGGCTTTGTCCCGAATGAAAATAAACGGAGAAAATGGATAGCTTTATGTGATTCCAGATTCTATGAGGAAAACAACGGTTGTAAAATACCATTATTTAATTGGTCATTGGGTATTAGATCGTACCGTATCTGCTATTTTTGGAAAATTTTGGTTCAAAGGAATTCGGAGGTATGTGAGAAGACATATTCAGGGATATTTTGAGTGTTTTCTGACAAAAGTTTCGGGAGAAAACAAAGCTGGATTGATATGTCCACCAAAAATTCCTGGAAGACCAATGATTAAAATTCGTATTGATTATCTTGGACCTTTTCCTAACAATTTTTGGTGGAAAAATGTATGTACGCGCGATCGTTCGTGCTTTCTCACGATTTTCCAAATTATATCCTTTGCGAAGTACAAGATCAGAAGAAACCATTAGACAAATAGGAATTTTTATAGATCAATATGGAGCACCAGATATGATTGTAAGCGTTCGAGGAACCGCTTTTACAAGTATTGAATTTACAAATTTTTGTAAAAAATTTGATATCAAACTGAATCTCATTGCTGTAAAGTTCCCGCAAGCGAATGGAATATGGCTGAAAATAAAATGAAAACAATTGTACCATGCATTGTATCTTCAGTAAATTTCAAAGAAAAGAGACAAAACTTAAAGTTTAGTAGAGAGAAAGTTGGATGACGCAGTTAATGAAACTACTAGGTTCACACTATTCGAATGTTTCTATGAATTTCAACCAAATTTCGGAGATGCAGTACATTCTTCTGAAAGAAAATCTGAAGAAACAAGACATGAAGAAATCGGAAATACAGAAAGAGACCAAAGTAAATATAAAATGTATTATGATAAAAAGACGATATGAGGTGTTAAGTGTAGGTGATATCGTAGCAGTACGTAAACCAGATGTATCTACTGGACAACCAACAAAAGCTCAATTAAAATATCGTGGACCATATATTGTCATTGAAATACTTCCTGGAAATAACTACAAATTTGATAAATTAAATAAAGAAGATGGAGGATCGAATTTGAATACAGTAACTTATGTATGTCAAATGGAAATCTACAAGAAATGCAGAAGAAGATGATTACGAAAATTATGATCAAGAAGAACAGGAAGAAACAGGTCGAAATCGTTGAAATAGCGGATCATGAAGATGAAGATGTTGATGATAACGGAGAAAAATGGGAACACGAATTAAATCACGAGACAGAAGATCATCATGAAAATATAAATCCTAACAAAAGGCCAAAAAGAAAATTACGAAGGACTAACAAATTGAACTATCATGTTTGAGGACAAACATAATGTTCAGGGTGGTCGAATAGTAAAAAATAGTTGTCGATCATTCTCCACTATAAACAAGTCAGGGAGACAGCAGATGTTAATAGTTAATGTCATTTTTGAATTTAAATAAATCTTTTCACAAGTTGTGTATTAACCAAGCATCATTACAGAGTACTGGTATTATTTTCATACGAAAATATTCACTACATTAGTATTCTTACTGTTTTTTTCCTTTTTGGGAGCCTTCTTTGTGACGGGAGCACTGCAGCTTCTTGGGTTTTGGGGTATTTTAGTCAAAATCAATGCAGTATATTCTTGCCAATTCACCAAATTTTCATCAATTTCTGAATCATAGTTTTCAAACTAAATAAAAATGTATTTTTAATTTCTTACTTCACAAAGGATTTCTTAGAAATGAGGTTATACAAAATACTGAATTACACATAAGATTTTTTCTACGATCATATAATATTAAAGATAGGCACACGGTTTTTAAACATTTCATTGGAGAAGATCACATAACCCTTGAAACTGGTTAAAATTATATTAGGAATATAGAAAAAAAATTAATAGTTCTAGTCACTATAAGCTAGCCAGAATCATTTTTATCATTCACAATGATCAAATTAAATGTGTAATTTTTAAGGATCAGAAAAATGAGCAGTGCTACGAACCGCATATGTTTTCAAATGTTTATTGTGAATTGAATCATCAATATTTTAATATAACCTGCAGCCACGTTACTAGTTAACTGTCTTCCATGTTTTGCAAATTGAATAAGGAACTTTACTAAAATTTTAATTAGCAAAAATTTGCTATAAATCATAAGAATATATTGCATGAAAACAACTGGCATGAAAAACATTTTTCCTACAACCACTATGCAAAACACGCTTTTCTACACAGATTTTTATACGCAAAGCAGGCCTTTTCTTAATTCTTTTGATAACTGTTGGAAAAGTAATACGAAAAGTACACGCTATGGCACTTTTCCGCACCGAAATGTCAAACAAAGCTACCTATGATCTGTCAAATTTTTTAGACAATTCAACATATTTATTATACTTAGTGAATTTCTGGGTGTAAAAATTTTAAATTTAAACCAAAAATAAGTAAACTATTTATTTGATTATTTATTTATTCATTATTCATTGTTGACTATTAAACATACACTCAACTGGCCTAGGTATACAATATACTATTTTTTGTCAGAAACAACCACTATAACGAATTTAACATGCCAAAAAATTTAAATTATTTGAAGCTTGTGCTATTGGTTGTGTCGTCAGAGTATGATTTCGATTGGACGTTAAAAATCATTTTAAATAACTCGGAACTTTAAACTATGTTTTCTAAGCTAATATTGATTTAAAAAAAAGCCTTTGGGATTGGGCTTTTTAGACACCACTTGATGATATTGAATAAAAAAAATTGGAAAGTTCCCTATTATGAAAATGGGCAAGCCTCAAAGTAACCTTGCCACTCTCGAGCGCCAATATTGTCAA
The DNA here is from genome assembly GCA_949126875.1 of Lochmaea capreae. Lineage (NCBI taxonomy): Eukaryota > Metazoa > Arthropoda > Insecta > Coleoptera > Chrysomelidae > Lochmaea > Lochmaea capreae. The sequence goes on from OX421398.1 coordinate 4,437,844, forward strand.
ATTATGACAGACCTCGGAAAACGTGTGTAAAAGCCTGCTTTGAATAAATATGGTAGATAAAATATTAATTTGTTGTTGGTTCAAAGAATATATCAATAATAATTCCTACATTAATTTCAAGGGTATGACATTACAAAGTTGAATAAGCTCTTCTTTTCCAGGGAATAGATTTGTTTTTGAAAGTACTCCCAAACCTGGAAATATGAACAATGCGAACCAGATTATATCTTCACCTTTCTTTCCACATGTATATCCCATTGATTTGAGTGTGGAATATGTAATAAAATGTGAATCCACTGAATCATGTAGAATTAGTCTCCTGTTTACAGATTTTTTAGTTGATGCATCTTCAATAATGGAGGTAAGTACGTAATAAAAATTTTAGATATCTTCTGTAAGTTCCTTCTGGCATTACTTATTATTTTTTCTTATTTTTTTGGGAATCAAACCACAATAATGTTTTTTATTTTTTATTTCGACGTTTCGGTAGCGTTCCAGCTACCGTTGTCAAGATGAACTAGTATAGAAATAATTTTTTGGTCCCTATCTGACACAACGAAAAAATTTGACAACTAGACAATCAATAATATTTTGAAGTTTAAGACTACAAAACTTTGTTGTCAAATTTTTTTAAGGTCCATTCATAGTAGATCACACCTCTGGTAAAATGTGAAATAAAATATTTCATTTTATGACATTCTAACGATATGTAGTCCACTAAAAATGGAATCCAGTGAAGTGCACGTTCCAGGAACGGTTTTTATTGGGATAGCGCTTTTTTCCGCTTATTTTTGAAATTTCGTTAATAAAAACGCGTTTGTTGTTACTTTTTTGTGTATGATTATTTTTGTTTTCAAAATAGGTATAACTCAGTTTGGTGATTTTGTGTATTGAAGTGTGTATCGATTAACAACCATTCCAAAGATAAATCATAAGAAAAGCTGGATAAAAACTTATGATGCTATCCTGATAACGCAGGTAATTGATTATTGGAAATTTCTCTTTCCAACATTGGTAACCAAATTTGACTACATTCGGCTGAAATACTAGCTACACATTTATCTGAATTTAGTTGTATTAAAGCACTTTCTTTGATTTTTCGTCTTTTATTATTGGGCTCTTTCAATATTATTTTTGTCGAATCCCATTGAATTTTATGCCCCTCTTCCCAAACATGTTTGCAAATACCTGACTTAAAGAACTCTCTATCTTTGATATACTTTTTATGTTCATTTATTCGGACTTTCAATGGTCTAGATGTTTCACCTAAATAGAATTTGTCGCATTCACAAGATATCTGATGTATGCAGTTTTTTGAAGATTGTTCTTCATTTTTTGGTTTCGTTTTTGTTAGTATAGACCTCAACGTATTGTTAGTTTTGAAGCTAGTTCGAATATTGAATTGATTACCAATTTTCTTAATTCTTTCGGATAAACCCTTAACATACGGTATTGTCAAGTTTTTAAAAATTATGTTAGCTGAATTATTAATATTATTGTTATTGTTATGGGGTATTAACAATGAGCCCTTCTCTATATTCTTAATTTATTTATTTACAAATTCTGCCGGGTAATTATTGGCATTTAAAACATTTTTCAGCAAAGTTTTCTCCTTTGTGAATTGATTATCATTAGAACAAATGATTCTGGCCCTATCGTATAAAGATTTTACTATTCCTTTTTTAACGCTTATAGAATGATTTGATTCAAAATTCAAATACCTATTAGTGAGTGTTGGCTTACGGTAAACACTTGTTTCATACCCTGTAGGTGTTTTATTGATAAGAACATCTAAAAATGGCAAAAAATTGTCAAAAAATTGTTATTTTCAATTTCAATTTCAAATTTTATAGATTTTTCTCCTTCATTTATTTTTGTTAAAAAATCATTCAGAGATACTAAGTCATAAGGCCATATTGCAAAAATGTCGTCTACATATCTCCACCAGACAATTGGTTTTAATTTTTGATTATTTACTATTTTGGCTTCAAAATGTTCCATGTAAATATTCGATAGAATTGGTGAGAGGCGAGAGCCCATGGCAAGACCAAAATTCTGTTCATAAAAATCATTATTGAATTGAAAATATGTTTTTGTTATACATAATTTTAATAATTCCATTATTGCTGTTACGCTCAATTTGGTCCTTTCTGTAAGGGTCTGATCAATTTCTAATTTTGATTTGACAAGTTCTATTGTTTTCTGTACCGGTACATTTGTGAAGAGACTAACTACATCAAAACTGACCAAATAATGGCTTTTGTTGAACTTTAACTCTGATAGTTTTCCTAAAAAATGATTACTATTTTTGATGTATGAATCTGTCTGTCCTGCGAGGGGTTCAATGATTTTTAATATATGATTTGATAGTTTGCTGCATGGGGAATTAATAGTGCTACAAATTGGTCGTAATGGTATGTTTTGTTTATGAATTTTTGGTAGATCATAAAAATGTGGTGGTTTACTGTATTTAGGTGTTAACATTGTTCTTTCACGGTTAGCAAGTTCGTTCTTGAATTTGAAAAGTGTCTTATAAATTTTGTTTTCAATTGATTTGGTAGGATCATTTGGTAGCTTAGTATAAGGGCCATTTATTAATAAATCCATTACTTTTGAATCATAATCAACTTTGTTTAAAATTACAGTAGAATTGCCCTTATCAGCCGGTAAAATAATAATAGAATCATCTTCTTTGAGATTTTTAATTTCAATTTTATTTTGTTTCATTGGCGCCCAACGTGGGTGGTGAGAACCTGCCTTATTCATTTTTCAAACCAAAATTTTGTTTCAGTACATAATTTGACTTTTCGTTTTCCATAGTTATTATTTGTTTGTGTTTATGTATTACACTATTTTAACAGTTTTTCATCGGATTTTGAGGTAGTTGAAGCGATTTAAATTAATTTATTTAATTGGAAAATGCCACATCAATTTTCAATATCAGAATACGCGGATTTTGTGACGGAAATGGTAGGGCTGCCAGTAGAGACTATCAAAGACGATTCCCACAACGTTGAGTACCGAATCATCAAACGTTTGGATCAGTGTTTAACTATTTTGAAGAAAATGGAACATTTCCTAAATCAAAATCTGAACGAGCAATAGATCGTTTACAAGAAGAACATATTCTTGATACACTCGAAGCAGGGATGGAATAAATAACTCGCGCAACTCCCACAATCGGGCAGATGAAAATCCTCATGCGTTAGATTTTCAGTGAATGTTTGGAACTTTTAGTTTATAGTTAAATTTGATTTTCTTGTTAAAAATTGAGCAATCGTGTGGAGAGAAAAATAAATACTCAATTTTTGTTGTCTATTTGTGTACTTTGTGAGATCCTGATTAGAGTTTTGAAAATCCATATACAGGGTGAAATTTTTTACATGAACAAAACAAACTAATTTTCTAAGACCGGTCCTGATTTTTTTCTAGTTTGAATAAATCAGTTTATTAGGTGATAGTAGTGTGACGTTTTACCAAAATATGAGACAAATCGAAATTACCGTTCAAAAGAAATATCATTTAAAATTCACAATTACCCCTGTATATTATTAAAATATGGTATCAGACACTTCTTAATGGCCATTTGACATTCCACAGGGGAGTCTCCATTTAAGATAGGAGTATGTACAGTTCCTCATGATACCCCCTATATACACGCTACAGCCACAGGTTATATTTATTTGTTTTTCTGACGTTCTGCGCATTCTGATACGACCGATAAATCCACTCATTTGCAAGTCGAACATTCGAGATTTCGAAGATACTGCTTGAAGATAACAAATCCACACCCATCACGTGAGATACAAGGGAGCATTTGGTCGGACGTTCAAAGATACGGGTCCTGACAATCTGTAAATCACCGGTCGTACAGCGGTGCCATCAGTCGCTTAGGAGTAGCGACTGGTACTAATTAAGAGCTCAAGGTCATGCCTACCCCAAACAGACATTATCATGAAGTTCTGTATACAATACTTTATTTTATTATTTCCACGTTTTTCTTTATAATGATGATATCAAAGTTATGTTCCATGGAACCATCAAAGATGTACCTACCTATTTCGTTAGCCATTAAGTAACAGTTTTATAAATAATAAAATTAGTAGAGCAGAATGCATAAATATCTTCTGTATGTTCCTTGTGGTGTATTCATTTTTCTTCTTGTTAATGTTTGGGAAATTAACAAAAGGCACAATACATATAGTTATATTCGTTTGAATAAGTATATTACTTTTGAAAATTAATTGTTCTGGTAAATTTTGCTCAAACGATATCAATCGAGTAACTATATTGATTTGGTAAATACCATCTGGCTTTGATCTTAACCACGACGTTTAAGCGAATCTGGTAATATGTTCCCCCACATTGGTTCTGATGAAATGACTGTTGTGTACACTATGTAATTTAGATTATTTATTACTTATGTCAAAATCTTGTCATTAAAAAGTTTTCATTCCATGTCAGTAACTTCAAATACGAAACACTGAACTAAGTAACTAGGTACATAACTAATTGGCGACAAGATTTCGTACTATAATTACGCACTTTTCTAACTTTTTAACCCGAAGCGTCTTTTAATTCAGAACTTTTTACACTTTTTTAAACTGATTTCTGTACGATAATTCGGTCAAAGTCAAAATATTTTTAAACTTTTTACACTTGATTAAAGACGTCTTCTTGCACCCATGTCTATTCTAATATATATTTGAAAACGATGATTTGTGACGTAACCATTTCTATAGAACGCGAAAATGTTGCCCTCATATTTAGTTTTAAAACTTGTTTTGTTGTCAAACAAACAGCCTGAAAAAGTTTGCGTAGCCCCGTGTATATTTCCTCTGTGCGTAGCTGTAGATATTTTTTCAAATTACCATTTTTATTGTTTTTAAAATGGATAATATTAAAGTACTTACAGCAGTATTGCAATTAATAGAGGATGAAGAAACGTGGATGTACCAATTTTTTTTAAATTTATGTATGTTTGCTGATACTCCTCATAATTATTTTACTCTATTAGCGTTCAGGGAAGAGTACAGGAGAATCCCTTTATTTAGCGAGGAATGGTAAGCTGGGAAATATTTGAAAAGGTTAGAGAATTTTTTCTCAATGACATATATTATAGAAGTGATACATGGACATCACAGCTTCTCTTTCATATAAATATCAAGGGGGTTGAGATTATCTCCATAGTTCTGGTGAGTGTAGTTATCATGGTACCTGTTTTGTTGAGACATGCTATTCTTTGAATTTGATTTAATTTTATGAAAGCTGTGGTAGCTTTTGGACCTCAAATCATGGCTCCGTAGGTGAGCATGGGTTTTATGATGGCCGTATAGATCCAGGTGACGATCTTAGGGGATAGTCCCTAAGTCTGTCCCACGGTCCGCTGGCATTGTTAATAAGATATATATCCTCTTTTTACTCAATTCTCCAAATGAGAATTCCAAGTTGCTGTCGAAAGTGATACCTAGGTATTTCAACTCTATGAAAGACACTTGCAAGGCTTTAACATTCGATGCGCATTTGCGACTGCAGTTAGTGGTTTGAGAAACTCAAATCTAATCGAAAGATTATTACAACTCAAAGAACCTGACAATAAATTTGAAAATTGTGTTGATACAGTACTCGTTTTGGAATTGGCTGAGACTCAGAAGAAATTCAGTTATTGTTACAAGCCAGTACTAGTACATTTCAAAATCAAATCAAATCATCTTAAAAAAATGAACAAAGGTCAGATGTCTCGTACAGTAATTCGGTAAGGCACTGTTATCGTAGTGGATACAAAACACATTTAGCCAATACCTGTAGACATAAGAACTCCAAATGTAAAGCCTGTTTCAAATATGGTCATTTGAGTCACGTTTGTATAAATAAGCTACGAAAAGGAACAGTTCATCAAGTACAAGTCGAACTAGAAGAAACAGAAAATAACGTTCAATACGAAGATTTATATTTCATGAACATACTTCAGAATGAGACTCCACCTGAATCACTAAGAAACCCATAAAAGATTCTAGTTGATATGGAACTTGATGGAAAAATAAACAAATTTAAGTACGACACAGGGACAGCTGTTTCTTCAATTTCACATGATCTATGCATTGACAAATTTCCTACAAAACCACTTCAATAAACAAAGAAGAAGAAAATATTCCAGAAAATCTAGAATTACAGATTTTAACGAAGCTAAAAGCAGATTTTTCGGAAGTGTTCAAACCTGGATTTGGAAAAATTCTAAATTATGAAGCAAACCTGTTCGTACCCGAAAACACTCAATCTATTTATGTACCGGCGAAAAGAGTTCCTTATGCTTTGAGAGATAAGGTTGAAAATTAAATTGACAGATTGGAAAAAATAGGAGATTTGTCCAAAATGCAATACAGTGAATGGTGTGCGCCGGTAGTTCCCATTATGAAAAGTGATGGTCCTATTAGGTTAGGTTCTATATGAGTGGGGTTTTTTCGCCACCTCCACTACGACCCCCGTTGGGTCTATTGTGGCTCACACCTAGGGATTACAATTCACCCTACAGGCCTGTGCTTCTGACGTTGTCCATGGTTGTAATTGGTGATACTTTTTTGAAGTCGTTCGGCTCTAAGGTACTAAAGCCAAATATGTTATATCTTACCCTGCCCAAAGCTGGGCATGAGCATAATATGTGCTCAGCAGTTTCGTTCTCCAAATTACAGAACCGAAAATCCGAGGTCTGAACCAGACTCATCTTCTTTAGGTGATAATTCAGTCGACAAAGTCCTGTAAGCAGTCCCGTCAGAATGCGTAGGTTTGTTCTACTCCATTCCAGGATCTGCTTATTTTTTGTACTCAAAGGGTTGTATATGAACGACTTCGAGTGAGAGAGCCCCGGTATGTCTGCCCAGTAAGTGAAGGTTTTCCTCTCTGCCCAGGTAGCTATTTCTGATCTATAAATGCTTTCCCCAATGCCAAAAAAATGGTTCAGGTCCGATAAATACAGACTCTAATCCCTTTTTTGCCAGAGTGTCGGCCTTCTCGTTGCCGTCCACGAGAGAAAGGAGGCGTAGATCTATCAAGAATGGATATATGGTATTCTTGAACGTCATTCTGTCGAATGTCAATACAAGAATGACTCCCTCATGCTTCTACTTAGTAAATTGAAGGGAACTGTCTGTCTGGGAACCCTAGGAAATCAGAGATGGTCCTTTTCACAAAAAGGAAGTTGTTGGATCTTGAACCCCCAAAACTCCTAAACACTGAACTCAACTTTTTCACAGAGGTGAAATACCTAGGTATCACTTTCGATAGCAACTTGGAAATCTCATTTGGAGAATTGAGTAAAAAGAGGATATATATCTTATTAACAATGCCGGCGGACCGTGGGACAGACTTGGGACTATCCCTTAAGATCGTCACCTGGATCTATACAGCCACCATAAAACCCATGCTCACCTACGGAGCCATGATTTGAGGTCCAAAAGCTACCACAGCTTTCATAAAATTAAATCAAATTCAAAGAATAGCATGTCTCAACAAAACAGGTACCATGATAACTACACTCACCAGAACTATGGAGATAATCTCAACCCCCTTGAAATGTAAATGAAAGAGAAGCTGTGATGTCCATGTATCACTTCCATATTCTTTGCATATACAGAGGGTACGGTGTAACGAAACGTCAACTGTGGCGAGAATCTGTCACTTCGATCTCAACGCTACAGTCGAAGACGGACTCCATTGCTCCCCGATTTATTTTTAATAAACCCTACAAAATAAGTATAAACACAAAAAGAAAAACGCCGGTGGCAGGTACTATTAACAACAACACAGATGGTTCAACAACTGATCAAGGTTCTGCATGTTGAGTATACTCCAATTTTTCAAAAATCGATGTAAAATGAACCATGGGAAAATATAGCATCTACATAGTCGCAAAAAAATTTCCGGTAGAAATTTCTCGGGAAAAAATGTGTGCATCTATACAGCAGACACGCCATTAAGTTTAAAGACAACCGTGCAGCTGATGTTCTGGCTAAGAAAGGTGGGATGAAACAAAATACTGCAAACCAGCCAAGGAATTACTATACTATCCTGACAGTGCAGCAGCAAAAATATTCTTAACAATGACCCGGCGGAACCTACGTTTTGCCACAGAGGATCTGATCAGACATTCTCAACTAAACAAACATCTCCACAGAATGAAGAATCAGACACGTCCCTATGTCAAGGCTGAGAATAGGAAGATGATACGGTACAGCATATCCACTTTGATTGCTCGGCTCTATCATCCATTCGTGAATACGTGGTCTGCGAGTATTTAAGTTCCTCAGTTCCAGAAGAAAGTCTCAGAGACTAGTAGTTTCTTTAGACCTTTTTCCCGAAATAATCATAGGATATCCGTAGGCTTCAGTTTAGGTTAGTGTCCCTCTTCTATCCAGGAGTCTCCTAGCTGCTGTGTTCTAGGATTCTGTATTGCTATGCAATCCTCAGCTCTGAGGTTAAGCGCGTGATTCATTACGTCACGATTTTATGTCATTGTTATGAATTTGCTTAGTTTATGACCGTTTACACTGTTTGGAATTTATGCACGCCTTTCGTAAGTTTAAGAAGACCGTAAGTTTTTCGCTTGTTGCACCGCTGCAGCTTAAGCGGTACTTAGTAAAGGACTGCTTAAAGCATTGCGTACACGCAACGCTAGGAAAATCTAGTAACTTATTAGTGACTTTTCAGATTTGGCACTGTATCGAGTGACAGTTAGCTTTCACCTGCGTCAAATGTGAACGGTTAACCTATAAATACAAATAAAACAACAAGAACAAAGTTCAGATGTTGTTTTTGTAATAATAGTTGATCATTTGGTGTTGTAGGTTTTACTTATTAGGTAATATTTTACTTGAAAATCATTTTGGAATTTCAGAGCTACCTCTATCAATCCTGAAAACCGTAAACATTACTTTATTACCCGAAAATTTTGATAAAATGCAAATTACTTTACTTATGTCGTTGAAATGATCAGACCGAGTGGAAACCATCTCGGGAAGTCGAACTCTAATATTTCGACGATATCGAGAAATTAACTTCAAAAATGTCATCTATAAAGAAAAGTTTTTCAGATTAAATCAGCTATCAACCGCGATTTTAAGCTAAGTCGAACTTAAGTCGACCTACCCAATCGGGAGCTTGATATTAAGTCCTCCTTAACTATATTAAGGAATACTTACAGTAGCGGCTCTTCGACGGAGGAGGCTAAGGAGGCTTAGCCTCCTCAACAATTTATCCAGCAAATTGCACCAGAAATATTTTGTTGATTATTCTTCATTTTATTTCCTGTTAATCTAATAATTTTCAAAGTTTACAATCAATTCCCCGTTTTCACTAGTTATTTTTGAATCTGACAACAGTGCCCTGAGGCTAGATTCTACAAACATCTCAATAACGAAACACGTGTTGCTCAACAGAGTTGCCGTTTTTTCGACCAGTCCAATTGCTAATACCGTAAAAAATAGCGGAAATGGCAACACTCTCAGGACGAAGGCACATCGTGTTGCGTGCGTTTTCGACTTGACAAATAAAAGCCAGTGGCGGCTCCTCGAAGGAGGCTCAGCCTCCTCAACAATTTATCCAGCAAATAGCACCAGAAATATTTTGTTGATTTTTCTTCATTTTATTTCCTGTTTATCGAATAATTTTCAAATTTTACAATTAATTCCCCGTTTTGACTAGTTATTTTTGAATCTGACAACAGTACCCTGAGGCTAGATTTATAAGACATCCAATACCGAAACATGCGTTGCTTAATACAGTTGCCGTTTTTTCGACCAGTCCAATTGCTAATACCGTAAAAAATAGCGAAAATGGCAACACTCTCAGGAGGCTAGCCTTTAGCGGTCGCGATGATACACGAAGGCACATCGTGTTGCGTGCGTTTTCGACTTGACGAATAAAAGCATACTTAAGGAGCGGCGCAACGCAAACTAGTCTTTTTAAGATTACCTTATTTTAAGACTGTCTCAAAGTAAATGGTGCAAAGGAGCATAAGTGTTTCGTATTTGTGACAGGACATGAAATTAAAACTTTTCAATGAAAAGACTGTGACATAAGTAATAAATAATCTAAATTACATAGTGAACACAACAAATCCTCACAAATAAATTTACATGCTTAACATTTCTAGTTTCTCTCTTACTCTTGTACTTGTTCGCAAAGGTATAGTTGAATCTCTGAATTCTGGTTCTAATTTATGACCCGTATCCATTATTTCCTCTTCATTACTTGATGAAGTAAAAGCTTCTGAGCTGACGTTAGAGTAATTGATTACAGAAGCACGACCAGTTCCAGAACTGCCCTCGCCGCTTTCAAAATTGGGGATTGAAGTTCCAGATGAATTAGCTTGAGCGGTTTATAGATTCCTTTTATTATCATTAGTATTGTTGTTAGAATTTATGCCTGACACAAAACAAAATTTAGGATGTAAAGTATTTGAAACCACGACTTTTTTTGAAGCTATTTGATTTACATGCCTCCTGATCATCCGTCCTTCAACTTCAATTAAATACATGAATTTACTTTCTTGTTTACGAATTTTTCCAAATTCCCACAAGCAATTTTTTCTCTCATCGTAATTCCTTACACGAACAAATTCTACCACAGTGAAATATGGAACTGGAAGTTTTGTTCTGATTTCTCTCCCAAACATCGGTTGTGCTGGTGATTTATTGGTGGATGAGTGGGGTATTTTCCTGTATTGTATGAGAAATTTCAGTTCCAAATTCCCATGATCCATAACAATTTTCTTCAATATATTTTTCATGGTACCTACATATCTTTCGACTTGACCGTTTAATGCTGGGTGATACGGAGAAGTAAGTTTATGTATAATTCCATTGCTTTTGAGAAAATTTTTGAATTCTTGTGATGTGAATGTTCCTCCATTATCACTAACCAGTGTAACCGGTAACCCAAAAAATGCAAAAGTACTTCGTAAAATTGAAATTGTAGTGTTCATAGAATTCGTCATGAATATTTCTAGTCATTTCGAAAATTCATCGCAAGTAACAAGGAAAAAAGTTCCTTGATGAAGCCCTGCGAAATCAATATGTACTCGCTGTTGGGATTCCCAACAATGAGGTGGAATTTGACCTTTTTCGGTAACACAAACTGACAGCTTCGACAACTTTTTGCCATTTCTTCGATATCTCTGCCTATTCTTGGCCACCAAACAAATGAATGAGCGAGTGCTTTCATTCTCACTATTCCAGTATGTGCTCCGTGTAATTCGTTCAATACTCTTCGTCGCAATCTTTTAGGTATAATAATGCGTGACTCCTTCATAACCGTACCTTCGTATGCATTTGTAGACATTTTTTTAGAATTGGATCTTTTTGTGTTGCTTTTTCAATTTCTCTGTTTGTAACTGGAAAAGGAAGAATGTCGTAATCAAAACCTTGCAAAAATTGTGCATAAGCATAATGCAACATACTGGGAAGGTTGGGGTGGAAAATCCAAACCAGTGGTTGATGATCAGTTATCGATTTGAATTTACGTCCATAGCAATATTGAAAGAATTTATTACCTACATGCCCAAAAAATTTAAGTCGCTTCTTTATCTTTTTGACTATAATTCTGTTCAACCACCGTCAAACTTCTCGAATCAAAAGCAATTGGATGTTCACTACTATCTGGAAAAATATGTGATAATGCTGATCCCGAACCTTTAGGACTAGCATCGGTGGCTAAAACCGAAGGTAATTTAAGACCGTATGCGCAAAGAATCTGATCTTAGGTGATTTCTCTTTTTATCAAATTAAAAGCATTTTCACATGCTGATGTCCATCTCAAAGATGCATTCTTTTAAAAAAAGTGGATAGAGAATGTAATTTCGAGGATGTATGTAACTAAACAACCAACTTTTCAATTCAGTAACATTTGTGGGTTTGAAGCATTTAGCTTTAATTTTCTCTTCAGTTTTTTCTAAACCTTTGCTTGTAATTTTATACCCCAAATAGGTGATCAATTCTTCAAAGAATTTGCAATTTTCTTGTTTTATGTGTAATCCAGCTTTCTGTAGACTCTGCAAAACTATTCTCAATCGATCAGCATTTTCTTGTAACGTAGCTCCTTATATTTTGATATCATCCAAAAATACACAGACTCCAGGATATATTTGACAATGTAATTGACGGCTTTCGCAATAATCTTAAATAGGTATTTGTTGTGTGAGTATTGTCGTATTGTAAATGGTGGATGTTTAAACTATCTACTAAGAAAAAATATGAAATAGAATTTAACTCCAAATTATTAGACAACTTTCTTTAAAACTATACCAGCAAAGAGAAACTTTTTATTAAATAAAATAGTTTACCTATGGTATCTTGAAATTTCAAAATTTCTCTGAAAAAGTATTATGTAGGACAACTTTATTTTTTCGAATCCTACGCAAGTAGTTTTATCAAAATACTGCTCTTACCTTAAAAATGTAAACAATCGCATTTTTCGAATCATAACTTGTCTGGACTAGTATTTATCTGTACCTAGATTTGACTTTAATTTATTGATAAATTTATTTCACTTCTTTTTAGTTCTTCGACTGGACTGGTCAAAGAATCTACGTAATTTCTGGAAACACATTTAGGCCACCAGTTATAATAAGTAACGGTCCATCTTTGGTTGTCAGATTTTATGCAAACGGTGCTTCGCATCTCGGATTCAAAGCGACCTACTCATTCATTTTAGGAAATATACATGATTCTGCATTCAAACCACAAATAGGTAATTTCTCTAAGTATCAAGTAAGTTATTGTATCCACCTTTATTATAGGCCAGTAAATATAGAATTTAACCTCGCACTACATTTCCGATCCAATTTCTTTTTCATAAGGTTAAGGAACACTTAATGAGCATAAGAACAATGCTGACAGATTCCGGTGGAGCTTCAGGTGCCATCTTGAAAAAACGTTTTGGCCGATATCTCGAGATCTTTGGGGCAAAACACCATTATTGTAGAGCATAGAATTTCCCGTAAACTTTCTTTGTAAAACTCACTGTTTACGATTTATGACCCATTTAATTAACCGGTTCCTCTATCTCGGCCGATAACTCTTAAAATATTGGATTAATCAATAAATTACATTCATCAATTTTTAAATATCAATTTATTCTTTATAATTTTGGTTTAAAAATGTTTCTCTAATGTCCATACTTTTCGAGCTATAGTACGTTCAATGCTGGACTACCGGGCGTAAGGTCGGAAATTTCAAGGTATGTATAGAGTATAATGGTACAAATTCAACAAATAATTAAAAAAATATATATCCCGATTGTTTATGTAAGTACTTAACAGTTAATAGTTCACGAACTTTTTTTTATTTTATTATTATATTTCGCACAACTACAAAATATTTAGTGCTATGTAACGTCCTGTGTGTAGAAAACGTGTGTGTGTGTGTACATGCAACGGGTACGCAACGGCAACGCAGCGAGCACACAAGGTGCACACGATTTTACAGACACCAGTGCAGTCCTGTATATTGTTGAGACGATGGAAAGACGCAGCAAGCTGATGATATCATATATGGAAAAACGACAATATTGGGTGCATCCATTTACCAGTGCAAGATTGTTAAAAGGTGCTTTCACAACAATGTTCTTTGAATTACGGCAGCATGAAGACACTTTTTTAATTATTTTCGCATGAGTGTGAAATCCTTTGATGAACTGGAAGCAAGGTTAAGCGATAACTTGAGAGGACAGCAAACCGTTATGAGAATTCCTATATCCCCTATGGGATAATTCTGGACACAGCGGTCTTCGTTTTTTTTTTATTTCACTTTGACTTTGGATAAACTATATACAGACAGGTTTATATTTAAACTATATTCGTATTTAATTGCGAAAGAGAATAAGTTGAAATTGAAGATCCACATAAAGAGAAAGTAGTTTTTACAATAAATGATCATCCCAAATGATAAAGGTGTAGTAAAGAGTCGGACTAGGTTGAGGTAAGTGGGTATATTCGTCTCTTCACTGCGGCTCACAAGAGTCTTTTATTGTGGCTCACACCTATTTATATTTCACCAAACAAACCAGACAGATTCTTAACAAAGCCAATTAGTTTATTTTGCGCATAACATTTCAGGTCTCAGAGCGAGAAAAAGTATGGCAAGCATCATAAACCTGTTTTGGATCGCGTATCCATGTTTCAAGGTAAAGTGTATCTCAAAGTATATCTTCTTGGTTTTCAAATCTTATATCCATTGTTATTAGATAAACATGTGTTAAATGCGTATATAACTGTGATAAGAATCCGGACTTCTAGGTATTTTATGACAGGGCACCAGAGGCGGATTCCAGGTAAAAATAATAATATAGGTATTTGCTAGCAATTTCTTTTCGAAGCATCTGTTTTATTATAAATAAAATTCCAAGACATGTATCTCAAAGTATATGGTCTTGTTTTTACGTAATTTAACGATTTAAATGAAATATACAAATTAATGATATTATTCTGTGTTGTTATTCTAAGTCTAATTCTGTTTCACTGCCAGAGTCCTCATTTAAATTAATCGCAACGTTTACAATATGATGTACTGAATTTTTCCAGCTTTCAACCAATATATTATTTATAACAGTTTTAATCAACTGTATGACACTTGCACTCAGGGTAGGAGAAACATTTTCCGCTCTTACGTTTGCTTTTATTTGGTGCCACATATGCTCAATTGGGTTGAATACACAATGGTACGGAGGAAGTCGTAACACAGTTTGTTCTGCTAAGTTGTCACATACATATTGCTTTTTAATAGTAACACTTCCAGTAGTTGTTCTTTCGTGTAATTAAATTCAAAATCAACGAATACTCCTGAATTTCAGTTTTAGTACTTGCTCTGTTTGGTGCTTTTTGCAGTTGACGACTGTGATAGCTTGCGTTGTCCATTACAATAAAACTATTGTTTGGGATATTTTTCAAAAGAGAATTTTGAAACCAGTTTTCAAAAAGTTCTGCATTTGTATCTTCATGATAGTCCAAGCTAGAGTCTTTGATATTCTTCGCAGATAACAGCAAACTGTTTGGAAACCAACCGTCTTCCGAACCAGCGTGAATTATTGTTATGCGTTTTCCTTTATTTGAAGGTGATTTGGTCTGGCAGTTTTTACCAGAATCGACCCATCCTTTGCTTACTACAGTATGGGTATCGAACCATGTTTCATCCAGGTAAATGATAGGTCTGTTTTCTAATCTATATTTCCTAATCTCAGAGAGATACCTCCAAGTGCGCAATCTTTGTGATTCCATCACTACTTGTTTTTTGTCTATCTTATGGCATTTAAGGCACATTATAGAAATGACTCTATGGAGGGTGGCAAATACGTATATTTGTTTCATCATCGTCTAAATTCAATTTAAATTTATCCAAAGTAGGAACAATCTGATTTTCATAGCTAGAATTCCAAACGATGAGACTTGAAATTTTTTCTTCCTGTCAATGTTTGATTGCATACTATGTCCTTTATCGACGATATTGGCGTTTTTGTAAGTATACATGATTCTTTCAGAGCATTTTGTTTCCGAAAGCCTCTACTTATTAAAGTATTATACACATTTTTAACTATTTGTTTTGCATCTATTGACAAGTGCTTACGACTATGACTAGTAGCCGTTGAGTGATCATTTTCCCACGGGCGAAACATAATTATACCGGACAAATTACTCGTACACAGTAACAAGGATTCTTGACGACTAATACTAATTTTTCTTTAATTCTTATAGCACTGATCGACGCATGCCAGACCCAACCTTGAGAGGGCAGGTAAGAATTTAAAACGTGTTTTCTAATAAAATTGAAGATAAGAAAATAAATCATTTAATTTTAAAAAGCAAGACGATATACTTTGAGATACACTTTACCTACATTTCACATCGTTAAATGATAGAATTCCAAACTAAACTCACTTATGATTAAACTTTATCATATATTTACAGAAAGATTGGCTTATTTTATAAAAAAATGTCCATAGACCAACCATTTTTGTAGCTATACAGAACATGTGCCCGTATAGGTTACTAGGATTGAAAGAAATAAGGAACATGGAGGAAATTAATAAAATACTTTTTTACTTCAATAGCTTTGATCCTCATATACAATGTACAATAGAAAAAAAAATAAAGAACAATCCTCACCTTTTCTTGATACCAAATTTATTAGAAACAATGAAATAAAATTCTAATTTACTGGGTATAAAAAACCTATAAGTTCTGTTAAATATATCAATTATCATAACTGAATTATTGATCATACCATCATAGTATAATAAATGAACATAAATCAGATTAACTTAACGTTATTTAATGTCTATATTGTTTTTTTGAAGTTTACCGATTTAATTTTTTGGAAGATATTTTGAATGATTTATTATATATTATATATTTCAGCAAGGCGTTCACGACATTCAGCAGCAAGCCCAGAGTTGATGGTATATCCACTCATGGCTTTGATTGCCGCCTGACTGTCGGTGTATATGGTTATGCGTCGGTCCGTATAACCTCAGCCTGATATGCAGAACGTGTGTCATTGGGTTCCAAGGTGCAGACCATCAGGTCTTATACCTCTCTTCTTGGTGAAAGCCATTACCTCAGCCTTGGCAGGGTTAACTGCAAGTCCGTGGTCGTTGCACCACCCCTGTACTCTATTCAGGGCCCTGAGGACGGTGATGTGATATACCTTCCAACAACAAGTACAATGATATCATCGGATATTGATTCGTCGACTACTAGGTTCCACAATGTGGGCGATAGGACGCCCCCTTGTGGACATCCCCTGTCGACGACCATTTTAGCCACATGTTCCTTCCATGCAGCCTCTACTGTGCAGTTGCGTAGCATGGCCCCAAGGCAATGAATTACCATTGGCTCTATTCAATGATCTACTGCAGCTCTATACATTGATTCTACAGGGGTGTGTTCTGGCGCAGCACAAACAATCTCATCTTTATTACTGAGACTCCATCGAGCCTCCTCGTGAGATCCAGTTTATACCGTTCCGAGTTGGTAGTCCTAGGGTCCCTATACTTTACTGATTGTTCTTCAACATCAGCATTGTATCGGAAACAAATACAGCTGTGATCCGACAATGTCGGATCATCATTAACATGCCAGTCCTTTACCATACTAACCACGGTACTTGACGCAAGCGTCACACCCAAGACTTCAGTCCGAATCCTATTCCGGAATGTCGGCGTCCTCCCTCGGTTGAGTAGCTGAAGATCAGTGGTGCCCAGGTAGTCAAGAAAAGCCTCCCCTCTGCTATTGACGTCTGTGCTGTCCCACATAGTGTGGTGCGCATTAGCATCACAGCCGATAAGGAGAGGCAACTTTCTAGCCGTGCAGTAGTAGTAGTCTTGCAAACTCTTCAGCAGGCGCTAATCCTGGTGAGTCTTAGGGCAGGTAAGCAGAGCGTACGACTAAACTACTCCTCGTACTGTTCCCGCCCGAGAAGTCCACCCTTACCGCAACTAGATCCCTGAAACAGAGTCCTCTGATCAGTATTGCATTTACACTGCTATGATTAGGTTCACCCACAGCATAGAATAAACTACGCCCGGGTGTGCCCACACCTCGCATATGACCTCTATACACCCATGGCTGTATGAGGCATATGCCTGTCTGCAGACTTGCCATCCGCTGCGCGATTACTCTTGCAGCTGCAAATGCTGCAAATTTATCAAAGATCTGACGAGGTACCTCCTTCACCTTTTTACCCCGAGGGGGTCTCGGTAATTCCCGAGAAGTTAAACCCCATACCAGACTTCCCCCTTCGTTAGTTCGAGCACCTCCATCGACCGAGGATCGAGCCCCAATACAACGTTCTGTCTCGGGAGGCCCGAATCACCCACCCTTCGGTCCCCAGAGCCGGGTTGCCCGCAGGATTCTTCTGAGTACCTCTTGTGGATGCGACTCGATCGGCACTAGTACCCAAACCTTCGACGTTTTCAGGCGTTCGAGGGCCGACTGTTCAATAATATTGAGCGTCAAGCTCTCCAGCCTAACCAAGCCCACAACCTTTTTAAACGAAGCCAGAGAGCCCCCGTCTGTATAGGTCACCGTAAAGGCTCCCCGGGCAAACGAGTGTGCTTGGTACCGATGTAACAGGTTTGTATATCTCCTCGAGGAGATGCGCGTGGATTTGTAAGGACCAGTTGGGCCGCCTTTCGGTGTTCCCTCTGCAGCCTTAGCAGCCCGGCGTCTCCATCTCTTCTCGACACCGCAAACGGCCCTGCTGTGAATTTTCGGCCCATCAGATGAAGGGGCAGTTGTTCCCGGCATCGCCTGGCCCCTCACCGCTCCCTACACCTCGTCCTGCGCCAATGGGGGCCCAGTGTCGGGGCCCCTCTCGGGAGACTCCATCTGAAAGGGCTTGTAAAGGTCGCCCAACTCAAGAATCTCCTCCGAGGTCCCCTCCTCTTCCTTCTTCTTACTTGTGTTGTCCATATCTGGTCCCACGTGCAGCTAGGGAAATCTTCGGTCCACCCCTACAGAGACCCCCACGCATCCTATGAGCCCGGTCCTCCCACCACAGGATTCAGGTTTTTGATGAGGTTCTCTCCTCTTGGTCCAGGCAGCTAAGCCAAGACCCCCGACTCTCTAGCCCGCGAGTCATGACCACAGACATCCGGATTATCGGTCTCGCGGAGGTCCCCAGTGCAAACCTTAAGCCACGACACTACATCCGGGTTGGGGGGATGGTCCACGGTGGGCCTTCAGAGTCCAGCTGATAATCTTGCGGGTTTTAAACCGCTCATACCAGCCCCGACCCCTACCGCCCACACTTTCCAGCGCACCCTTCAGAACTGCCATATTGTGGTTTTAAGCGCTCAGGCAGCCCTTCCGGACCCTGGGTATCCCCTATCCTCCACCTGGGGACGCGCCCGATGTGTACCACCACACGGGAAAAAAATGCATTGGTTCCACTTTAGCAATAATACAAAATTTTAATTTCAATATAGAGAGGTGTGTACAGTGCAATATCCATAACTGGTCCGAACTGGTCCACAGCTGTACAGTTATGGATTTCTTATTTTCACAATTTATCTTTCAAAGCGATAACACATTGTATGTTGATAATAAAATACATACTTATTATGTATGTACAGTTGTGTTTTTTTAGATTTTTCCGAAAACATTCCATAATCCGAACATCTCCTTGCAGGAATTAGTTCGGATTACGGAGATTGCACTGTAGTTATAATACCGATTGCTAAAACTTTGAAAAAGAGACTATTGAGGAGTACTCGTTTAATTTTGCATGATTTAAATATTAAACTATTAATAACGAAGTCATGATCGGCGTAATTTATCTATCTTTGCTAAGTACGAGAAATTGGATGATCAATATTAAACTATCACAACATAACCTTAAAAATGTCAAGACGTCAACTGTACCAGATAAACCATTTTATTCGCGGCAACAGCGCGCATTTTTGCCAACATATAAAGTTTTTAGTACGACTAATGTTAGTTATAGTTTAATAATTAAGTAACCCACGAGCTGTATTACATATGAAATCAATTACGAAACCTTTCTTTAAGCATATACCTATTCATATTTTTTTATAACATGCGACCTATAAATTTCAATATTTATTAGGATTAAGTTTGTGAAACATACTGATTGACAGCAGCAAAAGAATGACATAATACAAGCGAACGTCTCTTTTTTGGCACTTTGATCACGTGGGTTGATATTTATAAGTTACGAACTATATGTAGTCCACGCAAATATGTACTTTTGAAGCTGGTCGTCTATGACGTATGTCGGGAAAACTCTATCCCATGGTTGAAGTGTATTGACTACGCCTACCAGAAACGCTCCTATGATCTACATAGGTGACCAGGACCCGTATCTTTGAACGTTCGACTATTCGCGAGAACGTCGAATGGATTCTGTTCATACGAATGAATTCACACGAATCGAACGGTACTCGAAAATTCAAATAGCAATATCTTCCAAACACAGTGGCGAACAACGTTGTAGATCTTATGTGTCATTTTTTAGGTAAAGCGTAGTGTAGAGTAATGTAAAAAGCACGTGACAGGAAGAAGATTATTATGTAGTTTGTGTTTATTTCCATTTTGTGTATCAGAAAACCAACTTGTCGTATCTTCCGCCATTTCCTCAGCATCTTGCAAATCATTAATTATTTGATGCATAAAAGCTTCATCTGCGTTCATTTTGTTCAGTATTATTATCTATCAAAAAGCTTAGTAAGTATAATGATCACTATGATCTCTCTATCTCGCTATATCCACAGGTTATGTTTGATCTTTATTTGTTTTTCTGGCGTCCTGCGCAAGACTAGTCGCTTATTCCCATGTGGGACTGATACGACTGATGAATTCATTCGTTCGCAAGTCGAACATTCAAGATTTCGAAGATACTGCTCGAACATAACAAAGCCACTCCCATCACATGAAATACGTGGAAGCATTTGGTCGAACGTTCAAAGATACGGCTCCAGGACCCCAATTTTTGACCGTTCGTAACACTCAAGGTTACTCGCTTCCTAACGAATTCGTTAAAATACCATTCTTGAGCACTCTCTGCTTTGTGCATTCGCTTGGTAGTATTCGTTATGCAGCGAGTACATTTTTGCAGCTGGCGGAAATATAAGTTCAAAATTTCAGGATTCCGCGCAATCCTTCGAATCCCTTCACGACAATGAATGAAGCGGCTTTTATTAAAACATTTCGTTTTTCGAAGCATTTAGTAGTAAAGTTTTTTGTGAATTTACCACTAATCATTTCATTCTTCCCTTGTAATATTCCGTCATCATTTTTCTTTCCTTTTCCGAAGCCTTTCCTCCGCTTCCGCGTAATTCATTATTTAAAGTGTTTGGATCCATTTAATAAAACATTTTTAAATGGATATGTGTATAAAACATAACCATGAAATTGGAATAATTTGACAGCGTCAAGATGAGCGAACGCATTATTTACGTTATTGCCAAATTTCTCAGGACGCCCTTTAACGAATCACCTCAAGAATTGCATAGTAGTAAAGTCTTCGCTCGATAGCGAGTGATGTCAAGAATTGGGCTCCTGTAGCCAAGCAGGCCAAAATGAACTAGTCTGGAGCTCTGGTTGGTTGAGTCATCGTTAGAGCGTAAACTCTTGCTGGAAACAGAAAACTTGGATTGGAATGATGATTCCAAATCAACATACAAATTAAATAGACCATATCAATAGTTCCTTATATTTCCCCCACAATAAATTCATTATTATTTTATTCTCCTCGAAACAAAAATTATGTATTTACCTACTTATTTGTTTTTAGGATGTGGTGGATATGTTAATAATTTGGGTGGAGGTATTACTATGATGAACATGGTTATAGAGGGAACAACTTTATTTGACTGTGTTTGGATTGTTAAGCCACCAGAAAACCAAAGACATCGAAAAACTCATTTATATGTGAAAGTTGCAACGTTTTTAGATTTTGGTAAAGTCCATCATATTAAATTAATCCACTGAAGATAGTTCAAGCTAATATATTTGGCAGTATTGATTAGAATACTGATTGTTTTTAATACAATCAGACATATATTTACAAAATAGAAATATTTTAGATGCCAACCTGCTCCCCTTATCCGTTAAAACTCTTCAGCTCACGAATTTTTATTTTTTAATATTATATAAATTGATTTTTTGCTTACTGCTTAACAATGTTTTATTCTAGCTAGTTTTATAGCCATAGCTTGTTCTCATATAAGGATGGTAGATGATAAATATAAAATATTTTTATGACAATATCTGAATTTTATTCAAAAATGAAAGTTATTTCGTGTGATAATCAATGAAAATATTTATGTTTATCACATACATAGAAGTGTTTTTCTGTTCAATCTGAAAGACACTGTTTAAGAAATAGAGAGTTACATAGTTTTTCAACTTTTTTGTTTTCCCATCAAATCCGATGTCTCAAATGGGTACAAAAATTTGTAAGCAAAAAACTCACGAACAAAACCAATAATTTACGGAACTAACTATTTACATAAAGTTTTTCATAAAGTTCTGACTCTGATTTACCGGTACTGTTCATAACGGTGTTTCGGAATTCGGTCCGGGTACCTAGCAAAAGGACTACCTGCTCACAGGGACCTTGTCCAAATCCGAAAGGGTGATTTCGTAATTCGGTCCGCTGTCGAAAAAGGTAGATTTCATGTGGGTATTAAAGGTGGTTTGGTAGGGGTAGGTTTGGTTGGGTTATTTTTGAAAATTATTATAATTAATTCTTCAAAAATTGACTAGAAATACGAAGGTGGTTTGGTAGGGGTAGGTTTGGTTGGGTTATTATTGAAAATTATTATAATTCATTCTACAAAAAAATTGACTAAAAATACGAAGGTGGTTTGGTAGGGGTAGGTTTGGTTGGGTTATTATTTCACGTACTGTTTTTATTTTTGACGATACGCATTTAGCGTAAATTAAACAAATAGTAGGTACATGGGACCCAATTCCGAAATCGCATTTTCGCTGGTGTGACCATACTTCGAATTTAATCCGTTACAGGTATACTCGATCTGAAATTGGTTGATAGTAATAAATCATTTTTAGCAGCCGATTCCATAGGCGCACCTACCTGACGTGCCGGTTTGAACCCTATTGACTTATCCGAATAATTTAGTAATCATTATTGTCATAACAGGTAAAAATAATTATGCCGAGAATTCCGGGAACAATTAATACACAATGTTACTTCAGGTTGTTACGAAAAATTAGGTAGGTAGGTAGGTACTTATTGGTATAAAACTGTGAGTCATTTTAAGAGCGAACAAACCTAATGCGAGTATTCTAGGACACACATTTGGGTAATTTTTGAAAATGGAGAGTCTTTCAGGATTTATTCCAGTTAAGCGAGCTGCGAAATCAGCGCTAAGCATTAGTGAAAAGATTATTGTGCTTAATGTATTTAATGCACTTAGATATCAAAAAAGTGCAATAAGTATCGATTCTACAGTGGAACTTTGTTCAAAGATGACAGGTATTGGAAAAGCAACCATCTACAGGCTGATGCGGGAAGGAAAGACAGGAACCGTGACGCCACCAAAACCATCTCCAGGAAGGCGAACAATACCGATCGATGAGGACGAAAAGGCCATCATAAGACGAAAGGTGCATTCATTCTATTTCAATAAGGAGATCCCTACTTTGGATAGAGTTTTAGGGGCAGTAAAAGAAGACTTTCCTGCAATCAAGAGAGATAAACTATGGAAAGTTGTAAGAGAAATAAATTTTAGATGGGAAAAACATAGTCGGAAGTCTCATTTGCTCGAAAAAGATGAAATAGTGTGTTGGAGACGTAATTATTTGAGAAAAATAAGACAATTTCGCAATGAAAACAAAACAATTTTCTATTTGGACGAAACATGGCTGAACGAAGGCTACACAGTTGGAAAAATATGGACAGACAAAAATGTGACTTCTCACCGGCAAGCATTTTTAGACGGTCTATCAACAGGAATAAATCAGCCCTCTGGAAAAGGAAAACGATTAATTATAACTCACATCGGTAGCTCCAATGGCTTTTTAGAAGGTGGACTATTATCATTCCAATCAGTTCGTACAGGCGATTACCACGAGGATATGAATGCTGATGTTTTTGAGGAGTATTTCGAACAAATGATAGAGCTGATTCCACCTGGCTCCGTCATTGTGTTAGATAACGCTCCGTATCACTCCAGAAGATTGGAGAAGATGCCTATAACTGCTTGGCGAAAAGCAAAAATTATCGAGTGGCTTGTGGAGAAACAAATACAATTTGAGGACAATATGGTTAAAAAGGAGTTGCTATCAATTGTAAACACCCATAAACATCGGTTTCAAAAATATGTTGTTGACGAAATGGCCAAAAAACAAAATATAATAGTGCTTCGGCTCCCCCCCTACCATTGCGAATTAAATCCGATCGAACTGGTATGGGCTCATGTGAAAGGTTATGTGGCTAGAAAAAATACCACTTATAAAATGAGTGATGTTCAAAAACTCTTTGAAGAAGCGCTTCAAGAAGTCAACGCGGGGAAGTGGCAAAGATGTATAGAGCATGTAATAAAGGAGGAGGAAAAAATGTGGCAATTGGATAGTTTACTGGAGAAAACGGTCGAACCACTTATTATCAATTTAGGGGAAGAAGACAGTCCCTCAGATATTTCATTTTCTGATGATGATTAATTTAAAGCGAAGAAATGTAATGACTTACTATAAATTTTATAGAATTTCAAATAGAAACATTTTTCCAAATTTACTTGTTTATTGGTTGCTTTATTGTTATTAGTATTATATTTATTCAAATACAAGGGTAACAAATTGTGCCACACATCCGAATGTTCACTAAATTATATAATTATTGTGTTTAATATAAACTTAAACCCACCCGAAAGCACGTGCATGAGTGCAAAACATCACAGGTAGAATCCTACCGCTTATTGTTCGAGCCTCTGGTTAAGCTTTGTATTCGACGCCCTTATCAGATCTATAGGAATGGAAAGTTTAATAAATGCAAAAGGGTCTATACTTTCAATGTATATACTATTTAAAACTTGGCAATTTAGGTGGACCACTTTGTATACGTGTTTGACGGATTTTAATGATTTATTACTATCAACCAATTTCAAATCGAGTATAGTCCCTTCCGCAGGTAGCGGGACCGAATTCCGGTGCGTCCGTTCATAAAGACCCCCTAATCCCCTATTTAAATTTTACTTTTGGATACCTACATTGATACATGACTTTAACTTTATAGTAAGGATCCAGCTGCACTTTTTGGGAACTCATTTCTGGCTTCAACTTCTGGAGTAAATATAAGTAATAATACAAACTGTACAATTAATGTTAATATTCATCCTAAATAATATAAGTACTTATGTATTTGTTGGTATTCAATAAAAAATAATCCTTGTCTTTGTAGTATTTTAGAAATGTTAAATTTGGAAGTGATATTCAAATTTGGAAGTAACGTTTGGTTTCGCAGCCGTTGCTATGGGTAACGGCCGCGAAATTGAATTTCGCGGACTGTGTTGAGAACGCGAAATACTGAGTTCGCGTCCGATTGCACGAAAAACAATTTTATTCACAATCGGTCAGTAATATAGACATTTCTTACCTTTAAAACGGTGGGGAAGTGACTCATTACTTACTTTCACTTCCACGCCTTAGCCGGAAAAGTACTTTATTTATGTAATACTGTCATTACTAACGTCATTGAAGGTTGGGAAGCGTCACACTACACACCTCTACTACCCGCCCTCAATTCCCGCTATTCTAGATAAATAGTTTTTATATTTAAAAAAATAACATATTTTTTTACAAATTTTATAATACCTATTTAATGGCAAACAATAAAAAACAACAATGAACTAAAATACAACAAACTACTTATTGATATTAATCTGACATTTATTGACTTTATCTGACATTTACTCATAATGGTGACAATTGTATACCCCGTAGTCACGGTAACAATATATCTTCTTGATTATTCTGAGAAAACCGTGTTCTTGGTAATTTGTCGTTAAATGTAATATTTTAGGAATGTTCAGAACGAAACAGAGATTGATTGAAATATGATGGTTGTAAATAAAATAGTATACAAACCTCGGTAGGAAGATTCATTCCTGTCTCGAGATCATAGCTAACCTCGACGCTTTGCGTCTCGGTTAACTAACTGATCTCACGACAGGAATGAATCACTTCTCACCTCGGTGTGTAATATACTATTTCCGGCTAGAAGCATGTGTCACTTTGCTGAAGTATGACAATATTGTGTTAAGCTGGTTTTAAAAAAAGTTAATACCTTTCTTTGCTTTTCTACGGAGTTATTCCCTCAACCGCAGCTTCTTGAACTTCCGAAGGAGTACAGGTTAATTCAAAATAAGACATTACGTACTTGTTTGAGCAAAAAAATTAAAATTTCGTGACAGAAAGAATAATTTATGACATAATTGTCAAAACCATCAAACTGGTAATATTGCCTAGCAACAGATTCATGTTGTCGACAAAAATTTTAATTTCTGATTACAAATTTTCTTAAAATTAATGTTTTTAAAAGCCTTGTAACTAAGCGATTGTGAATAAAATAGTATATATACCACGCGGGAAGGATCATTCCAGCCACGGCTTTTAGCGACCCTCGGCGCTACGCGCCTCGGGTTTCTAACAATATACTATGATTTGTTCAAATCTTCACTATATTAGTTCTACGTTCAATACAGCGTGTCCCACGACGAGTTAAAACTATATGTATATGGCAAAATACTTATAGTAAAATCATGAAAATTTCTATGTTTGGGTTTTCGGATACGATCTTTTAACTAAAATATTTTCAAAGATGGCCGACTTCCAGTTCTACAGGAAGTCGACTGTAACTTTGTTATTTTAAAGGGAACACCCTGTATATTAATACATTTTTAAAATCTACCCAAAATTCTAGATTTTATGCATCTGGAAGAGCTTCATGAGAATCATCATGAAATGGAAAGAGCTGTTGAGGATTTTTATAAAATTGCTTCATTACCAAGAACAATTGGAGCAATTGATTGTACTCTCATTAAAATAGACTCTCCTGGTGGACATGATGCAGAGAAATTCAGATCAAGAAAGTCATTTTTTGCATTAAACGTTCAAACAGTTAGTTCAAACAGTTAGTGACGCAAAATTGAAAATAAGGAATATTGTTGCAAGGTGACCAGGATCTGTACACGATCAAACGATTTTAAATAATAGTCGCTTAAAACAAAGATTTGAGAATGGTGAATTTGGTCATTACATGTTGGTTGGAGACAGTGGATACTCCTTAAAGCCATATCTGTTAACAAAATTACTTTGAACTGCAACAGAAGCTGAAAATCTTTACAACGGATCAATAATAAGAACTCGTAATGTCGTAGAACGCCAATATGGGTTATGGAAAAGAAGATTTCCCGTACTACGATTGGGAATGAGATTAAAATTAGAGACCACTTTGGCAGTTATAGTTGCTACAGCAGTACTGCATAATATTGCCATTGATTTAAAGGAAAATTTTCCAGAAGATAATGTTCACGAAGAAAATGATGATTTATTACCTATTGAAAATAATGGAAATATTCCCGAAAATATAAGAACATTATTAATTAATCAACATTTTGTAGATAATTATTGTATTGATAATAAAAAGACTGTTTTAGTTTTTTTTATTGATTTAATTGTTTTCTTTTTATTTCTATTTCTAAATCTAATAGAATCATTTTTTTCTTATGTTCCCCCTCCTCCTCTCTTTCTATTCTTCTTATTCTATCATTTCCTTCGCATTCAAAAGTTTTATTAAGCAGTTCCGTTTTGGTTTTATAATATAATTCTTTTTCTAAGTAGGTTGGGTTTTTAATTGTGGGGCGAAGTTTTTTATTTGTTTTCTGCCTCAAATTATTGGGAACAGATTTGAGATGGTATGCTTCTGCCAAATTTTCGTATTTTCTCTGTAAATTTTTTTCAATTAACTTGATAAGTCTTGTGAAAAATGTATTACTTACTTTTCCAGTAACTAGCAAGGAGTATGTTATTGTGAATTACTACTAGCAGGCTGTATATTCTCCTCAATATTTTCTTCATGATTACTCTCTAGCAATTTGTATTTAAGTATTTAATTTTTACCTTCCAAAGTAAAGCAAAGTATTAAGATCTTCATCATTTTCTACGATAGATAGTAAGTTTCTTCCGCTCAAATATTTTATCATTTATTACACGACGATAATTATATAAAAATGTATTTACAGAAGGAGTCTCTCGATCCGGATGAATCAGCCTATATTCTCTTCTTGCCGCTTGTTTGTTTTTATAATTTCTCACATAAATTAAGAATATATCTATAATACTTTTTCATCTGCAGTATAACCCTTTTGTAGTACCATACGCCATTATAGAACCAAACTAATGCTACACAATGTTATATATTTGTAATCAGGAAATGCAGGGCTACTCAAAACTATAAAAAAATACATGGTGTCCGATTTAAAATATTGAAGATGCAGTTTAATGGGCACCACCTTTATACAAAATTCATTCTGTTGCTACATGTTTGATCGATACAGATAATATAATACAATTTTGATTTGAAACTTTTTTTGTATTTCCGAAATTAATGAAAATAAGTGGGGGTCCAAATATAATGAGAAACCCTGTACGTATGATGTGGTGACATTCACTGAGACTTAAAAGATCTATTGTGTGATCTACAAAGCATCAGCTGAACAGTTTTTTTAACATATAAACATCATAATCTCGTATACAAACCGTTCCAAATGTGCAGAAATAAATTGATTTTTATGAATTGGTTGCATCTGGATCGTCTTACTTTGATAACCTGAAGTTTATTCCGTTTTACTACATAAAAAGTTTATAGGCTCCTTAAAAGTTTGTTTGTTTCCTGGAGGCTTTATGATTTATTTGTTACCCTTTTATTTCACCTGACGTTTATTTAAAAAAGTATCAATATCTGATGTCTCATATAATTTTTAATTTTCAGCTGGTACCACAGAATTAACAATAAAACAAGGAATAACTTCTAATCAACCATCAGTAGAACTTTTACGAAATCCAATGGCACATTACAGTACGTCCAAGCAAGCGGAACACGTTGTACCAATTAATCAAGGATTTTATATTAGATTTAGAGGAATGTTTACACCAAAATCCAGCTTAGGTATTATTTATGCTGCATTCAACTATAAAGGTAAAATCATTTCATGTATATATTTTTAGTTAATTTGTAGCGTTGAGTGAAAAATTTTTCACTTAACGTTTGTAGGTTATATATTATTTTGTCTACATTATACAGTACAAGCCACACATGTACGATCACGGAGACAATGATTTTAGTCTAATTTCCTATCGTCCGATATACAGCAAATTTACCTGCAAAAAAGTCGACCATGGGCATAGATATTTATAATTTTTTAGTAATGCAAACATTTATAAAACCTTACCACATTTCACACTACTACTTTTTAAGCAATTAGATGCTTTAATTTTGACTAAAGTTCGTTTCAAAGGAGTTGATAGCAATAAACGGAAATAATAAACGAAAAACGGAGGTCGAGTGTCTCAAAAAATTTTATCTCTTATTTATGTTTTACTATGTATCTAGACTAAGAAGAAAGAAATTGTTATCAGGCCACCCGGTAATCGGTCAAATAACAATAGGTAATAAAATGCAAATGAGGCATTCGTATTGGACCAAACGGTCCATAGTCGTAGAACAGGGTTATTTATGATTTTTGCTTGACGTTTATTATAATTAATATTATAATGAAAATACAAAGTAATTGTGCACTAAGATTTATATACACACGTACAGAAAATGTGACTATGTGATAAAACACCTCTCACATGATCTGCTTTTGTGAGAAATTACAAGGACTCAGGCGGAAGTACTTCGGAGAGGAAATAATACAATCATTACAACTACTGAAAATCCCTCCAGACAAACTAGTGGCCTATATAGAAGACACGAAGCTTAGTTAATTTCTTTATAAGAAGTGGGTATGTATGTATGATGGGGTGACATTCACTGAGACCTAAAAGATCTATTGTACCCCCTTACTTCCACTTAGTTCCTGAGGAACGTCTCAGGGATTAGTAGCTCCTTTAGTCCCATTTCCCTGAGGAATTTGAGGATATTTGCAGGCTTCAACTTAGGTAAATGTCCCTCTTCTATCCAATAGGGCTGTGCCCTAGGATTCTGAATTGCTGTGTGCAATTCGCAAGAATGTAGATGGAGATTTCTTCTTCCATGCCACAGAATCTACATTCTTCTTATTCCACTATGTTGATCTTTTTCAGGTGCCCGTTCAGGCGTCAATATCTCGTTAGATTCCCTGTTAAAACTTAACGGGCTGTAGTCACCCATCAGAATTTTTGATTGTCTAAGCCCTACTATATATTTCCAATGGTCAGATATTCTATTTACTTCGGCTTTACCTATTTCTTCCAATATTACATTGGAGCTGATTCCGCAAAAGGGTTCCGGCCTCCAAAAGGGTATTTCAGTCCCTCTCTTCGCTAGTTCATCTGTTATTTCGTTTCCTTCTATTCCAGTGTGTCCTGGAATCCACAGTAAGGTGACTATATTGTTCTCGCCTAGTTCATTAAGTTTGCCTAGGCATTCCCACACCATTTTGGAACTGATTACACAAGTACTCAGCGCTTTAATGGCTGCTTGACTATCAGACATTATGATAATCCTTTGCCTTCTATATCCTTTATCAATATTGAACTGGGCGCACTTTCTTATTGCATGAATTTCCGCTTGAAAGATACTTGGGGTTTTTCCCAAGCTTTCAGAGTGTTTGGTTCCTGGCCCGTACACTCCTATCCCATTTCCTTCTATTGCTTTTGAGCCGTCTGTGTACCATTGAATGGTATTATTTCCAAGTCTGGTAATGGTAAGTGGGTAATGAGACATTGCAACAGCTGCTTCGAACAGTTCAATACTTAGAAACTTATAGGCGACTAATGAACCATTAAAATTATCAAATAGCTTTAAGACGAGGAACGTAACAAGCTTATTGACATGTTACAAAATAACTCTGTGATATTGAGTGGAAGTACTTCACTTTAGTTCTACTGTTTCTACGAATTTAATTTTGAATGGATTAAACATGCTAATGAACTGAAAATATATAATTTTACTTTATTATTGTTTTCATTTCCCTAAAATAATCGAAATATTTAATTAACACGTGTACGTACATATATCAAAGCTATGTAGTTACTTAATTACATAATTGACGGTTTTAAGGCGACCATTTTGTGACACTATCTAGCGGTTTGTCGAAAGTAGTCCTAAACAAGAAAAAGTAGGCATCATTAAAAAGTAACTAGAACAGTTGAGTGTCCATATCTAAAATATGTGAAGTTTCTTCAGAATTTGGATTGTTGGCTTTTTAGAAATTATGAAACCGGCAAACATTTTTTTACATTGTTTGCAATCACTAAGGCAATTATAAAAATTTAGACGATCAGTTTTATATAATCAGTTTGGGAGTGTTATGTTTAGATCTACGTTCGGCACTCAGCGCTAGTTCCCGTCACGATATGATGATCGCCATTAAAACCATAAATTACTATTCACGTTCATACTTTTTTATTTTGTTTATTTCAGATTGTTTTGGAGGTGCAGAATTTCTGTGTCATAATATGAGATGTATATCGGTGTTACTAAACTGTGATGGCTTTGATCACTGCGGAGATGAAAGTGACGAGTCAAATTGTATTCAAGGTACATTTTTAATTACTCTTTGACTTTTTATTATAGTCTTCTTCCATTAATGTGAGTCCGTTTCTAAGAGCTGATTTTCTTCACTTGTATGCAATAATTATTTGAAGCTGTTGTGCTTCATTGATCAAGAAAATCTGCGAAAGTAAAACAACTTTTGGAATACCAGCCATACTATGTATACAGTGCCCGTCTAAAGTCTCCCCCCCTATCGATTTCATGAATAATACACCTTAAATCAATAACTTTTCGGGTGCCCTAAATAGGGTACAAATGCAACGTTTTTGATAGTATTTCGTGACGTCATCATTCAAAATGGCATACGGCCATAACTTTAAATAGGATCATATGGCAAGTAATACCTCATTTGAATGCTCGTTTCAAGTCCTATTCAAAGACACTATCACGATCAAACTATTTCTACTTATTTATTAATTTCAACGTAAAAACGCCAAATTGTGAAAATTGTTACATGGTATTACTTTAAATAGGTTCTTTATGAAGAACAGTCATTACAATACTGGCTTTAAGCATCAATTGAAGTACAGACTGAAATATAATAGTAACGCAAAAGTTAACATAATCTGTCGTTGAGATAAAGAATAATAATAATACAAAAAAATTATAATAATTAAAACAAACAAGATTAAATAAGATGCTCAATATGTCTACCGTTGACTTCTTGGCAATAAAATAACCTAGACAAAAACTCTTCCCGAATTCATTCAAGGGTTCCTGAAGAAATCGATCTGAATTCTTCACGAATTAGATCTTCAACGGTGCCGGCTGGCCTACCAAGGTACTGCTCGTTTAAATATTGCCTTACTGTTCCATAATAGTGAAAAGCTGAAAAGTTATCTCTAAATCACGGAATTCATCAGAATGATCCTCAAGTATTTCAAGGATAAGGGGTTCAATAGCATTCTCTAGCATTTCCAGGTATATTTCTCCGGTCAAATTCGTGTTCAGAAATACAAGTCCAACAATGTAGTTTCCTAGAATCCCTGCCCACACATTCATTTTTTGAGGGACCTGGGTGTGCCCTTCACGGAAAATGTGAGGTTTGGATCACTCCAGTATTGCACGTTCTGAGTGTTCACATTACACTGTTTTGAGATAATCGGGTTCTTGAGGTATTTTCTCATCTACTTTGTCGCAAAATCCAAGTCTGTGATCTGGATCATCTTCTGTCAGCTGGTGGAGCATTTACATTTTCTAAGGGTGAAATTTATGTTTCTTTAAAATTCTTTGTTTTTGGACTCACCTCACAAGTATCTGCAACTTTTGAGGTGGATTGTGATGGATTCACTACCATTTCAATTTGTTTACTAGGCTTTCGCACTCAGAAAGTATGTGCTCCGCGGTTTCGTCTTCTTCCTGGCAAAACCTACACAGGCTGTCATCTGCTAGGCCAATTGTGTGCATATGCTTCCTCAGCCTACAATGTCCGGTCAGCATTCCCACCATCATCCTCGTCGTTTCTCGACTTTGACATAGTAGGTCGCGTGACAGTTTGGCCGAAGGGCTTTTAAGGAATAGTTTAGCGTGCCTTTGTCTTGGGGTTTCATGCCACCAGCACAGCGCCTGATTGTTTATCCATTGGTGGATGCTCTCCTTAGTGAGGTTTTTTGCAATTCCACAGGAAGGTTCTGGCCCTATCATGACCTCAATCGCTCCCTGCTTGGCTAATTCATCGGCATTTTCATTGCCTTTTATTCCTTGGTGACCTGGTATCCAAGCTAGGGTCACTCTATTATAACTACCCCGTCTGTTGAGGGCCTTGCGACACTCCCACACCAGATTTGTTGTCCGATATGAGCTTATCGCCTTTAGTGCCGCCTGGCTGTCGGAGTAGATGGCGATTCTTTGGTTATCCACCTTATTCAGTCTCATCAACTCTTCTGCACAGCATTGCACCGCCATTACCTCTGCCTGAAAGACAGTGGCATGTTTCCCTAGACTTAGAGAGATCTTGATCTTCTCTGTTACCCCATATATATTCCAGCTCCTACTCCCAGTATTGGATCTGCCTTTATTTCTTCATATAGCTTTTTATAGGCATTGCCGTGTCCTTGCCCCTGTAATAATCTGTGACTAACAGATCTTGCATTTCCCTGAATAAAGATATGCAGTGGCGGTGGGTTTAGTATTACCTCCAGGGCTGCAGTCGGCGTTGTTCTCATGGCCCCTGTGATACTCAAGCAAGCTTGCCTTTGGATACCACTTAACTGCCTTTGCGCTCCAATCTGCAGTGTCCTGGGCCACCAGACTACTGATCCATAGGTTATCCCTGGCCTCACGACCTGTGTGTATAACCATTTGGTCATGTTGGAATTTAATCCCCAATTCTTTCCACACATTTGCTTGCACCTTCCCAGAGCTATTCTGGCCTTGTGTGTGGTTTTTTCGATGTGAGAATTCCATGTAAGCTTCTGGTCAAAGATTACCCCTAGGTATTTAACTTCTTTCGCATATGGAATTTCCACTCCACTCCACAAACAAATTGCGGCTTTTGTAGACCTTGGAAATTTCTCTTTTTTGTAAACGGTACCAGTGTAGTTTTGTGGGGGTTCACTACCAGTTCTTCCTCCCTACACCAACCACTTACTATATTAAGCGCCATTTGTGTGCGCTCTGATAATGTACTTGGAAACCGTCCTGTTATGACGATAGCAAGATCGTCCGCATATCCCAGGCACTGAATACCTTCGTCGGACAGCCGTAGTAGAAGCGTCTCTACTAGAAGTGCCCACAAAAGGGGCGATAGAACTCCTCCTTGAGGACAACCCCTTCCCACCCCCGCTGTGATGGTTGCCTCCCCCAGGGTGGATGTAATTATCCTATTCCCTAGATTGGCTGCAAGCCACCCGCAGATAATGGGTTCGACCCCTCTTCTTTCCATACACCTGGTTATAGATATTGGAGAAGCATTATTAAATGCTCCCTCTATGTCCAAAAAACTAGCTACGGCTATTTCCTTTTCGTCGATCGACTTGGACAGTAGCCGGTTTAAGTCATCCAGAGCTAAGTCTTTTGACTTGCCCTGTGGATTGCGTACTGACTCTCGCTTAGAGGGCCCGTTTCCTTTATGTACCTATCTACTAGCTTTTCCAAAGTCTTAAGTAGAAATGACGTTAGGATAATTGGTCTATATGATTGGGGCGTTTGGTCTGAGATTCTACCCACCTTCGGAAGGTAGATGACCTTCACCTTCCTCCATATTACCGGAGTATATTTAAAGGCTAGGCTAGCCTTGAAAATCTTACTTAGTTGCGGCACTAATGCCTCTTTACCATTCTGCAATAGGGCCGGATAGATTCCATCCTCCCCCGGTGATTTAAATGGTTAAAATTCGTCTATGGACCATCTTATTTTATCTGGCCTTGTAATGGCAGAGGCAAGTTGCCAGTCCTCCCGGCTGGGTCTGTGTGCCTCTTGGGATTACTGACTACCTCCTGCCGACCTTGATACATGGTAAGCTCCTGGAAAGTGTGCTTTTGTCAGCAACTCCAAGCTTTCCTGGACCGTTCCTGCATAGTCTCCGTCCATTTTTTTCAGGAGACCTACCTTGTCAGTAGAGCCCTCCTTGGCCAAGACTTTGTGGATTCGTGCGCATTCTGTGGTCTCTAGAATATCCTCACAGAACCTTCTCCAAGAGTCCCTTTTGGCCTTCCGGATCTCCTTGTTGTGCTATACCGTTGCTCTGAGTCATTTAAAGTACGAGAGGCATAAGCAATGGGTTTGTCTGAACCAATAGGC
This sequence comes from Lochmaea capreae, assembly GCA_949126875.1. NCBI lineage: Eukaryota > Metazoa > Arthropoda > Insecta > Coleoptera > Chrysomelidae > Lochmaea > Lochmaea capreae. The sequence continues at coordinate 4,472,874 of OX421398.1, forward strand.
CCTTGTGAGAAAATAGCGCCTAAAGCCACGTTTAATGCGTCTGTAGTTAAAATAAATGTTTTATTTAAGTCTGGGTATTGAAGAAGAGGGGCATTAGTTAATAAATCTTTACAAGTATTAAAAGTATTTATAAATTCTTAAGAATGAATGATTTTAGAACCTTTCTTTAAACATTGTGTTAAAGGTTTTGTTATTTTGGCAAAATCTCGGTAATATCGGTAATATCCCATTAACCCAAGGAAACTTTTAATGTCCTTCGTGGAATTCGGTATTGGGTATGGCTAAAATTTTATCAGGATTTGGTTTAACACCAGAGGGGGCTATAACGTGTCCTAAATAGTTTACTTCTTTCCTTAAAAATTCCGATTTGTCCAATTGTATTTTAAAATTAGCTTCTCTTAGTCTGTAAAATATTTGTCTAAGTCTAGTAATATGATCTTGAAGAGAAGTACTGTATATAATAACATCGTCAAGATAAACTAAACATGTTTCATTCTGTAAACCTTTGAGTATGTTATCCATTACTCTTTGAAACGTGCTTGGAGAATTTTTCATTCCCATAGGCATCCTTACGAATTCGTAATGTCCATTTTCAGCGGAAAATGCTGTCTTATGAATGTCATTTTCTTCCATTTGTATTTGGTAAAAACCGTTAGCTAAATCAAGCGTAGTAAAATATTGACTTCTTCCTAATTGGTCAAGAATTGTACTAATTAAAGGTAGTGGATATTTGTAATCGACTGTTTTCTCATTTAATTTCCGATAATCGATTACCAATCGATATTTTTTTTGTTAGATGCGCCTTTACCTTCTTCTACAATCCAAAATGGACTACTATAAGGAGATAATGAATGTCTAATAATACCTTGTGATAACATATTGTCAATTTGAGATTTAACTTCTTTTTTGTAAACTTCGGGATATCGGTATGTCTTTGTATAAACAGGAGTATCGTCTGTTGGTCTAATTTTGTGTTTTAGAGTATTTGTAAATGAAAGAGGAATTTTTTCACAGTAAAATATGTCACTGTATTCGTAACATAGGTCTTGCATTTTTTGTCTTTCTTTGGAATTACAATGATCTAATCGAATTTGATTTAAATTGATTTTCAATAACTTATCGTGATTGTTAGTTAAAATATCATTATTTGATTCCAATGTGTCTACAAAATTAATTTCCGTAAGATCCCATTTTTTGCGACCGATAATTATTATTGCCAATGAACTATTATTGATATAGACCGGTTCGACACGATTTTTGTTGTCACTCCGTTTGGCAATCCTACTAACTGCGCCAATTTTAAGTTCACTCGTGAAAAGTTCGTTTTTAAAAAAATTCAAATGATTTGAAACAGCGGAACTTTATTAACGTTATTAAACAATAGATGGTATCATTTATAAATTACAAGTTAATAAGCTAAAAATGCCGGTTTGCGCCTGGTTTTGTTTAACGTTATCCTCAAATGGGGGAACGCTCCCGATTCAGCAACGTCAGTTATTCTGTGGGAACTCCAGGTTCATAACTCTGTGTGATCATCCCCAATACCAAATAAAAAATATCTTGTCGATTAGTAGGACAATCTAGGTAATAGGTGACATGTCGAAAACTTCTTTTTCGTATACAGGGCTGTTAAGGAAATGATGAAAAGTCCAAAAATGTTAAATATCTTCAATTTTTTAAATGAATCAACTATATTTTTATTCCTTTACTTAATTCTTAGGGCAAAAATAAGGGCAGTATTGCCGTGTTATTTATTTTTTTATTTTTGCAGGCTGTGTATTTACCTGTCATAATTAAATAGTAATAATTGTCATTATTTGAAGACAATCACATCGTACAGTGATAGGAAATGGCTCGTTTGGAATTTAACAATGAAGAATAATAAGGCTGATATAATTAATATCTTTAAATATATGTTAATACCTCAAAAACGCTTAAGATTAGACATAGGGAAAAGAACATAAACTACCCATATTTCCGGCCTAAGAATTAAGTAAAAGAATAAAAATATGGTTGTTTCGTTTAAAAAAAATAAGATATTTAACATTTTTGTGAACTTGAGATTTTCATAATTTTTTATATACGAAAAAAAAGTAGTTTTCGACATGTCACCTATTACCTAGATCGTCCCACTAATCAATACAACAAGTTGTTTTTTATTTGGTATTGGGGATGTTTAGACATAATTTTCTATATGAAGGTGCATCTTTAAATTTTTTTTTTAAACTTAATATCTCGATAAATATATATTTTAGGTATAGGGTATTCCACACAAAGTGATTTTAATATTTAATGTAAAATCTACCGAAGATTCGCCTGCATAGCACATCCCAATGTGGACATACGAGGAGAACATGGTCCGACGTTTCGTCAGCCATGCCGCAACCCCTCTAAACCTGGGTTATATAGGTGATTTCTCACACAGCAGTGCCCTGTTAGGAGTCCTGCTATCTTTTTTAACCTACTCCTTGGTAGTTCTAGACCAGCTCTAGCATGTCCATCAGTCCATCCCCTCAATAGGAGCTTGGACTGCCTGAGACCCTGTAGAGCCCTCCAGTGAGCAAGGTGCTGGTTCCTCAACCAGTTCTTCGTTTCCTTACGGATTGTTTGTTTTGTGAGGCCCAAGGTCGGGCCTGTGCCGTTAAAAGGAGTAGCCGCCCCTTCCACAGCTAGCGCGTCCGCTCCTTCACTGCCTTCAAAACCAAAGTGGGCCGGAATCCATTCTAGCCACACTATGTTCCGCCTTGCTAGATCAGTAAGGCGTTCACGACATTCAGCAGCAAGCCCTGAGTTAATGGTATATGTATTCAGGGCCTTGATTGCCGCCTGACTGTCGGTGTGACGTTCACTAGATTCTCATACTATTTTAACTGTTTGGTAACATAGCTATGATGTGCAAGTACATTTATACTGAATAAAGAATACACACTTCACTCACTTTATGTCTACTAATTTATTTTCACCCGGTATAATAGCTCTAATTTATCTTCACCACTTGAATATTACACTATTTATCTTCACTAATTCACTATCTGATTACTGATTCACTGTTTACTAAGAACTGTCCAACTAACTCAAAAACTCGCGTATATAATACTATGTCTCAATTCTCGGCAGTTCTCGAATTTGCCTAGCTCCCCGCATGTGTGAATACCGTTCCAGAAAGTTCTAGAGAACCAACGCTTCGCATTCGCCAAAATTTATGATTTATCGATAGGACCGGCTTCTCAGCTGGTGACTTCGTAACAATATGTTAAATGAAAAAAAAAGAAAAGTTAACCTTTTGCTTCAAAGTTACTTTATTATTTAAAATTTATAATTTGAGAGCTTGCTTATATTTATACTAACTATTGTATACATTTAATTTCAGATCCAAAAGACCATAGAGAGTTTTCAAAAATCCCAAACTTTCTATTCCCGAAAATGGAACCATATTCGGATATAACAACAGCCACATTTGTGTTTTTAACTTGCAGTTTTGGTGAGAAAGTTATACCCATATAACGGAACATCATTACAGTACTTGTTTTATGTTTTTAGGGTTAATTGGTATTATTTTAGCTATGACATTACTTCTATATAGAGTAAATATCAGGGCCGAGCATCAACGACAAATACAAGATCATATTGAAACCATACACGCAATTTTAGGTATTATTTATTTGGATAATCCAATTATAGTCTAATCAAAGTACACATAAAACCTCACAAAAAATACAAAAAACTTGAAAATTCAAAATTGGGTATTTAAAAGGGTAGTGTTTAACATGAGAAAAAGTTTACGATATTAGGCATGCTATTTTCCGGAAAATCGTCGAGTGAAAATTTTTGTTTTTGTTTTTTCGCTCTAATTGTTTAAATAATGAATATACAGAAAAACTTCCAAATCAAAATTTGAAGCTGATGCATTTATCTACAAATTTTATTGAAAAAGTTTTTCTGTAAATTAACAAGTTTACGAGATAAAATTAATTTCAGTGGTATCCAATTCGTGGTTACGCGCGAACGGCCCGTGAGCCAAATTTATTAACCGCTCGACTTAAAAGTTAATAATTTTGGGCTTATAACATTCTGAAAAAATAAATAAACTCGTGTAAAATGTAAAGAAAGATCTCAACTTTTAGATAGAAATATTTTCAAATTTGAAAAAGTAGATTTTCTGACTGTAATATCAGTTTATTATAATTCCAATTTAATTAATACTTATCCCAGCGCAAATTCCTTTTAGATCTAGCATTGCAAATGAGCATAAAACATTGTTATTATAAAATCAAAGCCATCAATCTTTAGAATTTTAAACGAATGCTTCTTAAAAATCTGTTTTTTTTTGCATACTTAATTTTACTTGTTTTTTTTTAGACTTCATTCAATTATATCTTTTTTCGAAATTAATATAATTCAATGGAACTTTACTATTAAATACTTTGAAGCATCTACTTTCGGAACTACTATACAGTTTTTCTATAAATATCAATTTTTTTAAATAATAGACAATTATTAAAAATAATTACTTAAATCAGAGGTCTGTCAGCAAACCTTCTATAACTTTTTATACCGTTTATGATATTATCTAAAAATTTGTGAACTTTATAATGAACCTATTAATAAGTGATCGCGATACAAAAGAACACACCTATGGCTCAGGTAAGAAAGAGAAGGGGGCACCAATAAAGGTGAAAAAGCAGGTGAGAGAGCGTGGAAAATCGATGATAATACATTAAAAAATTAAAAAAAAAAGTTCCTATGTATTTGTAGATACCCCATTTTAGAACACATTTCATTTGAAAAATTTTTTTCTAAATGTCATTGTTTATTTACTATCATAAAATTAAAAACATGCAAATTGATGATGCTAGGTTACTAAATACTACTATGGAAATTTCGTATATATTTTAAAAACTAATGCAGATACAAAAAAAATGTTCAGACACATTTTGTAGATAAATGTATTAGCTACAATTTTTGATTTGAACATTTTCCTTTGTTTTCATTATTTAAACAATTAGAGCGAAAAAACAAAAACAAAAATTTTCACTCGACGATTTTCCGGAAAATCGCATACCTAGCATTATAAAGTTTTTCTCTTGTTAATCACAACCCTTTTAAATACCCAATTTTGAATTTTCACGTTTTTTGCGGCATTTGACGGATATTTTGTTTACTTTGACTGCGCTATTAATTATTATTTTAAATAAAATATTCCTTAATAGTACATTATACTATAAGGGAGAGAAATGCGTTATTGTAGCCCGAGGGCTACAATGCACCGAGGACAAAATAGCATCTCTCCCGAATGGTATATACTATTTTTTCCACAGTCGGGAGTAGAAATCAGTTTCTATGACATCAGAATTAAAACAGGAGTAGTCGATTATTCCCAAGGGAGTATAATGCTCCCAAGGGAGTTTACATTATGGAGAACGTTTTTCATTATACTCCCTTGGGTGTAATCAACTACTTCTGTTTTAATTTTGATGTCATAGAAACTGATTTCTACTCCCGACCGTGGAAAAAATAAATTAATGTAAGAGTTGATTTAGACGGTGTAATAAAATGGATCAATAAATAATAGGTAAAACGTTCTCCATAATCTCCCTTGGGAGCATTATACTCCCTTGGGAATAATCGACTACTCCTGTTTTAATTCTGATGTCATAGAAACTGATTTCTACTCCCGACCGTGGAAAAAATCAATTAATGTAATTGTTGATTTAGACGGTGTAATAAAATGGATCAATAAATAATAGATACAATTGAGTAATATTACTAAGAGTAGAATGCGCTTATTAGATATGTATTAAGCTTAGAAGTTTACCGCCGAGGCTGTGTAGTCAGAGCTAAACACGAATAATGAACCCTTCTTCTCCAAATAATAATTTAAGTTATATTGTAATTATTGAGACATTTAGATTTTCTACCTACTCGATTACAACGCACATAAAAAGGCGTTATTATTGTTCCTATTATTATTGTACTGATCCAATAATATAACTCATTATTGTACTAAGAAAATAATAGGTTATTTCTACGGTCTGTGTTGCCGAAAGAAATATAGTTATTATTATAAGCTTGAAGAAAAATTATAAAATTAACTAATGGCAATTGATTATTATTGATTTATGATTTTTGTTGATTGAATTTAAAGTTCAATGAAAAGAGAATATATATCCAGATTTTTGAGCATAAATATTATAATAAACCAAACCCATAAGAAATTATTGGTATTCATGAGCCATTACAGATTTGTGGATTCGGGAGGTCACTAGGTCACTGAAGTTAATATGTTAAAATTTTTTGAGATATTGGTAATATACATGTTATATACAGTGTGAAACAGCCAAATGGAATAAATTCATTAACGAATAAATGAGGGCGTATTAGGAAAAACGCTTGGACACGTCGCGAATTTTTTTCAAAAAACAAAACATCTTCTAATTGGATCAAACTGTTATCTAACATTGCCATCATTTGTTCACAAAAATACGTTCTCTTATCAAAATCATCTTCCATGAGCTCCTGAGTTGGCATCATTTTATAGGGATGCATTTTACTTTCCATTAATATTCGAAAAATTGATGTGTGGCTAACGTTGAACAGTGGGGCTGCTCAAGCATAATACCCAATTTCGTATTATCGCTTACTGCATTGGCAGCTACTTTTTTGATCTGTCTTACATGACCAAGCTCGCGAAACTGCTTTTCTATTTTGATAATTGTTCCTTGGGATACAGGCGGCAAATTTGTAAATTTTTCGTGAAATAAGGGAGAAACTTCCGTGTGTTATCTCCATAACCAATCATTTGTAGAATGGTTATTTTGTGCATTTCTGTTAAATGAACCATTTTTCTGATATTATTACGTACAGTTAACGAAATTCAAACGACAATAGCACTGACACTGATCACTACCGTCATGAAGGCAGACAAAAGTGGCTAAGGCAATGAGTTTTATACGAAAATAAACAAAACCGTTTTTGTATTTTTTTTGATTTTATATCAGTAAAAAGGAACGCAGGAATGGTTTTTGCTTACTTTCTCATTATCAAGTACTAAATGGGAAATAAGTATTGAGTGTAATGTAGCGAATTTGTGAAATAAAATAATTTTTAATGTTCATTTTTGTAATAAATCTGAAAACACTTTCCGAAACAGTTGAAGATAAGTATCGGCCATTGTACGTGAATTATGTCTAGAATTTTCTGAGGAATCCAAAAAATAAATAATATACAGATGGTTTGCATTTGAAATAAGAAAGTTGGTATTGGCCACTGTCACATGGCACACCCTATATAATTTTTGTTTTGAAAAAAATGCGCGTTTAAAAATACAAATCGACGTGTCCAAACATTTTCCCAACGCCCTCATTTATTCGTTATCGAATTTATTCCATTTGGCAGTTCCATACTGTATAAAAACAAGAATCCATGAATGTATGAAGTCACAGCATTATATTAGTTTTGAAAAATGCGATTTTCCGTGAACACTTCGTGATATATAGCGAAAACAATTATATAATTATTTTATCATTTTTATTTGATAAACTAAAGAGCTGCTTTATACAGTGCGTCCATAATATAATGCATAAATTGATTATTATCTTAGCCAATTTTTTATTTTCAATTACTTTTTTTTTAAATAATTTATCATACAGGGTAAATTGAGTAATCACGTCAGAATCAGGCAAGTTTTGTTTGTCCAGCTTTCCTTTGATCTGTTTTTCGCCACCACACTAAAGACGGGAACACATTGTTCTGTAGTGTTGTGCTGTGTCGTGATGCTACGCCGCTTTCATAAAATCAAACAGCCTATTTATCTTGTATTTAAATGTGTGGGGTGCACATTCATCTGATGCTACGCTATTTGACGTGTCGTGTCGCGATAAAATGCAATCGAACCAGATTTCCGTCAGCTTCGATTTTTAAAAGAATGGATGAAATTGTCTTTATTGAAAACGTAAGAAATCATGAATGTTTATTTAACATAAGGACTCAGCGATACCGAAATCAAAATATGAGGTAAGAGACATGGGAGGAGATAGCAAATGACAGATTTTAATCAACATTTCAGTTTATGTTTTATTCAACATATTTCACATAACGTCCATGTCGTACAGTTTCTAATTGCCACGGTACACTACCAGTACCTGATACAAAGTACTCTCTAAATTTGTCACAAATGTGGAAAGCATCCCGAGTAGGATGTTGACGTAAAGGTTGCACTAACGAAAAGCATGAATCAGGGGTATCACAATATTTTTTTTCTGGCTCATCATCTTTGCAGCATAACATATTGTGAAGGCAAATGGCAGAATACGCTGTCATCAACAAAATAGGGTTGTATTTCCATATGTTATAGAAAAATTTTTCATCTTGCTGCAAGGATTCTAAAACTATTTCCTATTACTCTCCTAGCCCTCGAAAGTATATAGTTAAAGATTTTATTGGGCTCATTTGTTGCTACGTGATGCCGGCTATAGAGTCGTAATAAGTATGATTTTAGTGGGAAAGCCTCGTTTCCCAGGATACTATGAGGTAATCTCTATCTTTTGTAAGCGGTTTATCATCAGGAACATTCAATTTATTATTTGCTAAGGAAATTCCGAGAGACGAATTGGCAAAAATACCTCCATCGCAGCACACTTACGTCATGATCAATCAGAGTAGTATGTTAACGACTCGTCACGACATAACGTGTCTCAACACATTACAACACAACACATCAAAACAATGTGTTCCCGCCTCAAGGCTCCATAGTTAACCAAGGGTTTCACATAGTTGTTTATAGCCAATGTACGATCCGTGAATGCAATTACAGACCCTAGATTTACTAGGGAGTCTGCCGTTTCATTGCCTACGATAGCCTTGTGCCCTTATACCCACTAAAGTGCCGCCCTATTGTGGTTTGCCAGGGTTAAGAGTTTTTGAAGGATTTTAGTGCTGCCTGACTATCTGAGAGTATAAGGATCTTTTGGTCTCTCTCGAAGTTCGTTTCCAAACAGCATAGATTTTCGAGTTGTTTCGGGATTTTTTCATACATTACTGTTTGCTTAACTAATAACAGTTTATGATAAAAAAAACAGACAAATAATCTTTTGGTAGTTGATAAATAGTTAGTAAAAGTTAAACTTTTTCTAGCCGGTCTTGATTTTTCGCTCTGCTATCCGAAATATATTAGTTGTTATTTCGTAATTATTACCTAAGGGCACGTATTTTTAGGGGACCAGTGATAATCTCACCATGAGATTGGTGTAGTCCAGTTGCCTAGATAATGATAGTTTCATCTAAAACGGGGACACTGATTAAGAGAAAAGCCAAGATACATGCCCCTATATTTGGTATCGGCCGGTGAAGTTAATAGTTTTCATTACTTGTGAAATACTTCCACTATTTTTCTCACGATTGAATCGAAGTTGGCACTTTTGCGTCCTTGTGATTGGTTGGATTGCCGTCCGCTTAACACAGCTCTTTTGATACAACTGAAAACGACGTTTGTCAGTTTTGTATTTATTTATATGAAAACATTCACTAGCTCAACCTTCATTGCCGCTTTTTGGGATTATTGTTTATCTATAACAAAGAACTGTACTCTAACCAAGTTAATAGATATTTTTATTATTTATTCCGTTTGAAAAACAGAATCCATAGTCCATGCAGTTTAATAACATAAGTTTCAAAGTAAACACTTATGTTTGTAAATATTTTAACATCAAGTTTTAAATACATTACAGTACACTATTATAGTATTTCTTGGTATCAAAACAGTATCCCAAGCAGCATTTGGACGTTGCGAGATAGTTATATAACGTTGGGCTAGACAACCCAACGTTGGCATCCAACGTTGTAATGACCACGTAACGACCCAAATTTGCACCTAAATGGGGAATAGAAATTCGAGTCGTTACGACGTCGGCACTGACTTTGAATGTCTTATGTATTCGACCAAATCCAACGTTGATTAACGTTGCGCAAATCAACTTCGTTTTAAGTATTTATTTTGGAAGAAATGTGGAAGTCTTTGAAACTCGACCAAAGATGGATGTATTTTTAACTTACAATCTGATTCTTAGTTTAAGTCATGTAAATTATGAATACTATAATATACATACAGTCGACTCTCGTTAATTCCAACCTGCGATAATTCGAACCTCTCTATAATTCAAAGTTATCACGAGTGCCCTACAAAATCTCTTTATATTTCGAACTAAATCAATTCATTTTTATGCACTTGGTAATTCGAACGAAAAAATCATTGCTATATAATAAAACGACGCGTTAATTCGAACTCATCGGCGTCCAACACTCGACAATTCAAAGTTGCAGAGAGAAAGAGGTCGAAGATTGTAATGTAAGTACATTTTGCGTTCAAACACTTGTATCAACATACACGAGCCTTTGTTTTTGTTATGAATAGTTTAGTTCACACTTCCGCACGAATTGGTTTGTGTAGTTGTGTTACTGTTAGTCTTTCGTTGGTATGCAGAGCAAAAGTTTGTGTTAATTATGAGGACGATACATCAGAACCTGTAACAGAGGTGTCAGTTAAGGAAGCACGATTTTCCTTTGATACCTTACAACGCTTCTGTCTACAAAACGAAAGTGATGAAAAAACATTTCAGGCACTTTTTTCTTAAAAAAAGTTATTGAGCAGTCTGAGCAGCAGCAATGTGTTTTGAAGCAAACCAGTATAACAGAGTTCTTTCGAAACATTAATTAATTCACATTATGAATAGATTTATGTATGTACACTCTAAACTTTTTTCATTGTTATAGAATAGCAGTTAATAAATATGTACATTACATATTGATCAATACTTGGTAATTCGAAGTTTTATTGATTTTCTCTCACAAATTTCGAACCATTTGATATTTCAAACATTCGATAATTCGAAATATTTTAAGAGTCCAACGAGTTTCGAATTAACGAGAGTCGACTGTATTTTTATTACCAGCAAAACAAAACAAAATTATGCCATTTATTATTTTTCTTAATATGCCTGCATTTATATTTCAAAATAGTATACAGTCTCCAGTAATACAAATGCTGGTCTCAAAACTTTTAAAAGTTCATTAGAATATAGTTTTTTTTTCAAATAAATTCGTAATTCAAACAATGACGGCCAAATTAGTTACATGCCAACATGGTAGATTTTGTTAAGTGACCTAATCTATACCAGAATACTACCTATTTGGACAGGAATGCCTTTTTTCCACACCTAATTGCGACCTTTTCCGACTTTCCTTTTCTTTAGACGATTGGTAAACGTTCAAATGACGGTTTGTGAATACAACGTCAGTTGAAAGTTGGCTCGACGGCACAATGTCTAATAATTCCAACAACGCAAGGCCAACCTAGCGGACGTTGCTTAAACCGACGAAAAGACGACCAGTCATTTTTAAAAATCATAACATCTCAACAATATCCTCACTTATAACCTAAAAATGGATCATTTTTAAAAGTGGTATTTATTCGAGTTAAAAACAGCTTGGGTTCCTTGGTTTATAATTCTTTCTGGACACAAGTTACTCTACAAACCAGTTAAGGTATATATCATTTTAGAACTATGTCAATAGATAAAACCATTTGGAGGTAAACTCGAAACCAAGCCTGTGTCCAAGCGGAATATAGGTATAACACTGTTAAATGTTTATGTTTGTCTCATAATAGTTTCTAGAAAGGTTTACAGTTACTGAATAATATATAAAACTTACTAAATTAAAAACAATATTAGGGACAAAACAACTATTCCAAAGTCACTTGATGGTTATTTGGAAAATCTATAAGGCCAGTTAAGTTGTATATAGATCTCTTTCTGTAAAATGTCTAAACGGCTCCTGTTTTGTTTTCGTGATTCCGACATCTTTATAATTTATCAGACAAAAATCCATAATTATATAAATAAAAAATGATATTAAGATTATATTATTATGTCAATGGATTGTGCGAATATTTGAACTACTTTTAAACGTCCGCCCGTGGGTCAAATAATAGGAACAAAAAGTTTTAGGCGTGTTTTGATGACCAGAATTGTAACATGCGGATCTAAACGTTCTTAGAACGTCGTCTTGTTCCTGATTAGTCCGAAGACACGAAAAAGGTAAAAATGAACGTTGAGCGAACGTTGTCTGTCTAACAAAAAATAACGTTCGATTTGCTGACGTCGAGTAGTCGTTGGCCCGATCGACTTCGAAGGTCCAACGTCGGATTAAGTTATGAATTGACGTTGTCGGTGAACGTTGATGCAAACAACTAAATAATACCCAAAACCAACGTTGATTGAAGTAAATAATGCTGTTTGGATACTTTCAGTTTGTGCTATACCAAAGCCTCAAATGTTAAGAATAATTTAAACATACAATTGCACTTTCTGCATAATGATTTATACTCAAACAGAACATACCAGAGCCCGTGATTTTGACAGGTCATCATATTGTGCTGGAGGGCAACTGAATCGATTAGTTGTAGTTGAAACTGCGTATTCAGAAAAATTTGGCTTGTAGGTAAGTCAGTGACGTCATTCTGAAATGTTCTATTATTAACAAATTTTACATAAACCACTTATTATAACTATACATTTTTCACATTTGGTTACTACTTTTGCCATGACCTGTTGCCAGAACTACTCTAACAAGTTATAATAAAGAAATCAGAAAGGAAAAGCGGGAGTCTTGGAAAAAGTTCTGTGAGAGTATTTCTGATATACCTCGTAGTACTAGAATTCACAAGATTCTCTCTAAAGAGTCGATTGCCGAGATTGGGTCGATGAAGCGACCTGATGGCACTTTTACGACCTCTAGAAAAGAAACGTTAGAGCTTTTGATTAAAAATCACTTTCCTGGAAGTTTGACTCTGGATAACAATCGACCTCCACTCTTTGAGGGCGCAAGGCGGCCAAAAAAGATCGATTGGGAGGCCGCCAAGGAAGTTATCACAGCACCGTCAGTTGAATGGGCAATCAAATCTTTTCAGCCGTTCAAATCTCCCGGTGAGGATGGAATATTTCCAGCTCTGCTTCAAAACGGACAGGAACTACTTTTACCCATCCTCATTAAACTGTACAGAGCTAGTCTGGCGTGGAATTACATACCACCCAGCTGGTTGACGGCTAGGGTGGTATATATACCGAAAGTGGGCCGCCCAGACCCACACCCTAAATCGGTCAGACCAATTAGCCTAACATCTTTCCTGCTTAAAGGACTTGAAAAAGCACTGGATTGCTACATCAGGCGGGTAGCTTCATATAATTCCCCTCTGAGCATCCACCAATATGCTAGTCAAACTGGCAAATCAACAGATTTAGCGTTACACAACCTTGTTGAGAAAATCACACAATCCCTTAACAACAAGGAGATTGCGGTGGCCATATTTCTTGACATTGAAGGAGCATTTGACAATGCAATACCGACTTCCCTTGGTTCAGCTTTGACTGAAAAGGGCATCAAACCAACCATTACCGGTTGGATATATGCCATGCCACTACATTTCTTCAGGACCGGACCATTAGCTTTAAGGTTTCCAGGGGCTGCCCACAAGGCGAAGTACTATCTCCCCTACTATGGTCACTCTTGATGGATAACTTGCTTAGCGCTCTCGAAAGAAGAGGGGTAGAACTGCAAGCGTATGCAGACGACCTTGTCATCTTGGCAAGGACCAAGTCAGGAAGGGTAGCTTATAATATCCTCCAAAATACGTTGGACGATGTCCACAGTTGGTGTCAGAGGGAACAGATGTCTGTTAACCCTGGTAAAACTGTAATAGTTCCCTTCACTAAGAAAAGAAAGTTGGAGGATTTTCCACCACTTTCCTACAATGGTGAGGTTATTCCATTTGCAGATATTAAACTTACTTGGAACGCTCACTTGGAAAAAGTTATCCATAAGGCCAGACTATCCTTGTGGACATGTCGTAGAATCTGTGGAAAATCTTGGGGCATGGGACCCAAACAAATCTATTGGATATATGTGATGATCGTTAGACCAATGATCACATATGGAGCTATTGGCTGGTGGCCAAAAGTTTTACAGCGAACGGTCCAAGCAAAGCTCTCTGGTTTACAGAGACAGGCTTGCCTGGCAATTACTGGTGCTTTCAGCTCCACACCGTCAGCAGCCATGGAAATCCTTCTGGACCTACCTCCTCTCCATATATTTTTGGAAATAGAGGCTAGATGGACAACATACAGAATTGCGCATATTTCTAAATGCACAAATCAGGCTTATACAGAACGAAGCAGAATGCTAGTGGACACTGAAAGTCACAGTATTCTGGGAATGACCTCTGACATAATGCCTCCAACAGTAAACTACGACCTGCCTTATACCGTCCTAATTCCAAATAGAGATGAATGGGTCCTCCGTAAGGATTAACTATTAAGAGCAGACAGCTGTTGGTATACAGACGGTTCAAAACCACCCTCAGGCTCTGGTGCAGGTATATACGGGCGCAGACCTAGGACAGAAATCTCAACCTCTCTAGGATCCTATGCAACCGTATTTCAGGCGGAAATTTACGCCATTGTTTCATGTGTGGAGAGATTGGAGCAGGCCAATCTCATACATAGAACAATAAAACATTTCTCGGACAGCCAAGCGGCTTTGAAAGCACTTAGCTCTAACCGTGTAACGTCGAAATTGGTATTAGACTGCCAAAAAAGACTCTCCTCAATAGGAGAACTCAATAAAGTATTGCTGGTCGGGATCCCTGGCCATTCTGGCATGGAAGGAAACGAGAAGGCAGACTCTCTTACAAGGGAGGGTGCCGCACGTGTTTCTATCGGACCAGAACCTACAATTGGCATCGCAATAAGTTTTGCCAAACAAACACTGAATACCTGGACGACAAGAAGAGCATTAGACTTCTGGCATAATTTACCAGGATTGGTTCATTCAAAGGCTTTCATACATCCTTCGAAGAATGTCTCCAAACAAATGTTAGACTATAGCAGGCATGACCTACGCTGTCTAACAGGCCTTTTAACAGGCCACTGTCATCTGAATCATCTTGCGAGTCGCAGTGGAGGGCCTTATAGACCCACTCACCATAAACCTAACCTAACACAACCAAATGATAGTATTACAAACATACAAACCAAAGTTACATTTTTCAATTTGCATTTAAAAACAAATTTTATCTATGACTATTGAAAAATGTATCCTTTTTATGTGACATTTTTGTAGGGTAACTGGTAACACTATAAAGAGCCATTACACAGCGGTTACGGCCAATCAGCATCAAAGTAGATTCATTACCTAAAAAACAATTAATACCAGTTGTACAAAATTGAAATGTCATAATTTGACAATATAACTGCCTACTTGAGGTGATTTAGAGCTGACTTTTTGTTAAAATGGATTCAGAAAGCGAAAACGAATTCAACTGCACTCCACCAGAAGTTTTACAAGCTGGCAGTTTAAGTACAATCAGCATTTTGCATGAAAAAAAGGTATGAAATGGTTTACCAGATTTTCATGGATTGGCGAAAAGCAAAACATGTAAATTCGTTTTAGGAGAATGTTTATATTCGCTTTGTAAAAAGTATATAGAGCTTCGGTCGAATAATGTTTCAACCAATTCATTCTTCCTCAACCTCAAGAATGGTAAATGTACTAGTCAAAAAATTGGAATCAATAAATTCGGCAGACAGCACTTTTTCTTCCGAACCCAGAATGAAATACAGGACTTACATTTCGAAGATCATCTGCCACCATTTCAGTTGACGCAGGAGATGATTTAACATAATTAAAACGGCACGGAAAATTGGAAATCATCATCGGTTGTAGAAGGATACATTGACGATTCCTTGAAAAACAAGATGGATTCGGCACAAAAAATTGTGAACTCAATTGGACCTTCATCTTCAAATCCGAAGTTTGAAAACATCGCAAATAATACCTCCACTACTTCAAAAAATAATAACTTGAATCTGGAAATTGATTCCTCTTCCTCTATTCCCTCTATAAATATTTTCAACTGCACAAATTTCACCATAAACATTGTAACCAATAAATGAGTTTTCATCAGATTTCAAAATGAAATTGTTGACAAAAACCATTAAAATTTGTTTCTTTAATAAACTATAAATAATAGCCATCACTACACACTCTTTAAATATAGTTCGTAACTTATAAATATCAACCCACGTGATCAAAGTGCCAAAAAAGACACGTTCGCTTGTATTATGTGCTGCTATCAATCATTTTTACAGCCTTAATCCTAATAAATATTGAAATTTATAGGTCGCATGTTATCAAAAAATATGAATATATGCTTAAAGAAAGGTTTCGTAATTGATATCATATGTAATACAACTCGTGGGTTACTTAATTATTAAACTCAAACTAACATCAGTCGTACTAAAAACTTTATATGTTGGCAAAAATGCGCGATGTTGCCCCGATTAAAATGGTTTATCTGATTCAGTTGACGTCTTGGCATTTTTAGGGTTATGTTGTGACAATTTAATATTGATCAATCAATTTTTCGATTATTTTATCTGCTTGTTACAAAAAACTGCGAAAAACGGTGAGTAAATTTTCACAAGCAGTGATGAGTTGTCAAAGTTAACGTATAAATGAAACTTAATAACACTGCAATAGTTGATGTATTTGCTATTCGTCTATTTTTGACTATTTACAGCATGTATGCAACAAGTAAGTATGAGTTTAATATTATACTCAATCAACTGTATTTATTGTATTCTCTTACACTATTCATAATACTTAGCAATTATATTTGCACAATTTATTTACAGATAATGTCACTTTAGAATTGTTACTGCTGCAATTGGAGGAAGAACAATTATTTAATGTAGAATGTTCCTAAGTAGTTTCCTAAAATATGACACACATCCACACAGTCGATTTCCAAGAAAAATAAACCACAATATGAATTTGTTTTTATTAAAATGAATCTTGAATTTTCCAACTATTTCATACATACCTTTTTAGGCACAGAAATAATTCAATAGGTTTTAAAATAATAATTTCTCACTTAGTGCTGTACTTTTAATATAGAAATAAAAGTTTTATAATGAAATAAGTTCAAGATTGTTTACATACAGTAACTATCAAAAACTATACCCAACCTATAGCCGAATAAAAAGAAGAATATTTGATAACTTCATTTGACATTTACTAGATTCTCATACTATTTCAAGAGCTTGGCAACATAGTCCAGTTATGACAGAAGTCACGTGGGTTGATATTTATAAGTTACAAACTATAATATGCTATTTAAGGTCATAAAAAATTGTGGAAAAACCGTTGAAGGGATTTTTTCACAGTTTTTTCTTTCAATTTCTTTTTGGTTGATATTGACTAGTCGAAAATCATTGTTTTAGAGGAAGGTGTAGGAGAAGTTGAAGAAGAAATCATAGTACCAGATGAACCTCCAGATTATGAGCCGCCCCCAGAGTATGACGATCTAATAAAACTGAAATCATTTAAGAATTTTAAGGAACTAAAGATGCATCAAATAAGGTATTTTGAGAGTAATGATTCCTATAATACATAACTATAAAATGTATTATGATTAAGTGTTAAACTTAAAATATGATATTTCTTAAAATTTAATAGTCGGGTGGTGGACAAAAGCTTAATGGGAAATCAATTATTTTTATCATTATCTTATTATCATGAAGTTTTTATGTCGATTTAAAAATTCAGCTTTTGGATGATTTAAATACGCACATTATCTAAAAAAAGAAGTTGTCTTCTTTTTCAAAATCGTTATTATTCGAGGAAATTTTTCCGATAGTGGGCGCTGCAGTATATGTCAAAGCTGTCACTGGGATGGGGAAAACAATAAACAAATCCATTTCTGTTTTTCTGTACATTTGATTAAATTTTGAATTTTGGGAGATAAAGGTGTTTCGTAAGAGATGGTGCTTGTTAAAAATTAGTATGGTGGACATTTTAAAATACATTGGAGACAGAAATCGGCCGATGGTAGAAGGCGAAAAGGTTTTCAAAGCATAAATAACACTGAACATCAAAATACTTTATTGAAATGAGTGAAATTACCTTTATAATATGTTTCTAAGCAGTACCTGATACACACTGACACGTTTTCGGAAATATGTTTCCTAATTTTTAAAATGTTTTACCACACTGCATAATTTTGGATCTGTTGGGAAGTTATGTACTGATACATTTGCATCTTTTTACTAATTACATTGCGGCACAGAGCAATATACACATGCACTTGCTGGTCATTATTAGAGTCTAAATAAGTATTCTGATAAAACAAACTTCACCATACTCTTCTAGAAATCAAGAAAACGATATTAATACCTTGCTCACTATACACGTACTTTAATGGGGATTTGGTTTGTTTTCCCCATTCCAAAGCTATAAAATGTTGACGGTAGATGTCGCACCCTTTGCTCGTTTTCGCGAATCAATGAAAATAAGAAATAACATACACAAGGATTGACATAGAACCACAATCCTACTGTCTTCTTTTCCATATCATGATTACTAATGAAAAAAGAAGCAAAGACAAAAGTATAGGTTATGTAGAATGACGTTACTGACGTGTCGGCCATATTGTGCTGGAGGGCACATGTATCTACCTAGTTTTCATTGTTTACTGGTAAACAACGAATGATAGTTAGACATTAATTAGTGGTAAGTTCTTAAAATTACCTAAAATGCCGTCATTTTGTAATGTTGTTAGGTGTAGAGTGCGGGGAGCAAGAGATAAGGTATAGTTTTCTTCGATTTCTATTTTAACCAAGCGATGTGACTATTTAATTGATCTTTCTGTCCACCTGAATCTGTTGCACTTGACTTTGCGTTGCCTTTTTCGTCGTCAGACATTATAATTAATATTTAATTTTATTCAGACAGTTTACTGACTGACAACTAACTAATTTACAGCACGTACCAAAACACTCGGTTCAACTTTAACTGATCGGTTGCCCTCCAGAACAATATGAATAATATTTTTGTAATTTTACCAAGCAAGGGATAAAACTAGCAATTTAACTTAAAAAATTCATTACAATATTAAATCAAGTTCGTATAAACTGTAGAATGTCATATACTGATTTTGACACTGAACAATTCTTCAGATTCTGATTGTCTTTTTGTAACTGTAAAATTGCAAACACTAAAGAATCCTAAATTTTCAGTTTTTTCCTAAAATATTAATTTTTGCCAAGAATGCCAATTAGTACTAATACCAAAAGCCGGATATCGGCTTAACACCTCATGAATGCAAACTTATGCCGTAGATAACGCAATTTGAAAATTATGATTAATAATTTTTAATGAGAGATAAAGGCTCCCCCTTCTAATAGGACATGAAATAAATTAATCTCCGAATTTCAGTTAAATAAGCATGATTTTTAATAAACGCGTTAAATAACTGATGAAACGATGTCCAAGTAACCGCTTAAAATCTTAGGAAAAGAAATTTGAGCTTTACCCCTACCCTCTGATCATTGGAGGTAGATATGGAATTGCTTGGATTGGATTGAAAATTTATACTAATTTATAGAGATTGTTTTCAAAGTTATCTCTATCTTCTAACTCTGTATTATCTGAATCTAAATCTTCAATTTCATTTTGTGCAGAATTATATTTTCTCATAACTATATTTAATGAATAATTCTGGCTTAAATGGCAAATGAATCTACTTCGGATTTTATCTTACCGTGATCCAAGTTTGGATCCGTGTGATCGCGGCTTCAGCATTTTTTCGATCTTTCTTTGAGGCTTCCATGTCAATCAAAGGAAATATTTTACAACTATACTATAACATGAAAAGATACGCAGTGATCTTGGAAAAGCACAAATCGCTCTAATTTATTTAGCGGCACTGAAAACCGAACACTCGCGTAACTGTACTTGAACTAAATGGGACATAATCATTCAATAATGCTCATGAAAACGATATAAACAACAATAAATCAAATTTAAATCAATCAGAAATACCAAAAAGATTAATTTGTAAAATGTACAGTGTTTTCCACCCCCTATCATCGTTATTATTGCTTTTGGAAAAAAAAGTCATATAAAAGTTGCTTAGTTACAACTGATTTTGTTAATCTGCTATCAAAAGTTCAGTATCGTGCAAATTAAAGGGTATACAAGAAAATAATATTTTTATAAATAGGATTCCTTGTATATTTTCACATTTTTTGAATGGTCTTTTTTTTCTGATTTCAAAAATATAATAATATGTTATACATACTTTGTACCGTTTTTGAGTTATTGAATATTGAAAATCTTAGTTTTAGTAGTTACTGTAAATATTAAAAATATAACATCATTAAAGTAAGCTATGAAAATGGCAACTAATATGTTTGATAATAATTTGATATTTTTCTGATAAAGTAATTGAAACGGTTTACAGTAAGAAGAAAAAGTCAAAATATGTATGTAGAAAATACATGACAATGATTTATTTAAAAAAAAATTATAAATAAATAATAAAAGATGTTCGATTTGTCCACCATTATTGTCAATGCATTATTGATAACGCCTTATATTTATTATAATAACAACTGATTTTATTTAATTTTTCCTGACTGTATAGTATATTACACACCAAGGGCCGAAAGTTGAATTTTCGGCCCTGCGCGTCATGATGCTCCGAGGCGAAGCCGAGGACATCATGACGCGCAGGACCGAGATTTCAACTTTCGGCCCTTGGGTTGTATACTATTTTTCTTCATACCTCGGTCGAAAGTACGCACTTTCGTCCCTCATAGCAGGGACGAAAGTACTTTTCACAGGGAGTAAATGTTGAACTTTCGTCCCTGCTATGAGGGACGAAAGTGCGTACTTTCGACCGAGGTATGAAGAAAAATCATTTTAATTACTTTATCAGAAAATGTCAATTATCAAACATAGCAGTTGTCATTTTATATTTTACTTTAATACTTTTTCATATTTACTGTAACTATAAAACTAAGATTTTCAACATTTAATAACTCAAAAACGGTACAAGGTAGGGAATACAAATTTTTCTACATTATACGCGTTTACATATTTATTTTTTTGTACTGATGTGCAGATATTGACAAACCTGTTTTCCTCTATTATGAAAAAAATGCCTTAGGGCATAGAACTATAGTTAAAATTGTAGATGAACTTCTAAGAGTTTGAAATAAATGATTTGACAGGTCAATGACCTCCAGGTTGCGGGGGAATGTCATCAAAAGTGCACGTGTCATCGACAAGGGAATAAAAGCCTCCACGATATTCAAAATGTTTCACGTTTACTAAGAGTGGGCGTGTCACAATGCCCACAAAGGAATAAAAAAGTTCCCACGGTATTCAAAATATTTTCACGCCCAAGTGTTCTTATCGCTACTTGCTTATAAGGTCTAAGTAAGGCATATTTGACCTCTATTTTTGACCCTAAATTAAATGGTATAGTTTATTTCTTAAACTAGGAAACCTAGTCTAATGTTTATACCAATGTTTTTGTTAGTATAGGCTCTCCCTCTGGTCCCACCTAGGTAATGAAACAAACTAGAGACTTTTATTTCGTCTGTCATTTTCGTGTTATCTATGATGTCAGTAGCCTATAAATGAATTTGAAATTGTCGTTTCCACTTTTGAAAAAGCTGATATTAATATTTATTAGGTCACGTACAGATTGTGTAAATTACTTTGGAACCCAGAGAATTAACTAGTTGGAGATATTCAGTATGCTCCCAACATGGAAGGAGTGAGGGTGTTAAAAAAATAAAAAAATACAATCGTTATTACGTAACCTGTACTTCTCAAAATTCATTTTTGTCAACATGATCATTTCAGACTTGAAAATAAAACGGCATTTCTTAAGAGAACCATAATTAATAAACTAAAAATCCCTTCCATTGATAAGTTAAATTGAAAAAATAAAATAAGTAGGTACACCTAATAATCTAAACATAAAATATAAACTTCCTGAAAAAATAAAAATCCATTCTAAAGGTAAACATAATTTTAATGAATTAAGTGCTCAAATAAACCACCTGCCTGTGCCAGACAATAACCAAATCTGTTATAAAGATTTGATCTCATATCTCTAAGATTATTTGGCATAATGCTGGCACAAACGTGCTGTATTTTCACCCTCAATTCATTTAAATTATTAGCTCTTTCAAATGCATGCTGGCAAATGCTACTTTTTAAAAAGCACCAAAGAAAAAAATCATATGGAGCTAGTTCAGGTGATCTTGGAGGCCATTTAATTGTACCATTAGTACTAATGATTTTTTCGGGGAATGTAAAATTTAAAAAATCCGTTACCATCCTTGAATTATGGACTGGACAACCATCTTGTTGGAACCAAATTCTGTTGAGATCAACATCGGGTATAAGGAGAACTACAGGAATTACAACGATAACGAGACAAAAATATCATTTTTACAAATTAATCTGCGCTTCTGGCAACAGTGGTTAAAATAGGGGGGCAATGAGCATTCGGCCAGTCTCGGGAAATGAGTATACACCCCTAAGGTGAAACAAAGTACACGCCTTAAAGACCACGCATAATTATTCTTTCTCTCTCTTTCAGCTGTTTTTCTGTCGTACTTGTTTAATCCGGACGGTTCGTATATAGTTTACGCAATCTGTATATTCAAATGCGGTTGGATAGAATTTGTCAGTATAATTCATAACTATCTTCTTTTTTTCGTTATATTTCTATTCGATTTATCCTCTTCGTACTTACAGCATTTGAGACACAAAAAATCTGTGCAAGTACAGCTGAGTGAAGTAAGCTGATATAAATAGTCAAATTGTACTTAAGGAAAACGTGTATAATTATTATGAATAATAAGTCAAATTCCTTTTTAGGACTATTTTGTGAGTTAATGTTACTGTCCAAGAATTGTACTGTTTCAAACTTTATCAAGAAAAAACTGTGGTAGCTTTTAGGTATATGGTTTAGGGACGATTCTACAATGCTAGTATAAAAGTTTGTCTGGTTTAAAAAGGATTTCTATGACAGGTACAGTTATTCCAAGAATATCTTGCTGGTAGTTCAAATCAACCAGCATTTTGACATCTGAAGCGTTAAAAAGCTGGAATTTCTGACATTTTCTATAGTAACTCAAACATTTAGGCTTCTTTGAATTCACTAGCTTCAGACTATTAGTTTATTTTTTTGTTATTTTGGTATCGAAAATATGAATAACGTAGTAACATTTTCACATTAGTGAATTTGATGTGCTATTTACCAGAATGGAAGAGGTTGGAAAAATTAATTTTTGATGTAAGTATTCAGCTTTCATATCATTAAATTTATTTCGGAATGCAAAAAACTGACACAGTTACTAATACTAGGGAAGAATAAGGCCTGCATATAGCATGTCTGATTCTGCAGCCAACAGCTCATCAGAAATTCCAGTTCATCATAATCTTCGTATTAAGAACCCCATCCAACTTATTCTATACTGTACCTAACTTTAAATATTTCAGGATCGTTATAATCCTTTCTCTTCAATTTTCTGATCTTCTGACGCGAGACATGACAGCAATGGTTGTTATTTTTACGCAAAACCAACTAATAAAAATGCAGAATAAGTTTGTTCCCTCAGACTGGAATAGGTAACTTATACTCTGGTTTGTTCTTGGAAGAAATATACAACCTCTAAAATGTAGACCGCAATAGTTGCCCGTTATCCCACGTATAGAGAATAGGTACCAGGTTTATACTCAAATTATAAAATCGGCTCTTAATCAAAAATCGTATCTGACATTAATCAAAAACTAATATATATACAGTGTATACATAAAGTAACGTAACTTGCTAATATTTCGATTTCCGTTAGATGTTGAAGTAATTGGGGGGAAGACGCGTAACATTTTTTTAAAAATAAAAAAAAAATAATTAACTTTATTCAAAACATACAAAAACTGTGTATTATATTACAAATACAATAAACAAATGATTAAACACAAAAAAAGTTTTTATTTTCTTAAAAATAAACGAAAAAGTTGGATAAACATTGACAGCTGTCATTTCGGCAACTTACCCCAGCTACGGGGTAAGATGCCGACAGACTTGGGGTGAGATGACAAATTTGGGGGTGTGATGCCATAGACAGAAAACATTGTATTGGCCATCATACTCCAGCTAAAGTGCCATCTTACATCAAGTCTAAAGTTTTGAATGTTTTATTTAGTGACTTTTGCGCAGGGATCGCACATATTCGGCCCCGAAGCACAGGTTTCGTGTAACCACAGCAAATCCAGTCAACTTTGGGACCCTTTT
This sequence comes from Lochmaea capreae, assembly GCA_949126875.1. NCBI lineage: Eukaryota > Metazoa > Arthropoda > Insecta > Coleoptera > Chrysomelidae > Lochmaea > Lochmaea capreae. The sequence continues at coordinate 4,497,085 of OX421398.1, forward strand.
TGTCAAAGTAAAAGCCATCGCAAATTGCACAGAAGTCGTCCTTGTCACTGTCAGGTTCATCAGAGCTATGGTCTGAGACAATATTTTCATCTCCACTGACTTCTTCACTACTGCTATCGTGTGCTACATTCTTCTTTTTTGTTACCTTTTTTACGAAGTTTCTTCTCTAACTTAGCTGCCTTCCCTTGTTGCTTCTTTTGTTTTTCTTAAATTTTTTTGCGTTTCTTTTGGCGGTAGTCAGGAGAAGTAAGGACTTCTGCTCTAAGGTCTTCTTTAGTCCATTCGCCTCTAGTTGATTTTCTGACGTACGTTCGTGGCATTTCACCTAAAACAAACAAGATAAATTAAGAAACTATTCAATTAGACGTACTGAAAGGAAACCACTAACCAAAATAGACGCAAACCTGAGAAAAAACAAGAGTTACAAAGTTTACAGTGCAATTAAGATAAGGCATCTTACCCCACACGGATCTTGGCGTTTTACCCCAACCCTTAGGTATAAGACGCCAAACCCACAAATCAAAATAACAAAACCCTTTTTCTCATTCAAAATAGGACAGGAGTATTGTAATGAATGCCAAAACCCTACATAAATTATATTAGCACAAACAAAAAACATTTAACACTGTATATCACATAATTAATTTCTATCGTAAAAAACTTACCGGCATAAAAAAACACAACATCACCTCAAGGAAAACTATGATGTTCTCTAAAAAGAAAACACAATAACAACGTAGCCGTGTGTGTGGCGCGATCTATTGAGTATTGTCCAAAATACTTAGATTAGGCATCTTCCCCCCAATTACCTTAAAAGTTTTTTCAAATAATCCATACCATTTGCATAAGTCGATTAGAAGTATACAGGGTGCACCGATGCTCCAAAATAACTTATTAACATATTATTTTAAATAGTACACAATGTATATACATATTTTCAGTGATTCATAATCTATTGAATTACAAATACAACTGTCTTGACCACATAATTCTACCTTTAATAATTCCAAAGTTACATTGGTTTGAATCTAGAATTTAAAAAAAAATTGTTTATATCAAAAAAGTAGTAGGTTTTTCTGTCATTAATATTGATTATTAAAGTTTTAGGTGTCCCGCCCAAATTTCAAGTTGTCCACCAAAATTTTCAAGTTTCACGGGGAAATTCCAGCTTTCTCGCCGAAACTTTGGCTGGAAACCTAAAATTTGAGCGGGAGACTTGAAAATCCTAACGGAAAATCTAAAATTTTGGCGGGAAACTTGAAATTTTTGGCGAGAAACCTAAAACTTTATTAATTAACATTAATGACAGAAAAACCTACCACTTTTTTGATATAAACAATTTTTTTATAATTTTAGATTCAAACCAATGTAATTTTGGAATTATTAAAGGTAGAATTATATGGTCTTGACGGTTGTGTATTTGTAATTTAATAGATTATGGAAAACTGTAAATATATACATGGTGTACTATTTAAAAAAAATATGTTAATGAGTTATTTTGGAGCAGCGATGCGCCCTATATACGTCTATCGACTTATGCAGATGGTCTGGATTATTTGAAGAAACTTTTATTCAACATTTTTTTTGTAAACCTAACGGAAATCGAAATATTAGCTAGTTACGTTACTTTATGTACACACTGTATAATACACTATGTAGACCTTATCAAGTGATAAATAGTGTTACTATAATGAAATAGCATCAACACTATGTATTGTTTTATTGTATTCAAAGATATGAATCTGCTGCACCAATCTTTACCATCTCACATTTTATAGGTGTTCCAACTGCAATTTATGTAATAATTCCAATTCCATTTCGAGGGATATTAGATCAGTGGTTGATGTAAGTAACTCAGTACCCGGAGAAAACCTTCAATATCATGCAAGCACTAGCTCTACCCAAACTTGTTACATGTTACCATCAGTGCATGCTCCCGATTCTCCACCACCTGCGTATGAACAGTTGACAACTTTTATCGTAGAAAATGAGAAAGAAGCTGTATTAATTGAAGATATTTTAGATGAGGATGCATCCTTAGCAGGTATTAATGTATTAGCAGGTATTATTTATTATTAGTGTTTTAGAATTCAATTTAATTTGACATCCTACTTCTTTCGTCTATCTAGTATTTAAAACTTGAAATTTCACTCATTATGACAGAATTAAATGAGGGGCCTCTTCCACACAGTACTTGATCCCCTACAACTTCCTACCCAGCTTTCTTCATTTTATCCGATACTTTCTTTGAGATAAAACGCCCTGCCAAAGTTGCTTATATAATAATAATAATAATAATGTCTTTATTATTTCTCAAAACAAAAACAATGGTAATGATAATGTATACATACAAATAATAGAGAAATAAAGGGCGAAGTTCATTTCTTGCAAGTACATAGAGTACCTGCAAACAATGCTCTTCCACTTAACCCTAAAATCACTGTGAATTATATAATTTAAATATTTATAACAGTTATATGTTATATTATTTATAATGTTATAAAGAAAACAAAAATACTAGGTACTAAAATACGAGCCAACGTCATTATCATTGACCAGTCAACAAATGATTTTTACAATTGAAAATAAATTTGCCAATACATGTTTTAAAACCGTTAGGTAAGGGATTGTACAAGTGATAAATTTGATATCTGAAGGACCGTCTGTAGACTTCAGTTTTAAATCTTGGCACCGTAATCATTCCCCCAAATCTAATATTAAAATTATGTCATCAGTTCGGTATTTGATTTTACGGTGAAGATACGACGGCTTTTTTGTCCTTATAATTTTATAAAATAGACATAATGCGTGATGTATTCTTCTGTTATTCATATTTATCCATCCAATTGATTGGAGTTTGTGCGAAATTCTCTGCCGCCTGCGAATCACATAAATTAACCTAAGACACGAATTTTGAACCTTTTGAATTCTATTTTAAGACTGGATAGTTAAATGTGGGCCATATACTGAGTCAGCGAAATTAAAAATTGATAAAATAAGTGATTCACATAGACACAGACATTTCTTTATGAAACGGTAAAAGGTGTCTATTCCAATAAATGATTTTTAAAGTATAATATGCGCGTTGTATTAATTTTATTATATGATTCTGTTCAGAAACTACTTACGTGCAAGTGTCACAACTATTCAAAATTTATTCGGTGTTCAGCTGACAGAAAAAAAATTATTAATTATTAGAAACGTCAGAAAAGCATTTCAATTTTATGTTACAGTTTTTTACTTAGAAAATGTTGTGTTAAGCTTTATGTTATACTGAATTGATATAATTCATTGTTAAAACTATTACGTTGGGAATAAAGAATCAATATCACTACAGTCCACAATTAATGTTCTTCGTATTTTTCCCTCGTAAATACAGATTCTCAAACCTCAAATCTGCATCCATCAAGACACCAAGATTTCTCGCTTCTCTCACAATTGCCAAAGATTCTCCCCGAATGTTTATATTTACAGAATGGTATACATTTTCCCTATGATGTTTTGGCCCAAATATTAACACCTTCGATTTCTTAGGGTTTATGCATAAACAATGTTCCTCTGCAGCAGTAACAAATTTATTTAAGTCTGTATTAACTAGGCTACAAGCATTTGTTGTTAACTCTCCTGGAAAACTGAAATAAAGCTGAGTATCGTCAGCATATAGATGAGTTTGACATGACTGAATAGTAGATAATAAATGAGACGTATATATTGAAAATAGTAAAGGCCCTAGTATTGATCCCTGTGGCACACCAGATCTGAGATTTAAGAAACTTGAACTACAATCATTTATCGATACTTTTTGCTGTCTATTTTTTAAATAGTTACCTAATAATTCCAGCGCATTTGGAGAGAACCATATAAATTCAATTCAACATTAAATCGTAATTAATTGTATCAAACGCCCGGCTAAAATCTAACAAAACCAAAATCGTATATTGTTTATCATCAGTTGCAGCTATAATATCGTCGACAATATGCAAAAGTGCGGTAGCACAGCTGTAACCTTTCCGAAATCCTGATTGGACCTCAGGTAATAATGAATATTGTTGAATATATTCCTTAATTTGTACTTCTACTGCTCTCTCAAAAATTTTAGACATAGTAGGTAATATACTTATACCCCTAAGGTCCTTAATTTCTGTTGGGTTTTGTGTCTTTGGTAACACACCACAGGCACTCCTCCACACTGATGGAAGAAACACATTACTTGTCAAGCAAAAGTTTATTATATCTTGCAAAGAAAATTGAAATCAAGTATACAATAATTGTAGGATAGGAGTGGAGACTGAAGAAGGGAAAACACTGTCAACTATCAAAAATGGAACTTTTATAAAAATTATGAAATATGAGAGAATAGGACACAAATTAATCAAATATTTGAAGCAATTTTTGCAAGAAATCCGTTGTTATGTCAGAAATATTCAGTCTTTATGCACTTTAATTTCTTTGCAAAATGGTTAGAGTTTTAGGATGGTTTTAGGTTTCAAATTAGCGGTTTTCTTTTTCTGTTCTCATAAAGTTACTAGTGAGAAAAAAATAACTAGAAAATGTATTTCTTAGACCGTCAGCAGTTTTTTTCAATTCCTGAACAATTTACTTCAAAGCATAGGGCGACTTTTGCAAATAATGGCCTTATTTGGTTTTTTTAACGGATCGGATTTTGAAGATCTTGTAAATTTAAGATTAGGGTTATTTTAAATATTCCCACACACCACAAAATTCAGAGGATTGATTATGTTCAGGTGACCTTGGGGAACGTCCTATCCAACAGTATGGAAAACGGTTATTTAAACACTCGTACGATAACTGCAAAATGTGGAGGAGCCGTCATGCATGAACCCCATACGTCTTCTAATTATGAGAGGTACATGTTCCGAGATGAACTGATTTTTTTAGAAAATGAAGATATATGTATCACTGTTCAAACGTTGAGGAAGAAAAAATGGTCTTAATAAATAATCGTCGATAATACCAATCCAAACATTGACCTAAAAGGTGGTATGTGGATTGACATTAGCTTATGTGTGGTTATTATATGTCTTGAAAAGTTGGGTTCATCTTTAAACAAAACAGCGGTAACAAAATTTGGATTGTTTGGAATTTTTCTTAGTCCATTGGATAGTCACTAAGTAGCAAATGTTGAACACGTTGGAGATAATATAGATAGAATAAATTTTATTTTAGAACATTCCAAACAGTTTTGTTACTAACATTTAGTAATTGAGCTTGTGAACGAAGATGCAATTTAGTAAACATTTCAGAAAATGGTAAGCAGTTATTTGGATAACGCAGGGCATACCATTGGCAAATCCATAAAAAAATTCATATTAGTCATTTTAGCATTAGTTAATACAGGCATTGTTATTAACTGAACATCAACGAAAGCATAACTTGTGCAACAACAAAAATAGTCAGATAAACATTTCTGGCGACCAACGAGTTGCATCCCAAAAGTAAAATTTTACCTGAACGAAAAAAGACAGCTGTCGAAATGCATCCGTAATTCAAAAAGGTCTGTTCATTAATAATCGCCTATCATGGTCAGAGGGTGGTCAAATTTTACAGCAATGTTGCCGATATATTATTTGAATCGTAAATATTTTTATAAACATTCTTATATTTTAATTAAAAAAACATAAAATATTCTGTTAACTACCCTACCCTAACCCAATCTGGAGGATTGTTTTTCATTCACTTCTCTCCTCCATTTGGGAATTGAGCTGAGTGGATTGTATATTTTTCTTATGCTGGTTTGGCTTTTACTTACATACGATCAATGACCAGCGGCCTCGATCACAGGCTTAGTAGTGGAGGAAGAGGATTGTGTTTTTTATTGTTCATGTTACTACGATGAGTTTTAATGGAAGTTTAATCCATTTTATATTAAAAAATAGTCGGGAACTTAAAAAACTTTTTATTTGTCAAACTTGACAGACAACCAACTTTTTCTCTATATAGCGACGGCTACGTTATGTTAAGTTTTTGGAACACTGGTAGACTTTTTAGTTAGTGTGAATATTTCCCTCGTGTGTAAAAAATCCCATGAGAGGAGTGCAATTATCGATTGATTACAGCGGTAACTGCACTGTAGAAACCGAAAGAGCACTGCGATAATTGCATTGTTTACGTATCCACGGTAATCCCATTGTGAATCCATGATAATTAAAAATAAAATCAGTTTGACAAGTAAAGTTCTTACGCTGGTTTGGTTTTTACTTAGGTACTTACGATCAATGACCCTCTGCTTCGATCACAGGCTTAGTAGCGGAGGAGGAGGATTGTGTTTTTTATTGTTTTTGGTACTACGATGAGTTTTAATGGCAGATTAATCCATTTTATATTAAAAAATAGTCGGGAACTTAAAATAGTACATGATACTATAAGGGAGAGAAATGCGTTGTTTTGGCAGAGGTGCAATTTGAGGCCAGAGGGCGAAGCCCGAGGGCTACAATGCACTGAGGACAAAATAGCAGCTCTCCCGAATAGTATATACTATTTTTTCCACGGTCTCATTAACTTAAAAACACATATTTTGCCATTATGAAGTAAGTAGCACCAGAATTATTGTACTCGGATTTGAGCATTTATTTAGTAGTTGTTGAGCTATTGTCATAACTACAAAATCAACAAACAAAAAGAATTGTCAAATTAAGGTGCTAGTTTGGTTTAGTTTAAAGTTTGTTTAGTGCACAATTAATAATAGTGAGTCGGAAGAGATTGTGGAGGCTGCAAATATTGCAATAAGCAATTTGCTGCCCATGAAGTCAATATCTTTATACGATATAGCCTATATACAATCGGTTCAAAAAGTGGTGCGCCGAGAAAAATATTCAAGTATACAGCGAGAATGTTTTGTTGGCTTACTTCAGTGAAAATGCAAAGAATTACAAGTCTTCCACATTATGGGAGCAATATTCTATGCTTAAGTCATGCTTGATAATTTACGACAACATAGATATAAGCAAATTCCCCAAGCAGATCGCATTTTTGAAAAGAACCGGTAACGGATATCAAGCGAAAAAATCGAAAATATTGAGAAAGGGTGAAATCGACCATTTTCTATCAAGTGCAGATAACAAAGAATTCTTAATGGTTAAGGTAAGATTACTTTTGTTGTTAGATATGTCAATTATTAAGTATTTTGATTTTTTATAGGTTGGATTAATTCTGGGGATTGCCGGAGCTTGTCGAACTGATGAACTAGTCAATTTAACTGTAGATGATATTGAGGATGTAGGCTCTTCCTTGATTGTAAAAATTCCAAACACTAAGACAAAGATTCCACGAAGCTTTGTGGTTACCGATGTGGGAAATATGCTTGAATTGTTTCGAAAATACCTGTCCCTTAGTCCTCCCCACGTCAAGCATAAGCGCCTTTTTTTGTACTACAAAGCAGGAAAATGTAGTTCGCAGCCAGTTGGCAAGAATACCATGGGAAAAATTCCGAGAGTAGCAGCTTCGTATTTAAAATTACTTGATGCTGCATGGTATACTGGACACTGGTTACGAAGATCTTCAGCGACATTACTAGCAGATGCTGGTGTGGATATCACGACAATAAAGCGTCATGCTGGTTGGAAATCAACGACAGTCGCTGAGTGTTATGTCGAGAACTCCATTGAAAATAAAACCAAAATTGCTAATCAGGTTTTAGTAGGTACTACTACTAGCGCAATCACAAAAACTGTAAATGTAAGCGAAACTAATATTCCTTCTAAAATTAATTTTGAAAATTGTACAAATGTAACATTTAATTTAAATGTCAATAAATAATTTCAATGTTATCTTTTTTTGCATGAAAAACGTTTCCCATAATGTAAACTCCCTCGGGAGCATTTTCCTCCCTTGGGAATAATCGACTACTTCTGTTTTAATTTTGATGTCATAGAAACTGATTTCTACTCCCGACCGTGGAAAATAGTACATTATACTATAAGGGAGAGAAATGTGTTATTTTGGCAGAGGTGCAATTTGAAGCCCGAGGGCTACAATGCACCGAGGACAAAATAGCATCTCTCCCGAATGGTATATACTATTGTTTCCACGGTCGGGAGTAGAAATTAGTTTCTATGACATCAAAATTAAAACAGTAAAGTAGTCTATTATTCCCAAGGGAGTATAATGTAAAACGTTCTCCATAATCCTCCCTTGGGAATAATCGACTACTTCTGTTTTAATTTTGATGTCATAGAAACTGATTTCTACTTCCGACCATGGAAAAAACTTTTTATTAAATTTGTTGACGGATGCAACTCAGTGGTTGGACGGATGCGAGTCAGCGGTCAAAAGTTTCGCCTGCTCAAATAGGATGCAACTCATCGGTCCCGAAATTTCTTTTGGCACAATCATTGTGAAAATTCCAAAGGCCTCTGGGAATAAACATGTTCTTTCTTATTAGTTTTCGAAACCAGTAAAGTCACTAGTTTATTACAAAAAAGTCAACGCCCTGTATCTGATTAACGACAAAACATATCACACATAAAAGTACCTCAGATAACATACTTGTAAGTACTTACTGTTTAATTTAAAATTGAATGACGTATCAGCTATATTTCATATAACTTTGGCAACACCCTGTGTTTGCCGGGAAGCTGAACAGAAACATCTCCCAACACTGAACCCGAGTACCTATATTAGTACAATGTAAGCGGTAAATTTAAACTGGCAGAGGTAAGCATGAACGACATTGCCAGACTGCAACTTTTGGAAGCTACCTACTGGTAATATTTGTGCAAATGTACATATGAGAATGGTACATGTAGTACCTATCTCCACGCGTGCAATCTGTGACAAAAATCATAGACACTGTGCTACTATGGATATTGTTACGAACTCAGTAATTCAGAAGCCGGTCCTGTTGTGAACTATAAATTTTGGCGAATGCGCGGATTCTAGATGATTCTAGTACGAAACGTATTCACGTATACGACAAGCGTGGTGAATTCTAGAACGTTCGAGAATTGACGAACAACGGGCTGGTGTGAGTAACCGAAATTCCGACTCCCTGTCCAGTCGACGATGTCCAGCAAACTGCTCCCACTGCAACAAGGCGAAATATAAGGAAGCAGTAGTTTCAAGAACTACAGTTGTCAAAGAAGAATGGTCACCCAACAGGATCAGAGAAGATCAAGAGAGTGGATCCGGTAATGGAAGCAAGAAAATCGGCGACCTACCTGGCAAAAACTGTCAAGATTTTCACCAACACTGAAGGCATATTGGGCTCAGTGGGACTCCCTTGTCCTTGACGAATGCCTATTGAAACGAGTCCTTGAAAACGATGATGGTTCCGAGAATAGACGACAAGTAGTTATCCCGAAAACGAGAGTAGCTGAGGTACTGAGGAAGTTACACGACAGTCCTTCAGGAGGTCATCTGGGAGTGAAGAAAACCCTTCAGCGAGTCAGTGAAAGGTTTTATTGGATGAACAGCTCCAACGATGTGAAGGACTGGTGTAAGAAGTGTACGAATTGTGCTACGAGTAATGGACCACATCGCAAGAGGAAGGCACCCATGAAACAGTATAATGTCGGAAGCCCAGTCGAAAGGATTGCTTTAGATATCACTGGACCATTTCCGACGACAGAAAATAGTGGTAAATACATTCTGGTTGTGATGGGTAGAAGTTTACGCGATCCCGAATCAAAAGGCCGCAACTGTCGCGGATGTCATTCATTCATTCATTCGGTTGAGTTGTGCTCATCAGCCCAGGCACTTGAACTGAGTCTTTGTACCATTTCCCATGTTATTTACTTCCATTCAAGGAGCTTTGTGTCTTCTATGTAAGCCACTAGTTTAACTGGAGGGATTTTCAGTAGTTGTAATGGTTGTATAGTTTCCTCTCCAAAGTGCTTCCCTCTGAGTCCATGTAAGTTCTCGCAGAAGCAGAGTATGTGAGTAGGTGTTTCATCATGAAGATCATATTTTCTGCACAAAGGTTCACTAACTTTGCCCATTTTGTGCAGATGTCTCCTTAGGGGCAGTGTCCAGTCACCAGGTTGGTAACTGTCTTCAAATGTCTCTTACCCAGTTTCAATAGCCTGGTTGAGAGTTCCTTGTCTACCTTGTTCAGTAAACTCTTTGTATGGAGGTGCCCTTGTGTCGACCTCCATTCGAGTTGGTGTTCCCTATCTAGCCAGTTCCCGATTTCCCCTCTTATGCAATCTTTTGTGATTCCTCAAAACGGTTCCGGACCTATGAAGTCTCGTTTAGAGCCTTGTGCTACGAGTAATGGACCACATCGCAAGAGAAAGCCACCCATGAAACAGTATAATGTCGGAAGCCCATTCGAAAGAATTGCTTTAGATATCGCTGGACCATTTCCGACGACAGAAAATGGTGGTAAATACATTCTGGTTGTGATGGATTATTTCACAAAATAGGTAGAAGTTTATTCGATCCCGAAGCAAGAGGCCGCAACTGTCGCGGATGTATTGGTGAAAGAATTCATCAGCCGATATGGAGTGCCCTTGGAAGTTCACAGCGATCAGGGAAGGAAATTCGAAAGCCATTTATTATTTCAAGAAATTTGTGACAAGCTGGGAATGAAGAAGACCAGGACAACGGCATTGCATCCACAGTCAGATGGAATGGCCGAAAGAATGAACAGGACCATTGGAAAATATCTGTCCAAAGTAGTTTCCAGCCACCAGAGAGATTGGGACCAGTACCTTCCCCTATTTGCATTGGCTTATCGATCTGCAGGTGAAACACCTGCGAAAATCCTTTTTGGACGCGAAATGAGGCTTCCTTGTGACCTGGAATTTGTTTGTCGACTTGAAGAAGATCTAGCGGGGGAAGACTACGTGATCCAGTTGAGAAAAAGGATGGACGATGTACACGGAGACCATAACAAAGAGGAAGGAGTGAACCATATCCGGGAAGATCCTGACCCTGCCTTCAAAGAATTTATGGGTGCATATGGAGGTACCGGTAAAGCTAGATTTGGAGTCATCACAGAGCAACGACAAGATTTGTTCACGCTTCCAGAATATTATTTACTGGCACACAACATCCCAGCTAATACCAAAAATGCACGAGGTTTGGCATTCCTAGCCTTGTAGTGCCGTCTTTTTCGTTAAATTGATATTTTGTGTTTCTGAGCATTGACTGTCAGTCTGTCACGATCACCAATTATCAACGATAATTCATTATTTCTGATATCACCCCTGCAAACTAGCCCTGACAATAATGATGTCGTCTGCGTATCCAAGACAGTAAAAGTATGCCGTAGACAGTTCTGTAGAGAGTTCGTCTAGTAAAGTTCCCCAGAGTGGAGATTAACTATTATCCTATCCTCCAGTCTATTCATTGCATTAACCCATTAATTCGTGATAACATTATTAAATGCTTCCTCAATGCCTAAAAAAGTGGCCAAGGTTTAGACGAATATAAAATGGTTCATTGGATTTAATTAAATAAAGTAAACTAATAGTACAGTCATTAAAGGTTTTCACCTCCGATTTCGTTGAACCTCCATCGATTTTCATGAAAATTGGTGAGTAGATGGGTGATACCTTGAGAAACAAAAGTGACATAGTGCCAACTTGCGCTTTTGCCCTGAGGGTGGATGCCATCCCTTCTTGAGGGTGAAATTTTAATTAAAATAACCTCAGGAATCGATAGATAGACAAATTGTAAGCAAAATTTGTTATATAAAGTTTTTGGAATAAATCAATACTTTCTGAGTTATTAATGATCAAAGATTGTGATAAAAATACATGTTTTAAAGCGGTTTTTCATAAATAACTCAAAAACTATGAGTTTTTACAAAAAATGTGTAATTACCAAAATTGAAGCTAATGAAAAAACATACTAATCCGTTCTATAAAAAACCTTCTAGTATTAATTCAAAGTGAGCTATAGGTAATTGTATGTATATTTTTTTTCGGCGATTACTTAAATCTAAGCATTCAAACTTAAATAACGGGAAACCGATGCATTTTATGACATATACTATCGGAACACTTTTTAAAGTACTCGGAATACCTTTCTAATGAGCACTGTAAGAAGTTAATAGCAATATTGAGCAAGTTATGATAAAAATAAGATGACACTTTCGAATTTTTTTGGAAAAAACGAAAAATAAAACCTTCACCATTTCCACAAAAATTCAAATTTATGGTTATCCCTAAAAGACTTTCTTTTTTTTAGCCTAAGTGATGACCTCAAAAATTTTTCCCGGTCTAGAATGCTTATTTTTGAAAAAAAAAATATGATATAATGAAATCGAAATTTTTGAAAATAACTTCAAAAATATTGGATATTCCTAAAAATTGAAGAACGAAATTTAAGTTCTTTTTTTAACAAAGATTTTTTTTGTTTTTATAGGATGAAAAATAACCGAGATAGAGACGTTTAAAGCCTAACTTTTACTGCGAGAACCACGTAACCGGGACCCTTTAACCCTTTATATTTTAAAAAATGAGGACTTTAAAAAAACTTATTTAAAACGATCTTATAGCTCTTGAAATTACCTTTCAAATGGTTTTTGGATGAACCTAATATCTTAAATATTAACGAAGTTATTGTAAAAAAACAAATTATATTTTTTTGGAAAAATTTTTGGAACAGAGATTTGGTATGCGTATATTATAGGAAAACGTGTCAATAGGTACATGCTTACTAAATACACATGTATGGGTGTGTGTGTGTGTATGTGTGTTTTGAAGATAGAGAAAGTGAAAGGAACGGTAAACATCTGCTCGAAAACGTGGTGGGGCTTTCTAGAATGACGTGTGTATTGAACATTTTTCTCCTAATTAATAAATTAAATTTTCATGTCAAAAAAAATATGTCACGAGTCAAAAAATATTGAAAGAGCATTTCCAACTTTAAATTATGCTTTTTCATCACCTTTTGCACAAAGGGTAGTTTGAAGAATGTGAATTGAATAAAATTAACAAAGTTTGGAATATATTAATAAAATTTATCTTAACTATTTAAAAAGATTCTAACTAATTAAAGCTGATAAAAAAATTATTCCATTATTATTATGAGAAGGGGTAGTTTTAAAGGGTGAAAAATTTCGCAATAAATATTTTAATGCTCGGTAAATAAGATTTCACTTCAGTAATGTAATATTTAATAGGTTAAAGTTTTTGAAACGAAATTTTACAGTGATTCTGCAGTAACGGGGTAGTTTTAAAGGGTTCAAATTTCACTGTCAACCAAAAATTATAAAATATATATATATATATAATTATAAAAAGTATCAAACAAACTGTAATGTTAATATGCGATTTTAAAACCAGAAATACAAAAATTGATTTTTTCATGATTTTCGATTTAAGGGGTGGTTGCTAAAAGGGTTGAAAAATTAATTAAAATCATAAATCATGCATATCTTTATTAAAAAACATAAATTTTACCTAATTATATTATAAACACAATTACTTGAGCCAGAATGGTTAAATCTGCATTTTTTCCCATTTTCAACAAAAGGGGTGGATTTCACCCCTAAAATGCAAAAAGCATATAAAGACGAGCATATGTCACTTTTGGAGTAGCCCAAATTTCCATCTAAATCTATGGAGGTTCAACGAAATCGGAGGTTGTCGCTGTTTTTGCCTTCATTGACTGTAGTATAAGTAAAACAGCGAAATAAGCTTATTTGTCTTTCAGGTCGATCTTCTGCATCTAATACAGCTGATCATCAACTAGACGATTACATTGCCTCAGGATCAAATGATAGTAAATCCAAATATTTTGATAATATTCCAAAACTTTCGACTCAGCTTCTCAATGAAATTAAAAGAGGGTTTCGCCATTGTAAGTCTGTAAACTTTTTAAGAAACTCTAAAAAAGTTGTTAGTTCTTCTGAAGAGAATTTTGGAAGGTATTATTCAGATTCAGAATTAATTTTCAATTCAAGAATCAATATAAACTACTGGACTGGAACAAGTGGATTCAGATATAGAAAAAGTTTTTCTAGTAGTGCTTTAACTTCAGTTTGAAAATAGGTATTTGTTTTACTAGGCAGAGAAGCACAATATCCAACGCCGCGGCTGGTCTTTCATAGCCAAGGCATTAAATATTTTTTTCTGCCATGTGAAACATAGGTAGTTTTTTCTTTAAACTCGTTCCAATTTCACGCAAAAATTTGTCTTTGTCCGATGTCATTGTCAATTTTAATTATCAATTTGTTTCAAATTATTACTTGGAACGTGGCATAGCATCAAACGGGCGTAATGAATCTGGTCACATTTTAATACTTTTACCCTCCGGTAAGTGCAGGTAACAAATAAATATGTACGAAAGTGGTCACAACAACATTTATAATAAGATATATTTTTGTAAAGTAAACTATAATAATTTTCAATAATAACCCAACCAAACCTACCCCTACCAAACCACCTTCGTATTTTAAGTCAATTTTTGAAGAATAAATTATAATAATTTACAATAATAACGCAACCAAATCTACCCCTACCAAACCACCTTCGTATTTTCAGTCAATTTTTGGAGAATAAATTATTATAATTTTCAATAATAACCCAACCAAACCTACCCCTACCAAACCACCTGACTGATGTGACCAGATTCGTAGCCCTCATTTTTGGCCAGTGTGACCAGTTTTGTACATCAAAATCCTCATTACCTGACTGATGTGACCAGATTCGTATCGCCCCATCAAACATTTTCTGTCTAGGCAGTAAAAATTCTCCTGTTATGCCTGTTAAGTGTCAATAAAAATCCACTTTTAATGTCATTTACAGAAAAAATGAATTTATAACAAAATACTAAATGTATCATGTACTCACTACTGTAATTTGTTTAGTGTAAAAGTATGTTCAATATATTTTTATTCCTTATTATTATTTTATTTAAATTAATATGTCTCTGCAGCCGAGATCCGTTACACATGATAATAGTATAAAATAATCCAAAGGATTGAAATCTGGTGACCTCGCTGGCTATTCAATAGGTCCACGTCTACCAATCCACCTGTTCGGAAAAGTTTCATCTAGGTACCTTCTATAACATCTACAGCATAATATAGAGGTACACCATCCTGTTGAAACCATAAACTTTCATCAAAACCTCCAGGATTACTGTATGTGCACACAAAACTATTGTATTTTTGTCCACCCTGTACCAATTGGAATCAACATGTGATACATTTTTGGAATCAGCTCAGCTAGAGTAATCCGAAAATTGAGACAAAATGGGGGTGTTTCATTTACAAAAAATTACGGTGACGTCATTACTCGAAAGTAATTCACCCTGCATATTAGATTATCATTTTAAAATACGGTAAATTAAAATCAAAAATCGACGTGTTTCAGGATTATTTCTTAAAATGGTCTGTTTAGCTAAAAACGAATTTGTTCCATACTTTACGGACTCAGTGTATACAGCGTTGCTGAAAAGTCTCGCACCAATGGATTATCTTTGAAACGGATGAAGGGAAAGTTATGAAATTCTAGGACGATGAATGAGACTCTATTCTGCATATTTTAGAGCAAATGTCAAATGTTTTTGACGTCAGCGTTTAGCGTGCGGCCGCCATCTTGAATTTTTTCAAATGTCAACCTAGGTCGTGTGGCCCATCACAAAAAAGCTTTTTTTTCTCTTTCCAAAAATAATCCCAATGTATAACTTGACTAGGATATTATGATAGAAATTTAACCAAAATATTAAAATTATAATTTTAATCAAAACTGCGTGTTGCAGAAATTTATAAACTAAACAATTATTTAAGTTGAAAATACTTCATTACAATAAGTGCTCAAAATACTGGGCCATTTGTTTGTTGACAATGATACAATCTCTTTTCGAAGCTACGAATAGAATCGTTGATCATTTGTGGAGTAATTCCCTGCATTTCGAGACGTATGCGATCCTTTAAATCGTTGAAGTTAGTTGGTCTGTTTACATAAACGCGGTCTTTCTGGTAGCCCCAGAAAAAAAAATCTAATGGTGTCAAGTCGGGTGATCTTGCCGGCCACTCAATTGCACCTCTTGGACCAATCCATCTCTGAGGGAAAATTGTATTTAAATATTGCCTAACGTCTCTTTGATAATGTGGAGGTGCGCCATCCTGTTGAAGGTATACGTTCATATTAGGAAATAATCGATTTATTTCAGGTATAATTTCATTTTGGAGTAAGTCAAGATGTTTAGCACCGGTCAGCGTATCTTCAATAAAAAAAGGACCGATCAAATGGTTTTTCACCAAACCCGCCCACACATTTACTTTTTGTGGACGCTGTGTACGAACCTCCTCCATCCAGTGCGGATTACAATCTGACCAGTAGCGACAATTATGTCTGTTAACAGAACCGTTCCAGCAAAATGTGGCTTCATCACTGAGTATCAAAAAATATAAGAAATTGTTTTGCATCCTTATTTTCTCTGTAACTATTTCATAAAATTGTAATCGCCTATCAAAAACATCCTCGCCCAATTGTTGAAGATTTTGAACTTTATAAGGATGAGTTATTTTTATGCAGAATAGTTTGTATAGACTGTCTAGAAATACCGTGATTTCTTGCCAATATACTTGTAGATTTTTTAGGGTTTTCTTGAACATATAATAGAACATCTAAAGTTTTACCTTCATTAGTTGCACTTTTCGGTCTACCAGACCTAGGAATATGTTTTACACTATGTTTCATTAAATTTATTCACTAATCTCGTCACTGTAGATCTACTTAAAGGAGGGCGTTCAGGATTCAAATCGTTAAAAAAATGAGTAACTTCGTCATGGGTACGTTTGTGATCACCATATCCAACTAACATTAAGATTTGGATGCGTTGCTTCTCTGATAAATTTGCCATTATTCTTAATTTACTTTTAAATTTCGTGCTAATTTGAAATTAGTATCAGTTTTGACAATTTGTACATAAATAATGAACTAATGATGTGGTTGACGTTTTTAATGCCTGCTATTGTTTTTTGTTTTATTTTAAAAACCTACAAGTCCAAATAATTAGTAGGTACGGTACACTTTAATTTAGAAAAATGAAAACGATATTTTGTAGGACATTTTGTAGTAAAGTGATACATTGGGATTACTTTTGGAAAGAGAAAAAATTAATCTTTTTGTGATGGGTCACACGACCTAGTTTGTCATTTGAAAAAATTAAAGATGGCGGCCGTACGCTAAACGCTGACGTCAAAAACATTTGACATTTGCTCTAAAATATGCAGAATAGAGTCACATTCATCGTTCTAGAATTTCATAACATTCCCTTCACCCGTTTCAAAGATAATCACTTGGTGCGAGACTTTTCAGCAGCACTGTATATAAATGACAGATAATATTTATTAGATATAGGATTGCATTTAATATTAGAGTTATTTAAAATTATATATTTTTTCCGTTTCCATCAACCCGCTTCTTTTATCTGTATAAATGTATCATAATATAATAGTAAACATACAAAATATGACATAGGCAGTCAAAACATCAAAATTAAGGAATAGTCAATTGAAATGTTACAATTTAAGGACCTAATATTGCATTTTTTAGATGACGCAATTTTATTTTTGGGACATGTGAGGGGGGTTAATAGAAGCTTAACCCCAAGTTTGTGGGGTTGCCGCCCTTGTCCCCCGGCCGCCATCTTGGAAAAAGGGGTGCAAACATTTTTTTGAAACTTTTGTCAATTATGTATTCTGTCAGCAGCTTCATGGTTTAACCTATTATTTTGTTGTTTCAGTTGCCTGTACGTATTTTGTATCATTTTTTGGGTAGGTTCGCAATTAAATATTCATGTTTTATGTATGTACAACAATCAATCACAAACATCTGTGGGATCAAGCAGAATAAACAAATAAACTTTGACATTGTTTATGTTGGCATAGAAAAAAACGTCTATTTACTCTTCTAGTATTTGGTAAGTTTATATGAAGCCGTGAAAGGAATGCAGTCGAAAACATTCGATATTGCCATGTTTAACTATGAAAAAGATAAAGTGCTAAGAAGTATGTAGTGATAATAATTGGATAATGGACTTTTTATTATTAACAATATTAACAATATGATTAAACGTTAATTCTTCAATGTGCTGCAATTTTGCTAGGAGATCTACTTCCGACGATTAAATAGTTGTTAAGACAGTAGGCGAAACTATAATTCAATGCTCTCTACTGCACTTGTGCTATCAGAAAAAATAACGTTACTTTGTATCTTCGAGAGTCAGACATAATTTCATTGCTTCCTTTATAGCTGTCAACTCGGCTGTAAAGATTGAGGAGTGTTCTGGGAGTTTAAACATTTCATTTTCCTTGGAGTTTTTATGAATGTATGTACAACCAGTCGCTTTATTTAATAATGACTCGGATCATGAAGCGAGTTGGTTACTATCTTATGTCCGTTTGTAATTATCAATGATTTAGAACAAGTTTTAGTCAATTTTTTAGGATCCTAAACTTAGGATACTAAAAAATTGACAAGAAAAAAATGTGTTTGCAACACACCATGTTTTAGTCACTTATTTAGGCTGTGATTATGCGCGTTGAGCAGTATGATTTTGTTAGTAGCCTGTCACTTTTCAGATTTTAGCAAATAATTTGAATTTTTTAATTTAAATAGGTATCAGACAAAAATGGACACAGAATTTTTATTGTTAGCAGCAGCAAGTCTTATTAATATAGTAGTAGTTAGGAATTATATAAGAAAGAGAAGCGTGTCAAAAAAGAGAATAATTAGAAAGCCATGGTTGAAAAGAAGGAGTGAAAAGGGCTTAGGAATATTAAAAATGCTCAATGAAGAACTGGCAACAGAAGACACAGACTCTTATCAAAATTTTCTACGCGTATCGGAAGAGCAATTTAATCATTTGCTTTTCTTAGTGAAAAATGATGTTTTTTTATGGTAGGTTACAAATTACTTTGCGCTTCTTAGCAACTGGTGAATCCTTTCGGTCACTTATATATGCAACAAGGGTTCATGAAAGTAGTATATCAAGATTTATTCCTGTGGTTTGTGAAGCATTATATCGTCGCCTTAAAAATGACTACCTCAAAGTAAGTATTTCAATGATAGCATGAGACCACGACATTTTTGATATTTAAAATAGCTTCTCACCCCTCAATAAACGATATAATATATATAATCCAATATAACTGAATAAACAATAAACTATGGTTGGTTATGTAGCAGAACCAGTGTCACCACAATGATGAAAAATAAAAAAATCAATAACCTTAAAATAAAGTTTACCCTATATGTTTGCCCCAAGTTGTCATTTAATTGATAGAAAATAGGACTGGTTCTATAAATATTTTCTATCAACTAAAATTGAACAAAAATAGGACAGTTTTCGTCAATTTCAAAATTGACTGAAAAATTGATGATAAATGTGTATGTATGTATCTATCATTTATTTAGGATCCTAAAAAATTGACTAAAACTTGTACTAAATCATTGATAATTACAAACGGGCATAAGACCGTAGAGGCGTAGCTTAATTCAGGCACAAAAGACCGGACCATTAAGATCCGGACTTTTTTCAATTAACATCATTATACTTGAAGAAGCACACGAAAAATGTAAACATTATCAAATAGTGGGAAAAGTATTTTTATGAAATTTTGTAAACTTTGGCAATATGATTATATGAAAACATTTAATTTTATAATATAAATCAATGTCCTTCAAAAAATTGATAAGGCTTGGTTGCTGCCATTAATCAAATCAAATCTTTTGGAGTGATTCTATTGTGTATCAACTAATTCTGGAAAACTCAGTACCTAGTCGTTTTAAATCGTTTAATATAATAACAACTATAAAATACTTGATTATTTGTCAACTTCATAACATTAACCTTGCTTATACGTAGTCAACTAGACTATACTTTGAGTTAACACTTCGCTAATGTATGTTTCAAAAGATTGATGAAGTTGGTGGTTACAGCGTTTATCGGAGTATTAAAAGCAGCTCGTAAGTATAGACTATTTCACGATTAAATTCCTGTTTCTGATTATAGGTGATAACAAATATTCAGCAGGAAATATAGACAACCGTATTTAGAAAGTACGAGCGTAAATTCCTCTAATACTTCCAAGGGAAATACACACTCAACCTATTTTCTTAGGTGACTTATTATCAGGTCAAAAAATATAGAGTCAATAACATGTATGTATGTATATTAGGGGTGACAGTCATTGTGACCCTTTCTTCTACTGAGGAAAGTCTTGGAGATCAGTAGTTTTCTTGGTCATAGTTACTGGATGAATTTTAGGTCCTCCGTAGGCTTCAGTTTACGTAAGTGTCCTTATATCCAGCAGTTTTCTACATATTGATTCCTATGATTCTGGATTGCTATGAATTCCGCGTATATGTGAGTGGAAATTTCTTCTTCTATTCTGCAGAATCTACATTCCACTTGCTTCACTAGTATGAGTTTTTTTAGGGAGCCCATTCAGTCAGCAGTGTCCTGTTAGGACATCTGTCAAAACACTTGGTGCAGTACTTTGGCTAAATCAGTCATTGTCATCACCTAGTTGTAGTTTCCCAGAAGTGTCTTGATTGTCTTAGTCCTACTCTTCTCTTTTCTGTAACATTATATATTCATTTCATTGGTGCTGATACCACAAAAGGGTGTTTTTGTTTTCTTTTTGTTCTGGAACCCATAGTAAGGTGACGATATTGTTTTCGCCTAGTTTATTAAGTATTCCAAGCGATCCCATACCATTTTAGAACGAGCTCAGTACTTTAATGGCTGCTTAACTATCCGACTTTGCTTTCTATATCTTTCATCAATATTGAACTACAATTTCCTATAGCGTGAATTTTTGCTTGAAAGATAATTGTGATTTTTTACAATCTTTCCGAGTGGTACACTCCTATCACAGCCCTTCTATTGCTTTAGAGCGATGTGTGTATACCATTTAACGGCATTCTTTCCAAGTATGGTAATGGTGTTTGGATTCCAATTCTTCTAGCTGTATTCTGTATTGATCGAATTTTTTCAAAACTTGTTCTTTTGCTCATACTACCCTGTGACATTTCCCAGGATTTCTCATTTCTAGAAAGTGATATTATTTAATAATCTCCTCTCCACTTAGCCTGTATTTTGTTCTTTCTGCAACACTTTCCACTACCGTATGCATGGAGTTAAGAAACACTTCCATGGCCGCCGTTGTGCATGGTTTCATTGTTCCTGCAATGCGTATACAGGATAATCTTTGAATTCTGGAGAGGTGGTCCCTAGTCCTCAATAGGCTAGTTCTATTACTCCTGGAAATGCCTCCATGAGAGATTATTGGTCAAAGTATGGCTGAGTACATCCCAGCTAGGTACCTTAGAGCTTTTTGCTTTGTGGGTTATCTCCTTTTCATATTTGTTCCTCAAGAGTTTACTATCTAGGGACATACTACCTACTCTCCATGTCTAGGTATGTGATTTCTTGACTCTATTCAACCTAGCTTCCAGCAAGTTCAACGGTTTTGAGGAATTTTCTTTTCGTCGTAAAGACTTATCAAGATGGTATTGGTAGGATTTGCCTTTAGTTCCACCTGCCTACACCAGCTATTTGTATAGTCCATTGCCGCTTGTTTGAAACAGCTCATTGGACGACATTTGCCAAATTGTGAGGCACACCGAATAAGCAAAGATAGGAAAACTGTCAAAGCTGTAGTAGGGGTGCTAACAGGGCACTATAAGCTTAATGATCACTCAAATCTAATGGGGTTGGCGGGCGAAGTCATGTGCAGATTCTGTCACCTAGAGCACACAGCCTGGCGAATGTGCGGTTTCTTGTTTTAGGCGATCAAGTCATCTGCAGTACACTATATTTACAATATTTAGTCTCGAGGTTGATGGGCTACAAAAAAAGAGTGGAGCTGGAGAATGTAATCTAGATTGAGATGACCATAATAGATCTCAAGAGGTAGCAATGGAATAAGCCACTTAGTTACTTCATCAAATCTTCTCTAATCTAGGAATGACATTTTCAACATAGTTTTAAAAAATATGTCTTCTTGTGACACAAATGTATCTATCTGCTATCAATGTTCAAAGTAAACCAATTATGTTCACTCAAACAATAAATAAAATAATATACACGGATTTCTACCTTTTAATTTTTTATAATTATATAACTCATACATTGCAATGTTTTCAATAAAAACAAATGATGGCTTAGTATTGACTTTAATAAATGAAAAATTAACAACTATGGTTGATGTTCAAGCAGCCTTAAAAGTTATTGTTGAACAGTAATCTCGGTAACCTTTGTACAAAAATTGCGATTCAAAAAAGGATATTATGAAAAATGGACAAATTCATAAATTTTTAATACCCAACATACACATTATATATTGTAAATTTTTTATAGTTCTAATAACCTTGCAGAATAGATCAATTCAAAAATCGCGTCTAATAAATGGAAATTGGATATATATGTTTCAATAATAAGTTTCAAGAGCTGCTATTTTTAATAGGAGCAAGAGTTGTCTTACAAACAATTGGAAAAATTAACACTCAAAACAACGATTACTTTGCAGCCTCCAATTTCTTCTCTCTGGCTTTTTTGCCTTCCGTTAAAGATAATCGATCGTTTTCTGAAAGACGCGCCAATGTTTTTGTCACTACACCGGTTCCTAAGGTTTGTGACCCATCTCTTAATGTAAATCGTTTACCTTGTTCCAATACCATAGGTCTCATCATTTTTAATATTAACCTGAAATAAATATCGAATTTAGGAAACGTCGTTAATCTACTTGTCATGAGAATAACAAAAAAAAAATGTAGATTAATTTTTCTGATACTAGTCCCTACTTTAAAAAAGTCATATTTGTTGTTCAAAATTAAAAACTCAAATTTTGAGAAGGTTAAAGTAAATGTTGATATACGGGGTTAGGTTAAATCTAACAAACCGAAGAAGATAAAAGAAATTTTAACACGTGTTGCAAGGTTGCCATAACAGCATAATTTCATGTTACAAAATAAAAGGTCGTCCTGAAAAGCGTAGTGACTGCAGCGTTTGAGTTTTTAAATGGAACACCCTATGAATTATGAATTCTTTCGATTTCTTGACTAGATTAAGTTTGTTATGAGGTACCCTATGCCCAAATTCTATGGTTACGCAGATATCGGTGTTGAAAATTGACTGTAGTTGAATGGGGAGAGACTTCAAACTACTATACTGCCAAAGAACTATTATATTCGGTGATAACCTGGGGAAAAACATTGAGTATTATTACAACGTTTGACGTGACTAAAAACTGAAAAACTGTCACTGAATAAATAAGCTGGTACTCTCACAATTTAGATTGTGAATTCCGTACAACTACACTAAAGGTGCTATCCTCAAATAAATAGTACAGTACAAAGCATACAATATTTTGAACTATACTATTACAAATAGAAATTATTTCAACAATCGGCACTTTAATTATTGCGTTGCATGTATTGATATAACTAACAGTAACACTTAAATATTATCTTTTGCACGGAAACCAACAAATAAAAATCTCTTCACATGTGTTTAGAGTTGCCACGGAAATATAAAATACGGGGAGTGGTAATGAAAAGCGTAGCCATTAAGCCTCAAAATGTTTATTCTAGTATTACAATTTGAATCCGATTAATAATAATAATCAACATTCAAAGATATGAAGAAAATGCTGAACAAATTCTAAAGTAAATGTTCCAAGTGCAAACCATTCACGATTTGACAGTATCCAAATATTTTAGAACATTTTTTTGAAAATTCATATTTTCGTCATTTTTTAATTGCAAGTACTAAAACTTGGTACAAAGGAAGTTCTTCATATGAACTTTATATGTGCGAAGAGCAGACGTCAGGCGACGGTTACTTTTAATTGCAATTGTAATTTTTGATGCGATAATTTGCAACGTGTTATCGATTGTCCGATTTTAAATATTAAAACAGTTTTGAAAAGTATATATATATATATGTTGAGCAACAAAACGTATATTTTCAATTTTTAATAAAATAATGTGAAGTCGGCCAGAAACGCGCGAGGACACCGGCGGAAAGTAACGGACTAGATAAGTAGCGAGGATTAAGTGGAAGCATACTATATAGATATACAAGCACGCTGGCGCTCGGCGTAACCGGTCCTTTTCGGTGGTGTTTTTGGCCAACTTCGCATCATTGTAGTACAAATCGAAAATATAGTTTTGTTGCTCTATATCTATACTTTTCAAAACCGTTTTAAAATTTAAAATCGGACAATCGATAACGCATCCAGATACGATACAATTGAAAAACGACAAAAATATGAGTTTTCAAAAAATTTACCAATTTTTCGGTTTTTCCAAATTTCCTCGGTTCCTAATTATACGATTGACTTGCTCGAGGAGGATTTTTTCGTTTTAAATGTTTATAAAAAATTTCTTAAAAACATTTGCGTGTCCAGAACATATAAAAATTATACTGCGTAATGTATTTTATATGATGGCCTATATCAGTACTTATTCCCACAAAGCTGGATGTGCTTTGCAAATAAATATAAGTGAACTGTGAAAATTAGTTAATGTCAATCACTTCACTTCACATCTTAGTGATACAGAACGCATACAAATCCTAATTTTACGAGGCCGTCAAGGAGTATAGAGAAATTGGAAATATTAGAAACTGTTCTAGGCTTGGTAGGCCGAAATCTGCTATGATAAAACAAAACTAAATGTGCTACTCCAAGTTGAGGAAAATCCTATACAACAATATAGCTCAAAGGTCCGTGGTAAGAATTATGAAGTCAGAAAACATGAAATTAGTGATGTGGGCCGGGTAAATACCCAGTGGGTAGGTAAATATAAATTGGGTATTTACCCCAGGCCTAGGCAAATACCCAAAAACTGGGTATTTATAATTTTTATTAAAGTTAGAGAAGATTGAGATGTTTTTTTTGCAATTATTACCCTGTAAGGAATGTAAGGATAGTAAAATGATGATAAAATGTGTTAAACAAAATTTCATATGGTCTCTACTAGCATTTTACTTCTGGGTATAATCGCCATAAATACCCAGGTCTTGTTTTATTACTGCATTCCTGCACACCCAGCCCCCTCACCCCTACCCACTGTTTTGGAGTATTCTAAAATGTTATACACAATCATTTATTGCTAATAAAACTATTCATGGCAAGTTCAACCGTTTTTATTGCATCATAAATACCCAACAATTCCTGGATATTTATATAAATTAAAATAATTTTGTTTATGTTATTTAATTGGTTATAAAGGGTACCCCCCGTTAAGATAGTCGAAATGCCCCTGTTCCGGGATTGAAAAATGAGGTTTGGGAGTCTATTCTACATCTATAAAGATAAAGTTTGCCGCCAACCGGACCTACCTAGACCCCTCCTTTGCCATTATATAGCTGAAAAACGGTTGATATCGTTTTTATTTTTTTTCTCCTCAACTAAAAAAGCTAGCGATACGCGGTTGGTGGCATTTTTTTCTGTATAGAGCCTACTTTTCTGTGAATTTTTTTCAAGGTCATATATATAGTTCTTCTAGTATAAAAATCGATTTTTATTTTTTAAATCACTATATCTTTTTTCAGAAGGGGGCTTCAGGGCTGGAATTTTTTTTCAAATCTTTGTTTTCTCTTGAACAATAAAAAAAAATGTTATCCGAACCGTATTTTCATTGGCGCCATGCTCAAAAATTCAAAAAATCCTTTTTTTTAGCAGTTTTTCGTTTCTAGCACGTTTTAGGCTGATTCTATGAAAAAACTAATAGTACCGTCGTATTCTACGTAAAAAAATACATCGAAAACATGTATCATACTTTTGTTTTTATCACTATTATATCAGGAGAAATCAGCGTTCGAACCTGTGTCTTTATTTACCCATATGCAACACTTACAAAATCACGTATATTAAGTTACGGGGGCCATTTTGGAGGGCACGTTCCGGACCCGGCTCATAATTTGTTGCTATTTTGTTGCTAATTTGTTACTAAATAATTGATTTTCTTGCTCCACCCGTTGCCGAGAAACGCGTGGTCCCCTACCGTAATATTAACTAGGGTGGCCAAGTACAATATCTGGGTAACGGGGGAAGCTAGCGATACGAGCCTGGTGGCATATTTTGTTGCTAATTTGTTGCTTTAAGGTGGCTTTACCAAAATATTCCAAAAATCACCCCTACATGTCAAACACCCTCGCGCAGTATTAAGTTATGGTGGCCAACTGCGATATCTCGGGAGTCAGGCGTGCTAGCGACACGAACCAGGCGGCATATTTTGTTGCTATTTTGTTGCTTTAAGGTGGCTTTACCGAAAAATTCCAAAACCCATCCCCACATGTCAAATTCACCTCCGTGACTACTTGCAGTAGCTCGGGAGCATGACGAGCAGCGACATGAACCAGCCGGCATATTTTCTTGCGAATTTGTTGCTTTACGATGGTATAATTGAAAAATCTTCAAAAAATGTCCTACCCTACTGCGATATTAAGCTGCGGCAGCCATTTGCTTTGTCTCGAGACTAGAATTAGTTACCCAAACAAGCTTCGCGGCATACTTTGTTGCCCATTTGTTGCTTCATTTCGACTATCTTAACGGGGGGTACCCTTTATAAAATGATAAAAATTGAAATAGTCACAGCCTTTTTTAATATACTATTTTTTAGTAAGTTTTAAATTTAATTGATGTTACTCGATTTAAGACACGAACCCTATGCTTATTTAGAAACTTTATGTAATACTAGAAAAAAAGTACTAAATCATTAAATAAAAGGTACTAAGTAGGCCCAAACGACAAGAAGAAGAAAAAAGGTACTAGCAAAGCTTCAAGTTACTTTAAAAGGTGTTATAGACTATCCTAATTTATCATATGATAACAATAACATATTTAGCGGTAAATATAAATGAATTTCAATCGATTTCATAAATACCCAAAATACCCGGGTATTTATGGATTTTGGGTATTTACCCCGAGTTTTAAATACCCGGGTATTTTACATCACTACATGAAACCTTGTAAAATTCACTAGTCAAGAACCCATACCGCAGATTGCAGTTCTGTGAAGTAGTTAAATGATAATTTTGAAAAAAAAATCTCTGATAAGAAAACGTTAGGACCCAACGGAGAAGTAAATAGACATAATTGCCGGATTTGGTCTAGATGTAGGTGTGGATGAGGAGACAAACGCAGTGCCGCAGAAAATAAATGTCTGGGCGGGGCTTATTAATAATCACATAATCGGACCCTTTTTTGCTGAAGGTAATTTAAATGGTGACAGATATCTGGACCTGTTAACAAATAATATTGTGCCAGCTATAGCAGCCATATTTTCCAATCCGAGCAATCCAATGTTATCTTCTGATGACATATGGTATCAGCAAGATGGAGCTGCCCCAAATTACACCCGGGGTGTACGTACCTATCTAGATACAGTGGATATTTTGAAAGAGATAAATCGGACACTACGAACCTATTTACGTGATTCAATTGGACAATTTTGTAAAGGGCTTGGATACTGTCAAATCGTAAACATTTACTTTAGACTCCAAGAGCTCATCCATATATCAAATGTGGTTTTAAATCCAAACAAGAGGGTTCAATAAAACTCAAAGTCCAAACCACAATAATTTAATTTGTCCTCTCAAAGGACAATTAATTACCATCATCAGGCTATAATAGAAATGGTATACTTAATATAAAGATCTCATGAAATACTGTTATAATATTGAAACAAGCCATCACTATAAAATAATGATGAAACTGATTCTTTAAATTCAAATTATATAATATTAAACTTATTAATTACGTTTAAATGTTGATGCAAAACAAATAAGATTGAAAGTAATTGTGAAGTACAAAATTTTTAAAAAATGTATCCAAATTAACTCTTAATAAGATCACAAAATAAGTTAGTTACCTTCATGAAACATATACAACTGGAGAAATCATAGGTTGCCGTCACCAAAATTATTCATTATGATATTAAAGTAAGATCTTTGAATGAAAAACCAATCAAAAGTGGTATGGAAAACAAGAAAAGAAAGGAAAATTATTATAAAAGACACTAATATATAGAAGTTTTCTCATGAGAAAACTATAATAAATCTAAGAAGAAAAGTTATTAACTATACTAATATTATGGGTCAAACCCAAGGGAATGGTTTCTTATATTATGTAAACCGAGAAAAACTGGAAAATAATTACATGGAAGAAACAAAAATTCTCCAAAATTCTTTATAATTTAAAAACTTTTTAAAAATATATGGATCTATATTCACTTTGAAGGAACCATCAAACAAAAAGGGGGTAATAAATAAGAATTGTAAATACATCCGAGGAAATTTGCAAATAGCTTCTTTGGGACCCTGGCTATTTGCTAAGTTGTAATCGCCAACCTGGCAACAATCAATCACCAACTTTGAAAATAAAATGAGCACTAGCACATGTGATGTACTTAACACCGGAAAAAAAATGGATTCTTGACAACTGACAAATGTTACTTGACATAAGAAACTACAAAATTGAAACTTATAGTTCTTTGAATAAAATTGACAAAACCTCCCAACCCATACAATTGTTAATGTTTCATTTACATAAAAGAGAAGAAGAATAACTAGATTCAACTTCAATAATAACAATAACCTAAAATTAAAACCCCAACAAACAATAATCATTAAATCCAACCCCCCGTTCCGAAATAATTATACAAAACAAACATAGTCAATTATTAAAACCAGCAGAAATTATATCCTTAGGTAGGGGTAAGAAAATATAATTTTCTTCTTAGATAAATTATAGTTTTCTCATGAGAAAACTTCTATATATTAGTGTCTTTTATAATAATTTTCCTTTCTTTTCTTGTTTTCCATACCACTTTTGATTGGTTTTCATTCAAAGATCTTACTTTAATATCATAATGAATAATTTTGGTGACAGCAACCTATGATTTCTCCAGTTGTATATGTTTCATGAAGGTAACTATACTTATTTTGTGATCTTATAAGTGTTAATTTGGATACATTTTTTAAAAATTTTGTACTTCCACAATTACTTTCAATCTTATTTGTTTTGCATCAACATTTAAACGTAATTAATAAGTTTAATATTATATAATTTGAATTTAAAGAATCAGTTTCATCATTATTTTATAGTGATGGCTTGTTTCAATATTATAACAGTATTTCATGAGATCTTTATATTAAGTATACCATTTCTATTATAGCCTGATGATGGTAATTAATTTACCGAAACTAGTAGCAGATTGATTGTCCTTTGAGTGGACAAATTAAATTATTGTGGTTTGGACTTTGAGTTTTATTGAACCCTCTTGTTTGGATTTAAAACCACATTTGAGATATGGATGAGCTCTTGGAGTCTAAAGTAAATGTTTACGATTTGACAGTATCCAAGCCCTTTACAAAATTGTCCAATTGAATCACGTAAATAGGTTCGTAGTGTCCGATTTATCTCTTTCAAAATATCCACTGTATCTAGATAGGTACGTACACCCCGGGTGTAATTTGGGGCAGCTCCATCTTGCTGATACCATATGTCATCAGAAGATAACATTGGATTGCTCGGATTGGAAAATATGGCTGCTATAGCTGGCACAATATTATTTGTTAACAGGTCCAGATATCTGTCACCATTTAAATTACCTTCAGCAAAAAAGGGTCCGATTATGTGATTATTAATAAGCCCCGCCCAGACATTTATTTTCTGCGGCACTGCGTGTGTCTCCTCATCCAGACCTACATCTAGACCAAATCCGGCAATTATGTCTATTTACTTAAATATAATTTTCTTCTTAGATTTATTATAGTTTTCTCATGAGAAAACTTCTATATATTAGTGTCTTTTATAATAATTTTCCTTCCTTTTCTTGTTTTCCATACCACTTTTGATTGGTTTTTTCATTCAATGATCTTACTTTAATATCATAATGAATAATTTTGGTGACAGCAACCTATGATTTTTCCAGTTGTATATGTTTCATGAAGGTAACTATACTTATTTTGTGATCTTATTAAGTGTTAATTTGGATACATTTTTTAAAAAAATTTCAATCTTATTTGTTTTGCATCAACATTTAAACGTAATTAATAAGTTTAATATTATATAATTTGAATTTAAAGAATCAGTTTCATCATTATTTTATAATGATGGCTTGTTTCAATATTATAACAGTATTTCATGAGATTTCTATTATAGCCTGATGATGGTAATTAATTTACCAAAACTAGTAGCAGATTGATTGTCCTTTGAGTGGACAAATTAAATTATTGTGGTTTGGACTTTGAGTTTTATTGAACCCTCTTATTTACTTTAGAATTTGTTCAGTTTTTTAATTTCTTTGAATATTAATTATTATTATTAATAGCATTCAAATTGTAATACTGGAATAAACCTTTTGAGGCTTACTGGCTACGCTTTTCATTACCACTCCATGTATTCTCCATTTCCGAGGCAACCCTGCAACAGATGTGAAAATATTTTTATTTGTTGATTTCCGATATTTTGTCCGACCACTTAATAAGTCAATATTTTACCTCCTAACAAAAGGAATATGGTACCCATGTATCTACTAGAGTGAATTATGGTTCATAATTCACTAGGAGTGGCTTGACCTCACCATTATTCAACACAAACTTCAAAATGGTTGCAGAAATTATTTAAAATGGCAAGTTAAACAAAAAATACAAATTATGCTTTAAATATGTCAGATTCCAAATCAGCTTTAGAATTGATGGGGGACTTCTGTCCAAGTTGCCAACCCAAAAAATTTCATATTCTTCTATCACTGGGAAAGGGAAATAGGGTATTTGACAAACTTTGAAAACGTGGTTTAAATGATATATATACCTCTAATTTGATATGCAAAATTATTACAATAACTTTTTTCTATTATTATCACATTTGAAATCAAGTTTTTAAATTTCCGGTTTACACTTCCCGCTAAAACGCTCATTACCAATATAGCGCTGCACTGACGTCAGTCCATAGTAATAGTATATTACATACCTAGCGGGGAAGTAGATCATTACAGCCCAGGCTTTGTTAGAGAACCGAGGCGCGTAGCGCCGAGGGTCGCTAAAAGCCGTGAATGGAATGATCCTTTCCGCGTGGTATGTATACTATTTTATTCACAATCGCTTAGTTACAAGTTTTTAAAAACATTCATTCTAAGAAAATTTGTTATCACAATTTAATATTTTTTTCGACAAAGAACTTCATGAATCTCTTGCTAGGCAATATTAGTAATTTATTGGTTTTGACAATTATGTCATAAAATATTCTTTCTGTCACGAAATTTTAATTTTTTTGCTCAAACAAGTACATAATGTCTTATTTTGAATTAACCTGTACTCCTCCGGAAGTCCAAGAAGCTGCGGTCGAGGGAATAATTCCGTAGAAAAGCAAAGAAAGGTATTAACTTTTTTTTATTCTCAGCTTTACACAATATTGTCATACTTCAGAAAAGTGACACATGCTTCTAGCCGGAAAAGTACCCTATTAGGTACCCTATTAGGTACAGAATGAATTTGTCAGGTGAATCTTCGTATTATTTATAAATATCCATAAACGGAGTCTCGGCTCTTCGAATTGGATATTGTAATGCAAATATCGATATTTGTAAAGGTCATGTATGATTGGCTGAAAGTTGTGCTGAAGCAACCGGTTACATGTCAATAATGTAAATTGCGACATATCTGTTATACAATGACGATATTGATTGGTAGATATTATTGACGTAAAATCAGGAGCACTAGCATACATTTCAACCAATCATCTTTACGAATATCGATTTTTGGATGCCGAGGCTTAGTTTACATACAGGGTGTTTCTAAATTCATCCGACAAAATTCAGGAGGTAATTGCTCGTATGAAATTGAGATGGGTCTTTCCTACAACAAAATTTCGTCAGCCCACTCCTTTCCGAGATATCACCCTTAAAAGGTGGTGACTAAAATTGAGTTTTTTTCTAAATTTTCAGTAAAGCTAGAAACTTGAAATTCTGTCATTTTTGTGCACTCGCAAAGGACTAACCAAGGTTATTTTTTTAATATTCCTGTTACATTATACGGGGGTGAAAGTAGCAATCCTTACTTTATTTCGTATCAAAACTTTTTTTCGAGATGAAGTTTTATCAAATAAATTTTTTTTATTCTTAAATTTTTTTCCCAAAACCAATAGCTGCAGAGAAAAAAAAACAAACACCATAATTTATAATTTTTTTAATAAATTGAGTGGAAAACAGTAAAGTTTTTGTATGAAATAAAGTAAGGGTTGCTAATGTCATCCTCGTATAATGTAAAAGGAATATTGAAAAAATACCCGTGGCTAGAGAAAAAAAAAAGAACTCAATTGTAGTCACCATCTTTTAAGGGTGATATATCGAAAAGGAGTGGGCTGAGGAAATTTTGTTATAGGAAAGACCCATCTTAATTTCATACGAGCAATCGCCTCCTGAATTTTGTCGCATGAATTTAGAACCACCCTGTATATTTATAAACAACGAGAACCTAAACAGGACGAATTTGTTCTGAAATGTCCCTTCCCCTGTAGAGAATTCTAAAATAATTGGGATGGCAGCTTGGACCGAAGTCCCCCTTTGACATTATTGACATGAAATCAGGTGCTCCAATACAACTTTCAGCAATCATACAAAATATCGATATTTGCATCAAACTACCCAATTTGAAGAACCGAGGCTGCGTTAACGGATATGTATAAATAATACAAATCTGCACATGACAAATTCATTCTGGTAGAAAAATATGAAATTTTTTGGGTTGGCAACATGTACCGAAGTCCCCCATTAAACAATCATTCAATAACAAATCCCTCTGTGTGTTAGTTTGCAGCATTGAGAAGCTTCCTTAAGAGCAATCTGATAAAATCTTCTTACCAGAGAAGCCACCGCTAAATCATATCACTCGATTGACGGATGCGATAAACAGACATCGCAAATCTTAGTCGAGTAAATAATCATCTCATTATTGTCGGACTTTTTTTTTGCAACTTGTAGGTATTCATGTGTAGATTACTCTCTGAAAATATGTCCTCCGCGGGATTTGCGGAAGGGGCTGGAAAATGGCCCAAGATCCCGAAAATTCAGTTTTTGGCCGATATCTCCCGAAATATGCTACTTAGAGAAGTGGGTTTTTGCTAGAAATGAAGTACAGTTCATTACCACCAAAAATGGCCCCCATCATTTTTGTCCCTGGATCAATATTTCTTGCAAAAAAAGGCTTGCAAAAATTTTCCGGAAAACTAAAAAACTAAGCCAAAAATCGAAAAGAGGACATTTTCAGCTTTCCAATGGTGTGCAATAAAGACCGATATTGCCAATCATTGTTTATCAATTTGCGGTAGACCCGAGAATTTTCAGAAAACTCCTGAAATAAAAAAAAAACGTCCCAAGAAAAACATGTTGTTTATAAAAATACACAAAAATTATTTATTCATTCTTTCGGAATACATTCACCACCTATCAAAGTCCCATTATCCAAAAGGTATCGGTAAAACTACGCTTAATTTAAAAAATATGAACGGATTGATAAGGGCGGTAAATATTCAGGAAAAATAAAGTTTGGCCAGTTTTTTCAATATTCCTGGAAAATAAAAAAAACGAAAAAGTTACACGATGTTTTAGGTAAAGGTCCCTCCTTTTATATGCACTTTGAATCATGAAAAAAGATTCATTTTTACTCAAGTTATGGGCCAATTTGCCCGCCCTCCCATGCCTACATTCAAGGAGCGTGCTCCCGGAGACGCCGGCGCCGCAGCTCGAAATCCAAGGTACGCTTGGGCCCGTTTATCTCGAAAACGGTTAAACTTTTGACAAAAATGATAAGGATAATTTTTGTAGATAATAAACTGTTCTTCATTCCTAGCAAAACCCCACTTCTCTAAGTGTCATATTTCCAGAGATATCGGCGGAAAACTCAATTTTTGGGATTATTGGCCATTTTTCAGTCCCTTCCACAAATTTCGCGGAGGACATATTTTCAGAGAGTAATCTACCCGTGAATACCTACAAGTTGCAAAAAAAAAGTCCGACAATAATGAGATGAACAGGTTTGGGGGGTTTCTCGGTCTTTATTTACTGGACTATCTTGGTAAAACACAAACATGGAAAAACTCGAAAAAACAATGGTCTTATTTTATAACGAAATCCCACAACCCATACACGTTAATTCATACAGTTTCACGTAACTGTTGTTCACATATTGACGATCATGTTGTACCTAGAGTATTCTGGAACAATAGTGCTATTAAAATCAGCACATGGAAAATTCTCCGCCCATCTCCACATAATTGGTATTTTCGAAACCACTATATATTCGTGGGATAACGAATCTGTCGCTGATTTAAAATCATATATTTTTGCTTGCCATCGAAGTCAAAATAATAAAAATGTGATCCAATATGCGTCAGTTTAGATAACAATATTAGTTGAATACTCACTTTGAATCTTCGCCAGGCATAACCATTTCCTTGTCTGGGACAACAACTTGCACAGCACAATCCCAAGTTCTGCAGAACATTTGTAACTGGATGTATGATGTGAATGGTTTAGTACGGCCACCTTCCTCTTTACTTAATACATATACTTGTGTTTCTACATGATCATAACTTTTTACAGTTCCAGGTTTTGCCATAATCATTCCTTAAAAAAAATGACTGATAAAGGAAATTATTACAAAAAAAGTCCAACTCTATAACATTTTAGATTGAAAAGCAAAAAACATGGTATTACACAGAGAAAGCTTGTTTTTCGCTTTTCAATTTTCACAATTTTCATTTATAATATATTTATATACAGGGTGTTTCCTAAGTAATCTAAAATATTGTAGTGGGCCCTTCATTACTCCATCATTAGTAAACGCAGGCATCGTTATTAACTCAACACAAACGAGAACAGAACTGTTGCTACAACAAAATTTGAATGATAAAAATGTATTATTCGTTTTTTGCGATGGTTTTCAGGTTTGACACAGGATTTGTCAACATTATTTCAAGTGCCACTTAGAATAAGCATGTTCTTTCGTATTATTTATAAAAATCAGTAGCGTCACCAGGAAAAATAAATTTCACTTACAGTCAGAGCTCATTTATTACAAACAATTTAACACCCTGTATCTCATTAACGACAACACTTATCACACATGCTTATAAGAATGTTTCGTCTTAATATGGAGTGACGAACCTCCCACTACAATAGTTTAGATTAATTAGGAAACACCCTGTATATATGGAGCATTCCAATGCAAACTATCCACCCCATATAATTCTGAAGGCGTCACTTTTATGGAAAAATACAAAAAACACGTCAGAAATCATATAAAGGGGTAGCCATTTTGCTCATATGTAGACGTTATAACTTCAACCCCCTCCCCCCTATGGTTATCCCAACCAACTTTTTCAATGGAACACCCTATACATTATTGCATTGTTGAATTGTCGTCTACAAGAGGATTACAATGTAATACATAAGTGAAAATTCAATCAGTTGGGAGTTGGGAATGCCTAGGCAAACTTAATGAACTAGGCGAGAACAATATAGTCACCTTACTGTGGATTCCAGGACACACTGGAATAGAAGGAAACGAAATAGCAGATGAACTAGCGAAGAGGGGGACTGAAATACCCTTTTGGAGGCCGGAACCCTTTTGCCAATGTAATATTGGAAGAAATAGGTAAAGCCGAAGAAAAGAGAAGATCTGACAATTGGAAAGATCTAGTAGGGCTTAGGCAATCAAAGATTCTTCTGGGTGACTACAACCTGTTGAGATCAAATGAATGCATAAGTCAAAGCAAAACTGCACTAAGAGTTTTAACAGGAATCCTAACGGGACATTGTCGCATGAATGGGCACCTTAAAAAGCTCAAAATAGTGGAGGAAGAAGATTGTAGATTTTGTGGAATGGAAGAAGAAACCTCCATCCACATCAGAATCCTACGGCACAGTACCTGGGAAACTACTGGATAGAAGAGGGACAGTTACCTAAGTTGAGGCCTGCAGATATCCTAAAATTCCTCCGGGAAATAGGACTAAAGGAGCTACTAGTATCTGAGACTCTACTCTGAAACTAAGTAGAAGTAAGGGGGCACAATAGATCTTTTAGGTCTCAGTGAATGTTACCCCAAAATACATACATAGATACATACATACATACAGATAACTCCAATTTACTAATAGTAACATTTAAATTCGTAACATTTCATCAAAACAATACTAAATTATTTTATAAGGTGCTAAAATTGACTTCCATTGGTTTCCATACAATGATACAATCGAGCCTTAAATGAGTTTCGAACATTATGTAATATTTCTGGGGTTATTTGCTGTCCCGGCGCAGGAACTTCTTTAAAATACCGGTGCGGCGCTCTGGCTTTACCTGATCCGCATCGCTTAACTAAGTTGTTATAGTGGGACAATCCAGAATTCTGTGAACGTTTTTTTTTATACAGTTCAAGTTGTGTTTCGTACTTTAGTATCTAAATTTCACTTTTAATAACGATTCACCATGTCATAACCTACAAATTGCATGACAAAAAGTCACGGCTACCACCGGTAAGCTTTTAAGAAATTAAGGCTTCCTGCGCCGGGACTAGAGCACTGTCTATTTGTCGACATTCTTGAATAATGCGCTGGCGTAAATCATCTATAGATGCTGGCTGAGTGGCATACATTTTGGTTTACTGATTGACTTTTCACTTGTTTTATTGATTTTTGTAATTCTCTTGCAGAGGAGAATCCAACAATGGAATAATTTATAGGGTGTTCCATTTAAACAGTTGGGAGGGGTGACCATAGGGGAGAGGGGGTTAAAGTTATAACTTAATATGATTTTTGACGTGTTTTTTTTTTAATTTTTTCGTAAAAGTGACGCCTTCAGAATTATGTGAGGTGGATAGTTAGAATTATGTGGGGTGGATAGTTTCCATTCCTCTGTATATACATGTATACAGTGCGTCCATAAAGTAACGCATAAATTAATTATTAGCAAAATAAACAATAAAATTAGAAATTCCCGAAACAGGTCGATTTTAATTTATTATTTTTTCAAATTATAATCTAATATACGGCGTGAATCACCTTCGTGTGATGACGTCATCACAATTTTTTTTAAATGTAGCGCCCCTCTTCTTCAATTTCCGGATTTTCCTGGCTGAGCTGATTCCAAAAATGTATAGCACATTGCTTCAAATTGGTACTGGGTGGGTAAAAGTACAAAAAAAAATATGAAAATTGTTTATGCAATAGCGTTGGACCTACAATTCTAAAAATAATTTCCAGGCGTTTCTCGTGGCCACTTTTGTTATAAACATTTTTTCCCGAACCTGTGCTATAATGCATTCCTGAGATACGGCCGACGGCCGTTCTTAGTTGGCCACCCGGTACAGAGTGGATTTTGTACTGCCGACAAAATTATGTAATATTTTCATTAGTTTTTTGTCTACCTTGCTTTGCTGCATTCCTCACAATATGTCCTAATTCTCTGTATTTTCGCTCTATTCCGCTTACCGCATATTATGAAACAGGTTCACGATCTGGGTGCATTTCATAGAATAATCGGCATGCCTCTTGTTGAGTCCGCATCTTATCGCCAATACCAATCATCCTTAACATTTCAATCCTCTCACTTTCAGTTGAAGGCATTTTGTAAAAAAAGTTGCAAATGCTAAATTGTTTGGATAGACGTCGAATGAATAAAATGGTAGAAAATACTGTCAAACAATAAAAATATTTTTATAGTTCACTGGCTTGGATCACTAATAAAAGCTGTTAGCTACAATGTTACAAATAATGCAGGACGTTTTTAATAGTTTATTAAAGCCGTTATATAACAATGCGTAATATCATTTAATATGTTTATTACGTTTATTCTTTATTTATTATTTTGTAAGTAATTTTAAATTTTTGCATTTTTGCCCCCTCTGTACCAATTTGAAGTAACGGATTATACTTTTTTTAATCAGCTCATCAAGGGCAATCCGGAAAATGGAAAAAAGAGGGGTTACATTTAAAAAAAATGGTGATGACGTCATCACACGAAGGTGGTTCACCCTGTATATTAGAATATAATTTGAAAGAATAGCAAATTAAAATCAAAAATCGATCTGTTTCGGGAATTTCTAATGTTATTATTTATTTAGCTAATATTGAATTAATGCGATTACTTTAAGGACGCACTGTATAATATTTTCCTGTGGCCCATTTTGAAGTTTTATACTTTACGCTCCTCCAACGATTAAGTCGAGTTTGCCAAAGAAATAGACATATTTACATACACATAATATGCGTAAGTACATAAATACACTCGAAAAACATAGTGCTATTTCGAGAATGGGGTAAAAATTACTTTTAATCGCCCGATCTTTAAAGTACCTTGTATTTCACCAGTTTGTAGCGTTTAAAATGGCTGTTTATGGTGAGAGTGAAAAAAAATGAAAAGATACCATAACGTTAACATTATTTCACACTTTCCATGAGCCACTACAGTTAATTAGTGTAATCCGTCCACTCTGTAACTGATTTGACGTAAGTTTTTATCAATAATTCGATTTGTTTTACATAACTTAATAGTTGTTATTATGGATAATGAAGATTCAGAGTTTTGAAATAATATGTATTACCGAAGAATCCATAGAAAAGGCAAATGAGGCCACATTCAATTTGCCGAAGGAGAAAATTATATAAAAGAATATGACACTTTTGTGAAATGGCGGAACCAGAACAATATTCATAGCTTTACAGAGCGGGTGCTATTAGCTTTTTTTGAAGAGAGGTCTAGAAAATTCAAGTCTTCTAAATTATGATCCAGCTATTTTAAACTGAAAGCATTATTAATGATAACGCAGATTTAAGTAAATATTCTAAGCGAAATCGTTTGAATACAAACCTGAAAAATGTATTACATTTTCAAGGGAGGAAATGAACAAGTTTTTATTGGATGACCAATATTTAATGTTTAAGGCAAAAGTTTTAAATAGTTAATTTTCTTGCTTACTTTATTTATAGTTTGTTGTTAACGTTAATACTGGGAGTAGCTGGAGGTACTCGAAGAGAAGAGTTGTATAAAATGAAAAATTTAAGACATTGAAAATAAGGGGGAATTTCTACTCATCATGATTCCAGATTCGAAAAGTTATACAAGTCGGCGTTTTACGGTTATATATCCTATATTTAGGACTGTCAAAACGTTTGCTTATATCAATAATAATAATGCTATCGCTTTAGCTCATGGCTTCCTAACGGATAGGCACTGGAGCTTATCGTGAGGGCGGTAGCGTGTTCAAAGACAAATAGGGGGCGTTATGACAGTCAAGGGCGCCGTCGCGGCGTACTAATTAGAAATATGATCAGATTACGGGTGCATAAACACAGAAGTTCCAGAACCAACCAGACAGGAAATTGAGGAAATAATAGTCCAACTCAAAAACAACAAATGCCCTGGTATAAACAGAATTACAGCAGAAAATATTAAATATGCCGGTGAAGAACTGAAACAACAAATTTACGAATTGATATTGGAAATATGGAGGAAAGAAAAGATGCCCGAAAATTGGAACCATTCTCTGATAATACCTATTCTTAAAAAAGGAGATGCAACTGAATGTAACAATTACAGGGGGATATCCTTATTAGATGTCGTATATAAGGTCCTAGCTATTGTGATTAAGAAAAGACTAGAACCGATGTCAGAAAAAGTAATAGGAGAATATCAAGCTGGCTTCAGAAAAGGGAGAGGAACGACAGATCAGATATTTACAATGAAGGAAATTTTAACATCATGCTATGAGTACAAAATACCAGTACTAGTACTTTTCCTTGATTTCAAGCAGGCATATGATTCTGTCTCCAGAAGTAATCTGTTGAAGGCTTTGAATGAGTTTGAGACCCCAAGAAAATTGGTGAATCTTGTAAAGATGACTCTCATCAAAACAACTAGTAGGGTACAGATCAGAGGTGAAGGCTCAGAAAGTTTTGAAATAGGAACAGGTCTGAAGCAAGGTGACCCCTTGTCAACATTACTATTCAACCTTGCATTAGAAAAAATTATAAGAGACAGCAGATTGAATAGAGAGGGACACATTTACTATAAAAGCCATCAAGTTATTTGTTATGCGGACGATATGGCCATAGTTTCAAGAACAGAGAAGGATTTGGGTGAAATAACACAGAATTTGATAGAAGCGGCCGCTAAAATGGGACTTACGATAAACGAACAGAAAAGTAAGCTG
Source organism: Lochmaea capreae (assembly GCA_949126875.1). Classification (NCBI taxonomy): domain Eukaryota; kingdom Metazoa; phylum Arthropoda; class Insecta; order Coleoptera; family Chrysomelidae; genus Lochmaea; species Lochmaea capreae. Next base: position 4,537,232 of record OX421398.1, read on the forward strand.
ATGAGACTCGGAAACCAGGCAACAAATAACAAATTTAGAGTAGAAACCCAAAAAGCAATCATCGAATTTGAATATGTGGAAGAGTTTATATATCTAGGAACCCTGTTAAATAGTGATTGTAGTGAAGAAAAGGAAATTAATCATAGAATCATGAAAGCTAACAAAAGTGCAGGTGCAATTAATCACCTAGTCCGGTCAAAGCATCTGTCAAGGAAATCAAAACTAAGATTGTACAATACTATATTGAAGCCTACGATATTGTATAGTTGTGAGACGTGGGTTTTAAACAAAAAACAAAAAGAAAGTGTAATTAGATGGGAAAGGAAAATGTTAAGAAGAATTCTGGGAGGAAAAAAAGTAGAAGGGGTGTATATGAGAAGGACTAACGAAGAATTATATAACATTTATCGTGAACCCAAAATAGATGCAACTATTACATCAAGAAGACTTCAGTGGTTAGGGCACATAGAAAGGATAGAAGGAGGAAGAATAGTGAAACAAATAGCATGGAGAGTTCCGGAAGGCAAGAAGAAAAGAGGCAGACCAAGGAAAAGATGGAGGGAGGTGGTACTAGATGACCTGGAAGAAAAGAATGTGAATCGATGGAGAGAAAAGGCCAAAGATAGAAAAATATGGAAAGGAATTACAAAGCTATGGGCCTAAAAGGCCTGTTAAAAGCTATATATTGTTATGGTTTGTTTGTATTTGTTATTTTATTTAAATTTTATATTAATTTTTTATAGTGCTTATACTTGCCCTTTCTTCCAGCTAGCTCATATTAAATTCGGGAACAAGAAAAACTCCTACTCTCTTTGGGTTCTGGCGCTATTAAATTATTTATTGAACTTTTTCACAGATATATGTTATTTGTATCAATCCCTATTTTCAAAATTTATTAAAATTCTTTTTCAATATATTATTTAAATAAATATGTATTAATAAAATTTTGTGACGCCTATGGACAAACCTTTCTTATTACTTTAAAAAGTAGATGTCTCTGTCGATGTGTATGTAAAGCCACAGAGTATGGAGAGTTGCAAACAATTCGGTTCAAAGCGAATGAATGTCTATGGTGTGGTATTATGAAAATTTTTGTTTGTACCTATAATAATAAAATGGAATTCAACTCAACAAAACAGTTTAATTATAATAGTGATTGCCTTTGTATGATATTTACATGAATATCAGCTCAAATTTATCTAATATTACAAAAAGAAAGAAACAATTATACAAATACAGTTACCTAACCTACAATTCAAGGGAATAAAATTTTAAATCTAAGGTGAGCTCTTATCTAATTTTGATTAAAGTGAATTATTATTGAATTTTGAAATTTATTTTAGAAGTACTTCTGATATGCATATGCTTTTGATTAAATTTTATTGGTACCAATTATTGACTAACCTTTTTAATATTGAATTTTTAACTGGTTGTATGAAGATTCATAAATTTGATGAGGTAGACGGAATTACAGGATTTCACAGGAAGATTGAGGATTCTGATTCTCCTCTGGGATGCTGGAACAACTTCTGGATGGTATTTCAGGTATATTTTAACTTTTCTTCTATTTCTCAATATTTTACTGAACCTTTCTTGGTATTTTTAAACTTTTTATCTAATTACTTTAGTTTAATTATCAATTTATACTCTTTTTTTTAAATCAAAAACTTTTTTTAAACCTTTTCCTTTTTTATTCACCTCCACTCTCTTGTCTCTTTTATCAACAACCCGCGTTGCTATGTCCTAATTCCAAAGCACTTGATTTTTTCTTCCTAATTGCAAAATTTCATAATTTCTTGTTTATTGTCTATTATTGTCTATAATATTTATTCTTGCACTATTGTAATTCTTTCTACCTTTTATATCACTAAGAACTTCACTAAATTTACCCTTTAAATTGTCCTTATTTATAAAAAAAACCTTAAAATTATGTGTACCTCTTAAATATCTAATATACAATATTCTACCATCAATAATTTTATTTTAATTCATGTAAACTCATAACCAATGTCCAATAAATCTTTCCAATTACATATTTTATATAAACTAATTGTAAATTTATTTTAATAAACGTTTTAAATGTTGATTTTATTGCACCAATCACAATGCAGTACATATTATTTTCTTAACAACCATCTCTGAAAATATTATTCTATGATTCTGTCTGACTGTTCTGTCTTCGCAAAACATACTTCATCTTGACAGTGACATTCAATTATAATTTAGGTTAGAATTCTGCCCAAAATATAATTTATATTGTTTATTAAATATTGTATACTAATAATTTCAATTTCAGGTGTAACAAATACATATTGATTATAAAAAAACAAACAAGCAAACTAATTTTAAATGAAGAAATTTAAATTTACTTTAATTATTACTGGATATGATAAAAAAAATATATGATACTTTATTAATTCAAGGTACGTCTTTCTATTTTTATTTCAAAATTTATATTCAAATTAATTTATTATACATATTTATTTCTTGCATTTCTATTTTTCTGAAATCCTTGAATAGAATTGATTCAAGTAATTTAATTATCTGATACCATTACAATTCCCCTCAAATTTAAATTTAACAGATCTGGAATATTACAAAAGAGCTGCTTAAATTTTAATTTAAAATTCATTCTTCAACCACTGTATTTTCCCCTCTACTATTTATTTCCTATGTCATTTCTTTTTAATATTTCTTATATTCTCTGATTGTACGATATTTTAACACTATAGCACTACCTATCTCTATCTTATTTAATAAAAAAAAACCATTCTAAACCTACTATTTACAATTCTGTGACATAATATCATCTATTCCTCATACTATTTATAAATGTTTTCTATATTGAAAATTCCCCTTAATATTTTAAGATTAGTGGGTGTTCGGTATTCACATATTGCTTTCACCCTTTCTGGATTCATAGTGACTCCTGTATCACTTAAGACATAACCCAAATAATCCACTTCTTTTTTGTAAAATTGGCATTTATCCAAATTTAGTTTTAAACCCGCTTCTTCCAATTCTTTTAATATTATTTTTAGATGTGCCTGATGTTTTTCTTCTGTTTCAGAAAAGATCAAGATATCGTCAATGTAATGAAGTGTAAAATCTTCATATTGATTTAAAATAGTGTGTAATGTCCGTACCAAAGCTGCACAAGAACTTTGTAACCCAAATGGTACCACACAAAATTGATATACAACTCCATCCACCATAAAAGCAGTATATGGCCTACTTCTTGGATCTAATGGAATCAACCAAAAACTATGTTTAAGGTCAATTTTGGAAAAGATATTTGCCTTTGTAATCCTTCCAAATATACCTTCTATATTTAAAGGACTTTCATATTGTTTTTTAGTATAAGTATTAATATTTCTAGCATCTAAACAAAGTCTAATATCTCCTGATTTCTTCTTCACACATGTTATAGCACTGATGTATTGTGAATTTGATCTTTCTATTATTCCATCTTGTAACATTTTTTTTATTTCTTGATAGACTTCTGTCTTTAATTTATAAGGTATTGGATATGTTTTGACCTTAAAATTTTTTATTTCAGGTGTGACTTCTAGTTTATGCACATATCTAGATGCCACACACACTTCATTATTAAATAATTTTTTATGCTTTTGTAAAATTCCTTCAACTTCTTCTTGATATTTTTCAAGACATATTTCTTCTGTAATATTTAATTTTTCTTCTTCAATTTGATTCACTTGTCCTATGTCCCTTTCATACTTATTAGTGTTTATTTGTTGTTTAATAAAAGGTATTAATTGGTTGTTATATTTAAGAAATTTTTGTTCATAATCTATAGTCATTTTATGTTTATTTAGTTCATCCGTTCCCAAAATTAAGTCATATTTTAAGTTTTTAACCAACAATAATTGTACTGGTATACTTTCTCCATTAAGTTTTAAATTTACCATGATAATTTGATTTGCCTCAAACAATTTTCTATCATGCGCCCCTACTAATGATATTTTGTTAGTATTAATCACCGTAATATTATCTTGATTTAAGTTTTCAATCATATTTTCATTTACTATAGAAACCTCTGACCCTGTATCCAATAAAATTTTACATTTCACATTTGATAAATGACCCTCTATAAATATTAATTTAATTACTTCATTGAATTGTGTTTCTTCTTCTATAATAAATTCTCTCGGATGTTGATAATGAGAGGAATAGACAATATTACGCACGCAGGGACGATCTAAGCAAAATTTTGCTCAGTGCTTTCGCCCTGATCATTTTCTAGTATTACCTGATCCTGGACTATATTATTAACTTGCCTCCTATCTCCCTCTGTATAATTTTCCCGATTATAATTTCTGTCTCGGCTATCCTGGTTATAATTTCTTCTGTCATTCTCATTACTTCTTCTATCATTATAATTATTTCTTTCTTCCCCTCTATTCTGTCTCCAATTACTATTTCCATTATAGTTTCTTCTCTCAAAATTTCCATAGTTTCTTCTATTTTCATTATATCTATTACCATTATTTCTATCTCCATTTCCATAATTTCTTTCTACATTCCTTTGATATCTTCTATTATCCCCATTCCTATATCCATAATCTATGTTTCCATTTCTATCATAATTATCTCTTCTCATAAAACCATTTCCACTATCTCTTTGTCTATCATTTCTTGTATCTTCATTTCTAATTTCTCTTTGGTATCGATGAATACCATTTCCATTCTGTATACTTCTTTCTACTCTCTGTAAATAACTTGATAAATTATCCATGGTTTTTATATTATGTAGTGCTATGGTTTCTGCTACCTCAGCATTAAAATGTCTTCCAACATATAACACCAGTTCCTCTTCTTTCATCGCCGGTTCCAAATATTGCGCCATATTATAAAGTTGCATAGCATATGTATTTAAATTTTTACTTTTATTGTAATCAAATTTCCCGAAATACAACCTTTCTCTGAAATTAGCTTGTTGAATCTCCCCCCAGAAATAAGTTAAAAATTGCATCTCAAATTCTTCCATATCCCTAATTTGTTCCTCTTTATTACAGAACCATAGTAATGCATGTCCTGATAACATTCCCCTAATTATTATTTTCTTTTCCATCATATCCCGTATTCCTTTCATTTTACTCTTCATTATTTTCATAAAAACTTTTGGGTGAATTATATTTATATTTCCATCAAATTTTACCCCTATTTCTACATTTCCTGTATAAATCATTCCTCCTCCATTTCTTCTTATATTATCTTCTAATTCTTCTTTCGTATCTTGCAATTTTCTGTTCATTTCTTCCCATTCTTGTTTAAATTGATTTCCCATTATTTGGCTCCTGTTCACACATATTTCTGTTTGTACTGTCATTCTACCATCTAAATCCTTAATTGTCTTCTCAACATTTTCTTTGTACATTTTCATTGCCTCTTCATTTGTATCCTCACGTAACTTAATATATCCTACTTCCTTGATTATATCTTCATTTTGTCTTTTAACTTCTATTTGTATTGCTTCTGGTAAACTGTCTTCAATATTTCTTCCTAATTCCTGAATTTCTTCTTCTACATGCTTTTCAATTTCTTCTCTAATCTTAATTCCATTTTCTTGTATTTCTGCTCGTAAATTTTTATTTTGTTCAACCATATCTTCTTTCATTTCCGCCATCTGAATTTTAAATTGCTGATTTTCTTCTCTTATTTTCCTCATCTCCTTTAAACTTTCTATTTTCCCCTCTTCTATTTTCTTTTCTATATTATCAAATTTTCTATTCATAGTGTTCATGTCTCCTCTAATCTCTTCTCTCTGACCTAATAATTGTTGCAGCATTTCCATGATTCTGTTTTGTTCACTTCTATTTCCAGCACTTTCTCCTTGATTTTGTCCTGCGATGTCTTCTCTACTTCTAGTTTCTTCTAGTTTTTTCATTGATTCTGCTCTTCCGCTTACTTCTCTCTCATCATCATGATCCTCACTATGTCTTCCTTGTTCTAAATATTGTACTTGAAAATCACCCATTCCATGTCTTCTTTCTTCTTGTTCCTCTTCTGATCTTTCCTCTGTTCGTATTTGTTTTCCATCCCTTAATGTCATTCTTTTATCCATTTTGTTTTTGTTTTAATTATTTTATCAATAAAGTATAAAGTTTATTGTTTTATTACGTAAGATCCCTTAATTTAAAGAAAAACTACCCAATTATATAAACCTAACAAAGACATAAACACACCCACGTTTTTAGTTTATTTTAATGAATTATTTATTTTTACTCGACCAGTTTTAAAAGAGAGCCCCACGTTTGGACGCCAATATTGTTATGGTTTGTTTGTATTTGTTATTTTATTTAAATTTTATATTAATTTTTTATAGTGCTTATACTTGCCCTTTCTTCCAGCTAGCTCATATTAAATTCGGGAACAAGAAAAACTCCTACTCTCTTTGGGTTCTGGCGCTATTAAATTATTTATTGAACTTTTTCACAGATATATGTTATTTGTATCAATCCCTATTTTCAAAATTTATTAAAATTCTTTTTCAATATATTATTTAAATAAATATGTATTAATAAAATTTTGTGACGCCTATGGACAAACCTTTCTTATTACTTTAAAAAGTAGATGTCTCTGTCGATGTGTATGTAAAGCCACAGAGTATGGAGAGTTGCAAACAATTCGGTTCAAAGCGAATGAATGTCTATGGTGTGGTATTATGAAAATTTTTGTTTGTACCTATAATAATAAAATGGAATTCAACTCAACAAAACAGTTTAATTATAATAGTGATTGCCTTTGTATGATATTTACATGAATATCAGCTCAAATTTATCTAATATTACAAAAAGAAAGAAACAATTATACAAATACAGTTACCTAACCTACAATTCAAGGGAATAAAATTTTAAATCTAAGGTGAGCTCTTATCTAATTTTGATTAAAGTGAATTATTATTGAATTTTGAAATTTATTTTAGAAGTACTTCTGATATGCATATGCTTTTGATTAAATTTTATTGGTACCAATTATTGACTAACCTTTTTAATATTGAATTTTTAACTGGTTGTATGAAGATTCATAAATTTGATGAGGTAGACGGAATTACAGGATTTCACAGGAAGATTGAGGATTCTGATTCTCCTCTGGGATGCTGGAACAACTTCTGGATGGTATTTCAGGTATATTTTAACTTTTCTTCTATTTCTCAATATTTTACTGAACCTTTCTTGGTATTTTTAAACTTTTTATCTAATTACTTTAGTTTAATTATCAATTTATACTCTTTTTTTTAAATCAAAAACTTTTTTTAAACCTTTTCCTTTTTTATTCACCTCCACTCTCTTGTCTCTTTTATCAACAACCCGCGTTGCTATGTCCTAATTCCAAAGCACTTGATTTTTTCTTCCTAATTGCAAAATTTCATAATTTCTTGTTTATTGTCTATTATTGTCTATAATATTTATTCTTGCACTATTGTAATTCTTTCTACCTTTTATATCACTAAGAACTTCACTAAATTTACCCTTTAAATTGTCCTTATTTATAAAAAAAACCTTAAAATTATGTGTACCTCTTAAATATCTAATATACAATATTCTACCATCAATAATTTTATTTTAATTCATGTAAACTCATAACCAATGTCCAATAAATCTTTCCAATTACATATTTTATATAAACTAATTGTAAATTTATTTTAATAAACGTTTTAAATGTTGATTTTATTGCACCAATCACAATGCAGTACATATTATTTTCTTAACAACCATCTCTGAAAATATTATTCTATGATTCTGTCTGACTGTTCTGTCTTCGCAAAACATACTTCATCTTGACAGTGACATTCAATTATAATTTAGGTTAGAATTCTGCCCAAAATATAATTTATATTGTTTATTAAATATTGTATACTAATAATTTCAATTTCAGGTGTAACAAATACATATTGATTATAAAAAAACAAACAAGCAAACTAATTTTAAATGAAGAAATTTAAATTTACTTTAATTATTACTGGATATGATAAAAAAAATATATGATACTTTATTAATTCAAGGTACGTCTTTCTATTTTTATTTCAAAATTTATATTCAAATTAATTTATTATACATATTTATTTCTTGCATTTCTATTTTTCTGAAATCCTTGAATAGAATTGATTCAAGTAATTTAATTATCTGATACCATTACAATATATATCCTATATTTAGGACTGTCAAAACGTCGTGGGACACCCTGTATCTTTGCTTATATCAATAATAATAATGCTATCGCTTTAGCTCATGGCTTCCTAACGGATAGGCACTGGAGCTTATCGTGAGGGCGGTAGCGTGTTCAAAGACAAATAGGGGGCGTTATGACAGTCAAGGGCGCCGTCGCGGCGTACTAATTAGAAATTTGATCTGATAAAATACTTTGAAAATACATCTATTTTCATGAAAAAACATTTGTATCTAGGTGTACAAGATGTTTATCTTATTATGGCGTAAATAAAAATTAAACATTTAAATAAGCATCCAGGAACTTGTAACAACCTGTTTGCACTGGGGTAGCACAACCAAACAAAGGCATACAAGTTGTTGCGAGCTCTAACTCAAATTTTTAAGGACAGCTCTTCTAAAGTCTTATTGGTTTTGTGTGCTTCGCCAGTGATCAATACTTGCGATTGACTGATAAAGTAAAGAAGTCATTATTGTCGTTAGTTTTATAACTTTCAATAAATCGGTTGAAAATTTAATGTATTGAAATTGTGAATTCCAAAATCTCCGAAACTAAAAAGAAATGTCGGCAGTACAACATTGGGTACTTGAAATATGGATTTACGCAATCTCTCACAAAACCAATTTTTACATAAGTATGTATTAAATTTTCCAAAAAGTGTTTTCAAACGAAGCCATTCAACCTTCTAGGCTCCAAGAGCATTTAAATAAAATATATGCTATTTTCAAGGACTTGAAACGAAATATTTTAAACAGCAGCAAACCTTTTTGCATCGTGTTTTAAACAAGATGATGAACTACGTGCTTAATACAATATTTCGTTATTAATCGAAAAAGCGGGAAAACCACACACAATTGGTGAGAAATTAATTATGCCGGCAGTTAATGAGGTAATCTAAACTGTACTTCATCATAAGACCATCAGATATTATTATATAAATTCCTTTGAATAACAATGCAGTGCAAAGAAGAATCGATGAAGTGGATGAAGACGTTGAACTATCATTATGTGATAACTTAAAGACTTCCAAATTTTCCATTCAACTCGTTGAATCAACTTTACCAAATAACAAACTACTAGTCTTGGCTTACGTCCGATTCATACAGGAAAATGTGTCAAGTTATTATTTGCAAAAAATGTGGAAACCGATACAAAGGGAGAATCCATATACAGGGTGTAACAAAAAGGCAGGTCATAAATCATACCACATGTTTTGGGGCTAAAAATAACTCGATCCAACCCAAGTTACCCTAGTACAAATGTGTATGCGAAAAAAGTTACAACCCTTCGAAGTTACCAAATAAAAATTGATTTTTTCAAATATTTCGACAGTTGTTGGACATATTATAATGAAAGTTGACAAGTGGCTTTCTTATGATAAGAGCATCTTAAAAAAAAATTAAGGAATTATTGCACTACGTTAACAATACATGGGAGTTGAGATCCCCTAAACCCTCCCCAAAATGTTTGTGTACGTTGCAATTTAATGCTTATTGTGGCACCATTATTCAAACACATTATTTTTGAAACTTTTTTGCCCCCTAGTACTTTTTACAATTATCAGTTTTTATCGAGGTACGGCCCTTTTTTCATTATGCTTCAAAAATTTCGAGTAACAAAAATTAAAGTCAATGAATTTTTTTCGAGGGTCCCACATTTTTGATTGAATCTTATTTATTTACAAATGTGTAGTTTTTATTAGATGTTCGAAATGACCCCCATTTTCTTGAATACTGATAATTGTAAAAAGTACTAGGGGGCAAAAAAGTTTCAAAAATAATGTGTTTGAATAATGGTGCCACAATAAGCATTAAATTGCAACGTACACAAAAATGTTGGGGAGGGTTTAGGGGATCTCAATAAATTGTTAACGGAGTGCAATAATTCCTTAATTTTTTTTTAAGATGCTCTTATCATAAGAAAGCCACTTGTCAACTTTCATTATAATATGTCGAACAACTGTCGAAATATTTGAAAAAATCAATTTTTATTTGGTAACTTCGAAGGGTTGTAACTTTTTTCGCATACACATTTGTACTAGGGTAACTTGGGTTGGATCGAGTTATTTTTAGCCCCAGAATATGTGGTATGATTTATGACTTGATTTTTCGTTACACCCTGTATAATACCATATTCTTTTTTTCAAGAGAAATAAATTCCTATTCGAAATATTTTTGCCAATTGCTACAGATGCTTAAGCAATGACGGGACATAATAATGATTTCATTGCGCATTTAAAACAAGCAGTACCAAATCTACTTGCTGTACATTGTGTTATTAATTGTCAGTACTTGGTTACAAAAAATCCTAATGAATCTGCATAGTCGCTACATTACGTTATTAAGGCAGCCAACAAGAAAAAAGCTATTCATTTAATGGCAGATTATTTGTGCCGCTCTGTAGTGAAAATTATAATTGCTTGAAACTGCAAACAGAAGTACGATAGCTCTCGAAGGGAGTTTCAAATTATTTGAGTCAGTACGGAAATTGATTGACAGACCTTTTTAAAACATTACGTTAGTTTACAATTGCAAGGCGATGAGTGGAATTTAATAAAAACAAAAATCGTCATAGTTGCTTTTGTGGGAAACTTCTATACAAACGAAATCTAGGAAAAGGTGAATACAGCCACTTTCCGACATTATCGGTAAAACAGGAAGATTTATGTACTGCTAACACCTGGACACTCTTCGTGCGATTAAAGGATATTTTAAATATGAATATACTAAGCTAGGTTTTAGACCCTTTCGCAAATGCAGATACAGTAGAATCATTTAGAAGAACGCGTAGAACTCACAATTAATGAAGAATTAAAAGTAAAATTCAGAAGTGTATACAAAGTTTTCAGCCTCTAAAATCAATATCAACTCTCCAACCTGGGAAATAGGTTCTTTTCCTTCATCATATTTGGTTGAGCATGGGTTTAATGCTACTAAATTGAAGCCTGTCATTAACAAATTGTTAAAACTCCACCAGCCTCAATCATCTCAATAATATTTGTTTCTCATTGTATTTTGTTTTTTTATTGGTAACTGCTCTTTGAAATATCATCTGAAAAAGTTGTGTAAAGAGATTTCGAAAAATGCAGACTTAGTAAAGATTCTCTAAGCATATATATTGTGAATATGAAATATTGTAAACCAAAGAAAAAAATAAAAAAAAAAAAGAAGAAAAAAAAATAAATAAATAAAAGAAATAAAGTTGTTAATTCATTGGAGTACAAGAAAAAAGAATTTTATGAACATAAAATAGATGAACACAAAAACGATTCTAAGGAAATGTGGAAAACACTCAAAAATCTAACTAAAGGTAAAAATCGGGAAATTAAATTTGACTCTGTTGGGTTTTCTGTTGAGGGGTCTGAATCTTTCGCTAAAATGGAAGAAGAAGCAGCCAACAAATTAAATAATTTTTTTGTAAATAGTATATGTGAAATAACAAATTCAATACCTCCAACTGAGGATTGGTCGCCCAATTTTCTAAGTGATATTCAATCAACATTAACTGATTTTAAATTAATTACATTAGATCAACTAAAAAAAACTGTTTTTTCGTTAAAAAATAAGGGAAGCTATAACGAAATATTGAGTTTTTGAAGGAGACCTTTTATACAACTGGCTTTGCAGTATTAAATTTTATAAACACATCACTAGAAACAAGAACATTTCCTGATCGATTAAAAGCCAGTAAGATAGTTCCAGTCCAAAAAATTGCAAACGATACAAGCGCATCCAACTTGCGGCCTATCAATACACTTCCGACAATTGAAAAATTATTAGAAACCGTAGTTCGTGACCAAATATTAGAATACTTCAATAACAATGGTTTGTTTGTGGGAAATCAGTCAGGATTTAGGGAAGGCCATTCATGTGAAACATCTTTACAATTAACTATATCTAAATGGAAGCAAGTACTTGATGAAAATAAATATACAAGGTGTCCATCTATAAATTGACACATTTCAACAACTTATAACTCGAGAACGGAAAAAGATATCGACATGCGGTTTTCACTAAACTTCCTAAATTTACTTCTAGTTTCTGTTTACGTTGTTGCCGCATGTAATTTTTTTCTTGAAATTGACGAAAAAAAATTAAGGTTTTTGAACCAAAATTGTGATCTTAGATTAAATGGGACACTCTGTAATTCTTAAAACCTTTGAAAAGACCCTTTCTTCTTCTATCCAAAAATGTATACGTTGTTGGCATTCACCCACGTTTTTAGGGAATAATTTACTTTTTCATGAAACCACTTCCAAATGTAAAGGACCACATTCTAACAACTTAAAACTATAGAATGAGACAAGGTATTGAAAACAGGTTTTACTGAAATTCTTAAAAATGTTTTAATTTGTATCTAACGTGGTTGCCAAGTCTCAAACGTCTGAAAGTTTCTTAAAAAATTTAATTTTTCAAATTCATATTGAGGTCTTCTTGCGAACAAAACTCCTATTTCTAATAATTATTTGCAAACCTTCATCCATAAATTATCATTTAAAGGATTATCGTAAGCATTTTCAGTACACATTTTCTATTTAATGTTCTCATTTTTGTAAATTGACTTACCCAGCTGAGCATAGAATATGAATGACTTAATAAATGATATTAATTTATCAAGGGTGCTGTGTAACGTAAATAGAGTTGACAGAAGTGTCAGATTAGCAATAATTTTAGTGCAAGAGAAAGCTGGTACTGAAAAAAATGTTTACCAAAACCGAAAAAGCCCGGTGCGTTTTATTGTTTAATGAAAGTAAATCAATTACGCATACACAAAGAAGATTTAGAAACATTTTTGAAAAAAATCCGCCTACTAGAAATTCTATTATAAGCTGGGTAAGTCAGTTTACAGAAACAGGAACATTGGCGAGAAAAGAAAGACACATTCAAAACGCTCAAGATATTCTTTTAAATGATGTTTTACAGTTAAGAGAGATTTTAGAAAGAAACAATAATAAAATATCTATTAGAAAAATCGCTCAACCCTTACATATGTCAAAGAGTAAGGTGCATAAGCTTTTAAAGATAATAAAGTTTAAAGCATATAAGATTCAGACTTTCCAAAAAATTGAGAATCATGCACTCGAAAAGAGATTGTTTATGTGTGAGACGTTATTAGATTTGTTTAGAAATCAACCAAACGTAAATTTAATAATGTCAGATGAAGCAACATTTCACTTAATTGGCCGCGTAAACAAACATAACTGTAGGATTTGGGGTGATGAAAATCCTAGAGCATTCAACGAGTTTGAAAGAGATTCCCCCAAGGTAAATGTGTGGTGTGGTATCTCCAAAACAAAAATTTATGGACCATTTTTTTTCCAAGAACAAACAGTAAATGGGAACAATTATACGGATGTGCTAGAACTCTTTTTCTATCCTCAACTACAACAAGAAGGTATACTAAATGATGTATATTTCCAGCAAGATGGTGCTCCACCGAATTACTCTTTAATAGCGAGAAATTCTTTGAATATAACCTTTGGAGACAAGTGGATAGGTCGAGCTGGTCCTATTGAATGGGCTCCCTATTCTCCAGACTTGACTGTACCGGATTTTTTTGTATGGGGGTACATTAAGGACAGATGCTACGATCCAACACCTTCAAATTTAGCAGAACTGAGGAATAACATAATCAATGTGTTTAATGTAATTACTCCAGAAATGCTCCAAAATGCATTTACACATTTTTTATTGCGCTTACATACATGTATTGAACAAAATGGAGGTCATATTCAACAATTACTATTTTTAAGTAAAACCTGTTTTTAATGCCTTGTCTCATTCTATAGTTTTAAGTTGTTAGATTTGGAAGTGGTTTCATGAAAAAGTAAATTATTCCCTAAAAACGTGGGTGAATGCCAACAATGTATACATTTTTGGATAGAAGAAGAAAGGGTCTTTTCAAAGGTTTTAAGAATTACAGAGTGTCCCATTTAATCTAAGATCACAATTTTGGTTCAAAAACCTTAATTTTTTTTCGTCAATTTCAAGAAAAAAATTACATGCGGCAACAACGTAAACAGAAACTAGAAGTAAATTTAGGAAGTTTAGTGAAAACCGCATGTCGATATCTTTTTCCGTTCTCGAGTTATAAGTTGTTAAAATGTGTCAATTTATAGAACTATTATACAACCTCATTTTGAAAACTGCGGATCATTACTTTATAAATTGGATAATAACTGTTTACAAAGACTACAAAAATTGCAAAATAGAGGAATGAGAATAATCCTTCGATGTAACAGATATACACCGATAAATAGTATGCTGACAACTTTAAGTTGGATTTCAGTCAGACAAAGATTTTATTATTTAGCTATGACTTTTGTTTACAAAGCTAAAAATAAAAAACTTCCTGAGTACTTCAATGATTTTATCATCTATAATAATGAAATACATAACTACAATACTAGATCTGTTACAAATTTCTATATACCACAAGCAGCAAAATCTATTTTCATATGTGAATTACGTGAATTTAATGCTTTGCCTACTGAAATTAAAATGAGTACCTACCTCTCTACCTCAGTTTAAAAAATATTTGCTACAATTTATTTCCAATCCGTAAATTAACTTTGTAATTTTGTATGTTTATTTTAATATATATTTATTTTTAACTTTAACACTAAAACTTCTTACTTTTATTACTAATTTTATCAAGACTGACTACAATATGTGATATTTTTTTTTTAAACTACTATGTATTAGGACTTCCTATATTAAAATAAAGATTCTATTCTATTCTAAGATTTAATTATGTCGAGTGGAATGCATTACCTCTTCAAAATAGTCCCTAACAAATAGTTAACTTTGCTGTAAATCTGCATAATAGTGGCACTTAATAAGAAATTTTAACAAAATATGAATTTATATATGTGGTGTGTTATTTAATTTACTAATTGTTTATTTTACTCTTCATAAATACAAACCTCTCTTAACATCATCTCTTTTCAATCCTCTAACTAACGCTCCAACTTGATCTCCAGCTTGAGCTTCATCCAATATTTGGTGAAACATTTCTACTCCTGTAACTGTACTTTTTAGTACTTTATTATATCCTACAAATTCACATTCAGCTCCCTTTTTCAAAATTCCTCTTTCTAATCTTCCAGTTACTACAGTACCTCTTCCAGGAATGGAATATGTGTGTTCTACAGGAAGTAAGAATGGCTTGTCCAATTCTCTTACAGGAGTAGGAATATAACTATCAACTTCTTTTAATAGTTTAAGAACTGCTTCTGAACCTGTAATATATATTAAACAAAGAAGGTATGAATCATAAGCTAATTAATATTAGAATTAAAATCATCAACCAAATAATTAAAAATATCACAAAAACTGAGTGCATATCTTAAAAATCAACTTTTTGTGAAGTAACTAGTGGCCTAAAAGAAAATAAAGTTCTAATCCAAAGTGTATTATATATTTTTTGAAATGAACCCTAAAAATACGAACGAAAATAATATTTAAGTTCCTTGGGTTGCTAAATTCATAACAACACGATTTTGTAGTTTTTCACTTTTATAGTTTTGATTGCAAACTGTATTATAATATTTTTGGAAATGGATGATTTCAACCCTAAAAATATGAATGAAAGTAATGAATCAAGTTTAAATATTGATTTGTTAATAAGGTGGTACCGTGTTTTCATTCCTCCAAAATTTTATTAACATATGTTAGAAGAACTGCATGGTGCACATGATGGGATACCAAACCCACCCATGGCTTGCCTAATTAAATTTTCTGGGACCTTTTTATGGTAAGACTTATTTAATTATCACAAATTTTTACTTAAAAAGGCCAGAAGTCAATGAAATGTCTAAAACATATTCAGCCAATACTATCGATAAGTTAAGAGATTGTTTTGCCAGGTTTGGTTTACTGAATACTATAATTTCTGATAATGGTAGACAATTTGTTTCAGAAGAATTTAATGTTTTTTTTTTAAATAATGAAATAATACATATAACCTCTGCTCCATACCACCCATATACTAACGGTGCTGAAGAAACTTCTGTAAGATCTTTGAAGAATGCATTAAGTAATTAAAATGATATCCACAAAAAAAGTAATTTCCAAACTCTTGTTAGTAAATATATGTTTTCCTATAGAGATACACTGCGTTATGTAACAGGCAATGGTTAATGTTTTTAAGAAGAGTAATAAAGACTCATTTTAATTTCTTGACAATATAAATTTCATCAAGAGAAATGTGGTTTACAGTTTGAGGTTGGAGATAATAATTTTGTTGTTATTTCACCCCCTTTTGCAGAAAGTGTGCCTGAGCCACCTGTGGCTATAATTCAAAGTAGTGACAATTTATTATTTGAGCAGTAATAATAGTAATAGTATTGGTAGAGATAGACCACATAGGAAAATATAGCCTCCATGGCATTTTGCGTAACTGCATAAATTTCTTTTTTATTTTATTTTCAATTGTAAAAAACTTGTGTTGATTCTATGATATCCCTTTACACCTCGCTTTACACACTAATTACATATCAATTGTGGAAATATGTCTTACCTATTTCAGGATTTTTTCCTTCTAAAGCACAAAGAGCAGACCCAGCAACAATTGGAATATTGTCACCATCAAAACCCATTTCAGTCAATAATTCCCTTACTTCCATTTCTACTAGTTCAACCATCTCTTGATCAGCAGCATCAACTTTATTAATAAAAACAACAATGTGATCGACACCGATTTGTTTAGCCAACAGTAAATGCTCTCTAGTTTGGGGCATGACACCATCAGTTGCTGCTACTACCATTATAGCTCCATCCATCTGAGCAGCACCTGTGATCATGTTTTTTATATAATCAGCATGCCCAGGGCAGTCAGTATGACCGTAATGTCTGTTTTCTGTTTGGTACTCAATGTGAGCAACGTTAATAGTAATACCTAAAACAAAAGTTTGATAACACAGGGAAATTTAAAGATCCAACAATATAATTAAAATGTTTGTAGCTCTTATTTATATAGTTTAAGCCATAATTATGATTTAATTATATAGATCTCATTGTTAATGGTTTTCTAATACAAAACTTGTAGATTTGGCATTTGCAATTTACCTCTTGCTTTTTCTTCAGGTGCATTGTCAATATCAGTATACTGTCGTGCTTTGGCTAACTTCTGTTCTGATAAAACTTTAGTTATTGCTGCCGTAAGAGTAGTTTTACCATGATCTACATGTCCTATGGTACCGACGTTACAATGTGGTTTAGTACGTTCAAATATCTTTTTCTCGGAATAAAGTCTTTTCTGATTAAATTGAACAGTGGCAACTTCAATAGTTTTAAAGTAGTTCCTTATGTTGGTTGTAGTTCCTTTTGTAAATAGTTGTTTGAGAGAATGGTGTAACGCTAAAACAATATAAATTGTTAGACAAGATAACCTTTTAGAATAAAATACATTACCGGGTGCCAACGTTCTGGCAACAATAATTGAAGTCATTTTGTTGACAAGCATATAACTTCGGTAAAAATATAATTGCTTTTTAAAAGTATTTCTTAAAATTCGAGCATGGAGTTTATTATTTAATCATGCGATAATGGCGAAGGCGAAGTCTATGAAACTGATAGAGATGGGCGATATATCGATCACCGGTTAGCTACCACAGCGAACAGTGATGATTGAATCTTGAATCTGTCAGTTACATAAGGGTTAGGAGGATTGTGCGTTTTATGCAGCACAATGTATGTATATTGGGGTAATATTTACTGAGATCTAAAATATCTATTGCGCCCCCTTTCTTCTACTTAGTTCCTGAGGAAAGTCCCAAAGACTAGCGGCTCCTAAGCTAAGACCTATTTATTGGAGAAATTTTAGGATATCTGCAGGCTTTAGTTTAGGTAAGTGTCCCTTTTCTATCCAGTAGATTCCTAGGTGGTGTTCCAAGTTCCCTAGAACTCTAAATTGCTAATGCAGGCTTGCATTGAATGTCCCAACTACAGGAACGTCCCGCACAATCGGATACTTTGCTTTTATGTGACTCGTGGGACGAATACTAGGTCGGATCCAAAGATTAATTAATACGGCCAGAGACAACCAATACGGCATTGAGATTGTCGCATTTATGAGTTGTATTTGGAAAGCCATAGAGATTTAAAAGTGTATAATACAATTGTATAATACATTTTTAAAATACGTATTTTTTGTATTGTATAAAACTATTATACCGATATAGGGCATGTCCACGTGACGTCATGCCCTGAGGAATCTGACATGGAACATACAGCATCTGATAATAAACAAGCGTTCTTTGCTCAACACGTAGTTATTTGATTTTGATTTAGTGCTTTTTTCGACGTTGTTTTAGTTGCTTAGGTATTTTAAAAGTTATATATGACTGTTTATAATAAAAAGGACCATTGAATCAATACAAAACAACCAAATTACAAATCTGAAATCTAACCAAATAATTGTTTTCCCTTAGGGGTATTGTCAACTGTCAGTTGATGGACCCTTGAAACACGAACGTCTCACGACAGTAAGAATTTGGCTTTCACGCACTTGCGCACTTTGAGATTTTTAAATTCACATGTTTCTATCGTGCGACGTTGTAAATTGTCACTTTCAAGTTGTCTTGTCGTGGTGTTTCTTGACGACGAGAAGTATTTTTTTTAACTACATAATTATTATAGGTATACCTAGTTATATGCTGAAGATGAATCTGAATGTAATATAATATTATTAATAAAATATTGCGTTAACAATTTGTGTTCTTTCAATATTTCAACAAACATAATTGAAAATCTTAAATAAAAATTTGTTATTGCAAACTGACCCCAGTTTTAAATAACTAGGTAAGTATTATACAGTGTGTTTTTGGTAACGATGACTAGGATTTTACATGGTAAAACTCTATAACTTATGTGAAACTAAAAATAGGTACATGGTTTCTAATGCATTAAGAATAGCTAGGTACATTTTAAAAATGCCTTAATAGTGTCGAGTAATGTGGAGGATATTTCCAAACAACTTTGAAGCTCAGAAAAAATTATACTTTTCAAATTCCTCGTATCATTTAATTCATTTCAGGTGAATACCTATGTCATCACTTTGAGATGACTGATATTTTAGGAGGTTAAAATGTGCAATTTTTCCAAAATTGAAAGCCTAAAAATAATACATTGTAGTATGTTATCTGTGGTAGTACCTACTATACCTACCTATACCTAATAGAATCGAAATCAGGAAAGATGACGTAAGACATCAAGTGTTATTTCCTGTACCATTTCCAAAGTGATATCGAAATAAGCTCTGAAGGTGAGTATTTATGTACGATATCGTCATAGATTTTTAGTTACCTACCTACCTATCCAAAAAATAACAAAAATCTTGAAAGGATGCCCTCCCCAAGGTTTCCTGTCTACAATGGAACCGGCAACGTCGCACGATAGGAACATGTGAATTTAAAGATCTCAAAGTGCGCAAGTGCGGGACAGCCAAATTCTTACTGTCGCGAGACGCTCGTCCTTGAAACAGTTTCGTCGTGACGTAATGGTTAGTGGCGATCGCGAAAATGAGACGTTTTAAAACGTCACGTGATCAGTATCTATTATGCCATCTGCCAGGCCCGTTTCGCTTTGTTGACGTTTGTCTTTGAGCATAGATTCGATATTACAATGTTATTGTTTTCTAGATCAGGACAAACAGTTTTATTCCTGACGTCATTAACCGACCAAGAAAATGGACCGTTTTAAAACAGTTTGAAACTTTTTCAAAACAGTTTTTCAAGAAAAAATGCCTTATTATATCCTCAGACAAATGTCAAATACAAAGTTTTGTGGTTGGCCGTTACCCATAGCAACGGCTGCGAAACAAAACGTCACTTCCAAAATTTGAATATCACTTCCAAATCTGACTGACATTTCTAAAATACTACAAAGACAACGATTATTGAATACCAACAAATACATAAGTACTTACATATTATTTAGGATGAATACTAACATTAATTCTACAGTTTGTATTATTACTTATATTTACTCCAGAAGTTGAAGCAAGAACTGTCAAAATATTTTGTATACATTGAAACATATCATTTCCATAGCACACATTGTTAAATAAATTGAACTGCTGTTGATTTTAGAGCAATAATATATTTATCTACAATTATCGAGTTTAATAATTTTAACGATTGCACGAAAAATAGTGTGTATATGCCATGGCCGCGAAACTTTTTAACGACCTCAAGATTATCTTGCCTCGGCCGCAAGCGGCCTCGGCGATAACTGTTCTTTCGGTACGTTAAAAAGGTATTTCGCGGCCTAGGCATACAAATAACTATTGTGAGAAGTGACAAAACCACAAAACTTTGTATTTAACATTTGTCTTCCATCCGCCGTGGCGCCTTAAAATATCCACAGTGGCCCCAGAATTCGCTATTAAAGACGCGGATATTCGGCTAAAACAGTGGCCTGTATACAAGGACGCGTCCGGCCACTTCAAAAAAGCAGCTATATTTTGAGGAAATGGTCATAAAAACTTTTCCAAACAAATAACCGAAAACTCGTGTAAATGTTCAAGAGATTTTTAAGCTTACCTTGCAGATTTTCGGGTAAAAAAGTCTCCAACTGATCTCTTTTCACTTATTTCTAACAGCTATATTAATAGCAAACCGCAAATTAAAAATCTCTTATGACGTTATCGATTTGTTTGGAAAAGTTGTGACGTCAGAGCTTAGGCAGTCTATTTCCCAAATGTGTTTTTGCCAACAGGCTGTACAGTAGGTACTTTGCATCCTTATAATAAACAAAAAATCTTGAATCAGGGCTGTTATGAAAAAAACAATTTAGAAAAAGTCAGCCGGATTTTTCCGGAGCTTCTACCAGAAATTTTTCAACCTCTTCTCCGGTGAGCACTTTTGATTTTTTGGGTTTATGGTCGTCATTTTTTCGCTTCGAAAAAGCCAGTAATTTTGGAAATTTTCTATGTTATGCTTTTTAACATCGAGTAATATGACCATAAGCGTGGAAGAACAAAATTTTTTAGATTTCTCGTTGAAATACACCAACAACGCGTTTTCATTGTACTCCGTTACGTGTTTCCCGATGCACCACCTTACAAATGATTCGTACTGTTGTTCATATAGTTTTCTCGATTTTTGTGGTATTATAATGCTTGAGTAATTGCTTCAGCAGCCCGATCTACGTTGAATTCTTCACTTTTATTCATTTTCACTGATTTTCTATACGTTTACAATGGCGCCGTTTTGACAGGGACTTTGTTTATCATTGCCACAGAAACAAACAGCATAGGTACTATGTTTATTGTGTTAAGGCTTCAAATGTAAGTATAGTAAAAATCACGAATCCTTCTCGTTACGTCATAGGTATTTCCCTGAATGTATCAAAGACACTCTAATTATGTGTGGATATCACTGACCAAGTATGTCCAATTAAAACAAATGGAAACGGAAAGGTACATATGTCTTTTGTGGATGAATTGAGATACGCCATTGCGTCTTTATTGGTTTCTGTCTTGTGTTGTGACAACGATTGTACTTAAAAAGCTAAACGTCACTTTATGCGGAAATCATTATGTCACCATTGTCATTACTTTAAACAGGTGGAGTTAATTCACATTTATTGTGATATTTTTCAACAAAATGTCTGGTAAACGTTTGGACGAAAGTAAACGTGAGTGTATTAGAAAATTACATGAATATTTCCAAAAGGGCGTTGGCGGACCATTTCTGTCGTTAAATATGTCATTCAAGAGGTGAGTTTTGTAACTATTTATTTGTAGAATTTCAAATTCTAGTAACTATGATATGTTAAATTTGGTTTCTATTTATTTCCCCCGTAATTAGATCACCAGAAATACATGCCGAACTCTCTAACAATGATGTGCCGCTGGTGAAAACTGTCTTATTATTGATTTGATTCGGATGCTTATCAGTTATGACGTAACAAGAAACATTGGTGACTTTTACTATTGTATTTATTTTTATTAAAAATGTATGTAGAATCACCGGAATTGCAAAAAATAGCGTATACACCTCTCGACTAAAGTGACATTAATCCCTTAGGTGGAATCAAACACCACCCGCGGGATTAAATGGGTCACTTTAGTTGCTTGGTGTATAATATACTATTTTACTTCGTTTAAAAAACGTGGTAAATTAAAAAATTCTTTAATTGCATTTATTATTTTCCTTTTTAGTATAGTGAGTAATAATGGACCTATTCCACCTTCACCTTCTTCAAGTATAATGACGTACATTATTCACCAGTGAATAATAGGTGCGGATAATGGACAGGTGACATGACAGAAATTATATTGAAGGTTATTCATACAGGGTGTTTCTATATTCGACCGACAACGCTCTACCCCAGAGAGCTCTCGTTATTTGATACATTTTGATATGGGAACATTAACCCCCTAAAGGGCTTAGTTACCGAAATACAGGGTGTTGAAAGTTTGAAATCAAAATTCAAAATTTGCCATAAATCAAAAACGTGTTGAAATTTTTTTCATTATTGGTGACCAATATGCTCTTTAAGAATGTAATATTTTGACATAAAGTAACTTTTGAGAAATTTAACCAGTGGCGCGCTATCGGGGTTAGTGGCAACTTTTATCCCCTTATTTTTTACGCCACTGGAACAAAATTTTTTTTTCATTTTGTTTTATATATTCTTTGTCCATTTTTAGTTAAAAAAGGAATAACCTTTAATGTAGCTAAAATGAACGGTATTGTAGAAATTTGCTTCTAAACAAAAGTCTGCAAGTAGGTACTTAAAGATAATAATTTGCAAATTATGATTTGTAATGTAATTTGCCCTTTGTTTTTTTTGCTAAACAAGTCAGTATTTACTCTCAACCATACTATTGAATTGATTCCGAATAATGACTGATCGTAAATGGTTGAAAAAGGAGTACCTACATGCTATTTAAGGGCTTAATTTCTGAGCCGAGTTGCTGCAATTTAATAAAAATAAAAATCAAATAACGCAAAAACTATTAAAATTAAATTTAAACAAACGTATTACAACAATTACAAAACTACAATAGTGGTTCAAACTGTCGGCCGATTACTTGGAAGCATGTACTACACCGTTTTCTCATTGAAAAACGTGTATTTGAGAATAACTCCGGATTGGACTGAATAAATTCTGCCACAGCTTGATCTTCTTCAGTTTCGACGATGGATTCGTACACTAAAGGACTTCATGTAGCCCCAGATAAAAAAATCGATCGGGTTTAAGTCGGGTGATCTTGGAGGCCAAATTTGGGGCCCACCTCGGCCAATCCATTTTACCTTAAAACGTCTGTTCAAGAAATTTCTAGCACTTGCAGCAAAATGAACAGATGTCCCATCGTGCTGAAACCACATGTGTTGTCTAGTATTTAACGGTACATTTTCCAATAATCCATCTGACACTTCTTCCAAAAATCGCGTATAAATATCTCCATTTAAATTATTTGGCAAAAGGTAAGGCCCAATTAAACAATCCCCAACCATACCCACCCACACATTCACAGAAAATTTATGTTGAAATCCACGTTCACTAACAGTGTGAATTTTCTTCATCCCAGACGTGACTGTTTCTGGAATTAAAAATTCCTTCTCTGGTAAATTTTGCCTTGTCTGTATACAACACATATTTTGGGAAATTCCGACACTTTTGGACATACCAATTTGAAAATTCCATAAGTACCGGAAAATCTCTAGGTTCTAAAGCTTGAACCTTGGTGAATTTGTAAAGATGCAATATTTGTTCTTTCAAAACTTTCCATACTTACCACTCTTAATGCACGGCCTAGAGTTCGAGAACTTAAAGATGGCCTTTCAGAAATATTATTTAATATTGCCTCTTCCAGACGCACAGTCCTTGTTGTTCGTGACCTTCCGGCATTACTTCTCTTAATAATCAAGTTTCTTTCAGTATTTTTTCAATACTTCCAAATGTAGAATGATGTGGAATTCGGATCTAGGTGAACCCAATAAACACACACACGTGTAATATACGTTTATATGTGGTAGCAGACGTTGATTAAACGTTACGGTTGACTTTCGCAACGTTACTTTTGAAACCATTATACAACCAAACGTTAATTCTACCTATAATTAACGTATATGACTCAACTCACCACTATTCACTACCGTTATGAAACGTGTCTACATCGTGCTTTCTCAACGTATATTCAATCAAAAGTAAAAAACATTACATTAACGTTGAATATAACGCTACGCAATAACTTGAAACTTTAAGCAACCTATATTCTACATTTAAATAACTACGTTTAATAAACTTATTGGAAATTACGTTATTTATCCGTTGAATGAAGAACTTAGTAACAACTACATCCTTTGCGTTACCTTGAGACAACGTCTCTGATTGATTTTTATTCAACGTTGTTAATTACCTTACTTCACTCTCATTTTGAAACGTGTCCTCATCGTGCTCTCTCAACGTATATTAAATCAGAAGTGATAACCATCACAAAAACGTTGAATATAACACTACTCAGTAACTCGAAGCTTTGAGCAACCTATATTCTACGTTTAAATAACTCTCCTTTTCTACGTTCATTAAACTTTTCAAGAATTACCTTTTTGATCCATTGAATGAAGAACTTAATACCAACTAAATCATTTACTCCAGCTTGATACAACGTTTCTTATTACTTATTATTCAACGTTGTTGACTACCATTCTTCACTACCATCATGAAACATGTCCTCATCGTGTTTTCTCAACGTATATTCAATCAGTACTTAGAAACATCACATAAACGTTGAATATAATACTACTCAATAACTATAAGCTTTAAGCAACCTATATTCTACGTTTCAATAACTCTTTTTTTCTACGTTCATCAATCTTCATGAAAATTTCTGATCCGTTGAATGAAGAACTTAAAAATAACTACATCATTGATGTTGCCTTGATACAACCTTGTGTAAATACTAACTTCTTCGTCATATCTAAAGACAATTTACTTCGATAAAAGTATGCAAATATTATACATTATTGAAAGTACATATTAGAGATAAGTTGAATAGATAACGTTTTCGCAACTTGATTGTCAAGTGTATTTCGTTGCATCGAATATAATTATTAAAAAAATGTACAATAACCAATATTTTATATCTATACCTCATGTTCTTGTCCTCATTGGTCGAGTTATTTATTATTTAAAATATGAGACCTATGATTTTAACTATACTGCATACCTGTATCAGTCATTCATCGAGGGACTTTATGGATATTCTTAATATATTCGTAATTTATCACTCCTTGGCAACGCTGCACGGTCAGTATGGTCAGTTGAAACCAACGATTATATACTAGGAAGGATAGTCTACTTTGACAAATTTGTTTGTGTGCGATGTTGCAGCTATGACGTCACCACAGGACCTCGCGTATATTTAAATACATTGGTTTATACTAACTGAAAATGTGTTTCTATTGATTTTAATTAAAAATAAAGGTTGTTCGGCTTTAAAACTAATTACCTTTACCATATTAGAACAATATATTTGCTTTAAAAAAGAAAACACATTTTTTTTAGTTTTATTTTATTAATAATTATTGTATATCCTTACAAAAGAATAGGAATATCGAAAGAGTTTATATCTACAAAAGGAATTCATATAGTAATGTAGCTAGAAAATATTTATGTCATTTAAATTTTCTATATTGGAGCTAGTAAAACCAATTATTTCTTCAACAATGTTTCTATTAGTTTTTTTTTAGCTCTTTTTGCCCGAAGTGTCTCTTCACTCTCTTCAGAAGATTCAAGGGCTCTTTTTACTTTAACAGTAGGGACAGCTGTCTTCTTCAAAATCTTGCGTAAAGGTAGGTAACTCTGAAAATAATGTAGGAGTCTTAAGAAAATTATTTATTTTTAATTAAATTATAATTAAAGAAAGCTGCAGATTTATAATTGTTTTGGAATAAACCATAAAATACACTAAAAAATTGTATAGTACTTACTTAACAAGTCATTCTGTAAGTCTCTTCCATAATCATTTAGTGTAAAGTGTTCAGAACAATTTGTAGACGTATCTACATTAAAATTATCTGTCCTTCTACAACGCCTAACCCATTCTTTGCGAATAGTGGAAGACACTAAATCGTTCCCTTTTGGGAAATAATGAAATATAATAGGAATGCCTTTCTTTTTACAAATAATTTGCTTGTTTTTGCACGTAGCAATAGCACATATTCTACCAGGCAGGCCTAGACTAAAATAGAAAAAACAACCTTAAAATAATATTTCTACCAAGTCATAAATCAATTTTACCTTGAATATAATAGTACAAAAACCAAGTTTTCAAAATAAAATAAAACGAATTATTATTAAAAATCACTAAAACTTTACCAGAAACAGAAAAATTCTGACAATATAATAAATGTAAACGTAAACCACTATGTAAACAAACTGACTGTCTGCTATTTAGGTCCTACTGTGACGTAATAACGTATGCGCAATTGCGATCTTGTTTTCAAAATGCTTGAGAATAGGAACTAGTCCATCCTTAGTTAGTATTAATCGTTGAGTTGAAACGCCACTCGCCATAGTCGCCATTTTGCATTTGTTGAAGCTTGTGTATGCATGTGTTTGTTCGACTGTTAATAATTTGGTAAGTACCTTGTGATGATTTTCTATACTATAACTGAATTCCGCATTGCACATTGAATATTATGTCTAAATGTATCCCCTGATGTGGTTAAAGTGTCTTGATTTTTCCTGATTAATGCACTGTAGATATTAATTAATTTTTGCAGCTGCTGTGAAAAAAGAATTTGGTGCGGCAACTGACGTACAGATAGCCGATGCCACGAAAGATTGGATATAATTCGCGAAGAAAAGGATGAATGACGCCCAGAAATCCAAACAACGAAGAAATCCTTGAATGTTACTATTAATTATAAATAATTAGTAGCAAGTGATTTTTAAGTTTAAAGGAATTTTGATTTAGTTCATTTTTATAAATTTTGTATATTATTTTTATGTTTGTTATGTTATTATATTTCTTTAAAAATATAAACATTCGTTTTCATTTTCAGGTATTAGTACTTTTGAAACGTTTCAGGGTAGTAATGATGAAGGTTGAATTATAGTATTATACAAAAATGAAATCATCGTTGATTCTACCGGAAATTTTATTTTGCTTGGGTACTGGAATTCTACGTTCGATTTCGGTGTTATTCCAGTATCTTTTCTGGTCCCTACAAATCGAACATCAACGTTGAAAATTCGTATTTTTCCAACGTTACATCGAAACCAAAAGATATCGTTATAGTGAAGTAGAATCTCACTGGATAAATAACGTTGAAAACCCGTGGTTAGGTAGAGTTACGTTGAAACCAAACTATAACGTTATATTTCAGTAGAGTTCACATTATAACAAGTATGTTTTCAACGTGGAAACACATTTAACATAAACGTTATATATTCGTATATCTGCAACGTTACATCGAAACCAAAATATATCGTTAAACTGAAGTGGAATTTTAATGGATAAATAACGTTGAAAAACCGTAAATAAATCGAGTTACGTTGAAACCAAACTACAACGTTATATTTCAGTAGAGTTAACATTATCATGAGTATATTTGCAACGAGGGAATAACATTGAATCAACGTAATAAAGTAACGTTACCGTAAAACCAAAATGAAACGTATTTCCTAACGACATTTTGCCGTTTTTTCAACGATGAATGCTGGTGGCGTTACTTGAAAAATTCAACGTTTTTTTCACGTATCTGTGTTTATTGGGAATTGATCGAAAACAATTTATCGAATGACAATTGACCGAATACAATTTATCGAAAAACAATTGATCGAATAGGTGAATTTATCGAATGACAATTTTTGTAAAGTAAATTATAATAATTTTCAATAACCCAACCAAACCTACCCCTACCAAACCACCTTCGTATTTTTAGTCAATTTTTGAAGAATAAATTATAATAATTTCCAATAATAACCCAACCAAACCACCTTCGTATTTTTAGTCAATTTTTGAAGAATAAATTATAATAATTTCCAATAATAACCCAACCAAACCTACCCCTACCAAACCACCTTCGTATTTTTAGTCAATTTTTGAAGAATAAATTATAATAATTTCCAATAATAACCCAACCAAACCTACCCCTACCAAACCACCTTCGTATTTTTAGTCAATTTTTGAAGAATAAATTATAATAATTTCCAATAATAACCCAACCAAACCACCTTCGTATTTTATCACCAATAGGTACCTGCCACCTATTCGATAAATTGCATTCGGTCAATTGTCATTCGATAAATTCACCGCATACCGTGGAATTCGACGATTGCGGAATCTTTCTTGGTATAAACGAGTTGCCATTCTACCATTTTTTTAGCATCCCCGTAGATTATTAACAGATCGGTCAATGCTTCAAATGAAAAATTCATTTTGAAACAACAAAATTAATTTAAAAACTAGTTTAAAACTGTTTTGGTTTATCTACCAAAATCTGGTAAAACTGACAAACTATTAAAATTTTGTCTCTTAATTTTTTTGGGAATTAAACATTATTGTGGTTTAATTCCCAAAAAATAAGAGAAAAAATAATAAGTAATGCCACAAGGAACTTACAGAAGATATTAATAAATTTGACACATGCCTGCTACATTAGAATTAAGAAAAATTGAGTAGTTACAAATTAACTAAGTACTTGCAGACTTTTGTTTAGAAGCAAATTTCTACAATACCGTTCATTTTAGCTCCATAAAAGGTTATTCCTTTTTTAACTAAGAATGAACAAAGAATATAAAACAAAATGAAAAAAAATTGTTCCAGTGGCGTAAAAAATAAGGGGATAAAAGTTGCCACTAACCCCGATAGCGCGCCACTGGTTTTATTTCTCAAAAGTAACTTTATGTCAAAATATTACATTCTTAAAGAGCATATTGTTCACCAATATGAAAAAAAATTTTCAAGACGTTTTTGATTTATGGCAAATTTTGAATTTTTATTTCAAACTTTCAACACCCTGTATTTCGGTAACTAATCCCTTTAGGGGTTAATGTTTTCCCATACCAAAATTTATCAAATAACGAGAGCTCTCTGGGGTAGAGCGTTGTCGGTCGAATATAGAAACACCCTGTATATAAATGTAACAATATAAGAAATAAAAAAATTATCACCGTGTCCAGGATTCCAACCCTACGCATACAATTCATAATTTTCGCAGCCAAACCTCTCTTTTTTTAAAATCTTTCTGTCATCCAATTATATTGAAAATTTCAAGTCTGTAACCCATTGGAAAATAAATTTAAAATCATGTACAAAGTTCCACTCGGACATACAAGACAGCTAGTTGAATAAAACGTGGTAAAAAAATACAAAGTAAGGAAAATTTATTTATTGAAATTAAAACTATTCTCTCAACAAGAACTGTTAAAAAATACAAAAATGAGTCGAGACTGATAATCTCAATCCAGGCATACTATTACTTCAATGAACATTCGCTCTGACAAAACTCTCAACAAATTTAGAAAATATTTATATAAAAATATCAACAGTTCTTCCTCAGAAATACATACAAAATAAAGTTAACATAAGTTAAGTCTTTTACGATATCATTGTAACACAATTGCATTTTTTGTTTTTGTGTCTTCAACACCTCAGAATCAGAGAAAAATGTTACCACTATTTCAATCTACACTATTTTGTGCTCACGATAGTAAAAACGAAATTTAGTTATCATGAGTTTAGCGTAACTTAAAATTATTACAAATTTTTTTTTTAAATTCCAAGGTGTTTGTTTTTTAGTTTGATGAAAAAATTGTTGACTCTAATTGATTACAAATCTTCCTCATCGTCAGGCAGCGCGGTTTCTGAGGCTTCAATTAGATCTTTCTCGATTTGTTCTTGCAATTGAGGATCCATGTGGACTTCTGGAGGGAGTAATGCGGGAGCAGCTACAAATTCTAAGTTGGGATCTCCAATAAGCTTCCTTGCTAGCCAGAGGAAGGGTTTTTCAAAGTTGTAGTTGGATTTTGCGGAGATGTCATAGTACTGCAAAAGAAAATGTTTATAAGAAATAGGTAATAAAACAGAAGAAATTTCTAATCAGAAACCAACACTCCCAATAGCAATAATAAATAAGCAATAGCTGGAAAATAAAATTCCTTCCAATGAGCAATCACTGAAAAATAAAATTCCTTCATAGTATGCAAAATAATAATAGTGCTATACTATGTGAAACATGGAATGTGTAGAAAACTAGAAGTTATAATATACTGTTACGGCTAATATACAGGGTGTAACAAAAAGATTGGTTATAAATTATACCCTTAATCTAGGGTTAAAAATAGGTCGATTGAATCTACAAAAATACGCACAAAAAAGTAGTGAGGTGTAAAAGTTGAAAATTTAAATCAATTTTTCCAATATTGTTCTTTTAAAGGGCTAAATAATTTTTCATTAAATCACCACCCATTTACACATCTCTTTTGTTGCATCAAGTGCAATCAAAAATGGAAAACCACTGAAATAAAACATTCATTTCGAATATTTTTTGTTTCTAAAATTCTTGGTTTAGAGTAGACGATACCGCCTCTTGTGTGAATGGTGGGCTTGAAAATATTCAATGTAATTTGTATCTTTACAACAATATAATTCCAAAATACAGAACTTTAATGTAACAGGTGTTCAAAAAAAGTTCTGCCGTTTTTAATATCCCCTTATATCATATTTAGTAAATATTTTTTTGTCAAATGGTGGTTTTGCCGATTACATTAAAACTGGAAAAATTCCGACAATTACCAAAACAGTACCTACTTCAAACTATCACCAACTACTCTTCCTTTCAATTTTCAAAAATATTTGGATATGGCTACTTGAAAAGAATTTACAGCATATTACAATTATTGTAAGCAGCCAGGGGCTGTATTCTTTACGGAGGGAGTGAAGATTCCCGAGAGAACAGATATTTTGTCTTCGTCGCTGCAGTGACAGAGTAGCCAAGCAATAAGGACAAAATATGAGTTCTATCGGAAAGCTCTACTCCCACACTCAAGAATACAGCCCCAGCATGGTTTTCAAGAATGTATGTCAACTGGTAGAGCTAAGAGCTAATCATTCATTTCAAGAATCGTCTATTGGACGAGGCGAATGTCCTGTGGGTATCTTTTGTAATCTCAGTAAAGCATTCGACAGTGTGATCATAATAATTTATTGAATAAACCACAAAACATCAGAGGTATATCTAGACTTCCCAATTTAATGGATAATTCCATTAGTAAGAATGAATCAAGTTATGTGTAACTTCCATAATATTGGTGTTGAGAAGACATCTGTCTTGTTACCATTCTTATTTTGCTTTATATAAATGATATTGTAACTATATGTTCAACCTCTCACTTCACGATACTACAGTCCTTATTTTGGATAAATCCAATGTCTCTGTAGAACATAAACATGATGATATTTTTCCCCAATAATTATACAGTAGATTTAGTAAAAATTTACTCTACCTCAAAGCAAGAAAAAGTCAAATAGTTTATTTTTCGATTGGTTGTAATCATTAAACAGTTTATAATGTTGTACTATGTGTTATTGATGTCATTATAGATCAAAAAAAGATCATTTGTTGTATTGCTGGTATTTCCCGTCTCACCAGCTGCCGTGAATGTTGTGAAAAATTCAAGATTTTAATATTGACAAGTGTGTATATTTTTGAGTTGTGTGTCTTTGTTTATACCAATATAAAATATCTTAGGACTAATGCACAAGTCCATATATTTAATACAAGACATTACAATGATCTATATGTACCTTAATCTAAGGAAAATCTTCATTTCAAATTTTCGGCTATACTAGGGCAACGATATTATAATAAATTACCTATAAACATCAGAAATGGTGTTACACTTATACATTTCAAGAAAGGTTCAAAAATATTTCCAACTGTAAGTTGTTTTTACACGGAAGAATTTTTAAACTTGTGTTAGTTGTATAAATAATAATTTGTTTGTAGTTTCAATTCTAAAAAATCAGGTATTGTTTAGTCAATTGTAGATTAGGATTAATGTTTCATTGTTGTTACTAATTTTATACAAACATTGTTAGAAAGAAAATAAACTTATTATGAATAAAATGACCTCTTCCTTCCTGTTTACACTTTCTACATTGTTTGACTGGTGAAAATTGAATGTTCTGAAAAATTAAATTTTTTGTCAAAATTTATATTCAATATTTCATTTCATTTAAACAAGTGGCGATCAAACCAAACGTTTTACAAACAAACACTAGGAGACAAAACAGTTGAAAAATGATGCATTCCAATGGCGTTCTATTTTTGATTACACTTAATGCTACAAAAAAGTTGGGAGGTCAAAAGTTTGGTAACCCCCTTCAAAAACTCACAAAAATAGTTTGATTACCCATTGTGATCTACTATGCCAAAATAGAATTTTATTAAATAATATTTAAAAGCACCTTAAAAACAATAACCCAGTAAAAATATCCAAAGAATTTTATGTTTTGCTACATTATATGGGGTCCTTTGAAAGATATAGACTTGTAGAAGCCAGATTATAAAATTCAAGATTTCAACATAAAAGTGTATATCTTTCGGTCTCTGTATAACATAGCAAAACCTTATATCAAATAATTTCAAAAAATGTATCTGAAGTTTAAATAATATACAGTTCTTGTTTAAAAAATCAAATGTATGGTTTATGATGCAGTTATGTAAGAATGTCCAGTTCAATAACATTTTAAAAGAAGCACCTCAAGGACATACACCATTTTTCTTGAAACATGTTTTGATATATCTTAAATTAAGCATATTATACAGAACTTTGTCATCAGTTTGGTGCACCCTGTATAAGGTTTGTCAATAATTTCTGTATCTTCAATGAAGCCTGCTATCAGTGAAATACTTATTATCCACTCTGAGACTTTTATATTTTGATTATTAAGGGCTGTTTATCTGATAAACATCAGTGTGTTTGTATTAATGGCACAGTTAGTGGAAAAAGGATAATAACCTGTCGGGTACCTTCCACAAGAGTCAACCCTGGGTACTAAATTACTGTTGATGCATGTTAACCAGATATTGTTCAATTGAAC
Source organism: Lochmaea capreae (assembly GCA_949126875.1). NCBI lineage: Eukaryota > Metazoa > Arthropoda > Insecta > Coleoptera > Chrysomelidae > Lochmaea > Lochmaea capreae. The sequence goes on from OX421398.1 coordinate 4,570,493, forward strand.
AAAACAAATGAAGTTATATGCCAATAAAACACTGCTTGTCTATTATGACAGATCAGATGAAACAATAATTAATAACATTAAGGAAGAATTGAATCTTGTAGTCAATTGAATAAATTCCATTAAAATCACAAATATTTACAAATCTACTTATTATGTTTATTGCTACCAAAAAAAAAGGAGAGCCATCTAAGTATTACCCTTGAAAATCAAGTCTCGGACATTCAAAGCAAATAAAGTATTTGAATGAGACATTATTGTAGAGTATCCATCTCAAGAAACTAAACAAAAGGAAATTTATCAGTTTTTGGCCTATTTGATAAGATCAATTTATTTCATCATTGTTAAAAATATTTTCAACATATAAAAATATTATAAAACAACGCTATTAAAAACATTTACCAGCTCCATCGCAGGCACACCATTCTTATTCATAAACTATACAATACTTCTTCCTACTCCAACACATTTACACACTTCATGACACTTTACAAGATACACCAACAACATTCAAATATCATGCCTTCCTACAAATCTTATGGCTTGTTCAATCCTCTGTAGATTTGTTAAATAATACAATAGCTTACCAACTTCTCAAAGGAAAAGTAACAAAAATCAATATGAAAATTGGCGAAAAAAATGTTCTAACTTGATTTAAACTAAACCCATTACATTCAACTAGGTATATTCATAATAAATCAAGTTATTATTTTGTTTCTATTTTTGTATAAGGTACCTAATATATTTTATAATACTTATTCTAAATTTTCTTGTTTAATAACTTAAATTAAGGCAGAAGACATACTTAGTTCTAAAAAATTTTGTGTTTTTCTTGGTTCGAAATAAATAAATAAAAAAACATTATTTTGAATTAGTGCTTGAAGTGTGGTACAAGTTGTCTTTTAATAGCAGCACATGTTGAACTAATGTACAATTATATGAATAACTTTATTTATTTAACAATCTAAAACTACTACTCACTTCTCCCCCAATCCTATCTTACCTTTAAATATCTATCTGTATATTTACAATATATTTCTCTTAATATTTATACTATATTGAAATCATGATAAATTTTGTATCATATCACTTTTGTATCCCTAATCAGATGTTTAATTACAAGTTGCAATATTTAAAAATAGACTATTTATATATTCTTAATCAAATTAATAAATATTTGCTGCGTTTATATCTGGTACTTGAGTGGTCTGGATTTTTTTAAAGCAATCATTTAATTTTTAATTAGTTCCTTTTAGCGTTAAAACAATTCAATTTTTGCTATTCAAATGTTGCTAGTTAGTTTAAATTTTACTTTGTTCAAAAATTGAGCAAAGTGACTGCCATAAAATATGTAATTTTTTTACAAATAAGAAATTACATTACGTTTATATTGATAATGCATATTGCTATTAGTGTTTTCAGTTTACAATAAATAACATGATAAATACTGGTATACAATTTATGAATGTACAGCAATTTGTTTATAATTAATCAGTTTAAAATTTAAAATTATTTACCTGTAAATTTTTCTTCCTATGGAATACAATACTTTTGGCTTTAACTTTTCTATCCTTAATATCAACTTTGTTTCCACATAATACAATTGGAATATTTTCACAAACTCGAACTAGATCCCTATGCCAATTTGGAACATTTTTATATGTTACTCTTGAAGTTACATCAAACATAATAATGGCACATTGCCCTTGGATATAGTAACCATCACGTAGCCCTCCGAACTTTTCTTGGCCAGCTGTATCCCAAACATTAAAACGAATTTGTCCTCGATTTGTATGGAATACCAATGGGTGAACTTCTACTCCCAAAGTAGCTACATATTTTTTTTCAAATTCACCAGTCATGTGTCTTTTAACAAAAGTAGTTTTACCAGTACCACCATCACCTACCAAGACACATTTAAATGTGGGCATATCTTGTTCTGATGCCATAATTATTTAAATGGGATCTAATACCTAAAAGAAAAACTCAATATAGCTTAATTTATTAATTAGCTTATTCATAACTACTATTTAAGTATTAAATACATTGATACCTAAAACTCTGCTTCACTGGTTTAGGTTTAAATGTAATTTGAAAGTTCAATAATTCAACTGAAGGTATATCTACAGATATTTTAAATTACTAAAATTCAGATTCAGGTTAAACTATTAACAACTTACAAAGTCGAAAAAATTCAAAGCTTTATATGAAAATTTGATAGATTTGCTATATTGGCGATTTGGCGCCATAATAGGGCTCAGTCATTTCGACGAAAAAATGTAAGACAATTCGATTACAACACTAAAATATAGATATAATAATGTATTTACACAAAAACTAACGTTGAGAAATGAGATCGCAAAGCACGTTTTAGAACTTTTTAATTTTAATTCTGTATGGCGCTACAAGAACGTTACATAGGATTTTGATATCAAGAGACCGACTTCATTACTATTTTGCTATGTTAGCAATTGTCATATTACGAAAATAAATCGTAAAATATGTTCAGCTTAAAAAACAATATTTACCTTGTGAATAAAAACTATTGAGAAACACCGATGGCACAAAAAATCACTGATTACTTTTGCTCACTTCCAAAGTCGTTAGAGTTCACAATGGCGTTCACAAGAAGATGTGAGAAAGTGTTGGGTATGCGCGGTAGATATTTCGCAAAGTATGTAGTTTATGACATTTGGAGATATCACCTTCTTCAAAAATGTATTGCAAATATATTTTTCACAATAAAACTTCAAAATTGATGATTAATTTAGAGAAAAAAATGAATTAAGAATAAAATTATTTAGTGACGTCACGTGAAAATGATACGTCATTTAACGCCGGCGCTGTAAACTGTCCGTACTGCAGAACTCTATCGATTTTTATTTAGAAAACTGGTGGCCGTTTGATCCAAGTTTTGTCGGGTGTTCGTTCTAGTTGTGCTCGTATTTAAACTATAGTTTGAATGGGATTATTTTATAAAACTCAAGTTTTCAGTGGTTTGTGATATTAAGATCGGATTAAAATGACAAAGGATAGATTAGCAGCTCTTGTTGCGGTAGGTCTCGATCTTCCTACATATCACATCTAGTAGACACATCAAATAAAATTACACCTAAAATTAGGTACAATTGATATTTTTTGATGACAGTTAGTCTATATTAAACACAAATAAAATGCGAGTCATGTTTGATTGTATTGCTTAGGTAATTTCATAAGAAATTATTGTTAAAATCAACAATTAGGTTAGGTGTAGAAAAACTGTTACTGAAGTGTCATTCGTATTCTAGCCCCACCTCTTCATCAATTTTGGTTGAAAATTTTTCAGATTTTTATAACTTTTTTTATAGGCTCAAAGTGACGACGATGATGTGGGCCCCGATGATGTTGCCGTCAACGTTGAGGGCAGAGACGGCTTCATGGATGCATTCTTTGGAGAGGTATGTTTTTAAATTGTATATTACAAAAATTGATTTGACAGTTCGTTACGTCAGAATTCCGGCAAACACCTGACAGATTTCGGAATTACCCATTGACTCATACTTACTTACATTCAATTTTTACAGCATAGTAGAACCAATATATTATTATTATACAGTTGCTTTTGGGAAATTTTGGACATATGAATTTGAACATTACCAAATATAGGATCAATTCTGTAAGCAATGTCAAATTTTAACGCATGGTTAAAAATTATAGAATCTGCCAACTCCATTTTACTATTCTTTATGCATAATAAGCTTTAAAATATCAACGGAAAACTAATTGGTCACCATACCTGTTAATATTTAAATCCTAATCTTGGAAATGTATAGATTAAAACATTTCTAATAGCGGAAACTTCGTCAAATATAATGTTAACGGGTGCTGTTAATTTATAACCACTTCTTTTAAACCCCCATGTCAGAAATAAACATCAGTTGTTAATGATAGCGTATTTAATTAATTATATATTTTAACGTTTGAAAATAATGTAGGTTAGCAGGTAGGTACCTCCAATGAGATAATTTCACATATTTATGCGAAAAGTACTGTGACTTTTAATTTCAATAACAAGATATTCACAAATTCAAAAATTTATATAATACTTATTAAAAACAATTAAGTATACAGGGTGTTTTCAAATGACACTTACAACGTCTGCATGTAGACACCTCTCGCGAAATTGGACAAAATGATATGAGGATTGAGGGGTCCAGCCTATTTAAGTACTTTTCGAAATACAGGGTGTTGAAGTTATGAAAAATTAAATGTTTTGATGGAAAAATGTTTCAATTCTTGATCCAGTGGTGTACACTTGTTAGAATACGCCACTGGCATTTGAAGCTATTTTCTTAAATATAGTAACATATAAAAAGTGGTTTTAATTAATTTTTCTTTTTTCAGTAATTTGAAGCGACTTATTTTAAAGTTTACTAATAAATCTACATTATGTATTTTTTTTAAAAATATTTCCAAACTAGCTTTCTTATAACATCACGAACTAACAGTTTACTGAAGTAAGAGGAACATTTGTGTAGCGAGCCTAACAATTTTAGAAAATATATCTGACAACATTGCTTTATTTTATGGTTATCACACTGACTTTAGTTAGAGTATACCTATTCTAACCATTAGTACTTAGTTTGGTACTTATTAAAATGAATTAAAGAAAAATATTTTTTTATTTCATTATTAAAAAGTGATCTTGCAGACTTCATAAAAACATTGAATATCTTGAAAACTACAAATTTTTTTATATGTAAAGGTTAAGCGTTTTTTACGTGAAAACCACAATTGCGAATTCAAAGTGTCGCAAAAAGGTATTGTAATGCTTTTATAATTTAACTTAAATTATAATTCTAACAAATAATTAAGAAAAGATATATTTATTGTATTGTTTTTAAACTGTGAGTGTAATAATAAACATTTATCAACGTTCGCCAAATGTATATTTTTTATGTAAGCTTAATTCATACTATGTAAGTATTGTATAGTTTTAAGACATACCTCACCTAACTTTAAAAGTGGTACATGATTGAGATATTTTTTCCTTAAAATAATGTTTTTTGATAATTCTTTGCTGTAAAAATAATCAAGGATCTAACACGGTACCATAGTTTTCAATGATAATAACTATACGGGAAAAGTTGATGTAACGAGGATGATGGAGCACAAATCATAAAGTTGGAATTTTATTGATAGAAAATTGATATGATTGTGGACTAAGATATCAAAATTTAGAGGCGGCAAAAATTGAATAGCCTACGGGCGGCAAATCTGTAAATCCGCCACTGCGTCTAAAACATTGATAGAAGATTGTTGAAAATGCTTTTCCAAACTTGTGATTTTATTAACAAAAGTATTAATGACAATAAAAAATGAGATAGTTACAAAGTTAAATAATATCCGAATAATATCCCATTCAAGCATCATTTTTCACTAAGCAGGGTTAGGTACATGAAGTCCCTTGTCTACGATACAATAGTAGAAACGGAGGAGGTATATACTGATAGCAAGAATCCATGCAGCTACAGAAGTTATTTCCGCTAATCGCCAGTCTTTCCAAGGTACGCGATTTTCAATGAGAAAACGTTACAGATTATGTATAAATGTAAATGGACAGAATTTTGAATATCCCTTGTAATTTATTGGCTGCTTAGTGAAAAATTTTGTTTGAATGGGATATTATCTCGGATATTATTCAACTTAGTAATTATCTTATTTTTTATTGTAATTAATTCTTTTGTTAATAAAATCACAAGTTTGGAAAAGTATCTTCAACAATCTTATCTCAATGTTTTATATACATTGCTGTTTCACAAATTAGTTCACCTGTTACTTATTCTATTCATTAGTAGTTTGGTAGGTATTAAAGTAAATTGAAGAAAAATATTTTTTTATTTCATTATTAATAAGAGATTTCATAAAAACATCGAATTTACGTGGAAACCATTGAGAAAAACAAAATAAAATGAAAATAGCTTCAAATAACTGTGGCGTGAAAATGGGAGGGGAAAGGTGATATATTCTTCCAAATCTACACCACTGGATCAATAATTGTTTGTTTTTCCATAAAAGTATGCACATTTAAAAACAAGCTGCTAAATGTCAAGTCAATATATTCATCCATTTTAAAGTTATCAAATTAAAACATTTAATTTTTCAACACCCTGTATGTCGAAAAGTAAATAGGCTGGACCACAGACATATAAAAAACAATAGACAGAGTTGTTTACAAAATGTGTATGTGCCAACATTAAATCTTACTTTACTACAAATTACTTTGTAGTAACGCAGCGTTGCCAGATGAATAATATAAAACTATTTTTAATACTTTATGTTCAATATTATTATTTAATATATTTCTGCAAACTAAATATATTTTTGCATATATATATAAATTTAGAAATGTTATTTTTTGAGTTTGAATCTTTTAAATTGTATTTTAGATACAACAAGGTAGTATAATTTTCAGTTCATTTTTTCAAATTTTGCGAAGTCCGGCAATGCCGCTAGCAAACTACCCCAACAAGCTGCCGCCATATTCCAATATAATTTCATTGATAATCGTAGTGACGAATACTGTGTTTGTGACTTGTTTGCGTTTATTTCACCTAATTTTGTATTCACTAGTAAAGCAGAGGTGATAAAAAAAATAAAACTATGGTGAGACAGTGTGTGGTGTGCCGGAATAGTATATTGTATAATTAGTGGGAAAAGCATAATATTCCCAAACGACTGTGATAATTATCAGAAGAGGAGCGTAGCGACGAGTCTGGTAACACAGTAGTTTGGGAATATGCTTTTCCCACGAATTATACATACTATTTTTTCTTCGATCGCTAATTTATATACATTTAAAAAAAAATTTATTCAAGATGTAATCAAGTAAGTTTATATGATCGAAACGAGATAAACCAAACAATTAGCCATGCAGCTTCAACGTCTATAAATTCTCGTTGCCCCGCAGTACAATTTACAAATTGTACACACTGTACAATAAATGTAAATATTAACAACAATTAATTTGTGTTCAAGAATATCGTTTTAAATTAAATGTTTCTTTTATTTCTTTTATAACACCTTTATCAATATAAAAATTAAAACCATACTTTGTTTCATTTTATTGTAATAATCCATTTGTAACATTACCGCACTGTTTTTTTCTAATTGCTTAGCAACTGCCCACTATTCTGGAATGTTGAGCTTTATAGAAAACAGGTCAAAACTGTCACTTTTCCCACGATCGGAGAAAAAATCTACTATTTAATTCCTAACCTATCTTTTCACTGGTAAGTTGTAGTAAATAAGTTAGTCATAGGCGGGTATGTGAATCCTTTTTTTTATTCAATGTCTAAAGATAAGATCTGAATTGGCGCGATAAGGAGAAAATTGGGTGAAATTGCCACTCATATACTTACATATATTTAAGTAGATTGTGGAAAATAAACATAGGATGCTTACCACGTACCTACATATAAAAAAAATGTCTGTGTGATGCATTAGACAAGCGGTTCAGAAATTACTTTGGATAGACTGAGAGTTTTTATTTTTACTGACAATTTTAAACTTGTTTAAAGTTTTAATAATGAAAATGTCTAATTCTCCTTGGAGTAGTAAATATTTCAATGTGATTGTTAAATAAATTGAATTTTTTTATTAGTAGCAACAAATTTCAGATAATTATACAACTTTTTCTCGTTACACAGTTGTTTATTAAGTTTTAATTTTAAAAATTGAAAATATTGTGAAGCAAATTCCCGAATTGAGTCTATTTAATCATTCGCACCCCTTATTTCTTCGTCTATGGTGTTGATCTGTCGGTCGCCATATTCCAACAATAGTCATATGCTTTGCCCCCTCACCGCCCCCGATCGAAACAATGTTGGAGTGTAAACATTTCTTATTTTATGGTTGAATAGCTCTATCTATTGTTTTTTATATGTCTGTGGGCTGGACCCCTCAATCCTTATATCATTTTGTCCTACATGCAAACGTTGTAAGTGTCATTTGAAAACACCCTGTATATATGTTTGTATAAATAGTTATTTGTTTAACTAGACAGAGAAGTAACAAATTTACTGCAGAGGCAATGGAACTAGCCAAGGCAGTAAATCTGATTCTCTGCCGTGTGAAACATAGAATTTTTTCTACGATTGTTTGTACAGTGTGTTTAGAAAAATCAAATTAAAATGAAAACTTTTTTATAACGGATATAACTCACAATTTTTAATATTTTTTCTAATCGTATGTTATGGGTAATAATTAAATCTTATTTTTTAATTATTGTCGATTAAACCTTAAATTGTATACATAATAGGGAATATGGACACCAGTCAGTTCCTCGCATCTACCTGAGTTAATCCCTTTTCGAACGGAGGGTAGGATTAAGACAGGTCTGCAGTTCCTCACAGTCTGCAGTTCCTCACATTCGTGAGTTTTCAATAATAACCCAACCAAAACCACCCTACCTTACCCCCTACCCTAATCCGAATCGAAAAATTGAATTGTGTAATTGACAGATTATTATAATAATTTTCAATAATAACCCAACCAAAACCACCCTACCTTACCCCCTATCCTAATCCGAATCGAAAAATTGAATTGTGTAATTGACAGATTATTATGATAATTTTCAATAATAACCCAACCAAAACCACCCTACCTTACCCCCTACCCTAATCCGAATCGAAAAATTCTTCGTATTTTTAGTCAATTTTTGAAAAAAACAATAAGAAAATAAAAATAAAAATATCTGTCATTGTGGACCTTGCTACCTGATACCTAATCCCTTACCCTTCGTATGCTGCGAGGAACTGAACACAAATTTTGTACCTACCTGTTAATGTGCGAGGAACTAGATAACTCCGGGGAATATACCTTTTGGTCGCTGCGGTCAGTTTTACCCAAATTTAATCCTTTCACTATTCGAAAGGTACAGACAACTTTGTCGCCAAAGCTGGATTAAGGGTTCCAAGAAAATTATGGGCTTATTTAATTACTCTAATACTAGTATGGGTTTATGACCTGTAGACAACCAAAATAAAAATATTTTTCATCAGTTAGTTGTCTGCATTCTTACTGAAAAGATTAATTTTTTTATTTGAAAAGTGATTCTTAAACCTAACCCTAACCTAACCACAAACATTTTAATTCTGCTTTTTATTCAGCGCATCTCGATATATTCAAATTTGTGGATGTAATTCTCGATATTCAGTTAAATACTTATGTGAAATTAAACAGTACATATACCTAACAAAATTAAATACCTTTAATGATTGATAACTACGGCGACCAAGAGGCCTACCTGATTTTAAAACTGGCGACCAAGTGGTCGATGACATTATGGAACCCCCGCTGACAAAACTGACCGCGGCGACCGAGTGGCCAACACCCACATAATAATAGAGTTCATACAATAGCCTTCTTGGTGTGCGTCATCGTTTGTGACGTATATCCGGGTTTTAGGCATGTTGTTTATTATATTTGCTATATTGACATATAGCTAACCTTAAATTTGATAAATAAAATGATCAGGATCGTATTCAGCCATATTCGAAAATGATATTAAATTAATAATACTTGGGATATGAAAACACTGCAAAACAAAACAAATTGTATATTCAATTTACATATTAAAATAACTTTACATTAGTAAATATAGTCCTGCAAAAGAATTATACAGCCTGTTCAATTAAGTCTGCACCATATGGAACCCTATTTTATTCTAAAGTCTTATGGAAAAAGGTATTCTTCACTTATAATTCTTATTGTTAGTGAATTTCATTGTTTTATTTGTTTAAATGTGGCCACTGTCTTCGTTAAAATATGTACAGGTGGTGTATTGAAAATTTATGTATGTATGTATTTTGACATTCACTGAGACCTAAAAGATCTATTGGGCCCCCTTACTTCTACTGAGTTTCTGAGGAGAGTCTCAGGAGTGTTGTTAAAAGCTCCTTCTATGTCCAAAAATGCACATACTCGAGTTTCTTGGTTGTCTAAGGCACCTCGGATATATTGAAAATTTAGCAAAATAGATATTATTCTATAGCTTTTTGAAGCTACGACCACTTGCTCTGCCATTGAATAGCTTCTTTCCAAACACTAACTAGAGTATTCTATCTTCAGTTACACATTCAGTAGAAAACAAACATAAACATAGTAAATAGTCAAGAAACCAACCAACTAATAAAAAATTAAAAAGAAGAGGATTATGAAAGTTCAATTTTCGCAGTCATCTTCCCATAAGTCCCAATCTGATTCACATTCCGACTCATTCAAGTCAATAATTACAGGCCATGTATCACTAGCGTCAATAATTTTTGCTGTTTCCCAATATTCCTCTATAATGTTTTGGGTATGCCTAACATATTTTTTCCATTTTTCTGGTGTAACCTACAATAATATAATTAAAATAATAGGAAATTTTTGTTCCAACTGAATTTTGATTTTTGTTCGGGTTTTCTGGTTTTCCCTCGCCCCGAATAGTTGACATTGTAACTAGATTTCTGACTTTTTGATACTTAAAATTAGTTGAGCCATAACTGAAGAAGTGGAACATTATGAGTGATTAAGTCTATCTAATCTATAAAACAGCACGCTTACATTAACACTGTTGATCCTTACCTCCTACAATAAATTACATACTTGTATTCTTTATCCGGTATTTTATGTTTCTTCACAATTTTCATAATTTCATCTTTCATGCTAGAAAGGTATACACCTTTCTTGTAACCAATTAATTAAAGATTGCTTAGTCCAAGATGAATTAGGGATTTTTTCAACTAAACTTGAATGATAAGATGCATTGTCCATTATTATTAAAGAAGGTTCTTTTAAATTCGACAGGAGCTGTTGTTCAAACCATTTTTCTAAGTTATTCGAATTCATCGAATCATGATAGTCTCCAGATTTACTCCCACTTTTGAAAATCAAACTACAATTTTCGACAAAACCATTCTCAGAACCTGCTTGTAAAATAATGTACCGTACACCTTCACCACTTGTCTTCCTTACCACCTTAGTGCTACCATCTTGCCAACTTTTGCAAAAACTACCTTTACTAAAAATCCAGGTCTCCTCCAAAAAAACAGGCTGTAGAGGGTAAGGAGAACTCTCATTGTTCTTGAATTCTCTCAGAAAATGTAAATCTTTTTTGAGCTACATGTGGTTGTTCCATAAGATAGTTTCTATTGGAAATACTGCAATTTAGCCATCTGAATTTTAGTTCCCTTAAAACATTATCCATTGAACCAACAGACATGTCGATTCCATCCAAATCAATGAGTTTTTTATTAGGTGTATGTAGAGTTACATGTTCACCTAAAATAAATAAGTAAACAAACAATATTAATGAATAAAAAATACAAAAACACTTTTTTAATTACACACTTTTATTAGGAAATGCACTAAAAAGTGAATAATAATTTTTTTTAATTTCTCATTCACTCTTTCTCACTATCCTAATGAAATAGGATTAACTTGATTTATATTAATTTCACTTATTGTTATATAAAAAATACTTACTTAGTGCACTGAAGTTAAAGGTATCAATGGTTTACCAGCTTCTTTTTCTAATTGAAAATATTTGATACCTTTCAAAATAAGATGCTGCTCTTTTTCTGTGTATCTAGGCATATTTTTGTATTATTTAAATAAATAAAATGCTAACAATAAGATTAATATTCACTTTCCATAAATAATCATAAACAACAAAGTACAGACCTGACGAGAACTGTCAGTGGGACATTAGAAAAAGACGAAACCTACGAAGGGTACGTCTACGTCGTATTTTGAACGATTTAAATTCGCCCGATTGATAGGTCGCGCTTGCACGTAAACTAAACATCAACCAATCAAATTTTTCTGTCAACGTTTCTGTTAACGTTTGTAATACGTTTAAACAGTTGATTATTGTGATATTTTGATTAGGATTAATCACAGACCTGCCTTTTTTCCATTTCTTTCACCGTAATGTGTTAGAAGGACATTAACAATCAATGACGCACACCAAAAAGGCTATTCTAAGAACTCTATCTACCGAAAGATAATAAATATAGTGCTAAATATCAACAATAATAGTTTGCAGGTGAAGTTAGCCTATGTATGTATGACGTGATTGTTTGATTTCATGGTCCTGCTTAAATCAGATTATCGGATATATTATAATATGTAGTTGATTTATTATGATTTTTTTAATGCCTAGGCATTAAAAATCAATAGAAGTCAAAATAATAGTGTAAGAGTATTAGAAAGCTTTACAAATTAGAAAATTACTTTCCAAAGGATAGACCTAATTTGTAAAGCGTTTTAATATATTTACACTATTGTCGAAGAATAATTATTTATATTCACACTTCATACATTTGTTGAAAAATGATATTTTTCAAAAACAGTAACGTTCAACTAAGGAGCAACAACTACTTCCCGTGCAATATGCACCGCCGGATATTGACTTACACTCCAAAGTCAAACGGGCGCCTCATCAGTACAAGGTATGTGCTATCCGTCCGAGAATCTCTAATCCCGGACTAAAGACCTTGTACTGATGAGGTCTACAAGTTGTGTTGTCCCCGAGGTTGTCCCTTCTAATCGCAAATCAGAATGGTTGGATTTTAAATATCTTGTAGATATAACAACCCCGTTTGACTTTGGAGTGTAATTCAATATCCGGTGGTGCATATTTCACGGGAAGTAAACTTCATCCTCGGGAGGAAAAGTAGCATTTTGCTCCATTGTTATACAAATAGCTATTATTCACAATCGGGCAGTAATATAGACATTTCTTTAAAACGGTAGGGAAGTGACTCATTACTTACTTCCACTTCCACGCTATAGCCGGAAAAGTACTTTTATTTACAACCATATATGTAATGCTGTCATTACTAACGTCATTGAAGGTTGGGAAGTGTCACATTACACACCTCTACTTCCCGCCCTCATTTTATCTATGCTAGATAAATAGTTTTTATATTTAAAAAAATAACATATTTTTTTACAAATTTTATAATACCTATTTAATGGCAAACAATAAAAAACAAAAATGAACTAAAATACAACAAACTACTTATTGATATTAATCTGACATTTATTGACTTTATCTGACATTTACTCATAATGGTGACAATTGTATACCCCGTAGTCACTGTAACAATATGCCTTCTTGATTATTCTGAGAAAACCGCGTTCTTGGTAATTTGTCGTTAAATGTAATATTTTAGGAATGTTCAGAACGAAACAGAGATTTGATTGAAATATGATGGTTGTAAATAAAATAGTATACAAACCTCGGTAGGAAGATTCATTCCTGTCTCGAGATCATAGCTAACCTCGACGCTTTGCGTCTCGGTTAACTAACTGATCTCACGACAGGAATGAATCACTTCCCACCTCGGTGTGTAATATACTATTATTCACAACCATATATGTGCTGTCATTACTAACGTCATTGAAGGCTAGAAGGTGTCATGTTACACACCTCTACTTCCCGCCCTCTAAAATAATGTGATCGTTAATATTATATATTTTAGATGACTATAACACGTTGATAAATATTATATTACCTATTTCTGGAGGGGTACAATCCATCAATTCTTAGTCGGAGTACATTTTTCTTATTTTTTTTTGTCTTATTTTTTTTGGGAATCAAACCACAATAATGTTTTTAATTTTTTATTTCGACGTTTCGGTAGCGTTCCAGCTATCGTTGTCAAGATTAACTAGTAATGAATGAATGACACACACAACGAAAAAAATTTGACAACTAGACAATCAATAATATTTTGAAGTTTAAAACTACAAAACTTTGTTGTCAAAATTTATTATGGTCCATTTATTGTAGATCACACCTCTGGTAAAATGTGAAATAAAATATTTTATTTTATGACAATCTCACGATAATGAATCCAGTGAAGTGCACGTTCCAGGAACGGTTTTTATTGGGATAGCGCTTTTTTTCGCTTATTTTGGAAATTTTGTTAATAAAACGCGTTTGTTGTTACTTTTTTGTGTATGATTATTTTTGTTTTCAAAATATTATGTATAACTCAGTTTGGTGATTTTGTGTATTGAAGTGTGTATCAATTAACAACTATTCCAAAGATAAATCATAAGAAAACCTGGATAAAAACTTATGATGCTATTCTGATAACGCAGGTAATTGATTATTGGAAATTTCTCTTTCTAACATTGGTAACCAAATTTGACTACATTCGGCTGAAATACTAGCTACACATTTATCTGCATTCAGTTGTATTAAAGCACTTACTTTGATTTTTCGTCTTTTATTATTGGGCTCTTTCAATATTATTTTTGTCGAATCCCATTGAACCATTGAATTTTATGCCCCTCTTCCCAAGCATGTTTGCAAATACCTGACTTAAAGAACTCCCTATCTTTGATATACTTTTTATGTTCATTTATTCAGACTTTCAATGGTCTATATGTTTCACCTAAATAGAATTTGTCGCATTCACAAGACATCTGATATATGCAGTTTTTTGAAGATTGTTCTTCATTTTTTGGTTTCGTTTTTGTTAGAATAGATCTCACCGTATTGTTAGATTTGAAGCTAGTTCGAATATTGAATTGATTACCAATTTTCTTAATTCTTTCTGATAAACCCTTAACATACGGTATTGTCAAGTTTTTAAAAATTATGTTAGCTGAATTATCAATATTATTGTTATTATTATGGGGTATTAACAATGAGCCCTTCTCTATATTCTTAATTTATTTATTTACAAATTCTGCCTGGTAATTATTGGCATTTAAAATATTTTTCAGCAAAGTTTTCTCCTTTGTGAATTGATTATCATTAGAACAAATGATTCTGACCCTATCGTATAAAGATTTTACTATTCCTTTTTTAACGTTGTGTCAGATAGAGACCAACAATTATTCATTCATTCATTACTAGTTAATCTTGACAACGGTAGCTGGAACGCTACCGAAACGTCGAAATAAAAAATAAAAAACATTATTGTGGTTTGATTCCCAAAAAAATAAGTCAAAAAAGAATAAGTAATGCCACAAGGAACTTACAGAATATACATTTTTCTTAATTTATCATTCGCGATCTTAATATCCATCCGACTTTATGATACATTTATTTATAGTGGTGACAGTTGTCAAATGTAATATTTTGGTGTGTTAAGAACGAAACAAAGAGTTATTGATTTTGATCGGGATATGATGGTTGTAAATAAAATAGTATACAAACCTCGGTAGGAAGTTTCATTCCTGTCTCGAGATAATAGCTAACCGAGACGCGAAGCGTCGAGGTTAACTAACTAATCTCTCGACAGTAATGAAACGCTTTCCACCTCGGCTATGGTATGAAGCGCTGAAGAAAAACAACCTGAAAATCAATGTGAATAAAACAAAAATAATGGTGATCGGTAAAAATGAAGTTCAAACTGTTGTTAGTTTAAGCGATAAAGAATCAGAACAAACGGATAACTTCAATTATCGAGGTGTCTTGATAAACAAAGACTGGAAAAACGAAGCGGAAACTAACAACAGAATAGAAAGCGCAACCAAACAAACGCTATTCATTAAGTAACACGCTTGTAAGGAAGAAAGAAGTGTCGACGAGGACAAAGCTAATCGTTTACAAAACCATATTCAAACCGATCTTAATCTATGGTTTGAAAGTTATACTCACGGAACAGCAAAAGATTAAAATACAAGACATAGAAATGAAATTTCAACGGGGCATAAAGGGCATCACATAAAAAGACAGAGTGAGAAAGTGTAGTTAAAATTAGAGGTCGATCCGATCATAGACAGTATAGAACGGCAACAACTTAGTGGTTGGGACATACGGTGAGAATGGACAACTCGAGACAAGTCAATCCGATATGGCAAACCAAATCAATGAATAGAGGATCTGGAGGAAGGAAAGAGCTTGCACAAAATAGGAGGAGCTTCTGGACTGATAATAAACTTCCCATTCTCTTCTGCCACCCCTCATCTACGTATATTAAGTTACGGGGGCCTTTTTGGAGGGCACGTTCCGGACCCGGCTCATAATTTGTTGCTAATTTGTTACTAAATAATTGATTTTGTTGCTCCAGCCGTTGCCGAGAAACGCGTGGTCCCCTACCGTAATATTAACTTAAGGTGGCCAAGTGCAATATCTCAGTAACGGAGGAAGCTAGCGATACGAGCCTGGTGGCATATTTTGTTGCTAATTTGTTGCTTTAAGGTGGCTTTATCGAAAAATTCCAAAAACCACCCCTACATGTCAAACTCACCCTCGCGCAGTATTAAGTTACGGTGGCCAACTGCGATATCTCGGGAACCAGACGAGCTAGCGACACGAAACAGGCGGCATATTAGGTTGCTTTAAGGTGGCTTTACCAAAAAATTTCAAAAACCACCGCTACATGTCAAACTCACGCTCGCGTAGTATTAAGTTACGGTGGCCAACTACGATATCTCGGGAGCCAGACGAGCTAGCGACACGAACCAGGCGGCATATTTTGTTGCTTTAAGGTGGCTTTACCAAAATATTCCAAAACCCTCCCCTACATGTCAAACTCACCCTCGCGCAGTATTAAGTTACGGTGGCCAACTGCGATATCTCGGGAGTCAGACGAGCTAGCGACACGAACCAGGCGGCATATTTTGTTGCTTTAAGGTGGCTTTACCAAAAAATTCCAAAAACCACCCCTACATGTCAAACTCACCCTCGCGCAGTATTAAGTTACGGTGGCCAACTGCGATATCTCGGGAGTCAGTCGAGCTAGCGACACGAAACAGGCGGCATATTTTGTTGCTTTAAGGTGGCTTTACCAAAAATTTCAAAAACCACCGCTACATGTCAAACTCACGCTCGCGTAGTATTAAGTTACGGTGGCCAACTGCGATATCTCGGGAGCCAGACGAGCTAGCGACACGAACCAGGCGGCATATTTTGTTGCTAATTTGTTGCTTTAAGGTGGCTTTACCAAAATATTCCAAAAACCTCCCCTACATGTCAAACTTACCTCCGTGACTACTTGCAGTAGCTCGGGAGCATGACGAGCTAGCGACACGAACCAGCCGGCATATTTTCTTGCGAATTTTTTTTTAATTCATTTTTGAAAATTGCAGAGAATACAATTTACCAATTTAAAAAAAATCCTAGATCGCATATACAAAAGTGAAATTTATTTTTTAATGAAAAAAATAGTGCTAGTTTTGAAAAAATACAACGTTAACAATTACTTGGTGGAAATTTTATATTATTTTGAAAATGAATATATGATGAGTATTTGATAAGGAAATGGTTTTTTTAAGCGAGTTTGACACGAAGGGGTTGTTTTTAAAACCTCTCGATAAAGCCGTTTTATAGCAACTATATAGCAACAAAATATACCGTGGAGCTAGTTGGACCAAGTAATTGTAGACATAAGATAGAGCAAAAGGCTGCCGCAACTTAAGATCACATTGAGGCATCTTGAAGCAACAAAATATGCCGCCTGGTTCGTGTCGCTAGTACGTCTGGCTCCCGAGATATCGCAGTTGGCCACTGTAACTTAATACTGCGCGAGGGTGAGTTTGACATGTAGGGATGGGTTTTGGAATTTTTCGGTAAAGCCACCTTAAAGCAACAAATTAGCAACAAAATATGCCGCCTGGTTCGTGTCGCTAGCTCGTCTAGCTCTCAAGATATCGCAGTTGGCCACCGTAACTTAATACTGCGCGAGGGTGAGTTTGACATGTGGGGGTGGTTTTTGGAATTTTTCGGTAAAGCCACCTTAAAGCAACAAATTAGCAACAAAATATGCCGCCTGGTTCGTGTCGCTAGCTCGTCTGGTTCCCGAGATATCGCAGTTGGCCACCGTAACTTAATACTGCACGAGGGTGAGTTTGACATGTAGGGGTGGTTTTTGGAATTTTTTGGTAAAGCCACCTTAAACAAACAAATTAGCAACAAGATATGCCACCAGGCTCGTATCGCTAGCTTCCTCCGTTACCGAGATATTGCACTTGGCCACCCTAAGTTAATATTACGGTGCGTTTCTCGGCAACGGCTGGAGCAACAAAATCAATTATTTAGTAACAAATTAGCAACAAAATAGCAACAAATTATGAGCCGGGTCCGGAACGTGAACTCCAAAAAGGCCCCCGTAACTTAATATACGTCCCTCATCTGAGTAGATAGACTAAAACATGTGATATCAAGTAAATGCAGAACTTTTTGAAGAATATTAATTACGTTAATTTTGTAATTGTTGTAATTTTTTAATCAATTAGGCCCTCTAGCGGTAGACATACAAACTTAACAATGATATCCAGGTTTTTGTCGAGGCCACTTTTGTTATAATTTTTTGGTACAATTGAAAAATGCAAGTCAATATAAAGTGTTAAAAAAAACATAACTTTGATGCGCTATTTTATTATTCACCCTGTACATTTCAAATAATTTTAAAATTTACCCTCCATTAACACACATTTCGCTGAATAGACAGAAATGTAGACATTTTTATGTCATGGTCATAAAGGACCATCGCGTTAACGGTGACTCACCTTTTATAGGTATAAGATTAAAAATGTCTCAGAATCTTAGAATAGGTAATAATCTTTTCTACATAACATTGTAAGTAGCAGGATTATATTAATCATAATCTAACGTACATTTTTAGATAATATCAACAAGATCACAATAAACTGACATTACTCATGCCATAAATATGTGACTCAGATACAATAGCATATAATAATGGCTATTATTCACCAGCGTAGAGTTTGCGACACGAGCCACGCGAGTATATACATCATAGCTTTTTTGGAAAATTCAAAATTGGTTATTCTTATTCTCCTTTTTTTTGGGAAGTCAAACAATTATTTTAACTATGAAATAAAACAATATAATTTGTTTAAACCTTCATTATAATTGAACTAAGTTCAAAATACAATTTGTGACGCGTTTCGCTAACACAGTAGCTTTCTCAAACGAGTTAGCGAAACTGTGTTAGCGAAACGCGTCACAAATTGTATTTTGAACTTAGTTCAATTATAATGAAGGTTTAAACAAATTATATTGTTTTATTTCATAGTTAAGTATGAATCTTCATCAAGTAAAAGCCTCATCTATTCAATTTTCAAACAATTATTGTTTTTATGTTGTTATCTCGTTTTTATTTCAAAGTTTCGGTTGCGTATAGTTGTGAGTAGAATTAGTTTGCACTGTTTCACAATTTGTCGGCGAGATAAAGAAATCTAAGTAGAAGCAGAACCGGTTTCAGGCTCATAATGTGAATTTTCAAAAAATGATTGCCAATGTTTGTATGTTGGAGTGACATTCACTGATGCCGAAAAGATCTATTGTAAGTCTCAGAGACTAGTAGCTTCTTTAGTCTTATATCCCGGAGGAAGAAGAAGAAACTAGTTCTTTCCAATGATCAGATCTTCTCTTTTCTTCGGCTTTGACTATTTCTTCCAGTATTGCATTGGAGTTCCTGATTCCGCAAAAGGGTTCCGGTCCCCAAAAGGGTGATTCAGCCCCCGTCTTGATTGCCAAATGTCGGAAAATATTACAAGTATAATACCCATAATAGTAGAAAAATAAGTTAATCATCTGGTGAGCTTTCTTCCTCACTCGATGTGTCATCCAGCTCAATGACAAATTAATGAACATTTTTTCAGTTTAAAAGGAGAAATATTTCCTGTCCACATTTACATACCTATAACAATATCTTCCTCTTCGAATGGTCACCAAAAAGCCATAATTTTGACCAAAAAATAATCGCAATCAATGAAAAAGTTTTAATCAAACACAATTTTAATCACAGCAACAGCTACTACTACTACTAAGTTTGCAGGCGAACCTTGTCCTGGACAAACTCAAGCCAAGGTTCCGGCACTGAGGCCACTGGCGGCCCATTGTGCCATTCCTGCTACCTAGACATCCATAAAGCCGAGCCCTTCAATAAAGGCCACAACCTTTTTCAATGGATGCCTGCTTGTGTCTCCAGGGGCCAAAACAGGGACTCCGAAGATTCGCCTGCGTAGTGCAGCCCAGTGTGGACACTCTAGGAGAACATGGACTGACGTTTCGTCAGTCATGCCGCAACCCCTGCATAGTGAACTTCCCTCTACTCCTAAGTTGTGGAGGTGTTTCATCATACAGCAGTGCCCCGTTAGGAGTCCTGCTATCTTCCTTAGCCTACTTCTTGGTAGTTCAGTAGCTGCTCTAGCGTGTCCATAAGTCCATCCCTTCAGTAAAAGTTTGGATTGCCTAGGACCCTGCAGAGCATTCCAATGAGCGAGGTGCTGATTCTTCAGCCACTTCTTCGTCTCCTTGCGTATTCTTTGTTTTGTTAGGCCCAAGGTCGGGCCCGGGCCGCAGAAGGGAGCTGCCGCCCCTTCCGCAGCCAGTGCATCCGCCATCTCGTTGCCTTCAAAACCAGAGTGGGCTGGAATCCATTCTAGCCGCACCACGTTGTGCCTTGCAAGATTAGCAAGTCGTTCTCGACATTCATTAGCAAGTCCTGAGTTGCTGGTGCACCTACTCATGGCTTTAATTGCTGCCTGACGGAGTATATGGTTATGCGTCGATCCACATAACCTCTGTCTAGGTTTATCTGCGCACATTCCAAGATAGCATATATCTCGGCCTGATATGCAGATACACCATCACCCAATGGTACACTAACTTGTGTTCTTGGGTTCCTAGAGTAAATTCCAGCCCCTGCTCCATCACCGGAGCATGAGCCATCTGTGTACCAGACAGTCCCATTAGGCTGTGTATTCCTCTCTTTTTCCCAGGATTCTCTATCCCGGATCATGGCCCTGTACGGAGTTGCGAAGTAGTACTTTCGCAGGCATTCATCAGGTGCTCGAGCCAGAACTGGAATATCTTCCAGTAGCCGGAGCTTCTTGACGTGCCTGCACTCTCCCCCTCTTCGCACGTATCCCAGCTGTTTTAAGCGCAGAAAAGCCCTCCCCGCCTCAGCCTCGATCACATGGTGACAGCAACAGCTAACGGATATTCTTATTCAGAACACAATGTGTCGTAAATAACAAAAATTAGCTAAGCCTACCCTGAGAAGTTCACCGCAGGTGCACCATACGTGTGGACTGTCCGCTGACATACATTTTAGATAGACCAATCGGGAGCTACATTGCACCAATGAGAATCAATTGTTCGCTTGTGGGTAGGTCAAGACTCGAAATGATTTATGGCTTTTTTATCTTTTCGGCTTTTTAATCCTCAAAGAGACCTTGCCGCATACTGTTATTTTATTTTGAAACAGTGCAAACTAATTCTACTCTTAACTATACCAGCTGCATATGGGTCTGCCAATCCGATGTTGTTCATGTGTTTGTGAGTCTACAGCGCCCTATCAGGAGCAAACTAATTTTACTCACAACTATAATTAATAACAATAAATTTACGAATTTAACTTGTTTGCATAGGGGGTTATGGAATTACTGTCAGTTGTGAAATCTAAAATCAAATTTTTGTGTTCCATGTCGAATAGTACCTAATTAAGATATGGATCTTTCTGTAACCGTCGCAGGAAGAGCTATTGCTTTGGTTCAAGATGGTAGGTCAGAGTGTTGGGAGTCTCAAGGTGTAAAGTTCAAAGAGGTGTAAAACGGTTTCGTGAATTTTGTGCGACGTGTAATAAGTTGACGGGAGCAGTAAATAAGCATTATACTAATCCAATAGTATATTGGTAGTTGAAGTTTTTCCAAAATCAAATGCAGACCTTGAAGCTCCTGTTTGCCGGCGAATTCAGATCAAAGGCAAACGTCGACAAGAAAGACGAACACGTGCTTAAGCTTTTGCAATTGATTTTGGATAAACTTTATATGTACATTGTTTAGTTAGGTGATTAGTGCATATAAGTAATAGGTGTTAAGCTAAGATTGCATACTGATTAACACTATTGGACGACTCTAACTATAGAAGTTATAGACAATATTCTTTTTAAATTTTTCCCTCTGCATCTCGAAACTGAGGGACACTGGGACAAGTGGTAACATTTCTATAAATTCGTGAATATTATATTATGATTTTTTCTGTAAACGTCTAATTTGAAGTGTTGCAATGTATGTATGTGTGTATATTGGGGTGACGTTTACTTAGACCTAAAAGATTTATTGCGCCCCCTTACCGAGGAAAGTCTCAGAGGTTAGTAGCTCCTTTAGACTGATTTCCCGGAGGAATTTTAGGATATCTGAATGCTTTAACTTAAGTAAGTGTCCTCTCTAACCTTACACCTATTTTCGTACGATAGTAAATTACTCAACTTAACGAACTCTTTAGTATGCACAAGATTGACCCATTATTAGTGAAAATTAATAATCATGGTACCGTAAAATGGGGTGACTTAGAGTACATTAAAAATCACCAAAAAAAATATCATGAAGGAAAAAAATTTAAAAAAGTGCTTTTGGTCAACTTCACCCCATTTGGGGGTATTCCCATATAATATAAAATTTAAAAACAAATACTATAAGGAAAATTAAGTTTTCCTTAATTTTCCAGGCATTAAAGTTTAACAACATTTTTTTAACACGATTTTTCCTTAGTTCACTATATCTTGAATTTAACCTTTAAATATTTTAAAAATATTTCTTATCTAAAAAAATATTTGCCAGTTATCCCCAAACGTAAGTTATTAGCAAAAACTCTCAAAAATATACATTATGACTCGAGTAACCAAAGTTGTTTTTTTTCTATGTTTTTGGTCAAATTCACCCCAGCGGCCAAATTAAACCCATTTTACGGTAATACATTGTTATCTACAAATTATGGTAGTATTAGTTTTTTCCAATAGTAAATATTTACAAACGCGCTCTATTAACTTAATTTCAAATTAGCAGAACCATGGTATTTTTATTAAGCAATGAGTGGAAGATTTTTAGCTATGGTGATAAATCGGCCACGACGTAATTATATAGAAATATAAATTTTCAAAATGGTTTTGCTAGTTTCGTGCTAGTGCTAGTATTAGTTTTTTAGAAAAATAGATAAATACGAAGTTCCTATATTAACTTAATCTAGTAACACCACGAATTTTGCTAAAACATCAAATTTCCACCTGGAGGATTTATGTCAGGATACATCTTAATCTTTTATCAATTTTTTTTCTTTTTGCGTTCCATTCACATTATCTTTCATCTGATATTAAAAACTACAACGATTTTCATAATTTCAAAAAATTTAAATCAAGTTTTGACTTTGAAAATTTTAGTTTAACCATACCAATTTCTTTAAAATACTCTGACGTACAATATTTCGTTATAAACACTACGCAAACATACCAGTAACCTAGTTTCAATCCAAACCCGCTTTCTGGATATAATAAGCCCTGAGCAAAACAAGACCAAGACTCGGATAGTCTTTGTCTTGCTAATTCAGTCTTGCTTATCTGGTCTTGATTTTGTTCAAATCGTCTTGGTCTTCCTTATTTAGTCTTGACTTGTTCATTTTATCTGTGACTTATTTTTTTACTTTTAAAGATCGTCATGGTTATAAATTATTAATAATTTACAATCAATTAAAGTTCGTTTCAAAGGAGTTGATAGCAATAAACGAAAATAATAAACTAAAACAGGAGGTCGGGTGTCTCAAAATTTTTTATCTCTTATTAATGTTTTTTCCCGCAATGAATATGCACTTTTGCTAACTCGTTGAATAAGAATTGGAGGAAAACTTGAACTTAAAGCCATCTTGATTAGACGTTACTCTATAGCTAATTGCCGAATACTAACTACTTCAAATTTTATTTTATACAGGTACTTAGATTTAAATATTAACAGGAAATTGGGTTGTACCTGTATATGTGGGCGATACGAATCTGGTCACATCAGTCAGGTAATGAGGATTTTGATGTACAAAACTGGTCACACTGGCCAAAAATGAGGGCTACGAATCTGGTCACATCAGTCAGGTGGTTTGGTAGGGGTAGGTTTGGTTGGGTTATTATTGAAAATTATTATAATTTATTCTTAAAAAATTGACTAAAAATACGAAGGTGCTTTGGTAGGGGTAGGTTTGGTTGGGTTATTATTGAAAATTATTATAATTTATTCTTCAAAAATTGACTAAAAATACGAAAGTGGTTTGGTAGGGGTAGGTTTGGTTGCGTTATTATTGAAAATTATTATAATTTATTCTTCAAAAATTGACTAAAAATACGAAGGTGGTTTGGTAGGGGTAGGTTTGGTTGGGTTATTATTGAAAATTATTATAATTTACTTTACAAAAATATATCTTATTATAAATGTTGTTGTGACCACTTTCGTACATATTTATTTGTTACCTGCACTTACCGGAGGGTAAAAGTATTAAAATGTGACCTGATTCATTACGCCCGTATATGTTACGGGGCAGGTAGACTATAGCAAAATTATTGTTACGAGTGACTACTGTACCCTATAGAGGGGAAGGGGTCACTCGGTGCAGTGGAAGTTTCTCCATTTACAGGCTCAGCTGTTATCGAGATGTGTCAGCCGGGCCGCCAGAAAGCGCCCTGGAAGAATAATGCGAGAGTTGGGGGTTAACTCTGCAATTTTTTAAGGTAAATAAATTCATGAGGTGCAGTGCTGAAGTGAAGTGCATAATAATCGAGGATAGCCCAAGCAAGTCGATAAAAAATTGCCAGAAGACTAGTTGGAAAATAAAGAGTCGCCAGTCATGTCGATAACAACCGAGCCTGTGAATGGAGAAATTTCCACTGCACCGAGTGACTCCTTCCCCTCTGTAGCCAGCTATTAGACTACTAGTGATAAGCAAAGCAAGACCAATACTCAGATAATCTTGGTCTTGCTTATTCGGTCTTGGTTTAGTTCAAATCATCTTGGGACAAGGGCCCTGGTGCATAGGGAGAGAATCGGGCCCTCCTCCCCTCTTTCCGCGTAGTTTGAACTCATATTGGCCTTCAAAATTATTGATAGGAATAAGAATAGGAAACAGTGAGTTGAACTTATCCCTAGTAAGCTAAATCCATACGTCGTCTCTATTAGAATCTCCATGTGTTTAATAGAAGAATTTATTATACAGATGAGATTAATTAAGGGAAAAACGATTTTTAACAATTCCCCGTCCAATTCACAATCTCTTGCGCGCTTTAATTTTTGCGAATTCGTCTATAATTTCACTCAAATCCAAGTTTGATGCCGCCTCATTTCCTATTGCAATTAACGATAAATAATGTCGGAGGCGATCTTGTCGAATGCTGTTTCTTAAATAATTTTTTATAATTTTCAGTTTACTGAAAGAGCTTTCTGCTACCGCGGAAGTAACAGGAATTGTATGAAACAGTAGCATCGTTGTATACACTTCCGTCGAGCACTCCAAATTTCGTTATAAATTCTTTGTAAAGCTGTCGAATAGACCACGTCTCCATCAATTGAGGGAGGATCAGATGATACACATTAAGAAATTGGAGCGAAAAATTGGGTCCAATTATATCACAATATTTCTTCTGAAACTGCGATTACATTTCTTGAGTAAAATCGTTTTATTCCAGCTAAGCAAATTTTTTTGCATTAGGAAGTCGAACGATTTACAAACTGCACTCATACAAAAAAAAATAGTTACTCTAAAGACTTCTTCCTGGTTTTCGAATCGATGATTAGAAGCCAATTCATCGAAATGCTTTTTAGTTTTTCTTCGTTGCTTTTCTGGAAAGGTAGGATCGATATCGATTTTCTCGCGGTTTCGGTGGCCTTGGATTTGAAGGACTCGAAGTCATTTCTATACTTTTTCAATGTATCCGTTGTTTCGTCCAAAGCCCAAGTTTGACGAACAGCTTTTGCCTAATATTCCGCCAAATTCGTTAATTGTTATGGACAATGCGTCGTATCATTATCAAATCAAATAATTATTTTTTTTTCAAAGCTGAGGTTAGAGTGCCCCCTGAGCTCCGGGGCTCTGGTGCACTGCACAACCTGGCCCTATGATAGCTACGCCACTGCAAGTAAATCACCGTATATAGTGGAATGTTTAAATATTACCTAGTCTGCTATTTTGTATACCTTTTTACTAAACTGAAATGTTTAGGAAAAACAGGTAAAATATTTATAGGTAAGTTTTTCTTTCACCCATTTCCTGTAATTTTGAGAATTTATCTCGTCGTGATAATTTCAAAACTTGCTTCCTGATTTAAATAATAATAGGCTGTCCTTAATAAACCCCATTTCACCTCCAGCATAAGGTATTATTGGCCGATTGTCTTTAGTCGTGATTGAAAATAGGTACTACCTGCTTCATTTAAACGCTTCAACGTAATTTTATTAAACATGAATGTTTGGAAAAAACATTAAATAGAATCTTTGACGAAAGTTAACAATAAAATTTGAATAAAAATGATGTCTTCGTCAGAATCAGAATGGCACTCACTTCTGTTGCTGGAATCAATTCCATCAAGAGAAATAATAACTGGGTTGATATCTAATAGCATATCTGTTTCAACATCCGTCTCAAAATTGTCGTTTTCGACTTTTATGACGTGTCACATATTTCCTTCCATTCATGAGTATTAATGTTCTATTTTAATATTTACCCGACAATTTTTTTATTGAAATCGTATTTTTCTTCGAATATCCCTGCTTTGATATTCTGGTAGATCCGTAACTTTTGATCTCCTAGTACGTTTCGTCTTAGGGCTACAAAATGGTTATTCTCCAGTCGTTTTCCGTGAATATTACCACTCATGAATATTTCTTTCTATTGAAGCTATAAGAAACACAAAACAAAGACAACTTATTGCAGAAGGATATACGAGTACGCGATAACATTTGCTGTTTCAGAAATAATGTGATATTGATATTTTTCTATTTTGCAAGTTGCATGTAAGCGTTGCTATAGTCGACAGTAGCAAACAAGATCCCTGGGTGGGCCATCTCGCTGTAGTTGTATTTTTGCAACGATTATATTGTACAAATAGGCTTATGTACCTCGATTTGTTGGACAGAAATTAACCAAACGTTACGCCAGTGGTCGGTTTTAAATAGCTAAGTATTGTGGGCGATTATATTGGAAGTATTTTTCATCACATGTTTAATTTCACCAATCAGATTATTATTATGGCGAGAATAATTTAAATAGACTTGTTTTGACACCGAGTGTCATATTTTTTATAATAGGAAAAGGGATGTATGTGTTATGGACCAAGTAATAAATAGGGTAATTTTTCTTAATGCCCGGGCATTATGAATAATGACAAGCTTCTTCAAAAATTGACTAAAAATACGAAGGTGTTTTAGTAGGGGTAGGTTTGGTTGGGTTATTATTGAAAATTATTATAATTTATTCTTTAAAAATTGACTAGAAATACGAAGGTGGTTTGGTAGGGGTAGGTTTGGTTGGGTTATTATTGAAAATTATTATAATTTATTCTTCAAAAATTGACTAAAAATACGAAGGTGTTTTAGTAGGGGTAGGTTTGGTTGGGTTATTATTGAAAATTATTATAATTTATTCTTTAAAAATTGACTAGAAATACGAAGGTGGTTTGGTAGGGGTAGGTTTGGTTGGGTTATTATTGAAAATTATTATAATTTATTCTTTAAAAATTGACTAGAAATACGAAGGTGGTTTGGTAGGGGTAGGTTTGGTTGGGTTATTATTGAAAATTATTATAATTTATTCTTTAAAAATTGACTAGAAATACGAAGGTGGTTTAGTAGGGGTAGGTTTGGTTGGGTTATTATTGAAAATTATTATAATTTATTCTTTAAAAATTGACTAGAAATACGAAGGTGGTTTGGTAGGGGTAGGTTTGGTTGGGTTATTATTGAAAATTATTATAATTTATTCTTCAAAAATTTACTAAAAATACGAAGGTGTTTTAGTAGGGGTAGGTTTGGTTGGGTTATTATTGAAAATTATTATAATTTATTCTTTAAAAATTGACTAGAAATACGAAGGTGGTTTGGTAGGGGTAGGTTTGGTTGGGTTATTATTGAAAATTATTATAATTTATTCTTCAAAAATTTACTAAAAATACGAAGGTGGTTTAGTTGAGTTATTATTGAAAATTATTGCAATTTATTTTTCAAAAATTGACTAAAAATACGAAGGTTTGGTAGGGGTAGGTTTGGTTATTATTGAAAATTATTATTCAATCATTTTCCCTCCCCTTCTCGAAAAAATATCAAATAATTTGTATTCCACGTGCCAATAATCATTTTAAATCACGTGACACAAACATAACGAATAAAAATGAACTTAATCACGTTTTAATTACTCTGCCCCATTGGTGACACACATTATAAATAATACCCGGACTATTTGATTATTTCAAAAAATTTTATCACTCTGCCATCTCATATTGGGCATTTTTCAAACTGCGCGGGCACTATTAACAATGTCCTATTAATAACTTGGTCCATAACATAAGTAATTGCAAAAAAAATATATTATTTACTAGCTTTTGCCCGCGACTTTGTCGGCGTACAAGTCGAAAATGGTTCTAATAGGAATTTTAATTAGTTTTTTACGTTATTAAGAATGCCAGTATATCATTGAACCAATCTTTCCAGTGAGTTCAGCGTTTTTTTAATAAAATCGAATTGAGTTTCCAAACGTGTCAAAATAAAATGTAATTTAAATCAAAAGCCTTAAGGAGTATTGATATTAACTTCGAAGCAAATCACCCCCAAAATAACTTTCTATCTCTTTTCAACCCCGCAATAAAATACGAAACACGTCTTCCATCAATTCTGTTAAAGAATGTTTATGCAACATTTGAAGTAGATTCGACCAAGGAATCACGTTGTTACATACAAACTTTGTCCCCGATTTTCACCTCCTTATGGATGGAATTTCGGAAAATCCTTTCATATCGGATGCTCATACAAAGATCACTCCCTCCAAGTTTCAGCACGTGTACTTTGTAACAGAAAACAGAATAGAAAGGAAATTTCGTTCTATGTTGGTAAATTTCTTGTTACCCCGTATGCCTATTCGAAGACTTTCGAATAGTTCCGTGTGAATATGCGGCAGATAGAAATAGAAACGGCTGAAATTGTCTTTCTATTAAATACTTATCCAGTTTGCCATTGTTTTTGTTGATTATTGAGTATGATTAGTAGGCTACTGTCATCTTCAAATACCTACTTAGTTGTCACAAAATTGTCAAATTATATTAGAAGTTTTCAAATTCTAAAAGGTAGTTTAAATCATGCTTTGATAAAAATCCCAATTTCCATTAAATATTAGTTTAACGAGACATATACTTATTTATAATAAATAATATGGATACTGACAGTAGTGACAATTTTAATAATACTCCGCCAGAGATATTCGAAAAAGCTGTAACTTTAGTAACTTTAGATTTGTTGCCGGAACTTTGTGCAGTGGTAGAAAAAGTTCAACTTTTCTCACGAGCATGGAAGTTAGTAGCAGGAGCCCGAAGGGCAAGTGCCGCAAACACACGAGGGAGAAAAGTACTTTCCCCACAAGTTGCACACTATACTATTTTCGTCTAAGTACGTTCCATTTTTGAGCTTATAGTGTATTAAAATACACAAAATCATTCATTTCCACCTTCTGGCTTTTGACTTACATATTACTTTTTTTATATTATTCTGAAAAACTATGATAATTAGTGTTAAAACATAAAAAAAATTTAAAAAACGTAGTCGGTAGGGTTTGAACCGACGACTATCACTGTGGAAAGCAACCGATTATCAATAGCACCCAGTATCACAGCAGTTAGTTGAGTCAATAATACTTAGGGATGAAACAAATGAATACTCTCTTATTTAAAAGATTAATAAAAAAATTATACATCCTTTGTGGAGTGGCAGAATAAAAAGAGATCAAAACAAAACTTAGAAATGGGAATAATTGATATTACGGTAACTAAAGTCAAAAACATCACAAGATATAAACATTCTGAAAATGTTGTCAAGTTAGGTAGCACTAGTTTCTTTCCACCCGAGCTCGCTAGAAGTTTTCAGGAAAAAGTCATTTGTCAATAGAAAGAAATTTCTTTTCTTTTCTTTTCTATTTCTATCAAGTTACAGAGTACGCGTGCAGGTCTCTACGATCAGTGGTTTAGGCTGACCGTTTATCCGTCAGTAAGTCATTCAGGACAATCATTGTATATACAGGGTGTCCCACGACGAGTGAAAACTATCTGTATATGGCAAAATACTCATAGTAAAATCACGAAAATTTCTACGTTTGGGTTTTCGGATACGATCTTTTCAACTAAAATATTTTCAAAGATGGCCGACTTCCGTTTCTACCGGAAGTCGACTGTAACTTTGTTATTTTAAATGGAACACCCTGTATATTAATACATTTTTGAAATCTACGTAATATTTTAGTATACTTTTGTCTAAAAACTTTTTTCGAAAAATGCACACTTTTTGGGTTATTAATTTTTTTGTAGAAAATGTGACCGTTGAAGACCCTTATAAATTATTTTTTTACGAGAGGACCCTTGAAGATATGAAAATGGTTTCTCATCGGTTGCCTTAAGCAAGGTCAAACGTATTCGAATCTATGTTGAAAAATTTTTCATTTTATACAGGGTGTGTATAAAAAGTGTTCAAAGTTTAACTTCATAAATATCAAATTTCTTCATTTTTTTCAATAGAACCACCCTGTTTTTTCTATTTTAATGCATTCAGGAGAAAAAAATAAGGCAAGTTCATGTATACTTTCCTATACCTAAACCTTACCGTTATCCAGATATTAAATATTTTCTGTAAATTTTTAGAGATGCAGGTGTAGTCTAAATAATAAAAAGAATTATGTAAATTTGCTTTTAATACATGGTAAATATGACAAAGTTGTTACAAGAACATGTGCTTTATTTGCAGTAAGATATCCAGATTGACCGCGATCGAAATCGCACATTGTTAAAAGAATACTTAACAATTTGAAGCTATTCGGTTAATTTTAAGCAAAAGTTAATCGAATTAAACCATTTGTGACAATAATAAGATATGCTACCAAATTTTATGGAAAATTAAAAGTCAAAGAAAAATAGTCTTATGTTTCAAAGTAAATGTTCAAAATTGCTACCTTGAACTTCAATGCATTTTTCAACCCTTCTCAGTATGCCTTCATTCGTCGCACGGCTGATCATCATCTCAGAAAGAGAATTGAAGGAATTTCGTACTCTTAGCTCACAATCTTCTTTAGATGTTAAGGCTTGTGAGTAAACCTCTTGTTTTATGTGACCCCATATAAAAAAATCTAAAGGCGTCATGTCGGGAGAACGAGGGGGCCACCGAAAAGGACCATTATTTGCTAACCACCTGTCTTCAAATTGCTCTTCTAAAAATGTATTTATGACAATTGAACTGTGAGCAGGAGCACCGTCATAAATAAAAAAAAGTTTGCTTAATTCGTCTGGTGGCAAGCGGTCTAAATAATTTTGTTTCAAATTTCTTAAAATATCAAGATATCTTTCACCTAAAAATACAACAAAAAACATTAAAAAATACAAAAACAGTGTTTTTGACATAATTAATTAGGAATAAATTAATTGATTGTGTTTCCTAACCATTCAAATTCCCATCGTAAAAATGAAGTGCTATTATTTGATTATTTCTAATATAGCACAAAAGACATTGAACTGCCACCGATCCTGAAAAGCACGTTCTTTGGTTAAATGAAGATTATCTTGACTCCAATAATGGGAATTGTGTCTATTAAATAATCCATTTTTCGTGAATTTCGATTCGTCGCACCAAATTATGTTTTTTAAAAAATCGTCGTCTTCCTGGCATTTTGTTAGTAAAAACTCAGCAAAGTCTATTCGTTTAGTAAAATCGGTTGGTTTTAAATTTTGACACAAATTGTACGAATAGGGATGCATTTTATGTTTTCGTAAAATACGGTGAATCGACGATTTGCTTACTCCAAGATCTCTTACGGCAACGCGTATTGATGCTTCTGGATAAGCAGTAAAATAAGCAACAACATTAATTTCGGCATTATTATTGTCAATAACTGGTTTAATTCGATTTACTTTTGCTTCAAATGAACCGTTTAGCTTTAAATTGTTGAGGATTCTTTTAACAGTATGCGAGTTTGGTCGTGGTCTATCTGGATATCTTGCAGCAAATAAAGTACATGTTCTTGTAACAACTTTTTCACATTCACCATGTATTAAAAGCAAATTTACATAATCTTCGTTATTAAATTGGGAACGAGCCATTTTAACGATTTGCGAAAGTATCAACAATTAACTAATGTCAGTTAAATAAGTGTCATTTATTACAAAGCCTACTAAAAGTATACATGAAAAATTTAGACCACACCCCCATCTCTAAATTTACAGAAAACATTTAATATCTGGATAACGGTAAGGTTTAGGTATAGGAAAGTATACATGAACTTGCCTTATTTTTTTCTCCTGTATGCATTAAAATAGAAAAAACAGGGTGGTTCTATTTAAAAAAATGAAGAAATTTGATATTTATGAAGTTAAACTTTGAACACTTTTTATACACACCCTGTATAAAATGAAAAATTTTTCAACATAGATTTGAATACGTTTGACCTTGCTTAAGGCAACCGAAGAGAAACCATTTTCATATCTTCAAGGGTCCTCTCGTAAAAAAATAATTTATAAGGGTCTTCAACGGTCAAATTTTCTACAAAAAAATTAATAACTCAAAAAGTGTGCATTTTTCGAAAAAAGTTTTCAGACAAAAGTATACTAAAATATTACGTAGATTTCAAAAATGTATTAATATACAGGGTGTTCCATTTAAAATAACAAAGTTACAGTCGACTTCCGGTAGAAACGGAAGTCGGCCATCTTTGAAAATATTTTAGTTGAAAAGATCGTATCCGAAAACCCAAACGTAGAAATTTTCGTGATTTTACTATGAGTATTTTGCCATATACAGATAGTTTTCACTCGTCGTGGGACACCCTGTATGTATAGATTATTGGGTATTTCTCGGTATTTATTATTAGGTAAGTAAATAAAGTTTTTTTTTACAATTCTTTTTTGTACTTGCGTATTTTGTTCTACCAAAATCTGAATTCAGATCATCGCCGACACTTTTACGCTTCGAACTATTTTTTTTACTAGCTTGGAGGTTGTTGAAATTAATTTTCTATAATCGTTCGCAGTTTACAAAATTTTGATATGGTAAATGTTCTTTTTTCGAAAAATGTTTGCCAATAGCTTGACAACTCCGGTACCTTTTCTAAAACCATCAGCATGGTGTTTAATAAAATATGTCTCCCATTTTTTTATTTTAGCAAGCCATTCATTGGTCAGTTTAACAAGACCACCAAATGAAAGTTGCTGGACCCAAGAGGGAGTAATATAGTTATGATCGTTCAGTTTTATTTTGTATGTGTAAGTGTAATCACCCAAACTTGGAAAATCATATTTGAGTTTTGTTGGCCAACTCAGCATCATATTCAAGTGCATCATCTGTCATTTCCGGTATATTTACATCAATAATATTAGGACTAGCAATTTGAGATAAGTTACTAGAAGAAAAAGAACTAGTAGAAGTATTACCAAATGCTTTATCTTGAATTGATTCTTCATTCGAATCGATTTTAACTTTTTCAAATAAATTCGAATTTATGTATTCTTCTGAGGTTGGTTGATAGGTATTCAATTTCGCATCTAATATGCCAGAATTTTTTCCCAAATTTATCATTTTAATGCGATAAATTACAGTCAAAGGAGGGCTGGGGTGATCATTAATTGGCCCACGACTTCTAGTTTGGACAAAAAAAGTTTTCAAGGCTGTCTTGGTTTAATTTTTGAGTTCAAATATAATTAATATTAAAAACGCTTTTCCATATTTTTGACGAGCATTTTTAAAGACTTCATTGACATGATCATACCTTTTTAAAAAATGTGTAAAGCCCTTGCCAATAATTACGTTATACAGGGTGAGTCATGAAGAACTGTACATACTTCTACCTCGTATGGATTCTATAGTTTATTTCAACAAGTACATAGAATATTGGAATGCAATAATTCCCTAACTAACAGGTGTTTATCGGATATCACGGAGTCAAAATATTAGATTCGGGATTTTTGTCTTGTTTATCAAAAATAATGAATGGAGGTAGAAAAAGTAGAAAACTTGGTGGATGGGAAAGGAAGAAGGCTGAATAAGAAAAGTAAGGAAAAATGGAGGTTATTCAATAAAATACCCAAATTAGATTCTTTTTTTGTCAACCTGTTCAAGGTACGGAAGCTGATTCAGATAATGAACAACCGTCAAGATTTGAATTTTTTCTTTTTTTTTTTATCCTCTAGAAACCGAAGTTCAGTATTGTACATCTTCATCGAACAATCCTCAAGAAACGTCAGAATTTCTTTCAAAATTGTGTGCCACAGACCCCGCTGGATGGGCTGTATCCGAAAGAATAATAGATTACTTTGTAATCCCATCTGTAGTTGAACAAGACATTTCAAAAATTGATGCATATATTTTTTGTAAAACGCGTTTTATTTAACATTCTACTATATTTTTACTTTCATAGTTTAAAGGCGCCAAAATGTTGACAGCCTAGGGCGCTCAAATGTCTTAACCCGGCCCTGTGTTTCATTTAAAGTGTCAAAACTATTATCTCCAAAAAATCTATATTTTTTTTTGAAATTAAGGAATAATAGCATCAAATTGACAACAGCGTGAATTTAGTCATTTAGTCAAAACCGCTTCACGATTACTGAACTGGTTTCCTAGACTAGGTTGAAGCCTTTAAAAATAATAAAAAGTTGAAAAATATAATAGTAGGATAAAAACCATTGGAAAAGGAGGAGAATATTATAAAAATGAAAGAGAAAATAATTTACGGGCGATCTGAGGTCGGGAAGGGGAAGGGGTGAGTTTTTAAGGGTAAAAAACGGTTTATCTCTATTTACGGCAAAACTACAAGTCAAATAGCAAAGTTGTAGGTAATAAAAAGATCTACTACTTTTGTATTCACACTTTTTTCACATAACCTCAAAATTTATGAGTAAAATTCAAAAAACCAAGTTCTTGGTTTTTTATTTTTATCTTTTTTAAAAATAATTTTTTCACGAAATTTGGTGAAAACTTACCTGTTTATGTCCCAAATGCAGTGTAGTTTATTGTATTAGAAATATTTATTTTTTCACCTTATTTTGACTTAATATCGAAAATTCACCCGTCAAAATATCTGCTTTTTTCAAAAAGTTGTTGCTTTCTGTTCGTTGAAATCTCTACTTTCCGATGGTGTGAAAAAAATATATTACTATAGTAAATCTTCAAAAAAAATTTGTAATGCCATTTTTATTCAATTTCATCTAAAAAATGTGAATGCTGCAATTTTTTTCAATTCAAAATTTGATTTATTAAATTCTAATTACATTTATGTCATAGAAAATCTCATAATATATAGAAATAAATGTAAATCGTACTATTGAATTTAGATACTTTTTTCTGATTACGTTATTCATTACAATATTCTTTAATGCATTAATCTTGTTATTCATAAATACCTTATCTTGAATTCAAATCACTTATCCATTAGATTATGTCTCTTTGATGGCATTTCTTCATCGTTAGATTCGACAAACCTTTCCGATTCTAGTAGATCTTCGAAATCTTCATTACCATCACCTTCTTCACCTCCAATATTATTTCCAGTCTGCGTTGGTTTTTCATCCACAATTTGTTCTGAATCATTAATTTCCTCGTAGGTTTTTTCTTCCATATTGGAGCATTTTTCAGAACCATGGCAATTTGAGCATAAATTTGTGCATCTTAAACCATGTTTTCGTCAGCCACATTTTAAACCGTTACTTCCAGTTTCATAGCTACAGCCAATAATTTTGAACAATATTTCAGGAATTAATTCCTTTTTTGTAAATTTGTGCATAATGCCACGTTGATGTTGCTTCCAGCGCCAATCTGCAGCTGTCAGTTCGTTACCCAACCAAGTTTTAAGCTAATAATATACCCTGTAAAAATGTTGTTCTGCTGCTCATTCTGTGGGTGGGAGGTTTGCCAATATGAAAGATGATTTAATTTTTGTCAATTGATATTTTTGGAAATTGATTCAATGTTATTTTATCATTTTTACATTTATAAATATTGATTGTACTCCATTTTTTTCGATATCTTCTTTACTTGCATCTTTTTTATAAAAAACATTGGCCAAATTTCACAAATTTTTATTATCTAATAATGAATTTACGATACTCTTCTTTCCTTTTCCGGCAAATCCAAATGTTGTATCGCAACCAGAAAAAC
The DNA here is from genome assembly GCA_949126875.1 of Lochmaea capreae. NCBI lineage: Eukaryota > Metazoa > Arthropoda > Insecta > Coleoptera > Chrysomelidae > Lochmaea > Lochmaea capreae. Next base: position 4,606,646 of record OX421398.1, read on the forward strand.
AATGTATAGATGTAACAATATTCTTGAAGGATTCATATTTGAAACTATTAGACGTGAAAAATTGATCTTTTACATTTCCAGAACCTGGTTTGAGAAAATAAATGTCATGATTATTTGAAATACCTTTTAATCGGCTAACATTTTTCGTAGGTTAGTCAGGTTATAAGTTATCTTAAAATACTAGTAAATAGGCATCTACGCATAAAATTTAAAGAAGATTCTACAACTCAAAATATTGTAGATGTCTTATTAAATATTAACTTTATTAACTTATTTGTTTGTTAATTATAGTAGTATATTTCGATTTGCAATCTTTTTGTTTTTCGAGTAATTTAAGTGTAAATTTTAATAAATAGCTCAAAATTGAATATAATGATTGAAAAAAAAGTCGAGTTTTTTTCGATTTTTTGCCTTTTCTGAGAAGATTTACTGTAGTAATATATTTTTTCTCACACCATCGGAAAGTAGAGATTTCAAATAACAGAAAGCACAAAAACTTTTTGAAAAAAGCTGATATTTTGAAGGGTGAATTTTCTATTGAAAATTAGGGTGCTTTTTCGATATTAAGCCAAAATAAGGTGAAAAAATACATATTTCAAAATAAATTGCAGTGTATTTGGGACATAAAAAGATAAGTTTTCTCCAAATTTCGTAGAAAAAATATTTTTTTGTAAAAGATAAAAATAAAAAACCAAAAACTTGGTTTTTTTGAATTTTTCACATAAATTTTGAGGTTATGTGAAAAAACTGTGAATACAAAAGTTGTGAACCTGTTTATCACCTACAACTTTGCCATTGGACTTTTTTCCATAGGACTTGTAGTTTGGCCGGAAATCGAGATAAACTGTTTTTTGCCCTTAAAAACTCACCCCCTTCCTTCCCTTATTTTTCCTTTCATTTTTATCATATTTCCAATGAGTTGCATCCTACTATTATTTTTTTTCCAAAAATATCGACCCTGGTCTATCTCGGTTACATTCGTCTATGAGATTTGTATTCACTAAAATTTGTTATAAATAAGTCAAGTTAATTCATCTGTTTTTAGAGCTATAGGTATCGACGAGTAAAGATCGCAATGTAAATATGGTTGAGTTAAACTGTATTTTATCAATAGTAAGTCAATTATTATTAATAATGGATTTAGTTCTAAAGTGACCTGCAAAGTATTAACAAGCTAAACTGGGAAGTGATTACAAACGTTATATTTTTATGCAGCTGGACGCAAAAAATAACAAGCCAATTAAAGACTAAAAAGGTGAAAGAACGTGCAGCCATGGAAACCGGTGTAAGTTTGTAAACAATTAAAAGAATTTCTTGTGAAATGAAATCTGTTGAAGAAGACGCCTTCACAAATTTTTCAACCCTGAATAAAAAAAGACAAAGAACATCATCCAAATCTCAGTTGGACGAGTGTGACAAAAGAGTATTAGGGCGATTTATAAAAAAAATCCCTATACAAAGAAAATTTCTTCTAGATTATGATTACAAGGATTCTGATGAGAGGTCAGGAAAGTAATAAGCTCACTGGGAATTCGTAGGAGAAAAACAAAAAATAATAGAAAATTCCTTATGGAAAAGCTCATCAGGAGAAACTTTCTTATATACATCAGATATTATCACGAACAAAACGATTCAATAATGTATACGAATGAAACGGATATTCACTTATCGCTTACATACTCAAGAAGATGGAGTGACAGTACTAACAAAGGCTGTAGAAAACGCATACCTAAAGTTTAAATTCAATACAAAATCAGGTAATTATCATAATGCAATGAACTACAATGATTATAAAAATGGCTTCAAGAAAAAATTATACCAACTCTACCACCTATAATAGCGTACTTGTGATTGATAACGCTTGTAACACCCTGTATATCAAATAATTCGTTGGTCATTAAACATTCAAAGAGATGTTGATCAAGGACCAGTAGAGTCAGCATTTAGACAAAACACTATTAACAATATTTAATATAAATATTAAATATTGTGTTGAAAGCGCTGGATGAACAAATGTATAGAAGTTTTGGTTAGGTAAGTAAGTGGGCTACGAATTATTATTAAAAACATATTGTAACCGATTAATCCTGATTTTGAGATAAAATAAAGTAATTGTTACAACGAGAGTGAGTTCTTATCAAATACCTTTACACGCTCCATACCACAATGTTCAGTTCAAATTTCCAGCTAGGAAAGTAGAAATGAGAAAATGTCCGCGACAAACAATTACACTTTCTACAAATAACATTAAAAAATTGATTCGTATAGTATAATTAAATTGTACATTGTCCACGGTACAAAACTTGTATGAGATAGACAAAATATTTGCTGAAAACGGTCATTCAGTTTTAAGGCTTCTACCATATCATATATTGACCTCCACCCAATTGAATTAGTAGCGGCAATGTCGTAATTAACAATATGTGACAGAACAATGTGGATTTCATAAAACCGTTGAGAGGCTCTACGATTAATTATTTTTTTGTTATTTAAACCAGAAGAATGATAGAAGCGATACCTTGCCAACCGGAGAAAGAAGCCCACCGAGCCAATACCTCGCTAGACTTACTGCAACGATTTTCGGTAGTCCTTTTATATCTACACTGGCCTGACAAAAACAGCTTTGTGTCGAACCAGTTGTCTCTAGAACGGTGTTTCTGGGGAACGTCGTCATAATATGCAGCAACCTACAGATTGCGAAAAATCTTAGCTAGACATACGATTTACACAGGTACGACAAGGATAATAATTATGAACAACACTACTTGAAAGAGAGAGAAGAATTGTGCGCTCAGTTCCCTCTACCAAAAAAGGTGGCTGTGTGTTCACTGCTCTCCTTACTTTTATTCGTTGTGTTTTGGTAAAGGGGACTGATCTAATTGTGAGTTTCACAAATAGAACAATTCTTGTCTCTCTCTTTCTAGTAGTGTTGTTCATATTATCTTTGTCGTTTTTGTGTAAATGGTATTCTATTCAAGTTTTTCGCAATCTGTATACGATTTACACAAAAACGACAAAGATAATATGAACAACACTACTAGAGAGAGAGACAAGAATTGTTCTATTTGTGAAACCCACGATTAGATCAGTCCCCTTTACCAAAACACAAGGAATAAAGGAGGACTGAGAGAACAATAAACTATTCTCTCTATTTCAAATAGTGTTGTTCATATTATCCTTGTCGTACTTGTGAGAATCGTATGTCGAGCTTAGATTTTTCGCAATCTCGAATATGTTTGAAAATCTGCATGACCGTTCAAACAGTTCCTACAATGCAATAGCGCACATTTTGAACTTGTATAGGTTTGAGTAAAATTAGTTTGCACTGTTTCATAATAAAATAACAGTAAGCGGCAAGGTCTCTTTGAGGCTTAAAAAGCCGAAAAGATGAAAAAGCCATAAATCATTTCGAGTCTTGAACTGCCCACAACATTTACTTGGATTGTTAGTCCACGTGGACTGTGAACGTCCCAGGGTAGGCTTAATTCATTTCTGTTATTTACGAGACATTGTGTTCTAAGATGATGCTGTGATTGAGAATATGTACAGGGAACTGAAACAAGAAAATAATGGGTCAAAGCATGGAGCTGCTGAAAGAATACAAAATTGACAATAGTTTCAAAAAGATCCATTAACACAGTTATCGGTAAAACAAATCTGTCCACAACCACTTAATAATAAGTCAATATTTTAACTCCTAACAAAAGGTATATGGTACCCATATATCACCTATAGTTTGTAACTTATAAATATCAACCCACGTGACTTCTGTCATAACTGGACTATGTTGCCAAGCTCTTGAAATAGTATGAGAATCTAGTAAATGTCAAATGAAGTTATCAAATATTCTTCTTTTTATTTGGCTATAGGTTAGGTTTAGTTTTTGATACTTACCGTAACTTGAACTTATTTCTGTATAAAACTTTTATTTGTATGTTAAAAGTACAGCACTAAGTAAGAAATTATTATTTTAAAACCTATTGAATTATTTCTGGGCCTAAAAAGGTATGTATGAAATAGTTGGAAAATTCAAGATTCATTTTAATAAAAACAAATTCATATTGTGGTTTATTTTTCTTGGAAATCCACTTTGTAGATGTGTGTCATATTTTAGGAAACTATGATTAGGAACATTCTACATTAAATAATTGTTCTTCCTCCAATTGCAGCAGTAACATTTCTAAAGTGAAATGGATTATCTGTAAATAAATTGTGCAAATATAATTGCTAAGTATATGAATAGTGTAACAGAATACAATAAATACAGTTGATTGAGTGTAATATTAAACTCATACTTACTTGCTTCATACATGCTGTAAATAGTCAGGAATAGATGAATAGTAAATACAACAACTATTGCAGTGTTATTAAGTTTCATTTATACGTCAACTTTGACAACTTATCACTGCTTGTGAAAATTTACTCAGTTTTTCGCAGTTTTTTATAACAAGGAGATGAAATAATCGAAAAATTGAATGATCAATATTAAACTGTCACAACATAACCTTAAAAATGCCAAGACGTCAACTGTACCAGATAAACCATTTTAATCGCAGCAACAGCGCGCATTTTTGCCAACATATAAAGTTTTTAGTACGACTAACGTTAGTTTGAGTTAAATAATTAAGTAACCCACGAGTTGTATTACATATGAAATCAATTACGAAACCTTTATTTAAGCATATATTCATATTTTTTTATAACATGCGACCTATAAATTTCAATATTTATTAGGATTAAGGCTGTAAAACATACTGATTGACAGCAGCAAAAGAATGACATAATTTTTTGGCACTTTGATCACGTGGGTTGATATTTATCAGTTACGAACTATAGAGTGAATTATGAACTCATAATTCACACTTCTGAATTTAAATAACATGCCATGACAACACAACACTCACAAAATTTCGGTACATAGGTGACTAGAGGTGGGAGTACAATATGAAATAAACTATTAAATCTGCGTATTTTCTATCTACGAAATATCGAAATTTTTAGTATTGATACTTTTCATAACGGTATTGCCTATCTCTATATGTCACATTTGACGTAATCCTGAAATTTATTAATTTTAACGTTAGAATTGTCAACAATACCAAATTATTACTTTCCGTTCTACACTCGCCTTATTTAATAAAGAAATCAAGGGTCGTGGACAAAGTATAATATTCTACTCGCAATTTATGGCCATTATTCACTCGGGTGACTTGCGCCCTTCGCCTACGGCTCGGGACGCAAACGTCACCGTGCGTGAATAATGGCTATCATAAATTGCTCGTTTAATAATATACTTGCAAGTATATTGTATAGAAATAATAATGTTTAAGTAATAAGTTATATACTTTAGAATTTTCAGTATTGTATATTTATAGTCTGTTTCGGAAAGGTATAGTGTGATAAAATGGGGAATTCCGTCCAGTTCGGCTCAATTTCGGTGTCGGCCATAGGCGTAGGTCTTGAAATAGTATTGTTTGTAATATTAAAATTTCAAGTGGTTGCGTAAGAGAAGTAGGAAAATTATGTTTTCTGGCCTGAAGTGTCAATATCGAAATATTGTGTAGGGATTACTTAGGTTGTAGATTATACAGTTACGTTTTGCGTTTAACAGGTACCGTTTAACCTTCTATTAGTGCACCTGCCTAATTCCAACCCTACTTCAGATTCGGCTTAACCCAAAATTTTTAGACCTTTAATAGTATATTTGTTTAGTTTAACGCATCAGTATTTGCTGTTAAGCCGTAAATAGTGTTCACAGTATTATAAGATTAGTAATAAAATGGCGACATTTACACCAGAGAAAAGATGTTCCAATAATTCTCCACTATCAGTGAATGAAAAACTTATTATTTTAAATGTACACGATTGCATAAAATACGATTACCCGAAATTTTCTGTACAAGAAACTGTCGACCGAATATCCCGAATGACTGGAGCTGGAAAGTCCACCGTTTTTAAATTATTGCGGGGGAGCCTCCCAAGAAAAGTCCAGGCAGACCAGTAAAAGTCATTGATGAAAACACCAAAAGTGTAATTCGAAAAAAAGTTCACTCTTTTTATTTTAAAAAAGAAATACCCACATTTTAATAGAGCTTGGCCAGGATGACAGTATTCCGTTGATAACTAAAAAACTTTTATGGACCACTTTGAGAAATATGGATTTTGCCTGGGAAAAGCATAGCCGTAAAGCACTTTTACTGGAAAGCGATGAAATTGTTTGCTGGCGACGAAAGTACTTAAGAAGTATAAGGCAGTACAGAACAGAGCAGAAGAAAATATTTTATCTTAATGAGACGTGGATTAATGAAGGTTATACAGTACCAAAAAAGTGGTAAGACAAAAATATAACCAGTGCTTGCCAAGCTTTCATGGAAGGCCTGTCAACGGGTATTAAAGTGCCTTCAGGTAAAGGGAAAAGACTAATAATCGCCCATATTGGAAGCGAAGAGGGATTTTTAAAAGAAGGCTTAAAGTCGTGCCATACGGGAGATTACCACGAGGACATGGATTCGGATGTTTTTGAAGACTATTTCGGTGAAATAATAAAATATCTTCCGGCTGATTCAGTAGTAGTTATGGATAACGCAAGTTATTATTCTCGACGCATAGAGAAGGCTCCAACTTTATCTTGGAGAAAACAAGAAATTATTGACTGGTTAACCACCAAAAGTATTGAATTTGATGATAATTTGATAAAAAAAACTATTAGCTATAGCAAATTTACACAAATATCGTTTTATGAAATACGCCGTGGAAGATATATCAGAGAAACATAGTGTAACTGTGCTGCGCACACTGACATATCATTGAGAACTAAATTATATAGAACTTATGTTGGCGCAAGTGAAAGGATTTGTGGCAAGACACAACACGACATTCAAAATGAAAGACGTTAAGCTACTGTTTCATCAAGCCATTAAGGAGGTGACACCAGAGAACTGGCGAAAGGCAGTCCAGCATGTCATTAAAGAAGAGGAGAAAATGTGGGATCTTGACTACTTGATCGATCAGACCTTCGACCCGTTAAGAGGAGATGCCAGTTCCTCAGATGACGAAGAATATTATGATTTTTAATAATTTAATTTCTGTATAATGTATTTTTTGTATAATGTTCAATAAAAAATAAGTGTACATAATGCCTAATTTTTATTCTGTTAAAATAAAATTATTTCCTTTTTACGAGTATCCTACCGTGCCGTGCACACTATTTTCAGATTTTGTGAATGGATAACAGTAGGCTAAACCCATATATTGGCCCAAACCCGGGTGGTACTACCTGCACTTGATAAAAAGAAAGAATTTTACAATGAAATCAATGCCAAACTATGAAAGTGGCTTAAATATTCGTTGGGTCACTCTGTGCTCCCTTTGCATACCTAATGAGGTTTTATTGCACTATACCTTTCTGAAATAAACTATAGGTTTATTATTCGTGATCTTAATTCTTGGCCATCAATTATTTTCAGGTGGAGGAGATACGGGACATGATAGAAAAGATACAGGCCAATGTTGAGGAAGTTAAGAAAAAACACAGTGCCATTCTTTCAGCACCTCAGAGCGATGAAAGTGAGTACAAATACACAATTGCTTTAAAATTGCATTCAAAAATCAATACATAAATCACCTTAATTATTCTAATTAGATATCTTCTGTATTTTCCTTGTGGTGTATTCATTATTTTTTTTCGAAAAGGAATATTCTAATTAGCATACGACAACTGTGTTAATATAGTTATTTAACCAAGTGTATTGATAAGGGCTATTAACGATCGAGATATTTTAACGCGCGACCAAAGCGGGTTGATGCCCTTTTAATAGTTATAATACTCGTGTTAGTTACAAAACTTTTCCGTCGACTGTACATTGTACAAGTTATATTCTTTTCCCTCAGTATTTAAAAACTAAAAATATTTATTTGGTCAAAAATAAATCGGCATTTAAATGTCACACAGAAAGGTTCAAATATCACTATTAATATCATTTTTCTTAAATTCTTTTTTGGATGTTTAAACACTAATCATTTATTACAGTAGAATAATAATATTATAAAACCTATAGGTAAGGCAAAACTAGAAGTATTCTATACTAGACGTCAGTCTTCAGACTTTTTTAAATGTTTGGTTGCCTATACCATAATCGTTTATTAATAGAAAATCGTAATTAATGAATTATTTTATGTACATCACTCTAGCTCAAAAACCCACTGTCTACGGAAAATATATTAATAAGATTTGTAAATATTGATAGAATTCTTTGGTTATCATTCGATCGCCACCGACTCACCATACTTTCGCCGTTCGCTATGCAGTGATGCATAGACATGGGCATAATCCGAATTAAAGAACATTGATTCATTATGAAAATAATCGTCATTATCCAATTATATCGAAATTATTCGAATTTCTTGATGGAATGATGAAAAAAGAAATTTGGGTTAAGTTGAAAGTTATAATCCGCAAGCCAGTGAGTCTAAGTTTGAAATTCCGTAAAAACTCTGTCTATTTTGAATGTCAGAAAGGCATTTGATATCCATTATGACAGTTAACAGGTTTAAATCCGTAATTGCTCTGCATGAATTTTGCGCCCTCTAGTGTTATTTGAATATGAATGATTTATAATTGAATTATCATTCGATTATTGGAATCACTCATAACCTGATAATCACTAGTAATGCATAGAGAATCGCGTTCATATTGGGATTGTCAGAAACCGTATCTTTTCACCTTCGACCAAATGCTCCCACGTATTTCATGTGATGGGAGTGGATTTGTTCGACTTGCAAGCGAATGAATTTATCACTCGTATCAGTCCCACATGGGAGTATGCGAATAGAATTTTGCGAAGAGCGTCAGAAAAACAAACAACCTGTGGCTATAGCATGAATATAGATCATAGCAAAAATGAACGCAGATGAAGCTGTTATACATCAAATAATTGATTTACAAAGTCAATCACCAGCGTGTTTTGAAGATATTGCTGTTAAACTTTCGAGTAACGTTTGATTCGGTCGAACGTTCAAAGATCCGGGGCTTGGACCATCTCCGGCAAACTTTTTAACCATATTTTACCGAACAGTGAAATGAGTATTGAATTAAGTATGATTTGTGAGAATCATGGATGTTAATTTTTTATGTTATACAGGGTGCGCCAATTATTTCCACTCGATCTCTAGCACCGAAACTAAAAGAGGTATCAACAAGATTTCTTGTAGGTTTATACGGTGTCACTCGGACTACAATTGTAAAATATTTTGATGTATACAGGGTGGCTAATTTTTGTGGAATGAAAATTAATTTGGTTTTTTTAAATTGAACACCCTGTATACGATTATGTCTTCTGATTCTACTTAATATTAGCTTTACGGTAGTTTTTTGAATTTGTAAATCCGACGCGGCGTTGACAAGTTATTCCTATTATAAGCAGATTTAATGAAAAAACAGCACTTCAGAAATATTAGCACAATAAACACATTTTTTCAAAAATTCCTCCAAAAGGCTACTATGATGTAAATGAAACATACACCTACCACAATAATTACCCAACATCTTCACCTGTTGCACAGGGTGTTTGCCGATGGCGTGCAAATAGTCTAGTTTTCAAATTGCAATAACTTAATTTTTTCAAATGGGACACCCTGTATATTTTTCTTCAGTTAGAAGCTCTCCTGAATACACATTAAAAAAATATAGGGTTTTGGACATCTAACTTTACTATTTACTTTAATAATTGACGTTAAATGAGAAATAACATATTTTACACAATATTGAAAGTTAAAATTTATAATAGGTGTTCAAAATGTCTTCCATTTTCATTTATACATTTTCTTGCCCTTTCTTTCATTGATTTACGCACATCTCTTGGCATTGCAGGGGTCACCTGTCTAAATGCTGCAGTAATTCTGTCTTTCATATTTTGTTTTGTGGTAACCTCTTCTTTGTAAACAATATTTTTAATAAAACCCCATAAAAAAAATCGCAAGGTGTAAGGCCCGGCGATCTAGCAGGCCAATTTGTAGGTCCTGCCCTTCCTATCCAACGATCCTGAAATTCCCTATTTAACCAATTGCGAACATTTAATTGGTAGTGTGGTGTGGCACCATCTAATTGAAACCACATTCCGTTGCGATAATTTTGAGGCACATTTTGCAAAAGGTTTCTAAAATCAAGTTCTAAAAAATTTGAAAAAGCAGCTCCATTTACAGTCCCATCAAATAAATAGGGACCAATTACATAATCACCTATTATTCCCGCCCACACATTCAAAGACCATCGATACTGTGATGTGGTTCTAAATAAATGTTCATAGTGGTCCGAATAATAATGGAAGTTGTGTCTATTTACACAACCGTTCTTATGAAATGTGGCTTCGTCGGAGAATAAAACTTTGTTTAAAAAGTTACGCTCTGTATTTATCTTGTTTATTAACCATCTACAGTATTCTTCTCTACGCGCGAAATCACGCGGTAACAATTCTTGGTGAAGCTGGATATGGTAAGGGTGATATTTATTCTTCTTTATTATGCGTCTAATTGTGGTATTGGAAATATCTAACTGATTGCTTAATTGCCTTGTGCTCACATTGGGATCTTCAACTATACTGATCATTACTTTATATTCGTTGTCAACAGTAACAGCTGTAGCATCACGTGAATGTTTTTCATACTTGACGGTTCCCCTTCTATCAAATCTATTCTTTAAATTCTCAAAAGTATCCTTTTGTGGATGACGTCTTTCTGGGTATCTTTGACGATAGACCCTACTAGCAAGAAACGCATTTTTTTGAGATTCACCCAGTATCCATATCATATCAATATTTTCTTGAACACTATAATTCTTATTATAATCCATTTTTTATACCTAATACCGATTAAATATAGTAGACGTGATATAATACAAAATTTTATGTTGACAATTAATGCTACAACAAAATATACCTACTGTCATTTTCATAGATAACTTGTTTTCTTATTAGAAATTGTGTAAAATTTCTCATTTAACGTCAATTATTAAAGTAAATAGTAGTTAGATGTCCAAAACCCTATATTTTTTTAATGTGTATTAAGGAGAGCTTCTAACTGAAGAAAAATATACAGGGTGTCCCATTTGAAAAAATTAAGTTATTGCAATTTAAAAACTAGACTATTTGCACGCCATCGGCAAACACCCTGTGCAACAGGTGAAGATGTTGGGTAATTATTGTGGTAGGTGTATGTTTCATTTACATCATAGTAGCCTTTTGGAGGAATTTTTGAAAAAATGTGTTTATTGTGCTAATATTTCTGAAGTGCTGTTTTTCATTAAATCTGCTTATAATAGGAATAACTTGTCAACGCCGCGTCGGATTTACAAATTCAAAAAACTACCGTAAAGCTAATATTAAGTAGAATCAGAAGACATAATCGTATACAGGGTGTTCAATTTAAAAAAACCAAATTAATTTTCATTCCACAAAAATTAGCCACCCTGTATACATCAAAATATTTTACAATTGTAGTCCGAGTGACACCGTATAAACCTACAAGAAATCTTGATGATACCTCTTTTAGTTTCGGTGCTAGAGATCGAGTGGAAATAATTGGCGCACCCTGTATAATGCGCATAGAGATATTCGGGATTTAGAAGTACGCATACCCCGCCCGTACGTATTTTAAATGATAATTATAAATAATAATAGTAAGGTATCAACTAAGGCTCGGAATTTTTAATATATAGTTATTCGAATGTCGTTTGATTTTTTAATCGAATTAGTCGAATATTCGAATAGTCCTCTATTCAATCACCGAAAAAGTCGTGGGTCCACAAGTTTTTTATTGTGCTCTTGCTGGTTACATTGTAATTATAAAATTTACACTGAACCCGATTTTCGCTTTTTGAAAAATATAATCAAATTTTGCTCCGCGAAGTCATTATTAAAGAAAAACACTTTTAGATTGAAGAATAATAAATTTTTTAATTTGCTAGTTTTCAGCTGGATAGCCATACGCGTATTCAGTAATACTGTCTTTCTAATTCAAATAAAATTTTTTTTTTGAAGACGTACCTAAAATTATGGGAGTTACATTCTGTAATTTATTTTAATTTATACTGTTTATACAGTGCTATTCAAAAGTCCCCTCCCCCCCTCGTACCTTTTGAACGGCTACACTTACATTAATAAAATTTGGAGGTGAAAATAAAGTGTTGTAAACTTCTCTACGAATGGTAACAGGTGACGTAATAGTAATAGATGACGTCACAGTGCCACTCTGGCCAATAATTTTAAATAGGACCTTATGGCAAGTGATATCTCGTTTGAAAGGCATTGACATTGGCTACATAGCCATATTATTTTTTTTGGGTTTAAACTACGAGTGGGGAGGGGACTTTTGAATAGCACTGTATAATATTTAAGGGTCTCTCTCACTCAACCCAAATGAATGAAAATAAACAACGACGGGCTTCTTATTTTTATGACCTATTATTGGTTTTTTTCTATCTTCTTAACCCCAAACAAAAACAAGTGGATTAATGCAGAAGCGGAGTTAGGATTTTTCCATGCAAAGAGCTTTAAATGTTTAAATATTAATTTCTTAAATCGGCAAATTTAAATAGGGGTAAATTTAAGTTATGACAGAAATTCGAATAGTCGAATATTCGAATTTTTCGAATACAATTCCGAGCTCTAGTATCAACTCTCGTCTTTCTTTCCACAACCTTTTGAATTGAATTAATGTTCTCTAAAAAATATATTATCCAACATCACAGGAAACCGATACTAAACATAAAATATTTTCTTTTATTAATCCATCATTGTAATTAAATATTGATTTGCTGCGACATTTTATTCAGCTACAATTTTTTCCCATGGTTTTTTTCTTCTCAATATTGTAGGTATCTTTTTTTTTGTTTTTAATTACAGGATGTCTCTCAATAATCTGCAGTAACAATTCTTTATCCCCAGATGTATTTTTAACTGTATTTTTTAATTGTACCTACATGTATTATTTTGACTTTGTTTATTTGATTTTTATTATCTGATTATTTTATATTATATATTTTAAGTTTAATTATTTATTTGATTTCAAAATGGTAATTTTTTATAAGAAACTATCTCAGGGCTTTGGATTCAGTACTAACTAATTTAAAAATAAAATTCTGCTTTAACTTTCCTTATTTATTTTACATTCCATTATACATTACAATTTTTAGATTTTTAAATTAATACCTATTTTCTATTACCAAAATGTTTTCAAAGAATTGATTTTAATTTTCAATAAATCATTAGAATTTTTTTTAAACGTCATATAAAATATTAAATTTCTATTTTTTTTTTATTGTCTAAACTTTCTATGATCTTCAAAATGTCTATTCTTCTCCAAATTTTACGAATTTTGTTCTTTACAGTTCTCAAAAAAATTATATATTTTAAATATTACTTCCCTGTACGTGATTCAATATAAATCAATCCTTCAAACTTGAATTTCTATTTTTCCAAATTAATACATCATTTGTAATTTTATATTAAGTATTTTCTGCAATAATTTTGAATGATTCCAATTATAATTTCCAATCCAATATATTCCAAATTTTATGGGTTCTTAAATTTTTACTATCTTTCTTTCTGTCAATTATCTCTCAAAAACCAATCTTCCCCTAATAATCATTACCGTCACTACCCACATTCAATTTTTATCTTTCCCCTTGATAGGTATTTTTAAATTTATTTCAAATTGATTAATTTATCTTTCAAACTGACATCACAATCACAGATGATGTATTTTTTTCTTACAAATTTTTTTTTTTTTTTTTTTATTAAAATTCACGTGTCTCGGCAACTGGTGGCCACTGACACGGGATCTGTTGTACGTACAATTAATTACATTATTAAATTAAATTGAACAGTTTGCAGTTTTTGAGGAACTGAATCACGGCACTAAACTGGTTAGGTTGTCCGAGAATGTTTTTAAGAGTTCCACTGAGTTTGTGTTTGCGACGAGTTGAGCTGTAGTGTTTGCAGTCTAAAAGAATATGCTCAACTGTAAGTCTTGCACTATCGCAGAATTCACAAGTGGGAGGATTTTGTGATGACATTAGGTATCCATGAGTTAGCCGGGTGTGACCTATCCTAAGTCTTCTTATGATGCTTTTCTCCTTTCTTGACAGTGGAGGCATCTTCTGAGAGGTAACTGTGGGTTGAATTATGCGTAATTTTGTGTTGTGTGTATTCCAATGTGTTTGCCATGTTTGTATCATTGTTTGTCGGGCTGCTGATTTTATATCTTGATGGAGTTGAATTTTCTCTACTGTCAGGTCGGAGGAACAAGTTTGCTTCGCTGCTAGGTCTGCACATTCGTTACCAGTAATCCCCACATGAGAAGGGATCCAGATGATATTCACAGAGATACCTCTGGTGCGGTGGTGGTGGCAGATGTCGAGGATGTCTTGTACTAACGGATGTTGTGAGTAGTTGTTTCTGATGGAGTGTATTGATGAAAGGGAGTCTGTACATATGGCAAGTTTACTGTTATCTTGTATTGGAGTCCTCAAAGCTTGTAATATTCCGTATAGTTCAGCTGTGTGTATACTGCATAAGTCAGGAAGTTTGTATGAAACTATCGTAGTATCCAGTGTAGTAACAGCACATCCGGTACCATTGGCTTCTTTGGAAGCGTCGGTATAGAGGATTTTGTCGAACTTCTGAGGGTTTATTAGTTCTCTGAATTTTTGTCGGAAGGCTATGTTGGGCGTTTCGTATTTATTATGTATGGTTAGGCTTGTGTTTAATAGCGGCGGTTTAATGGTCCATGGAGGAGTTTTGGAAAGTTTAACGTGGGTTGTAACTGTAAGGATAGTGTTTCTTAATATAGGATATAGCATTTGTGGAGATGAGAGGGATGTTCTGGGTCTGATTTCAGGAGATGGTTGTATAGAATCAATTAATTTGTATACTGGGTTTTGTGGGTAGGCAGATATCCTGGAAAAATAGGATAAAAGTTGGTATTCTCGTCGTATGAAAAGAGGTGGTTCAGAAGATTCAACGTAGATGCTTTCAGTTGGGCTGGATCTAAAGGCGCCTAGACATATTCGTAGTGCCGTTGTTTGGATTGTGTCCAGGGATTTAAGGTGCGTTTTGCAGGCGCTCATATAAAGAATGCTTCCATAGTCTATTTTGGAACGGATCAGTGATTTGTAAATCCTTATTAACATTTCCTCTTCTGCTCCCCATTGGTGATGTGCTAACGATTTTAAGATGTTAATCCGATTCAAACAATTAGCTTTAGTTTCCTGAATATGTTGTCTCCATGTGAGCTTTTTATCGAAAATTACTCCTAAGAATTTGTGCTGATCCACTACATGTAGAGGATGCCCATTGAGATTTAGTTGTGGAGGACAAGGATTGAGTCTTTTGCTGAAATGAATTACTTTTGATTTGGTTGTTGAAAAGTGAAAACCGGATTTAGTAGACCAATGGTGGATGTTATCTAGAGCCTTCTGAAGTAAGGTACAAGTACTGGCCGTAACTTTGCCTTGGCAGTAGAGAATGAGATCGTCGGCATACAGTACATATTTGACAGGTGGAGTTATGGAGGAGCAGATATCGTTAATACTCATCAGGAATAAAGTTGTGCTGAGAACCGATCCTTGTGGTACTCCATTTTCTGGGGCGTGCGATGTAGATGTTTGCCCATTTGATACAACTTTGAAAGATCTGTTAGTTAAGAAGTTTTGTAGAAAGATGAGAATGTTTCCAGTCAAGTTAAAGTCTGTGAGTTTTTCGAAAATGGAAGTCTTACATATAGTGTCGAAGGCGCTGTCAATATCCAGACTAACAGCAATTATGTCATTTTTATTTCCAAAGGCTTGTGAGATATCTGTGTGTAGAGTAACCAGATTATCCAATGTACATCTATTTGATCTAAAGCCTGCCTGTGCTGCAATTAAAAGGTTATGCGATTCTAAGTACCAATGTAGGCGTCTGTTAACCATTTTCTCGAGAATTTTGCATAGTGTACAGGTAAGCGAAATAGGCCTGAAGGCATTTGTAGTGTTGGTATTGGAGTCGTTCTTTTTGATAGGTATAATGATAGATTCTCTCCATGAAGCCGGAAATTGTTGTCTGCACCATATCTTGTTGTAAAGTTCGAGCAGTTTGGTTCTTGTTGCTAGATGTAGATGTTTTAGAAAAATCATAGGTATATCGTCAGGTCCTGCAGATGTGCTCTTTAGTAAAGGTATGACTGAATTGAGTTCGGAAACAGTGAAAGGATCATTGAGAGGGTGACAGTCGTAAGAAATTTGTTTAGGTTGTAAGCCATTTGTTAAGTTTGGAGGTTCAAGGTTAGATTTTGTTTTATTTAGGAAGTGTTTGGCAAGAATGTTAGCAATTTGTTGATCATTGGTAATGACTTGACCTTCATGGGTTAGGCCAGATATTTTGAAGCTAGTGGTTTGTCCTTTCATCTGTCTTATCTTGGTCCAGATTTGAGAAGGAGGGGTGTCAGAGGTGATTGTGCTTGTGTATTTGTTCCACGACTCTCTTTTACTTTGTTTTAGAACCCTTTTTGATTTCGCTCTCATTTTTTTGAGGTATATTAAGTCAGAATCGTTTCTGGTTCTTCGGAATTTGTTAAGCGCCTTTTTGCAATCCTTCACTGCAATGCTACAGGACTCGTTCCACCAGGGAACAGTACGTTTTGGAGGATTGTCGGAGTATTTTCCTATACATCTATTGGCTGCAGAAATTATGGAGTTAGTCAATTGACCTACAGCTTCGTCTACATCATTCGAAAGATTTAAATTGTCTGTAATTTCCTTTAGCGTTTGGCTGTAAAGTTCCCAGTTTGCTTTTGCGATTTTCCACTTTCCTTTGATGTTAACTTGTTTTGGTTCGTTGTCTGAAATCAGGATGGGAAAGTGATTACTATCGTAGAGGCTATCAAGCGTGAGCCATGTTAGTAAGGGTGCTATTCCTGGACTAGAAATGCTAAGGTCTATTGAGGAGAAGGATCCGGATTGTACGTGGAAATATGTGCTGCTGCCAGTGTTTAATAGGTTGATATTGCAATTGTTAATAATGGTTTCAATCATTTTGCCACGACCAAATGTACGTTCTGAACCCCACATTGTGTTGTGAGCATTGAAGTCTCCTACCAATATGAAGGGTATTGGAAGTTGATTTATGAGATCCATTAAATCTGTGTCTCTTACAGTGTAGTTTGGAGGGATATATACACTGCAAATTGCAATTTTGTTAGGGCACCATGCGGTGATGGCAACTGCTTCTAAGTTAGTATTCAAGTGCAGTTTTTGGTGAAAAATGTCACTAGAGACAAAAACTGAGGATCCGCCGCTGGCTCGTAAATGAGTAGTTCTAATGAAATGATAACCAACGTAACTTCTTAAGTGAGGGTTGTGAGACTTGGTAAAATTGGTTTCTTGTAAGCAAAGGAAGTCTGGTGAGAAATCAGATATAAGATGTTGTAATCGTTCCAAACGAGGGTAAAAACCGTCGCAGTTCCACTGTATTAAAGAGATGGGCATAGTAATAAGTAATTTAGTATGATGATTTATGCGACTGTTGTGAGCCTTCGGAACAGTATTCTTCGTCACTTGGTTCGTTAGACGTATCCAAACTCTCTGTTTCTTCAGCGTCGGATTTAAGCTTTCTCTTAATCTTGTTTGTTATACGGGTTATTCTGTTTTTAACGGATCTGTCTGTAAGGTCGGGGTAAATCAGTTTTAGGTTTGAGGCTAGACCACTAATGTCGTCTGTGTGTTTGAGGGCTTCTAGGCACGGGTCAGAGTTACCAAAAGTATTTTCTAAGAAGTCGTATAGGTTTTCTATGGGTAGTATGAAGGCGTCTGGCGTTTTCTGATAGGATTTTTCTATGCATTCTTTTATGGATGTCGTAAGATTTGATTCAGTGGATAAACTCACCTTGCGCTTCTTCTTTGTTGCTTTGAGAGCTGCTGTGGAGAGTGGGGTAGGTGTAGGGGGAGGCATAACGACTGTCTCGTTTTCTGGCTCTGCGAGTAAGCTTGAGTTTTCACTTTGTGTTGAAAGCTGAGAATATCCCCGTTTTCGAGCTGGGGACAAGACTGTAGTAGGCTGGTTTTTTTGTAGGATGGTCGGGTCTTCATTTGAAGTTGCTTCATTGCTTTCAATTAGATTTGTAGAGTTTGCTTCTGAGGATTCCTGTTCAATTTGTTCGGACAGAGTGGATTGTGGCAGTGAATTGTTAGTTGGAGGATTTGGACAATTTGAAGCAATGTGTCCGGGTTGTTTGCAAATGAAGCACTCCATTTTGTCTGTAGATAGAAAAATTCTGTTTTCATTGCCGTCAAAAGGAATAATTAGTGAAGTCTGCAATTCGAAGTCTTCTGTTGGGGGAAGTACGTAAACTTGTCGTCTGAAGCTTAATATATGGGAATATTCGTCACCAGGAATACCGGCTCTCAGGAACGAGACCGGGGAGGTTAACTGCAAACCAAGGCTTTTTATGGCATTTTCAGCGAGATCATGGGGTATGTAGGGGGATATATTTGAGATGATTATACGTTTTGTCGGAGAAACGAGTCTGCGGATGTTTATTACGTTATTGTTAATAGTTACGTATGTATGGAGTTTTAAAAGATCGTCAACTAGATTAGAGTTGGCTAAATAGATGCAGATCCTATTATTGGAGATCCTCGACGCAAAAGAAATATGTTTTGGGCCTACAATATCGCCTATTGCCTTAACATAGTCAAATAACTTGAGGTTGTCATCGGCGTGCATAACTATGGCTTGATCCTTTTTTGGGAAGGATGGTTTAGGTGTTGACTTAACGGCTGATACGTAGCTGTTTCTAGAAGCTGGATTGTTGGTGTTGGTATTGTGCGACATTTTGGGTTTCTGTGAGTTGAGGTAAAACTGTTTGGTTTATTGTTGCCCTTGTAGTCAAAAGCAATTAGTTAGGTGGACTTGATGATTTTAATTCAGTGTGCAGCAATATATCCATATTGAAATATTGCCTACGCCTCTGGTAATGAGGGGTAGGCAAAAAAACTGGATGTTATCGGATTGATGACTTGGCTGTTATCAGTTTGTTTGTAAAGATAGGAACGAAAAGAATGAAATAAAATAAAATCAATCAGCGCGACGACAAAAACTCGTTTGAAGGTACGTAAAAATGTTCAATACATACATACATATGTTTTTGTGACACTGATTAACTATAAATCAAACTTGTTTAATCACTTGTAATACGAAAAACTGCGGAGCAAATTTCAAACGATGTTGACTCGCTTAAGCACTCGCTCGAACTCTTCTTACAAATTATAATTCCATAGATCTATAATACTTTTTAAATTTCTTGTACATATACAATATCTACACAGTATATGTGTATTTATAGTTTGTCGTGGCTAGTAAAATAGTAGATAAATATAAAATAGTATGTAAAATCAATTAAAATTAAACAGTAAAAATAAACTCACTTTAATTGACTACTGAACTAGAATATAACTAGGTATATTTAAAAAACGAACACCAAATACCTACTTCAAACCACAAATGAGAATACATTATAAAAGAAATAATTATACAAAGGTTGTTTAGAATTGTTTCAAAACTAATCTTTTAATAGTACAAATCTTTATTCTACTACTCTTACTTTAGATCACGTACAGCAATAAACTTTCATATTTTACTATTATTACGGTCCGAGATGTTTATGTTATAATATAAATTAATTCACTTTCACATATTTTCCCAAACTGTCAACACGTGCAGATTACAAGAAAATGAATTGCGCATGCTCTACCCGTTCAACGACGCATTTAGCCGCTCAACGATGCGCCAGAGAGGAGAAAGGAAAGAGATCGACTGTAGGGATGGCGATTCTTTCCAAAAAAGATCGATTTTTAAATCGATTCAAATCGTAACCTGATGAATCGATTCATAAAAAAATCGAGGTCCAAAAGATCGATTTCTATTTGTTTGTATTCACAATGTAAATATAAATCCATTTTATGAAAAACAAGAAAGATACCATAATAAACAATCTCTGGGATCTTTTATCAGTAAAATCAAGGTTTTTTTTAGTTCAGGGAATTCGATAATAGAGTTCTTACAATAGCCTTTTTGGTGTGCGTCATCGTTTGTGACGTATATCCGGGTTTTCGGCATGTCGTTTATTATATTTGCTATATTGACATTTAGCTAACCTTAAATTTGATAAATAAAATGATCAGGATCGTATTCAGCCATATTCGAAAATGATATGAAATTAATAATACTTGGGATATGAAAACACTGCAGAATAAAACAAATTGTATATTCAATTTACATATTAAAATAACTTCAATTCAACTTCAACTGTTCAATTAAGTCTGCACCATATGGAACCCTATTTTATTCTAAAGTTTTATGGAAAAAGGTATTCTTCACTTATAATTCTTATTGTTAGTGAATTTCATTTTTTTATTTGTTTAAATGTGGCCACTGTCTTATTGATGTCTTTACTGACCTCATGTACTTGATCTTCATTAAAATATGTACAGGTGGTGTATTGAAAATTTATGTATATATGTATTTTGACATTCACTGAGACCTAAAAGATCTATTGAGCCCCCTTACTTCTACATAGTTTCTGAGGAGAGTCTCAGGAATGTTGTCAAAAGCTCCTAAAGTTCCTCGGATATATTGAATATTTAACAAAATAGATATTATTCTATAGCTTTTTGAAGCTACGACCACTTGCTCTGCCGTTGAATAGCTTCTTTCCAAACACTAACTAGATTAGGTATTCTATCTTCAGTTACACGTTCAGTAGAAAACAAACATAAACATAGTAAATAGTCAAGAAACCAACCAATTAATAAAAAATTAAAAAGAAGAGGATTATGAAAGTTCATCTTCCCATAAGTCCCAATCTGATTCACATTCCGACTCATTCAAGTCAACAATTACAGGCAAAGTATCACTAACGTCAATAATTTTTGCTGTTTCCCAATATTCCTCTATAATGTTTTGGGTATGCCTAACATATTTTTTCCATTTTTCTGGTGTAACCTACAATAATATAAATATAATTAAAATACAGTCTTCAGGACTCCCAAAAAAAAATCAAAATACTGGCAGTACGGCAGAAACGTAAACTTATTTGTTCATACCTGCTCAATTGCCTCTTGCCAAACATTTATTATTGTTGCTGCAGTTACACGGTCAACAGAGGTTATCTTAGCATCGTAATACCGTTTGAGCTCGGACCAAACCATTTCTATTGGATTGAACTGGCAATGGTAGGGAGGTAGTCTTAAAATACGATGACCGTGCTGAAGAGCCAGTCTATCTAATCTATAAAACAGCACGCTTACATTAACACTGTTGAGCCTTACCTCCTACAATAAATTACATGCTTGTATTCTTTATCCGGTATATGTTTCTTCACAATTTTCATAATTTCATCTTTCATGCTAGATGCTGGAAAAGGTATACACCTTTCTTGTAACCAACTAATTAAAGATTGCTTAGTCCAAGATGAATTAGGGATTTTCTCAACTAAACTTGAATGGTAAGATGCATTGTCCATTATTATTAAAGAATGGTTCTTCTAAATTTGGCAGGAGCTGTTGTTCAAACCATTTTTCGAAGTTATTCGAATTCATTGAATCATGATAGTCTCTAGATTTACTCCCACTTTTGAAAATCAAACTACAATTTTCGACAAAACCATTCTCAGAACCTGCTTGTAAAATAATGTACCGTACACCTTCACCACTTGTCTTCCTTACTGCCTTAGTGCTACCATCTTGCCAACTCTTGCGAAAACTACCTTTACTAAAAATTCAGGTCTCGTCCAAAAAAACAGGCTGTAGAGGGTAAGGAGAACTCTCATTGTTCTTGAATTCTCTCAGATAATGTAATCTTTTTTGAGCTACTTGTGGTTGTTCCATAAGATAGTTTCTATTGGAAATACTGCAATTTAGCCATCTGAATTTTAGTTCCCTTAAAACATTAGCCATTGAACTAACAGACATGTCGATTCCATCCAGATCGATGAGTTTTTTATTCAGTGAATGTAGAGTTACATGTTCACCTAAAATAAATAAGTAAACAAACAATATTAATGAATAAAAAATACAAAAACACTTTTTTAATTACACACTTTTATTAGGAAATGCACTAAAAAGTGAATAATAATTTTTTTTTAATTTCTCATTCACTCTTTCTCACTATGATTAAAGTAGGTGGTGCAATCTATAAAATGTGACTACTAGTTTTAAACAAACATTTAATATGAGCTCTCGAATATTTTACTTACATACCACTCATACTCACTCAAAAAGTGGATTGTAAGATTTGATGTAGACAAACAGAGAAGTGAAGTTAAATAAAAGTGTGTAAAAATGGTTCACTCATCGGACTAATTAAAAATGTCAGATGCATAGAAAACATTTTTCTACATACCTTCACTAAACATTCTGTATATACGCGTCCTAATGGCATGCTCGTGTTTCTCTCGGATTGTGGGACCCTTCGACATTTTGACAGACTTACTCATTTTAGTGGTATACTCTGAATCACTGTGAATGCCATTTTTTGCCAAATTTGCTACAGTCGGCAAGGATATTCCCAATGCATCTGAAACGCGCTGAAACACAATAGATAAAAATAAAATATTTAAACAATCCTAATGAAATAGGATTAACTTGATTTATATTAATTTCACTTATTGTTATATAAAAAATACTTACTTGGTGCACTGAAGTTAAAGGTATCAATGGTTTACCAGCTTCTTTTTCTAATTGAAAATATTTAATAACTTTCAAAATAAGTTGCTGCTCTTTTTCCGTGTATCTAGGCATATTTTTGTATTATTTAAATAAATAAAATGCTAACAATAAGATTAATATTCACTTTCCATAAATAATCATAAACAACAAAGTACAGACCTGACGAGAACTGTCAGTGGGACATTAGAAAAAGACATAACCTACGAAGGGAACGTCTACATAGAATTTTGAACGATATAAATTCGCCCGATTGATAGGTCGCGCTTGCACGTAAACTAAACATCAACCAATCAAATTTTTCTGTCAAAGATTAGGGTTAACGTTTGTAATACGTTTAAACAGTTCATTATTGTGATATTTTGATTAGGATTAATCACAGACCTGCCTTTTTTTCCATTTCTTTCACCGTAATGTGTTAGAAGGGCATTAACAATCGATGACGCACACCAAAAAGGCTATTGTAAGAACTCTAACAATTATTTTCATTACCATATCAAAATATCAGATGAGGTATAAAAGAAGACATTTATTTTCTAAATGTATTTGTTACATTGAAAATTTAAGAAAATAAATAATATAGCTTATAGTTCCCAATGCTTAATATCTAAGCTTTTTAAAAACAGCAGTCTGTCAAGAGTGTCAAGTCTACTGGAATCCAAGCCACGATCCAAGCGGTTCCGCTCATCACTTGCGATGTTGCCGGTAATTGATAAAAAGCGCTCACAAGGAACAGATGATCCCACGATACTCATATACATCACAGCATTCACGGCTATTGAGAGAACATGGTGATAAATAGAGAAAAAATCGAATGTCGATTTTCAAGGGTAAAAAATCGATTCTGTACAACATATCGATTTATTTCCTCCGAAAAATCGATTTTGCGATTAATCGATTTCAGATCGCCATCCCTAATCGACTGTGCATGTGCAGAGGAAAACATGTGCCATGTAAGTTGCCGGATCATTCGCCGGAATAAATCTCCGATGTATCGCCAGCGACCGACTATGCATACGGCAGGGACCGCCGAGTTGTATCTCGGGACATCAGGTAGATGTAATTCTACCGTCTACAGATTGCGAAAGGTCTTTTCAAGCCTTACGATTTACACAAGTACGACAAGGAAAGTATGAGAAAAACAGCTTGAAAGAGGGAGAGGAATAATTGTGCGCAGTCAGCGAGGGCGTGTATTTAGTTCCAGCTACCAAAAGAGGCTGGCCGACTGTTCAGTGCCCCCCTATTTTAACCGCTGTTGCCAGAAGCGTAGATTAATTTGTACAAATGATATTTTTGTCTCGTTATTGTTAACTTTTTTCGAGCTTATGCACTATTAGGTAAAACTAAACACTTTCATCCGGCAACAGTGTCCTTTACTGAGAGAATTCACACTTGAACTGTTATTCCTAGGTCTTTTCGCTACAAACGTTGATCACGTTGGTGGTGCATTTACAATGCCTTCAATAACATACCTGTGAAAAAGTGCAATTTATAAAATGGTATTTTGGAGGTCATTCGGCTGATGCAATAGTTAATTTGTTTATTGTGGCATTTGAAAATCGCCCAATTCCTTCAAGGTCAACAATTTTGAAAATAGTTAATTATTTCGAGAAATATGGATGCGTTTCATACTGTAGAAAATGCCAAGCGTCGGAAGATCCAGGCAAACGTTCAATAAACGACGAAAAGCAAACTAGAGAATTAAATGTTTGTTTAGTGGTTGAAACAGGACAACCATCTTCTTCAAGACAAATTGCTGAAGGGGTCAATATGGATAAGAGAACTGTACAGAATATTTTAAAACGGAACGGGTACCATTGTTACAAGGTACAAACAACACAGGAAATTTTTCCCGAGGACAATATCAGACGAATGGATTTCTGTGGGGAAATGATGGACCGTCAAAATGCTGACGAGAACTTTTTAAAAAATATTTTATTTACGGATGAGTCAACTTTTTCATTGCATCAAAAACACAATCCATCCGTCACAAGATATTGGTCTCTGGAAAATAAACATCTAAGCATTCCAATCCGAACACAGTATCCGCAAAAGCTAAATGTTTGGACGGGTATTTTAGGTGACCACATCATAGGCCCTTTTTTTATTGAGGGGAACTAAATACAAGCTGTTTTTCTCATATTTTCCTTGTCGTACTTGTGTAAATCGTAAGGCTTGTATGTTGTACCAACGAATTTCTAGAGAGGATTGATGTTTTAATTATAATAGTATATTACGTAACGTGTGTGATAAGAAGCATTTTACGCGCAAATGGAAAAGTTACGCACGATGCCGCGTGGCGGCGAGTGCGTAAAATGCTTTACAACACGAGTTACGTACTATACTTTACCTACGACCCACTTGTACTTGTATTTATACTCTTATTATTAATAATACTTGAACAACATCAACATTTTAAATAATTTCATTGTATAACATTTAATTCCATAATACCTATTAATTATTATAATAATTGTTTATAGTAACATTGCAGTTATTGAACACAAATGGTAAATCGCTTCCTTTGCTTGTTGAAGCATAAGAAACAACATTTACACTAGAGGTGCTTGGTAAACTTTCATCTCTATTACTTGCACCTGCTATACAGGGTGATTCATTAAGAATGTCCAATCTCTGAACTGTAGATTCTAGACCTCAAAATATGATGATTCTGCTCAACATGCCTTATGCAAATATTGCTAGTTTCCGAGATATGGGGTGTTCAAAGTTTAAATTTAAATTTTGATTTTCGCAATAATTTTTTATGGTTTCACAATTTCTCTTTGAAAATTGGCAATTTTACGTTTTTTGGCATGAGGAATCATAATTTGCACTCTAATTTAACATTGCTAATAATAGAGGGCGCTAGTTACACTTGTTTGTGTTAATTAAATCAAAGTAAACCTTTTTTGGGCTAAACTTACAACTAAAATAAGAAAAAAAATATATTAAATAGCGTTAAATTCTGCAAAAAAAGTTACTCTTCTTGGATTCGTGTAACTCAATCGATTATCGAGTTATTTGCTTCTAAAAAGTTCAATAAATTCAAATTTTTTCATAAACAAATTTTATTATTCCTTAAATATGTAACAATAACAAATTTGTTAACAAAAATAAAAAACTTCAGAGCAAATGCTCAAAATGCCCACCATTTACTTCAATACACTTTATGATCCGCTTTCGCAAAGATCTCTTAATATCAAAATCACATTCGTGAATTAAGCCGTGGTTTAATTTTTCGTTTTCTTTTCAAGTAGGCTTGTGTCGCTATTAGACAGTTTGTGTAGAGTTTTTTTTTAATAGGCTTATGTCACTTTTAGACAGTTTTTGTAGAAGCAAAAATTGGATAATAATAAGAATAAGTAATACATTTGGAGTAATTTGATATGTTAACCCACTTTGGAGCCACGCTCTATCAGCAAGCGCAGCGACGCCTTGAACAAACGCGCTGCTGCCCAAGACGGTAGACTGTAGTGAAGTTCTTTTCCCTGGTCAAACCCAAACGAATAGTAGGGTGAAATAAAATACCCTTGGAATAAAAGTATCTATTACTATTGCAAACAGTGGGTTGTAAGGCCACATCATGCAAACCACACCGGCTAAATTGCCTTTACAAAGTTTAAATTAAACACTCACTAAAATTTAAAATCACAACTAATGACTAGTCCAAAACCTGGCCTGTTTTTTATACTCACCAGAAAATGGTGTATGACTATAAACTCTTGTTACACTGAAATGGCGTCGTAGGAATAGAAATTAACAGGAATTAAATGATTTTCTCGTAATGAGATTCGGAAAGAAATTTTACTTGACAAATATCTTATCTGTCACACTGACACTTTTTTCGATCAAGTCAATGACGGCGTGAAATGAATATATTATTATTTTGAAGGAATATGAATTCCGAACAACATTAGTATACCATTTATTAACAATTTAGGCCCGGTCTTTCCAAGTACGAATAAAGTGGCCAATAACTAACTGGAAAATAAATTTATTAGGAAGTCTTATTCAACAAATAAAGTGTAAATGTCTTTCAAACTGACTTTAACCATTGATTTCTTATTCGGTGAATTAACATAACAAAAATAATTATTTTAACGTTGGCTGCAATAAAATTACAATAGCTAACTTCATAATATGTGTAGGGAAAGATAGTTTCATGCACAATGTGTATATAATAGAAAGTGATAGACAATTGTTACGTTTCGCGGACGCGTTGTAAGTTGCCAAATAGATTTTAGGCTAGCTGTCACCTGCTTGACAGCACTGAAATTAGGATTTCATGTAAGTAAATATTTAAATAATTGCTGAAATTGTGTATTACCAAAAAGCAAAAAATATAATAATATAGGTACACTGCAAATTCTACTTTGATTTACCGATCTGTACGATGTTGTAGTTGGGGCCCTATCTCCTCCAATAAGTTAATCACAGTTTCTTTAGATAATCGAAAACGGCGTAAAAATTCTTTATTATCCCATCTTTCAAAGTGGTCAATACGTTCTCTAACCGTATATGGGTGACGATCTGGGTTTAAAAAATCTACAATTTCTTGTATCTCTTGATCTTCGATCTCCTCGAAATCATTAAAAATATCCATTTCAAAATGGATGTGACAGTTTTTATTTAAACTAGGTTAGAATCGCCAGCACCATGCCAACACTTTGAAAAGAGAAAAACTCAATTCGTAGTTAATCGGCATCAGTCGGTTGTTATTCACAACCCGAACAACTTTATTTCGAACTTAAACCTCCTAATAACTTAACTGTAGAATAATGCTATATATTCTGCGAATATGAATTATCCAATATTGGAAAGACGAATCTAGTTCTTATTTGATAAATATATATTATTCACAACTTTATTCGGACTTGGAAAGACCGGGCCTTAGTAATTAACAAGTGTAATAGTTATTTATCAAATAATGCCTAGGCATAACGATTTTTCCAATAATGAGATGCGCGATATGATTTGTGTGTTTGCTCAGTCAAATTATAGTGGTCCAGCTGCGGCTCGAAGATATTCACAATTATACCCAAATCGATGGCAACCCAATTACAAACTGTACCGAATACCTCTCGCTTTAAGACAAAATATGTGGTTTTTGCACGACGGACACCACCACATTATTCTTTACAAGTTCATCAATACTTAAACGAACAGTTTCCGCATCGATGGATTGGTCGTCGTGGAAGTGAGTTTGCTTGGCCACCAAAAGGCCCTGATTTAAATCCTTTGGATTTTTCAATTTGGTCGCAAATGAAGACATCAGTTTACAAAGAAAAAATTACTTCTCTTCCACAACTGCGACGGAAAATAGAAGAAGCCGCGGATGTAATTAAAAATAATAGACAAGGATTATTTGATATTAAGAGATCTTTACGAAAGCGGATCATAAAGTGTATTGAAGTAAATGGTGGGCATTTGCTCTGAAGTTTTTTATTTTTGTTTACAAATTTGTTATTGTTACATATTTAAGGAATAATAAAATTTTTTTATTAAAAAATTAAAATTTATTGAACTTTTTAGAAGCAAATAACTCGATAACCGATTGGGTTACACGAATCAAAAAAGAATAACTTTTTTTGTAGAATTTAACGCTTTTTAATATTTTTTTATTATTTTAGTTGTAAGTTTAGCAGAAAAAAAGTTTACTTTGATTTAATTAACACAAACAAGTGTAACTAGAGCCCTCTATTAGCAATGTTAAATTATAGTGCAAATTATGATTTCTCATGCCAAACAACGTGAAATTGCCAATTTTCAAAGAGAAATTGTGAAAACATAAAAAATTATTGCGAAAATCAAAATTTAAATTTAAACTTTGAACACCCCGTATCTCGGAAACTAGCAATATTTGAATGAGGCATGTTGAACAGAATCATCATATTTTGAGGTCTAGAATCTACAGTTCAGAGATTGGACATTCTTAATGAATCACCCTGTATTTTTTAATTGAAGAAAACTTTACACAAATACACAAACCAGTTATAAGTTATAAGGATAATAAAAAAAATGTTTGTCAGTTTCTTGACAGTTCGTTCGCAAATCGCTATTGCGGCCTACTTAAGTTTGATGTTTTGACGGTTATGCCATATTTTTGAATAAAATGGCGACGTCTATTGACAGTTGCTAAGATGTTGCTAGGGAAGCCGTGCGATTTACTTTACAGCTGTGCGTTTTTTTGTGTGTTATTGACTGATTACAGGGGGGGTCGTAGGTAAAATCTAATAACAATCTAAACAGTTTTATTACAAATTCGATATAATATAAAGAACATATTTTTAAAATTTGTTTTGAAATATACTGAAAAATTAACATTAATTTTAACATTTAAGTATGATCTCTTGTACTCTACTGCGGCAAATAATAATAGCTTAAAGATCTTACAAAATCAAATTTGTTGATCTTACTTTCTTTTAATTATTTTATTTAAGAAGTTATATGCTCATGTTTCTTTCTAGTTTCTAACAGATTTAAATTTTTTTATAATTGTATTTTCATTATCATGTCCACAAAAATAAATATATTTGGATAAGGAGAATCGAGAGGAGAATAAAAACTGTTTTTTAACAAAGAATTAAATGATTCACAAGCGTTGATAGACCGATACATACTATTTGCGTTACATGCCGAAACTTTTGGAGGAAATTTAGCTTCTTCTGATTTTCAACTATGTAATCCCAAAATTCTATTACTCTCTCATCATTGGGTGATTTGTCAAATATTTCAAGAGAAAAAAAAGTTACCTAAATTTAAAATTTTTCGGTACCATGCTTGACTTAAGTGAAATCTACACCAGGTTAAATTTGAATATGGCCAAAATCTATAAATAGCACTATGAATTGCTTGTTCAAAGTCGACTAGTTTTTATCCAGGTTTTCTTATGATTTATCTTTGGAATGGTTGTTAATCGATACACACTTCAATACACAAAATCACCAAACTGAGTTATACATATTTTGAAAACAAAATAATCATACACAAAAAAGTAACAACAAACGCGTTTTTATTAACAAGATTTCCAAAATAAGCGGAAAAAAAGCGCTATCCCAATAAAAACCGTTCCTGGAACGTGCACTTCACTGGATTCCATTTCTAGTGGACTACATATCGTTAGAATGTCATGAAATGAAATATTCTATTTCTCATTTTACCAGAGGTGTGATCTACTATGAATGGACCTTAATAAAATTTGACAACAAAGTTTTGTAGTCTTAAACTTCAAAATATTATTGATTGTCTAGTTGTCAAAATTTTTTTCGTTGTGTCAGATAGGGACCAAAAAATTATTTCTATATTAGTTCATCTTGACAACGGTAGCTGGAACGCTACCGAAACGTCGAAATAAAAAATAAAAAAACATTATTGTGGTTTGATTCCCAAAAAAAATAAGAAAAAAGAAAGAAAAAAAAAGAATAAGTAATGCCACAAAGAACTTATAGAAGATATTTCGACTACTATATTTAAATTTAAAAAAAAATTAAAATATTTTAGACTACTTAATTTCAATTTCGTGGGAAAATTCGGTGGTAAAAAAGGGCAACCTTTTACACTCACTGCCCGATTATGTCAGGTAAGGGTGGTACTACTCGGTAGTCTCCCATACGGCATACAGCTGTTAGTTACTACAAACTTATTTCATTATCTACCGTTATATAAGATTTTTGTTTCTTAATGACTTACAGATTAATCGAATAAAATAAATAATAAGTAGAATTTTTGAATAGGTATTTGCAATTTGTTTTTCTATACGAAACGAATATTTAACTTGTTTCCAATAGATGTTATGAACACCATCACCATAAAAATCTTCAAAAATAGACCGTTTTAACGAAAGACATCTTGTGGTTGCGGCGAACGTTGTCCACCTATAAGTTTAGATAGGAACTAATAGAAGCTAACTGTAATTTATATAGGAAACTGTAACTTTGAGATGGTAGATTGAGAAGGTTACGTTATAAGTGTCACTATTTACTCGTTCACTATATTAGACCTACCTAATAGTATAGAGTTCAATGACCTACCTATATCTGTTCTCTCGACGACTCCTTAAAAATATAGAAGAAATATACCGTTGCTGTAATTTTAGATAAACCTCTCCAAACTCTAAGTAACAGTTTCCTTTTAAAATTACAGTTAGCTTCTATTAGTTCGTATAAAACCGATAGGAGGACAACGGTCGCTGCAACCACAAGATGTTTTCCATTAAAACGGTCTATTATAGGGCCGTATTGAAAACAATTATAAATATATTAGGAGCTTCATAAAGACTGTTTGGAAACGAAACCAAAAAAAATTAAATTGATGATGAATGTGGGAATCCGGAACGTCACATGGGTATGTAGACAATAAAAAATTACCATGAAGACTGTTTTTTGATACCTTTTCAACTGACTACCAAAAAATAGGAATCCGAAAAATCACTGATCGCAGCTAATTTATTATTCCTTTGAATGAGTAAATTTGCCACAATTTAACTGTTTCTATATCTCTTACCGTTTTCGAGATCTCAATGATACGCCCTCGAATTTGGGACACACAGTACATACTGTACTCAGTACTTCATCATAGGTAATAAGGTATGTGATTTGTGTGGATTTTGCTCAACAGAAATTATTGTAAATATTTCAAGTAGATCCTCGGGCACGTGGCCCACAACTATTGTGGACAAATCGTATGGCTGCTTCGAGTTGTTTTTATTAAGGAAGATTTCCGCCAAACGGACTCTTCTTCGACTGGTTTGGTTTTCAATAACAGAAAAAAAACTTGTTTGAGCTGCTTAAACATAATCGAATTCCACTAAACAGACTGAAAATAGTCCAACTCGCGTGTTTAGTTGAGAAGTGGTTTTTACTACACGAACAATTTTCATCATGCCCTCTTCAGGCGATATATTTATAATAGCGTGCTGATTTTTGATAATAATGAAAGAAACCAAGATACAGTACGAGATTATTTTTTAAGCCGAAAAATAGATTATGGAACCGATAAAATTATGACAGATTTGATTCATTATGAATTAGGAATAAATGGAGAACCAAGGTCACCGTTTCATAATTTTGTAAGAATGTTCAATCACGAATTTGAGAACTTGTTAAATATACAGAGCTTGTTTCTTTTTTCGAAAACTCTGGGAGTTTTTGTTTTGTTGAAATAGACAGAGTTAACGAGGTTAGGTTAGGTTAGGTTTATGGTGAGTGGGTCTATAAGGCCCTCCAACGAGGTTAACGGGTCAATATTGCGTTCCACGTACAGTAGGGGTGGACGCACCGGAATTCGGTCCCGCTACCTGCGGAAGGGACTACCTGTAACGGATTAAATTCGTAGTGTGGTCACACCAGCGAAAATGCGATTTCGGAATTGGGTCCCATGTACCTACTATTTGTTTAATTTGACTTTTATTTTCCTTCACATAATTTTGGGCTTAGGACCAACAGTACACACTTATTGTTGTTGTACTGGCATGTTTAAAAATTTACGCTAAATGCGTATCGTCAAAAATAAAAACAGTACGTGAAATAATAACCCAACCAAACCTACCCCTACCAAACCACCTTCGTATTTTTAGTCAATTTTTTTGTAGAATGAATTATAATAATTTTCAATAATAACCCAACCAAACCTACCCCTACCAAACCACCTTCGTATTTCTAGTCAATTTTTGAAGAATAAATTATAATAATTTTCAATAATAACCCAATCAAACCTACCCCTACCAAACCACCTTCGTATTTTTGAGATAATGATTTTTGAAAACAAAATTTAAACCCATCTATTATTAATAAACGCTTACCCTTTTCACTCGTCATAGAGGTGAAATTAATATTTTCCATGTCAAACAAACAAACAAAATCACAATAACGGACACAAATAAACACGTCTTACACCCTGCACTTCAGAAGAACAATTGCTAAAAATAATCTTTTAATACCCACATGAAATCTACCTGCTTCGACAGCGGACCGAATTACGAAATCACCCTTTCGGATTTGGACAAGGTCCCTGTGAGCAGGTAGCCCTTTTGCTAGGTACCCGGACCGAATTCCGAAACACCGGTAGGGGTATATCTGTATTCCATGTATAAATCAGAGTAAAAGTTATCTATTCAAGTTTGAAGGTATTGGTTGGTTTTGCGTAAAAATACCAACAACAATAATTGCTGTCGTATTGAATAATGTTTCTAATTTGAAAAATTTGTTATCAGACAGATTGATTTTGAAGAATACGATGAACTGGATCTAATGTGCTTTTGGCTGCAGAAACAGACATGTTGTCCGCAGGCCTTATTCTTCCCTAGTAGAAGCATGACGACTGATTTAAAAAAAATGTTGTATTGAAAAATTCAAGGGTTTGAAAGGAGACATTTACTTTTTTAAAATACAATTCAAATTTCGCACCAAAACGCTAGAATAGTAATGGCGCCTCTATGACATCACACTTCTGTAAATACTTCACAGTTTGCAAATTTAAATTTTATTTTGATTACTAATTTGAATTATTTTGTATTAGTCATGAATTCTATAACGAGTAAATATCATTTAAACGATGCAAAACCAGAAAATACGATAAAAGTTCCAACGATATACAAAAGGTTGACGTCACACATTTGTGATCGGTGTTTTAGCTAAGATGGCGGATTGTCATATTTTGTACTTATAGCGACTGAAATGATTCGTTATTTTTCTTTTCTTCACATCCAAACCAATACGTTCTGCACCAGCTTTCATCTATTTCGAATATTCATTAGACGTAAGCCATTTACTGTCTGCGCATTTCCGATTTCCTCTTTGGCAAGTTTTTGTAAACACAGGATTATATTCGATTCTGCCAGAGTAGGTTCCATCGTTTTTCATTTTTCTTTTGAAATAATCGATTTTACAATAGATACCTTCGCCTCTTGGCCAGGCCAACTCTACAGATACAATCTGAAAAAATTTCTTCTGAAGGACGTCTGGGGTATTCTCATCATAGCTATCTATAATAGCATACAATTCATCTAAAGTAAGTGCTTCTGAACTTTCCGTCCTTTTTTGAGAACAATATTGCAGGCTTAGCATTTTTGCATTACGCGCATCCCTGGCACTTTGGAATTTGATATCTTTAAATGGATTTATCTTACTGTGATGTTTATTGAAGTATAATTCCTGGATAGTTTTCGCAGTAGAATTCCACATCAATTTGACTGTGTACTGTGTACTCTTTATATTCTTCATCACTTTCTTTGCGCATATTCCATGCCCAATTTTTTTTGAGGATTTCAGCAATAACTATAGTTGGGGTAGTCTCACATAATTTTCTTTCCGCTGACAAAAAGACATAAATTGTTTCCATACAGACTCTCAACTCCTCTTTGTATTCACTGGTATGGATTTACTCATATAATCATTAATTTCCGCAGTGGAAGATAAACCAAAACGAGACATTTTCAAATTTCGCTGTTTGATTTATGTCAAACTTTGACATTTGTGCAATCAAACAAAATAGTCGCTCATATTCCTCCGTTTACCTAAATAATAGTCTAATAAATGTCTAAGACAAGGGTGCAGCTTATCTCCCACACTATTTAAAATATATTTGAACGAAGTGTTAAAGAAGTGGAGACGAGCGTGTAACGGAATGGGCATACAGTTAAATGATGACACTACTCTGTATACTTTGCACTTCGCGGATGATCAGGTTGTCGTGGCCCAAGATAAAGAAGACCTGGAGTTTATGGCAAAACGACTTCTTAGAGACTACGAAGAATGGGGGTTAACTGCGAATATGACTAAGACCAAATATTTGTGTATTGGAGCATAAACAACAGAGCTTGATCTAGACAATGCAGAAGTAGGAACATGTAAGGAATATAACTATTTGGGTACTAGAATTACATCTAAAGGTCGCACTGAGGAGGAAATAGAACATCGAATACTAAAAGGAAAGAAAGTTATAGGTTGTCTAAACTCGCTGCTGTGGGCAAAAAATATATCTATGGAAAAGAAACATATGATATATAATACTATCTTTCAAAGTACAGGGTGTCCCACTATAAAGTAACACATTTTGACGGCTTATTACTCGAGAATGGAAAAAGATATCGACAAGCAGTTTTCGCTAAACTTCTTATATTCCCTTCAAATTTTTATTGACATAGTTGCCAAATATATATTTTTTCCCGAAAGCACCGAAAAAAAATGACCATTTTTGAAACGAAATTATCGGTTTATTTTAAATACAACACCCTATATTTTTTAATACCATCTGAAATTCCCTTTCTTCCCCTTTCCAAAAATGTATACATTATTGGCATATACTCAAGTTTTTATGGAAATATTTAATTTTTTATAAAACCATGTCAATAACTTCCAAACGTAAATTATCACATTTTAACAACTTGCAAGTCTCAAAAGTCGTCTAAAAGTTTCGTAAGAAATTTACTTTTGTTAATTAATAAAAGTGACCAGGATAAGATTCAGAGCCATTTTTGACAGAAATCCGCCTATACACGAAAATCGATATTAACTTGGGTACAACAATTTACAGAATCGGGAAAACTAGAAAGAAAGAAAACATTTAAAACAAACATTTTTATTCACATATAAGAACAAGGAACCAAACATAACTTCATAAAACACATCAAAACAAAAAAAAGTTATATTTAATAAATAAGTTGTTGTATGTGACCTCCATCTGCATCTCTACATAATCCTAATCTCATCCAAAAATTACTGAACGCATTTTGCAGCATTTCTGGTGTTATGGTATTAAAAACATTTACTATGTTATTTCTTAACTCCTGAAGGATTGTAGGGATTGGATTACAGTAACTTTCTTACGAAAATTTTAGACCACTTTTGAGACTTGTCTCATTTTCGAGTTATAACGTTTCCAAGCTGTTAAAATGTGATAATTATTTACGTTTGGAAGTTATTGACATGGTTTCATAAAAAATTAAATCTTTCCCTAAAAACTTGAGTATATGCCGATAATGTATACATTTTTGGAAAGAGGAAGAAAGGGACTTTCAGATGGTATTAAAAAATATAGGGTGTTGTATTTAAAATAAACCGATAATTTCGTTTCAAAAATGGTCATTTTTTTACGGCGTTTTCGGGAAAAAATATACATTTGGCAACTATGTCAATAAAAATTTGAAGGAAATATAAGAAGTTTAGCGAAAACTGCTTGTCGATATCTTTTTCCATTCTCGAGTAATAAGCCGTCAAAATGTGTTACTTTATAATGGGACACCCTGTATTGTTCTCTATGGCTGTGAAACGTGGCAACTTAACAAAACATTAGAACGTCGATTGTTAGCCCTGGAGATGGATTTCTGGCGAAGATCTGCTGGCAGATCACGTCTCGATAGAGTTACAAATGATCGAATTCGACAAATTGTAAAGACCGACAAAACTATAGTTGATGAAATTCAAAGAAGACAACTTATATGGTACGGTCATGTTGAACGTATGACAGATGAAAGACTACCTAAATTAGTACTTAGATGGACCCCAACAGAACGAAGAAGAAGAGGCAGACCAAAATCAACATGGATAGCGGGCATTCAGAAAGCGATGTATGAACGAAATCTAGCCCCAGGAGATTGGGCTGACGGAAGAGGCTGGCAACTGGGAACCGGAAGGCGAAAGACGCTATGGAGCCGGACTTATATATATATAGCCGCTCATATTACATATCATGTGACTTTAATCATGCAATTTTATAGGTGCAGCCATGTGTGAATGAAATAATCACTTATAATTGTACAAGTGGTTTGTATTTTATTGGGTAAATTTGGGTTGTTTAATGAGAGGTTGACAGTTATTCGAGTCAAATTGCTAAAGGAAACAGTTAAGAATTTGAACAACACAAATTTACCCAATATCAATACAAACCCCGAGTGTAATTCGACAGGACAATTTAATGAATGAGAAATTTGGAAACATATCAATGCAAACTTTATTTATGAAACATTAAAAATAAACACATTTTTATTTTAATGTACAATTATTAAAAACGCAGTTATTGAAATTCATAATAGGAACAGTGACATCGCTGCGGGTGCCACAGCTAATCGTTTCTGTAGTAGATGCTGAAGTTTTTTCATTTTCCAAACGAATTGATTGAATAATGCTTGAATGATACTCTTTGTCAACTTGTAAGTATGTTTTTATTGATGATGAATTGTTGTGTCCTGTTATTTTTATTAGAGCTTGTTTTTCAATTCCGCTTTTACTTAATTCGCTAACTGCTGCCGCTCGATTTGAGTGGTTTGTAATTTTGACACGTTTGACATCTAAACCAATGCGTTGTGCTGAGCGTTTAGTCCATTTGGAAATTTCATTAATTCCAATCGGCAAATTCTTGTACCAACCTTTAGAATTTTTCTTTTTCCAAAAGGGATTTGGTGTAAGAAATACTCTGTCCGAAGTTATAAAAGTGTTTCGTTTTTCCATTAACTTTTTGAATTTTGGGCAAATATCTTCGTCGAAAATATTAGGCGTGATCCATTTGCTGTCACATAATTTATTGTTGCCGCCTTGTCTCGTTTTCGAAAATAGAGGATTATACTCGATACGTCCAGTTTCTTTTCCATTATTTTCAATTTCAGATACGAAATAAGTGGTTTTGCAGTAAGCTGCTTCTCCTCCGCGCCAAGCTAGTTCAAACGCCAAAATGTGATATAATTTCTTTTGAAGTCCTTCCGGTTCATTTTCGTTATATAATCTGGCCATTGCAAATACTTCAGATTTATTAAGAGCTGATGCACTACATTTTCTCTTTTCGGGTTGTGCTTGTAGGATTTTACGTTTAGCATTACGTGCAGCTCGTGATGGATTAAACTGAACATTGGTGAAAGGGTTGAATACAGTATTAAATTCGTTATAATATTTACTTTGTAGCATTTTAGCGGTGGTGTTCCAAATTGTTTTAACTACCGCTTCTTTGTAGTCTTCTCCGTTACTTTTTCGCAAATTAAATGCCCAATCTTGCAATATTACATTCAATTTCTCGATGGAAGTATCTGGCTCAAATGTGTATCTTTTTGCATCGCAAAACGTAGAAAATTGTCGCCAGATTGATGATTTCGTCGCAACTGTATTAGTAGGCACACAGGTATTAACAATTTGACTAATTTCGGCGTTCGTACACACCGAATCGACTCATTGTTAGTTCTTGACAGACATGCCAAACTATTTATTCTGGTAACCAACACCGCGATAATTGATGAACACAAATGAATAAGTGAAAAAACCACTAGTGTATTTGTCGGGAGTAATACCACAAGAGCTCAGATTTAGCCGGATATTTTTTGTGGTTGTTTTCGAATACTTACTTTCATTGGCAATTTAACGAGAGCTGTTCTGACAAAATCACGAGAGCGTAGCTCGAGTGATTTTGTCAGAACAGATCGAGTTAAATTACCTACATGAAAGTAAGTATGAGAAAACCATCGGAAAAAATATCCTGCTAGATCTGAGCTCGCGTGGTATTTGGTAAGACAATCCCATGAATAAAAAACTCAATTCAATTAAACTTTATTTAACAAACTAAACGAACAATGAGTAGAAATATAATGTTTAGAAAGTACAATTGTTAAAAATACAATTATTATATACAATTGGTCCAGTAGAAATTTGCTCCTTTACTGATGTAGACTTTGTTGTTGACATTGACATGGATGTTGTTGACACTGTGGCTAATTCATTATCCAAAGCTTTATCTCGGAGATTTGTCACAAGATGCGAATGATGCTCATTATCAAGTTGTAGATAAGGCTTTATAGACTTGGAAGAGGAATGTCCAGTTATTTTAATTAATTCTTGTTCATTAATACCTGCCTTAGCTATAGTTGATACGGCGCTTGAGCGATGAGAATGATTAGAAATTTTTTTATTCTTTGTATCCAGTCCAATTTTTTCAGCTGAAATTTTCGTCCACTTAAGAATTTCCTTGACTCCTATAGGAACATTTTTGTACCAACCTTTTGATGAATCATTTTTCCAAAACGGATTGGGAGTTATAAATAATCTATCAGTTGTAATATGGTTCGGTCTATGTGACAATATTTTATAAAACAATGTCACTGGGCATATGCTAGGGTTTTCTATGTTCTTCATTAGCCATTTACTATCGCAGCACTTGTTTGAGCCACCCTGACATGTTTTGGAAAAAACTGTATTATATTCAATGCGACCAGTTAAATCACCATTATTTGATTTTTCTTCTTTAAAATAGTGTACTTTACACTTTGCAGCTTCACCTCCTCGCCAAGCTAATTCATATGCAGCGATATGAAAAAATCTTTTTAAAAGACCTATGGGACTATTATCATCCCATATTAATGCCATTTTAACAATTTCACTTTTAGTTAATGCTGTTGAACTATTTTTACGTTTTTGTAAATTACCTTGTAAGTTCTTTCGCTTAGAATTACGTGCATCACGGGATTTCTTAAATGCCAAATCAGTGAAAGGGTTGAAAGTAACATTAAATTTTTCGAAATACATGTTTTGCAACATTTTCGCTGTTGTGTTCCACATTGTTTTCACCACGTATTCTTTATAATCTTCTCCATTCTGTTTCTTCATATTAAAGCCCCAGTCCATCAATATTCCTGCCACATTTTCCACTGACTGTTCGGTTTCCAAATTGAAGTTTCGTTGTTTACAAAATTCACTAAATTGATTCCATATGGAGGAATGAGTTTTTATTGTATTTTCTGGAGTTGATTTTTCAATCTCCCTTACTATTTCTGCCTCGCAAATATTTCCAAATCTCGACATACTTTTTGGAATTGTTATATGCTGTTTAATTCTTTCTGTTTTTGAAATTTACAATTGTCAAACTGATGCGACGCCCAACTCTTGATAAACAAACAGTAAATGCTAGCGTTGCTACGGTAACGTAATTTATCCGATATTTTTATCCACTTGCAAATTCTCTTCCTTCCTATTTAGCCGATAGCAAACTACGATTTTTGTATTCACAAATGGGAATTTTTATACATGAGTGGGATTGTCGCTGTAAAAGTTAAAGCTAACTTTTGCCGCTGTCAAAGTGACAATTGCACTGTGGCATATGCGATTTTTTATACATGAATTAAATTGTCGCAACAATTAATTCCATAGGAACAAATTCAATTTTAATCCTTGACTGAAAAGAAGGTTATGATAAAATACAGTTATTTATCAAAACATTACACATATACGTTCTTATTATAAAAACGGTAAACAAAACTATTCTATACATAACAGATTCATAGAAAATTATTTTATATTATTTTGAATAATGAATATAAAACATTTTTATAAGCAATACCTCTGACAAACTGATAACTGCTAAAGGTGTTCTTGGTCAATTCATCAGTCTTGCAATAAAAATTGGTTTTTTCCAGTGTATACTTATTTTTCAATTTCACAGTTCCTTTTAACACTGATTTTATTTGAATATCTAATAAAGCATCAAAAAATATGTTGGATGGCTAGAATAAAACTTAGCATCAAATTTTGAAAGCACTGCTTCACAAGCACTAACTACGATACCATTTTTCCGTTTGACAAGCCCAAATTTTGGGCGGAAATAAAGAATGTTGGAAAATATAATTTCTGTACAAACAGTTCCTCAGTTTAATTGTATCTATCTTCATACCTCTTCATATAGATCGTTACGAAAGCTAATATTTTTACACAGAATTGCAGCAATAGTCAAAATTGCTAAAAATTTAACTCTAAATATTAATACAAAAATTTATATTGGACCAAAAATAAAACTACTATCTGCCCTAAATGTCTATATCTCAAATTTCATTACTCTGTAGTAATGTCATAAAAAAGAAGAGTCAAGTTTGTATTGAAAGCAACAAAATATGCTTACACATAAATGGCAGCTGACATCAAATAGAAAATAGAATGCAGTCCAGTGTTGCCGATGCAAAAATAAAAATTACACGAACTTACGATTCAAATTCTCAGAATTTGTCAAAATTACCATAAGGTCACAGTGGTTATCTAAATAAAGTCTTCGACCCTAATCAATATGGAAAATCTCCAAAAACAATAGACATTTTATATATCCCTTCTACAATATATTCGAAAAACTATTGGATCCAAATTAGCGAAATTGTCTAAAAACCGGATAATTATCCTCGCATTGACAACACTGATACAGACACTAAAATTGATGTATGTTGATGAAATCACTTGGTCATATTATTTCGATTATGTTAACAATTACTAATGTACAATCGTTAACATTAGCTCCTGATTGGCTCGTTGCGATGACCTTTCTTTTAGTTTGCATATTTTCCGGGTCTCATGTTTGCTTCTGTTAACTGTATCCGTTAAATTACCTCGTGTAACATTTCAATACCTCATATCGCAGAAACAAACAAATCGAGAGAAATAAAAAAATGTGGAAATATACAGGGTGTTCCATTCAAAAAAAGATAAGTTCGGTTCTTCCTGCCAATATGGGTGGCCCAGTTTATTTGAAAATATTTACAAAATTTGGTCCTATATATTGCTTAACTTTTATCTAAATGAAGTTTTTTCATATCTCTCACGACAAGTGAGTAATTGGACTTCCTCGCACTAATGCCGCACCCTGTATGTAAAGTTAAAATATTTTAAATTTCGCGGTAGACAGTTAAATCCTGGAAACTGTAATTATTGATTTTTATACCAAAAACACTTGTCTATTTCACCAAAACATTAATTTTGAGAAATCTTTTAATATCTATCAGAAATGTTATCGGCAAAGATAACGTTTCAACTAAAGCTTGTGGATATCCTAAAATTCCTTCGGGAAGTAGGTCTAAGGAATCTACCATAGTCTTTTGGACTTCCTTCAGGAACTATGTAGAATAAAGAGTGCACAATAGATCTTTTAGGTCTCAATATACAGTGCTATTCAAAAGTCCCCACCCCCCTCGTATCTTTCGAACGGCTACACTTACCTTAATAAAATTTGGAGCGTGAAAATAAAGTGTTGTAAACTTCTCTACGAATGGTAACAGGTGACGTAATAGTAATAGATGACGTCACAGTGCCACTCTGGCCAATAATTTTAAATAGGACCTTATGGCAAGTGATATCTCGTTTGAAAGGCAGTGACATTGGCTACTTAGCCACATTAATTTTGTTTGGGTTTAAACTAATTTTGACGGATAAATTAAATAAATACCAAAATTATTATTTCACATTTAAATATTGAAGCTTTTTCAGTCCGCCTCTGGTTAGTTGTCAAAAAAATTTACGTTTTTAATTTAATAGTATTTGTTGCTTTGCAAAGTTTTTCTAAATAGCTTAAATATTTAATTTTATTGTTTAACGAGACGTTTGAAAGTTTACATAGGCAAACTGGTACGTACTCAAGCCGAAAAAGTAGCAGCTATCTTAATAATTGGTGAATGTGGAAAGAATCTCCATGAAGCGGAACGTTTATTTAATGAGAGATACCCAGATCCCCTTTCTCGAGAACTTATTTGAGGGAGCTTCTTCACAAGTTTGAAGCAACAGGTTATAGTGTTCAAGATGCCAAACGATCTGGTCGACCAACATTTAGTGATGATAAAAAAATTGATATAGTTGCTGAAATGGTAGTAAACCCTACCTCCTCTTCAACTAAAGTTGCGTCTATCTGTGAAGTAAGTAAAAGTACAGTACAGAGAGTGTGCACCACCTTTCGGATGACGACCCCGACAGAAGACTCGAATTCTGTGAAAGTGACAAATAAAATTAGTCAAAACCCACATTACACAAAAACAATTTGTTTTAGTGACGAAAGTACTTTTTGCCTCAATGGAAATGTGAATACACAAAATGCAAGGTATTGGAGTGACACAAATCCTCACACCTTTGGTGAACAACATACCCAATTTACAGAAAAAGTCAATGTTTGGGCAGGTATTTTGGGAAACCACATAGTTGGTCCTGTTTTCCTAAATTCAAATTTAAGCGGTGAAGTGTATCTGGAGATGTTACAAAATGCAATTGAGCCGTTAATTCTTGAAATTCTGGAAGATAATCCAGATGAATTCGGCCATCTGGAAATAACATTTCAACAATATGGTGCTCCTGCACATTATTATGGTGCAGTAAGACGTTACCTGGATGAAGAATATCGAGGT
Organism: Lochmaea capreae; assembly: GCA_949126875.1. Taxonomy (NCBI): domain Eukaryota; kingdom Metazoa; phylum Arthropoda; class Insecta; order Coleoptera; family Chrysomelidae; genus Lochmaea; species Lochmaea capreae. The sequence goes on from OX421398.1 coordinate 4,649,518, forward strand.
AGATGGATCGGCCGGCGAGGTCCTATAGATGGCCACCTCGGTCACCAGATCTGACACCATTAGATTTTTTTCTATGGGGATACTTGAAATCCTAGGTTTATACTACGGCACCAGATAGCATAGGCGTTTTGAAAGAAAGAATTATTGAAGAATGCAATGCAATTTCAGCTGACACATTCGAACGAGTACGACAAGAGTTTACTAATAGGACGTATTACTGTCAGGAAGTAGACGGAGCACATTTCGAACACTTATAAGAATCCATTGTTGATATTTGATTAATTGAATTTAAAAAAATAATTTCAATAATTTTGGTATTTATTTAATTTATCCGTCAAAATTAGTTTAAACTCAAACAAAATTAATATGGCTATGTAGCCAATGTCAATGCCTTTCAAACGAGATATCACTTGTCATAAGGTCCTATTTAAAATTATTGGCCAGAGTGGCACTGTGACGTCATCTATTACTATTACTATTACGTCACCTGTTACCATTCGTAGAGAAGTTTACAACACTTTATTTTCACCCTCCAAATTTTATTAATGTAAGTGTAGCCGTTCAAAAGATACGGGGGCTTTTGAATAGCACTGTACATACTAATAACCGAATGGAATTATTTTATACGTTTTGTGGTCTGACTTTGTGTTTCTTTGTATTAATAATAAATAAACAGTAATTTCCCAAGTATAGGTAATTATACCACATTAACAGTAGTGGTTTTATTTGCAAAATTTGACATCCATGTGTGATTAATTTACTGTAAGATAACGTTCTCTCGGTGAATATTAAGAATGGTGATCATATAATCGACTATTTAGTACCTGTAAATAGTCAGTAAATATTTTATTTTGATTGGTTACTCACGTTACTGGTTAAAAAGTCAAATTTTACACGCGATTTTCCATTTATACGAAAAATAATTATATCGTTAGATCTGCATTCCATCAATTGTCTAACCTGCATTCCTTAACATTCTAGTAGAAGCAGAAATTGGATAAGTAAGGGTTGGCAAGGACTATAATATTATGTAGACGACTGCCACGTCCGTATAGTTATTGAGCGACGCCAACGCAACAATTTGATGCTGCCGCTGGCTCCTACAACGCTGTAGGTCGCGTCGACCTGATGATTTACTCTAGGGGATTCTCCTCCTACACTACATGTTTTCTATGTTCTGAGAGAACTTAGTTTGTGCTACCATTTTTGTTTTTCGTTAATTTATTGGAAAATTAAATCCCAAGTCACATCAGTATGTGTTGGTTTCCTGTAAATTGGAAAATCAAGTATATTATTAACTTTTGTATGTTCCTTGTGGTGTATTCATTATTCTTTTTTTTGTTAGTTTTCTTGGGAAATGAAACCACAATATTTTTAATATTCTTATTTCAACGTTTCGGTAGCGTTTCAGCTACTGTCATCAAGAATATTTAAGTTTTTAAAATTGTTGATCCCTACCTAACATTACGGAAAAATTCTACAACTAGACAATCAATAATATTTTGAAGTTTAAGACTGCACAAAATTAGTTGTCAATTTTTAAGGTACATTCACGGTAGATCATATCCTTTGTAAAATGTGAAATAAAATATTTTATTGTATGACACTCTAACAATATTTATTATAGTCTCCTAGGAATAGGATCCAGTGAAGTGCATGCTGTGATGCCTTTTGGTCAATATAATAAGTTAACAATAATATTTAAATAAAAGACATAAATTCCCTTGAAGCTAATTTCAATAAATCATAAGAACGTTGAATCGTTACATAAATAGAAGTAGGAAGGTCGCACGTACGAAGTCAAGTTCAGAGTGTGAAATAAACATAAATAGTATTATTTATATTTACTTATGATGAACTTGACTTGTCGTATAAATATGCAAACGATAGTGTTTTAAAATGGGGACTATTAATATTATGTTAGAATATGAATATCACAATTCATAAGTAATAAGTAGTATAATGTATAGTAGTAAGTTTAAGTAATAAATAGAACGTATCCCAGTGCTACAGGTAGTTGTTTTATTCCTGTAAGATGACCCTCCGAGGGACCAGCAACACCACCTAGTCAGAGGCCCTTCCACACCTATAATCTACAAAAGTATCAAGGATAATTTTATCCATTACAATGCTCCAGGAACGGTTTTATTAGGTTATCGCTTTTTTGCTTATTTCGGAAATGTTGTTAATAAAATTCGTTTGGTGTTACCTTTTTTCTGATAAAATTATTTTGTTTTAAAAATATGTATAAATCAGTTTTGTGTGTTTTTTGTATTGAAGTGTGTATCAATTAACAACAATAAATCATAAGAAAACCAGGATAAAAACTTATGATGCTATCCTGATAACGCAGGTAATTGATTATTGGAAATTTCTTTTTTTAACATTGATAACCAAATTTGACTACATTCGGCTGAAACACTAGCTACACATTTATCCGCATTTAGTTGTATTAAAGCACTTTCTTCAATTTTTCGTCTTATTATTGGGATCTTTTAATACAGTATCGCCCGAAATAAACAGTACTGAAAGAAACTGTCATACCCATGTTAACCAGTATAGACCTGTCAAATAAACCTTAATTAATTAGTAGGGCCTAACTGTTAAAAATGGTGTTAAGTACAGAGGAGAAAGTGTTTCTGGTAGAGCATTATTTTCGCTCATACGGAATCGGCCGACGTAATGGTGCAAGTCTGCGATACGCGTGTGATCAATTCACACAACAGTTCAATAAACGTTCTCCAAGTAATGCTGTAATTTTGAAGGTTATTGAAAAGTTCAGATATACGGGTAATGTATTGTGCCTCTGAAAAGGAAACTCGGAGCGTCCCAGGACAGTTAACAACAGCAATAACCATGATTGTATTCTTTTTTCTTATTTTTTTTTGGGAATCAAACCACAATAATGTTTTTTTATTTTTTATTTCGACGTCGACATAAAAAATAAAAAAAAACATTATTGTGATTTGATTCCCAAAAAAAAAATAAGAAAAAAGAATAAGTAATGCCACAAGGAACTTACAGAAGATACATGATTGTATTATTGAGCGAATCTTAGAAAATCCGAAAGCCAGCCAGACAAGCTCAGCGTTGCATCTTGGCTTAAAAAGAACTTCCTTGCAAAGAATCCTGAAGGAGCTGGGTACATTTTCGTATGTGATTCAGGTGCATCAGCAATTACATCCTCGGGATTATCGCAGTAGAGTGGAGTATTGCGCCAGAATTCTTGCATTACAGTATGAAAATCCTGAATTTTTGAAAAATGTATGATTTTCAGACGAAGCACATTTTCATTTGTCGGGCCATGTTAATCGATGAGGATCAAGAACTTCCTTTACTTAGTGCAAAAGTGAGTGCAGTTTCGAGACACGGAATCATTGGTCCGTACTTTATCGAAGAGAATGGTAGGCAAGTCACATTTAATCAACAGAGATACATACAAATTTTAACAAGACTTATCCCTGATCTACGTCAATTCTGTCGTGCACGTAATTTGGCATTTCGAGACCAATTTTTCCAGAAGGACGGGGCAACTTGCTATGCTGCTGCCGCAGTTCGTCTATTTCTTCAGGAACACCTAAACAGATTCATTCCACGATTTACTGACTTCCCTTATCCTTCACATTCTCCAGACCTCACATCTCCTGACGCATCCATTTGGGGTATTGCTAAAACTGCCGTTTTTAAACGGAAACCACGAACGTCGATGAATTAAAGGATGCCGTTAGAGCCTTCTTCGCGGACCTGAGACAACCCTTATTCCATAACATGACGAGAAACTTGGAACATCGGTATGAAGTCTGTCTTGAGCGAGGAGGAGCACATTCAGATTATGTAATAAAATGTCAATAATGTGTATTTCTTAAAACAATAATATAATTACAAGTTCAGTACAGTTTATTTCGGGCTATACTGTATTATGTGCGCCGAATCAGATTTAGTTTGATTCCCTTCTTTCCCAAGCATATTTGCAAATACCTGTCTTTAATACCCATCTTTAATATACTTTTTGTATTCATTTATTCGGATTTTTAATGGTCTAGATGTTTCACCTAAATAACATTTGTGGCATTCACAAGATATCTGATATATGCAGTTTATTGAAGATTGTTCTTCATTTTTTGGTTTAGTTTTTGTTATCCTAATTTCCCAAGTAATATAAATTCTGTTGGGTAATTATTGTTATTTAAAATTGATTTTTCTTTGAGTTTTCTCCTTTGTGAATTCATTATAATTAGAACAAATGATTTAGGCCTTTTCGAATAAAGATTTTACTATTTAGGGCACAATAGATCTTTTAGGTCTCAGTGAATGTCACCCCATCATACATACATAATATATACATACATCCACTTCTTTTACGTTTATAGAATGATTGGATTCAAAAGTCAAATACTTATTAGTTTATTAGTGTGTGTTGGCTTACGGTAAACACTTGTTTCATATCCAGTAGATGTTTTATAGTCCAGTATATGAAGGGATCAACCTCTAAATTATCGCCTATAAATTTCATACTGCGCGTAATAACAGATAACTACATATCATTTAAAATTAGCCAACCTCTACACATATCAACACCCTGCCCGGGCCTGAAAATGGCCCTCAAAACCTGGAAAATTGGGTTTTCAGCCAATATCTCCTAAAATATGGCCTTTAGAGAAATTTTGTTCAAACAAAAAATTAAGATCATTTCATTCTCTACAAAAATGATCCTTATCATTTCTTCCGAAAAATTTACCGTTTACGAGATAAATGGGTCCAGGCGCAGCCACAATTTTGAACTCCTGAGCCGAGTATCGGATAGCACGCTCCGTGAATTTATACATCCGCGGGCGGACAAATTGTCCAATAACTTGGGTAAAAATGCTTATTTTCTCATGATTCAAAAGTCATGTGAAAGAGAAAATCTGCCGCTATCATCCCCTGTCACTTGAGTCACGTTTTGACTCTTTGGCCATATTGAAAAAACGGGTCAAACTTTCTGCTCCGACGCAATTTGGACCTCGCCCACAATTTGCTCGTAATTTTTTTGTAGTACACTTATTTACTCTGAATTTTCCGGGATATGGACCCTCAAACATCCCAGAAAATTGGGGAAACTAATTTCAATAAAAAGCTTGGTTGTCTATTTCCAATTTTTCACTGTTTTTTTAAATCTTGGAAAATTTGCCTACAATGAGTCATAACTAATTTATGCTTTAATAAAATGTCCCTTCAAGGCATGTCATTTGAAAGGTGAGATTGTCTAGTTTTCGACTGTGCTATTAGTTTTTTTTTTGAAAAAATCAGGGATTTCCCATAAGATTCCAAAAATGCAGGACCCCGGAAAAACCTTATTTCGTGGTTGTTTTCTTTTTGCCCTTTATTCTAGGCATTTTTCCACCTTGACCAAAATAAAGATTACATTCTCACCTTTCCATTCATATATATAAAGTCATACTATTTATTAGGGGGGGGGGAACCCGTGGCACTAAAAGTAACTCGTGATTTCATTGGTTCGTGTGAGTCCCGGCAGTGTCCGAATTATAAAGATAGCCAAGATGTAATGTTATCCGAAGAGATGGAAGTAACCGAAACTATAGAAGCAGGAGAAATAGATCAACAGGGAGAACTTGATAAGGACAATGTTGATGATGAAGAAGGAGAGTGGTGATCCACTATCATATGTCACAATCTTTATATATTTTTTATAATAAAGCAAATTGAAAAAAATGAACTTTTTTGGAAAATGTGAATCTTTATTCTGAAGACCCAATATTGATTGTTCGCGAAAAAGATTGGCGAAAATTTGCAATAAATTGCCGATGAACATTATGCCTAAATGTAAGTAACTGTTTAAATTTCCCCTTTTTCCTTAGAAAAAATCTCATGAACTCCAAGACGCTGCCACGTGGGGAAAACTGATTTTTGATAGTTTAGTGCCTATTTGTGAGGTCCATCCCTATGTAATCAATCTTATGCTCTGTTTCCTAATACACATAGCCTAAACACTCATCCCTGGGAAGAAAAAACGGTCCATAAGCATAAAAACTCTTGAAAAATGCATGATGAACGACGTTTCGCATTTATGGTAGCGAGGATTTTGCAAGTGGGGGAAATGTGATGGCGCCATCTACAATTGGTTTCCAGAGGTCAAAACATTAAGGCCAGTGTATTTCCAGCATTTACCACCTCAAATTTTGTAAAAAATTGTCATTTGTTGTCAAGCTCAAAATTTGGAATTTTTCACCTGTATTTTTTGCAAAAAATATAAATGTTGCGAAAAAAATGATAAGGACCATTTTTGTAGAGAATGAAATGATCTTCATTTTTTGTTTGAACAAAATTTCTCTAAAGGCCATATTTTAGGAGATATTGGCTGAAAACCTAATTTTCCAGGTTTTGAGGGCCATTTTCAGGTCCGGGCAGGGTCTTGATATGTGTAGAGGTTGACTTATTTTAAATGATGTGTAATTATCTCTTATTACGGTATGAAATTTATAGGCGATAATTTACAGGTTCGCATTTTTTTCCTCCTTCATTTACTGGTCTATTATTGATAAGAACATCTAAAAATGGCAAACAAATTGTTATTTTCAATTTCAAATTTTATAAATTTTTCATTTATATTATTTGTTAAAAATCACTCAGAGATACTAAGTCATAAGGTCATATAGCGAAAATATCGTCTACATATCTCCACCAGACAATTGGTTTTAATTTTTGATTATTTACTATTTGCGCTTTTACGATTCACAACTTTTATAATAAATGCAAAAACGATTTTATATTTCGAAAAACTGATTTTTGTGACCTTTGACCTTGAATATCTCAGGTGCATCACACATGACCTCGTGTGATTGCCAAAATGTGTCATTGCTATGTCTTGACGTACAATATTCCAAAATTTCATTCATTTTGACCGGGATCGGATTTGCACTTGAAAAGTGTGGGGTCCTTTCCAATAATCAATTACCTGGTTATCAGTATAGTATCATGTTCTTATGGTTTCTTATGATTTATTATTGGAATTGTTGTTAATCAATACACACTTCAATATACATAATCCCAAAACTAATTTAGACATATTTTTTATCAACAACATTTCCGAAATAAGCAAAAAAACATTATGCTTAATAAAACCATTCCTGGAGCGTGCACTTCACTGACAAGACTATAATATTGTTAGAATGTCATACAAAAATAATTTTATCTTACATTTTATTAAGGATGTGATCTACAGTGAATGGACCTTGAAAATTTTAAAAAAAATTTCTTGCAGGCTTAAAATATTATTGATTGTCTAGTTGTCGAACTTTTTCAAGCACCAGAATTTAAAAATGCTTCATTGTTTTTGATAGCGGTAGCTGAAACGTTGATTTAAAAAATATTGTGGTTTGATTTGCCAAAATGAACAGTATAAACAAAAACGAATAGGTACACCACATGGAACATACAGCAACATCCCTTATTTTGCTAAAAATTAACCTTATATCGTGCAATGTGCTATTTTTCTTAATTTTCTGTTTACTCGTTCTACCAACGTACAAACTTTTTTCTTTTTCGAACACATCAATCGATTTTGTTGTAGTTTGCAGCGATGTTGGTTTTTAAGGAGAAGAGCTTATTAGGCTAGGTTATAAATAATGTTTTTTCGATAAACAGTTCTTTTTTTTAATAGGAATATACATTTTTAATATACTGTCATCTTAACAGTCACGCAAATTTAATGGGGTTGACAGACGAAGCCTTAGAGTAATACTACAAATAGAGTCCGCAAGTCATTCATAAAACTATCCGAAAAGACGGTTAACATTCTATCGCCATACATATGTTTTCATCAATGACTTTCAAAGAGTGGGGAGAAACTGTCGGACTAGTCGGACAGTGCCACTGGCCAATATAACTATTTACTTACAGGTAAAAAGAGAGATTAGGAAAATTCCGACTGTTTTTTTTTAATTTGTCACCTACGAACCATGATTGTCACAAAAAATATTGTTTTAAATTATATCTGTATACGCACACACACAAATATCAGTTGAAAAGACGAAAAAAGAGCTTCAATAAACTAGGAACGTTGAAACTTCGTAGTAAAATCAGGTAAAATTTATATATAGTAAAATGGTTTCCGCCCTTTTTACGTGTTGGTGGAATTACATTTTACATTACAATTTGGATACTGATGTTCAACAAAAACTCTATATGTTCTGGATGCAATTTTTTTTCACTTTCCATGAAGCGCGGTCCCTACACGTGTCGCGCTGGAAAATAATGTTTTGCTAATTCCGATAAAGCTATCGGAGCGTATTACTAGCGCCGACAAGCTCGGACCTGCTTCTTTTGTGCGCGGTTGCATGTATCAACATGAATACATTTTTAGCTTATCGGCGCTTATAGACAAGCGCGTGAAACCAGAGCGCGTACTCTGTAACTTAATAGAAATAGAAATAAAAAAAAAATTGCAAGGAAAAGAAATTTCTTTCTATCGAAAAATGCTACTCTCTATGACTTTTTCCTGTAAACTTCGGGCAAGTTCCGGTAGAAGGAAACGAGTACTATCTAACTTGAAAACATTTTCAGATTTTTATATTCTGTGATGCTTTTGACATTTAGTTGCCAGTAATATCAATTATTTCCATTTCTTGGTTTTGTTTCAATGTCTTTTCATCCTGCCGAAAAAACAGCTTCAATATACTATAGGAACGTTGAAACTTCGTAGTAAAATTTATATATAGTAAAATGGTTTCCGCCCTTTTTTCTCGGTACTGCCATATTTCAGACAGGCAAAGTTATTAATATGCTTGTAACGTTTAAACCTCAAAAGTTTCAAACAAAAGCATATTTTTATTACTTAAACTACTTAGGATAATTATTATTTTAAAGTCGTTTTTATTTAATTTCTCAAAAGTACATTTTTATTTTGTACGTTTCTATCGTGTCCTATAATTCAGTTGTCTCAATACAAAAGAAAAGTAAGGCATCTGGCAAAGGGTCGGCAAGTTACCTTAGAATGTGATGTAATGTTGGGTTCATTTTTAAATGTAAACAAATGTATCTTTTTTAAGTTTTTAATGTATTAATCTGAAGACGAAGCCATGTGCAGAAGAAGAAGAAGAAGAAGAACCTGTATAGCACATCCTACGATAGTGCGACTGCCTGGCTAATGTGCGGTTTCAAACTAGGCGATGAAAAGCCACCGGCAAGAAATTATATGAAATATCCAGTATCGAGGCTGATTAGTTATAATCTAGATTCAGAGGACCACAGTAGATCTAAAAAGGTCGCAGTGGAATATGCCGATTAGCCACCTCGTCAAATCCAATCTAATCTAAATATTCTAGGAAAAAGCAAAAAATAAGTTTTTCTGTGATGTGGCCTGGGTTGTAATGTGAAAAAATTCAAGATATCGGCGGTACGCCAAACGGGGAAGTCAAAAAATTTTACGTGTACTCTGAAAAAAACAGATAACAATCCCATTTATCATCCTAGAACTTCATAGCTACATATTCATCCGTTTTAAAGATAACTCCTTGGTGCCATACTTTTTCGCAATCAAGCAGTATATACCGGCGGCCTCGAATTGCGGACCGATTACCTGATTCCAATAATTCCGTACTCGAACTGCGGACCAAACCAAGAAGACCCCTCTTTTAAAAACCATGAATTGCGGACTAAGCTTAAGTTTATACAACTAGGGTAAAGGTAAGGTGTAAAAATTAGGGAATAGTAAACCATTATAGTTAACAAGACATTCAGAAAGGGCGCCATCGAGTATCTCCGGTGGCGCTCGGCTTTCATGCGAAGCGCGCACGGCTTTTAACCTTCTATCGATATCGTTAACGTGTGCAGAGATTAGCCCAGCGTAAGTGTGCTGGGCTCCTAACACAGAGGTACCAGGTTCGAGTCGTGTCCGAGTCAAGATATTTTTATTTTTATTTTTATTTTTATTTTCTTATTGTTTTTTTCAAAAATTGACTAAAAATACGAAGAATTTTTCGATTCGGATTAGGGTAGGGGGTAAGGTAGGGTGGTTTTAGTTAGGTTATTATTGAAAATTATTATAATAATCTGTCAATTACACAATTCAATTTTTCGATTCGGATAAGGGTAGGGGGTTAGGTAGGGTGGTTTTAGTTAGGTTATTATTGAAAATTATTATAATAATCTGTCAATTACACAATTCAATTTTTCGATTAGGGAAAATGTATCTATGCATTCGTGATAAATATCATTATTAAAATATTTTTACTTTCCAAAACACAAACGTTTTAGTTTAGGACTACACTTGGCAACGTTGGTAAGAGCTACATTTAAACGCTCCTGATTTCAGGTGGCCCTTTCGACTTGGTCCGCAATTCATGGGTCATTAAAAACACATGACAAATTTTAAAAATCATTTATGGTTTTTGGTCCGCAGTTCATGTACGCCCGTATATACACGACAAATTGAATTCCTTTTTTAGAAGTCGGTCAAAAAGCTATTTGCTGGAACTGAGAATAAAAACGTGACATGGAGGTACTGTTCCACAAATATCACTTGTATTGGCAATGAATGCAAAAAATTAATGCATAAAAAGCAGATTATAAAGAATTTTTTTCATAAACCTTCCATTCGCACAAGGCTAACACTCAAAAGTGAACGACTAATTGACTTGACCTAAATGCATGTTCATGTAATTGTGTGCATGTATAGACATGCATTATTCAGCACGTAGTCTGAAAAAGTTGTAACACAATTTCAACGAACTTCAGTTTAAAATATATATGTACCTATATAAGCCACGTTTTGTACGGGTTTCATCATGTGCTACAATAAAATAAAACTTATTGATCAGATATTGTAAAGCTGTGTCGCTTTAATTAATTTTAAAACATGTATTATTCGAATAAATTTACTTTAGTGCAATAAGAATTAATAAATAATATCTGTCCTTGAAAATTGTAAAACCAAAACCATCTTAAATTAAGCTGATCTACTACGATTTTTGTTAATCACATCAGTCAAAATAAATTACATCAACAAGTTTATGCTTTCGAAGAAAATTTAAGAAACCTCTATTCATTTGTAATGATTTTTTATTGAATTTTTTGTAGCTTAAGATTTTAATTTTGATTTGTAGAAATGATATTTATACCCAAACTAATATGTTTAAGTGTGTTTTGTTTTCTATTCAGGAAATATACGATTTTTCAAATAAATATAATCACATGTGGTTAAATTGTGTTGAATTAAGCACTTACTATTGTTTTATCTAATTAGGGGCTGTCCATAAATCACGTAGCTTCAAATATGCCAATTTTTACCCACCCCTCCCCGTTAACCCGCGATCGGTGACGCCCTCTAAAATCCCACTATCGGTGACGTGTTAGATGTTATCTAACCTGTCGGATTTTATGAAATTTTGCTCAAATCATTGACTCTTATTATAACATTATTCTTGAAATTGAAGTAATTATGATTCCAGATGGAATTTATTTATTTCTTGATGATATAAGTACGAAGCATTCATGAATATTTATTAATGAAAGAAATTATAACACATAATAGTAATTTATAAAACTATTATCGTTTCGAAAAATTCACTAAATTCTAACCAACATTCAGGAGTCCTCATGTTCGATACAGTTGGCGCACATCAATACAGTTTTAACTGTATGCTCCTTGCAAATGGGTTTCTGATATGTATCACAAGAGTATTTTGTAAAACGGTTCTTCCTCTTCGGACACAATGAGCATCGTGGTTTCACATTTCCTTGTGATGTAGGTACATGCTATTCATGTGCCTGTGGTACTGCATCTGGTGTCTGATTATTCAGCACATTTTTGATTTTCTGTTGCAAAGGAACAGATAAACTCCTCAAACTGGATCTTCGCATAATGTGGGGTTTTGTTAGTTGCTTCGCTAGCTCAGATAAATACAATCTTCGAGCTATTTTGTCATTTGTGTTAGAGAAGTAAATGATTTGCGAATTTATGCCTGCGGTATTGAGTAAGGAACAGAATAACGTTAGCGGCCAACGATTGCTCACTCGTGTAACACAGTACTCAGTCTTCATATGGTCCACAACATCAACTGCTCCTTTGGTGAGGTTGTAGAACGTGATAATCGATGGTTTCTTCTGATCTCCAGTCTCCATGTCGATTTCGGCATTTTCATGAAATGTAGACAACATTAGGACATTCTTGTTCTTTTTAGGAATGTACGAAGCAAGCATGCATGATTGTTCAGTGGCTGTTTCATGTTCACTATGATCAGACTCAGCTTCTCCACTATTTGAACTAGGAGGTGATAGATGAGATTCTCCATTATATTGTTCTTCTTCTTCTATAGATTTCTAAAGTGCTTGTGCTTGTAAACGTTGTTTCATAAGACATTTTTTAGCGAACACAGTAACTAATAATTGAAAAACTAAACTGGTTTCAATTAACTTGTCAGATTGAAAATAACGTAACTAGTATCCCTATTAGATTTCTTCTAACATATAGTTCAGTTCAGACAAACGCATTCAGTGTCGTGTTAGATTCCATCTAACATTCAGACGCGTTCCAATACAATGTCGTACTGTTAAATGGAGGAATGAGTGCGAGTAGAATTGAAGATGGGGTGTGGTTTAGGACACAATGAGGGAGGAATACTAATAACGGCCTTGGAATATATCTCACAGTTTGGAAATAGTGCGCGTTTATTTGAAAATGTTAGATAGAATCTAACGTGGACACCGATCGCGGGTTAAGAAACTACGTAGCACTTAAAAATCAAATTTATTATATTACATTTAAAAAATAATTGTCAACTTTCAATATTATTTTTTTTTGCTCGAAGATATCGATCAGTACAAATGGTGAAACAAGCCAATCATATAAGTTATCAATTAATTACAGGCAAGTTTGACTCAGCATTCTCATCGCTCTCTACTGGAATATTTACGAAATTCAAATCAAGATCTTCCTCAAAAACGCTCGTGCGCTTCTCTACCTTAGTTAATATGCCCGCGGTATTTGAAAAACTTAAATTTTAAAATTAAAAAAGCTACGTACCAGTGTTTATGACCCCCCCCTTCAAAGTGACTCATCGTAGTCTTAGATCGAACCTACTCCCCCCCAAAATTGGCTACGCGATTTATGGACATCCCCTTATAACTGACCTTAATCGAAACTCCTAATTGGCGAAGTTCGTTTACCATGGACCTTCTGAATTCTGATGAACGACATAACTACAAAAACTAATGATTGATCATGAGCATCGAAATTACAAATATACGTTCCATTCAAATTTTTTTAGAGTAAATCGATATCGATTATGATGGCTAGTCTCCGAATTAGTTCCTCCAAATAGAGCATGAGTAATTCTTCCTATCCTATTTCAATAGCGATAGCCTTCTCATCTCATCATCGTCATAATCTGAAGATGCATTCGCAAAATTCAATTTATTTCGGGAAATCTGTATATAAATACAATTTCCATTGTTCCATGCTTTTTAAACGGTTGTTAAAATTTTACGTGTTGGTGGAATTACATTTTACATTACAATTTGGATACTGATGTTCAACAAAAACTCTATATGTTCTGGATGCAATTTTTTTACATTTTCCATAAAGCGCGGTCGCTACACGTGTCGCGCTGGAAAATAATGTTTTGCTAATTCCGATAAAGCTATCGGAGCGTATTACTAGCGCCGACAAGCTCGGACCTGCTTCTTTTGTGCGCGGTTGCATGTATCAACATGAATACATTTTTAGTTTATCGGCGTTTATAGACAAGCGCGGGAAACCAGATTTCTTTGTGTTCTCGCCCTTTACGGGGAAGCTTCAATTTTATTCGCAACAGACTGCAAGCTCGGTGTCAGACAAGGAGGTACTTACTTCCATACCAACCAGCGTTGCCAGCACTATTACGTTCGTAATAGATCTATTACCAAATGGATTTATTTATTACGCTATTACGCCGCTTTGCAATTTATTACGTTTTTATTATTTTGGCCAGAGAACAAAAAATCGAAAACGAAAATCTCAGACATAACACATCGTTAACAAAAAAACGCTGTAATTTTACCTTTACCAGGCTGTTGGCATTGGCTTTACTCCTTGCACTGGCATTATCTATTTTCACTAGTATTATAAACGATTTTATGAGTTTTTCTCAATTCGATATTATTTTTACAATTTCTGTTCGTTTTTTTGTTGTTTTGTATTTTTTTTTTCTTGAATCTATGCAATAAAAGTTTTATTTCTATTGGAAATTTTGATTTCAAGAAAATGTCAACAGTAAACATGTTCAACTTACCGTTTGGATGGACACCACATAGGTTAGGTTAGGTTTATGGTGAGTGGGTCTATAAGGCCCTCCACTGCGACTCGCAAGAGTCTATTGTGGCTCACACCTATTCAGATTTCACCAAACAAAGTCAGCTTCTTAACAAAGCCGATTAGCATATGATGATTCAGATGACAGTGGCCTGTTAGACAGCGTAGGTCATGCCTGCTATAGTCTAACATTTGTTTGGAGACATTCTTCGAAGGATGTATGAAAGCCTTCGAATGAACCAATCCTGGTAAATTATGCCAGAAGTCTAATGCTCTTCTTGCCGTCCAGGTATTCAGTGTTTGTTTGGCAAAACTTATTGCGATGCCAATTGTAGGTTCTGGTCCGATAGAAACACGTGCGGCACCCTCCCTTGCAAGAGAGTCTGCCTTCTCGTTTCCTTCCATGCCAGAATGGCCAGGGATCCAGACCAGCAATACTTTATTGAGTTCTCCTATTGAGGAGAGTCTTTTTTGGCAGTCTAATACCAATTTCGACGTTACACGGTTAGAGCTAAGTGCTTTCAAAGCCGCTTGGCTGTCCGAGAAAATTTTTATTGTTCTATGTATGAGATTGGCCTGCTCCAATCTCTCCACACATGAAACAATGGCGTAAATTTCCGCCTGAAATACGGTTGCATAGGATCCTAGAGAGGTTGAGATTTCTATCCTAGGTCTGCGCCCGTATACACCTGCACCAGAGCCTGAGGGTGTTTTTGATCCGTCTGTATACCAACAGCTGTCTGCTCTCAATAGTTCATCCTTACGGAGGACCCATTCATCTCTATTTGGAATTAGGACGGTATAAGACAGGTCGTAGTTTACTGTTGGAGGCATTATGTCAGAGGTCATTCCCAGAATACTGTGACTTTCAGTGTCCACTAGCATTCTGCTTCGTTCTGTATAAGCCTGATTTGTGCATTTAGAAATATGCGCAATTCTGTATGTTGTCCATCTAGCCTCTCTTTCCAAAAATATATGGAGAGGAGGTAGGTCCAGAAGGATTTCCATGGCTGCTGACGGTGTGGAGCTGAAAGCACCAGTAATTGCCAGGCAAGCCTGTCTCTGTAAACCAGAGAGCTTTGCTTGGGCCGTTCGCTGTAAAGCTTTTGGCCACCAGGTAATAGCTCCATATGTGATCATTGGTCTAACGATCATCACATATATCCAATAGATTTGTTTGGGTCCCATGCCCCAAGATTTACCACAGATCCTACGACATGTCCACAAGGATAGTCTGGCCTTATGGATAACTTTTTCCAAGTGAGCGTTCCAAGTAAGTTTCATATCTAGGATAATCCCCAAATATTTTACTTCCGCTGCAAATGGAATAACCTCACCATTGTAGGAAAGTGGTGGAAGATCCTCCAACTTTCTTTTCCTAGTGAAGGGAACTATTACAGTTTTACCAGGGTTAACAGACATCACACCACATACAGAAAACTTCAAAAAAAATCTATTACGAAGAAGTCCTAATCTATTACGAAATTCAACAAAATTTAGTACGAAAAATCTGTCTCCATCTCTTTTAATCGCGCGAGGGCACGGTTGGTAATGGAGAATGAGTCGATGTCGATAAGACGGTCAATGCTTATCACCTACGGTATTCAATTTAGTAGAGTGGGGCAAAAGATTTCTTTAAGGTCTTGTTGAATTCGTTAGATCGTGTATTTCTATAGTATTTCAATTTTATTGGAGCGGTAGGATTTCCAATTGCAACTAATCTACAAGAATTACACTGGGTGATTACAAATCCAAAATTACATACATAAATATTTTTATTCATCATTCTCTCCACAATATATAAAAATTAACAAAGCGTTGCAAGAAGTTACGAATTTTGAATTACTACTTTTTGCATGATACGAAAAAATAAACTTCGATTAGTTACCCCTGATTTATAGATTCCGTAACGTAACGTAACGCAAGGATTTCCGTAAGACGATAAAAGATAAATCATAGGACGACTCCACTACCATTCATAGATTACTTCTGTCATCGTACCACAACGCAACTTCAAAAAGATGGAGATGGGTATCTCTCGCGTTACAGCCGTGATCAGCGTCATGCGTAAGGGCAATCTATGAATGGTAGTGGAGTCGTCCTATGATTTATCTTTTATCGTCTCACGGAAATCCTTGCGTTACGTTGCGTTACGGAATCTATAAATCAGGGGTTGGACATGTACCGGAATACGCAGATCAAATGAAAAAGTAAGCATGGGAAACGAACACTTGTTCGTTGCTTGTTTAATTGATTTTGGATCTTTCCTAAATCCTCTCGAGAATAGCTTGTTTTTCGAATAAACTACAACGAATTATACATTTTTGGAAAGAGAAAGAGTTTTCACGTTAAATTAAAGCACAGAGTGTCCCTTTAAAAAACCGCAAGATTTTTTTTATTTTAAAAAGATTTTTTAAAGCATTCTATATACAGGGTGCGGCACAGAAAACGAAACAGATCGCATATCTTGAAGAAAAATTTTTTTTGAGAAAATTCAAAAAGAGGTCTATTTTTATTTCAAGGGGGACATTTATCGATCATATCCTCAACTATCCTACATCCTTCCCGTTCCATCTGTCACTATTACCAATAAAATTGAAATAGGGAAAGTACTAAGTGTGACACATCATTGAAAAGGTAATTTTATAAGGAATATGACACTGTGACATGTGACAGTTCAAATAAGCGTATTTTCATGTGAAAGCCAAACTCAATGCTAATTATCTTTGGAATAAAATTTCTAAATTTTCTTTTTAACATTCGTTTTTCGGATGAATGCAGTTTTTATGTTAACGGGACTGTCGATACTGGCCAGATTCCAATCCAAGAATATTTCATGAAACGCATACTCAACACCCAGAAAAGTTAAACGTTTGGCTGGAATATTTGGCGATCGTATTGTTGGTCCATTTTTTTTTACCAGATAATTTAACTGGGGGTTTTTGGTCCCTATCTGACACAACGAAAAAAATTTGACAACTAGAAAAAAAAATAAGTAATGCCACAAGGAACTTACAGAAGATAAATATAATCTTATTATTAATCTGAGTCATCAGCTGATTGTAACGGTTGTGCAGTTGTAATACTGTGGCTATCAAGATCTGAGAAACTTTCATCAAAAGAGCCAGTATTAACATTAAAATATAAATGATCCAACGTATTATCGAGGATGTGTTCTCGTTCTATTTGTGAGTTTTCATATTCTTTGACATGTCGACAAATATTCGTCCATTTACTTAGTGGCAAGTCGTCGAATCTTTTTCGGATAATGCTTCAACATCCTTTAAAACAAATGTAGTATTACGAGCTGCTATCCAATTTTTGACTTATGTCAATATTTCTTCAATAGGGTTCAATTCAGGATGATACGGCGGCAATTTCAAAACTGTGTGTCCATGATTTTCCACCAACTGGTCCAATACATAAGTGGGCATAAATGCAGCAACCCGATCTATATTTTCCTTTGTTTGACTATGCAAAGCTTTTCCTTGTTTCACTCTCTTGGGAGACATGACAAAAAATATTCCAAGACATGAAACATTCACTATTTGCAACAACAAAATGGCACAAGAAGACCGAAAGCAAAGTACTGTGTCTGGTCTGCTGTCAACACTTAAATGAAAACGAAGAACCTACATAAAATAAAGCGCCCGTTGCTCCGGCGCTGGCTCTAAGCCGCAGCCAGTCAGAGATCGGCATCGCATTCGAGGCGGCCCTACGTTGAATCACGTGGTGTCCCAAAGTTATTGTGGTCGGACTCTATACCTTGAAGATCACCTAATATTTCAACAGGACGGGGTTCCTCCACATTTTGCTGCAGCGGTTCGTCAGTACTTAAATTAAAATTTTCCTAAACATTGCATTGGACGAAGAGGATTTATTGAATGGCCCCCACGATCTTCTGATCTGTCCCTCTTAGATTACTTTTTATGCGGATATCTGAAAAGTAAAATATACGCCACTCAGCCAGGTTCCTTAGATGAGTTACGTGAACGTATTATTACCGAATGTCGTCAAATAACTCCAGAAATGCTCCAAAACTTCTGACAAAGATTCGAGAATAATTATTTATATTCGTGTATGGAAGTTAATGGACAATACTTTGAGCATTTACATTGAAGTAATTTAGTTTTTAATTACTGGAGTTCTAAATTTTACAATTTAATATTTATGTTCACTTTTCTATATTTTTTTAAATTTTTATTATGAATTGACGTTAAACTAAAAAACATACCTGGTAGTTATGGAAACAAAAACCTTTATTTTTATTTTACGAAAACATAGGCGTAGTAAGTTAAATTTTATTCCAAAGGTAATTAGCATTAAATTGTTGAATTTGGCTTTAACATGGAAATACGCTTATTTGAACTGTCACATGTCACAGTTTCAAATTCCTTATAAAATTACCTTTTCAATGATGTACCACACTTAGTACTTTCCTTATGTCAATTTTATTGGTAATAGCGACAGAGGGGTGAGGAGGAATGTAGGATAGTTGAGGATATGATCGATAGATGTCCTCCTTGAAATAAAAATCCACCTGTTTTTGCATTTTCTCCAAAAAAAATTTGTCTTCAAGATATGCGATCTGTTTTGTTTTCGGTGCCGCATCCTGTATATAGGACATTTATTCTCTAACTAAACATTAATTGTGAAAATAAGCTTATGGTAAAAAGAAATTGTTCAATGAAAACTGCACCTCTCCACTGTTTGTGAAATATTTGCTGTGAAAATGGGTCAGAAGCTTCAGGGACAGTGGATATTATACCTTATTAATTGAAGTTGCTTCTAAATCTTGAAAGTAGTAAACGTTTTTCTGCTTTCCTCGTATAACTTTATTATTGATTCCACTAAAAAGCGTCTTTGACATGATAAATTTTGCTGCAAAAATAATGAAATTCCATTGTGTTCAACGTTTGAAGGTTGACTACTCGCAGTCATTTCTCTTGAGAGTGATATTCCAGATTACGCGGAGAATTCCCTGGAAAACATTGTTGTTTTTACAACTTCAGTACAACGGAAAAGGGGCTTATCTACGCTGGAAAAGTTTTTTGTCCATTCGCTTTTGACTCATGCGTTAGCTACACACTCCTTTATTAATCTCTTTCCTGGTTCAGTTGTTGATGATGTTTCCAAGGACAGAATATAGGTCTGGAATAAGTCATAAATAATTCAATTCAATAAATCTACGGTGAAATTTCAGTATAAGTTTTTCGATTAATTATTAATTCGATAAACACAAGAAATTATCTCAATATGAATTCCATAAATTATTCGAAAATACAAGTTTAATTCTATCTACTTAAATAAAAGGTGGGGGAGAGCTGGTACCTCGTGATGGAAAAACGCTCGAAAGTCTGGTTCTGCTTCATCGATCTTTGCAGACTTAGTTATGTTGAAAACAGACCTTTTTCGCCAATGTAATGGTTATCAATCCAACTTAATAAGGAACGTGCGTAGAGGGCGCTATTCTATTTTTTTTATAAATCTAGTTTTCTTTGAAAAATATGGAATGTAAGTATGCAAAATGTTTGCTTTTGTTATGCTGCTTAATTGGATAAATGTTTTATATTTGGATTTATAGATTTTTTCCAAAGCTTTACTTTCCCACCTGCAGGTACATTATTTTATGTATCGTCAATAGTTTTCACAACGGTCACAAAATAATGACTTTTGTAGGCAAATCTTCATAATTATTGTAATTTTCGGAGGAATCCTTAAGTTTTTTGGAGATAAAATATAGCCTTTGCTACCCGTTGATTATGTAACTTCATAGGCGACTTGCTGATAATGTAGCATTCTAAAGATGGAAAAGTTTTTGAAATCGGCATAGTAGTTTTTGAGTTTATCTATTGATTGATTATTTCAGTACATCCAGTCGAGGTTTCGAGTCCTCGGCACCGCAACGTTTAGATGTTTTGTGCTTTTGGGTGTACCGTTTATGTGGAAGCTCAACAGTCTTTTCACAAGATCTTGCTTGATGAAATCCTTCTTTCGGCGGTCTAGTCACAGGGGTTTATATCTGCAATGAGGTAGTGCTTCGCATTCGAAGATTATGCGTGAACCTGTTTCTTCTTATTCCATGCACAACCGACAGATAAGTCCCTCCCTGTATATGCCCATCTTATGTATGTGCCTCCCTAGAGTGCAGTGACCGGTGAGTAATACTGCAACTTTCTTTATTTGACATTTACTTAGGTTAAGTATTTCGTTGATGATGGACTCCAAGAGTTTACTGTGTTCCTGCTTAGGCACGTGGCTCCAGTACGTCTGATTTTTTGTTTGAATCTACTGAGATATACACCCCTGTACTGAAATTTTTGATATACCGAACACCCTATTGTGGTTGACCAGGATTAAGATTTTTTATAGACAGTCCCAGATTGTTATTTGTTATTGATTTTGGTCAGCATGTTACCACTTCTTATTACAAGAAGAGGTTTTTTGAATACCTAAGTTATTTTGAAATGACTATGGATTAGGTTAGGTTCCTTCTTGTCAATTCCCTTTGTCTTCCATCCTGATGAAGTCACTCTTGCTTACGCCTTAACATACGGAGCTAAATGCGGTAAATAGAGTATTGCTTACAATGAAGCGGGCGGGCTATTTCCCATCGCACCTATTACGCACCTACAGGCGAGTCTCTGCAGTTTTGATAGCTCCAGTTTATCTTTCCTTTGATTGTATACAACCAGTGTGCGTTCCGTAGTTTTTGTTCCCATGTGTTACCTATCACTCGTTTGATAGCCATTATGGATTTATTTATTTTTTCGAGCATATTCTTGGCCTCCTGACTTTGACACACATTGAAAAGTCTTGACAGTATTGGCAAATGCACCATCATTTTTAAATTCCAAAAGTGACTTTAATCGCTCGCTCGGCGATGCGCCAGAGAGGAGAACGGAGAGAGATCGATTGTGCAAAGCAAAACATGCGCTGTCCTCTCACCAGCGATTCACCAGAACGTTCGCCTGGACTACTCTTCATACTGCTGTTGGTCTATCAAACTCCCTTTTTCTAGTGAAGGAAGTGAGCGCAGTTTTTGTCCATAGACATCTGGAGTGATAACGATGGACCAGGCAGACCATGCTTGAATGGGACGCACCGGAATTCGGTCCCGCTACCTGCGGAAGGGACTACCTGTAACGGATTAAATTCGAAGTGTGGTCACACCAGCGAAAATGCGATTTCGGAATTGGGTCCCATGTACCTACTATTTGTTTAATTTGACTTTTATTTTCCTTCACATTTTTTTGGGCCTAGGACCAACAGTACACACTTATTGTTGTTGTACTGGCATGTTTAAAAATTTACGCTAAATGCGTATCGTCAAAAATAAAAACAGTACGTGAAATAATAACCCAACCAAACCTACCCCTACCAAACCACCTTCGTATTTTTAGTCAATTTTTTTGTAGAATGAATTATAATAATTTTCAATAATAACCCAACCAAACCTACCCCTACCAAACCACCTTCGTATTTCTAGTCAATTTTTGAAGAATAAATTACAATAATTTTCAATAGAACCCAACCAAACCTACCCCTACCAAACCACCTTCGTATTTCTAGTCAATTTTTGAAGAATAAATTACAATAACTTTCAATAATAACCCAACCAAACCTACCCCTACCAAACCACCTTCGTATTTTTGAGATAATGATTTTTGAAAACAAAATTTAAACCCATCTATTATTAATAAACGCTTACCCTTTTCACTCGACTTAAGTTTCTTTCTCAAAAAACTTTATTTTTAAAAACAACTTTTATTATTTTAAATACAAAAAATGAATCAACTAGTGGTAAATTGGAATGTAAGTTTAATGTTACTGTTAAGAATATAAAAATCAGACTGAATTAATTTGAATAAAAACATGTAAGCAGAATTGTATAAAATTGTGAAATAGTAAAATAAGCATTTCTCCTTTTACACATATCCGGGTGTTGGGTTCAATAATTATAACGGTAGTTATAAGGGTCAATGACTATAACTCCTCCCTTCTAAGATTCTGGCATGTTTCATGGAGTGAAAAATGCCCTAGGACTTGCCTCCGGTCGCTCTTCTAATTTCACTTCTTCTCTTGGTTCGTCTTCTTTGATGGTTGAATTACTTCTCTTGATTTTTCTTTTTACGATATAACTAACTACTATCCAAAGAACACTAACTACTATTAAAATAAAAATTACTATATTACTATAATTAATAGAAGTCTTTTGTAAATGTTTTAACACTATAGGCTGGATTTCACTTTGTTTATTAAGAAGTTTGTGAATTTTATCTAAGGGAACTGTTTCTAAGGAAATTTCTGGAACGTTTTCTTCTTTTTCACCATAGGTAACTTTCAATTCGGGAAGTAGTAACGGCTGGCCTCGTGAAATCAATTGTTGATTGATATATTGTTGTTTTTCTACCAGAAATTTACACTGATATGGAATAGATATCAAAAAATTTCCTTCCAGGATGGAAAAGTCGGTACTTGTACATATTGTTTTAATTTTAGTTTGATTGACGAAAATGGCTATATAATGTGACTCATCAATTGGCTGGATTACGTTTTTCGAGATTTTGATAGGAATACTTTGGCAGTTTTTTGGATTTGATTGAAGCTGAAGTAACTGGAAAATGCAATCATCTTCTTCGTCTCCTACAGACAGATTTCCATCGGGACAATAATAGTTTGGCTTTAGGTCTAGGCAGGGCATCGAGTGATATTGGTAATAGTTTTCGTTCATTGTCAGAAAGGTGTTGCGAGGTATGATAGTTGTGTGGTTTGTTGTAGGGATAGAGAAAAGATGATAATATGAAAAGGTTTCAGGATAAACAATAGGAAAGTGAACAGCGAAAACGATTTTTGTATCAGAGTAGTACGCTTCAATTTTTAAAATTTCATAATATCTATGCGTGTCATTGCTTATATTTGGAAAAATTATTTCATTTCTAGAGTGATATTTTAATACTGTATCAATTATAGAATTCATTTCATTTATATCTACTATACTAGTGTGTAAAACTCCTAATCTAGCAAATGTTATAGCATTTTCTATCTGACTTAAGAGATGTAAAATAATATTAAAGTTAACATTTAATTGATCTAAAACATTTCGAGTTTGCATGTAATCGTTGAATTGAAATATGAATGTATTCAGTGAATTACGTATTGTCTGAATTCCAGAAAATATTGTTTCTTGATTACTCTTTATAAGTGATACTGTATCATTAAAATTTTCAATAATGTCAGTTGTAAGTGAAATTTGCTGATTAAGTTTTTGCACGATTTCTTTTTCATTATTTTGTAAATCAAATATTGCTTGATCATAGTACGTTGCATCATTTGCATCAAGATTACCTGAGATACTTTTAATTACTGAACCTAATCCATTGATGAGACCTCTTTTTACTCTAGACGATGGCATTAGAGAGTGGAATTTTTGTTCAGCAGATTTTACTTGATAAAGAAGGGCACGATCAAAATAATCGAGCTCTCGAAAATAAGGGTGGCTAAGCCCTGATTGGATCGCTAATGTTACATTATTATATGCATATTTTAAAGTTTCAATTTCTTTACCTATAGGAGATAAATCGTAATAATGAAGGAAAGTGTGAACACTTGCTTTTAATTTTGCTGTGCCTAGTTTGTACGGAAGGATGCCAGGATTATTATTTAATTTATTGATTAGGATTTCTTCACCCTTTACTAGTGGAAGGAATAGGACTGGAAGGACTAGTAGCGCCCTGTAACAATTTTTTCTGATTAGCTTTTGGTCTTTTAAGATTTTGTTTATGTAAAAGTTTATTTTTATTTGTTTTTATTTTTATACCCTTGTCAGAGAGGGTTGTTGTTTTATAAAACTTTGGGTTAAGTTTGTTCCTAGTTTGTGTTGTATTCTTTTTATATATGTCAATGCCAGGTTCGTACTGTAATGGGTCATGTCGGTTTTGATTGTGGTAGGTTACGGTCGCCTCTTTTTGAGAACTTAGTGTTTCGTTTAATTTTTTATAAATTTCCGTAGTAACTTGTCGATGTTCTTGAACGTAGTTATTAATAAGGGTTTGATCAAGGTTTATATCAAATAATTCTTTTGAATCAAAATGTCCATTTAGTATATCGATTGGCTTCTGTTTTGTTACAGAGTGTATCGAATTATTATAGCCTAAAATAGCATAGGTCATATCATTAAGAATATTTATTTTACCGTCATTTTTTGCTCTAATGATGCGCAAATGTTCGATAATAGTAGAGTGAAAACGTTCAATTGCACCTTTTGACTGTGTACTATTTGGGGTAACATAGTGGGTTTTTATTTTATGAACATCTAGAAATTCTTGCACAATTGAATTTTTGAGTTCGGTACCATTGTCCATTACAATTAAACTCGGGACACCATGGTGAGACATAAATGTTAAAAATGCTCTTGTGATTTCTATGCCGTTTAATGCTGCTAGTGGGTATGCTTGACCATATTTTGAAAAAGTATCGATTATTGTTAAAAATTTGTGACCTTGAGCAGAAAGAGTGTCGCAAAATATAATTTCAAGTGGTTTTGAGGGTGTTGGACTTATCATTAGTTTCTGTTTCGGTGGATTTCTGTCATATTTGTTTGTTTGACAAATATCACATTTGTTAATAAAGTCTGTAATGTCGTTTTTCATTCTGGGCCAAAAGTATGTCCGTTTTATTCTTGTTTCGGTTTCAAGTATTCCACGATGATTATTTCTATCCTCATGAAATAATCTTATAGTTTCGTGTTGTTCGTCCTTGTCAGTTATGTCTGTTAATATTTCATTACATTGTATTAGTTTATAAGCAGAATTTTTAAAAGTTGTCTGTAATATTTCTAATACTCGAGGGATGTACTCATGACGTTGAAAATGCACACCATAAGTAAATTTTGGATCAATATAATTTTTGAAAACATTTATAACGTCTTTATGGAAATCTTTAATTGAAATTTGCAAATGAAGCCGTTTTTTGTTAGGAAATACCTGTTCTGTTTTAGGTCTTGTGGGAGAGTGTAAGACAAAATTAAATATTATTTGATGGTCGAAAGAGTTAAGACATTTTTCAGAAATTTTCATACCTAAAATAGGGTCCTCTTCGCTTGTATGAACAGTGTCATTATCGTCATCGTTTGTAATTGGGGGTTCGTCTACGTTTACAATTATGGATTCGTTATCTTGATCTTCGTCTCGTTGGTTTTGTAAAATGGAGTCATCAAAGCTTTCAGTGTAAAAGTCAATTAGTTCTTTTGTATGTATTTCAACCCGAGAAAGTGCGTCTACGTTAGAATTCGCAGAGCCTTTTTTGTACTCAATTTCGTAATCAAATTCTTCGAGTTTAAGCCTCCACCTTACAAGTCTAGAATTTGGTTCTTTAAGATTCATTAACCACTTAAGAGGTTTGTGATCAGAATATATTTTAAATTTTCTACCAAACAAATATGGCCTAAAGTATTTTGTAGCCCATACGATAGCTAAAAGTTCACGTTCTATAGTGCTATAATTTTGTTCAGACTCGTTGAGAGTCCTGGAAGCATAAGCCACAGGCTTTTCGGTTCCAGATGATATTTGCGATAATACTGCCCCTAAGGCAAATCCGCTAGCGTCCGTTGTCAAAATAAAATCTTTAGAAAAGTCTGGATATTGTAGGATAGGTTCGTTAGTGAGTAAATTTTTACAAGTTTCAAAGCATCTAATAAATTCAGCGTTATGTTCAATTTTTGCTCCTTTTTTTAAACAGGAGGTCAAAGGTTTTGTCAGTCGTGCAAAGTCTTTAATGAATCGTCTATAATAACCAAGTAAACCTAAAAATGATTTGATATCTCTGGTTGTTTTAGGTATTGGGTAACGTTGTATTGCACAGATTTTATCTGGATTTGGTTTTATTCCGTTAGGTGTTACTAAATGACCAAGATAAGCAACTTCTTTTTTCAAGAATTCGCATTTGTCGATTTGAATTTTAAAATTTGTGTCTCTAAGTCTTTCAAATACTCTGTCTAAATTTGTAATATGTTCTTGTAGGGATGTCGAGAACACTATTATGTCGTCTAAGTAAACTAAACATATTTCGTTTTGTAAACCCCTCATAATATTGTCTACAACACGTTGAAATGTCGCAGGACTATTTTTTAGTCCCATCGGCATTCGAACATACTCATAATGTCCATTTTCGACATTAAAAGCAGTTTTTTGGATATCTTCGGGATTCATCTCAATTTGATGAAATCCGCTAGCCAAGTCTAAAATCGTAAAATAATTACATCTACCTAATTTGTCTAGTACATCCGCTATATTGGGTATTGGATAACGGTCATCAATAGTTTTTTCATTTAATTTTCGGTAGTCTACTACAATCCTCCATTTCTTTTTGCCAGAACAATCGGCTTTTTTCGGCACTACCCAAATGTTAGATGACCAGGGCGAGTTGCTAGGTCGAATAATATTCTGATCTAACATGGATTTTATTTGTTTTTGCACTTCCTCTTTATGAATGAAAGGATATCTGTATGATTTATTATATACCGGTAATTCGTCTTTAGTTTTTATTGAATGTTTAATACAGTTAGTAAAGGTTAGAGGGTCTTTTTCTCTGTGAAATATTCCTGAATATTTCCGACAGAGTTTTATGATTTGATCTCTTTCTTCAGAGTTCAAATGATCTGTTCTTAAAAGTTCGGCAATGTCAAATTGGTCATGTGTTTCGTCTGGTTGGATGTCAATGTGAAATAAGTCAAAACAATTATATTCAAAGGGTAAAGTTTGTAATGGCTTAGATAAAGAAAAAATAATTTCGTTATTTGTATTGTTACGGATTTCTACAAAAGCTGTGCCATTATTTGCGTGTGATAAAGTGGATGGAATTTCGCAGTTTTTAATTATTTGTTTAGAAATTAGAATGTCTCCTTCTATTTGGGAAACAGGTACTTTTGTCAAAATACAAGTGAAAGGATCAATTTTCCTCTTAAAAATAGTGGGATTACTTTCTAGATAATAAATTGGTAAAATAGTTTCAGGAGTAATTAACTGTGAGTTTACAAAATCTAAATGTGCTTTCAATAATTTTATATTATCAAGTCCTATAAGACCATCAAAAATCTCATGAAAATTGAAAAGATGAAACTTAAAATTATCATTCTTATTAAATTCAGAAAATATTGGAATAATTGCGCAATTTTGATGACTTGATGTCTGAAATGCTGATGAAACTGTAAAAGGTTCTCTGAATATTTTATCTTTAAAAAATTTTTCGGCAAGTTCAGGTTTCAGAAAAGATTTTGTTGCACCGGTATCTATCAATAGTTTAATAGGGGGATCGGAGATTTGAATATAGGGTAATTCTTTTTTGTCTGTGGAAATATTAAGTTCTATTAAGTCATTTCGTATGCAATTTGAGTTTCCTGAAAATTTTCAGAGTTGTCCTCTTTTGCATATTCAAAATTGTCATCGTAATTTGTTTCGTCAATTTCTGTGTTAAATAACTCTTCAGAATGGAAATTAGGTTTCTGGTTGAAATTTTGGAAATTATTTGTATTTCGAAATTGAGGTGTGGTGTTTCTTGTTGAAACAGACATAGGAACGGGTTTGGATTGAACGTTATTTGGATTTTGTTTCCAAACATTTGGAGGTTTACCAAAAACTTGTGAATTTGTTGGATATCTAGGATTTGGTGGATTTGGGTTACGTTGCATCTGTATTGGTCCTCTGGGAAATTGAGGTGAGTGATTATTTGTCATTTGAGACGTTGTTGGTTGAAAATATTGGGGAGTTTGAAAATTTCTTTGGGATGTTTGTTGAAAATGTTGGGGAGTTTGAAAATTTCTTTGGGATGTTTGTTGAAAATGTTGGGATTGGCGTGAGATATTGGATTGGTTAGGATATTTCCGAATATTATTATTAAAATTAAAATTTCCAAAATTTTGATTTCTTTGACAATATTTAATATTATCCTCCTCTCTAATGAATTGAATCGCTTGTTCTAGTGTATTTGGTCTCATAGCACGAATAATAGGCCCTAATGGTTCCTTTAAACCAGCTAAAAATGACTTAAGCGCTTGTTTAATGAAAAAATTTCTCTTTGATTCACGTTCTGCATTTTCATAGTGTAAATCTATGTAATTACAAATTGAATTGAGCAAACTTAAAATTCTTTCATGAAATACGTAAGGAGATTCACTATTACGCTGTCTTATATTAACTAAATCTTGATTTAAACAATTCTCGTCCCTATGATCACCAAAATTTAAAATTAAAGCATTTTTTATATCATTCCAAGTTTTAGCGCCAGTTATGGCTACTATTTCCTCGGCTTTACCTTCTAATTTATTTAATATACCATTGAGAAGTAATGTATTCTGAAAATTACCGATATTTTCACTATCCAAATAGTGACGTAAAATTGATTCAGAAGCATTTATGAAACGATGCAATTTATTTATGTTTCCATCAAAATTTGGAATAATTGACAAATTTTTGATGTCTAAAACTGGTGGTGCCATTATAGTTAAATGTCTAAAATTATCAATAAAATCTAACTCTTCACAATTGTCGATTTCGCTTAAGGATTCGTCGTTAGAAGAGGAGTCTGACATAAAAAAAAATTCTTACCACATATGTGCCCTTTTTATTGCAATAGACCTTTTCTATTATCTGTCCTT
This sequence comes from Lochmaea capreae, assembly GCA_949126875.1. Classification (NCBI taxonomy): domain Eukaryota; kingdom Metazoa; phylum Arthropoda; class Insecta; order Coleoptera; family Chrysomelidae; genus Lochmaea; species Lochmaea capreae. The sequence goes on from OX421398.1 coordinate 4,678,458, forward strand.
GGCTTCCTCGATGGATTCCTTGGGAACTGGAACTTGAAGTTGATTCTGGTTTTCGTCCAAAGAGTTGAAACTCACGGTTTATCTACGATAGATTTCCTGACGAAAATCCTACTGACTGCGCCACTTAAGTTTCTTTCTCAAAAAACTTTATTTTTAAAAACAACTTTTATTATTTTAAATACAAAAAATGAATCAACTAGTGGTAAATTGGAATGTAAGTTTAATGTTACTGTTAAGAATATAAAAATCAGACTGAATTAATTTGAATAAAAACATGTAAGCAGAATTGTATAAAATTGTGAAATAGTAAAATAAGCATTTCTCCTTTTACACATATCCGGGTGTTGGGTTCAATAATTATAACGGTAGTTATAAGGGTCAATGACTATAACTCTCGTCATAGAGGTGAAATTAATATTTTCCATGTCAAACAAACAAACAAAATCACAATAACGGACACAAATAATCTTTTAATACCCACATGAAATCTACCTGCTTCGACAGCGGACCGAATTACGAAATCACCCTTTCGGATTTGGACAAGGTCCCTGTGAGCAGGTAGCCCTTTTGCTAGGTACCCGGACCGAATTCCGAAACACCGCTTGAATGCCAGGACTGGACCATGTCGAGTATTTTCCAATAATTAAACGTAGGATTAATAATTACAGAATAATAATAATATTAACTTTTACTTTTGATTAATAATAATAACCTTTATTTCTCAAACTTCAAAAAAAAACCTGCATTGTAGTCTATAATCTTGCACTAACTGCCATAAACGAGACAATAATAATAATTAAATAATAGTATTTTATACAACGATCATGTAATGATAGCCATTAAGACACGAGCATGTTGTAGGATACGAAACGAGCCGCAGGCGAGTTTCGTATATAATATGCGAGTGTATTAATGGTCATTACATGAAAGTTGCATACAATATTTTTTCTACTCCGATTAATAAGAATTATTTAATTAATAATTATCATTTATTATAAAAAAACAAGAAAAGTGAAAGAAACTTCAACAAATAAATTTTACAAATTGTTTGTATAATTTTTCATAAGTTTTCTTGGATTTTTCTGGTAATATGTTGTCAACTGCATTTTCGGCTCTTTCTCTAATTTCTGGAGGCGTCAGAGAAAATTCTTCGTTATCACTCATTATTTTAACACAATTTAATTATTTAGTTTAATTAATCTTAAATATAGTTACTTTTGAAAATCAAAATTATTTGACAGCTGTCAAATTAAGTGTCACTTAATAGGTCTGTTCGCCTGCAATAAAAGTGTAGCACTGAGCTATATAATTTTGAAAAATTCAGGTCTATCTGTGAAAAAATGCGTGTAAAATTGCTAAATTTGGGACTATCTATGTATATTGCATTTATATACTGCAAGAAGCATTAAAACATTATTAAAATAAATAAAATCGTATAGCTCAGTGCTACACTTTAATTGCAGGGAACAGACCTAATATAATTAATTTTAGAAATGTCAGCCAGGTATCCATGGCTATATTAAATATTGTGCGAATGTCGCATTCCTATTGGCTTAAAAATCTGTATCATAATGAAAATTTGTATCATAATGAATATCATTATGATACAGATTTTAGTCTTTTAATAAGTATATTATAAAACAGGAGTAGAAAAAAATATTAATCAGTTGAATTACTCAAATTAGCAAAGTTTTTCACTTAATGTCTTTTTCGTTGTCACTTCTTCACTATTATTCTGTGAAAAACTATGTGCAGCTGGTCATTATTATTATTTTTCAAACAATCACTGCTACTACTTTTTGAATGGTTCCAGTTCTACTGTCAGAATCATTATTATTATCATTATCCAAATTATTATTAAACGCTTCTAGATTACACGAGTCTCTGCTACTAAGATCGTTAACCTCACTCACAAAGCTGATGTTTGCTTTTGGATTATTTAAACTTTGCTCGTTAACAACTGTATTAGTTTCTTTTGTTTAAAACTTTTTCTGCTTTGTTTAACGCACGCTACCTTTGAACTCTAAGATACGCAGCAGACATGGTTACTTTGAGTAGTAATAATAAAAAAATGTGAGTTGATAACTGAAGCTCGAATTGACCTGACAAATAATAAAATTATGTATGGCTGGCGATGGAGCGTTGAACGAAAATACTCGAATCACGCCGTATATAACCGAACGGCCTAAGCTAGATGGGTCCCTATTAAACGGCCACGGTTGGGTTATCCAGTCTTGGCCCAAGCTCGGATAATCTGATAATAATTTTCTTTAATTTATAATATCTAAACACCAGCTTTTTACCATTGAATAGAAGAATATCACAGCTGGGTCTAACAGTCTTGGTCCAAGCTTGGGTCCCCAATAAATGGCCAAGGCTGGGTTAAGGTACGGTTTCGCTGGTGCGATTGCGACTACGACTTATATGGTTTCGCTGGTGCGATTCATACGACTGCGACTGCGATTGCGAATGGTAGTGTTTCGGTGAAACGTCTAGAACTGCGACAGGAACAGTTTTAAAATGATAGAAGGCAAGAGAGGTAGAATGGATGACGTCGATCTTCTGACTCTTGTCTTGTTAGAAGAAGAGGAAGATGATGAATATTTTATTACAACACAGACTATTGCGAAAAAGATGCAAGACACGTAATATTCCGGAGACGTGCAGAAGAAGGCTGTTTTAATCTTCTTATAAATGCCCATTTAAAATAAGATGAAAATAAATTTAGAGACTTTTTTCGATTAAATCTAGCAAGATTTCGTCGTTGTTCATTGAAAAACGAGCCATTTTTCCCTTGCGACTGCGACTTGACTGGTCTGTCTAGCAGTCGGGACGCAACGGCTGCGACTCGATCACAGTCGCGTTCAGTCGGAACGCACGAGCGAAACCGTAAACGAAGCAGTCGCTAGCGATTAGTCGCAATCGCAGTCGCAGTTGCAATCGCAGTCGCAATCGCACCAGCGAAACCGTACCTTTACACAGTCGGATAATCATAGGCATGGCATGGGTTAAACAGCCTGGCCCATGCATGGGCCAATACAGGTACGCCGAAGCTAGGTTTCCCAGTACTGGCCCAGGTTTGGCCCCTTTGTCAACTCTGTTTCCTACATAGGTAATTCGAATTTGCGTATTATGCTGTTCATACATGCAAGATGACAGTGGGAACAAATCTATTATAATGTACTCCGACCTTTTAATTTGAAATGGATAAAAACTTTTTACTTCAAATGTTATTATAGCTATGATAAAAATAATGTAAAAATTCAAAAATAATAAACTGTTTAACTATATAGCTTTTCTTTAATTGGTTTCTTTATTTTATAGTCCACACAACCGACTCCTTGTATTAAAAATTCTTGGTATCGGCGGTTATGTCCTTTATAGTGCCTAGTGCCGTACTTCATAAGTTTATCTCACTCAGACAACTTTCATTTTGTCGTAGCTTACATTTATCGTAGCTCTTCTTTGGTTGTCTGGCCTGGAGATATCGACCATTAAACTCGCCTTATAAAGCGAGGATTCGGGACTGCCACAATTCAGAGACGTATTTCTACTTCAAAAATAAGACATACTTTTATCATTGGTGATAAAACTTAACGACTATAAAACTGCTGGAAATGTATTTATTTATTATCTAGAAGAAAATTGTTGAAGAAAATACTATATCATCACCGACTATACGGTAACGGCACAAGAACATAGGAAGAAGCGGCAAGCAATATAATAACAAGATCAAACGAACTTACCTGTGATGTTCGATCTTGATTATATGAAGGCCTCGTCGAAGTAAATAAGATGCTATGTAGTACCCTCGTCTCTGGCGTTATCGTCACATATTTTAAAGTAAACAAAACCTCCTTGCCGCTCGCCCCCGGGGTGCCTAACGCACCTCAGTCTTCATTTTGGGCGAACATTTTTTGCAACTATTTACGGGATTGGGTGTATACAGGGTGGGATCTTATTTACTTCGACGAGGCCTTCATATAATCAAGATCGAACATCACAGGTAAGTTCGTTTGATCTTGTTATTATATTCGGCCTCGTCTCGTAAATAAGATGCTATGTAGATATTTAGAGAAAGTTGCAAAAATAAAATTCCTGGTCCAAGAGGAAGAATTTCTAGAACATTACACGTTTTCTCAAAAAACTCAATTCCTAATGACCCTGGAGTAATTATCAAACATATAAAATTAAATAGACAAAACTGTCTCCTCAAAGGATAAACTGTTGTACACCTGGGAAAACATTTTAGATTTAGTATAGTATCAAAACTAACACCTTTCCTATTCGCAGCCGAGGTCGAAGCGTGTCTCGTGCTATGAGCAGAAAATTTGTCCGTATCCATACCACTTTTCCGCAAAAAAAACTCCTGTGTGAAAATATTCTCATAAGGTTTTGTATCAGAAATAAATAAACTTTCGATTAATCCTCTAAGTGGACTTGTTTTTTCCAAGTAGAAAAGCAGAGTTGAGGCTACGCAGATTTCCGGATCAGAATTCAAACAAGGGTTAAAACCTGTTTTTGGCTGATGTTTTAATTCTCTTAAGAATAGCAATTTCGATATTTGCCTCTGCTGGCTACTTCTATAGAATATAATGTTTGCAGGCGATGACTCGTCGTTAATGCTAATAAGGTAGCTAATTTTTGCGACAGAGTAGTTAAATATATTTACGCATTTTTATGTTTCCTAAGGTAAACTAAAACCTCCGAGGGATCCCAAGTATTTTTATATTTTGGCATACCTGGTCTTAACATGTGAACCCCATTGAGAAATCTTTGAATTCTATAAACCTTGGAAAGGTCTATATGAGCTAATAAGCAACTGTACTTATTGAGACTCTTACTGGTGAAACAGAATAAGGATCGACTTTTTCAGAGATGTTAATCTCCCGTCTGATACGTATTGCTCTGGTGTGTTTTCGAAAGTAGATGCCATGCAGATTTCCAAGGATGATTCGGGAACTTGGCCTAGCTGCAGCGCTTTCTGATAATAGACCTCCCATCAAAGAAAGGTGTGCTGATAGTGGATGCTGTAATCTGCCAAAGGAAAGAAGATTGTGCTTAGGAGTAAATGTTAATGGTTTCCCTACCAAAAGAGATAAGAAAATCGGTACCATGACTGGTTAGGCCGCATGGGAACCACTAAAATACCTTTCGCTTGATCAGTAATAATTTTTTCTAACGTACGCAGAATGCCCGAAAAAGGCGGAAAAGGCGTAAAAGAAAGAATTCGACCAATTTATTGTAAAGGCATCTATCGCGCTGGTATATATGGGTCGTTAAGCCATGAAACATGAAGGTTGCACTTTTTATTTATTTGGTTTGCGAATAAATCAAAGTCCGGATGTCCAACTGTCAACTAAAGACTGGAAATTTGAATCGACAAGAGCCCATTCTACATCTATATGTACGCTCCGAGAAGTCTTATCCGTTATAATATAGGCCGATGATCTAATGTATGACGCAACGATGAAGATCTCTTTTTTCAAACCACTGCCAAATTTTTCGAGCAAGACAATTTAGCTTAACGTATTGTACACTCCCCCTACGGTTAATATGAGCAATAGCGGTAGTATTATCGACCCGGCAGAGCAAAGAACAATTTTTTAAAGTTCTGGCGTATCATCTTAATCCAAAAAATACAGACAAAAGTTCGAGATAATTTATATGCTCGGATTTCTCCTCCTCTGACCAAAAACCATGAGAACTGTTATAATTTCAGTAGCTTCTCCACACCGTATTAGATGGGTCTGAAATAATTTCTTTAACGAAATCATGTTTCTTTAGAGAATTTTGCTTTTCAAATTCCTTTCCACCAATTGAAGCCATCTCTTAAGCTATTCGATATATTCATAATAGCGTTGAAATTGGCTGGCGATTTTCTAAGAGCTAATTATTTTCCACGCTCAAACAATTTGAATATATATAGCAATATTTTACAGCAAATAGATATTAATTTACCTATTATTTTTGAAAAATGTATAATATGTATAGTTTTAACTTCTTAAAATTTTGCAGCATTACAATTAATTTTTTACGTTTATCTTTAAGAACCGAGATACTAAGTTCCCGATAGATAAACTTAAAGCCTCAGTAAATACATACATTGCTTGGAATTAACAAACTGTTTTCATAATTAATAACAAAACCCAAATATTTTAAGAGCGATACCTTTTGTGATATATTTACTAAACACTCCCTGTATAGTTATTGCCCAGCAATAAGAAATCATCTAAATAGACACATCCCTTTTTCCTAAGGTAATGTTAACCAGTTCTAAAACTTTCGTGAATATCATAAGAGCTACATTTATGCCAAAGCAAAGACAATAATTATACTCATAAATATTGTTGTTAAATGAAAACCTTAAGTATTTCTTATCTTTCGTGAAACTGGACCAAAAAATATGCTTCCATAAAACAATTTCGATTAATTAACCTGGTGGTCTTCTAATATAAAATGAGATGTTTTTATATATTGATATAAATTCTTAAGATTCAATAAAAAACGTGAGGTCCCATCTTTTTTTTTTTTTTGCAGTTAACAAATACTTGGATAAGAATTGATCTTTGCAAGCTTGAACTTTACTAGCACCGGATTTTAACATTTTTTCTATAGAATGTGTGATTGGCACTTTTCCCCTTAAGGACCATTCCGGCTGTTTAGGCGACACCGCCTGTGAAGGTTTATTAATGAAAGGTAATTTAACCCTGCTTACCCAAGACAGGATTTGCTTATTGTTTGTGATTTCTTTCCAATGCGACAAAAAATATTGTAACCTTCCTGCTAATTTCTCTACCTCTCCTTCTGGCGATACCCCCTTTCTATGGTGTTAACGATGTAAGCGATTCTGCTAGTAGTACTTGGCGGTGGGAACACGAGGCTGGTAGTGTCCACTCTGTCTAACTTCCTGAAACTTCTTAAATGGAGTTTTCGAGTTTAAAGAACTCCCGGCATTGAAAACCTTTAAGTGGAGATTTATTAATTTTGAGCTGTATCGAAGACTGCTGAATGTTTTGACATTTTTTAGTCTATCCTCCAAATTCTCCACAAACAGTCATTTATCACTGATTGACTGTAATAATGTGAGGTATAGAAAAACTGCTGAGTGGTGAAGATCAGACAAAAGCCGACCGGCATCGCTAACACGTTCAATAATGACCTTATTGTCTTTTTGTCTCCAATGAGTCTGAAATTACCGATCCTATTGCACCAATTTGAAGCTGCTTCGTGAAAAGATGCTCGTCTCTTTTTATTACAGGCTGTCACCATAAGGTTTAATTTTGGTGTCTCCAAACAACCGACTATTTCTCTCGGAATCTAGCCGGGATTTAACAATTTGAAGCCATCTGTTGGAGAATTGGCGGTCCATATACTTTAGCGGCGCCTATCTACTCACCTAGCATTGATAAAATATCCTAGTCAAGACTGGAAGTCGTAGTCGAAGCTGATTTACCAGTTGCTCTGTCAATCGGTATGTTAGTCGCATTTTCTTGATCGGGTTCAGCTTCATGAGGCCCATCCTCTCCTCTGCACAGAGGAGAAAAGGAGTATACAATAAAAATATTGAAACCACTTGTATCGGCTGTTATCAAGAAACAGAAATCCTGCTATCAAAAATAGGCTCGGGTCAGTTATAGTGTTGCGATAAAACATAGGCATGGCACGACGTCAAAGCGTGCCCAAACTAATGTGTGCGTTCTATCAAAAGAACAACACATTCTGCTATCAAAAGCAGGTACTCTGATATCAAAATCAGGCAACACATTCCGATGCCCAGCATGTTTAACACCTAAAATAAGTATCTGTGAAGGTAATGAAAAAAAACAAAATAATTACCTTCATTCGAAACTCTTGGAAACCACTTGGCTCGGCAGATTCTGTTATCAAAAACAGAACTATCCTGCTATCAAAAACAGGCTCGGGTCAGTTACAGTGCTGCGATAAAACATAGGCATGGCAAGACATCAAAGCGTGCCCAAACTAATGTGTGCGTTCTATCAAAAGAACAACACATTCTGCTATCAAAAGCAGGTACTCTGATATCAAAATCAGGCAACACATTCCGATGCCCAGCATGTTTAACACCTAAAATAAGTATCTGTGAAGGTAATGAAAAAAAACAAAATAATTACCTTCATTCGAAACTCTTGGAAACCACTTGGCTCGGCAGATTCTGTTATCAAAAACAGAACTATCCTGCTATCAAAAACAGGCTCGGGTCAGTTACAGTGCTGCGATAAAACATAGGCATGGCAGGACATCAAAGCGTGCCCAAACTGATGTGTGCGTTCTATCAAAAGAACAACAACACATCCTGCTATCAAAAGCAGGTACCCTGATATCAAAATCAGGCAACTCATCCCGATGTACAGCATATTCAACACCTAAAATAAGTATCTGTGAAGGTTATGAAAAAAAAATTAATTACCTTCATTCGAAACTCGTTCCGAAGATGTATCCCTAGAATAATTTTTTCTGGTTTTCACACGAGTAGATATACTATAGGGATTCTGGACCACTACTTCAAAAATCTCCGCTGGTGGCGCTGAGAGCGGCGTTGGCGGCGTTCCGCGGCGTTGGCCGCCATTTTTAGTCCTCTTTTTAAAACTCTCAAATAATTAAAAAACTTTAACTCGGGTGTGGATCGAACCCCGAACCTACGCGCTTATAGCAATGCATCTAACATAGTCCGCCACGATCTCTCATACATAACATTGTCGAAGAAAAGTATATTACGTGAGCGCGCACCGTACGCTGGCGGGTAGGAGTCTCGGTGGCGACATCTACATGCGGGTAGTCTATGGGCCGGTGGCCTGCGGGTAGGAGTCTGCCGCGGGAGTCTGTCCGCCATTTTTTATCCATGCGCGCGGGGCGATCAAAATCAAATTGTACAAAAATCACATTATCATTATCATGATTAATCGTATTTTTGTACGGGCGTATATCACAAAAGGACCGTGAAAGGCAGGTCAGCACCCTCGTGTCATCCAATCATAGCAAACTCGAAAGGTATTAACGGCTATTCGTGAATCATATACAGGGCGGAGTATCTTTGAATGGTAGGACTTAAGCAAACGATAAGGTATTAACGGCTATTCGTGAATCATATACAGGGCGGAGTATGGTAGGTCGACTTTAGCAAACGATAAGGTAACTTTTTTGTGTCAACCCCAAGTGTTACGTCGTCACGTGGTACATCGCCACGTGGTACATCGCCACGTGGTACGTCGTCACGTGGTACGTCGTCACGTGGTACGTCGTCACGTGGTACGTCACGTCGTCACGTCACGTCACGTCGTCACGTGGTACGTCGTCACGTCACGTCACGTTGGAGGGAAGCTTCGAAACATTACATTGGCGAGTCATTTCTTGTGAGGTTATGAAGTCGGATTGTGGCGAAGTCGTCAGACGTGGAGCAGACTTCGTATAAACTGGATGTCCCGCAAATTACTTATCCATTAAGACGTATCCAACCATGTTCAACAAAACCGAAGAGAATATGGAAAATGAGATTTATAATGTCTTCACCATGACATGTCTAATATTAATATCTGTCTTGGTTTTAATTTTAAAAATTATTTTAAAAATTGTAAAACGAAAATTTGTATCTTCATGCAATATAAAAGTTGATGAATATACAGAGTGTTTCAATAAAAACCCAACGTTTCTGTAAAAAACTTTATTTATAATGGTAATACAGTATTTGAAAACCAGTGGCCGTACAAAGGAGACACATATTATAAATTCAGCGAATATACAAAGAAGGTTATGGAAGCTGGAAAATTTAATTGGAACTGGTTTGGAATACCGTATCCCAATGAAGGATTAAAAGAACAACTAAAGAATTTACTTAGCAAAATTATATCTTTTTATGAATAAATCAATATGTTTTCCTAGGTAACTGATTTAATTAAATTCCTATTTCTCCCAATCTTATGACATGAATGTAGGAAAAAAAAAAATAAAAAATGAATTATATTATATATATATTTATGATGAACAATAACTATAAAACTTACACATCTTAAAAGTCTAAATTACAAAATTTGATTGAACCGACAAAAGATTAATATATTTATGATAAACAATAACTATAAAACTTACACATCTTAAAAGTCTAAGTCACAAAATTTGATCGAACCGACAAAAGATTGAATTATAAAAATGAAAACAAAAGAATGAATTAAAAAATACTAGAATCCATCAAAATGGTCAATATCGCTATCACTATCATATGTTCCCCTAAATCTGAGAGTTCTAGGAGAATTATGAAGTTTCGCAATACAAGAATCTTTATCATTTGTTTCAAAAAGTACTGTTCTATAACAACTTTGACACCACCAATCTTTATTGTGGTACAAGTCGCGAATTATATCTTCTGACTCGCAAACATCATGATAATGATCGTTGATTACAATCAAATGTTTCCTCAATCTTTTATGACATCCTTTTATGCTATCAAAACATTCTTTACAAACATATATGTTATATCTATCAATCCTATAATAGTTAACCCATACACAATATTCAGACTCGTCTTCAAATATGTAGCCCCAGTCAGATCTAGCAAGTACAGCATTTCGGTCTTTGTACAGAATATCTCGTGAACAATGAACAAAATTGAGATTTCTGCAAAAGCGTGACTGATCATTTTTAGCAGTTTTATTCAAAAACCTCCACTTGTATTCCGCAAATTTTTTTGCGATTTGTTTGGTAAGAGTCCATGGTAATTTTGATGATTCGAAAAAATCTGCTAGACATTCTATATTCTCACAAATTATTTTTATACAGTTTTCACTCAATGTATTCATATCTAAAACAATAAGAGTACATTTTTTATATACATATACTCATCAAAAATTGCAATATTACTCAGTGTTACTTAATTTGTAATGACCCCAAGGAAGCGTATCAAACGACTCGGGAATTAGCGACCGCTTATCATCTTCAGGAGAAAGACCCACTTTCTTTTGTTCAATGCTGAAAACGTTATGTGCATAGGACCGAATTGTGTTTTGGAAAATGTACTTCGACTCCCAGTTTTTTAAACAGTTCAAGTAATCTTCGAAAGTAATTTTATTTTTTACAACATTTTTCTTTACCCCCTTAGATTTTTTCACTATTTTCCCACCCTTAACTTTAAAAGCATACATTTTTGAACGTAGCCCTATGAAATGCGTCATAATAGAACCATTACATTCATCTTTCATCAAACCTAACACCTTTTTGTTTGCTAACGGAATGTTAAAGTGATTACCCTCCGCATAATCACTCGTATCAAACATGTGAATATCATCCTTTATCACTTCTTCGTATACGTCATTACAATGAAGTTCATACGTGAAACTATCTGTATCTGTATACATTAATTTACAATTTTTTTTTCCCAATTTAGGGATGATGTATGAATAATGGAAGTCATACATACAAGTTTTTGAAATGTCTAAAATGACCATCCCAATGTACAGGGGCTTATTGAAAACGAGATTACTCTTTTTTAATTCTATTGCAACTAAATTTTCCTCAAAAATTGTTCTAGAATGAAACCAAGGACTAGCAATCAAGTTTTTAGCTCCATAACGTCCCAAATATGATCTTGATAATTTCACCACTCTATGATTCCGTATATTTTCCATGGTTTTACCAAACACCGCGTTATTCATCAATTTATACAAATTTTTTGCAAAAGCTGTAGTAGCTTCCGTTCTTAGTTTAGTATTTAAAGCGATGTAGGGTTTTAGCCATGCAGCTTGTTTAAATTTTAAAATTCTATGTATTTTTGTTAAAATTAAACCATTTGCTAAAGCTTGTTTTAAATTTCGATAGTGTAAGATATAATTATGTTTATTGTGTAGGGTAGCCATGAGTTTTTTTAATTTTGAATTGGGAGGCGTTTTGTGTTCAGGACAAAAAGGAAAATCTTGATGTAGATCGTGTAGCTCCTTAGGGTACTCCAGGTCTACCTCAAGAATGTACCCCTCTGGAGAGTCGTCTGCAATTTGATTGATATCAATGTTCGTGTTATCTTCCCATTTGAAGTCTGCATAAGGGAGGAATTCTGACATCGCCCACCCGTACAGGTTGTTTATGTCCAGGTGTAGGAGGTACTTGGAGGGTTTTTGAGGATCATACTCCTCCTCCATGTATTTATTGTTGGCTTCGGAATATCGATTTGAGCAAACAGATATGCCTCCCCGAATACCCCTCTCAATAAACATAATCATATCAATATCTTTAAGTAATTCTAATTTTATTTTAGTATACTTCAACATAGCATCCCACGTATACCCAGGAAGAGTATAGTACCATGCAGGATCTAGCTGATACGTTTGCAAACAATTACTTCGTAACTGCTCAAAAACGTCTGCTAATAACAGTATGTCTGTTTTCATATATAGTTGACTATACTCTCCCAGGCTAGCGGTATCAAAATACTCCCAAACATTTTTTGCATGACTATATTGTTCCATGGAAATATTCGAATCATAAAGTCTATTGTAAAAATTTTCAATAGACGGTAATTCCACGTCGTTGAGCTTTTCTATACAATCGATGTAATCGTATGGAAAAACCCCTTTTTTCATCAAAAGTTTCAGTTTTTGGTTATTTAAATCATGAAACTCGTGTTTTAAATTTTTAAAATCATCCTCCTTCAGTGTAGATACCAGTTCGTCTAGACTTGCTCCCATAAATCTAAAGGAGTCTATGAACCTAAACTTGATGTTAGTTTCAGAGTCATGTAGGGTAAAACTTATATATTTTTCCTTATTTATTGGTAGTATGGAAACCTTACCACGTTTTGCAATTTCCTTAATAACAAAATGTAAGTCGTAGCCGCTCAAGTTATGCATGATGATTGGAACAACAAAGACTTTTTTAAAATTCAAATTGCATGCTTGATGGGCGTATCCACGAAATTCCCCAGTGAAATGATTATGATCTCTAACGACTATATCTTTATCTGTAAATTCATGTTCACAAATGTGACAATTTAGTGCATTTACCAAGTTAGGTGTACCACCAAGGGGTATTATATCTAAAATTTTGGACTGAACAAATTTTGCTACATCAGTTAACTGATTGGTAAACCAATCTATGCAGTCTTCACCCTGATGATATTTATAATATGAAAGCTGATCATCGTAAGCACATTTTAAATAATAGCCTGCAGAAAAAGCTACGTGTTGTTGATATTTTTTAGTTTTATCTGTTTTTTGTTGATCTGTATAAGCCTTTAGTATAGATTCTAAATCACTATAAATAACAAAGGGACATTTCTGCTTATAAATAAAATTTTTAAATTCAATGTGAGTATAATTGGGAAAAGAAATTTTTGACTCATTCATATTTTTACAAACACTTTCATGCTTATCCAAAATTTGCTTACTATGAAAATAGTTCAAACACCTATCGCAAATAAATTTTTTATTCCTAGATCTATTAAGTTGAGATGAAATTAATCTAGATAAATCTTTTATCCAACAATAGTGGTACTTAATGTTTTCATTCGTATCGTCTACAGGAGGTGCATCATAATCATTTAACTTAGGATAATACTTGGATTGTAACAGCAATAGATTAACATGTCTTTCAAGTTTATTTTTAGTTAATCTTGTGGTAACTACTGTATAAAATGTAGATTTATTCGATTGATTTAGTTCTAAAGAGTATACGTTTACTGATATATTATTTAATTTTTCAAATTTTGTAATTTGGGTTAGTGGCATTTTAACATCTAAACCCTTTGTATTTAGAACTTCAGAGTAATGTGGATACGATGAAGTACGATTACTATGTTTAGTAGCAGGATTTAAAAAACTGTTTACTGCCCAGTAAAAACAAGCTTGGTCCATATTGCAAACGTTTACAATTGCCTTCTTTCGAGAAATTGGTTCTGGTAGTGGAACGAAGGACGAGCCAGCCCCCATTTCATATTTGTTTATTGCAACTTCCAAAAAAATTATTCGAGATAATGCCCACCCGCTTTCTTTTTCAGCAAATTCTGATAAACTGTTTAAAATAGGATCAATAATATTTATACTAAACCAATCATATAAATCATCTCCAATGGCCAATACAACATTGGGAGTACTAAAATATTTGCGGTCTACTAACTCCTCGTCTTTTGGATGCTTAATAAAATCCCCACAAAAGGTGGTGTTCACTTTTAAAATTTGCGTTTTCTTGAGAACTAATGAAATCTTGTTTTTAAAAATTTTGAAAGCATCTGTAAAGAATGCATTCATATCTTTATGTAACAAGTTTATAATAACTCCTGTTTTTAATCGACTTTCAAATGCAGCATTAATGTTTTCCCACTTGACCCCATTACTAGATTTCTCAAGTCCTTCACCCACATGATTCCCTTTTATTAAACATCGCATGCGCTTCAAATGGGCTATTTTTGTATGAATTTTATTTTTTACTCCGATCGAAAACTTGAAACATTTCAAAGCTTGATTACATTTTCTGAGATGTTTATTAATCAGTAAAATCCATTTGTTTCCATTTGAAAAGGTTTGAATTTTGCTTAGAGAATTTAAAATTTCATCAACTTGCTGTAGAGTAACACTGAAGTTCGACATTATTGAGTATATGCACAAAAAATGTACTCACCAGCTTTCTAAAGTTGTCTTCGACTGCGTGTACTTCTCCAAATTTTGTTAAGTTGTCCTCAGCAGGTCGCTTCCAAATTTTGTGTAATATGAGCTATATCGTGACTGCGGATGTGTACTTCTGAATTTCCTTTTAAGTTGTCCTCAGTCGGTTCAATCAAATTTTGCGAATGTGTTGCTGAAACAAAAAATAATAAAATGTTTTTAAAACAGAATCACACATGATAAATAATCAGCAAAATTTTAAAAAATCTTACCGTTTAATTGTTTTCTTCTATTTTAAATAGTGTCCTGGGGCGGTATCCACTAGAAATATTCTGTAGCCCCAAAAACACCAAACTATAGCTCCCCTTGTTTATATCTGCGATATATTTCTTGTATTTTTCCACTACCCTTTGGGGGAGAAAAGTTACATTATCTTCTAATTCGACTAATATAGCTTCTCCAAATTTTGATTGAACTACTTTAACTTTTACAATTTTCTGGGGGACGTTTTCCGGAATTTCTTTCAGCTTCCTAATGGGTTTGTTCTCTACCCCTGTGGAAGTAGAGAAGGTGTTTAGTTCATTGATAAAACTCATCTGAAATGATAAATGTTGTTGTACCAGTCTGCAAAGAGTTTCCCCCCCCCCCCAAATAAATTTATAGCAAATAAAACTTTTCCAAAATATTCGAAATAGTTTTATCTTTGCAAATATTAAATGTAAAAGAGCTGGAATTTAAAAAATGAAACTTACTATTGTTCAAAAAACTTCACTAGAAGAAACTATTGTAGCTTTCAAGATGCACACTCGCGTAGCTTTCAAGATGTACACTCGTTGATTATTGATATGGAACTGCCGCTATCGTGTTGTCAGAGCATATTTATATTGTTTTGAAATATTTTTTATCGACTTCACGAAGTTATGGTAGACTAATTAACTTTGTAGAATTTCATCTCAACAACTAACAGATGCTAATATTACACATGTCATGGTAAAACACATTGATTTCATTCCACATTAATTTGGGGGCGTTAACATCATAACTGTCTCGATTACAACAAATGTGACATAATTATCGTGTTCTCAGAGCTTATTTATATCGTTTTGAAATATTTTTTATCAACTTCACGAAGTTATGGTAGACTAATTAACTTTGTAGAATTTCATATCAACAACTAACAGATGCTAATATTACACATGTCATGGTAAAATACATTGATTTCATTCCCACACCAATTTGAAGGGCGTTAACATCATAACGGTCTCGATTACGACAGATGTGTCATAATTGTCGTGTTCTTGTTTTTTTTTTTTTGTCGTCGGTTGGGGAGAGAAGAAAACACACAAACACATATAACTATTTATTCAAATCATTGATGACTTTGAGTTTATAAAAGTATACAAATTCTCTAAGAGCATTGTTTAACATATCGTTTGGTGTTATGGAACAAAATGCATATAAAATTTGTAGAGAGCTTTCGGGGGTGATATTTTTACAGAAATCCAAAACATTATAATAATATTGACAAAAATCCAAATTTTCCAACACCGATATACGTTGTATAATCAAATTATTTACTTCTAAAATTTGGGATACTTCTTCTTCATCCATGTAATACTCAACGTCATGTTTTCTAACAAAAATTATCTTACAATCATCGTAAATTAATGGGGCAATGGTACAGTACTCTCCACATGGAATCGAATCAGGTTTGAACTCGTCTCCGGTACGAAATAAATTCATCTGTTGCGTCATTATTGAAATAAAGTTCTGCCATTCGTAAGTGCTGAAAGATATTTTGCTGCACTTTAGCTGTTGGGATAGAATAACAGCAGGCGTAAATGATCTTGCCGGACTAATTCCACATTTTACTTCATAACCGGAAATTGTATATTGTGTTAAAAGTAGGTATACATTTTCGGACTTTGCAGCAGTTTCATAATTTTCCAAAATTCTATCCAATTCTGTACTACAGTCAGATAAACTGGATTCGAAGTAACTGGAAGAAGAAGAATAGTCACTATCTTGAAAAGTCATGTTGCTAACTAAGCTCAAGTACTGGAGCGCTCTTCAATTTATAGTTTTCGTTCTTTGCGGTCAGCCATCTTCTTCGGTATTCATACGCAACGAAGCGAAAAGTAGTGCTACAAAACGGCCTTGTTTTCAATCCAACTGTTGTGTTTTTTGTCTAGTCCGAGCCATTTCACATACATTTTGTTGCCCTTTCTTCTGAGAACTTTTTCCACCAAGTAAATGTCTGAATTCGATGTTTTCTGTAGTTCTTCATCGTAGAAGCAGCCGCTGATTGGTGTACCTTGCATGTCTTCGAGTAAATACGTAGCAGGATTGGTAATTTTAACTTTGGTGATTTTGAATAGTTCTGTAGTCCAATTGGGTGTATATCCTTTTTCAAAGACATGTTTTGCCTTGGATATGCGCACAATGTCGCCAACTTTAAATTTTCGTGGACCGGCTATCTTTAAATGACTATAGGTGTTATCCAAAATAGATTTTTCGTTGGATTTGTTGACTTGAGAAGGCTTATATTTTGTTGTGGAATGTTTTGTATTGTTATAGTTTTGAGTAATTTCAGGCAGAATGTCTATCCATTTGTGGGTACCATTTAAACTGAAATACTTGTAGAGTTTCGATTTCAAAGTTCTTATAACACGTTCTGCCATAGAAGCTTTCATCGTACTAAATACGCTATAATGATTTATACTGTGTTTTTTCATTAAATTTTGAAATTTGCTATTGTAAAATTCCTTCCCCTGATCGGATTGCAGATTTTTCGGTGTTCGTCGTGTGTGAGCGAGAATATCCGAGAATGCTCTAGTGATTTCCTCACCATTCTTCGTCTTTAGTGAACGTGTCCAAAGAAATTTTGAGAAGCAATCAATAACGACCAGTATCATTTTATAATTTTTATTTTGAGAGGCATGAGCACGTATGTCCAATAAGTCTAATTGCCAAAGATCAAACAACCCCTTGATTATAGTACGTCTTCGAGGGAATTTTCTCCGAATCGGTTTATGCAGCTCATTTACGAGTTGAATCTTTTCCTTGGAGTGCATATTATGGTTTACTACCGGCCAGTTTCAGCTCCAGACTGTGAATGTGGTTATGGTTATTCGTAGCCATAGCCTTAATATTGTTCACTATACCTGAAATATTACTTTTCAAATCAGAGATGGCTATGTTATTTTCTGCAAATTCTTTTTTCAATTCACGTATACTTGCATTCGTAGAAGCGGTCAATTCTTTTCGAATAAAGACTTTTGTTGCGGCAATTGATTCATCAACGTATTTCTTTGTAGCCATATCCCTACCTGCTACAGGGGGACTTCGCGAAATAAATGTATCAATTTCGTTAGTTTTATTTTGTAGATTGGTAATACTCCCCTGTAATAGGGGAATTTCAGTGCTATAAAGCTCATTTATTCCGTTAAATCCTGCTGTTAAATCCTTTATATCATGATCATGTAGCTGTAGCACTACACCATGTGTTTGAATTAATGACGAGTTGATAGTATGCAATTGCTCGTCAACATATTTTTTTGTTGCAGCGTCACTATTTGTGGTCGGTTCCTTTACATTACAAATTTTCACATTTTCAATGTCAATATTACCGTCCGGTGTATGAGGAAACGTGATTTTTGTTGGTAAACGCGCATAGGGTGTTTGATGTCTATGTCCGAATTTATCGACAGGCATAATTGAAATGAACAAGTTTCAGCCTGTCATTCTATTATATTAGCCTCTTTGAGCTCATTGATAATTGCTACTATTTCGTTGTCGTGTGACGTATTACCTGCCTCTTTTGAAGCAATCAACAACTTCAAACGATCCACTAATTCATTGGGATCGTCCCAATAAATATATTCCATGGGATCTTCGTTGTATATCAAACGAGAATCGAGAACGTTTCCTCCACTTTTTGGTGATGTTATTTTTGCGGGGCCATCTATCAGGTGCTGATGCGTTCGAGTAGAGGGACGTCTTGATTCCGTATCAGTTCTAAACAGAGGTTTGATGATATTGTGATATTTGTAAGTGCTCGAACCCTTGAGACGGTTTAGTGTATCTCGATGAACCCCAGTATAATCTAGAAGAATTTTATATGCTTCTAAATCCTGCGAGGTATAGCCTTCTGGGTCGTTGTAGAATAAAAGCTGATACATGCCCGGTGTTCCAATCACGTACCCACCTTGTTTGTTTTTTTCTGGTAGAATGTTGATATTGTTGCTTTTTTTGTCAAATGCAATTCTACGCATACCTAAACTCCAACCGAGTTCATCATTGTAGATTGGACCATAATTTCTATCGATTCTTCCGTTACCTTGGAAATAATCTTCAATATACGATTGAGTAATTTTGGGATATTGATCTAAATACTCTTCAATGGATTCTTGTGAAATTTCAGAACGCATTATTTCAGGAGATTCGGACATTGGAATACTCTCCGCTTCATCGGATTCGAGGGGTTCTTCTTTGTTCATTTCTTCTTTTGGATGTAAATTTGTAATCGTTTTTTGTAGTGTCTTTGAGGACTGCACAATTTCTTCAAGTGGCTTGGATATTGGCTTGAATAGTTTATTAATAGACTCATCTTGCTCTGATTTACCCAATTTCAGCGCCAAGTATTTTTTACGAATTGATCTAGCAAGTTCAGATACTTTTTTCTTGCGCAATGCAGTAGCAACCTTATCATCAGACATATTGGTGCAGACTGAAGTACAGCTTACAATTTTATATATTTATCGAATCCTTTGCGATACCTTCCATCATTAAGTGGGAAATCCTTCATAATTACCAAAGTACCATAGTGGTCAGACCAACACATTGAACACACATTTTTAAATGTGTCAAATGTCATGTCTGGAGATACGTGTTCGTCAAATATATGTTTCAAGTTCACCTCATCTTGCTTGAATAACACAACTAGATTACAATTGTCACGTATAAGCTGTTTCGGTATTTTTGAGTATGTTTGACAAAGATATGCGGCATCAATATCTTTATGTCTGCACATGGAGTAGTATTCACGAATTTTCTGCTGGCCGTCACATGCCACGTCATCGAATAAAAAGACAGAATTCGGTCGAGCGTTATCTGGACTAATTATTTCCTCATTGTCTTTAAATGGAAAATACCCAACACCCTTGACTTGTGCTATCACTTCTTGCAACAATTGATACTTCGGCTGGAATAATGATTTTGAATAAACATAAACGTTTTTGAATTTCACGCCATTTGGATTGAATAGGAGCGCCATCACGGCATTCGTTTTTCCACACCCGCTGGGACCGCATATAATGGCACGGAAAGAATTTGGCAACAATTTACCATGTTTGCCGATCGATGGCGTTGAGGTGAAATCCAGATTTTCAATGGGTATCGTCTGTTCTTGTTGAATTATTTTCATTGTGTGTGTCATTTTTCGTAGTACTATTCTTTAAATATAGATGTCACCACTTACGCGTATCAGTCTTAATGTTGGTGTTTGAAGGAGAAGGTCTCTTGAATTCTCTCATCAATAAACTACCTATTGAACTTCACTTACCTAGCTATCAGTACTGTGGGCGTAAGTACTCTCCCCCACCCCTTTTGTAAAAAATTAATTTGTTTTTTGGTAGCCGGTACAAAATTGGAAAAACGTCTTGATCGTGGAGATCCAGGCATCAATCCCTTGGACACAGCTTGTAAACAACACGATATTTCTTACTGGAAGAATAAGTCTCTCGAAGAACGGCACAAAGCCGATCAGATACTTGAAGATAAAGCTTGGGCTCGCGTCAAATCAAAAGACGCTTCACTGGGAGAGAAAACTGCTGCATTACTTGTGACAGGCGGAATGAAGTTGAAAAGAAAGCTGGGAATGGGATGTCGTCGCAAACGTCGTTCCTTGCATCGAGATGTCATTCTAAAAGTGGGAAAGTCCTTGAAGCAAGGGACATCTTTGAAAGACACTGCAACGTTTGCCTTACGAGCAGCCAAAGCACTTATTAAAGAATTTGGTGGGAAAAAAGAAGTCGAGGTTCCTCGAGTAATACCTGTAGCGAAATCCGGAGGTTTCCTGCCACTTATCCCTTTGTTTGCTGGCCTTTCGGCACTTGGAGCTTTGTCAGGTGGTGCTGCTGGGATTGCTAAAACTGTTATTGACGCAAAGCATGCGCAAAAGAAATTGGAAGAAGATGTACGTCATAATAAGGCGATGGAACGTGTAGGATCTGGTCTGTATCTGAAAAAGTACCCAAAAGGCGGTTTTGGATTGTATTTAAAAAAAAACTTATAAAGCTACCCAATCACGCATTAACCGACTTTGACATAACACATTACGCAAAATTACTTAAAATACCACATTTTCGAGGAGTTTTCATGCGAGACACTCTCCCCAAAAACGGCCCCCGAAAACAGGAATGCGCAGTGGTTAATTTGGATACCTCTAAAAATAGTGGAAGTCATTGGGTAGCTTACAGAAAGATAAACAACAATGTAGAGTATTTCGATTCATTTGGTAACTTGAAGCCCCCGAAAGAAGTTGTTAAATATTTGGGAAAGAGCGCGCGAATTTTCTACAACAATACACAATATCAAAACTACGATCAAATCAATTGCGGTCATTTGTGTTTGAAATTTCTACAACAATGACGGAACTATTACTACAACATATCTATCATGGAAAAACATTGAGTAGTTTCACTGCCGAAGAACTAAAGCACTTTCCCATTGAATATCTAATAGAGTGTGTAAGACCTTCGGAATTGCTTGATATTTGGCATAAGCTTCCCATTGAATATCGAGCAAATTTTGAACTACAAATACGATTGCCTTGTTTCATCCATTACAATCGACCTGATTGGACGACGCATTGTGACGGGCCTCCGAGTTCACAAGCCACTTGTTTTCTTTGTAAACAAACAATAAAAAATGATATTTAAATTCAAACATGTCTCGAATTTTATTAGTCATCATGTCACAGTTGCTGCGAGTTAACAGCACCAATCACGTGTTTACCTTTCAGCCTCCTACTCCTATTGTACTTGATCCCAAGAATGCTTATGAAATAGCTCTAAGATCTTTTCATTCGTATCACAGTATACCAAACATTGAAAATTGTACGTTTTACTACTATGATGCTGAAGACAACCTGCAAAGTTTTAATTTTCCCACAGGGTGTTATGAAATTGCTGATCTTGAATCGTTCATCAACGATAAATTGGGTGCGAAAAATTCAACGGTATTTTCACTAAAACCCAATCACAATACGTTGAAATGTGAAATTTCCAGTAGATACAAAATTTCCTTTATACAAACTGATAGTCTTGGGAAAATATTGGGATTTTCATCGAAAATACTCGACGCCAACAAAATGCACTCTTCAGATCTCCCCGTCGAAATCATTAAAGTATCCAGTATCCGTTTCGATTGTAACATTACCACTGGAGCCTTCGATGCAAACAGACCTGCTCATACTATTTACGAATTCGTCATACAAGTAGATCCTGGATATTCCATCGACGAAATTCCTCATAATTTGCTTTACTTACCTGTTATACCACAACGTGAAATAACCAACATTACCGTTATTGCCTTAGACCAAGACGGTCGACCTATAAACTTTAGAGGTGAATTGAGTACGTTGATATTAGAGCTTAGAGCACGAAGCAGATGGGACTAATAATCAATCATAAAAGACAGTCTGCAGAGCTTTCAACTTCATTAGCTAAGCAATCACCAAAGCTAAAACATCTCACGTTCGCAAACAAATTGGTCCTGCAATCGCTGGGTTTTAAATTAAAAAATGACAACCATGTATGGAAAACGTCTTCGTCAAAACGACAACATGCCTTCGATGTTTGATATCTACCGTAAGCCAATGTTTGACGATTCAATTCGAAAGGCTGAATACAGAACCTATGCTCCATTTATAAAATCATTCAATTGCAGTGACATTGTGGAATTCAGCATCAATCAAGTTGATTCGTTCTTTGCAATGAGCGAAACTTTGTTGTGCATTAAAGGTTCGCTTGAAACACATGGAGGTGGTGATGTAAAATTAGCAAATAATGTTGGAGCCTTCCTATTCGATTCATGTACGTACAGTGAAAGTGCCAGGGAAATGGAAACCGTTCGGGATCCCGGAATAGTAAGTGCCGTACGTGCTATGACATGTTATAACCAAGAAGATTCCAATCATATGGCTATAGCTGGTTGGAATTACCCGAAAGACCCTATTCTGAATGATAGCGACAAGACCTTCAACCTTCAAATACCCCTCAAACATATTTTCAACATTTTCAACGATTATCCCATGATTACATGCGGTCGACAAACGATACGATTAGTTCGAGCACGAAATGATAATGATTGCATATATATTACTGAAAAGAATGTCTCTGGCACGCTCTCCCATACAACCGCTAAAATTAATATTACAAGTATTGAACTAAAAGTTAAACATATCTTTCCCAATGATGATATAAAGATAAATCTCATGAAATCCATTCAAAAAGATCAGCCTATAGTTATTCCATTTAGAAAGTGGGAGTTACACGAATTGCCCTCAATTACTAAAGGTGCAAGACGAGAAGTTTGGGCTGTTAAAACATCCGCTTCAGTTGAAAGACCCCGTTTTGTTATTGTTTTCTTCCAAACCGGCAAACGTAACGTGACTACAGCCGATCCTACTTTATTTGACAATGCTGACGTGCAAAGTATAAGACTGTCACTTAACGGTGACTATTGGCCTAATGAAAGAATGCAATTGGATTTCGCTAAAACTGACTACAATGAGGCATATTTTAACTATACTGAATTCTATCCCAACTACGCAAACTCCGCACAGAAACGTCCCCTGTTGGATTATTCTTCTTTCAAGAAACGTGCATTGTTTGTTATCGATTGTTCAAAACAGGAAGAAAGCATGAAGGCGTCCACAGTCGATGTAAAACTTGATATTGAAGCAAACAAAGGCTTTCCCGAAAATACCAAAGTCTATTGCATCATAATTCACGATTGCGTGATGGAATACTTCCCCCTCACGGAAATTGTTAAAAGCTTGAACTAAATGTTGATCTGCGTTAGTATTCAAACAGACGTCAACATGAGAGTAGCTTTTGTGGATATTCAAGGCTTTGTCGTAGATGGACTTTTCGTCGTCAAAGAACTCACCATAGAAATTGGCTTCAAAAGTTCGCATTACATATTTTTACCGCCGCAGCCGTTTTCTACATTAAGTAACGATGATAGAAAGACTACATCCTACTTGGAAAGGAATGTGCATGGCATTCGATATTCTTCAGGAGATGTAGAATATTCTAGAGTGAATGAAATATTGGAAAAAAAGCTATTGTATGCTGCAGACTACATTTACGTTCGGGGACAACAAAAAGCGGAATTTCTGCTAAAGAAATGTAACATATTTGGTGTTTTTCCACGCATTATTGATGTTTGTAAATTTGATGGTACACCCTGTGAAACTTGAAACTTTGCTCAAGATCCGAACCCCTGCCACGCCTCTGGACTATATTCATGTACCGAAAGAAATGTACAACGCCTCCGCCACTGGTTTTCAAATACTGTATTACCATTATAAATAAAGTTTTTTACAGAAACGTTGGGTTTTTATTGAAACACTCTGTATATTCATCAACTTTTATATTGCATGAAGATACAAATTTTCGTTTTACAATTTTTAAAATAATTTTTAAAATTAAAACCAAGACAGATATTAATATTAGACATGTCATGGTGAAGACATTATAAATCTCATTTTCCATATTCTCTTCGGTTTTGTTGAACATGGTTGGATACGTCTTAATGGATAAGTAATTTGCGGGACATCCAGTTTATACGAAGTCTGCTCCACGTCTGACGACTTCGCCACAATCCGACTTCATAACCTCACAAGAAATGTCTCGCCAATGTAATGTTTCGAAGCTTCCCTCCGACGTGACGTGACGACGTACCACGTGACGACGTGACGTGACGACGTGACGTACCACGTGACGACGTACCACGTGACGACGTACCACGTGGCGATGTACCACGTGACGACGTAACACTTGGGGTTGACACAAAAAAGTTACCTTATCGTTTGCTAAAGTCGACCTACCATACTCCGCCCTGTATATGATTCACGAATAGCCGTTAATACCTTATCGTTTGCTTAAGTCCTACCATTCAAAGATACTCCGCCCTGTATATGATTCACGAATAGCCGTTAATACCTTTCGAGTTTGCTATGATTGGATGACACGAGGGTGCTGACCTGCCTTTCACGGTCCTTTTGTGATATACGCCCGTACAAAAATACGATTAATCATGATAATGATAATGTGATTTTTGTACAATTTGATTTTGATCGCCCCGCGCGCATGGATAAAAAATGGCGGACAGACTCCCGCGGCAGACTCCTACCCGCAGGCCACCGGCCCATAGACTACCCGCATGTAGATGTCGCCACCGAGACTCCTACCCGCCAGCGTACGGTGCGCGCTCACGTAATATACTTTTCTTCGACAATGTTATGTATGAGAGATCGTGGCGGACTATGTTAGATGCATTGCTATAAGCGCGTAGGTTCGGGGTTCGATCCACACCCGAGTTAAAGTTTTTTAATTAAATTATTTGAGAGTTTTAAAAAGAGGACTAAAAATGGCGGCCAACGCCGCGGAACGCCGCCAACGCCGCTCTCAGCGCCACCAGCGGAGATTTTTGAAGTAGTGGTCCAGAATCCCTATAGTATATCTACTCACACGACGTCTATTACTTCTTTCTAAAGAGGTATTATAAACCGTACTATAACTCAAACGTTTTGACCTAGACTTATGTCTTTTTAAGCCAACCATGTATGAATGTAAGTAACATTTTAATAATACCTACTCCGTTATCTCCATACGGAGAACGACTTCGCGATCTTTTAGGCATTGCACAAAACCACTTGATTATTTCAAGAAATACGCACTACACAAAAAAAAAACTAATCGTTATGATGTGATTTCTAACGCACAAAGATGAAGACTGAGGTGCGTTAGGCACCCCGGGGGCGAGCGGCAAGGAGGTTTTGTTTACTTTAAAATATGTGACGATAACGCCAGAGACGAGGGTACTACATAGCATCTTATTTACGAGACGAGGCCGAATATAATTAAAACTGTAACTGCGCTACCTATTAATGGTTAACTTTTTTCTTTTTTTTCTTGCTTCATGGCGCTACCGTAAAATCCATGAAAAGTATTAAAATTGTCTTCTATCTATGGTTTGTTTACGATAAAAAGACGATGACGTTGCAAAACAAAATTAATTTTGTGATATTGCTAGTATGTAGATTTTTTCTTTCAAAGAAAGCTGGAACAGGGACAACATCTTAAGTTTTGCCAACCCGTAAGCTAAAAATTGCCCTGGCCATTAAGTATAAGTATTTACGGCTGTTATGGTATACTTTGTCACAATTAAATATTGACGAAAGTCCCGGAAGAATAAAATTGCTAATAAATAATTTAAATATGTATTTTATTGAAAAAAAATTACTTAGAATGGTAATGGACATTAATGTTTAAAGTTTATTACAATTTTCCATATTAACTAATTTTTGCTGGGTTAATGCAGTGGATAAAGATACGTCCAGAGGGTTGAAGAACAAACAACTTTTGATTTTTCATCGAAGTAAACTAACAAGGCATTTTCCGTAGGTTTTTCTACATTTTTTACCCGGCACCATTTCTGAAATGCCTCGTTCAAATACTTGGCCCGCTTTTTTATCAGTATCAAACACATTTTCACACATGATGATAGTCAGGACGCCAACTTGTTACAACGTTACTATGGTATTAAAATTCTTTGACTTTTTCATTAATATGGAATTTATTGTAAATTAACGCAATTTTTACGTACTTTTTTCCTATTTTATATACCTACGTTTCATGTCCGGAAGTACGAAATAGTTATTTTCGTGCAACCGGACGCGAAGTCAGTATTTCGCGTTCTCAACACAGTCCGCGAAATTCAATTTCGCGGCCGTTACCCATAGCAACGGCTGCGAAACCAAACGTCACTTCCAAATTTGACATTTCTAAAATACTACAAAGACAAGGATTATGTTTTATTGAATACCAGCAAATACATAAGTTCGTATATTATTTAGGATGTACAGTTTGTATTATTACTTATATTTACTCCAGAAGTTTAAGCAAGAACTGTCAAAAAAGTTTGTATATATTGAAACATATCATTTCCATAGCACACATTGTTAAATAAATTAAACTGCTGTTGATTTTAGAGCAATGATATATTTATTTACAATTATCTAGTTTAATAATTTTAACGATTGCACGAAAAATAGTGTGTATGCAATGGCCGCGAAACTTTTTAACGACCTCAAGATTATCTATTATCTATAATAACTATTGTATGCTTAGGCCGCGAAATACCTTTTTAACGTACCGAAAAAACAGTTATCGCCGAGGCCGTTTGCGGCCGAGGCAAGATAATCTTGAGGTCGTTAAAAAGTTTCGCGGCCATTGCATACACACTATTTTTCGTGCAATCGTTAAAATTATTAAACTAGATAATTGTTAATAAATATATCATTGCTCTAAAATCAACAGCAGTTTAATTTATTTAACAATGGGTGCTATGGAAATGATATGTTTCAATATATATTTTGACAGTTCTTGACAAAACGCAAAATGTCTGATACTGATAGCGATATTTCAGTACCTTCCACTCCTCCTGAACTCAAAAGCGTTGTAAATTCGGCGCTTTCCGTTTTAATACCTGAAAAATCTAAACGGCAGTACGAAAAATGTTACGGCGAGTTTAAAGATTGGTGTGACAAACAGAATGTTAAGACGTTGTCTGAAAACATTTTATTGGCTTATTTGAAGCTGAAATCAAATGTTGTAAAAAGTTCAACTTTATGGAGCATTTATTCCATGCTGAAGTGCATGCTGAACATACTAGACAATATCGACATCAAGCAGTTTTCAAAATTAGTACCATTTCTGAAAAGAAGCAGTATAGGTTATCGAGCAAAAAAGTCTAAAGTTTTTACGCGTGAGCAAATTGATACATTCCTGAAAGAAGCTAATGATGAAAAATACTTATTGTTGAAGGTAAGTGTTAAGAGATGTCATTTACAATATTGTTTTATTTATTGTACTGATTTTTGTAGGTAGTTTTGATAATGGGAATATCTGGTGCCTTGCGACGAGATGAGTTAGTAAAAATGGCCATTGAAGATATTCAGGAAGAGAATGTTGTATTAATAATAACCGTTCCTGATACCAAGACGGATAAGAAGCGTGTGAATATTGATTTCATAAAAATGTATCGTAAATATGCAGCTCTTCGACCAAAACATATTGTTAATAATCGTCGTATATTCTTGAGATACGTTAACGGAAAGTGCACCGCACAAGTTGTTGGAGTGCATACCATTGCGAAAATGCCTAGTATGATTGCCAAGTATCTTAGATTACCAAATCCTGAAACATACACGGGTCACTGTTTTCGGAGAAGTTCTGCCACGCTGCTTGCTTTCAGTACATACAAAATATTTTGACAGTTCTTGCTTCAACTTCTGGAGTAAATATAAGTAATAATACAAACTGTACAATTAATGTTAATATTCATCCTAAATAATATAAGTACTTATGTATTTGTTGATATTCAATAAAAAATAATCCTTGTCTTTGTAGTATTTTAGAAATGTCAAATTTGGAAGTGATATTCAAATTTGGAAGGGACGTTTGGTTTCGCAGCCGTTGCTATGGGTGACGGCCGCGAAATTGAATTTCGCGGACTGTGTTGAGAACGCGAAATACTGACTTCGCGTCCGGTTGCACGAAAAGAAATTTGAAGGTTTGTCACGTTAATGTTTACTCTTTAACAAAAAATTTCATTGATTCTAGAAAACTGGTGGAAAACGTTAACGACGTTATTACTATATCGGAAACACAACTTAATAAAAAAGTTACCAATAAATCAGTTTGTCTTGATGGCTATTCGCTATATAGAAGAGACAGAGATAGTCGAGGAGGCGGAGCTGCAACTTACATCAAAACCTTTTTGAAGGCGAAACTGATTAAGCTAGGCTAGATCATTGCCATACAGAACAAGTGTGGATTGGGATCAATTTCGAGGGCGAAAGCTTTGCAATAGGGTCCTTATACTCTCCTCATGTATCATTGTATAGAACCTTCCTTGATATGATTTAGAATCAAACTTGACTATACTCTCACAATCGTACGATCATATTTTATGTGCAGGTGATTTGAATATTAATTGCTTAGAAGTAAAATCTACACAATATAAAGCACTTTGCAATATACTTGATAGTGGGGTCAAACTAGCATTATACCTGTAACTTTTTTATTTGATATCTCTGCCCCTGAAATCATTAGAGCTCTCGATTCTTTTCCAAAAACTCTGGGTCCCCGAGGAGGAGCATGCCCACAAAGTTGTGGCACACAATTGTTTATTGTTAAATTGTTGTAAACTCACTCACAGTTTTTGGAAAAAAATCGAGAGCTCTAATGATTTCAGGAGCAGAGATATCAAATTGTTAATTAGTGAGTTTACAACAATTTAACAATAAACAATTGTGTGCCACAACTTTGTGGGCATGCTCCTCCTCGGGGACCCAGAGTTTTGGAAAAAAATCGAGAGCTCTAATGATTTCAGGAGTCGAGATATCAATTTGTTAATTAGCGTGATTACAACAATTTAACAATAAACAATAGCTTCGAGATAATGAGGGTCTTGAAAACCGACCCGGGAAAGTTTTCCAGACCTTTTTATTGAACGGACAGTCATGTTTTCCACACTCTCGTCAACCCCCACAGAAAATTGTCCAATTTGTTAAATAAATAATTATAAATGTCCGAGCGTACAGAGGTTAGATGTACGGTTTGTTACTAATAATTTTTACATTTTAAAAAAAACCGCATGTCGATCCGACTTTTCCGAAAAAAGTTACAGGTTTTCATTATATTCATGCTAGTTTGACCCCACTATGATATTTTCTCACTTAGGGTGTGTTGTAACTCGGTAGGTTAAACCATTGGTTAACTTCAAAAGGTTGGTGTAACACGAAATTTTAGACGTTCACCAACTGGTTAACCTTCGAAAAGTTTACCAGATCTCGGAGAGTTAACATATATGGTCAAACACGGAACAATGCAATTTTACTTGTTCTATCTGATTGTCTGTTTTAATTTGACAATTTATATTTGCAATTGACGTTTTATAGTTATTTTTGTTAATAAGTCGAAAAATAATTTATATAAAGATATATTTATCCCGTTCAACATTAAGTACAAATTATTGCTATAAACAAAATGGGGGAATTGGAAGAAGCATGAGCTGATTTACAAGAACTCATAGATGATGAGTTGTTCGAGCCGAAAATGATTCCTAGAGCCTCTAGAAACTTACTCATTATATAGAGGAAATTAAAACTAATAAACTGAACCGAAATAGATATATTTATTATAAAAAAATAAGTCAAATTATTTTACACAACGCTTATTTCCCATATCAAATACAATCAAGAACTCTTTAAAACACCCAGTATGAAACTAAATTACTAAATATTAATGACATCAACGGAAACGAAAGGTTGAAATGTCAACTGAAATCCATTGGTTAGGGAAAAAGGCTTAACTACTGAATAGTGGTTAAACATAGTTTAACCACTGGTCTTGTGACCAGTGGGTTAACCTACCGAGTTACAACACACCCTCAAACAACTTATCAATGAACCAACTATATTAACAGTGGACCTACACTTTTAGACGTTATCCTATGCTCTGAGTCATATTGGTAATGTGACAGTAGCTGATTTATTTCGAGATCATTGTCTTATTCACTGCACGTTGGAATTTAAGAAACCCAAACAGGAACCCATTTATCATACCTACAGAAATTACAGTAATTTTACCCCCGGATTTTTCATAGAGTTCTTGAAGGTGAATAACTTTGATTTTATTTTTGAAATTGAAGACGTTCATGATAAAGTTCATTTATTCAATGAGCACATTTTAAATGCATTAAATTTCCTTGCACCATTCAAAACAGTAAAAATTAGCAAACCACCTGCACCATGGCTTACCGACATTATAAAACTAATGATGAAGCGAGCGTTTACCAGATATAAAAGGACAAATAATCCGGTGCATTGGGAGTATTACAGGACAAAATTGAACTAGTCGATAAAGCAAGGAACTTGGGCTTAATATTAGATGTCAATTTAAATTATCAGGATCATGTTAATGAAATACTCCGTCGGTCATTTTCCAATTTAAAATTATTATATGGCCATAGGTTTTATCTAACATCTAGAGTTAGGCAAATGCTTTGCGAGTCACTTATTCTTTCTCGTGCGAATTATGGGGATATAGTATATGGGCCTTGTATATCGCAGCTTAATAGTAATAAATTACAACGAATTCAAAATTGTTGCGTGCGATTTACTTGTGGCATAAGGGGTAGACAACCTACAACTAGACACCTCCGGCAATTAGGCTGGTTAAAAATGAATGAACGAAGGTTCCTTCATGCTTGTACAATTTATTATAAAATTGTTTCTTTGCGTAAACCTCCATTTCTTTATGAAAAAATAAAATTTAGAACTGACATCCACAATATTAATATAAGGTTTAAAAATACACTAACTCCACCGTTATATCACACGTCTCTGTTTAAAAGGTCATTTTCGTATCAAGTGACAAAGGCATATAACAAGATACCAAACGAATATAAACAGCTCACAAGTACTTCCTTTAGGAATAAAATAAAAGCAGATTTGTTGCAAGGTCAGTTTGTGGAAGTTTTGTGAGTTTCCAGTATGGTAAGATGTCGGGAATATATAATACTTACTCCAATTGAAACATTAACGAGAATTTTCAATTCTCAATTTTTTTTCAGTCTTCAAATTTCACATGTTCTCGCCTATGTCTTTCTCTTTTTCCTTTCTTTCTTTTTTGTTTTTTTTTTTACTCACTATTTAGTTTCTAGTTATAGTTTAGTTAGTTAGTTTTAGTTTCAATTTTCGGGTTGAGTGGAAGAGCAAGCTAAGTCTTCTGAAGACCAACAGCATGAACTCTGCCTTTTGGTAACTGCTATGGTATAGATATTAAATAGAATAATGTTACACAATACTAATTTTGTATAGTAGATTACCAATAAAATTATTTATTATTATTTTTTTTTTTTTTTTTTTTTTTTTTTTTTTTTTTTTTTTTTTTTTTTTTTTTTGAGATTGGGCATCGACGTCTCTGGTCATTAGCCCATTAACTATTTGAAATAACGTTGAGAATATTTACTGCAGCATTGAGTTTATAGTTGTCTTAGTAATTTGGTTTGATGTAGAAAAGCAAGAAGCTTGTTAATGTTACTGATATCATTGTTCAAACATATTTTAATATCATTACTGAGACCTATTGTTTGCCGGACTATCGAGTACTTAACGCAGTCCAATAGTATATGCTTATTACTTAATAGTTAAATATACATTACATATTTCACACCTTGGTTGCCTGGTACCTAGCAGCATGAAACTGTTAGTTATTCGTGTATGTCCTAACCGTAGTCTGGAAATTGCTACTTGTTCTCGTCTCTTCAAATTAGTTGGTAGGATCCATTTATTTATAGTTTGTTTTATAATTTTGAGTCGCATTTCGCTTCTAGACCAGTTTTGTTGCCACATTATATTCACTTGTTGGTTTATATATCTCTTCACGTCCTGGGATCGTATTTGTACATTTTCTTCCACCTCCTCACCACTTGCTTCACTAGCTGCCTGATCAGCTAGTTCATTCCCTTTTATTCCACAATGACTGGGAGTCCATATAAAATTAATCTCTTTACCTTCACTTTGCAGTTCTGTCACTAGGGTTAGAATGTTTTGTATGAGAGGATCAGAGGTAAAGGTATTCTGAAGGGCTTTCAGGGAGCTTAGAGAGTCTGAGCAGATAACTACTACTTTGGAATTGGTACATGAATCATTCACATATTTTATCGCTTGCCAAATTGCAAATAATTCGGCTGTAAATACAGTTGTATAAAATGCACTACCAACACCGTGTCTAGATTTAGAACCGTCTGTGTATATAGCGAGGCTGTTTGGGTATTTCTCTAGGATTCTCTAGGTATTTCTCTATTTATTATTATTATTATTATTATTATTATTATTATTATTAATTATTATTATTATTATTATTATTATTATTATTTTTTTTTTTTTTTTTTTTTTTTTATTGGGGCGTCAACAGCAGAGGTTATTGGCCCCCTATAAAAAACCACATTAAAAAAAAACGTGAGTACAAAACCACTAAACTGTTAATATTTCAAATTTTTTCATACAGATTCATTTCTTTTAGAAATTCTAACGCCTGCTTTATAACGTCACTGTTATCCGCCAACAATTCACACCAGTTGTTTCCAATGCCATGTCGGTATTTCTCTACTATTTATTATTATTATTATTATTATTATTATTATTATTATTATTATTATTATTATTATTATTATTATTATTATTATTATTTTTTTTTTTTTTTTTTTTTCGTTTCAATTATAGAGCGTCGGCTGCAAAGGCCATTGGCTCTGTACATTGGAAGTTAGGGGGGAAAACTCATGTTCACTCATAAGAGTAGTGTTGGACTTCATTTACATGACCTACCAACCAAAACCCCCTTTGTAAATTTGTTGACGTTCATAGTTAGACGGTTCTATTGAGAATATAAATCGATAAGCTAGGTGTGGGATTAAATTTTAAAATAGATATCTATTAATTTTAAATATTCAATAACTTTTTGAAAGTTCGTCGTAAAGGACAGGTATTTTGGGTCGTTAGTTTGTATACCTATCTGATGGCGAGAATCTCTAAATTTTCTACAATAAAAAAGAATATGTTCGACTGTCAGTTGAGAACTACATTCCTCACATTCCGGGGGTATTCTTCCAAGGAGTAAGTATGAAGATGTTAAATGTGTATGTCCCATTCTTATTCTGGATATGATGACCTGGTCTTTTCTGTTTGTTAAGTTGTATATACTTGGGCATAACGATACAATTGGTTTTACTGATTTGAGGAAGGTGTTATTTAGATGCCACTCATTTTGCCAAGCATTCACAATTTTGCTGCTAAGGTTATTTTTCAAATCTTGATGGGAATATCTGCTTACATTTATCCTGTCTAATAAAATTGCTTCTTTCGCTGCCTTATCTGCCTTTTCATTTCCTGGTATGCCTGTGTGACTCGGTACCCAGATAAAAATTACATCTGTTCCATGCACTGTCAAGTCATGAAGAATAGTAAGAATACTTTTGCTGAGTAAATCTTCATTATTTGGATTTTTCAGGGCTGTCAAGCAACTGAGAGAGTCGGAACAGATTGCAGCATTTTTTATACCATTGTTTTTTATGTACATTAATGATTCCAGAACTGCATGCTGTTCTGCATAGTAGACACTAGACCAGGGGAAATGTTTCCATTTCAATATTGCGTCTTGAGTGAAAAATGCACTCCCTACACCTTGGTCTGTTTTAGAGCCATCGGTGTATATTTGAATTGGATTTTTGTGATAACTTAAAATTATCTTCAATTCATTCATAAACATATCGATTGGAGTGTTGTTTTTTTCGAACTTTTGGCAATTTGTATAAATGTTAGGTGTTTCAATTATCCATGGGGGAATATCCGTTTCTATAGCAGGAAAAACGGGTGGTGTATCTTCCCCCAAGTTTGTCATTAAACGGAACGCTCGGACCGCAAACGGAAGACCACTAGGGCGTCGGATATGTGAAAAAGTTTCCTGAGATTCGTTGAATAAAATAGAATGTACTGGGTGGGAGGGTGAAGTAAGTATTTTGCAAAAATAACTGGCCATGATATATTCTCTTCTATAACGAAGAGGTGGGATGCCCGCTTCACAACACAGCGATTGATAAGAGGTGGTTCTGAAAGCCCCTAGTGCCAACCTCAGTCCGTCAGCTTGAACACATTCGAGAGATTTGAGATTAGAATCGCTAGCTGCGCCATAAACTACACTTCCATAGTCCATCTTCGACAGTACCAGAGCCTTGTAAAGGTTAATGAGTGTTTTCATATCTGCACCCCAGTTAATATTTGACATAACCTTCAATATATTCAAACGCTTTTTACACCTCACCGCCAGATCTACAATATGTTCTTTCCATACTAGCTTCTTATCAAAAATTAAACCCAAAAATCTTGTAGATTCCTTAATTTCTATTTGTTTTCCGTACAAGAGAAAATTTGGTTCAGGGTGGGGTTTTCTAAGTCTGCAGAAGTGGATGCAGTGGGTTTTACTTGCGCAAAATTTAAAACCGTTTTTTTCAGCATAGGAACATATTTTGTTTATGGTTTTTTGTAGTGTTGTAACTATCTCTTCCATATTTTGTGCTGAGTAATATATAGCCAGGTCGTCTACATACAGACTTCTTTTCACTTCATTGGGAATTACTTCAGCTAACCCATTCACTGCCACCAAAAAAAGAACTACACTTAAATTCGATCCCTGAGGTACACCATTTTCTAATACGTGTGTTTCAGATAAACTTTGTCCAACTCGTACCCTAAATGTTCTATCACTTAAAAAATTACTTATGAATTTTGGAAGTGAACCTCGTAAGCCCCAGTTATGTAATTTTTTTACAATTCCATGTCTCCATGTTGTGTCAAAAGCTTTTTCCAGATCAAAAAAGATCGCTACTGTATGTGATCTGGTAGCGAAACTGCACTTAATATAGTTGTCTAATGATACGAGTTGATCGATAGTCGATCTTCCTTTTCGAAACCCCATTTGAAAGTTAGAAAGAAGATGTTTATTTTCTAGAAACCACATTAACCTAATACTGATCATTTTTTCAAGTGTTTTTCCTAGGCAGCATATAAGAGAAATTGGTCTGTAGTTTGCTGGATCTTGGGCATCCTTTCCTGATTTGGGGATAGGAATTACCATAACTTCTTTCCATTTTAGGGGGTAGTTTCCTTGTTTAAAAATATTGTTGAAAATATTAACTAAGTACATTTTTTTGGGTTCAGTTAGTTGTTTTAGGAGTTCCCAAGGAATTTGATCGTTACCTGGAGCTGTATTTTTCGTCGTTGACAACGCATGGTCCAGTTCTTGCATGGTGAAAGGAAGATTATAGTATAAATCCTCATATGTATCAAAAATTAAATCAGTATTCTGTTCCAATTCTTTAATTTCGTTAAAGGCATCACTGTGATTCGTAGAGGAACTGGTAGATTCAAAGGACATGGCCAGCTGCTCAGCTATGTTTTCGTCACCAGTGATCTCACGGCCATTTACAATTAATATAGGGGAAGACATGGAAAAGCTGCATCCTTTAATTTTTCTTACCTTCTCCCATACCTCTTTTGAAGGTGTGTTTATAGTAATGGAACTTACATATTTCCTCCAGGATTCTCTTTTGCTTTTAACCAACAAAAACCGTGCTTTGGCTCTAAGCTTTTTAAATATTATCATTTTCTCGGTCGTTGGAAATCTCTTGAATATGTTGTAGGCTTTCTTTTTGTTCTTAATGGCTGTTTCCAATTCAGTGTTCCACCAAGGGACTCTTTTCGCTAGGAGTATACCTTTCGATTGGGGTATAGACAATTCAGCAGCTTCTTGAATTCCTTTTGTAAATTGTTCGACTTGTTCCGCCACGGTAGATCCTACAGTTTCAAACGAGCTCAAGGAATTTTTGTATAATTCCCAATTGGCCTTATTTAGGTTCCATTTTTGTCGGTAACTTGTTTTCATAGGTTTATTTGCTAGATCGATATAAATTGGAATATGGTCTGTGTTCCATTCATGTTTGACTTTCCACTGAAAATTTATAGCAATTTGAGGGGACGAAATACTAAGATCTATTGCCGATAAGGTATTTGATCTAGTATTTAAATAAGTTCCCTCTCCTGAATTTAGAACTATAAGATCACGTTCATCAATGATGTCTTCTATAATACGACCTCCAGCACATGTTTTAGTAGATCCCCATAAAACATTATGTACATTAAAATCACCTAATACTAAAAAAGGTTCCGGTAACTGTTGGAAACAGTTTCTGAGTTCTTGTGGGGTCCAATTCGCATTTGGCAGATAAATGTTGCATATTGTCATTTTTATGGGATAACTGACTGTTATCGCTACAGCTTGTATAGTTGTTACTAAAGGAATGACAGAAAACGGAATGTGATCTTTAATAAAAATAACTACACCACTTCTTGCTCGTTGATCAGGTATAACATCTTTTCTGATTGACTTGTAACCCCTTAAATTAAAATTTTCTTGTTGTTTTAAGTGTGTTTCTTGGATACATATGCAGAAAGGTGTTCTCTTGAGAAGTTGAGCCTTTAATTCGGGATAATGGAGTTTAATTCCATTACAATTCCACTGTATTATGTTTTCGTTTTTGGTCATTAGGATTGTTTAAGGAAAAAATGATATGTAAAACAATTTTTAGAAAAGAGATTACATATTTCTCACTTGAATTTGTTGGTGGAATGTAAACTCGTGGATGAATCAATAAATATGTAATTACTTAAATAATATAGAATTCGTAAATAATGAATTGAAAATAGAAGAGTATTGATAATTTATAAAGCTAAAATTGTAAATTATAAATAAATCACAAAAAAAAAATTTTTAGACGAACAGTCAGCTTACTGACTGTCTGTTATAATGTCTGGCTCTATTTCAGATTGTTTAATTCTTTCTTTAGAGGTTTTCCTGGGTTTGCCTTTCGGCCAACCTTTGCGAATTTTTTTACGGGTTTCGCTAGCTATCGAATTGGCCTCGGATTCGCTGGTGATAAGTTCATCTGGACTTAATGGTCGCTTTTCTGAGGATTGGCTGAAAACAGACGCAGTGTGGTGCTCTATCTGAATGTTGGTTGGTGGAGGCATAAGTGTGGTTAACATTTTGGAATTTAGTTTATTCGTTATCTCGTCAACTATCTTAGGAACCAGTCCGTGAATGATTTCTTCTATTCTTGTTACTTGTGAGGTGGTCGCCTGGGAGAATGATACATTTGGTTTTGGGGTTGTTACTACGACTTTTCTTTTGGCTTCTGGGTAAGATAAGTTTTCTTTAGTTTTAACCTCCTGTATAGCAGCTTCTAGTTTGAAAACTGGACAATCTCTTGATCTAGCGGAGTGAGGTCCTTGACAATTTACACATTCTACTGGGGGGCTACAGGGTGAACCAGTGTGTATTTCTTTGCCACAGACGCGTATTTGTGGTTTGTCACATTTTAAGGATGTGTGTCCAAATCGTTGACAGCGAAAGCATCTTAGTGGAGCTGGAATGTATAATCTCACGTTTAGGGAATAAAAAGCAACTTTGATTTTTCTAGGTAGATTTGGAGTATTAAACATCAGAACATGGTTAGGTGTTTCCACAAATTCTCCATTTCGTTTTGATTTGATCCTGTATACAGAGATTACACCCTGATTTTCTAGTTCACTCAAAATTTCATCTGTTGAACAATTCAGTAGGTCAGGACAGTAGATAATACCCTTTGAATAGTTCAGTGATTTATGAGGACTAACTTCTACTTCCATGTTATCAAACCTGTTCATTTTCAGTAGTTTGCCACTTTGAGCTGCCGACAATGTTTCAATCAGCAGGCCTTCTTTATTTTTTTTCACGCTTTTCACATTTCCGCAATATCCAAACAAAACTTTTTGTATTATAAAAGGATTGACTTTGGAGAAGTCATCTTCTTTTCTTTTTATGACCAGGAACCGGGGATTTACCGCCTTTTCCTGGCTCGTTGTATTGCCACTGTTTTGAGAGGGTGGCACCTCTGTGGGGGTATTTTTTTGGTGAGTTGCCATATGGGTCCCACGAGTCGGGAAGAAAAAATACGGTCCATCACAGTATTGCTCCCTTACCGTGATAAGGTCAGATATTACAACCAGATTTGACCAAGTGTCTGGAGGGCATCGTTAGAGACCACATCTCGGGCGGGTCATTCACCTAATTAGCACGATAAGCTTCCACCGTAAGGTTCCGGATTTTTTATCGAGGTTTACTCCTCTAGATCCCTGGGGATCTCAAGAAAGGATAAGGAGAGGATAAACTGGATCGAAGGAAACGAAATAGGTCAGTTGCTCCATTTAGTCGCCTTTTACGACAGGAAAGGAGATTCCCTGGGGGTATTCTTTAGTAGCCCGCCCCCAGACGGGGCTATTATTATTATTATTATTATTATTATTATTATTATTATTATTATTATTATTATTATTATTATAAAGGTAATTGGATGTCTCGATAACTCAATATCGGTGGGATGCGAGGCACCCAATAAATAATCTTAATTTGCCGGAGATTCTATGGTCTGCAACGTGTGCTCTTTAAATGGTTTTCATGAAGTAATACGATATGATCTTCGGAAAATGCGAAAGGAAATGTGTCATTAGGAGACTGAAGATTTATTATCGACAAAAAATTCATTTATCTAAAACATACCTACTTTCAGAATTAAGACAATTATTTAAAATTACATCAATGATGATGATGATGAAGTCGATTACGCATTTGTTTTTCATATTTGGTTTTTCCACTCCTAAATGCCACACCCAAATTCCTCAAATATTTCTTAAGAAAAAGCGTCACTTCGTGATATCTCGATAAAATCTCTATCATCTTTTTAAGTTTATTAAGAATTCCTGGAACAACCTGTATTATTTAACTTTGAACAAATATGTAATTGAATAAAAAAACATATACAAGTTCTAATAAAACTATCGATATTTAATTTTTGAGAATTCTTATAAAAATTCAATAGATGAGGCTGTTACTTGACAAACATTTGGTTCAAATACAGATATGTACATGCAATAAAAAATGAAACTTAGGGATTTTAAGCATTGTATCAGAATTGCTTTTGAACTGGTCCACCAATATCAAGCTTCAACAGATTAAAAACACGATTATTACAATCGTTCATTTGGACACCTACAACATTTCGTACAATTCCCACCACTCCGTAGTCTCAACTGTGGGTGGTCCTAAATTAGTGTCAGAGTCGTCAGGTCAGACAGTCAGTAATCAGCAGTCCGAGTATACGAAGTACTGTTCAAGCCCATAACTTTTCAAAATAAAATAAAATGTGTAGAGAAAAAATGAAATTTATCGGCACAATTTTGAACAGGCTCAAAATTTGATAGAATTAAGGGCGAAAATTCTCCAACATTGTGCAAACATTACACCGAATCAGCTCAGAGATACAAGATTATTTTTGTTCAATAGATTCGGTTTTTGTTTGGCTCAACAAGGAGGACTATTTGAACCTTTAGTTCATAAATATTTTAGTTTTAGCATTTTAAGTTGTTTTTCGGAATTTAATTTAAAGAATCTTATTTTGTTTTATTTGCGAATCCATTTTTATTTTGGAAGCCATATTATGGCCAAAATAAATCAAAACATCTTAACTCGGAACATTAATTGTTAAAGATAATTTAACAATTAATTTTTCAATTTGAACATCATAAAATGTAAGCATATTGATTCAATATGTAGCGACGCTAACTTCTACCGCCAAAAAGACACTTGAATACTAAATCGCATTAATCGCAATCGCACACGCACATGAATATAGATACATACAGATAGATGGGCATCTGACTGTGGCGCTCCCTACGGCGAATTCATTTTTACGGGTGGCGTCATCTTGAGAGTAGCATCAGTACTTTTAATACCTTTGACATGGTTGTGAACTTCGCTAACCGCTGATAAAAAAGATTTTACAGTTTTTGGCGGCACATTCAAATTTACTGTAATTTTACTTTTATTGAAATATGGCATTCATGGTCCATTTTTTGATATTTAATTTGAAGTAACTCAACATTTGATTGATATTACAATAATAACAAGCAAATGGTTGAGTTACTTCAAATGAAATATCAAAAAATTGACCACATAATGCCTGAAGTGTAAACTGACAAATGTACCCATTTCAAAAATATGTACATAAAGAATAACATTTTTTCATACATATCAAAAAATAGTTTTATCTATCAGCAACCGTTTCTGTGGGCATATGTTTTCTAATAATACAGCTAACAAAAATGTGCACACTATTTAAAAAACTTAGTTTATAAGATTATGACTATCATTACTAATATATTATTTATTATGTAGCTAGATTTGGATATTTTTAATTATATAGCTCAAACACACATAATATGATTGTGAACATTTACATATTTCT
Organism: Lochmaea capreae; assembly: GCA_949126875.1. NCBI lineage: Eukaryota > Metazoa > Arthropoda > Insecta > Coleoptera > Chrysomelidae > Lochmaea > Lochmaea capreae. The sequence goes on from OX421398.1 coordinate 4,719,317, forward strand.
TTCTCCAAACTGCTTACCTTTGAAAAATGCTTGTAGCTTTCATCGGCAAATCCTTTTTTGTCCCTCTTAAAGGTAGAACCTCCATAATTGCATCATCTGTAGACAATTTATTCATTTACTCATATATTACTATAAAATATGTAAGTTAGTTTATTTTTGATGAGAATCAAACAAACCAAATAGTATAACAAAAGGATCATACAGACAGAATATATTTTATGTTATACATACCATTATTTGATCATTGCTCAATACTTTCAAATGCATCCCCCTCTCTAAGCTGTTAATCGTGGAAGGAATAGCTATAACATAAAAATTAGAAGTTCAGTAAACTAAATAATATAACAAAAGGAATAGACAGAAGATATTTTATTTTATACATACCAATATTTGATAGTGGCTTAATTCACTCTCATCCATTCTCCTCAAACCCCTTGCTTGTGGATGGAGTAGCTACAACATAAAAATGAGGTGTTTACTTTTTCTTAGGTAAACAGGTACATTGTATGAATGTTAAAATTATAGCATAATGAGTTGTATAAAACTCACCATTAATTAATTTCCTTGTATAAGTTTTGGTTGGTGTTTGCACCTTCCCAACTGGCGAATAATTTGATATGGAGAGCATTTCCAATATTTCCAACATTATGCAGATACTTTGTATAAGTAAACTGTTTTAAACTCTATTAAATAAATACCTTTAATTTTCTCAGGAGTTGATAGGTTAGGTTAGGTTTTTATGTTTTATGCACTGAATTTTAGTTTATTGTAATTGTAGTTATTTATAATTCGAGCATCGGTTCAAAATAACACATGCGATATTGTGTCTCTTTTAGCAATTTTTCATTATTTATCCCAAAGGAATGATTATTCATGAATTTTGCAGTACCCTAAGTGAATGTCTTGGAAAATCACTTATGAACAGAACAAACACCATCAGTAACATTAGATAAAAATCCTAAACTGACAAAAAAAGCCATTACACTTTTTTACTCTTAATATTAAAATTAGTGCCCTAAAAAACTGTGCTTTTAGACAGGTTAACATATTCACGCCGGCCACGGATATTTTCTGTGGAAAGTATAAAATGCAAAAATGTTCAAGTTATGCATTGATAATCTGGTTATTAAATCTAGAGCACCACTTTGCTTTATGCTTTATACTATAAGAGGGCAAAATTCACATTATTTGTGCTTATTTTGTATACTTTTCTTTCTTTAACGGACCCTGGGGTGCGTGGCATCCTTTATACTGTAAGAGGTCAAACTTGACCTGATTTGTGGTTTTCAGTAGTTTTGCCCATGAGAACTTTTGATCGCCATGACAGGACTCAAAAAGTGCGGGGTCCTGTTTAAATAAAGTTTTGTTATCAACGGAAGCTTAAATCGTCATAATTGCAGATACTGACTGTTATACAGGATGTTTTCAAATGACACTTAAAACGTTTGCATGTAGACAACTCTCGTAAAATTGGACAAAGTAATTGATTGAGGGGTCCAGCCTATTAACTTTTCGAAATACAGGGTGTTAAAGTAATGACAAATTAAATGTGTTAATTCGATAATTGTAAAACTGATAAATATATCGATTTGACGATTGGCAGGTTGTTTGTAAATGTAAAAGGGCATATTTCGATCGGAAAACATGTTTCAATTTTTGATCTAGTGGTGTACATTTGGAAGAATATGTCACCTTTCCCCTCCCATTTTTTACGCCATAGGCATTTAAAGCTATTTTCATTTTATTTTGTAATCCTCAATGTGAAAAACGCATAACCTTAAAATATCAAAAATTTTGTAGTTTTTAAGATATTTAATGTCTGCAAAATCACTTTTTAAAAATTAAATAGAAAAATATTTTTCTTCAATTTATTTTAAACTACTAGTGGTTAGAATAGGTTACAGGAACTAATTTGTGAAGATGGTTGAAAATATTTTTCCAAATTTGTGATTTTATTAACAAAAGAATTAATTACAATAAAAAATAAGTTGAATAATATCAAATTCAAACATACTTTTTCACTAAGCAGCCAACAAATTACAAGGGATGTTTTCTCATTGAAAATCGCATACCTTGGAAAGAATGGCGATTGCCGGAAATAATTTCTGTAGCTGCATGGATTCTTGCTATCAGTACCTCCTCCGTTTCTACTATTGTATCGCAGACAAGGAACTTCATGTAACCCTGTTTAGTAAAAAATTATATTTTAATGGGATATTATTTAACTTTGTACCTATCTTATTTTTTATTACATTAATTCTTCTGTTAATAAAATCACAAATTTGGAAAAGTATTTTTAACAATTTTCTTTAATGTTTTAAATGCTTTGTTGTTTCACAAATTAGTTCATGTTACATATTCTAACCATAAGTAATTTGGTAGTTATTAAAAAATATTGAAGAAAAATATTCTTTTTATTTCATTATTAAAAAGTGATTTTGCAGAATTCATAAAAACATCGAATATGCGTTTTTCACGTGAAAACCATTGAGGAATATAAAATAAAATGAAAATAGCTTCAATTGCCAGTGGCGTAAAAAATGGGAGGGGAAAGGTAACATATTCTTCCAAATGTATACCACTGGATCAAAAATTGAAACATATTTTTCCATAACAATATGCCCTTTTTAATTTAAAAACAACCTACCAAATGTCAAATCATTATATTCATTTTAAAGTTATCAGATTAAAACATATAATTTTTCGTAACTTCAACACCCTGTATTTAGAAAGGTAAATAGGCTGGACCCCTCAATCCTCATATCACTTTGTCCAATTTTACGAGAGTTATTTACATGCAAACGTTGTAAGTCTCATTTGGAAACACCCTGTATATTGTATACTAAATATATAACTTGTAATTTACTAGATAAATTCTTTGGTTATTTACAATATGACATTTACAATTCTGCTTGATTATCTACTTATCTCCTAGGTTTACCATTGATTTATATCTATGTAATAATAATTATCTTAGATTCGTGAATACATCAAATATCCAGAAAAACGTATGGGCTGTAAAAATGGGCGACAAAATAATAGCACCCTTTTTCATTGAACGAAACCAGTAATAACAAAAATATTATGAATATTACAGTGAAATAACCATTAAATTTTTGACAAATTTATTAAAGGTATGATGAAATAAATCAGTAGTCAAGGAATTTTTTCTTAGTTTTATTATATAAATATATACCAAAACTGGCAAATAGTAATGGCAAAATAAAATTGTGTAGAAGGATTCCTTCTTAGTATTATATTATTTAATACTTCCAAGCTTTCAGATTTATTTGAATCATTTCTCAAGCTCTAATATTTGCAGGTAAAAATTATAATTAATTTAACCTTACGTGCAAAGTGAGTTAGTACAAATTAAGAGAAGCAACTTTCAAACATATGAAAACATTTTCCACCGAACGTGGTAGTTGATAGATTACACCTAATATCCTGCCCAGGATCATCAGGATAATTAATGTACAGCCACTTTCAGATATTTGAATAATTTGAAATTTGGCACTCGTATTACGAATCGATTAATATATACAATAATTTCATTACTTTAACCAAATGTCCTTGTCAGGATCATCAGGATAATAATTAATTTTCAGACGTATGAATAATTTTATATTTTGCACATGTATTATGATTTATGAATCGATGACCAAACAAAATTTGACCTAATGCCCTGACCAGAACGAAAGAGTAAAAAGTATAATATATATATATACCGATTAATTTTTAAATATTTACACAATCATTATGATTTAAGAAAACAATTTATTTACTATGTATTTTATATTTTCTGTATCCACAATAAAATAATATATTTTCACGTCCAAATTATCTAAGACCCAAATTCTCTAATAAGTGCATAATATTAGTTGCTTATTGAAATGAATAAGAACAGACATATCGTTTCCTCTCATTTCAAGATATAAACATTTCAGCAACACCGCGTGGCTCAGGGCTGGTAACTCAAATCTTTAAATTTGTATATTTTGGGTATGCTTCTTATTAATGTTGTATTTGTTGTTTCCAGAAACGAAACAGGAGCTGGAAGACCTAATGGCCGATATCAAGAAAACTGCCAATAAAGTCCGTGCCAAGCTAAAGGGTAAGCATATTTTTACTTATTTTAACAGTTGGATATAGAATACCTACTCGATATTTGAATGGGAATATGGTCACATAAAGAGTTCCTCTATTAATAACCGTTTCTCATAATTATCTTTTTGTAAAAAAATGAGACAGCTAAAGATATGTACAAAAACACAATAGCAATTAATCTTCAAAAGTTAAGTTACTATTAATCGATAAAAATCAAGTTGCCTGCGTAATGTCTATTAAAATATCGGTTGACATTTAGGTCGGATACACGAAATTTTAATTAAAAAATGTTTAGAAGTAAATTATGGCTACTTTAAGTGAAACCAAACGCATACAAATTTTTATAGTATGTGGAGATAAAATGAAAACTCAGCAACAGGTATGTAGATTATGTGACATGGAAGAATAAACCTCCATCCACATACAATTTAGAATCCTAGGGCACAGCACCTAGGATTATTGGATAGAAGAGGGACATTCACCTAAGTTGAAGCCTACAGATATCCTAAAATTTCACAGGGAAATAGGACTAAAGGAGCCACTAGTCTCTGAGACTTTCCTCAGGAACTAAGTAGAAGTAACGAGGCACAATAGATCCTTTAGGTCTCAGTGAATGTCACCCCATCATACATACATACATACGAACATGACATAAACTGCGTTTTTTGACAGAAGGTAAATTTTGTGATCGGATGAGATGAATAATTAGGTGATTTCAATTGATAATGGTTTTAAATAATGTAAATATCCAGTGTTAATATAAAAATGTTCAAGATCATTTGTGCAAGTACATAAGTAGTAATAGCAAAGTTTTTATTGAATATTCGTGCATATGTATAATAAAAATTGTAGAAAAAAATCACCCCATCTAGTGGCTTTCATGTATACCATCACTATCATCTTCAACAACAACTACCCCCTGTTGAAACAATAATCTTGTGGAAAAAAAAACAAAATTATCGTAAGCATTTCTCCACTTTATTGATATACACCTTTGTATTAGGTATTATAATTGAAAATAACCAATCTCAGTTTGAACTCATTACTTTTATTTTAGATTCATAAATCAGGGATCTTTTATTTTATAGCAAAACTACACATTGCAATTATTCCTTCCTAACTGCTCCTATTTTCATTTGAAAAACATTAATAATACGAAACTATCCTTATTATATCCAATACAACTTTAAATAATATTTTAAACCAAATATTACTGCTTCTAATCATATTAGGGTATTTATACTTCTCTGAGATTTTATCAAAACAGACAAACCTATAGAAGTGAAAGTCCTGCGTCAAGGTATGAAAGAAGAATTTCAGCGATCGCAATGGATGGGTTTGGAATTTATTTACGGCGCGGTTCTTTGCGTTTTTTAAATTATTAAATTTAAGGATACGCGTAGGTAATATTTTACAATATTTGCAATTGAAAAACTTTTCACAAGTGAAATTAATTATAATTTATGAATTTTAAATCTTTTATAAAGTGAAATATTATCTAAAAAAACTTGATACAAAGCATACTGTTCACGCCAATCCCGGATTTTTACTTTTCACATTTCGCGCTCTCCCCCGGTACTGCCGAGCGCCGTTGGTTAGAGGCGAAACCAGTCGTCATCGAGAGATCAGAGAGTTAAGTTTTATTTTATTGTTATGCAATGGTTCAAATTAAATAATATGTAACAAAACAACTGAATTTCTATGAGTAGTCAAAACAAAAGAGAAAAACCCTACATACTGAAAATTTGAGTTGGTCGGAGCATATTTCAAACGTTACTAAAAAAGTGAATAGTAAGTTATACCTAATTAGTAAAACTTTTAAAAACATATCATTTTCGGGTTCTATTCGTCTGTATAAAACTTATGTCCGACCCCTACTGGAGTACTGTGGAACGGTTTGGTGCCCAGAATTAGTGCGCGATAGAACTCTTCTCGAAAATATCCAAAAGAAGGCCACCAGACTATCTTTCACACGAAGAAGGCCAGATTACCAACAAAGACTTTCTTTAGCAGGGTTACCAACTTTTGAAGCTCGTCGACTCCGTGGTGACTTAATTATCACCTTCCGAATTTTAAAGTATGGATATGGATATTTGCAACACTTGTTCATTTTAGATGATTACAGCAGACTACGTGGACATAGTTTGAAAGTGAAGAAGGAACCCTTTTCATCGATAAGACGCCAACATTTTCTGTGTAATCGTATTTTTAGTACATGGAACAGTCTCCCAACGGAAATTATAAATTCTCCATCTATAAATGTTTTCAAAAACCAACTAGACAGTTATTTGTTTGTAAACTGATCAGTGTTGTGCACAATCTATTAGTCTAGAGTTTATTTGAAAAACCAATTTTTTGTAATGTAGGTACTATTTCATTTATCTTGTAAATGGGCTTATGGGTCTCCATGACCCCAGCCCTTATTTCTATGTAATAATAATAATATATAGTTGTGAGTAAAATTTGTTTTACAATATAATAACTGTATACGGCAAGGTCTTTTTGAGGATTAAAAAGCTGAAAAGATTAAAAAGCCATAAATCATTTCTAGTCTTGACCTACCCACAAGCGAACAATTGATTCTCATTGGTGCAATGTAGCTTGCGATTGGTCTATGAAAAATGTTGCTAGTCCACATTGAGTGTTAACGTCCCAGGGTGGGTTTAGTTCATTTCTGTTATTTACGAGATATTATGTTCTTAGATGTTGCTGTAATTGAGATTTTGTTTTATTGACTAAAACTTTTTTGTTGGTAAAAATTTAAATTATGGCATTTTGGCGACCATTCGAAGAGGAAGATATTGTTATAGACTCCGAACATTGAATATACTAGAAGAGTAAACAGATGTATTATTCTATGCCAACATAAACACAGAATATGTACAAGCAACTGAAACAAGAAAATATTGGGTCAAAGCATTGAGCTGCTGAAAGAATACATAATTGACAAAAGTTTAAAAAAAATCCATAATTACAGTTATCGGTAAAACTGCCATTCATAGGAAAAAGAGTACAGAAATCGCTAGTGCGTCGGGATCCTGCAATAATGAAAAATTTGTCTTAAACCGATTCTGCTTCTGCTTACAGATTACTTTATCTCCCGACAAATTGCGAAAGGGTGCAACTTAATTTGACTCTATACCTATTATGAACCAATGGAAAAAAAATATTAAAATAAATCAAATAATTTTTTCTGATTCAATATCTAAGTACAAAAAGCACAAGATTTTATCTTAGCAGACAGCAAACAAATAGTCTTAAGCAAATAAGGGAACACATTACAGCTTTTGTCTGAAGAACAAAATAAAAAAATGGCAAATGGAAATAATGCTCGAACAGCCACAAATAAAAATTCATAGGACCATTTCTGATTTTCACAAATTTAGACCACTAATATGGCTTGTATGGGTATTAGTGCTACACAAATTTTTGGTTAATCATAATTTTAAACTGCAAAACAAACAATATTTTGATTATGAAAACCTAACCTCAAATATGTAAAATAAAAAAAATAGATTTTTTCGACTTACCTATGATAATTAATCATATGATAGGTAATGCACGATTGCAGGCAGGTCAAAATGATTAAACTAACAAGTAATATAAAAACACACAAACGGTTTTAAGTGGAAATTGAAAAATTTAAATATGTCAAGGACGAACAACATTTAACATGTCTTCTTCTTCTTTCTCCTTTATTGGGTAATGTTCCAGAGAATAATTTGTCCAGAAAACACAGGGGAAACATTCTCGTTTTCCTCTAGGCGTCTAGGCAATCGAATATCTCCAAATGGTGTCACTCGAACTAAAACTTAACTATTAAATTGAGTTTCTAGACAAAAGTTCTTCTCATGCGAGAGAATTAGTAGGGTTTCAACAACACAAAACAGGATGTATAACTTTTCCCGCTTGGGATAGGAGCCAAGCTTACACAAACCAGAAATGCGACCACGGGTGATAGTCATGGAACCCAGGTTTAAAAAAAATAATTTAATTGATGTTATTGTCATGTTACCTATTTTATTGGCAAACAAATGAGTGTGATGTAAATGATTAAATTATATAATTAAGTTATATAGTTAAGTTATTAATTTCTGCTATAGAAAGAAATTTTAGTAACAAATGACCCCGCAGAATCCTTATGGGAAATGACTCTCAGCCAATTTTTCTGAAATTTTGTAGAATGATAGTTCAAAACACGTAGAACAAAAGTCTCCATGGCCACAAATCTCGAAACTCAACCGTTCGCGAGATACGAGCGGTCAAAGTCGAACATTCTAATCGATACCTTTGATAACGTAGATACAGTAAAAGTGTCCTGTGAGACATTTATTTGTACATATATATATTTATAAATCCTCGTAATTATGTTTACAGTGTAATCTCATTTTGGACAAAAAAATCAATAAATCTACTCTATCAACGTATCTCAAGCTTCCATTTTGTAGTACAGGATCACAGAAAGTGAGAAGATCTTCAAACTGTACTCTATTGATCGGGGATAGACAGTTGAACTGTTCGTCAGTCAGGTTATCAAAATCGATACCTGTACCCCTGTTCAATGCCACGTTTCTCATCTCTTGGAGAAAAACTTGTAATTGCTGGCCTCTGATCACATAAGGTCTGTTTATAGATCGCAAACCTAGCAAGAGTACATTGAAGAAAAATCCATCTTCGTTTAAATGATGGGCACAACTACGAACATGGTCCGGTATATAAATATTTCTTTTTATAAATACATGTACTCTGCATTGCATTGATAACCTATGAACGTCATTCGGCTCATCACATATAATGCATGTGCGAGATGTCGTTTGTGTAACAACGTCCAAATGCATGCATGCTGGATCTTGATTCATCAAAGGTATTTCATTCGTTACACTACACTGTAAACATAATTACGAGGATTTATAAATATATATATGTACAAATAAATGTCTCACAAGACACTTTTACTGTATCCACGTTATCGAAGGTATCGATTAGAATGTTCGACTTTGACTGCTCGTATCTCGCGAACGGTTGAGTTTCAAGATTTGTGGCCATGGAGACTTTTGTTCTACGTGTTTTGAACTATCATTCTACAAAATTTCAGAAAAATTGGCCGAGAGCCATTTCCCATAAGGATTCTGCGGGGTCCTTTAGCCTCTGAGAATTAGGGTTGGATAGGAGTAGGTAAGCAGATTTATATAGAAGTTTCTAGGTTACTTTCAGTCAGTTCTTTATATACATCAAAATTTGTTAACCTACCTAGTAATTGTACACTCAAAGATAATATGATTCAGAGACCCAACTTGTCCACATTCACAATATGGATTGTCTTGAACATCTATGCGGTATAGATGAACTAGAGTCGCACAATGGCCTGTTCTCATCCAAATTATGGTTGTGATATGTCTTCTGTCCTTGTATGGAAGTTGATTACATCAAGGAGTTTTATTTAAATTATTCACTATTGTGTTATACAGATTGCGAAAGGGCTTTTCGAACCGTATGATTTACACAAGCACGACAAGGAAAATATGAGAAGAACAGCTTGAAAGAGATAGAAAGAACAACTGTGCGTGGCCAGCGAGGGCGTGTATTTAGTTCCAGAGGACGGCCGAATGTCCACTGCCCCTCCATTTCAACCGCTATTGCCAGAATCGCAGACTAATTTGTACAAATGATATTTTTCATTGTTGACTCTTTTTCGAGCTCATGCACTATTAGGCAAAACCAAACACCGCCATCCGGCAACAGTGTCCTTTACAGAGAGAATTGACATTTAAATTGCTATTCCTAGGTATTTTCTCTACAAACGTTGATCACGTTGGAAGCGCATGCCATTGTATTTGAAAATGACACTGTTGCCGGATGGACGTGTTTGGTTTTGCCTAATAGTGCATGAGCTCGAAAAGGAGTCAACGATGACGAGACAAAAATATCATTTGTACAAATTAGTCTGCGCTTCTGGCAACAGCGGTTGGGGGGCAGTGGACATTCGGCCGGCCTCTGGAACTAAATACACGCCCTCGCTGGCCACGCACAGTTTTCTCTCTCTTTCAAGCTGTTTTTCTCATATTTTCTTTGTCGTGCTTGTGTAAATCGTACGGTTCGAAAAGCCCTTTCGCAATCTGTATAATGATGACCTTGATTTATTATGGTTCCAGTCTTGAGTCCATAGATACCAAATATTTTTGATATGCTTGGTAGATAGTTAGTGAACTGCAATTTGACTTTTGCTGGGATATTTAGCAGTCTCCCTGTATTAGTTAATTCATCAGCCATCCAGTTACCTTTAATATCTGAGTGGCCAGGAATCCATGAAGAAACGATGTCAAAATTTTGCAGTTTTGCTTCAAGGATTCCTCTTTTGTTCATGAAGGAGGAGTATTCAGTATCCATTGCATAGGTTGACTTACAAATTTTTTGTATAGAGCTTTTAGAGTCTGATTAAATTATGGCTTCTTTCTGCAAGATAAATTCTAAAGCATGATCAATTGCAATAGTTTCTGCAGTGCATATTTGAGTATGTTGAGGCAACTTGCTGGAGAAGGAGTATTTAAAATCTGGTCAAAAGACACCAAAGCCAGCTGACACATCATCATCAACTCACCCACCTGTAAATAACTGAATATGAAGAGGTTTATCAAGGGCTGATAGGTTGAATTGAAAATATATTTGAGTACTTTTTCAAATTGTTTATTAATTTCACCAACTGGAGAATATTTTTATATTTCCAGATATTTTTAGTCTTTTGGATCGTGATATTTAATTGATTGAGTGCAGATATAAAGGGATTATTAATAACAACAATAATAACAATCTAGTTTCATAAGGAGATATAGTGAGCAATCAGAAATTATCTGACATCCATAGTTTAAGTGACTCTGTAATATAAAGGAAAATGGTGAGATAAACAAAGATAGCGTTAGTAGTAGGTAGTCCTTACTAGTATGGTACAGTTGCACTTGTTGAAAGTCTTCGGATACGAAGACATCATTCACATGGTCTGTTTCCCAAAAACGACATGTACGTGACAACAGCTAAGATGAACAACATTAAACTTATTTTCTTTTTTTCGGGTTAAATGCATTAGCTGCCAGGTCTATTTCGACAATTCGATTGCAACTACCGCTTCTGGTGGATGGATTGAAACCTAATTTTTATTCTAGGTATTTTTACCGTTGCCTTGCATATTTTTTTAACAGAATACTACATAGACTATGTCTCAAGCTGTTCTTCGAATGATATAAGAAACCGTCTTACGAACACTACATTTAATGACTGCACTGTTATGCAGGTCAGTAATAATTCCTGTTATATGTGGTTTCTCATTTGGAGTTAGCTGACGCTATTCGCTCACTAAAAAATACTAACTCAGTAGGGATTGACTGCACTCCAACTAAAATCATAAAATGCGCAATTTCATACATAACAAATCCTTTGGTATATATAATAAATAAATCAGTGGATATTGGAAAATTTCCAACTGATCTGAAAACTGGAATTATTACACCGGTTTTCAAAAAAGGTGACACACAGCTAATTGAGAATTATATGCCTATTACGGTTCTTACAACACTCTGTAAAGTTGTTGAAAAGTGCATCTATAGACATATGTTGTCTTTCCTAAATAAATTTAATATTATTACAAAATGTCAACATTTCTTTCTCCCGGATAGGTCAACGGAAAGTGCTGCTACGGGCTTCTTTAATTATATTCATAATCAATTGAATGAAAAGAGGTTTGTGGGGGCATTTTTCTTTGACCTATCCAAAGCTTTTGATTGTATTTATATTTCGATAGTAGAAGCGAAATTATATGCATTAGGATTTAGAGGGGCATTCCTAAATTGGCTCTCATCTTACTTAAACGTGAGGAAAATTCTGGTGAAGATTGATAATAACAAATCTGAACTACGTAATGTCGATCATGGAGTCCCACAAGGCTCTATTTTGGGACCGTTAATATTTCTTTTATATGTAAATGACCTTCAGTTATACACGAAAGCCAATTACACCGTATTATACGCGGATGACACCACACTAGCAGCAGATGCTGAATCTCTTTCGGAACTCCCTGACAAACTTGGTGACCTTTCCCATTATTTTGTGGAGTGGTAAGGTAGGAATTCTTTAATAGAAAATCCTAATAAAACTGTGCTTATGCAATTTTCTCCGAGATACAAAAAAATCTACCAGAGTTGAGTCCGCTGATGTACACTCATCTCAGACCACAAAATTCTTGGGTATAATTTTAGACAGTATGATGAAAAAGTATAACTTTTCAAAGAAATTCGTTACGGAATTAAGCAACAAGAAGGAATGGGATCCAAATACCATTACCAGACTTGGAAAGAATGCCATTCAATGGTACACAGACGGCTCAAAAGCAATAGAAGGAACTGGGATAGGAGTGTACGGGCCCGGCACCAAACACTCTGAAAGCTTGGGAAAAACCCCAAGTATCTTTCAAGCGGAAATTCACGCAATAAGAAAGTGTGCCCAGTTCAATATTGACAAAGGATATAGAAGGCAAAGGATTATCATAATGTCTGATAGTCAAGCAGCCATTAAAGCACTGAGTTCTTGTGTAATCAGTTCCAAAATGGTGTGGGAATGCCTAGGCAAACTTAATGAACTAGGCGAGAACAATATAGTCACCTTACTGTGGATTCCAGGACACACTGGAATAGAAGGAAACGAAATAGCAGATGAACTAGCGAAGGGGGGGGCTGAAATGCCCTTTTGGGGGCCGGAACCCTTTTGCGGAATCAGTTCCAATGTAATATTGGAAGAAATAGGTAAAGCCGAAGAAAAGAGAAGATCTGACAATTGGAAAGATCTAGTAGGGCTTAGGCAATCAAAGATTCTTCTGGGTGACTACAACCTGTTGAGATCAAATGAATGTATAAGTCAAAGCAAAACTGCACTAAGAGTTTTAACAGGAATCCTAACGGGACATTGTCGCCTGAATGGGCACCTTAAAAAGCTCAAAATAGTGGAGGAGGAAGATTGTAGGTTTTGTGGAGTGGAAGAAGAATCCTCCATCCACATACTTGCGAACTGCACAGCAATTCAGAATCCTAGGGCACAGCACCTGGGAGACTACTGGATAGAAGAGGGTCAGTTACCTAAGTTGAAGCCTGCAGATATCCTAAAATTCCTCGGGGAAATAGGACTAAAGGAGCTACTAGTATCTGAGACTTTCCTCAGGAACTAAGTAGAAGTAAGGGGGCACAATAGATCTTTTAGGTCTCAGTGAATGTTACCCCAAAAGACAGACATACAGACATAGACAGTAACATGAACTGGTCTTCAAATATTGAGGATATCTGTAAAAAATTGAGTAGTGTATATTATGCTATATTACAATTACGCAGTATTTTTACTCACGGTTCACAATTTACCCTCTTCAGGTGCGTCCTCACCAAGTCGACAAAACTGCATCCATCCACACCAGAGTTGACAGAAATGTTGTCGATCAGTCTAATCAACATATCTGACGAAGATGTGAACATATGCCTCAATAAAACCTATGACTTTGTCTTGTTCTGATTCCATTTTCTAAGAAAATACACGACTACGATGTCAACGTAAACGTCAATATGTCACTGAGTACTCAATTTGTCGAATGTCGAAAACACGTCCACACACTAAAGTAGATCGACTGCTCTTTCATGTTTATCGACAGTCGATGGAAAACAATTCGACATGTCGATCGACACCGTCCGTCGATTGCAACGTACACACCAAGTCGACACTGTCGATCGACAGTGTCGACTCGGTGAGGAAGCACCTTTATGCAATATTTTGTGATTCCACAAAGGTTCCGGAACTATGAAGTCTCCTTTAGAACCTTCTTCAGCCAACTGGTCCGCCATTTCATTAGGAAGTGAAAAAGTTTACGCACGAAGCCGCGCAGTGGCGAGTGCGTAATGGGATGACAACTCGTGTAACGTACTATACTTCTTCTACGCCCATCTATATTCTTCTGAGTGCTCATAATTTCATATTTTTCACTACTAACAGACATATTTGTAGGTAAAGTTGAGAAAATGTTCGGATACTATAATTTGTTACAAAAATTGACTGCATAAATCAGATGACGTTTATTTCCATATCAAGAAAAAGCGAATTATTTTTTTTTTAAATTGTATAATGTGTGCCGACATTTAGGGGCATCACTCTTTTAATATAAAATTTATTTCACTAATGCTAAAAGCTTTTATGTTTTTAAATTGATTAAAAGTATATAAATACACCAAATAAAGTAGTACGTAAATAAAAATTTGATTCAACAAAGAAATTTAAATTTTTTTATCTAAACGCACGTGTATGTTATGAGATTTTCATAACGTGCATGTTATTGTTAAGGGCTGATTGTACAATGCGAGTTTAACCTCGGTTCAACATAAACCTGGTTCATAACGTTGTACAATGTAAGTTCAGTTCTTAAACCCGGTTCATCTGCGAGTTCAACAAAGCGGTCAAATTTCGCCGCTTAAGCCAAGCTCTTGTGTATTTTTGTTGGTGCCCCTGGAGGAATAAATAAAAGTTGGTAGGATAATAACCGTGGAAGTAAGGTTAGGCGTTTTATGTTTATTTACCTTGTGTATTCCTTCATTTTGTACCGAGCATTTATGTTAGAAAATTGATATTTGTATAGATTATCGTTTTATTAATTTAATAGTTTTATTGGTTAGTTAGTATCTTTTGTAAAATAGTTTTAATTATTGGTTAAAAGTTTTTGTATTGGTTAATTTACCTTGATAATGATGGCTTACATGTCTGACGACGAGGACTTTATGGAATTGGTTGATATTTTGAAGCAACCCGAAAGGCAACCCCAAGTATACCGAGAAAGGGAAAATCATTTTCTAAAATGGAATGACAATAACTTTTTACAACGATTTCGATTTTCAAAAAATGGGGCTCGATATATCATTAACCAAGTATCCCATTTAATTACTTCTCCAACAGAAACGTATATAATATTTTTGCTAGCATCTAATTATTAATTTAAATAAATACATAAATATTTCAGAAACCATGCCTTGACTGCGGAGGAAAAGGTGCTAATGACTTTAAGGTTTTATGCGACTGGAAGTTTTCTCCAAGTAGCAGGTGACTTCATGAGTGTCGACAAAGCCACTGCTTGCAGGCACATATGGCAAGTTACACAAGCGATCGCTGGGCTCTACGATAACTTCATTAAAATGCCTGTTACTCGAGAAGAAATGCAATCAGCCTCACAAGGTTTTTATGACATTGCAAGGTTCCCAAAGTGTATAGGTGCTATAGATTGCTCCCATATTAGAATTTTATCACCAGGAGGTAATGATGCCGAAATTTTCAGAAACCGTAAGGCCTTTTTTTCATACTTTGTACAGGGAGTGTGTGATTCAAATAGGCTATTTGAAGATGTAGTATGCCGTTGGCCTGGGTCATCACATGAACAACTATTTTTTTAAATTCTGTATTGAGGGTAAAATTCGAACGTGGAGACTTGGTAGGGGATACTGGTTATGCAGTCAAAACTTATATGATGCCTCCACTAGAAAATGTATTAACTCCTGCAGAAAACCTCTACAATGAATCCCAAATAAGAACTCGAAATCGGATAGAGCAGACATTTGGGATTTGGAAGAGAAGATTTCCAATATTGTCGTTTGGGATACGCATGCAACAAAGAAAAATTGAAGAGATCGTTATAGCAACAGCTGTATTGCATAATATAGGAAAACTGTTAAACGAGCCTGTTCCTTTAATTAACAATGAAGAGGAAGCTGCTATAAATTTTGTTAATAATGTCAATAACGATCCCATAAATAGGAATAGACACAGGAACGTAAATAATATAAGAAGACTTGAAATTATTAATTATTTTAATGGGCTACTGTAATAAATATTTTAATTGATAAATTGTTTTAAGGTCTTTAATAAAAAAATTTTTAATATGTATTAGTTTATCATTTTAAATGTAATATACTGTTATACTAACTTTACGTTTACATAATATGACGGGTGACAAACAAAACAACTCTTTTTTTTTTTCGAACAACAAATACCAAAAATTTTATTTTTTCTTTTCGAACAAAATTTACAAGGTTACAAACAAGGTAAATGTTTACTTTTTTGAAAAATTTAATTTTCTTTGCATTTCACTTGTTCTTATAGAGTGAAAAAGTTTAACTGCAACAAATTCTGTAACAATAAATTTTTTTGTAAAATTCATGAAACATGTCAATTTTTAATTTCAGGGGCTTGCAGCACCTTCAAAAATTTTTTTTAAAAGAGAAATGTAGGTTGACTATTTTTTTATTTTAAAGCTTTTAAAATCCCTATTATATGATATATTTTTTTCAGTTGAATGTGATTTTATCACCCTCTTAAAAATAAAAAAATCGTTACATAATTTTAAAGTGTGACACCTCATTTGAAATGTATTTTTATTAGTAATTCAATGCAATAAATCCTGATTATCCTGAAATCACATTTAATAAGTGAAATGATGAAAAAGAAGAACAAAACTTATCAAATGTCATTTCAGGTTAATCTTATTTATGGCATTGAATTACTATTAAAAATATCTTTCAAATGAGGTGTCACACTTATGTAATGAATATTTTACCCTCAAGAGTTTGCCAATGTCACATACATACCAAAAAAAAAATTAAATTGAAATATTAGTCAACCTATCCCATTTGAAAAAAAATGGTGGCCGTTGTTGCAACCACCCAAAGAATTAAAACCAAAAAAGAAACCCTTTTGAATTATGCCGAAACGAAAATGAAAATTGTCATGTTTCAGGAACTTTGGGATTAACCTTTAGTTATTAATTTACAAAATTTGTTCCAGTTAAACTTTCTACCAGTAAATACTTTGATTAAACAATAAACTCCCGGAACAGAAAAACTAACTAAAGTAGAAAAACAAGATTGGCACAGTTCAAATGTTTGAAACAATAAAAAATATTTTTTAAATTTTAAGACTCATATAATGAGTAATACTTTGATTTAAAAATGAACATTAAACTCCTCGAAGGAAAAAACTATAAATTATAACAACAACATTGCAACATTTCAAATGTTTACAAAAATAAAAAAATATTTTTTTAAGAGTCATAATGAGTAATACTTTAATTTAAACCAAAACAAAAATAAACAATAAACTCCTGGAACAAAAAACTAAGTAAAAAACAATATTGCAACATTTCAACTAGTATTTGTTGCAGAGCTGGGTAACTGGAATGTTTGAATTTTTGCACAATTGCATTTTTTGCATATGCAATATTTCTAACTTTATTTTGCTTTCTTCTTTTAACGAAGTCTGTTTCACTTGCGATTCTTCTTTCAATAGGTGAATTTCAACATTGTGTTTTTCTTTCATAAGGTCCATTTTCAATTTATGTTCTTCTTCAATTTGATTTTTTTTGTATTCCTCCATATTTGCCTTTACACTTGCCCAATGGGACACTTTTGCAGTTATAGGATTCTCTGGTTTTTTACGAGTTTTACCTAATTTTTTCATTTAAAACAGATTAGGGACATTGTCAATTTACAATGTACTTAACAACTTACCATTATTTTCTTTGCCTGTATTGAGAGGTTTCGACTGAGGTGTCATTAACATATCAGGTGCATATCTACTCCAGTTGTGTATCTGGTCATTTCCAATATTTATATTATTATGTGCAGTAACACTTACATCATCCATAACATTGCTTATCTCACCTAAAACATAAATATAGTTTGAAGGCAAAACAACAAGTTCACACTGTTTTATGTTCTTTGTATATTTAGTAATGTTTGAGGAAAGTTAAAATACATTGTACCTCAAATAGAAACTAAATAAAATATAGATCAAAAAAATTAAATTATTAATTTTGGTGCAATAACAACTAACACTATAAACTCACCACTAATTTCATCAGCTGTTATTGTTTCATTGCCATTGTCTTCAAAAATTATTTCCATATATTCTGCTTCTTCTACAAAAGTGATAAATTATTCAGTAAAACGACTGAAATTTTGATAAACATACCTTTATCGCCACCAAATGTTGTATTAAGCCCTTCGACCCTTTTTTGTCCTATTAATTCTATTATATCAGAGTCTACACTATTTAGAGGAAATTCCTTATGAGGCCCTCCTCCTGTTAATTTTCTATAGCATTTTTCAACGGCTATAGTATTTTTTGTTCTTTTTTTTATGTTCTCGTACTTTTTTTTTAAAACAACAGCCCCTCGGAATGTTACGGTACTTTTTGAATTAAATTGAGCTTCAATTTCAAGCCAACATTCATTTTTTTTTCGTGTTATGTTCACATCGGATTTTTTATTTTCCAAAATATCTTTATATTTTTTACAAAGTTGCACCAGCAAGCTTTCCTCATAATGGGTGAAATTTGAAGTTCTTTTTTGTTTAATATTTTCCATTTCCATTGTTATTTTTAACTACACCACACAAAAATCTTTCCAGTTCTAACACTCCTAACCTCATAAATTAAAATTATTTATGTATTAACGAAAAAAAAGTAGAGAATAGTCCTTTCTTTATTTTCTAATAAGAAAAACAAAGACACCCTTACATATTTCGTAAGTTAGAAATCTGGCAACCCCGTGCATATAGATACCAACATAACAATAATCACAAAACGCACACAATAACAGAGTTTACCTGAACCGACGTTGAGCGAGACATGTACAATTCGTATCAATTTTTTGGGCAAGTTCAACCATTTGCCGAGTTCAGCTGAACCTGGGTTCAAGCTTGCTTTGTACAATCGGCCCTAAATGTCACTTACAAGGAATGTCTACAGTGCGATTTTTGACGTTTACGGACATGGGCGTAGAAAAACTTAAGAAATTGGGAATTCCGGATGAAGCTGTACTCTTAGAGCGAAAATTAGTATTGGATGTTGCCACTATATACCAGCTATTGAAACAGATTTGATCATTTTTAAGAATAAGCATGTAAAACCCAGTTCAATAGATCGAGATTTTGACAGATCAATAAGTCATTTTATTTGCCTTTTTTCTAAGCTAGTTAGAGTTGACGCATTCCATTTGAAATTTCTCAGAAAAGATCATAAATAGAGCTAGGTGTTAGACAACGCCCTCTAGTTGTCGATTGAAAAATTAAAAGCTTTGTTATTTTTTTCTGTAATCTACCTTTAATGCTAGATATTTTTGAAAATCGGTTCAGGCATATGGAAGTTACAGTATTTTGCATATCAACGAAAGAACGCTTCCTTCACCCCTACAAATTAGGTAATAAAAATGACTTTAACAAAAGTTCTAGAATAAAGACAGTATAGTTTCTAAAGTTGATATTTTTTACCAACCTAAATTGAGGAATGTTTTGCAAAACATCCAATTATATTTTGTACGTAAAGCGTAACTATTTTTTAAGTAAGATGTATTAATATTTTTCTTCTTTTTACAGTTATAGAACAAAATATAGAAACAGAAGAACAAAAAAATAAATCGTCGGCAGACCTGAGGATACGAAAAACTCAACATTCAACGTTATCCAGAAAATTTGTAGAAGTTATGACTGAATATAACCGAACGCAGACAGACTACAGAGAAAGGTGTAAAGGAAGAATACAGAGGCAGTTAGAAATTAGTAAGTTTTCATAAAATTATTTTTTTAAACATTATGTTGGCTTAACAACGATTTTCATATTTGTTTCTATAACAATTTTATGTTTATGTTAATGTATAGAAAACATTGAAGTTTGTAGAAGTTATTTATTAATAGATTGAAAACCAAATCATAAGCAAAAGAAAACCATTTAAAATATTTAAGTAATTTCAACACCTTACTTAATAAAAAAAAAAGTTAAAAATTCATCATTTTGCTATCCAGTCTCTAGTTTCTTTTATTCAATAGCCTAATCTATAATAGAGTCTATTAAAATATTCACATTTTCTTCAATTCGTTAACATACAACGTACATTTTTACAATTAGGAACTGACAGGTAGGCGTCTTGTTAGGCCATATTGAATACAATTATAATTGCTTGATGATACCTGAGAACGAAACAACTACTCCAACTTAACTTGATATGTTATGATAACCATAATGAAATGGATTTGTAAAGGTTTAAAAAATTCGGATCCGTATTTAAAAAAAATAAGTTGAGGATTAATGTGGAATCTGAAACGTCAAATGTAAATGTAGATGACATGATATTAAATACAATAAAAAATTACAATAAAGAAGTGTCAACTGTTTTTTTTTTTATATTTTTTGGCTCTAAAAAATAATTATAAATAATTAAAAATGCTATGAGAAATAATTTCTTCAATGTCTTCTTATTTTAAAAAAGTAGATCATTCAGTCCTCGTTTCCACATCAAGTTGCTATTAAGGACAAAACATTAGTTCGTGTGTAGTCGTCCTGACCACTGTAAACGCACGACACAGCCACATTTTGTAGTTATGTCAACGTTAAAATGTTGTACTATTGACGCGAAAATTTCAGTAGGTGTAGCAAAAATACTTTACAGCATATACCGGGTGATCAGTTAAGGGTAGCGAGCGGCCATATCTCATAAGATATTGGTCGTATAGATTTAGAAAAAAAAATTCATGATAAAAGTCGCCAAAAGAAATCACTGGAAATTATTTTCGAGTTTGTCAAACGTCCGCTAGAGGGCGTAACAACCAACATTAAGTAGAAAAATGGGATTTTTATAAAATTTGGCCTAAAAATTTTCACCCCTCTACGATCAACCCCTATTTTTAAATGGCGATTTTAATATATTTTTTTTCATCCACGCATGAGGGTTACATGAGCAATAGGGTTGCATGGCAATCGAATATAATACATATTTATTTTAATCTCCAGTTTAGATTCATAATTAGTCCCGGTAGGTAGCGCTGCAATCGGGTTCATACTGAACAACTCGTAAACGGATGGACCGATTTTGATGAAATTTTATGTGTATGTTTGATTAAGTAACTGGATGGTTTATATTAGCAATTAGTCACGGTAGGTGGCACTGCAATCGGATTCATACTGAACAACTCCCAAACGGATTGGCCGATTTTGATGGCATTTAGTATAGGAGTTTTTTTATACGGTCATTTAAAAAAATTGGTTTGTCCGAAAAATTGTAAGAAAATTCAGGAAAGTCGAGTTATCAAGAAATATATTCCTTCTATCAAAAAATTAACAATACTATCTGATTTTGCCACCCAAAATAAGTAACAATGTGATATTTTTCATTCAAAATAAAAATAGTCAAAATTTGTACAATATAAACGTCTGTCGGGTCTGCTAGTACTAACTATAAAAACTGTTTAACAAAACAAACATTTAGCTACCAGCTTAAACTAAAATTGTATTTTATATTTATAAACTATTATGTAAATAACCTCACGGTCTTTGGATTAAATAAATCATAATTAACTCTCAATACTATTTCTTCAACTTGAGCATAGTATACAAAATAAAACTAAACCAGTTACAAAATAATCTGCAAAAAAACTCACTTGTCACATGTTATTTGGGTGTTTAGTTACCTAGCGCACGAAATTGATTTCTTGAGTTCTCCAGTCGTTGCATTTTCCCCGTCTCGGCTAAAAACAAATTTATCGAGAATTCTCGAGCAGAAACCCTGGAGACAGTAGACCACAAACGAACAACTTTTTGTTGTCGATATCAACTTCAGAAAGTGGCCCGTGGAAACAAGTCCTTGGAAGTTCTAGGTTTTTCGATTTTCTCCAGAGTCAATCACCTGTCTTCGGAAAGTCACGAAAAAACACGTTTAAAAGTTTTATTTGTTCTGCTCTAACCGAACATACTGGAAATATTTCAACTTGCATTTTTAATTATCTATGTTTAGTTTTCTCACAGCTTATAGCGGACAGCGGAATTTAATTTTAAATCAAAGAATTGTCCGCAGTTCAAATATCGTTTTCATATAAGTGGAGCGTTTTTAGTTGAAGTCGAACCACACAGTGGTCTAGCATGTTTCATTTGTATAAAAAAACATAACCAATCAATTTCCGAAGCTAGTGGTTAGCCCCGATTTATTAAAAAAGGATGGATACCCTAAAAGAGAGAGAAACGAAAAATCTACTAAAATCTTGAAATATAATAAACGTTTCTGCGGTACCATAAAATTCTCCTCAAATATTTTGGAATATCAAAGTTTTGGATTTTTTTTTAACCAATAGAGCATTTCAGAACACATGACTTTAAGATGTCTGCCATATTGGTTGGAGTTGAACGTCCTGTGTTTGTGTTTTATGAACAAAAATTGACTGATATATGTACACTAGACTGCGTCAAAAGAAGTTTTTTTTTTTTCGATTGAACGTATGTAAAAAGTTTCTTCAGTATAAAAAAAAATTCTCCTAAATTTTGAGCTCAATATCTCAAAAATTGAGCTGGCGCATAGGGGGGTCCCCTTTTCCGTTTAAAATACATAGGAAAAATTATTATTTTTTTTGGTTTTAAAATATCTACATGCATAAAATTGTTAAGAATTTTTGCTTCTCACTATCTTATAGGAAATTCAATTCTCTACAAATTGCTTTCCGGGTTTTTTTTTAAACTCAACCGCAACGAAGTTACAGGGCTCTGAATAAAAGGCAAAAAGTCAATTAATGATTTAAGAATCGAAAGGGCAGTTGCTTTAGTTGAAGAATTTAATCAGTTTAGTACTAAAGATGAAGAACAAAAACAGTTTTTATGGAAAGTTGTACAGAATCATCGCAAATTGTACCCTACGTGCAATAAACAAAATTACATGAGTCAAACTAGTCAACAATAAATCAAAAAATTGTATATATAATAACTTAAATTAATTAAATGAACTAACATTCATATATTGTTAAATTGACAGATTTTGATGAATAATTAAGTGTTTTGAGTTAATCTATTGATAAATTAATATAATAAATTGTTTTCGATTCTTAAATCATTAATTGATTTTTTGCCTTTTATCCAGCGCCCTGTAACTTCGTTGCGGTTGAGTTTAAAAAAAAAACCCGGAAAGCAATTTGTAGAGAATTAAATTTCCTATAAGATAGTGAGAAGCAAACATTTTTAACAATTTTATGCATGTAGATATTTTAAAACCAAAAAAAAAAATTTTCCTATGTATTTTAAACGGGAAAGGGGACCCCCCTATGCGCCAGATCAATTTTTGAGATATTGAGCTCAAAATTTAGGAGATTTTTTTTTTATACTGAAGAAACTTTTTACATTCGTTTAATCGAAAAAAAAAAAAACTTTTTTTGACGCGGTCTAACCTTCGATAAAATGTCGAGAGCACACACGTTGTGATTCTCTGAGGGGACCTCGTTTTAAAGCACTAATCCGAGCATCGCGGCGTTGATCTGAGAGGTCAATTAAATAGTCACCTCGTTAAAATAACCGGAAAACGAAAAAAATATACCTTATCACCTTCTCCCCGCATTCCACAACGATGGCATTTTAGATACCCTTAAGAACTAATTGTTAATTAAAGCCTAACTAGTATCCGTTGTTTAAATCGAACCAGCCCTCCATCATAATATGGCTGACATGTCAGTGACGTCATTCTGGAATGGTCTATTGTATAAGATCCTTTAAAAAATAATCTGCAATCCGCCGCTGAGGAAGCTTTGTGTGTTTAAATCGAACTTTCAAACACGCGCTCCTTTTAAAATCTAAATTACTTTTATTATTGAGTATCTACCTTGTAACATCAAATAAAATATTACCTTACCTGGGGCTCCTGAAACGGAGCTTCACCAAAACGGATTTGGGTGCTGAAAATTTTAAAATAAAAATATCGGATATGATGAAAGGAATTTCCTCGGCGTTGCGAGTAGCCGACACACTTTTATTCAAATCAGTTTGATATGTATAGTTGGGAAATACACTCTACATTTGTGATTTTCGTTTTTGGTCTCAGTGGATAGGACAGGCACTAGACCCTAATAATGCCTTTTTAGTTCACTTCAACTGTAAACGTTTCTATTAAAACTAGTCCGTACTCAGAACCTGCGTTTTTTATTACCACGTTTTTATCATCTCGCTTTCTTGTTGTGAAACTTTGTACATGATCTTTGTGATGGGTTAGAGACTTGAAATTTTCAACATAATCTAGAATTGTATGACAATTAAATAAAATCGCATGCAACCCACGTTTATTATTATTATTATTATTTTACTTTAGAGTTCGTTTTAAAAACGTGGTATGTTAAAAAAATGTTTATTTCATTTACCCTAAAGCTGGAGCTTCACAAACCTGGGCTAGGCTGGCCAAATATCTGTTTAACATAATGATCATATTATCATCAATGAAATCTCCGCGGCATAACGGATAGCAGAAACACTTTCATTCAAATTAGTTTGTTATGTGTAGGTGAGGAGTACCTACACGCTACGTATGTGATTTTTACTTTTGATTCCAGTGGATAGCCAGGACAAGTACTCAATTTATGTATTCACTGTTAACATTTCTATTGAAACTAAGCCGTAATCAAAACCTAGGCTTTTCTGCTTTTTATTATCGATAATGAATAGGGCAATATAGGTACCGTTGTAGAATGTCCTCAAACATTCTCGATATAAACCAGTCAGCAACAAACTGGAAAAGCCAGTTTGGTGCAGTCGAATTTATTTCCTCGTTAAAGCCGCTGCGGGTTGCTCATGTCGCTGATTTTTATGCCGGCCTAGCCGACCTAGTTTAGTGAAGCTCCACCTTTTCGTTTTTAATAAAATTCTCAAGATTTATTGTTTAGTTACTCTGAAGAAAAAACAAATCCGGAAAAATCGTTTGCTACATAGTATTTAATTATTTCTTTCAGACACACGAAAATATAGCTAATAAATCCCTTTATTCACAAAAATACCTCGGCAATTGATAGGTATATAAATTGTCAATGATATTGGTCAAAAAATTGCAAGTATAATTTATACGACCATTTGCTAGTGCAAATTTCAAATACAGTTTTATTAATAATCATTCAATTTTTTGCAATATTACATATTTTGACCCTTACCTTAGCTATAAAATACACACAACGCAAAAGTTTAGGGATATTTTCATAAGTAGTCGTGTCGTGTAATCAACTTGAAAAAGTAATACAAAATTTATAGTTTAGATTGTTGTATGTCAACAACTTTTTTTAAAAAAATAATAGAAAACTGAGCAAAAAATATTCTGAAAACCACTGTTGTTTCAAACAAAAAAAAAATGAACTTAATAAATTATGGCCACCACGTTGATTTATCATAGCCCGACATCTAGCATTCATGCTCAAAATTACATTGTTAATGTTTGCTTGAGGTATTTGTGTCCATTGTACTCTCAGAAGCTCTCGAAATTGAAACTCATTGTGAATGTTGCCCATGAGTGGAGTAATTCGTCGTTGGTGCATGTCCCATACGTGCTCAATGGGATTCAAGTCCGGTGACTGTGGCCATGGCCATGGCAATACATCAATACCCTCGTTATTCAACCAGTTTACTACAATACTGGCAACATGTGGTCGAGCGTTATCATGCATTAAATGAAAGTTATCTCCAACAGCACCAGCAAATGGACGAACGACAGGTTGGAGAATAGTATCTAAATACTGCTGATTTATGAGAAAGCCGCGTGGGAAAATGAGCTCAGTTCTTCCGTTAATAATGATCCCTTCCTGCACATGTCGTAAGCGTTCCAAATTTCCGGGCTGTCTCCACACTCTCGTCTGACGAGAATCTGGATGAAATCCAAATCTAGACTCATCGGTGAATAAAGCTGTAGTCATTGTCAGCCCAATTCAGATACCAGGTCTTGACACCAGGTTGATCGTGCAGCACGATTGCTTCTAGACAGAGGTGGACATCTCAGTGGTCGCCGACTACGAAGATTGGCTTCATGGAGACGATTCCTCGCCGTATTACAGCCAATTGTCACATTATGTGCACGCTCAAATGAATTAACCAACTCGGATGATGTGATTGTCGGTTTCCTTATAGCGGTTAAAACTAAATACCGGTGTTGAGCGGCGGTTGTAGAACGACCACGTCCTGGATGTTGCTCGGCTGGACTCCCAGTCTCTCTAAACCGACGTCATAATCAACTTATGACGCTTTGCGAGACTCCCAACTGTTCGGGTACTTGGGTTTGTCGCACACCAGCTTGAAGGAGGCCCATCGCCCTATTCATCTCATCCAACGTTAAATTTAATGCTGTCGTTTCATGGTGAAAACTCACTATCTTTAATACACCTACTAAGCAAGAGAAATGACTAAAATCGGAATTAAATTAAACATGAGGTTTGTTCTCACAGAAAATCTCTGACAAATAATAGACAGTTTTCAAACTAATGTTAACACGCATGTCTGTTCCTGGTCGATCCGGAACAGTTTGTATGAACATTTGACAATTGAAAATATATGGGCTATCCTAGGTGAACTGTGGTAAGAATTAACTACAAATTTTGTTTACGAGTTCTGAATCATCAGATGTCTCAAAATCACTGATTGTTAAATATAAACTTCTGTAAAATAACGAAAGCCGAGAAAATAAACTCCAACAAACAATCACAACACAAATATGACAAATGTCAAAAGTTATTTGATGTTAAAAAAACACTGCGCATGATCCGGACATTTACTTGTAAAAGATCCACAAACTGTTTTGACAGTTTGCAGACTTTCCACAAAACGTGTGTGAACAGGACTGTCTGTGATGCTTGTGAGAACAAACCTTGAAACATGGAGACAATATAAGGAGAACTAACTCATACGGAGAAATTGACAAAACCTGACCTCAAAATCGACTATCTAAACAGTTTGTTTTTTCACCGCTACGTTGCGCATTGCAAATACCGGACCATCCTAATAAGTAACCTTAGTTTTTATAAATGACAGTAATCAAATTGTAAACATTACTTATGACCTAATAATAAAAACTAAAAGTGGGACGAAGACGTGAATTGAATTTAAGAAAGCCAGAGAGTTTTCAGTTACCCAAGGTGATTAAAAATATTCGGGTACCGGTAAATTATTCGAAATCAATTGTTCGAAAATCAATTTTTCGAATGACCGATTATTCGAAAATCACTTATTCGAAACTCAATTGTTCGAAATCAATTTATCGAATAGGTGGCAGGTTCCTAATGTTGATAAAATACGAAGGTGGTTTGGTAGGGGTAGGTTTGGTTGGGTTATTATTGAAAATTATTATAATTTATTCTTCAAAAATTGACTAAAAATACGAAGGTGGTTTGGTAGGGGTAGGTTTGGTTGGGTTATTATTGGAAATTATTATAATTTATTCTTCAAAAATTGACTAAAAATACGAAGGTGGTTTGGTAGGGGTGGGTTTGGTTGGGTTATTATTGGAAATTATTATAATTTATTCTTCAAAAATTGACTAAAAATACGAAGGTGGTTTGGTAGGGGTAGGTTTGGTTGGGTTATTATTGGAAATTATTATAATTTATTCTTCAAAAATTGACTAAAAATACGAAGGTGGTTTGGTAGGGGTAGGTTTGGTTGGGTTATTATTGAAAATTATTATAATTTACTTTACAAAAATTGTCATTCGATAAATTCACCTATTCGATAAATTGTTTATTCGATATCTATCTATTTTTGTATATTCTATTCAGAATATTGAATTTCGAACAATAGATTTTCGAACAATTGATTTTCGAATAATTGACTTTCGAAGAATTGACTTTCGAAGAATTGATTTTCGAATAATTGATTTCGAACAATTGACTTTCGAAGAATTGATTTCGAACAATTTACCTAGATCCAAAATATTCAAAGATAAATAAAGTAGGAAATAATATTATTATGATAGGATTCAAGTTATATAGGGTGGACTGGATTTAATTGACCTATACAGAGATCTCGTAAACCGCAATAGATACAATATCGATTAAATGGAAAAAAAGTTTGGTATTTTAATAGGAAATTAGATGGTTCAATAAAATTTTAAATATCTCGACTAGTTGCCGAGATATTTGACAAATCCGAAAAAGGTCCTTTTCGTTTTTTAAATTTGCCGTCGTTATTATGAAAGATATCAAAAAAAGTATTACCAACTTTTTTCAATAAACGAGGTTTTCTATAAATTACCATATCAAAAACTTCATTACGACGTTTCGTCTTTACGGGGTCACCATCAACTTCATTTTTTTAAATACGGACCTGGATTTTTATTGCAATAGATACATACAATGATATAGCATACTTGACGATTCTACCACGTTTCGTCTTTCAAAAATCATCATCTTTTTTAAGTAAAATTAATCATTTTAAATATTGGGCATTAAATAAGAATTTTGAAAGAAAATGAATGCACTAAACATGTGTCCGAAAATTTGTTTAATTGGTTAACGGGAAATGTATGAAAATCGTTGTGTCAGATAGGGACCAAAAAATTTTTCATTAATTCATTATTAGTTAATCTTGACAACGGTAGCTGGAACGCTACCGAAACGTTGAAATAAAAAAACAAAAAAAAAACATATTGTGGTTTGATTCCCAAGAAAATAAGAAAAAATAAGAACTAGGTGTTACGTGCCGAACTAAATAAAATCGTTTTATAACTTCGTAGTAGTACCTAACTTCTGAAAATTTGAGAAGAGTTGTACAGTATGAATATTTTGGGGGCTTCATAAAAAACGAAGTTTCCAGCAAAAATATGCCGAATAATATAGTAGATATGCGTCTCATATGCCAAGGAGGATCGAATTATGTATTGCACAGAACGGACGTCAGTTTGAACAACTTTTGTAACTGATTTTTTTATTGAATTTTTAAATTTTTTTCAACTTATTATTACCTTAGAGTGTTATTTGTAAAACCATCATTATTTATTCATTGTCATTAAGTTTCAAAATAAATTGTTGAATTTAATAATTTTCTTTCAAAATTCTTATTTAATACCCAATATTTAAAATTATTAATTTGACTTGAGTAAAGAAGACTGGACTTGAAAAAGATGATTATTTTTGAAAGACGAAACGTGGTAGAATCGTCAAGTATGCTATGTCATTGTAAAATACGTAAAAAATATTGCAATAAAAAATCTAGGTCCGTATTTAAAAAAATGAAGTTGATGGTGACCCTTTAAAGACGAAACGTCGTAATGAAATTTTTGGTATGGTAATTTATAGAAAACCTCGTTCATTAAAAAAAGTTGGGAATCATTTTTTTTATATCTTCTATAATAACGACGGCAAATTTAAAAAACGAAAAGCACCATTTTCGGATTTTGTTAAATATCTCCGGAACTAGTAGAGATATTTTAAATTTTTTTGAACCATCTAATTTCCCATTAATATACCAAACTTTTTCTCCATTTAATCGATATTGTATCTATTGTGGTTCACGAGATCTCTGTATACGTGAATTAAATCCGGTCCATGTATACATTACTCGTGAGAACTCTAGAAAAAGCACAATTGCACACAAAATACTTTACTTTTGCTGATGAAAGAATTCTGATATTATATACAAGTACAATTCAAGAGAACTGGAAGAAAAAATAAAAAAAAAATAAGCTGTGAAATTGATTTGAAAAAACTTCTAATAGGTATAGGCAGCTTTCAGGATTAATAGCTATTCTGTACACATCATTTAATATAGTTTCTAGAAAATACCGCAGTGTTTAACACCATCAAAGGCTCCAGTAATTCTTAGAAAAATAGCAGCACGTTTTTCTTGGTAGCCTAGATGTTTGAATATATAATTTTGGGTTCGATATTGGTATGTATAATGGACCATTTTTCTTGAAAAAAACAATCTGATATGAGGATATCTATGTATTTTTTGATATTCTTATGTAATATTTTTTTTATTTTAAAAATTATTTTCCAGTACAGACAGAATTCAATCATAATGCTATAAAACCTCAAGTAGAGAATATTAAATATCCTAATTATCTCATTTCAACTTCAACAGTCAACTTATAACTCATAGTAAGCTCGAAATGCATAGCAGACCATAGGGTAGGTAGGCATAAAGTTAGAGACAATATAGGTACTGATTGTACACTTTACATTTAGGTGAAAGTTACAAAATGTGTAGTCTCGTTTTGTATATTTAACATTTTCATAATTTCTTCTTGTGAAGGCTTTGCGAGCTCAGGAACAATCAGCTTTCATTCATTTTATAGAAAATAACTTAAAATATTAGATATTACTTGTTAACAAATTTGTAATTAATGGATCCTATTATTAGAGCATTGACTACTGGCTATCTATCTATACATACCGTCTATGGTTTCAAACTGTATTTTTTTACTTGCAAGATATAATTCTTCAAATCTAAATTATTCGTAGACATTTAAATTGATTTTCATATTCCATATTTTACTATGTAGAAAACCAAATTCTGAAAAACTTGAACACAAAATTCATACATAATAAACAAATTGGTTCCAGAATATACTTACCTACTTGCACTAAGGGTGGCTTTTTCACATTTTTCTTTCAAAGACTTGTTATACTAATAATTATGACTGTGCCGAACCTTCCAAGTCTTCTAAAATTCCATGCAGAAGAGAAATGTTTTTGGCAAGATATATCATATTTTACTACCAAACGATCACAATTTAAGATATTTTCCAAGACGAGAACGAAAACGTATTTCTTACTTATAAAATCTTTCATGTCTGTTCCCTAACCTCACTTACCTAACATACTGTCAAATGAGCTATCAACCAATAAAATACCATGAACTGAAAGTGTATGCAAGGCTCATGATTGGCTTTTATTGTTCTGCATTTAGATGTTTTTGGCTCAGTATCGAGACTGGCGCCCTCTACTATTACCAAAAATTGAATTACATGGAGTTCGATCTTCTTATATAGTCTCCATGCCTTGAAATGTCAGTTTTTTCGTTCCCCTTAAAAAACGTTCTGAAACACGTATTGTTATCTGTTTTGCCATTTTTTGTATATAAAAAAGTAAGCATTTAGCCTAACAGTTACAGTCGAAGCAAGTTTATATAAACACGAAAATTTCTTTCATTAGTTTCAGAATTTTATAAAAATATCCCTAGACTTTTGCATTGTGTGTATATGTATTTCCAGTTTAAAAAAAAATGTGTGCGGGGGTGCACCAATTTTAATTATTTCATACTTCATTTGGATTGTAAACTCATTTCACTTTCTAATCGAATCTAGACTCCATTTATGAGAATGTGTTATTGCAAAAAATAATGAAATTCCTTCCTTCTTTGCATTACATGAGCTGAAATACAAACGGCAAATTGCTGCTTTTTTATTATCTAGATATAAGAATTGCCGAGTTTTATGAAAGAATTTGTAGATTGAAATAGAGCAAGAAAATAAAAGATAATGGAGATTGGCATACACATAATTAGTTTTCATTGTGTCCTGTTTTATTAAAAGGAAAATTAATTTTCATTGTAATGGATGTTTGAGTATTTTTTGGTTATTTGTGATAATACCAAATTGTTTCCCCACAACCAACAACAAAAAACTAATCAACTGAAAGTTAATTGATTTTACTAGGCTTGTTCAACTGAAACCCATCTTTGGTCAGGTTAGCCTTGGAAACAATTGTAATCATTCAACTGACGTTTTCCAACATTAGTAGTGTATGCAAACGTCACACTGATCTGTTTATTTCGTTTATATTTGACAGCGATTTTAAGTATTGTGACTTTGAAATGGCGTTTGTTGTTAACAATCCGTCCAAATGTGATAAGCGTGCGGTCATTCAATTTTTGTGTGCTGAAGGTGTGCAACCGTTGCAAATTTATACGCGAATGCAAGCAGTGTATGGAAACGCATGTTTTGCATATCCAACTGTGAAGGAATGGTGTCGAAAATTTAAGAATGGAGAAGAAAGGACGAATGATAAGCCACGACCAGGTGCATTGATTACTGCATCAACAGACAGGAATGTGGCATGCGTGGAAGGCCTGATTAGAGAAAATCGTCGAATTTCAATCAGAGCAATTTCGGAAAATGTTGGTGTGAGTATAGGATCTGTCCATAGTATCGTACACAAACTAGGTTACAGCAAAGTTTGTGCGCAATGGGTTCCTCGTCTTTTGTCTGAGGACCAAAAAAGCTTTCGAATGGGCTTGTCTTTGCAACACCTCACGGAATACAATCAAAATGGTAATGACTTTTTCTCGTCAATAGTTGCTGGCGATGAATCTTGGTGTCATTATTTTGAACCATCCAGTAAGCTGTCATCGATGCAATGGAAACACGCAAATTCTCCGCCACCAAAGAAGTTTAAAGTTCAACCTTCTGCAGGCAAGGTGATGTTGACTTTTTTTTTCGACCATGAAGGACCCTTGCTGATAGAGTTTACAGAACCTAGAGTGCATATCAACGCAAACCTGTATAATGAAACTTTGAACAAGCTCCATCAAGCAATAAGAAGAAAACGTCCAGGGAAGCTTTCACGTGGTGTTATTCTGCTTCACGATAATGCTCGGCCTCATGTTGCCAACGTAGTGAAAGAAAATCTGCAACGAAAGAAATGGAGGATATTAAAGCATCCACCCCATAGTCCCGATTTATCGCCTTGCGATTTTCACATCTTTGGGCCACTAAAAAAGGCGTTAAAAGGTAACCGTTTTCAGTCGGACGCAGAAGTACAAAACGCTGTGAAAGAATTCTTCCAGCAGCAGCCACAAGAATTCTATAAGCAGGGTATACATCGGTTGGTGAAACAGTGGGATATGTGCCTCAATTGTAGTGGTAGTTATTTGTAACTGTACTTGTCAATAAATTTTTCCTGGACCAAATATGGGTTTCAATTGAACTATCTTGTACATACCTATCGAATATTGTATAAATTTGGATCATCTTTATCAAATAGACTTTTCCAACGTCTCTATATTTAATTTGCGTAATAGTTTTTTTCAAAAACCAATGATCGCTGGACTTTGGTCATTTTGTTGTGCCTATATACCAGTGAAAGTTAAAAATTCCCCTTTCTTTCTAACTCTTTTTACACATTCGTAAGCCACGAAGACCAATTCTAATTAATCCCCTCAGGTTTCTTCAAGCAGCGAAATCACTGATAGTTTAAGGCATTTATGTATAGTATGAGTAAGAGATAAAGTGATGCAAAGTGATGCCAACAACATCTTACGTTTAGACGTCAAGATAATGATATCATACTATTATAACGACTTACAGATTTGAAAATGACTTTTCAAAGAGTATAGTCGTGAGTAAAAGTTTGCACTGTTTCACAATAAAATTACAGTATGCGGCAAGATCTCTTTGAGGATTAAAAAGTCGAAAAGATAAAAAAAGCCATAAATCATTTCGAATCTTGACCTGCCCACAAGCGAACCATTGATTCTTGTTGGTGCAATGTAGCTTCCTATTGGTCTATCCAAAATTTACTTGAATTGTTAGTCCACATTGACTGTGAACGTCCCAGGATAGGCTTAGTTCATTTCTGTAATTTACGAGACATTGTGTTCTTAGATGTTGCTGTGATTGAGATTTTGTTTTATTGACTAAAACTATTTTGTTGGTAATAATCAAAATTATGGCTTTTGGCGACCATTCGAAGAGTCAACAGACGTAGTATTCTGTGCCAATATAAACAGTGTCAAAGTTTATTTATTTATTCTGCTTGATTCCACAGATGCTTCCATGTCGCAGTGAATATAATAAGTTGATTGATTGTTGTATATATGAAACATGAATATTTAATTGTTAAAATTTTTATACCAAAGGTTTTGAAATTTCTGAAAGTGGAGAAACAAATTTGGTATGTTCTAGTCGCGATCTACGAAAAATATGATACAAAATATGTACAGGCAACTGAAACAAGAAAATAATGTGTGAAAGCAAGCAGCTGCTGAAAGAATACATAATTGACAAAAGTTTCAAAAATATCCATTATCACAGTCATTGGTAAAACAACTGCTATTCATAGAAAAAGGAGAGTACAGAAATCGCTAGTGCGTCGGTATCCTGCAATAATGAAAAATCTGTCTGAAACCGGTTCTGCTTACAGATTTCTTTATCTCGCCAACAAATTGTGAAACGGTGCAAATTAATTTTACTCACAACTATAGACTGTTCACTAGGAAGCAACATCTACATCTCGGGCTATATGCTCCGACAGGCAATAATTTACACTTCCAAGTTAAACTGGGTTTTTATATAATATTGGTTGGTATATATATTATGCAATATATAACCTACCATTCTAGTTTGTAATGTTGTCTACACGGATTTTTCCAAGGCATTCGACACAGTTAGTCATAGAATTCTTATCCATAAACTTACAAATATCGGCTTACATGGTACTTTATTGAAATGGGTTGAAAGTTACTTATCAGGTAGGTATCAGTATGTCAAGATAAAGAACTATATATCAAGGGAAATATTGGTGACATCTGGGGTGCCACAGGGCAGTCATTTGGGAACACTGTTATTTAATATTTTCATGAATGATCTTAGGTATAAAATTGTGCATTCGGAAATTTTGCTTTTTGCTGATGACCTTAAGTTATTTAAATCGATACAATGAATAACGGATTGTGAGAAGCTGCAAGGAGATGTCAATGCTTTCAATGACTGGTGCAACTTAAATTTAATGGAAATTAATATTAGTAAATGTAGTACCATTTGCTTTTCTAGGAAAATTGAGAATGTATCATTCACATATTCAATAAATGATAATGATTTAAATAACGTTCTTTCTGTTTGGGATCTTGGTGTAATATTAGATCATAAACTTGATTTCCACCTTCATCATGATCACATCATTAATAATTCTATGAAAATGTTGGGATTTGTATTGCGAACTGCTAAGGACTTTAAGAACATTTTGGCACTCAAGTCAATGTATTTTACATTAGTCAGGTCATTGATGGAATACTGTTCACCAGTCTAGTCACCATCTTACCAGATTCATGTGAATAACTTGGAGAAAGTTCAGAATAAATTCATTAAGTAAGGGTACGGATAGAAAGAAAGCGGGTTGCCTGCTCGCTGGTTATCGGCGCCGAAAGACGGCGCCGGTGTAGGCAGGTTAGCGCCCAGAAAGAAAGCGTAAACATGCTACTTGTTTTCGCAGATTATTTTAGTACCTATAGTTGAAAGTGAAGCAAAAATGTCGTCCTCATCCGATGAAGAAATTCTATTGAACAATCCGTTTTTAAGATTGAGGAGACCGAAAACAGGCCTTCATCCTATCAATCAGAACCGGACACAATTTGGAGAATATCACAAATTATTTAAAGAGTTACAAGGATATCCAGATCGTTTTTTTAGTTATATGCGAATGAATCTAGATACGTTTACCTACCATCTTGGATGTTCACTTCCTCGGCAATCTTTTTCCAACACTTCTCAACAACATTTCTATTACTGTGATTTTTTTCACATTTGTCCCATTCAGGGATTTGTTTAAAAACTGCAGAAATCAATGCTTCCGTATCCATTGCCTGCTCGCTTATAATTAAATATTCATTCCGGTAAAATGCCAGCAGCTTGCTATACGCGCCGACAAGCTTCAGCCTGTTTTGTCTCTGTGCGTCCACGTTCAATACGCATACTGATTTTAGGCGCCGATCGGCGCCGATAACCAGCAAGCAGGCAACCCGCTTTCTTTCTGTCCGTACCCTAAAATCGGAAAGCCTATATCAACCAATACATATCAAGAGATAAGAGACTGTCTCAGTCTAGATAAACTTTCAATTCGTAGATCTCAAGCTGATATAAATTTTCTCCAAAACTTACTCTGTTATAATATAGACTGCCCGCAATTACTATCCCGCATTGGTTTCCATGTCCCTTATAGGTCAACAAGAAACAATCATACTTTTGCAGCTCCATTACATTGATGTAATTATGGGAGGTTTTCTGCTATAAGTAGAATTTTATCCAGTGCAAACAGGTAGGATCTGGATTTTTCCAACATATCTGGGTACTCTCTTAGGCAATTCCTACGAGAAATGAAATCTTAGTATAATAGGATTGGGATTGCATTATTTTAAAATGGTATTTTAATATTGTATTATGATTAGTAATTTTTGTTGTTACTGTTCACTGAGTTCCTTGTCATAATTTAGCCTATTTTATCTTTTTTTATAAAATACTGGGTTTTACCCGTAAATAAATAAATAAACTATTATCTTTGATTAGTTATCTTTCAAAATAATTCAATAAGATACTTTTTGAAACTTTAATAACTTTTAACAATTATCACAATATCAAACCAAACTAAATTACAATTCATAATTCTCAACTTGAAATTAAAAATTGCTTACTTTTCTATTAAATTGTTATCTTTATAATGTATTTTTCTACTCCTTAAATTCAAATATATTTTCGATATTGAAAATCCCTCGAGTTTTATGTGTTCTTTCTAATTATCTACCTTTTTTGTTTATACTATCATAATATTATTTTAAGTCTATATCAATTATTCATATTTCATTAATCAATTAATTTTATAAATTATCGATTCTTTCTTGGTATCTGCCATCAATAACCAATCTCATATCTATACTCTTATTATTATCCATTCCATAATCATTATTTTCCTGTATGTCCTATACTCCTTAAAATCCATACCATTTATCATAACTCTCCTTATCACCCAATCAATAATAATTATTCCTATACTTCATATCCTAACTTGCTTTGTTTTTTCCATTATTCCATTCTGGATTATTACCCACCAATAATTAGGTCTGTTCCAACCGCAATCAGAAACTGTCAGAAATAATCAGAGAATAACTGGTCATAGCAAACCACGAGTTTACTTTCGCGTAATTCCTATCACTGATTGCAATGGCCGATTATTTTGTGATAGTTTCTGATTTAGTTGAAATTTTGGAATTTTCATTTGACTTGTCACCAAATCCTTATCTATCATAATGAATCCCTTGATTAAATTAATTTCAACAAACCTACATATTTTTTTATCCGAAATTTTTTTAATCTAATTCTAAGAGTTGCTTGAATTTTCATACGGAGTCCTGATTATTACTAATTTCTCCCTCTAAGTCTGCTTCTACTTCAATCTGATTCACTTGTCTATGATTATTATTACTGGCTATTTCTGGAATTTGTTGGTTTTTGTTTCGATATGTAAAACTTGAGAAATTATTATTATTATCTGTATAATATTATTATTACATTTAAATTCTTTGTTATACTAGGTATTAATATTGTTGTAACATCTATCTGAATATTTTCCCACAAATTCATTATACTGTTGTCAATTGTTATATTGAATATTATTACCGTTTTAATTTCCAAAATTTACATTAATATTTTCTCCATAATATCTATAGTTTTTGCTCCTTTCTCCTTTTGCTCTTCTCTTCCACGATCATTTTTTTCAAACTCCTTCCAATCTTTTCTTATAATTTCTACATATTCTTGTTGGTTCATTTGTCTTATCTTCTGAAAACATACCTCCATATGCTGTTCTACCAATTTTTGTTTATCCTTACTGTTCACATTTTCGATATTATTTTTCTCAGTTGCGTATGTACCATCAATTTTTTTTCAATTTATCTGTTTCATTCAATACATTATTAATATTTTCCCCCCAATCATTGGGCTTGCTAATTTCTTTCTTATTTTCTCTTCTTATTACTTTTATGATCATATTGTTTTAATTATCTATACATTTTATATTCACTTTTTCATTTTATTGAATATTTTCTGATACACTTTGCTTTTTAACCTCTTCGGGTCTTGAAATTACCTCTATGTTAATAATTTTGTTTTATTTCTTCACCAAATCTTCTCTAGTTTGCTCAAAACTATTTATAATTTGTAGTTTCGTGTTTCTCTCCACTTTTTCCGTTCCACTTCATTTTCTGATCTCGTCCGCATTTCTTGTAATTTCTTTTCTGTCTTGGTTTGTCCTTGTTCCATTTTATTTTGTACTTGTTTCATATCATTCTTTAATTCATAATATCCTTGTTCCATTTTGTTCATTATCGTAATTATCATTTTCATTATCTTAGCTTTGTTCCCGAAGCGAGTTACTAACTTGTTATAAACAGACTGAGTTTGAACAGTTTAAAACAAGAAACAATTATTGTTAACTGTGCAAACTCAAAATGTTCGTCACAGTTAGGAACTCGCTTTGGGAACAAACCTCTTGTGTTCTTCATGTTTTTGAATTAAATTATTATATGATCAGACAGAAACATTAAATATTTTTCTATTGTTAACTCACTACCCAATCCTCCCAAAATTGTGATTATTAAAAGCCACTTACTATTAACTTTTTGCTAAGGAATCAAAACAGGCAAGTTTTTCACGAGAGATAATAGAGGAGCAAAAAATTCTGATTCACGAACTATATGCCTCTAAATTAGAAATTAAAAATTATTTTTTATTCGTAATTATCAAACGATTTATAAGAATTTACTCAACATTTAACCATTTATATACATCATATAATATGTACCGTGTCTCCCAAATTTGAGGCGTATCATTGGGATTCCGTAAAGATAGAGAAACTGTTAAATTGTGGCAAAGTTGCGCATTTAAGGGAAACAATAATTAGAGGCGATCAGATTTCAAATGTTTTCTTTTATTTTTGAGATAATAGAAAACCAGTGATATCTCGTATTTTTGTATTTATTTGATTGTAGAGCCATTTGAAAAAAATTCGCCTAGGGGGACGAACACTAAGCTATTAATTTTGGATAAATTTTGCCCGAGTTCACAAGGATAGTGCAGATCTATTTATAAATTCAGCAAGTGTGCATTTATAGTATTTATAAACGGTTGAATTTGTATTTATTTAAAATAAGTGGTTTAGTAATTAAGAATTAGAAACCATTTTTTATTTCCAACGAAAACAACAGAGTTTATAAATCCAGACAATCAGAACAAAATATGGCAAATATTTTTCGTCGTTGATTTTATAAACAGGTGGAGCCCATCATGCGAAGGCAATAATTATAATAGAATAAATGATGGTACTTTCACAATATGTACTAATCTAGTTATTGTTTTATTTCCAGCTGGTAGACAAACAACCAATGAAGAATTAGAAGAAATGCTAGAACAAGGAAACCCAGCAGTGTTCACTCAAGGTGTAAGTATAATTATTAGTTAATTTTTTTTTTAAACAATTGGTGTGATTTTAAAATTACTTTTAATTATTATTTGACGATCTATTCCATCACAAGAGTGTTTAGTAAAACAGTTGAATGTTTTCAAACTTTAAAGTGGCTTTATCACTTATAGACACCAATCCCTATTAGGGCTGTTGAAGAAGGTCTTCAGACCAGTTTCTATTTAACCTTCGATTGATTGCTCTTCCCTGTACAGGGCTTCTAATTGGTGATACGGGTGGCCAGTTATAGTCGCATCTGGTAATGGGGGACTTCGTTCCAAGTTGTCAACCCAAATATTTTGGAATTTACTACCAATGGGCCATGTTTAGGTTCGCGTTGTTTATAAATATATGTAAACTGAGCAGCGGCTCTTGAAAACAATTAAAACAGCAGAGGCTCAGTTTACATATAGCGTTAAAAGCCTAACGGAATTATTTCATTATTTTGGTTACTATACGTATTTTAAAAAAATTGATATTCTTCTACGTGAACATGCGATCCCTATCTTCAACCCCCTTCGAATAACAGGTACAATCCCCAATATTTTAAATGAGAAGTGATATATAGTTTGAAAGATCTTTTCATTCTCTATTCAAAAATGTTATCGTTTTCAAGTTAATTTATCATGTGGTTACCGAAATTCGCTACAATACAATCAAAAACTAAAATGTAATGCAAAACGTAATAGAATGTAAAACACTAAAAAAACTATGAATATAAATGAAGTAGATGTTCAAAATATTACCGCGACCGTCTTGGCAACATCCTAATCGTGAATAAAACTTCTAACATTACCCACTCAATATATCAGCGTTATTCGTTTTTTCAAGTCATTTAAATCAAAAGGTTTAGTTTTGTCCAGAATTATCTCCACATATCCCCATAAAAAGAAATCTAATGATGTAAGATTAGGGGAAATATTGCATCGAGGTACTGCCAGACATTGCGTTGGTGTTCACTGGAACTTGAGGGCTTCCTGGATCAGGATATAAATTTGCCAAATTTGGAATGACATCATTTTGAAGTAGTGCCAAATAAAGATCGCCATTCAAACTGCCCCCAATGAAAAAGGGACCAATGATTTGGTTTTTGTCTACTTTTTTATTATCAATAACATCTTTTAATAGAGAGTGGAGAGATCTTTCAAACAATATATCACAAGTTTATACTTCCCATTTAAAAAATTGGAGGTTGTACCTGTCTTTCGAAGGGGGTTGAAGGTAGAGATTGCATTTTCACGTTGAAGAATGTCAATTTATAATTTAAATTTGTTGTGTTTCGGGATTTTTTATAAATATGCATAGTACAGTAAGTAATTTACTCCGTTTGGCTTTTACACACTGTATATTTATAAACAACGCGAACCTAAACATGACAAATTCGTTCTGAAATTCCCCTTCCCGTCTGGTAGAAATTACCAAAATTTTTGAGTAGGCGGCTTGGATCGAAGTCTATTGGTGGAAATCGCATATTTGCCAGGCTAACGCACTGATATAAATTGTGCCATTTTACCTCTAATTGTCAGAACTTCTATGTGAGTTGGTATGTCAATCTCATCAGCTTCAATTGTCTATTGAACATGAAGTGCCAGTAAGCAGACTCGCCACAGTTTTGACAATATTCCTGTCTTTACTCTTTAAGTATGCTGTATACTTTGGCGAATATTTTATCAACTGTTTCGCAATTGGCAACCCTAGCCTGGACATTGCATCTGCTTTTTCGTTGCCTTTGTGGCCCTTGTGCCTTCCAAATCCAAGTTACCGTAACCCTGTTATGGTCTTCCAGTACATTGAGAGCACGTACACAATTCCATACTAAGAATTGACCTCTGGAATTGTATGCCTTTTAGCACTGCCTATCTATCTGTGAAAATGGCTATTTGACGGTATGTTCTCATCTGCTTTTCAGTTTCTGCTGCACAGTAGTGAATTACTTCAAAAATTGTGACATCCTTCGATAGGATTACGAGGAAAACTATCTCTTGTTTCATTCGTACCTCTCTGGTTATTCCTGCGACCTGTGTGTTACTCAACATTCTAAATGCTCCCGCCTACTGCAATTGTGGTGGCAGGTAATAAACGTCACCTCCACTAATTTTTATTGGTTGATATTAATAATCAATTTTGAATGTTGATCGAAGAGGCGACATCGTCAAGAAAGGCGGCTATCGCTATGTTATCTGTTTCAGACAAGTCATTGATGTACAGGTGATAGAAGTGAATACGGCCGTTTTGCGCTCGGCCGTTTTGCGCTCTTACCTGAAATCGACCTGTTTGCGCTCTGCGATTTTCATAATAGAAATGTATTATCCTTTTTTCTAGGATTTACCGATTTGCAATATAATTTTAAATTTATTATAACATAATAGCCCGGTAAAGGTTAGCTTAGAAAATTTGCTTAAAACCCATGGTACCTACTACAGAAAAATAGGAGCGTCTAAATGTAGCTCTCTTCACCGACGTTGCCAAGCGTAGTTCCAAGACACCCCGTGTCGTTCTCTATGAAAAGAACATCTCCTCGCTTTCCATACACTTTTTTAACTAAACCACCCTACCTTACCCCCTACCCTAATCCGAATCGAAAAATTGAATTGTGTAATTGACAGATTATTATAATAATTTTCAATAATAACCCAACCAAAACCACCCTACCTTACCCCCTACCCTAATCCGAATCGAAAAATTGAATTGTGTAATTGACAGATTATTATAATAATTTTCAATGATAACCCAACCAAACCCACCCTACCTTACCCCCTACCCTAATCCGAATCGAAAAATTCTTCGTATTTTTAGTCAATTTTTGAAAAAAACAATAAGAAAATAAAAATAAAAATATCTTGACTCGGACACGACTCGAACCTGGTACCTCTGTGTTAAGAGCCCAGCACGCTCGAATAAACAAACATGGATTTTTGTATTTTACTTTATAAAAAAACTTTGAAAAAATAAATATAATTTTTGTACTTTCTTGTTTTCTTGTAAAACTAATATTTTTAACTTACCCTTTACCGGACTATTATTGTAGGTAGGAGGAATTTAAAATTATATTGCAAATGGGCAGATCGAAGAAAATAAAGTAGATTATGAAAGTAGCAGAGCGCAAAGTGGCCGATTTCAGGTAGGAGCGCAAAACGGTCGGGCGCAAAGTGGCCGACACCGATAGAAGTTGCTTCCTTGGGTACGCCAGATTTGTTAGAATTAAATAATTGTGTTTAAATGAGAAGCCTTTTCAGTCATGTATGACTTTAGTAAGAGTTAAAAGTTATTATTGAGAGAATTTTCACCTTGTTGAGCAGACGTGCATATCATGCCTCATTATATGCTTGAGAGACACCTAGGAATACTTGATAGCAATACTCTTTTCTTTCAAGATTTTAACAAAATTGTTGACCATTCGTTGGTAGGTGTGATCTAGTAATACAAACTGATATGAGGTTAAGATATTTGCTAAGTCATATTTTTCTTGGATGCTTTTGATGATAAGTGAAAGGCTAATAGGTCTGTCTGACAATGTTTGTTGCGAGGGTTTGCCCATTGTAAATCATTATAATGTGGGCATATTACCATATAACCGGAAAATAGAAGAGGATTAACATGCGATTGTAATTGTTGTAAGACAATGAATTTTCTATGCATTTTCTTGAAAACTGGTGCTTTCCTAGGGTTTAGTTTTCTCATTTCCAATTTAGCTTCTTCTGTGATTATAATATGTTTGATGAGTGATATTTTGCTTTCCATAAGCTATAGTCGTCTACATACTGTAATGTTTTTCTTATCTCTTTAAACAGTGGGATAAAATTATACAAACACTATGGCTAATTACTACTGATTTATTGAAGAAACACTTACACACTATAATAAACTTAAAATATAAACGT
Source organism: Lochmaea capreae (assembly GCA_949126875.1). Taxonomy (NCBI): domain Eukaryota; kingdom Metazoa; phylum Arthropoda; class Insecta; order Coleoptera; family Chrysomelidae; genus Lochmaea; species Lochmaea capreae. The sequence continues at coordinate 4,762,359 of OX421398.1, forward strand.
TCTTGAATCTTGCGCCACCATGATTGGCTTAAGTGCAAACGACATGCAATTATTTTTATATCGGGCTATATGCTATTTACGGCTGAGTGGATAGCTTGTTCAAAATCAATAGCTATTTTGCTTGGCTTAAAAACTAAGTCATTTTTTGCACATATATCTACAATAAATTTTAAACATTTTTTGTAGGAGTCGCATGTTTTATCTTTAACTAAACAAAACAACAAAGATAAATAGTGGCCATTTTTGTAGCCATGAATTGTAAACAGTTGCTTAAAATAGCGAGTACAGTATGAAAATGTTCCATCGGCGTAAATAATGTCACAGAAGTTGCATAAAAACTTTTAATTGGTTACACACGAAAATATTGTAATGTTGTCACTGCTGTTGTTTAATAACACAAAGTTTTCACCACAATTTGTGTTCCAAATGTTTGACTCCAAACCAGAATGGGTGTCCATAATAGATTTCGGTAGCGGTGGATATTCTCAGCGTCGGGCATTGTAAATATTCCTTTTGATACAATTCACATCAGAAACGGCAAGATGAACATCCGAAATGTTCTTTAAAATGCCACGGCATATTTTTGCTGGATTTACAGAAATATCTTCTGTCGCTTTACGTTTACAAGAAACACTCACAACATGCTTTTGAATTTTCTTCTCGTCACTCTGATGATTATGTCCCAAATTCTTCCTTGAAATTATCCGTTCGGGTCCATCTTCAATGCTGTAGATCTTGGCGGTGCACTTCCTTGTGGTACAACACCACTTGACTTCTCCAGATTTCAACGTTTCATTTTTGAAGAACTTATAGTTACTTAATAGTAACAATACGTTTCCACGTTCACTAACAATTTCTGTTACTTCGCTCATGTTAGATAGCAAAAACTAATGATAAAATATAAAATCTACTTATTTATATATAGGTAAAGGGGTGGACAACCCCATAACAAGGACGGCACCGAGCTGCGCCACCAATTAGATAGGTTCTTAATCTATAACAACTCCAGGAATAGATAAGCTGTAACACCTGTTTAGTGAAATTCTTAAAATAATTTAATCGCTGCAATTTACAAGTCGGATTAAAATCTCAAATTTTACCATCGCTGCAATTTACAGATTCTATTATCAACTCTTATCAGGATTACCAAGCGCTGCAATTTACATCTGCCCGTTTTAGTAATAAAATGTAGGGTAGCATAAAAGTTTAAAAAGGCACAAAAACGCGGAATTTACGAAAAAATGCAAAATATACAAAAATTATCTAGAATAGGCAAAATATGCAAAAAAAGTCATTTTGCCTATAATCCGAGCTTTACTAATAACGATTGAAGTTATACTTAATGATAATAAGTGTTGAAAGATATTTTATCTTTCAGATTATAATGGAAACGCAACAAGCGAAACAGACATTAGCCGATATCGAAGCGAGGCATGCTGATATCATCAAGTTAGAAAATTCAATTAGAGAATTGCATGACATGTTCATGGACATGGCGATGTTGGTAGAGAATCAGGTAATTATTTTTCGTATTTTTTTAATTCTAGGTCTACATCAATAAGCTCACTTTATTTAGAATGTAATCCAATTAGGTTTGCAACAAGATAAAATAAGGTTTAGCAGTTTTAATTTCATTAAACTATATTGAAAATTGAAGGGTGCGTTTATTATGTTCTTACCTAATTTGAAAATGTTCTAATAATGGATATAATACATGATTTATATTACAGTAACAAATTCTGTCAATAATATAACCACTGATTCACAACTGATGGCCTAAGGTAGTGCGAGCAATAGATATAACGATGCAAACGGTGTTGTCTGTTATAAAGTGTAATAAAGCAAAAAGAAACCACTCTGAAAGGATAAACGGAGTCTCTATTAATCCGTTACAACGCACAGTAAAAAAACATAATAAAAACAAAAACTATACTCTTGAAATAGTAACAATAGTTATTTGTGTAACTAGTGCAAAAAGTGCATATTTGTTGCACGATGCATCAAGTTTGCAACAAATATGCTTTTTGCACGTATTGCACACAGCATTTTCTCTACGATCGAAATAAAATAATATATGTTTTATATCAAATTTTACAATAAGTGTAGGTAACTACAACAAAAATTATATACTAATTTCACTTTTTTGGGTTGATTTCGATTTTAATTTCGCAGTTACAGCAATTTACAGTTGTTAGTGATGGACAAACTTCATTTCCACTGATTTTTTGAATTTTGGTTTCATTTCTACTTGTGGATGCCTCATCAGGTTCTTCACTTAAAACATCTTTTTTTCGGACTGTGAAGCTTCCGGTACTGGTGCTTGGTTCACTTTCTAAAATTTAAGCTGCTATTTTTGGAAAATGACTCCTCGATGTAGCCCTCCGCTACAGTTGAGGATTTCCACCATCAACAGACGAAATATTTTGCCGACGCCGCTTGCATCACTATATCAATTGTTTGCACTATTGGTAGGTAGTATGCGATAGTATATTCAAGCCGGATTGTGAATTCTGGTAGATTAAAATTAACGGAAATGGTTTGGAGTTTTTCAATTATCTGTGTGGTCTGAGTTGCTTAGTTGCTAAAGTCTTGAACTAAAACAAACTTGAATAAAATGCATTGTCATAAATTTTCTCCGTAATCAGTCCTACTATGTAACCGAAGTAGAATCGAAATCTTGACAAATCAGAATGTTCACGTAACTTCGTAATGTCATTTGTCAACAAATGCTGTGAAAAGTTTTCTTTAGTAATATCAAGAGAGTGAGAATAAATTGAAAATGATTTGACAGATTTTAGAAAATTTGCCAGGCAATAGAAAGGAGAGCCCGAATGGCCTAAGTGGCTATTGCTAAACGGCAACAAGTTGAGACGTGTAGAATTATTATCTAATTTATCGAACTCTCGTGTGGTATTCGATAGATTATTTTTTGACGTTACAATCAAAATCATTTTTAAGATTTTATATATTTATTCCAACAAAATACCACTCGACTCAAGATAAACATATTTATACAAAATGGACAAATTACTCACAAGACGGCGCCACAAAAGTCACGCCCACATGCGCGGTATCAGATCTTGTTTTGTGTCATGGTTGTTAACGACTTACATAACTATATATAAAAACATTTTTCAGAATGTCTCTAGTTTTGGCTGTAAATTCCGTGCCGTTTGTGGTGCCTCACCCTGAATATACATATATATTTTATTTAGGTCGTAATTATCTTCTAAAATGAACCCATATCGATTTTGACGTTTCTCAAAACCAATAGAAATTTTCAATTTCAGTAATTCATATACGTTCTAGCCAATCAAAACATTATTCCAGCTAGAATTATTCAATGTACATTGTTTTTATTGAATGTCAACCACATGACAACGTATTTTCTTGATCTAACACGTCGGTCATACATTTTCAAGAAATTCTTAAAATGAATTCTGTTTATCTTGTGTCGAGTGATATAAATTTATGGGAATAAAAATTTAAAATCTTAAAAGTGATTTTGATTGTAACTTCAAAAAATAATTTATCGAATACCACACGAGAGTTCGATAAATTAGATAATTATTATCCAGGCCTCTTCTCAAACTTGTTGCCATTTCGCATTAGCCACTTGAGCCCTTCGGGCTCTCGTATCTATTGTCTGGCAACAAGTTTTCTAAAATATATCAAATTATTTCCAATTTATTCTCACTCTCTTGTGACATTACTTTGTGACAACTTTTATTGTATACAATTAACTTCCTTCCGTAGAAACAGGGCCTAAATACTGCTGACCACAACGTTCGTTTATATTATTCCGCCAAATTTTTTAAATTATATCATTTATTTGACAGAATTTGTTTCCATTGAACCATGTTGATTATTCAACAATTTAATTACGAAATGAACTGTTCGAATCGATATTTAAAAAAATTTAAAGGATAAAGTATTTTTTTAAATAATTGTATTGTTTATTTATGATTATAGTATAGAGCGGAATGACAAAACATTAAAAAAACCAGAAAAAGAGAAAGTATAATTTACAGGTCATTTCCTTCAAAATAAAAAGTTCCTTAGGCCCAAAAGGATCGATGATAAGTGCTGTCGCCTCCGATTATTGGTGGAAAAAAATTTCTTTCACATTTATGCGTATTCAGTCGCCAACATTTATTGGAATAGTATAGTTCATTAGTGTTGTCGATTTGTGTGAAAAAGGGAATATAAAGACAAAAGAAGGGACCAAACTCAGAGGCATTTGGACCCATCCTCTGTTTATAAAGACCTATAAAGGTTTCGTCACTCTTTATTCAAATTCAAGATCCACGCAAATTTTTTATGTATTTTAGTATGTTCATTTCTTCTGGAGATTTATTCCATATACAAGGCCTTGTTCTAACGCTGTTATTAATAGCTCAGTATCAAAATGATATCAAAAAGAGTATCTATGATATCAAAAATATGATCATATGGTAGGTAGCATTGTATGAAATAAATGTGATATAGTCATTTTTGTTTTGATTTTCTCGCATTGTTTTCACTTTTGCAATTATTAAAATTTTGTTAAACTACACGAAACATTTTTAACAAACCTATTTTGTGAGTTTCTTGATTTTATAGTTCAAAGTTCAAAAGAAGATATTTTCCGCCTTTTCAGGGCAAATTCTCATTCATTTGTCTAATAAAGTTGTTTTCTTATTTCATATTTCATTTTCTACTCGGTACTGTTTGTAGAAATAGGGTGTTTACAAATGACACTTACAACGTTTGCATGTTGATATCTCTCGTAAAATTGGACAAAATGATAAGGATTGAGGGTCAAGCCTATTTACTTTTCGAAATACAGGGTATTGAAGTTATGAAAAATTAAATGTTTTAGTTTGATAACTTTAAAATGGATGGATATATTGATTTGACATTTGGCAGGTTTTTTAAATGTAAAAGGGCATATTGAAGAATATGTCACCTTTCCCCTCCTATTTTTTACGCCACTGGCATTTGAAGCTATTTGCATATTATTTTATATTCCTCAATAGTTTTCACGTGAAAACGCATAACCTTTACATATCAATAAATTTGTGGTTTTTAAGATATTTAATGTTTTTATGAAGTCTGCAAGATCAGTTTTTAATATTGAAATAAAAAAAATATTTTTCTTCAATTTTTTGCCGGAAATAATTTCTGTAGCTGCATGGATTCTTGCTATCAATACCTCCTTCGTTTCTACTATTGTATCGTAGACAAGGGACTTCATGTAACCCTGCTTAGTGAAAAATTACATTTGAATAGTATGTTATTTAACTTTGTAACTATCTTATTTTTGTTTGTCATTAATTCTTTGGTTAATAAAATCACAAGTTTGGAATAGTAGTTTGTACAACTAGTGCGCAAAGCGTCACTTTTCCCACGAGCGCAAATAAAAACAGAAATGTATATACTTAGGTATTTTATTAAAACTGAACAGAAAGGACATACAAAATGAAAATTTAATATAGAAAAATCAGTTGAGTGTATGTTTAATAGTGAATAATCAATAATCAAATAATCAAATGAATAGTTTACTTATTTTTGGTTTAAATTTAAAATTTTTAAACCCAGAAATTCACTAAGTATAATAAATATGTTGAATTGTCAAAAAAAGTTGACAGGTCATAGGTAGTTTTGTTTGACATTTCGGTGCGGAAAAGTGCCATAGCGTGTACTTTTCGCATTACTTTTCTAACAGTTATCGAAAGAATTAAGAAAAGGCTTGCTTTGCGTATAGAAATTTGTGTAGAAAAGCGTGTTTTGCATAGTGGTTGTAGGAAAAAGTATTTTTAACAATCTTCTCTCAATGTTTTAGATGCATTGCTGTTTCACAAATTGGTTCCTGTTACATACTCTAACAATTAGTAGTTTGGTAGTTATTAAAAAAATTGAAGAAACATTTTTTTTAATTTCATTTTTAAAAAGTGATCTTGCCGACTCCATAAAAACATTAAATATCTGAAAAACTACAAATTTTTTTATATGTAAAGCTTATGCGTTTTCACGTGAAAACCATTGAGGAATACAAAATAAAATTAAATAGCTTCCAATGCCAGTGGCGTAAAAAAAGGGAGGGGAAAGATTACATATTCTTCCAAATGTACACCACTGGATCAAGAATTGAAACATGTTTTTCTATCAAAATATGCCCTTTTAAAGTTATCAAATGAAAACATTTAATTTTTCATAACTTCCACACCTTGCATTTCGAAAAGTAAAGAGGCTGGACCCTTCAATCCTCATATCATTTTGTCCAATTTTGCGAGAGGTCTCTACATTCAAACATTGTAAGTGTCATTTGAAGACACTCTGTATATTCAAATAAATATATACGCTATGAAAATGGTTACGTTATATCTGACTTAGCATAAAAAAATTCAACAGTTCCAGAAAAAAGTAAAAATAATTTTTTATTACGTTTAAATCTGAATGAACATTGCGGCAAATTTCCAAATACGCGCATGCGCAAATCGATGGTTGGCCATGATAATTAACATCGTATCTTCTGTATGTTCCTTGTGGTGTATTCATTATTTTTTTTTGTTAATAATATTGAAAAAGTCCAATAATAACGCTACCAAAACGTTGAAATAAAAATATATTAACAAAAAAGAATAACGTCTCCGTTTATCACCGACCGCAACCTGAAGCGATGAATCGGAGGGACAACCAGTACTAATCTTCGTACCTTTCTAAATCGGTGTAAACGTGCATCTTTTGAAAGATTTCTGTAAATTTTCATGTAATGAACAATCGATGCTGACCACTAGATATATTTTCTTAAAAAGTTTATAACATAACCTAACCTACCTTGTATGAACCTGAGATAATAAATTTGAAATCTTAAAATTTTGCTTTATCTGTTATCTCTTTATCTATAGATATTTTTTAATATCGATCAGGAAAGTTCATTTCGCTCTTAACATTCGGTGCATGTCACAAATGTATACTCAACTAACTCACAAATATCTATGGTAGATGTTTAAATAAAGATATGTTCCATTTCTAGTTGAGAATAATTAATAATAATTAAACTTGGTGTCAAATACTTATTAATAGTAAGTATATTATGCAACAAGGTAGAGAAGAGGTTTTTTCTCAGCTGAGCTTTATTAACATCCGAAGATGCTAAGCATCTTGAGATAATAGGTTGAAAAGTTGAAAAGATCTTGTCTATCGTGGTTTATATACTAATTTTTCCACTACTAGAACATATCATTTTCACAATAATAATTTTTAGATTCACTTTATTTTTAAAGATCCAATGGAGGACTTCGGTACAAGCTGAAAACTTGTTATTTTCTACCACTGAAGAAGGGAAATTCCAGAAAACTTGTCAAGTATACAGTGTGGAACAGTCAAATGGAATAAATTCGACAACGAATAAATGAGAGTGTCTGGGGAAAAACGCTTGGACACGTCGATTTGTATTTGTAAATGCGCATGTTTCTCAAAACAAATAATTATATAGGGTGTGTCAAGTGACGGTGGCCGATACCAACTTTCTTATTTTAAATGCAGCCCCCTGTATATTATTTATTTTTTAGATTCTTCAGACAATTCTAGACATAATTCATGTACAATGTGCTATACCTATCTTCTTTACTGTTTCGGAAATATTAAGTGTTTTCAGATTTATTACAAAAATTAACCTTAAAAAAAGAATATTACTTCATTTCACAAATTCGCTACATAATAAGTAATACTGATTATTCTTTAATAATGTAAAAAAAATATTAATGTTAATGATGAAATAAAACAATTTAGAACTTAGTTCAATTATAATGAAGATTTAAACAAATTAAATTATTTTATTTCATCGTTAAGTATGGATCTTCATCAAGTAAAAGCCTCATCTATTCAATTTTTATTAATGTTAATGTAGGAAATGTTCCAAATTCTCGCCGCGAACGTCTTGGCAACATGCTAATGTGGTATAGAAATGTCTTTTAACATTACTCAACATCTCAGGCGTGACTGATCTAACCGCAAGCGTGATTCGTCTTTTTAAGTCATCTAAGTTTACTTTTGTATGCAATACATTTGACATATCCCCACAAAAAGTAGTCTAATGGCGTCAGATCAGGAAATCGTGCTGGCCATTCTATCGATCAGCGCCTCCCCATCCACCGATAAGGAAAAATTTGGTTCAGGTACTCGAAAAATTGATCTGTGGCTAAAGTTGAAGAGTGGGGCTGCTTTTCAACCAGTAACCAGAACCATTGGTAGCTACTTTTTTTGTCTGTCTTACATGACCAAGCTCGCGAAACTGCTTTTCTATTTTGTTAATTGTTTCTTGTGATACGGGCGGCAAATTTGAAAATTTATCGTGAAATAAGCAAGAAACTTCCATTTGAGTCCAAGTATTATCTCCATAACAATAGCACTGACACTGATCACTACTGTCATTCAGGCAGACAACAAGTTGCTAAGGATTGAGTTTTATACGAAATTAAACAAAACTGTTTCTGTATTCTTTTTATTTCATATCAGCAAAAAAGGAACGCAGGAATGGCTTTTGTTAACTTTCTCAATATCTATAGATAAGTGGGAGATAAGTATTGAGTGTAATGTAGCGAATTTGTGAAATAAAATAATTTTCTTTTTTTAATGTTAATTTTTGTAATAAATCTGAAAACGCTTTCCGAAACAGTTGAAGATAGGTATAGGGCATAGTACATGAATTATGTGTAGGATTTTCAGAAGAATCCAAAAAATAGAAAATATACAGGGGGTTGCATTTAAAATAAGAAAGTTGGTATTGGCCACTGTCACATGACACACCCCATATATAAATTTTTTAAATGCGCATTTTTCCCAACACGTCCTCATTTACACTTTATCGAATGTATTCCATTTGTCTGTTCCAAACTGTACATATAGGTTCCCGTTGTTAATAAATATCCGTAAATTACCTCTCGGCTCTTCGAATCAAGTAATTGAATCCAAATATCGATATTTGTAAAGATCATAAATTTCATCTAATCAGATTTTATCTTTACAAATATCGATATTTGGATCCAGTTACCTGGTTTGAAGAGCCGAAAACGCTCAGTTTACGGAACTAACGCGGTGGTAGCGATGAAATATTGTTCCCACCACCCTTGACAATCATAACAAAAAAATTTCTCTTTCACACTGCATATTTTGTTACGTCTCTATTCTTAATTGGTTCCATGTTTTTCCCCATGCCGTGTTCGGGTCCAAGAAATCAATAGTAGGAACTAATTTGTCATTATCTCCTACTAGCAGAGGAATTTATCTTCTCGAACACAGCCTAAATAATGATGTCTGTAGTAGTAGTGGAAAAATATATTTAAAATATTTTGCAAAGATCAACACATGCATACAACGTTAGCTGTTTTTTTAGTAAAAATTGTCACGATTAGATCATAATTTTCCGCTCAAGTTTTGGCGTATTTTTTACTATTAATAATTATTATGGCTAATACATGTTTAGCTTTAGCCTTCGAAAAAAAAACAGTATGCTATGCATATTTAATTTCAATGATGTTACAATCATTTCCCAGCCTATTAAGTTTCGTCACATTCTACAAAATAACTTTGTAAAGTCTGTTCTTACTCATATTGTATTGATTGACCCCTGTTAAGAAATACTCGTGCAAACTGGGAATTTAAAATATGACCGAACAGGTCCGTATATGCTTAGAATTTAATTATTGAAAAGTAATTTAAACAAATATTATTACGACCAATGCCAGATTCCAAGTGCATTTGGAATCCATCCGTTTTTAGATCCAGCATTCAAAATCGTAATTATTTTACCTCTGGTTGATGGCGATTTTGTTTTGCAATTATCACTCAAGTCAACCCAACTGCTCTCTGAAGTATCTTATGTGTTCAACCAGATTTCATCCAAGTAAATAATTGGATTTTTCTGATGTCTGTAAAACCTGATTTTGTGTAAATACTCTAGTCGCCATTGTCTTCTGATATACTGTATTTGAAAATCAAGAGAGAGTAAATTCACAGAAATGTTTTGTAGTTATCAGTGTTAAAGGCAGTAAACCATAGACGTGCGTTTTCAAAATTAAATTAATATGGAAATAGAAATAATGAAGAAAAAGTCAATATTATTTTAGGCATTTTGTTTTAGGCATATGTTTATTTACAAAATATGTATATAATATGTACAGATAATTACAATTATTTATAAATTAATATGAGGAGCTAAAAAAACAATTAAGTAGGTATATGAGAAAAAAAAAACCAACCGCAAGGATGAAATTTGACGAGCAACATGCAAAAAATACGACAATATTAAATCTTAAAAAATAAAAATCTAAAAATAAAATTAAAGTACATAAATTAATAATTTTAAAGTTATGGTTCCTCGCACTCTGTGTCAGAAGATTCACCATCTGATTCTAGAGAAATTACAATGGGCTCTATAGTAATATCAATTATGTTATCTAGCTCCCACATTTTTTTTTCTATTTCTGTAACGTGTCTAATACATTTTTGCCAATTTTCACTTGTTACTTCAGATATTGCCTTATTGAAGAGATTTTTAACATCTGATAATTTAAAAGTAGTGTTATTTCTGGCAACATAACCTTTAACTTGAGCCCATATCAATTCTATCGGATTCAGCTCACAATGGTAGGGTGGTAAACGAAGGATTTCAATTTCTCGTTTTTTGACGATCTCCTCAATATTATATTTTTTATAATTTTGCTTATGTTTTTTAGCAATAGTTAACAATTCTGCCCTCAGCATTGTATTGTCAAAGGCTAAATTTTTAGAAGATAACCATTTTGCAATTTCATCCTTTTTCCATTTATGGTGTGTTGTATCTCACACCTAAACTCGGTTTAATTATAACTGATGTTTAGACTGTGACGTATTGATTTATTTATTATCATTAATTACATCAGTCTAAACATCAGTTATAATTAAACCGAGTTTAGGTGTGAGATACAACGCGCCCTTAGTGGTTAGTAAAGGTTCAAGTAATCTGGAGTGGTAACTTGCATTGTCCATTACAATAACCGATCCTTTTGGTATGAATTGAATCATCTGTTCAAAATATTCCTCAAACACGTCTCCATTCATTTCTTCGTGATAATCAACGGTTTTTTTTTATTCAAATAAGAGTAAACCATTCTCAAGAAAACCGTTTGTACTGCCTATATGACAAATAATTAATCTTTTACCTTTTCCTATAGGTTCCTTAAAACCAGTAGTATATCCTTCTAGAAAAGCTTGATGGGATGATTTTATATTTTTGTCTTTCCAAACTCTTCCTACACAATGTCCTTCATTAACCCATGTTTCATCTAAATAATAAATGTTTTTATTTTGAGCTTTAACTTGTTGTATTCTTCTGAGGTACTGTCTTCTCCAACATACAATTTCTTCAGAATCAATTAGCATTGAGTGTCGGCCCATTTTTTCAAATTTAAAGTTTAACTCATGTAACATTTTCCATAGTTTATCCCGGCTTATTGTGGGTAAATCAACATCATTCGTAATGGCTTGCAAAACTTTATCTAAAGTTGGTATTTGCTTGTTTATAAAAAATGAGTGAACAAGCTTACGAATAGCATTTTTAAAAAACTCGTCCACGTTGACTTTTAATAGTTTTGGTCTACCTGGTTTCGGCTTTGGTGAGGTTACTCCACCTGATTTTTCCTCCTTTAGAACTCTATATATTGTAGATTTTCCATATCCCATTGCCTTAGATGTTGTTTCAACTACACTGTCAATAGTGTTTGAGGGATTTTGATGTTTAAAATAGTGGTACACATTCACTACAGCACTCTTTTCATTGAGCGATAAATGGTCTAGTTTTAATTTTTTCACTGGCGTATACTCACAAACTGCTTCCATTTTTAGTCACTACTATTTGTCACGTTTATCGAAAATCAAATAACTGCATTTCTAGAAACTTAAGCACTATTTATAAGTCAAAATATCTGTCATTGTTGCCATTCGGAGGTCGTTAAATAACAATTATCCCTTTCTAATCTGGTTACGCCTATGACGCACGTTAATCCTCTTAGGCCTACTGTAGTAACAATGAAAGATCATAAAATAATGTGATAGTCCAAGAAATTTAATAAATTTTGTATTGAAATTAACAAAAACAATTTAGAATGCATTACAAATATTGAAGTTTTACCGCACGTACTGTACCTACTATAGTTTTGCATACCGAATTAGTTTTTATTCTGGGAATTTACTCTCTCTTGATTTTCAAATACAGTATAAGTCAACCCAACTGCTCTCTGAAGTATCTTATGTGTTCAACCAGACTTCATCCAAGTAAATAATTTGCTTTTTATGATGTCTGTAAAACCTGATTTTGTGTAAATACTCTAGTCGCCATTGTCTTCTGATAAAACCCATGTGATTGACACGTTGTCCTGCAGCATATAATATTATTGAATTCTTTTCATTAAACTATCTAATGCAAGCAAACTTTGTTCTCCGTATATCTTGTAAATTTCACCTTGATCAGCTCTATCTGTCTTCGAGAAAGTTTCATCATCGTTTTCTTTTTTCCAACGCTGCTTGCTTACATTTAGCCCTATTCTGTAACTGAAATTCAAATAAAAATTAGTCAGAATTCGAGATGTATAAAATTCAAGTGCTATAGTTATTCCGCAACCTTGTAAAATATTTCCCGTTCAAATGTTGAACGTTAGTTTTTTTCATATATAACGACACAAAATTTGGTTGGCAAAGTTTTCGAAAGTTACGAAAGTTTATTAAAAATTTCATGACCGAAATTGCCGAATAGCAACAAACTTGAATAAATCCTTGAGAACAATTTTTTTCGAGTGGTATTCGACATGATTACTTCACGAGAAAAAGACAAAAAAAAATAAAATTAGAGAACTTTTACTTAACAATGGAGCATAATATGCTTTTCATACTTGACTCTTTGTAGTCCTTTTCGTTCATTCCTCATATTCTAATCATAGTCATCCATAATTTTTTCTAATTCTTCGGCTGGAGTATGCTTTTCAAATTTATAACCTCTTATCAATAAAAACTGCGAAAACTGTCGCCAACAGGAAGCTTTGGTGACACACGTATTTGGAGATAATATATTCTCCGACACTGATTGAATACTCATTAAATAAATATCCACCCTTTTATTTTGAAATCATAATTTAACAAAATATGTTACTAAGTGAAGGAAAACCAGGGTATAAATATTATTTCATTCTTTGGCTACCCTCGAATCATCCTCTTTAGTCACTTCAATATACGTATGAACAGACTTTACCTTATATTTCGACTGGGTGAAATTGGACATGAAGAATAATAATATGCATATTTTTGAATCAATCTACCATAGTTTTTGTCACAATAATTTCGGTTGATATTATCGTGCACCTAGTGTTTATTCTTATAACAGATATAATTATTTTCCATTTGTATTTATTTTAGTAAAATGGAAGCTAACCTGAAATATTTTTTGTAGAAGAGCATCAATGTTGATGAGTTAATTAGAAACTATTAATTGAAAATAATTATGTCTATTATCCATAAAATAATATCGGTATAAAAAGTTTATATCTTATTACCGCCCATTAAATGGCATTTATTAAATATTATTTAATTCATTATGGAGGGAAGTTAGTACGTAGTTAAGAATGCGGGCTTTATTAGATTCGATCGTTCATGGTAAATAAAACTTTGATTACTTTTGTATTTACTGTGTTCATTTAAAAAAAAAACCTCTACTTGATTGGATTGGAGTTTAAAATTGTACCAAAGAGTCGTAAAGTTGCCACAGTCTCGTAATTATAAATAATGGTGAAGTAAACGATCTTAAGCAGTGGATATAGTTAATGTAAAAGTGCGAAATCAAATGTTATGAATACGATTTTTAATTGAAGTCATAAGCTGCTGGTTTAGGTAGGATATTTATTATTCATAATATGCTCATTTAACATAATATATTTTTTTATTGCAACTTCTGAAAAAGCACGACAAATTTGTAGGGTATGTAAAATTTTATATTTTTTTGAAAGTGTTTTACCTCGTAAAGGCATTACGAAAGTAATGCTAAAATTGAGCGCACCTATGCACCCGATTCTCAATGAATACATATGATTTTCAAAGAAGTTTTCAAATACTAAAATTAGTTGAAACGACAGGATCGACTCGAGTGTCGGAGTTACTGGGAACAAGAAAATAATCTTCAAATTCGAGTGCTGAATCGATATCCAACAAAGCTTGGTTTGTTGTGTTGGATTGTTCATTCATTTTTGGTTGATTTCGAATACTTACATTAATAACATTTGTTTCAATTCACTTAATTACAGTTATTTTACACTACCGTTACTTCACACTATCTTATGCGTGATTCGATAAACGAATTATCTTCAGAGACTGAAAGTAAACTGACGGTCCCTCATAGAGACTTCAGATAAAAACATAATTTTTTTCATAAACTGTCGAAATTTATTAAATATTATGTCATAATCGCGACGTTTTGAAAAACAATAAAGCTATAAATCTAAATACCCAATACACATAAACGAGCTTCTTATGACTACAAGTCAAAAATCGTAATGATGTAATTTGATTACGCACATTCCAAGAAATAAATCTACAAATTATCAATCCGTCTTTTTGTGTAATTAAACGTACAACTCTAAATTTTATATTCTATACAGTTGTGAGTAAAATTAATTTCCACCGCTTCACGTTAAAATATCAATATGCGGCAAGGTCCCTTTGAGGATTAAAAAGCCGAAAAGATAAAAAAGCCATAAATTATTTCGAGTCTTGACCTACCCACAAGCGAACCATTGATTCTTATTGGTGCAATGTAGCTTCCGATTAGCCTATGCAAAATTTACTTTAAATGTTAGTCCGCATCGACTGTTAACGTCTCACGGTGGGTTTAGTTAATTTCTGTTATTTACGAGATCTTGTGTTCTTAGATGTTGCTGTGATTGAGATTTTGTTTTATTGGCGACCATTCGAAGAGGAAGATATTGTTATAGGCTCCGAACAATAAATGTACTAGAAGAGTAAACAGACTTATTAATAATGTCAAAGTTTATTTATTTATCTTGCTTGATTCCACAGATGCTTCCATGTCGGAGTGAATATAACAAGTTGATTGATTGTTATATGCATAAAACAGGAATATTTTATTGTTAAAATGTTTTACCAAAGATTTTGAAGTTTCTGAAAGTGGAGAGTAGGGAATTGAGACATTTGGTATGTTCTATTCGCGATCTACGTAAAAAAATGATTCAAAATATGTACAGGCAACTGAAACAAGAAAATAATGGGTCAAAGCGTGCAGCTGCTCAAAGAATACATAAATTGACAAAACTTTCAAAATGATCCATAATTACAATTATCTGTAAAACAACTGCCATTCATCGGAAAACGAGAGTACAGAAATCGCTAGTGCGTTGGGATCCTGCAATAATGTAAAATTTGTCTGAAACCGGTTCTGCTAACAGATTTCTTTATCTCGCCGACAAATTGTGAAACGGTGCAAATTCATTTTACTCACACTATACATATCGTCGTCGTAGTTGTGAAGGGTCCTAATCCACCAATTCATAGTTTTGAGATAATTTAAAATTTAAATTGATCGGTTTATTAAATATCATGTTTTTTGCTCGTTTTTCTTTATCTAAAAATTATAGGCTGCAAAAATTTCAAGATGAAGTTACTAATATAATAGAAAATATACATGTGCTACTATATTTATGATTTTTTAAATAGTTCTAAAACTTTGTGGATTAGGACCCTTCACAACTACGACGACGATATTGAAAAAAACAAATTCAATATAACTTATTTTTGAGAGATATTCTCCAAAACCTAGGATCAGTGATGCATTTTTAGTCAATATTTTTCTGTGCCAATCAAACCAGTGCAGTTTGACAATCGAACTGTTTTTAAAATATTAGAACCAAATATGGTACATTCTGTTTTCTCCCAGAGTTTCCAAGATACTATTTTTAAATGAACACAGTAGCAATTTTTAGGAAACAACTACTTTAAAAGATATTTTATAATTTTCACTCTTGAGGATCAAATATAAAATTTAAATTTTAAACACTAATAATGTATCAATTAGCTTATACGCCTATTCCCAGCGGATTAGTTACTAAACGCATGATATCATTTCTCCTAATAATAATTTCATTTTCATTAACACTATTTTCTCTAAATTATAGTTTCCATTAAAATATTTCATAAAATGGTATCAACAAAATTATCAATGACATAATTTATCTACTATTTTCAACACCGTATATCGAACCAAGCAAATTTTCGATGAATCTCAATTACAAATAACGTTTCGAATTCATACGAATTTTGATTTTGTGTATAAATTAATGGAGAAAATCTCACATTTGAAAAATTTACTACAAAATAGACTTACGCTTATAATACACAGGTTTAAACAAAAAGGTAAGTCTAAGACACTCGGCAGAGTTGCGAAACACTGAATTTTTCAAATTAAATTTTAATTTTCAAGTCACTCTTCACATTTTTCACCTCGTTATCTTTATTTTTATAAGAGATAAAAAAACGATATTTATTTTCGAACAAAGAAGGATGACAGTGACAGTTTTGTTGAATCATCCCACACTTCAACATGTCATTTACGGCTTCCAATGAAATAAAAATGGGACGACCTAGGATCGAAATCGGTTCATAAACAGAGAGGTTATGCTTGATTTTTTTATTGTTGCTGCATGAAGGATGGAGAAGGGTGGTTTAATTTTTTTCAACATTTTCCCATTCTTTTTATGGCCTCACTTATCTAGCGAGCCGATACATGCTCAGGTTGATCGCGATTTATCCGAGGAGCGGTGATTGAATTTTTTTCAATATTCGCTATCCTTTTAACATCGAACCAACGCCTGCACCGATTGATTAATTTTTTATTGTTTGGGGGGGAGTGGAAGAGAAGGGTAGTTTAATTTCTTTCAAAGCATTTGCCATGCAGTGGCACATTACAGGCATCTCATGACTTGGCCTTTGTGTTTTTACAAATTTAACACCTGGAAAAAATGATTATTTGACTGCTAGAAATTTTTGGATTTATCATAAAAGCTCTTTTTTTTCTCTGAGCTCGATTTCTTTTTCCCATATTTTAAAAGGAATGTTTGAAAAAAGTCCCCTGAACAATCTTTGACAAAGTTTTCTCCTGAATGACAGATTGTTTTCGGTGTACACGAGCCAAAATCCATGCAATTTTTGCACAGATAATCGAACATTGAAAATACTATAGGTATATACCATTTTTCTTCTATAAACTCTATTCGATAATTATGATTAGCTAATTGATGCACATCCCCATATATGAAATTATCACGAATAACTGATAAATTCTAATTTTACTTTTGCATTTTGTAATTGGATCAATTTCAGATTCATTGGATAATATAGACTATACTATTATCCTTCCAGCGAATGTTAACGACTAGCTACAAATTCGATTTGTCCCAACTTTCTGATGAGTTTTCCAGAGTTAAAAATATCTAGAAACAAAGATACATTTTGAAAATGTTTCTTCAAAATATTGACAAAATAGATTGCCACTGATTTTTCCATGCCAATACCTTCAATTTTGTCCATATTATTTTTTCTCCCTTGATAAATTTGGAATTGTAAACAGTAGCCTAGTTTTGTATCCCAAATTCACTGGTTTTCCTCGGATAAATTGTTTGCATCGGTGTTTTCTTTTATATGGGATTATAGATTCATCTACAGACTACTGTCCACAGGAGCACGAAAAAACTGAGCAAATTTTCGTTTTCAACAGCATAAAATATCGGAATATTCCTCCAAAACTGTTTCGACGCCTGGATTTTGACATTAATCCATTGTGGACATCTTCGGTGGTATCTCAATATAATCGTCGTTGAGGTAATAGAACATATCCACTCAAAACTAAAATTCTAATGAACTCGAACATCTCGTCGATGTCCACTTGAAAACTTGCATTGCTTTTTTGCGGCTTTCGTATGGTAACCGCAAGGGGTCGATAATGACCCAGTATAGTTCGTGCATGCTTTACGTGTCAACTATGCAAAATTGAAACAAATTAGAATAACCTATACTTACAGTGATTCCTGATAAACTTAGTTCGTAGAGGAAAATCGATTTACCGATGTCGAAGTGATGACATAGTTCACGATAAAAAGTTGAGACAAATCATTTCTCCGACGAAGCAACACAATTACCGTGTATAGAAATAAAGTTTTGGCTGTATCCGGTGTCTGATAGTGTCTCAGCTTAGAGAAAAAATTTGTCTTACAAACTCGCATATTGTGAGAAACCGCTAGAAATTACTTTCAAGTTTTCTACTTCACCGCTGGAGGGCGTAGCTCACAATAATAACACAGAAACCTCGTTTTTCTATTATAAATGTGCCATAAAATTGTAATATTCGTAATAATTAGATCATTTTACGTAAGTTGGCTTTAGTACTTTTTCCTCTATCTTGTAAAATAACTTTTAGGGGTGCCTGGAAAGGCTGACTCAATAAAACTGTTATAACTTTTATAGATTATAGATTTTGACAAACTATCATTTGAAAGGGAATTAAATCCCTAATAAATTATTGTATCATCGTTTCATTCCAGTGATTTCAACGGTTCTAGGTGGCGGTGATTGAACTATTGTTTTGTTTTCAACTTTTTTAGGGAATCTTCAAATGCGATTCTATATTTTTTAATCACTTTCTTGAAAAAGGATAATATTAAAAAAATGGCAAAAACCGCATCTCAATATCTATTTTCTAAAAAATTAGGTATACATAAAAACAGGATTTTGACAAACTCAGTATCGTTGTAACAATAACTAACAATTACATCTTCTAATAATATATCTTGTATGTATGTATGTATGTATGTCTTTTGGGGTAACATTCACTGAGACCTAAAAGATCTATTGTGCCCCCTTACTTCTACTTAGTTCCTGAGGAACGTCTCGGAGACTAGTAGCTCCTTTAGTCCTATTTCCCCGAGGAATTTTAGGATATCTGCAGGCTTCAACTTAGGTAACTGTCCCTCTTCTATCCAGTAGTCTCCCAGGTGCTGTGCCCTAGGATTCTGAATTGCTGTGCAGTTCGCAAGTATGTGGATGGAGGATTCTTCTTCCATTCCACAAAACCTACAATCTTCTTCCTCCACTATTTTGAGCTTTTTAAGGTGCCCATTCAGGCGACAATGTCCCGTTAGGATTCCTGTTAAAACTCTTAGTGCAGTTTTGCTTTGACTTATACATTCATTTGATCTCAACAGGTTGTAGTCACCCAGAAGAATCTTTGATTGCCTAAGCCCTACTATATCTTTCCAATTGTCAGATCTTCTCTTTTCTTCGGCTTTACCTATTTCTTCCAATATTACATTGGAGCTGATTCCGCAAAAAGGTTTAGGCCCCCAAAAGGGTATTTCAGTCCCCCTCTTCGCTAGTTCATCTGCTATTTCGTTTCCTTCTATTCCAGTGTGACCTGGAATCCACAGTAAGGTGACTATATTGTTCTCGCCTAGTTCATTAAGTTTGCCTAGGCATTCCCACACCATTTTGGAACTGATTACACAAGAACTCATCGCTTTAATGGCTGCTTGACTATCAGACATTATGATAATCCTTTGCCTTCTATATCCTTTGTCAATATTGAACTGGGCACACTTTCTTATTGCGTGAATTTCCGCTTGAAAGATACTTGGGGTTTTTCCCAAGCTTTCAGAGTGTTTGGTGCCGGGCCCGTACACTCCTATCCCAGTTCCTTCTATTGCTTTTGAGCCGTCTGTGTACCATTGAATGGCATTCTTTCCAAGTCTGGTAATGGTATTTGGATCCCATTCCTTCTTGTTGCTTAATTCCGTAACGAATTTGTTTGAAAAGTTATACTCTTTCATCATACCATCTTGTGGCATGTCCCAGGTTTTCTGATTTCTAAGAAGTGAAGAGGTACAGTAACCGAAATAATGAATTTATTCTATTCGGCTTTTCCACATCAGTGTATCAAACTATTTTGCATAAAAGTAACTTCCATCCGTATACAGTTCAGAACCTCTATGAAGCGACGATTAGAGTTTTGTTAAAAAGTTGCGATACAGAACAATTTCTAGATTTTGCTATATTCAGTAATTGAGCCACATTCTGCTTAAACGGTTCTGTTAAGGGGGAATTTGAAAAAATTATTTTCGAAAATAAAGTGGATTTTGTGACGCGACATCTAAGACGTAACGAAGTTCGAATTGATCGCTCTGAACTGCGAGTTTAGCTGCTTCAGAAGAAGACAGAACTACTCGGTTAGCAGAAAGAAATGCGCATATATCCTCTTGCTTCAATCGGAGTATTCTCAAAATATTTAAAATACACCTATTTTTAAATTACTAACCGTTACAGGTTCATAAATTCACTCTACATCAATTTTATATTCAAGTTGTCAACAATTTATGACATCTGGACGCCTACTACATCATCTAAAATTTTTAATTTACTTAAGTATAAAACTCGATCACCTAGTATATCTATTTTTCCTCGTATCTTCGCTTAGAAAATATTTATTTATTTGCGGTTTTTACCATTTTTTTTTAAATTCCATCCTTTTCCAATCGGATGATTGCCAAAAAAAGCTGTAAGCAAAACAATTGTTCAATCACCGCCACCTAGCGACCGTTAAAACCACTGGAATGAAATTATGATATATTTTATTAGACATTGAACTCCCTTTCAACTGATACTAAGTTTGTCAAAATCCATAAAGCGGAACAAAAGTTATAATTTTTATTGAGTCAGCCTTTCCAGACACCCCTACCAGTTAATTCTCAAGATAGAGAACTACGCCCACTAGCGGTGGAGAGGAGAACTTGACAATAATTTCCAGCAGTTTCTCGTATGCGAGTGTGTAATAGATTTTTTTTCCAAGCTGTATGATAAATAGTTTCTGAGATACAGGGGGTTTACCTCAATTAATCAGACACCTGGTACGTGTATGATAGATCACTTATGATCCCGTGGGTGTTAATTGGTTTTGAACAGTTTTTGTTTTTGAATTTTTTTTCCAAACTATGGTAGGTGTTGAAAATAGTATTTAATTCAAAGTATTCTATTAATAACTATGTATTCTTATCAACTATTGGTTTTTGAACAAATCACTCACAAACAATCGACGATGGGATTCTAAAATTTTTATTTATGTGTTCAGAAGAATCATAATAACCAACGTTACAATTGATTGATTGGTTCGACACCACCAGTCAGAGGCTTCGATACCTCAGCCTTTTTGTGCTCTTGTGTACCGTTTATGTGAAGGTCCTTATCAGTCCCAACACGTCAAAGTTGGTATAAAACTGCTTAAGAACACTCTCCTCATAAGAAGTACAAAAAAAATTTGAATTTTAGCCATTCAGGTTTGGATGGCAATGAAAAGGGAGAGTGCCGCAGGCAGAACCTGCCATTGACATATCATTAAGCTGTGCTAAATATATATTAAAAAACTGGACTGCATGTGGAGTTACAGACTTCTGGCTAAATTTACCAGGATTAGTTCATCTAAAGGGCTTTAGACATCCTTCGAAAAATGTTACCAAACAAGTGTTTGGCAGGTGTAATATTATTATCGACATTTTTCACATAATTATCTGAGGGAACTCGATGAGCGTAAATTCCTAAATTACGCTTATCTGTTTATACATGGCAACAACTCATTATTGTCTGGAAAAGGTGGGGAATCTTACTTTCACGGCTATTCCCGATTTTTTTTTGGTAATTAGGTACATGATAGTAGTTAAGAAAAAAGAAATAATTAATTAATATTTAACGCAGGGAGAGCTTGTTCTCAAAGTGAATATCCGCGTGGCTGTTAAACGTAGGATATTATCATAACCTTATTTATAATCTTATAGTAGTTTGCATTGTCATTAAAAACTCCCTGGATTAAATATTCAAAATAAAAATGGGATTTACTTAAAAAATAATTAATATTCTAACCAAACAATAGATTTATTGCATGTGGTGTCTGTCGGCTATCTGTTATTAACCTAACATTTTCAACCCGCTGGGCATTTTAGGGTGAAATGATCGATCGCATCGAATACCATGTTGAACATGCAGTGGATTACGTACAAACGGCCACCCAAGATACTAAAAAGGCTTTACGATATCAAAGTCGTGCCAGACGGGTGAGTCATTTCCTTAACTATCAATAACACTGTGTTGAAGACTGCTTCTGATTTAGTTTTATATTTTTATTCCACCTACCTTTTATTCCTACATCCTCGTCAACCTTTTATCGTCGTAAACTATTTTATTTTGCTTTGCACATATCTAACTGTTCTTACTAATAACTGACTACTTATATGTGCCTTTGTCACTTTTTGGGTTTTAACTGTTTTGTATATATTTATATTGTTGCGATGTTCTTTTCTCTGTTGTACTCTCTTTGTGCCCCTTTGTACTGTATCCTCTCCCTTCCTGACGTATCCAAACTAGGGAGAACTTGTGGATAGAGTGGAGTACCATGTTGAGAGTGCACAAAATCATGTACAACAAGGTCGCAGCGAACTGCTCCAAGCAGATGTATACCAAACCAAAGCCAGAAAGGTAGGTGATAGAGTAGATTAAATTGAGAAAATGCTTTTTAAACGGTTTTTTGTTAGAAATAAATGAACTTCAAAAAGGTTCAAAAAAATTTGCACTTTGACTGTTATTTCAGTTGAAAAGGACCTCGCATTTCTCGGTTGGTTTTTGTAGAGTTCGATCTATACCGAACAAAAGCGTTCATGGGCACATTTCAGTCCTATCACTAATTGTTGAGGTACAGTACATTAAAGTTGGAAAGTAACAGATTTCAATAATAATATCGTGCTTATGATAATATTTTATTATATTTTTTGCACGGTTGAACTACTGTTCAAATCAATAATCTAATTCGTTTTTTAAAATTGTATCCTTTGTAGGCATTATCAAGTGTAAAATAAATTAGTAGTCAGTAAATCTTGTGGAAAAATCCAAAACATTGAACATTTGAGGATTGGTGGTTAAAATTCTGGGTAAAATAACCCCGCTGTCATGGCTATTGAATATCATTTATTCAGTATAAAAAAAAATATGAATATGCGACTGTACGTATTTAGCTTGTTATTTAACAAAATACCCTGTGTGTGTGGACAACCTGTATTTTCATATTTTTTAAAAAACAATTGTATAATATGCAACAGCTGTATATGAAAAACAACTTAACAATTTCATTAAGACAGTGTATTGGCTATGTCGTAGAGAAAGGAACTAGGACTTTTATGGATTTTTATTGTTTTATATGTTCAATTAGAATTTAAAAAAGATAAAACCTGGAGTACTACCAAATCCACCCATGCATTTTTGAGAACGGGGTAAGTTTGGCCACTTTTCGGTTTTTTGGCTATAACTGGGAAAATATGCACTTTTTATAAATATTTATAGACAAACTTTTTGAAGAGAATGAATTTCCTATCGTCACTTTTTAAATTAAAATTAATTTTTGTTAAACAAATAGATAAATAAAAAAAAACAAATTCAAAAAAATTGAAAAATTGCCATTTTCTACTTTTATAATTTTATGAAAATTAGTTGGCAATATTCTGTAAATCGGTGTAGAGCGAGCGGAGAGGAGTAATCCAAGTACCCTTATAAATTATATAAAATCTTAATAAACTTAATCAAACTTATTTATTTGTTAAAAAAAACTTCGAGAATCACTGAAAAATTACAATTTTACAATTCTTTTAACAAGAAAATCGGGTGCTCACTTTACCCCATATTTTACAGAGCTTATTTTTTCATAAAAAAAATAAAAGCTGAAAAAATAAATACTTTAATTTGTATTTTTACGAATGTAATACATGTTGAATTTATAATTAATAATTTTCGTTACCTAAAGATACACGACCTTTTTTCTTGAATTCTCTTGATATTTATTTCCCGCTTGTTCACCACATACGATACAAAGTTCAGCATAATCAAAACTGACACTTTCTCTTGCACGGCTTGGACCAGGTGTTGATTGATCTAAAGCGCTTGCTTTCCTTTTTATTGACGCTTTTACATTTGTTTCTCGAATGTAAGTTTTATAACAACTAATATGCGCTTTAATACTTTTATCACCAACTAAATGTTCGTGTTTACTATCACCTCTATTAA
Organism: Lochmaea capreae; assembly: GCA_949126875.1. Lineage (NCBI taxonomy): Eukaryota > Metazoa > Arthropoda > Insecta > Coleoptera > Chrysomelidae > Lochmaea > Lochmaea capreae. The sequence goes on from OX421398.1 coordinate 4,786,524, forward strand.
TACTAGAAGAAATTACAGTTTGAATACTTTTTTCTTTCAATTTTCTCCAATTTTAATCAGCAGCCTTATCACAATCGAAAAAGCCCTTTCCATTTTCAATATTGAAGTTTGAAAGATGAAAAATCCAACTATGCTCTACCAATTCTGCCCTCCTAAGAAAGAAGGCAGTATCTCCACAAATGTTAGTTTCGACATAATGCACATTTTGGTAAATAAAGCTGTGCCACCATTAAAATATTTATGGATCCTGGAATTGTTCAACTGGGTTGTTGTTCTTTCGCTCATCAACTGCTTTTAAGTGTAGTACCTATTTCTCAAGCGGAAAGCAGTGCTTTGCAGCTTGACCGGTTCTAAGTTAATATATTTTTGGGCTTCTCTCTCTTCACTGCCACACCCTCCCTCATCAGAACTTGGATCTATGGCTTCCATTGTCTGCAGCATTCGCAATAATTTCTTTCCGCTGCTTTCCATGATTTTAGTATCTTCAGTTTAACCGTTAACAAATAATATATGGCAATAAAACTATTAACAACCGAGTCGATAATAATACCTACCTTATGAAACTATTTGAAGCAAATAAATGGCTCTAACTTCACGAACTTGACGCCCCAATTTAGTTTACACCCAGAAAATAAGATTTGTGATGGGGCATGTAGCTAGATTAAAAAGCAGTATCTCCATTTTCTGTAGGAGATACTGCTTTAAAGACTTGTATAAGGTAGTTACTGCCTTTGAACTAAGGAATATCTAATAACAAGTTGAGTTACTGCAATTTTTATAGTCTACCAGACCAATGGATGAACGCTTACTGGTCTCTAGCTTTGTAAGGTATACCTATAATCGTATAACGAGCCTGTAGGAAGAGGAAATGCGAAAATGGTGAATATTGGAGATACTGCCTTCTTGCTTAGGACGGCAGAATTGTACTAGTATACCTACTCAAATTCACCGTGGCTTTGAGAAAGACTCGCATACACGTACATAATACTTCCAAAGCATGCTTCATAAGCAGATGGTCCACTATAACGGTTAATTCAACAAAGGCGACCTTCTAAACTCTCACATTATATAGAAACGATATAAATAAGTTTGAAAAATATTAATTCCTTTAAAATAATTAGAATACCATGCAATATACTTTGTTTTTTGAACGAAAAAGCTTTTATAAATTCTCATTTTAAAGGAAATTTTATAATCTTTCTTTTTTATGAAGCATTACCTATACCTAAATCTACTCCGAAAGCAGTTACAGGCAAAAATTTGGAAAAAAGTAAAAAATGCCAATTTTTTTAATTTGTTTTTTTTCATTTATTTGTTTAAAAAAATTATTTTTGCATTTAAAAAGTGATTTCGATAGGAAATTCAATTCTCTTCAAAAAGTTTGTCTAAATATTTATAAAAAGTGCATATTTTTCGAGTTACAGCCAAAAAACCGAAAAGTGACCAAACTTACCCCGTTGTCAAAAACGCATGGGTAGCACTCCGCGGTTTTATCTTTTTTAAAGTCTAATTGCACATATAAAACAATAAAAATCCATAAAAGTCTTAGTTCCTTACTCCCCTGTTTTTTTCGACATAGTCAACAGCCTATAAAACTGAAGCTAATAACACAAAATCACATATGAGCGTGGGGTCACCGTACATATTTTTTATGTACGTTGCTCGGGTCATGTGTTTTGAACGTATAATAGTGATGTATCCTTAAAGCGTGAAATATTGTCTCACCCTGTACGAAATATTAAAATGTTCAATTTTGACATGGGTAACTGATAAGTTTTAGCACGTTAGTAAAAAATAAGAATTTCATTTCAACAACCATCATTTTTTTGAGTTAAGAATGAGTTTCAAGCTTATCGCTAATACAGTCATTAAATTAAAAACGTTTTCCAAAGCTATAAATACTATTTTTGAAAAACTGCCACTTTCCAAATTCAACGTCCTGTATCACGGAAACTAATTATAGTATCGAGATGTGCCCATGGACACTGTATCCAAAATGCCAAAAAATTAACCGAGATTCATTTTACATAAGAGAAGTGCGGGGTCCTTTATTACAAGTGATAGATGTAACGTTAATATTTATATCTTATTGTTAGTGCGATTTAGCATCCCTAAATTTCTATTTCTTATTTAGAACATGGAGGTACTACATATCTATAAAGTTTTTACACTTCCAGTTGATGTTCAAAAAACGTCAAAAGCACCGACTTAAACTATATCAGTTAATTTCGCATTTCATATAGTTCAGCCGACAGGTAATAAATAAAAATAATTCAGCATCGACTATTTCGGACTACAAAGTAGTTTCGACCTGGTCCTGTTATATCAATAGATTTTGAAAATTCTTTCAATTGTCAATACATTCGTTAATAATAAAGACTCAAATTCAAACAATGCCAAATATTTTCAAAACAGAGTTTACCTAGACCAGTTTATTGTATTCCATATTAAGATGAAAAGAAAGTATAGTTAATTATATTACTAGGAGGGATAATCATTTCTTCGAGTGTAATGATTTGATTTTAGTAATAATATTTTCAAAATTTACCAACCTCAAATTAAATAGTTATTGAAATGACAATTCGTGTACCTACTCAATTAAAACGCCGACAATAATACTAGTAAAATGATAAGTTATTACATCGGTCTGCTTTGCCAAAAATAATATAGTTATATATACACAAAAAAAATTAGTTTCCTTTTTGAAAATACCTTGAGATGGAATACATAAAATTGGTCTGAGTTAGCCTAAGATGAAAAAGGGAAAAACGACGGGTTTGAATTGGTTTGGCCATTAACCTGTTCGACATTATAGAGTTTTTGTCACTGCTCTGCACTCTTATAGACAAATTTCAATAATACAGGGGGTCCAGAAACTCTCCTGCCAAATATGAACTGCAGCTACTAGATGTGATATTTTGTCCATCTAACCTAATTTACTTTATCCAAAAGTACCTCACAAGTTTGAAGTGAAATCTGTTAAGTTCGTTTTTTAACCAAATCTGAAAAAAAACCGCTACCCACAAACTTCAAACTTGGTACAATGTATAACCCTCCATAAGTCAATGACCAAATTATTAATAAAAAATGTTAATGGTATAATTACGGAATAAAATTTTTTGAAAGAAGAGATATATATTTTTTCCCTTTTTTAAAACGATGTTATTAAATACCAAAACGGCACGCCATAGATTCTGATCAAATTATTATATTGAATGCCAAATATACAAAAAAAAAACAAAAAGAAAACGCGGGTGTGTAGTAAACAATTTATTACAATGTGCCAAGTTTGAAGTTTGTAGGTAGCGATTTTTTAAGATATGCTTAAAAACTGACTTAACAGCGTGATCTTCAAAGAGTAGGGACTTTTGGATAAAGGTAAATTAGATTAGATGGACATAAAATCTTGTTTTCGTTTGACTAGTTTTGCTATTCCATAACAATTCACCGAATTACTGCTCCGCTAGTTTACCACAAAAATTTTAATTCTACTGATTTTGTTAAAAGTTTGTAACACAAGAAACAATTTTATTTACGAAGAACGCAGAATGAATAATTAAAGCATTTTCTCTAATTTGTTTGCATCTATCCAGTATAAATATGAACCCATTTCATTGTATATTTAGCTATTGACCTTTTTCCATTAGCCGCTTAGATGCTATCATTTTTGCGTTTTTTTTTTGTAAAGTATTGTAAACTGGCCAATTCTATGAAAAAGACAATTCCGTTACAAAAAATGTTTATTAGCTCAGCGGTATATCTACATTATACCTCGTGCTCATTGGTATAATGTCTGCGAGCTATGATAGTGCTACTCACCCTAGTAGTCCATAGTGTTTCGCTGCAGGCTTTACGGGCCTACGACGATGTTTTCCAGTAGATATCCATCCATGTATTAACCGCGTTCAACACTGGTCGCGGTCATCCCAACGTAGCGTTACCAGAGCGATAATCAATTTCCTGTTCTGTCATCTGATTGATGTGAACGCTGTGGTAGTAGTCGCCATTTTTCAATGATGCATTAACTGTCATTTATGACAAATATCATGTTAATAAACATAAAATTATATAACATATTTTTATTTGGAGATATTGAAGATATTTGTATGTAGAAAATGAATAGACACTACTAGGAACTAATAAACTAAATTTAAATCGAAGATAAATCAATAACTATTAAAGTCGTATATCAAAAAATAAAGTTAGATTATGCTGTTACCTATATCAAGATTAGCACGTTCAGCAAGATAAGGAAACGATGGATTACTCTAGAATCGCTACCTGTAACTTTGTTGGGGTGAACGCGACCACTGTCACTATAATTATAGCTTCAGAGTCGTCCCTCTACAGTGCTGGGTCGACGCCCTAGTTCAAAGTTAACCAAGTTAATGTCAATATTTGAAGACATCAAATAAATTGTAACGTTATACTCAGCAGTACAATGAAACTAAACTATACATCATTAAATTGGCCATTTTGCAATTAACTTTGTGTTGTACAATCAGGATTTGTGTTTTTCTCACGTCTATTTATTTTTATTTTTTATTAGACCGAAGAACTGCTTTATCGATGTGGAAAAACAAAAATTATTATCAATCAATTTAATTGATTGTCATCAGGTTTATATTGAACTCTCTTAAAAATGACGCACGAAGTATTTTAAATTTGTTTCTTATTGCAGCTTAAAAATGGCTTAATTTTAATGTGGAAAATTTTGAACGATTGTTTAATTGTGTTACACTACCATAGTCTTGGGTTTCTTGGCCACAAATTATGGCAACGGAATTGAAAAATTGCAACAATTGGAGATTAATCTTGTCCGGTTAATGGTTTACATACCCATATTCATTTTTGTCATCCTAAAGGTGTTTTGGTAAAATGTAAAAATACAGTTAACAGAAGCAAACATGAACCCCGGAAAATATGCGAACTAAAATAAGGTCATCGCAACGAGCCAATCAGGAGCTAATGTTAACGAACGTACATTAGTAATTTGTTAACATAATCGAAATAATATGAATGAGTGATTTCATCAACATACATCAATTTTAGTGTCTATATCAGTGTTGTCAATGTGAGGATAATTATCCGATTTTTAGACAGTTTCGCTAATTTAGATCCAATAGTTTCTCGAATATTTTGCAGAACAGATATATAAAATGGCTATTGCTTTTGGGGATTTTCCATATTGACTAGGGTCGAAGACTTTATTTAGGTAACCGCTGTTTTCTTTTGGAAATTTTGACAAATTCTGATCATTTGAATCGTAAGTTCGTGTAATTTTTATTTTTGCATCGGCACTACTGGACTACATTCTATTTAATATTTGATGTCAGCTGTCGTTTATAATCTATATTTTTACACGTTATTCTCTTATTTGCTGTTTGCTTCTTAAATTACAGAACCATCAGTCTTTGTTAAGACTAATTTGATAATTAACTATTGATTTGAATTAAATAAAAAGTTAACCAACCGCATTCGACGGCTCTATTCCAAAAGATCCTGATGTGTAAGCAGATAGGTGTAGGAATAGGCTACATAACCAGTTCATATTTTGTTGCTTTCCTTAGAAACTTGACCCTTCTTTTTCATGGCATTACTACAGAGTCATGTAATTTGAAAATATAGACATTTAGGGCAAATGGTAGTTTTATTTTTGGTCCATTATAATTTTTTTTTATTAATATTTAGAGTTAAATTTTTAGCAAGTTCGACTTTGTTTACATATTTCTTAACAGTTGACACTTATGGTATCGATATTTGGTTATCCATTCAAAATCTCGATTGTTACTACAAAAATACAACTACAGCGACATGAACACGCCCACCAGGGCTCATGTTTGCTTCTGCGGACTGTAGACATTTTTTCTACAAACGTCAGTAAAAGTATAATTTATAACGCATGCTGTCAGTGTCTAAAATGCCATTTTATGAGACGTGTTAAAAGTAAAATACTTTTAACACTAGTGCTAAAAGCGATTTATTTTTATGATTATTTCCTTCCTATTATTTTTGTATGTCAAGTATAAATTTTAAGTGGAAAAATTACTTAACAACTGTCAACTTAGCTGTCAGGAGTTTTTCCGGAAAAAAAAATCTAAAAAATTTCATGCAAGTTTGACATATTGTTCTTATTATTTTAATAAAAAAAAATGTTTATTTAACTCAGGAAATAATCTTACCAAATATCTGTTTTAACAAATAGTTGAGAAACTCGTTTTTCCGAATTTTTCCGGAAAAATTCAATGCACTAGGGATATTACCCCCGAGAAAATATAAGAATATAATTCAAAATGAAGTGTTTATTCAATTAAACGCACAATTAGTGAAACTACTATTACAATAAGACTCCATGGCAGCTTCTTCAATTTCCGGCGGTAGAAATTCATTTTCTTCATCACTTTCCATCGAAAAACGAAGAAACGAGAAATAATAATTCGTGATTTATTGACGTTAGTTGTCAACAAGTTTGGTTTTTGTTTACCTTGGCAACTTGTTTCATGAATAGATTAGATGAAATTGGATTCAAAGCTGATCATCTCGAGGAGGATTATTTTATCAACTAATTATTGTAAAATATGCGTTAATTTGAACTTTTAATGGTGTTTTTAGAAAAAATTCTGTATGATATACCTGCTAAATATGATTTTATTTTGTTTGAAGGGCGTCGTGTCCCAAACTTGCCTTCTCACAAAATAAAATATCACTTTTAGCACTTAAATAATAAATAACTATTTACCATGCGCATTGAATACATATCATTTTGTTACTACTATACCCTATTTCACAAATATACGCCTGTTTCGGATTACGTATGGTGAAATCGACTATTGTTGTTATATTGCTGTATGCTTTTATTTATTGCTCTTTTATAAAAAAAATCTACTTTTAGTGCTTACCCCTATTTAATAATAAGGAAATGCCATTAAAATAGATCTTTGGAAGGAATTTTATATACCTACATGGGTTTCTACTACAACTTCGAAAAACGCTCTCGACAGTCTTCGGAAGCTGAAGGCGTTTATATTTTTCACAATTTTTAATCATTGTTTTCATTTTTCGCACTTTTCAATGCTGACTTCAGTTTTGTTTTAGCAAGTCACAGCGCATCACACACGTTTATATACAGATGAAGCTGGTAGCAAAACGGACCTCCATTGCCTTTCTTAGCAGCAAAATAAGGGTGTTTACTATGTATGTATGTATGTATTTTGGGGTAACATTCACTGAGACCTAAAAGATCTATTGTGCCCCCTTACTTCTACTTAGTTTCTGAGGAGTGTCTCAGATACTAGTAGCTCCTTTAGTCCTATTTCCCGGAGGAATTTTAGGATATCTGCAGGCCTCAACTTAGGTAACTGTCCCTCTTCTATCCAGTAGTTTCCCAGGTACTGTGCCCTAGGATTCTGAAATACTGTGCAGTTCGCAAGTATGTGGATGGAGGTTTCTCCTTCCATTCCACAAAATCTACAATCTTCTTCCTCCACTATTTTGAGCTTTTTAAGGTGTCCATTCAGGCGACAATGTCCCGTTAGGATTCCTGTTAAAACTCTTAGTGCAGTTTTGCTTTGACTTATGCATTCATTTGATCTCAACAGGTTGTAGTCACCCAGAAGAATCTTTGATTGCCTAAGCCCTACTAGATCTTTCCAATTGTCAGATCTTCTCTTTTCTTCGGCTTTACCTATTTCTTCCAATATTACATTGGTGCTGATTCCGCAAAAGGGTTCCGGCCCCCAAAAGGGTATTTCAGTCCCCCTCTTCGCTAGTTCATCTGCTATTTCGTTTCCTTCTATTCCAGTGTGTCCTGGAATCCACAGTAAGGTGACTATATTGTTCTCGCCTAGTTCATTAAGTTTGCCTAGGCATTCCCACACCATTTTGGAACTGATTACACAAGAACTCAGCGCTTTAATGGCTGCTTGACTATCAGACATTATGATAATTAATCCTTTGCCTTTTATATCATTTGTCAATATTGAACTGGGCACACTTTCTTATTGCGTGAATTTCCGCTTGAAAGATACTTGGGGTTTTTCCCAAGCTTTCAGAGTGCTTGGTTCCTGGCCCGTACACTCCTATCCCAGTTCCTTCTATTGCTTTTGAGCCGTCTGTGTTCCATTGAATGGCATTCTTTCCAAGTCTGGAAATGGTATTTGGATCCCATTCCTTCTTGTTGCTTAATTCCGTAACGAATTTCTTTGAAAAATTAGACTTTTTCATCATACCATCTTGTGGCATGTCCCAGGTTGTCCGATTTCTAAGAAGTGAAGAGGTGGTTTTTTTTAATGATTCCCTCTCTACTTAGTCTGTATCTTGTTTTTTCTGCAACACTCTCCACCACCATATGTAATGGTGTGAGGTTGAGAATCACTTCCATTGCTGCCGTTGGGCATGTACTCATTCCTCCTGTTATGCATATACAGGCTAGTCTTTGAATTTTGGAGAGGTTTTCTTTCGTCGTCAAGAGTCTAGTTCTACTACTCCACGCAATGGCTCCATAAGTGATGATTGGTCTCACTATGGCAGTGTACATCCAGCTCAGGATTTTTGTGTCACAACCCCAGTTTCTCCCTGCCAGATTCCTGCACACCATTAGAGCCATTTTTGCTTTGTATGTAATCTCCTTCTCGTGTTTGTTCCACAGGAGTTTGCTGTCTAGAGTCAACCCTAGATACTTGACTTCTTGTCTCCATTCAACGTCGTTCCCATCAAGTTTAATGGTTTTGAGGTTGAGTTTTCTTTTCTTAGTGAAGGGTGTTTACTAAATATAATTTATTGTATCTAGCGGGTATCTGATTAAGAGAGATAACCCGCTGTATCTCAGAAACTATTTATTGTACAGCTTAGAGAAATAAATCTGAATCACAAAATCGCATACAAGAAACTGCTGGAAATTATTTTCAAGTTTACTACTCCACCGCTAGAGGACGTAGTTCACAATAATAACGCAAAAACATCATTTTTCTATAATAAATGTACCGTTATAGTACCACAAAATTCAAATACACGTAATCATTATATCATTTTACGTAAGTTTACTCCGGTACTTTTCCTCTATCTTGTAAAATAACTGGAAGGGGTGAATGGGAAAGCTGACTCAATAGAATTGTTATAACTTTTTCCGCTTTATGGATTTTGACAAACTCAATATCATTTGAAAGGGAATTCAATGCCCAATAAAATACTACATCAGTTTCATTCCAGGGGCTTTAACGATCGCTACGTAACGGTGATTGAATAATTGTGTTGTTTTCAACTTTATTTGGGAATCTTCAAAAATGCGATGCTATATTTTTCAATAATTTACTTAAAAAAGGGTGGAATTTTAGAAAAATAGTAAAAACCGCATGTCAATATCTGTTTTCTAAGCGAATATACGAGAAAAATTGGGTATACATGAAAATTGGATTTTGATAAACTTAGTATCTTTGTAACAATAACCAACAATCATTTACGTAACAAAATGAGCAAAAATAAACTACATTGACCCATTAAAGTAACCTAAAGATATTGCTCAAAATGTTTTCCATCTTTTTCGATACAGATATTTAATCTCTGCGTAGTAAATAAGACAGTAGCTTCTATTTCAGCTCTGAGAATATACTGTCAATTAAGTTTGGTATTTGGTAAAAATAAAATCTGCTCTACTGCAGGTCTTGTCTGAAATACTAAATCTTTAATTCAACCCGTAGATAAAAATCTAACACAGTAAGGTCGGGAGATCTTGGCGGCCAAGGGAATATGTTACCTCTTCCTATCCACCTATACTAATATTGTTGGTTTAAAAAATGCATCACTCCATTTTTATGGGTAGCCATCTTGTTGTATCCACATACATTGCCGTACTGTTAAAGGAACATCTTCTAATAATATAGGTTATTCATCTCTTATGAATCTCAAGTAACGCTCGCCGTTCAAATGTTCATCAAAAACAAAATGGCGTATAGTGTTACCATCTAAAATCCCACAACACACGTTAACTGACCAGCGACCCTGGTTAAAATGTTGTTGCATCCATTGTGGATTATGATCGGTCTTTACTATTTTTTTTTAAATTTGTAATACAGATTTTTTCTATAAGCTGTACGTCAAATAGTTTCTTAGATACAGCGGGTTACCTTTCTTAATGAGACACCCGGTACACCCGGTTTAAACATAATCTCATTCAAATCTCAATCTGTACTAGACGATATTAATATAATATCTACTCATCACAATGATACCACTAAGTTACTTTGCTAGAAATCAATTGGTGAATTTTTTTTGGATTGGCTATAAATAATTATTTACAATAAACAAAATTATTGAAGAGGGATTTGAAATTTTAGAGGAATTTACTTTTGTACTTTCTAAATGCAGTTGTAAGTGAGCCCAGCTAAATATTTGTTACCACCTACGTATCTTCTATAAGTTCCTTGTGGCATTACTTATTATTTTTTCTTATTTTCTTTGGGAATCAAACCACAATAATGTTTTTTTATTTCGACGTTTCGGTAGCGTTCCAGCTACCGTTGTCAAGATTAACTATTTATAGTATAAAAAAATAATTTTTTGGTCCCTATCTGACACAACGAAATAATTTGACAACCTAACCAAATTTGACTACATTCGGCTGAAATAAAAAATAAAAAAACATTATTGTGGTTCACCTACGTATAATCCGAAACAGTCGTTTACTCGTGAAATAACCTATACTTACCGAGTATCAAGTGTAGTAGATTTGAGACTGACAAGTTGACACTAATGACAGTCGCCCTGAGGATAAACAATTATTTGGATAGATTTTATATTTGTAATATGGTTGTTTTGTATTGATTTATTGATCCTTTTCTTTTATAAACCGTCAGATATAGCTTCTAAAATACCTAAGCAATTAAAACAGCGTCAAAGAAAGCACCAAATGAAAATTGAATGAACTCAAACACGATCAAAATAACTATTGTGAACCACATGTTATGCGAAGAACGCTTCTTTATCATCAGATTAATCAGGGCGACTGTCACATGATGTCACGTGGACTTGCCCTATATGCAAACCAAACTCTATTAAGAAAACCGCCTTTAAAATTTTAAAATGTAAAAGACTTACGCTTTTGTTATCAAATATTATGAAGAAAGTAGAGTAAAAATAGTCAACAATTGTTTATTTAAATGATGCTGCTATCCAGGTAGGGATTTTATGGTAATGATCACTTTCCTCCCTAGTTGTACAAATAGCTATTTCACAGTAAATTGAAAGATTTTGGATTTACAAACGTGAAAATCAAATGATAGGGATTTTGAGGTTTGAAAAATCATAATATGGTTATGATTATCTCTAAACCGTAAAGTTTTGAGGCTAGTAACAAGTATACCTTTTTATATTAAAACGGCGTGACCTTGATACTCTTCCAAAAAATTAGCTCTAACTTCAACAGCAATAAATTATGCCATAAATGTGGCCTATGTGATACATCGAAACGGATATATACGTTCGTATATCTAAAATCTTCTAATTTACTGTAAAAAAAAATCAATTACATTTCAATTTTTTCAATCTTCGTTATGATCATTATTTTATTGAAGCAAGTTGCGTCGGATCGTAATATTTTGACACCGAGCACCTTCCATTTCAGTTTGGATCATTAGTTATGGACCATCTTGTAAACCTCTAAATACAAGTATTATTTTTTCTGTTAAACATTAAATATTAAATCCGTTCCATCATTGCAAACATAAAACCGTATTCATTAGGCCGTATTTATAAAAATGAAGCATTTACTTTCAAGTAAAAGGTAGAAGTAAAAGGTTTTGCTCTAATTCGTATTCATAATCTCTACCTTTTCCTTGCAAGGAAATGCTTCTGATAAGTAAAGTAAAAGGTACAACTCGCTCTGTTGCAAGCAGCCTGTTGAAGGCTATCTGATATTCCTCGTGAGGGTTGGGGTAGGTTAGGTTCATAAGACACTGCATTATACCATACCCACTGTCTCCTAGTAGGATAGACTTTCTTGTCCCCTTCATGACTTCACACACTGCCGAATTCTTCCATATACGAGAATTATGAACTGATCCGGGCCAACTTGCATCTATACTAGTTATGACACAATTGTGGTCGCATGTAGCCTGCACATTAATACTGCTAAAACCTTTTCGATTTACATATTCGTCTCCAAATTGGGCTGGCTTTTCAATACGAATATGCGTGCAGTCAATAGCCCCAATAGCTGTTGGGAAATTGAACCTGGTCAACCACTTCTCATCGGCCTGCGTGATTTGATTTTCTGTGATTTGGAACCGGATCCATTTACCGGCCCGTTGTACAATCCGCTCAAGCACCTCATGAAATACACTGTGGGCTGCGTACATCCCAATTCTTCAGCAATTCCGCCCTGGAATCCAGAGTTCGCACAATAACGCTGGATAGTTTCATTTGCTGTACAGACGACAGGGTAGCTTCACGCCAAGAAAGTGGTCCGCAAACCACACCACATTCTCCTCGTCAAATCTAAATAACGTTTTGAAATTTGATTCACGTAGCGTACGTCTTGGTTTTTAGTATCTTCTTGTACGTAAATTCACCATATTAGCCATAACAAACACAACCAAGGAAACAAGGCCTTCCAGATAAAGTTCAACACAAGAAAACACTCATACAAATACACTTATTTTCACGTTACAAGCTGTGTGTTAGCCGGGCAACTACTGGGAAAAGCGAGAAAAGTTCTTGTAGATTCCCTTTTTTAGAAGCAAATCCTTTAGTTTTTGAGCAAATGTCTCTTTTTATAAATACGAAAAACGTAAAACCTTTCACTTTAAAGCAAAGCCTTCGAAGCAAAACCTTTTCCTTCACTTTTTTTATGCATATTCCTTGAAGGAATTGCTTTATTTTTTGAAAGCAAAAGGTAAGGCTTTTTTTTATAAATACGTCCTATTGAGTTGGTAACAAGTGGTAAGAAATAGTTGACTTTTTAATTTACTTTCATAGGATGTGATAACAAAAACGCTCTTCTTAATAGAGATTTATTTGCAAATTTTAATGACTATTATGCCAAAATATCCCGACTCTACTATAGAAGAGAAAGTGCAGTAACTTTTTCAAAATGTTTCCCATAATAACCTCGTAAAACATTCACAACCCCATTTAATTAAGTGTATAATAAGATATTTCTCCATAGATTTGTATATAACAGTTGAGCACTACGGCGAATGTATAACCGATTTAATTACGCCAATAACACTGTGGTCCGAAATAAAGAAGTATACATTTCATAATCCTGCGGCAAAATCGACAAAGCGGCAAAGAAATCTGTAGAATGGTGGGAAATCCCACCAGGACAGACAGGTGAATCATTTAATTAGAAGAGATTTGCCAAAACTTAGGAGAGGTCGAATAAGCCATTAATGGAAATTTGTCAAAGACGTAGTAGGTGTGCTAACAGGGCATTGTAAGCTTAATAACCAAAATATAATTTTTGATATCGATTGCTGGATACTGCCGTAGACATCATAACACCTTTATTTGAATTGAAATACGTTATAATGGGATTTCTATCTTTTAGTACATCAGCGTACACCCTATTATTTTGGGTATTTTTGGGTGTCCTTGAATGAAACATCTCTCCCATCGTTTGTGTCTAACGTTTGCCGTAAATTTTGTTAGATGTTTTGAGAATTTGTAAGAAGCGGAAAAATAGTGATTTCTCTGGATATATTGGGTTATTATTCCTATAAAAAGAAAATGAATCTGTTTAAAAATAAATATGGATTTAAAAAATGTACTCCTCTATTTCGGTCCACAGTGCTCTTTTTACGATACATAAACTTTATCACTTAATCTGGCGAGAAAAGTTGATTATTATTCTAAAATTACACCACAACAATGGACCTCTATATTACTCAATATAGTAGGAGAGCTGGTAGACATTTTTGAGTAAGTATTTGAGGCACGGTGAAAACTTGTACATTACTTCTCCTATAATACCCAAACACAAAACAGCAGAGTAGGTTGGAAGATAGCGGTAATACGGTTTCCATAAAAAACTAATAATGTACAAAATATATAAATCTCGTTGATAAATTTGTTTTTCTTCATGAAAAAGCATGTGTCTTTGGTAAGTCCTGTTACTTGATTTTCTTTTTATTTACTTTTATTTTTGTTTGTTTCTGTTTTCAGAAAAAGATCTTCATCATAATCTGCCTCGTAGTAGCTCTCATCATTCTAATAATAATACTATCGGTTGTATTGTAAGTTGAAAAGAGAAAAATATCTTGTACACATTATTGTACAAGACTGAAAAGTGTAATTTAAATAACTTTACATGTGTTTTAGGAAATGAACATTGTTTATAATATATTAATGGGATAAAAATTGGTGTGCCCTTACCGGTTTTTTGTTGTGGAATTATAAACATTTTTTTTTACCACCCAGTACCAATAGATGTTCGCTGTCCATACCATCCCGAGCACTTATACGTTTATCCACCTATTTAGTTACATTTTTTTTTATTGTCTCCACATTAGAATTACTATTAGAGATTTATATTATCGCTGATAATTATCAGATTATGATCAGAGAGAATACTTTCGTATAATAGAGTAACGTTTTATTTTATACCAAGAATTAGTCTACAATGTGAAATTAAACATATACAGTGAACGGCTAAATTATGGAATATTATCATTATTTCGAGAACCGTCGAGTTTTAAGGGAAATCTCGAAATAGGTAGATTTTTGTTGTAAAATACCCATGTTATAACGTACATGGAGTAGAAATGACGTCACCGATGTTTTTTTAAACAGAAATCGGTATAATGTGACACCTAATTTGAACGAGAATTTTCAACGAAAATATTTCTTTAAGGGTACGAAAACAATTTTTTAAAATTTAAATTCAACCAAATTTCAATTAATGCTTGAATCCATGACTTAATACTTAAAAAAACCAAAAATAAGTAAAAATAACAATGGACACAAAAGTAAATTTAGTGATAGTGGCATAGTTACTTTTAAATAATTGCTTTCCCGGGAGAAGGATCGGAAGCCGAGATTTTATAGAGTGGCCAGCAAGGTCGCCAGATGCAACACCTCTAGACTTTTTCCTGTGGGGCTACATAAAATCAAAAGTTTATGTCAATAGACCCCAAAACTACCAGGACTTGAAAGATAGAATTAGGCATGAAACGAGTCTAATTACTCCAGAAGTCATCCGCAATGTACTTGATGAATGTGTCCGTAGATTCGCATATTGTCAAGAAACCGATGGATGGCATTTCGAAGATTTAATTTAAAATAATTGTTATGCATAATTTGGTTACTTTAAAGTACAGTATTAATTAAATGATTAGTTGTAATTTGGCGTCACATTATACCGATTTCTATTTAAAAAATTAACGATTACGTCACTACACTTACACCGGTGACGTCATCTCTACTCCATGTACATTGTAAGATGGGTATTTTACAACAAAAATCGACCGGTTGCGGGATTTCCCTTAAAACTCGACGGTTCTCGAAATAATGATAATATTTCATAATTTAGCCGTTCACTGTATAATCCGACTAGCGCTTCTGCTTTATACATTTTTATTGTTTATCATGCTTACTAACAAATAATTGATCAGAAATCTTTATAAAAATGTTATTTTGGTGAGAGTTGGCGAAAAACAAGAATACTTCATAAAGGTAAATACAACAAAACCTTACTGGAAACAATATACAAACTTTTTAAAAACAAACCTGTGTATTATGATACGAAACAATAATAATAGGTTCGTCGTCATCATTGAATTTGGTAAGTTTATCCAGATATAATTTGCAAAAGCCAAAGCACGTGTTGGTTGGCCGTATAATCAGCTTTTCTCCTTAAAAAAAAATTCCTAAAACCCACTTCTTTAATACTTTTTCCAGAATATTCGTCTGATCGATTTTTTTGTTATAAAATACTATTTTGTGCATTGGAAACTGTGTCGAATGCCACAAAACAAATCAGAATCGAACGACCTGGGTCAGAGTTTTTTTTTTATTACCTAATTTTACCTAGTATTTTAATACATTTGATATTATTTTATTAACAAAAATTGTCAACCCGTAAATCATGACTGGCATGTAAAATAACTATAAAATGGCTCGGACATCAATCGATGATCAGCATACTCCACAGCTTCAACCGATGCCCACCGATGATAGGCGGACATGTGAATAATATAGTAGGAGCGCAACACTATTTGGGTAGGTATTTGAGGCAAGTTGAAAACTTGTCCTATACTTCTCCTATTAAACCCCAACACGGATTTGCAGACCTGGCTGGTGAGTAGCGGGGCTAAATCAAACCCTGAATTTTTAAATATATTAATAATTTTTACCAAAAATATGTTTGAGGCAATTTGACATTTTTATATGCTTAAAGAGTTCAGAAATAAATAAGCCAGACGATTTAGTTCATTTAGTCGGGTTTTCAAGTTTTTCAGACGCGTTCAAATATATTTTGAAAAAAAAATAAAAAAAATGTATTTGAGGCAACTTGAAATTTTAATAGGCTATTATAATATAATTAAAATATAAGATAATAAAAAAGGCAGATTATTTTGGTAAGACTTTCTTATCAAAAAAAGTATGTATAGGTGAGTAGAACTTTAGGCAAGCTGTTGGGTGAGATAGAGCGTTTATCTGCTGAAGATGAAGAACAATTCAATTTTGACGTGGAACGAATTGAATTTATATTTTTGTAGTCATAATAATTCTTCAATTGTATAGGTAATTGTTTTATCTGAATAAATCTGATTTTGTGATTTTTTTTATTTTCGTAATCAGTTTTTAATACGTGAGCCTTAAGTAATTTTGACATACAAAAATATATATTCAATTTATAGTACAAATTATTCGTTGAAATGCTGTCATAGAAAAAGTAATTTTGCAAATTTTGGATGCAGCGGCAAAATTATTCCTTTATTATATAGTCCGATAAAAAATGTTTCAAACAAAAGTTGAAATTTTAATTTTCTGAAAAAAATGTTTATGATTTTTTGAAAAAAAAACAAATTTTTGCAGTAATAGCAAGGATTTGAATAATTCAGTACATTTAGAACTGTATTAAAATTGACTAAATAAAAAAGTTTTTATTATAAAAAAGATAATACAAAAAATATGTCAATTTAACAAACACAAATCAACACAAACATACAAACCGTTTTCAGCCAGCACAAATTCACAAACATTTTTACTACGAAATTCAGGCTCAGAATCGCATAGCTATCGTAAGTCACGGCAAGCGAGAACCCAGACAGCTGCCGATAAACACTCTCTCTCACACACTTCAGCTTGTCTATAGAGCTTACTCACTCGCACCTATACATAATTTTTAGATCACCTGGCTGGCAGAAAGTCCCACCAAAATGATTTGTCTTTATTATAATATTGTTTTTTAACTATAAATAATACCATGTTGAAATTTCAAGTTGTCTCAAATACCAATTTCATACTTCTTTGCAAAACATTTTTGCACGTGTCTGGAAAGGTTGGATTATTTTTTCTTAACTCTTTGAACATTAAACTACATCACATCAAAATTTCAAATTGCCTCAAACATATTTTTGACAAAAATTTAAATTTAGGGGTTGATTTAGCCATCTACTTATCAGCCAGGTCTGCAATTTCGTGTTCGGGTATAATAGTAGAAATATGGGACAAGTTTTCAGCTTGCCTCAAATACCTACCCAAAAATTGAACTAATAATACGTTATACGTATAAAACAATTGTCGCGTTCAGACGGGATGCCGCCTCTAAACCGTTAAGCTTCGGACGCTTCGGCAATTATTTGAGCTTTGCTTACTCAGCGCTGTCAAGGTGTTGGGTAGAGTTAGGTTCTGTTTTTTCGCAATAAACAATAATAATAGAAATAAACCTAGAAGATTACAGAGTAGTAATAAATAATCAAATATTTTAACCAATGAAACGGGAAGAATATTATTAGAAAGTTGGGTTACTCAGCCAGTGACAGCATACTCAACATGTTTTGTGCTTAATTCCTGCCGTTGATCGGTTAGTCCTGATCATCGGTCCATTCTGAAACGGGCTTAAAGATTTATAAATCGGTATTGGTATCTCAACATTATACAATTTGTATTATTTCCTTCCTTTTGCTCTCTGAAGTTGATGTGTGGTAATCGAAATAACCCATTGAGGTAAAAAGTTAACAGTAATTCACAAATAAATTTGTGTTTATTTTATAAAAAAATAAATCAATAAAACGTTTGTTTCTCTGCAATAATAATATACAAGTTCTGACATGTAGTCTGATTCGCTTTTATACCTAAAATAACATTAAAAAAGAATCTATTACGTTACATTTCTGTTACAGGAAGTAACCTCTCTGTTCAATATATAAAAATTATACAAAATAGCTGAAGGTAGAGTATTAATATGAATTTAAGCAATAAGATTGTTGGGTATCCTGAAAAATACGGGAAATGTCTTATAGGTTGGGTAAATAATAATACTAAATAATCGTATTTTTCAGTGTCATACGTTAGAATTTGAATTTTCGAGAATTACTCATATCCATCTTTGAAAATAATTAAAATAAACTAAAACCTAAAAAAACATAAGAATATAGTGAAGTTTGTTTCATCGATAGGATATATTTATTATAGCATTTAGATAATATGGAATTCAACATTATACATGAACAGACAATATCTTTAAGTAATACTTTGCATTTTTTCAAGTACAATCAAATTGATTTTAAGATATAATTTGAGAAACACATATTTATGTCTCAAGAATTTTATTAATTTTCACAATATTAAAATTTAATTATACTTGTTTCAAATAATCATATTTTATTCGAATATAAGATAATATGAGTACCATTGCCCAGTGCCCTGAAATAATGAAGATAAATTGTTAAATTTATCACTAACATCACAAAAAATTATTAATTTTTTATATTGTTAAAATTAATAAAATATAAATATGTGTTTCTCTAATTATTTTGTAGACCTATTTTAATTTCGATATATTATTCACAAATATCTAATTTCGTTGGAAGCGTTATACATTATTGTAAGCTTAAACTATAAATAAAGGAAGAAATAAATAATACCGTTTGATAAACAACGAAAACTGCAGTATATTTGACTTCCTTGATTTGGAAGCCATGTTTCTCCTATTATTATATTTAATATTACATCTAATCGTTTGTAGTAAACTTCCAAAATTATATTTTCATCCACAAATCTTCTTTTGGCCGTTATTACACTATCATAGTTCTATGTCATATATCTATTGTCAAGTATAAGATGATATAGGTATGATGAAAAAATATTAAGTAAAATATTATAAAAATGTTTTACCATTTACACTGTCATATAAATTTGATCACATTGTTGTGTCAAAATGGATGAACAACAGTTTTTTGGTTCTGGTTTAAGCTCTCCCAACCAGCATCGATAAGTACACAAAACGTTTGAAGTACATTACCAGCTGACAATAGTTATGTCCAGAATACATATTTCACTGTACGAAGTACGTACACAGTACATTTTTGGAATGTACATTTTCCACAATGCAGTATGTCCAAATTACGTACAGGAATTACATACAATAGACATACACATATACAGCTAATTAATAGTATGTATGTACATAAAACGTTTGTATTTTGTCTTGTTTGTATCAACCAGAAATACTGTACAGTTTTCATAAACTATGTTCGTCCATTGTACGTTCACATAATTACTAATTTTTCAGTTTTTAATTTACTACTACCAGTTAATTTAAAGTGTACATGAATATAAAATTTCAGAGATCTATTTTATATTTGTGTAATTATTACACTGTAATATTACTTTAACATAGCCTGAGAAAATGTCTACCAAAAAGGATAATCGTAACATATATTAAAATAAATGATCAACATATTAAAATAACAAAAAATTATCAATCAAAGTTCTAAGAGAAATAAAACAGTTGACAAAGAACAATTAATTCTTGCTTCTACACTGCTGTCGCCTGAAGGTATAGCATCCAGTCAGCTCTCTGTCGGTGTAGTCTTCGCGTCCTTATAGCGCGCCATCTATGCGTGGGGCAATTCATGCTATTTCCTGCTCTGCTTCCTTAGCCTCTGTATACACGTACCTACGTACACAAAGTACGTGAAAAGTTTGTGTTAAGTACGTACTTACTGCTTATCGTATAGTACGTACAACCAATGTCCTTTACTGTACGTACTTATTTTATACATATTTCGTTTACTATGGGACAAGGACCTAACGACTTAAAAAGAGTCTAAAATATACGTACACTGGACATATTTTGCTGTTTGGGAATTACTAGTTGTTTATTGTTACGTAAAAACAGCAAAATCAAAGAAATAGTTGGTGGGTGAGACCGTGGGTAGCCAGACGTGAGCAGTTGGGAATTTAATGCCATCTATTGAAAGATCTTTGCTTTTTCAGCCAAATACTGACATCCCAATCCGTTTATTTTCTTCCTCACGTCCATCAATAATACTACTGACACCCTCTGCAACTGACTGATAAATAATTAAACGTTTGCTTCTGTTTTTGTAGTCACTATTTTTTATATTATACAGCATTTCATTTGCTCGTATTCCGAAATTAGAAATTTTGTAGCTGTTACCGTCCACTGAAACTTATTTTAATTGGAAATATAATAATTTATCTTTAGGAGAACATACGATCATAGACATTATGATCATAGTTCAACTATTAGAATAGTTGGTCCATTACATTGTAATATTTCTCATCACAGATATTTGATAATAGATATGTGAGATAGAACTATGATAGTCTAATACCGGCCTTAACGATTGTGATACTGTCATAAATTTGCTTTCCGTCTACCTATTTTGCATTTGCAAAATAATAGTTTATTTTCGTTCACGTATTTTTGCAACAAAGTTTTCGTTTTTTTGCCTGTAATCCATCGACTACCACAACGGTTTCTTGCTCATCAATATCGATTAATCTATTTACGTTTCATTGAAATTTGGTTTCACTTTGTAATCGTCTTCATTTGTACCCATCTATTTTGAAATGGTCGAGGTATACAGTAATATCCTTATTTCCTTATGGTTCAAGAGCTGGCACCAATTTGGTTAGGTGAAGCTGAAAACTTGTCCTATACCTCCCCTATTATTGCCCAACACGGAATTGCAGACCTGGCAGCTGAGTATCGCGGCTAAATCAACCCCTAAATTCTTAAAAATATAAATTTTTTAATTTGACATTTTTATGTTTTAGTTTAATGTTCAAAGGGTTGAGAAAAAAATAAGCCAGGTGATTTAGTTAGATTTTCTACCTTGTCAGACGTGTGCAAAAATATTTTGCAAAAAATAGGTTTGTTCCAACTGGCATTTATGAACCGTTCTGGAATCGTTTCAAGTACTGTATAATGCGCAAACTCTAATTTGGGTTTGTATACCATCCCAAGCAGTCCCAAGAACGATACTGTAAACAGTTGGAACGCGAAAGAAATACATCTATCGCCAGTTGGAATGAACCTAATATAAAAAATGTATTTGAGACAACTTGAAATTTCAATAAGATAATATTTACAACTGAAATATAAGATTATGAAAAAGACAGATCATTTTGGTGGGACTTTCTACCTACCACGTGATCTAAAAAATTATGTATAGGTGCGAGTGAGTAGCCTATTAGGTCTGCTGAAATGTGAGAGAGAGTGTTTATCGGTAGCTGTCTAACGATAGCCGTGCGAATTTCAGATTAAACAATAGAAAATTTTGTGAATTTGTGCTGAAAACATTTGTATAAAAATGCTTATTTTGATTTGTATACGTTAAGTTGACATATTTTTGGTATTCTTTTTTTCATCCTAAAAAATTCTAAATGTAACAAATCATTTATCACACTACAGCTTGCCTATAGCGCTACTCAGTCTCACCCATTCATAATTATTTAGATCACCTGGCAGGCAAAAAGTCCCTCCAAAATAATCTGTATATTTTATAATTTTATTTTTTAATTATTAATAATACCCTATTAAAATTTCAAATTGCCTCAAGTACATTTTTTATATTTTCTTGCAAAATATTTTTGCACGCGTCTGTCAAGGTTTTTTTTTTATTGTTTATTTAACATCGGTCTATTTCTGCGACTGAGACTAACCGGAAATTTTGCCGAGAACCCACTGGTGTTCCAACCAGTGGTAGGGTTCTTTATCGAGCCCAACATCCATGGAATCGGGACCTCGGTTTTACGTCTCCTCCGAAAGACGGCATACCTACATTATACCTCGTGCTCATTGGTATAATGCCTGCGAGCTATGATATGCTACTCCGCTGCAGGCTGTACGGGCTATTTACACGACGGTCTTCCCCAGTGGGCCGGTCTCCATCCAAGTACTAACCGCGCTCGACACTGCTTCACTGTAATTATCGCATCAGATGCTTTCCACTGCAGTGATGGGCCGACGCCCGTCTGTCAAGGTTAGAAACCCGGTGAGTTGCATCCCATTTGAGCAGGCCAAACTTTTGACCGCTGACTTGCTTCCGTCCAACCGCTAAGTTTCATCCCGTCAACAAATTTAATATTGTGTCTAAAACTGGTAGATAATTAAATAAAAGCGGGCAGTGTTGTCATGTTTATTCTGATATCGTAATTTTACTTTTTGGGATGCAACCGCCGGTCGCCTTAAATCGTCTTGGCTTATTTTTTCTTTAACTCTTTAAAAATTAAACTAGAACATTTGAAAATGTCCAATTGCCTGTTATTCCGTATTGGGTTTTAATAGGACAAGATTTCAGCTTGTCTCAAATATCTACCCAACACTATTAGTGTATATAAGATCCACATTATTGGAATAAAACTGTTTGGCATTGCACTTGAATAGAATAATCTAACAGTTCATGTAGTTTATCACAGGATGATTGTAATATAGACATTGGGATATAATCGAAGAATTTGGTATCAGTTTTGAGCACTTCTTCAAATATAGGGTATATTCACTAACCTCGCAGCTCATTTTATTTATTGGATCAACCCAGTCAATCTGAATGTTGTGAGCGTTTCTTTCGACAGCATAAAGGCGCGGCTTCATCAAACTAAGATATTTCTTACTTAAATTTACTTTATTGAAATTTACTTCTCTCCACCTAGCCAGTTTTAGATGACAGTGTAGTCTATTTTAGGCGAATAACAATCAATAACTGTAAATACTAATTGCATTTAGTCGATGTGATTATTAATGCTGCTGATCCCTTAAAGACCTTTGACATTTTTAACCGCGGTAATTACTCTGGTCTCGAGCTGTGTAAATACCGCGGTTGTAGGTGTCGATTGTCAATTCGTTTATCCTGGTTATTCACCTAAATGTTGGAATGTTATTAGTAGTTCTTCAAAGTTATTTTGGCGGGTTTCGATGGTGACATTTCTTGGTCGAAAAAATATTAACCGCGGTTTGAACGGTTGTGTTTTCCTAAAATCACTTAGTATAAAAGTGTTGAAAGTTGATATCAAGAATAAGAATTAGTTCGGTAAGCATCGAACTCCAAGAACATGCGAAGCTGTTGCAATAATTTAAAATAATAAGAATTCTGTGAATTCTCTTCCATTAAAAAAATATTTACTGTGTCGTATGTTTGAACATGGATATAAATAAAAAATATGAAAAGCTAAAAATAAATAGTCTAGTTTCGGATAATTGCTGTTGAAATATTCATGTTTGGAACAGAGGCTCTGTTAATGTAAAGTATTATTTAATAATATTAATGTCATACGTTGTTCCATAAATGTGCTTATAAAGTATATATTATTTAAAAATTGATTAGAACGCTGTTAAATAATATGAACGCACTATTCTCATTTTTACCTATAAATCTGTTTTTTTTATTTTTTGTGTTTTTAAATTTACATTTAAATTGTTAATTTTTTATAGTTTTGTTGAAGGTCAATTTAACCGGTGCATAGGTAAGGAACTAAAATATTTTTATGTACTGTAGGGAATATTAATTCCATTTACTTTCAACTATGGTGCTTTATTAGTAATTCATACATTTTTCTTCAATTAAGCAATTAATAAATCGGAACGATTATGTATATTATGTTAGAGGTAACCTTACGATTCCGTCGGAAACTTATACCAAAGATTACAAAAATATTTATTTTGTAATCTTTCCTTATACATACAGTGTGACCCATTTTGTTTGGAAGCACCCCTATAAAATCCGCATTTTTCAACCGATTTTGATTTAGTCTTTTTTGTTAGATTTAGTATCAAAAACAGTATTTGAGCACAAATTTTCATACCATAATAGCTATTTTCAAGGCCCTCTACGTTAATTTTTCTTTGCCAAAAAAGACGAAAGTATATTAGGCATTTTTTTTTCTCAAATATGATTACACCACTGGATTCAGAATCATCACAAATGTAAACTATCAAAATTTTATAAAAAAAGTTTTATTAACAACAAAGTTATCACTACATGAATTTGGAAAAAGTTGTTTTTTAATTAATTTTTTACTAAGAATGTAGACACATTTTAAAAATGGCAACATGGTAAACAAAAACTAGGACTCAAACATATTGCACTGTAAAAATTCGAAGACGATACCTTAACCCGTTCTGGAGTTATAGCTTCTGAGAGTAATGTAAAATTGTGCTGATGTGACGAAAATACAAATTAACACCAAATAATACATTTTAATTATTAAACTACTTAATAATAATTGAATTCTACATTTTTGTAGCCTCGACTAGACCTCCGTTAATTTCCACACATTTCTCGTATCGTTTGCGACCATGTCTTAGCGCTTTTTTATTTCATGTGGCGTTATTCCAGCACACGCCTGTCGTATTCTGTCACACAGTTCTGCTCTATTCTTTGGACGTGTCTTATACACTTTTTGTGTCAAAAGACCCCACAGATAAAAATCCAATGTAGTTAAATCGGGCGATCTAGAAGGCCATTCGATTTACTCGCTACCGCGACCTATCCAACCATTTGGAAATTTTTCGTTAAGCCACTGCCTGACAATCCTAGAATAGTGTACAGAACAACCATCTAACTGAAATATCAAATTTATTCTTTCTGCTAGTGGCAGTTCGTCAATCACAGAGCGGATAACTCACCTTCCAAGAATTCCATTAAGTTATTGGCATTCATGTTACCCTCAAAAAAGAATGGTCCTATTATCCTGTCTTTTAAAATTTCGGCTTCGAATTTTTACAGTGCAATATGTTTGAGTCCTATTTTTTGTTTACCATGTTGCCATTTTTAAAATGTATTGTTAGTAAAAAATTAATTAAAAAACAACTTTTTCCAAATTCATGTAGTGATAACTTTGTTGTTAATAAAACTTTTTTTATAAAATTTTGATAGTTTACATTTGTGATGATTCTGAATCCAGTGGTGTAGTCATATTTGAGAAAAAAAAATGCCTAATATACTTTCGTCTTTTTTGGCAAAGAAAAATTAACGTAGAGGGCCTTGAAAATAGCTATTATGGTATGAAAATTTGTGCTCAAATACTGTTTTTGATACTAAATCTAACAAAAAAGACTAAATCAAAATTGGTTGAAGAATGCGGATTTTATAGGGGTGCTTCCAAACAAAATGGGTCACACTGTACAAGCACTTGGATTCCAAATCGCAGGTTCTAACTCGTAAAATGATAAAAATTATAATTTAAGCTCTTTCGACCACTCTATATTGAAAATTAGGACTGTTCGCGCCGTTATAAATAGTAGTGTTTTCATGGCGCGCGGTTCGGACAGGAGTTTCCTTTGAACCGCGTTCAATTTATCGAAAAGTGACGGGACTATCCACGCCGACCGAGAATCGACAATCCTGTTCAATCCCATGGGCACCGCCTATAGAATGGAAATCCACGCGACGTGGGGTGCCAGAATTTGTATTATTTATTTTATCAACTCTTAATGATAGTTTTTGTTTACATTCGTGCAATAAATCCAACTTTACATGCTAGTATGAACTTACAGTACATAAAAAGTTTACTTTTAAAACACCCTTTTCAGATACTTATCAATGCTCACTTGCACGTAATCGCGAAAAAAAAGTTACATTTCTTCAGTTTGATTTAACTGTAAATTCTGAAAATATGTGCAATATTCTTAATGTAAATATTTAAAATCTTCAAAATTTATCGACCAAGACATAGGTATACATTTTTTACTTGGAAGTAGATATGCTGTGCATATGGCGGTACAATCAATCTACTGCTGTAGTTTCACTTTCTAGTTTGAATCAACAGTGCGGCTCGAGTTCCGCCGGCGGAATTATGAATTTAAAATTAGAATTCAGCCTCGGGGCGGAAGTTTATGACATATCTAGAAAGCCGCCGAAAATGTCATAATTCACGCAAACGCGGCGCCCAACGGCGGACAACTAATGTTTCATGATTATATTCCGTTCAATGGTGGATTTAAATTTATTTTTATAATAATTCCGTCCGCAATTTGGTTTAGTATTATTTTATTTTATTTTAAGGGAAGGGTGCATGATACATTGATTATATTTCCTTCCCCTTCTTCAAATACACAATGTCAGGATACCATCGTGTATAAATGTGTTTATAATTATAATTCAGAAATATTGAAAAAATAAACTTTAGTCTGCCGCTACACGGAATTTAGGTATCAAATGTCAGCCATCTACCGCTGGGGCCCTCAAGACGTATGGTATGGTACGTAATGTAATGTTCCGCCACGCCTTCGCAAGTTATAGAATTTTCAGCGGATTTCTGTATATTTGGTATAAACTTCCGACCCAAGGCGGAATTCTAATTTTAAATTCATTGTTCCGCCGGCGGACCACTAGTCAGATTGTTGAATCAAATGGTACGGACATACCTTGTATGAAAGTCAGTCAGCTATATAAGCTTTAATACACAAGCTGAGGAACATTGCCGTTAAATTAATATCTATATGTTCAATTGGATATAATCATAATGATTTTCATGCAGGATGTGTCTCTCATTCTTCCAAATATCAGACTATTAAATTGTAGATGCTATTTAAAATTCCAATGTAGAAAAATTTAAAATAAACAAATCACCAAGTACCTATTATGTATTTTTTTAGTTAGTATTTTATTGTTTTTTCATTTGCTTTCTTTGATGCTGCGCCACAGTTTTTTATCCTTAGAAGGTAGTGTAGTGTCACAGTAGTGTTATGTCAATTTCAAGGCTAAAATAAATTACTGTTTATAATTATGTTTAAAATGAAAATTGGATTATTTTAATTCATTGATAGGATTTGAATTAATTAGTAATTTTAAGTATAAAATAATTATTGTCTACGCCGTATCTTTAAAATACCTTGTAATTTATCGGTTTGTAGCGTTCTAAACGGCTGTTTAACAAACTTGATTAGTGCAATTAGTACACACCTTTACCGAAAAAAAATAAAGTCGCCTTTGACAGCACAAGAACTGTAGCTGATTTTTTTTATACATTTTACCGAATCCATCGGTTTGTTATAATTTAATTATCTGTTGTTTACAATATTTACATTGCAAAATGGAACAAAAATACATAATTTATTTTGATAACTCTTCTATTCTTAAAAAAAAGTACCACTTCAATCTCATGATAGTAATTTATGCAATAAGTGCATAAAGTTTTACTTTTTTACATGATTGGAAAAATTGATCGCTTCCACGGTCCGTTAGTCAAGTGCCGCAATTCCATGAGGGAAAAAATACACTTAATGAATAAGTTGCATACAATATTTCTTCTACAACTGTACACAATTAACAAAATATAAAAAATATTTGAAATTAAATGAAATCAAATTCACACTTAAGCAGTAAGCAAGGCGATATGAGATTCATAGCACTGACATATTTTGATGTTTTGTTGTTGATAAATTTGATAAGATAAAGTTAATATATTCACGAAATATCATGGTGGATATCAAGTAAGAAATAAACAAAATTTTCATTATAACCTCACGTTTTCACGTAGGTACCCAAAAATATAATTTATAACAGAAATTTATTTACAGAAATTTTAGGCCTGAAATTGACGCGCAACTTCTACAAAATTTAATGTTGATTATCTAGTTATATAGTGTGTCCTAAATAATAATGTTACAAAAACAATATTTATACGGGGTTTTGTATTTCAAATGTCTAATGACATTGTTAAATATTCGATGGAATACCTGCTGTAAAAATAAGAATATCACTTTATACTCGTAATAAGAAGTATAAAAGAGAAGTCGATAAACGTATCATGGCACTTAATCAGATACTGCCTTAAGAAAGATAGAAAACGATCGATTAAGCTCGGATTTGTCATGACCGTAGATACAGCGAGCTGCTTCGGTAAAATAATTTTGAATCATACAGGGTGATTCATGAGTAATGGGACAAATACGTTCAGAATACAAAAATAATAATATCTCACTCAACAACAATTAGTCTAAGTCTGCTCCTTATTGATATATGGGATGTTAAAGTGAAAAATGTAAAATTCCTTCATAGATCAGTTATTTTTCTAGAAAATGATTTGAAAATTGGGTATTCACTAGTTTCAGTAAGAGCAAACAAGAATATGTATCTGAGAAGATTTGTGTTAACTCGTAAATGTCGTCACATACGCCATATTGAAGAGATAAAATCAGCTACACAGTGCTTCTTACTTATTAATTCACTACTTAGTTAGGTATTTAGTTTGGATAGCTTAATCATTTCTGCTTAGTAATGCTGTACTTCGTTGATTTTAAAAATAGTAAACAGTATCGAGATATTTTAATTTACTAATTTACCCTACCTATTCAATTTTGCTTACGTGGCGATATCTACGAGTTAACTCGAATTGTCTCATATTCTTATTTGACCTTACACTAGTAAAAAACCAATTTTCAATTAATTAAATAGAAAAATAGTTGATATAAGGAAGCAGATTATTAAAATATTATATAGGTCTTCTGAATGTGTAGTTACAATTTGGCCAATTACTCATGAATCACCCTGTATATCTGGTATACTTATTTTCTAGAAAAAGGAAGCTCGTTTGCAGATATAATATTTTCAGTTACCGGCTTGCAGCTCAAAAAGAAATATTGAAAAAATGTATTCGCGAAAAGTGAGATAAATCTTTTTTGAAATTCTCAAATAACTTTCGTACATCTATGTATAATAAATTGTTTAAAAATATCATGTCGATGGAAATTAATGCCACAAGTATTTCAAAACGTCGACATAAATTCCAATCAAATATATCTACCTAGATCATCACAATTCTTTTTAGTCTTTTGAGTTTGTAAATTTAGTATGTGAAAATGGATTGTCAATTTGAAAATATACTCGTTCAAATAATATATAAAATCGTCACAAAAATTTTGTTTTTTCATTGCACTTTTGCCACAGAAAAATTACCATTAACTTTCGTAGAAGTTTTTTATGAACAGTCGTATATCTAAAACTGTGATTTTTCGAGTAAGTATGTAACATCACTACTATGTTAACACGCATTACTTTTTTGTTTGTGTTAACCCTTTCAGGATTTATTTTTATCAGAAACAAATTTTAACTCATATATGATTAAAAAATACTTGAAGATTTTTTAAAAGGGATAAAACGGAACATTATACCTCTCATGAAAGCATGAATTATTATAAAATAATTCTCCTTGGACCAATAAACCTATCTCCCGAATGTATCAGAAACTATATATCTTATAACATTTGAAAAAAAATTCGAAGTGAAAGTTGCCTGGAGAAATTTCTAGAAATAACTTCAAAGTTTCCAGAGGTTTCTCGTGGCCACATTTACTACGAGTTTTTTTTGTAAAGATATAAGATGGATAGTTTCTAATATACTGCCGAGAGATTAACATATTGGTCTACCCACTACATTAAATTATTTGACATTTTCGACTGTATGTAAATAAAAGTGGTATCATAAACGTTTCATCTCATGTTAAACAAGTATTAACTCTGTACTTGCAACTAATACTCTAAAACACGATGAATACAAAATAACTGAGATGTTTTCATACAGTGTGGCCCTCTTAAGACACACACAGGACCCAGTTATACCTTTTAATTGACAGTTGATAAACTACAAATTTTGGTGGTCGGCAAATGGACTATTTTTTACTTATTAACATTTGATATGTGTGTACATTTTTAGGAGGCTTCAAAACGTTGATTTTTCCAAAAAACATATATGCGATCTTTTTATTGATCTTTTTGATCAATTAGAGTGTATACGGGGACGTTCAAAAAACAATTTTTGTCGACGTACATCTCAGACACTGGTGAAGTTACATTATTCAAAATTTACCTTTAGGTGTTTCAAGTGATACTCTTTACAATATGATAACCAAAAATTCGATCAAAAAATCGCTAATAATTTTTTAGGAAAAATCGACGTTTCTAAAAATGTACGCTACCGACGTATACCACAATATGTTAATAAGTAAAAATAGTTCCTTTGCCTATCTTTTTAAACCACCAAAATGTCAATTAAAAGCTGGGTGTTGCGATCTTAAATGGGTCACACTGTATATCATTGACCATTATCTATGTAATTATTTCAATCATCCTGTATTAATATTTTTCCGTTTTTTTCTTAAAAAAATGAAATTATGATTTAAAATTTGTTTTTGCAGCGCGTGGTCCCACCCAACTGCCGTGAATGACTGTAAAATTGTTCAATTTTAGCCTTTATTGATACTACAATAGTAGTTGAAATAAATTCCTGTTTTATTTGTTACGTTTAAAAGACTTTATCATTACATTTCAACATATATTATCAGTTCCTACTTGTTGATGTCATAAATAATTGTTCAAAGATACATTGGGAATGAATTAAAAAATTTACCAGTCTTAATGGAATTATCTTAAAAATATATTAGGATTTTTCCTTTGTGATTATCTAACTTATATTAATATACGGAATAGTGGAGCTGCTTTGATAATAATCAATTAACTTCAGTAAAGTTTAAAAAAAACGGGATTTGCTAATATATATGAAATAGTACTATAGTTCATTACAGAAGTAATGTAAAAACAATTCACTTTTTTTGATGAATCACTGCCTTTGAAATATGTTAAAGTGATGGAATTAAGATGAAATTCCATAAAAATAACATTTCTATTTCATTCATGTAAAATTTTTAATATTTACTGGTCTTATATCTAATCAGAATTGATCTTTCACCAACGAATATAAACTCTATTAGAAGAGTATTTCCTATAGACAAAAGCTGGGCCACATGTGAGACTAGTACTGTAACCCAGTGTTTAGATGGCGTTGTACACGATTAAATATTTGGTCAACGAATATTATATAGCTACATTCGTTAATTCGTATAACGAGAAGAATAATGTAATAAATAATAGTTATTGATTGTGTAAGTGTTTTAGATAGTGTTTTATTTCTACAAACACTTATTTTCCCAATTATATAGGTAGCGGTATCATACGGATCGAGACGAACCACACTTTTTTCCTGCCTTTGCACCAATAAGAAAAACTCTTGTATTTGAGTCTATATTCATTGCTTTCATTAATCGAAAGTATCAATTGTATGTCGTCACTGATAGTGTTTATTGTATTTTATAGCAGCATGTGTTATTCGTTGATTACATAATTTATTTTTGAATGAATAATATTTAAAACTACTTCATAAATGTTGGTAATCCTGCGATAAATATATTAATAAATTATACGCATATTAATGTCCTAAAAATGTACATTGTAATATAATCCTATAACATTACCAAAGAAAAACTTGGAATTGTTTTGTATATATTTGCAAGTTATTTATGTGTTTTTATTTTATTTGTATTATTTTATTCTTTCTATTTTATTAAATTATTATTATTTGCACTTACGTAAAGAGTATTTATTAATTATTAAAATTATTTATTTATACACTTTTTGTTTCATTGGTTTTTTTGTTTACACAGAGCGTTTCAAGATTGCAATCAAGTTCATGTTTTCGATACATTACCGTACATCTATGGATACTTGATAAAAATAAAAAATTTTCACAAATTCCTACTTTTTCTTCCTGTTTATACATGTAAACCGGCTCGTAAAAATGTTCAAAAATTGTGATAAAGTGATAACCTAACTTTATCTACTTATTATTAAATGTCACAAACGGTGTAGTTTTGTAATAAGATTTTCATCCGAAGCCATTTGCTTCCACACATCTTACAAACAATTTGTTTATTTTGAAAATCTATTTAACAATAATTGACAAAGTAAAAACTTAGATTGTCAATAAAAACATGTTCTCCATCTAACATTTAGACCGGTAGCCCACGACAGATGTAGGCTTTATTATTTCGGATGGATGTCGTTTTGACCATCGAGTTTTATGTTAAAAACAAGTAAAATAATGCTATACCAACCGAAAATAACATGGCATTACAAACCAAGTGAATATCTGACACTAATGAAAAAATTCGACAACTGTTAATTAATTTTTTTAATAAAAAACTATAGTTCGGCACTTGGAAAAATAAAAAAATTGAAAAATTTGGACTGCAGTTAACCGGCACCGAGCATGGTCGATAAATCAATGGATAATTCCAGTAGTTCATTCAGTATTGCCACTACACAATTTTCAGGTCAAAAACGACTGACATTTTCTTGGCCTTTTTGGGAACGATTCAAAGTCGAGACAGAAATAATTTTTGATTTCAAAGATTTCTAGATGTTCCCGAATATTTCAACTGGGCTATTAATGTTGTTTTTGAAAAAAACTAAAATATCCTAGGGGACTTGAATATTTACGTGTTTGCTGCATGGACGAAAACTGTCAATTCAATGTCACATGTCTAGTTTTTGACATTTGAAAACAAGCTAAGACAACAATTATCCACAAAATATACTAAATTAGATCACAAATTACTTTGAATTACTTAGATTAGATGCACGTTTGAGAAAAAACGAAACCGAAAAAAACGACATGTGACATAGAATTGACAGATTTCGTCCATGCAACAAACGTAAAAATTTAATTCCCCTGAGCTATATTATTTTTTTCAATAACAATGTTAATAGTTCAGTTCAGATATTCGGAAACATCTAGAAATCTTTGAAATCAAAAATTATTTCTGTCTCGACTTCGAATCGAAGGCCAAGAAAATGTCAGTCGTTTTAGACCCGAAAACTTTGTAGTGGCAATACTGAATGGACTACTGGAATCATCCAATCGACTCATTACTTCAACGGTTAGTTTTGTATAAGTTGACCAAAGTTTTAATGGAACGGTAGTATAGCAAGCAATTTTTATTTTCTTTAACTTGCCTCACTCAAAAAGTATCTTATAAATGTAAAAATGGTACATGAAAACTAGAAAAATGTAGGCACTTACGTAATATTTGTAAAGGAAATAGGAACGTTCGCAACAAATAACTAAAGAGATCAAGTATCCACTTGTTAGTTACGGCATCCACAGTAACAGAAAACGTTTAAATTTGTACTATAAAATTTTCCGATCGTGGAAAAAATTGATTGAAAAAGCAAATCTATGAAAACAGGATATTAGTGTAAAAACTTGATGAATATTAAACAATTCAAAGCCGTGTTCCAATACGACGAGCTTACACTATCTGTATATTGGAGAGTAATCACACGATTTCTATAAAAATTGGCATAGATGGAGAGCAAAATTATAACGAATGTGTGCGAAATATTTTGACATTCATCTCACTTCCGGTTATACCGAAAGTGAAAGACAACTTTGTTATTTTAAATGTAACACCCTGTTTACTAATAACTTTTCGTATTCACATTAAATTTGAATGTCACTTTGTGTGGAATACCCTATATCTAAAGTTTAAACTTTTCAAGATATTAATTTTTTTAATAAAAAATTGACAGGGGAAAACATCCCCAATACCAAATAAAAAACATCTTGTCGGGCTGATTAGTAGGACGATCAAGGTAATTTGTGGAATGTCGAAAACTATACAGGGCTGTTAAAAAAAATGATGAAAAGTTCAAATTCAAAAATATTAAATATCTAGATTTTTTATTTATTTCTAGGCCTAAAATAAGGGCAGTTTACGGTCACTTCCCCATACCCAATGTTAAGCATTTTGGAGATATGAATATGTGTTTAATAATGTTAATTATTTCAGCCTTATGGCGTAGGCCGTGTTATTTATTCTATCGCATCCTACAGTGGTAGAAATGGCTCGTTTGGAATTAAGGTTCGTTTAAATACACTTCCAATTTGAATTTGAAGTGAAAATTTGGAATTGACAAATGACAAACTGTATTGTCGTTTATTTTGAATTTTATTTTCAAGGTCACGCTCACTTTCAAATCAAATTGGTGCAAGCAGCTTGACATTAACATGAAAAAATTCGTAAAATTCATAAATTTTACATTTAAGGGTTAGTTTTTTGTTTTGTTGTGCAGGTTCTTGTGTTCTTGTCAACTTGTGCTGGTTATTATTCATATATATATTTTTTTTAATTACAAATAAGAATTTAGAACGATTTTAAGATTTATAAGAAGAAAAAATATATTGTAAAATACATGTGAAGATTCACCGCAATAAGCTTCTAAAAATGAATGCTTGGTATTTCAACTTCAACGGGTACAAGTGGTAATTTATATTTGTTTAGTAGTTTTAGTTTTACACAAATTACAATAATAAAAAGTATCTCTACTAGGTATCCATTTTTACAAAACATTAAAAATAATTAGTAGTATATTTTATTTTGTTTACATTTCATATAGATAACCTAAAAAAACTATTCAATTTTAGATGGCAAAAGTTTCCAATTGCAATAATTCAAATTGGAAGTGAATGTGTAATGTAAACGAACCGTTTTATTTGATATCCTGATCGACCCCAAACGAACCGCAACACGGTTAAGAGAATATTAAACAATTTATCACAATTTGGTGGTTTTCATGCAGAATTTAGAAAGTGAAGCCTGTTGTAGATAATAGTGATGATGAAATTAATGTTCTTAGATACTAAGCTGCTTCTCCCGAAGCGACATTACGTTATGGTGCGAGGCATTTAGGTGTACCAATGGAACCCATTCAACGAATTTAACACAAAAACATAAGTTTCATCCCTACTCTTTTAATACAGTTTAAAGCAAACAGGCTAGAATAGAATTCGTGGTGGTAAAAAGTCAAGAAGATAATGAATATTTGGAGAATATTATATGGGGTGATGAATAAAAGTTTACGAAAAATGGAACGTTTAATAGGCACAATTCGCATTACTGAAGCGAAGAGAATCAACACTTGACAAGAGTAGGTGGTTTTCAAGAGCGATGGAAGCGTAATGTCTTTTGTGCGATCAGACACAACCAGGTTGTAGCTCTTAACTTTCAAGATGGAAACGAACATAATTGTACATTTTTTTTTCTAAAAATCACTTTTTTAGGTCAATATATTAAGAGAATTAAAAACAAATTTTTTAGATAGTTTACCACCGCATGAATTTAGAAAAATATTTTCCCTTCACGATGGAGCTCTTTCTCACTGTTTCAGAATGGTAAACGAATTTTTAGATGATATGTTTGAAGATAGATGGATAGCTAAGTGTGGTTA
Organism: Lochmaea capreae; assembly: GCA_949126875.1. NCBI lineage: Eukaryota > Metazoa > Arthropoda > Insecta > Coleoptera > Chrysomelidae > Lochmaea > Lochmaea capreae. The sequence continues at coordinate 4,822,057 of OX421398.1, forward strand.
TTTTCGGTGGCCTTCTCGTTCACCAGATATAACACCTTTAGATTTGTTTATATGGGCCTACATGAAAAATGAGGTGTATTCCCATCCCCTAACACCAAAAGAAGATTGTGGACGTAGAGTTGGCAATGAACTTATATATTTAATATTTTTGAACTTCAACTTTCCATCATTTTTCTAACAGCCCTATGTACCAAGAAGAAGTTGTCGACATGTCACCAATTACCTTGATCGTCCTACTAATCAACCTGACAAGATGTTTTTATCTGGTGATGGGGATATTCTCACGGAATTTTCAATATGAAAGTCTGAACCTGTCAATTTTTTATTTAAAAATAATGAATTTTTTTTAAAGACGCTCATGGGAATTTGAGATTGTATTTTTATTTAAACTACAATTCGGATGGAGATATAGGGTATTCTACACGAAAGGACATTAAGATTGAATGTAGAAAACGAAAAGTTATTAATATACAGGGTGTCCAGAAAGTAACGCATAAATTCATTATTACTACTACTAATTTAGTCAGGCGAACGTTGGCCAAGAAAAACTCAAGCCAAGGTTTCGGCACTGAGGCCACTGGCAAGACCATTGTGCCATTCCTGCTACTTATGCATCCATGAAGCAGAGTCCAGCGATGCCTGCTTATGTACCCAGAGGCCATAACAGGGACTCCGAAGATTCGCCTGCGTAGCACAGCCCAATGTGGACATACGAGTAGAACATTTTCCGACGTTTCATTAGCCATGCCGCAACCCCTGCATAGGGGGCTTTCCTCTAAACCTAGGTTACAGAGGTGTTTCCTCAGACAGCAGTGCCCTGTTAGGAGTCCTGCTATATTTTTTAACCTACTCCTTGGTAGCTCTAGAACAGCTCTAGCATGTCCATCAGTCCATCCCCTCAATAGGAGCTTGGACTGCCTGAGACCCTGTAGAGCCATCCAGTGAGCAAGGTGCTGGTTTCTCAACCAGTTCCTCGTCTCCTTACGGATTGTTTGTTTTGTGAGGCCCAAGGTCAGGCCCGGGCCGTTAAAAGGAGTAGCCGCCCCTTCCACAGCCAGCGCGTCCGCCCCTTCATTGCCTTCAAAACCAGAGTGGGCCGGAATCCATTCTAGCCACAATGTGTTCCGCCTTGCTAGATCAGCAAGGCGTTCACGACATTCAGCAGCAAGCCCTGAGTTGATGGTGTATCCACTCAGGGCCTTGATTGCCTGTGGGTGTATAAGGTTATGCGTCGATCCGTATAACCTCTGTCGAGATTTTTATCTGCGCACATTCCAAGATATCGTATACCACCCTTACCCAATGGAACACAGACTTGTGTCCTTGGGTTCCTGGAGTAAATTGCAGCCCCAGCCCCATCGCTGGAGCATGAACCATCTGTGTACCAGACGATCTCATGAGGCTGCGAATTTCCCTCCCTTTCCCATAATTGTCTATTCCGGATCTTCACCCTATAGGGGGTTACGAATGAGTACCTGCGCAGGCAGACATCAGCCGCTCGAGCCAGAACAGGGACATCTCCCAGAAGCCTGAGCTTATTGACGTGCCTGCACCCTTCCTCGTTTCGCACATACCCCAAACTTTTCAAGCATAGGAGTGCCCTCCCAGCCTCAGCCTCGATCACATGGTGAAGAGGCCGAAGTCCAAGAATCACCTCCAACGCAGCAGTTGGTGTAGTTTTCATGCAGCCAGTTGCCCCCAAACCGACCACCCTTTGGAGGCGTGCCAGTTGCGACCTAGCCGTGGCCAGGGTTACTCTTCGCCACCAGACCAGAGCCGCGTATGTGAGCATCGGCAGCATGATCAGTTTATAGAACCACAAGATCGTCTTGGGGCTTAGTCCCCATTTCGGACCAATGGCTTCTCCTACAGGCCCAGTACGTGTTAGTCACCTTGCCCAGGCGACTATCAAGGTGAGCCTTCCATGTCAGCGTCTTATCCAGGATCACTCCCAGATATTTCACTTGTTCAACCACTGGAAGTGGCACTCCACCAAGGTACAGACCATCATTATTAACTAAATAAACAAAAAAATTGGAAATTCCAGAAACAGGTCGATTTTTGATTATAATTACTATTTTTTTAAATTATAATCTAATATACAGGATGTACCACCTTCGTGTGATGACGTCATCACACGTTGCTTCAAATTGATACAGGGTGGGCAAAAATGCAGAAATTGCAAGTCACTTACAAAATGATAAATAAAGAATGAACGTGATAAACACATTAAAATAATTTACGTATTGCTATACAACTACTTTAATTAACTATCAAAAACACCCTGCATTATTTTTAACATTGTATCTAACAGTTTTTATTAGTGATCCAAACCCCTATAAAAATATTTTTATTATTTGACAGTATTTTTTACCATTTTTTTCATTTGACGAAAGTTATAGGATTGAAATATTAATGATTGGTATTGGCCATAAGATGCGGACTCCAACGAGAGGTATGCCAATTATTCCATGAAATGCACCCAGATCGTGAACCTATTTCACAATTAATATACGGTAAGAAGAATAGAGCGAAAATATAGAGAGAATTAGGACTTGCGAGGGATGCAGCAAAGCAAGGTAAACCAAAAATTAATGAAAACATTCAACAAGACATAATTTTGTCGGCAGTAGAAAATCCTCACTGTACAGTGCGAGAATTATCTAGGGATTTTGGTATTGGGAAGTTTTCAGTATCAGAAATTTATAAGGACGTCTTTTCCATAAATTGGTTAGACTTTGACCGAAGAACTGAATTCTGCGAGAATATGAAGAACCAAAATAACAATTTCATTATTTGAACGGTCATGTTACCCAGCAAAAAACCCGTTATTGGTCTGATCAAAATCCACACTGGATCCAAGAGTACCATACGCAAAGGCCACAAAAAAGCAACGTATGGGTTGGTATTGTGAGAAATACAATTATTATTTGTCCATATTTTTTTATGAACATTTAACAGGAGCATGATATTTGGATTTCCTACAAAATACATTCATTCCTGATCTGATCCAGTTTTTTCCTAATTTAGAACGCAGAATCTGGTGTCAACATTTCTCAATAAATGTGCGCGATTTTTTAAACAGAACTTATCTACAACGGGGGATATGAAGAAGGGGACCAGTGGAATGGCCCGCTAATTCACCTCATCCGAGCTCATTAGACTTCTTCTTATGGGGTTATTTAAAATCTAAACTCTACACAAATGGTGATGACGTTATCACACGAAGGTGCGGTTCACCCTGTACATTAGGTTATAATTTGAAAAAATGGTAAATTAAAATCAAAAATCGACCTGTTTCGGGAATTTCTAATTTCATTGTTTATTTAGCTAATAATGAATTTATTCGTTACTTATGGACGCACTGTATATTATTATAGTTAAAGACTAGGATTGCTAATTTTTAGCATTTCTGAATCTTTCCGTAATTTTTAACAAATAAAACTCATACGATTGATTCTATAGTCTAAGCTTATTTATCTAAGTATTGCACATATTTCCCTGATGTACAACAAGTATGCGCAATATGCAAGCAACACTACGTTTTTGTGGCTTGACAAATTATAAGTGACCGGTAGGTTCTGAGTAATGTGACAGCTCAGTTAATCGAATTTTTGTTGTGAAGTTTGGTTTGGCGGGTACCTTTACCAGTACCTAGTCCAAAATGGCCACATACAATACCAACTAATCCATGTTTTAACCAGAAAAATTAAATGAAATTACAACCATAATCTCATTTTAATATTTTTATCTATTTCAAGGCAGGTTCTAACAAACACTTTTTCTAATAATGTTTTATAATTTCCTTTTGGTGCCTAACTCTAGATATTTTATTCTTATCTTTAATGACATAGGTAGATCGGTCGAACTTGATTGCACTACTGAAATTACTGTTTATATTCATTTAGATTTTGTTTGGCCATACTTGACACAAATTACACTTACACTTACTTCACTTTTGTAGAAGAAGATTATTATCCTTATCTGCGTATCTGTAATGGTGGTAGTGGCAGGATCAGTGGGGTACAACATGATTTTCTAATAAAAAGTAAGTAAATAAAAATAAATCAAGGTTGAACTGAGGTTTATGAAATTTGCTATATGGTTTAAAAAATGTTGTAGGTATACACGTCTTATATTCTTAATTATGTTGAAATCAAAAATTGTCATTAATCACAAATGTTGACAGCTATTATCCAAATTGTGGTAGTTTGTGGGGTAATATTATTAAACTGAAATGGTTAGTGTAGTAACTAGAGACTTTAAGAATAGGTATCAGTCTTTTCTATCTCCGATTTAGTTTGTGCAAATAAGTGGATGTAGTGTTTTATTTATGCAATTTAATGTTACAAGACATTTTTTTAATTGACGTTAGATGTTTCTATTGAAAAGTGAATTGGTATGCTGTCCGTTGGTAGCGTAATTTGCGAAGAAACCTTATTAAAACTAATGTAATGACTTCAGAGGCAATTCAAATAGTATTTTTTCTGGCAAGAGACAATAAAGTGTCGGCACGTGAGGAGATTGCAGGTAGAATGAAATGACGGACCAGTTAGCTAAAGAAGGTTCTAAAGAGACTTCATAGGTCACAAAAGATTGGGGAGGAATCGGGAACTGGCTCCACCTCCATACAAAGAGTCTACTGAACAAGGTAGACAAGGAACTCTCAACCAGGCTATTGAAACTGAGTAAGAGACATTTGAAGACAGTCACTCACATACTTTGCTTCTATATGAGAACTCAAACGAAATCACTTTGGAGAGGAAATAAAACAACCATTACAACTATTGAAAATCCCTCCAGTCAAACGAGTGGCCTATATAGAAGACACAAAGTTTCTGGAATGGAAGTAGATAACATGGGAAATGGTACAAAGATTCAGTTCAAGTGCCTGGGCTGTTGAGCCCAACCCAAGGAAATAAATGAATGAAATGACATCCTGTATTTGTTGACATCTTTGGATTATCTTTCGGTGATCCTTGTTTTTGGTTTCATGAGAAATGTTATAAATTAATTTTTTGTGAGACGACCTGATTTTGGTGCATTTTCGACCGTACCAGTTTCATGAAATTTCTTTTCAATCTTGCTGAAGTAAATTCAAAAGAGGTGTTTACAATACACAGGTTTACAAGTTCTAAACTCCGAGATGTTGGCTTTGAAACAACGTATATTGTTATCCTGTTTAGATCGAAGATTAGTCCTCCTTGATCCATTGTTCTTTAGAGACGAAGTCACCAAATTAGTCATGTGTAACACTGTGTTGTATGGAACTTTTGTGCTGACACCTTTCTGTGTGTTAACACCAGAGAGCGGTCAATGATGACACTGACACACTAACGACACACTAGTTATAGTTGTGAGTAAAATTACTTTGCACTGTTTCACAATAAACAGTATGCGGCAAGGTCTTTTTGAGGATTGAAAAGCCGAAAAGATAAAAAATCCATAAACCATTTCTAGTCGTGACCTACACACAAGCGAACAATTGATTCTCATTGGTGCAATGTAGCTTCCGATTGGTCTATGAAAAATTTACTAGAATTGTTAATCCACATGGACTGTTAACATCCCAGGGTGGGTTTAGTTAATTTCTGTTATTTACGAGATATTGTGTTCTTAGATGTTGCTGTGATTGAGATTTTGTTTTATTGACTAAAACTATTTTGTTGGTAATTATTAAAATTATGGCTTTTTGGCGACCATTCGAAGAGGAAGATATATTGTTATAGGCTCCGAACAATGAATATACTATAAGAGTAAACAGACGTATTATTCTATGCTCAATGTCAAAGTTTATTTATTTATTCTTCGATTGTTGTATGTATAAAACATGAATATTTTATTGTTAAAATTTTTTACCGAAGATTTTGAAATTTCTGAAATTGGAGACTAGGGATTTGAGACAATAGACAGAAAGAAATTTGGTAGGTATGTTCTAGTCGCTTTCTACGCAATGGAGCCGCTAAAAGAATACATAATTGATAAGTTTTAAAAAAATCCATTATTACATTTATCGGTAAAACTGCTATCCATCAAAAAAAGAAAGTACAGAAATCACTAGTGCATCGGGATCCTGCAATAATGAAAAATTTGTCTGAAACCGGTTCTCCTTCTGATAACAGATTTCTTTATCTCGCGGACAAATTGTGAAACGGTGCAAACTAATTTTACTCACAACTTTACGCTGATGGCAGCATGCAGTATCGTGGCGCAGTGTCAAATCGAGGCAGTTAAAGCGATCAGGTGCACCACTAAAAACTGTAAACAAATAACAAAAATAAAAAATCTCTGGTACGCTACCGATACGTTGAATTGAACAGTATAAAAAAGATTGTGGTACTTATCATTTCCTAAAATAATCTCACGTGTGGATTTGGGAAACACCCATCTTTGAAAGTATGCAAATCGCCCTCGGCGCCCTCACCCGACCGCTAACATGATTCTCAATTTTGTAGAATTTAAAACGTGTTATCTAGTAACGATATTCCACTAATCTAATATAATACTTGTGGCGCGCCATGGCACACCGCGCAACTTTCATAATTATGTACCTATGAGCCCGAAACCGTAGCTCTGCTACTGTGTCAATGACACACTCTGTTGATACGGGAAACAGTGTCGGTGTCATTGTACATATCAACACACGAACATTTTCAGTGTTACCCATGACTACACCAAATACAGAAATTATTTACGAAAATTACCATTTGCCTCATATATTTTGATCAACCTATATTATGAAATTTATGCAGAACCTTGATTATAAAGATCCGCAATTTGTTGAAAAAGTTTTTGGTTTGGGAAATAAAAATAATGAATTTATTCCATACATTTCTTAAAATGATGTTTATTTCAAACTTGAAATTACAGAGTAGGCAATGTCAATGTAGGCATATCTTGTTTTTAATATTTAATATTAATACATTATTTTTTTTATTTGACCCATCTAATAATAATTGTTGCTATGATGAGATCAGAAGAGATTTAGTCCGCATGTCGTAACAAGTGAGGTTGCGGACTTCAGAAATGTGAACTTCTGAAAATCCCTGTTCATCATCTCTCATCTGAACAATCAGAAGGATCAACTTGAAAATATTCTCTACTTGCATTGTATTAAAACAGTCGTAAGAATGAATAAAGTATGAAGTTGTCGCCACCTACTAGATCGTTTCCAAACTACCCACTGTAACTAACAATATCATTGAGATATTAAATAATAGATGGCAGCACAGGGTTAAATACATTCAAATTAAAGTTTATGGAATCTACATTTATAAAAGTGGATCCGAATCGTTGGGTGATAAATCAAATATTATGATAGAAGTATTGGTTTTTATTTCCAAAAATAGCAATATAATTACCATGGTCTTCACTCCTAGGGGTCCGTAATGTTGAAATTGGCAACAATGTGCCGAATGTTGATGAGTTGAATGAACAAGGTTTGTGAATATTTCTATACCAAAGATTACAGAAGCAAGCTTTGTCAATTTCTAACTCTGCTGAATGGAGTTTTTTACAGGGTGATCTAGTTACACTCCGGTGTTTGATACCTTAATTGAGTTAATTGTCTTGAAGGATACGAAAAAAAGTTTTAGACACTGTCAAGCTTCGGATTTAAAAATTATTTTCCAATGTACAGAGTGCTTCATACAATTACAGCATATCAAAGCTATGTTTGTTTGAATGGAACACCCTATATATTATATTGATTTTCAATTTCGCCCATTTTACCCATTCCAGCAATATAGGGTTTTTACTAGGTTCTACTGGGTACCTTTGAAGACATAACTACTTTTATATGAAATCGTCACCTTGTTGAATTTAAAATCAACAATTGAGGGATTATCTTGTAAGGAAAAATCATTTTCGGGTTAGGTCTACTTCAGTTTCAATTCATTACCTACGTTTTTGATTGATTTCATTGTGTATACTGTATACAGCAGGATTTTCTTACTTAATTTGAATTGAACATGCTGTATTTTATATCTCTTTCAAATACCACTCACAAAACACTTTTCTCTTTGTTGAACATTCCCCATACATTATTTGACGAAAATGTAGTTTTTATTCTTAAAATAACTCACGACTTATTATGCTATACAAATGTTCCCAATACATATTTTATGTGAAATTTCTGTGCGTTGCAAACGCATTTTATCGAACACTTTTTTCAAAATGTATAACAAACAAATTTTATAGGATTTGTTCTAAAAACTTGTGCGCATATTCTATAAACACGTTGAACGGTCTGCGGTATCAGACACGAAGATTGCAAGGGATTGTGGAAGTTAGATGTTTCTTAACCAAAAAACAATAAAAAAATCATGTCGAGGTCAAAACAGCAGATAGAGGATTTAATTGAATATTTAAAAAAACGTTTTTAGCCCGGAGGTTTATCAGTAAGCCTAGGTTAGTAAAGGGTGCTTGACAAGCATAGACCAAATCCACAAAATTCAAATATTTCCGCCCCATATTTGACATGGCATATGATTACCATATTAAGTTAATACGTGTAATCCAATATCAGAAAACTAACTAGCTCTACAAGTTTATAAAGTGCGCATGCTCTGTTTAAAAATCTCGTGATATTCGTGACCAGAATTCAAATTAATTGCAATTCAAGAGTTATTAATTTTCTTGTAAAAATTTTAACAAAATTTCCTGTCACGTAAAATTGCTCTAAGAATTATGCCGATTGTTTTTTGACGTTTCTCGAAACCAATAGAAATTTTCAATTTCAGTAATTCATATACGTTCTAGCCAATCAAAACATTATTATAGTGAGCATATTATACTTACATTATTCCAGCGAGATTTATTCAATGTACTGGGTGGTCCAGTCAGTAACTATTCATGTTATAACTTCAGGAGAAAAAATTTCTTGGTAAAAGTGGCCAAGAGAAATCGTTGGAAATAACTTTCAAGTTTCTAGGTTAACCGCTAGGGGACGTAACCGGTGAAGAAAAATTTAAAAACCAGTTTTTTGTGAAATATGCCCAATTATACCAAGTGTTAAATAAGTAAACTAAAAATAGGCCTAAATCCCGCACAAATTTGTTTAAGTACTTTTTTTATTTTTCAAATAAAGGGTGGGGGAGTGTTTGTGGATAAATACCTATAACTTTGGTTTGGATCAACCGATTTTACCGAGATTAGTGTCATGAGAAAGAGTGTAGATGAATTAATTACATCTACTATAAAACAATTGCATTTAGTTTCAATTGTCATAGGTAGAGGGTACTTTCGAATGAAAAAATATAAAAATTGTTTTTCTTAAAAATGTTTAATGGGTTTTTGGGTTTGTTTAATTCTATAGAGATTTGCAGACTACTTATATGTGGATTCTGTTGAATACCTACCATACCTACTACGTCGTTTAAAACAAGGACGACGAAAATTACCAGTTTCTTTTACTCTTCTTGCCTTTCTCTTAAATATTTCTTTGCCATAATGTCTCCTGTCTGGATATCAATGTTATGACTGCTGTCAATAAATAAACAATATGAAGTCCCCGTCAAATTTATTGTCGTAGACTACTTAGTATCGAAAAAACTGTTTTTAATCAAACGGAATAACAATGGTCAAAATGGGCATCGACACTAAGATTCTTCTGCTATAAAAAAGTTTAAAAGTACTGACTTATTTTTTAATTTAAGTTATAATACAGGGTGGAAATAGTTTTAGTTGTGTCACTATTGATAGACACGCTCCTGTGGTTACAATAAGGGTCACTAAACCTAAAGCCCCTTGGTTGACCTACCCTATAAAACAAATTATTAATGAAAGGGACAAAGCTCTAAGGAAATTTAAAAAAACAAAAGCTGAGGCGCACTTTTGATTTTACCAGGATTTGGCCAACGATCAATCCCCAGGGCAATAGACGCAGCTCTTGCGTAAATTCGGCAATCTAGTACTTCATTTCGATCTCTTATCTTTTGCCACTCTTGTTTGGTATAACCGTTTTTCGAGAAAAAAGGCTTATTTCACATACCAGCTAGGTACCGATAGCTCAAAAGAAATGTGGAAAACATTAAGGTCAAATGAAAATCGAGTTTATCCGATAACTTTAGCAATGTTGATGATATTAATAAATTTTTTATTGAGTCTGTTCCTAATCCTACCCCAGGTGAAAATGTCTCTCAGTATTATAGAAACAATAGATTAGTTCAGTCAGATTTTGTTTTTAAGGAAGTTAATGATTTTTTTGTATATCAAATAATTTGAGGAATTAAAATAAATGCCACTGGCTGTGATGAGTTAAATATCACTATGTTAAAATTATGTTGTCCTCATGTGGTACCATATATCACACACATAGTAAACTTTTGTCTTACTGGAAGTGTGTATCCTTCTATATGGAAGAGTGCAGTTGTGCGGGTATTACCAAAAGTAAACAATCCCAAAGAGTTCAAAGATCTTCGCCCAATCAGCATATTACCCATTAATTGTCAAAAATTATAGAGAGAGCCATGGAGACTCAAATAAAAGAGCACTTAGTTTCGTTTTCAATATTACCATCAATTCAGTCGGGTTTTCGTAAGGAATATAGTTGTACAACTGCTCTTCTTCATATAGTAGATGATATTATTAAGGCTACTGATGGTGGTAGATTAGATTAGAAATGGAGTGGCTCTCTGTCCTATCCCACTGCGACCTTTGCAGATCTATTGTGGTCCTCCCTATCCTTAGAGCTCGGTATCTAGCTTTATTCTTTTTGTTAGACTTATTAGCCTGGATACCGCCTCCCGTGCATAGCTTTCTGCCCTCGGTTTTTCTTCTCCGAATAGGTGAAACCGCACCCTTACTAGGCCTTCGCACTCACAAAGTATGTGCTCCGCGGTTTCGTCTTCTTCCTGGCAAAACCTACATTGGCTGTCATCTGCTAGGCCAATTGCATGCATATGCTTCCTCAGCCTACAATGTCCGGTCAGCATTCCCACCATCATCCTCGTCGTTTCTCGACTTTGACATAGTAGGTCGCGTGACAGTTTGGTCGAAGGGCTTTTAAGGAATAGTTTAGCGTGCCTTTGTCCTGGGGTTTCATGCCACCAGAACAGTGCCTGATTGTTTATCCATTGCTGGATACTCTCCTTAGTGAGGTTTTTTGCAATTCCACAGGGCCTTGCGACACTCCCACACCAGATTTGACGTTGTCCGATATGAGCTTATCGCCTTTAGTGACGCCTGGCTGTCGGAGTAGATGACGATTTTTTGGTTATCCACCTTTCGTCTCATCAACTCTTCTGCACAGCATTGCACTGCCATTACCTCTGCCTGAAAGACAGTGGCATGTTTCCCTAGGCTTAGAGAGATCTTGATCTTCTCTTGTACCCCATATATTTCGGCTCCTACTCCAGAGTCTGTTTTAGAGCCATCAGTGTACCAGTTGAGATTCGCTGTTATAGGAGGCCCTGCCTCCCAGTCCTTTCTCTCTGGAATAACTACTCTGTATTCATTTTTGAAGCTGTATTGTGGGGCAGTCTGATCCATTGGCATTCCCAGTATTGGATCTGCCTTTATTTCTTCATATAGCTTTTTATAGGCCTTGCCGTGTCCTTGACTTATCGGAGGAGGCCCCTGTAATAATCTGTGACTAACAGATCTTGCATTTCCCTGAACGAAGATATGTAGTGCCGGTAGGTTTAGTATTACCTCCAGGGCTGCAGTCGGCGTTGTTCTCATGGCCCCTGTGATACTCAAGCAAGCTTGCCTTTGGATACCACGTAACTGCCTTTGCGCTTCAATCTGCAGTGTCCTGGGCCACCAGACTACTGATCCATAGGTTATCCCTGGCCTCACGACCTGTGTGTATAACCATTTGGTCATGTTGGGATTTAATCCCCAATTCTTTCCACACATCTGCCTGCACCTTCCCAGAGCGATTCTGGCCTTGTGTGTGGTTTTTTCGATGTGAGAATTCCATGTAAGCTTCTTGTCAAAGATTAGCCCTAGGTATTTAACTTCTTTCGCATATGGAATTTCCACTCCGTTTATTTGCGGCTTTTGTAGACCTTGCAAATTTCTCTTTTTTGTAAACGGTACTAGTGTAGTTTTGTGGGGGTTCACTGCCAGTTCTTCCTCCCTACACCAACCATTTACTATATTAACCACTGATGGTGGTAAGTGTACACTACTTATACTGCTCGATTTTAGCAGAGCATTCGATACTATAAATCATGACTTATTAATTAATATATTACAGTACATAGGTTTTTCAGAAAATGCTCGCTTATTAGTTAGTAATTATTTAAGAAATAGACAGCAATGTGTCTCTCTAAATGACAAAAGATCAGAGCTTCTTTCACAGGGCTTAATATTGGGTCCGTTATTCTTCTCAATTTATACGTCTCAACTATTGCAACACATATCTAATTGTAGTACACATTTATACGCAGATGACACCCAACTCTACTATAGCTTTTTTCCGGAGGCAATTGAACGTGCTTGTATTACGATTAATGCTGACCTTAATGCATTTGTAGAAGCCGCTAAAAATCATTGCTTTTTAATCAATCCTACTAAATCAAAAACTCTCCTATTTGGCTCCAAACTAAATCGTCAAAAGATTTCCAGTGAGATTGATGTTAAGATAAATAATGAAAAAGCTACGGTCTAGGAAGCTAAAAATTTAGGTGTGATCCTGGACACTGATTTGAGGTTTGAGAAACATATTAACGCGGTACTTCAAAAAGCATACATGTCTTTGAAAACAGTTTTTGGCATCAGACATTTTTTGCCATTTGGCGTAAAAAACACTATGTAAGACTTTGATTTTATCGGTGTTTAATTATGCTGAGGCTCTATATGGTCCATGTTTAACTGTTTAATATAAAAAGAAAATTCAGAATTGTTGTCTTAGATTGATATTTGGTATTCGAAGACGCCGTAGCGTCTCAAATAAACTTAAAGAAATTGGGTGGTTAAACACGAATAATAGAAGGATATTACATTCGGCGTGTCTCTATCATAAAATAGTACTTACAAGAAAGCCGTCTTACTTACATCGAAAAATAACATATAGGACATATATTCACAATCTTAACATTAGAAATAGAGGTTTAATTACAGTTCCATTATTTAGGTTAGAACTTTTTAGATCGTCTTTCAGATATCAAATTAGCCATGTCTATAACGGACTTCCTACAGATCTTAAAAGTTATAAAATTAGTAAGTTTAAAGTATCTGCTGCTAAATATCTTTTCACTACTCAAACCTGAACACTCTGTTAATTACTTTATTTTAAAAATTAAAAATGTTTCAAGCTATAATTACTAAACTAAGTCTGGATACCAACTTTTGAATTTTGAATTTTCATTTTTTTATTTTCTTTCTTTATTTAGGCATGTACACTATTTAAGGTTAAGTGGTAGAGCAACTTTTATGGTGCTTAATGCCTCATAAAAGCTGAACTTCGCCTTTTATTTTCTATTAATAAATCTGTTTTTGCATTTATTTTATTGTAAACATTTATATTTTGGAAATAATAAAGACAATTATTATTATTATTGTTTCGAATGAGGGAAATAATGTCACAAGAACTTGTTAATGTGAAATGTTAGAGTAGCATATTTATTGCCATTTGATAAAACAGACTTATCGGCTACAAACTTAATAAATTATACTATTTCGAGTCCTCCGATATCGCTTTTGTTGATAATCCCAGTATTCTTTTTTACTGCTGTATATAGCACACACATTGTATATCAACAAAGCCTTTCTTGATCCCAAATTTATAAAAGTTATCAGAAAGTAACCGGTTTTAATAGACATGCATATTCCCTAATGTTAGTTATTCTAAAAATGTAAACTTGACATAAGATGTAAATAAAACTTTATACGTTGTTTATGGTATAATGTTTATAGGATAATTATGGTGGTTAGTAAAAGCTAATTTTGCACGATTATCTTTAGGGAATGTCGAATTTCATCTAAATGAAATGGACTCAATCTGAATAATTTCTTTTACTTATAATCTAGCTCAATTGCGCTGCAATATATTAGTATATAAGACTGTTATTATTGACCGAGAACCAAAATTATTTCGCGAGGGTCTTTGTCCCAAGCTAAATAAGGTGTGAGGCTTATAAATGTCATCACCACCGTGGTGTATATATACACTTTTTTCCACTACTAGCCATGTTTAAGACAAAAATTAAAAAAATTCTTATAAAAAGTAAGTAGCACATGAATGTAAATTTATTTTCTACTAATAAAACAGAAATCAAGTAGTCTTATGCAGATTGACATTTCCCCTAGTCCTAGTGTAACCTATTTTCAAACAACGTTTGTAATTATTGTGCGTGATTTCCAGTTTCCATCAACAGATTTTCAAATTCCACTGGTAATAATGTTAAAGGTAAAAATATTCCTCGATCCATGTTTTTCTACAATCAACGTAAACTAAAGAACACATTTCAATGTCAAAATCAAATTTTGACAGTGTGGATCCACAATCCCTGGATTCTCAAAATATTTGAATTTGTCCATTATTGACCTAGGTTGATAATAGAAAAAATTATTAACCACCAATAGAGAAATTCAACTTCTCAGCTGGCTAGAAGACGCTATAATTGTCAACTTCACAGCTAGTAGTAGAAAAAAAGGTATTATATTGTGTATGTTTCATCAAATACTGAGCACGCACGCACATAAGTTTTTTTGAACAGAAGAAAATACTGCTGTATTATTAGAATCTGGGATCAGCAAATTTTGGATTAACTTCTGCATGTAGAAATTATTAATACATTTTGTTTAGTAAAATCCTACAACATTAACATTGGGACTTTGTCGTTGCGAATTTGTACCCATTTAGATTCTTCTGGACTGCATATTTGAGTATTTACTAGATAAAACGCTGATGGGCAAATATGTATTGGTATTGGATTGTAGCACAAGTTTTAAATAAAGATTAAAGATTATTTTTGTATTTGTTGGGAAATTAAACCACAATATTTTTTGTATTTTTTATTCAACGTTTCGGTAGCGTTCCAACTGGATCATCGGATATTTATTTGAACAATTTTGTTATGTTCTCCCTTTTCTCCTTTTATAATATAACGATGCAAATTAAAATATATGGTGATTTGAGATATTGTATCCATAATATTATTGATTTTAGGTACATTATATAGATATCTATTGTACTACCTATACTGAAAAAATATTGTGAAAAATTACCTATTTTTTCATTATATAATTTTCTTGTAATTTTTATGTTCAGTAGAGATCGGATTATGAAATTAAATTCCTCGTTACGTTAACATTCTATTGTGGCACCGATAGCAAAATATTTAAATGTGATCAATAGTATAAACTAAACGATGAACATTTTCGTCGTACCAGTCTAATAATCGATCTTAATAAAATGCTTAATAAAAAATGTTACTTGACAGTAAATCAAGCATTAGTTTATTCCAATAAAAATTTATAAAGATTTTACATTTGCTTCATCATTCAACATAATCAATATTTATTAATTTGTTTCACACCTACAACTGTTTTAGGATATCAACTTTACACACAACACACAACAACACACAATAATCACACATCACCAAACCACGCAATGACACAATCTCACTCGAATTTTCACACACATATTCACTTATAATACATACTTTTAACGTGTGATAGTTCTAGTGACAAAGGGCATATTGTGTAGTATAGTCTATCGAAGAAAAAAGCTAATATAAGTTGTGTGTTTCGTCATTTTGCAGAAGAAAATTATGATTTTGATCTGTCTTACAATCTTGGCAATAATTATCACATGCACCATTGGAGGATATCTTGGATTGGTGTAAATTTTTCGTAAGTACCTATCTTTTTTTTAACCATCTCAACATTTTCAGTATATACCAGGGCATACCAATGTTAAGACAAAGTTCGGTATATGGGTTATTTTTTAAGAGATATAAAAAAATGATATTGAGAAAAATAGTAGATGTCTTTACGGTCCACATTTTGAAATTATCTCGAACAATACAGAATGCTGCATAACTCCGTTACAAACAAAACATATTATTTTTCAAATAAGCGAACCCCTGTATAACGTACCGAATACGGATTCTCCCCATTTTTTTGAATCTTGTGATATAAGGTTTTGCTACGATATACAGAGTCATTCAAAAGGAATGGACACGTTTATATGAATATCATGGGTGAATCAACGATCTGTAGCTGTATTCGATTAAATTTTAATTATAGTCTCTTATGGTGGACGGAAACTTGAACCTTTCATCTCATTTCTTCTTTCGAATGGAACACCTTATATTTTATAGCCAAAAAGAACTTTGGGTTATTTAACTCTATTTTGTGGAGCATTCCCTATAGGTACCCAAACTTTATAAAAACGGAGTAATTTTGTAATATTTAATGTAAACCATATTTATACATATAAACCATAAATAACTATGAAATAAAACAATGAATTTTTGTTTAAACCTTCATTACAATTGAACTATGTTCAATACAACTTGTGACGCGTTTCGCTACACAGTAGCTTTCTCAAACGAATCTCGTCACAAGTTGTATTGAACATAGTTCAATTGTAATGAAGGTTTAAACAAAAATTCATTGTTTTATTTCATAGTTAAGTATGAATCTTCATCAAGTAAAAGCCTCATCTATTCAATTTTTAAACCATAAATAATAATAGATTCTAATAAACTATTTATTCTTAACAAAACAAGTCACCAAAAGTATAATCCTAACCGTAATATTACACTAAAGGTTCAAAGTGTTCACCGTTAACATCAATACAATGCTGCAGTCTAAGTTCAAATGATTGACTAACGAATAAGGTATGACTAATGATACAAAGGTATGACTAACATTTCTAGCAAAGGCCAAATTAAGTTGCGTATACGCCATCATTGTGAACATTTGCAGCGCTGTCAGATTGTTGATGAAATATGGAAATTTACAGAAAATAACTAAAGTAAACAAGAAACGTAAATGTAGAAAATTTCACAATTAAGTGAAAACTACAAAATTATCGATAATTTTTTTCCATTTGTCTTTTTAAAGAAGTGG
Organism: Lochmaea capreae; assembly: GCA_949126875.1. Lineage (NCBI taxonomy): Eukaryota > Metazoa > Arthropoda > Insecta > Coleoptera > Chrysomelidae > Lochmaea > Lochmaea capreae. The sequence goes on from OX421398.1 coordinate 4,839,088, forward strand.
TACTTCTATTAAATAATTCTTTATCTTTCTGTTATGACCACAATAATTGAGTCGCTAATTGATGTTCTAAATGTATACAGAAATAAAATTATGTTAAATTTACATTTGTCGTAATTATACTTCTCTGGTACGAATAGAGCTTGTATTTAAGGTTTCTGTATTTGTTACTCGTTTACGAGCCCAACGCTTTTTCTTTGGTAACGAACTGCTCACCTTTTTTCTCTGTTTGGCAAATGCTGCTTACTGTTTGTACAATGATTTTTAAAGCCACAGATAGGAGCTGGAATAATACAAATTCTCGTAAAGTGAAGTGTTGATATTTTATTAGCATGTTAAGGGCAATAAAGGGCCATTATTATTCCTTTCTTGTTCAAAATAATTAACTAATGAATCCAAAAGTTCTTTGCATCGATTATTCAGCTGTTGGGCATTTTGACAATCAAATTAGAAAATGCTTTGTTGCTTTGAAAAAAAAATTTTCACAAGAAAATCTCAAAAATCTATGACACTACGAATAGAAAATCACAAACGACGGAGCAACATGACAGTATTTCTGGCAGTGACTATTTCACCGTCATTAATTGTTGGTTTCCTTATGAAAATTTTAACACAACATTTTACATTGAGGGACGTCTAAACCCAAAAAGCTGCATTGCATATATATTATTTTGTTATAAAAGTTTTTTCATTGATTGGGTTATCCTTGCTGTTTAGCAAACTTAAGTATTTATACAGTTCTCCATAGAAATGTAGCCATACATGCAATAAAATTACGACTTTAGTGACGTGAACGCAACTTTATTTGGCTTTTGCTATAAGCATACTAACCTCAATAGATTGAAATGCGGCTATGATTCTCTCTTTCATGTCCTCTCTAGTAGTCGGGGGAGTTTTATAAACCTCGTTTTTCATAAAACCCCCAAACAAGAAATAAACTTTTGTTAAATCGGGACACCAAGCAGGCTAATCAGTTGGGCCCCTTCTTCCAATCCATCTGTTTTTTCGATTTCGGTTTTGAGATGATCCCCTATAGGCGCAGTATTATGAACAAGTGCACCATCATTTGTCGTCGAATATTAAGAGGAACTACTTTTAATAAAAAAATATACACTTTACTTACTTCCTTTAAGAAAATTATAAACTATTAAAAGGCGAGTATTACTGCTATTTTTAAGAAGTAAAATATACAAACGGTACACGACTGACGTTTATGTCAAATTTTGTCAACGCTTTTACTGAGAAAATGTAATGGTTTACAATAAATATTACAAAATAACTGTTTTTATGAACTTTGGGTATAAGGAGTGCTTAACAAAAATTAAAGTTACTTTACCGGAGATTCTATTTCTGCTATAAAATACAGGGTGTTTTATTTGAAAGAAGGAAGAAAATGAAAGGTTCGAGTTTCCGTCAACCCTGTATACAAGAGGGAAGATAATTAAAATTTAATAATCATTGCTTGACCATCGAAACTACAACTTCCTACCTAATAGTTATTTGTTTTACTAGGCATAAAAGCACAAGATTTAATGCCGCTACGCTCGGCTATGAAACCAGCCAAGGCATTAAATCTGATTTTCTGCCGTATGAAACATATAATTTTTTCTTCAAATTTGTTCCAATTCCACGCAAAATCGACTTTTTCATATTTAAATTGCGTTTCATTATCAATATCCAAATAATTAATAACACTTGGCAGGCTTAGAAGTTGTACTTTTTCTGCCTAGGCAGTAAAAGTACAACTTCTAAGCCTGCAAAGTGTCATTAAAAGGCCGCCTTTAATGTCATTTGGGGAAAATAGTTATTTGTTTTACTAGGCATAAAAGCACAAGATTTAATGCCGCGGCTGGTGTTTCATAGCCGAGCGTAGCGAGGCTATGAAACCAGCCAAGGCATTAAATCTGCTTTTCTGCCGTGTGAAACATATAATTTTTTCTTCAAATTTGTTCCAATTCCACGCAAAATCGACTTTTTCATATTTAAATTATTATCATCAGCATTATTTTGAGTTTTCTTAATGTCATTGTCAATTTTAATAACCAGTTTGATTTAAATTATTACTTGGAAGGTTGCCTAGCAACGAACTTTTTCTGCCTAGGCAGTAAAAGTGGACTTTTTCTGCCTATGCATTAAAAGTACAACTTCTAAGCCTGCCAAGTGTCATTAAAAGGCCGCTTTTAATGTCATTTGGAGAAAAATGCAATTTTTGCTTGTTAGCATTACTAATATTTGAATCAACTAGGTTTGCCAATAATTGCCAACGTGCACACACTCCAATAGTATTATCATTGTCTAAAAACAATGGTATTATTATACTATATTACATTATTATATTTATACTAATTATTGAATAAAATGTACATACGGAATATTATATTAGGTACAGTTCATTTACCTACGATTTTCACATAAATTTGTCCATACCTTTAAAATGACTCTGTATAACGTAGCAAAACCTTATATCAAAAGTGGAAAAAATTGTGAGCAATCCGAATTCGGTATAATATACAGGGGCTCTTATTTAAAAAATCATATGCTATGTAGTTCGAGATAATTTCAAAATATGGATCTTAAAAGACATCTACTATTTTTCTTAACAAACTTTTTTGATATCTCTTGAAATAATCCTTATGTCAAACTTTGTGGTAAGATTGGTAATACGTTAAATCATAATTTATTATAAACATGCAGTTTCATTGTATGCTTGATTGCCTATACCGATTCATTAATAATTTATTATTGATGAATTATTGATTTTGGAATGGCCATCAAAAATAGTACCATAGAATAACCTACTCACACAGAAGAGACACCTTTTGACATTTCCTTAAGAAATACATTGTTGCTATTTACATTCTCTTATACGAAATTGATAGATACGTGTGGAAAGTGGCGTGGGTTGTCTACTAAACAATGAAATGACATTATCGGCACCTAACATTCGTGGTTGTTTTCAAAAAGAACAAAGATATGTCGCTTCTGTGGAGTGCGTTATTCTGTGATACTACCTTAATCATTTAATGATTGCTATTGAGGCACGAGTATGAAAATTATAATACTTGCCGCGTGCGAGTGTCTTAGTAGCCATTAAATACGAGTAGCATACACTATTTTTTCTACTTTTCTACTTGATTGATTGACTAAAGAGAACTGCCAAATGTAATTCATTCTAGATAAGTCGTAGTCATTGGATAATTACCAGATATTGGGATATTCCTCATTCCTATAGAATGCAGCTTATATCGTAATAATAAATCTGTATCTTGCATTAAAATACAGCTCATGCATGTCGAATGATGAAATTAAAGTATGGGAGTAGAAAAATAGCTGTTAACAAACTGTTTGTCTGATTTATAGGCTTTATGGTAGTTTGACAACTGTCAGCATTACAAATACCAAGCTCTGGTGATGAGCAAAATTGGACTTGGTCTTGTTTTTTCGCAAGACCAAGACTAAATGAACAAGAACGAGTCTTGGTCTTGGCCCTGCTTTGCTCATCACTAGGGTATACAGTAGTCGTCCGTAGCAATAATTTTACTAGTTGACAATTGATTATGAGTTATTAATAATTTATAATAATGATGATCTTTAAAAGTAAAAAAAATAAGTAACAGATGAAATGAACAAGACCAAGATCAAGACTAAATAAACAAGACCAAGACGATTTGAGCAAGACCAAGACAATCCGAGTCTTGGTCATGCCTTGCTCATCCCTACCACCCTCATACTAAACTAAACCATTTTTTTTGTTCGAGCATGATTTAAAGAAGTTTTGAAATTTAAATTATCCTTCATCGGATAAGCAAAGTAAAGCAAAGGCAAGCAATTTTTTGTCTTGATTCTACCCTCTTCAGGGCTAGATCTGAATTGAATGTACTAGCATGATTTGACGGTCGCGGTAGGGATAGCTGTGGGAAAGGATAACCATCTGGTTAATTTCCACGGTGTATCGCTGTTCCTAACATTGCGATAATTAAGATGCAGGAAAAAACCACAGAAAACCTTCATCCACATCCCGGATAAGGAAAGGGAAGGTGTTTGTTGTGTTGTTATGTTTTTTTCATAAAATGGAATCACTTCAGGTGCTGAAAAGTACCTAAAGTGTGTGGTGCACTGAAAAGTGCGGTTCTCGTTGCGCCTCGCAAGCGCCTGCTCCTCTCAGTGCCGTGATCGTCCGGTTGCTTTCCTTGCTGTTTTCTTCCGGCTTTCGGAGTAATTCCGCTGTTTCGGCGCGTCTTGGGTGTGGGAGAGGGTGTTTTTTGTGTCCGAGGCTAGGTGATTGGCAAGAAGTTGAAAAACGCCTTGTTGCCCTGTCCTTGAACAGAGCGTTTGTAGTTGTAGTAGGATGGTATCAGGTGACGAAGCGTCCATCCTAAGGGAGGTATCTCGAGAATTTTTTGGACTTTCGAAGGGAAGTCGAATGGCATTGGAGTGTGATGGGAGCTGTTTCCTCGGGCTTTGAGACTGGGATTTGCCTTTTTGGACATTTTGGGTGATATGTGGGGTGGTCGCAACTACAGTTTGTACAGGAAGGTTTTTTTGATTTATCATAGTTATCGGATCTGAGGTCGTGACTACCGCAGTTTGGGCAGGTGTAAAGCTTGGCTTTACAAAACTAACTGAATACACGCTTATATAATGGAAAAGCCTACAAGTTTCCCGTATAACCGTGACAATGCCGCTCACCGGGCGTTCAAAATGCCGGGAATCGTCTGCTGGCGTCCTCTTTTCTAGAAACGTCCCGTAGCGGTCGAGTCGTCCTAGTCTGGCCTGCCATCATTTAGCTCGGTTGAACTACGTTGTCAGCTTGTGTGTACTTCCGTAGATTATTTCGAATTTATAATAAGTATCGTTAAAATCAAATCTTCATTTTATTGCTTTATTTTAGAATATTATACACCAAACTTCACAAAGTTATGCGTGCAATTTTAAACTGCCAGGCGTGCCAGATCTGGCACGTATGTCGTAGGTTGCTGACCCCTGTACTAGATTGTAACTCAAAAAATATTTGTGAATGGATATTTTTAAATTATACAGGATTGGTGGAAATGAGTATTTAAACACTATTAGGTATCGTATGAAATTCAGTTAGCTACTTATCTACTTTATATACTAGGAACAAGAACTCCTGTAATCGAAATCTTTTTTATTCTTACAAACTAAGTAAGTACTACTTTTGTACATGCTTATTGTCATTCACACCACAATTTTTTATGTACTGCTCCTAAACACAAAACAAATTCAGATACTTGAATTTACAACATAAAAAGTAGACGACTTTCGTGATTTTTCGGTAATTTTGTTTCCAACAATAGTCGACCCGGAGGACGACAAGTGTTGCTCTGGAGGATACCCACCTCTATGCATCTTACTTGGAATTTCGCGTAAATTGGTCTGAGTAGCGTGACTTCCTTACAGCCATGTCTATCCTCGTTCATTTGAAATTAATACAAATTTAAATTAAAAAATTAGTGGTAAAAAATTAAAAAGAAGTTTCCAGTTAATTGGACGACTAAACGGATCTTAGATAATTTTTAATACAAACAAAGTACAAATTTCGCTTTTTTAGATCTGATTGAACATAAAATCTCCGTTTCAAAAGAATTTAATTAATGATATTGCTTAATTAAATTCAAATACTGCATGTGGTCATTTCATTCATATTTATTAATTGATGAATTTTTAAATACATGCTGATTTATCATGGCGATAAAGTCTCGAACATATTTAAATAAAATTTTGACCGATTATATTTTACTGTATTCAAATTTGAACTCTACTACACCTCGCTATTGCAATTATATTTGGTTGTAAACAACGACCCGTAGGTATACTTTAAATTTAAATTAACCTTATACAGCTATACTTTCATATCTAAGAAACCGTATACAGGACGAGTCCAAACTGTAATATATCGGTTACACAACTTTTCTAACTCTACTATACTTTCAATTTAATTGGGCATTCCCTTTACACAAACTGAATAGTTTTTGTGATATCTCAATTTTTTTATTAAAAATTTTATTTCCAATAAAAAGTAGCTACATAAAATTCATTCACAACAATTAATGAGTTAGGAAAATGTGATATTTTAGAAAAGGTTTTAAAACGTCGATAATCGTACAACAACTGCGTAAGGCTCAGATTTATGTAGCTTTTCTAAATAGTTAAACTAGTACCACATCATCATTAGCGTTCTTAGTAATTAGATAGGTAGTAAATCTGAATATTTGAAATATCAACAAACATTTACATTTGGTAATTCGTTTGTCAACAAATGTGGTATATACATGACGGAGCTCCTGCTCACCATAATTCGCTCATTCAAGGTCAATTGAAGGATACATCTCCAGAAAGCTGGATTAGACGAGCAGGAACCAATTCTCTGGGAACAAGATCATCAGAGTTAAATAAAGTAGATTTTTTATTTTGGGGATATTTTAAAGATCAGATGTACAAAGTACATGTCACTACACCAGACTATAATATAGTGAAGGATTATGAAAGATATAAGGCGGGCTTTCCAGAATGTTAAGGCTCAAATGTTTAGAGATGTAACTCGATCTTTTGAAGACCGTCTGCAAGCCTGTCAATTTAAGCATCTTTTATAACTTTATTATTAATTTTTTATATAAATTTTAGTATATTTGTAAGTTAATTGATGTGAATAAATTCTGTATGGTTGTATTTTTTTAATCATATAATTGGAATATCACAAAAGCTATTCAGTTTGGTCATTTCACTCAACGGTTTGGTATAGGGAATACTCAATCAAATATAAAGTATAAAGAATTAACTTTCATTTACCGATATAAAATACAGGGTGATCCATTAAAAAAAATTGGAAACCGATGTATTCGAGTTTGGGTTCGATTGTATAACGTATTGCCACCTAACCATTGCAATAGCAAATTCAAGTGAAGTTCAAATTTGGACTGAAATACCATTTAAAAAAATTTACCTTTGATCAGGCATGACGTTCTATAACCCGCTGTAGAATGGGCTTTTTCAGTAAATGCTAAAATCTCAAAACAAATGTTCAATTGAAAGCTTACAGATATTTTTCACCTTGTGAACAGAGTTTAATAAAAAAATCTAACAAATATTATGGCAATTTGAACATTCGTTTGCCCTTGGGGCATGTGACGTCATAGAGGCTGGAATTATGTTGGATTTGCATCAAATAGACCAATCAATAGAGCATGCAAGTATAATTTTGATATGTTTTGGCCATGCAAATGTTTTTAAAACGAAAAAAACTTAAAAAGTTCTGGAACAATCTCAATGGTACCCTTTGAATAGAAAAAACTTAGGTAATTGAAACACGAACAAATTGAGGGGTAGATAGACTTGTTCGGATAATTAGGAACCGAAGAAATTCGAACTTTTATCGTATTTTCTGGTTTTACATCGTTTAAATGATATTTACTCGTTATAGAATTCATGACATGACACAAAATAATTCAAATTAGTGATCAAAATAAAATTTCAATTTGCAAGCTGTGTGGAATATTTGAAGTATTTACAGATGTGTGATGTCATAGAGACACCATTAATATTCTAGCGTTTTGGTACGAAATTTGAATTATATTTTAAAAATTTAAATTTGTCCTTCATAAACCTCCCTTTTTTCAAGAAACAACGTTTTTTTTGGATAGAGCTTATACTTAAAAACATCGTGTAGCAGTTTTTCAAAATCAGTCATCATGCCTATTGCACGTTATATAAAAAAATTACTTCGTTTTAAATGATTGTATCAAATAACTGAAAAACATTTTCCTGTCCAAAACATCAAAATTATACTAGTAATGTCTTTCATATGATGGCACCATCTGCTCCATATTACGATTTTTGTTAAAAATGTTCACCTATTGCTTGGCCTACAACGCGAACAAGCCTTTGCTGGCCAAATAGAAGGCTACTTGACGTCACGGTCAAAGCGCGAGCTTGCTTTCCGCACTTTTGATATTTTTTTTTTATAGAAATTCCTCAAAAAAAATTTTTAAAATACGGGGGACTATCGCTCTAATGAATCACCCTGTATACTCTGTATTAATAGTTATACTGATATTACACGGATGCTAGTTTTATTTTATCTTTATTTTCAGAAAAGCATATACCAACCTGTCGCATATGCATAATTATATAACAATGGCATTGTGTTTTGTTTCAAATGTTTAAAAAAATTGTAAATTTATTATATTATTAAGTTCTAGAAATTCTAGTTAAGCTGTAATATAGTGAGCTAATAGTAAACGTTGATACTAACTGCATCAAAATTAAAATGTTGTTCGAGAAGTTAACACACCAATGCTAGAGTTCAGTCGAGTGTAGCTCAACTATTTTATGAATTCTGCTGGAACGAAAAAATTATTTTTATTTTGTTATCCTCTATAATTTAACTTTTCCGTTTCCATTTTCAAACTAATTTCAAATATAATTTCAGTAGCAGTAGCACAGAAAATATAAAATGTAATCATTGGTGCACAATATTATTGAAAATACTATGGAATAGTGCGTAATCTATAAAATTTTGAAACATAATTATTTTACAATCATAACAATTAAAGGGTATAGCAAATAAAGATCAGCAAGTTATTACTGGCATTATTATGGCTGCACGTTATATGGGACTGCTATGAAAACAAATTTACTTCACTTGTTTTTATCTTTCCTATACCTACTCCACCTATTTCTCCAGTCTTCACTACCCTAGTAGCGATCGGATTTACATTTAATTTTCATATATGAATTGTTTCCATTGTTTCCTGTTTCTTGTTAACGTTTTAGCCTCTTCCCAAGTTTTGCCTCTATCTTGTAGAATTTTACCCATTGCTGTATTCCATGTTTCTCTTGGTCTTTTATTGTCCATTCTTTGAATGTGTCCTCACCAGCTTAGTTGTCGTTGTTTTTAAGTTCAATATTGTATGCACCCCCAATTCTTCTTGTATTTTTGTATATCTTATCTTGTCCTTTCTATTCACTCCTAAAGTTTTTCTCAGGTATTTCATTTCCGCAGCTTGTATTTTCCTCTTCTGCTTTTTTGTGAGCGTCCAGGATTCGCATCAATATCTTAAGACTGGTCGATAATATATGGTGTTGTTATATAGGTATTTTTATCTTTGCTTGCTTCGAAATTTTTTTTATCTATAAATTTTTTATTCATAGCATAATATAGTTTAATTGTTTTATCGATCCTATCATTTATTTCTGTTTCTTGTTTTCCAGAATCTTCGACCATTACTCCCAAATATTTATATTCCTTTGTTTAATTTGTATGTTGTCTATCCTAATTTCTGTATTGATATTTGTGTTACGTCCCAAGCCCGATCTTGTACGGAGTCGAGCTTCGTACAATGAATTTGTACGAAGTCCGATCTGTACAAGCCATTTTGAACATTATCTGACTCGAAGGCGCGGAGGAGGGTAGAATTACGCTGTCAAAGATAATTAGTGGGTGTTTATGGGTTTTTAATTGATATTATCGGCCCATCAGGTCTTCTTTAAAAAAAAACATATCCCCCTTCACATTTAGCGCAGACTTAGGACGAATCTGTCAATTACACAATTCAATTTTTCGATTCGGATTAGGGTAGGGTAGGGTGGTTTAGGTTAAGAATTGACTTGCTTTCTATACACTTTTTCAAACGATATATTTAAAAAAGTGTATGGAAAGCGAGGAGATGTTCTTTTCATAGATATCCTAGCTTTCTATACACTTTTTTAAGGGAAATTTCATAAATTTTTGTGAAGTGCATTGAAAGCGAAGGAAATCTCACCCAACCTACCCAACCCTAACCCAAATCGAAAAATGGAATTGTATAATTCACAGAAAAGCTTGCTTTCCGTACACTTTTTTAATGGATATTTTCCAAAATGTTGTAAAGTGCATTAGAAGCGAAGGAAATCCAACCCAACCCACCCTACCCTACCCTCCTCCGCACCTTCGAGTCGTCGACGAGAGCGACACGGGGTGTTTGAACCGTGCGCGCCCCGCATGAAAGCCGACTCCGTACAACCAGCGTTGTACAGAGTCGACTTCGTACAATCATCTCTGTCCGAAGTCCGCCAATCTCGGATTCGTACAAAATGGCTTGTACAGATCGGACTTCGTACAAATTCATTGTACGATGAAGCTCGACTCCGTACAAGATCGGACTTGGGACGTAACATTTGGATTTCCTATTACCAGTATTTTGGTTTTTTTTGTTGATTTTCATGCCCTCTTCTTCCATTACATTTTTTCATATGTTTATATGTTCTTGTAATCTCTTTTCACTCCCTGCAATCAGTACTACATCGTCAGCAAAGACACCTTCAGCTATTTCGACTCTTTATAGATTTCTATAACCTACAAACATTTTCTTTATTTTCTCTTCACTTTTCTTGATGTACGTTGAACAATATTGGGCTAAGTCCTCCTCCTTGTCTTCATCCTATCGTGGTTTTGAATCCATCAGACTACATGTTGTTTCGTACTATGAAATTATTATTTGTTTCATATATATTTTGAATAATTTTAATGATTTTATTCCCTATTCCTCTATCTTTCAATCCTTTCCATATTTTCTCTCTAGGGACCGTATCAAATGCTTTCTCCAGATCTATGGATGCCAGATATGTAATTTTGTTTTCCAAATGCCTCTTTTCTTTTAGTTGTTTTAATGTGAAGATATGATCTTGTGGGCTTCTTTAAATTTAAAATATTAAAAAAAACGAAACTGAAAATGTGCCCACCTCTAGTTTTTTTATTTTCTATTTTAATACACAATGTTATAAACTTGTGAATATGTACTTGGAAAAGTGATACTTTTAATTATTATATTTTTTCAAAATCATTCCAAAGCTCGTGGTTACGTATAGTTCACCGGACCCCTATGTTCATAACGACGCACCGAACCATATTCTATTTGATATGAGTTTAATCTTAATATGACAATTCAAAAATTTCCCAGTGTTCATAGTAAATAATGAATCAAATTTTGCTGTTTCAATACCCAGATATGTCAGAATTTATACTATAGTACCTCACTCCGTAGTAGCACTATAAAATCAATGTCAATGGTGTCTAATTTCAACAAGATCTTATTTTGGAAGCAGTAAGTACCACACATGAAATTATTAAGTCATATCCTTTTTGCAGAATTTGCATAGCAATAATATTCTGGTTTTCACTGTGTGATATTTAATATTTTTGTTAAGTATTAAACTTGTTTATATAAAGATTAGCGTGGTTTAGGTAATAATAAGCAAAAAAATGTATTGACATAACAAATCCAAACAGTAAATTAAAAATTTTCTAGAAGGAAACATACCTAGACAAAATACAACTAATCTAAACTAATTAAATGAAAGTTTAAGCAGATGACAATGAACTAGCTAAATAAATAAGAACTTTTATGTAAAACGTAGTGTATATTGATCAATCGAAGATAATATATTATTCCACACTGGATACGCTTGAATTACGTGAATCAGTGTTATTTGCTCAAGTGGAAAAATTCCAATCTACCGCGTCTGGTTAGTACATGTAACTACGTACAATTTGACCTAGTAAAAACGATATAATTGTGGCGCCATTTGTGTTCCCAAATATATAAGAATATGCGAAGATTCATTTGGAATCTTTGTAGATATAAAAATATAATAATATTTGACTTGTTCTGAATGGATTTTTGTGCCACTTCTTTCCTTCTAGAGACCTATTATTTTCTCTAAATTGATGTGTAAACTTGTACAAAAACGGTGTTCCACTTTTGGTCCGTAATATGATCACACCAGTAGTAATTTTTGACATTATGTAATTCCAGTATGACAGTAGTACTAACCAATACATTCTTCTTTGGGTGCAATGCGAATGTGTACAGAACAAAGGCGATTGCAATTGAAATAGGCGTAATTGAAATATACATTACGGGGCTGGATACTGGTCTACACCATTATTTGGATTACCTACTTTTGAAAAGCAAAGGAATGAAATAGTTATTTGTAAGCCTAGGCCGCGAAATACCTTTTTAACGTACCGAAAGAACAGTTATCGCCGAGGCCGCTTGCGGCCGAGGCAAGATAATCTTGAGGTCGTTAAATAGTTTCGCGGCCATGGCATACACACTATTTTTCGTGCAATCGTTAAAATTATTAAACTAGATAATTGTAAATAAATATATGATTGCTCTAAAATCAACAGCAGTTCATTCATTTATTTAACAATGTTTGCTATGGAAATGATATGTTTCAATATATACAAAATATTTTGACAGTTATTGCTTCAACTTCTGGAGTAAATATAAGTAATAATACAAACTGTACAATTAATGTTAATATTCATCCTAAATAATATAAGTACTTATGTATTTGTTGGTATTCAATAAAAAACAATCCTTGTCTTTGTAGTATTTTAGAAATGTCAAATTTGGAAGTGACGCTTGGTTTCGCAGCCGGGCAACGGCCGCGAAATTGAATTTCGCGGACTGTGTTGAGAACGCGAAATACTGACTTCGCGTCCGATTGCACGAAAAAGTTATTTCTTTAAATTTCAAGGGGTACTTAGACTCTCTTGCCTCCTCTGAGGAGTCGCCACTGGTTATGTCTTTGATGATTCTCTTCTATTAAAGAATAATTGGCGTAAACGGTTAAATAAAAATGCATATTAAAATGGATGAGTGAAATGGTGAATTTTATTGATTCAATTTTTAAATTGATATTGTCATGCTGTACTTGCTTAAATTTTGTGAGAAGAAATTCTTCATAGATACTGGAGTAGTTTTTAATTTTTAAATTTATTACATTGTTTTGTCAACACGTTATTTATGCGTTATTATCTAAAATCCATTTAGTGTACAAAACAAATTGAAGTATTTCGCAAGTACGGAATACTTATTTTTTGGGCATTTAAAAATTTTCATAATGCAATTTTTGATGAAAAAATGGTTATATTTATATTCACCCAATTGGGGATGTAATTAATTTTGTAAAAATGTTCTCTAATGAATTTTTTCAAATACCTATTTTCCATCAGCAAATAAACTTTGTGAATATTGAAACATGAGTAGATGAGAACATTAATTTAATTTGTTCTCGTCAATAATTCAAATCACTCCGGTTTAACATCTACTATATTACTAAATTTGTAATATATTAGTTATAAAGTTCATAGCACTGAATACTACATGCTGTTCTAAAGCTTATTTGTATAAAAAGATGCACAACAATGATGCATGTATCTACCTATAACACCTTTTAGTAGAAATCTCGGATAATGCTTTTTTTTCTTATATTTTATACGATAGACAAATAGTGTAAACCAACAAATTAAAACATTATATTTTTATTCGTACAAGTCAGTCGTCAATTAGTTATTCATGAATGAAGGTTAAAAGTAACATTTGGATTACTGAACGAGTTCTGTCAGTTGGAACTTTTAATACGTAAACCAGGTTTACGCACTGAATTGACTCGGCTCAAGAACATTTTTGATTCCTACACAAAATCTTGAAGCGCGAGTATTGCTTGGGATCGGTATACTAAAGACCTTTCGGTTCGGTACGGCAGCATCGGTATATATGGTTTAGAAAGCAAGTTTTGACGGAATGGTCGACGGCCAAATTCAATTTGTGTAGTTTGTGTATTTAGACTGTCAGTGTCACATCATCAGTCGTGTGCATTTCATGAAAATGGCTGCTATCTACGAAGAAGCATTGATTGAACAGTATTGGTGATAAAATTCCAGGATATGTGATGAAATTCAAATCTTATGATGAACTATATTTTTAATTTATTAATTTAGGTTCTTTTTTATTTTACAATGACAAGTTGCCAGCTGACGAATGTTTGCTTTTCTTATCCAAGTGCCATGCCGCGCCGACCTGAGTCGATTCAGTGCGAATCCTACTCAATTTCTTTTATAAAATGATCTTTTTCATAAAAAATTAAAATAAAATGTTTGTTTATTAACATTTGAAATGCCAGAAAAACTCATAACCCAACTCGATAGCACAAGTGTCATTTTCTAATGATACTACACATTCTAGAAATAAACGTAGTAATATTAATTTTTTTGTAGTGGAAATATTAACTATTGAATCATATTAAACCCTCTATTTACCAGGTCATCATCATTTTTACGAAAATTGTAATAAGTATATTTTAAATAATTTATGAATATTTTTTTTGTAGATAACATTATTACAAAATAAAATTACCACATTTATTTCTATAATGTGTATTGTGTATAGTAAAAGTTTTACTGGGAAGTAATGCTTGCGATATTAGTTCGGGCAGCTGAATAACTGGTACGCATTTAACCTTAACGTCCGGTCTGGCACATTGTTTAATTCAAAACTAATGAAAAGGTTAAACTTGTTTACCTTAATCAAAAGATACTCTTCTGGGGCATCCTTCATGAATCAATTAACTTCTTCTCTTGTCAGACTTTTTGATTTGCTTGCCTGATGACCAACTGCTTACCTTTTTAAGACAGCCGTCAGTTTTCGATATTTTGAAGTATCAGACTTGAGCATCGAATATTTTGCCCACATTGTCGCAGGATTCATCTTTTTGGAGATATCCAAGAAGTACGAAAATTATCACAAAATACGCACGGGTTGACAAACTGTCAAATTTATTATTTTTGTTTTTACATCACTAAATAACTAAATCAAAAGCTATGCGATAAAACACGAATCGAAACCACGATAACACCTACATACAGGTAGGTAGGTAGGTAATTACTAATAATGCTGAGGTCCGAATTGCGCTCGCAATGCTATTGGTACTCGAACTGCTTATACCTGGTCCAATTTAATCAGAAGTCATTTTATGTCTCTAAAAGAACAGACTCCTCGTTTCGTGCAGTCATTTTCGATGCAAATTGGTTAGGTTATGGATGATGTGATTGAAAAATTGACGCGCTTTTGTAGTAGCGCTCACGTTGCCTCACTTATCAGGCATCACTGCTTCTCACAGCCATATATTTAAGGTCTGTTCAGACCATAGAGATACTACAGATAGAGGCAACAAGCCAGCTCGGAACCCGTCAACACGTAAGAGAGAGATATGAAGTCGGAGGTTTAGGCTATCTTTCTCTAATAACGTGCATGCT
The DNA here is from genome assembly GCA_949126875.1 of Lochmaea capreae. Classification (NCBI taxonomy): domain Eukaryota; kingdom Metazoa; phylum Arthropoda; class Insecta; order Coleoptera; family Chrysomelidae; genus Lochmaea; species Lochmaea capreae. The sequence goes on from OX421398.1 coordinate 4,854,188, forward strand.
ATATACACAGACAAAGACGAAAAAACCTCTGATAGTCAGTCTTTTTCTATCTCACCGGAGTTCAGTCGGACATTTCCACTTACACAGCGAACTATGGCTTGTTGCCTCTATCTGTAGTATCTCTATGGTTCAAACCGCATTCAGAAACAGCATTGCAATCAGTGATAGGAAATAGGCGAAAGTAAACTGGTTGTTTGCTATGACCAGTTATTCTATGATAGTTTCTGACAGTTTCTGATTGCAGTTGGAACATACCTTTAAAATATAAGCACTATTCGAACCGGTACTCGAGGTGCTGACACTGCTCTAAGCACATTTCGGATCGCGGCATAAATAATGTATAAAGAACGGTAATGGTATTTTAACGAGCACGAGCACAATTGTTTGGACCACTCGAATTTTATTGTACGAGATCCTAGGTATATTACAAGGTTCGTTCCAACTGGCGATAGAACCGTTCTAGGTACCGTTCGCGCAAGTGGTGTATTTTTTTAGCGTTCCAATTGATTATAGTATCATTCTTGGGACGTTACAAAAACTTTTATCTGGAAGAGATGACAAAATTTAGCTGAGTTTGCGCACTACACAGTACTTGATACGATTCCGGAAAGGTTCCTTAATACCAGTTGGAACAAACCTATAAAATAACCATTCAGTTAACTGCAATTGCAAACATAAACAACAAACATACAAAAATACAGCGGAATAGGCATTTTAAAAAAGTTTCCGATAAATATTTATTCTCTGATGCATACTTAATTTTATCAAATATTATAATGTGCAGTCCATCTATACATACAACACAAACACGTCCAATTACAATGCATAATATAAATAAAAATGGCTAAAAGTCTAATATTTGAAATAGTCCAGTCATTTTTGTCGGATCACCTCGGAACGAAAGATAATGAGCTGATAAATCTTTATGTGTTCAATCTAAAGTTGTCTTAAAAGTCTCATGAAATCTCGTGTCCGCGTCCTAAGATATTAATGGTCAAAGGCCAAAAAAAATCAGTTTTTTGCAAATACCTTCCTGTGGGTTTATTGCTATTTGCATCTATTATAAATATTGTAGAGAATAGAATTCTCTATAACTTTTGTCTCAAACAATTTATAATAAACGAAACTGCGACACGAAACTACGATTTGCTGCATCCACAGCGTGAACCACAACCATTCTTGCAAATATTGTATTGAGTAATTCATCCTGATGTAGTGATATTATTGTTGTAATATGTACCAGAAATTCATCCCACAATATCCAATCCCACTCTTGGGGCTCTAAATAATTCCCTAACCAAGTTTAAATTTGATAATATACACGCTTGATGTGTTGATGAGCCACTGCACTTCTAGGTGGAAGATTGCGTAGCTGCACAGGATTATTGAGTTTGTTAACTTGTAACAAAGATGATCGATGATGTTTTCTGATTTTGTAGCATTATACTCGTATATTGCCAACACCATTTTCATATAATGTTCTCTTGTTGAAATACTTCAGCTAGTTGATCCAACAGAGTTTCTCTTGTGTTTTTTTTCCTTTAACAGCGCAGAAGTAGTGTTTGCCACTAAATGCGTGCAAACATAAAAGGTGTCTTTTAGAAAGAGGATAATTATCAAAACTTTAGGTGTATGTTTGAGTTTTAACATTTGAAAATTGTGAATTATGTATACTTATATATTTTTTAATGATTTGTAGACTTAATACTTACCTATTATCAATCGGTTGGCCTTGCATTATGCTGTAAACAGTTAAGCGCTGCGCGCTCTCTGTCCTTTATCTCAAAAACAGTTTTGTGTGTAATAAAAATGTTTGAAACAAAAGTTGTAGACATTTTATTTTCTACAATACTCATAATAGTCGCAAATATCATTAAACCCACAGTAAGCGAGTTATTCATTTTTTTAAAGGCTTATAGGAGTTTACAGCTTATTATCTTCATTCTGAGGTTGACCCTTTTTTTGGATTATATTGCTAAACAAAATACAAAAAATGCGATTTCTTTACATTATATTTTGAAGTGTGTATTTTTGGTTCATCGATCAAAATGGCTTAACTATTTCCACATTCTGATTTTGACAGCTGTTCATTGTTTGCTGCTTCTACACTTTGGAATTTTACGGTATCACATTATATTATATCATTTTTCGCCTCATAATACATAGTTTGCGAAAAATGCCTACTGACTACGATTTTAACGAGTAAAACAGAGATACATAAACAGAATTTTTGATGGAGGGTCAAAAAATCTCTTTTCTAAACCTTGTATTGAAGTCGACTCTGTCAATTAAGGTGGGTATTTACTCATTGCCTTGCTTCAACAAAAGTTATAGACCAATATGCCACAATTAGAAGTGAAAACTAGAATCTGTCGTTATTTTAAAATTCATTTATCGGTATGATATAATGCGGCAATGATAATTAATAAATAATAGCGTTCCAATTAATATTATAATAATAATGTTATCAGGGTTACGTCAGTTGACAAAAAACTACAAATTAAAATCATCGGTCTACAATCCAATTACTTTGAACTTTGAAGATAGTTATTTGATCGCAATTACAAGCCGATCATATCAACCGAACTAAAGAGTCTACCCGAAGGAAATACGGAACGAGATATTTGAGAACTAGTTCGCTTAGTTGCTCTGCGGAGCTTTCTTTTGAACTAGTTTGTTCGTGAAATCTGCAATACTATTGAGTATTACCAAAGCGTATAATATGTTCTGAGCGTTACATCTAATACGCATCTATGGCAAAATGTCTAATAATAGTGAGTTTAAAGCTGGATTTATAAAATCTGTTAATCGTTGTCCCCGCTGCTCCAAAATAAAACATTGGCATCACATACACGCGTTTATAAACCGTAGTTCGTCGTTCCCACGTTTTTCGTCGTTGTCTCTAATTAACCAAATTTTATATCTTGCTATTCGTGATTCGCAGTTGTTGATGAACTCCTTATTACTATCTTACTTTCCTTATATTGATACAAAAACAAAAACAATTTTGCTGTCGTATAATATGCGTCATCTTTTGTGACCAAGCAAACACCAACAGACAAGAAGCGAAGCTTCGGAAAAAAACGATTCTGCGGTAGCCATCTTTTAAATTGGTCATCATGTGTCATATGGCTTCTTTCTTATGGTCTTTACAGACCCAAATTAGATTAAAGTTTGCTTGTAGGTTGAAATTATTTTTTAGATGATCTATTTCACGTGTATATTGGCAATGAAAAGTGGAGAAATAGCTACTGATGGAAAAAAACTTATACATATAATATATTTAATAAAACACCACTTTATGATAAAATACTTTTTCCCAGTGTGATTCGAGTGAAGCTATAAGCACTTATTATGATTCTCAGTGTATGCCAGAGTTAGCTGTCACCTTCAAGGTTATTTATTTTCTTCCACTCAACATCAAAGAATTTTCGCCGGGCTTCACTTCTTGTTGTTGTGTATTCTTTGACATCACCAACAACGATATAAATTCGTCGACTCGTGAATAACGAATCTCCAGGAACGTGGAAAACACGTCGAGCTACGAAAAATGGGAGCAGCAGAGTTTATAAATCCAGCTTAATTCAATCCTAACTGTCATACTGGAGTTTCGTACTCTGGCTTGTTTTTGAAATAATCTTGTTTAAGTATTTTTGTCTCACTCGTTATGATCGTTATGATTGTTTTTTTGAGTACCTGATGTAGCTGACGTTTCATGATAATGGAGTAAATATTGTTTAAAGTTTTTAATATTGACGTGAATTATTGGGAGTTGAATTTTATTAATAAATTTTATACCGATGTGATTATTATATTGATGGTGCGTCATATACAGTAAATTCTAGTCAATAATATGGCATACATATATAGGTTGTCACAATAAAGTTAATAGTGTGGTTTAAATATCAATAAATAATACGGACAATGATAAAAAAAAAACTTATTGTATGTATTAAAAATAAGTATTCAAATGAATGATATTTTAATTTTTAAACAAAATAGTAGGTATTCATTGTTCACATTGCATATTTGCTGGTAAATTTAGAAAGATTTAGAAATCGTAGAGATAGATGGGTAGACGACAAAAACTTGTTCTTACATAGAACTGTCTGCACAATCAGTAGCATTTGAGAGGCCTAAACGATACCTACGTCACTCGAAGACAGTACCTTCCTCGAGTACCTGCAGTTCAGACGTAAACATTTATCTCTTAAACTAATTATTACAAAAGGTACTGTCCTTCTTGTACCCTTTTATTTTCTAGATTAATAAAGCCACGAATAAACTTGTGTGTCTTGAAGTGTACTGATTGTATTTAATTGAAATTAATAAATGTATCTTATTGTTTATTTATTTAAAACTCAAACTGGTTTGACTCGCTAATTTTTGGAAAGAAATTGAAGTCTGGTGTAGAATAATGATTTTGTTACCTACATACCAAAAACCTGTCCAGAACAATATAAAAAATATATTCCATACTGTAGATTAATTTACCATTTTGATCTGTGATTATTTCCTACCTTAAATATAGAGAAAAAATACGCCATGATGATGAGACAAGGCGCCTGGGATAAGACAGGCCTAAAAGTTCATCAAGGAATCATCGCCAAAATTAACGGAGTATAGGCGAACAACCTGGATCCTGGTTGTGCTACTGAAAGGGTTCTGTAGATTCAACAAAAATATGAAATTCATCGGATTGGCAGATACAACCGTATGCAGGTTTTGCTAAGAAGATGAGGGAACCTGTGGCATTGCAAAGGCTTGACTAGCTTAAGGCTTTCGACAAAAGGGGAGGAAAAACCATAACCCTCCCAATATATGGAGGGCCCAAGGTCAGTCTAAGGAGTTCAGTAATAAGGAAATCTAGCATCACATGAGGGCATACACATTAGATCTGCAAAGGTCGTATATAGTGGATAGGCTCTTGGAAACACATAAGCTCCATATTAACCTTAATCTTAGAAGACTCGGTGAGGCTAAAACAGACTATTATCATGATACATGAGATCATGATTGTGTTGTCACATCGGTAAAATTTCACATGCTGTCATGTCTTAGATTCAGACTAGTTAACACTCATCAGGTTTAGTATATTATGTTGTGTCATGATGAAAATTGAAGCTTAAAGCTGGACGACCATCTCAGAGTTAGAAGAGAAACTAGAAAAAGTAACTGCATATCTAATAGGAAATGAATGTCTGTAAGGAAGAGCGTCAAATTGTCCCAATTTCACAATTCATCTTCCGCCCGTTTCCAGAAAAAAAACTTTAAATTCAACTGTCACTTTGGTTCTTGGTGGTCACCAAAAACACAGACATCAAAGTCTTGAAACCACATCATGCGTGCAGAAAATGTAAATTTGCCATACTGAAAGCATGCTATTTCATGTAACTTGCCATGATCTGAATGAGGTGACCTCTAGGTACTTCTAAATCTATTTACAAGCAGGTATGAATTGTATTTCAGATATTTTGAGCGTGAAATGATTTTGAATGATAGCAAGTGAATTGACATGCTATGATAATAGTCTGTTTGCGCCTGTACTCTACTTTTTCATTACACAGTAACAACTACAATATATAGTTTATCTATCAAAGGGCCGCTCTTCGGTGCTTTTGGCGACTTACAAGCGGTCCTTTTAAATTTTCTGTTGGACTTCACACTGATTTTAAATAGACTTAATAGACTATAATCAGTGCAGCAGTAGCAAATACTATACGGGGTGTTCCACTACTATTCGACAGTTCAATATCTGGAAAACTGTATTAAATTTGGCAGCTTTAAACAGTTAAAACTGATGCTTATATTTATTATGAAACACTTCCATTTTTTCTCTAGTCCATAGTACCAAAATGCACTATTTTCTTAAGATATATATATATTAAAAATTTCTTTTTTGGGATACATCCAAAATAAGTTATGGTTGGTAAAGAAGACTATTTTTTACTAATCCAAGCTCTCTATAATTATTATTATCATTTTCAAAGTATAAAATTCTTTGTTACAATTTGAATAAAAAATATATATTGTTAACAAAACTTACCTACCAGTAAGTGAGTTAATTCCTTTGAGAACGGACATTCGTTTAGTAAAAACTTTTACATATTTAAAAAAAAATATTACCAAAATTATTAAAAATCACAAAATCAGTCTTGCTCTCTTAACTATTTTAGTAATATTATTTTTTTTTAAATATGTAAAAGTTTTAGTTATAGTTTTTTAAGATGAGTTTCCTCGTTTACTAAAGAAATGTATAAATATTAAAAAAAATTAATATTACCAAGATTGCTAAAAAAACCAGACTGATTTTGTAATTTTTAAAAATTTTGGTAATATTATTTTTTTTTAAATATGTAAAAGTTTTTACTAAACGAATATCCGTTCTCCAAGGAATTAACTCACTTACTAGCAGGTTTTGTTAACAATAAATACATTTTTTTATCCAAATTGCAACAGAGAATTTTATATATTTATCCTTGAAAATGATAATAAAGAGTCTTCATTACCAACCACAAATTATTTTTCAACTTCCCTATTGTTTCTTCAATATACATCTATATAAATATTGAGATAATTGAAAACAAGTGGTTTGACGGATTTTTATTTTATTTTAGTCATTCAAAAAAATATCAAAAAAACAAAACAGTTGGCACCTTTTCATTGTCTAAATATCTTTTACTTATGTTTCTTGTAGTATATTCATAAGTTTGTTATTTTATGGTAATTGAAACCACAATATTTTTTTAAATTTCCTTTAACGTTTTGGTAGCGCTCCAGCTAGCGTTGTCAAGAAAAATTTAGTTTAAAAACATTTTTTTTGTCCGTACAAGGAATTAATCGGAAGTACTTTGGAGAGGAAATAATACAAGCATTACAAATACTGAAAATCCCCCCAGTCAAACTAGTGGCCTATATAAAAAACTATAGCTGGTATAGTGATTCAGTTCAAGTGTCTGGGCCATTGAGCACAACCCAAACGAATGAATGAATGTCGCAGCCTGTCACTTCCAAAAAAATGATAGTAACAACAAACGCCTTTTATTCAACGTTTCTAAAATAAGCAAAGAAGCGCTGTACTTAAAAAACCGGCTGGAATGCTACCGAAACGTTGAAAATAAAGGTATATTTATTTACCTTAAAATATCGAAAAAAAAAATGTATTCATTGTCATTTTTGATTGTCTTTAACATCATAATATCTATCTGACAATTCGGATTTTCTCTTATTCAACATATTTTTTTTTAAATACGTACCTGAATATTTTTCAACTTTGCTAATTACTTATTTGGTTGTGGTTACCATAACATATAAGTTAGGTTGGAGTATTTGTTTCGTTCTCAAACAGTCAGCATCAAGCTTCTAATATATTTATTATTGTTTTTAAAACGGCCCCTGTAATTTTTTAAAGAATTATTGAATATTTTTATTGTGGGGATCGTCATAATATCTGGAAAGAAGTTGTATGTCTTTTAGTGTTTAGCAGTTTTCATTTATTTTTTATTCCAGATATCTTTGTTCTTATTATGTTTTCTATACGAAACGAATATTCAACTAATTCAAATGTGCAACTTTACCACGTTTTAACCCTTTTCGAAATCCCTATGATATGCCTGGAATTTGGGACACAACGAACATTGATTTATACAAAGTTCAAGACCTTTCAAGTAACCCAAATCATTTGACAGATGTCCTAACAGGATACTGCCACCCAGGGGCGGATCCAGGATGTATGTAAGGGGTTGCTCAACATACATGAAAATGTATAGAATGAGGTATAAGTTTCTATAATGCATTACTTATTATTCCTTATTATAAAAGGTCTAAAGCAGAAGTTTTAGCTAGTTTACTCTTACCCTGAATTTAAAGAGCAAGAGTTCAAATTGTTCAAAACAAAGAAATAAGATGACTATTTCAAAGGACACTAATAATGTAAAGCAACGTATTAAAAATGAAACTTTAATGTTACAACTTTTTCAATAGTGCAATGCTACGAATAAGTTAGTCGATGGTCCAATTTGACAAACACACTCGTCTTTGTTTTGACTGACTGAAATGATGTAAGACTTTATCTACATCAATTTCCCTGTCTTTGTGAATATGAGCCAGTGCAATCCCGGTCAATCGGCCTTCTGTCATGGTTGACCTGAGATGAGTTTTGATTCTTCTCAGTGAAGAAAAACTCCGCTCGGTCGGGGCAGTTGTGACGGGTAACGTAGCGAATATCTGCAATAAAATTGCTACGTTTGGGAAAAAATCTCTATTACACTTTGACAAAGCAATTTCACAACTTAGTGGAAGATCCTTGGGGATTGCTGATTTCCAATGTTACCATTTTATCTAGCGTAAATTGGATACCCAAGGGGGGGCTACAGCCTAGCCTCTCTCTGGATCCGCCACCGCTGCCACCTCACACTCACACAGCTCAAACTAGTGGAGGAAAAAGCAACTAAACACACAATCCCAATAACGACAAATTTGGTATCGTTATTTTGTTTTTGAATGATTAATCAGTCACGTTGGGGTGATGGGAGGAAAGATTTTTATAATAATTAATATGAGCATCAGTTTCAACTGTTTTGAGATGCCAAATTTCATACTTGTAATAGACTTTCGAAACTTCGTGTGACACCCTATGTCTGTTATTGTAAGATATGTGAATGAGTCTAATTTTTTACATTTACATTGTCGGAGCACACAAGTTTATACTTGGGCTATTTGCTACAAACACCAAAATTTTAATTTGCAGGATTTCGTAGGCTTCTATGTATAAGTATCGAATATTTTTCTTGTCTTCCGCCAAAGAAATGCCCAACCATTGTTTGATTTTTTCGTCAACTTTTGTTAAGCATTCTAGTAGGCTTTCAAAGATCTCTGTAATATTGAACATAACTTACCTATTGTCATTTTCAAAAAAATATATTTATATAGGTATGTAGATAATTTTATACTCAATTTCAAATGTTAGCATAGCATTTTGTGAATTAGGTATCTATTTTTTGAAAAAACTTAAGTACTATTTAATTCAAAAGGGTCCAAATAGGTTTGAAAGTAGATAAATGTACTGCATACAATATAGTTGAAAATTCAAATTGTTTTTTATCATAAATATTGCCAAGAAAGTGTCGTTTTATTGCTTGAAACGTATTTAGTTATTTTGTTTTGAATCTAATTTATAATACTAATTGGGGTTAAATCTCGTTCACCTCGATTAGTAATTTAGCCAAAAAGATAATGGTGGAACCTGCTAAACCTCGTGAATAAATATAAATACAGAATGTTTAGTGAATAGTGCACAACAATGCACCGAACTACAGGTTTGTCAACGAATAATAGTTCACTTTCTACTATCCTGACACCACTTAATGTGTTTGAGTCGGATTTAGAGCTTATCGAATCTGTCAAATTCATGACAAATTATTGAGGTATAGTTTATCCAAAGTAAGTGTGAAATAAAAAAAAATTCAAATGTTCACTCCTTGGTCGCCAAAAGTACTTACCGACAAGCGACAATTTTTTTGTTGATTTCATACTGACTTTAGATAAACTGTAATAAGGTAAGTTTAGTGAACAGAATGGAGAGTACTTCAAAGGATAGTTGTTGAAGTTATTTAAATACATTTTTATTCTCTTTATATTTGTTGAGTAATATTGCGAAATATCAGCTCATTAAATAGTTTTAAAATAACAGCCTGGGATCTTTTTATTTAAATTCTTTTGGACTCTTTGGAATTAAACCAATCTCCAGGATATACTTCAAGTTATAAGTGTCAATTCAATTTAAAAAAAAAATGTTTCATCTATTAACTGTAATTATATTGAATTTCTAGTATCATTTTTAAAATGATACATAAAAAGTGAGATTTGAGTAGTCAAATACATTTCATATTAAGTAGTTATTCTACGAATATAAAACTGTTGTAGCATAGACTAATTCGAAAATATGTGGTGTTCCGCATTTATGTATGTTAATATCGAATTAATGAACTTTATTTTAAGGTGATTACTAAAAACAGTTTTTGCAATTATGTTTTTGAGTAACCGAATCACGGAGCGTAGAGAAATATAGAGTACTATTTATTTTATGAAAACCATTTTGTTAAAATTACATTCTCACTAAAATATACATTTGCTTCTAGACAGGGTGGCGCATATTTCATTCCTAGTGTATAAAATTGATACAAGGTTAATTGATTCGAATAATATTCAGTAAATTTAACGGCATTTACAAATAATTATTGATTTATGTGATAAATCTCAGTAGGTCTTTTATCATAAAATATATCGAAGAAAGTTTTCTCTAAAAATTGTAGATACATTTAAGTTTCGTATTAGTTAAAATATTACAGGGCGTTCCATAACTCGATGCCACATCAAAGTTATGTTCTTTAAAAGAAACACCTTATATTTTTCACTTTACAACTGAGATCCTCTTCACTTCCTCATTACAACAATATGAGGTTGTCATCTGTTATACGGGGTATTTGAATACTTATAACCAATTTTCTGTCAAATTAGTAACAGGTTCAACGCCCTCTATAAGTGGATAGGAGTAAAAGAATAATACTGAAGTCAAAGCGTTTAAATTATTTTCAAAATTTATAAACATGAATGATTCTCCCAATATTCATTAAATAAAATACAGACTCAGAGCTCAATTACATTATTTTCTCAATAACTTTAAATGGATGATCCTGTATTTTATATCATTGTCATTACCATACCCCTATTTGTATCAAGCACTTTCCATTCCTAAAGTTATTAGTTGTTTTTTTCATTTTTCTATGCAAAGTAATAATTAGGTATGTTTACCAGATGTTAGTTTGCAATTGTAGGTTTACAAAATAACTACACTTATGATGGAGAAATAAGAAAAAAACAACAATATTTTACTAAAATAAAGTAGGTCTTAAATACATCTGGTAAATTATTACGTACAAATGGCCGTATGCACCGTTTACACTTAAACTCGTTTAAGCATTAAACTAATTTATAATTTTGAGTTGGTATGCACTAACGATTCTATGGAGGTTAAACCAGTTTACACTTAAACGTCCAATGTTGGAGGTTTAACTTTAAACTCCCCCCCTCCCGACGAAATATACGACTCCAAGCCAACAAAAAATCTCCCTTTTAGAGTAAGAATGAGACGAACTAACTATGAATATTTAAACAATTTATATTATCAGTCCAACAAAACTCTAACTTTCCTCCCTGGATGTCTAAGAATCCAGATGTTAATAGGTCCCTCACCCAAAATCCAAAAAATTCAACTAACCCTTGTCTCCTACAAATTCTCTCCAAGGAAATTATATCCAAATACCCTCAAACCCTGCAAATCTATACAGATGCTTCCTAAATTTTTCGACGTTGTTAAACTTCTTTCGGGTTTAACAAAAATTCGTTCGGTTCATACCAAGGCAACATTATGGAAAGTTTCATTATTTAAACCACTTTAGTTAAACCGGATTAGTACTATAAACGATACTAAATGATACTCTGCATAGAAAAATGAAAATATCTCAAAAGCTAATAACTTAAACTATGGGAAAGGCTCAATAAAAATAGAGGTATGGTCATAGTACTCTCCTACAATGATCTACAATACAGGGTGATCCATTTAAAATTACTGAGAAAATAATGTACTTTTGCGCCGGATTAATGATATTTTGCGTCCTGGGCAAATACTTTTTTTTCGCCCCTTTCATCTATCTCCCCTCCTCGTCTTTCAGACAGCACATACGACATACGTAAAATGTATATGTATTTACACAAGAAAAAATAGTCATAATAATGTTTTATTTATTATTGAAAATAAATATTTGAAGCCAGTAAAAGTCACCGAGTGGCCCAGTGCGAGATTTTTCCGACGCGGCTTCCGACAAAAAGCACAAAAAAAGACAAAGGACGCCGAACATGAACATGAAACCCTTATTTGAATTTCGCCCCTGTGCCCTGTGGTTAATCCGGCACTGCTTTTGCTCTGACAAATATTAGCAGAATCATTTGTGTCTATAAATTTTGAAAAGCCTTGGCTCGAATAGAATTAGTTAAAGCATTTTTTTATTTCCCTCACTGTTATCAACCATGAGGCTGTTATCGGTGGTATAGTATTTTTTGTTTAGTCTTCGGTTTACAGTATGATGAATATTAAAATTTTTATGTCGCTAGAAAAAAAAAGTTTAAAGCTTAAATAAGTCTATCACTTTTAAAAAATTGATTGTTCCGGTATAGTTTTTCTTGCCTAACGCACACACATTACTTGACACTTTATAGACTTCTCGTTCAGCATGAAACAGTGGGCACTCAACAATTAAATGTTCGACGGTCATTGGCAGGTCACTCATGTAACAGGTACTCAATGGTTCCTTTTTCAACATGTTTTTGTGTGATTCAACTTCGTATGTCCTATCCTTAGACGATGAAGGACTACTTGCTTGCGCCGACCTGCTGGGTTTGCCTCGTTTGGTATTAAATCTGGGTTAAGTTTTTGCAGCTTGTTATTCTTTACCTTTTTCCATCCTTCTATCCATATCTTCCTAGAGTGTTTGTTTTTTGCAGTTTTAAAGGTCGCAGTAAGGAATTGAAGTAGTTTGTACCTTCAGATTGTCTGTTGTACGTGCTTCTTTAGGCATCTAGTCGGCTTTCTCATTTCCCAAAATTAATATATGTGATGGTATCCAAACAACTATTTTTTTATTTGGGCTAAAATGGGGTGGTTAGGGTACAATTTTTGAATACCTTGCACTGCACTAAGGGAATCGGTGTATTGGGAATCGCTGTCCTTGTTTGGTTTTGATGAGGAATTTGTTGTAGAGCCTTCGATACTCCATACAGTTCGCCAGAGTATATTGAATAATCCTTATGTAAGCAAAATTTTTGAGTGGATACTTCGGTAACAACTAGGTACTGCTCCTGTCGTTTCGATTTCTGTCGATGCATCTGTGTATATACGTACTAAAGTGGCCTGCCAAACTAGTTTTAAGATCCATGAAATGTTTATGGATGAGAATAGGATTTGTGTCTTTTTTTGAATAATTTAATAGATTTAGGTTGCATACATAACATTTCAAATACCCTGTATAACAGATTGCAACCAATTATTGTTGTTTAGGGAAGTGAAGCAGATTTCAGTTTTAAATTAAAATATAGGATCATATAAAAAGGCGCAGGCGAATCTTCGGAGTCCCTGTTAGGGCCTCTGGGGACATAAGCAGGCATCCACAGTGCCGGAACCTTGGCTTGAGTTTGTCTTGGCCAAGGACTAAATTAGTAGTAGTAGTAGCAGTATAATTTGTATTTTGTCCTACTGCGAACAATGATAGGTGTTTTGTGGAGTTGCTGATTGAGTAAGTAAGTTAAATTTTAAGTCAATTTTACATTTAATTACAAAGGAATTGAAAATAAAAATCAATTTCAATTATATACATGCACACGCGGTACAGAACCATCAAAAGATCCACGGTTTTGACTTTATGCTTGGCGAAGTCAAATACATATTTAGGCCAAGCAACGGAGCATACGAGTATAGTAATTTTTGACAAAAATCCGAGTAGAAAACGGATGATGCCAACATATAAAAGGACATTACGTAATATCATTTTGATATATTTTGGACACGCAAATGTTGTTCAGTAATTTGTTATAAACATTTTAAAAAAAAACCTTCTTTTTTAGTTTTTTTCATATAGCGTAAAACGTACTGAAGTAATCTCAATGGAATGTATAGATACATTGTAGATAATTAAAATACGAACAAAATGAGGGGTCGAGCGAGTCAATCGGATAATTAGGACTCGAGAAAATCAGGAAAAACCGGAAAATCAGCCATTTTTTTGAAAATTCATATCTTTGTCATTTTTCAACTTGGTACAAAAGAAGTTCTTCGTATGCCCTTTGTATGCGATAAAAGTAACCGTCGCTTGGCGTCTTCTCTTCGCGCATATAAAGGGCATGCGAAGAATTCCTTTTGTACCGAGTCTTAGCTCTTGCAATTGAAAAATTACAAATATATGAATTTTTGAAAAAAATGACTAATTTTACGGTTTTTCCTTATTTTCTCGGTTCCTAATTATCCAATTGACTCGATCGACCCCTCATTTTGTTCGTATTTTAATTATCGTTTTCTACTAGGATTTTTGTCAAAAATATTTACCTATTGCTTGTCCTAAATATCTACTTTTGCATTGCATTAAAAACATGTGAAATACTAAATAGACGTATCTACCAGGATAATTTTAAAAACCAGCTTTGTTAGAAATTTTCTTTATGTACTCGTGGCATCCTTGTATTCTGATATAGAATCTATGAAACAGTGAGAAACATGTTGAACATTATTTACAAATCGCTGCTACCGTTGAGTGAAGCTACTTACCTGATTTCAGTGTCTCGCAGCAATCATCACCAAAAACAGCTTGTAAATAGTGAAATAATGATATGTAAAAACGTTTTTAGTAATCTCTTAGATAGTATATAGGAATTCACATTGTACAAATAATGGCAATATAATATGTAATCTCCTCTATCCTTAATTTAAAAAATGTGATTTGATTATAGATATAAGATTCATTCACGAATGTGGGAAATTTACTTGGCTTTGGTCGGAAGATAAAATTTCCTGCAAAAATAATACATCCAGAAAAAGGGGTCGTCCTTAACAGATGGTAACGTATGATTAAAATTTTATGAAGTACTACATAGCTCGATCTCCTTTTACGATTTCAACAATGTAATCCTACACTGCTCGTGATACTATTTTGAAGTTAAATCTTATTATATTTCGTTCCCTCACAATATCTTGTTTGACGGAAATTATTGTATAGGAATAGTCCCAGAGCTGGCTACAAAAAACAGGGTCGATAAGGTGCGCACCATTTCAGCTTGTAAACTGGCGGCCTCAACTTAGTACATCACCAAACACCACTTCTTAAGGTCAGCACAGGTCGGATATGAAAATGCTAGCCGGGTTTCCCGAACGAAATAATTGGCTGAAAAACCTCATAACGGGCGAGCGTGAATCCTTTAGTAACGTGGGGTTCAAACCTCAAATAAGAGCGGTGTAATAGTGCAAGAAGTTTTGTAGGCCAGAAAACCCTCGTAAGAAGTGATCGAAAGTGCTGGGAAACTCATCTGAAAAACCTAATAACGTGCGCGCGCGAAACTTTTTTATTAGGTTTTTGGGGTCTCAACTAAGAGCGGTGTGATAGCGCAAGAAGTTTTACGGGCCGGAAAACCCCCGAAAAAAATTGAAATGAAAATTTTTCGTATTTGGCTTAATGGAAAATTATTTTTGATGTCTCCATTCAAAATACCTGTTTGAGCTACCCGAAATTAAAAAAAAATCATCAAGATACGATGAAAACTCGGTGAAATATAATCATTTTTTATCACGCTCGTGATTTTATAGCGCTTACTCATTTTCCACCTACTCGAGCCGCCGCCAACAACGCAAAAACGGGCTTCTAATTTTTTTTTTTAATTCATTTACTGCGCCAATTATCAAGTGATTTTGATCAAATTTTTTTTAAAACTTCTGGAAATGGTTATACTTTTTGATAAAGTTGCTCAGTATTGAGTAACGGCTCGTGGTGCCCCAAGAAACTTTGAGGAACGTTGAGGCAAGATGATAATCTCGGCACTTTCGATCGCTTCTTACGAGGGTTTTCCGGCCTGCAAAAGTTCTTGCACTATTACACCGCTCTTATTTGAGGCTTAAACCGCACGTTACAAAAGGTTTCGCGCGCGCACGTTATGAGGTTTTTCAGATGAGTTTTCCGACACTTTCGATCACTTCTTACGAGGGTTTTCCGGCCTGCAAAACGTCTTGCGCTATTACACCGCTCTTATTTGAGGTTTGAACCCCACGTTACTAAAGGTTTCACGCGCGCCCGTTCTGAGGTTTTTCAGCCAAGTTTTTCGTTCGGGAAAACCGGCTGGCATTTTCATATCCGACCTGTGCTGACCTTAAGAAGTGGCGTTCGGTGATGTATTAAGCTGGGGCCGCCAGTTTACAAGCGGAAATGGCGCGCACCTTATCGACCCTGTTTTTTGTAGCCAGCTCCCCGTCTAGAATAATTATAAAAGAATTACATTAAGTAAACGTGCACATACGTGTTATAATAAAACAATGGTTTATTAATATAGATGACATCATTGACATTTGTGTTTAAAATTGATGATCAATGAGGAAAACATCCCGATGACAAAAACAGTTTAAAAGAATATCTGATAGTGAAAAGCATTTTTAGTGTTTCCTATCACCACCGAAGACAGAAATATTGCATTTTCGTGCATAACAATGTGTGAAGGTCTTTGTGCATTCATGAAGTGCTTGTTTATTTTGAAATAAAGTACAAAACTTGAATTTGCTTAATCCGAAATAAAACAATACAGTCTAAAAGATGTAAGCACCGATCATATAAGCTAAAGGGCAAAGTGGTTATACTCTGAACATCACTATGAAAAGGTTTTAAATACCTATTTGAAAATATAATAGACGACTAGTATTTCACATGAAAATATTTTTTTATTTCATATTTTTTATCAGTAGTTTGGTTTTAGTTTTCGAACTTACTTTTTATTGGGTTTTATCCACGCTGTGTTTATTTATGAAAATGATGAGAAAAGTTTGTTTTACATTGAATTCAGCTAAAGATAATACTTCTGCAGAACCCTCTATTAAGCGTCAACTTGCATGATGTTTTCATTTCTCAATTAACTGAGTATGAATTTATTTCTTTTCGTGCCGACATAATTTTCTTTCTATAATTGGTAACATGGAATTTAAAAAAATCATACTGTAATGTACAGGTCCGTATCTAATAATTCCAGTTGATGAGTTTGAAAAACTGAAATGTTTAACTACAATTTATCTGCATTTTATTTGAAACAAACTGTTCCAATGATGATGAACTATGCGGCTAAAAAACAAAAAAGAACCAACCTGATACTGAAGATTAGGTACCAAACTTTCCTGTATTGCGATTATCAATAGGCGAATTCGATCTAAGTATACCTTATTGTTTGCATTCTTCCTATACATCGCCAATAAAAAGTTGGATATCTTGTTTATTAAGATATTTCATCTTATCAAATGCATTAATAACTGTCATTATCTCATTCAGAGACTTTGTTGATTGATCACGTATCTCTGTCACGTAGTATCTTTTACCTTTCATTATTATATTCAACATTTTCCTTTCATATGCCATTTCGAACATATGATTCTGTACCGGATATTAAACTGATCTTTTCATCTTTCCTGCTTATTATCTCATCTGCCACATTAGATTTATGGTAATTATCGTCCTTTGTTGGACTGGTTTGTTTTTTAGATAGTAACTTATTTTTCAACAGGAAAACTAACCTATATCAAGCAATAATAATTTGAAAAATAATTTTGGTATAACCGAAAATTCCACCAGATTGAAAGTGAATTTAGTATTTTCGTTAGTTTCAACATACAAAAAATGTTTTTAATTAACGACAAACGTGGTTTTTTATATAATTGTATGTAATTTGTTATTTACTGGAATACAAAATAGGATGGAGGAGATCTTTTCCGTGATTAATGTGTACTTATTCTGTTTTAAAAAGCAGCACGAAAATGTTGGAATATTAAAAAAATTATCTGTTGTGATTATGTTCGTTCGTCAGTTGAAGAGAAATAAATTATTGGTTCGAGTTTTTTTAATGTAGATACAAATTAAAGAGATTATTGATCGAAGCCCAACTGTATTATTATACAATTAATAGAGTTTAAAACTAGTTACTTAGAACCAAAATTTATTTCGTTTGTTGACAGTTAATAATTATATTAACTAGATAATAATTCGAATTGTACACAGTATGAATAAACGATTGCTTTTAACACAATATGTTTGTTTAATTGCCAAGCCCTTAATGGAAAATAGAAGTCAACATGGGATGCATAATTAAAGAAATGCTAAGTTCCAATGGAAAAATCTTTTTAGTAATCAGGCATCGTGTGACTGGTTTGATGATATTCTATATGTCAATCTGTCAGAGACTACATAATTGTTAAAATTTGAGATGGGTGAAATGTCAAAATTTGGGGGAACTCTCTGTCTCTCTCTGACACATTGTTTTCCCTATATTTGTAGTCGTACTGGCAAAGTATATCTACTCATGGGGACTGGAATGATCCATTGGTCTACGTATCTTACAGTAGTCAGACCAGTTATTACTATGCTCCATTTGTTTGGTGAAACAAAACAACGTAGCAAAGGGCAATAACAGAGTTGCAAAAAGTGTAACGACTCGCCTGCAGCGCAGCCTTAGAGGTAATGTAAGACCTTCCTCCACTACATCTTGAAACCCAACATTCTACCGGGGCATCTTGAGATACTAATGGATGGTGTAGCCCAATCCATGAAGATGCTCAAGGACTGAATGTTATGTTATCAACGAGCGAGAGTTAACACAAAACGAATTCGTCTAATTATGGAAGAGGCCCTCACTTAATATCTTGATAGGTCAAGATCTAAACTGCCATTGGAAACACTCCAACAATAATCCAAGCGGAACTATTAGCAATATATATTTGTGCTGAAGAGTGCTTCAAAAATGCTCCAACTTAGCCAGAATATTGATTGCGTCTGATAGCCAGGCTTCTTTGAAGGCTCTAAAGTCTACAAATTATGAATCTAAAACATTCATGAAGGAATTGTCAGAAATGAGATTGCAGATATTCTCGCAAAAGAAGAAGCTTGTACTATCTTCATCGGGTCCGAACCATTTTGAGGTATCTCAAGAAGCCGCATCATGGAAGAAGTACGGAAATGGAAAAATAAACTCAGTGCATCATATTGGAAAAATACTCCAGGTCAAAGACAGGTAAAAAGGTTATTATCAGAAATCTAATCTCAAAGTCATCACAGGAATTCTCAAAGGTAAAAGTTAAAGTATCTTTATAAGTCAAAAATTTTCTTTACGTTATAAAAATTATAATCAAGAGTCGTGGTAAATACCCTCCTGCCGTTGTTCTGGCTCCGTTCTTTTTCTATTTTATCCCTTTCCACGGCTCCTTGTCAGACGACATCATCCGTTATTATGCAGTTAACATTCTCACAGAGATTATGTTGTTTTGTCTCTAAAAAATTAGCGAAAAAACAGAGCCGCATATTAAAAGTTTTATGTTTAGTGATTGGAGGTCTCTTCTCTAACTGTCTAAAAACAGCTAGAATTGTTCCCATGCAAAAATAATACTAGTAACTATCATCCTATCACGATTCCGTAACGATGTATTTGAAAAGTTTTATCTTTCCATCATACCATCTTGTGGCATGACCCAGGTTTTTCGTCGTCCATAGACTAGTCCTGCTACTCCACACAATGGCTCCTTAAGTGATGATTGGTCTCACTATGGCAGTGTACATCCAGCTCAGGATTTTTGGGTTACAGCCCTAATTTCTCCCTGCCTGATTCTTGGACACCATTAAAGCCATTTTTGCTTTGTATATAATCTCATTTTCGTGTTTTTTCCACATGTGTTTACTGTCTAGAGTCAAACCTAGATACTTGACTTCTTGTCTCCATTCAACCTCGCTTCCATCAAGTTTAATGGTTTTGAGGTTCAGTTTTCTTTTCTTAGTGAAGGCTATTAAGATGGTTTTGGTGGGGTTGATGTTAAGTCCTACTTGCATACACCAGCTATTTGTATAGTTCGGACCCTTTTGTACGATGTCACAAAGGGTGTTTTCGAATTTTCCCCTGGCTGTTATGACAGGATATTCCGAGGTCAGTCAAACTACACAGGAGTTAGTCAACCGTCAGGCTCCACATTAATGGGATGCTACTCCTCCCTGTGAACATCTTCTGGTTGTACAGATGGAGACGATGTCTTTGCTCGCCCTCGTCTCTGCTGCTCTAGTGGTGAGCAGTTCCGACATCCATTTGGATGTTGTACTGTCTACACCTCTTCTATTTAATGCTCTTTTGACTGCCTCACGAGGAGTATTGTCAAAACCGCCTTCTATATCTAAAAATGCGCATATTACGGTTTCTTGGTTGTCTAGAGTGCCAGTGCAGTCTCCGTAGATGTGCCTGCTCGGTAAGCATACTGATATGGGTGAAGAGGAAGTCTCTCTAGGATTTCCGTTCTTGTATAATTGTCAATATCTTTTTCCATCGTTTTGAGTACAAACGATGTTAGACTAATTGGTCTGAAGGATTTTGAATTTGTTGTGTCCCTTTTTACAGCTTTTGGAATAAAGGTTACGATTGCATTGCTTCTGGTATATAACCCAGTTCTAAGCTGCTTCCACTAATTCTAACCAAATGTGGTAGAATTCCGTCTTGTCCTTGCTGGAGCAATGCTGGGAAAATCCCACTTGCACCCGGTGCCTTGAAGGGTGAAAAGGTGTTCATAGCCCATTTCAACCTATCGTTACTACAAATGTGCTTAGCCATTGTAGTGCTTCCTCTTGAAGGCCTGTTATGACCTTCGAGAGGATTTCTAGTAAGAGTCTTGCTTCCTCAAAGCCATATATCTGTGTTGACCCTACTTTTTGCCATGACTTTGTAAAGTCTTGCCGCAGGTGTTGTGTTTATATCCTCACAGAATTTTCTGAAGCTATTTCTTTTTGCTTTTACCTAATTTTTTTGTAGTAGGTGTTTCTCACCTCAGTGTATCTCTGCTAGTCTCCGGTGAGTTTTGCTCTTTTAAAAAGGTCCCGGGCTCGAGCACTTAATTCTGACATGTTTATTTCACCAGGGTGCATCTCTGCTGCTTCGTTGTTTTTGAAGAGGGCTGCTCGTTTCAAATGCATCGATTATTGCCCTGTTCAGGTCCTCAAGCTCGATCGACATGGTGCCTAGCACTTCCGTCCCTCTGGATATGTGTTAGGTTTTCTTTCAGACAGGTATTGTAGTTGTCCCAGTCTGTTTCTCTTGGTTTTCTGAGGCTTATCTCAGGATTGCCTAATTCTAACTTGAATGCTATGATACTATGATCGGAGAGAGATGGTTCGCCCGATACTCTCCAATATTTTACTGTATGTTACTCACCGCCAGGCTCCACATTAATGGGGATGCTTGTCCTCGTCTCTGCTACTCTAGTGGTGAGCAGTTCCGACATCCATTTGGATGTTGTACTGACTACCCCTCTTCTATTTAATACTCTTTTGACTGCCTCATGAGGAGTATTGTGAAAAGCGCCTTCTTCATCTAAAAATGCGCATATTACGGTTTCTCGGCTTTCTAGAGCACCTCGGTTATCCTCCGTCAGTTGCACCAGTGCAGACTCCGTAGATTGCAATTCTCAATAGATTTTTCCATCATTTTGTTACTCCAACTTAAATTTAATATTTTCCCTCTCCTCCGCGTTTCTCCCGCGCGTAACCGTACGTTTATCAGCATATTTGGTTACGTTTATTTTTTGGGTTTTGTGGACAAATCGAGGAATTTTTATAGATGTACGTTAGTGTTTTGTTTAAATAAAAAATGGCACGTAATCTTGAAAATTCCGGCCATGTCTTGTCTAGGTCTTACTGACTTGTTATTATATCCCACATAGCATGCGTTGGAGATGTATATATTATGAATATACATATCACAACAAAATTATCCATGCATATACATAAGATAGAATATAAATAGCCAGTAATGGATGTACGTTACTGTTTGTTTAATGTATATGAATTATGCATTGCATATATTAGGATGTATGTACATATAGCAAAGTACTAAGTACAATTTGTAACGCGTTTACCTCCTTCTACACGTCACTATGGACACCCTCGAAGCTAAATTTCGGTTCAAGTCTCGGGCGCCAGATTTTTAACGTGGTTTGCTCCACGGCCCCTTGACCCTTAGCGTCAAGAGTTCCGGATAGCCTCAGATGGAGGTTACGGCGAATTCCAGGGGTCTGGTTGAATTTACTTGTTTCAAACGGCTTCGGTGTCGGAATTCACTTTCACACGGCAACAATTTTAGTGTTTGTTAATTTATAACTCCGGGAGCCGGATCGGAACTGACGGAAAACGAAAAGCGGAATCAAAATTTATTCAAATCAAAATCAGTACAAGCTGAGAGCCACGGATTGAGAACCTGAGAGCTGACCTGAGAATTAAACTCTTCTCTCCTTTTATATTCTCATTAGTAAAATTTTATTTAGAAACTACAAAAAAGTTTGTCATATACCGGACGTCTTTCGGAATTAATTAAATTAAATTAAATGGTATATATACCGAACGTCCTTTTCAATTGAAAAATGTTAACTTTGGAAACGACTAGATTTTATGATTGAATATAAATTTGCGTACCTCCGGACTAATACTAAAAATACTTAAGCTACAATATAACGGTTATAATAGGAAAAATATATATGATTCGGTAACTAAAGGGAATCGGAAAGTAAGTAACGAGTTATCTAAAACCAAAAGGTAAAATAAAATAGTAATATGTGTTAAGAAGAGAAAAAAAAACATTAAATCGGTGCCAAGAAAAAAATAACTCGTTACACACCCCCTTTTCTTCGGTAAAAAAAATGAATGAACGAAAGTTCAACTTTCGGTCATTACATTTTTTTTTAACCTACTATGTGGTTTTTTTTTACAAAACGTGGTTACAAATAAAAAAAAAAATAACCTTCGATCCAGCGGTCTCACCGCCTGGAATGTCGGTGTCGGAATGAACGGTCGGGAAGATGAGGTCCTCTTCCTCGGGACGACTGGTGTCGGTATGTCCTGGAACAGCGTCTGGCTACTTCCTGAGCGGTCCGGGATCGTTCGGGTTCTAGGCGGCACTGGACGGCGGCGTCTTGCTTCTGGCGTGGCGGTTTGGAATTGTCGACCAGATGGACCTGGACGGCCATCGATCGGGTACGGGGAGGTGGCTGGTCGCACGGGCATTCTCGGGACATCCGCCCAACTCGTCCACAACGGGAGCAGAACAGGATGTACGGACGGTTGCAGCTTTCTCGGCGGTGACCGGAGGCTCCACACCTCCAGCAAAGGTCCTCCGTCAGGGTGATGAACGCCCTATGTTCCATTGGGGAAGATAACAGCGGTGGTAGGTCTCGGTCGCCCATTCTACGGATAAAAAAAAACAAACGGATTTACTCATGGGCGGGTTTCAAATCTTTCACATGAACGCGGTTATACCGTTTCCATTTTTTGTCTCGCAAGTCATATACCACCGGCGAAATGACACGTACGACTTCATACGGTCCAGAATATTTCGGGGCGAGTTTCGCGGCGATGTGATCAACGGCGGAGGATAGCGTATGTTCCTTTTTCATAACTCGGTCTCCGATAGTGCATTTCCAGTCTCGACGGCGCAGATTATAATTACGACTTTGACTGGTGAATGCCCTAGACAAGTTCAGGCGGACTAGATCGAAACACTCCTGCAGTTTCTCTACTCGCAAGAGATGCGGCTTCGGATCTTCTTCGGTGGTGTCGGTCAATTCGGTGTCATCTTTCGGGCTTTGCTTGGTTTTATTTTCAGCTTGGTTTCGGTAGGAGTTCGGAATCTCGGGATCTTTGCGAAAATTTAGGAAGGCAGGTGAAAAACCAGTCGAGTCGTGTCTTGAGTTATTCATTGCGAACTTCAAGTCCGGCAACCTCATGTCCCAGTCTCGGTGATCTGTTTCGCAATATTGTGCAATCATTGTCTTCAGGGTGCGGTTGGCTCGTTCTACTGGATTCGCTTGGGGTGTATACGGCGGCGTAAAGCGGTGTCGGATTCCTAATCCACTCAGCATGTCCTTGAAAAGCTTACTGTCATACTGAGTCCCATTGTCGGTCAGTACGGTGCGGGGGCATCCAAATATCGTCAATACTTCTTCATAAAAAGCGGTACTTATGCTACTGGCAGTAGCATTCCTTAACGGTTTACATTGTACCCATTTAGTGAATCGGTCTTGGAACATAATAATGTAACAGTTCCCTTTCTTACTTCTGGGTAGCGGTCCAATGATATCGGAACTAACGGTTTGCCATGGTTTCCGGTTTGCTGATGGCTGCATCTTTCCTGGGAGTTTTTGTTGCGACGGTTTGTACCGTTGACATTGTAGACATCTCCTTGCGTACTTGGTGATGTCCCTAAATATTCCTGGCCAATAGTACAGTTTCGCAATTCGGGTGATGGTTTTAGCAATCCCTAGGTGTCCGGCGTTTGGAGCATCATGGTTTTCATGCAGGACTCGGGTTCGGTCGGGTTTTGCGATGCAAAGTTTCCAAGGATCAGACATTTCTGGTTCTCGGAAATCATTTATGTCCCAGAAATGACGGTATAGGCGGTCTTCTTTGATGCAGTAGTCCGGAAACTTCTCTGGGTCCTTAAGGACCTCCTCCTTCTTGGTTCGGTACCACGAACATTCAGCGGTTACATCGGTTAGACAAAGTGCCGACGGTGGATCGGTCTCGGCGGTCATTGGTAGCGGATTTCTAGACAAGGCATCGGCTACACGATTTAGAGCACCTTTACGGTATTGTATTTCGAAATCGTACTATTGTAGAAAAATACTCCACCTTGCTAAACGTCCTGACGGACTAGATATGGAATGTAGCCATCTAAGAGATTGATGATCGGTAACAACCGTGAAATGGTAGCCCTCTAAATAAGGACGCATCTTTTCAATCCCCCAGACAATGGCAAGACACTCTTTCTCGGTGACGGAGTAGTTTTTCTCGGTAGGACTCAGGGTCCGACTTGCATACGCTACCACGTGCTCGTGGCCATCTTTCTGTTGGGTAAGGGCTATTCCCAAACCATATTCGGAGGCATCAGTCTGTAGAGTGAACGGTACGGTAAAATCAGGACAACTTAGTACGGGTGCTTCTGACAGACAGGTTTTAATCAAAGCGAAAGCGGTTTCTTGTTCCCCAGTCCACTTCCATCGCTGAGACTTACGGAGCAATTTTGTCAACGGAGCCACCTTTTCTGAAAACGATGGCACAAATCTCCTATACCAGGAGGCAACTCCCAAAAATCTTCTCAGTTCTCGGATATTTCTCGGTGCTGAAAATTTCACAATACTTTCTACCTTCTCTGGATCGGTACGGATTCCATCTCCAGTAATTACATGTCCTAAGTATTTCATGTACGGTAGACAGAAATGACATTTCTCCGGATTAAGTTTCAGCTGGGCCCCTCGTAATCGGCGGAACACTTCGGACAGGTTTTCCAGGTGTTGATCAAATGTTTCTCCCAGAACGATGATGTCATCCAGATACGCAAAAGCGTAAGGATCTAGATCTGGGCCTATTAATCTATCAACCAGTCTCTGGAAGGTAGCAGGTGCGGAATGTAAACCAAATAGCAGGACCGTGAATTGGAACAATCCACGTCCTGGTGCGGTGAAGGCGGTAATGGGTTTACTCTCTGGTGTTAACGGAACTTGCCAGTATCCACTCTTCAGATCCAAACTGGATATGTACTTGGCTTTACGCAATTTATCTAGAATAGCATTAATAAACGGGAGAGGGTAAGCATCCTTCATTGTTACCTCGTTAACTTTTCGGAAATCGATACAAAAACGGTTTTTTCCATCTTTCTTCTTTACAATGACTATTGGAGAACTCCACGGACTTGTAGAAGGTTCGATCACTCCCTCTGCCAACATGGCATCTATTTCAGCATTGCAAATTTCTTGCATTTTCGGATTCTGGGGTCGGTATCTTTGTTTGATCGGACGGGGTTGCAGCAAACGGATTTCATGCTCAACTAGTGACGTCGGGCCTCGCAAGGATTCAAATTTCGGTAACTCTTGGTCTAGGAAGACGTTTAATCTGTCTGTTTGTTCTTTTGATAGGTTTCTTTCTGTGAACGGAACTATACTATCCAACGGACAACCTATATAATCATACTTCTCGTCATCCCCTAAATCTTCCAGGGAGAACGCAGATGTTACAAAAACGGTTTGCTCCTTGTCAACCCCTAACCCCAGGGAAGACACAGAGACTTCGGAAACAATTTGCTCCTTGTCGACCCCTAACTCCAGGGAGGACGCATAGACTTCAAGAACGGACTGCTCTTTGTCAACCCCTAACTCCAGGGAAGACGCAGAGACTTCGAGAACGGACTGCTCTTTGTCAACCCCTAACTCCAGGGAAGACGCAGAGACTTCGAGAACGGACTGCTCTTTGTCAACCCCTAACTCCAGGGAAGACGCAGAGACTTCGAGAACGGACTGCTCTTTGTCAGCCCCTAACTCCAGGGAAGACGCAGAGACTTCGGAAACAGACTGATTTTCAGAACGGCGGTCTTCAGTAAGACGATGATGGGTATCTTCCTTACATATTATCGGTACATCGGCCTCGATTTCTTTCCTAGGCGGGTTCACGGCCTCCAATATTCCAACAGGACTGGCTAATTGTGAACGCCTCACTAATTTATCCTTTATGTATATCTTTCCGGTTCCTAAGTCCAGACGGAAATTATACTTTTGTAAGATATCATGTCCTAACACAATATCGGTTATCAATCCGGGGAAATGCTCTAACGAACCCTCCATATTGACGTCATTGATCTTCCATGTCAGCTCATAAATATCGGTGATGGAGACTAAATTTCCATTGGCTAAACGGGCCTTCGTAGCTTGACGGGCGGTAGTTTGCTTCTTTTGGGAAAATGTCTTAGCTATTTGATCACCAATATATGACTTCGCTGCTCCGGTATCTAACAATGCTTGAAATTTCTGACTTCCAATTTCAACGTCTATGTGCGGTCGGGGGTCGTTCATTTCTGCCGACGGTTCGGTATGAGAGGCAAAGATTTGCAGAAGCTGTGTCGGCCTCTCCTCGGGACAGCTTCGGTTTAGCCTCCTGCAGGAACAGTCTCTGGAAAAGACTCCTTCCTTTTGATAGCGGGTGCAGAAGATCTTACGGGAATTTTGACAGTTGTTTCGGTAATGTCCAGTCTCACCACAGCGGAAACAGGTGGGTGGACGGGAAGATGATCCAGACGGATGTTGAGTAGTATCTGGCGGGGAACGGCGAGGAGTATCGGATGACGGTGGCGGAGTATCTGTAGGTGACGGTTGGCTGGGACCGGCGGAGGGCTCTCTGGATGGACCAAGTGTCGAGTGGTGGGATCGTCTAGATCTTTGTGGATCTATCGGCTGCGGACGGGTTGGTCCACTGTGGTTGGGTACATTCTGGAGTTCCTTCCTGAGGAGCTCATATTCCCTCACCACTTGACAAAATGTGGAGAAATTCTCAAAGTCCCTTTTTCGGATTTGCAAACGGTATTCGGGCAACAGGTTACGGTACAGTCTGGCTAACTGTTGTTCTGGAGTTAGCTTTCCATGTCGTCGCATCAGGGTTTGGAGTTCGGTAATGTAAGTTGCGGCGGACTCATTTCTCCTTTGTAGACGACTGTCTATTTCGGCTTCTAAGTTGTCTTCGTAATTTACGGGATAAAAGAAAATTCGGAAATCGGTTTTAAAATCGGTCCAGCTGGTAAATCTACCTCGATTATTGCGATACCATAGTGCGGGTTCACCGGATAGTAATTCCGATAACTCCGGCAGCAAATTATCTTTCTGGACATTCTTTGACGTACATATTTCTTCAATACTTTCGATAAATGCGACCGGGTCTCCTCGGTTTCCAAAACATACTTTCCAGTCATGTACGTTCAGCGGAGGGTTGGCCAAAATGGTTGGAACGGTTACGGTATCGGATTCTAATGATTCAGTTTCTTCTTTATCAACCAAAACAGATAAGTCAACATCTTCGGAGTTTCTTCTTGACATTTGCCCTTTTGTCCTATGCACAACAGTCTCTTCTGACAAGCTTTTTAACTCAAGCCGAAAGATAACTTTTAAAATGACAAAGAACAAAATTCTAAGACTGGCAAAACAGTCCATTTCAAAAAAATTTCAAAAAAAAATATCAACAGGTCAAAAAAAATATATACATATATATCGGTCGAGCAACAATACGCTCTGTCTCAATAGTAAATAAGGAAAAAAACAAACCTACAACTCAACAATACGGACTTTAAATAAAACGGAATGACGGTCACTGTGTAATTCAACAATAAGCTCTCTACGGTAAAAACAAAAACGGAATAAAACGGTTCCTACTAATCAACAATCAGGTCCCTGCACTAATAATAAATAATAAAACGGAATAAAGCGGTTCCTGCTTACCGACAGTCAGGTCCCTGCTCTCATCAACAATACCCAAAAAAAACAATCTTAAACGGAATCTAACGGTCACTGTTTTTTTCAACAATCGGGTCCCTGCTCGGGCGCCATTTTTGTAACGCGTTTACCTCCTTCTACACGTCACTATGGACACCCTCGAAGCTAAATTTCGGTTCAAGTCTCGGGCGCCAGATTTTTAACGTGGTTTGCTCCACGGCCCCTTGACCCTTAGCGTCAAGAGTTCCGGATAGCCTCAGATGGAGGTTACGGCGAATTCCAGGGGTCTGGTTGAATTTACTTGTTTCAAACGGCTTCGGTGTCGGAATTCACTTTCACACGGAACAATTTTAGTGTTTGTTAATTTATAACTCCGGGAGCCGGATCGGAACTGACGGAAAACGAAAAGCGGAATCAAAATTTATTCAAATCAAAATCAGTACAAGCTGAGAGCCACGGATTGAGAACCTGAGAGCTGACCTGAGAATTAAACTCTTCTCTCCTTTTATATTCTCATTAGTAAAATTTTATTTAGAAACTACAAAAAAGTTTGTCATATACCGGACGTCTTTCGGAATTAATTAAATTAAATTAAATGGTATATATACCGAACGTCCTTTTCAATTGAAAAATGTTAACTTTGGAAACGACTAGATTTTATGATTGAATATAAATTTGCGTACCTCCGGACTAATACTAAAAATACTTAAGCTACAATATAACGGTTATAATAGGAAAAATATATATGATTCGGTAACTAAAGGGAATCGGAAAGTAAGTAACGAGTTATCTAAAACCAAAAGGTAAAATAAAATAGTAATATGTGTTAAGAAGAGAAAAAAAACATTAAATCGGTGCCAAGAAAAAAATAACTCGTTACAAATTCTAATATATGTAAACACAAATGTACATATGTTTTATAGTTTGGCAAGTTTATCTGAAGCCGTGAAAGGAATGCAGTCGAAAACATTCGATATTGCCACGTTTAACTTTGAAAAAGCTAAAGTGCTTAGTATGTAGTGGAAATGGACTTTTTATTATGTACAATATTAACAATAAGATTAAACGTTAATTAGTCAATGTGACAGTTCTTTTTTATTCGCCTGTACCTCGTAAGGCATAAATTGAAGGTGTTTATTTATAAATAAAAGGCTTGTATAATATTCTCAAATTTATTTAATATGAGTATATATTTTTGTGAACAAAGCCTTTGAATAAGACGTGTTTTATTTTACATCTACAATAAACCCGAAATTTCGAGAGTTGTTGTGCGAAATAAAATACAGAAAGTGAATAAATAGATACATAAAACCTTTGTAATAAGTGATTAATGGATAATTGCTGATATTAGGTGAATATTAACTTGTATTTAACAAAACTATACCGATTGATTGGTGAATCTAGAAAGTTAATTACTGATAAGCCCAAAAAAGAAACTGGATCTTTGAATAAATAGTTTGCACTGTTGCCAAACTGTAGAAAAATTCCAGGCATACACAAAATAAACGGCACAAAGAAGGGTCGATCCTCTGAGGTGTAGAACCGGGTGACAACCCTTATCGCTGTGCAAGATGGAAAAAATAGAAGAAATGTTTCACTGCATTGAGAATAAATTAAAGGATTTGGATGAAAAGTTGGAAAATATTTCCTTAGAAGCAAAATTAAATAGAGAAGAGAATATAAACTTGAAAGAAAAAATAGAAAAACAAGAAAAGAGAATTGAAGCATTGGAAAGAGAGATGAGGAAGAAAAATTTAATAATAAAAGGCATACCAGATGAGGAAAATGAAGATGAAAAAGTAATGCAAATAGTTATTTATGTAACTAGTGTGTAAAGTAGCCTTTTTTTTGACGAATGTGAATATTGTCGCATGAGCCGCAGGCGAATGCGACAATCACATGAGTCGAAAAAAAGGTCTTTACACACGAATTGCATACAATATTTTTTCTACTAGCGAATATTTAATCAAAATACAAAAGTTTAATAGTAATTTTCTTTACGCACTAGTGCGTAAAGAAACATACTTTACGCACTAGTGCGTAAAGTAAGTTAAATTTTTCTATAGAAGAATCTTTAACGCTATTATTAATTTCTAATAAGATATATTATAAATGATTTGGAAATTATAATCAAAATATAAACAACAAACGAATTCAATTATTAATAATATGAATATTCCGTGCCACATCTATTTGGTGGTGTATTTGCCAAGTAATCTGAGAGATCGTCAGAGGAATCCATCTTTATTTTTATAATAATCTAAAGTAACATCATAGTTTTCTAAAAATATTCAATTCTTAAATATAAAATACAATTGCTTACCCTAGGTATGGTCGGAAGATCTAAATTTAAATTTTAAATGTCAGATTCAATTCACAAAGAAATGTCAGTCACTCACCGCCAACTTATGCCTATTTACCGTATTATTTCCAGTACTCAATAATTATTTAACAATACTTATTAGGTTACTTTACCGAATTCTATAGGTTTCTATCTCCAATTTATGAAAAAAACTTAGATTTAATATCCGTTTATTATACCTATATTTTTATAAGACTAGATATCTATATAACTACATACATATTGGAATTTTTTCTTTACGCACTAGTGCGTAA
Organism: Lochmaea capreae; assembly: GCA_949126875.1. Classification (NCBI taxonomy): domain Eukaryota; kingdom Metazoa; phylum Arthropoda; class Insecta; order Coleoptera; family Chrysomelidae; genus Lochmaea; species Lochmaea capreae. Next base: position 4,884,918 of record OX421398.1, read on the forward strand.
AGTAAAACTCTTTACGCACTAGTGCGTAAAATAAAGTTTTACGCACTCGAAAATGTGTCTAAAGTACGTACTTTACACACGGTAGTAGAAAAATAAAGTTTCCACGATATTTAGAAAAATAGAGACAAACATTGACCTACAAAACGATGCCGAAGAGATAAGAAGAATAGGATACAATAAAGGGAAGCGACCAAGACCAATACTAATAAAATTCCGGAATTTCACCAAAAAAATAGAAGTATTGAAACAAACTAAAAATTTAAAAGGATCAGATATATGGATTGAGGAGGATTTTACAAAGGAGATTCAAGGAGAAAGGAGGAATTTGATACCCAAACTTAAAGAAGCAAGAGCTAAAGGATTAAAGGCTATATTAAAATACAATAAGTTAATAGTGAACAATGAAGTATATGAAACGGAAAGTAATTACCAAATCGACAATGAAGAAATGGAAGAAATGGAAGAGAACAAATACCATAGAAACAAAAGAACCGCAAGTAGTAGATCTCCAAAAGAAGACCTTTCAACGGCACAGATACGAAAAATGACAAAATCGGGAAATACAAAAAACTAAATAAAGAAGAAAAACAAGAAAGCACCGGAATCAACAAAAGCTATGGAAATGGAAAAAATGAGACTGGATTCAATAAAAAAGATAACATAAATAAAAATGTAAATAATACGAAAATAGAAAAAAGAAAAAAAGAAATATGGAAACTTGCAACCTGGAATATAAGAGGAATAAATGGAAAGGAACACGAACTACTGTACGAATTCAACAAGGCAAATGTCGATATTTTAGCAATAACAGAAACAAAGAAAAAAGAACACGGGGAAGTCGTACTAGAAGAGGGACACATATTTGTGTATTCAGGAGTAGAGAAAGAAAAACGAGCAGCAGCAGGAGTGGCGTGTATCATACATGAGAGATTTGCAAAAGGATTGAGAAAGTGGGAAAAACATTCTGAAAGATTACTCACAATAGAAATGAATATTGATGATGAAATAACAACAGTTATATTAGCATATGGGCCTAACGATGACGAGAAAGCAGTAGAAAAAGATAAATTTTGGAAAATGATGAATGAAGTAATAGAGACAGCCAAAGGAAATATATATGTGGTAGGAGACTTAAATGGACGGGTAGGCAAAAATCAAATAAATTATGGTGAAATTGGAAAACATGGAGAATATAAATTAAATAATAATGGATCAAGAATAATAGAATATTGTAGAATAAATAATCTTATAGTCAGTAATACATTCTTCCAACATAAAGACATCCACAAGTATACAAGGCAAGGAAAAAACAACACAGAAAAATCTATAATCGATTACGTTCTTGTGGAAAAAGATAATAGGAATTTAGTAGAAGATGTAAGAGTAATGCGAGGGCCGGAAATAAATACTGACCATTACATGGTAGTAGCAAAAATTAAAAGGAAAAACAAACTTAACAGAAGTACTAAAGAATATAAAGAAAAACAAACAATATACGAAACAATAAAAACATACAAGTTAAGAGAAGAGGAGATAGCTAGAAAATACACACAACTCACAGAAACAAAAATTACAAATGGAAATGTAATAAACAAAGGCGTGGAAGAAACATGGAAATATTTTAAAAACAACATTTTAGAATCGGCAAAACAAGTTTGTGGAATATTCAGGGCTAATAAAAACAAAAAGCAAACGTCATGGTGGAATCAAGAAATTAGTCAGGAAATTAAATTTAAAAAACAAAAATGGAATAAATATTTAGAGAACAGAACGGAACATAATTACCAGGAATATAAAAAACAACGACAAATAGTTAAAAATATGGTCAAAGAAGAAAAACAGAAGAGCTGGGAACTTTTTGGTAGGAAATTGGAAGAAAACAGTAAGGACAACCAAAAACTGTTCTACAGAACGATAAAAAAAATGAGAGGTAATAAAATATTAACTGCATCGACAGTGAAAGACCAAAAAGGAGAAATATTAACAAATGATATTGAAATAATGGACAGATGGAAGGAATATTTTCAAAAACTATTAATTACTACTTATGATGAAGAATCAATGGAAAAAACGGAGTCTGTAAATAAGGATCAAGGAACGTGCGATGATATTACGTTGAATGACATTATAGAAGCAATACGAACTTTAAAAAACGGAAAAGCTGCAGGTCACGATAAAATAACTTCAGAAATGATAAAAAATTTGGGAGAAAAAGGAACAGAGTTGCTTTTAGATGTTTGTAATAAATCATGGTCGCAAGAAAAAATACCAGAAGATTGGCAGACAGGAATACTTTTACCAATACATAAAACAGGAGATGTTAGAGAGTGCAGCAATTACAGGGGGATAATGTTGTTAAGTTCAGCCCTGAAGGTGTATGAAAAAATTATTGATAAGAAATTAAAAATGCACATAGAACCAACACTGGATGAAGCACAAAGTGGGTTTCGGGTGGGAAGAAGTGTACACGACCACATATTTACAGTTAAGCAAATCATAGAGAAAACACAAAATAGCAAAACAAAGACATACTTCGCCTTTATAGACTTGGAGAAAGCTTTTGACCGAGTTTGTAGAAATAAAATATGGGACATACTAGAAGAAAGGAAAGTTGATAAAAAACTAATAGGAGTAATAAAGAGTATTTACAGAAAAAACATAAACTATATAATCAAAAATAACCGAGCATCTGAAACATTTGAGACAAAACAGGGATTAAGGCAAGGTGGAGCTCTAAGCCCAACTTTATTCAATATTTTCATGGACCACATAATAAAGCAAACAAAAACAGATACACAGGAACTTTCTGTAGGTATGAAGCAACTTAGACCAGTTAAAATACGTGAATGTGCATTTGCTGACGATCTAGTTATAATGGCCAATACAGAGAAAGGTCTCCAAAAAAATATAGACATATGGAATAGAACTCTAAAACTGAATGGAATGAAAATAAATGCAAATAAAACAAAAATAATGATGATAGCAAAAAATCAGGAAAGGTTGAATATAACAATTAACGGAAGTATAATCCAACAGGTTACCTACTTTAAATACTTAGGAACAACAATTGACAGCACTGGTAACCAAGAAAGGGATATTATGGAAAGAACAGGAAAAGCCATAAAAACTTACCACATGCTGAAACTTGGATTTATTAATAAGAAGGAAATCTCAAAAAGAACAAAAATGACAGTATTTCAAACAGTTTTTAGACCGATACTTACTTATGGCAGCGAAACGTGGGTACTGGACCAAAAAATGAAGAGTAGAATACAAGCTATAGAAATGAAATACCTGAGATCTGTGAAAGGAATAACAAAACGAGATAGAATAAAGAATGTAGACATAAGAGAGGAGCTAGAAATAAAGACCGTGCTAGATTATATAGAAGAAAGACAACTGAACTGGTGGGGACATCTACAGCGAATGGAGGATACTAGACTAGTTAAAAATGTATGGGAAGCAAAGGTAATTGTTAAAAGAGACAGAGGTAGACCCAAAGAATCCTGGGATAACAACGTAGCCAAAATATTAAAGGAAAGAGGAAAAACAATGATTGAAGCAAAACAATTAGCAAAAAATAGGAAAGAATGGAAAATTTTTGTTGATAAATCTTGAAATTTTGAGAAATCTCCCTACACCGAAAGGTAGAAGGGAATTTGATTATATATATATATATTTTTGTGAAAGGTGTGGATAAAATACAAAAAATAGTTACCAATCATTCTATATCTCAATTAACATTTGATTATTTATAATGAACGACAAACTCTAGAACCATCTTCAAGAACACTGGAAGAAATAAATCATCTTGAGGAAATTGAAATATAAATATAATTCAATTTATAAAAGAATATCACAAGTTATAATAATCTAACCTATCATTGAAAACATCCAACTGAATAAATTTAAATATAATCTATAATAGCTATGTTCGCGGGTCACAATCCGAACCGATTCCGAACCAGCAAATAATTTTAAGTATACCGCGAACGGTCTTAGAACCACTGATCACCTTTCGGGACTTGAACGAAAACAAAACACACTTCTGACAGCTAACAAATGAAAAATAATCAAAATACACTAAAAATAAACAAAATATAAAAAACAAAATGGACTAAATAGATCATTTAAATTTACCTCACACTAGATTTGGACAGTGGACAGCTAAATTAGAGTTTGATATTTATTTACAACGTTAAAACGCCATAAAGCAAACAATAAACAAGTTAAACAACAGGTAACTAAAATAAAACAACTGACATATCGATCATTTTCGCATGAGCAGCCGAACCGAACTTCCAGTCCTTACCAAAATCAGAGAACTGCTAGGACTGATTCCGAATCAATAACGAACCTATCCGAAATTATCCGCGAACACCGAACTATTATTAACCGTATTAACCGCGAAAGCAGAATACGCATGTGAATAGTATCGTCATCGTTGTTATATTGGTTTGATTAAAACTAATAAATTTTGTATTGAAAATTATCAAACGTAAGATTGACTATCATTTTTTTGATATCTACAAAGTAAAAAATTATCTTATCGAATACTCCTCGGGCCTTGATAAATACTCAAAATTTTGTCATAGAGAATGCTGAAAGCGTCTTGCTTGATAATAGCACAAGGCCGCAGACCGAGGGCTATTATCCTTGAGCAACACGCTTTCAGCATTCTCTATGACAAAATTATCTCGGTATTATCAAGACCCTAGGGGTATTACTACTGAGTATACCGAAACCGACAGAGGGGGAAATCGACGCATATATATATTTATCTCTCACGCTTGAGCGTACGAATAATGATCTCACACTCACGGCGAGATTTTAAAAATATCTGGGGGATATTTGGCCCCTAAAATTTGTCTGGCTGTTTGCACATAGTGTTGAAATAGTATCCAAAATATCATATATAAAAATCAAGACTTAGACTGTAAGTAAACTTACGTTATTTTTTCGCAAACTTTAAAGCGTCTGGGGAAAATTACCGCCGGAGAAAACTGTCTGGCAATATTAATTTTAAATTTTTAATAAAATCGTGTAAAATATATACAAAAATTATCACTCAGACTTTAAGAAAAGTGAGCTATGTTTTTATCTATTTTTGGCACCTGGTATCTGGAAATTCACCGCCGGCCCAAGCTAGTAGGTATGTATACCTTCATAGTATACACTAACACTACTCAGTACGATACATTTTGGTAATCATAAAATAAGTAACGTCTGGCGGCCCTGGGCTCTTGGACTAATAAGTAGATTTTATGTATGTACCAGTGATATAGACGTGGACTGCCAACCAAACGCATATACATAAAATATACAAGGTATTTAATTTTCATATACATAGCATATGATACGTTCATGACTGCTACATATTCATCAAAATATGTACGGCTGTATTATACATGGCATGTAATTTTGCTATGTGGGATACGCCTTTAAAAACCGTTTAAAATTTTTTCTTCCGCTTGACTATTAAAATGCAGATCTAAGTATATGAGTTAAATGATCGATAGGAAAGGCCCAGATTAAAATTGTGGACTAAAAAATCCAATATTAATCCAAAGTTGAGAAATAGGGATTTCTGCTTTTTGAACAGCAATAATACCAACACTTTTTTAACAAGTTGTGTACTGCTTGTGAAGAGGATGTTTGTTTCTGAAAGAAAAAGTGATAAAGTTATCCTTAGGTGAAAACAGTATTGGTTTCCCGTGGCTTGATCATTTACTATTTCTTGATGAATTTCATCCATTAATGAAAATGGTGGAAAGGCATGGAAGAAAATTTCTTGCAAATTTATGTTAAAAGCATCTACATAAAAACAATCGGTGTCAGGGCCCGAGTATACGTATTTTTCACATTCTGAATTAATTTTTGAAGCAAAAACATCGATTTTTGGAATACCGAAAGTTTCAATTAGTTTAAAAAATGTTTTCTTGTCTAATTCAAATTCAGTATTTATTGATTTGTTTCTGGATAAAAAGTCTGCTTCAATGTTCTTTTTCGTATTAATATAAGATGCGAAAATAAATATGGTTTTCGATTCACACCATTCCCAGATTTTTCTAGAAATATTATTTAAATGATTATATTTTGTGTTTCCCATGCGATTGATACAGGCAATTATTTTATCTATTTTATGCAAAACATTTTAAATCAAAATAGACCGCTCGTAGCTCTAACCAATTTATGTGATGAACCTTTTCTGTATGGTTCCAGAATCTATTTGCTGGAGAATATTTGCAACAAGCACCCAACCAGTATTGGATGCATCAGAAAAAACTTCTCAAGAAAATGGTTCTGGTGTTAAGATATTTTTGGAAAAATTAATATGGATTAACCACCAATTTAACTCTTGTTGTAATTTACATGGAATTAACATCTTTTTATTAAAATTATTATAGTTTTACTCAAGAGCTCTTAGTTTAACTATATCAAAGGGTGTTACATAAAGCTAACTATATTTTGATGTGGAGAAATTGAAACGAATTTACCAACAAAACAGGCAATCTTTCTTATTTTGCAGTTTTGATTAGTTTGAATTTTGTGAGAAATCTGGTAAGTGTTCTTATTTTTTCTAAAGGCAAACTTAATGACATAATTTTCGAGTTAAAATTAAAGCTTAAAAACTAAATTTCTTGAGTAGGGCATGAAACACTCTTCTTTAATAATTATAAAGCCAAGAGAGACTAGTAGATCTTTTGTCATAATAATATATTGGAGACATTCATCTAGGTCTTTCCAAAAAGAAGAATATTGCCAAGATAAATTTCCATTTTTGCGCCTTGTTGTAAATATTTTGCAACTGGTTTTAAGAGTTTTGTTGGAACCAGAGGTGCTATATATGAACGGGTGTATGCCGATAGCGCGCAGCGGTCAGTTTAATCCTTACAGATTATAAAAGGGTCCTAAAAGGAACAGGTTGGAAATTAACCAAATGGCCATCCTTGGGTGCACAGCCACAGCTGTCCCTACCGCGACCTTTAACTTCACTTGCATTAATATTCAAATCATACCTTGAAGAGGATTAATCTCCTATAGCAGGGTACAGAATTAAACTTTTGCAAATTCCAATAAATGAAAATCAATTATCAAATTAAAATCATGTTCGAACAAAAAAAAAAAAAACAGGTTGATTGCGCGCGGACATGATATTAGTACCTGTCCCTAATAGCAGGGGGTCTTTCAGTCTTATGATTGTACACATTAAAATACATTTACTCACTTACATTATTCAGAAGAAGTTTACGTGCAAAGTATACCGAAATGGAGACCATGTTAAGTGAGAGCGGAAAAAAATAGGGTAGTGTAGGGGTAGGGTGTTTTCCTCTGGCAGGTTACGTCTTAAAAAAATTGTTTATAATATATTAGTGTATAAACGAGCATATTTCTATAAAGGAACCGTTCGCGCAATTGACCGGTTTACCGATTTTATACCGCGCGCTATTGACCCATAGAATTTCAACTACCTGAAAACATTTCTGACCGCTGCGCGCTACTGACCGTTGCCCATAAAAACCGACACCGAAAGATACACAATTAAATTAAATTATTATAATTAAATTATTAATAGACAAGAGATAGTAGGCGTCTCTTAATACTATTTTTGTCATAAAAGATTTTGAAGTTATTAGCTTTAAGGCATTGAAAAAATCGTGGATGCATGACAATTAATGGCAAATACCCATCACACGGTAACACTGGAAAGAAACTTTGATAAATATATGTCCTCATTTGAATGATGAAAGAAAATTTTGATATGGATAAAGGGAATAGTTACCTTTTCATTCAATTCCAAAACAGTAGAACCAACCACAAGAAATCCTTTCTGCACATAAAGAACTTTTATATATAACAGAAATCCAAAAGCTGGTTAAAAAAGAGGCCATATCAAAATATGAAAAAATCAAAGGACAATTTTTATCATCATCTTTTTTAATTAAAAAACCGAATGGTAAACATAGATTCATTTTAAATGTAGTGAAACTTAATAAGTTTATTACGAACAATAATTTTAATATGGATGATTATTATCGAAGGGACTTAAAGCTAATAATTTCAAAATGTTTTATGACAAAAATACAGTTAAGACACGCCGACTATGTCTTGTCTATAATAAATAACGATTACAAAAAGTATTTAAGGTTTTGCTTTGAAAATCAATTGTTTGAATTGAATTGTCTATCTTTCGATTTCGGTTTATTGTAGCATCTCTTATAACCAGTTGCAAAATATTTAGGACAACAAGTAGTAAAAATGGTAATTTATCTTTGCGATATTATAGTTCTTGGAAAGACCTTAAATACTACCATCTACGTCAAATCAAAATCGCTAACCCTATCAATAATGGAAATGTCAAAACGTGAGTGTGACTCAGTGTTCGGTTATATGCTTCTTGTCTAAGGTTATAGGGCATGTCCAGCGACTGACACGGAAGGGGAAGATACTTATATGGCCAAGATCTTGTAATTATACAATGTGTTATACACTTTGCCAAGAATTGTTGCCCCTATAATGTTATAAATTTTGTTAGCACTCATAACCATTAAATAATGTTCATAACCCTCAGCCTTTTTATCTATAGAAACCCATATAGCACATGTACATCCACTGGATGCGCAACGGACATACAAGATGAACATTATGGACGTCCACTGCAGACTTCCAATGAACGCCCAGTCACGTACATAGAAACATCCAATAAACGTCCGAACCTCACTGGATTTAACATCCTATGGACGTCCAATGAGGACTTCCGATGAACGTCCATAAAGGACTTCTGGCGGACGTCCATTGAGGGCCTCCGATGGACGTAATTTTAGTATGTCTATCGGACGTTACAAGCTGCCAGTTATTAACATCTACAAGTCATGTACATTGAAACATTTAAACTTCATAACAGCTAAAAGCTGTTAATAAATGTCCATTTAAGACTTCCAGTGGATGTCCATATGAGACGTTCACTGGATATCCTTTATATAATGAAAAGCTTATAAAATAAAATACTATATTGATTATATTAATATTTAATAAAAAATAAAAACACAAGTAAACAAAATAATAAAGCCTACACAAGTTCAGTAAAATATATATAATACATACACCTATTTTCTTTCACTCGCCCTTCGAAGCCATTGTGAAATGACTTCTTCAGCCTCCTTTATGTTACCAGCAGCTTCTGTAAACAATGAGTTCAATAAAATTCTGGTGTTGCTACTTGCTGCCGTCTTAGACACATTTAGAATTTAGAAATATTTGATATGAGAGAAAAAAAAACTTTTTTAACTTGGTAGGTTTTAAATGTCTAGTCCATGTAATGACATGATAATAAAGGGGATAGGAAGGAAGTCTTATTTTATTCACACTTACTACTGTAACTTAAAACAGAAGCAAAAGGTGGAAAGCTGGAAACACCTCGTAAAAATTAAAGTTAAGTTACAAAAAAAATTAACAAAATGAACCTACTTATTCCCGAACACGTGTATCCAATTTAATAAATATTGAACAATCAATATAAAAATGGAAGATATTAAATATTTATTGGATTATCCAAAAATTTGTATAAATCGAATACTGAAAAAACCAAACGAAGAGGATACCAATTGTATTATAACACGCCAAATTAAAATCTTACAGACGCTAAAGATAAGACGAAGGGCTGGGATGTTGTGCAGCTCTTAGCGCGATGGCGATGATGGCGGCGATGGCTTCAACAGACGGCGTACCTAGTGCACGGGAACAAAAACAGGAACAGGAACTTGACTAGACGTTACTTGCATCAAAACTTTCCTCAATGTAAATAGCCGGCTGCAGAGCAACCAGCCGATACAATTTGTTCACCAACAATAAATTAAAAATAAATTTGAATGTTGCCTTAGTGGCAATGAGTTCGAATCGAAACTTGAAATTTCGAATATCTAATGACAAAAATAGAACTAATGCGACAAGGAAACGGCATGTTTAGAAATTTGGGAGGAAGTAACTAATGAGCCACAAAAATTAACTAAATATAATAGTTTTTAAAACGAAAAACGTAACAGGCTAAGCAGCATGTTACACTACGTAGGGGTTTCAACAAACACATCAAAGATATTTATGCACAATATCACAAAACTTGTTGATCACAACACAACACAATACAACCAACCAAAATCGCGACTGACGCATAGTTTAGATAACCGAGGGTGGGTGATGAAGTAGCGAATGTGTACCACGCATGCGCATTTGACGAATAGAAATAATTGTGCTATATTAAAAAAATTAGAATCGAAGAGTTATTACGTATTTTTTGGTTTTTATATACCAACAAATTGTAAACAATTGTGATTCCTAATAATGATTTTCTAATTTGAACGTCCCTAATACGTATAAATCAGAACGTCGCTAGTAGGTCTAGGACATTGGGACCAGCTAAGGACTCAATACGGACGTCCTAAGGACATCCTGCTGTCTGGGTATAAAATTACCTACGTGCAATAAATTATAAATACAAAATTGTTCGCGTACTAATTGTACACATGCAATTTAGAACCAGTTCTATACATCCTATGGACGATCCCAAATGTACAGTTATGGACGTTCTAGTTTGGTCTAATATTGTACGTTCACTGGACAAACATAGACGTACAATATTATGAATGGTATTGGTCCGTTGGACGTAGGTACATAAACGTACAAATTGTGCACGAACAATTTAGATCCAGTTCTATACATGATATGGATGGTTGAGAAAATGTCCAATTTTATAAATTCATTGGCCAACCATAAGACGTACAATTCTGAACGTACAGGAAATATCCATAATACACATCCACTGAACGAATGAGTAATAGAATTTTCGATATTTGGAATAGTCTTCCTCAGCAAATAATTGATTCAGAAAATGTTAATAGTTTCAAAAATCAAATAGACTCCCACATTTTCAATCTGTAGTTTTTTAGGCTTAGTGTCAGTTATCATTTAATTTATACACTGTAAATTATTATGGGCAAAATAGGACTTGATCCTCTGCCCTTATCATGTAATAATAATAATAATAATAATAACGTCCATATAATGTCCATGGACATTTTTGGACATGATTTGGACCTAACATGGATATCCACTGGATGTTTTGGTGCTGTATGGGCAGGTGCTGTATCATCAGGACGACTGTCATCACTGTCAACTAATCGATATATCAAATATCAAAATATCGACACTGTCTACTTGTCAGTTGGTGGACATGGCCTATTCATATATTTACTTTATGATATTTTATTGTGTCTTGTTGGTAAGTACTTTTAGAAAATTTTGAATATAATATTAATAAATTTGAGATAGGTACTTATGCTTCTAATTTGTTTCCTTTGAAATGTGTGAAGTCCTCAATATTATTAAATATATATTGAAACATTTTGCCTATGACAAACATTTATGTTTCATAAGATTTTCAATATTCTGAGGGTATCATAATGTTTACAAACTGTGAACACAATGAAACCTTCAAATAGTTATTTGTATGCTTAGGCCGCGAAATACCTTTTCGTGCAACCGGACGCGAAGTCAGTATTTCGCGTTCTCAACACAGTCCGCGAAATTCAATTTCGCGGCCGTTACCCATAGCAACGGCTGCGAAACCAAAGGTCCCTTCCAAATTTGAATATCACTTCCAAATTTGACATTTCTAAAATACTACAAAGACAAGGATTATTTTTTATTGAATACGAACAAATACAAAAGTACTTATATTATTTAGGATGAATATTAACATTAACATTAATTGTACAGTTTGTATTATTACTTATATTTACTCCAGAAGTTGAAGCAAGAACTGTCAAAATGTTTTGTATATATTGAAACATATCATTTCCATAGCACCCATTGTTAAATAAATTAAACTGCTGTTGATTTTAGAGCAATGATATATTTATTTACAATTATCTAGTTTAATAATTTTAACGATTGCACGAAAAATAGTGTGTATGCCATGGCCGCGAAACTTTTTAACGACCTCAAGATTATCTTGCCTCGGCCGCAAACGGCCTCGGCGATAACTGTTCTTTCGGTACGTTAAAAAGGTATTTCGCGGCCTAAGCATACAAATAACTATTATAACGTACCGAAAGAACAGTTATCGCCGAGGTCGCTTGCGGCCGAGGCAAGAGAATCTTGAGGTCGTTAAAAAGTTTCGTGGTCATGGCATACACACTTTTTTTCGTGCAATCGTTAAAATTATTAAACTAGATAATTGTAAATATAGTATATTAAAGTATAAGTGGATATTAAGGTCTTTAAAACACGCGCGATTTTTCGAGCACGACGGCGAAGCCGGAGTGCTCGAAATAGAGCAAGTGTTTCAGAGACCAGTTATCCACGAATACTTTACGCTATTTTTTTTTATTGGTGCTCTTTGAAATTATAAATATATACTGGTATCTATTACTACTACAACAACAAGAAATGGAAATAAGAACTAATAATGTAAAATGGTTGAATTCGTGATGCTTGCGTTGTCATGGAAATGAGAAAAACATAAACTAATTTGCATTTTGTCTTTAAGATTTATTGTTGTCACCGAAGTGCATAAAAATTAATTCTAATATCGATTTTTTAAGTAGTAAAGTAGAATCGCGGTTAATACCGCAAAAATCTTCTGATGCGTATAAAAAAAATTGAAATTGTTAAATATTGTTCGAATAAAGGTTTTGACGTTACAAAGTACTCCTGTCAGATCAATAATAAAAAAATTGTCATTTAGACTTCGTTTCTCGAGTTGTTGATGTTGCCATGGTAACTTTAAAAAACGCGCGTTTTTGAAAGTTCGATTTAAACACGCTGAGGCGTGCTTTAAATAGGTAAAATGGTTCACCAATAAAAAAAAATATATATTATTGCTCTAAAATCAACAGCAATTTATTTAACAATGTGTGCTATGGAAATGATATGTTTCAATGTATACAAAATATTTTGACAGTTCTTGCTTCAACTTCTGGAGTAAATAGGTATAAGTAATAATACAAACTGTACAATTAATGTCAATAATATTCATCCTAAATAATAAAAGGACTTATGTATTTGTTGGTATTCCATAAAAAATAATCCTTGTCTTTGTAGTACTTTAGAAATGTCAAATTTGGAAGTGACGTTTGGTTTCGCAGCCGTTGTTATGGGTAACGGCCGCGAAATTAAATTTCGCGGACTGTGCTGGGAACGCGAAATACTGACTTCTCGTGCGATTGCACGAAAAGTAATATTTGACAACAGTTTGCCACAATTTTCTAAAACAATTGAACCAAGTTTCAAGTGGTGATGAAAAGAGGGTTATCACTTGTAATAAGTACCCCTAGTGTTGAAATTATTGCCGGTAAATTTTTTTAAGGTCACGAATATTCTTATTGTTGTGAAACCGAGAAAAAAATTCGGTAAGAAAATTTCACATCTTCGTCGATTAATTAATTTAGAAATAAAACTTACTATGACAGTTGTCAAACAGATGTAATAACGTCAAACCTTAAATGAGCTAAAATGAGAGTAGCTATTTGTATAACAAGGGAGCAAAATGCTACTTTTCCTCCCGAGGATGAAGTTTAGCGGAGGGCAGTGATAATTCAAGGGAGGAAAAGGCATTTTACTCCCATGTTATACATATGATTTTTCACCTCCCTCAAATAACAACATTTTTAAATAATTTATTTATGAAACTAACAAACAAACTAATACTATGAAGTAGGTACAGTATAACTTATAGATACATTATAGCGTGACACACTTTGAAACTGTTAATCTGTTAATGGACCATAGCATGCTATATAATATTTCTGTCCTAAATTCGAAAACCGGATGTATCTATGAATTGACTTCAAAATTGTTAATGTAAAAATCGTTAAATTAAAATAACAATTAACTGATTTCTACCATTTTGCAAAATACAGGGTGTTCTATGAATAAACGGTAAAATGTATACTTATATAATATTATATAGTATAGGTCGTTAATGTTCAAGTTATTTCATTGATGACGTACCATGACGTCACATTTACTTTTCCACCCTAGGGAGGAAAAGTACGATTTTGCTCCCTACAATGAGGCCAGGAAATGTATACTTTGGATAGAGGTAGGCGGAAATAGCTAATTGTATTACTAGGGAGGAAAGTGCCACTTTTCCTCCCGCAGGATGTAGTTTACTGACCGACGCGAAGCGGAGGGATGTAAACATCCAAGGGAGGAAAAGTGGTACTTTACTCCCATGTGATACATATGATTTTTCCTCCTACCCACCTTTTTTTGAAAATTTATTTACGACACAAATAGGTAACGAATATAATTAAGAACACAAGAATTATTTATTAAACAAATTTATCAATATATGTTATACAATTAAGTACATAGTATTGTTTAACTATATTTTAGAATTATTTATGTTAATATTGAATGTGCAGTTTTGAGCAGCACTTATATATGAACACCATTGGAAGAAGATAGGGTTTCAACAGGAGCTTTAGTATTTGAAATATTTTCGCGTAGCACATTGTAATGGTGGCAACTTCTAGAAGTGCTTGGCTGATTTTGATCAAGTCCAGGTTCTACATTATTTCCCATAATTTGATCAGAAATCTTTCTTTTTTTTGTGTAAGATTGTTCTACATAACCTTCTGCGATATTGGTTGATTTCCAGCCGCCATGCTGTTTTAGAGCTAAAATATCCCCACCAGCGTTTACTAACAGAGTTGCTGAAGTTCTTCTGAAACTGTGTCCTGTGTAATGTTTGGCATTTGGAAGATTGAGATATTCTGCAATTTTTTGTGGTATTTTGGATATACTATTTTTGCCAACCACTTGATTTATACATTTGCCTGCTTTAAAGCATACCAACAATCGTTTATGCTCAGTTTTAGGACGTAGACAGACATACTTTTTAACGATTTGAACCAAATTTGGGCCGTTACCTGTTGTAGTATTGATAACGAAAGTTCGTTGTTTATACGTTTTTGAAGTGTGGATATTTATGACTTAAGATTGTCTTTCTCTTCAATATCATCCATAGTCATTTTAATAAGCTCATCACATCGACATGCTCCAGAAATTCCAATAACAAGGACTACCTATGAATATTTTATATCAAAAATTGAATTATTTGCATGGGATTTCATTTCTTACCTTCATTAATAAAAAAACATCATCGGGGGCTTCCATTAAGAATGTATTTATTTCTTCCCTTGTAAAAGTTTTATCTTTATTTGGTTTGTATCCGGCATTTTGACGTTTTAGAAATGTAATCAACTTTGGATATTTAATATCGACATTGTCCTTCATTTGTATCATTGTGCGTAGCATTGAATATTTAGACCAAAGTGTTGAAGCTTTTAATGATTTTCCTTGTAGTGAAAAATATGCCAGTAAAACATTCTCTGAATATTTATGTCTTCAGCCCATTGCTTATATTGTGCATATTGTTTTTCATACATGTCTTTAGATTTTTTTGGTAGTAAGGTTAATGACGCTATGTTAGCTTGTATGTAGGTGGTGTATTTGGAAATTCAAAATCACTTGAATCGCTCTCCATTTTTCAAAAATTCAACTAAGTTTAATGAATGTAGCGACTTTGCACCTCAAAAGTCAATCGCCGTGTTTACTGTCAGTGAGCCACAGCATACTATGCTTTTCTTATTCTGAAGTCAAAAAACGTATATCTAAGATTCCTGAAGTTGAAATTTGTATTGAAGAACTACGTTGAAGTAACATTAATGTTTGATTTTTACCAAAAAACAGGATATACAGGATGTTCTAGAAATTATGGAAACTATATGAATATAATGAATTCACAAGTTTCATCGTTTACAACTTACTTGAAATGAGGGGGAGGAAAGTACTTTTCCTCCCTAGGGAGAAAAAGTATGAGTTTCCTCTATGATTTGAGGGAGGAAAGTGTGTACTTTCTATAGGGGTAGGAGGAAAAATATATTTCCTATAAAATAAATTCTGGTAATTTTGACATTTCTTCCTCCGTCAATTTGCAGAGTTGTGCAATTTTTTTTTTATTTCTTGAGTGAGTGTCCAGATTTGGTAATGACAAAGCAAGTTATATAAAAACACAAGTAAATAAGTTCCAGAAAACACAGTAAAGTTCAAAACCAGTGTGTGGAAGCAGTTTTGTGAATTTTGCGCAGAGAAGGAATATAGTATTAATGATTGTTCGACTGCAATTACACAATTAGCTGAAATTTTAGGGGACTGGGCGTGTAATATGAGAAAAAAAATGAGGAAGATTATAAATAAAGTGTTATTAAGGTACTGCGAATCAGCTTGAAGAATTTTATTACAATAATTTTAAAATAAAATCTAAGGCATAATATTCTTTCCATGAAGTTTATTTTAGCCTTTATAGTAATTCATTCATATTGCTTAAATTTGCGAAACATCTTTATTTCTGTTGCCGTATTTTTATAAAATTAATTTTAAAATATTTGAATGAAAAATATAAAAATCAAATGAAATGTCATAATGTCAAACGTTGACAGAAAATTTATATATATGTAATTAAAAGAAAGTTTATCTTTAGAATTCGTTTGTATTTTAATTTTTGTTAAAAACCAGATAATAGAATGTAAATTCAAATTTGCCGCTATTTTTTCAAACTAGTTCCTTCCAAGGCGCTAGATGGCGCTGAAGTTCAGTTTCAGTAGAGCGCTGTAGACATAGGTATTCTCGTCCGCCATTTTGGTGCCTTGTTGTACGTTGACCTTGTTGTTGTGTTGGTCAAGTATTTGACATGAGATTCGTTGCACTTTCTCAATTTTCTGGTGTTAATAGTCTGAAGGAAAGTTGGTAAAATAAAATGTTTTGTTCAATATCAAAACATTTTCAACACAGTATGTCAACTCGGCACATCACAAAACAATAAAATTCAGGCACCAAAATGGCGGATGAGAATACTCATCTCTTTAGTGCCTTAGTTTCAGACCTTAAGAGTCCGTTATCTATGCTGACATATATGGATGAGTCGCTATATATTGCTGATGGGGAATTTTTGACAACGCGACGCAGTGGGGATCGAGGCCAGGTGGCGGTGGCCCTATGGAAAAGGTGGTGGTTCTAGATTTCCCACTAGGTACTGTTGGGGGTCTATAGAGCGATATTAAAAATGAATTCAAATATCACACCTTAACTGTTCAAAGGGAATCACTCACTCATTGACAACAATACTATAACTACAGTAATTTCAGTAATAAAAGTGTAGGTGTGAAAAAACACGTTAATTTTTTTTTCTATATTAAAGTATCATCTATTCGATATTCTATCATCGTTTCCGTGTGGTTTCCGTAGTGAATATCTGAAACTAAAGACATTGCACATTGGCAACACCGGTAACAAACATTTCGGTAAGCTTTGTTCTCTCTCTTAACTGCTGTGTCTGTGTATTCCTTAGACAAGGAAGTAAGGTGTATTCTGTGTGCTCGACGTCCTTGTGACGGTGTACTGATTGCTACTGATTTCTACTGATTTTTTGGTGTAGCATCTACAGATATAAAAAAAGTTGACATCACATCACTGCTAATGACAGTCGTCCTAGGATAAGCGATAATTTGGATAGATTTGTAATTTACTTGTTTTGTATTTATTTAATGATTGTTTTTATTACAAAAAGTCAGATAAAGCTTTTAAAATACCTACCTAAGCAATTTAAACAATGACGACGAAAGCACCAAATAAAAAAAATGAACTCAAACACGTTCAAAGTAACTAGAATATATATTAACCCTTAACTGGTATGGCGGGGTCATTTTAGACCCCAAAAAAAATGGTGATTAAAATTCCAGAAAAAGGAGAACACCTGGCAACGCCGCCGTCCAGCTATTCGTCTGTGGCGTTGAGTACATTACTTGAACGTAGTCGCTGCAGTTGACTTTGTACTTTGTTAAGTGTTATACGTCGATAGGGTCAAAATTGACCCCGCCATACCTTAAAAAGGCCAATTGTCATTGATTTAGTTTTAAATAATTATGACTAATTCAAGTGTCAGAACGAGACCCTTGACAGAACAGGAGTTAGAAGACATAGCTGAACAGATTTATGACAGCGATTTCGACATATCTGATGCAGAGACAATTATTAGTGAGCATGATACTGACTCTGAAGCTGGTGATCAAAGTGACACTGGGAATAATAACGATCAAATCTTAGGTACCGAATCGAGTAGTGAGGATGACAGTAATGAACAGCAAAGTTACTATTACGGGAGAAATAGAAAAAAATGGTCAAAGCAAGCTCCTGCGTCGAGCCGAACTCGTGCAACAAATATCGTGTCACATGTACCAGGACTTGCTGGACCAGCACGAATAAACAAACCTATGACTCCTGCTGAAGCATTCCAACTGTTACTTGATGATAAAATAATTGACCAAATTGTTGAGAGAACCAACGAAAAAATAACCAGTTTGCAAACAAATTATGGAGATAACGCTTTAGGATGCAGTACAATAAACCATGTTGACAAAATTGAAATGTTAGCATTTTTTGGTCTTCTGTATTTGGCAGGCGTGTTCAAATCAAACAATGAAGATATAAATTCTCTCTTTGCAACTGATGGTACTGGTCGTGATATATTCCGTTCCGTAATGACAGCAAAAAGGTTTAGTTTTTTACTGACATCTTTGAGATTTGACGATCCGCAAACTAGAGACCAGCGTATTGTAAATGGAGACAAGCTGGCAGCAATTTCTGAAATTTTTCACCATTTTGTAAATAACTGTCAAACTAATTATTCGTGTGGAGAATACGTAACAGTGGATGAAATGCTCGTCGGTTTCCGTGGAAAATGTAAATTTAGAATGTATATAAAGAGTAAGCCTGAAAAATACGGACTCAAAATAATGTGCCTGTGTGACGCCCGTACTCATTATCTAATCAATGCCTTTGTTTATACTGGAAAACAAGATGCAGTACCTAATCCAAAAAAGCTATCCATACCAACACTAAATGTTCTTTCCCTCACTGCACCAATAGTAAATTCCAATCGCAATGTAACTGGTGACAACTGGTTTTCTTCACTAGAGCTTGTTGAAGAGCTACGCCGCTGTAAACTTACTTACGTTGGTACTATGCGGAAAAATAAAAGAGATTTGCCAACGGAGTTTTTACCGAATAAACAACGTCCGGTTTATTCATCGATTTTTGGATTTACTAAAGACGTGACCCTGGTGTCCTACGTACCGAAAAAAAACCGATCCGTGTGTCTAGTGTCCAGTTTCCATCATAACAACAAAGTATTGGAGACAGCTAAGAAACTACCGGATATTATAGACTTTTACAACATTACCAAAGTTGGGGTGGATGTACTGGATCAAACTTGTGCCAACTACAAAGTAGGACGGCGTACTAGAAGATGGCCACAAGCTATTTGGTTTCGGATCATGGATGTTGCTGGTGTCAATGGACATGTTTTATATAACGCTGCTAATCCAGAATCTGGGTTGACACGGCAAAAATTCTTGATTGATTTAGGTAAACAGCTAATACACAATCACTTAGTTCGGCGTGCAGTTATGGTAAATATTCCCAGAGAATTGAGAGAACTTATTCGTCGAGTTGGCCACATCCCGGTAGACGACCAAAACCAGGCAAGGCAAAGAGCTCCTAAACGTGGGAGATGTTATATTTGCCCACGTAATGATAATAAACAATCACTTAGATGTAATAAGTGTGAAAAACATATATGCAAAAACCATTGTGTTACATCAAATTTTTGTAGTAGATGTAATTGAGCAGTAGTTATCATGTTCATACTTGTTTGTTGATTTTTTTGTATATAAATAAATATTTCTCATTTGGTTTTTGATCCTTTATTTTAACATTATTTAATAAGAATTTAGTACTTTTTGAAAATACACGTGTGTTTTTTTGTTATTTTTTGAGATTTTTTACTTGGAGTGGTTTTTTAAGTCAACCCCATATATTTCTTTCTAGCAGTAAGTGATATAGAATTTTTCGGTTTATGCAGTGTTATAATCATTAATATAATAGTTTTTTATTATAATTTGCTGAATTTTTTGTTTATTTACACAAAAAAATCCAAAGGTCAAATATGACCCCGCCATACCTTATATGTATTTTTTTCTTGCCATACCAGTTAAGGGTTAAGAGGCAATGCGCTGTGTGCGCTCTCGCCAAAAAAGCTAAAATGTACTAAAAGACCCTGTAGAATGTGTATTTTTATTTTATTTTTTGAAACTTGATAGGTACTTACTCAATACATAAAATTGTATAAACAGAAATAGAAATTATTTCAAGATTTGCTTTAAATTTGAAAAATAAGTGATTTTTCCTTCAAACGCATTTTTCTCCCTTATTAGTTGAGATAATACGTTCAAAATTTCAGGGTTTATATGAACCATTACAGTGAAGAGACGATGCATATTATTTTTTGAAAAAAAAATGTCCATGTTGTGAAATTTGAATTAAATTTTGTTAATATTTTATCAGTGCAGTTATAAATATGCATCGTCTCTGAAGCTACACACTAGTAATATACTGTCAAAATTTGAAATCATTATGTTGATTAATTAATGAGAGAAATGTGTTTGAATTTGCGTAAAAATTTGAATTTTAATGGTACGATCTGAAGCGACATCTCACGGAGTACAGTCCGTTGCAAATCACTGACCGTTTGTACAGAGTAACTGGAGTTATCATTACTTACGTTCTGAATCATTACTTTATTCCACGAAATAGTGGACCAGCTGTAAATCAACAAGTTTGTTTAATACATGCCTTACAGTACGTAAGAGGAGAACTAGCTCGAGCGTCTTCTAGATACTACATCGGTATTTCGTTAAAGGAAAACAATATCTATTGTGGTATTACACAATGCCTATTTTCGAATAGTGTGTATTGGATATTATGATAGTGTGGGTATACAGAACTGTTATATTTTAGATACATTTTTCGGGTCAGAAATCCTATCAAATGAAGTGTGAAGCAGCGACCATTTCTTATAATTGTAGAGAAAACTACATTGTGGTTTGGAAGCCAACAATATTGTTGACAAGTTTGTGAAAAGGAAGGGTTTAAAGAGAAAAATAGAACTGATATATTATGAAAAAAAAAACTAAACGAATGAATGAAAAATTGAAAAGATCTGGACCAGATGAAGACTATGGAGCTGTAGAAGAAGAGGTTTCAACTGTAGAAGAAGCGGAAAGTAGGAAGAATAAAATAGAAATTTCCCTGAAAAAGAATTCAGCAGAAATAAAAAATATAGAGCTTACGACTAGAGGACAAAGCACTAATCATAAGTGGCTAGAGGAGAGGATGTGCAGGTTAACTGCTTCTACCTTCGGTCAAATTTGTAAAAGGAGAACGGCGAATCCGTGTGCATTGGCCAAAAGATTGATAACGACCCCTTCACAGGAAATAAAAACACCAAATACGGATTGGATCATAAACCAGTAGCTATTGAAACATTCCAAAAAATAACAAATTTAAAAGTTGAGAATTGTGGATTGTTCGTTGGACATGATGATGAGTTTTTCCTGGGTGTTAGTCCTGATGGAACCATAGGTAATGATTCGATAATAGAAATAAAATGTCCCGCAGTTCTGCAACACATAAACGTTGAAGAGGGAATTGCCAACAAAAAAATAAAGTACTTCCAAGTATATGAAAATGGTGAAATCACATTGAAACAAAACCATAACTACTATTATCAAATCCAAGGGCTACTCCACATAACTCAACGACAATTTTGTTATTTTTTGGTTTGGAGTCCAATAAATGTTCATATTCAGAAAATCGAAAGAGATGATAATTTCTGCGAGAAAAAAATTAAAATTTAACTAAAGGAATTTTTTAATACCTTCTACATACCAGAAATGATAAAACGCCCTACTTAATAGGTAGGTACGTATGATTTAATTTCACATAAACCAACAAAAATTATTGATGTTCTTTCTCAAATGGAGTAAAAGTTGAGTTTCCTATATTATCTATTTTGTTTTTAATTGTTTCAAAATATTATTCAGCTGGATCGTTCTGTAGTAAAGCCAGATACTTTTCGAGGTACTATTTCAATGGACCAAAAATAATTGATGGCATTGATACATCTATCTACATGGAACAAAAATCAAATATTTGGGTGTAATTAATTGATCCGTAGTTTAAATGGAAATGAGAAACTTCATATAAAGTAAACAAAATTTGGGGAGGTGGTGGGGTTTAGGGGATCGATCCCAGCTCCCCTAAAATTTTAAATACGTCATTTTTGTTTTGGAAGTTGCTCAATTCATAAGAAAGAAACTGGTAAATTTTCATTAAAATATGTCAAACAGCTGTCGAAAAGATCAATTTGTCTTTAGTAAATTCAAAGGACTGTAATTTTTTGTATGCACATATGTACTAAGGTAAGTTAGGTTCAATCGAGTTATTTTTCAGCTCCAGAATAAGTGGTTTAATTTATGACCTACATTTTTGTTACACCCTGTTTATTGGATTGAGGCAACTGTTCTCGTGTGTTGTAGCATTACATTTTATGTCAATTAACCTCCGAATTCAGTATTAAACCACCTCTCTAATACACGACAAAGGCAAAATAACGTCTTTCCACTAATGCTAAAACCAGTAACCTACTCAAAGATAGTATTTCTACTATGTACAGTATACCAAATGATATAAAAAAATAACGTGTATACTTATATACAATGAAAACTGAAAGAATATATTGAAAATTGCCTATGTATAATTATTGTCTATAAAAATATTTTATAATACCAAGCTAAATAAGTATATTTCAAATTTATATGATTTCATATTAAATTACTATTTTCAATACTATATTTATTTATTATGTATTGTAGTACTTGTATATATTTTACATTTTTTCGAAAAAAAGCGTTTGTTGGCTTATCGAGTATCATTGTATCATTTATTTTTTTATATTCTAGTAAACTTTTATTATTATGGTTATGTATGCATTTATTTATATCTTTAAAATTTGTATCTGCTTTTTTTGTATTTGTGTTAATGAATAAAAAAACTATTATTACTACTCAATCATATTTTCTACTTTTATATTCTATTTTATTTAGTCTTAATTGACTCTTAAATTACAAGTCAAATGAGAAGTGGGCACTCAAATCAATATTATTATAATTTTCAATTTGGATACGTTATGACAACAATGGCTACTATTTTTTCATATAATATCAATATAACGTAAACAATTTGATAATAAAATAGTCATTTAGCCTCCGTACTACTGCAACGAACTAGAGTCGCTTACAAAATAGCAAAATATCCCTTTAACATTATTTCTGAAAATGCAAATGTTATCGCCTACTCGTCTAACCCTTCTGAAATAAGTTGTCCATCTTAGCAATCAAGACGTATGAGCGACATTCGATATCTCTATTGATGTGGCCTACTGAATAGTACATGCTGCGTTCTACATTGTATTTTATAGTAATTCAAACAAGTTTAGTTGAAGGTAATTTCGACAATAAATGGAATATTACAGTTGGCTAATTGCAGTACATAAATCTTCGCTTTAAACTTACATTTTGCACAGAGTGTACTGACTGACTCTCACCTTGTTTAACGCTTGGATTTTAATCAGAGTCTGTCCTCCTCCAAATTTAGAAGCTTTCCAATCTTACGCGGGTAAATCAGAGCGCATTGGCTCTTAAAGAACCACGTGTTGTGCAACAACTTGTTTATCATGATTCAGGGCGATTGTCAGATGACGTACGTAGACTTGCCCTATTATATGGGTCAGTGACTCAGTGCAGTTGGTTATATGGGTCAGTGTCACAGCACGGAACATTATATTCCGTGGCATAGACAAAATATATTATTTCTCTATGTTCCGTGGTCACAGTCTCACAGTGTTCAGCTTTTATTTATTCTGTGGTATTCGACTATTATTGTTTGGTATATTTTATACAAAATATACAATACATTCTAAAAATGGTTAATTGTGCATAGTACGGTATATAGTGATTTTAAATATATTGAAGAGACTGATTCAACGATTTTTTCACCGTTTTTCGTTAACCTTACTTTTTTTATTGCTGATTTTGGTAGCTCCTACAATCCTAATGTTTAAAAATATTGTATTGTTGTGTTTATCAATTTTAAATACTTCAGGTAAGTAAGAACATCTTCCTTTCTCTATGCTGGGTACAAAAATTTCACAATTCAATAATAGGAACATTTTAAGCGAATCTGATAGGTGTATTTTGATTTATTTTACCTAAATCATAATCCTTCTTACAACTTAATATTTCCCATATATCTAACAATCTATAATTATTTTAGGTATGACATTTTGGGAGCAATAAATAGTTAGGTGAAAGTAAACTATACCAGAAAATAATTAATATTAAAATCATCTTTATTTACTTACGGAGTAAGTAATATACCTAGGTACCTACAGATGAACTTCTACAAATTTTATAAATTATTTATTCCCTTGTCCCACCTCTTTTTGAAGTTCTCTTGACAAGATAATAAACTGGCCTCGTTTTAAATAGTTTATTAGAATGTTAGATGCTATTCATTCACCTTTCATTGAGAAACATCAATAGGTTTACATGATTGGAGATTTATGGTCCCTCAAGAACATATTACTTCATTCATTTTATAGAGCATACAATTTTTAATCTGCTATTTAAATTACTATATTCTCAGGTACAACATTTACTTGTCTCATTAACTACCACAGCTATATAGATATTAGGCTGATAGCTACATATTATATCATACTTTGATTTGTGTCAACTTCAATGAGATGATTTTACCATACTTCCACTGATTCCATATTTAACAATGGGTGTATAATTTCCATTTTCAGATCAATTCATTTAGTGAAAACATCCTTATTTAATGTAAATGTCTCTTCCTGTTTATTTTACACAGCACTTCTTTTCACAAGTTGTTTCCATAACTTTTCTTCCTTTCTTTATCTTTTCTCCACACTGTTTTTATTTTAAATTATTGCTCTCAAACAGTACTTTTCATTTCTGTATATAATAGAAAATATTTCATTTCTAGTAGTAGTAATTTTTGCCAGGCCCATATAATTGTACTAAATTTTTGAAATTAATCTATAAGGTATTTTGCCAGAAGAGCTAAGTTGTAATTAGCTTTATACGAGGCTTTATAGCATTATAATACAAATTCGCTTACTCAATTACACACTGGTTTATGGAGTCATAATGAAAAGACTTTCTAACTGTATCAAAACACAAAAAATACTACTCAAATTAACAGGGATAATAAGTAATGCACAAAACATGTTCTAGTGAAACAGTGTGAATTAGTATTGTTGTGAATGTAAATGTTATAAAATATAAGCTGATAGTAATGAGAACATAACTACATGATTTGTGCACACACTGCTAACTACATATAGGCTATAGGAAAATTGCATGTTTATAATTCTCTAGGAAAATGAATTTGGTACAAATGATAATGTTCAGTTCAGTTTGCCGGTCTTGATAATTTAATTTAAATATATGATAGTTCTTGAATTGTTAAATAAGCATTATAAATGTATCACTCTCGAAGAATTATTGTTGTGGAATAAAGTTATTTCACAAACAAAATATGGTACCTATTGGTACTTTTTTACCAAAGTGTTAAATCTCATAGAATTTTAGTTAAATCTTTGGTTTCTTAAAATTTAATAGTAGTATTTGTAACTAAATTTGATCAATTAGTATAATTAGTGATATGGGTCGGGCAAATGCCCAGTGGGCAGGACATTTATAAATGGGCATTTGCCCAAAGCATTTTTAAGCTCCCCAAAACTGGTCATTTATGAAAAAAGGTTTCACTCTGCATATTTTGTTTGTAATAATCATTTGAGCTAATTTTTTTTATTTGGTTTATTTAACGTTGGTCTATTTCTGTGAAGTGGCTGGATAGTAGCAAAATAATATTTATTTATACTGCTTGAAGTTTTAGTCCTACAAAAAATTCATAATCATAAATAGTGATTAAGTGAATAATTCATTAAGAATCAAATCAAGTGGACTATCTGTATCTGTAGAGTAGGGAGGGTGAGTGTAGGCTCACAGCACTTAGGCCACATGTGACCCATTGTACATCCTCCCGAGGAGTTGTCTTCCTAGGTCATTGTCCATCCTGTCCTTCTCAGGAAGGTGGACAGGTCACTAGGAGACATCTCCTTTATATCGGCAGGTGTAGGCCAAGACTCACCGAACACACACTCTCTTATTGACGATAACTCCGGACACTCGCATAAGACATGCCTGACAGTTTCATCTTCCTGTTCACACATCCTGCATAGAGGTGTGTCCACTAGCCCCATAGTATGGAGGTGTTTCCCTAGTTGACAGTGACCAGTCAGAAATCCTACTGTTAAACGTAGGTTTCTCCTGGTCATCGCCAAATATTTTTTCGGCTCCAGCTTCCCAGGGTCGCCCAGGGTGATCCTGGCAAGACTGCATCCTTTGATTCCATCCCATCTCTTAAGGGATTGAGTATGGGTGTAGCGTTTGGCTAGTTCCGCAATTGTCAAAGTCGTTAGGCCGTAGGTGTCACTGGGTCCTAGAATTTTTAGTCCAGCGGCTTCCCTGGCTAAAGAATCAGCAATGCGATTTCCTTTACTCCTGTCGTGCCCTTTAACCCACCTCAGGATAATCTTGTTATCTGCCGAGGCGTCAGCTAAATCTTGGTGGCACTCTAGTACTAGCCTCGATATAACACGTTGTCTGTTTAAGGCTAATAGGGCTTGTCTACTATCAGTGCAGATTATTATGTTTTTGCCAGAAATTCCTCTTCTGGTTAGTTCTTTTGTGGCAATTGAGATACCAGCCAGTTCTGTTTGAACTACGCTGGTATTGTTTCCCATTCCCCACTTCATCTTTAGGCTTAGTGCTCTTGAGTAAACTCCACATCCTGAGCCTTCTTTCATTTTTGAACCATCTGTATATATGCGTATTGCATTTGCAGCACCTGGCTCTGTGTTCTGTTTTATTTGAATTTTGTAGGGTTTGTTAAACAAAAACCTGGGTTCAATTGCATCATTGGTTGCCTGCAGCAGAGGTAGCGCAGTGAGCGCTTCCTGCCACAGGCTCAACCTCAATTGGCCCACTCCTACTTCGGGGTTTACACCAGCCGTGCGCAATCGTACCATGGCCATTAACGCAACCTCCTTGACGATCAAGTGGACTAAAGTCAATGAACAGTTTTGTTTTCTTCCCTATGTAATTTAAGTAGAATTTTCTTCTGTTTGTAAGTTTGTACCAATAAATATATAGTTAAATTGTGTCTGATTCAATAAATAGCCTATCTGTAAAACATGCAATAGAATAAACAATAAAATGAATATCTAAACCTAAAAGATCTAACATTTAACCAAATCTAAAACATGAAACGCTACAGTTTTTTTAGTCTATAAACTCTCGAGTAGTAAATCAGTAAATAGATTTTCCATTTTAAAAATAAACTGAAAACTAATGCATAAAATGAAATATTTTGCTACATAATATACTTTTATATCATAGCATTCCTATAGAATTTTGAGTATAAGCCTATTTGCCTGTATAATGAAATTCACTCCCAATTGTGGCCATTATTAAACAGCACACTTCCTTCTTCCTTCCAATTTAACATTTTCTTAAAAACCTGCTTTATTTGGGTCAAAAATATTTTATATCTGTATAATTCTATATACATAATGTAAAACTAAAAATGTTAATGTAGTATTTATACTCATAATGTTACTCAAACACCGGCAGAGAGACACTAATCTAAATTAATTATGATTGAGACCGATATATATTAAACATGGATAAATGCCTTGGGCATTTGCCCTGACTTATAAATATCTGGGCATTTTACATCACTAAGTATAGTATTTTTTTATATAGGCGAAATATTTCACCAAAATGATCAATGGAATGGAAATTGGTTTCCCCATTCACCCAATGAAAAAGATTCAAATCCTCTTGTAGTTACAACAAAAAATGTGATAGGCACTGTTAATCAAATTAAAATGGGTATAAGAGATCCCCACTGTGACAATGGAAAAGTAAGTAGTAAGTAATATTTATATTATTAACTTCATAATGAAATTCACTTTAAAAACTTTTTTATTCTTCTACTTCACTTATTGTTATTCTTGTTTATTTTTAAAGAGATATTTCTGACAACGTGTACATTTCTTATATTTCATAGATAGTAGCAATTTGTAATTTCACTATTATTCTTATATTCCAAAATGTAATTTTTTAGTTGTAAACTATTCTATGCAACTGTTAATATTTTGTTAAATGTTTCTTTCACTTTTTGGTGACAGATTTATTTTTAATCTTCTCACTCATTATATTGTTTTGTATGTCAGGTCTTTAGTGGCGCATTCGCTGCAAAAGGATTTAATTCCTATTTTTTTTTAAATGTCCTGGAAGCTCTTCTGATTATAGGAGTGTAAGATGATGTTGATATCTTTTGTTTTTTTTTAAAGGGGAAATTAAAAATGGTGCAAATTTCTTTTGCAATGAATGATTTTTTTAATATTCTTTAGAATATTTTGAATAAAAAAAAGTCGTTACTCACACTCATTATCATCTTCAATCTATGAATTTTAGAAAATTAAAAATTATTAGATAGTTATAATAAATTGTAAAATTTTCTGCTAAATAGTAGCAAAAATTGTTGAAACGCACCATTTTCCACTCTATTACTAATGTCATACTAGAACTTTATTAATTTATAATATTACAATTGGAATTTAGAGCCGTGAATGAGAGAATAGCCTTCTTGAGAATTGAAGCAAAACCTCTTAACTTATCAGTCTTGGATGTATATGCACCAACAGAAACTGCAAAGGATGAAGAAAAAGAATTATTTTACGAGAAGCTTGAAGAAGAGATGATGAAAATGCATAAAGAAGATACAATAGTGGTTTTGGGAGATTTTAATGCCCAGATTGGTAAAGAAGATCATATAAAGACTGTAGCTGGCAAATATACCATACATGAAAAAACCAATAATAATGGACAAAGGCTTTGTCGCTTTGTCGCATCGTACGCAGACATGGTGATAAGTAGCACAAAATACCAACACAAAAACTGCCATAAATATACCTGGAGATCCCCCGACCAAAAGTCATATTCCCAAATTGATCATGTTCTGATTTCAAGACGAAATCAATCATCGATCAGAAATGTAAGGTCAAATAGAGGAGCCTGCGCCGACTCAGATCACTACATGGTCACAGCAATTTTAAAACAAAAAATAAAAAAGAAATTTAAAAGCAGACATCCAATCAATAAATGGGATATACAAAAACTAGAAGATACAAAAATTAGAGAAGAATATGGAAAGTACATAGAAAAATTACTGGATGATAAAGGAAAAGAAATACAAATCGATGAAGTTCAAGGTAAATGGAGAAAAATTGAAGAATGTATTAATATAGCGGCAATAGAAAAAATAGGCATTAAAAAGAACAGTCCAAAAAAAGGATGGTATAATGAGGAGTGCAGAAAAATAGTGGAAACAAAAAGGGATGCTTGGAGCCAATGGCTTAGAACGAATAAAGACGAAGAAAAGAACGAATATGACAAGTTAAGAAAACAAGCAAAAAATGCAGTAAGGAAAATTAAAAGAGAATGGGTAGATAGCATACTAGAAAAAATAGAGGCCGAAAATAATAATAAGAACTCAAAATTATTCTACCAAAAAATTAAAGAGCAAATATAAATAGAGTATTCAAGCCCAAACAAATTGGAATAAAAGACAAAAATGGTAAAGTGGTAGAAGACGAAATAGAATATAAAATAACATGGTTGGAACATTTTAAAAACGTCTTAACAGAGACGGAAATACTGGAAGAATTTTCGGAAGACGAAGAATTAGAAGTACAGCAAATACCAGAACCAACGCTAGACGAAATAAAAGAAATCATTAGTAAAAGCAAAAACGGGAAAGCACCAGGAAGTGACGGAAAAAATATTGAATTGATTAAATATGGAGGAGAAAAACTGACAGAACAGATATACGAATTAGTAAGGTGTATATGGAGGGATGAAAAGATGCCGGAAGAGTGGAGATCAGGTCAAATAGTAATAATACATAAAAAAGGGGATCAACGAAAGTGCACAAATTATAGAGGAATTACGCTACTTAACACGACCTATAAAATACTGTCTACACTCATCCAAAAGAGACTGGTAAGCAGTATAAGCACAAATCAACCATAGACGCAGTTCATATCCTGAAGCAAATATTGGAAAAAACTAACGAACATCAAATCGGAACAGAGATGCTATTTATTGATTTCGAACAAGCCTTTGATTCAATTAATAGACAACAACTAATGAGAGCACTTCAAACTATGAAGATAAAAAACAACTGAGAAAATTAATCTGGATTACTATGAAACAATCAACAGCTACGGTAAAAACACAAAAAGGTGAGACGGACATATTCGAGAAACAAAGGAGTCAGACAAGGAGATTCTCTGTCAACAACTCTATTTAATCTGGCGCTGGAATATGTAGTCAGAAACGTAGACAAAGGAAACTTAAGGACAAGGGGCGGACAATTGATAGCTTATGCGGACGATTTAGTCTTGGTAGCAAAAAACAGAGAAATTATGAGAAAAATGTTTCAAGAAATTGTGGAAGAAGGTAAAAAAATGGGTCTTAAAATAAATGAAACAAAAACAAAAATAATGACAGTGAACAAACACCTAATGAACAATAATAATAGCATCGGTGACTTCAAATTTGAAGAAGTTGATAAAATAAAATATTTAGGAGTTACAATAACCAACAATAGGGATGGGGAAATGGAAAAAAGGAGAAAATAATGGCAGCAAACAGAGTCTTCCAGGCAAATAAAAATCTATTAAGAAGTAAATTTCTAGGCAAAAACACCAAAATGAAAATTTATAAAACAATAATTAGACCAACAATAACGTATGGAGCTGAAGTTATGATAATGACCAAGAAACAACAAGAAGACCTAAAAATTTTTGAACGAAAAATACTAAGAGTCATATTAGGACCCAAGAAAATAACTCAAAATGAATATAGGAAAAAAACAAATGAAGAACTGAAAAAAGACATCCAGAGGGACATCATAAGTGTAATAAAAGAGCAAAGGTTAAAATGGTTGGGACATGTGTGGAGAGCAGGCCCAAACAGCACAATTTTTGCGATGACTGAGTGGAAGCCAAGTGGCAAAAGAAAAGGAGGGAGGCCAAAATCAACGTGGCTACAGGAGGTTATAGATGACATAAACTGTCTAGGTATCCGAAACTGGAAGGCGAAAACAACCGACAGGAAACAGTGGAGCAACATAATTAAATTGATTTAAAAACTTGGAAATGGGGCCCGATCCCCCCAAAAAATCTGGATCTAAAAAGCCGCTCCGGCGACTAAACCCCTCTTGGGGTAGATAGTCACTATATATATATTACAATTTATAATATTCCCAACAATAAAATAACTGTTTTCTATTCGAAAGTTAATTACTGACTGTGTTTTACCTAGGAAGTAAATTATTTAGTGTAAGCAAAAATAATATAGTGTGTCAGCTTTTTATATATGATATTCTGGAAAAGGGATGACATAATTCCTCCCCTTGAAGTTTCAGCTTCCGATAGCAGTAGCTAAGGGAGATAAAGATCTTGAAATTGGTTTTCTTGAGTTGGGCTTCTATGTTGAAACTTCTTGAAGGCTATGTATAAGCATACTAGGCTTAGGAGGCAATAATATTGTCCAAGTGCTTGGAACAAAAGAAGGTATATAGTTTTCTAGAATTGGAGTGTTTTTAATTATTCTTTCTCGATAGGTAGTATGGTCTTCTAGGTTAATTTGGGGAATGCTAAGATTGAATGATGTAGTCATGCTTTGAGATGGATATTTCTGGAATAAAAATGGGCTGACTTTCAAATGATGTTGGGCCATTGTTAGTTATTACTTCGAAGTCTGTGATAATTTGACAGGATGCTGGAATGATGGCGAGAAAGGTGCCAATGTAGTTCAGGATTTCTTCTTGCTGGTAACATTTTAGTCTGATGTGTGTTTTCTTGGGAAGGACCACAATCCACTGATTGGAATCTTCGAGTCTCTTGAATACTTGCTGAGAATTGCTAATGGGCATTTGATGAGAGTTGGAGGTGCTCTTGAGGTCTAGAAGTTGAATTTCACATGGGCTATTGGAAAGTACATGTTGTAGGCTGACTTCTCCACACATATATTCTTGTCTAACTAGTTGTGTGCTTGATTCGTCCAAAAGTTTGTAGTACAGTTTATTTTTTATTACAAATTTATTTTGAGGGGTTATCACCTTTAACTGACTCTCACTCTGAATAGGGATGGGATACAAATGGTATAAATCTAAATCAAAACGATGTGCTATGATGGGTACATGTAAAATATAATATGTTATTTTATTTTTTATTATGTAATATAACACTTTAATTAAACTTTCAAACATAGGAATGTTGCATAATTCCAACTTTTGCAAATGATACTATGTATTGTAAAATTGAATTAAGCATTTCGTACATGTTTAAAATTTGGAAAATTACATCTCTTATATAGATATTTGCTTCAAAATTAGCATGGTCACTTAGATAAGAGTCGATAGTTTCTAGTTTGCGATCTAATAAGATTTTATTATGGTTTATTTGTTGAACAGTTTTATTAAAGTTATCAATTAAAGAGACTGCTACGGAATTTTGAATTTTTATTTGATTTGCTAATTTATTTTCGTTTTGTTGAAGCTGCCTAATAACACTCTCCGTCACTTGCATCAAAATGTCCACTATAGTTTCAAAAACTGAGCCAAGACCATTGATTAAGTCTCGCTTGGTTCAGCAACTCTGTCAAATTAGTTTCTATTTTAAAAATTTTAAATGATTAGTTATTTCTTCTCGGTACCTATATGTTATTTTTTTAATGCCGAGTTGAAAATCTGAATTGTTTTGGATTTTAAATTTTCAACTTGCGTCACTAAAATATTTATGTCGTAATAATAAAATATTGAGTGATAGTATTCAGTTACTTTTGCGGAGCCAATTTTCAGAGGTAGTAGACCAGAGTTATCTTGAAGACTTCGTAAAGTAATTATTTCTTGGAATCCAAAGATTCCTGGGAATCTGGAATGATAATAATTATGTGTCAAATGAATATATTCTCTTATATAAGTGGGCGTTTTATATTATTCATATGAATTTTTCCATGTTTTGCAGTTGTAAATGTTTTACGTTTAGTGTTTACTGATTTGATACTAACTGCCGTATGAAATTTATTTGCGTTTTTCTGTCTCTTTTTCTTTTTTATAAACACCTTTTGGTTTGGTGCAAATACTTCAGGACTCTCGCGGTTTTCGTTTATTGTTTTTAAACTATTTTCTTTCTGATTTGATAAGTAGGAGTAGATTTTAGCATATAGTAGTTTAGAACGTTCTTTGATTTTATTAACGTAATCGTTTATCGATTGCGGTATCAAATGGGTCATTGTCAGTAATATGTTGGTTAATTATATCCATTGGTTTAAGTTTAGTAGCTCAATGTATTGAGTTGTTGTATGCCAAAATGGCATTTGTCATCTTAGTCTTTATAGGTGTGTTGGAGAACCTTGAGAATTTTAAAGTCTTAAGTGTTCTATTATTAAAGATTGTTAAGTATGGTTCTTCATCAAGTAATTGCCTCATCTATTCAATGTTCTATTATTGTCGAATGGAATCGTTCTACAATACCATTTGATTGAGGGTGATCAGGGGAACAGAAATGAATTTTAATTTTGTGTAATGAAAAGTATTGTTCAATACACATCCATAAATGCTTATCCCGTGCTTGCCCTCGTCGCGCGTACACGGGAAAAACCCATTTTCTGGACTCCGTGAAAATCCTTTGCAGCATTTTTTATTTTTTTTAAAAAGTGCCAAACAAAAGATGTCCAGTGTCATCATACACTTTTCAAAAGGGGAGAGCCTCCCGGACATTTGAAAAAAAATTAGGAATCAAAACAATTTTACAAACGAATGCGCCACTATGCCCAGCACTATATTTGATTGTTCCATTTTCTTTTGACATATTTACATCTTAAAGCTTTCTATAATGCCATTGAATATTTAATTTTGATTATCTTTTTCTATCATGTAATCATAAGATATCGTGACCTACATATTTAAAGACCCCTTTGAAATGTGATACTTAATAATAATTGTTGCTTAAAGAAAGTTTGATAATGAAATTTGTCTTTTTAGTCCAACTTAGTACTTGATTGGAACAATAGTCCAGTGAATTACACTTGCTTAAACAAGAAAGAGCTATATCAACCTAGCAGTTATGTTCACCCAATTCACAGCATTGAGAAGATACCTACGATTTATGTGGCAAGTATTATTCATCATCTTTATTTGAAATTACAAAAAATATTCAGTAGCAAGTATCACCAGATGTTATTTATGTTTTTCGTTACATAATAGTCTATTTTGTAACAAGGTTAGAATGAAAATTCAATGCGACCGGAAAGTTCCGTAATAAGCCAACTTTTATAAAACTAACCGTTGAAAGCATCCCTATGCATTTTGAAGCGGACTCTGGTTTCGCACATTTAGCCATTTCTGAAACAATGTATCATAAACATTTTAAGGGTTTATATTTAGAAAAAAATGATTTATTGCTGAGACTATATAGTTATGACTATTGAACCCTTATCAGAAACAGGGCTCCCCCCTCATAGGCAAAAATGGATTTAAAATGTTAAGTTTAAAATTTCTTTAAAATTAAAACAAAGTACTATTCCCAAATTTTGCAAACCCAGTCCAGTTCCTTTAGCAAACCAAAAATAGAAACTGAGATAGATAGATAGATAGTTTAGTAGCCAATAGAGTTTTAAGGCCTACTCAATTTTCACAACAGGTTATGCTTGTTGTTCCTATTCTGAAACAAAATGGTTTCCTAAGGTTGTGTGGAGATTTTAAAATTACTTTAAACTCACACTTAGTAACACAACACTTTCTCGTACCTCGTATTGAGTTCTTTTTTCTCAACTTCAAAGATGTTAACAGTTTTCAAAAATTGACTTATATGAAGCTGTCATACACGCGCTTGTACTAGAAACGGCTCCATCTATTTCTCGGAATATCATGGAACAACTGTTTTTGATTCAAGATCCGGTAAAATATTTAGAGCATGTTATTGATAAGCAAGGGCTACATCTGTCGGATGAAAGAACTACTAGCTCAACGACCTTAAATTTTTATTGACGGTTTATACCATATGTTTCACACATTTTAAAACCTTTATATAACTTATTTAAAAAAAGGCTTTAAGTGGCACTGTGGAAATGATTACAGAAATAGTTTTGATGCTATTAAAAAGTTATTATCGTCCTATTGTGTATTGTCACATTTTGACCCTTAAAAAAAAAGGTAAAATTAATGGTAGATGCTTCTAGTTTTGCTTTAGATGCCACTCTGAGTCATATTTCTGTTGAAACTCGAATGCCTAATTACTATGTACAACACTTTTTATCATTAGATATGCACAAATTTCAAGAATTAATTAATTTTTGAGAAGTGCCAGCAACTAATTTTTCGATGTTTGATGTTTTTGATTTTGAAAATACTCCCCCGAAAATTAAAGAACAGGCAGACTTCTTTAGCTATGCCATAATAGAAAAAGTGCTCATAAAAAGGTACCATGTGCAACACAGTCG
Source organism: Lochmaea capreae (assembly GCA_949126875.1). NCBI lineage: Eukaryota > Metazoa > Arthropoda > Insecta > Coleoptera > Chrysomelidae > Lochmaea > Lochmaea capreae. The sequence goes on from OX421398.1 coordinate 4,920,602, forward strand.
TTTGTTTCATTTCTGGATAGTGGTCGTAGGAAAAATAGAGTGTGCAACAGGTGCGCAAATGCTAATTAGCACTTTTGCGCACTTGTTACACAATATACTATTTTTACAAGAAATTTATTTTGGCGCAGTGACGACTTTTTGTATTTGATGTTCTTTATACATTAGTACAATATAGTACCAAACACTATCTATCTAAATACTCAATCCATAATAATTTATAAAATTCAGACACAATAACACAAAATGTAAAATAATCTTTCAAACAACCAATTACAGACTTTTACTATATTAGTTGCTTCATCTTTAACAATTAAACGACAGTAATAGATGTCAAAATGATGTCAACATATAATGTATCAACTGGCTCACTCAGCCACTCATATTTTATGTAGGAAAATTGTTGAATTAAGATACTTTCCTTGTATAAGCTTCAAAAACCAGTTTATGTGAATTGGTTTTTGTTGATGAATAAATATTTTAAGCTTGACTTCCGATTTGTTTTAATAAATATTTCATTTTTTTAATGTTAACTGAATATTTTATTGATTAATAAATATTTTTCAGGCCTCCCATAAATGTATGAATGAATCCATAGAGTACAATAGTCTAATTCCAACTTTGTAAGTTCAACTTATTACTTTTATATTAATCATTTCTTGAGGTAGAATGGTCGCGTTCATCTCAACGTAGTGCTACCGGAGCGATAATCAATTTCCTGCTGAACGCGTGTTTTGTCAACTGATTGATATGAGCGCTTGGGTAGCAGTCGCCATTTTTCCCATCAGAATTGAAATACGCTCTGCTACCGATCAGTGATGCATTAACTGTCATTTATGACAAATATCATGTGAATAAACATAATATAAAATAACGTAGCATATTTTTGTTTGAAGATATTTTAGACCTTTGTATCTTGAAAATGAATTAACACCACTGGGAACTATTAAACTAAATTGAAATAGCAGATGAATGAATAATTATTGCAGTCATATGTCAAATAAAATTAGGTAATGGTGTTATATCAAGATTAGAACGTTCAGCAGAATTAAAAAATGATGGATTACTCTGAAAATCGCTACCTGATTAACTTTGTTGGGATGAACGCGACCATTGTCGAAACTGATGATTCATGTTTATACAATTTCAGTAGGACCACAACAAAATATTTCATATGACCCTATACCACACGCACATACTGTTCCCATAGGTACCTACAGTTAATAAAAAATATTATCAACAGCCACACGTTGCGATCCGGCAACGTCATTCGTGCTTACTATCTGTCTGTTTGAATGTACATGTAGACTACAGTAAAATTCTAACGGACGTCTTATCATCATAAATGAAAAGCACTTTAATATAAAAATTACATTAAAAAACCAAATAAAACCACAACTATTGGTTAAAATCCCATTGACAGATCTCAAAAAGTAGTTCGAGGCTGCCAAACTAAAAATTTATAAACTATTTTACTATTTGACATTGATAGAATATGAAAAATCCTAAATGAAAAAAAAGTAATGTGGTGTACCGTTGGATGGTAATCCAAATACTTTCCATTTTTCTCACCTTTTAAACGTAAAATACTCCTAAAATCAGGAATATATTCATTAATTACTATTTTTTTTATACAAGATTTGGCATCATGTAAGGATAGCCGCGTCTTAAATATGTTGGGGACAACCAAAATATCAACAAGGCTTGTCTATCCTTAATACGTCATTGGTTCTCTTCTCTTTAATATGTCATTGGTTGAAACAATCCGTTTGTCGGCCACTAGAAACACCGATAAATGGCCGTTTGATTTTTTTTTTGGTTTGTTGCGAAGACTGATGTAAACCAACTTCATACACACTATACATCTGCTAAGCAAATGTCTTTATTTTATAATAATAAAATTGCATCCTCTCCCCATCTAGTGATCTTTAGTGGAAACTGAAGTTCATTATTTTACCGTAGCGGCTAATAACGGAGCCTTAAACATATTTATAGTTGATTGATTGATTGGATCAGCACACCAGTCAAAGGATTGATGTCCTCGGCACCTCAGCCTTAAGGCTTTTTGTGCTCTTGGTTGTGCCGTTTTTGTGAAGAGACCAGTAGCCCTTATCAGGCTCAGCAGACTTTTCCCTAGGTTCCTCTTGGAGAAATCCTCCCTTGGAAATTCTAGTCCTAGGAGTCTATATCTCCAGTGAGATAATGCTTCACAATCAAAGATAATGTGATAGGCTGTTTCCTCCTCTTCCATGCACAACCGACAGATAGGTTCCTCCCTATTTATGCCGATTGTATGCATCTGCTTCCTTAGAGTACAGTGACCGGTGAGTAAACCCGTCACTATCCTTATTTGGGCCCTGCTAAGGTTTAGTATTTCATTGGTCAGCTTCTCCGAGGGTTTTTTGACCAGGAGTTTGATGTGTTCCTGTTTTGGCACGTGTCTCCAGTACGACTGGTGTTTAGTTAGAGTCCACCGAGATATACAACCACGTGCAGCAGTTTTGGATATCCCAAATACTGGTTCAGGACCAGTGAATGCTGTCTCAGACCCCAGCTTTGCTAGGATGTCTGCCTTTTCGTTTCCTACAATGCCCTTACGCCCTGGGACCCACTTAAGAGTAACTCTATTATGGTTAGCCAGGGTTTTAAGTTTCTGTAGACAATCCCAGACCAGTCTAGATCTGATGAGGACATACTAAAGCTTTTAATGCTGCCTGACTATCGGAGAGAATTAGGATCTTTTGACCCCTGTACCCCGTTTCAATATTCAGTTGCAAACACATATCGATAGCGTAGATTTCTGCCTGGAATACAGAAGCAAGATTCCCCAACGGTGCGTGGAAGTTGCACCTGGGTCTAGCACCATGGACTCCAGCACCTGTTCCAATGTCAGTCTTTGATCCGTCAGTGTACCACATCAACGTTCCTTCCTGACTGCATGCTTCCAACCCATCCCAGTTTAGCTGGATTTGGTATGGTTGGGTGTCGTTACTTCTTGCCAACATGTTGTCACTTCTCATTCGAAGGAGTGAGTTTGTGATAACTTCTGTGATTCTGGAATGACAATGGGTGTTGGTTCTGTCATGCCAGTTCCCATTGCATTCCAGTCTGTATGCAGCCATCCTCGCTTCCGCCTTAACATGCAGAGCAAGAGGCGAAAGATTAGGAATTGCTTCCATTGCCGCAGTCGGGCTGCTTCTCATGGAACCCGTTATGCACAGACAGGCAAGCCTCTGAAGTTTTGATAGCTCCAATTCAGCTTTCTTCTGATCTGTTTTTGGTCACCAAACTAAGGCACCATAGGTGACCATGGGTCTCACCACAGTTGTGTACAGCCAGTGTACGATCCGTGGATTTAGTCCCCATGTGTTTCCTATCGCCCGTTTGGCAGCCATTAGGGCCATTTTCCCTTTATTTGGGAATAAAGACAATTCGGGCTCTTTTCCAAGCAGCTGGAATGTATATAGTTGCCCTTGCTGCAGATGCGCTGGGATTATACCATCTGGTCCAGGAGCTTTGTATGGCTCAACCGAGTTGATGGCCCAGTTCAATTTGCACTGGGTTATTACTTTGTTGGCAGCACTCCAATCTTCCTTCCTCGCACGAGCTACGGGATATGGAGGTCTGACGGATAGTTCCATGCCTATCTCTTCAGAATCTGGTAGATGTGCCTGCAGTAGAATCTGTACCAGTTTCCGTGAAAGATCCATCGGGTTTTAAAATATTACCAATGGGATTGATAGGATCTTTGGCAAGGATTTTCTGGAGTCGAGCTGTTTCTGAGGTTGTTTCCACCTCACCACAGAATTCCCTCCAGGACTCCCTTTTTGCCTTCCTAATTTGTTTGTTGTAAGCAGTCAGTCAGGCCCTGAAAGGCATAGTAAATGTCAGTCGTTTTAGACGTGAAAATTTTGTAGTGGCAACACTGAATGGACTACTGGAATCATTGTAACTATAGCGACAATCTACTCCAAAATGATGCACAGCATATTATACGAGTCTATCGCTATCCTTTTCATTTTCAAGAACAAATAGCATGCGCAGTGCGCACTCTCTTTCTTGAAATGTGCGGACTTTAAACAGCGGCTATGCTGTGTCCTCTTCTATCGCATGGGATGGTTGGTTGGGACCTCTCAGTCGCACACATTCACTCGCAGCAATATTTCACTTTTTAAAATTCGACAACCGGAATTCGGGACTGATTCTTCGCAGGCAACCCTATACCACCGTGTTCATAATTAAATAATCTTTATTTTCAAATAATTTTAATTCAATAATCAGACCGGTGCAAAATGCTAGTATCGATTTACCTGTTTATACCTGGCAACCTGAGGGTTGTGACCGAAAAAGGGGCGATTCGTGTTTCGTCCGTAATCCTTTCCAAGTGTTGTTAAAATGGTCGCTTTCGTCCGCTGACCCAAATGTGAAATTTTGAAAATGGCACTATTCGTCCGGCCGGCTTCCAGGTAAAAAAAACCCAACTTAGATAGATGCGGCATGAATTATTATAAATGGAACATTATGATACAGAAGATATGAAATAAGATTTTCCATGATAAAATTTAAAGATTTATTTATTTTTAATTTATTTACCATAATTAAACTATATACTATAATAATATATTAATAAATTATTACTATAATTCACAATGCTAGATATAATAATACTACTATTAGCAACTATTGTATTTACAGTTATTATTATGTACAATTTCTAAAAACTATAATAATGGGTTAGGTTAGGTTAGGTTAGGTCAGCAAAAGTAAATATAAAATTATTCACCATCAATTGAATTTTGCCCCTTTTGGAAATACTTCTTTTAACATCTATATTCTCCATCTCGATAACATTGAAATTATTTCAAATATTTAGAATCCTTCAATACCTTGACTGGATGGGTTAAACCTTTTCTAAGAAATCTACCTGTTTTCAGTCAGCGGACGAAAAGTCCCATAGTCAGGTAAACAGTTCCTTCCGACCTTTTATTTTTATTGCTTTAGCGGACGAAAAGTCCTATGCCCCGAAAAAGAATAGGCAACCTAACGTTTGCATGTTCTATGGGCTTCATACTTTCGATTGCTATAGAATTTGTCTAATAATAAAACCGCTGAAATGTTTCAAAAAAAATTGTTTTATAATAATTAATTGATCAAATTCTGGACTGAAATTTGTTAGGCAACCCATACGCAATATATTTATTGACATATTCAATTAAATATAAAATACGTTTCATCAAATAAGCATATCGGTGTAGGTCGTTTTATATCGGGATCCTATACTATAAAGAAATAATTTTGTAGAAAGTATTAAATAGTCTAGGAATGGGATCTAGTGAATTACATGTTTCAGGATTGTGGTTTAATTTTCCACAAAACGAATAATGAATATACCAAAAGGAATATACAAAAGAGATTTATATTTTATTTGCTGCAAATAAAATTTTGTTTTCTACTATTTGACATATTTTTTTACAGTGGTACCCATCGTCCTTTATGGCCTATATATGGTGAATACAAATTTCTTCCAAAACAACGGTGGATACATAATCTTGAACATGGCGCTGTTGTTATGTTGTATCATCCTTGTGCCAATAAAAACGAAGTAAAATTGCTCAAGGATATAGTTAGGAGATGTTTATTCAAGCATATTATAACCCCTTATAATCTATTAAGTACATCCAGGGTAAGTATCGTTTATGTTTCCTAGCAATCTACTGCTTGGGTCTTCCAAGCAAGTGGTTGGCTGTTAGTTGTAACTAAACATATGACGTTATACACTGAACAACATAAAACAGTAAATTCTGAATGCTATAGTACACGTCAATATTATAATGCAAATTATCTAATGGTCAATAAAAATTATTTTTATTGTATTTCGTGTAAAATTAATTTATTAAAATTGCATAGCGCTTCCAGCTGTTATGGTCGGCTCAAAAACAAACACACGTGCTAATCGACTCAAAATAAACAAATTGAATATCATTTGGAACATATTTTTGGTTTGTTATGATTATTCATATGCAATCGATTCACTTATTTGATAGTTCTAGTATTATTAAAAATATATTTTAGGATTAGAGTGAATTGTTGAACATTATTAAATATATTAATTATCGACTACAAAACGTGTCCAAGAATTTTAATGACTGGACTAGTATACAGGGTGTTACTAACTTCAGGATGTGATTGCCCGTATAGAATTATGATGGGTCAATTCTATGAAAAAATTTCGACAGCCCACCCAGTGGCGTAGCGTGCCATCTTGGCGCCTGGGGCGGGAGACCCCTTTTGCTGCCCCCATTCTATAGGTGCTTAATTAAAATTAAATTTCACAGGCAATGAGGTACTTTTTATTGAAGGTAAAATAGGATGAGCGGTTTTACAATCGGATTCTACGGGCCTTACGAGCAGCGAAGTCAGAAATAACTTTGTCAAAATCAATATTAGCTGCCAATTCTTGTTCAATCGACAATATAGCCAAGTTTGATAGTCTAGCGGAGCTCATAGTAGATCTGAGGTAATTTTTTATTAGCTTCAACTTCGAAAAACTTCTCTCACAACTTGCAACACTAATCGCCAAAGTCAAATATATGCGAATCAAGATGACTATATTTGGAACCGAAATTCCAAGATTCAGTTTTTGAATGAACTGGAGGAGCTCCAGTGGTCCTTTACCACTTATATCTTCCTCTGATTCAGAACAGGAAACAAACTGCTGGAGACGCTTCCGCTTCATCTGAAACTCGTCCTTGTCGATGTCTTCTAATACATGAGAAAGATCACACTCGAACTTGCTGTCCAAAAGTTTCACTGGCATCAAAAATCCGAACTTGTCCGATATTTCTTGAAATTGCTGGAATCGAGTAGTCATTTCTTGAATGATCTTATCTAATGATGCGAACACCTCTCGACGGATTTCCTGCTCGTGAGACAAAGCTGCATCTTCAGAAGATTCATCGCCATGCAAGCGTTTTTTCCTACGAATTCTTCTCGTTTTGAGTTCTATTCCGAGTTTTTCGCAGAGAGTTTTAGCAAAGTCAATTGCTTCTTGCACGAAACGGTCTCTACTTTCCACTAAGGGGGTTTTCAAAGCGCAGAGTTTCTGAGCACACTTATCCACACCTAGTCCTCGTTGCTGCAGGTAAATCTGTACGTCATCTACTTCAGGTAGCACTGCAGCCCAAAAGCCAAGAAAAGTTAGGAAGTTAAATGACTGCATGGCTGTCTGGAGAAGACTGGCTCCCGATCTTGTTTCGGAAGTTTGAGATGAATCTGTTAATTGTTCCAGTACCTCAAGAACTACCTCAAACTTATTTTTAAGCATCTTGACAGCTACATGTCTAGCGCTCGAGCGCGTTTCAGTGACTCGTTTCACTGCTTGACCTGTGACGGAAACCAAAGCGTTCCATCGAACAGTTGATGCAGAAAAGAAGGCAAATAACTTCTCCAGAGTTCCAAAAAACGTCACGGAATCCACTGATTCAGAAGCAGCGTGTACCCCAGCCAAGTTTAGTGAGTGGTTTGTGCATGCAACGAATATAGCTTTCGGATTCAGTGCTTTAATCCGGGCTTGAACTCCATTGTGGATCCCTGACATTGTGGCAGCATTGTCATAAGCCTGTCCTCTCAGATTCTGTATGTCCAGTCCGTCTGATGTTATCTTTGCGATTATATCGTTGCTGAGATCTTCTGCATTTTTTCTTTTTGGTTCGAAGAAGTCAATGAAAGATTCTACCACGGCCACTTTTTCTCCTTCGATATGTACGTATCGCAGAACTTGGCTCATTTGGTCATTGTGGGAGATGTCTGGTGTACTGTCGAAGATCACGCAATAATATTTAGCTTCTTGAATACGACGGATGATGGTGGATCGAACTTGCTGTCCCAGTAAATTTATAAATTCATTCTGGGTTTCTGGAGATAGATACGAAACTGAGACTCTTGCTCCCAGCTTTATCTTTGTCAGGTGTTCCATCAGAAGAGGGTCGTATTTAGCTAGGAGGTGCACTAACTCCAGAAAATTCCCGCGATTGCCACTATCATCTCCTCGAATGTCTTCTCGATGTCCTCTGAAGGCCAGATTCTGTTTGGCTAAGAACTGGATAATATTCAGCAACCTGTACAGTACATCCCTCCACTTCTTCTCCTCACTTTCGAAAACTTCTTGTTGTTTCTGATCGATGGTTGCTTTACAGTTCAGGCGAACTTCCAACTCCTTCCATTTCAAGAAGCTCTGCTCATGGCTCAGGCTATTTTCATGGTCTCCGATTCTTGGATTTAGCTTCCACCATTTGTTGAATCCTTCTTCAGATGCGAAATTCGAGCCGGAATTGCCAAACAGCTTGCAAGAAAAACAATACAAGGATTGCTTCAAAGGCGAGTACACCATCCATGTTCGGAGAACCTTTTCGCCGTTAGATAATGGTTTGTAGAACCACTCTTTGGTTAGTTTTCGGGTACCGCCTTTCGTTGAAGTCCCTGAGCGAACAATATCGGCAAATTTGGAATCGATGTGCTGTACTGAGTCAGATCCGCGACGCACTAGAAGCGTTCTGACTTCGTCCGTCATAAGAGAAGGCCAGCAACCTACATCGTCGAGATTCACATCTTTGACTTCGGCAGGAGCAGAAGGCACGATTTCAATTATGTCTTCTTTGGCAACATTCACTTTTTCTACAGGCTTATGACTAGATGCCTGAGGTACTTCTGGTGAGTCGACTTCGTCTTGGCCCTGCTTTGTGGTGGGACCAGAACTACTCCCAACTGCGACGGCAAGCACGTCTTCTTCTTGTGCCTGTAAAATACGTTATGTATTCCCATGCATATACACGTTCGAATTTCAAATAAGTATTTTATCTATCACAAAACAAAAGTGGTTTTGGTGACGGCGCGGTTTGCCGGGCTTATAGGAAAATTTACAAACAAAGTTTATTTTGTATGGCAGCTACCTTTTTTAGAGTTTTCCGGTAAAAACTGACTGAGTATGCCATGTTATAGATGTTATTAAAAGATAAAATGACGAGAAATTTGAGAAAAATCGTTGGCGCCATTGAGCTAAATGAAAAAAAAATTATTTGTATGACAGGTACCATAAATAATCAAGTTATCCCAAAACAAAAAAAACATATTCCTAGACATATACAAAACATCCCCTAATATTACATGGAGTTTACACTGTACCTACTTACACTGCTGCAGGATGCCACCGAAGACGTTAACGTTAACGTGGCTTTCGAACCAGAACTGGAACTTAAATATTTAAGTAATGCACCTTGAGACTTCTTCGCCTCTGCTTCTTTCTTAGCCTTTTTTTTGCGGAATTCCGCACCGCTTTCTTTGACTCTTTTCATTTTCAAAAACTAGTTCAAAGATTGGGTAAAGATCTAAATGTTTAGTTTAAGAAGATTCAACAGTATTTAAAAGATCGAAGCACAATCAAAATGACTTTCGTTCCGTATCCGAAACTCTCGCGAAACAGACATACGAATAATGCGTGATTGCCTAACGGTAGTTCACGATGCACTAAAACAAACAAAGTTCAGTACAATGCGTAGTACTAAATTCAATGAGTGCGAAAGAGAAGCATCGACACGGGCCAACTCGGCTCGCGGGCGCCGGCGGCACGGCGTGATGCAAAGTTAAAGTTCGTATGTAAACAAACAAACGTTATAAAGAGCTCTGTCAGTGATTTCGCAGTTTTTCTTTTAAATAAATATTAAAAAATAGTTAGTGCGCAAAATGTTTGATTAAAATGGATCATTATAGTGTGTCTGACACATATAATTAATGAATCATAGATCAGATCTCAATCCGCTTCACCGGCGACATTTTGCCGCCCCCTCCGCCCCACCCACGCTACGCCACTGAGCCCACCCCCTTCCGAGATATCACCCTTAAAGGGTGCTGAGTAAAATTGAGTTTATTTTTTTTCACGCAAGTAAAGACCGAAACATGAAATTTTGTAATTTTTCGTGCACATGCAATAACTAACCACCGGTTACATTATAATGGCGTAAAGTATCAATCCTTACTGTATTTAATATAGTGGGGGTGATGGTGAAGGGAAGGAAAATTTCTGCGGGTGCAGAGAGGGATAATCCTGAGGGTGGTACAGGACAGTTGGTGGACTGGCAGCAGCGGAGATGTTAAGTCCCTACCCATTGGGCGTAACGGCTAGTCAGACAAAAACGCTGGAGGGGTGCGACCAAAGAGGAAGTACAGGAATGGATGGAGGAAGAAGGGGGAGTATGAGGGAGCGCTAAAAGGAACGATTGGGAGTAGGAGATATTGGATGGACCGGAAATCGGGGATGTGAACTACTTCTTGAGACATGTGCTTACAGAACATGGGTCGAGAGTAGGGTACCTCCACAAGATTGGGAAAAGAGAGGCTGGAGTGTGCGAGAGGTGTGAAATGAATATGATGTGACTCGTCTTGAAGAATGCTAGGGTAGTGATTCCAAGACGGGAGTAACGGTGAGTTTGAGGTGGGTTCCTGGTTCCACCGTCTCTTCCTCTTCCTCGCATTTGCTGCACAGATCATCCAGTTTTACCTTGATTTTCCAGAGTCTTGCCCTTACTGTACAGTGTCCAGTGATCACTCTCGTGATCTTGTGAATTGAGTCCTTTCTATATTCTAGGATCTCTCTTGTTCTTTCCATGTTTATTTTTGGCCAGAGCTGCCGCTTCATCTCCTCCCGTGTTCCGCCCCTGTTACATCTTCTATGGTGTCCTTTAGTAGTTTAGTTTTGGTCTGTCTAACGCCTCTGCCTTGTCCTTTTTCGCTCCTTCCTTTGCGTGTCTATCTGATTTTTGCAGTAGTATCGCTGCCCTCTCTATCGTTGCTAGCTCTGCTTGCAGCACACTACATTCATTTCTGAGTCGTGGGGACTCATTTATATTCAAATCTAGAGAGTATATCCATGCCGCCGTGTCTTCCGAAATCTTTGATCCATCGTTAAAAATGAAGATGCCCCCTTTTCTTGCCGCCCAGTTTCTGCATTGTCGATCTCAAGATCTCGGTGTGTCCATGTCCGAGTTGTTTCCACAGCCGGTTTTCCCTCAGTCTAAACGCGCCCTTGGCTGCAATTCCTTTTATGAACAAATCTATCGGGAGCAGATCCATCTTCCACTACATTATAATGTAACAGGAACACCAGTGAGTGCACAGAAATTACTAAAGTATCTTGTGCACTTTTAAGGAATGATATCTCGGAAGGGGGTCTGACGCAGGAAATTTTATCATTATAATTTTATAGGGGCAGTCACCTCCTGAATTTAGAAACGCTCTGTATACTAGTCCAATCATTAAAGTACGTGGACACCCATGTATACATCAACAAAACAAATATAATGAAATAAAATGCCAAACACTTTTGAAAAATGTACACCATAATTTTTTACTGAAGGATTATTGTATCAGTTTTGAACATACTGTCTTCTTTCTCCTATTTATTTACTCCTATTAATTTTGCTATAATATCCGGTGTCGCGCTAAAAGTATCAATGGCCTTCAACCCCATTATGTTTACTTTTCTTCTAAAAGTTTCCAACCAAACTCTATATTGCACTCTATCAACTTTCGAAATATTGTCCTATTCGTTAAAATATTGATAATTTTTTTATTTTCAGCCATTAGCATTAGTCACGTGGGGACATCGTTTGGAAATGTCGAAAATATCTGAAAATGTAGTTGTAAAGTTTATAAGAGAACACGCCCTTAAAGGATACGAATCTACCTTCGAAAACGGTCAATACAGTTACGCACTATTACATCGATCAAACTTTGTTAGTGATTCTTATGATTCCGTCGTATGCCCAAGAGCCACAAACATAATGAAGTAAATTATTCAAAAATCATATGCAGATTATGGCGAAACTGAAAGACAACAAATCAACGACATCTTTTACTGTTCAATTATGGTATAATGCACATCAAATTAAAATACTTTGTCTGAAATATTTATATTTGAAGTTATTTAAACGCTTAATATTAACTACCAGGAAATTTGAAACTGACATGGGATGATAAATAACTACCTGACGATATCAAACAATCTTCTTAAGGTACCATCTATAGTAATATCAATAATATTCGATTTGGACATGAAATTATTCTTAACTAGCTGACCCGACAGACATTGTCCTGTCTTAACTATTAATATTGAATTGGAATTGGTATACTAATTAATAAAAAAAATTATTTAACAACATAATGTTTTTTATTCCAATGCTCTAGGATACGCAATATTCTTGGTTTCATTTTCTGGTGCGTATATGAATAGGTTTGTTGGTATGCCTAAACGGGAACATGATACATACAACTGGCCATGTGAAAAACATGAATTTTCAAGTTTGATGCCATATACACTTAGTGACTGCCCTTGCGATATATTTATCAACATTGCAAATGCTGGTGGTACTGGAAATTGTAACCGTTTAAAGTCTAATAGCATATCGTTCGGAATAAAAGGAAACCGTGGAAATAAAACGTCTTTCAAAATTGTGGCTTTCATTGCAAGTCGGGTGCCGTTACAAAGACGTGGCTGGTTTATATTCCGAACATAATTATTATCGATCTGATTGTTAATGACAGATTATGAAGTAATCCGGGCAATTCCAGAAATTTAAAAATTCTGTTGGATAATTGTCAACATTATCTTGGTTAGTGACGGGAATCAATCGATTTGTATGTCATCAATTCGCCGGTTATCTTTTTTGAATTTGAAAATTCCTTTCGATGACATTGTTATGTATTTAAATTATACAAGTTTAAGTCTAACTGGTTTATTATTAATCACTACAAACATCGGCCCACTACCTATTACATTTTTAAACACCAAAATCCTTGTGACAGATAAGCAGTCCTATCAAATAATGATGGGGTGCGTTCGAAACATATCATTTCTTTCCCTGCTTAAATAAGTTTACAAATTAAGTTTATTTGATGATACCTAGTTGTATTAGAGGTCTGGGGAGAACCAACATGAGTAGTACTAGGTAACTGCTTGTCATTAGTGATTGAGGTCCTTTGAACTGACACATGAGATATACAATCAAGATTTGCTGGGGCTCTCAAGGCTTCTTCTATAGATACTGTACTTTGTGTTTTGTTATTTTGATAAGAGCTTACACTTTGATCAGGATAAGATATATAAAGTGGTGGCTGGTTCATGAACACATCACTTGTAGGCGCTCTTACATATGCTTGTTTACATACCCGAATATCGTTTACGTGAATCAGTTTAATATTATCACTAGTCTCCACAAGATAGGTAGAAGAGCTCATAATTCTTACAATTTTACCTTTTTGTCACTGTTAGTTTGATAGTTTTTTACATAACAATGAAATAAAACAATTTAATTTATTTAAATCTTCATTATAATTGCAGTAAGTTCAACATACAACTCGTGCCGCGTTTCGCTAACACAGGTCGCTTTCTCAAACGAATTATGTATGTTGAACTTAGTTCAATTATAATGAAGATTTAAACAAATTATATTGTTTTATTTCATCGTTAAGTATGGATCTTCATCAAGTAAAAGCCTCATCTATTCAGTTTTTTACATACACTAAATCATTGATATTTAATTGTACAGTTTTGTGTTCCTTATAGTGCCAGACTTAAGTGGAGCATTTTGATTAAAACATGGTTTGAGTAGATCAAACTTTGTTCTAGGCCGAATTTTGAATACATTTTCTGAAGGACTTTATCCTGTAGAACTAGAGGGTGTGTTTCGATGAACAAACAAAAAGTTTTCCAAACGATTTAGAGTTGTGTTTTTAGTAATTTCCTTCCCTTTATCGGCAAATAAAGATTTTTCTAGTACCTTTTTGATGGTTTGTACACACCTTTTCTACAATGTCATTACTCTGAGGGTGGTAAGGCGGGGATTTAATTGGTTTTATGCCATTTGCTTGGCAAAAAGTTGGAAATTCTGAAGAGTTAAAGGGCGGGCCGTTATCAAAGACAATTTCAACTGGTTACCCAAATACTGAAAATATTTGTTTTAATTTTGAAATTGTCTATTCAGCATTATTTCCTTCCTTCATTTATTAATTCAAGTTCGATCCATTTTGATTTATTATCAACTAAAATTAAAAAAACTGAAATTATATTTGTAAAAAAGTCAATGTTTACTCTATAGAAACTGTGTTTTGATGGTGGCCATGACGTATTAATACTTAATTATTTGAAAACACTTAAATTTCTTGACATATATTACAGGAATTAATACATTTTTCTAATGCTTCATTCATTCCAGGCCACCAACAATATGACCGCACTAGCATCATTCTTACAATTCTTACAATTCCTACATGCTGTCATGAAAGAGGTTGAAGACATCATTTTGTAATGTCTTAGGAATAATTATTGCCTTATTGCCAACTAGTACACATCCGTTTTTCGTTGACAATTCTAATTTTTTATATCATTCCAAGTTTTAGCGCCAATTATGGCGACTATTTCCTCGGCTTTACCTTCTAATTTATTTAATATACCATTAAGAAGTAGCTAATGTATTTTGAAAATTACCAATATTTTCACTATCTAAATAGTGACGTAAAATTGATTCGGAGGCATTTATAAAACGATGCAATTTATTACTGTTCCCATCAAAATTTGGGTTGATTGACAAATGTTTGATATCTAAAACTGGTGGTGCCATTATAGCTAAATATTTAAAATTATCAATTAAATCTAACTCCTCACAATTGTCGATTTCGCTTAAGGATTCGTCGTTAGAAGAGGAGTCTGACATAAAAAAAATTCCTACCACATAATATGTGTGTTTTTTATTTGCAATGGACCTTTTCTATTATCCGTTCTTAGCTTCCTCGATGGATTCCTTGGGAACTAGAACTTGAGTTGATTCCGGTTTTCGTGAGTTGAAACTCACGGTTTTTCCACGATAGATTTCCTGACGAAAATCCTACTGACTGCGCCACTTAAGTTTCTATATTGAAAAACATTTTTTTTAAAACACTATTACTTCAAACACAAATAATTAATGAATGGAAATATAGTTTTAATGTTACGGCAATGAATGTAAAAATCAGACTGATTAAATTTAATAAATACATATAAGCAATAATTGTATAAATTGTCAAATAGCAAAATAAGCATTTCTCCTTTTACTCATATCCGGGTGTTGGGTTCAGTTATTACAACATAGGTAGTTATAAGGGTCAATGGTTATAACTCCCGTCAACAGTAGAAATATGGCTTTGTGTAAAGTATTTAATAATCATAGCCAGACATTGTAATTGCCCACCGTATTATGCGTGCCGCTGTCGTAACGGAATATTTTTTTCCCAAATATAAAAGTAAGTGGATGGTGGTATGTAATTAATGTGAATTTGCGAAATATATTTGTGATGTTTTTTCTTAAACTAAATATGATAGCCAAACATTCTCCCCAAATTGGAATACTTTTTTTCAGCCTCTGATAGAGTGTTGGTCGCAAATAAAACAAGTTTATCCCCTCCATTTATCTTGTGGCTCAGTATGGCCCCAAACACTTTTCAAGTAATGTAAGGGTTTCAACTTGGCTGAAAGCATATGAATAAACTTACCATAATAATTAATAAGTCTTAAATACGATTTGAGTTGTTAGATTTTGAGGTGCAGGGGCCTTTAGTATACATCCTGTTTTTTTTATTTGTAGGCTGAATACCTTCATGATTTATCTTATGCCAGAAAAAAGTCAACTGACTTCAAAAAACTTAGTTTTTTAATTAATTTTAACTGTTTTAATTTCTTAAAAACATTTTTTATTGCTTTCCTCTATTGTAGCTCCATGTATGAGAATATCATCTAAATAACAGTTTGTTTTAGGTAAGCCTTACAAGATGGCCTCCATAACACACTGAAATATACTTTTAGAATATATCCTTAGCAAAAACCTTAATATTCACAATAGGGGATACCCCAAAATTTGTGACAAGGAAAAGGCAAGAAGTTTTAGATATCACGCTGGCAACACAGAATCTTAAACATATAGTAAAAGATTGGAGAGTGACGGGCGAACCATCTCTCTCCGATCATAGTATCATAAATCATAACATTCAAGCTAGAATTAGGCAAACCTGAGACAAGCCTCAGAAGAAAACTAATAAAAACAGACTGGGACAACTACCATACCTGTCTGAAAGAAAACCTAGCGAATATCCAGAGGGACGGAAGGGCTAAGCACCATCTCAATCTGGAAAATGAGCTTGAGGACCTGAACAGGGCAATAATCGATGCATCTGAATCGAGCGCCTATCCAGAGGGACGGAAGGGATAGGCACTATCTCAATCTGGAAAATGAGCTTGAAGACCTAAATAGAACAACGAAGCAGCAGAGATGCAAAACTCATTGGAGACTGGCAGAGATACACTGAGGTGAGAAACAACTACAAGGAAATTAGAAAAGCAAAAAGATATAGCTTCAGAAAATTCTGTGAAGATATAAACACAACACCTACTGCGGCAAGACTTTACAACTCACGGCAAAAAGTAGCGTAAACACAAATATGGCTTTGAGGAAGCAAGACTTACTAGAAATCCAGTCAAAAGAGCATTAAATAGAAGAGTTGTAGATAGTACAACATCCAAATGGATGTCGGAACTGCTCACCACTAGGGTAGCAGAGACGAGGACGAGCAAAGACATCTGTACAGCCAGATGATGTCCACAGGGAGGAGTAGTGTCCCCATTAATGTGGAGCCTGACGGTTGACGAACTCCTGTGTGGTTTGACTGACCTCGGAATATACTGCCAAGGATATGCCGAAAACACTCACAAAAGGGTCTGAACTATACAAATAGATGGTGTATGCAAGTGGAACTTAACATCAACCCCACCAAAACCATCTTAATAGCCTTCACTAAGAATTTACTAGTTTTAATCAGAAGATGTCGGTATCGTAGCATTCATTAGAGCTAATAGATGTGATACTAGCAATATCGGCAACATCGCTGGGATTCATGGTACTTTTGATTTTCTTTTGTAGACGGGTTACACGATTCCTAAGTGATCTATCTGCAACTGCATAATAGATTTGTCTGAGGTCTTCAAGGAGAGCTATAAGATTGGTGGTAAATCTGCAATCATCGGTTAATGGATCATTGTTACCAAACGAGTTTTCTAAAAATGTAATTAGTTGTATCGTTGTAATTGAAAAAGATCCATTTCAATTAAGTTGAACGAGTAGAGGGGCAGATAGTTTTTTCCAAGGTTTTGGTTTTTTCCCTTGTGGCTGAGTTGGGAGCGCGAAAGGCGTCGTCAGGGAGTATATTGTCTTGGCCAAGCGTGAGAGGTTCAGGTAAGAAGGTTACATATTTAAGGCTTGAGTCAGTTGAATGTATTCTTTTGAGGCAAGAGATAGTGGGTGTAGGTTTGCATTGGAGGAAGGTGCATGGATGGTAGATAAATTGTCGGTTGGAGAATTGGAGACAGCTGTAGGGGTAGTGAAAGTAGGATACGATAGAATATTGTAATCGGATTTATTCTGAATGGATGCTGGCGGGATGGAGAAGGAAGAAACAGGAGGGTTTTGACATGTTTCTGCACTATGTCCAGCTTATTTATAGAGGAAACGAAACATTCCAATTTGTCTGATGTAATGAAGATTCGGAAGGCGGTGTTTTCGTAGTGTATGACTGAAGTTTGCATTTCAAAATTTTCTTTATCATATATATGGATCGTCGAAAGCTTAATATGTGAGAATAGTCTTCTTCTGGCAAACCAGTACGAATGTTGGTGATGGAGGATGCAAGCTGAAGACCAAGATATTTTTTTAAAGCTTACTCGATGAGTTAATTTGGAAAGGGAGAGACAGTACATATCAAATAGTATTTTCGACGGGCTAATGAGTCTGCGAATAGGGAAGGTTTCTTCTTCAATGATATAACTGTAGGATTATTTTTAAGAAGGTTATAAACGACGTAAGTACATGCAACAAAGATGGAAATACGTTGGTTCGATATACGGGAAGCATGAGTAATTCCTCTTGGCGTCGCGATTTCACCAATTGCCTTAATGTAATCAAAAAGAGCAGTATCTAGGAGTGTGCATTTATTACGTCCGCTTGATTCCTAAGGGTATGACACGTAGGTGTCGGAGTGGTTTTTCTTGGGATTGTTTTAGTACCAACAGCAAACATTGGAGCAGTAGATTGTGTTGACATATTTAAATATTCTGGATGCCAAAATATTAAATAAACTATAGGCTCAATATCTGGCCTACAGAAGAATTTGTGTATAGTTATCGAAAAATGTAAGACGACGCATACCAATATAAATAGGTGAAAAACATATTTGTTAATGATAACGTTATTGAAACGTAAAGGACAACCTTCACTCTCGGAGGTCACACGTATTTTCTTAATAATAGATCAGTAGGACAAACATAATTATCTCTAGGAGTCATTTGGCAGTTAAAAGTTTAAATTAAACAATTTTCTACCTTGACAGAAACGGCTTCCGGAGCAAATTGTGTTTGAAATTAGAATATTTTCTGCTTCAATAGGAACTATGGTGAGAACTAGACACATCATTTTAGTGGTACTTGGAAGATCTATTTAAAATACCACAATTAAGATTTTTATGTTACATAATTTCTGGTTGAACAGGAAGTCGGCTGATTTTACATGTGAAAACAGTCAACATTGGTCTATATAACACTCAACAAAATCTATCGCAACCCATTTAAAAGTTACAGAAGTGACTTACACCCGGTATAAGTAATATTTTATTTTTGTTACGAAAAATAATTCAATAAGCGTCTCTTAAAATTAATAATAATAATAATTGGTATACTGGATGTCCCACAACTCTTGTAAAAGGTCTTTTTATTCAAAATTGAACCATGTAACATAGTATATATGTAATCTTGTAGTCGTTATCTTTTGAAATGCGAAATCTTGAATATTATACTTTTTTGACGTATCTAAAGGACCATTTCTGTAGCCTGCACGATCACTTAACCTACAACCTCTTATATACTCAAATCAATTACGCGATGTCGAATGAAGATAAGAGCGGCATGTAGATAAGGAACTGATGAAAAGGTTTGAGGCTTGTGTTGAAGAGGAAAGATTTTGAGCACATTCTTGGAAATTAAACGTATAATGCTGCTTGTTCAGTTTTTGTTTGA
This sequence comes from Lochmaea capreae, assembly GCA_949126875.1. Lineage (NCBI taxonomy): Eukaryota > Metazoa > Arthropoda > Insecta > Coleoptera > Chrysomelidae > Lochmaea > Lochmaea capreae. Next base: position 4,939,740 of record OX421398.1, read on the forward strand.
TTAAATTTGTTTAGGTATTTATTTTGTTAAATTCCTTTCGAAACAAAATATAAAATTAATTAAGTTCAAGTGCTAAGTGCAGTGTTACATATGGCTGATTTTAGAAAACACACAACCCCCCCCCCCCCTTACGATTGATAATTAATATTTAAATGATGCATGATGCTGTTTTACCCAAACAATGGTAGACTATTTTTTCAGACGACCTACTTGAAAAACATTTCGTACTGTAAACAATACGAAATTGAACGTATTTCACACCAGTGCAGAATCAAATGTCATGCTTGAATCAGGTATAGGTACCTTGAATTTTTACTCAGTTAGGTTCATAGGCAGCTGTAACAAATAAATTGATGACATATCAGTGTTTTCACGTTGCTATTATTTAAGCTTATTTGTTTATACAACAATTATTAATTAAATATTTATAAGTTGTGGAAAGTTTTTTTGACAGAGTAGTAGTGTATAGATATAATACATATTTCTACTATAATAGGAATTGTGGCTGCTACTCAAGTCTTTGAGCACCTCAGGTGTAGGATTCATTGACCAAAGCCTAAGAGCATTCGAGGAGCAGGCCTTCCGGTTCGCGGGGATTCCTACTTTACTTTATTTTTAGAGAAGCTCTAAATTTATTGAAGAGAAGGTAAGTGGGCGTCTGTTATTTACTCACATCAACCTTATCAATCGGTAAACTTTTAAAAATTTGGGAAGGTTATAAATATGAACAACGTTCATTTACAAAGTGTGTCATTTCATGATTTAAAAAAAATGTATATATGTATATTATAGAAATGTTAATCGTTTCACTTTGTAACCTTTGAAAAAGGACTTTATTTTCAAAACTACACAAAAAGGAAACTGCAGTTTCAGTACGGGAAGAAATGCTAAAAAGAACAATGGTATAGTAATAATAATAAAGGTCTTTTATTTTTTCGTTACAGCTACAATAAAATATAGATATAAAAAAAATAATAAGAGCGAGAACAAAAAAACGCATCGAAGATCAGGTGACTACCACACCAAATTGATATGGCAGTCTCTGTTTTTCGTCTTAGGCGTTGACTGATTCAAAGAATAATTTAATAATAGTACATAACAATGTTCGATACAAATACAATAATAATAATAAAAAAAATAATAGTAATATCAGGAACAAAACTACTTGAACTTAGCAAAATGCAGGTTATCTGAAGAATGATTTGAAAGGTAGAGTTTGTTTAATCGACCTTTGCCGTTACGTCATAATCGGTGACGTATTCTGCTGTTTTACGTTTGTCTCATATTAGTTGAATGTTATTTTACACTTAACCTCAAAATCATAATCAATGACATTTGTTAAGGTGTGTTTGTATGAATAAATTAGTAATGTCAAAAATTGTATTTTGCTTTATGCGTTACGTACTTTTTTACTTAATTTAGTTTTGTTTTAATTTGAAATCCCCGTTTTTTTTAACTGATTTGTTTCAAATTTTCAGCTTGAGGATGTTTAACGCCCCTAAGCATGATTTTTTATTGAATTTAAAAAATTACGGATTACCGAATTGTGATTAAATGGCGAATTATATAATATATATTGAAAATGTTTTATATACGATTATAAAATTTTAAAATCAAATCAAGATAGACACTAACTCTAATTTTGCATAATATAGATAGATACTTACGTTGTAGACTGCATTTAACGGTAAAAGCGGCATTCCAGCATCCCTTTCTTTTGAAAAGTAATTAATTAACTTCAAAATTAAACTTTGCTCTTTCTCATTATACCGGGAAGGCATTTTGACATTGCAAAATTAATTGAAAAAAGCGAAAATGACCAAAAATACTGATCAAATCAAAATGTGACAACTGAACTGTCAAAAGTAACAAATAAAAATTACGTCGACATTAGTTAAGAAATACGTTAATGACGTCATAATTCCGTCTCATCCATTTCATGAATGAGAGATAAAGCTGGGCAATGTATGACGTAACGGCAAAGGTCGATTAAACAAACTCTACAATTTAAGTACAAATTAAGGAAAATATTGATTTAAGAACGTGGTTCATACAAAAAACATTCCCTAAATCAAAGAAAGCACTATAGTAATGAAAATTTTAATATTTTATATTACTGTGCAAAAAATCATAGAAAGCAATATAAAAAGCAAAAAGCAAAATTAAATATTTTATTTTATGCCCGTAAATAGATTTTCAGTATTTGAATGACCTGAAATATCCTCAAATATATACCTTAGGGTGATCTTTATTTAGGGTCAAAATTAATTTTACGTCGATAAAAATAAATTTCTTTTCTTAGCTGTTTCTTTTATATAGGTAGAGTTTGTTTAATCGACCTTTGCCGTTGACGTCATACATTGCCCAGCTTTATCTCTCATTCATGAAATGGATGAGACGGAATTATGACGTCATTAACGTATTTCTTAACTAACATCGACGTAATTTTTATGTGTTACTTTTGACAGTTCAGTTGTCACATTTTGATTTGATCAGTATTTTTGGTCATTTTACCTTTTTTCAATTAATTTTTCATTGTCAAAATGCCTTCCCGGTATAATGAGAAAGAGCAAAGTTTAATTTTGAAGTTGAATAATTACTGTTCAAAAGAAAGGGATGCTGGAATGCCGCTTTTACCGTTAAATGCAGTCTACAACGTAAGTATCTATCTATATTATGCAAAATTAGAGTTAGTGTCTATCTTGATTTGATTTTAAAATTTTATAGCGTGTTGCTGATGCTCTAGAAATATCTATTAGGACCGTTCAAAAATTAGTTACTAGTGGAATAGAAACAGATAAAGGCCACAAAATCAAAGTTCATGCCGGACGTGTTTCTGCTTGAGGATCATCGATTTATATCATTCATCAAGATACATACTCAGTTTTTCTATTGCAATTATTAAACTTCAACTTATTCATTTTGTTTCAACAGGCGAACACGTCACAATTAGGTCCCTCCATAAAAAACTTAAAGATATTGACGGAGTTGAGATATCCTTGAGCTCCTTAGCTGGTGCTTTGGCCAAACTAAAATTTAAGTGGAGGAAATGCTCAATATCAAATCGAAAATATCTAATGGAGCAATCGGCAGTTACGCAAAAAAGAATAAAATTTTTGCGTGAGTATACAAAAAATCAAAGTGATAATTTTTCACTGAAACCAGTCGTCTTAGATGAAACCTGGATCTTCAGTAAGGGAGCATTTAGAAAATGCTGGCAAGATGGGTCTTTAAAAACTGTGAGAAAGAAAACTGGAGAAGGTGTTCGTTATATTGTCCTACATACAGGTTCCGAGGATGGTTTTGTGGAAAATGCTAGTCTTGTTTTCAAGTCGGGTAGTAAATTGGGCAATGGGGTGTTAAACTTAACAAAAATATGATGTTTTCTCTATGTTAATAGTTAGTGGTGGACAAAATCATATTGGAAATCGATTATTTTTAATATTTTTATTCTCACAAGGTTTTTATGCCGATTTGAAAATTCAACTTTTGGACGATTTAAATAATCCGCCATTCATAATGTGACGTATGCTCACTAGAACAGAAGTTAGCTACATAAGGGTTGACATAGGACCACAATTCTGATGTGATGAAGTACTTATAGGTTATACTTATGACATATTGCTGTTATAGTGACTAAGGAATTGTTTTTTTTTCCTCCCATCATCGAGTGTTGAGTATAATTTGTCCATGTCACTTTCAAACTAAAAATCAAACATACACACACGTATACAATTACTTACATAAAAATGATCTTCACAGAAATAATAATTAGTTTTAGTCTGTTTATTTTCGCTTCTAGCCAGCCTCAAACCAAATTTTCTTTTAACTGGTACTGCAGGCACAGTTACAAACTTTTTATCAGGCGTTGTAACTGTTGTGTTCGTGCATTATAATACAAAACAAGATTTATACGATATTGACATTATTCCAACATGAAAAATTGTGGAGAAAAACTAACTAAACTCAACCAAAAAAGTATTGACACAATTTTTTTATAATATTGAAACGTCAAGCTTAAATAAACTGTAAACAAAACCGAAACACTCAAATATATTACACTTTGACAGTTCTTCAAACTTCAAATTCGAATGGCCTTTTTGTAACTGGCTATTAGTTCATAAAACATCTAAATCAGAAATATTTAGTGAAGTGACGTATCTGTAGTGAAAGTTGCAAACATTTAGGAATTCCTAATTTCCAGTTTTCTCGTAAAATATTCGGTATAAAAAATTTGTAAATTAATTTTTGCAAAGTAGTACCAACATACTTTAATAAAATACCAAAAGCCGGATATCGGTTTAACACCCCATTATCATGATTCAATGAATTGCATAAATTTTGAAAAATGGTTTACTGAACAATTATTACCAAACTTGCCTGAGCCTTCATTGATAATCATGGACAATGCATCGTATCATTGCGGTCTTGTTGAGAAAATACCAAATCAAAGTTGGAAGAAGCAATCATTGGTGGAGTGGCTGGAGGAAAAGCAAATTCCCTATCCACAATTTGCTATGAAAGATCAACTGTGGGATGTAATAAAAAGGCATCTACCAGAAAAAAAATATAGGTGGGATATTTTCGGAGCATATTTTCATAATTATTCATTTTATTCAGAATGGATGAACTAGCCCTACAACATGGTCATCAGGTTTTACGACTTCCACCCTATCACTGCCAGTATAATGCCATAGAGATGGTATGGTCAGAGTGCAAAAGATACTATGATTCCAAAATAACCTCGGTTCACCCTGTTACATCCACTGCTGTATTAAATATATGGGATGAAGCCCTTGCACAGGCAAGATTTGGTTTCATTAATGTTAATTATAAAACCGTTTGTTGATTTAAATTGAACCAGTCGAGATTTAATAAGATAGCTTACCCTGTATGTATTTCAAATATGATAAAATCTCAGGCTACAGTTTCAAGTTTTAGCAAGAATTTTAAAATAAGTAAGGCCAAAATGAGGTATTTTATTGATGAGTGAAATTGTTTTTAAATCCCTTCATTAACAGAATATTTTATGGTGTTTAAATAAAATTTTATTTTAGATTACTCTTGAGAAATGGAAGCACTATATCACGCACACAAATCAATTAATCAGTAATGACTGGGAAAAAGAAAAATACATTGATGTATCTCATTTTCTCCCTGTTATCATAGATCTAAATGAATCGGACTTCCACAATGATGATGAAGATGATTTTGTCAGTGACGAAGCTTAGACTTTGCATATTATTTCATTACATATGTTATTTCAGTTTACCTTTCTTATCCGTTTGTTCGTTCCTTTTTCCTGTTTTTATTGGGAGTTTTTTCAGAAATAAATTTATTTATTGCCTGTTTTCTCCCACACATGTGTTTTTTTTGCATTTCTCAGGAATACTTACGAAATTGGTTATCACAATGACACAGGAAGTTCTCCTCGGGAAAGACTGCCAATATCAACGTATCATAGACTATTTAAAATCTATAAACTTATTATATAAGATCTAATATAGTATTATATTATCGTATTGTCGCTAATAACCTTTTGGTGGATGCGACATATATCCAATAAAAAAAAATAAAAAAAAAAATTACACAGACAATAATTACTATACAATTTTAAAAAATAATATGAGCATATAGACATTTAATCCAATATTAAATAACCTTTGAATTTACCCCAAAAACATAATCGTATATAAAACATTTTCAATATATATTATATAATTCGCCATTTAATCACAATTCGGTAATCCGTAATTTTTCAAATTCAATAAAAAATCATGCTCAGGGGCGTTAAACATCCTCAAGCTGAATATTTGAAACAAATCAGTTAAAAAAAACGGGGATTTCAAATTAAAACAAAACTAAATTAAGTAAAAAAGTACGTAACGCATAAAGCAAAATACAATTTTTGGCATTACTAATTTATTCATACAAACACACCTTAACATATGTCATTGATTATAATTTTGAGGTTAAGTGTAAAATAATATTCAACTAATATGGACAAACGTAAAACAGGAGAACACGTCACCGATTATGACGTAACGGCAAAGGACGGTTAAACAAACTCTATCTATTTCCATCAAGTTACAGAGTAGGTACCTACGCGTGCTGAAGACGCCAAATTAGCTGGACTAAATAGAAAGGCAACAAGGGAAATTAGTTTGGCTACCACCCGATACTTAGGGTCAACTTGTCTTAAAATAATAACTAGTATCCCGTTTTACTAGACCATTCTGCTTTATCCAATTCTCTCCTAAATGAAATACAAACTTATTTGTAACGAGTTATTTTTTTTTAAATCATGTTGTATCTTCTTTTATTTTTTTGCCGTTAGTATATTGCTTATTAGTAAGTTTTATATAACCCGTTACTTCATTCCCGACTTGAATTTCTTTTACCGTTTTTTTGTATATCAGCATTACTTTGATTATTTATTTTATAATTAATTAAAAAGACATGAATTCCAATTTAAAATACAAAATTTTTTATTAATTTCCATTTTCAAAATTCAAAGACTAGAGGACATACGGTATATAAACTATTTTAATTAAATCGAAAACCGTCCAGTATATTAGGAACTTTTTGTTGCAAGTAAATAATATTTCGCTAATGACCAAAAATTGTAGGGAGGAATGAAGATATAAATTAAAAAGCAAAACAGCTTTGGGCTCTCGATTATTACCGTTCGTATTAAAAACTTATAGTACCTACCGTTCATCTTCTAATTTGTCTCTGCTACCGATGATTTTCCGAGTTGTGAGTTAAAAGTACCCAACCTTATAGATTGCTAGTGTAAGTAATTTGAATATTAAAACACGGTGTGAAACAAAAGTAAGGTTCAATTATTTTAGGAGAGCCAAAGAAAATATTTTGTTCAGTTTAGTTTCTGTTTTGAAAAATCATTTCCTGTAAAATGTAAAAAAATTAATAATAAAAAACAATATAAAGGATGGTTAACTCCAGGAATAAAACAGTCTTCAAAAAATAAAAGATTTTTATTGCAACTCAAAAAATTCACAAGAAATGATGCTATATTAACTACAACGATAAAAATAGCAAAAAACATCTACTTTCAAAACATAATAATGTCATCGAACAAGTCGAAGACAACTTGGGAGCTAGTTCCACATTTAAAAAAAAAGACCAAAACGGGAGGGAAACTTTATGTCTAAAAATAGACGATATTTTAATAACGAACCCTAACGAAATTGCTGAAAAATTTAACCTTCACTTTCAACAAATTTCCAATAAAACAATTCGCCTGGGCCAAAGCAAAATTAGTAGCTATAACTACCTGCAACAAATGGTTTTGAATAATGTGAACTCCCTATTTTTTACTCCTTTGTCAGAAAGTGATATTTCAGAAAGCATTTTGGCCCAGAAACCAAAAAAATCTGCAGGATTAGATAATATCCCAATTACATTAATAAAAGAAAATGTTGATATTTTAAAAGGACCTTTAACCTATTTGTTCAACATGTCGTTCGTCAATGGAATATTTCCTGATACATTTAAAAAATCAGTAGTCATACCTTTACACAAAAAGGGTGATAAGTTTGATCCTGGCAATTATCGTGGTGTTTCCTTATTATCATCTATTTCAAAATTATTAGAATGGTGTGTAAACAAGCAATTAATTTCTTTTTTAAATAAATACAAAATACTTACTCAATGTCAATTTGGCTTTAGAGAGAATCTTAGTACCACTAATGCAACGTTTGCTCTAATTGAGAAGTTACATGAAATCTTAGAACTTAAACAATATCCGTTAGGTATATTTTGTGACTTGTCAAAAGCCTTTGATTGCGTTGACCATAAATTGTTATTAGAAAAGTTGTATTATTATGGTATTCGAGGTGCACCACATGATTGGTTCCAGTCTTACTTATCGAACCGTAAAATGTGCGTACGAATTAATCATACCGTCGATAACAGGTGCGATCAATACTACTCTAGTTGCGTCGATGTTCAATGCGGAGTTCCTCAAGGGTCTATTTTGGGACCAACATTATTTCTTATATATATCAATGATTTGGTTGTAAATTTTCCCAATGCTTATTTTTCTCTTTTTGCCGACGATACCAGTATAATTGTCAGCGGAACAAACAGAGATTCTTTATTACTTTCTTCTACTACCGTCATGCAAGGCGTATCGGATTGGTTTCTCGCTAACAGACTAGCATTGAACATCGGCAAAACTCAAAATATATCCTTCAACCTATATCGAGACTCTGACGAAGTTGCTATAAATATAGGTCAACAAACTATCACCTCTTCTCACAACATAAAATTCTTAGGCATACACATTGATAACAAGCTTGACTGGAACTTTCATATAAATCAACTAAATAAATCTCTTTAGCAAATATGTATTTGCATTGCGAGCAATAAAACAACATACTAACATAGTTGTAGCAAAAACGGTGTATTTCGCTCAATTTCATAGTATAATGCAATATGGTATTGAATTTTGGGGGACTGCTGTATCCGCAGGCTCCGTATTCATGGCTCAAAAAAGAGCAATTAGAGCGCTTTTCAACTTAAAATCTAGTACTTCTTGTAGACCATTCTTCAAAGTAAATACAGGGTGTCCCACTATAAAGTAACACATTTTGACGGATTATTACTCGAGAATGGAAAAAGATATCGACGAGCAGTTTTCGCTAAATTTCTTATATTTCCTTCAAATTTTTATTGACATAGTTGCCAAATGAATATTTTTTTCCGAAAGCGCCGAAAAAAAATTACCATTTTTGAAACGAAATGATCGGTTTATTATAAATAAAACACCCTATATCTTTTAATACCATCTGAAAGTCCCTTTCTTCCCCTTTCCAAAAATGTATACATTATCGGCATATACTCAAGTTTTTATGGAAATATTTAATTTTTTATTAAACCATGTCAATAACTTCCAAACGTAAATTATCACATTTTAACAGCTTGCAAGTCTCAAAAGTCGTCTAAAATTTTCGTAAAAAAGTTACTTTTGTTAATTAATAAAAGTGACCAGGATAAGATTCACCTCCATCTCCATCTCTACATAATCCTAATCTCATCCAAAAATTACTGAACTCATTTCTGGTGTTATGGTATTAAAAACATTTACTATGTTATTTCTTAACTCCTGAAGGTTTGTAGGGATTGGATTATAGTAACTTTATTACGAAAATTTTAGACGACTTTTGAGACTTGCAAATGGTGTCATAAAAAATTTAAACATTTCTAAGAATTTCAGTGAATGCCGCTCATTAATCCCTTGTCTCATTTTCGAGTTATAACGTTTCCAAGCTGTTAAAATGTGATAATTTACGTTTGGAAGTTATTGACATGGTTTCATTAAAAATTAAATCTTTCCCTAAAAACTTGAGTATATGCCGATAATGTATAAATTTTAGGAAAGGGGAAGAAAGGGTTTTTCAGATGGTATTAAAAAATATAGGGTGTTGTATTTAAAATAAACCGAGAATTTAGTTTCAAAAATGGTCATTTTTTTTCGGCGCTTTCGGGAAAAAATATACATTGGGCAACTATGTCAATAAAAATTTGAAGGAAATATAAGAAGTTTAGCGAAAACTGCTCGGTCGATATCTTTTTCCATTCTCGAGTAATAAGCCGTCAAAATGTGTTACTTTATAGTGGGACACCCTGTAGAATAATGACCATGACAAACACTTATATTTACAAAACTTCTTTATTAATTCACAAGCATCAAAATGAACTTCTTACCCCAAATGACAGACATAAATATCCTACTCGGAAACAATACATAATACCTCCAAACTATAAATATAGTCGCACTCGAAATGGCCCTTTATATTCAGGTATTAAAGTATATAACCATTTACCTTCAGATTCGAAAAATCTTACAAACAAAAAAATTTAAAAGAAAAATTAGGTAAACAACTACTACATCAGTATGTTTTTTATAATATCTCAGAATTCTTTCTGACAAATTTTAACTAAAAACTTTTTTTCTCTTTTTTTTTGTTATTTCCAACGCTTAGGCTAAAATCACTGTGGATTTTATTAAATTTCTATATGCTTTGTAATTTATATTGTGATCTTGTGGAATAAATATCTATCTATATCTATCTATAAATATATAATTGATTTCCGTTCACAATTTCAGTATTCCGTTCATTAAAATTTAGTACCGTATTCTCCTTAGTGGTTTTTTTTCAGTAGATGAAAATTTATTTTTAATTTCTTTATTGTTTTCTGTTATAATTTTTTTAAGTTTACTAGTTAATGAAAGCTTAATATAAGTTACCGTTTAAAGTGGATTTTAGATTTAATTTCTTATTTCTTTGTCCTGTCCTAATTACCCAAATATATTCAAAATTTTGATCGATAATTTGAAAATAAAACTGATCGTGGGGCAGAGAAGAGGCCTTTGCCACAAGCTGTCCAGCTTTCAGTCGGTTATAACTTCGTTTAGTTTTAATTGACGAATTTCAATCAAGCCTGAGGCTGTTGCCATAGGTTGATTGAATATATATTTTAAATCACAGTAGTCCTTTTATTTGGGTACCCGAGACCAATATATTTTATTAATTATTCATTTTTCCGATAATTTGAAATTTACAACTGATTGCGGGGCTTTTGCCACAAGCTGTCCAACTTTCAGCCAGTAAAGCTTTTTGGAGTGTCATTTTTTTTAAAATAATTTTATGAGTAAATTCAAGATAGTCAAACAAGTCTGAGGCTGTTGATAGGTTGATTGATTATCAAATTTTGCTCACCATATCCATTATTAGTGGTCAATCAGTTTTCCCTAACTACCCAGAGTAGAGACCTTCTTGTTCGGGTTTTATTATTTTTTCATTTTTCCGATAATTTGAAACTTAAAAACTGATTACGGGGAAGAGAAGAGGCTGTCCAACTTTCATCCAGTAACGTTATTTTCAGTAACATTTTTTATTTTTAAATAATTTTATTAGTAAATTTAAGATAGTCAAACAAGTCTGAGGCTGTAGCCATAGGTTGATTGACTATCCAGTTTAGCTCACCGTTTTCAGTTCCATTGGTCGACTCGTTTTCCTAACTACCAAACCAGTAAATTTTACTCAGTTTTATAATATTATGAAAATTTAAATTGATTGTGGGCAGAGAAGAGGCTTTTGCCACAAGCTGTCCAACTTTAAAACAGTCATAAGATATAATTGGAAAGTAGTTTTTTTTTGTAAAGAAAAAAATATTTTCGGACGAGTAAGAGGCCGTTGCCACATCTTGTTCGACTATTAGTACAGGGTAATTAGCTTATTCAAACTAAAAACAAAATATAAAGCTGAAAATTTGTCTGAAGGTACATTATGGGTGAGTAAATAAAAATTAATGGTCTTGCACCCTGTGCGTGATGGTGGGGCGATGGGGAGGGGGTAAAAAGGTGCTCTTCTTTGGTTTCTCGCTTATAATTTGAAGACGGTACCTCGTAGCGAAAAATGTCTCTCACAAAAAAGATAGCCAATAAAATTTTCTACAAGATGAGTATCTAACATTTTTTCGCTAGAATTCACCGTTTCTAAGATATCTGCTCTCTACTGTAAGTTATTTCAGAAAAATAAGCTTCCGTCCTACTTTTTTGTCATAATTCACTTTTTAACAGCAGATATTTCACAAGCGGTGCATTGTAGAGAAAAAATGGTAGGAGCTTATCTTGTAGACAATTTTATTGGCTTTCTTTTTTATTATTCATTTTTCGCTACGAGGTACCGTCTTCAAATTATAAGCAAAAATCCAAAACAGGGGAATTTTTACCCCCATCCCCCCCTGAAGCGGACGGGCTAGGGGCCCTAACAAAAGTAAGCAATATTTGTACCATCTCGATATGCTGGACCAAAGCGCCGCTGTACGATTTCTCGAGGACTCAGTTTTTAAAAGTGACTAATGATGAGGCAATTATTGATACGTCATCGTAAATAGCATGAGCGCCTTGTTATTGGTTCCGTTCAATATGTTTTCATACTGTATTTTAATCTTCTCAATTTGTTCACTTGAAATAATTTCCTTTCTGATTAGTTGTTCCAGAAGTAAGGTACCTAAAACGAGTAGAGTTAATATATGGCCTCGAAATGTTCTAGCATATAAATGCCCAGATAACAAGAAACTGATTGTGTTTTTGGCATAAACTTGTTCCCACAACTCTTCAATACCACTTCCTTCCAATATTTAACCAATAGCGCCCATATACGACATTAGAAGGTGGAATCCACCCAGACGAACAATGACTGATGACAAGGGACTTCCCCTTTCGGCTGCCAAAACAATATCTAACGTTTTATTATATAGTGGTTGATCAAACGTTACATACATGTTTTTTGTCCTGGTTGCTTGCATTCTTCTAGTGCATGTTGAAGTTCATAAACCGACTGGACAGATGCGCGCGGCACACCGTCTTCTCTTTCCACCCGCTACGCGTCCCCACATGTTATCTGTGGTCCCCACCACCCCGCACAGGCTGCAACACCAAAAATTAGGAATTATTATACTGAAAGCTACCGGCTTACGAATTTTCAGCTTTATATTTTGTTTTAAGGAATCTTCACTAGTAACGGCCGGCTAATTACCCTGTACTATATCTAGTCTGGGTTCATTAATATATTTTTTTTTCTAATCTGGTGGTATTTTCCCTCATATCCGATCGCTTGATCGATTCTTTCTAAAGATAGGTATACTCTAACTAAAATCAGTGTGATGACCATAAAATAAAGCAATGTTGTCAGATATATTTTCTAAAATTGTTAGGCTCGCTACACAAATGTTTCTCTTACTTCAGTAAACTGTTAGTTCGTGATGTTATAAGAAAGCTAGTTTGTAAATATTTTTTAAAAAATACATAATGTAAATTTATTGGTAAACATTAAAATAAGTCGCGTGAAATTACTGAAAAAAAGAGAAATTAATTAAAACCACTTTTTATATGTTACTATATTTAAGAAAATTTTTAAGAGTTGGCAACGTATTGCACGTGCAGTCAAGACTTTGAAACAACCAATCATCAACTGCAGTATTCATCGCAATATAACGAAATAACCGAAGTATACTCTGTTTGACGTTTTGGCAGAAAAAATTCTACGGTTCTTGAGGGTGTTCGGGGGGGTTGTGTTGTGGTTCGGCTAATAATCCATTAGTATCATTCAGTGTCGGGTGTGAATTTTGTTTTAAAGAAATATTTAATATAATATCTATTTCTTGGTTGAGTGAGTTTAGTGAATTGTTATAGGTATTTATAGGAAAGTGTAGGTGATCTAGTGTAGAAAGGTATCATTAATATAAAACCTTTTTGATGGTGTAGTGGTTAGGTCGCGTCAGTGAATTGATATTAATATAATATTCATTTGTTCGTAGACGTTAGGGTAAGTTTTATAATATAATTAAGTAGAATGGCATTTTGGAGACCATTTGAAACAACAGTCCAAGATGATGCGCGGGATTATTGAATTGTGGATTTAAACATAAGAAGTTAGATAATCGAATGGTAATAATGGAGTCTCGGCGTATCGCTGAACTTAGACAGGAGTATTTGCGCAAAACAAAAGGGTACCGTGATTCAAATAGAACTATAATTTATTTAGACGAAACTTGGTTTGATACACATGATGTTGTCAAGTGTTTATTCATTTTTTCGTTATTCAAACAATCCGTACGGTTTTATTACATGAATAAATATATAAAATAAAAAACATTTTAACTTAATATGTAAGAAGATAGTAGTAGTGGTAATTATATTATAATTAAAACTGTATCAGGATATACACCCACCTTTAAAATATGGTTGGGTTGACGATACAAAAAACTGTTCTTCAGATACTCCGTGTTCTGGAGGAAAGCGCTTTATTATTGTATTACAAATTTTATGAATTTTGTGGGCAGGTTAATTTTTTTCATTCAAATTGTTATAGTAGATTAACATTTTTTCACAATATTCGAATTTATAAAAAATTTATATGCACGCCATTGGGCGGCTTTTTCCTTCAAAGGGATTAAAAATATGGGTCATCACATTAACTTTGGAAGAACTTTGCTTATATTTTTTTTGCTTTCTACTTTGATAGGCTTTATTCTTCCGCTTATAAATTGCTTATACCGCTTTATCTGTTATTAAGTAACTGAACTAACCTACTTACACCTAGCTTATCATACCTTTGTTTATGAACGTAATACCGGCAAGTATGGCGCACATATTTTTTTTGCCGCCCTTGAAATCTGTATATATTTGTTTTGTCTGGAACCACCGGAAATATCTAATTTATAATGTTTCTGGAAATTATTATTTTGTATATTGATATTTTTTTTAAACTGTCCCAATGGTAATATACAAATCGACATAATCAGTGTTTTCTTAATTAATAATCCATAGCATAGTCGTCTAAGTGCTTATAGTGTTTTAGAAGTAGTGTATTCAACGAGACCCCTGGAATTTTCCGTAACCTCCATCTGAGGCTATCTGGAACTCTCGACGCTAAGGGTCAAGGGGCCGTGGAGTAAACCACGACAAAAATCTGGCGCCCGAGCGATTTTGCATCGAGGGTGTCCAAAGTGACGTGTCCAGTTGGTAGGCACCAAAGGAAGGTGAAAAATTACAAAACCATGTTCATAATATGTGTGGTGTGTGACAAGAAAATTAGTAGTAACAACGAATATATAGTTGTGAGTAAAATTAATTTGCACCGTTTCACAATTTGTAAGCAGAAGCAGAACCGATTTCAGACAGATTTTTCAGTATTGCAGGATCCCGAAGCACTAGCGAATATAATGATGACATAAGCACCTAAGTGACTAATATCCAATATATGCGAGTAGAATACTATATTTTGTATATTTTGTTAACGACTATTACTTACACGTTTACAAATAATTTTTTCAATTTTTCTGGCAAGAGATTTAAGGGGACATTTTGTACTGCTTCTTTTATGTTTGGCGGGGTAACATTCATTTCAGTGTCTGATTTCTTTCCCTACTTAATTCTCTAGTAATTTCAATTTCTTTGTGGATAAATTCTTATGTCTTCGAAGCGCAATGATATACAGAGGTCTGATTGGGAGAATTTTCATTTGTTATATTGTAGCATTTGTATATAAATAACCTCCAATATATAGACTCTATTCATCAGTGTCATGTGAGACCTGTTCATTATCCACACCTCTTATTCACTAGTGAATATGAACGGCATTATACTTGAAGAACACACGTAAAATGTAAACATGCATTATCAAATAGTCGTGGGCAAAAGTTTTTTAAACCTATACACACTTATTTCCCAATTATAAAGGTAGCGCTGCGATGCAGATCGGGATGAACTACATTTTTCTCCGACCAATTGGCCATTCTCCCATAAGAAATACTCTTTTATTAGTCTATATACTCTGGTTGCATCGAGCAAAGATAACCTAATTAATTAGGATGCAGCCTCCATACCATATTGCAATTGAGCTACACTTGCTAAAAGGAACTAAATGTTGGCGTTACTAATTATACCGTTACGAAAAGTTGTGGTTACGAACTGTCGATGTTACGAATTGACGGCGTTACGACTTGTTCGTTACCATTTCTGGTGTTATGAACTGTCGCGTCACGATGTGTCTTGTCACCCTTAGAAATACTGACAGGTCCAAAAAAATGTCTACTAAGAATCGCTCCACCGCTCGTCGGCCTCTAAACCCAGACTTTGTATTAAGTGTTCGTCTATGTGTACAAACTGTAAAAAGAAGAATTAGTATGAAGAAAAAAATTTGTACTAGTTCAATTGAGAGTAGAGTATTAATTTCAATTTTACTGCAAATAATTGTGCTTCTATTTTTTGCTATTTTAAAAAAGATTTGTTTTGCTTGAATTTTCATTAATATAGATATTAGATTGGCAGTATACCTAATATTAATTTCAATTTTAGTGCAACCGACTGTATGTATGTATGTATGTATGTATTTTGGGGTAACATTCACTGAGACCTAAAAGATCTATTGTGCCCCCTTACTTCTACTTAGTTTCTGAGGAGAGTCTCAGATACTAGTAGCTCCTTTAGTCCTATTTCCCGGAGGAATTTTAGGATATCTGCAGGCCTCAACTTAGGTAACTGTCCCTCTTCTATCCAGTAGTCTCCCAGGTACTGTGCCCTAGGATTCTGAAATACTGTGCAGTTCGCAAGTATGTGGATGGAGGTTTCTTCTTCCATTCCACAAAATCTACAATCTTCTTCCTCCACTATTTTGAGCTTTTTAAGGTGTCCATTCAGGCGACAATGTCCCGTTAGGATTCCTGTTAAAACTCTTAGTGCAGTTTTGCTTTGACTTATGCATTCATTTGATCTCAACAGGTTGTAGTCACCCAGAAGAATCTTTGATTGCCTAAGCCCTACTAGATCTTTCCAATTGTCAGATCTTCTCTTTTCTTCGGCTTTACCTATTTCTTCCAATATTACATTGGAGCTGATTCCGCAAAAAGGTTCCGGCCCCCAAAAGGGTATTTCACTCCCCCTCTTTGCTAGTGCATCTGCTATTTCGTTTCCTTCTATTCCAGTGTGTCCTGGAATCCACAGTAAGGTGACTATATTGTTCTCGCCTAGTTCATTAAGTTTGCCTAGGCATTCCCACACCATTTTGGAACTGATTACACAGGAACTCAGCGCTTTAATGGCTGCTTGACTATCAGACATTATGATAATCCTTTGCCTTCTATATCCTTTGTCAATATTGAACTGGGCACACTTTCTTATTGCGTGAATTTCCGCTTGAAAGATACCTGGGGTTTTTCCCAAGCTTTCAGAGTGTTTGGTTCCTGGCCCGTACACTCCTATCCCAGTTCCTTCTATTGCTTTTGAGCCGTCTGTGTACCATTGAATGGCATTCTTTCCAAGTCTGGTAATGGTATTTGGATCCCATTCCTTCTTGTTGCTTAATTCCGTAACGAATTTCTTTGAAAAGTTATACTTTTTCATCATACCATCTTGTGGCATGTCCCAGGTTGTCTGATTTCTAAGAAGTGAAGAGGTGGTTTTCTTTTTAATGATTCCCTCTCTACTTAGTCTGTATCTTGTTCTTTCTGCAACACTCTCCACCACCATATGTAATGGTGTGAGGTTGAGAATCACTTCCATTGCTGCCGTTGGGCATGTACTCATTCCTCCTGTTATGCATATACAGGCTAGTCTTTGAATTTTAGAGAGGTTTTCTCTCGTCGTCAAGAGGCTAGTTCTACTACTCCACGCAATGGCTCCATAAGTGATAATTGGTCTCACTATGGCAGTGTACATCCAGCTCAGGATTTTTGGGTTACAACCCCAGTTTCTCCCTGCCAGATTCCTGCACACCATTAGAGCCATTTTTGCTTTGTATGTAATCTCCTTCTCGTGTTTGTTCCACAGGAGTTTGCTGTCTAGAGTCAAACCTAGATACTTGACTTCTTGTCTCCATTCAACGTCGTTCCCATCAAGTTTAATGGTTTTGAGGTTGAGTTTTCTTTTCTTAGTGAAGGCTATCAAGATGGTTTTGGTGGGGTTGATGCTGAGTCCCACTTGCCTACACCAGCTATTTGTATAGTTCAGACCCTTTTGTACGATGTCACAAAGGGTGTTTTCAAATTTTCCCCTGGCTGTTATGACAATATCATCGGCATATCCTTGGCAGGATATTCCGAGGTCCGTCAAACCACACAGGAGTTCGTCAACCGTCAGACTCCACATTAATGGGGATGCTACTCCTCCCTGTGGGCATCCTCTGGTTGTGCAGATGGAGACAATGTCTTTGCTCGTTCTCGTCTCTGCTACTCTGGTGGTGAGCAGTTCCGACATCCATTTGGATGTTGTGCTGTCTACACCTCTTCTATTTAATGCTCTCTTGACAGCCTCATGTGGAGTGTTGTCAAAAGCTCCTTCTATGTCCAAAAATGCACATACTACAGTTTCTTGGTTGTCTAAGGCACCTCGGATATCCTCCGTCAGTTGTACCAGTGCAGTCTCCGTAGATCTGCCTGCCCGGTAGGCGTGCTGATACGGGTGGAGAGGTAGTCTCTCTAGGATTTCCGTTCTAATATAGTTGTCAATAGCTTTTTCCATCGTTTTAAGCACAAACGATGTTAGGCTAATTGGTCTGAAGGATTTGGGGTTTGTTGTGTCCCTTTTTCCAGCTTTTGGGATGAAGGTTACTATTGCCCTTCTCCATGCTTCTGGTATATAACCCAGTTCCAAACTACTTCGACTAATTCTAACCAAATGTGGAAGAATTTCGTCTTGTCCTTGCTGGAGCAAGGAAAATCCCATCTGCTCCAGGTGCTTTGAAAGGTGAAAAGGTGTTCATAGCCCATTTCAACCTATCGTTACTACAAATGTGCTTGGCCATTGTAGTACTTTCTCTCGAAGGCCTGCTATGACCTTCGAGAGGATTAACTCCTCTGTTTGGGGTGCTTTCAGGAAAATGAGTTTCTAGTAAGAGTCGCACTCTTTCCTCCTCATTTTCGGTATATTTGCCGTCTGGCTTCCTCAAAGCCATATCTGTGTTGACCCTACTTTTCGCCATGACTTTGTAAAGTCTTGCCGCAGCAGGTGTTGTGTTTATATCTTCACAGAATTTCCTGAAGCTATTTCTTTTAGCTTTTCTGATTTCCTTGTAGTAGGTGTTTCTCACCTCGGTGTATCTCTGCCAGTCCCCGGTGAATTTTGCTCTATTAAAGAGGTCCCGGGTTTGAGATCTTAATTCTGACAGATGTTTGTTCCACCAGGGTGCATCTTTGCTGCTTCGTTGTTCTTGAAGAGGGCAGCTCGATTCAAATGCATCGATTATTGCCCTGTTCAGATCCTCAAGCTCATTTTCCAGGTCGAGATGGTGCTTAGCCCTTCCTTTTCTCTGGATATGTGCTAGAGTTCCTTTCAGACAGGTGTTATAGTTGTCCCAGTCTGTTTTCCTTGGTTTTCTACGGAGGCTTACCTCAGGTATACCTAGCTCTAACTTAAATGTTATGATACTATGATCGGAGAGAGATGGTTCACCCGATACTCTCCAATCTTTTACTGTATGTTTTAGATCACGAGTTGCCAGTGTGACATCTAAAACTTCTTGCCTTACCCTTGTTACAAATGTGGGGGTATTCCCTATATTGTGAATATCAAGGTTTTTATTAAGGATATATTCTAAAAGTTGCTCACCTCTTTGGTTGGTGTTGCTGCTGCCCCAAACGGTATTGTGTGCATTAGCATCACATGCTAGAAGTAGAGGTAGTCTCTTCTCTTCACAGTACTCCACCAGCCTTTGTACCTCTGGGGGTGGTGCTAGCGCATCTCCCTCGAAGTAGCATGATGCTATTACTATCTCCTTGCCCTCCTTCTTATGTTCGAGGTGTGCTCGAACTGGAACGAGGTCCCGAGTCATGTATTCTGAAAGACAAAAATAGTTAATATTCTTCCTTATCATAATACATGTTCTTGGTATATCACTACCAGTGTGATATACTATTTTAGCATCTTTACATGCTAATCCTCTTACCTGGTTATTATTGACCCAAGGTTCTTGGATCAAACACATCCCCCATTGGTCCTTGGTGAACAATCTTGTGATCACCGCCGAAGCTCCTTTGGCATGGTGAGCATTAACTTGAGCTAAGTTAATTCCCGCCATCCTGTTGGTTTCCTTCTTGGGTATTTCCCTCCTTCGTCAGGGTGATGTCCCCTTCAGTAGGAGTACTGTCCCCTTCCTCCGACACAATCTCCATTCCCTCCTCGGACAGCGGCGACTCCTCCCCAAGGAGTTTGGTAATGTGTAGACTTTCTACACTACCCGAGTCGCAACTGGCCTTGGAGGAAATGGAAGCCTTCTCCAGGTCTCCTTCTTCTTCCTTTCTGAGGCCATGTACGGGGATTTTCCCAAACCGGTAATGGATGGTGAACCCGTTGTTCTTGATTTTTTGGCAGGATAGATTGTCTATTCCTGCCCTCAAGACTAGGCCTTTGCCCTCTTCTTTGAGATTGAGGACCTTCCACTGGTCTGTTTCCAAACCATCGTTCTGCGCTTTGATCAAGCGAAGCAGCTTACCTTCCTCTACGCCTTTGCTTCTTGGGAGGAAGATCGTGGCGGTATGCATTTTTGGGATGTCGTCTCCCTGGCACACCGTCAGTTCTACTCCCTTCCAGCTTTCCAGCTGTGGTACTATCAGCCGGAGCCATTCTGCAGTCTGTGGTGTTTCACAGTCGATTAGAACGACTCCTGGTCTGAAATGTATGCCACTAAACTGGAGCTTATGCTCCCATCCAGCATACATTTCTTCTATTATTGCGTTCTCCAGCAAGGTTTGGTCGTCCGCACTGAGGGAAGTCTCAGGGTACGCCCTAGGGAGAACTGCCATTCTTATCAGCTTTGCTGCCGCTGCATAGCTGCCAGCTGAAGAAGGGATGGATATTCTGTCCTCCTTTTTCTTCTTCACCTGTACTTGCGGTGACTGGGCCGTCGCCACTTCCCGCTTACGTTTTCCTCCTTTAGGAGGGATGTTTTTCTCCTCTCCTTGTTTTTTCCGCTCTGTGGCCTTCTTTCTTGCTTCCTCCGGTGCAAGTCCCTGTTCAAGGAAGCGAAGATACCACCTTACCCCCGCCCCACTAAGTCCACGCCTTAGTGGATCGTCCCTTCCTCCGGGCTTGCCCAGTTCTGGAAGGAGGGGGGTCTTCTTATTTTTTATCCAGGGTTTTTCCCGGAGACTTTCGCCAGTTGAGGAGGTTGAGGGTATAGGTGCCCCTGCCTTTCTCCTCTCCTGCTTTTTTCTAGCTTCCTCAACACGAGGTTTGCTCGCATGTGAGGAAGATGCTGTATTTTTGGGCACTGTGGATACATTGCTCCGACTTGTGCCCGAATGCGGTGCTTGCCCGCTTGATTTCTTTTTTTTTTTCTTTATCCATGGTTGATCCCACGAGTAGCTAGGGAAGTATAAGGTCCACTCCTGCAGAGCCCCGCATGCAGGAGTAAGGGTATTTAAACTGGATGTCCCCAGGTATCCAGAGTCCGCATATTAGCGATCAAGCTTCCCCTTGACCACGCAGTCCTCGGCATATGCTGTTCCACCTTGACTTGGGGGGTTTTTATTGTGGTCTCCTTCCACTTGGCCAGCTGTTTAAGGCAAGCCCCCACATCTAGTGAATATACCTCATCAACCACCTTCCACTAGATACGGTTTATATCAGGCAGGTTTCCACAAGCAGTCTGCTGCTCCGATGACCCCGCTGACTCCGGCAACTGACCGGTTATCAACAAACTCATCGGGACAACAGTCCACTCTCCACGCTGAAGATCCTGATATCGGATTTCTGCATTCCACAGAGATCCGTTGAGCTGACCTTGGTTTCACGTATTCCTCTTGAAGAGGAACAGCTACTCGGCTCCCCCACCAACGACCAGGTCTCACAGCTCCTTGGGGGAGTGCAACCGACTGTGCTACGTTCCTAGTTTTTGCTATTTAAAAAAAAATGATGTTCTATAAGTAGTGCTTGAATTTTTATTAATATACATATTGGATACCTATGACTTATATTTTGAAACTTGTTTTCCTATATATGCCACTTTGGAATGCATTATTGTATTTAACTTTATATTGAAAACATGTTTTACAATAATTATTATTTTAGTTTTAAGGGTGATCATATTTCGGAGGTACAATCGTGGCGCGATCTAGCGGCCAGTGTCGAAACATAACACTCCCGAAGTATAGCGAGTCCACGGATGGGGTATCCTATAGGCGTTGATTGAGGAGTTTGGGCCTCAATCAACGCTATAGGTGAAAAATGTTTAAATACTAGTTTAAGCATTGATTTCTTTAATCAGTGGTTTTAGTGAAAAATGTCATTCTTGATAAACAGTTTTGCTTGTTCTGAATCCCCATAAAATGAAATAAAATTCAAGTTTTTCAAAACTCGTCTCATTCTATAGCCGTATGAATTTTTGCAATAAGTTCGAAAATAATGTATTGATCCAGTGAGTGACGTTTACGGTGTACCAAGTAAAAGTCAACTTTTATAAATAATTTTCAAATTGTCATTCTTTAATAAATATTTAACAACAACCGTCTGTGACTCGATCTCGCGGTACGTCTCGAAAGTAGGCTTGGGGTAGAAAAGTAGATAACCACAAACTCAAATTAATGTGCAGGCATCTACATTTCACTCATTCAATAATGCAGTGTTGCCATGTTTCAATTATAAACTAGATATTTCATTATTCCTGAAAAAAGCCAATATTTGAGTTTTTAATGAAAGTGGAAAAGTTGTGTGAGCCTAATTTCTTAATGTGATTCAACCTCTTTTATATTAAAAAAATTAAAGAAAAGCGTCACTGATATCTCTAGTTTTATGAATATGAGCTATCTGTAACGAGATAAAATAACCAAAATACACATAGATATGCCTAATATTATTTTTCTACATTCATGCAAAAAACAACACTTTTATGAAACACATTCAATGGAAAAAGTGGTTCTTTTTTGCACTAGTGCAACAACATTTTTGTTGCACTCATCTGTCATTCTTGTCAGTTTTGTGATGATTTATGACAAACATAAACATTTAAATAAAATAAAAATCCAGAGCAAGTGTCTGATCCTGCTCTAATACAGGAATAATATATGTATATTTTACTACTTAGTCTCAACGAGTTACAATTATTGCAAAAATCTTTGATTATTTAAAATTTAAATGGTCAAAGCGAAAACCAGCTATGATTAATTACTGACAAGGTGGAGGCCATAAAGATACAAAAAAAAGAACGGTTAAAATACATTCTGAGTTTGAGTTCCTAACTTATTATATTCTAATTTTCCAGTTTTTGCATGAATGTAAAAAAAATATTGTATGCAACTAGTGCAAAACGTGTTTTTGCACTTGTTGCATAAATAACTATTTCAAACCACCTCCGTCAAATCAAAGTACCTAGAAAACAACTGACTTATGCAGGGCTCGCTTATTGGAGATTTATTTATGGTTATCTTAATGATGTAAACATAGACTGTGTAACTATTTTTTTTATTTCCCTTACCCGCATCAACCATGATAGGTTATAGTATTTTTTTGTTTAGTCTTTGGTTTACAGTATAATGAATATAAATATCTTATATCACTAGAAAAAAGTTAAATTCGCTTAAATAAGTCTATCGCTTTTAAAAAATTGATTGTTCTGGTATAGTTTTTCTTGCCTAACGCACACTTCAGCTCGCTTGACACTTTTGTAGACTTCTCGTTCTGCATGAAACAGCGGACACCTAACAAATAAATGTTCGACGGTCATTGGCAGGTCACAGACGTAACAAGTACTCACTGGTTCCTTTTTCAACAAATGCTCGTGAGTTAATTTCGTATGTCCGCTTCTTAGACCTGCAGGGTTTGCCTCGTTTGGTATTAAATCTGGGTTAGGTTAGGTTATTAAATCTGGGTTAGTTTTTGCAGCTTGTTATTCTTTACCTTTTCCCATCGTTCTATCCACATCTTTCTAGAGTGCTTGTTTATGCTTAAAAGGTCGCAGTAAGGAATTGAAGTAGTTCGTACCTGTAGATTGTCTGTTGTACATGCTTCTTTGGCCATCTGGTAGGCTTTCTCATTGTCCAAAATTCCGATATGTGATGGTCTCCAAACAATGTTTACCTCCTTATTTGGATTTTGTACGGTATGCAAGTCTTTTTTTATTTGGGCTAAAATTGAATCGTTAGGGTACAATTTTCGAATACCTTGCACTGCAAGGAGGGTAACTGTAACTGTTACACTGGGAACATTGTTGTTAAACTCGTTGATTCTTTTACTGAAAGATAATGGGAGGCTAGGGTGGTCATTGAAAATGTTACGAAAACACTGAGGTGTTGAGGTTTGCAGTCGGTAAAGAAGGAATAGCAATTGGGTTTAAATTATTAGTTGATAATGTATTGTCTGGACATGTCGACGCTATATGTGACCTGGTTGATGACAGAGGTGGCAAGTAAGACCATCAGATAAAAAGATTCTGTAAGGTGTGTTATCATAATCGATTAGTATTGACTCTGGAATGGTGAAATTGAGATAAGGTGCAAAAAACACCTGCCTTCGAAAGATCAGTACATGATTGCACCGTGGATCCTGTATTCCAGCTCGGAGGAAAGAAATTGGGGATAGAAGTTTAGAGCCTAGATCTATTAAATATTTCTCAATTATTTGGTGAGGAATACTTGGACAGACGTATTATGAGAGTAGTAATCGATTGGCTGGGGTTATAAGTCCACTCCCTTTGATGACGTTTTCACCTATATTAATATTGGCATGACTTGTGAGGAACTCGTCGACAATCTCTTTACTTGACAGATAAATGCAAATTCTACCATTGGAGATTCTGGATGAAACAAGAACATGTTTGGGTTGCACTAAAGTTCCTACAGCTACTACATATTATTGTAGTTTTACATTGTCAATTGAAGGAAAAACTATAGCTTGATCGTTTGTTGGAAATTTTGTAACGATTTGTTGTTGGGTGACGGTAGAATATGATTTATTTTTCTGGCTAGATAACATTGTAGAACCCCTTTAGTCAGCAGTTCCACCTGACATCTTGTATTTCTTAAGTGATTTTCTTTGTCTTCTTGAAAAATCATTTCAGTTGAATTTTATAACTGTGGGCTGAGTGCAGCTCTGGCCGTTTCAAAATACAACCGATAAGAGCTGTGACCAGCTTGTTTTTTGTTGTAAGTAAATATCAATGGCGATACCATATCTTGTGCTATCAAATAGCCGAATGCTGTAGAGTCCGATTCAAAGAAGAATGGGCCAGAGGCGTCAGAGCCTACGTCATCATCAGGAGGCGTGTCTTTGGTGAATTAATCGATATTCCAGTAGCGTAGTTGATTTTAACTTACATAGAAATGTGATTTGAAGGTGTAGTTATTATATAATTAAATAATTACATTGCATTTTAAATATTCAATTTTTATTGTAAAAATAGTTTATCATACAAATTTTATTATTTTAAAAAATTCGACGTTTTAATGAGATGGCAGTTTAGGTTTTATAAAAAAATTGTATTAAATGTTAAGCAATAAACGATGAAATAAAACAATTTAATTTGTTTAAATATTCATTATACTTGAACTATATTCAATATACAATTCGTGACGAGTTTCGCTAACACAGTAGCTTTTTCAAACGAGTGGAGGTATAATGAGAAGTTATTAATTTATACAGTGCATTAATAGGGAATTTTACGGATATTGACAAAAGTATTATAATTTATTTACCTGGAAATAAAAAGCAAAAAAGTGTCTAGATATGGGATTAACTGAAGTATTGAACAGATTTACATGGAAATTGATTCATCTTACCGGAAGTTTCTAGGTAAAAAGGTTTTATAAGGAAGAATTGCTGATATCTATTTGGTCATTAAGGAGGTTATCAGAATATTTGTTTTTATTTATCTCAATAGCTTCTAAAATATTCATTTTGAGGGATTTAGGTTCTATATGCAAAATTTCATACTATTGAAAGCTGCTAATTTATGACTGAATGGGTGGACCGAACTATTATGAATTGTAATGACTGTATGAGATGATTTGTGAAATATGTTAAATTTTCTCCGAATGAGCTTTTACATTTTTTTCTGGTCATTCAGAGTTGTCTGATTGGAGGCCTGAACAGCCTAGTTCATAATCTGATGCCCTGTCGTCGTCCGAGCTGTCTTCACTGTCTTCCGATGAGCCTGTGTTTACAGTGAACACTAGGTTTTCAAGAACGGTATCCAAAAGATGCTCTTTCGATTTCTGACTGAGAAAGACATGCTCTAGTTTTTTATCTACCCCCCTTTCGGAACTATCGCAATCTTACTCCTAATATAATTCAGGAAATTATTTTCATGCATACAATTAAATATTTAAAGTATCCCATCTGTGAGAGTTAAATTCTGCAAGCATTCCTTCAATTGATATCGGTAAAAAAACCTATAATATGAAATACCTACGATACATACCTGTTGTTTTTCAAAGAAATGGTAATGCCTTTTTCAGACTCTTTTTTCATAAAATTAGATACATTGTACACAATTTCACTTTGACTGTGTAAAACCCGACCCTTCCCTAGTTTTTTAGGCGACATAACTTAATTACAATAATGTGCGTTTTCAGTAGATACAATACAATAGATTGAAACCACCGAACAAATAAAGATTCACCAAATTGATCACAATATTAACAAATTCTGTAATAAAAAATAGTCTAATAAAACGAAAAATTAAACTTCTGGCAACACTGAAAATGAATAACAAATATACGCTTATGGATGTGCTCTTGGCGAAGTATTTTAAATTCTACGAAAAACGCATAGCTCAGCCACGGCGTTGCCAGCTACTCGAGCGCTGTCGTTTCCATGATAAATTGAAAATAAATAAGCCTGCACGCCTTTTGTCGAAATTGGAAAGAGCACGCATTATCTGCAGTCGCAGTTTAGTGTGACGGTCATGGCCCATTCTACTTTGAATCGGACTCTATTAATAACATGGAATTACTTACAGCAGTTGATTAATCACTATGAATTGTATTACACTGTATGTTTAGGTACATTTGTTTTAAGTTTATTTCGGGAAATTTGATTTTATTTACGCAGCACAGCACTTTTATCGTTGCCTGTTGTCCAGGAACAGATCTGTAACTATTTCGTTTTGGTTATTTTATTAATATCACAAATATAATATTTATGGTGTGTTTGTTTCGGGTTTCTATATTATAGGAGCAATAAAATCTCCAGTTTTTAATTGAAACATGGCAACACTGACATTATTAAGTGAGTGAAATGCATCGATTATATTTGTACATAATCGTTGAGTGAAATGTAGATGACGACACACAAACTACAGTTTCTGATTACCTCCTTTTTTACCTCATACCTACTTTCGACACTCGCCGGTAGATCGCACCACAATACGATCCACCTCAAGATAGATTTTTAGTTATTTAAATTGCACTTATTAATTATCAAATCAACAACAAACAATGAATTAATCACACTCCACTCCGCTGATCTATTTAAAAGGTAAAGAGTGGGGTATAGTACTTAAGTTTGGCGAAAGTGAAAAAAGCTCGGAGGAAAAAACTAAGTGAATCAACGCCGTCGATTATCTAATCGCAAATTACAAAACGTCAGTCACCACAATCAGCTGATAGGTATCATTTGATTGGAAATAGTTGTTAAAGTCATTTTTGCTTTGTAGGTAAATAATATCCACAGGAGTTTACTGTCTAGAGTCAGGCACCTAATATTTGATTTCTTGTCTCCATTCATCCTCACTTCCATCAAGTTTAACCAGCTATTTGTATAGTTCAGACCCCTTTGAACGATGTCAAAAAGGGTACTCTCGAATTTTCCCCTGGCTGTTATGACAATGTCATCAGCATATCGTCTAGCTTAACTATGGAGTTCAAGATAAAGGTGGTAATACGTAGCCTTTATAACTGTAAGAAATCTTGCAATAGTAAGTGTTGTGTCCCTAATTCGCAGATTTAAAGGAACTGTTAAGAGTAATAAATTTTCGAACCTAAATAGTGCGACGAAAAAATATAAAAAAGCTAAAACATGCAATTGAGTGTTCTTTCTTGTTACACTTGTGAATATTCAAAAAAACATTAATGGAAGTTATATATTGTGAGATACCATTAGTCAAAAACTAAAATTGGTTACTTTATTTTCCTAGGATCTCCAAAATTGTAATTTACCATTTTGTTGACTGAAATAAAAAACATTATCGTAAACCTCAATTGGTTTTAATACGATTCAAGTTTATGAAGTTGTTTATCCAAATCATGTATTCATCTGAAAATAATAATACAAATTAGTTAACCTGATTTATTCTAAAGAGATAGTGTTGGAATATAAGATCGTTGCGAGCCAGAATCTAGCAGAGCCCTTACAATTTTAGATTTTCTATTCTTAGAAGTAACTCTAACATTTATTGTTTGTAGCAGTAATTCTGATACAACTGTTGTCAAGGTATTTTCTTCAGTAATATATGTCCTTTTAGATTCCTTTTTCTCCTTGTGCAAATCAGGACACAAGACACAATGGTATAATGTTTTCGCGTACATTTCATGCATTTTACCAACGTTTTGCATGTTCTGAAAGTATGGAATAACCTTAAACAAGAAAAACATCCTTTTTTATTTGCAATAATTGCCCCTTTTTTTATCTAAAGTCATTTTCTGTGCTTTTATACAGTCCTGGCTAGTATGCGAGTTATTTTGACAGAAAATACAAGAAAACATTGGCTGCTTACCTTTACTTGCTATATTCTCTGCATGTAAAGTTTAGACAGTATACTTTTCATCGTATTTTTCTGTGTTACTTTGATTTGCAAAACTCGACTGAGCTAATTTTATACGCTCTTCTGCCTCTACTGCGACTTTTAGAAATTTCAATAAACCCTGCAATTCATTATTGAAAGTTTTATTATTAGATACTCGATTACGCTCCCAAATTTTAAGAAGTTCGTACGGTAACGCAGATTCCACAAGTGGTAATAGCATCGCCGCATATTTATCGCTTGTTACACCTAATGTTTCTAATGCTCTAAGCTGAGTCTCCAACCTATCATACAAAATTAATAAAACGGTATTACCTGCGTTTTCCTTTGTGGATTGCTGATTAATCACTAAATTCAGTAATTCCCTCACGTATACCTCAATTAAGATTTCGTCCCTTGCGAACCTGGTTTTTAGTTGCTCTATAGCGATTTTATAGTTTGCTGCTGAAGGAGGAAAACTATCAACCAGGTTTCTTGCTTGCGATCCTTCTTCTGTTGCTTGTATTAAATACTGGTACTTGTTTTCGTCTGGCAGATCAGTATCGTCGTTAATCTTCTTGAATTGCCCCCAAAAATGTATCCAGTTTTTGACATTGCCATCAAATTTTTTTATTTCTAAAGCGGGATTTATAGTTTGACGTACTGTAAACGTAGACGCACTGTGAAAAGATCAACTATGAGAATGTACGTACCTTGTTTATAAAGGAACGTAAGTGCATGACGTAACGTAAGGGGAACGGACTGGAACGGAAGAGTTGACCAACTTTTATCTTTTTACAGTGCGTTCTTACGTCCGGCCAATCAAAGGAAAGAATTTTGTGTGATGTCAGCGTGGCTATCAGCTGTCATTTAATGTTGTGTTTTTGAATGTATAATACAAAATTTAAAGCTTAAAACAACATAGGACACAGGCTGTAGATGATTTGTATAATTTCTAGGTTAATTTGAATGTCGCGAGTACGTTACCTCTGCCCATGCGCAATATTTCCGTTCCGTTTATTTATAACTGCAACAATTTTTACATACCGTTCGTTACGTATCCAGTGCGTCTACGTGTAGTATACGTTTACAGTCCGTCAATCTATAAATCCCGCTTAACTTTGGAAGATTAAAATTTTTGACTGGGTTTTTGAGTTTTTCATCTCTAGTCTCCCTAATTTTCATTTCTCTTATATGTTTAATCATAAACTCACATCGGTTTCTGTATTTACAAATTTCATCTCGAATGTTCTCTTGATTATCTATTTCTTCACTAATATCTTCTGTGCTGTATTCTTCTTCAATGAATATTATTTCTTTGATGCTGCTGTTCAACGCAAACACGCGTTCTGCTTTATCCACAACTTGTTGCAGGAATCGCTGGATGCGTTCTTCATCGTTCTTCAATTTTCTTAAAAACCTTTTGTAGTGACTCCTTGATTGTCTTTCTCTCTAGCTTGACGCAATCCATTTGGAATTTATTTAGTTCCAAGTTTCAAACAGTTTTAAATTATGTCCAGAACCCTAAAAATCCCCACCAGGGATGCCAATAATATAATTTATGGGATTTTGGGCCTAGGTTTATTAATTTATTATTGAAATAAACGACATTCTATATTTTATTTGACAACTGTTCTACATTAAACTCATGATATATCACACATTTTTAATTACTATAGTAACACATTCAAGTCCCAACAGATAGTTTGTAGTGTGCGATAACTGGTAGGTAGGTTTGGAGGCACTATTTCTACTCCTAATAAGCTTATACCATGAAGAAGAAATCGCTTCTTCAAACCTGATGTCTCGTGTTAGCAGCATTTTATTTTGTAGATTTGGTATAATTTCTCGATTCATGAAGTATTCTACAAGTTCAAATTTCTTGCTACATGCTGACAGTATTTAGTTTTGAGGCAGATGGCTTCGGGATTTATTATCGTGAAATGTCTAAGGGGTTAGTTGCTTTTAACACTCATCGAAGCTATAGTTCATTTTAAATGTCTGAAATCGGTAGAGTCTGAATCATCTAAGAAAAACACACACCGTCATCAATTAGGTATCGTCTATCTCACTTTAACATATACACATCTCGTTGTGTTGGTCTTTGTCGGGTATGACGGCTGTGCGTTTTTCTTAGTTGATTCAGACCAATGTTATCTTTCATTCAGACTCTACACTTTTTCACACATTAGTACGAGAAATAAATTATAATTAAACGTAAAGACTACCTAAAAATTAAGAGCTGGACGTATAGGACCTTTACTTTAAGCAGTATTAGATAGAATAAACACATTAGTAGATAATTTCAATTTATTATGAAACCCTACCAGCCAAGAGTCATTTGTAAGTGTTCATATGAGTAAATAATTTTTCAACGACCCTAAGCACCGTAACTAATAAAATACTATAATTGGCCACCGATTTTACTGGTTCTCAATTTCATAAGATCATTTTACTTGACAATGATATTCTTTTGAAAAAGAAACAGACGCATGTGTTTACACAAAGGCCATTCTGCCGAAACTATCTTAAAATACCTTTTGACCTGGCAGTTTACAGTTTTCTCTGACACTTTACTTTTGTCGGGTCATTTTAGCTGCAGGAGGTAAGTGGTCACAACTCTTAGTTATGGGATCCTAAGAAATTGTTATGGACTGAACGAGTTCTTTGTTTCTTGCCGAAAATATATTGGTTTTTTTTAATCACCTGTCTAATTTGTTTTAAAATAAAATTATCTATGTGCTATTCAACTATAAAAATAATTTTCCTATAACTTATAGAAATTATTTTGCAATTATTGTTATTTAAATCAAAAATTATATTTTTATCTTAACTCATTTCAAAAATATTTTTGCAACGTCATGAGACGATGAATTATGAGCAGTTTCTCACTAATCATACCGAAAACTAGTATAGGTTAGCGCACTTAATCGTGATATTAAAAAAATATATAATGAATTTATTATTGAGTAGGGGAGATAAGGGCCTTTATTCATTGATACTTTTATATTGGATTTGCTAGCATTATAAACAGACCTGCACTACCCGTGTGAACTCAGGTACAGACTAAGCTGAATGGTTGATGATGCAATTATTGTTTTCCATATCCGCTTTTTCTAACTTATAAATGACAGACCTAAATTCCTCAAACATTTTTAAAGCGCCCTCTTGTGATATCTCTATAAAATACGTCTTCATTCAGAAAAATAGAGTGTTAGATTGTTTATACTAGTTTTGTTATTTACAATTATTGTGATGTAAGAAAACATTAATGCAAACTAATATTTACATCTTAATTTACAAAAGTAAAAATATGAAAATAGCAATAAAAATAAGTACCTACAAATTCTAGCAAGGCTACAGAATTCCATGAGTCGGTTTTTTACTATTTTAATAATAATGCACTATTCTAAGTGTAGATCACTGTAAACCCACTTTCAATTCACATAAATATTTTTTGTCTTTGTGCAGTGCGATATAAAATTGTAAATATCTCTTAAGCCATTTATTTGATCGAGATGTCACCAAATAACACTTGGTCTTCAAAATTATTTGAGAAATTCGGGTGTGGCATTAAGAAGCGAATAAAATATAGATTGCGAAAGGGCTTTTCGAACCAAACGATTTACACAAGCACGACAAGGAAAATATGAGAAAAACAGCTTGAAAGAGAGAGAAAGAACAACTGTGCGTGGCCAGCGAGGGCGTGTATTTAGTTCCAGAGGCCGGCCGAATGTCCACTGCCCCCCCCATTTCAACTGCTGTTGCCAGAAGCGCAGACTAATTTGTACAAATGATATTTGTGAGTTCTCTCTGTAAAGGACACTGTTGCCGGTTGGAGTTGTTTGGTTTTGCCTAAATGTGCATGAGCTCGAAAAGGAGTCAACGATGACGAGACAAAAATATCATTTTTTGTACAAATTAGTCTACGCTTCTGGCAACAGCGGTTGAAATGGGGGGGGGGCAGTGGAGATTCGGCCGGCCTCTGGAACTAAATACACGCCCTCGCTGGCCACGCACAGTTGTTCTTTCTCTCTCTTTCAAGCTGTTTTTCTCATATTTTCCTTGTCGTGCTTGTGTAAATCGTTTGGTTCGAAAAGCCCTTTCGCAATCTGTATATAAAAAACAATTGTATCATCAACCACGAAACTTGGTAAAGTCTAACTAAAGCCAGTGTGATGAATCATATTTTTAATCCCCTTGAAGGAAAAAGCCGCCCAATGGCGTGCATAGGTATAAATTTTTTATAAATTCAAATATTGTGAAATAATGTTAATCTACTATATCAATTTGAATGAAAAAAATCAGCCTGCATACAAAATTCATAAAATTTGTAATACAATAATAACGCGTTTTCCTCTAGAACACGGAGTATCTAAAAAACAGTTTTTTGTATCGTCAACCCAACCATACTTCACAACATCATGCGTATCAAACCAAGTTTCGTCTAAATAAATTATACCTAGTTCTATTTGAATCACGATACCCTTTTATTTTGCGCAAATACTCCTGTCTTAGTTCAACGATACGCCGAGATTCCATCATCACCATTCGATTATCTAATTTCTTATATTTGAATCCACAATTCAATAAAACATTGATAAGTATATTCAGGAATATCCCGCAATTTATCAAGAATCAGTTCTAAACTTGGTACTACTGAACATGTAAATATTTGTTCTTAAATTCGGCCCTATCATCGGTATCATTTATTGCTAAGTCATTTGCATTTGTTTGTGGTTGCTATTCTAATTAATTACAAATAAATTATAATTATAAAACTCACCCTAACGTCTACGAACAAATAAATATTATATTGATATCAATTCACTCAACTCCACGAACAAATAATAAATATTATATTGCTATCAATTCACTCAAGTCCACGAACAAATAAATATTATATTGATATGAATTCACTAAACTCACTCGACCAAGAAATATATACTAGATATTTACTACTATTATTTTAAATATTTCTTTAAATAAAATTCACACATGCCCCTGAATCGACACACAATACTAATATCTCTCTAATATCACAGGCCACCCTCGGAGTTTAATTTTTTTTAGTTATAGTTAGTCCGCCTTAGTAAGTGACCCGTTACCCCATTATAATATAAACAATAATGTACTTGATGATTGTATAATGCTGAACACCTGCAATGCGTTGCCAGATATACAAAATTTTCTTGAATATAGTAGGCATACAAAAAGTTGTTTTAATCAATTTCCCTTTTTACAGCAATTTCGAGCGACTTTTTTTAATGCTTACTAATAAATTGATATTATGTATTTTTTTTTAAATATTTCCAAACTAGCTTTCTGAGAACATCACGAGCTAACAGTTTACTGAAGTAATGGGAAACATTTGTATAGTGAGCCCAACAATTTTAGAAAATATATCTGACAACATTGCTTTATTTTATGGTCATCACACTGACTTTAGTTAGACTTTATGTATCTGAGTGTTCAAGGGTACTGCAGATCTGTTTATTATAAGTGGTTTAGTGATTATAAGAATATGAAGAAAATTAATTTCTTACTGAAGAGGTCTATAGCTCGTTAACGAAGTATGTGAGGCACACATTTTATAAGAAGTAATGCCATTATTTTTATCTCTTCTATCAGTTTGTGGTACCTGTGAAACCCTGTATACGGTTTGTTTAAAACTATTTATTTGTTCATTAATATCCATTTTGTTCCCTTCAAAATAGTCCCTTCTCACATATAATATTCTAAAAGAACATGAAACTGTCTTGGCGATAAAAACATTATAAAAGAGACCAAAATAACATCTATGGAAACTTTGGGTCCTGCAATGTGTTCGGATTGTTTTAATTTTACTTTAATCTAAAAACAAAATCATTAAATATATGAAACAATCCGCCGATGTATTGGTTAGGCTAATGGAACCGTAAGGATCCGCAGTCAATATCACAAACTCACACACACACACAAAATCCGCCGATTTAAACCTCTTGTGTACCAGAAACGTATGCAAATTTTATAATACGTCGATGATTGTTTAAACTTTGATTACAGATTTTGTCATCTCTACCGTCTAGCTCTTCCGTTTCGGGATACTCTTCAGCTTCTAATCTTTGAGAATTTATAAATGAATCCTTATCAATAGTAGAAGATTCTATCACAGTAACTAAAGAATCATTTTCCATTGAGATTGAACTAAAACTGATCTACTAAAAGTTCGAGCTTTACTTAAAAATTCCACCGTTGAAAATGTAGCACCTGTTATAACAAAATTTTTTGCAGTAAAAGCGTGTACTAAATAAGCTTTCTTTGAATCTGGATTTGACATATCAGCAGTTTCTTCAGTAGACGATGAATCATTACCTGCATCATCTGAATATTCAATTCTAAAATAAAATAGATTCGCTGCAATTAATTATTGGTGGAATTAGAAATACAACTACAAGTCTATATTCATTACCAATCCTACACCAGATGTACTATGTTTAGGCACATGTTCAACTTGGAGAGCTGTATCTATAAATTTGACTTTTACTCTGCTTAAAACTGAAAGAAACATAATCATATTTTTATTTTGCAAAATATTGTATCTTACTTGCAAAAAGTTTTATTCCTTCATAAGTCTCCATTGGATTTGAAGTATTTACACCATTTACATCATAAGCCTTGTATAAACAATATTTTTTTACCGTGATTCATGTCTCTGTTTAGGTTGAACAGTAATTTTAAATCCTTTAACTTCAACATAACTAGGATCTTTAAGTATGGATATAAAGGGCTCATTGAAAAAAAATATGCTGAATATATCCATTAACAAATTCTATGGGCCAGTTTTGCTCTTACTCAATTTAGTGCCTGTAAGAAAGTAAGTAGAAAGGTATTTGTAGTATAGTTTATAGTCTTAGTTTTAGGCTGTATTTATTAGGATTAGTCATGATTGTTTTGAACTTTCAATATCTGTCAGATTCTGTTAATTAAATTGTAATAAACTATTGAAGGCTTTAATAAACAGAATCTCAAATAAAAATGGAACGACTTCTACCACCGGAACGCTTTGATGTACCTACTTGTTCACAACAATGGACGCATTGGTTCAAACTTTTGAAAATTTCCTGAAGTCAGCAAATATTTCAAAGGAAAAGAAAGAAGCAGATGCTCTTAAGCTCCAATTACTTTTCAACCACGTTTCGTCTGCCGTTTTTGAGTTCATATCTGAATATACCACTTATGATTCCGCCATCAAAACCCTAAAAGGTTTGTTTGTGAAAAAGGTAAATGAAGTGTATGCTAGACACATCCTTTCAAGTCGAAAACAACAATCGGGTGAGAATATTTCCCAATATTTGCAAATACTAAGATCCGTAAGAAAAGATTGCATTTTTGAAAGAGTCATAGCTGACGTTTACAAAGATGAATTTATTAGAGACTCCTTTATAACCAGATTAAGTTCGACACAAATTATAGGCAACGACTTTTAGAAAACTATACTCTAGCTCTGCAAGAAGCTGTAGATAAAGCAAAGGCTTTAGAATCTGCCGAAGTACAAGCGGTGTCCTATACAAACAACCTTCCACCGATTATGAATAACATTATGTGTCCTCAGTTAATGACTCTGAATCTCATCGTACTTGTTCTGTGGCTGCTGATTTTCGACCTTCAAAACCAGTTAGATGCTTCTTTTGCGAACTGATTCGACATAACAGAGACAAATGCCCCGCGAGAAATTCAAATTGTTCTTTATGTAATAAATTAGGCTACTGGGCTTCTGTGTATAATTCATCGAAAGAAAATACCAGTATGAAGCAATCTCCATCAATTTTTCTGGTAGCTGCTTCTCATCCTGGCTTAAAAAGGCTACTATTCAGATAATGATTAATGACTCTCCCATGGATGCTCTTGTAGATACTGGTAGCTCGGAAAGTTTTATTTTTTCAAAAGTTTTCAAAAACGAAACCTCACTATATTTCCTTTCGAAGGTATTGTAGTTATGGCTTCTACGACTTTATCATCGAAAATTTTGGGGTACTGTATAGTTGATTTGAAAATATTTGAATATACCTATTACGACTTTAAAATACTGATTTTAGAACATTTATGCTCTAATGCACGCCATTTTAAAACAATACACTCGATTAGAATTTCAATTTGACGGAAACAAACCTCCTATCCGTATTTGCAGTCTCGCTGCTTCTAACGTATGCGAAGCTAATCTTTTTGATAATTTGTCATGTGATTGTCATCCAATTGCTGTAAAGTCGCAAAGGTATTCACCGAACGATTTAAAGTTGGCTTGGAGAGCCCACTTGTTAGTAACGTCTAGCGAAAATCATGGAAAGAGAATGGTTGACTATTCTCAAACCATTAATAAGTTTACTATGCTTGATGCCTTCCCGTTACCTCGTGTGGATGACATAATACAATGTATATCTAAGTTTAATATTTATAGTAAGATGGATCTGAAGAGTGCCTACTATCAAATACCGATCAAACAATCTGA
The DNA here is from genome assembly GCA_949126875.1 of Lochmaea capreae. Classification (NCBI taxonomy): domain Eukaryota; kingdom Metazoa; phylum Arthropoda; class Insecta; order Coleoptera; family Chrysomelidae; genus Lochmaea; species Lochmaea capreae. Next base: position 4,976,472 of record OX421398.1, read on the forward strand.
TACACCTTACACTGCTTTTGAAGCTCGTGGTAGATTGTATCAATTTCGTGGAATTGACGAAAATGACGTGCGCGGTTGAACGAAGTTTTATGGTTCTCATTAGGTTTTATTGGAGTTACAAATCTTATTACATTTTTTTCTGTATAATTATTATAGATATTGGGGTATAAAATGATTATAATAGGTGCCAGAAATTGAACATTTTATTTATATAACTAAATTACGCATATTGTACAAATATTACAATTATTCACAAATTTTCCAGAATCTACTAATATTTACATTTAAATTACAATACAATATTTTTATACATAAATATACATTATCTTTGAACAGTTCGCGCTCTTTTCGGTCTCAGTCGAGGTTGCTCTATATCTTCCCTGTCATTATCTACAGCATCGCTAGTATCAATTGCAAGTTCACATTCAACTAAGTTACTGATGTCAAAGCTATGCTCACTTCTTAAACTGATATCGTCATCATCATCATCATAATTCAATGATATACTTTCCATTTCTTTATTATTACAACTCTTACGTCGTAAACTAAAATGTACATCACCTACCTATGTAATTACCGATGAAATCCCCAACGATCAGTCAAAAAGCTTTTCTGAGCAATGACAAAAATAAAAATAATTTTATTCAACTCTTGAGAGAGAAGCTTTTTAATGCTGGATTTTTAGTGGGTCAAGCTGAAAAAGATGTAGATGCAGAGCTTGTTCGTTTGGCCATAAACTATTCCTCACAGTATCCTTTTGTTGAAGACGTAGATATAATTGCTATATTGAATCAATTAGCTCACAATAAGAAGAATATTTACTTGTTAAAAGTAGGCAAAGGTAAAGCAGGAAATACATTTTATCATTGTTACAGCTTCAAGTATCCTATGCTCAAGGAATTCATTACATTATTACATGCTTTTAGCGGCTGTGACACTACAACTGCTTTTTACATGCAAGGTAAATTTAAATTCGTGAAAATTCTTAGCGAGAACGCAGAGCTTCAGAATACTCTTAAAATATTTTATGATCAAATAGCAAATAAAGTTGATGTGGAGAAAGCTGGTAATGAATTTGTGAAATATGCTTATCAAGGAAAACCAAACGAAACCGAAACTTTGAACGATTTCAGATTTACGAGTTTTCAAAAATCGTCTGCTAAGAAAACTTTTAATTTGGCCATTTTACCACCGACTCAGGCAGCTATGGAATTTCATTCTTTTAGAGTGTTCTATCAACTCAAACTGTGGGATAAAGATAAAACAATTGTTGATAAAATAAAAGCTACAGACTGGGGATGGGAGTTCATTGCAAATTACGGGCTGGTGCCAGAAACTACAGATATGTAGAACTGATTCCTAAAGAATTAATGTCGATTATGTCATGTGCTTGCACCACTGGATGTTCTAGTGCGAGATGTGGATGTAAATAAATTTTTTTTCAATTTTTCAAAAATTAAGGGTTGAAAATTTTTTTTCGAATATTGCATTACGTCATCTTATAGGGTATAAAATTCTCTACAATTTTGATACCTACAATTTTTTTCTACAATCAAATCTAAAAAATTTATGGACGAAAAACTGTTGCATTTCACGTGCTCCAAGCTATGCTTGCCAGCTGCATCGCAAGCTCCAGCGGAATCTTGTCACAAATCTAGGAAAGAAGTCTCTACTACTTATACTTTCGTTAAAAAAAGTCAAATCTCTGATGGAAATCTTTTCAATTTCACGACAGGTTTCGGCCTAACTTTCCCGGACTAATACTATAAAAAACCAATCTATAATGCCTGATCCTGAGCGATTACGGCCCTTACTAAATCTTCCAGAACGTAACAGTCTTCCTTCATTACGAAGAGCTTTAGGTTTATTTGCCCACTATTCTCAATGGATATCCAATTTTTCTGAAAAGATTCATTCCTTGGCAAATTTCACTGATTTTCCATTAACACAAGTAGCTTCGGAAACATTTAAACTTCTCAAGACAGACCTCAAGACAGCAGTTCTTATGACTATCAATGACAATGAAACGATTGTTGTAGAAATAGATGCTTCGAATTTTGCGATAGCTGCCACGCTGTCCCAATGTGGCAGACCTGTAGCATTTTTTTTGAGAACGCTATCTGATAGTCAAAAGACACTCATCTGTAGAAGAAGCCTACGCTATAGTCGAAGCTCTTCGTAAATGGAGACATTTACTATTACCTATATGTTTGACAGTAAATGTCATGGCAAGATAAAAAATGACAGAATATTAACATGGCGCCTAGAATTAACTCCATTCAAATACGAAATCATTTATCGTCCGGGGTAATTGAGTAAAGCCGCTGACGCGATTTCTCGGGTTTGTTCCTCGTTACATGATAAAATTGATCTAGTTCAACTACATCTGATACTGTGTCACCCCAGTATCACGCGCATATATCATTGGGTACGAACTAAGAATTTACCTGTAACTTTAAATGAAATCCGGAAGATGACAGCATCTTGTCAAATTTGTTCGGAACTGAAGCAGCGCTATGCAAAATTTGAAAGTACCTTAATCAAAGCTGCTGCGCCGTTCGAAAGGTTACATATAAATTTCAAGGGCCCTCTTCCAACAGCCTGTTTATTAACCATCGTAGATGAATTTTCCAGATTTCCTTTCGCTTTTCCTTGCATTAACACTTCTTCAAGTGAAATCATTATTCATAAAAAATCCCTTTTTTTGTCTCTTTGAAACACCATCTTACATACATTCTGATAACGGCACGGGCCTCACTTCTCAAGAGCTAAAAACGTTCTTAAACAATAATTGCTACTAGTAGATCTACGCCATACAATCCATGCGGAAATGGGCAGGTAGAACGCTATAATGGAATCATTTGGAAAACCATTAATCTGGCAATTAGATCTCGTGAACTGAAGTTAAGTCAGTGGTAAGTGGTACTGCCAGAATCGTGTTGCATTCTATACGTTCTCTATTATGTAATGCCATGAATACGACTCCTCACGAAATATTGTTTTTCCATGCACGACGCTCACTTAATGGAATTTCTCTGCCTACGTGGCTAACTTCTCCTGGACCTGTTTTGCTTCGTCGATTCAATCGTACCAACAAATATGAACCTTTAGTCAAAGAAGTCAATCTAATTGATGCAAATCCTCAATAAGCAAGATGTGTTGTTGGGAAGTTCAATGGAACCTGTGAACCTCCTGGTCCTATGGGAGCACTTACAACTTGTAGTAAAACTAGGGTCTCACTGGGAGATTTTTTTATTAACACTAACTACATCTTATATTAATAGTATAAATTGAACTAATACTAATACTTGGGGAATAACTAATGGATTATTAATCCATAATGAATAGAATAGAATATCGTAGACTATATTAGAATATCAATAATAAAATAAATATACATACTTAATAATTCCACTTTAGTCTCGTTCCCAACTATATATATATGTCCTAGGTCACGTACGTATAAACATGGTCTGACCTTCTAAACATCACATATTACCGGAGAACTGCTGACCATGATACAATTTATGTTTAAGTAAATAAACCATATTGTTTTTTATTTGTTATGAATTTCAATGAATTTATTCTTGCTTGCATGTAATGCCCAAAGGACATCACAAAGAGTCCGATTACCTGACGGTCGTGAAACTTCTGTACCTATCACTTAGACACTTAGCTCCATCCACCTCCAAGATTAACTGTCAAAATTCTACGTCAGAAGAAATTGGAACAAAAATCCTTTCTTCTCCACCTATCCTGCATCAACATCCTTCAGAACCCGTTTCTGAATCTGATAACGGAAACGTTGATTCCAATGGAATCATAAAAACTATAATTCAACCCACCAGCTCCCTGCCAGAGGGGATGACTGGCCTAAGAAGATCGTCTCGGGCAAATAAAGTTCCTCCTCGTTTGTAATATTAATTATAACTTCTAAGGCTCGGATGAATGTAGTATAGTTTACTCTTAGTTTTAGGTTGTATTTATTAGGATTAGTCATGATTGTTTTGAACTGTCACTGTCAATATCTGTCAGATTCTGTTCATTAAAGCCTTCATTAGGTCTTTCAATTTATTACAGTATTACAATAATCAAAATTATGTTTAAAGGGCTTCTATAAAAAATAAAGCTAGGTAAATAACTGATAAATTAATATGTGTTTGTCCACGACCACTTAATAATAAGTCAATATTTTACCTCCTTACAAAAGGTATATGGTATATGAGTGCGGAAAAGTAGTCACGCTATGACAACTCGAACACTAACAACATTTCGGTACATAGGTGACTAGAGATGGGGGTACAATATGAAATAAACTATTAAATCTGACTAATCTGAGTATTTTGCTTAGGAAATTTGTTTCTGAAATATATCATATTGATTGAATATCAAAATTTTTAGTATTGATACTTTTCATAACGATATTTTCTAATCTTACTTCGAAAAGGCAAAGTTTCTGGAAGGTGTTGAAATATATAAAAGGCAATACCTGCGACAAGGGAACAGTTAGTTTAAGGACAGTTCACGGAAAATAATCGGACAGTGAAATAGTGAATTATTTAAGATAAATAGTGTAATATTCAAGTGGTGAAAATAAATTAAAACTATATTATACTGAGTGTAAATAAATTAGTAGACATAAAGTAAAGTGTGTATATGAATTAAGTTCAATACAGTGTGTGTATAATTTTATCCCGTAAAAACTATTTAAATAAACAAGAAAAACATTACAGTAATACAAGAAACTGTAAGTATTACCAATAAAATTTGTTTTAAACAGTGTATGCAATGAAAATAACACTTGTTAATTTAAATTCAGTATAGAACTAACTTGTTTGTTAATGTAGGACCCTTTCGCACAACTGATACCCAATCGGTGCACCTTCACCTCAAAGGCTTTTGTCAAAAGAAACAGATATCGAGTATCAAGTGCGTTCCCATGGTTATCAAAAGAGATTTTTTCGCAAAAATGGGTACCTATAAAAGTTACAAATTTCAATAGAGGAGTAGGATAACACAAATCGTAATTTGTAGTGGCCCTTTGTAAATTTTGCTTCTAGAGTTATGTAACAGGTTTTATAACTATAATGCCAGAGGTTCATAAAAGTTTAAATTTGTAGTTTCGAAGGAAGTTATGCAAACATTCGAAGTGGTACACTATCTATTATACAAGATACATCTATAATAAAATGTCGAATTTAACGAAAATATGAAGTTTCTTCAATGTTAATAGTTAGTGGTGTAAGTATAATGATGAATCAATTATGTTTGAGGATTTTATGTTGATTTAAAAATTTGAATATGATGATATAATAAAAATTACTGTAAATGCGTTTTCCATAGTCTACAATTACTTGTGTCGTTTGGTCGATGTCAATTGAACCAATAATAACAAAGTTATAGGATAATGCCCTTATGATATGACCATAGACTACGTCAAAATTACTTAGGTGAAAATCCTTATAGCTGAGTACACATGACTAGAGAGTCAAGAAAACATAGTATTATGTGTAAAATTTTAATATAAAAATTGCAAAGCGCTTTCGGCTTTTACGCCATCATCAGTGCGATACTCGTCAAGTATATATACAAGAGTCAGTTTGTTGTTGGTCAGTCAGTCAGTTGGACTCACTGTCAATTGAATTTCCGTTATACAAACACGTGTATTTGCTAGAAGTTTATTAGTATTTAAAAATGTTAAAATGTTAACGACAGTTTACCCTATATAATGGGGAAATTTTTAAATTAATTTTAAATTCAATGTAGCTTTCAAAAATGGTTTTTATGATTTATTTTTTGGACTCTTGTATATAGCAGCCATTAAAGCGCTGAGTTCTTGTGTAATCAGTTCCAAAATGGTGTGGGAATGCCTAGGCAAACTTAATGAACTAGGCGAGAACAATATAGTCACCTTACTGTGGATTCCAGGACACACTGGAATAGAAGGAAACGAAATAGCAGATGAACTAGCGAAGAGGGGGACTGAAATACCCTTTTGGGGGCCGGAACCCTTTTGCGGAATCAGCTCCAATGTAATATTGGAAGAAATAGGTAAAGCCGAAGAAAAGAGAAGATCTGACAATTGGAAAGATCTAGTAGGGCTTAGGCAATCAAAAATTCTTCTGGGTGACTACAACCTGTTGAGATCAAATGAATGCATAAGTCAAAGCAAAACTGGACTAAGAGTTTTAACAGGAATCCTAACGGGACATTGTCGCCTGAATGGACACCTTAAAAAGCTCAAAATAGTGGAGGAAGAAGATTGTAGATTCTGTGGAATGGAAGAAGAAACCTCCATCCACATACTTGCGAACTGCACAGTATTTCAGAATCCTAGGGCACAGCACCTGAGAGACTACTGGATAGAAGAGGGACACTTACCTAAGTTGAGGCCTGCAGATATCCTAAAATTCCTCCGGGAAATAGGACTAAAGGAGCTACTAGTATCTAAGACTCTCCTCAGAAACTAAGTAGAAGTAAGGGGGCACAATAGATCTTTTAGGTCTCAGTGAATGTTACCCCAAAATACATACATACATACATACATATATACTGGACGAGTATCGCACTGATGATGGCGTAAAAGCCGAAAGCGCTTTGCAATTTTTATATTAAAATTTTACACATAATACTATGTTTTCTTGAAAATTACTTAGTACTGTTTGTTCGATTAACAAAGTTATAAGCGATTGCCCTATAGCTTGCATCCCCATAGGTTAAGCTGTTTTTCGGGAAGGTTAGGCTTAGTCGAGGTATACGTCTGCAATCTTAGGTCACATTCTGGTCGTGACCTTGTGCATGACAGTTTTTGTCGGCTGTCAACAGTCACGTGTCAAAATTGTCATCTGTCAATGTTCTCCAAATATCTTACGCTAGTGTTCCGAGTGATCCATAACATATCTTTAAAATATCTCAGGATCGTGTCCAAGGTTCTTAGCTCATGGTCACTCAGTATATCTATTGTTCATCATTAATTTCTGCATTCTTCACGAATCCTTGTCGTTTGAACAGCGCTTGGGACAAACCTTCAAATTGGCCATCATGTTGTTTCACTACCTTCACGTTGTATGTATACCAACCTTAGTTCGGTTACGCAGAAGTTTATGGTTCACTATTATGAATAATGTGAAAGGGGGATATGCGTACTGTATAACCCTTGTGATACTTATAAACAAACATAGAATGTTTACCAATTATTATCAAGAATAAGCTCAAGCACTTTTTTTAAAATTCGAAGTCAATTTTCAACGAAATATTTAAAATACTACTTATAAGTAAGTACCTTTATTGGTTTTAATTTATGCTTGCACGAATCCAATCATTTTATGAAAGAATACTCTATAACCAACAATCATTTCTTACAATGCCAATCACATTATCCAAAACATTTTGGGAACTGTTAGTTCAACCCTCAACCTGAATATGTCCACCCAACACTTTTTAACAATGCAAACTGTCATGTGGAATTCTTGTAAATTGTCTCCCGTAGGGACACGATTTGTTCCGGATTAGTTATTTCTTTGGTTTCAGAAATGGATTGAGTGGATAGACAGTTTTATAACTAAGAAGATTATTTTCCTTCAAATTGCCAAATGGTTATCATTCCTAATTATTTATTCATATATTTACTTGTGTGTTGATTTTTTTTGTATCCCATATTAGAAATATGTAAAGCAGATAAAAAATTCATGTGATCAACAAACTAATCCAGTAGACCAGTTTATTGGTTGTTTCAGTTTCAATCTATCGTTTGTAAGCGACGATGATCTGAAGTGATAATGATCCCAAATGATGGGTGCTGTTTTCATTAATAATAAGTTAGCGATAGTGCACTCATACTAATAAAATGACGTGGTAATAATTCCTTGTGAAGTTTAATATGGTAGTGGTAGGCAGAAAGTTTTTTTAGGTCTAGGGGGCACCGTCTAACAGAACATTTAGGCTGGATTCTCACCAAATCTGACTGAACACAATCTTCCCAATTTTGCAGACTATTTGGAGATTTGCTAATTTCGTGTACTACAATTTGCATATTTTGTTCCAGCCGACGGCTTTTTTTCTTTTTTCAGTTTGGATTCACAGTCAGAAATAAACTGCCTATGTTGATATTATTGTTTTCGATTGTCAACTTTAGTTTCAGTAAACACCGAAATACTTTTGAGACCGGAATCTTGAGTGAGGTAGTAGAATTTCCCGAGAGAACCCATGCTTTATCCTTATATTTCTTGTTTACTTTGTTACTGCAATGACGAAGACAAAACATCTCTTCTTTCGGGAAGCTTTACTCTCTCAGACAAGTATCCAGCCCCTGTATACGGTTGTGTACAAGCCACTTACTGATAGCACATGTTTTGGATCCACCCTGTCTTGTTTTTCTGAGACTGGACTCATATTGTCATATAAGATAAGATAAATAAGAGGCTTATGTGCTTCTCCACTACGACCTCAACAGATCTATTGTTTGAGCCCTCCTGTTATTCTAGAATTCCTTGTCCAGATCCGTCCTTATTACTAGACTTCGAATGCCAAACCTCAGGTACTCCATATATTGGGAGGGTGTGTAGTCAGGCCTTCGCAGTGGCTCAATACGTGTGCTGAGGTTTCCTCGCCTTCTTGGCAAAACCTGCATATGTTTAGGTCTGCCAATCCAATGTTATTCATGTGTTTGCTCAATATACAATGCCCTGTCAGGAGCCCAACCAGGATACTCACTGTTTTCCTATCCTGGTTCAGTAGGTAGGTACTCCATGAATTTTGGCGAGGGTTCTTTGATACATTTTTTGGCCTGCCTTATTCTTGGCGCCTTGTTCCACCATTATCGAGACTGATTTTTTATCCAAGTACTGCTATTTGTTTTGTTGCAGCGCTTTCGCTATGCACCATCTATTACGACTTCCCAGCTCTCCAAGCAGTCCCAAACGAGTTTGGAATTTATATGCATGGAGCTGATTGCTTTTATAGTCACTTGGCTATCGGAGTATATAGCAACGGCTTTTTCCTTAAACTCTCGTATTAATAGCTGCACAGTGCCGTATTGCTGCAACTTCTGCCTGGAATATCGTCACATGTTCGTGAGACTCTTGTCTTTGTTTTTGCCGGCCTAGGTACGGTTGTGTACAATCCACTTACTGATAGCACATGTTTTGGAACCTCGAGGTCTTATTTTTCTAAGAAGGGGGTCATATTGTATCCTACCAGTTAGAGAAATGTCATTTTGTTTCCTTTTGAAGATAGTGGATCAAGCATGACGCTTCTTCATTTCCCCTCCAAGCAAGTTCTACAGACGCATTCAAGAACAATTTTATATGCAGCCCTTCTGCTAGATTTTCACCCCAAGCTTCGATCATTGCATCATACTCATTGTCTGTAAATGCTGATGCACTGATCTTCTTCTTATACAGTGGGCATTGGAGGTCCTATGTCTTTGAATTACTCGTGTTTTGTGTCTCTAAAAATATTTACTTATTTATTAACGGGCAGCGTACAATTCCAAAGCTGCTGTCTCTTCTACCACGCAGAGATTAAATATCTGCATCGAAAAAGATAGAAAGCATTTCGAATAGTACATTTAGGTTATTTTAATAGGTCAGTGTAGTTTATTTTTGTTACGTAATTAATTGTTGGTTATTGTTACTAAAATACTGAGTTTGTCAAAATCATATTTTTATGTATACCTATTTCTTCTCGTATCTTCGCTTAGAAAATAGATATTGAGATGCGGTTTTTACCATTTTTTTCATTCCATCCTCATTTAAGTAAATTATTTAAAAATGTAGCATCGCATTTGAAATTAAAAGCAAAACAACTGATTAATCACCGCCACCTAGCGACCGTTAAAACCACTGGAATGAAAGGATATGATATTTTATTAGGCATTGAACTTTATCTCAAATAATACTAAGCTTGTTAAAATCAATGAAGCGGAACACAAGATATAACTTGATTACAGTTTTCTGTATCAATTGTCATATTTAAGTAAAGCGTGTTATTAATAGAAGTTTTACACTATTATTTTGACTTCTATTAAAAGTTATAACAGTTTTATTGAGTCAGTTTTCCCACTCACTCCTACCAGTTATTTTACAAGATAGAAGAAAAAGTACTAGAGCAAACTTACGTAAAATGATCTAATAATTGTGGAACTATAATGGTACATTTATTACAGAAAAAAACATGTTTTTGTGTTATTATTGGAACTACGCCATCTAGTGGTAGAGTAGAAAATTTGAAAATAACTTACAGCAGTTTCTCGTAGGTATGCGAGTTTGTAATATAGATATTTTTCTCTAAGCTATGAGATGGATAGTTTCTGAGATACAGCGGGTTACCTCTCTTAATCAGATACCCGCTATAGTTGCGAGTAAAATTAATTTGCACCGTTTCACAATTTGTCGGCGAGATAAAGAAATGTGTGAGTAGAGCCGGTTCCAGACAGATTTTTCATTATTGCAAGATCTCGACGCACTAGCGATCTCTGTACTCTCCTTTTCCGATGCATAGCAGTTGTTTTACCGAAAACTGTTGTAATGGATTTTTTTGAAACTTTTGTCGATTATGTATTCTTTCAGCAGCTCCATGCTTTGACCCAGTATTTTCTTGTTTCAGTTGCCTATATATATTTTTTACGTAGATCGCGACTAGAACATACTAAATTTCCTTTTGTCTATTGTCTCAAATCCCTACTCTCCACTTTCAAAAATTTCAAAAACTTGGTAAAAAATTTTAACAATTAAATATTCATGTACATACAACAATCAATCAACTTATATTCACTGTGACATTGCAGCATCTGTGAAATCAAGCAGAATAAATAAATAAATAAATATATTGGCATTGTTTAGGTTGGAGTCTGTTCACTCTTCTAGTATATTCATTGTTCGGAGCCTATAACAATATCTTCCTTTTCGAAAGATGGCCAAAAAGCCATAATTTTGATCATTAGCAACAAAATAGTTTTAGTCAATAAAAATCTCAATCACAGCAACATCTAAGAACACAATGTCTCGTAAACAACAGAAATGAACTAAGCCCACTCTGGAACGTTCAAAGTCAATGTGGACTAACCATTCAAGTAAATTTTGCACAGACCAATCGGAAGCTACATTGCAACAATGAGAATCAAAGGTTCGCTTGAGGGTCAACACTCGAAATGATTTATGGATTTTTTATATTTTCGGCTTTTTAATCCTCAAAGGGACCTTTCCGCATACTGTTATTTTATTGTGAAACAGTGCAAAATAATTTTACTCACAACTATAGCATAAAACATATTCTTATTGTATATCCAAAATACACTGTTGAACGAGCAGCACACATTTTTCCAAACAATTTGGAAATTCCCATCGGAAAAGATTGCCAGTATCATTGAATCACAGACCATTTTAAATTAATAAACTATTATATTATCGTATTGTCGCTAATTATTAGTGAAATAGTTTTAACTATATTTCTAGGATAATGAAAAATATATAATACAGCAAAGCCCTTTCAAAATACATATTGTTAAATAAAAAGCGAAATATCCAGGTTTACAATCGGATCACATTGATTCAGGGATGACCTTTCATTTTATCTTATAGTAACATCTTCTATTAACCACTGTGAATTACATTTGAAAATTCACGATTTATAAAGGGAAGTCTCTTTAGTCTAACCGATCATCTCTTTACAAGGCATTCGGGTAGCACTTGTGTTTAGCACATTGTATACTTTTCGAAGTCACCATGATGCGGTTCAAAAAAATTCCTTAAGGCATGATGATCTTTATCGAATGTAATTTTTGTATTGCCATGGACGTGGAATAAGAATATTTACGCTATTTGGAAATTATTTTCAAAAATTTGTTTTCTTAAAATTCTATAGAATTCTCTGTTACAAGATATTTGTTAATATAAAATATCAATATTTTATTCGAATGAAATAGTAATAATTCTTGAAGTGACATTCGTATAGATAAAATTCAGACAAACTAGTAATGGAAATATATATTTTTTAAGCTTCTCATACTTTAACTGTAATGAAATCATCAACTTCTATTGTTTTTCAATTTGCCGTTACTACAGAAGAGTTTTATTTTTTCATATTAAAAAATATTTCTATTACAATAAATATCAAACATTGTATGCAATGATTCACAAGAATATAAGACTGGAAAAATTGCAAACATAGTCTTTATTAACACTAAAATAAAAAGGAGTCCTTTTACTTGATTACAGTTTCCTGAAACAATTGTCATATTTAGGTAAAGCGTGTTATCAATAAAAGTCAAAATAATAGTATAAAACTATTAAAACGCCTTACAAATTTGAAAATTACTTTCCAAAGGGTAGACTGTTCACTAGTTACCGTGGCATATGTATGTATGTATGTATGTCTTTTGGGGTAACATTCACTGAGACCTAAAAGATCTATTGTGCCCCCTTACTTCTACTTAGTTCCTGAGGAAAGTCTCAGAGACTAGTAGCTCCTTTAGTCCTATTTCCCCGAGGAATTTTAGGATATCTGCAGACTTCAACTTAGGTAACTGACCCTCTTCTATCCAGTAGTCTCCCAGGTGCTGTGCCCTAGGATTCTGAATTGCTGTGCAGTTCGCAAGTATGTGGATGGAGGATTCTTCTTCCATTCCACAAAACCTACAATCTTCTTCCTCCACTATTTTGAGCTTTTTAAGGTGCCCATTCAGGCGACAATGTCCCGTTAGGATTCCTGTTAAAACTCTTAGTGCAGTTTTGCTTTGACTTATGCATTCATTTGATCTCAACAGGTTGTAGTCACCCAGAAGAATCTTTGATTGCCTAAGCCCTACTAGATCTTTCCAATTGTCAGATCTTCTCTTTTCTTCGGCTTTACCTATTTCTTCCAATATTACATTGGAGCTGATTCCGCAAAAAGGTTCCGGCCCCCAAAAGGGTATTTCAGTCCCCCTCTTCGCTAGTTCATCTGCTATTTCGTTTCCTTCTATTCCAGTGTGTCCTGGAAATCCACAGTAAGGTGACTATATTGTTCTCGCCTAGTTCATTAAGTTTTCCTAGGCATTCCCACACCATTTTGGAACTGATTACACAAGAGCTCAGCGCTTTAATGGCTGCTTGACTATCAGACATTATGATAATCCTTTGCCTTCTATATCCTTTGTCAATATTGAACTGGGCACACTTTCTTATTGCGTGAATTTCCGCTTGAAAGATACTTGGGGTTTTCCCCAAGCTTTCAGAGTGTTTGGTGCCGGGCCCGTACACTCCTATCCCAGTTCCTTCTATTGCTTTTGAGCCGTCTGTGTACCATTGAATGGCATTCTTTCCAAGTCTGGTAATGGTATTTGGATCCCATTCCTTTTTGTTGCTTAATTCCGTAACGAATTTGTTTGAAAAGTTACCGGGGCATATAGCCCGAGAAGTAGATGTTGCTTCCTAGTGAACGGTCAACCCTTTGGAAAGTAATTTTCTAATTTGTAAGGCGTTTTAATAGTTTTATACTATCATTTTGACTTCTATGTATCTTAGTTCCTAGAATCAAAAATTAAGGCAAAACCCAAGAGAAATACCCATTAAATCAATCTTCGAAGTTATCTACTAATGATCAGCTGAAAAGAACGGTAAATGACAGACAATCACATATGATCATCGACAAGATTTTACCTTTAGTAAGTTTTGATGACCCTGATTGATGTGGAAGTTTTTTGTTGTTTAAATTTCGTCGTTTTTTGAAGTTATTTTTGTGAATTAATTTCAAAAGTAATTAATGTTTAGTTGAATTAGTTTTAATTTAGTAAGTATTATATGAAATAATAACATAATCAATTACTTGATGCTCTACATTATAATTTCATTAGGATATTTCACTTCACTTTGACAAATTAATAAGTTAATAATGTCAAAATGACTACCCAAAAAAATTGCATAGCTATTGTTGTTTTTTCTAAATTCAAAGGGCCTTTTCAGTAGATGCTTATAAATATAAATACATTTATTTGAAAGCTTACTGATAATTTTTTACCTTGTGCAACTTGGTTTTGAACATATATTGGGTTGGCACCATTTTCCAAAATTGCATCAAAGGGGGCATCATCTGACGTTTTTGTTTTTGTGGTTAGATTGATTCTTCCGTTTTGTTTGTGGACCTTATTGGAAAAAAATAAGCCAGAATTTTCAAAAGCGAAAAAAAGCTTAGTTTGAAGGTTAGTTTTGTCAAAATCAAGGAAAGTAGTTTCTGCAAAATTCTAATAAAATACCAGACTATAATTTTCAAGGGCGTTGGCTACGTGACGCCACTAAAAATTAATTACTGAAAATGCATCTTATAGAGCACCTGGAAATATATTTTATGTTTTTTGTGCATATAAGAATGAATGATTTATGTTTGTTATGTTAAAATTGTCACCTACGTTCTGAATCAGCTTTTGTAAGAAAAACCAATATTGTTTTTTCTTCTTGAAACTTCAAGCAAATATTCAATGAAAATATTACGTTTTATAGTTGGTAAAATCTGAGAAGTTTATTATCCCTTAATACCAAATTTTCTCTACGCCATTGCATTCTCGTTTATTCCGAAAACTGTAAATCAAAAATTTGACCACTACATGTTCATAAATCACCAAAGTTACCAGGGGCCGTTGACGACCGCCACTGGACAATGAGGCACACATTTGCCAAAAAGGCAATTCTTACCTAAGGCTCCTACATTGTACTACAAAAAAAGTCATTCAGTGGCGGATTTCATGTTTTGATAGGCGTGAAAGCTTGACACTCCTTGTGAGGTTCTATTCATTGTTAATTTTACTTATCGCTTAGGCGTTTACATGATTTAATAATTTTCGACGATGAAATATATTAATGGTTAAACTAGCCATTATCTGGTCATTTGAAATTATATTGAGGAGCAGAAACAATACGCGTATTTAGAGATCTTCTTTGAAACATTAATTGAATATTCATGTTGGAATAATTTCTTGTTTCGTACATATTGGAAGATTCCAGAAAGAGTATTTGAAAAGAATAACTAATAGGCATGATGACTGATTTTGAGAAATTGCTCCCAGATGTTTGTACGCATTAGCTACATCCAAAAAAATGTTGTTTTTTGGAAAAATAAGGGTTTTAAAGAAGAAATTTATGTTTTTGAAATACAATGGACTGCCTAAGTCTGACGTCATAAGATGCGTGGTCATAAAAACAAACAAACCGAAAGCTCGTGTAAATTATCAATAAATTTTTAACCTTACCTTGCAGATTTTCGTGTAAAAAAGTCTCCAACTGATCTCTTTTTACTTATTTCTAACAACGATCACTCTTATTTCTAGCAATATTAATAGCAAACCGCAAATTAAAAATCTCTTATGACGTTATACACGCGTTATCGATTTGTTTGGAAAAGTTGTGACGTCAGAGTTTAGGCAGTCCATTCAAATTTGGCATCAAAACGTTAGCCTAGTAATGGCGTCTCTATGACATCATATATCTGTAAATACTTCATAAATATTCCACAGTTTGCAAATTAAAAATTTATTTTGATTACTAATTCGGATAATTTATTAGCTAAGATGGCGGATTGTCATATTTTGTATTTATATTTTCACCGAAATAGATATAATTACAATTTGTAATGTAAAAATAAGTTGTTGCTTTAGAATATTAATTTGTATTCTATACAATTATTTCAGTTATTCTTAGAGACTCTCATCATGTCTATTCTGATCCCTTTTAAATAAGTACCTAACTGTTTATATTAAAATTATTTGATAACTTTACGGTGAAACTATCTGTTCTAAAATTGAAATGAGTTTTTAAGTCGTCTTGAACTTTGTTATGAGAACGAAACTTTCTACGAGAATTGCCTTTTTTATAACCAGTTATTACCGACAGGTTTTTAATATTTATTTCAAAGATATTATATAAGGATAATAAGAAATTAATCTGGCGATCCCATCAAAAATGCGTTTAACCCTTTGAGGTCACCCCACAATTTAATTTTGTCCAAGCAGGTACCTATATCTACCTACTAAAATCCGTAATTTATGGAATAATAGAAATTGATACTCAAACCTTTAGCAATATTAAATTAGGTCCTAATTATTATAATTCAAAATTGTTTTATGATTTAGTTCCAAAAACAATACATGAGCACGAAGAAAATATGTTTGATTTTATACCGTTGAATATTTTATATACCGGCTGCTTGAAAATTCCTGAGTGTGATTACTAGATGTCGCGCCTCTAATATGAAATCAAATATAAACATTTTTTTTGCTATACACTCCAACTAAGAACACAATATTACTGATACCAGTTTTCTGATGTGAAGTATAAATATTATTAGAAATGTTTGCGAGAAAATTCAAGTGTTTTTTGCTTTATATTATACGTTAAAAGTTTTATATTATTTCGGATAACTTTTGGCAATTCAAATCTATATAGTTTTATAGATCCACGAGTTTTTTTTGTACTTTAAAAATTATTATTATTATTATTATTATTTTTTATTTAAATTAATGTGTCTCAGCTTCAGAGGCCATTGACACAGTTACAGTTTAAATATGACAGAGTAGAGTCAATTTTTAGATAAAGTAAATAGTTACATTGTTGACTTATCTAGAACTGATCACATTCTGGTACTGAAGTTAATGTCTTTTATTTAAGTAATTTAAAACATTGCGTATTTTTCCCGGAGAGTTCAGAATTTCTGTTAGAGTGTTCAAAAGTTCTGATTGTCTTCTTTTTTTTGAATGTTGTTGGCAATCTGTGATAATATATTTGACGGAAAGAATGGTGTTGCAATGATGGCATAAAGGAGGACGTTCTGAAGTCATTAGATGGCAATGTGTGACGTTGGTATGTCCAATTCGTAGTCTTCTGATAATTATTTTATCTCTTCTTGGTAATGAAGGGACTACTAGTACTTAAGTATCATTTAGGTATGTAATAATTTACCAGATGTTACTTTATTTCAATAAAAATATTGTTGTTTTTTGCGTGTTGTTTCTTATTTCTAAACATTCAACAGCAAATTAACATCTGGTAAACTATTACATATCTAGTTACTACTTTGCACAGAAAATTGAAAATATCTCTAAAACTAATAACTTTAGGCATGAGAAATATTTGGTAACAAAAATAAAGTATGGTAATAATACTCTTCCTGGACCGGTGAGTTGCATCCCACTTGAGCAGGCCAAACTTTGACCGCTGAGTTGCATCCCGTCAACAAATTTAATATTGTGTCTAAAACTGGTAGATAATTAAATAAAAGCGGGCATTCTTGTCATGTTTATTCTGATATCGTAATTGATACTAAATTTTATTTCCTAAACTGCGACTAATACACTTTTATAACAATATAGTCAATAATATATTAATTTAATTTAAACAATTCCACAATTCGAACTTCGATTGGGTTAGCGTAGAGTAAGGAACGGTAGGGTAGGGTAGTTAAGAGAATATCTTATGTTTTTTTTATTAAAATATAACGTCAGAAAATATGATGACATTTTTCAAATCTCATACAGATATATGTAAAAATATTTACGATTCAAATAATATATCGGCAACATTGCTGTAAAATTTGACCAGCCTTTGACCATGATAGGCGATTATTAATGAACAGACCTTTTTGGATCACGGATGCAATTCGACGGTTGCCTTTTTTCGTTCAGGTAAAATTTTACTTTTTGGGATGCAGCTCGCCGGTCGCACTCTTCGACAATGATATAAACTACAGGGTTTAAAATTACTGAGAAAATGTATCTGCTAAGTACTTGAAGTTTAACACCATGTATTTGATTTACTAGATATTAGCAAAATCTTCCGTGTTGATAAATTTTAAAAAGCCATGAACGTCTAAAAAAACACGTATACTTCATTTAAGAATACGAAATCACTTATGTACATTGAGAAAATTCATAGATAATCCTCACACACTCAATTACATCAATAACTATAAAACATTGTACCGGAAAACTATCAAATGTATAAAAAAACTATTATAACAATCGCATCTCTAGAGATTAAAATTCCTCCAGAGAAACTTGGTCTGTTACCAATGATTTGAGGAACAAAACTCGTTCATCAAACTTCAATAACCTCGACCCGGACGAACTTTACGATTATCTCCTAAGCATTAGTAAGAACATTTGCTCTAAAGTATCTCCAGATCGTGATACTCTTTCTTTCTTCGTTCCTTCTAAGACAATCAATGATAGTTTCTTCCTAAGACCTGTTGTAGATAAATTTGAACTCAGGATTCAAAACAAAATTTCCTGTGGCATTGATGGGTTATCAGCTAAGTTGATTTTGAATATTCCAGATGTGAATGTGTTCTCTAATCAATGAATCCTTGAAAATAGTCTCAAAACAGCTATAATGGTTCCCCTGCACAAAGGTGCCGAAAAAAATAATACTAGTGACTATCGTCCTATTTCATTATTACTAATCTTATCGAAGATAACCGAATGAAAAATCGGGCGTAGGTAAACTGCGCACAGTGGTCAAGTAGTTTCCCAAATTTGGGAAAGGTTCATCAGGTAGTTGCAGCCAGGGGATTAAGTCTCTGTATAGGTAAATTGCGCACAGCGGTCAAATTGTATCCTTAGCCCGGTATACCTCAAAACTTTTTCATCTCAATTATGCCTAAGCACATTGACATTTCTTACCTTTTATCTCCTTATGTATATCACTTTCAATGGTGTAACTGACATTTCTTCTTCAGCTTTCCTTTTTAGGCTGTTACTGATTTTTTCACGACACGAATGCAAAAACTAAACTGATCTATGTACCTACGCCTCAAATTCTTATCGTAAAGTCATTAGATGATAATCCTTTTAATCTCTGGTGACTTTTAAAATTCGTGGAATCGGTAGAAAGTTGTATGCCATTTACCTAGACCCTCTTTAGGGTCACTTGTGCGCAATTTACCTATGAAAAAGAAACATTTTGGGTATACCTGGCTACAAACTGACCGCTGTGCGCAATTTACCAACCCCGTGAAAAATCATCTACTGCCCTTTATTTTTAATCTTAAAATTTAAACAATTTGGTTTCCTACTTAATAAATGTACTAATGACGCAATGTTCTTTGTTTTAAATGGTATAAATACCTAAATAAATAATAAACTTTTTACGGCTTTGGTTTTTTGTGATTTAGAGAAGGCCTTAAATTGTGATGATCATGGAATTTGGATAAATAAACTACAACAGTATGGTATCCGTGGTATTTTTTTAGAATAGATGGAATCTTACCTTGAGATGTTGTCTATTACGCCAGTCAATGGCTCTATAAATAATGTAAATCCAGGTTGGCATCCTTGGGCACCATCCAAATTTCTCCCTGCCGGGATCCTGTATAGTATATGATTAGAGCCATTTTTGCTTTGTAAATATTCTCCATTTCGTGTTTGTTTTACAGGAGTTTACTGTCTATAGTCAAACCTAGATATTTGACTTGTCTCCATTCAAGCTCTCTCCCATCTAGCTTAATGGTTTTGAGGCTGAGTTTCCTTTTCTTAGTGAAGGCTATTTATATTTAGGTGGGGTTGATGTTAAGTCCCACACCAGCCATTTGTATAGAGCAAACCCTTTTGTACGATGTCACTAAGGGTATTCTTGAATTTTCCTCTTGCTGTTATGACAATGTCATCGGTATATCCTTGGCAGGATATTCGGAGGTCAGTCAAACCACCGCTACTCCTCCCCGTGGACATTCTCTGGTTGTAGAGATGGAGGCGACCGATCTTTACTCGTCCTCGTCTCTGCGACTATAGTGGTTAGCAGTTCCGACATCCATTTGAATGTTGTGCCGTTTAAACCTCTTCTATTTAATACTTTTTTTGACAGCCCCATGTGAATCATTATTGTCAAGAGCTCCTTCTATGTTCATAGACGCACATACTACCGTTTTTTGGTTCTCTAAGACACCTCGGATATTCAACTCTCAGTTGTACCAGGCAGCCTCCATAGATCTGCCTGCCTAATAAGCACGCTGATGTAGGTGGAAAGGTAGTCTAAGACAATCAAAGAGGAAAATATATTTTCACTTTCACTGTGATACATTTTTTTCTGGTTATAATGATGTTTTTAATGCTAAGCTATTGTCGGTGTTCTCCTGTGATTCGTATATCGCTTTTCAAATATAGTAGAAATACCACCGATGGTTGATCTGAAGTGATAAGGCCTCACATTACATTGTAGTCATTCTCAACCTCACACCATTACATTTGGTGGTGGAGAGTGTTGCAGAAAGAACAAGATACAGACTAAGTAGAGAGGGAATCATTAAAAAGAAAACCACCTCTTCACTTCTTAGAAATCAGACAACCTGGGACATGCCACAAGATGGTATTATGAAAAAGTATAACTTTTCAAAGAAATTCGCTACGGAATTAAGCAACAAGAAGGAATGGGATCCAAATACCATTACCAGACTTGGAAAGAATGCCATTCAATGGTACACAGACGGCTCAAAAGCAATAGAAGGAACTGGGATAGGAGTGTACGGGCCCGGCACCAAACACTCTGAAAGCTTGGGAAAAACCCCAAGTATCTTTCAAGCGGAAATTCACGCAATAAGAAAGTGTGCCCAGTTCAATATTGACAAAGGATATAGAAGGCAAAGGATTATCATAATGTCTGATAGTCAAGCAGCCATTAAAGCGCTGAGTTCTTGTGTAATCAGTTCCAAAATGGTGTGGGAATGCCTAGGCAAACTTAATGAACTAGGCGAGAACAATATAGTCTCCTTACTGTGGATTCCAGGACACACTGGAATAGAAGGAAACGAAATAGCAGATGAACTAGTGAAGAGGGGGACTGAAATACCCTTTTGGGGGCCGGAACCTTTTGCGGAATCAGCTCCAATGTAATATTGGAAGAAATAGGTAAAGCCGAAGAAAAGAGAAGATCTGACAATTGGAAAGATCTAGTAGGGCTTAGGCAATCAAAGATTCTTCTGGGTGACTACAACCTGTTGAGATAAAATGAATGCATAAGTCAAAGCAAAACTGCACTAAGAGTTTTAACAGGAATCCTAACGGGACATTGTCGCCTGAATGGGCACCTTAAAAAGCTCAAAATAGTGGAGGAAGAAGATTGTAGGTTTTGTGGAATGGAAGAAGAATCCTCCATCCACATACTTGCGAACTGCACAGCAATTCAGAATCCTAGGGGACAGCACCTGGGAGACTACTGGATAGAAGAGGGACAGTTACCTAAGTTGAAGCCTGCAGATATCCTAAAATTCCTCGGGGAAATAGGACTAAAGGAGCTACTAGTCTCTGAGACTTTCCTCAGGAACTAAGTAGAAGTAAGGGGGCACAATAGATCTTTTAGGTCTCAGTGAATGTTACCCCAAATGACATACATACATACATACATACATACATTGTAGTCATAGTTTTAAAATACGCAGTACCCTCCTGAAACGTCATTCTTATTAACCAATTATTACTAAAAAACTTTATTAGGTGAATTCTTTCAAACAGTTACCATAGATACATTTGTTTCTCAATCAGTTAATGTTATTTCATCGTTTAATTATCCGTTATTTGGATAAAGCTTATAGTGAGGCTTGTTTTATAATGGTTACTATTATTCCAGGAAAAGGCTTACAATTTTTTTTCAGGAGAATAGCAGCAACTATTAAACTCTCGCTTAATAATCATCCAATGAACCGCAGACGTGATGAATCTTCTTAAAGTTTCTTACTGATGACTTGGCTATATTGATTATGGTCATGGTGTACCGCTAAGAGATTTTTACTACAGACTCGGAGCTAGGTTTTGTTACCAGATAAGACGTGGTTATTCGGCTTCGGTCAGTTTTTGGAATCCAATTATATTTCACTTAATGTTATTCCAGCATGGAAGGAAGTTCGTACAAATCGGAGATTAAAATGTTGTAAATTACGGTATTTTAATATAAGTAACATTTTACTTCTTGGAAAGTCAGTGAATAAGAAATAAAAAGGGGATTAAAATGTCACTACTAATACTGTTGTGGCACACTTGCGACTACTTCTCATTTCGATTTTGTGAACTAAGAATGATTTATATTTTACGTTATTGAATAAAAAACAAAAAAAAGCTTTTCCATCATATACTACTGAATTTAAGAATATTGAAACATAATTTGGTCCTAAAACTAACAGAAAATGGTAGAAGGCCTAAAAATAATGATAAAGTCTGTTCCTACTTATAGTGAAGTGACTAACTATAACCATGTTAAGAAAGATCAGTACAAACTGTGAATTTGACATATTACCGGTAAATACTTTGCTTAAAATTTAATTATAGGAATATACTTTTGAAAATATTAAGACCGTAGTAATGATTTTGTATAAGAATTAAAATTGGATAATATCTGCAATTAAAAGCGCATACCTTCAACTGAAAATTTGCACGCTACTCGAAGGTCACTGATGACGTATGTGAATCGTCCGACACCCAGATAGCTGCCAAAATGGTGTCAGTTTATACAAAATATGCAACAGGGACCATTTCAAGCACAAATTGGAATCGCCAGACGAAAATATTGCTGCGAACCCCTCCTATATAGGACGTTCAAAAAGCTACAACTAATATTTTTTCTCAAAAATTTATATTTATCAACGCTACCTCTGTTTGCTATTATTAGATATTATCGTGGAGACAATTACAATAAAACGTCAGACGAAAATACCTCCTGATATATCGCGAAATTCTAGCTCAATCACCCTCCGACACGTTTCATATATAATCAATATTTCAGTTTTTCAGATTTTTTTATATTATCTATTACGACCAAATTGTTATTTGAAAAAGCATGTTTTTAAGCCGACTGGAACTTACCTACTTTTAAACCAGTCATAAAAATTATTTCATTGTTTGTTTATGGCTATCCTTGAATAATCCGTAATAGTCACTTCATTATTAGTAAAGTCTCTCCATACTAGTAGTGGAGATAGATGGAGCTGATATAGATCTAATAAGACATAACGTTAACAATATATACGAGAAACAAAGTTTGCCTACATTGGATAGTTGGATTAAGAGGCTTTAAAAAGATAAGCGGCGACCGGCGAGTTGCATCCCAAAAAGTAAAATTTTACCTGAACGAAAAAAGGCAACCGTCGAATTGCATCCGTAATCCAAAAAGGTCTGTTCATTAATAATCGCCTATCATGGTCAAAGGCTAGTCAAATTTTACAGCAATGTTGCCGATATATTTTTTGAATCGTAAATATTGTTATAAAAATTGGAACATATATCTGGTATGAGATTTGAAAAATGTCATCATATTTTGATAAAAAAACATAAGATATTCTCTTAATTACCCTATCCTACCCTAACCCAATCGAAAAATGGAATTGTTTAAATTGAATTAATATATTATTCATTATATTGTTATAAAACTGTATTAGTCACAGTTTCGGAAATAAAAATTATTATCAGATGAGCCACGTTTAGATGCAGAACGTTATGCACTTAGGATTTAAAGTTAAAAAAATTAACAAAAGTTTTAATGGTATCCAGTAAAATTCAGGAATTTAGACTGAAGTAATTTTTAAAAATCAGGTTGCATATGCAGAGTCAGAAAATTATTCACTAGGATGAAACTTATTTGATTATTTGAAGATTGATTTGAAAACAAGCTAATTTTAAACATTCATCAAAATAGTTTAATTATTATGGACCACGCAAGCTACCGTAGTAGGAAGTTGGTCAAAGTTCCCTCAAACGATACAAAAGCAATAATTCAAAATAATGACATTCATTTCCACGAATATTACAAGGAAAGAGGTTTTTACACTAGGGTGTCCTAGTTCACCATACTGCCTCAATTCACAACTATCTAATTTTAATAGGATTAGTAACTTGTACTATCTCAGCTCGTGTTACCTCTAATTTTAATAATATGAAAGTTGTTTTGAATAATATTAACACATCGCCCAGTATAATATGTCTTCAGTAATTCATTGGTATGAAATATGGATAGAACATTTAAAATGAACGTAAGTTTCAGAATCCATAAAAATAGATAATTAAGTATATTGATGAACTGGAGGTACAGAAAAACCCAATCGACTATACTATACGCCTGCATTCAGTTTCTTTATCGTATCATCAAATGTCAAATTCACTTCCTGCGTGTTAAAAGATCATTTCTTATGTTACAGGAATAAATAATTTTTTCTATTAGCTATTATCGTGTATTTATATTTTCTCAATAAACTATTTCATGAGTGGCATGAAGTTATTAAACATCAACTGAGAAATGTGGTGATGACCCGTTGTGCACCTATATATACATAACTTAGATTGCTTCATTTGCTGGTAGATGCAGCAACATATTTTGTGATAAATCTGAGTACCCAGCACCTGTCAACGGTGTCAGTGCACCGCCGTAACACAGGTTCGAAATTTGTTGTTACTTTGTCACCTTTCTAAGCATTGCACGATTTTCCCAAGCTGCAAGTAAGGGTTGCCATTTGCAGTCAAATGGTTGGTGTTTATACATCAATAGCTATATAGGCTACTTCTGGATTGCAGCACCCATGTGCGAATTTAACTCCATATTCCTTAGATAGCCATAGCAACGAACAATAGGCACTTCATTTAAGACATGATATATATTTTAGTATTGACTAATTTATGCATTGATCTTTGTGTCAATAACTAATATCAAAACTAAATTTTCTGTTAACTTTCGTTGTACCTACGTAATCGCAAAATAATTTCGATTAGGACGATTTATTCCAAAGGCGAACACTTCTAAAAACACACCTATAATTATTATAAAATAAATTTCTTCTGTGACATAAATCACCCAAACTCCGCTCACTTTGATTTCGATTCGGTCTGACCAGATAACTATCTCAGGTCGACAATAAGACAATGCCGTCTTTGATCCTCAAATGTTGTGAACCTGTAAGTGGTTGTGGATAATTGCACGCATGCTTTAAAGATTTGTGGGAGTAATTTTTTAATGGATTATTGTCAAGTCTATTACAAATATTTCATCCAGATTTATCGACAAACTTGGTTTTAAACAAAAATACAAGAAATAGAAACAAGAAAGGAATATCAAAAACAATATCGAGAATGTGACAACTTACTATAGAAGTACATAAAATTCATATTATAAGGCATAATTTCAATATTCAAACCTCTGAACGATTAACATACTAAAAGAGTAAACATTAGGGTGCCTCATTTTTTGGAAAAAGTCCCACCTAAAAATCTTGTACTTCATCGAAAAACAAAAATTTAGAGCCTCAGATGAACCCTTAATTCGAATATTAACCCGTTGCTCAAGAGCTTTGAATATTTTCCATTTAAATAACATTGAAAAATGATTTTTTTTGTTTTTTTCTTTCCGCTCACTATGTAATAAATTTTTTTAGGAACTTTGACTCATGGTTTCTTGTTAGGGATATAATTCGCTACAAAAACACTCATTGCACCGAATTTTTATCTCCAACTGGTTCGAAGAAAAATGTCTCTTAAGATGAATTTCAATAAAAATAGCAGTAAATCATGTTGATTTGCTAGACTATTAATGATAGAAGAAAAAAGTAAATGACAAATTTGTAGAGGATGAAATTTCGCAAATAAAATGACAAACAAATTTTTTCGATCCAAATTTAGTAGTCGAGTTATTAGTGACGCTAAAAAAATTTTTTATCATTAATTGAGAGCTTTAAGTGGCGATAACAGATCACATCGTAAGAGCTACAAGAAAATACATAGAGCAAAACTGTAGGGCATAAACTCCTCGACAGATTTGTCATTTAGTTTTTTCTTCTATCATTAATTGTCTAGCAAATAAACAAGATTTACTGCTATTTTGATTGAAATTCATCTTAATAGACATTTTTCTTCGAACCAGTTGGAGATGAAAATTCGGTGCAATGAGTGTTTTTGTAGCAAATTATATCCCTAACAAGAAACCATGAGTCAAAGTTCCTAAAAAAATTTATTTCATAGTGAGCGGAAGGAAAAAAGCAAAAAAAATCATTTTTCAATGTTATTTAAACGGAAAATATTCAAAGCTCTTGAGCAACGGGTTAATATTCGAATTAAGGGTTCATCTGAGACTCTAAATTTTTGTTTTTTGATGAAGTACAAGATTTTTAGGTGGGACTTGAAGAAGAAAATTTTTTCCAAAAAATGAAGCACCCTAGTAAACATACGTATTTTCTGACTTTAACATAAATAATATCAAAGAGTGTTTATTTATTTTGTTGGCATCCGCGGATATTGCCATGTCGTTTAAATATGATCATCCAATGACTTAGATTTTCCTGTGGTTCCCGTTGTATTTTTTTCGTATAATAATATAGTTGAGATAAATGTATGAAACGCTTTTTATTTAATCTTTGATGATACAAAACTTCCCTTTATGCATAAGTAAATGCTTATAAACAGGATGTCAATCTGAAGGTTGCTGTAATTCAGTATTTTTCAGTGGTTCAAGATTGAAAGAAGTGTAGCAGCCTAATTACGTAGAAACTTACCTGTCCCACTACCTACCTCGGCTTTTTTTTATTTTAGAAATTTCCCATCGAAATGAAGCTAATAAGGTTGCAATTTTTTTCACATTCTTCTACATCAATATACTATTTAAGCTTTGTCAAATTTCTAACCAGGCGCCTAGCTTTATAATAATGCGGATGTTTGGAATCCCACAATTTTGTTGATAGGTAAACGTTAATAAGTTCCATGCATTTTTCTTCTGTCCACTCCATTATAAAAATAACATAAAGCATTCAAAATGGAGAAAAAGTAAAAAAATCACTTCACTGAGGCTCACTAACAAATTTCGGTTCGCCGTTTTGTATAAACCCGTCCAAACCTGCAAACACATTCGCGCGCATTTCCTTTGATGTCGGTGAATAAACCGACAAGAGATGGGAACACTGCAAACAGTTTGCCGAATGGTCAAGATTTGCGAACATGTTTGCAAACGCGTTCGTAGCCCCGTCCAAACTAGTGTTTTGAGTGTTTTGACGTACGGTTCGTGGTACTGCTTATTGCGGCGTAAAGTTCAGGTGTGTACGAAGCTTAAGATGACGCATCCTGTGCAGTCTTAGCCGATTTAGCACAACTGAATAAATTAAAAAAATATATTCAGTTTTTGTATAATATTTAATGATTATCCTATGTCACACAAGCACAAAATAACTCTCACACGAATTTTACTGAATAAACAATTATAAAACTAAGATTACTGAATAACTCACTTTTGACATTACCCAATAATAAAAATATCACGTACCTATTTTACGTGCAGCTGCCACATTTACATTAAGCAACATGGAGGACTCATTAAGCTTTGAAGTATTAGTGGTATCCCAGAGAAGGCGCAGCAAGTATAAAAGCCGATATTTATGCAGTAGAGACTAAGAAACCACGGGGCGTTATCCTAAATGCTGTGTCGTCTTTGGCATCCCTTCCCTACCCTCGTTATCAGTACCTAGCGCCGGCCCCGTGGTAGATCGAGTGGAGCGGTAGCTCTATGCGCCAGGTAGCAAGAAGACCAAGAAATCAAAAGCAAAATACAATTTTCACCAAAAAATAAAATTTTGATAGCGCCTTTTGAAAGACGAGGGGCAGTTTTGCCGCGTCAGCTTTCTGAAAATCCTTAGGGTGACGATGAAATACCTATCTGTAGATTTCTGTCGATTGCATCTAGATAAATCAGTAGATCTATGAGCTTTTTTAACTACTAACTAGAGCTTCCTATAATGAAACGTAACGTTATAAGCATTTTGTTATGTTTTAACAACAATCCTTAACAAAAATAGTTGAACTAGCTAATTGGTAAGTTGATATATCTGTTCAAGCTTGTGATTACATACAAAGTGGCCCAAAGGTCTCGTCTCGTATCTCGTAAATTGCTAGTCCTAATAGTACAAAATTTGGGTACACCTATTTTGGTATACCGTTGAGTGAAAAATACAATTTTTCACTCAACGGGTATACGGAGATTGCAGATTTGATATTTGCAATGTTGCCAGATTTGCCGTTATTCGCTTATATTATTAGTAACTTTGGTTTTTCAAATTCATAACCCTGTATATTCAGTCATTATTGGAACCTCTTATTCAATACGAGTTCAACCATATGTAACACTTATGATTTTATGTAGGTAGTCTGGAAGGACTTAAATACATAAAACAGAAGTCTGGCAACGTCTAATTGTCTCAATACATTTTTTAATACAAACTATTTTCAACTGAATTAAAACGTAACAATTGAAAGATTACAGCATTTTTTTTGCTCCATTTGTGAGTTGACAGTACTCTAATCGATGGTAAAATTCGTCTACCACATTTCTTCATGATTGTCTAGAAATTAATCGAGATTCATCGATAATTCGTTGCCTTAGCTCTACAAGGTTTAGTTTTGTAAACTGAATTTTTCAATTATCTCCAATAAAAATAATCATTAGGATTGAGATCAGGTGAACGTGGAGGAGGCTATTCAATTCTACCTCGTCTACCAATCCATAGACCGGGAAATATCTCATCTTAATAACGCCGAACATTTACACCAAAATGCGCTGCGTTATACCTATCTAAAGTTTTGTTGTCATTCATAACTGTTTTCGGTCTACCTGATCGGTATCTATTTTTTACTCCTCCAGATTCCTCAAAGCGCTTTACAGTTTTTGGTACCGTCGCCTTATGAATAGGAGAACCGTTTGGAAAAGTATACCGTTGAACAAGTTGGCTAATAGGTACTTCACAATAAGAACTTTTTCTGTCGCCTCTCATCATTAGAATAGTACCTACCTACCTATTTCGTTCTTTTTCGTTAAGAGTCATTTTAGAGAAACAATTTATAATTTATCTTGCAGAAGTTTTCAAAACACATATCAAACTACTGTCAATTTTAGTTAATAAGGTATATGGTGAACAAATGTCAAAATCACATCAGCATTCTACATTTAAACATTAAAATTTCTTCAAATCTCTTACACTGTTTTATGTAGGTATCTAAGACCTTCTAGACTACATAAAATCATAAGTGTTGCATGTATAGTTGAACTCGTATTGAATAGGAGATTCCAATAATTACCGAATATACAGGTGAATGAATTTGAAAAACCAAAGTTACCTACCACAAATTTTGTACAATTAGGACTAGCAATTTACGAGAAAATTGGCCGTTTAGAGATTTTTGGTCCACTCTGTATACTTATCAGTTTTGACTTTATGTTTAAATAGTATAGTGACTCGACTCTATCGACCATTAATCATAAGGCATCTGTCTCGATTTTATTTGAATATATGGTGATTAGTCGTATTACTTGAATTTATTTATTGTTAAAGTAGGTCGCAAACGCCGAAAATTGCCGAGTAAAGGGCGTTGGAAGACAATCTTGCTCTACACTGATCAAAGGCTAGGGCCGGCACTAATATTATACCTATCATAAGTTTTTATTTAGTTTTTCTCACGATTTATTGTTGGTATTGTATTGATGTTAACGGATACACATTT
The DNA here is from genome assembly GCA_949126875.1 of Lochmaea capreae. Classification (NCBI taxonomy): domain Eukaryota; kingdom Metazoa; phylum Arthropoda; class Insecta; order Coleoptera; family Chrysomelidae; genus Lochmaea; species Lochmaea capreae. The sequence continues at coordinate 5,005,939 of OX421398.1, forward strand.
AAATACACAAAAATGATTAACACCTTTTAAAACTAAAATAGAGGTATACCTAGTAAATTCTAACATAAGAATATTATTACAAAAAATATTTCTTTATTAACAATTATTTTTATAAAAGATATTGAAAATGATCCTCAACAAAATTTGACAATAAATTCTCTTGTCTTGTGTATCAAAATACAAAATATTTTTATAGATTGTGTGTTGTCGAATAAAATGTCAAATACCTAGCAAAAAAAAAGAATTTTAAAAAGAATAATTCTTGATAACGGAATCTGGAAAGTTGAAAATAAAAATATAAAGAAATATTTTGGTTCAATTTCCCATGAAAAAAAAAACAAACGAAATATTGAAATAACCACAAGGAACGCACAGAAGATTTTTGAATTCAGCTTTATTTGAATTCATGGAAACGAGCAGATTGAAGGCGATAGTATGAACAGTTACCACAAATGAGTTTGTCTCGTTCTTTAGTGAAAACTTATTTTGTTAACCTGTGGTAGGTACTTTTTCCGCATACAAAAATGTTTCCTTTATTTTTTTTTCTGCTTTTATCATGAACTTTTATTTTTTTCTTTGACCACCCGCTAGTGTAATTAAAGAAATACTAACCATTTTATACTCGACTTATTTGAACAACATCGATGCAATTGTTATTCGTTGTAACAACGAAAACAAGTCATCGTCTTAACATCCCCCTTTGGTCCGGGATGGCCCGGAGCAGGTTTCTTGCGCAATTCTCTTGCGCATCCACGCCCCCGGTCATCAAGATCGTCATCTGTTTCTCCTAGGCGACGCCGCAATCTCAGCCAACTCAGTTATTAGTGCATCGTTTAAGTGTCGGGATTGTCGAGAAGTCCATGATGATGGCATCTTCGGTTCCACTACATCAGTATCATCAGGGTGGCACGGCGCAAGCGCATCAGGTGCGTGATTATAATAATAGTAATCTTGTAAACGGAATAACCCCTTATTAGTGTGTTGTAGCTGTTTGTTTATTTTGTTCGTTGATTAACGCTTGTATTAATCAAATACGGTTGATTCCAGTAGCAGTATCAGCATTTTTTCATAACGTGTATTTTTAAATTTTTGACTTAGTTGTTTTTTTTAGCTAAAAATTTAATTTGCTGAATATATTATTATATGGACTACTTTAATCAATAATTTATTTTATTGAATTGACATAATTATGTACTTACAGTGTTAAAAAAATGTTTTGAAAAAAAATCAAATGTGACTTACATTAGAAATAACAGACTATGATATTGATGTAAGTACCTACAAATGTGTGAGTTCTTTCTTAAAGCGAAATATACGCAACATAGACATAGCAATAGGTATACTTAATTAAATGATTTAGTTTCAAGATGGTATTAGGTACTCTTGTTCTTCAATTCACTAGTAAACATTTGTCTATTAAAGATTTTCAGTACCTACTTCCAATATAAATATTTAATGTGTGTACATGACACTTCTGCCATTGATTGAATAGGTATTTGATATTAATTTATATCGGTATTTATAGTAGTCATAATATTCTTCTTAGATAATCCTATGTTCTTTTGGATTAAATTGCTGTTCACATTCATGAGATGTACCTACCTGTATTTTAGGTTGTGAGTTACCTAGAGTCTTGACAAATGAGTGGTATTTCATATATTTTGGGTAGGTATTAAGTATAAAATTACATTAAGTACATTTCCGGCTTGTGATGATAACATTATAATCAGCAACATGCAAATTTTACTGTTAATCTTTAAAACACATTTCTGCCGTGCATTCCAAAAGCCTAGTAAGTCGAGTTACTAGGTTTTTGCTTTGTTTGCATATTTGAAATTAGGGCAAAAAAATCTACCTGGTAGCTATTTTTAAAATTATATTTTGACTTTCTATTACCTAGAAACAAGCAATGCGTTTTTTAGTAACTGGAGTTTCATAAGCTAAAATAAATTAACAAGTTGAGTTGCTAACATGGTTATCAATTTTAATTATTGTTTCTACACTCCTCAACTTAAAAATATAGTAAACAGAGTTATATAATACGCTATTAATCTTAATGCAAATAAAAAAAATATAAGTGGAGTTACTATCTCCCAAATTAAAAAACAAACAAAACAAAAACCTAGTAACTTGTCTTATATAAATTAATTTGTTGTTCTTTTTTAAAGAATATTTTTTAAGTGGCTTTACTAACATGTTATTCTATAGAAAACAATTTAAAAACCTAGTAACTCTACTTTCAATTAAAAAAACAACTATTTTGGAAAAGTTTATCAAGTTCAAACAATCTCGAGAATTTGGGAAAAACAACGGTCCAGTTTTAGAACAAAATATTTTTTTAATTATTTTAGGTATTTTTAGGTTTAATATATTTTTTTGAGACTGTACAAAAAACCAAAGAAGTTCAACTTTGTTTTTGTTAAAGTTTGTTTTAGTATTTTGTGTTTTGTTAAATTCAATATTTAGAATCATTTTCTTTTTTTTTTGTTTAATATAAAATGTTTAATAGTTATTTAAATCCTTAATAAACATTTAAAAATTCGGGTGGTGCTTTTTTTTATTTACTAGATAGTGGATTTTTTTACTTAAAACGCTATCTTTATGAACTTACGGTCTTACGGATGAATAATACTCGGTAATTTAAAATAACTAAATGTTTCTGTTTGATTACTAGGTTTTTGGAAAAAAAAATTCTAAAATATTTTATTATAATTAGACTTACTAGGTTTTTAGTTAGTATTTGTTAGAAACCATTTACCATAGCTAGATTTAATAGGTTTTTGAGCAACATATTTAGCACTGAATTTCTGGTAACTTCACTTACTAGGATTTTATTTTGCCAAGTATTGACATTTTATAAAACCAGTAACTACAACAACTTGCATAACTTTATTTCTGTTAAAAATATTTCAAAGCTATTATAATAGTTTTATAGAAACAACGTTTCTGTTAAAGAATGCCAAGTTTTATATGTTTATCTCTTAAATTTAAAAAATTACAGGAAAAATAAAAAAAATAAAAATTAACTCTATTTTTCCAAAAAGTAACTTTTTCGAGTTACTAGGTTTTTCAATTGCACGGCAGATTTAGTAATTACCTATTGAGGAATATACCTATTTGCTATGTAGGTACCTACCTACTTAACTTATATTTTGTAAATATAATTAAAATGTTTTTAGTGCTACTATTTGGAATACAATCTATATAAAACAGTAAATGTTGAAGTAATTTCGAATCAAACATGCACCAAACTTAATTCTGATGTGTTGATTCCAATAATACACAAAGCAATTTTAGATTTTACTAGATTATAGTGGAATTTTAAGTTGGACCACCTGAGTGATTACTTTGTAATCCACTTATCTGCCTGTAGGCAAATTTACAGACTTAGGTATATGTATAGGTACAGACCTGTTTACAACATTTGAACGTTATCATTCTCACAATTTATTTCATTTACCAATGTCTCAGTGAATATAGACTGGGACATTATTATATTATTTATAGTTTTTTTATTCACAGTTTAATAATAGAATCAATTGAAATTTTGAACTGTTTTGATATTTGTGAACAATTTTACTTTTTTGAATTCACCCAAAAATTATCCAGATTTGGGATATATAAAATCAAATTCAAAATTTAATTTTTGTAAATTCAACTCAATATGTTGTTTTTTATGTTTGGATTTGTCTGAAGTCTGAGCCACAAACAATCATTTTTGTCTTTTGTTCATAACAGCCGATTAATTCATTTAATAACATGTTTAAGATATCGTCGGACAAACCTTCCGATTTTGGCAATTTTGATGATTACGGCATTGTACCTACTAATTTTCTTCTGCCCCAATGCTCATTTTTCCATATATTATTTTGCCAAATAGTATGAAAAACTACTTATAATGTATGGAAATCATTAGGCCAAATCTTTAAGTAGATACTTATTAATTTACATATAATTTTCCGGTGGTGGTGAACTGGGCAACAAAATATCCTAGATAATTGAATTTTGAAAAACGTCCTTTGATCCTATTGATAAATTGAGCGGAAGCAAATGAACTAAAAATGACTAGCGTATAGGTGAACTGGTGCCCAAAAAGTAACATTTTTTGTTGCATGCAAGATTGTATAATTCTTGATTGGCAAAAGTACAATCTCGCATGCGACAAAAAATGTCATTGTTTGAGAATAGATCGCCTGGACGACAAAATAATATAATGTACCTGACCTTTGAGAAGGGTCCTTGAACTTGTAAGGGTTTCCATTCTCAATTACAATTTGAAACTTTCGGTTGAGTTCGTATAGGAATATATGAAGTGCATATTTTACTCATGCGAAGTTATGTTATGATGTTGTTTGTGGTATTATCGGTGGAAAAATCAAGTTATTCATACCCCCTCTTCTTGAGAATGTATTAAGTTTTTCTGTTGTCGAGAAAAATGAAAAACTTTAATTTTGTCTTCCACAATTGTGTCTATAAATGTGAAAGTGTTAGTGTATTCCAAAAATCGGAACCAAAAATGAGTCCAGCTCTAGATTTAAGCTTTATTTGCCCAGCAGTTTACCTAAATGTTCCATAATTACTTCTAGCCCATCAGTTACTGCCGTTTTCTACTTTGGAAATGAAAATTATTAAAAGATAGAAACTGTATTGATAGTAGGTACCAAAAAATTAACAATACGATTAAATTGGAACTAACAAAGCGCAATAGAAAAATTTTCCAAAAAATAAGAAGAATTAATTAGAAAAAGTTAGCTCAAGTTATTAAATTATATTAACTACATTGATAATATTAATTACATACATATCTAGTTATTAATAGGTACTTAATAAAAGTGGTTGAAGAGAATACCTACTAGAACCTTGAAAGGTATTATACCATTGATTAAAGATTATACATATTGTTATTTCATTTTCACGAATTATAAAATATTTTGAATAGAATAAAACCGAAAATTCACAAAAACAAATATTATTCTGAATTTTGTAATAACTTCCTATTTTTAAAATAACAGCACAAAAATTATATCATTCACTTTGGCAACATTGCTCTATTCTCATATAGAAAACATTGCTATAAATCTTTAATGCTGCCATTTGAATGTGGATTTCACCAACTAACTATCTACTAGCTACACAAATCGTTTTATTATCACAAAAACATTCTTTCGATTTAAAATTTACAGGTAGTTAATAAATCCTGAAAACTAAATCTCTCACAACCTCTTAAGATAAATAACAACAAATAATATTCATGTAATCTACTTAACGGCGGATTAACCTGCATGCTCACTAAGGTCCTCGAGCCCAGGGGCTTCGTATATTGTGCGAATTCTTTCCGTTTTTTATATAAATAAATTCTATTTGTCAGTAAAAGTAAACACATTAATCATCCTCTCGTACGCCATTTTATGTAAGCATATGAAAAACCTTTTTTTTCAATTTGTTTTTTGTTTCTTTATGCCGAGACTCTTGCTTTGCTCGTCACTACTGACAAGATAAATCGGGTACAAAATTAAAAAATTTATTGTGTAAAGAAACAAAAAGCAAATTGAAAAAATAGGTTTTTCATTTGCTTACATAAAATAGTGATACGAGAGGATTACTAATGTGTTTACTTTTACTGACAAGTAGAATTTATTTCTATAAAAATCGGAAATAATACGCACATACAAGGCTCGTGGGCTCGAGGACCTCAGCGTAGTAAGCATGCAGGTTAATCCGCCGTTAAGTACCTATTTGTTTTGATTTATCTTAGGTTGCAAGAGATTTAGTTTTCAGGATTTATTTTCTGCATGTAAATATTAAATTCAGAATCGAAAGAACGTTTTTGTGATAATAAACGATTTGAGTAAGTTAGTTAGAGAGATATATAGCAATGTTTTTTGGTGTGGGAATAGAGCAACGTTGCCAAAGTTAATCTTATAATTATTGTGCTGTTATTTTAAAAATAGGAAGTTATTCAAAATTCAGAATAATTGTTTTTGAGAATTTTCGGTTTTATACCTTCTATTCAAAATGATTTATAATTCGTGAAAATGGAATAACAATATGTATAATAGCTTTCAACGTTCTAGTATTCTCTTATACCACTTTTATTGAGTACCTATTAATAACTAGGTATGTATGTAATTAATATTATAAATGTAGTTAACATAATTCAACAACTTGAGCTAATTTTTTTCTGATTAATTCTTTTTATTTTTTCGAAAATATATTCCATTGCGCTTTGTTAGTTCCACTTTACTCGTATTGTCAATTTTTTGGTACCTACTATCAATACAGTTTATTTCCAAAGTAGAAAATTGGGACGGCAGTAACTGATAGGGTCGAACATTTATTGAATAGGTGAGCTGCTGGGCAAATAAAGCTTAAATTTTTGGTTCCGATCTTTGGAATAGGTACATTAACACTTTCACATTTATAAACACAGTTATGAAAGACAAAAGTAAAGTTTTTCATTTTTCTCGATAACAGAAGTACTTAATACATTGAAAATACTAGCAGCATTCTTTATTTTATTGCTGTTCAAATAGTAGGTATTAAAAATACAACAGCTTATAATTATTTTTTTGTGCGTTGAGTTTTGCGTATCTATTTGGTCTTGGTCTTGCATGTTCAGTCTTGGTATAGGTCTTGTTCTTGGTCCTGCTAGTCTAAGAATGGTCTTGATCTTGCGAAAAACCAACACCAAGACCAATTTCGCTCATCACTACTTGTTAGATCGAACGATGCTTAATTTTGTTGTTTTTTGTCTTAACATAAAAGTTTAATTTCGTTTGTGTTTGAATTGGAAAAAAAATCAGTAGTCTGTATTAATATCAGTAATTGAAACATGTTGAAAATAAAAACAAAAGTGATGGGTAAATCCTAGATTAATCAACGAATATATTTTAATAACCTTCCCTTGCTGAATATATTTATTAGGATATTTCTAGAGCGATTATTATGTTTAGGTTTCCAAACAATCCCTTCTAATCTATACTTCAGGTTTCTGTATTTATCATCTGTATAAATTAGAAGTTTTCAGTTTATTCTTACTTGTTTCACAAACCTACTGAGTTAGCTAAACATGTCACAATTTTAAATTGAACATTTTGTTCCAATCTAGGGATGATTTGAACTAATTAAATTTCTTTATTCCACCGGGCTGGTATCTATGGATATTCATCAAGTACTCGTATAACAGCCTCGTCTATTCTATGATTTTTCTTTGGTATCATCTTTTCTTAATAATGACATTGAATGTAAATCATGAATTTTTCCCTTTTCAAAATTGTTCGATTACAATTTCTTAACTAAATTTTTTAGACATCATAACATCGGGCTCTAAGATGCTAGTACGATAATTTTGGTGAACGCGCTTACGTTAGATATTCTAGATTTTGAAGAAGGCGCTGGGAATACGAAGTAATATTTTTTTTATAATAAAAAACCAATAGTGATACTTTGTATCATTTTGATGCAAATTAAAGTTGTTTATTATTGAAAATGTATCTAGAGCTGCCGCTCAAGCCTTCTATAGAGTGGTTCGAGCGGACAAAAACTGAATTAAGATTATTTTAGTACAAACTATTACTGACTGTCTGGTTAGTTGTTACAATATCTTCAAGTGTAACGAGTGCTACAATAGGTACGGAAAACACCTACCGCTTAAGCTGCTTGGGGATACTGTTTTGGCGGAGCTTAAATGAAATCTGAATAGAGTATAAGAACTCATTGTTTTCTATAATTTACATTTGTATCACTACATATTATAAAACAAAGAGGTTAGTGGCTTTAAGCATTTTATGCACATTATTTGACTCTCTTACACCATATAATTTAAATGAATATCTTAGGAGTAATCGTAAAAAAATTACGGGCGCGAGAATAACATTCAAGCGCCTCGCTTTGCTTGATGCTATATTAACTGGCAACGCAACTGGTGGTGAAACAGTTTTTATACCACGAATTCTCATGATACTCTCAGAATTGCCTTTTCAATTCAAACGGCTACAATTTCCTGTAAAAATAGCGTTTGGAATGACGATTATTAAAGCGCAGGGTCAAACATTAACAGTTGCGGGGCTTAGACTTAAGCACACAGTGCTTTTCGCACAGGCAATTGTATGTTGCCCTATAACGTGTTACTTCGAAACAAAATTTTTTTATTTTACACGTGGATATACTTAGAAACCAATCTAAATGTTTTTTGTTTTTTTTGCCTCATAAATAATTGCCACTCAAAAAATAATCTAAATTAATTTTGCGTATAACAGGGGAAAGATGAATTATTTTTTATTTCTTACGATCTACTCAACCAATTTTACCGAAACCTACATCTCCTCAGAGTAACATGGAGTGTATGTCAGATGTATCTTAGGTACATTGCAGTTTACAATGAGAAAATCCTTGAAAGTAATTTTTGGTGGTTTGCACATCATTTCGTTTCAATACATTTAATGTTTTTCACTACTTTATGCTACACCTCAGGAGCTTTAGGACTACAGACTTTTATTAATTAGGACATTTGCCACCTCAGATCCTTCAATGTTATGACTTAACAAGTTAGACTTCATTCCCAGTTGAAAATTTATAGAATATAAATAGGTTTTTTTCGGGAAAACATTTTAAAATAATGTAATAGTTACGGTATATTAATCTAGAGTTTTTATTGTTGCAGATGAGTCCTTTAAATCTACTGGCTGCAACTTGCAATCGAATATATAACCACCAACCGTATTCACACACTCAGCTTTCACCGGCGTCTACAACATCTTGCAGCAGTGATGGATATGTTTCACAAATCCCAATTGAATCATCCAGATCACCCTTGGAATATTCCCCACATTATCAACCCAGCTACACCCACGCTTATTCCAATCAGTATTGGTTCCAGCACTCCCCACCACACGGTGATATAGCAACTAGTGGTTACCAACCAAATCATCAGAGTATAAATCATCAGTACCAGTGGTCTCAAAGTAACTACATGAGTAGTCTAGCTTCAAAGATGATGGTCAAACCAGAATTAGGTTACTCTTCCAAAGCCCGTAGGTGTATTAAGTGTCAATGTCCAAACTGTATTAATGAGGAAAATGGATTAAAGAAACCTAGCGCTAAGAAAGTTCACATATGTCATTATCCTGGTTGCGACAAGGTTTATGGAAAGACTTCCCATCTTCAAGCACACTTAAGGTGGCATACCGGCGAGAGGCCTTTTGTTTGTAACTGGTTGTTCTGCGGCAAGAGATTTACCAGATCCGATGAGCTACAAAGACATCTCCGAACGCATACCGGTGAAAAACGATTTGCCTGCACTATATGTTCTAAAAGATTTATGAGATCAGATCACTTAACAAAACATGTCAAAACCCATAAAAATGGTACAGTTGTCCCTATTAAAAAGAATGAAAAAGAAGTTTCTAAAGACGAACTTGAAATTAAATCAGACGCCCAACCAGAATTTAAACTTCAGCCTGTCTCCCAATCGCATTATGATTCACAACTTATACATTCCGCAGCACCCTCGTATAATACGGGTTTATATTTGCATAATTATAATGAACAGTGATTTAAAACCATTAAAGTTCATTACGGACCAATGTAAATAATTTGTATAAATGTGCATATAATGATTAATATTGTAAATTTTATTTTAATAAATGCCATATTATTTATACTGAATTTTAATGTTTTTCTTAAATATTTATGCGAATAATTTTTCTTGGTTTTGAGTGAATAGGCTCATTTAACATATTTTTTGTTGTTGCAATTTCTAAAGAGATCATCTGAGATCATCAAATTTGTGGGGTATAGAAATTACGAAAGTCATACAATTCTAAAATTGAGCGCACCGTTCGCTGTGGCGTCACCAGCTCTCACGGTTCTTGGTTCGGTCGCATACAAACAGTATTCGATTCTGGAGTGTATTTGAATGCATACGATTTACAATGAAGTATTCCAAAAATATCCTAAACAAAATCGTCAAGTGTCGGAGTTATTTGGAAAAAGATAATACTCGTCGAATCCGAGTGCTGAATCAAAATCTAACGAAGCTTGGTTTGTTATGTTAAGTTTGCTCATTAGTATAGTTGGTTGCAATTTTCACATTATAATATTTTTAATTTAGGATACCTACAGCATGATTGGTAAATATTTTTATGGAATATTTTGAAAATTAGAAAAACTGATAGAGCAATTATATACAATCAATATAATTTATTATATACCAAAAAATAACTATAGATTGGCAAGTTTATCTGAAGCTACGCGGCATCGGTAAGTGGCGAGGAAACATGGCGGATATCTAAACGTACCAATGGCGTACGGTACCTATTTTTATAAAGGTATTAAAAATAATAATTATTATATAATAATTATATATAGAAACTGATTTTTGATTTGCTTTAAAGGCAAAACAAAAAACAAATAATGTTAAGAATCGTAAAGTTGGCGTGCATATGAATTTTTTATAAATTCGAATATTATGAAATAATGTTAATCTACTATATCAATTTGAATGAAAAAAATTAACCTGCACACAAAATTTGTAATACAATAATAAAGCGCTTTCCTCTAGAACACGGAGTATCTAAAGAACAGTTTTTTGTATCGTCAACCCAACCATATTTTAAAGGTGGGTGTATATCCTCATACAGTTTTAATTAAAATATAATTACCATTACTACTATTTTCTTACATATTAAGTTAAAATGGATTTTATTTTATATATTTATTCATGTAATAAAACCGTAAGGATTGTTTGAATAACAAATAAATGAATAAGCACTTGACAACATCATGTGTATCAAACCAAGTTTCGTCTAAATAAATTATAGTTCTATTTGAATCACGGTACCCTTTTGTTTTGCGCAAATACTCCTGTCTAAGTTCAGCGATACGCCGAGACTCCATTATTACCATTCGATTATCTAACTTCTTATATTTAAATCCACAATTCAATAATCCCACGCATCATCTTGTACTGTTGCTTCAAATGGTCTCCAAAATGCCATTCTAATTAATTATATTATAAAACACCCCAACGTCTACGAACAAATGAATATTATATTAATATCAATTCACTGACGCGACCTAACCACTACACCATCAAAAAGGTTTTATATTAATGATACCTTTCTACACTAGATCACCTACACTTTCCTATAAATACCTATAACAATTCACTAAACTCACTCAACCAAGAAATAGATAGGTATTATATTAAATATTTCTTTAAAACAAAATTCACACCCGACACTGAATTATACTATTGGATTATAAACCGAACCAAAACACAACCCCCCCTCCGAACACCCTCAAGACCGTAGAATTTTTTCTGCCAAAAATGTCAAACGGTGTATACTTCGGTTATTTCGTTATATTGCCATGAATACTGCAGTTGATGATTGGTTGTTTCGAAGTCTTGACTGCACGCGCATATAAAAAGTGGTTTTAATTAATTTTTCTTTTTTCAGTAATTTCAAGCGACTTATTTTAATGTTTACTAATAAGTTTACATTATGTATTTTTTAAAAAATATTTCCAAACTAGCTTTCTTATAACACTAACAGTTTACTGAAGTAAGAAGAACATTTGTGTAGCGAGCCTAACAATTTTAGAAAATATATCTGACAACATTGCTTTATTTTATGGTCATCACAATATGGATACGAAATAATTCAAAATCTGACACTGACAATACCAACGCCACTGGATAATCAATGTCAGTTAATTGACAAAGTGAGAGGGAAGAACACACGCACGCGATTGCCAATAGGAAGTCAGCTGGTCGCTAAGCAACGAAGGCCTTTCGATAAATTTCACCAATTGAGTTAGTTCGGAGGGCGTGAAAATTATGGTTTTCGCACAACGCTGCCAGAGCTCGAAGAAGCCCATAACAAATTTGGAAAAGTGTTATTCCTTTAATATTCATAAATTGAAAAAATAATGTTAATAGACAAAATCCAAGAAAACAAGCATATTAAAGAATTAACGTTTGATCATATTGTTAACATTGTTAATAGTAAAAAGTCCATTTTCTAATTATTATCACTACATACTTAGCACTTTATCTTTTTCATAGGTAAACGTGGCAATATCGAATGTTTTCGACTGCATTCCTTTCACGGCTTCAGATAAACTTGCCAAACTATACCTAATCATATTAAATGTTGCACAATTCAAGTTCCTATCTACATTTATGGTATACTTTGTGACCGCATATAACTATCAAAACTATCATTGTTTAAAATATCTAGGTAATACCACAATGTAAAATCGGCTCTTAATACTGTAATAATTACTTACTAATAATATGATACTTGCTTAACTTTTGCACTATTAAATAAAGCCGACAAATCAAACCATTCAGGTCTTTACCGAAAAATGTAACGCCAATGGTTTATTGCCACTTTATATCGACCCTTTCTTGTGCTCCTATGCAATAGGAAATAGAGTACCAATTACCAAAATGTACAAGTCAGTTAAACCTTCAGTCATTGAAAAAGATAACTTGGTTATCGAAAATATAGTGTGAAGTGTTAGTGTTGGTGTGGTGGTAGTGTAAACAGTATCCAGTGTCAAGTATCGCCAACGGTTCCAAAACCGGAGGGTACTTACATAAAATAATATAACTGTCAGGGTTTGTATACCTATAGATAATTCATAATCATTGTGGATGAGGTCTGTTTTATCCGAATGATATAGTAGAGGTATAGTACAGTATGACACTAAACACTGTTTCCATAACACTTTACACTACAAAAACGTGCACTTCACTGGATCCCATTCCTAGTAGAATATAATATTGTTAGAATTTGTTGTTCCAGTGGTGAAATTGTACAATAATATAGTAGAAAAATCTCTGTTTTATTTATTCCATACTATATAAAATTAAGGACTGGTACAACAGAACACATATTAAAAATAAAAGAACCACTTTTTAGTTTAGTTCCAAAACTGATAAGCAATAATACCTTGCTGAATTAAATATAAAATACAAATACAGGGTAATACAAATATCCATTTGTATACATACATCACACTTCCCCCCTTAAAAAAAAATCGAAAAATTAATTCCTACACAAAAAAAAAAAAATAAAAAATAAATCAATAACTAGGTAAATACAGATACCTTTTATGACACAAAACAAAATGAAACCAAATGAATATTAATTTTCATAAACCAGACGTTCAGGAGGCTTAACATTTCTTTTAGGTCTAACTAATAAGTCCGTACCTGTAGGAATGTTAATAATATTGTTATCATCTTCCTGATTGTCCTTTGACTGATCTATAGTTACGTCATTTGAATCGGAAATCTCACTTTCACTTTGAATGATATCGGATTCTACAATATTAAACTGTTTAATCTGATTCAAATGGCGTTTCCATTTTACATTAAATTCGGGTATTTTAACAATATAAGTAGCTTTACCAATTTTTTTATCAATAATTCCCTTAATCCAAGTTTTTGTACTTGCGTTGCGATAATCACGCACAGTAACCCTATCACCTGTTTCAAAACACAAAAAACGTTTACCCTTATGATAGAATTTTTGTTTATTTTGCATTCGTATGACACGTTCTTTTACTTTATTATTTGAACTAGGCAACAACTCATTAAACCGAGTTCGTAATTCACGACTCATCAGTAACTTTGCGGGTGATTCATTGGTCGTAGAATGAGGTGTACAACGATAGTCAAATAAAAAATTGTTTAAAACCAAATTAACATCAATTGACTTGTTTTGACCAAGTGCATTTTTTAATGCATTTTTAACTGTTTTTACCGCATTCTCTGCCGCGCCATTAGAGGAAGGATGATATGGTGGAGAGTTCACGTGCGCTATGGAATTTTTGGATAAAAACTCTTTAAATTCTACCGAACAAAATGAACTACCGTTATCGGTACATATTTGTTTCGGTAACCCAAACCGTGCAAAACATGACCTCAAAACATCTATGGTTGATTTTGTTGTAATCGAGTTCATTGGAAAAGCTTCTATCCACTTACTATGGGCATCCAAAATGATCAAAAATTGTTTATTTAAAAATGGTCCCATGAAATCTAAGTGAAGTCTAAACCAAGGCTGTTCTGGATAAGACCACGTATGCAAAACAGATTTATCTGGGGATTTTTTTGTCAATAAACAATCATTACAAACTTTACAAATTTCTTCAATTTGCTTGTTCAAGTTGGGCCACCAAAAATAAGAGCCAGCTAAATTTTTCATCTTCACCACACCCATGTGTGAAGAATGTAAGCTTTGTAAAATTGTTTTTTGTAAACTAAATGGTATTATTATTCTATTATTCCACATTAAACAATTTTATTCAATAGTTAATTCATGTCTGATACGATAAAACTTTTGTAAAATAGGAATTTTATTAAATGATTTATTTCGAGCCCAGCCGTTTTCAACAAATTTCAATACTTTACCTAAAATTTCGTCTTTGGCTGTAGCTTCTTTCACGTGGTTGAAATTTAATGGAAAATCATTATTACTCAAGTAATTTACATAATTTATTTCCACATCTAATAATGAATCTTTTTCCAAACTTAATGGTAACCTTGACAAAGCATCCGCTGGATTTTTGTCAGTTTTTACCACTTCAATATCATATTGATAACTTGAAAGAATTAACGCCCATCTTTTCAATCTATTTGCCGAATATTGAGGAATATGTTTGTGAGGGTGAAAAATATACGATAAGGGTTTATTGTCTATCACTAACGTGAAATGTTTCAAAAATAAATAGTTATGAAATTTACATAAACCAAAAATTACACCCAATGCTTCTTTTTCCAGTGTACAATATTTACGCTCGGCATTAGAAAGCATACGTGAAGCATACCCGATTACTCTATGGCTACCATTTGGCAATATATGTGAAATTAGAGCGCCCACTCCATAATCACTGGCATCAGTAATTAACCGAATGGGAAGTTCTGGGTTATAATGCACAAGAATTGGAGCTTCGACTAATAATTTCTTTATATTGTCAAATGCCTGTTGACAGTTTCCTGTCCACTCCCATTTGACATTTTTCTTCAATAAATTGTACAATGGATATAAAACAGTCGCCAACTTATTGACAAATTTTCCGTAATAATTTATGAGACCTAAAAATGAACGTAAAGAAGTAACATCGGTCGGAATTGGTGCATTCTCAATAGCTGAGATTTTATCATTTGAAGTGTGTAGTCCTTCTTTATCTATCTCATGACCCAAATAGGTAATTTTTGACTTAAAAAAACTACATTTTTCCAAAGAAAGCTTGAGTCCTGCATCTTGTAATCTACCTAGTACTAACTCTAAACGTGCTAAGTGTTCTTTGCGATTTTGACCTGTTATCAGAATGTCGTCCAAAAAACAGACAACTCCCGTTAAACCCTGCAATAAAGTTTCAATAATTTTCTGGAATTTTGCGGGAATACTTGCTATTCCAAATGGAGCACGTGTATACTGATATAACCCTTTATGAGTTGAAATAGTCATTAACTTCTTAGATTCTTGATCTAAACAAATTTGTTGATAGGCATTAGATAGATCAAGCTTGGAAAATTGCACTCCACCTTGAAGTTTAACAAACAAATCCTCAATTTTAGGCAATGGAAACTGATCAATTTCAATGAACGGATTTAAAGTTACCTTGAAGTCACCACATATTCTAACCGAACCGTCCTTTTTTAAAACTGGTACTATTGGAGTACCCCATTCGCTATAATCAATAGGTTCAATAACTTCAAGATTACTCAACCGCTCTAATTCTTTTTCCACTTTTTCTCTCATAGCAAACGGCAGAGAACGTGCGCGAAAAAATTTTGGTGTATATTGCAAGTTCGACTTTAATTTAATTGATATAACACCTTTATTAAAAGTTCCTAAACCAGGTGAAAATAATGTGTAATATTTATCAACTAAAAAATTTAAATCTTCAGGCAAATCCAAAGAATTCAAATTGGAAATGCTTAATTTAAATAAATTGAAAAAATCACGCCCCAACAAAGGAGGTCCCCCGTTTTCAATAACAAAAAAATTGATATAATCAAGTTTATGTTTGAACTTAACTAAACAGCAAATATATCC
The DNA here is from genome assembly GCA_949126875.1 of Lochmaea capreae. Classification (NCBI taxonomy): domain Eukaryota; kingdom Metazoa; phylum Arthropoda; class Insecta; order Coleoptera; family Chrysomelidae; genus Lochmaea; species Lochmaea capreae. The sequence goes on from OX421398.1 coordinate 5,022,015, forward strand.
TAATGGATTGATTTTATCACCATTATATAGGTTAAACATTTTATTGGTAGAATTTAATTCTTTAGTAGAAAAATGTTGTTTGTAGAAGTTTTCAGATATAACGCTATAACTAGCACCGGTATCCAAATGAAAAGTAAATAATTTATCTTCAATAAACAAATTTAAAACAACTGGATTACTATTATTTTCCATATTATACAGAGAATAGTCTTCCGACTCCAAAAAGTTATTATTTGTTTTGTTACCTCTAGATTTACTTACATTTTTATTTGGACATACTGTTGCTAAATGTCCTTTCTTACCACATATATGACAATTACAATCCCGATAAGAGCACTTGTTTGACGCATGATTCTTGCGTCCACAAACTTCACATTTTTCCTTCCACACCGAGGGCGTGAAAGATACTTTATCCTTCGTTCCTTTGGAGTTTCGATGTTGCGCTGATGACGTACTAGGAGCTTGCGTGAGCTTCTTGTAGTTATACTTGGCACCTGCGTAGTGGATCTCTGGTTCCTTCTTAACGACCGCGGAGCAAAATGGCTGAACCGCTGTTTTAGAAGCAGCAATTTCCACAAGTTTCGAAAATTTCACATTTTTTTTTTTCCTCAAATAGCCTATCCTTCACCAAACCATTATTATAACCGACAATAAAACGATCTACTAAAGCCCGTTCAATTTCGTTGCCAGAAAAATCGCACTTCGCTACCAAATGTCGTAATCGAGCCGCCCACTCTTTTGCCGACTCATTATGCATTTTACGAGATTCGTAAAATTTTTCTCGATTCGCAAACACTGGCACTGTAGATCTAAAATGTTCATCTAATAGTTGAATGATAAACTCATATTCCTTCGTTTCCGGTTCTTCCGGTATACACATATTAAATAATAATGTATATGCTTCTTCATTCAAAAGACTTAACAGAATGGACCTTTTTCGGGATTTCTCAGATATAGCATTAGCAGAAAAATAATTTTCCAACCTTTTTTTATATATCACCCAATCTGCACTACCGGGTATAAATTCCTGAATGTGACCAGTATACTGGATTTCTTTTGTCGCCATTTTGACTTGATTTCAGTTGGAAGAAAAAAAAACCATGAAACCACTATAAAAATTATAAAAATGAATTTGCACTTTTACCGATAACTACTTATTAAGTTCTCGTCGCCACTTGTAACATATTGACCACAATATGATGATTAAAATAATTACAACTGCTCATTTCAGAGATTTATTCCATACTATATAAAATTAAGGACTGGTACAACAGAACACATATTAAAAATAAAAGAACCACTTTTTAGTTTAGTTCCAAAACTGATAAGCAATAATACCTTGCTGAATTAAATATAAAATACAAATACAGGGTAATACAAATATCCATTTGTATACATACATCACACATGTCAAACATATTAATAAAATCACTGTAATCTTCTTAATCCAAATTGTTCAGCACAAAATGAATGTTTTGGTCTAAACAATGACTTAGTTAATATATCAGCTGGCATTTCTTCCGTAGGCAGATAAAGTACCGATATTTCCCCCTTCTCAACCAGCTCTCGCACGTAATGATATTTAATGGAGATGTGTTTAGTACGATTGTGAAAAACTGGATTATACACAAGTTTGTTTGCTCCTTGATTGTCATTATAGACCACAATTGACTCACATTCTTTGTATAGTTCATTGAATAATCCTTTAACGTACATAACTTCTTTTACTCCTTCAGCTATTGCCATGTATTCTGCTTCAGTTGTACTTAGTGCAACACTTTTTTGCTTCCTAGATTGCCAGCTAATAGCAGCTCCAGCATATGTCAGTACAAAACCGGTGTATGAACGACGATCTTCTATGCAACTACCCCAGTCAGCATCAACATAACCTTGAATAGCTTTTCGGCTCTCCTGGAAACATAGACAGTGGTCCATTGTACCTTTCAGATATCTAAGAATTCTCTTCGCTGAATTCCAATGATCTTTATCATGACAATTATTGAACTGACTCAAGAAACTTGTCGAATATGTGATATCAGGACGTGTACATACTGATAAATACATCAAAGTCCCGATGAGTTCTTGATAAGGATACTGAGAGTCGTTTACTGAAGATTTTCCCAATTTTAAATTTGGTTCTAATGGAGTACTCACTGGTTTTCCATTCCAAATCTTTTTAAAATGGTTTCTATGTAACTTTTCTGGTCAAGAGTAATTGTTTTATTCAACCTATCTCTTATAACTCTCATTCCTAAACATTCCTTAGGTTCTCCAAGATCTTTCATCTTGAAATGTCTACCAATTTCCTCTTTCAGTTTTTCTGTTTCATGTGCACTATTCGAAAAAATATAAAAATCATCTACATGAAGAGCAAGTATGATTAATTTGTCTTCCTCATTTTTAATATATGCACAAGAGTCATATCCGCATCTTTTAAAACCAATGTTAATCAAAAAATTATGAATTTTTTTATTCCAACAACGGGCTGATTGTTTTAAACCATATATGGCCTTTTTAAGTTTACACACCTTCTTTTCATTTCCTTTTTCAATAAAACCTGAAGGCTGCTCCATATATATAGTTTCCTTTAGATTTCCATTCAAAAATGCGGTGGTGATATCAATATGATCCATTTCCAAATTCAGTTCTGCAGCTAGTCCAAATAATATTCTTATTGTGGTGAGTCTTACAACGGGTGCAAAGATTTCTACATAATCTTCCCCAAATTTTTGAGAAAATCCCTTTGCTACAAGTCTCGCCTTATGTCTTTGGGCTTTTCCATCTGCTCCAATCTTAAGTTTGAAAACCCACTTGCATTTGACCACATTTTTTCCACGAGGACGGTCAACAAGCTCCCAGGTCTCATTTTCAGAGAGCGATCGCAACTCTTCTTCCATTGCACGTTCCCACAGTTTCTTGTCAGATCTTGAACGAGCATCTGTTATATCTATGGGGTCGGTAGAGTTACATACTACTGATGAATATGAATATTCCACATCGTCATATCTATGAGGAGGTTTTCTCTCCCTTGAAGGATATCGTCTAATCTGATCATTAATTTCAGGTTCGTTTTCTGAAGTTGAACACGTGTTTTCAATATTTTCCTGTTCATCGGAAATTTCTTCAGTAACATTATCAATATTTTCAGTTATTGAAGAACTGTTACCCTGTAAATTGATTTCTGATAGATGTTCAACTGCAACTTGTTCGTGGTTATTTTCGAAACTTCTGATTTTCGTGATTTCACCCAAGGAACTATTTTGTTGAGTGCCTTGTGAATCATCTGAGTGAATTTTCACAGATTCTATAAAAACCACATCTCGTGCTTCGACTATTTTGCGGGGATTCTGCTCATCTGATAGTCTGTAACCTTTCGATGCTTCACAATAACCCATCATCAAATATTGACGTGATTTTTTATAAAATTTCTGTCTTTTTTGCTTTGGTATATGCACTTGTGCCTTACTACCAAATATTTTCAAGTGCGATAGGTCTACTTTTTCGTTTGTCCAAACTTCTTCGGGTACTGCTTCCTTCACAGCAGCGGTAGGTGATCTATTCTTTAAATAGATGGCGGTGTTCATGGCTTCGGCCCAATATCGTTTTCCCAAATTCGCATCAAACAACAGACATCTAGTTTTTTCTACAAGAGTTCTATTAGTCCGTTCCGCTACTCCGTTTTGTTGTGGAGTGTATGGAATGGTTGTCTGATGAATTATGCCGTGAATTTTAAGAAAATTTTTAAAATCGTTATTGACGTACTCTGAACCATTATCACTTCTGAGACGTTTTATCTTTTTTCCTGTCTGGTTCTCTACCAAAGCTTTAAAATCTCGAAACTTACATAAAACTTCACTTTTTGTTTTCAGCATATAGTCAAAAGTTTTTCTGCTAAAATCATCAACAAAAATAAGGTAATACTTTGCTCCACCCCATGAAGTCTCTTCCATCGGCCCTGCTATGTCGCTATGGATAAGTTCTAATAACTCATTTGCTCTTCTCGAACTTTTACTGGGAAATTTTTGAACAGTCTGCTTTCCTTCAATACATTGAATACAAGGTTCATTATTTTCTTGGCCAAAGTGTAAACCTGTTACCAAACTTTTCAGTAATCGCATACTTCTTCTGTTCAAGTGACCTAAACGTTTATGCCATATCATGTGATCTGAAGTAGTGGCAGATAACGCCCTCACTTGTTCTTTATTGCATGTGTCAGCAATATATAACCCATTTTTCAAGTGTCCAGTGAATTCTACTTTTCCATTGACAAAATAATCTGATTCATCGTAGATTTTGCAGCCAAACTTATCAAATGACACAACAAGACCCTTTTCAGTCATAGCGTTCACTGACAAAAGGTTTGTTGATAGGTTAGGTACATACATCACATTTTTAACTGTCTTTGTGACAATATATTTGTTATGATTTAGGTTAATTGTCACATCTCCCATACCATTTGACAAAATTTCTTCTCCATTTGCAACTGAGATGTTAGTTTTCTTAGTTTCACTGAAATTTGTCATCCAGTCATTGTTTGGAGACATATATTATGTGATGTGGCGACTGAGTCAATTATCCAATCAGATTTTGAAGATGTTGTTAATATTGCAGTAGTGAGTAATGTTTTCTTATGCCCTTTTGAATTTTTATCCTGATCTTTACGTTTTGGACAATCTGGCTTCTTATGCCCAATTTCTCCAGAGGAATAACATTTCAATTTCTTTTTCGAGAAATTTTTATATGCATTCTTTGATTGTAATGCTGCCTCGCTTTTGGCTCCATAATCTTGAAATTTCTTTCTTGCATCTTCTTCTATGAGCTTTGCCTTCACTTCATATGATGAGAGTTCTGTATTATTATACGTTAGTGCCATAACCAAAGGTTCATACTCCGAATTCAGACCATTTAGCATAACAAAAGCGACAAAATCATCATCTATGTTCACACCAATATCTGCTAGCTTATAAACTGTAGACATAATATCATTGATGTATTCTTCCATTGAATTAAATTCGTCACGTCTCATTCTGAATAAATGTCTTTGTAAATCGAATTTTCTGTTCATATCTTTCGATTCAAAAGCGTTAAGTAAATTATCCCAAGCTTCTTTAGACGTCGTGGCTTTACAAACATGTATGTAACAAGTAGGTTTCACACTCAAACATATTTTTGCCAATGCTTTATTATCTCTGTCTTTACTCGAAGCATTGATTGTACCATTGGATACAATATCCCATAAACCTTCCAATATTAAACTCATTCTCATGGCAAATTTCCATGATGCATAATTCGCCTGTCCTTCCAGCTTGTCTATATTTGGCACAGACGTGGAAATTGACTGCACAGTCGTGAATGTTCGAGTTCCGCTAGTACATTCTGATACGGGTAATGACATGATGTATATTGGTAACTTTCAATAAAAATAATTGAGATAATTATTGAACTACTTATATTATGATACTGTAACTACTTCCATTGGCGCTGGGCCCATAACCTGTTGTTCCAGTGGTGAAATTGTACAATAATATAGTAGAAAAATCTCTGTTTTATTTTACTTTATATTGTAAGACATTAACATAATCATCTTAAAACATTGACACAATAACTAACTATAAAAATATATTATTTGACATTAGATTACTAAGATATATTCTAACAGAATTTCATACAATAATAGTTATTTACGTAATTACTGGGATATGGACATTATTAACGCACGCATGTGAAGTTTGCACGACGAGGCCGTAACCCACAGGTTACGTACAAAATTTTATCTACAACTGTTTATTAGTATTATTAACAGTATATCATAAAATTTTATTAAACAAAAATATTTCAATCTAACGTATTGTTAATAATACGGATGCAACCATAAGGTACTGCAGATCATATTTTGTGACCATAGCAACAAAGACAAACAAAGCTGTGGAAATGAAATAAAGTAGTTATGTCGTCAAATTGTCAAAGTTGAATGAACAAAAATCTATAAAAATGAGTTCAAGCGAAGACAAATCTCCCTTCGGATATTGAAAATGCAGCTTCCAGTGTTATTTTAAATTTTATGAAAAATACCAGCTGGCTTATGATCGTTACGAGAAATGGTGTCGAGAAAAGAATGTTGGAAACATGATTCTTATTATCGCACTAGTGCGGTGGTAGTATATGTCACTATAACACTGAAAATAGTGTCAAATCGTACCCGTTACATGACAGTTGTAGATAAAATATTTTTTCTACACCTGTACTATAATAATACACTTATATGCACATAATTCGTTTAATAATAAGATCCATTATGATACAGATTTTTAATCAATAAAAACCCATAATTTTTCAATCAAACACGTTAGTCCTAGATTCTTATCTAATTGTTTTATTTGGCAAAATCAGTGACACTCAGTGACACTCGAATGGAAGGATTGCTTGCCAAAAAATAATCTGATGATGGCTGTTCATTCGATTTTTCCATTTGCAAATTGTGTATATATTCCTGATAGTATACCTATTTGAGCCCGTATTATTTCAGAATAATATGGATAATCTTATGAATTATTTTCTTCACCTGTACTATACACTGTGTCCGTAAAGTATGGAACGAATTCATTTTTAGCTAAACAGACCATTTTAAGAAATAATCCTGAAAGATGTCTATTTTTGATTTTAATTTACCGTATTTTAAAATAATAATCTAATATACAGGGTGAATTAATTTCGAGTAGTGACCCCCATTTTGTCTCAATTTTCGGATTACTCTAGCTGAGCTGATTCCAAAAATGTATCACATGTTGATTCCTATTGGTACAGGGTGGCCAAAAATACAATAGTTTTGTGTGTGCTCATAAAGTAACGCGTAACATTCTTTATAAGTTAAATTAACAATATTATCAAAAATACTTATTGTCTAGCGGCAATTGGTTTAAATGTAACACCCTGTAGTTTGTTACATTTTTAAATTAATAAAAATGAGCTGTTTCCAAACATGTTTGGTACTTGTGGTCTAGCAGACAGAATATGAAAGAAATTATTTCTTATCAATTTTAAAATAACTGTAGTCGTCTAGTTTTTTGTGAAATGTCATTATTTGTTTAGTAATTTATTGATGTTCAGTGACAGTGAATGTTTTAATCATTGCTTAGATTTAATTTGAAGTAGAAATGGAGTTAAGTGTAAAACAAAAAATTGAAATACTTATGATGATTGGGTATGGAGACAGATCGCGAACTCAGGTGGAATTGTGCAATTTGTTTAATGATAAATATCCAGAAAGACCTATAACGCGTTCAACAGTCAGTAAGATTGAAAAGAAATTTCGAGAAACTGGTACGGTTGAAAATGCACGCAAATCAGGTCGTCCCTTCGCAAATGCTGATACATCATTAGATGTTTTACTTTTTATTAATCTAAAAATGTAACAAACTACAGGGTGTTACATTTAAACCAATTGAAGCTAGACAATAAGTATTTTTGATAATATTGTTAATTTAAATAATAAAGAATACTACGCGTTACTTTATGGGCACACACAAAACTATTGTATTTTTTTCCACCCTGTATTTTTTATTTTTATGTTATATTCATGTAATATTACAATGTATAATTAAGTCAACTGAAAAAGAAAATAAACACCATATGACAACGCCGCAAAATGTGTCATCTGATCCTAAATTGTGGACCTAGGCTACCTATAAGTAAGATTTTAGTATGTAATTTTATAACCTAAGGTGTCAACTGAAAATTATTATCCTTAAGAATATTTCCAAAAATTGGCAAGTATTTTCTTCCTTTTTTTTGTGAAACAGACTTACATTTCGTTCAAGATAATATAGTTTAAAGTGAAAGTATTTATCGCTTTAATTATTGTTGAAAAAGTAGCATTTTTTGAACTAAATTCGTGATTTGCAAGTCATTTCTGTTCTAATCTCCTTTATGGTAAGCTATCAAAAAAATTAAATATTAAAATAAAATTCCGAGGGTCGCGAGAACCAATAACAAAGACATCAGGCAAAATTTAGAGAAACGGGTCATGTAAAAGACCTGCCCAGAAAAGCAATATCTGAAAACAAGGAACAAGAGTTTTAGCTAGACTTTGAAGATCATATAGATAATATAGAAGATAGTGTTAGACAATGAGGTTGGCTAAACAGTGCTTAGAACGCTAAGCAAGTAGAAGTTGCATCCCTATAAGGTAATCAGTACAAGTACTAATGAAATTTTCTTATTAAGTTACATTTCTCATGTGAATCGTCGCCCTTTACGGTATTGGGCTACAGGAAATCCACACTGGATCCAGTACCATATTCAATACACAGAGAAAGTGAATGTTTGGACAAGTATAATAGTTAATAGGAAACTCTAACAGGTCCTAGATATTTAGAATTTCTGCAGAACTTTATACCGTCACCCGTTTGATAAAGCTACTGTGTTAACACAAAGCGTCACTAGTTTAAGTTGAACATAGGTTCAAATATAATAAACAAATTAAATTGTTTTATTTCATTGTGAAATAAATTTAATCAAACGCTTTTATAATTTTAATATATTCGCGAATTTTAACACGGACCACCTTTTTGTGCTTGTTCACTCAAAAACACTTGACAGCTCTAAGGAAGATAATGTATTCAGATATGCATAAGCCAGTTCATAACCTTTGTTACGAGAGGACTGGATGTGAATATACAGGGTGTTTCCTAAGTAATCTAAAATATTGTAGAGGGCGCTTCGTCACTCTTGTCGTTAATGAGATACAGGGTGTTGACTGGTTTGTAATAAATGAGCCCTGACCCTCTGACTGTAAGTGAAATTTATTTTTCCTGATGACGCTACTGGTTTTTAGAAGTAATACGAAATAACATGCTTATTCTAAGCGGCCTTTGAAATAATGTTGACAAATACTGTGTCAAACCTAAAAACCAACTTAAAAACAAATAAGAAATTTTCATTATTCTAATTTTTTTGTCGCACCAGTTCTGTTCTCGTTTGTGTTGAGTTAACAACGATGCCTAGACTAGACGTATGTATGCCCAGCGTTATCCAAATAATCGTTTACCATGTTCTGATACGTTTACTAAGATACCTACATATTCGTTTACAAGAAACTGGAACTTTTGCTAAATCAAAGAATATTATTGGACGACCCAGAAATGTGAGAACTGCACAATTGGAAAACCAGATTCTTCATGTTATTGACCAGCATCCAAAAACGAGTACCAGAAAAATTGCTGATGAAGTAAATGTTAGTAACAGAACTGATGGAATATTCTAAAAGATAATTTATTGTATCCATATCACGTTCAACGTGTTCAACATCTGATACCTACTGACTATTCGATCCGTATACAAATCGCAAACAATCCCAATTTTGCTGCTAATATTCAGTTTACGGATGAAGCCAACTTTTCAAGACTTGGCATTATGAATTTTCATTTTGACCACCTATGGGCAGATGTAAATCCACTTTCCATACGTGTAAAACTATTCCAACAAACATTTTCGGTCAATGTTTGGCTTGGCATCATCAAAGATTTATTTAATAGGACTATTTTTTCTTCCTGCACGGTTGACCGGTGAGACATATCTCCATTTTCTAGAAAATCATCTTCCAGTTCTTTTGGAAGATGTACCTCTTATCATTAGAAGGCACATGTGGTTCATGCATGACGGTGCTCCTCCGCATTTTGGAGTGATTGTACGCGAGATTTTAAATAACGTTTTTCCAGACCATTGGTTCGGACGAGGATCTCCACACTCGTGGCCCCCTAGGTCACCCGGACACAATCCTCTGAATTTTTGTGTGTATGGATATCTAAAATCGCTCATTTATACAACCCCGATATTAAACTTTTCAAAATCGTACTTATCATACAGGGCTGTAATGTTATTCGTAATAATCCTGGTATCTTCGAGCGTATTCGGCAATCCATTAGACGTCGAGTGGATGCTTGCATTTTGGCTGGAGGTTGAACATATGCTCTGAAATGTAGGTACTATTTTTCCTTGATGTTTAACACATGTTGATGCTTCTAATAAAATAATAAAACAATTCAACACCCTTTATCTCATTAACGACAAGGCTTATCACACATGTTTATAAGAAGCTTTCGTCTTGAAATGGATTGACGAAGCGCCCTCTACAATATTTTAGAATACCTACTTAGGAAACACCCTGTATATTAAATGGTCTCTGGGAGCCTGATTTTCACTATAGTCCAGTCACGTTAGGGTTTCACTTCGGAAGGGAAATAAAACGGAATAAGATGAATTTATATATGATCCTTCATTGCTGCATTATAAATGTTGTCTCCCCAGTCTTATAAGGCCACGTATGTTTATCCTTGAGTAGGTATTCAAGGCCAAAGTTCGCAAAAATCGGTTTCTTGGAAATATATCTCTTCTTTTGTCTCAAATCGGATTTGCATTTATAATTAAAGTTGTAGAGGATGAAAATATTTTTTGGCCGGTATACCTTCAACCATTTTTGAGATAGAGCGCGAAGTGCGTGGAGCGCCCAGCCATATATGCCATAGCGCAACATCAATTGAGAATCCCAGTCCATCATACAGTTTTCAACTTTATTATTCGTTAAATCGTTGAGTAATTTTTCACTCAACGGTTAAATATAAGTTAATTAACTATTTAATGCATTACATTTGTCAGGGTACGTAAATTTTTAAATACTAACATAATATTCTTCAAGGGTGAATTTAGACTTATATTATAAAACCGCTGCTGTAACCGGAATCTGAAATGTGGACATTAATCGAAAGGTAATAATGGAAATTTTATGAATTTTGTATGCAGGTTAATTTTTTTCATTCAAATTGATATACATAGTAGATTAACATTATTTCACAATATTCGAATTTATAAAAAATTTATATGCACGCCAATGGGCGGCTTTTACCTTCAAAAGGATTGAAAATATGGGTCACTAAATTATCATTGGAAGAACTATACCACGGTACTTGAAATGTAAGTTTCCCCCAATTGCGGCGCCTATGAAAATAGTTTATCCTTTGCCTTCTATTGTTCTCGTTTTTGGGTTCTATTGTATTCTCCTGTCGAACAGGGTGAGGTATATAAAAATAAAAGATTTTTACCTGAGGTACATTGGAAGAGTTTTAAAAGAGAAGAAAAAGTGATTGATCACTCGGTACAAAATTTATCCAAATTTGCATTTTTATTATTCTCTCTTCTTTATGAATATACTATAACTCTTTGAAGTTAGTGACGGACATTTTTTTCTTTGTTACCGTCTGATGTAAACAATACGCTTTTATTAGGGAAGTTCCTGTTATCAACTCTACTACTAATTTTCGGTACCATTTGATTCGTTTGCGTAACGTTGAGGACATGTTAGGTTATTAGCCTTGCAAAAAGAAAATGAATGGCCCAAAAAACAAAAAAAATATTTTCATTTGAAAAATGTACTCTTTTATTTCGGCCCACAGTGTATATCTATAAAGGCTTTGCCTTTATTATAACGGTTTTTCTATTTCCTCTCCACGTCTTCTTACAGAAACCATTGAATTGTCGTGTTCTGTTGAAATCATCAAAATATCTCTTCTGTCCTTCCATTTCAAAACAGTACAACCTGTATTACTTGTTAGGTTCCTGGTCCGACCGTTCATCTTCTACTCTATTGGTAAGATTCCCAGAAGTAAAGGGCATAAGTATTTATGTCTGGTCAAGTTTTCCAACTTCTGTTGTATCGCCGAAAGCTAAAAAATACATATTATTTATAATTATTACCAACAAAGTAAAATGGAAGAAACACTCAAATGGGTATTTTGCATATTTGTATTTATCTCCTTTTTTTGGTTTTTAGTGGATCTAGTAAACTTCCTTTTCTTTACAGGGATATCCTCATCGCTTGAACTCTCGCTCCTTGACACATCTTTTTCATACTCTGATTCACTTGCACTGAAAGGTGGTTCCTCCTCGTCTGAAAAGTGTATCATGTCCAACATTTTTGGCAAATGTGTTTGTTCATTTTCATATGATATTATTTTCACTCACTATAACACTCTTATGACAACAAAGATGCGAGCCCTACGCGAGCCACTTTGCAAATGCGTGTACATTACCAACAAAATTCGACAAGTACCAGCTTGTTTCTAACGACGTATCCACATCGATACAAGTGGCCAAAAACGTTAATTCATGAAAATGGGCCGCCTGTATCCATTTCAATACAAGAACATTTTTATATAAAAAAAAAAATTAATACATAAATTATATACAAACCATTAAAAAGAGCCTTTTTCATACATTTTCACTAAGTGTACACAGCCATTATATTTTTTAACATGGTGGAGCTTAGCGTGTTAATATCATTCCAATAATTATGTTTTGGTTTTTAATATACGAACTATAAATACACTTGATTGATGTATTAGACTTTTGGGACATTTACTTTTGTCCAAATCACTTATGCACCGATTACTCAGGTATTTTTACAGTTGCTTTTAAGATGCGTCATCTCCAGAGAGCGCTTTTCTTGACAAACACCCCACCTCTGTTCTTCTTTATTTCAATTTAGAAATAGTTATTTAATTTAGGTACTATTTTCATTTCACTTTTTAATATCTTGTTTATTTTAGTAAATATTTTTATTACATTTTACTTGGACTTGCTATTTTATACCTCACACATATATAAATATTTCTAATAAATACTATAGCCATTAATTATTACTTACCTTTTCCATATAAGTAAGGGAATAATTTTAAATATATTTCAATTATATTCTCATAAAAAATAATTGCAATTTAAGTAGGAAATAAATTAAGAATTTTTGTTTAAAATGCATAAAATTATGTACCGTGGTAAAGCACTATTAAAATTCACTCTTGAAATACGCACTATTGATGCTTGTAGTGTAATGGACACGTCTTAACTGTAGCATTTGATCATGCCAAGAGGGATTATAAAATATAATTATTATTTATTAAGATGTGCTCTTTATTCAAGACATGATTATAACTGACTGCGTCAACATGAAGTTAGTATAGTATATCATTTGACAGTTACAACATCTCCATTAGCCTTTCGGGTCGACGAATTGTTCTCTGGCTTCGTCATGAAGTACATTCACCAGAATTTTGTGAATTGTGCAAGTTGTCTCACTTGAATTGCTATTGGGAGATTCTGTTGGTAGCGGGTGTAGGAATTTCTTGTTTCTTCTCTAACTGACTTCTAATGAAAGATTTTTTTCTACGGTGGCTTTCTGCCGAAGATCGGACATCTATACTTTTTGTCCAGTGTTCAGGGTAGGAAGGGGACTTGCTTTGTGCCTGGCGTCAAAATTTTGTTCTTGATTTTTTAACATAACTCCTCTCTCTTCTGTACCGACCGAGAATTTGGTATTGCTGGTTATAACTAAGACGATTTTATTACAGGATTGCGATTTTCCTGCTGGATTTCCATACCAAGAGATCAAGTTGTTGTTGACATTAAACATATTATCAGCTAAAAAGCTACAGTTAGACCCTGGACTCACACTAGAAAAGACATCAGCTAGACAATCTGAATCTCACTCATTCATTCATTCGACTGGGTTGTGCTTAACAGACCAGGCACTTGAATTAAATATTTGTCCTATTTCCCATGTTACCTACTTCTATTCTAGACGCTTTCTATGTTTGACTGGAGGGATTTCCAGTAGTTGTAATGGTTGTATTATTTCCTCTTCAAAGTGCTTCCGTCTGAGTCCATGTAAGTTATCACAGAAGCAGAGTGTGTGAGTAGGTGTTTCATCATAGAGTTCCCATTTCCTGCACATAGGTTTACTAACTTTGCCCATTTTGTGCAGATGTTTCCTCAGGGTGCAGTGTCCAGTCACCAGGTCGGCAACAGTCTTCAAATATCTCTTACTCAGTTTCAATAGCCTAGTTGAGAGTTCCTTGTCTGCCTTGTTCAGTAAACTCTTTGTATGAAGGTGCCCTTGTGTAGTCCTCTATTTGTGTTGGTGCTCCCTATCTAGCCAGTTCCCGATTTCCCCTCTTATGCAATCTTTTATGATTCCACAAATCGGTTCCGGACCTATGAAGTCTCCTTTAAAGCCTTCTTTAGCTAACTGGTCAGCCATTTCATTAATCTGAATCTGTAAATAAACAACAAAAATCTGTTCGATCCAATCAAAGCTCTGTAGATAGAACAAAAGCTTTAATACAGAGATTCATAAATGAAAATAAAAATTATCACCCAAAAAGTTGTCATTTACAAATGGTGTGGACAGTCTGAGCTATATCCAGTACAAGAGAGCCCAGCTCGAAATGCCTTTTGTGGAAAATGCAGTATCAAGGGTCACTATGCAAAAGTGTGCCCAAAAACTACATCAAGGCAGAGCTGCCATAATGATAATGCTGTGGAATCGGACACTTAATTATTTGCAGGTTTGGTCAATACTGAAACAAATAGTTCAAAGTGGCAAATTGAAGCTAACATTTCAGGTCATAGCATAGATGTTGAAATAGATACTGAAGCTGATGTTAGTGTTCTTCCAGAAAACATTGACAAGTTACACAATATGAAAGATAAGCTTAAGCCTACACAAATTATAATCACTAGACCAAGTGGTAATAATTTGCAAGTGTTAGGTGTATTTTTGTTTTGTAAGTGGTGCAAAACAAACCCTTTTTAAGTATATATGTTTCAGATAAGCTAAACTTGGTACAAAAACTATTTGAAATCAACAGCGCTTGAGATATTGAAGTATAATCCATTTAAAAAATACCTTGAACTGTTTACTTGGATGTACTAGTGAACTATATACAATTACTTTGAAGAAGAATGCCATTCCATATTCATTAAGTGTATCACGTCCTGTTCCATAACCCCTGACAAAAATTTTAAAAGCTGAACTAGACAAGATGTGTTCACAAGGGGTAATAGAACCTGTATATTAACCAACTAGCTGGTGAGCAGGTATTGTTATAGTTCCACGTGAACAAGGAAATATTCGTGTATCTAGATCTCTTACATCTAAAAAAAAATGTAAATAGCGAATTTTCCTATTCCTGACGCTAATCTGATGCAAACAATAGATTTTGGCAAATACCATTATCTGAAAGATGTATGTCCTTGACCACATTTATTTCAGCATTTGTGCGATATGAGTTTAAAATACTTTCATTTGGTTTAAAATCGGCTTCTGAAGTCTTCCAAAGACAAATAAATCAATTGCTAACTGAAGAAAATATGTTTAATAAGGCGGATTACACTTAAAATTCTGGGCCACATTGTCTCTGCTGATGGTATTCATCCTGAGAGTGTCACAGAGCTCAAAAGACTGTTTGGTATGGAAAGTTCATTCTCAACCTAAGTGAAGTGGCATATCCACTGTACCAGTTACTGCGTTCAGTCGTTCAGATGTTGAATGGGTTTGTGAAGATGATCAAGAATCTGGGTATGAACAAGTTAAGGAAGCCCTTGCTAGTGCTCCTGCTTTATCATTATGATAGAAGCAAAGACACAATGTTATATGTTGACAGTTACATGACATAAGACAACATACTATTCCAACATTATAGCTTCATCGTATCAACATCATATACACATTAATAGGTATAGTCAAAAGCGCTATTATCGTGCGGGTCCAAAGGTTACTAACCATATGTATCAAATCAGAAAACACAGAGGTTACCAAAATGTGAGATTACAAATATACCCGGAGAAAAAAATCGTGGTTTTATTATTTGAACTAACATGAAGATAGCTACGCATAGACGTACCTATGATACTGTTTCCTTAACACTGGTTGACTAATTTCCACTTTTTCTTTCATTCTCGAAATAATCTATCAGACTAAGTACCATTTTTTTGCTTAAGGATGCAAAAAACCGGAAAATTGCTTCTTATTATTCATATTGTCACTTTGAATTGTCAAAGTCACAAAACTGACATATTTAAATAAAAATTTAGCTGGTGAAAGACTTTTTAGAATCGCTGAAAACTAAATAAATATCTTTTTTTTTCCCGTCAAAATGGCATAAGTCTGTCTTATTCATTTTACGGATTTTATTTGGAAATTGTAATTAAACGCAATGGAAGAGAACAAAAACGGTGAGTATGTCTGTGTTGAATCGTATGACCCGCATGATAAGACTGCATTTGACTATATACCTATTTAAATAATTCCAAAATATTTAACGAATAATTAGGGTTCGCGATTGACCTTGCGCTATGGCATATATGTGGCTTCGCGTT
The DNA here is from genome assembly GCA_949126875.1 of Lochmaea capreae. Classification (NCBI taxonomy): domain Eukaryota; kingdom Metazoa; phylum Arthropoda; class Insecta; order Coleoptera; family Chrysomelidae; genus Lochmaea; species Lochmaea capreae. The sequence goes on from OX421398.1 coordinate 5,038,221, forward strand.
CTTCACTCTCTAATTTAACAACGGTTGAGCGTATGAAACATTTTTAAACACAAACTTTGCAAAGGACAACATACTCTACAATTCTGGAGATTCACGAAGATACGATTTCAGGGAAAGAAAGCGCGATATTTCCAATAAACTGATTTCCGAGATTTTTTACTTTTAATATCTAAGGACGTTCAAATTTATGAGATTTGCGAGACAACATTTATAATGCCAAAATGTTCATACACAAATTTTTCCGTTTTGTTCGGAGGTTAACATCTTATTTTAGCCAAAGTAACTCCATTACCATTTCTTCGACTATCACTGCTTTCTTATGGATTCTTCATACCAAAGTTTCTATGTGTATATAGGTTGTCTCAAAGTATATCTTCGCTTTCGCCGGCAATCATCTAAATAGGACCATTTATACGACCTTCTTGAAAGAATTTTACCTGAAATTAAACCCAACAACAGTCGAGTGACAAGGCAAGGACGGGCCATCAGGTATAAATAAGTTTTGTATCGGGTGTATGATGGCTGCAATTCATTTGGCAGTATTAAATATTCAAAGAGCTTTTTATACGAGTATTCTAAGTTATCATTAATTTGTTTCGCAATGTTTAGTCGAAAACACTTTTTATTAGATGCAAAGCAAATTGTGAAAAATTTGTATGATTGTTTTGTAAGTAGAGGATTAATTAAATAAGAAGCTTTAAAAGAAACCTGCTTATTACAAAGACACCAATATCCTCTATAAAGGATATTGTTAACAGTGAAATATTAACAAGAGAATATAATAAGAAGAAACATATATTCCCCCTCTATGAAAGCCAGATTGTACCTACTTTGGACAATCTAAAAAGGAAGCTAGAGGAAGATGACACCAATATAAATATTAGCCGTGTCACCCTCCATGGAGTTATAGGTAAAATGGGATTCACATATCGTGAAATTGAGAAAAAACAAGTGGTAATGGAATCGCAAAGATTGCGCACTTGGAGATTCAATTTTCAATAATATAAATCACAGCAATAATAATGAAGAAGAGATGAGCCTTACTAAAGAAAATATACCGAAAATAAAAAGCAAGAAGAAATCCACTGACGAAAAACGGAGACAAGAACGGGAGAAAAAAAGGAAGCAAAGAAAAAAACTGAAACTGAATACAAAAAAACATGAAGAGCTCTGCAAGAAAGACAGGGAGAGGAAGAGACAAGCGTATGTACCAGTAGCAGAAAGATCTTGGAAGCAGCAACAACGCAAACGAGAAATGTGGCGCGAATCGAAAATATTGGAAAGAGCAAAAAATAAAGAGACAAAAAGAATTGAAGAATTTCTGACAGATAACAGTCCACCAGAAAGTAGATCTACTACTCCGGAGATTTTACAACAAAATGAAAATACACCACCATCGACACCAATTCCACCAGGAAACCAACAAATGAGAAAAAATACTCAACAGCAACAAGAACATTTTGATTATGTTGAACGTCTCGAAAATGCTGAAGTTGAGAAAGCTCGGCTGTTGAAAAAAATAAAAGATCTTAATGAGAAAGTAAGACAGTCAAATCACACCCTTAAATTAGAGAAGTGTAAATCTGAACGATACAAAAAGAGATTACAGACTGCTCGTGCATCTTATATATTTCATACCATAGATACAACCAATCTCTTTCTCAATCAAACCCGACATCAGAGCTGCCAGAACTAGTGTTTTCGTACTAGATCTAGTGATTTCTGCCGATGTTTAGTACGTTAGTGTTACATTTAATATATCTAGTACATTTTAGCAAATAATTTATATTTAGTACAATTTTTAGTACAAATGAGAAGCTCTTGTCAAAATCGTCAATTGTCACAGTGTATTGCCATATTTGAATTGTAAACATTGTAAAAACAGATCTATAATCTACCTGGACGAAACGTGGTTTGATACACACGATACAGTATCCAAAGGATGGGTTGACTCCAGTAAAAAAAGGAAAGCGCATAACTATTATTCACGCTGGATCAGAAAACAGATTTGTTCCAAATTGTCTGCTGCTGTCTGCAAAGAATATTAAGGATTCTGGCTTGGATTATCATGAAGATACAACTGCAGAACTTTTTGAAAACTGGTTTCAAAATCATCTAATGAAAAATATTCCCGACCACAGTGTAATTGTAATGGATAACGCAAGCTACCACAGCCGCCTACTACAAAAAGCACCAAACTGATCAAGAAGAAAGACTGAAATTCAAGAATATTTGTTACAAAATGATATTTAATTTGAACCTGATTACAAGAGCTTTTGGAGGTGTTAAAATCAAATGCTATTAAAAAACAATATGCATGTGACAGTTTAGCAGAAGAACGGGGGCATACTGTGCTACGTCTTCCCCCATGCCATTGTATATTAAACTCTATAGGGCATTTGTAGCATCAAGTACATCAAAGTTGAGAGCAGAAAATGTTACTCCTACTTTGGTTTTCAGTGTCATAGAGTTAATTAAAAATGTATTTAATAATATAGGCATTCAAAGCTGGAAAAATTATGTAGGTACAGCAAGTTATAAAAATTGAAGATTCATACATTAATATCCAAAATAATATAGAGCCTATTGTAATTAATCTTAATGATAAGACTGACAGTGAAACAGAATTAGATTTAGAATAATATTAAACCATACCAATAAAGTTAGATATTGTTTTTTTTCCGGGTTATAGTTTATTTAACTTAATAGTTTAGAGTTTATAGAAATGGTCTTCACATGTTAAATTAAAAACAAAGGATGTATAATAAAAATACAAAAAGATAGATATTTGTGAATTTTATCCCTTTTAAAATAATTTTAAATAGTCCGCCACTGGCGATCTCCTCTACAGCAGCTATTGGTCATATGATTTATTGCAATTGACCCATTAATTTAATGATTGCCGGCAAAGGCGATATAGTAACTTTGAGACAAACTATACTTACCTATATCTTTTTAACCTTAGAATCACCAATCAGGCAGTCAGTCTTAGCATATTATTGCATTCTAAATTTCATTTAGCAAATACTTTCCCGTCGTAAGGTTATGGAAAGATATTGCAAAAGATCCGATTATCAGCAGCGAATATTATTGGTACTCAGAAGTACGTAGATTATTTGCACACATTCTGAAACAACAAATTACTGGTTTGAAGCACGAGCAGATGCATTTCGATTTATTCCCTAATATTTTGAGTGACCCTTGTATTTCTCAAATTTGTAATAAAATGAATCAGTTTAATTTCTTATACTCGCATTTAAAACCATTTAAAACATTCAATAGTTTTCTTCTCTTATAGTGTAGATATATTTATTTTGAAATTGTATCAACCATTTTTGCAATCACATGAAATAAGGTTGCTAAAGATTAAATGTTAATTTTCTGAAATAGAAATAATATAATCCTGCTGAGAGCTGGCGCCACCTGTCACGGTTACTTCGAACCATCCGTTCCCGCGCTATCCGCAAGATGTCCGCTCGATCACCATAATTGAGGGTGCTATTAACTGGGCGGGTTTTACGGATGCATGGCCGCCCCGGCCAGAGGAGGGCAGCGAAGCAAAATAAAGACAAAAAACGCAAATTATAGTGAGATTTTATGTATGCGCGGTGGGGTTGTGAGGAAACCAGCAATCGTTGACGGCAGCAAATGCCTTTCGAAAAATTAACTCAGTTTCAATCAAAACACATGAATGTATGCGTAATTTGTCGTTATTCTTCTATTGTTTCTCTAACAACGCATGCCGGTATCATTCAATGGCTTCGTCATCGCGTGTGCCGTGTTGAATGTTAACAATCTCCTTTATTGTATCAAGGTATTGTCCGGTCTTCTTCTTTTTTTATTTTTGGCGGTTTGTGAGTGTGTTTGTGCTGTTCATATCTACCTGTGGTTATAACTGTCAAACTGGAGAACAGGACGGATAGAGACAAGGGGCGAGGATCCCCCGAAATACTTGCTGTAAGTTTTCCTTGTTTATCTCGTTAATATACTTACGAAAAATATAATATATTGGTGGGATGGAGGTAGCAGATTTGTTTTGAAGTTTACTTTAATTTTTATTAGGATTAATATGTATGTCTGTCTCTCTCGTTTGCGCCAGCGCTTTGTGCTGATTGTCTATAGGGTTGAAAATCTCTAGTTTAGCACACACAAACAAATATTGTATTATAGTATGACATTATATTTTTTATATCTCATAACTTTTTACCTCGGCCATGATATTAGTTCTGGTTATACAATGTTAGAAGAAATTTTCTATATTGTTGGTTTTGATGCATTTTAGTTTTTATGAAAACATAATAAAATGAATACTATAGAAGAAGACAACATAAGTATTCTGAGAATAATGAGATAATTATGTACAATATTATACTTTAGTTCTATAAGTACTTATTTTTACAAATAGAGAACGAACAATGTATTGAAAATACTTATACCTAATTATTTCAATGGTTGTCGTATTTTGTAATTACTTCTCACTTGATCAAATTAGTCACGTCTAATGTATTTTCAATATTTTCTATTTGGTTTGAATCAGAATAATCTGTAGCGTCTGAAGATGTGATCTTTTATGGCTTGTTCCTAATTTGTCAATTTGTTTTTATTGCACCATTGTTAAAATTAATCTAATTTTTATATCGTCTTAAAAGTAATTGGTTCAGTATGTACCATAGTTTAGGTGTTTTTATAAAATAGTCGATTTGTTTTATTACTTTGGGTTTTAGAGTAGTTCTAAAAAAGAGGAGCTGTGGTACCTGAATATGATTCAGCACAATGAGGCGAGTCGTTTTTTTTAATGTAATTTATTTCAAGTTGAATTGAGTAAAATTCTTGAACATTTCTTTATTATTCTTTTAACAATTGAACTGTTTTATGTTTGCAAACACTATTTAAACAATAAGGTAGACTATTTTATTCTATACTAATTTTAATTCAGGTAATCATTTTTAATTTTCACTGACAACTACATTATATTTACTTACGTGGCTCTCGTATATAGTTGTGGGTAAAACTAGTTTGCACTGTTTCACAATAAAAAATAACGGTATGCGGCAAATTCTCTTTGAGGATTAAAAAGCCGAAAAGATAAAAAAGCCATAAATCATTTCTAGTCATGCGACCTACCCACAAACGAATAACAATTGATTCTCATTGGTGCAATGCAGCTTCCGATTGGCCTGTGCAAAATTTACTTGAATTGTTAGTCCACATGGACTGTTAACGTCCCAGGGTGCGTTTAGTTAATTTCTGTTATTTACGAGATATTATGTTCTTAGATGTTGCTGTGATTAAGATTTTGTTTTATTGACTAAAACTATTTTGTTGGTAATAATCAAAATAATTGCCTTTTGGGGACCATTCGAAAAGGAAGATATTGTTATAGGTTCCGAACAATGAATATACTAAAAGAGTAAACAGACGTATGCCAACATAAGCAATGTCAAAGTTCATTTATTTATTCTGCTTCATTCCACAGATGCTACCATGCATAAGTTGATTGATTGTTGTATGTATAAAACATGAATATTTCAATGTAAAAATTTTTTACCAAAGGTTTTGAAATTTCTGAATGTGGATTCGCGATCTACGAAAAATATGATACTGGAGTTTCAGAAAGATCCATTATCACAGTTATCGGTAAAACAACTGCTATTAATCGGAAAAAGAGAGTACAGAAATCGATAGTTCGTCGGGATCCTGCAATAATGGAAAATCTGTCTGAAACTGGTTCTGCTTATAGTCTTTTTATCTCGCCGATAAATTGTGAAATGGTGAAAATTAATTTTACTCACAACTATACCTACATATAGTTTATACAATAAGGGTTAATGTCTTGCCTTGAAAAATTTCCTTCTAATTAGTTTCCCATTATTCTATTATGATATGTATTATCTTTAAGGAATTGATAATCATTCTTTAACACATAACAAATCTTTTTAAACTTTTATGACTGCTCACTTGGGATCTCCATTCTTTTTCGAAGCAAGTTCCAGGTAGTTAGAAAATACCAAATTATCTTTGATGTCATTACCTTTTCGACTCATAACAGTTCTGATTCTAGAATGTCACTGGAAACAGGTATACAAACCCTACATAGAAAGCGAGACTAATTAGTTAGTAATTCCTGACAATTACACTAAATTGGAAAAATATCAACATTCAAGAGTTAAAAAGTAGGTACCTACTTTGATACTTTGACAGGCTCTTCTCCATTTATTTTCTTTTCACTTTTATCGGCTGCTTAAGTCTATTAAAAAGGTTACATGCATAATCTATTGTCACTATATATATTTTTTCAAACCAATTCGTAGGGGATAGTTGAAATCACGTGATAGATAGATAGATTTATTTGACTACCTACATTATAAGTTTTACAATGTTTGTAGCAAAGTCATAGAAACAAAATGTATAACATTTAACATATAAAAACACATAATAGGGTCAATTCTATTAGAAATGTTTTAATCTATACATAGTCAAGATAAGGATTTGAATTTTAACAGATTTGGTGTCCAATCAAGAGTTTTCCGTTCATATTTTAAAGATTATTATGCGTACAGAATAGTAAAATGGAGTTAGAAGATTGTCTAATTTTTAACCATACGTTAAAATTTAACATTTTCTTACAGAATTGCACCTAATATTAGGTAAAGTTAAAATACAAACAATAAAAATATATTAAATATATATAAATATATCAAATTTTTATATATATAAATTTTAAAAAAGGAAGGAATGTCCAATGAACATGAATACATTTTATAATGCAATGCATCTATATATATAATTATTCTTGATAACGGTAGCTGGAACTAGACGATCAATGGTAATATTTTGAAATTTGAAACTGCAAGAAAATGTCAAATTATTTCAGGTCCAGTCACAGTAGATTATATTTTTGATCGAAAGGATTGTGAATTAAGGAATATTTTTTGTAATAACATTCTAATAGTATAATAGTCTATGGAATAAGATCTAGTGAAGTGCACGCTCCAGGAATGGTTATTTTATGTACGCGTTTTCTTGCTTATTTCGGAAATTTGGTGACTCTTTTGTGAAATATGATTCTTTTAGTTTTAAAATATGCGTTAATCAGTTTTGTGTATCAAAGTGAGGATTGGTTAACAACAATGAACCTGGATAAAAACTCATGCTACTATCCTGATAACGGAGGTTATTGATTATTGAAAAGTAAGCTTTTAAAATTAATAACCAAATTTGACTAGATTTTGCTGGCTGGCTTTAAATAATAATGATTTACTGAATTTACAAACATAAAAATTAGAAACATAAGGATGGATCATTGTTATACCACATAATAGTGATAGTAATCATAATAATAAAATCAAAGCCAACAGAAACAGCTGCACTGTTTCCCACCTTTTATATATGGTTGACATCAAAATAAACGCATCAAACCAGCGTCAAATTCAACATTTACATATCACTTAAAAATTCTCCAGTGTTATACAAAAAATGGGATTTGTATTAGACAAGTGCAAAACTTTAAATATCGAGTAGGGTAAAATCGTTAACGGAGAATTGTTACTACCTAACGGGAACATTATAAATGCCATGCAAAAAGGCGAAACCTAATACAAATATCTAGGATTTCAGATAGCTAAACTACTAGACCAAAAGCAAGCATGCAAAAATTAAAATAAAAGGGCAGTTCACTTAATTTATTGAAATCCCAGCTGAACGCAGGAAATCTCGCGAAGACAACACCCACGCCATATACCGATCCTGACATACTCATTGCAGTGGACAAAAATAAAACTGGAAGATATTCAAAGAACAACGCGTACCATGATGACCAAACTCAAATGTCACCACCCGACATAATCAGTTACTGGGACCACACTACCAAAAAAAGAGGGAGGGAGAGCCCTAGCGGACATACCTAGTTAATTTACATCACTAACAAATATTTAAACTCAAAGAATTCTATATTGGCAAGGCTCTAAATTGGATGAGCTGGTCGCGAAAGGAGATAAAAACTATTCCCACTTAGATCTTGTAAACCCTGATAAGAAACTTGAAATCGTTACAGACTCGGACAAACAGGTGGAGTGTTCCCAGAAGGCGCTTTATGGTCGACATCATCACGGCCTTAATCAACCTTATATCGACAAGGGAGCATCAAATAAATGGCTATATGATGGAACGTTATTTCCAGAAACAGAAGGATTTATGATGGCAATTCAAGACCAAGTAATTAATACCAACAATTACAAGAAATTTGTCGTAAGAGATCCAAACATCGTGTCGGACAAGTGCAGAAAGTGTCAACAAACAAGAGACGATACAACACATTACGTCGGGATGTTCAGCCATAGCTAACATTGATTACTTTCGCAGGCACAATCAACTTTGCAATACCATCCATCAGAAGTTGACCAACAAATTTGGATTAGTTGACAGCTACACGCCTTATTACAAGTACCATCCGCATTCAGTTCTAGAGAATTCTGATTTTAGTCTTTATTACGATAGGACAATATTATCACCGATAGGCAAGTGACGAATAACTGGCCTAATATTGTAGTTGTGGATAAAAAAGCTAACTCGGTTTTTCTAGTGGATGTTGGTTGGTTGGTAAACAGACGAAAACAGGCCGGGTTAGTGGGCCCCAACACTGCAGCCGTTTGAATTGTCCTGTCTGTCTGCTAGTTCGTGAGAAGATTTGTGACCTTGATGAGATCTAGAAGTCTCTTCACAGTATCTCTTTTGGTGAGGTTGGATACAGGGTCATCCGGCCCTATCTGCCTCCGCCAACGTAGAGCTTCACATACGAAAATTTAATGGGTGGCTGTTTCGTCCTCCTCACCACATAATCTACATATAGGTTCTTCTTGGAAGATCCCCATTGTGTGAAAGTGCTTTCTCAGGCCGCAGTGTCCGGTCATAAGGCCGGTTGCCAGCCTGATATCTCTCCTATTTATAACTTTAAGATTTCTTCAGTAAGTTTTGGTATGGGTTGTTTAACCATCAGTTTACTGTGTTTGAGTTTCGGAATTGTTTGCCAGTATTTGAGGTGTTGTTTGTGCACCCACTGGTTTAATGTGGTTCTTACCGAAACCTTTGTTACACCGGTTGCTGGCTCAGGGCCGGTGTAGCCGGTTTCCGATCCTTCTTGTGCTAGAACGTCTGCTTTTTCACGTCCTACAATACTCTTGTGACCTGGCACCCATTTCAGGGTTACCTTATTTGTGGCACTGAGTTTTTGGAGGTTTTCTAAGCACTCCCAGACAAGTTTGGATTTTATTGTACTACTATTAAGTGTTTGATTGACGCTTGGCTGTCTGAGCAGATAAGAATTTTTTTTACCGCTGTATCCCTTCCTTATGTTTTCTCTGAGACATGAGTCAATTGCGTATATTTCTGCTTGGAATACAGTGGTATTTACTCCCAGTGAATGACCAATGTCACATCTGGGGTATTGACCGTATATTCCAGCGCCAGTACCAGTGTCCGTTTTGGAACCGTCAGTGAACCAAACTATTTCTTGTTTGGGTGTTTCCTTGAATTCTCATTTCCAATGTATTTCGATGTTAAAGGGTTTTTCTAGTGATGTGGTCGGCGTCATATAATCCCATAGTTGGATGTTGCTGTAGTCAATAACATATTTTAGACAAATACAACGGGAAGATTGCAAAATAAACAAAATAAACCGATATTGTAATTAAGGTAGGACAGATGTGGCATGCAAAGAAAGTAGAGGTGGTGCCGGACTCCGTTTCACCTACGGGACTAATTCCCACAACTCTACCAAAACTAAACCAAAAGTAAAGAATTATTTGCAAATAACTGCATATATCAAATATCCCGTGAATGTGACAAATTTGATTTAGGTGAAACATCTAGACGATTTAAAAACAGAATAAATGAACACAAAAAGATCTTTAAGTCAGGAATTTGCAAACATGCTTAGAAAAAGGTGGATTCAATGGGATTCAGCGAATATAATATTGGAAGAGCCCAATAGTTAAAACAAAAAATTGAAGAAAGTGCATGATTATAATTAAATGCAAAGAAAGTTCCAATAAATCAATTACTTTCGTTATTATGATAAGTTTTTATTCAGGTTTTCTCATAGTTTATTGTTGGAATTGTTGTTAACCAATATACACTTTAATACACATAAATAAAAAAAATAATCATATATCACAATAAAGGTACCTTCGATTAACAAAATTTCCTAAATAGGCAAAATAAGCGCTATCCTTAAAAAATCTGTTCCTAGATCGTGCACTTCACCAAATCTCATTCTTAGTAGATAATACCATCAGAATGTTATTAATATTTCTTCAATCACAATCATTTTTATCAATTCATAGACATTCCAGACATTTGATTATTCTTTATAACGGTGACTGGAACGCTACCGAAGTAGAAATAATATATAAAAAAATTATTTAAAAATTACCCAAAAATGAAAAAAATAATAATGAATATACTAGATATAAACGATAATCTTCAATGTTACAATATATGATAATAAACGGAAAGTGGGTAATCATTTTCAATAATTTAATTTTATTCTAGGGAAGATATAGCTTTTTGTGTTATTGTTATAAACAGTTACTATGAAGTATCGTTTGTGTTTTATTTCCAACTGCTTTTCTCGACTTTGTATAATCTGAAAATACTATATCAACCTCTGCTTAGTATTTCATAAATAGCTTATTATTATATCCATTATTTTTAAATTTTATTGTTTCAACACACATAGAATTAAGTAATAACCATTGCTGATTAATATCTCTGGTTTTCTAAGCGTCATCCTACTAAAACATGTATACTAGTAATTCAGTACTGTAAAAAAAATTGTAAAATTATATGTAATTTACTCTAATAGTCTTAAATAATTATCCTTATTTATAATAATTTGTTTTGTATCCTACGATTGCATGTTTAATATGAATATCTGTCTATTAAAAAATGATATCGTATTTATCCAAAACGGTCTGTTATTATTTACGTATAGTGATTTTGGCAATATTATTAATGAAAAGCAACAATATGTTTTATCGTCTTTATTTAGATCAAATATAATACTATAGGTATGCACAAAACTGGATGGAAAAGATACAGAGAATATAAGTTTTTTTTCCAATTGTAACAAAAGTGGCAATAGTTGATGCAACAATTATTATTTTTTGTTTTGTTACTTAATATGCCTGATAATATAAAATAAAAATAAATGTTTGCTATCAGATTGTATTTATATATTGACTATAAATGAACAATTTCCTACATGTGCATTATGAAATAGTCCACTTACATTAACGTTGACCTAATTGAAATTAATAACGGAAGAAATAGCATTTACAGAGAGCTTCGACTAGTAACAAAAACAGAGGTAGGTAGGAATACTACTGGGCATTTCGTTTCTGGCTGGATTTGCATTTGCACCTTCGTTGCTATTGGAGTAAATTTATTGGGCAGGACAAACTAATATTTTTAGTAATATGCATTTTGTTCTTCATGGAATTTTCTATACTGGGTGTAAATGCAACTTTTAAATGGGTACATTGATTTTGTTGAAATTTTAGTGGGTTGTATTGGGACGCCAATCAAGCGTTGTCGAATTAGCCAAAGAATATAATTCTTTGTCCGACACTTTATACCAATGTAATATATAACGCCGATGTAGTTTCGCGTTGTATGTTATATTTAAATAAATATATAATGAATAGTTGAATATTTCTTGAACCATACTAATTATACATTTTGACAAAATGTCACATAATAAAAAAAAATTTACTTTTAAAATGTGAATAATTGGTGAACAAAAAATATCAAAGGGGTCAGCGCGCTCACTACGTGAGAGCACTTATCTTAAAATCCCTTTATCTATTTTTCTACTACATAGGTATTAATAGCTTTCGATTTCTATATTTTGATACTATGTAGGTAATCAGAAATAAACAATTAAAAACTTCTGCACTCAACTTTTGTCAGAAAATCGAAAAAAAATTCTTCAATCTATTTCTCGAATGTAAAATGCTTTGTGGATTTCGGACTTGTCTCTCGAATTGGTTGGAAAATAGTTCATTAAATTTTCGTGAAAAAATATTAATTATTCGCCGAGGAAGCGCGAGTTGATCGTCGAAAAATGATTTTTTTCGCATTTTCGGTTAAAAAGTCAATTTTGACCATGTTCCCATGATTTTAGAAAAAAATAAATATCATATTCGTCTTCAGCTCTCTCGAAAAAATAAAGATAGACTGTATTTAGCGACTAGAACGAGGTTGGTTGGTACCTATGTGAAAAAAAGGGGGGAGTTCCTCTCCTCTAGTTATTACCCGAAGTTTCAGAAGCAAAGTAATAAAAGCAATATTTAAAATCCCTAAATTGCTGGATGAAAAAAATAAGTTTATAAAAATTTATTGTAGGTAGAGATATTATATCATTAAAAAGTGTGGTTAAATAAAAAGTATTGTGTGAAACATGTGCAAAAAGTTATTTTCTCCACTCGCTTGATTTGCTTCTTCGCTCATGAGAAAAGTATAACTTTGTGCTCTTGCTTTACAAATTAGTACACGTTGTCACGCCTTTCTTGGCACACCACTCCATTAACCAATAATAAGATCCTCCATAGACACCACTGGACTTGATTAGTCGTACAAGGTATATAAAAAAAGGTACAAGTGTTATTAAGAGGCGTTAATGTCATCTTATTTGCGTGAAACCAGCTGGAGTTTGAGGTTATCAAATGTCGTAAGTTGACAAAAATACACATTTAATAACCTCAAATTGAAAAGGTGATTCCGATTTATTGCTGGTTAGGATGAAAGATAAAAACTCTATTTACGTATACAAATATATCCGAAGAATCTTCACACATATGATTCTGGAATTTACGATTTGGAAAAAAAAGTTTATATTATTTGGAGAAAAGAAGTTAATTTGGTATCAGTACAAACAGGATTACTTTTGCTCCTAGTCATATTATCAGATATATTAATTCATCTAAATCATCAATTTACAGGATTTTCGGACTTCAAATTCAAGGTTTCACCAAAAATTGTCAATTGTTTTGTTATTTTAAACAAATAGGAAATTTATTATCTTACCACATTTGTCAAAAAAGAGTTAACAAGGCATACATTTCCTGAATATTTAATATCAGCTATCATAACCAAAAAAGGTTTATATCTGCTTCCCCTCATATGAAATAGTATTTGAAATAAGTAAATTCAATAGTCTGAGTTCCCAAAAATAGAGGAATTATAAATAAATGAAAAATAACCTTCCAAGATACAAATTAGTACAAATTTTATGTCTCTGGCATACCTCTATTTAATATATTTTTAATTTTGTACCTTGGACTTATCCGACCTAATGTACCAATAGCCACAGTTTGGGCTCCCATCTTTTCCCTGGTGGCTATTTTACATTAATAAATAATTAAAGTATTCCCAGCTATCATTTCTTACTTTTTGACTAACAGTATTTGTTGCCAAATACTGCAAAAATTCTTTTAACGACGAAACATTTTCCGTTGGGCTGATTTTAACTTCTCATTGCATTACCCTGATCTCACCCTGCAGGATTCCTACATTTAGGGAGCAGAGTACTGTGATGAACAGTGCTTACGTTATGTAAGAAGACTGTTTCATTATTAGGGAATCTGCATTAGCTAGAGTTCCAAACACACATTTTCAATATGTAAATAGAATATAAAATAATAATAGAATATAACCGTGGTATGCTGCTAGATATTATGGTAGCGTTGTCGAAGGAGGATCAATGGTTATTTTTTTCATGAAATACCTTGATAGAGTTAATATCTAATATTTAAATTACCTCTACTTTGATGGTTGGGTTACATTTTAATGAGAAGTCTACAACTGACATATTTATTAATGAAATGTTTGTCTGAATCAACTTTTTCGTGCAATCGCACACGAAGTCAGTATTTCGCGTCCCCAGTACAGTCCGCGAAATTTAATTTCGCGGCCGTTACCCATAGCAACGGCTACGAAACCAAACGTCACTTCCAAATTTGAATATCACTTCCAAATTTGACATTTCTAAAATACTACAAAGACAAGGATTATTTTTCATTGAATACCAACAAATACATAAGTACTTATATTATTTAGGATGAATATTAACATTTGTACAGTTTGTATTATTACTTATATATTTACTCCAGAAGTTGAAGCAAGAACTGTCAAAATATTTTGTATAATATATTGAAACATATCATTTCCATAGCACACACTGTTAAATAAATTGAACTGCCGTTGATTTTAGTGCAATAATATATTTATTTACAATTATCTAGTTTAATAATTTTAACGATTGCTCGAAAAATAGTGTGTATGCCATGGCCGCGAAACTTTTTAACGACCTCAAGATTATCTGTTCTTTCGGTACGTTAAAAAGGTATTTCGCGGCCTAAGCATACAAATAACTATTTATTATAATGTATATCTAGTAGTGCCAGTAGTTTACATTTTCATACAATACAAATTGTTGGGTAGCTTTCATTAATTTCAATAAATACCATATATACCATAAATGCTTCACTAGCGATTTTGCAACGCCAAATCAATTGCACTGGGTGATAAATTTCACCAGCACTATCGATCAATTATCATTGAAGGATAGGAATCTCGATTCTTCTCCACAATCAATCAAAATAACCTCTCCATCCGAATCAAACATTTCAACAAATCAAAATAGCCACATCTTGTGCAGACACGAATGTGGTCGACATTGGGTAACAATCGAGCATCTCTCATTAATCCAATAAACATGATCGAGTGTGCCAGTTCTAATTGATAATAGACGATCACCGCGGTAGCGCCGGAATCCTGCTGTTCAGGCCGTGATATCCCAACAGAGTATTATTTATATCTAGAGGGAGATGTTTGACACATTAATTTGTAAGGGGGAAGAGTCGAGGCTGGGTATAGGGGTATATAACAAATTAGACAAAGATTCGTTAAATACATTTCTGGGTAAAACTATAAATACACACTTTATCAAATTTTTTTATCTGTACTTTTACCTATTTTTTGTGAACTGTATTTCAAATCTTATGTAGGAATACTGTGGTGTTGGAATTCTGATGTAAAGTGAAATGTGAAGACTTTATTTACCCGAAATTTTAAACAGCCTGCATGATGCAGCACAACACTATTTGGTGCATAATGAATATTATGGGTTTTTATTCACGTTATCATCTCTGCTATTAAAAATGCTACACGCTTTTAAAGGAAACTAGGTAGTCTCATACAGAACTAGTCTTTGTTGAAAACGGAGGATGCTGGATGCTCCCCATTCATATTTAATCGCAAACGATTTTTTGTTAATGCATGAGTCACATGTGGCCTCCTCTACAGATACAGATAGATGTTAAGTTTTTTGGACAAACAACAGAAAATATCAGTACGACGAAGATGTCAGGTTAACGTACAGAGTATCCAGCGTTTAAATGACATTGTATTGCTAAATACAGACAATAAAGGATAGATAATAGTAACAATCAGAACAAATTTGCATATTTAGAAATGCAATACAGAGACGTTTTGTAATTTAAAGTACCAGTTCCAGTTTTCAAGAAAAAACAAATTGTAAACAGTGTGTTTAATAATTGTTAAAATAACGGAGAAAGTTATTTGAACAATTCATTTCAAATTGAATTGAAATGAACGTCTCGCAATTAATTTTCCACTTCACGCTCAATTTCATCAAAATTTTCATGAACTACTATTAGTAAATAGTCGTAGCTCAGCATTGAGCAATATGTAACATATTTTGTTAATAAAATCTCGTTATTAAGAACTGAGAAGTCTATCAGTAGGTACGGTCCTGGATTAAAAAAAACACCAATACTAAGGCAAAAATTAGAGCTTATCTTACAAAATATTATCTCAAATGATACCTGGAAAGCAATTGACGGTTTGGAGGCTTTTGCATTGAAGATAAATTAATATCTACTCTCCAGTACATTTTTAAACTACTACCAGAATTGACTCCTCAATTTATCAAATACTTAGATTAGATTGGATGAGGTGGCTAATCGGCTTAATCTAATGCTACCTTTTCAGATCTATTGTGGTCCTCTGAATCTAGATTATATTGTCCAGCCTGACTTAAGGGTAAATTCTATACCGTTATATTTGACGAAGTTTCCGCTATTAAAAATGTTTTAATCTGTACATAGTCAATATTGGGATTTAAATTTTAACAGGTATGGTGTCCAATTAAAAGTTTTCCGTGAATATTTTTAAGCTTATTATATACATATGGAATAGTAAAATGGAATTAGCTGATTGTCCAATTTTTAACCATGTGTTAAAATTTAACATTTGCTTACAGACAGTACCTTTAAACAGCCAACCGGCCTCGAGACTGAACCTTTCATGCAATTTCTTGCCGGTGGCTTCTCGTCACCTAGTACAAGAAACCTCACATTTGCCAGGCAATTGCACTGGCATAGGACGAACGTACTCTGTAGTTTCCTCCTCTAGGTGGCAGAATCTGCACAGGGCTTTTTTGTCTGTCAAGCCCATAAGCTTTGAGCGCCTGTTAAGATTACAGCGCCCTGTTAATATACCTACTACTGCTTTGGCAGTTTTTCTATTTTCGTTTATTAATAAAGCCCGGATTTGTAGGCAGAAAAAAATTGGCAGATATTATGGCTAAAAAAGGCAATAAAAATGTTAAAAAAAGAAAAATCTAGGAAAAATGTATATCGTGTTTATATATCAACTCCTTTTTTTTCGGTTTTTATACTGTTATTATATGGAAATATCTAATGAAATCAATAAACCAACATATATTCTGATTTTTATTTTATTTTACAAATATTTACATATATTATCTCTACGTATTTCTATACAGTTTTATACGTACATAAAATAAAAGTAGTTACAATTAAACACAATACAATTACACGAATTATTATTTATTGTAAGCTATCACTAAATGTTTTTCTAAATTACAAACTTTAAAGCTTTATTATCTTCTGTCACTCAATATATTTTTTTACATCTTTTACATGCAGAAAAACTGCGTAATACATACACGGAAGTTATTGGCGCGTACTATAGGGAGGATATTATTTAAGGGTTTATTGACTCATTCATCCGAAAATAATATATGCCTTTTAGACTGTTTGAGATATTGCACAACATTGTTGAACCTTCATTCTTGTCTAGGACATTATCTAATTTTTTTGCAGTTATTTGTCCAATTGGATCTTAAGTTTTTTAATGTATACTTTCAGTTTTCCTATTAATTCCACGGAATCGGATAATAGAACGTCTTGTTTTTCAAGTTTTGAAATTTAATTAACGATTAGTTCATAATTGGAATTGATGTAACTTAAATATTGTTTTGTTTTCCCATTATTCAAAATTTTCTTTTTAGTTTCTTTAATGGCGGACGACGAATCGTCACTGAACTGTAACATATTAATTTTAATATTTTATTTAATATAAGTACTTCATTTTTTATATAAAATGAATGGTTGTATCTTCTAATTGCGTTATTTATAAATTCATTGGTTTTCTTCGCTTTTCGCCCTGGCCTGGTACTCTAACACTAAATGCTACCGACCGTTTTCTACAGTATTATTACTTCTATTATTCCAGTCGACCGCAGTCGAAAGTATCACTCAGTATCCCATCTGCATACTGTCGACAAGTCTTCTTTTATTTCTGACTTATTACTCTGAAATATATCGAAGTTTTTATTAAGAAATCGTCGACAAAAGACGTGCGAATAGAATCGATAGTGTGCAGAGTTCCAGTACAGGTTTCTCCTTTGGTTCGCTTAAAAACTGATGTGTTTTTTGTTCATGTATTACTTTGTAAATATTGGATTTTCCCACACCAGTAGGTAATCTGTGCACATTTTTCTATAATGGTGTCAACACTGTTTTGCAAACAGGGAGCACGTAGCTTGCTAATATTTCCGTTCGACGGGAAACCTGGATATGTGTGGATTTTCTTGAACAGTTAAGAGCAAATCCAACCACCAATTGCAGAACGACATTTATAATTATCTCTCGCGTTACCAAATTATCTAAATTTTTGTGCAGTGTACAGTGGATTGACTAATAGAACGATCTGGATATTTATCATTCCACAATTGACAAACTTCTCGCTGGGTTCGGGACTTGTCACCACACCCACACATTATTAAAATATCAATTCTTTCTTTTTCGCTTAAACGTACCATTATTGAGAAATTAAACAACTAGGTAATTATTGACATTGCAGTACCTACTCATTGTTTGACATAGGTATTGTAAACAAAAACAAAACATGTCAAAAAAACCATGGTAATGATAATGAAATTCTATCATCTTTATTAATCCAGTCATTTTAATAAAACTTTATAATTAAAAATATCTGATACAACATTTGCCACTATTTCATAAACCAATGCTTTGGACATAAGTATTATACATATTTGTAAACGTCTATTGTTGTGGAATTCAAAAATGTAGAGAAAAATATGTTGTTCTATTTAAAAAAAATAACAATGATGTCATGTATGTGAAAGTGGTGACGTCATTCGTACATCCAGTGATAGAGTACGATGCGCAATTGAAAATAAAGTTAACCTGTGAGCGTTTTGTTATATATAATACCTTTAGACAAAAAATATTGAATCTATTCAAACCTAAACGTCCTCACTCTATATTATATACCTAATGAAAACAAATTGAAAAAAAATTACAATATAAGAAAAGATAATTTACTCTAGAGAATTTTAATAAAGGAGAAGCCTCATACAATTTGACGAGTTACTTTCCTTTTTAAGTATCCAGAAACGGTAGCTTCCCTGAATTGCATCTCTCATAACGGTGTCTAATAGGTACGGTAACTTACGGATACGGTATCTTCCGGATAAATTGGGGAAATTGGGAACTGGCTAGATAAGGAACACCAACTCAAATAGAGGTTGACACAAGGACACCTCCATACAAAAAGTTTACTGAACAAGGTAGACAAGGCACTTTCAACCAGACTGTGGAAACTGGGTAAGAGACATTTGAAGACAGTTACCGACATGGTGACAGAACACTGCTCCCTAAGGAAACATCTGCACAAAATAGGAGAAGTTAGTGAACCTACGTGCAGAAAATGTGAACCCTACGATGAAACACCTACTCAGTTACTCTGCTTGAGTGAGAACTTACAACTACTGAAAATCTCCCAATCAAACTAGTGGCCTATATAGAAGACACGAAGCTTCTGGAATGGAAGTAGATAACATGGGAAATGGTACAAAGATTCAGTTGAAGTGCCTGGGCTGTTGAGCACAACACAAACAACTGAATGAATTAAGAAAACGACTTGACGTTTTCGCAGTTATGTTGCTACGTTTTTTATAATTTCCTATTAAAACTGCATACTTTTATTAAATATTTTCCAAGGATAGCTAGATTTAAAGAGCGTGCATGATACTCATTCAAAGAAAAGCAAGAATTAGTTAAGTAGAACTGGTGTTATCAGCGTTTTTTCACAACAACATTCCCACCCTTCCTCACCCCTCACTCAAGTAGATATACTAAAACTTGTGCGCAGAATTTTCCAAAGAATGGGCCTCTTAATCAGGATAATTTTGTAAAATTTGTGTTCTAACATATTTTTATTCAATTAATCCCTCTAACGGTAGACATACAAACTTGAAAATAATTCTTTCTCAAGGCTATTTTTGTTATTAAATTTGGTTCCCGTAGCTGTACTATAAACGCTTTCTGATATATGGCCAAGGTTAATTCTTATTGGAACACCCGGTACATATTTTGTTTTAAATATTGTCTTATGTAACTCTTTTATTACTAACTTTAATTAAAACTACACAGCTTAAAATTGTTTATAATTTATAATCATAAGCAATTGACTAACTGTAAGAACTGTATTTATACTGGTATTTTTGTATTAAGATAATTAGGTGTGTATAGTTATTTTATACCAAATTTATTTGAATAAAATTATCAAGATTTCACTTTTTTATTCATTATTATTTATTATACAAAGGTGAGCTTATCTTTAATTAAATCAAATATAGTGGAAGCTCTGGTCAATTTTTTTCCAAAGAAACCCTTCTGAATAACGTATGTAGTGCCAGCCGTTATACTGTTTCTTGTTTCAATGTAATCTTTAATGAAAATTGTTATGCTTGCTCAGCGGCGTAGGTGTGTGGTTCAATTGGGATTTAGAATTTTAGGTCGATCATGGAACATTCTATGTGTACTTTGCTCTTCAATTAAATCCATAAAATCCTCCTTTTCATCTCTTACCTGAAAATGTCTTCAAAAACATCGTTGATGTCATCAAATAAATCCATGGGAATGTAATATTGAGAACTTCAATTTAAGCACTGCTGTATTTGTATATCCTCAACACCAAAACCTAGAGATAACGTCTATTACGTCTACAATGGGGTAGAATAATTTTGGGTTAACCCTTATATGACGTCATTAATCCGAGTTAAAGTTAAGGTAATCTTATACATGTGGTTAACTGGAAATTTCTACAATAACTGCTTGTCAAATATCAGTATCATCAAATATCTTTGAAGCCGAATAATATGATTTTATACAAATAGGAGTATGCTTTATATTACAAAAGCATTATCTACATTTTCATAACCACCTATAAAACTGATGAAAATATTACAGGTTACTTCACTGTAAAGGCAAGTGAGAAACTAATCGACGAAGTACGGGAAAATATTAAATAAACTTTATATCTACGACATGGTCATCGCACGCAAACACGTTTTCTAATCAAGTAGGTTCAAGGTAGACGTAATTATTGATAATAATCGAAAAGATGATCGATAAAAATGCTGGTCCTGTTGGAAGGTAGATATCCGTGAACGTTGGGACTTGGCTAATAGGTCTTTTTAGAAAGAATATTATGACTGCATAGTAACTTTAGTTATTTACGGTGCAAAAACAATAATTTGTGAAACTCATCTCTACTGTTTAACATTGAATTAATTTCTTCTTGTAAAGACGACCACTACCTGCCGGCTTTGATCTATTCTGTTTATTAAAATATTTTTGTTTAGTTTTGTTTTCAGGATGCAGTGTATTCTGTAGACGCAGGATTCAAATAATTCAAAAACCCTTTGAATCAAAACTCTCTTATGAACATTTCCATTCTTCAATCAGGATTTTCCAAATTATCATTGCTCAACATCAACATTGGCTATTTAAAAATAGAAATCATATCAATTTTGGATAGTTCATTTAATTTAATTCCAGAAAATACACTTTTCCCGTGCAAGCGTGATAATTTCATGGAAGCAACAAAAATTTTTGAAGTAGCCAAATTGTAATTTGAAAAAATATATTGAAAAAGTCAATGTGCCAGTTCTTCTTTTTTATTCACCTGTACCTCGTAAGGCATTTACAAATTAATAAAAGGCTCTTCTAATGGTTTGTCCACGACTATTATTTACATTTTACAAGTATAATGACGTTCATTATTCACTAGTGAATAATAGGTGTGGATAATGAACAGGTAGCCTGACACAGATAAATAGGATATAGGACATATGTTAAAGGTTATTTATATACAAACGTCCTAATATAACAAATAAACATTTTCTCCATGTCCCGTATTTGAGCTCTCCGCCTAGAATTCTTCATTTTCGCAGTCATACCTCTATACCACTCTACCACGAAGACATAATAATTTATCAACCACGATGTTGTATGAGAAGCTTATGATTTATGCCAAAACTGAAAAATGAAATTTTGAATACTTTATAACGGATTTTAAGAATTTTAATTATTACACTGAATTAAAATTGAAAATACTAGAAAATATTACATGGAAAGCGAATCAGACACTGAAATGAATGCTACACCACCAAAAACATGAGAGGTAGCACAAATAGTATTCTCAAATTTATTGTCAGAAAAATCGAAAAAACTATTTGTATAAGCCTTTAATTCCTTCCTAAATTGGAGAAAATAGAACAAATAAAGTAATTCATAAACATCAGGTAATTAATAGTTGTGTACAAAATACAGTATATCTTCTATGTTCCTTGTACTTCTAGTTCACTTAGGCGTTTAAGTCTTGAGCCGCAGGCGAGTCAATAATACCATAATATCTTGTTTTAAAGGAAACTGGAAAATACCTCTTCTTTCTCTTATTTGCGCTCAACTATTATCAACCATTACCTACCCAGAACTATGTTCACTCGTGAAGAAGCTGCGGTTTCACAAGTCAACTTGAGAGCTCTTCTTTTTTATTTGCCTGTACCTCGTAAGGCATAAATCAAAGGTGTTTATTCACAAATGAGAAGCTTATATACACTGTGGGCCGAAATAAAGGAGTACACTTTTTAATTGACAATATTTTTTTTGGTTTTTGGGCAATTCATTTTCTTTTTGCAGGGCTAATAACCTAACATGTTGTTGAAAGCAAAAGCAATGTACAGGGTCGGACACTTCAGTAAAAAGGAAATTTTCCGAAATTACCGGATTAGCGAAATACCATTTTTTTATTAAATAATGGTGGCCACATTCATAATATTTTACTTTAAGTTTTAAACTTACTAAACTGTTTTCATAAATGTGTTATTTGTTAAAATGTTATTTAATAAAAAAATGGTATTTCGCGAATCCGGTAACTTCGGAAAATTTCCTTTTTACTGAAGTGTTCTGGATAGTTTATCTACCGAAAAAGCGTATTAGTACAATTTTAGCTAAGACTTTTTTTTATAAGTCCGGCCCTGTACATTATTTTTGCTTTAAAATGTACAGTCATGTTGAGGACATGCTAGGTTATTATCCCTGCAAAAAGAAAATAAATCGCTCAAAAAACAAAAAAAATATTTTCAATTAAAAAATGTACTTCTTTATTTCGGCCCACAGTGTAGATAGAATATATAGAATAGAATAGAAGCTATAATAGCGAAAATAATATATAATCAAATGACTAACTCTAGAAGCATATTCAAGAACACTGTAAAAAATAAATCAAAGTATGGATGATCTTGAGAAAATTAAAATAATAGTATTCTTTATTGTTCCATTACACAATATTAACCATTATAACAGTGAAAAATATCGAATAAAGTATGAAAATATTTTAGAACATCCAACAAACAAAAGTTAAGCATAAATATCAGCCTATCCCGTCAGTATAATCTATAAAGATATAATGTATATGTTTATATAGATAATTAGTAATGGAAATAATTGTATTTTTCCAATCTTGAAGAAACAAAGAATTTAAAAGCACCAGAAAAACTTGCAAATAATAAGACGACGATCAGATGTTAATAAACAATAAATCAGTTAATCAAGCGACCTATCAAATGAAATTCAATTTGGCGTCCCAGGCAAAATAAAAATATGGTTTTGGTCTTTTGGTATATATACAAGAGTGTTTATTTTTGAGACAGGCGATTTTATTTGGCATCAAAGATTGTCTTGTGTTTTGATAATCATAATTAACAATAAAAAGATTAGTTTTAGAAAGCTTTTGAGTTGCTCATGTGGATTTCGGACCAAATTTTGGTTAAGTTGCTTCTATATAAGAACATTCATTTTCCGTTAGTTTACTTTTATTATTATATCTTTTTGTATTCAAATAATCTAGAGAGATGAATGCTTTATTGTCAAAAAAAATTGCTATAATTTAATAAACAGAATGATCTAATTACTTAAATATTAAATGAGAACAAAATTAAATAGTGTCTACGTCAATATTGTGATTTAAATAAGCAATTATTATATGTAGATTTAAATAAGCTATTATTATAATATGTATTAACTCTTTTGGAATGGACAAATTAAAAAAGGATTTTCATTCACTTCAATTACATTAAAAAAAATTAAACTTCTTTCGAACAAACTGGAAATAGTTTTTGAATTCTCGCAGTCGAAATGGAATCATTTTATCATTTACTTGATCACCCAATATCATTGGTCGACTATCATCATCACAAAAAAGAGCTTTTCTTTCTTTCTTTCGTCAAACTTCTGCATGGAATGAGGGTATGCTTACAATAAAATTTTGAACTATCTCTTGACCTATAGATTCTTACATATCTATGAAAACTTCCTCTACATATTGTAGGGTTTCTCAGATACTTTGTTCCCATTTATAGAATATTTCTTATATAGTATTCAACACAATGATCTCAAGTATTACCTTGCCCACTAAAACAAAAATTCCATTGACATTGACTAAAGTAGATCCCACTTTCAACACAGAGCCAAATTTAAAATATTCGCCTCCATCTGCTCTATGATACAAAAACTGTGTGAAAATACCAAATAACCGTTTACATGCATATCAAGGAGTTCATCCATTTCTCTAATGTGGTTAAAATCCAATGTTAGGTGTCAAAGAAACTCAAAGTCATACCACATCCTATATACAGATTGCGAAAAATCGTAGCTTGACATACGATTTACATAAGTACTACAAGGACAATATGAACAACACTCTTGCAAAAGTGAGAAGAATTATTCGCTCAATCTCCTCTACCAAAACAGGTGGACGTGTGTGTTCATTGACGCTTTTGACAACAGCGGTTGAAATACGTGTATAGGTATGTGGTCTCTAAAAACTAACAAAATATTGGAGTTTACATTAAAAAATAATTATTTAATGAATGAATCGTACCTGTATAGACATTTAGTCTAAATACCCATTAAAAAAAACTTTTTAGCTCAACATAGTGGTAAGTCTTATATTGTAGAAAGTTGTTGAAATGTCGGCAGATTCCAACAACATAAAACCAAAAAAAAAACTACCCACGACGATCTATCCGAATTTTTGTTGAACCTTCAGAAATACGACTCTATTTACTAACAATACTAACGAATAAAATCGACGAAAAAATTAACCATTGAAAACTGACCAGCTGTCCTGGACAGCCATATTGGGACACGTGATCTGGATTGCCTAGTGGCAAACTAAACCTAACTTCAATTGTCAAAACTGCTGAATTTTCCCAATAGGCAAGTCCACGTGGTTCTTAGTAGTTATTTTGATCGTGTTTAAGTTCATTAATTTTGATTTGGTGCTTCCTTTGAGATTGTTTTAATTGCTTATGTATATTTTAAAAGCTACATCTGACTGTTAATAACAAAAAGAATAATTGAATCAATACAAAAAAAACTAATTTAAAAATCTAAAATCGATCCAAGTGATTGTTTATCCTCAGGACGACTGTCATTAGAGTCAACTTGTCAATTGGTGGACATGTCCTTTTGATCATTACATTGAAGTTTTGACAGCCTATGAACTGTACATTGCCCTGTCCGTTAAGTATAAATTGTATTTACGGTTGATAAATTTACATTTTTTCTGATAAAAATTACACCATCGTCTTTTTATCATAAATTTGCTATAACAACTTATACAGTGTGGAACATTCAAATGGAATAAATTCTATAACGAATAAATGATGGCGTGTTGTGAAAAAAGCTTGGACACATCGATTTGTATTATTTTTCAAAAAAAAATTATATAGGGTGTGTCATGTGACAATACCAACTTTCTTATTTTAAATGCAACCCCCTGTATATTATTTATTTTTTGGATTCTTCAGAAAACTCTAGACATAATTCATGTACAACGTCTTATACCTATCTTCAACAGAAATATTGAGTGTTTTCAGATTTATTACAAAAATCAACATTAAAATAAAGAAAATTATTTTATTCGACGTGTCCAAGCGTTTTTCCCAGCACGGCCACATTTATTCGTTATCGAATTTATTCCATTTGGCTGTTCCACACTGTATGTTTGGATAGTATATTTTGCAACGAACTTTCACTGACGGCTATTGAGACACGAGTATAAAAAATACCATTAAATGCGAGTTGCACTACAATATCTCTACTCCCCAACATTAATTTTATCAATATACATGCACAAAAAAACAAGAACGAGGAAAGTACAGGCAACTGTAAGATCTGTGGGATAGGTAATTATAGCCATATTGGATATTGACCAAATATTGGAATGTTTCCTTCCTATTTGATGTAAACTTGTATCTTTTTTCTGCATATCTAATCATAGATAGCGATTTCAGTGAGGTATAATAATGATTACTTCATGAAACTGTGATACTTTTATCAAAAATCATCTACTAACTGTATCGGTATCTATACTAATTATCTCTTGATAATAAATAAATTAAATAGTAGACCTAATTATAAAAGACTTTCTTAATTGGCCAACCTCCCGCCTTTTAATTATATTTTCTGGTAAATTAACCACGCTATTATTTACAAACACTAAAAATTAACGGATGTATGCGCAGTGTGTACCTAAGTGATTCTTATTCTACAATGCTTTGTTCAGGTGCAATTTTGTTTTTTTACTCTGAATAACTGGCGTAGAATTACTTGCAAAACATTTATCTGACTATTGAAAACTAGATTGGTATACTTAACGATAACACTACACCCGATAACTTCCGTTGATTATTGACTTTTATTATGGAAACATGAATCTTTCTTGATTTTTTTTTAACAATAAATGTATATTAGTCATCCATTAAAAACGCTTTTAATTATCTTTTCCAATATAAACTAACTGAACTAATGGTGCGTTTACCTTGTTTTATACGTGCTATAATTATACGTAGGAATCTATGTTAGACTGGGAAAAGTGATTTCAGCAATACCTACCTATAAAAAGTTAAAGACTTATTTACTTGATTAGGTACAGTTTCCTGTATCAATTGTCATAGTAAAGCGTGTTATGAATAAACGTCAAAATAATAGTGTAATACTATTAAAATGCTTTACAAATTAGAAAATTAATTTCCAAAGGATAGACCGTTCACCAGGAAGCAACATCTACTTACTTCTCGGGCAATATGCCCCGCCAGACATTGAATTACACTTCCAAGATAAACGGGGTTGGTAAAGACTTATTTGAGGTTATGCATTTGTCAACATTTTTTAAAAGCTCCTCCAGAATCAAGATGAAAACATCAGGGGAGGATATACCAAAGAAAATGTTTACTGACAGCCACGCTCTGCTTAACTATCAGCAATCCAACCGCTAAATATAGATTGGTAAAAAACTGTAAAGAATCCCTTATGCCTCCCCACATGGGTCGACCAGCTTGCAACCAAAATAAAATCTGACTTCATACACTACGCAACTAAATCTGGGTCAGTTGTTTATCTTTTTTTTTTCACCGATGTTCAAACACTTGGAACTATGCAACTCAACTGTTTCAAACTGGTCGCAATTCAGTCGACTCGTGTATTGATTCCTACTTCAGTACACGTCCAAGGTCCAAGGTCACCTGAAATTAGTTTCAAACTCTGGTTGCAAACCGGTCGACCCTAAGCGGAGGGCCTAAATATAGACTATCCAGAGACAACCCCGTGTCTCTAGTATGTGTGACGGGACATGAGGGGATTGCAGGTAATGAATGGGTAAACCAGTTATTTGAAGAAGGCTTTTAAGCAGACTTGACCGAAACCGTTCTGTGGAATCACAAACGATTACACAAAAAAGGACATTCGGAATTGGCTAGATTTACAGAAGGTCCATGATATAAATAATTTACTTAGCAAGGGAGACAAGGAACTCTCAACCAAGCCTACTGAAACTGTGAACATGTGAATATTGTCACTAGTCACTGGCCACTGAACTCTGTACCATGAGGAAACATTTACGTAATATGGGAAAAATTAATAACTTTTGTACAGAAAAGGTTAACTAAAGGGTGAAACACCTACTACATTATTCTGTTTCTGTGAGAACTTACAAGGACTCAGACGGCAGCAGTTTGGAGAGAAAATATTACAAACATCATAACTATTCAAAATCTCCTCAGTCAAACTAGTTGCCTATATAGAAGACACGAAGCTTCTGGACTGGTAGTAGATAATATGGGAAATGTTACAAAGATTTGGATTAAGTGCCTGGGCTGTTGAGCACAACCCAAACGACAATGAGCCTGAGCCTATATATATGACAAGTTTCAATTTATCGATAGCAATGTAACGATAGGAATGAAAATTATTGGGAAATTTGCCCGAATGCATTTTCAGTTGCAAAGAGTACGAGTGCGCGTAGTACACGAGATAAGCTAAACACCTTTTGCTGTCTGGACGTGTCCCTGTACTGGGCGATTATCCAATAATCGTGCAATAGTAGCATGATTATCACGTAAACACATTCTGATTGGTTCAAATTTGATAATATCATTCATGCAACAATTTTGTTTTTTCCTTCTCGACTTATTCGATTCCTTCAGGTCTGCCGTTTTCAAAAAACACCTTTCTCGAATGCATTATGCATAATTTATAAACATTTCTACATCATTGACGTGTGATAGCATTTTTGAGAGGGATCACTTATTTGTAAAAATTTCCATTTACCATATGGTTTATTTAACTGTGTTTTCACTACTGTTGGCAGTTGCCTATTCCTATTTTGTTATTGACCAATTAACAATAACAACTCGAAACTAAATAAGGTTTCGAAGAACCTATCTTATATTTGGAAAGGGTCACTCATATCTTCTATAGCTTTTTGTTGTAACCTAAATACCGCTCTGTATTCTAGAAAGAAATATATTTAAATACTCACCTACTTCCAATTTCTAATACGTTTAGACCTAAATTTTTTCTAAAAAAATCATTATGAACCATTTATTAAATTTCTACCGAAAAGCTAACAATAAAAACAAACTATGCCTTTTTCGAAATTTTCTTCCATATTTTCTTGAATTCGTGATTTTTCAGTAGTTTTGTCTTGTGCATTTTCATAAAAACTAGCAAACTAGATTTAGAATTTAAAGACCTAATATCTAAAATTATTGGTACTAATCTGGAATGTTTTTGTTAGATCGGGGGCAGTCTCACCCTGTATCCACATCTAAATCTAAAAACTAAAACCGAAACTGAATTAAACTATACTAATGAACGCAATTCGTTCAATTCACTTTGCTATTAGTCACAATTACAAAGAACATTCTATTACGTGAGCAGTACAACAACGTAATACTAATAATGTGACACAAAATGAAAAAATTGGATATTTCATTATACAAATATGTTTAAAATTGTTTAACGTATACCACGTTTTTTCTTGATCAAACCGGTAACATTTATCCATCAATGCAACACCATAAGTTGGAAAAGTGCTGAATCAAAGTATTTTATCCGGTTGAGGAGTGTTCCGAATCATTGAGTTCGATTTTCAGATTATTTCCAGATTCTGGAATTACGCTGACCGGGAAGAAGGGCTACTGAATACTAAACAGCCTGAAGAGAATCTCGCTAACGCTTTCCTTTCCAGTGGAAATACAATTCTTTTTTATTGCTTCGAGCGTGGCTTTTAAGGAAATATATATAAAAAAGCGACAGAAATAACGATACTTAACATGATACTATAGTAACGATATTGAAAAGAATGTTATACTCTACAGGAAGCTTTTTTATTAGATTTAAATATGTAGCAGTGCATAAAATTTAGAAAAATGTGGGTTTTCCGTATTTAAGGATACACTACAAATATTTGTGGAAATACTGTTTTATATCAATACCGAACCCAAAAATACTTCTTTCTGTATATTGTTACAAAACTAATAATGGAATTTATAATATGTGTGTGTTTTTCATAATAAAATATAAACATAATAATTATTTTTCACCCAACGCTTCATTGAGGGATTAATATAATAAAAAAGATATACTCGGTGTCACTGAATAACTATTTCTAATTTTTAGAAATGTCAGAGGGCACTTGAATAAACATTTTTTATTGGAAATTTCTCGTTGTCAAGATAAACTAGAAATCTTCAAAAACAATTACATCAGGAAAAAGTAGTTGCTTACTAAATGGAAGCAATTAAGTTAGAAATAATACTCCATCATACTTTATAAAAATTGTTTGAAGCTACGATCACGATGTATAAACTTCCGAATTCTTCGAAATAACTGCGGACGCTCACGAATATTATCCGACGCCAGAATAATTCTGTCTTAACAGGTGTCGTATAAACCAGTGATTTAATATGACTCCAAATACAAAAATCAACTGGAGTCATATCTGGTGAACGTGCAGGCCAAGAAATCGGCCCTTCTCTTCCGATCCATTTGGAAACTGTGCATTTAGATAATTTCGACAATTTAATCCAAAGTGTGCTGTTGCTCCATCATGTTGCTCCATAAAATGACATGACACTTTTTGCATTACTTACAGGTATAAATATCTTTTGAAATGTATTATCAGAATAGTTTTGTAGGAAGCTTGTAGCCTTGTCAACTGAACAAATATCTTCATAGAATGAGGCTATCAGACACATCCTTATGTCTATGGCTGTGAACAGGAAAATAAAACGGTAGAGCGTAATACATCCTTTTTGATTGATTGGCTATATCGTCCATTCCTTAATCCGTGTTCGGAGTTTTGGGAGCCATGCTAAGAGAATTTCCTCTTGGAGACGTTATCAAACCATAGAATAGTTGACTGAGAGGGACTTCCAAGAGGATGAACAAAGGGCCTAATAAGGCCCATGTTTTGTAGGGTTACCCCACCCTCCCAAAACATCAGATCAGGTCAGAGATACTGTGACCAAGAAACATACATTGAATGTTTTGCTTTTCTTTTAGAATTGACGCACATGATAGTTATCAAGGACTTTTCTAGTCCGGCTGTTCTTTTAGAAATTACGCACATGATAGTTATCAATGGCTATTCTAGTCCGAGCTGTTCTTTTCGCTGCCTCTCACGATACATCATCATCTATATTCATTATTACACTCCCAATTCGAAAAGACTAATGATGATCATTATTATAATTATTTATTACTAATGTACTCGAATTAAGACATCTATAAACGCTTACTCTATTCCGTGCACTTATCATTCATTCATTCATTCATACGTTTGAGCTGTGCTCAACGGCCCAGGCACTTGAACTGAATATTTGTACCATTATCCATGTTATCTACTTCCATTCCAGAATCTTCGTGTCTTCTATATGGGCCACGTTTAGCTGGGGGGATTTTCAGTAGTTGTAATGGTTGTATTATTTCGTCTCCAAAGTGCTTCCGTCTGAGTCCTTGTAAGTTCTCACAGAAGCAGAGTATGTGAGTACGTGTTTCATCATAGAGTTCACATTTCCTGCACATAGGTTCACTAACTTTGCCCATTTTGTGCAGATGTTTCCTCAGGGTACAGTGTCCAGTCACCAGGTCAGAAACTGTCTTCAAATGTCTCTAACTCAGTTTCAATATCCTGGTTGAGAGTTCCTTGTCTAGCTTGTTCAGTAAACTCTTTGTATGGAGGTACCCTTGTATCGACCTCCATTTGAGTTGGTGTTCTTTAACTAGCCAGTTCACGATTTCTCCTATTATGTAATCCTTTGTGATTCCACAAAACGGTTCCGGATCTATGAATTCTCCTTTAGAACCATCTTAAGCTAACTGGTCTGCCATTTCATTACCTGCAATCCCCTCATGTGTCGGCACCCATATCAGGGACACTTTGTTGTGTATTACCAGCATGTTAAGGGATTCTTTACAGTTTTTCACCAGCTTAGATCTAGTTGTTGGATTACTGATAGCTTTAAACAGAGCGTGGCTGTCAGCGAATATTTTAATATTTGTGTCCGGTATATCCTCTTCTGATGTTTCATGTATTATAGCGTGTATCAACCAAGGCTATAGAACATTTACTTCCTAGATCAATTTATAGATACAAACCCCAGTACCATCGTTTGTTTTGGAACCATCGGTCAACCAGATAATTTCTCCAGAATAACCTGAATGCATCACCTGTTCCCTGGATAGGATCATGATGTTCACTCACTCACTGGATATGTTCTCCACAGGTGATTGTTGGTCTTATCACAGTTGTGTAAAGCCAGTGTCGTAATCCTTAGGTTTTGCCCATTACTCTTATACATTGCCAGAAAAGAGTAGTAGTAATTTTTTCCAGATGTGTCTTCCAGTTCAATTTGGAATCAAGGGTCACTCCCAAATATTTAACATCTTGGGATATTTCTAGTTCTTCTCCCACCAGCAGTACTCTACCCTACGGGAGAAATCTTTTATTCGTAAAAGCAACTAGTTTGGTTCTTTTTGGATTAACTGAAAGGTCCTCTTTAAGGCACCATTTCTACACAATTCGTAGTGTTCTTTCATGACATTCATGATTACCTCTGGGAATTTCCCATTGGTGACAATCACTATGTCGTCCGCAAAGCCCTGTGTCCATATGCATTGATCATTCAACCTGCAGATCAACTCATACATAATTAGGTTTCACAAAAGTGGTGAAAGTACTCCACCTTAAGGACATCCTCACTTATCATATAACTGATACTAATTCAGTCTTTGTTCCCACTGGCGCCTAATGTCAATAATTTTCTATGAAACCGTGATCTAATAGAACAAAGATGTCAATCAATATTATTATTACAACATACTCGAGCATAGGTGGATTTAATTTATTCGTTTACAATGCTTGTTTTCATATTATGACGTTTGGCCGTTCACAGTTCCCTTACTTTGTAACATAATTATTGCAAAAACAAATTCCCAATACTCACCGTTGCGATTTCTCGTAAACAAATTTGCATAAAATAAAAATCTAAGTAGGTTACTGAGACATGACAAACTAGTAAATTACTTGAAAACATCCTGCCTGGCCCGAAGGATGTAAATTATATTGCATACACGATATCTTGCAATTAAATCCTTGTTTTTGTTTTTATTATGATAAACTGGGTTTTAGGTGG
Source organism: Lochmaea capreae (assembly GCA_949126875.1). Lineage (NCBI taxonomy): Eukaryota > Metazoa > Arthropoda > Insecta > Coleoptera > Chrysomelidae > Lochmaea > Lochmaea capreae. The sequence continues at coordinate 5,070,961 of OX421398.1, forward strand.
TCTTCATTAACCAAGGACTTTTCGTATCTCAAACAATTTAGTTGAAGATTTTTTCTATGACCCATAAGTGACTTCCCCTCAACAGAACTTTGATGAAAAAGACGTAGGTAGGTACACAAAAACACAACAGTAATTATTCGTCGAAAATCAATTTTCTAGTATCAGTTGACGTTTTGTCGGTTTCACCAAATTTCAAGTAAAAAAGTTTCAGAAGTAAATTAAGGCTTCTTTAAGTGGAACCCAACGAATAGAAATTTTTATTTTTATAGGATGCGTAGATAAACGAGAAGTGTTGAAGATAATCCTCATACTTCACGTCAAATTGCAGCGGTTGGTTATTACGTATTCTGAAAGATGAAAAGTACGTACAAAATTCAGTTACATCAAGAACTCAACGATGATGATCCCGATCGCCGTATGCAGTTTTGTGTCATATTGCAGGATTTGTGCAACCGTAATCCACGTTTTATTAAACAAATTATGTTTTCTGATGAGGCTACACTTTGCCTTAATGGTTGTCACTCGTCAAAATTGCAGGTACTGGATTGAGGGTAATCCTCACTGGATGACTAAAGGTGATCGGTTAGGAATAATTAATGACAAAATTATTGATCCTTATTTTTTGAAGAAAATCTTGCAGGGGAATGTTATCTGCAATTTCTGCGAACAGAAGTTATACCAGTCCTTGCCAATATGTTTCCAACAACCCCAACTTACCTGGCTACAACAAGACATTAAACGCGTGATTTCCGCGAGTTTTTAAACCAGTATTTTCCTAGGAGGTGGATTTTTAGACGGGGACCAATAGAGTGGCCCCCAATATATCCAGGTCTCACACCTCTAGATATATTTCTATCGGGATATTTGAAATCAAGGGTTTATGTAGTTAAACCGCAAAATATACAGGAGTTGCAACACCGAATTAGAAACGAAGTTAATAGAATTACTACGAAATTTATTCTTAGCTGAAAATATTATATACTAATTAATTTAATATTGCATTAATATTGGTTTATTGTAAAATTATTCTCTGATTGAATGAAATTAATTTTTATTTTCCCTGTATAAGCATGGTCAGTTAAGTATGATACTCCTGAATACATTATTAAAAGACCTTTCAAATGCGGTATTACAAGAACTACATTTCAATATAAAAAAATTAACGATTGTCACCTTGTCAAAACTGGTGACGTTCAGTTTCGCACACTATTGAAAAAATCGACATCAAAAATTAAAAATCGACCTATTTCTGGATTTTTATCCAGGAAAAATTGTTTGTAAAGAATTAGTTTCATAATTTAGCCGCGCTCTGTAGTTATTGGTTGCCGTTTAAATGGTACTCAGTCTTGATGGTGTAAAATTCAAAAGTTGAGGGTAAGTAGTGAACATAAAAACAAAACTTGTGTAACTGGAAGTGGCTTCGTTGCTGTTTTTGTATGGTATATGTAAGTGACGATGAGATTTTGCTGGTTTTTTGTTTATATTCGACAAAATCTCAAACGCTTGTGAGTCCTTTCACTCTCATGTGCATTGTGCATAACTCTTTTCATTACAGTTCACCAAATATTTTTTTTTGCCCACCTTACCTGAAAACCAATAATATATGAACACCAAAAATAGGGTGGAAAGTATTGTTTAGCAGCCCAAGGGCGAAAAACTCATAACGCCAGATTTTCTTTCACCATCTGTCAATTGATTACTCTGACGTTTCACGTGAATTTTTTAATTCAAGTCAGTGTATGTCAAAGTTTTTTGTTATATTTTCCTATTGTTTAGTTTATTCGGTAAGCGAAAAAGAGTTGTGTGTCACAAATGCAGGAAACGCTTCAGCAGCCATTAAATATCAGCTGCCCTCGCATCGCTACGCATTTACTCTTGGGATGCTAAAGCTCATTTTCTGCCCTTGTGACACAATATACTATTACGTCTCACGTACGTAAAAATTGAAAGTATTCAAAATGTAAAAAAGTTGATTCTTCTGAAACAATTAAATATAAGAGTTTTCATTTTTGTCAAAATTCGTGGGTCTTCATTTAGGAACAAATAAAAAAATTTTTATGTAAAATATTTAATAAATTCAATTGAAAGATATACATAATATTATAAAATGACTATCATTTACAGTATTCCAGGAAAAATAATCCTATTCACTCTCACACCATCGACTGTGAAAGCTCAGGTGGGCCGGAATTCAACTTATTACAAGTCTGCGGATTATAAATTCCGGAACTCAGCCGAAAATGTAAAACAAAATATATCAAAAACATCTGGAATAGCCGGTATAGTACAGACTGGAAATGTATGATCAGTTTTCAAATAGCTTTTCAATCTGGAGCAGTGTCATATTTATTATTTTGCTGATAATATTAGTCACTTTAGATTTTTCAATATTTTTTTAACTATTAAAAACGAATTCATTAAAGATTGTATCCTTAATTGACATGTTTTTTGTCACTACAATGTTATTAAAAGGTTTTAGAGTTTTGAAGTTTGAATATACCTACCAATCACCAAACATGAAAAAAAAATTTTAATGAAATTAATGAAGATACACAATGTGTTTCCATAGTTTACGTGCGCACTGTATATGACTATATCAATTTTTCATGCTTACTGGACAGTTCGGAGTCTTTCCCAAAGAACGCCCCTAGAATATAATTTTTATTCTATTTTTTATGTTTTATCTCACCCGCTATATTCTCACAAAAATCATAATCTCCATAAACATTAACCCGCTTCTAATTTTTCACAGACCCTTTCTCTTTCTCAGAAAAACTCCCTCTATAATTACGGCCAATTAAAAAATATTTTAAATCGTCCATTAGTTTTGCCTTCATCGAGAATGCTTTATGGGTACCTCCAGAGGAACCCAACAAAACCGATGGCAGAACCCGCTATTCATTTACTTGGTGGCAGTTGTACTTCACCAAGGAGATATTTAACATATCAAGATACGAAGTTTAATTACATATTATTTGGATGAATACTGTGATTTTCAAAAGTAACTGTCAGAAGGACTGATTAAAAGGCGTTTTTTGCTTTTTAGTTCTTCGGGGCATACGCAATAAGAAGCTTTGTCTTATCTAATACGGTTTTAAATATCGGTTAGATGTTTGGATGGGTTTAATTTATTGAATTCAAACGAATATGGTTCATAAATCAGGAGACACGGATTTTGTATTATTATATTTTTACTCGACTGCCGAATGAGTTATGTTTCTGGAGTGTATGAATGTCCATTTCTTTGGCACGCTCTCTAGTATGGACGGATAAACAAAGTTTAACCATTGAGGTGTCATTAGATTCTCCCGAATTTCATATGGGAATATACAGTGTGTACATAAAGTAACGTAACTTGCTAATTTTTCGATTTCCGTTAGGTTTACAAAAAAATGTGATTATTTGAAAAAACTTTTATTCAAAATTTTTTTCTGTAAACCGTGTAGGAAATCTAAATATTAGCAAGTTACGTTACTTTATGTACACACTGTATATGGGTATGAAATAAAAGTAAAGCTCATTTGCGAGAGCAATGCAGAGACGTTTTGTTATCCACATAATCAGCACCAGTCTCTAAGATGTTCAGGAAAATACAAATTGTTTTTTTTGTTTTTTAGCCACAGTGTGTTTATTTCTAAAAGTAGGGAAAAAGTTATTTAATCAGTTTGTCTTAAACCTGATGCAGATGTAGATGTAACTCCAGTTCGACGTTTCATTTTTTCAAAACTTTTATTTTTATACAGGAACCTCTAAAGAACGTTTCACAATATTTCGTTGACCCAGCATCTGGTCTTAGGAATTTAGTAATGAGAGTAATAATATGATACATTTAATTGTACAGTAACAGATACATAGTCTGTGAAAAAAACCCCCCTTCAGCCAGGCTACTGTCTGCTGTCGACCGCATAGAGTGGTTTGTTATTTTTATTTCTTTTTTATTCAATCTTGTCTTCTCTGCTGTTACTTTAGTTCATTCAGCCATGGAAGGGATTCCCAACCTCACACCACTACATAATATGGTGGTGGAAATTGTTGCAGAGGGAATCATTAAAAAAACCACCTTCTTAGAAATCGAAAAACCTGATACATGCCACAAGATGGTATGATGAAAAGGTAAAACTTTTCAAAGAAATTCGTTACGGAATTAAGTAACAAGAAGGAATGGGATACAAATGCCATTACCAGACTTGGAAAGAATGCCATTCAATGGTACACAGACGGCTCAAAGGCAATAGAAGGAACTGGGATAGGAGTGTACGGGCCAGGAACCAAACACTCGAAAAGCTTGGAAAAACCCCAAGTATCTTTCAAGCGGAAATTCACGCCATACGAAAGTGTGCCCAGTTCAATATTGACAAAGGATATAGAAGGCAAAAGATTATCATAATGTCGGATAGTCAAGCAGCCATTAAAGCACTGAGTTCTTGTGTAATCAGTTCCTAAATGGTGTGGGAATGCATAGGCAAACTCAATGAACTAGGCGAGACCAATATAGTAACCTTACAGGGGCCCGATTCTCGAATCTGTAGGATTTAGATCCTATAGGAATATGATCCCATGCTTTTATTTCCAATGGGAAACCCTATTTTGGCATATCGCCTATTCTTGAATCCGATGGAATAGCTTTTCCTAGACTATTGAAGGAATGGGGTTTGTCGTTGATGGTTTCTTGTGTTTTAACGAATACACCAATGAAAAAGATGCAAATTATATTGGTAATAGTGGCATAACCATAGATAAATAAAATGTATCAAAGGATAAAGAAGCAGAAGAAGGTTGGAGGTTATGTTGTTAGAACTTTTTGGAAATTAATATTTATATGCAAGGTTGAAAAAAAAATGGAAAGAAAAATTCAAAGAGGGGGTAGTATAAGTAGAGAACAAAAAAAACTTCTAATAGAGATAATGGAGGTCTCCGAGGACTTGAGAAAAGGAAAATTCCATCAATTTTTCTCCTACAA